>OX328268.1:31370128-33870128 GCA_946814005.1 Chamaenerion angustifolium
TCATTTCGGTTAAATTATAGGACAAACGATGTTACGTTTAAAAATTAAATATATATGTAATAAAAAAAATTAAAAAATTAGAGTAGATAGATAATTTAATTTAGCCGTAATTATCGTTAAACGTGATGAGTTTGGACTTACAGAGTTTTAGTTATATTTTTTAAGTCAAAATTTTATATCTCAACTTACGGCAGAGCGTATAGTCAATCCGTAAGTCCAATATTTTTTTTTGTATCATTCGAATCTAAATTAACATATCTATTTACTATTATTTTTTTAATAAATACGTAATTTAATTTTTAATTAACTATTGAGTTGTCGAAAAAAAAATTGGAGTCGGGATTAGGGTTACGCACCCCATGGTTAGAGTATTTTGCAAAAACAAATTAACGCTCTAATATGGGTAGTACCTAAATTTCAGAATATTTTGTTTAAATGTTTTTTTTTTATATTTTTACTGTGACTAGTTTTTAAAAAATTTTGGAAAGTGTGCGGTTGAATTTAAACCTGCGAGTCTGCAAACAAACGGCGTCCAAGTCAAGAGTCACTCTTTCTAGTTTCTTCTTCTCTTATTATTATTATTATTTATTATTATTAATTATTATTATTATTATTAGTGTATCTTCCACACAAACACAACATCGTATAAATCAATGACTGAATGAAGCAGCTTTCTTCTTCTTACTTTTATTTATTGCAACTTAATAAATCACTGACACGTCTTCCTTTCTCTTTCATGCACTGATAATCTTGTCCTTCACTTTCAAAACGGTCATCTAAAAGCGAGAGATTCGAACTTTTAATATAAAACAATACAGAAAATTACCTAATTTAGTAATTTTACTTTTTTTTATAACAACTCATACAATAATTAGGGTAAGTGTTGCTATCGTGATTTAAATTCATTTTCATTAACAAAAAAATTGGCTAAATAAATTTAAAAAAAAATCTTATTGGTGGATAAAAAAAATATCATGCATTTCATATAATTTCATATTCACCGGAGTTAAAATGTTTAGGCATATTTGGCAATTAATTACGTTCATTATTTTTTTCCCTTTCCATAAAGTTATATAGTATGTAAATAATATTTTTTTAGTATTATTTACAATATAAGAAATTCCATTCATTAGAAATACTTAATTTCCTATAGAGTCCTTTACTTTACGGTTAATTTTTTGACCAATGATTCCGTATATTAATCACAAAATTTGGGGACGTAAATGTCTCTGAAACATATCAATGTCTATCCATAAAAGGTGTAAAAGGGGGGTGGAGTGAGAAACTCAGTCAACATGACTCATCCCCCTAGAGCTTGCTTAGCTAACCAGTCCGCACATTGATTCGCAGATCTTGGAACTCAGCTCAATGACTCAATGATCGATTTCTAATCGAACCAGCCAAGTATAGACTATTTTGTATAATAGTCTCTATATGCCAAAAATGAGTTTTCCCTGTAATGTTATCTATAACAACCTTTGTATCCGACTCTAAAATAACTGACTCCCAATTGTGATCAATGACGAGTTTAACTCATATGAATACCGCTTTCGCCTCTATAGCTACACTTGATGGTGCACTCTCCGAGCAAAGGAAGCCGCCAATGATTCAGCCTTCATGGTTGCGTGTCACGACCCCAATGCACCCTTGACCTGTAGTTGTATCCCAAGCAGCGTCGCAGTTGATTTTCACCACGACCCCTATGCCCTCTTGATTTTCGCCTCTATAGCTACACTTCACGGTTTAATGAATGAGATATTTGTTTCTAGACTCGATACTATTGCAAAGGTTACAATATAATATAGTATTTTGTATGCCATCAATATAACTCTTTACATATAATATATCAACATACGTTCATGACTTATATATAAAGTTCCAACAAATAATGTTATAAACATAATCAATACATATATTATCTAAGGATTGATCTAGAAAAGTAGTTTTGAATTATTTTCCAACATTGGTTTTTGTTTGGACCATTATTATTAGTGAGCACATATTGCGAGACCATGATCCATGTCAAGTTGGATCCATTCTTTTTAATTCTCTAAGACAACCTCTGACCATAAAATCATGTAAAGCGAATATACTCCCAAAAAATAAACCCAAACCCTCCATTATGGACGTATTATATTCAACTTGCAACGTTATAACAATAAAATATGTTGTAGAATTACGTCATCTAGGTCGTCATCATATATAAATAAATACGGTTCAATCTCTGTCCACCTCGGAACCACCCAATAGTTTAATGCGTATGTCTAATGTACGACTCTAGCTATATGTATATGTAATAATATTTAATTGTGATGTTAATAAAAGTGCTATTATATCTAATGTACGACTATTGCTATTATATTTTATATTGAAATTGTACTTACTAGTCGTAGTATTATATTATATTATAATAAAAGTGCACTGCTAAAGAGAAATAGTACGCATTTTAGGAATCTTATTCCTCTTCCTATAATAAGAATAGGAAGCCTATACATTGTACTGAGTAAATACAACCAACATGTTGTACTAGGAGACTTGGGTTGAAGAGATGTGCGGTACGTACGATGGTAGACAGGTCTGAATTGTTAATGACATTATTGGCATCTTGATTTCATACCTAAAAACAGTTTTATTTTATGAGGGAGGAAACATTGGGATAATTGAAAAGAGTAGTACATTATTATTAATTTATTATTATTATTATTATAAAAGAAAGCTAAAATGATATATTTATACAGATGGTCTTTGACCTTCACGTGCTGATCCTGAACGGCAATTTGAGGGAATTACATAATGCCCACTCAACTAAGAGTATATCAGAATGGACGGGATTTCATAACAAGGGAAGGAGTATGGACCATACTTATCAGACCATACTTATTTGAACTTATTTATGTTGGATAATTGATATATTTACATTGTATTTTGTATTTAAAAACTTTGGATAAAAGTTTGTGTTGTTTTTGTAAGAGAAAAACTTCTAATGCAAACATTGTATTTGCATTATTTTATGCAAATTAAGTTTAATTTTATATTAATATTATTTGTTGGGTATTGATAGTGACGATCCGATAAGGGAAATACCTCAGAGTCCCAATAACTTTTCAGGAGGTAAAACTCATATCATTCAGACCGGACCGATCCACAGTAAGGTTAATCTGGACCTCATAAAGCGGTCCAGTATCGAACCCAAGCCAAAGTGGACGCCAAAGTTCCATCACAGGTCGCCATTGACCAATGTCTAAGACTCATACTGCTCGCCATAGGAGTGCTCGCCAAGAGAGTCTAACCTCTCAACTCTGGTCCCACCAACCGTCACTAAAGATATGACCACAATATCCCGTGTATATTCTCCAAAGATTACATACGGTAACTGCAATATTACGCCATAACCGTAATATATGCTATCCTAATCTTTACAAGCACAATATTCACCAAGATGATATGTTGCCTATAACGGTTTGATCTCTTCACTCTATAAATACCCTTACTTTTCAATATGTTCATTACGTTTTGAGTTCATACACACAATATACTCATTTAAGTATCAGAGAGGGACCCAGAGACACCCCCTCTGTTGCGATCCCCTTCTTGCAGGTTCATTTGAGCTAAGGCGAGAGCATTGATCATTCATCCTTTGACATTCAATCCACTGCCAAGTCAGCACCTGGAGATTTAGACCCAATAATATTTTAATCAAATATTTAACTCTCGTACTATTCTTGTATTATCCTAGAAGTCAGCACACATCTCACACGCGATCAACGACGACGAGGTGCACGTGCGTAGCGCGTGTTGTAGTCTAGCACAATCATTAGGGAAATACACTTTAGTGGATTAATTGTTTTTTACTTAAAATATTTTTTTCAATTGTACATGTATAAAATATATATCTACACATTATGAAGTACATATTATTTACTATTGTAAATGACACACACACACACACACATATATCACTACGAGAGAAGCATTGTTTACCGACTGATTATAGGTTTTCTAACGACTGGATAATCCAGCCATTAAATTATCACGGCTCAAATTCATCTGAGTTGTGACATTAAGTGTCGGGACAATTATCACGACTCAATTTAAAATGAGTCGTGATAATTCCCGGCCCAAACTCAAAAGTGCCGCCAAAATAATTATGGCGACACTTTTGATTGAGCCGCCATAAATAATTGTTTTTTTTAACCCATATTTTTCACGTCTCATATGAAACGAGCAGCGAAAAATATGTGTGTTAAAAAACAATTATTCCATTTTTCACGGCTCATAATGGAATAATTGTTTTTTAACCCATATTTTTCGCGGCTAACATATATATGAGTCGTGAAAAATTAAATAAATGTTTTTTTAACCCATAATTTTCGCGGCTCGTTTCATAGGAGCCGCGAAAATTATTAGTTTTTTAATAAACAAAATAATGATTTATACTTTAATTCTAATCATACCACAATAACCTGAATAGTTTACATACCAAAATCATAATTTTTGCATACAATACATTACATATCCATAAGTCCGCTTCATTAATTCAAAAACATATATAATATATTATAATAGTTCTTCATTCTTAACAATGTCTTGACTAAGACTATTCATTTTCTTAATCGTCTTCTTGACTTCCACTAGCAGATTGTTCACTACTAGATGCTGTTGATTGATGAGTTGCCTGACCATCCTATAAAAACATCCAAAAATCAAATTATAATATACCCAACAATTAAGCAAATTAACTTATTAAACTAAACCTCAATTCACAGGCAAAACTAAAACATCCAAAACACTAAAAACACCATGAAAAGTAATACTTACTTGATTTTTGACTGGTAAATGTGAGGAACCCAAACCAAGGTTGGTAAAAGGGGTGTACTGATTAGAATGATGATTTGTATGACCATTCTATATAAACATTCAAAAATTAATGTGTAAGATGCAACATTTAAACATTAAACTAACTGAAATTATAAGATGCACAACAATTAAGCAAATTAACTTATTAAACTAAACCCCAATTCGCTTGTTCAGAGTAATCGTCTCTCTCAAATATATCTTCATCCTCCAATGTTGTATCAACAACTATGGTATTGCCATCTCTTGACCACTTCTTACTACCTTTACGATAACTGTTTGTTAACCTCCTCATTTGCTCGAAAACTTGGTAAAAGTCGCATCTCAGTTGTACCATCAAACTCAGTTTTTTTACGACGGAATTGATGATCTATGCGTAACCAGTGATGATGACACATATAACAGTATTTCCCATCGTTATCCAACCACAAAGACTCAGTTGAATAAGCGCATATAGGACATACAACCCAACCTTTAGTACTCCAGTCAGATAAATTAGCATATGCAGGAAAATCAATAATAGTCCACATGAGTGATGCACGAAAAGTAAAATGCTCACCCTTTAACGCATCATATGCCTCAACACCCTTCCAAAGTTATTTTAACTCTTTGGTCAGTAGTTTTAGATAAATATCTATATCATTTCTAGGACCTTTTTCACCATGGATGACCATTGACAATATAAGCGACAACTTTTTCATGCACGACCAAGGCTCCATATTGTAAGGGATTAATAAAACAAGTCATGTACTATAAGTTACACTCATCGTCCTAAATGGATTAAAATCATCACTGGCTAATCCTAATCTGACATTACGTGGATCATAAGTGTTGGATCGTGAAATCCTGGATGCTGATCTGGCAGTGGATTAAATGCCAGATAAGGACGGAAATACGCTTCTGCTCCAACTCCGGTGAACCTGCAAGTAGGGGAGCGCAACAGAGGGGGTGTCTCTGGGTCCCTCTCCGATGCTTAAATGAGTATATGTGTATGTATATCTCAAAACGTAAGGAACGTATGTAAATCAAAAGTATTTATAGGGTAGGAGAGATCAAACCGTATAAGGCAGCTGAATATCTAGGTGTATATTGTGTTGCTGAAGATTCGGATAATGGGATATGGCAGTTACTGCGAGATATTGCAGTTACCATATCTAATCTTTAGTGAATATGTGACCGAGATACGCGGGATATCGTGGCCACTTCCTTATTGACGGTTTAGTGGGACCAGAGGAGAGAGACAAGGCTCTCTTCGGGGCGAGCACTCTCATGGCGACCAGTGAGAGGTCGCGGCCTGGTGAAAAATGGCGAGCAGTCTGGGAGCCTTTGGCGTCCCTAGAGACTTTGGGCTCGGTTCTGGGCCACTCGATGATGGGCCAAGTTTGACTCGTACTTAGACCAATCCGGTTCGAATATCATGGGTTTACCCCCTCTATGGCTATTGGGCCTTCGATGCCTTTTCTTTACTGGGCTGTCACTATCGATACCCAAAATTTGCCCCCGAAGCTTGATTGAAGTTTCTTCAGTCGAGCTTGATTTCTTGGGAGGGTTTTGTATAGTGACGTCTTAAATTCGGCTTTCCTCGTCCCGTGTAATGGTTCATGACCTTTGAGGCACTTCAGGCTCGTTTGGCGAGCAGTTCCTCTACTGTTCAAAGCTGAAGGAATATTCTTCCTTTTATTCCCTTTTGGCGATCACTCGAGGTAGCCTTGGTCTGAGGAATTTTATCTTTCTTTGCTAGGCGATCATTACCTACCAAAAGTGTTTCTGATAGAGTCTATTAATGCGTTGGCGACCACTTTGTCTGCTCAGTGGACTTTAGCATTTAATGACTACACAGTTATCTGAAAATCGAACGGTCGCTTGGGGCACGCCTGTCATTTATTATTCCGTAAATCAAGGGCAATCTGACAACTGTCTGTACTGGCCGACCGTTTGTCTCCCCGAGGTGTCTCTTGGAATTCTGACGTTGCTTCGGTTTTTTCTAAAAAGGTGCAATTATTCTCCTGTGTCGCTTCGATTCGTCCGTGGCGGTTACTCCTTTTTGGGCCTATATAAGAGATGTCAGTTTCTCTGTTTTGTTTTTTACGCTTATTCACTCCTTCAGATTTCCAGAGCTTCTTTTGCGAATCCTTCTTCTTTCTTCTTCAATCTTCTTCAACCTTTTTTCCCAACTGTTTCCATGGCTACCCGTGGTCAGAGGATCAAACACGCAGCCACTAAGGCATCCAAGAGCGCCAATGCGTCCAGGAACGTGAATGCCCCCTTAACCATTAGGGAAGGTGTTGTACCCCCTTTAGCGGGGGAACAAACTGACGCGGGGAGGTCCGCAGCCACCCCGGTGGTGGTGGATGGGCCTGAGCTTCAGACACCTGTTTTTTCTCCAAAAGGTAAACCTTCGTCCTTTTACTGCTCTGTTTTGGGAAGATCCTCTGTTTTTCTTTGTTTTTTATACTTGCCGTGCTATATTTGAACCGTTCTGAGTAGATGTCAAGCCCAACGAGTTGAAGCCAGCGTATTTCAAGACGATGGTGGTACTTGGTGGTCTTGGTGCGGGGGATGTCCCTAGATATCCGGGCACGGGACTGCATTACCCTTGTCAAGGAGAGGTTTACTTATATGCGGCCCAGATTGATGCTGGGTTGCGTTTTCCTCTCTGCGAGGATTTGCAAGACTTGTGTCGGTTCTACATGATACATCCCACGCAGCTCGTTCCCAACGCCATAAGGATCTGGGCTGGATTCAAGTTCCTGTGCATACGTCAAGAATGGACGTATTCATTGGCCTTGTTTCGGTGCTTTTTCCGGTTGGCGGCTGGGACGAATCATCTCTACCATTTCCAGTCCCGATGGCCAAAGTTTGCTGAATGGAGGGGCCTTCAAGCATGGGTTTGGAATGTCCATGTCCGTCTGGTTGATGACTTCCGGGCCACCAACTCCAACTATAAGAAGTTCTACTTCTTTTACAAGGGGGGGGGGGGGTGCCTTGGAAGTTATCTACCCCTGATAGGGACCTTCCTCCTGAGTTTGATGAGATATCCGGGGGGGCACCGGAACGCTATCGATGATATGTTCCGGATACATCGATCAAATTCATTTCGCTCCATCCACTCCGTGGCAGAGACCACAGAGAACATGCTCGAGATGGCGGGTATCCATCAGGCCACGCCAATCTTTGATGATTGGGTACCCCCTTCTAACTCTTTCTTGTTTTATCGTTTGTAGGCAAGGCCGTAGGCAAGAGCCGAAAACTGATAGGTCTCTTTGATGACTATGGATCAGCGGGTATGTCCTCCGACCAGGCATTGCTGAACTCTCCTCCTCCCTCCTCTAGGCATTCGTCAAAGAGGAAGTCTGAGGAGATGCTTCCCTCAGCCACTGCTGGCCCTCGCCAACCGGGTATGTTGCCTCGCCATTTGTAGATTTGACGTTTTCATGCTTTGCAGTTTTTGGGTTCTGACCTCTTGCCTTGTTGTTTTGCAGAGAATTCCTCGGCTGACGTGGCCCGGGACCCTCCTCCTCCTCCCTCCAAGAAGGTCAGGAGTGAGGAGCACCCGGAAGTCGACCAGCATCCTCCTCCTCCCCCTCCTAATGGACCTTCTGCCAGCAAGGGGAAGGGTCTGGACGTGGCGCCTCTCCTTCTCCATCTCCTCAGGGTCCTTCTGCCACCAAGGAGAAGATTTTGGCCTTGGCGCCCCCTCCTCCTACTGTGCCCACGGTTCCTCCCAAGGAGTCTGGGACCCAGAAGAAGGGTCCCGACGCTTCCAGCTCCTCAAAGGCTCCTGCGGAGGAGTACTGCTCCATGGCGAGCTTGTTCAGCCACTTAAGGCTGCGAACCCTCGGGGGCCTTGGGTCCCTTGCGGGACCTTGCGAAGAAGGGGTTCCCTGCCCAGAAGAGCCTCCGGGGTAGCCCAGACATGTGCATGCGGCTTCTTGATGGGATAATTCCCCTTAAGGACCGCTCGATTGTTCCCACGGAGCTACCTCAGATCGAGGGGTTCCTGTGGACCCACTTCGAACGAGTCGCTCTGGTATGATCTCGCCTCTTTTCCGTTTTTTTTTTCTTTTTTCCTTTTCGTTCCCTTTTTGTTTGATGTCCTGATAATTTTCACTCTGTTTTTGTTGCCAGCTCGTTCGGGAAGAGGTGATTCTTGGCCGCCTCTTCGGAGAGCTCACCGACAAGCATTCTGACCTGCTTGTCGAGATGGAGCAGTACCGAATTACGGGGGTCACCCCCGGGCAATTGGGGGCCATCGAGAAGACCGCTGACGTGGCGATCGCCTTGGTGGACGGTGACCGGGAAGAGTACTTCAGGAAGGAGCAGCGTCTCCTTGCTGATGTTAAGAAGAGGGAGGCTGATGCTGCAGCTTTCCTTCAAGAAGCTGAGGCCCTTCATCGGTGCCTAGATGAAGGAGAAGCGGTCCGGGCTCGCTTAGAGGCCAAGTTGAAGGAGGCTTGGGCCAAAATTGCGGAGTCGGACGCTCTTCGGGTCGCCGCTGAGACCCAGAAGGAAGCTGCTGAGGCCCAGAGGGCGATTGCTGAAGCCAGGAGGATCGCCCTGGATGAGGAGAAGAACCAGCTGACTGATCAGCTAAAGGTCGTCCCTTCGCCCCAAACCGTGGTCGAGGAGTTCAAGGCCTCTGAGGACTTTGAGGACCACGCCTTGAAGGTGATGAAGTCGGCGATTGCTGATTTCCTTCAAGTCCTGGTCAAGGATGTTCAGGCGGTTGATCCCAACTTTACCATTGGGGAAGTTGAATCCCTTAAGGGTTTCTTGCGGAGTCACCTTCCTCGGCCCGCTGTTGCTGCTGAAGAGATTGCCCCTGGAGGCGAGCCGAGTACTCCTGCCCCCGAAGGCGAGCAAAGCACCCATGCCCCCGAGGACCCAAAAGCTTGAAGCCTCCACCCTTTTTTTTTTCTTAGACATGCTTTGTAATTACTTTTTGATAAAAGACTCGGTTATTATATATTGAATGCCTTTTTTATTCATACGCCCTTGGATGACTTTGAATGTGTTGGCTATCTTTTCCGATAACTTGATCGCGTAATCGTAATTACTCCAGACTTTTCCTTGCTTTGTAATGGCCTCGACTTTTAAAGTCTTGGACCAAGCATAAGTCTGTATGAACTTTATAAGGACAATACTCTAACACTTAAAAGCATAGACTTCTAAGTTACAAGAGATATTACCTTTTCGAAGTTTAAACCTTTGACTTGTTTTCATAGTAACAAGGAATTTGTTAACTTAAGGCTTCATCATCCATAGTGATCGCCTAAAATCCCTTATCCCCTGTTTAATGGGTTGATAGCAGATCTCTTTGTCTGGCTTTGGCGTATGCTTTCCCGTTTTTGCCTAATTATATTGTTAGGACTTTTTGGCCTGACTTTGGCGTCAGGGCTTTCATTTTGTCTAACTTTATTGCTAGGTCTTTTGGCCTGACTTTGGCATCAGGGCTTTTTGGTCTATCTTTGGCGGTAGGGCTTTTGGCCTGGCTTTGTTGCTAGGGCTTTTGGCCTAACTTTGTTGTTAGGGCTTTTGGCCTGACTTTGGCGTCAGGGCTTTTTGGCCTATCTTTGGCGATAGGGCTTTTGGCCTAGCTTTGTTGCTAGGGCTTTTGGCCTAACTTTGTTGCTAGGGCTTTTGGCCTAACTTTGTTGCTAGGGCTTTTGGCCTGACTTTGGCGTCAGGGCTTTTTGTGCCCGATTCGGTTATCAGGTCTTCCCCTGACTTTTGGCGTCAGGTCTTTTTTCTTCGACTTGCTTCGAGTGGACACGCTTTATGAAGGAATGAATTTCTTTTATTATCATAACAGTTTGATTACAAGCTATGTATGAAATCTCCTTAGATGCTCAGAATTGAATGGACGAGGTAACCTTTCGCCTTCGGTGGTTTCCAAATAGTAGGATCCTGGTGCGGCGATCTCTATTACCTTGTATGGTCCTTCCCATTTGGCTGAAAGTTTATTTTTACTGTCCAGCCTTGTGAATTCATTCCTTCTCATAACCATCTCCCCCACGAAAAATTGGCGAGCGCTGACTTTTCTGTTGAAATATCGAGCGGTCGCCAGGCGCATCTTTGCTTGTGCTTTTTCTTATAACCATCTCTTTTCTTCTGCCAAGTCGAGGTCAGTTCTGCGCTCGAAATCGTTTGCCTCAGCGTTAAAATGTAGGATTCTATGGGTAGGCACTGCTATTTCGGCGAGTACTACTGTTTCTGATCCACACACTAAGCTGAAAGGTGTTTCTCCTGTGGCTGACTTAGGCGTTGTTCTGATGGCCCATAATACGCTTTCCAACTCTTCTGCCCAATTCCTTTTGAATGCTCAAACCCTTTTCTTGAGTTCTGCTAAAACAACTTTGTTGGCTGCTTCAGCTTGCCAATTCGTTTGAGGATGATGCACCGAGCTGAAACGATGGTCGACATGATATTCTTCACAGAGCCATTTTAGCTCATTTCCAATGAATTGCGGACCATTATCACTGATGAGTATTTTGGGAATTTCAAACCTGAAGAATATGTTGATCTTTAGAAATTTGATGACCTGAAATTCCGTTGTAGAAGCTAGAGCTTTCGCCTCTATCCACTTAGTGAAGTAGTCGATCGCCACTATAATGTGGGTGCGTTGACCAGTGCTAATAGGGAAAGGACCTAATATATCAATCCCCCATTGAGCGAAAGGCCAAGCACCCGCCATTGGGGATAATAGTGTTGATGGTCGACCTGATCGTGGTGCAAACTGCTGGCAAGTCTCACACTTCTGCGTTAATTCAGCCGAATCTTTTCCTAAGGTTGGCCAATAGTATCCCAACCTGAAGATTTTTCTTGTCAACGATCGAGCACCTTCGTGACATGCTGCCGCCCCTTCATGAGCTTCTCGAAGAACCCTTTCTGTTTCTGGATGAGCAACACATCTTAAGTAAGGAGTCGAGTAACCTCTTCTGTAGAGTTCTCCATCTATAATCAGATAACTGGTCGCAAGTCGTCTTATCCTCGTGGATTCGCCTTCATCATCCGGGAGGATCCCTTCTTTCAAGTAATTCTGAAACGGAGTCATCCATGTGACCTGTCCTTGAATATTGTAGACCTCGGCTCTGCTTTCAAGGACTGAACATAGGGCCTTTTCCAGAAATTGCACATCCTGGATTGTTGTCCCTCCGAATGCTAGTTTGCTCAAGGAATCTGCCATCTGGTTTTCTTGGTGAGGAATAGACTCAATCGCGAAATGTGGGATTTCTGCAACGAGCTTCTTGGCGATGCTGAGGTATTTTTTCATCTTTTCTCCCCTTGCCTCGTAGGTGCCATTAACCTGATTGACAATAAGCTCTAAGTCACTTTTTACCTTAAGCGCAGTTATACCCATTCCTTTTGCTAGTCTGAGTTCAGTGATAAGAGCCTCATATTCTGCTTCATTATTGGTTGCCGGGAATGTTAAGGCGATCGCGTATTTCAAAGGCTCGCCTTCAGGAGGAATAAGAATTAAACCTGCCCCCGAGCCTTCTTTTGATGAAGACCCGTCTGTGTAGAGTTCCCAGATTTGATTGCTGTCTGCTGACTGACTCAACCTGTTTTCTGCTTCTGTTTGACCGTTACTCGTGCTTTCCACAATGAAATCAGCTAGTGCTTGACCTTTGATGGCCGTTTTTGGCGCAAATTTGATCCTGAACTCGCTGAGCTCGATCACCCACTTGACCATTCTTCCTGAAGAGTCTGGCTTGATCAGGAAGTTTTTGAGTGGTTGATTAGTGAGGACCGTGATGTCGTGCGCATGAAAGTAAGGTCTCAGCTTCCGAGCAGCAATAACTAAGGCATAGAGATACTTCTCAATCTGGACATATTTTATTTCAGCTGAGTTGAACATTTTGGTAATGAAATACACTGGACTCTGAATATTATTTTCCTCCCTTATTAAGACAGCACTGGCTTCCACCTCGCTAATGCCTAAATAAAGGAAGAGCTGCTCGCCTGGAACGGGCTTTGCCAGAGCTGGGAGTGTTTGGATATGCCTCTTCAAGGATTGGAACGCTTCCTCGCAGTCTGGCGTCCACTCGAACTTGCGGTTGGCCCTCAGCGTTTTGAAAAATGGGAGGGACCTGTCGCTCGCTTTGGAGAGGAAGCGGTTGAGAGCAGCTAGGCGTCCATTCAGGCATTGGACCTCCTTCTGGCAGGTTGGCGACTTCATTTCTTCTATGGCCTTTAACTTTTCTAGGTTTGCTTCGATTCCCTTTTCGCTGACCATGAAACCAAGAAATTTACCGGACTTGACTCCAAAGGCGCACTTGGCAGGGTTCAGGCGAACGATGTGTCTCCTCATGCATTCGAAAGCCTCGCGGAGGTCTGTTGTGTGCGGATTGCCCTTGATGGTTTTGACGAGCATATCGTCCACATAAGCCTCCATGTTTCTCCCCAGCATGTCCTGGAACAGGCGGTTCACCATCCGCTGATAAGTTGCCCTGGCATTGATGAGACCGAAAGGCATCACCTTGTAGCACAGAATATCCCCGCCTGCATAAAAAGCTGTGTGAGGCTCATCGTCTGGATGCATTCTGATCTGGTTGTAGCCTGAATAGGCGTCCATAAAACTCAGCATCTCGTGACCAGAGGTGGCATCGACCAGCTGATCAATCCTTGGCAGGGGATATGAGTCCTTAGGGCAAGCCTTGTTCAAGTCGCGGAAATCGACGCACATCCTCCACTTGCCGTTTGATTTCTTGACCAAAATTGGGTTGGCGACCCAGCTCTGGAATCTCACCTCTCTGACAAAGTCAGACTCAATCAATCTGCTGACTTCTTGCCTGATCGCCAAACGCTTGTCCGTCCCAAACGATCTTCTTTTTTGGGCGATCGGCTTGATGGAAGGGTCTATCCTGAGCTCGTGGGAGATGATGTCTGTGCTGATTCCCGGCATATCGCTTGGCTGCCACGCGAAGAGCTCCTTAAATTCCTTGAGGAGGGCGGTCATGGCCTCCTTCTGATCCTCTTTTAAGGTGGTCCCAATGCGCACCTTCTTGTCTGGACCATCGATCTCGACCTCTTCCAATTCCTCCATGGGTGCTGGTCGAGCCAAGTCCTCGCGAGGGTCGGCCTCTGTTTCAATGGCGAGGGCCTCCCTTTGGTTCTTCCTGCGCAGACAGTTCACATAGCATTGCCGTG
This sequence comes from Chamaenerion angustifolium, assembly GCA_946814005.1. Classification (NCBI taxonomy): domain Eukaryota; kingdom Viridiplantae; phylum Streptophyta; class Magnoliopsida; order Myrtales; family Onagraceae; genus Chamaenerion; species Chamaenerion angustifolium. The sequence continues at coordinate 31,384,133 of OX328268.1, forward strand.
AGGAAGGCTGGTCGCCGAGCACTTCTCCGATCCCGTTGGGAGTGGGGAACTTCATCTTCTGGTGGACTGTGGAGGCCACAATCTTGTTCGGGTTGATCGTGGTCCTCCCTATGATGGCGTTGTAGGATGTAGGTGAATCGACCACCAGGAAAGTGACCGATACCTTGATGCTCTTCCATCCCTCGCCAAAAATCACCGGCATAGTTATAGCCCCCAGTGGATAAGTTGTCCTTCCCGCAAACCCAATCAACGGAAAGTCGACCCTCTTCAGGTCACGCTTGGACTTGCCCATCTTCTCGAAAGCGTCCAGAAATAGGATGTCTGTCGAGCTGCCTCTGTCGACTAGAATCCTAGCAACGTCACAGACGTCAATATCTGCCGTGATAACCAAAGCATCGTTGCGGGGTGGTGGTGACATGTGCCAAATCATCTTCATAGAATGAGATGACAATGTTCTCCTCAGGTTGGGGTCTCTTTCCCAACTGAACTGCTGTGGAGATCTGAGTGGCGTAGACCTCCCTGGCGTGCGACCCCTCGCCGCCTGCACCGGATCCTCCTGCAATCAGATTTACTCTCCTCTTACTTCCCGACGGATTAGTTTGTTCAGCAGGGGCTGGCGAACGATGTCTCCAAGGGGGCGTTCTGCTTCTGTCTCGCCCTGCCACGAATTCCTTCAGCATTCCCCCCTGAATCAACTTATCTATATCCCGCTTCAGAATGCGGCAGTCATCTGTCTTGTGGCCCTTGCACTTGTGGTATCTGTAATAGCTCTCGACATCCTTTCCCATGGGTTGACCACCTCGACGAGGCATCGGTGGCCTCGCCAAGGATCTCCTCTCCATCTCGACTAGTACCGCTGAGATCTCCCTATTTAAAGGCGTGAAGTACTCAGGGACCTCTGGATGGCGAGGCGCTGGATTAGACTCGACTCGGGGCCTGCTGTCTTTTCCCTTCTTCTCCTTCTTCACCTCCTTCTTACCATCGCGCCGGGGTTCAGGAATCACCCTTAGCGAGGTCGTCAGGAAGTTAGCCTCTGTGTTCGCCCTTTCAAGGTCTATGAAACCTTTTGCTCTGGACGCCAACTCCTCCAGCGTTTCGATCTCTTTCACATGGTAGCTGTTTCGCAGCTTCCTTGAGGCCTTGTTGGCCACATCCAGACCCCTGTAAAATGCTCGAATGATCTCCCCATCCGAGATTCGGCGATCTATCTCTGTGACGTTCTGATGGAAACGTCCATAAAAGTTGGCCAACGACTCTCCAGGTTGCTGTTTGACTGCATCCAGGGCGACCACGCTCTTCATCAATTGGCGCTCGCCCATATACCCCTCCAGGAACTTGCTCCTTAATTCTGTCCAAGTTCCTATAGATCCTGCAGGGAGGCCGAAGAACCAGGACGAAGCCGAACCCGAAAGAGTGGATGGAAATAACAAAGCCAAGTGATTGGGATCATTCGACTTACCCAGGAGAGAAGCCTCGTGCTTGTTGACGTGTACGGTGGGGTCTCCCCCGCCACTGTACTCAGGTATGGCCCGAGCAACCACGTCTTTGGGGATCTTGATGGAGACGAGCTCGTCGGAGAAGGGGTGAGCAGATTTCTCCTTGAAGGGGGCTACGACTGTCAGCCGTCTCTCTTGGAGTCGTTTATTGAGGAGATCGTCCATCTGATCCACAGTGCAGTACCTGGGCGAGGTCCCTGATGGAGGAGGACCGGAAGGGTTGGCAGTGTATGCAGTTGTGGGCTCCTTGGTGTATGTCGGAGGTATGGACTGTTGTCATGATGTCATCTCATGATCCTCCTGAGGTGCGGTGGTGCCAGGATTTGCGGCTTCAGAAGGTAAGGGCCCTGTGGCAGCAGGGCGGTTGTTTTCTTGAGGAGCAGGGGCCTGACGGCGCGCCTGTCCTAGGATGGCCTCCAGCAGTGAAATCATCTCCGGGGTTAACTGAATATTTTCCCCGGCGACGTGGACGGTTTGCGGAGCTGGAGTCTCGACGTGGTTGGTAGCTGGGGTCGGTCTGGAATTACCGACATGCTATAGGTCCGTCCGCAGGGGGACGGGATTGGCTCCTGCCTAGCTGGCAGGTTCTTGTTGAAGCGGGAAAGCGGCGGCGGAATCAGAGCTATCTGAGGATCGCTCGCGAGTCTGGTTCCGACGGTTGTTTTGGGATCGAGTTCTCATGGCTGAATTGCTCGATTCCCACAGACGGCGCCAAATGTTGGATCTAGAAATCCTGGATGCTAATCTGGCAGTGGATTAAATGTCAGATAAGGACGGAAAGACGCTTCTGCTCCAACTCCGGTGAACCTGCAAGTAGGGGAGCGCAACAGAGGGGGTGTCTCTGGGTCCCTCTCCGATGCTTAAATGAGTATATGTGTATGTATATCTCAAAACGTAAGGAACGTATGTAAAGTAAGGGTATTTATAGGGTAGGAGAGATCAAACCGTATAAGGCAGCTGAATATCTTAGTGTATATTGTGTTGCTGAAGATTCAGATAATGGGATATGGCAGTTACTACGAGATATTGCAGTTACCATATCTAATCTTTAGTGAATATGTGGCCGAGATACGCGGGATATCGTGGCCACTTCCTTATTGACGGTTTAGTGGGACCAGAGGAGAGAGGCAAGGCTCTCTTCGGGGCGAGCACTCTCATGGCGACCAGTGAGAGGTCGCGGCCTGGTGAAGAATGACGAGCAGTCTGGGAGCCTTTGGCATCCCTAGAGACTTTGGGCTCAGTTCTGGGCCACTCGATGATGGGCCAAGTTTGACTCGTACTTAGGCCGATCCGATTCGAATATCATGGGTTTACCCCCTCTATGGCTATTGGGCCTTCGAGGCCTTTTCTTTACTGGGCTGTCACTATCGATACCCAACAATAAGCAAAATTGGGTAACACTCATCGAATGACTTCCACGCCAATGCATCAGAAGGATGTCTCAACACTCCATCCATTGTTCGACCATCCTTATGCCATCGCATCGAAGATGCACTATCCTTTGACATGTATAGTCGTTTGAGTCTTGGAATTAATGGAAAGTACCGTAATACTTTTGCAGTTTTTTTCCCCAGAAGAAGTAGTCTCTTATATACTATCTTCGACTATATGTTTTTATATTTTTCCCAATTCGAAAGGCCACAAGTTGGACAACTAGAATGTTCAATGAAGTCTTTGACACCAGATTGATACTCTTTGCTAATTCTTGGTTTTGTTATCCAATTTCTATCCATGTCAAATTTTAAAGTTCCTAACAATAAAAAAAAAACATTTAGGCAACTTAAACTCATCATTGAGGCAACTTAAATTTAAAGTTCCTAACAATCAAAAAAAAATCATCAATTTAATTTATACTTGGCAACTTAAATTCGTCGTGAGGATGTATAAAATATGGCTAATTGTTGCTATACATGTCATTCGAACAATAAATTCGAATATTGAAGGGTTACCTAGTTTGGAGAAATTAGGGTTTGCAACTCTTCTTCAAATCTTCGGATTCAACAAATTATACAGATATATCTAACAAGTAGAACACATATAAGACTTGGGAAGATCAATTCATTGAACAAATTGAACAAAAAACTGAAGAAATCGGAGTGGTCGAGCAAGCGACGAACAAGGCGAAATCGGTTGATTATGCTGCCAAATCGAACAAGAAGTACACATATAAGACTTCCGGCTATCAATTCATTCAATTAATTGATGGAAAAAAGAAGAACTTACCTGGAAAACGGGAGCGCGACGGGAGGAAGGCAACAACGACACATCAACAAAGAACAAAGAACAAGCACCTGCAAATGAGGTCTGTTTTGTCGAGTTTAATAAGGCATTCACGGCTCAACCCCAAAATGAGCTGTGATAAATAGATTTTGTTTTGGTCATTTATCATAGTTCAACCCCAAAGAGCTGTGATAAATCTTTTTTTTGTCCATTTATCACGCCTCAACCCCAAACAGTCGTGCTAAATATGTAAAAATTTATAAAACTAATGTCGTGACAATACCTTTTTAAAAAACATTTCCCCATTTATCACGGCTCAAAACAAATGAGTCATGATAATACTTTTTTTATTTTTGCCCATTTATCACGGCTCAAACCCAAAATAAGCCGTGACAATACTTTTTTTAAAAGAACATTTTTGCCAATTTATCATGACTCATTTGGTTTTGAGCTGTGATAAATGGGAAAAAAAGTATTGTCACGGCTCGTTTGATTTTGAGTCGTGATAAATGGGAAAAAAAAAGTATTGTCACGACTCATTTGGTTTTGAGCCGTGATACAATATGTAAAACTTGCGGCCCAACCTTAAATGAGTCATGATAAAGGTAACGACTGATTTAATTGCGCCGTAAAAAATAATAACGGCTCAATGTTATTTGAGTCGTGATATTAAATTTAAGTTAATTTGTCACAACTCAATATACATTGAGCCGTGAAGTTTAGCCGGTAAATGCCCCCTCTCCCGTAGTGTATGTATATATATATATATATATATATATATATATATATATACGTTGATTCAAAATTTTCTATAATTATTCAATGAGTGTAAATAATCTCTTAAACGACAATATAATTGCATATAGTGATACAACATAATATTAATAGTCAACGAAAAAAATAATTTAAATGAAGAAACACTATTGCAAAAAATTAAGATATACCACTACGTCCTTAGTAATTTAAGAGTTCATTAATCTATACAACAAAACATTTATGTAGACTAAATTTCGAGTATTTATACATGTAATTTCTTTGAAATCGCATTTCTTAATCAAAAATTTTGTTCTTGACTGCGTGGAGTCACGTGATAAAATAATATATAACTGATAGTGATTAAAACATGGTCAAAAAAATATATGTCGACGTTTAACAAAGTTTGACTTTACGCTTTGTTTATAGTCATCATAATATTAAGCCGTACTGAAAACAGTTTACGAGACATTTGAAAATGTAAGTGAACATTTTTGTGATTTATTTGATATATTGAAATAAATGTTTTGGTTCATTTAAATAATCTAACAAGACTTCTGCATAAAAGCGATTACACATAACATCTAAACACATATCATTCTTGTATCATTACAAAGTACATTAGGCATAAACATTTGAAAAAAAATAATTATTTGTGCATCTACCCACCTTAACCAACTATTTTCCCCCCACGTCGCCAGGATCTGAACATGCGCACTTTGATACCAATATATTTCGAAGAATACCGACCTCAATCATTGACCGTCACCTTAGCCAATACCGTCCAACTAATTTTGTTCGACGTCCCCCGGATTTGAACCTGTGCATTTTGATACCAATCTTTTCTGAGGAATACTGACCTCAATCTTTGATCGTCGCCTTAGTCAATACCGACCTTAATCTACTCGCGTTGATACCCATATTTGTTTAGCTTGAAGTCAATACAAACTTCAATCTACCTCCGCTCTGAGAGTATTTTTTTTCGGAGTCAGCAAGATTTGAACTTGGACACTTTTATACCATATAAGATTTCTAACGTACGCATTAACCAACTATCTCATGAATCCGAACTTGGGAGAGAATGCATTTGGTATACATTTAAGATATCTTAACACACTCACTACCATTTTTATGAAACAACTATTACAAATCCAACGTGAAGAAAATTTCAGTGATATTTTTTAAAAATAAAATGAAATTAGAGATTTGATTAACTTATTCCTCATTTTATATTTTCAAACTTACGATGTATTAAGTGTTATTTAGATTTTAATTTCATATATATTTGAAAAAAACAAATCTATACAATTTATTATTTGTGTGAGTATTGATATGCATGTGTATTATAGAGATTTATTAACCTTCAAATTATGAGTTGAAATAATGATATACTCATACACTCTAAATTTTGACCCACTTTAAAGAATCATTAATTTCTGAAAAGATAATTAAAAACAATTGTAGGAGTTTTTTAAAAAGTAGGCAATGTGCCAAAAAAAATTGAAAAAGTAAGTATACTGAAAACATATTTAGCCAAATGTATATAAGCGCTACATGGGGTAGCGTTTTTTACAATGTGCGCTACTTTGAGTAGCGTTTTTCAAAAAACGCCACTAGGGGTAGCGTTTTACATAAAACGCTACTTGTGGTAACGTTTTTATGAATTTCGCTACCCCTAGTGGCGTTTTTTTTTAAACATTTTTTTGACGATTCGATGTTTATAGTTATTAAATTATATTTAAAAAATTATAGTAAGTACATATTTTAATTACGATTCAAATGATGGAAAAAATATTAAATTTGGACTTACGAATTGACTGTAGGCTCTGCCGTAAGTTGAGATATGAAAATTTGACTTAAAAATATGTAACTCATAACCTGTAAGTCCAAACTGACCACGGCGAACGTCATTTATGTCGTAATTCAATTATCTACCTAGTGTAATTTTTTTGATTAGAAATACAGTGATTTTGTAACCTAACATCGCTTGTCTTAAAATTTGACCGAAATAATTAAATGCATTAGGTGAGAAATGTAATTATATACTTACTCAAAAAAAATAAAATTAAAATTAAATTGAGTAGATATTTTAATTACGAATCAAATGAAGCTAACTAGACGTTAATATTTTAATTTTAGACTGGCCGTATAATATGATACATAATTTACTTCGTATTATATTGTATTATACGGTCAGTCTAAAAGTAAAATATTAACGTCTAGTTAGAGTCATTTAATTCGTAATTAAATTATATACGCACGTTAATTTTTTTATTTTTTTTGAGTAAGTACATAATTAAATTTCTCACCTAATGCATTTAATTATTTCGGTCAAATTTTAAGACAAGAGATATTAGCTTACAAAATCAATGTATTTCTAATCAAAAAAATTACCCTAGGTAGATAATTGAATTACGACATAAATGACGTTCACCGTGGTCAGTTTGGACTTACAGGGTATGAGTTATATTATTTTAAGTCAAATTTTCATATCTCAACTTACGGCAGTGCCTACAGTCAATCCGTAAATCCTACAGTGCCTACAGTCAATCCGCAATTAAAATATGTACTTACTATAATTTTTATTTTATTTTAATAAATACATAATTTTATTTTTAATTAAACAATGAATCGTCAAAAAAACTTTTAAAAAAAAAGTCAATAGGGGTAGCGAAATTCATAAAAACGCTACCCCAAGTAGCGTTTTATTAAAAACGCTACTCCTAGTGGCGTTTTTTGAAAAACGCTAAAAAACGCTAACCCCAGTAGCGCTTATATACATTTTGCTAAATATTTTTTCAATATACTTACTTTTTCAAATAGTTTTTGCACAGTGGCTACTTTTTAAAAAAATTCTAATTGTAGAGAAACTATAAAAGTGATACTGATAAAGTATTATGATAGCATAATCACAAATCAATTTTGGGAAAAGTCTGAAAATAGTCCAACATGTTTGAACAAAATGGGTTTTCGTCCAACATGTTTTTTTTGTGATGGTTAATGCTTCAATATGTTTGAAAATGATGGTAATTGATACCTTCATTACTTTTATGTTAAACAAAATCCGTTATAATTTTTTATATTTGCAAAACTACCCAAATATTTTTTAAAATGTTGCAATTAAACCATACCAACTTACACTAATGTTACAAATAAGTTCTGACTCGATTCGAGCCACATCAAAGGTCCTCTAGCTAGGGCACGAACCTAAATCAGGTTACCCAATCCTGGGGACCTGGTATGGGTTCAGACATAGACCATAGGAAACCCGATTGAGGTTCAATTGGATCCCCAATCGATTTGGATCCAACGAGACTAGGTTCAGTTCAAACGATTGAGACTTCAATTGAGCCCCAATGGGGCTCAATTGGAGCATCAACTCAATTATGTATTTATTGTATTAAATATTCAAATATAGACCAAATTTTGAGATCGATGTGAAAATTTAAACTTAACACCATATGTGTCGTTATAGCTCTAATTTATTTATCTACGTACTATACTCTTTTTGATTTTTTTAAAGATTGTTGAAAAATCAAAATGTGTATTCTGGTAGCCTATAAATACTAAATTTAGAATATTACTTATTTTTAAACTATTTCAAAAAATTAATACATTAGATACATAATTAAATTAAAAGTATAATTAAACAAATAACATTGAACATATGTTAGTTATTAAAGAGCATGAAAAAATAAATATGAGATATTTAATACAATAATATGAGAGTTGCTTTAATAATTATATTTGAAGCATATACAAATAATAATTGGAATTAGTAGTGTAGTAGTAAAACTTTTAGCTAGTATGTAAGAGGTTTAGGGTTCAAAACTTGCTAGAAGCCTGATTTTTTTCACAAAATTGGAATGTAGTTTGATAACTACGAAAATATGGGATCAATTTGATAATTAGTTTCGTTAAAAATTAGTAAGGGCAAATATGTAAAAAGCTATTAGGGCAGTATAGTCGATAGTTTGCAAATATAATTTTCCTTATTATTTAGGGGATGCTATATTTTAAATAATTTACCAAAAGTAATCATCTAATATTTATATATTTTTGTGTGTGTTTTTATGTTTTGTTATATAATAATGTTTTCTTTTAATTTAATACTATTATAATATTTATTTTGATTTTTGTGTATGATTGATTAACACTTTTCATCATTATTAAATGAAGAGTTAATTATCAAACACGAATATGAACTTGACATGGTTTGACAGCTAGATACCTAAACATTTTTGCATTAAATAGGTTGCGTGACTTTTTTATACAAACAAATAAAGACCTCTGTCTTATTTTTGTTTATTATTGACGGGAAAAATCACGTGAGAATCACGTGAGGTAACTACCTGTCAAACCATGTCAAATTCAGGTACTTGTTTGATAATTAACACTAATAAGGTTTAGAGTTTGTATAGTTAAATAGTTATGTGAGTTTCAAAAATGTGACTTTTTGGTTAAACTTGTCATATTCAGTCACTTATTTTTAATATATGTGACTAAATAGTCACTAAAATGACGAATTTACCATTCTATTTTATCGTGTTCTTAAAGTTCATATCCAAAATATGATTTTGAACGTAAATTTGCGCAAATCTGAGTTTGAATCGAAACCAGATTTGTGTTTCTGAGTTCAGTTTAGACCTAGATTTGCTGATGTGGATTCGAAATCAGATTTCGGGTTAGAATCAAGTAAGAAAAACTTGAAGATGAAGAAGATAAATAGAATGATATTTTAGTTATTTCTTCACATTTTTAATTTGTCACCGTTCAGTCACATTTTGAAACATAAGTAATTGTTCATCCCAATTTTCAAATAATTTACATGAAAACCTATGATATCTCACATTTGTATTTTTGAGTTTGAATTCAACTCAATTGCATGTTTTGATTGAATTTGAACCCTCATATGCAGATTTTGGTTGTACTTGAACCCAAACATGCAAATTTAATCAAATTCAACACAAAAATGCACTTTTGAGTTTGAATTTAATAGAAAAATACATATTTGGGTTGAATTCAATAAAAATATGTATTTTTTGGTTGATTTTAAACTCAAACTTGCTTTTTTGTTTAATATAAATAATAACTCATATCATATTTTTAACAAAAAATAATAATATTTAACGAACAAACTGAGCAGACAATTAATCATTGGTTCATTTAATATCTTCTTATAACTTATAAATACACAACATAACTTTTTTAAATAATTTAAGGTATTTAATAATAACAATCAAACATGTTATATAAACATTTATGTAATAATAATAAACTCTTGTTTCCAAAATTAATATATCCATAATTTAAAGAAGAAAAAAAACTCTTTTTAATATAAATGGTTAATCATCAAATAAATACATGAATTTGACATGGTTTGACAAGCAGGTAATTCACGTGATATTTACGTGATTTTTTCCGTCAATAATAAACGAATAATAAAACGGAAGTCTTTATTTACGGTAAAAAAAAATTACATACCTACCTGTCAAGGCATATCAAGTTCATATAGTTGTTTGATGATTAACCCTTAAATGAAAGTGAGATTAATCAATCAATTGGGAGCTTTGGGAAATTAAAGGGAGATTTTTTTTTTTTTTTGGCCCAAAAAACCCGAGTTACTCAGGGTATATTACGATCAAAAATGGCGTTCGAGATACAAGCCGAACTAGGCAAAATACAATCCGAACTAAGAGAATTACAATCCGCAATAAGTAAACGACGAAAAGGGGGTGGAGGTCTTACGACCCAATCCACCGGACACACCCCCATCATAGCATGCTTGGCGACCCAATCCGCACATTGGTTTGCCACTCTAGGAATAAACCGCCAACCGATAAGCTCGATTGGTAACGACATAACCTTGATATTGTCAACTAACGTCTCAAGTTTCCATAAGAACCCCTCACCCCGAATATGCTTGATGACCACTTCGGAGTCAGATTCTATGACCACCTTGTTCCACCTGTTGTCGACCGCCATCTTGACAGCCTCCATCACCGCAAGAGCCTCCAGCTCCGCGACCGAATGCCCCTCAGCCTGAACTGCACGGCCCCCGCACAGTTGCCCCCGATGGTCTCTAGCAACCACCCCGAGACCACCCTTCCCCGAGCTAGGACAGCACGCAGCGTCGCATGCAATGCTGACCGTGCCCAATTCCGGGGGTTCCCAACTCTGCAGAGGTCGCCTTGAAGAGTCTCTGTCGTGGCTGACTCGTTGATGAGCCATTTCCGCCCACGCCTGCTTCACCTGCATTATGATCAACACCGGATTTGGGAGAGCACCTTCGAAGACCGATTTGCATCGGGCCTTCCAAATAAACCAAGACGTGATCATGGTTATCTCCCACAGATAGTTGCCGCGCCCACTCCCCTGGACCTGATGGTGACCCTGACGTTTGGTAGCCATGGCCACCAGCCAGTGATCCAGCGAAACCGCATTGCCCTCATCGACCTGAATTCCCAACAGGCCGAGCCAAACACGCTTCGCCCAGTTACAACCCAGCAGCAGGTGCTCCCTCGACTCAGGAACATTGCACAGGTGGCACAAAGGCGATACAGAGATTCCCCTACGCAGCATGTTACCCCTAACCGCAACCGCATCAGAAGCAAGCCTCCACATAAAGCATTGGATTTTCGGCCATACCTTAGAACTCCAGATCGCATTCCATAGGGGAGAGCTGCCCGACGCCACCACATTTCCAGCAGGAGCCCCGGCCATAGTCGATGCAACGGTGCAGTTATGGATGGTGTGGTAGGCCGACTTCACCGTCACGATCCCGTCCAAGGTCCCTGGCCATATGAAGGAGTCAGGCCGCGGCATTAGAGGAATCGGAGTGTTCAACACCACCTGAACATGCTCCGGATGGACCATCTCCCGAACGGTAGTCTCCTTCCAACTCCTTGAGACCGGTTCAATCCAGTCGCCAAGCCGTTCCGAGCCATCAGCAGTGGAGTTCCCGTTAGGTCGCAGCATCTGGTCGGTATGAAGGGATGTCCATCGGTCCGAGAAGGGATTGATTGAACGGCCATCCCCCACAGTCCAGACACCGAACCTCAGCATTATATCACGCCCGTGTAGGAGACTTGTCCAGCCCCACGAAGCCTTGGCCCCCTTCGTAGCATGAAGAAAGTTGGTCGACGGGAAGTAGATCCCTTTCATCACCTGTGACCACAAGCTTGTCGGATCCGAGAGAACCCGAGCAGCCATCGAAGCGAGCAAGGCAGAGTTGAAATCCTGCAATTCTCTAAACCCGAAGCCCCCCTCGCGCTTAGACCTCGTCATGGTGTCCCAACTCTTCCAATGAATCTTACGGTCTCCATTACTAGCTCCCCACCAAAAGCGGGCAATAATAGCGTTCACCTCCGCACACCATTTCTTAGGGAATCTTAATACACTCATCGCATAAGTCGGGATAGCCGAAATGACCGACTTGATCAGAATTTCCCGTCCTCCATTGGATAGGAAGCGGTTCCTCCAACTGTTAATCTTCCCTAGGACCCGATCTTTAAGATAAGACAATGCATCCCTCCTAGATCTTCCCCATACAGATGGTAGCCCTAGGTAGAGCCCCGGGTTAAGAACCTGTTGCACCCCAAGGGCGCCCGCAATCTCCTGTTTGAAAGTGTCATCCGCCGCTTCATTAAAGAAAAGACTAGACTTCTCATAATTCACTTTCTGACCCGACATAGTGCAATAGGTGTCGATGACAGATCTCAATCTCCTGGCCTTCTCCACACCCCCACTCATGAAGAAAAGTGAGTCGTCGGCAAAGAATAGGTGGTGAATGGATGGGCACCTACTCTTTGGTCTGATCCCATCCAAGAGACCCCTCGAAACCTGGTTTTCCATCATTCTAGATAATACATCAGCCACCAAAATAAATAAGTATGGGGAAAGAGGGTCACCCTGCCTGAGCCCCCTCGTGGGTTTAATAGCACAAGTCCGCTTGCCATTCACCAGAACATGGTAGGAGACGGTCGAGACGCAAGCCTTGACCCATCCAACCCATTTAGGCGAGAAGCCTCTCGATTCCAAGACCTTTAGGAGGAAATCCCATTCGACTCTGTCGTAGGCCTTTTGCATATCCATTGAAGACGTTCTAATGGAGATGACGTACGACCATGTCTAATGTGTTTTTTTATAATATTACTTAATAATTTTTAAATATGGGATCATCTTACTTATTTTTTTTTTCAAATATGTGCTTTATTTGATAAAATAAAATGATGTGGTTTACAATCGTTCAACAATAAACAAATAAGTGAAGTGGAGGTCGTGAGACCCAATCGTTTAGGCCAGTGTTATCAGAACCGGACTGGCGGTTCAACCGGGAATTAAACCTCTGTCCTGTTTGGTTCAGATAAAAGACTGTCTTGCAAATGAACAGTGTTTGAATTGGTGTGAACCAGTCGGGTTTGCAAAATCGGTTGGCTTTCAAATTTTTTTTTGGGATTTTTTTAACAGACCAATCGAGTTTTTTTCAGTTTAAACCGATTGGTTTTTAGTTATTAGGTTTTCAGGTGATTAGACCAATTACCGTTTTTTTTTAGATTATGTAGTTTGAGGTAATTATGTATTGTTTGAGACTATGTAGTTTTTAACTTTGTATTTTCAGTTTTTTTTAACTTATGAATAGTAAACCACACATTGAACCGGGTTCGGCCGGGTTTAACCGACCGAATTGAGAAGCGACCCCCTCGCTGATTCGAGATCCGGTCCGATTTTGATAACACTAGTTTAGACGCATTTTCAGTTGGGTCGAGAGATCATCTTACTTTTTAATTTACAAAATAAAAAAAATTGTGTTTTTTTTTTCAACTAAAAATTTGTTACAGTTATATTACTTAACATATTCATTAAAAGTGGCTCGCTCTTATACTTCAATAATGCATAAAGTGCCATGTCATCAAAAAATTGTCTACCTCCCTATTACCCTTTTCAATTGTGCATTTATAATATAACAATAAACATTGAAGTAATCAGCTTAATTAGTTGGCCAAAAAAATATAGCTTAATTAAAATAGTACAAAACCTCTTGGATCACGTTTTCCGGTAGGACTTGGTTCGGAGCGTTTGGGTCGGTTTCCTTGCTGCTTCAATGACCTACACGGAAGGAAAGCCCGGAGAGTTTCTGTTGGTTTCCCTCCGACGATCAAGTAAGTCGAAGGTTCGTTTATGATGAGTAAATGTAAGAGAGTAGGGAGGTTAAGAGTAATAAGTGTGACATTAAACTCAGAAATAAGGTGGGTGAGCATATTTATAACCCTCACCCCTAACCCGATTCGGGTCAGCCCTCACCATGGTCATCCCATGTGTCATATGTGTAAATTGCCATGGTTGAGTGCTCATTAATGTGTGGAGGGGACAAGTGATTTTGGCAAGCTGTCATTGCTGTCCTTTTGTCCAGAGCTATTTATATCATCCTTAAATGGTCGTTCTTACGTTAGGGAGCGCCGTGTCGGCGGCTGTAGGTACTCGATTGTCCCTCTGACATCTATCGTACATTCTACTGTCTTGTCCCTTGTACGAAGGGAGCCAAGGGTGGAAGGTACCTCAATTAGTGTCGCGCCACTGAAGAGGGGTGCACCACTCTAGCTGGGTATCGGCAAGCCAGCTTGGTATAAGGTGTCGTCACAAGTTTTCTTCATCAAGTGGTGTTCGACAACTCGCGGGTATGTCGCGCCTCTAGTGTCCAAGGCGTCGACATGGACATGTCGTGATGGTACATGACCCAGACCAGCCTTGCCTTCAGAATATGCTCATTTCTAGCGCGCCCCTTAAGTCGTAGCGGCGCCATTGTCTCCTTCAGGTCAGATCGGTTCTCTGTTGGGTCATCCGAGAGATGATCTTTATCACCTGGAATTCCGTCGTAGATGCTAGTGCCTTATCCTCGATCCATTTCGAGAAATAGTCGATGACCACTATTATGTAGGAGTGTTGCTTTGATTTTGGCAATGGCCCGACCAAGTCGATCCCCCATTGTTCGAATGGCCATGCGGCGCTAATGCTTGTTAGCTCTGCAGGGTGGCGCGCCAATTTGCCCCGTATCTTTGGCACGACTCACATCTCAACACCATGTCAGTTGTCTCTTTGTTCATAGTGGGCCAGTAATACCCTTGGTTGACGATCTTTCGAATGATGGACATCACTCGTTCGTGGCATGTGGCGTACCCTTCGTGCACTTCCATTAGTATAGTGGTTGTGTCGGGGTGAGCTACGCATCTTAGAAAAGGTGTTGAGAAACACTTTTTGTAGAGCGCCCCAACCATTTTCTTGTAATTGGTGGCTATCCTTATAATCCTCTTCGCTTCGATCTCATCCTCGGGTAGCTCTCCTGATTCCAAGCAGGTGTGAATGAGGGTCGTCCAATCGACCACCTTATCAATGTTCATGCACTATAAGCCTGTTTTTTCATTGATGATTTCCACAAAGTGTACCTGAAAGAAGCGAATGTGTCCGCCTCTTGATCTAACGTACCCACACTCTTCAACAATTGTCTTCCACCCATTTACCACAGAATGAATTTTTCCTTGAAGTCTCCCCAAGACCTGACGGAGGCCTTGGGTAGCCCGAAAAACCAGTGCGATGCGATACCTTGTAGGGTGGCCGGAAAACGCAAAGCGAAATGGTTGTCATCATTCATCTTCCATAGGAGTGAAGCCTCGTGTCTTTGGATGTGCTCCACGGGGTCTTCTTCGGCACAATAATAGTCAATCTAGGGTCTCCACGTGCGAAGGCACAATAACAGAAAGTATCTCGAGAGCAAACTGGTATGATGCTCTGTCGCGAAGGCGATGCATGATTCCGTTCTTCTTTTCTTTGACCTTCAGGGTGAAAAACTCCTCGATTTCATCACTGGTAATTGAACTAGGGGAAGAGCCATTGTCGTCTATGTTGAGGGTAGGGCGGCGCTCCCGGGAAGCTGAGTTGGTCGGAGCAGTGCTTGCTGAGGCTGTGGCTAAGACGTAGCTTCCTCCACCCGAACCGTGTCGATATGTCGGACCGCTCGGGAAGCTGTTTGTTGCCCCCTTCTTTAGAGGAGCTCATCTAACGCTGACATGAAGGTTGGCGTCAAGATCATCTTCGGGGTCACCTCCACTCGGGGCGACGCCTTTCCCGAGTACGCTATGGCTGACTTGGCTGGTCTAGGCGCCTCAGGTTCTGACCCATTCACGCGCTCAGTTACAATTGCTGACTGAGGCATGAGCGACGCCTGATACACTGGCGGCTGGGAGACATGTCATTTATGTTGTCTTCCTGGTAGAGGCAAATAGGTTGAGGCCCCTAGGTGTTGCTGGAGGTGATGGAGGGAGTCATTTTCTGTCTGTGGCTTCAAGGTTGACTGCCCTTCGCTCTAGTGTTGGAGGGAACCATAACTGGTTTTGCTCAAGATTCTCACAGACGACGCTAGTTATTGAATCACGTTTTCCGGTAGGACTCGGTTTAGAGTGTTCCATGTCGGTCTCCTTTCTGCTCCAATGACCTGCACAAAAGGAAAGTCGGGGGAGTTCCTGTTGTTTCCCCTCCGATAATCAAGTAAGTCAAATGTTTGTTTATGAGGAGTAAATGTAAGAGAGTATGGAGGATGAGAGTAATAAGGGTGGCATTAAACTCAGAAATAAGGTGGGTAAGGATATTTATAACCCTCACCCCTAACCTGATTCGGGTCAGCCCTGACTATGGTCATCTCAGGTGTCATCTGGTTAAGTGACCATTAATGTGTGGAGGGGACAAGTGTTTTTGGAAGACTATCCTTTCTGTTATTTTGGTCAGACATGTCTGTATCATCCTTAAATGGTCGTTCGTACGTCTAGGGGCGCCGTGTCAGCGGTTGTAGGCACTCGATTGTCCCTCTGACATGCATCGTAGCTTGTACTGTCTTGTCCCTTGTACGAAGGGAGCCAATGGTGGAAGGTACCTCGATTGGTGGCGCACCACTCTGGCTGGGTACCGGCACGCCAACTTGGTCTAAGGTGTCGTCACAAGTTGTCTTCATCAAGCGGTCTTTGGAAATTCGCGGGTATGGCGCGCCTCGAGTGTCCAAGGTGTCGACATGGACATGCATTGATGGGACATGGCCCATACCAGTCTTGCCTTTAGACTATGCTCATGTCTGGGGAGCCGCTTAAATCGTAGTGGCACTATTGTCTCCTTCGGGTCGGATTGGTTCTCGGTGGGGTCGTCCGAATGATGAGTGTTAACATCCAACAAAACCAAAATATTATTCACATTTTGACATAAATGAAAGTGTGCTGTATAAATAAGTCTTACAATTAGTTTTGATAATGGTACGAGTACAGTAGATATATGATAAATATCGAAATTATATACGAGTATAATTTTTTATATTGTAATGACAATTATTAATAATATTTGTATTGATAGATATATATTCAAAGTACACATGCTTTATTCTGATTTTTTCGAAAAATATTATATACTGATCCTACTAGTAAATTACCCTAATTCGATGTCTGCCTAAGTACTATCCCGATTAAGACCCATGACTGATGGCAATTTGTGAGTTGAACAGCGTTCCATCTCTTTCGACATTAACTCCGACAAACCATTTCATTGCTCGCTTTCCCTTTATGGTCCTCTCTTTCTCTCTCTAACTCTCCTTGTCTTGTCGTTCTCTCTCTCTGACTCGACTAGATTCATACACTTGCCTTTTTAAGTATTCTTTCTGGCTCGATTGTATGACATCCACACACAAAAACAATGTATGACATCCACATATTTACACCCCACTTGCTCCCGCTTTCCCTTTCATTCATTCATTCATATGCAATTTAAAACATACATTAATGGAAATTAATAAATAAGGTGGGGAATACAATGATAATTATCTTGGACTTTTATAATCTCTCCTCATAATTAATGTTGAATCTAAACTTGTAGTGTGTGTATGGTATTTTGATAGTGAATAAAACTTGAGTTTTTTGTATGTTACACGTTAAGTGTTAGTATGGACCCCGACCGAAAAGTCTTTGTGATGAGCTACTAGAAATAGAAAAAGTTGTGTGGTGTGCATTAAGGTGACCTCTGTCCCTTGACGAAAAGGAAATGACATTGGTCGGGCTACAAAAATAAGGTAGTTGATGCCTTGAATTTGGGACTCCATCTTTTGGGTTTCTTTTCTCATTAATTATTGCTTAGGAAGCAGGCGACATGACACACCTACCATAGCCTCATGCATGCGGACACAATGGAGTAGAACAAACACGAAGTGGCTTACAAAGGATTTTCATTAGTGTTTAAATATATGCTTATGTGACTTGGTCCTTGAAGGAAAGCCCAAGCCTAACGACACGTTTTGTTAGACAATAGGAAATTGTTCTCATGTTTGATTTGCAAAATTGGAATTCCATGAAATTTGGAATTAGGAATATGCATTCTTGGCTAATAATTCATAATTGCTATTCGGACTAAGGATGGGATAAGGAATAGTGGTTGAAATGACCAATACACTCTTAATTAATTTTTATATTTTATTTATTTAATATAATTTATACAATATATATATAATTATTTTAAAATTTTTAATATATATATTTTTAATTTTATTTCAAATTTCCCAAATTAATTAATACAATTTTTTTATAAGCTAATTGTCTTATATATTACACATATTGAAGCAAATGGTATATATATATATATATATCATTTTACATTATTCTATTCCATTTCCATATACAATTTCACCAACTAAATACTGAAATTTCATATTTCATTCAATTTTAATCAATCAACTAAACAACATCATATTATTATCTCGTATTTTTTATTATCTATTTCTATTTTGTATTCCACTAGTTAAACACGTAGTAAGACTTTGTAAGCCCATTTATTTTTCTATCCAAAGTTTGTATGATTAGTTTTGTTGGATATTCAGCATGTAGGAACTCAATCCCATTGCTGCAACTGTGAATAATGAATTAAACTCCCTATTGCCTTTTATCACATAAATATAGACCTTATATTTTAATTTTTGGTTTCCAATAGTCAACCCATGAAAGATCTTAGTATTGACCATCTAAATCCGACCTACTTCGCGCACCAATTCTAGCTTAACAAAAACCCTAGGGGTAAATTCTTACGTTGCTTCTTATGGACTTTTCGGATCCAATTTTTCCCTTTCCCTTCCTCAAATTAGAAATGTAATGGTACGTACACGCAAACTTGCATTATCCCCCTGTCCTTTTCTGGTAATTCTTGAGTCTGTATCTAATAATATTCATTATCTTCTTCTTCAAGTTTCCTATCTCCTCCGACTTTTGAACCCCCCAAAATTGGTAGTTAGAAAGATCACTGAATTACGGTTTTTTGGATTTACGATTCCTGCAATATTGCATACGTACTCCATGACTCTACGTGGACATCTCGTGATATGTTGTTATCTTATATTTAAGTTATCGAAAAAGAAAGCTTACAAACCAAGTATATAATAAATATACCATATCAGAAAGTTATAATTAATCACACCACCAGCTTAATTAGCATCAATATTTGGTTGGGATATGATGGGATAGAGGTGGTGGAGGAAGCACAATAGAGTTAGGTTAGGTGTTCTTATTGCAAACAACACGTTAAAAAGATGACAAATAAGAGATGCACAGACAATGTACGTGTCCATTGGATACCAAAGTATGTATTAAGAATAAAAAAAAGGGGGGCAACTATTTAAAAATATATGAAATGCTTGGATAATTTAGAACTTGGGAAGTTCAATCATATTTTAAATTTATTTTTATTTATAATTTGATATATAATATAAATAAACTCTTATTAAAAAAAGATGGGAGGATTGTAGAATATTTCTGCCACAATCAAGTCTTTATGAAAATTGATTTTAACTATTTATGAATATAAGGACCTGTCCTTATATATTTAATATTAAAAAATAACAACAACGTAACCTTCTTTATATTTCAATTTTAAGAATAGAATAGTGTTCACTAAGTTTTTTCATCATCGTTGTATTAGAAAAACATGCTTGTATTGAAAATATCACTTATCATTATTTTAGGTGTGAAACAAATATGTTAGTAATATTATCCTTCTCATGACCCTCATAAGACAGGAAAACACACAAAGAAACTATTTTTTGTGGTTAAAATAAAATGGTAAGAAATTCAGTATATGTAATTTTTTTTTTATGTATCTAATGTGAGTCAGTCCCATTACGGTATCCGCTGTTTTAGGCCTAAAATTAGATGGCTTTATGTTGGGCTTGATAGTTAACTTGGGCCTTTATGGGAGGAGACCAATTTATTTTACTCTCTGTATGTATGTATTGAAATCATTTCCTTTTCCACATTCTTCATGTTTGAATATTGGGCATGATTAAGTTTTTTTTTTTAGCAATTTGGACAAGTTTTGGGTTTTGCTCAAATTGAGCAAAATCAATGTGGAATAGAAGAGAATTGTATTTCTCTTGTTAACATAAGTACCACACCGACAGGTTTTATGCTTGGAGAAACATATATATCTTTATTCACTTCTCAAGTGTGTAAATAAGCAAGTTAAGAGGCTCTCTCTTGCACGTAGGGGTACAAATCATGGATTCGATTAGCACTTTAGACCATTTGACTTGTGTCGACATGCGTACACGATTGTCGGACCAGAAAGCTTGCATAGCGCTAGCCGTTTTTTGCTGCTCCCGGATTATTATTTTGTACATATTCAATGTGATTTTGGTCTAAATACATTGAACCGAGTTACATACTGTAATTAATTAGATTAATTACTGTTTGTAATTATTATTGTAATTAATTACGTTCGTATTAATTACTAAGCCTCCTAATTCAGCCTATAAAAACTCTCTCCCATTCTGTCATTTGACACCAACTTCTCTACAATCTCGAAAATTTCTAAAGAGTTCTTTGTGTTCATCCTCCTCCTTTGCTCTTCGTGTTGACGATCTGCAAAGTTCTTTCAAGTTGTCGTGCTCAGCCTTTCTAGTTATTTTATTTGTTTAAAGTCGTCGTGTTCGGTATTGAAAGTCGTTGTGTTCGACTGATTTCCAAAGGAAATCGAACTTGTTTCAGTTCGGCCGGTCACTACTACGTGCTAAGTAAAAACCGGTGTCATCGTTGAATCCTGAGAGGTAATAGACCTAAGACAGACTTGCACAAAACCTTTCACGATTGGGGAGGACTAAATTACCTTAAGGAAACCATGCTTATCACGGGCCTCGACTTGTTATCGTCATCTTTGTATGGTTATAAATTTATTTCTCAAATTACAATTTAGTCCTTCAACTTTCGATTAATACATATGAGTCCTTCATATAATTATTATTGTAACACCTCCTGCCATTTAATCCCATATTCTTTTTCTTGCGACATGATATTTGTTTAGTTTTTTCTTCTTCTTTTTTTTGCCTCCATTGAAATCCTCAATCAAACCAAATACAAATAATATATCCCACGCCATTTCGTATTCATTGCTTGATTTGTCACATTATGTTATTATGACCACACGATCTATATGTATATGCAATGTTTTTTCTTTGTGTGGTTTCAAGAGAATTTAATTATTTGATAGTAAATGATTGTAATATTCTTTTAGTGATTTAAAGGATGGGAGAAGATTACATGTTACACTAATCAGGTTTATGTTAAGACTACATCTTTATCTTCTGAAACCAGAAATAAGCAGTAGCAGCAGAACCAAACCGTGATAAATGTAGTAGAATCAGATAGAGTATGAAGGGGGAAAAGTTAATCAATATTAAACCAAAAAAATGAAAGTGAAAACAAAATGCGTGGACGGCAGGATTCGAACCTGCGCGGGCAAAGCCCACATGATTTCTAGTCATGCCCGATAACCACTCCGGCACGTCCACTTTATGGTTCTATTTAGGTTGCAATGGATATATTACGCAAGGCTCATGCATATACCATTCTTAGTTAAAGAGGCAATACGTGTTATTTTGCATAAATATTTGCATCACAAGAATAACTTTTCAAGTTAACTTTATTTAGATTTTTAATGATAAAATTGAAAATCTATTAGCCATAGTAGAAGATGTAATAAGTTTTTCAGACAGTGAAGAATACGCCATCCCAGAATACGTTCTATTCAGAATCGACGCACGAGAGTTATATTTTTAAAAGTTTGGTTTAAGCATGGAGATTGTATAGAATTGTGCGCAGACAAAATATATTACCTTTACTTGGAAAACGGATTGGAATTTTTCATTTTTTCAAGTACGTGTGTTGCGGTTTGGTTGATTTCATTTCTTTCTTAAAGATGATTGACATGCATATGCAATGGTAGATTTAAGGGTTTAGGGTTTACAAATTAGGGTTTAAGATTTAAGGTATAGAGAGATTATAGTTTTAAGTAGTTAGGGTTTAAAATTTAAGGTTTAGAGGTTGTTGTTTGAAGGTTTTAGAGTTAGGGATTATAAGAATTTAAGGTTACTTAAGGGAGGTTCTATGGCGAAGGATTTAATAATTTAGGGTTAAAAGGTTAAGGTTTAAGGAGGGTTACAATATTAGGATTTTATAGATTGCTTTTACGACTTAGGGTTTAGGATTGAGTTAATTACTTATTTTGACATTTATGTTTGACGATGTTACTTTTTTTATTCTAATTTGTGTTATTTAGCCACTTATATTTAATAATGTTACTATTTGGTTTAAACGACAAACTTCTGTTACTTTTCACTGTTAGTGTTCCATATGCTAATATCATGACCTGATGTACCAAAAATGTTTTTTCACTCTTTTTCTTGTCTTCTTCCTCGTCCCAAAATAACTGATGCAACATTGCAAAGAAAAAGATGAAGAAAAAGCGTGAAAAAAGGAAGAATAACATTTTTGGTACATGTTTTAATATTAACATGTAACGAAAATTAATAATTTAAATCAAAAAGTAATATTGTTAAATATACGTGACAAAATAGCGAAAGTTTTAACCGTAAAGTCACATCCTGAAACGTAAATAATCATTTAACAACGTCAAAAAACACAAATGACCAAAATTTAATATGAATAACCAAATACATAGTTAACCCTTTAGGATTAAAAGTTTGAGGGTTTAGAATGTTACATATTTAGGATCTTAGATTTAAGAGTTTAGAATTTAGGGTTTTGAATTTAAGGTCTAGATGATTTAAACACTAAAATCATTAGCTCCCAAATCCTAAAATTTATAACACTAAAATCTTAAATTGTATTACTAGAAACCTTAAATTCTACAGCCATAAAATCATTAAAACTCTAAACTATAAATCCTACGCTACACCCTTATTCTAAACCCTTAATTTTAAGACCCAACTCTAAAACTTTAAACTCTAAATGACAATGACAACGTGTCATTAGTTTACTGTCATTAGTTTACTATTGAACCCAATGAGTCAATGACAATGCGGAAATGGAGATTAAAATCTATCATTCTTAGATCTTAAATGATTAAGGCTCCTTCACTAGCATCACTTGGAGAGCAATCAAGCGAAAAGTGGACAAGTGTGCTACTAGATTGCAATCTAAGCTAGAAAAGGAAGGTGTAACTCACTAGACTTCAAATTCCCCTTTATTTTGTTAGTTATCCAAACATTATTTCTTTTAATTAAATAAATTATATTCCTTTAGCAAGAAAATAAATAATAATAAAATATGGAACGTACCATGTTTGGCACGTGTGACTTATAACTAGTATTTATTCCATTTAAATAGACTAGGGCTTCAATAGGACGGACTTCACCTATTCTCTTTATTCGATCTGGGTCCCTAAGCTAGTCACTGCTCCAATGGGAGGGACCCACCACTCGATTCCAACTTGTTTGATTTCACGTGGTAATTAATTTAGTCTGAAAATGAAATATGTTTTGAGATTTTATTGTATCAGAAGAATGATAAAGACTAAAGAGAAGGCAGGATATGAACTAATTAAAAAGGAAACAAAATATATGAAAACATTATGATAAAATCTGTAAATAATATTATGATATAAATATATAATTAGGACTATTTTAGTGTATCTAGAATATATATTTTTTCCAAAACTCTATCATTCAGATTTTATCACAATTTAAATTGGTCATAACAACAAAATTTATGGCCTTTATTTGCCGGTATTCCTTTCTTGAATATGACAATTACTAACATCATGACCCACTTGTATGATCCACCCACAACCTTCTCGATATTTTTCAAAAACTATTCACTTTTCAAAAAATATTTGAAAAAGTGTATATCGAAATTTTTTTTTTAGAAAAGTATGCATACGCGCGACGCGCCTATTGAATAGGCGCATCCCAGGGGTGCGCCTACTGCCTAAATTTTTTTTTTTTTCGCAAAAACACCGGTCTATCAGAAACCACGTTGATTTTAAGTCTGCTTATGGTTTTCCTCCTAAATAGAAATTGAGAGATAGTCTCACGCGTATTCATAGGTCCAAACTACAAATTTTCCAACTTGTTCTGAACAACAATGAAACAAAGTTGTTTATTCACAAGTTTCTGAATGAGACTTTTCTTCAGATACACTAGCTAGTTTGACATTTTCAGGAATTACTCCTGCAAAAGAGCTATTTGGGGTTACTTTAGGTTCCTGTCCTAAATGTTCCAACTTGTTCTGAACAACAATGAAACAAAGTTGTTTATTCACAAGTTTCTGAATGAGACTTTTCTTCAGATACAGTAGGTAGTTTGACATTATCAGGCATTACTCCTGCAAAAGAGCTCTTTGGGGTTACTTTAGGTTCCTGTCCTAAATTTTCCAACTTGTTCTGAACAACAATGAAACAAAGTTGTTTATTCACAAGTTTCTGAATGAGACTTTTCTTCAGATACACTAGGTAGTTTGACATTTTCAGGCATTACTCCTGCAAAAGAGCTCTTTGGGGTTACTTTAGGTTCCTGTCCTAAATTTTCCAACTTGTTCTGAACAACAATGAAACAAAGTTGTTTATTCACGAGATTCTGAATCTTCCGAATATCTTCTGTCGTACGGTGAGGACAGAAGAAAACTGATCCCCTTCCAATGGTTAGGAAGGGTCTTGGATCAAGAGGACAGAAGATCAATTTGTTAACAAAAGGGTCTTGGATCAAGAGGACAGAAAATCAATTTGTTAACAAACCACCGAGATGATTGTCTCACGCGTTGCTTTATCCCAGTATTCACAAGTCCAAATTCCTCTACGCGCACCAAATTCCTCCATGTATGCTTTTTTTCCTACTATATGCTTACTTTTTGAAAAACATCTGATTTTGAGCCTGTTTATACGGTTTTCCCCCTACATAGAAATTGAGAGATAGTCTCTCCAATAAAGAAGAAAGGAAGTTCTCAGAAGTTAAATACTTTAGGTTCCTGCCCTAGATTTTCCAACTTGTTCTGAACAACATCCGCGATGTCAAACATTGAAACAAAGTTGTTCATTCACAAGTTTCTGAATGAGACTTTTCTTCAAATACACTAGCTAGTTTGACATTTTCAGGAATTACTGCGGCAAAATAACTCTTTTGGGGTTACTTTAGATAAATTTCAAAAAGTAACTATGTCCGTTAGGCGCGACCCCGGGGTGCGCGTATACATAGTTTGCCCTCCAACTTGTTTTGAACAAAATCCGCGAGGTAAAACACTGAAACAAAGTTGTTTATGCACAAGTTTCTAAATGAGACTTTTCTTCAAATACACTAGCCAGTTTGACATTTTCAGGAGGAAAACCATTTCTTCTTAGAACTTCCTTTCTTCTTTACTGGAGAGAGTATCTCTCAATTTCTATTTAGGAGGAAAACCATAAGCAGGCTTGAACTCAGATAAAAAGCTATAGTCATTGGAGAAGCTTTACAAGATATTCGGAAGATTGCAGCTGCAGGACCTTTCTAGCATGCCTGCCTCTAATGTGTTGCAGCTGTTAGTTAGCCTATACCCTGTTCGATTTTTCTGTCTCATTAATGAAAGATATAGATATGTAGTGAGATATCTGTGGAGAGAGGCAGGGAGGAGTGGCTTTGTAGAAGTACGAAAGCTTCTGCATTTCCAGATGGAGATGGAAAAGAATGGTAGCCCTGAGTTGGAAGAGAAACATAATTGCTTGATGGAGTATCTTGAGCCAAAAGAAGATATTCGGAAGATTAAGAAACTTGTGAATAAACAACTTTGTTTCATTGTTGTTCAGAACAAGTTGGAAAATTTAGGACAGGAACCTAAAGTAACCCCAAAGAGCTCTTTTGCAGGAGTAATTCCTGAAAATGTCAAACTAGCTAGTGTATCTGAAGAAAAGTCTCATTCAGAAACTTGTGAATAAAAAACTTTGTTTCATTGTTGTTCAGAACAAGTTGGAAAATTTGGAGGAAAACCTGTGAATACTGAGATAAAGCAACGCGTGAGACTATCTCTCAATTTCTATTTAGGAGGAAAACCATAAGCAGACTTAAAATCAACGTGGTTTCTGATAGACCGGTGTTTTTGCGAAAAAAAAAAAATTTAGGCAGTAGGCGCACCCCTGGCGTGCGCCTATTGCAGTAGGCGCACCCCTGGGATGCGCCTATTGCAGTAGGCGCACCCCTGGGATGCGCCTATTGCAATAGGCGCATCCCTAGGACGCGCCTACTGAATAGGCGCGTCCTAGGGATGCGCCTATTCAGTAGGCGCGTCGCGCGTATGCATACTTTTCTAAAAAAAAAATTTCGATATACACTTTTTCAAATATTTTTTGAAAAGTGAATAGTTTTTGAAAAAGTTCAACCTTCTCTAACAAACTTTTACATGAGCAATATTTTAAAATATAGGATAATAAAGTGGAGGGAAATTTACATATAATTCAAAAGGAGAAAATATTTTATTTTCGGACACTCCCATTTCGTTATGATATCAAATTTTCAATCTTATCCTTCTACATTTTTACGATCTTCATTAAGCAAAATGATCTAAAAAATCATCAATTAATTTGTAAATTTTATAGTTCTCAACGATTTTTAATAACCATGCTAGTATTCAAAGCCGGACTAAGGACGACTGAGAGCCGTCGCCGCCCCATCATAAGCGGGGCCCGCTGTACAGTTACAAGTCGCAAAGCAGATCAATAGTAACAGTGATACACAAGATTCATTGAAAACGAAAAGAAAGAGGGAACATACAAAAATAAAATGCATCCATATTAATAATAGGCAAAAATAATAGTTATAATGGTAAAATACGAGTTTGTTCACTAAAGTTTGAGCCGAATTTAAGTTTCTCCCTTAATGTTTAAAATTTTAAATTTTAGTCCTAATGTTTGGACTGGATGAAAAAAATCTCTTCCTGTCAGTTGACCGTTTATTCCGTCAATTGACCATTTTGAAAGGACAAAAGTATCCTCTAAACAGTGTCGCTTCTTCTTCCTCATGCTCTGCCCAGAGCTTGCTAACGACTCTTCCCAATCTTGCAATCAGAGCAAGATTCCCCACTAAAATGGAGCTTCTATTTGGTGTGCGGAAGAAGAAACCTACCACCGGCGACATCTGGACAATCCCGCCAACACGAACACCAGACCAGACCCACCATCTAGATCATCCCGTCGACGACATCTGGATCATCTCGCCTGCTCTTCCTCCTTTCAGCACCAAAAATCCATTTCCGTTTCCGTTCCTCTACGCCTTCCTATTCTGGACAATCTGGACAATCCATTTCCATTTTCGTTCCACATCTGGACAATCTCCAAAACTCCATCAACGCTACTCTTCTGCTGTGAGGATTATAGGACACAGTTGGAAACTTACACCCCAGTGTAACAGTCTGTTTTACTCTCAGACTGAGACCCCTCTAGCAGTTCAAATTTTCACAGTTACTTAAGGATTAAACCACAAGTTTCCAAAACATTAGGAAGACAACTTTCAAGGAGTAGCAGTTGCTTGAGCAGCAATCCCTTATGCTTCTCTTTGTTCTTAAGAATTCCAACACGCCCTCTATTCCTACCACTTCGACCGTTTTACAAACTTTGAATTAGGTTCGTACGTTCCTTGAACTTTAGTCTTCTCTATGTTCTTCCTCTAAACTTCACATGAGTGATTGGTTCTCGAGCATAAGCAAGGAAATAAAATGTATTGAGGAATACTTCAAATCGTATTCTATGTGTTGAACAGAGTCTGCCAGCCGGAGCTGCTTCTGTACGCCGGTTGCCGCCGATTTCATCCTGATCTGTTAGAACTGGAGACAGAATCTCAATCCGGAGAAATATTCAATCTTGACCTACCAGAAAAGAATGAAAACATATTGCGGAGGATTCAACCAAACCCGCGTCTCTCGTCGGTTCGGTTCCTCAGACCCCAAGAGACGGTTCTCGACGGTCGGCGGGACCCATTGAACTCCCCATCCATTTATGTGAAGACTCCCGGAAGATCCCTCTCCCCGCCACGCTTGAACCTCCCCACCGTGAACGAGCCGCCAGGCAATCGCCAGATTATCAAACCAATTGGCTCTTCCTCCTCCGCACGTCCAAGATTGATTATGTGGGTGGGTGTGGTTTCTGAGAGGGAAACTAATCACGAGGGCAAATTCCTCAAATCAAAATGTTAAAATGCCGTGTGATGTTAAGTATTCCGTTCGAAATTAACGGATATTTGCCAGGAAGGGAAATTTTTTAATCTTATCAAAACATTAAGACTAAAATTTTAAATTTTAAACATTAAGGGGAATCTTAAATTCTGCTTAAACTTTAGGGTCAAACTCGTAGTTTACCCTAGTTATAATTAAATTTTAATTTACATAATAATAAGGAAATAGAATTATTTATGTATAGTGCAGGAAGAATATATATATATATATAAATAATGTTATTAACTATTTTTATAGAAATAAAGATAGCGTATAATTAATAAGTTACAAAGTATCTGCCCAAGCATGTAATATAAAATAAATTATTAAAACTAAACAAATGAAAACCGTCCAATTATATACTGCAAGTTTATAATTTCTAAAAATAAATCGTATAAATTGGAATGAATATTCCACGTAATAACAAAAAATAAACATGTTATAAACCAACTAATGTGTTTTATAAAATTGCAAAATAAACAAATAGTTAGATACTTATAAGTTGTAATAACTATACAATAGTTTAAACTGATATTTTTCAAAAACTATTCACTTTTCAAAAAATATTTGAAAAAGTGTATATCGAAATTTTTTTTTTAGAAAAGTATGCATACGCGCGACGCGCCTATTGAATAGGCGCATCCCTAGGGTGCGCCTACTGCCTAAATTTTTTTTTTTTTCGCAAAAACACCGGTCTATCAGAAACCACGTTGATTTTAAGTCTGCTTATGGTTTTCCTCCTAAATAGAAATTGAGAGATAGTCTCACGCGTATTCATAGGTCCAAACTACAAATTTTCCAACTTGTTCTGAACAACAATGAAACAAAGTTGTTTATTCACAAGTTTCTGAATGAGACTTTTCTTCAGATACACTAGCTAGTTTGACATTTTCAGGAATTACTCCTGCAAAAGAGCTATTTGGGGTTACTTTAGGTTCCTGTCCTAAATGTTCCAACTTGTTCTGAACAACAATAAAACAAAGTTGTTTATTCACAAGTTTCTGAATGAGACTTTTCTTCAGATACAGTAGGTAGTTTGACATTATCAGGCATTACTCCTGCAAAAGAGCTCTTTGGGGTTACTTTAGGTTCCTGTCCTAAATTTTCCAACTTGTTCTGAACAACAATGAAACAAAGTTGTTTATTCACAAGTTTCTGAATGAGACTTTTCTTCAGATACACTAGGTAGTTTGACATTTTCAGGCATTACTCCTGCAAAAGAGCTCTTTGGGGTTACTTTAGGTTCCTGTCCTAAATTTTCCAACTTGTTCTGAACAACAATGAAACAAAGTTGTTTATTCACGAGATTCTGAATCTTCCGAATATCTTCTGTCGTACGGTGAGGACAGAAGAAAACTGATCCCCTTCCAATGGTTAGGAAGGGTCTTGGATCAAGAGGACAGAAGATCAATTTGTTAACAAAAGGGTCTTGGATCAAGAGGACAGAAAATCAATTTGTTAACAAACCACCGAGATGATTGTCTCACGCGTTGCTTTATCCCAGTATTCACAAGTCCAAATTCCTCTACGCGCACCAAATTCCTCCATGTATGCTTTTTTTCCTACTATATGCTTACTTTTTGAAAAACATCTGATTTTGAGCCTGTTTATACGGTTTTCCCCCTACATAGAAATTGAGAGATAGTCTCTCCAATAAAGAAGAAAGGAAGTTCTCAGAAGTTAAATACTTTAGGTTCCTGCCCTAGATTTTCCAACTTGTTCTGAACAACATCCGCGATGTCAAACATTGAAACAAAGTTGTTCATTCACAAGTTTCTGAATGAGACTTTTCTTCAAATACACTAGCTAGTTTGACATTTTCAGGAATTACTGCGGCAAAATAACTCTTTTGGGGTTACTTTAGATAAATTTCAAAAAGTAACTATGTCCGTTAGGCGCGACCCCGGGGTGCGCGTATACATAGTTTGCCCTCCAACTTGTTTTGAACAAAATCCGCGAGGTAAAACACTGAAACAAAGTTGTTTATGCACAAGTTTCTAAATGAGACTTTTCTTCAAATACACTAGCCAGTTTGACATTTTCAGGAGGAAAACCATTTCTTCTTAGAACTTCCTTTCTTCTTTACTGGAGAGAGTATCTCTCAATTTCTATTTAGGAGGAAAACCATAAGCAGGCTTGAACTCAGATAAAAAGCTATAGTCATTGGAGAAGCTTTACAAGATATTCGGAAGATTGCAGCTGCAGGACCTTTCTAGCATGCCTGCCTCTAATGTGTTGCAGCTGTTAGTTAGCCTATACCCTGTTCGATTTTTCTGTCTCATTAATGAAAGATATAGATATGTAGTGAGATATCTGTGGAGAGAGGCAGGGAGGAGTGGCTTTGTAGAAGTACGAAAGCTTCTGCATTTCCAGATGGAGATGGAAAAGAATGGTAGCCCTGAGTTGGAAGAGAAACATAATTGCTTGATGGAGTATCTTGAGCCAAAAGAAGATATTCGGAAGATTAAGAAACTTGTGAATAAACAACTTTGTTTCATTGTTGTTCAGAACAAGTTGGAAAATTTAGGACAGGAACCTAAAGTAACCCCAAAGAGCTCTTTTGCAGGAGTAATTCCTGAAAATGTCAAACTAGCTAGTGTATCTGAAGAAAAGTCTCATTCAGAAACTTGTGAATAAACAACTTTGTTTCATTGTTGTTCAGAACAAGTTGGAAAATTTGGAGGAAAACCTGTGAATACTGAGATAAAGCAACGCGTGAGACTATCTCTCAATTTCTATTTAGGAGGAAAACCATAAGCAGACTTAAAATCAACGTGGTTTCTGATAGACCGGTGTTTTTGCGAAAAAAAAAAAATTTAGGCAGTAGGCGCACCCCTGGCGTGCGCCTATTGCAGTAGGCGCACCCCTGGGATGCGCCTATTGCAGTAGGCGCACCCCTGGGATGCGCCTATTGCAATAGGCGCATCCCTAGGACGCGCCTACTGAATAGGCGCATCCCTAGGACGCGCCTACTGAATAGGCGCGTCCTAGGGATGCGCCTATTCAGTAGGCGCGTCGCGCGTATGCATACTTTTCTAAAAAAAAAATTTCGATATACACTTTTTCAAATATTTTTTGAAAAGTGAATAGTTTTTGAAAAAGTTCGTTTAAACTACAACACGAGGCATAAATCCCATTTATTTCTGCGCTCCTTCCCAATGATGAATAATGAATTATTTAGTCAATTATAATATCTAAATAATTTTCAGTATTGACGGATAATTTTCATGGATAAAAATAAGAAATATATCGTGGGAAATTGAAATACAGAAGCACAATTATATATATTATAATAACCTCCTTTTCGGTCGAGTAATGGTATTGGATGGTCTTTTACAATGACTTCTAACAAATTACAAACACAAACTCTATATCTATAATATTATTAATTATTAATATACATACGCAGATGGGATTGTAGATCAAATTTTTATTTCCTAGGTCGTGAGAGAGTATTGCGGAGGAGCTATATAAATACTGTGGAAACATGTTCCAAGCAAAGAGGACCGAACCGGGGAGAACCTACTTCGATATATCTGAACCAAGTGATAACCAAAATGAATGGGCAATTGACAAGAGGGGTGACAGACATTGAAATAAGGGAGGCTACATACTAGGGGTGAAATCGGACCGGGCGGACCAGTTTTTTTACTATTTCGGTTGGGGACCTATATTTTCGAACCGGTTTTCCTTCAAAAAAAACCCCGACCAAAAGACCGTATAAGGAAAAATAAACCGTCCATTCGGATTTCGGATTTTCGTTTTAAACCGAAAAAGTAAAAAAATACACATTCAAAACCAAAATAAGTATTCAAAATCAAATTAAACAACAAAATAATTTGATTTAACAATGTTTACATATATTTCTACTAAACCGATTAAACAACTAAAATAATTATTAAATAATAAAAAAATTATTTGTTTGTATTCGTTGATTAATTATATTAATTAATACTAACTAATACAATATATAAAATAATATACATATAAATGGTCGGACCGAACTCCACGGTCTTTTAGAGTTGTAGACCGAACGGTCTAAAAAACCGTTTCAAGCAAAAAAAATCAGACCATAAACCGAACCGTACATTTTCGGACCGGATTTTCCAGTCCACACCGGTTTGGTTTTCACCGAATTTTCGGACCAACCGGTTTTTCCTTTCAACCCTACTACGTACCAAATAGGAGGGTCACGAGCTCCAGGGCCAGACGGTTTCCCAGGACTATTCTACAAACGGAATTGGAATATCGTGGGGACGGATGTCATCACCACGGTAAGGGCTTTCTTCAAAACTGTTATCTTTCCAAACAGCCTTAATAATACCAATATTATTCTCATACCAAAGATCCTAAGTCCGACTACACCTAGTGACTTTCGACCCATAAGTTGTTGTAACTTCATGTATAAGATTATTTCGAAGGTGTTGGTGAATCGCTTAAAAGTATATTTATCGGATCTCATTACGCCTTTCCAGAGTGCATTTGTATCAGGTCGAAACATCCATGATAATATCTTGGTAGCACATGAAGTCATGCACCATCTCAATTCGGACCGAACCGGGGAAGAAACGGAATGTGCGCTTAAAATCGACATGCAAAAGGCCTACGATAGAGTTGAATGAGAATTCTTGCTTGATACACTACGAAGGAGGGATTTTGATGAAAGATGGGTAAGGTGGATGAAGGCGTGCATATCAACGACCACCTACCAAGTGGTTGTCAATGGGAGCCGAACCAATTCCATCTGACAAACACGAGGTATACGCCAAGGGGACCCTTTTTCACCTTACCTGTTTATATTACTTGCGGATGTGCTTTCTAGGCGGATAATGGGTGTGGCTAGGGATGGAGAGATTGAAGAAATTAAGCTAAGGAGACAATGCCCGGAACTACACCACCTGTTTTTCGCGGATGACTCATTGTTTTTCATTAAGGGATCGGCCGACAATGCAAAACAGTTGAGGAAGATATTGGACGAATACTGTGAGTATCGGGACAAAGGATTAATAGAGATAAGTCAACCCTATTCTTCAATAAAAGGTCTAGCGCGACGAATAAACAACAAGTGGAGTCGGAACTAGGCATCAAGGGCACGAGTGATCCGGGGAAGTACTTGGGCCTTCCCTCGATATGGGGGTGATCAAAGAAGGAGACTTTGGGTTCCCTAAAAGCCAAGGTCAAAGACAAACTTAATGGATATAGACCGAAAACCCTAAACCAAGACGGCAAAGAAGTCCTCATCAAATCGATCATTCTCGCCATACCAACATACGTGATGAGTGTGTTTCGTTTACCAAAAACTTGGTGTGCGGAGATAAACACACTCATTGCGGACTTTTGGTGGGGACAAACCGTGGATGGCAAGAAGACACATTGAAAAAGATGGGAGGTCTTAACAAGTCCAAAGGAGGCAGGGGGCCTAGGCTTTCGGGAATTGCAAACGTTCAACACGGCTCTACTCATGAAGATGGCCCACCGTCTAGTGACCGAACCGAACAATTTGTTTGCACAAGTCATAAAGGGACTCTACTTCCCGAGGGGCACGTTCCTAGAGGCAAAGAAAGGCGGGTGAGCTTCATGAAGGTGGACTAGTCTATTCCACGGCCGAGAAGCACTACTAGGGGAAGGGATATGGATGATCGGGTCCGGAGAGAACATAAGAGTATTCGAGGACCCATGGATTTACACAAAGGAGACCAAACGGGTTAGTGCCGAGACGAGGGTGGAAAACGGGCAAGACCTCCTTGTTCTGGACATAACCAAACCGAACCGGGAGTGGAACGCCGAACTCATACGAAGCATCGTGGACCATGAGGACGCCGAGCACATCTTGCGCATACTAATACCGCGGGACGGAGGGAAAGATAGGTATGTATGACCACACACGAGGGATGGAACACCCATGGTCCGATCGATATACCATAGGATACGGGAGACGACCGGAGGACACATTGGGCCGACCCAACACGGCTGGAGCGAATCGTGGAAGGGCATGTGGGCTACCAAGGTAATACCTAAGGTAAAGAATTTCATGTGGTGTCTTACTACGAATGCACTTGCGGTTAAGGCTAACATGGTTAGAAGGGGCATGAACGTGTCGTATGGATGCCCAATATGTGGAGAAGTTGAGACACAAGAGCACATCATATTAGGGTGCGAGTGGACCGAGAGGGTGTGGCATGAGGTATTGGGGCTGCGAGTTAGTCAACCAAACAACATAAGCATGGTCGATTGGCTCGAGGAGAGGAGAACGGGGCTTAGGGGACATGGTGCGGCAAACAACAAAAGGTCGAAGCTCGATGATCACATGTTGGCAAATATGGAAGACTAGATGAAAAACGGCCTTTGAGGCGAAACAACCGTGCCCAAGAACCGGCATTGCGGAGATCAAGCGAATGTACGAGGACCAAGACCAATGTGACCGAACAAGGATGGATACAAGCACCGAGGAACCGAATGGAGGGGACCGAGTGGAGCAAGAGTAGAGACTGCCGCCGGAGAATGTCATCAAAATCAATTGTGACGCATCATGGTGTAAACGCACAAACCGAGCCGGGATAGGAGTGGTGGCAAGGGACAACCACGGAAAGGTAGTTGAAGGAGTGAACCGAAGACACTGTAGCGATGACATCGACACAATGGAGGCCATGGCAATACACGAAGGAGTGAGACTCGCGCTACAAGCAGGATGGACAAGCATAATCATCGAGACGGACTCCCAAGTAATCCACCAACAAATAGTACAAGGACCGACGCGATGGAGGACGACAAACATCATCAAGAACATCCGAACTCTAGCGAGGCAAGTAAGCCAAGTAGAATGGCGAGCGATTCCAAGGACGGCAAATGAGTGCGCGAACTGGATAGCAAACCAATCGAGACAGGGAGTGAGTCTAAACGATTGGGTCGAGAGACCCCCACTTCCATTCATATGTTTAGTAGCTAATGATTCTATGTACGAACAACCGTGATCGAGTATCACGACGTTTTATTTCATCAAGTAAAGCGTTAATTTGACCCAAAAAAGTATCCCCCACACCGGTAAGGCGGTAACCGTCATCAGCGGTGTCCCTGTTGGAAACCTTAGCCCTAATCCCCAACAGATATGCCCCAATGGGAGCTAGAGCGCTAGGGTTAAAATCCCTACGGGAAATCACAGTGCAGCACATCAGCAGAAGATCAACTGGAGTTTAATCGTCGGAAGCCACCTTCAGCATCACCGACAGGCTGAAGCCACTGTTTTTGCGTTTGTGTGTCCCCGTCATTCAGGTGCCGCCATAATGTTCCCGCATTTACGCATCTGAAGAATTTTCCTTGCTTTGAAGTTTGGTGCTCCACTCCTCCCCATAACAAAAATTTCACATCGGTTGCTCCTATCCAAAAGAATCTTCCATGCATCTATAAATAGAGATCTCCTAAGATTTTTAGTTCATATGTTTCTTCGTCTTTTGGCTAAGATCAAGTCTAGTATTTATTTTATTAGTTTAATATTTGATTTCTGGGTTATTGGCCTACATCATATTAAATTAATATATTGAGAGAGGTATTATTATCATGTGTTACTGTGTCGTGTGTCGTGTGACACATTTATTACATGTGTCGTGTACGTGTTTGGATATTCGAGACACGTTTAAAACTTATCCGTTTAGACACGACACGATTATTGACACAATATTGTTACTGACACGACACGATTAGACACAACACGACCTGTTTGTCACTCCTAGCCAAGTGTAAAAAAGTCATTAAAACAAGCATGGACCGAATGGGATGGTGGGGAAACGCAAGTGGGCGTTGTGAGATTAGAGAGTTTCCGTAGGAGATTAACTCTATGGAGGAGGGAGAAGTTTGTGAACACTCGAGTTGAATTGAGAAAAGCAACCGATCGGCTTTGACGTGCCACGAGTGACCG
The DNA here is from genome assembly GCA_946814005.1 of Chamaenerion angustifolium. Lineage (NCBI taxonomy): Eukaryota > Viridiplantae > Streptophyta > Magnoliopsida > Myrtales > Onagraceae > Chamaenerion > Chamaenerion angustifolium. The sequence continues at coordinate 31,420,048 of OX328268.1, forward strand.
ATCAAACCCAAACAACCATGTGGATGAGACAACTCTAAAAAATCGGATAAAGGAACTCCACCATCGGGAAGAGGTATATTAGAGGCGAACAAGAGTCAAGTGACTCACGAAAGGGGATCGAAATTCAACTTTCTTCCACCTTACGACCAATGCCAGGAGAAGAAGGAATCATATAACAAGAGTTCAAAATGATCGGGGAGAGTAGATCAGTTCGGTCAGGGGTATGTATGATGAAATTTGTGGGCACTTTAGGTCGATCTTCAGATCAGGAGGGGAGGACCTGAATGAAGGGGAGATTCTGGGGGTCATCCCGACTCAAATTACTGGGGAGATCAACACATACCTTGAGAGGGATGTGTCTGATGGAGAAATAACAGTTGCAGTCTTTCAGTTGGAAATGGCAAGAGCTCCAGGTCCATATGGTTTTCCGGGTCTATTCTACCAAATGAATTAACACACCGTTGATCCAGATGTAATCACGATAGTCAAATCCTTTCTCAGGGCAGGTGTCACCCCCCCCACTTTACATAATACAGATATTACCCTTATCCCAAAAATTTCAAGCCCAGCGAGAGCAAGTGATTTAAGACAAATAAGCTTATGCAATTTCATTTATAAGTTGTACCCAAGGTCTTTTTGAATATACTAAAACCCTATTTATCGGACCTTGTCACCCCCTATCAGAGCACTTTTATGGCAGGTCGTGCAATTTAGGACAATATTCTTATAGCTCACGAGGTGTTCCATCACTTAAAGAATCGAAGGGTTAGCGGTATAATTGAGTGTGCTCTGAAGCTGGACATGGAAAAGTGTTTGACCGGGTCGAGTGAGTCTTCCTACTAAAAATCCTCGAGAAGAGAGGGTTCGGAGCTAAGTGGATCGAATGAATGCGACAATGCATAACGCAGACATCATATCGAGTCTTGATCAATGGAAGGAGAACAAACACCATTAGACCAACAAGGGAGCTGTGACAAGGTGATACCCTCTCATCGTACCTTTTCATCCTTCTGGCGGATGTGCTATCAAGACAAGTTGAGGAGTCCATACAGATGGAGAGGTTGCGTGGACTCACATTGAAAAGAGGATGTCCAGAACTGCACCACCTATTTTTTGTAGATGACTCGCTATTCTTTTCTAAAGGTACGGTGGATGTTTCGAATCCTAGATGTTATCTTGGACTCCCATCCGTGTGGGGTTAGTCGAAGAAGGAAAGCCCTGGGTTATATCAAGAGCAGAATTTGATATAAGATGTAGGGATGGAGGTCAAAAAGCCTCAATTTGGAAGGAAATGAAGTTCTTATAAAAGCAGTAATCACGGTTATTCCCTCATACGTGATGAATGTCTTTAAGATTCCTATAACGTGGTGCTAGGAGATCAATGTAATGATTGCACACTTTTCATAGGGTGTGTTAAATGAAGGAAAAAACAATCATTGGAGGATATGGGAGGTTCTAATGAGATCTAAACTGATGAGGGGTCTAGGCTTCTGTAAATTGTAGACCTTCAACAAGGCACTTCTTACAAAGATGGTCGCGAGAATACTCAACGAACCAATAGCTCTTTGGCTCCGAACCCTTCAGGGATTATACCTCCTCAACACTGAGTTATATTCGGCAAAGAAGGGTAGTCGAGCTTATTGGGGTTGGACGAGTTTGATCCACGACAAGGATATCTTGTTTAAGGAGAGGATGTGGAAAATTGGAGATGGCATGGATGTGAAAATCTTTGAGGATCTTTGGGTGGTGACATATCCATGTTTCAAAGTAGACTGGCCAAGTGATTGGGACACGAGAGTCTAGGAATTGATTGGGTCGAACCGAACATGGGATGAAGAAGTTCTCCGAGGAAGGTTCAATGACACGGATGCACGTTGTATTCTTAACATGCCATTAAGATCAGAATCTTGCCCTGACTGAATGATGTGACCCTATACAAACGATGGGCGAGTCACACTGAAGTCGGCCTATCATCGGTTAAAAGAGAAGGACAAAGCCACGGCGCAAGAGTTGGGTCCTAAGGATGATTTCTGGAGAATGATATGGAAGGTAAACACTCTACCAAATGTTAAGAATTTTATGTGGCATTTACTTTTAAATGCAGCTGCTGTTAGACGGAATCTTAGGAGAAGGGGATGGACGTGGAAGTGGAGTGTCCTATATGTGGGTTAGAGGAAACAAGAGAACACACATGATTAGTGGGTGCAGGTCGCCTTAGGGAGTGTGGTTAGGTATCCTGGGAATACGGCATGCTCAGGGACAGGATGAGGCCCATAATGTGTAGATCAAGGAAAGAATGACAGAAGGGGGGGTGACGGGCAGAGTAAGATAAGAACGACAAAGTATATGTATGTGGACTTGTTGGCATATTTCGAAAGCTTGATGCAAAACAACCTTTGAGGGGAAGAGACTAAATTTGACGGAGGCGGTTCTTGCCATAAAAAGTGCACATTTTGAGCTGCCAAGGGTCGAACCCAGAGAAGGTCCAGAACAAGAGAAAGTTGAATTGTAAGGTGGACACAACCAGGAGTAGATGTGATCCGGATCAGTTGCAACGCGTCGTGGTGCACCCAAACAAAATGAGGGGGCATGGGGGGGGGGGGGCAAGGGACGAGAATGGACAGTTGGTGGATGAACTGAACTGAACTGAAGAGTATGAAGTGACAATGTGGAATGCTTAGAGGCTCAAGCGGTCTTGGAAGGTGTCAAACTGGCAGTTAAAATAGGTTAGCAGAAGATTGAAGTAGAAACAGATTCCTTGAGGGTCGTGGAGCAAATTCAAGGGAAGACAACCTATTGGAGACTGGACATCACATGCGAGGATATCAAGAGCATGGCCCAACAAATAGAAAATTTTAAGTGGAAGACAATCTCACGCTCAACCAATGAGAGTGCAAACTGGATAGCCACGAAAGCCAAATTGGGTCCTAGAACCCCTACCCCAACTTTGTATATTTTTAGAAGTTGATTGTAATAATGAACCTCTGTGATCGCTTTAATTGCGTAATTTCTCTTTGAATAAGAAATATTGAAGTTGTTAACAAAAAAATAAACATACGCGAAATTATTTATAAATAGAGATATACAATATTATAAATCCATATTTATGTGTAATAGTTTTATTTAAATTAATATACTAAAAAAGAATATGTATGTCTTATTTTTAATTAATTAATTAACTATTATACTTATACATTATAAATAAGTTGATAACCAAATTGTTATCCCAACTTTGGACATTATAAATTTCTATCTAAATTTTACTTTTTCAAATTTTGTTACACGTGCTTTCGGAGTTGAACAAATTGCTAACTCTGTTAATTTTTCCATTAAAAATGGACGAAAAATAACGTGACAGCACATGATTGATTTATTTTAGAAAACTAAATGTTTTTTTAAAAAATATAGAAAAAATAGAAAATTAATAAGGAAAATAAAAGTTCTTAATATAACCTTTTTATTTAAAATTTAAAACATTGATTATTTATTTATTTCATATTTTTAATAAAAATATTATATTAAAAACTAATTTTCCATTAATATTTTCATTTTTTTAATGAATTTTTATTGTATTTTATTAAAAAATAATACAGTTTTCTAAATCACGGATCAATCATGTATTGTCACGTCATATTCATCTATATTTAGCGAAAAACTTAATCGAATAAGTAATTTGCCCCAGCGACAAAGTTTAGATAACCTTTTTTGAAAAAATAAAGTTCGGAGAGTGATTTGTAAAATGTCTAAAATTGGAATAGCAATTTGATTATTAGCCCTTAAAAATATATAGTATCAAAGTCATTAAAACGTTCTTCAAAATTATTTTTGCATAGAAAACGTAGTTCGTAAATAAAAAATATTTAAAATTATGACTTTGTGAATATAATATTCCAAAATATATAATATTATACTGTAAAAAAGATATAGGTATAAAATAATGAAAGAGATATTCTATTTGCACGTACCTTTACCTACTGACCACTTTTGTTAAAATACTAAAATGCCCTAATAAATTTTTACATATGTAACTTACCTATTTTAAAAATTAAATAAAATTTCTAAATAAATGCCACTTAATTTTTCACCCCTTTTACATTCCTTCATATTCAAAATTAGTATCTCACTTTTTCACTATCAATACTCAATCTTTCAATATATTTACACTACTCTTCATCACTTTCAGTCTTATTCTCCACCACCTACTTTTTGTCGCCACTGTCATTTGTCGTTGTCAGTCTTGGTCACCGTCTTCGTTGCATCTGCAACCTGCCGCTAATAAATCAACAACAGTGTTTCTTGCTCCAACCACCTTAGTGCCGGTACGTTCGCTTGCACTCCATTTATCGATGTCGGTACGACTTAAATTAGTTAAATTTTGCAAAACTTTCATTGAGGAAGCAGCAAGTCTGTGCCGTTTGAACAAGCAAAAATCGACAAGAGTTTGCCGATTTGTTCAAAAAAAAAACCGGCAAGCTCTTGAAACTTCGTTAAAACTAAAAAATATTGATTATGTCATGTAGCAAAATACATGATAATTGGATTTAGATGCTTTAAAATTGATTTAAAAAATCAAACACTGTCATTTTTCACTATGTATTATTATCCAACTTAATCAAGTAGAATCATAATTCCTTCGATATTAAAATCTATCTATCTATATTAGTATATTTTCTATCATTTTTTTTGCCGTATAAATTCCGTATATTCATCCGCAAAATTGGGGTAGAGAGTGACCCAAATACAATAAATTGTCCAAATTCAAAACCTGTAAAGTTTTCTAATTAAATATGATATTTTGTGTTATAGAGTTTTTTTTTTAATGAAAAGCTTTCTAATAATATAAAATATTATATATTTTTAGTTTATATAGTTTTAACAAATTAGTTAAGAATCAGCTTCATCTAAACTACAATTTACTTATATATAATGTGTAAATTAAAAAACAAATGGAGTAAAATATGAATGGAAATAAGTGATCAATACAACGTCACACACATGAGTGCATGTTGTATATATATATATATATATTATTTTTGTATATTAGTGTGTGTGCAATCGCGTTTATCCCATTCCCTTATGTTTCCAATCCTACAATTAATAACCAAACCCATCATGCATGTTTCATGCGAACTCTGTCGCTAAATCTTCAACGCCACGAACCAAGTGGGTTGACTTTTGTCCACGGTCTTCTTCCATCACACGTGTAGAAATAGAAATAGAAATAGAAATAGAAATAGAAATAGAAATAGAAGGCTGTGTAGTGTACAAGAGTATTTTTCTCGGATTTTATTTATACTGAAAAAAAAAAATAGCCGCAGTATAGTAATATATTCAAAATTAATGGAACCAACTGAAAAATTGAATCATAATTTTATTTAATAAATTATGATGACCATGTGAGGTTTGTCAAGCGTCAACAATCACATCCACCGGAAACAGAGGACATGTCCTCCACAAGTGGTGCCACCGCCGCCGCCATCATTCTTGTCTGTCAAGTTGTCCTACACCGTTCTTTATTTGAAAGATGGTAAATTCCAAAGGAAGTGAGCATACACCTCTCGTCTTGACCTACTATATATTCAAATGAGGTAATTTACATTTTAAAACGGAAATATATTTTAAATTAATGTTAAAAATAATATACTTTTAGCTAATATAGATAAATTAAGAAGAAGATATCACATATTATTTGTATTATAGTAAACAAAAGGAGTAAATTAAATTATATACAATTAATTGATGACATGGATAGACTATTTTAATACGTTTTAAAATACAAGAAATAATTTTAACTTTTAAATTAATTACAAAATTAAGTAAAGTTGACCAATTTAGATGGGAGAAGGTGAACTCAACGTCAAATGAGGCATTTTGATAGTAACTCAATTATTTACTATTTGTTTTAGCACCTAGGTAAGTAATTAAAATTTTAACCTAACTTTGCTTGAACTTCCATTTGTTTTATAAATAAAAAATATATACAAATATTGAAGGACAAAAATTAGAATTTGAACTTGCATTACAACAATCAGTTGTTCGTGTCTCTCTCACTAGAGAGAAGGTTCCCCTGAGGTTAGGGTTCGTCGGTAGTGAAATCACGCATCGTCCCCGTCCATCTTGTCGGGAAGCTGTGCACTGGAATCGGGCGAACACATTCAATCCACCGCGTCCGACGAAGAAGCCCAGCAAATCCAGTCAGACGAATGACCGTCGACGCCAATTGAAACACTGGAACTCCCAATTAACCCGGCTCCAGCACCAATCCATTACTCGCCCTGCATCAATCCCCTAATCAATCCATAACCCTACACCACCCAGAGCCAAATCCCCAATCCAGAGCCACAACCATAAGCACACCACCCACCCATTCCGGTAGTATCTCTGATTCACTGATGTTAGCCAATCTCTAACTCTGCATTTTGTGTGACTGTTTGCAGGAATCCTAAGCATGGGTGACATACAGGGGCGGAAGCTACCCGACAACACGACCAATACCGCAGATAGAACAACCCGAGACAAAGAGGACTAAGGTGTGTGGGGAAGGTAATTTGGGATCGAATTGTCAAGCCAGTGGTAGTTCAAGAAGTCCTAAAGAGTGCTTGGCAACGGTATGCTGGGGTAAGCATCACGGACATGGAAAACACAGTCACCATGTTCGAATTTGATAATCCAGGGTCATTGTCTATCCATCAAGCAATGGGAGGGAGGTATACGATTAGAGGATGTTGCCTTCCATAACATTAAATTTTGGATTCAAGTACATGTATTAGAATTAGAAAAGGTTAATGAATCAACTGTTGTCATTATAGGGAAGAGCCTAGGTAGAAACATCAAGGTTGATAGTATTAAGGGGCTGAGATGATTGGATAGGAGCTATATACGTATTAATCTGGAGATAGATGGAAGTAAGCCGCTAGTGCCAGGATTTTGGTACCAGAGATCGAACAGAGAGAAAAGTTGGGCATCAGTTAAGTATGAACGTCTTGTAGAATTCTGTTTCAGCTGTGGGTGTCTAGGACATACCGAGAAGGCATGTAATGAACCGGTAGTTATGGCGGAAGACAATCCTACCCAACCATGTTATGGACCATGGACACAGGCTGAAAGACCCCGTCGTCGTGAGACAACATGGGCGGAGGTAGGGAAAGGCTGAGGGGGTCATCTTCAGGTGGGAATCGACAACATTGGAGACACACCGCAAAATCACCAACACAGGGGGAGGACAATCATAAATATGTGGGTGAATAGCAAAGGCACAAAGCCACTAGCTTGGTCATAGGAAAGCTGAATCGGGGAAAGGTAGTAAGAGAAGATGACAGTGCCGACGATAGGAGACTGATGGAGATTCTAGCATACACCAATACGAAAAAATTCACACAAATGTAGACAACATACAGTGACGACAGCACCCTCGGGCAGAAGAAGCACTCGAACATGGTCGAGGCTATGCAGCTGGAGGAGGGAGGCCTTTACACAATCCAAGTGGAATACATGACCCCAATGAATGAACCATAGAGCAACAGACCCATATCTAACCCCCCCCCCCCCCCCCCCCCCCCAAGAATCTACACCGTCCCAAGAAGACTCACCAAATCCAGCCCCGATAGTAAGGAGTATTACGTAGAGTTCCCAGTAGATCACAACTCGCCAAGCCGAAAATCAATAACAGCCTCCCCTACAGGCCTGAGCCCCTTAGTCCAAAAGATGTCTTTGAAAGAAAGGAATTGGAGAACAAGGATAGGGAGGAAGAGGATGAAGAAGAAAACTATAAGAAAAGATGTCTTCGAATTGAGTATGGGGACACGTGGCTGAGACCGATAAGATGAAGGCAGAACCAAGTAAATTGAGAAAGGGGAAAAGGATGGACATGGGGGCGAAAAGCCGGGCGATCAGAAGGACCAAAACCAAGGAAAGAGACCAGGTAATGGATGAAGATATAGGTTCCGTTGGTGTCCCTCCACAACCACAGGTGCCCAATGAGTGTTCTGGTGTGGAATTATCAGGGTTTGAGATCGGATATGACAGTTCCCCATCTAACCGAGCTCGGAAGAAAACACCCACCAACAATAATATTCATCTTGGAAATGAAAAATGAAGAAGGGATATGTGAAGGAGTGAGACATAAGCTTAGAATGGAGAACAAGTGTTATGTGGAACCCAATGACTTATCGGGGGGCTCGCACTATGGTGGAGAAAGGAGGTAAACATCCATATCATACAGAAAAAAAAACCATTTTATTGACACCACGGTCCGATTAGATGGGAGTAGTGAAAAAGTCGAGATTACGTGAGTGTATGGACATCCGGTGTCGGAATAAATGGTTAAAGTGTGGAATGAGATCCGACAAATGGGAAGCAGGACAAGGGGATCGTGGATGTGCATAGAAGACTTGAACGACATTAGTTACTCATACGAGAAGGATGGTAGGAGACCCAAAGACCAGAAAAAAATGGATGCCTTCAATTCGCTTATCTCGGACCTGTTAATGTTCGATATCGGATTTAAAGATAATCCATACACATGGTGTAATAACAGGAACCGCATCGACAGAATAAGAGAACGGCTGGATCGGGGAATAGAAAACAGGGAATGGTTAAGCATATATCCAAACACTGTCGTCTTCCACAAACCGGCCATAGGATCGGATCACATCCCAATGATACTAATGATCGATCACTAGGACAGAAGGGGGACGAAAGAGTTCAGATTCCAGGTCATGTGGATGGCGGATGAAGGCTGCGAACAAACAGTGAAGGCAACGTGGGTACCCAATACATCCACCAACAGAAGACCCACCCTCCACACTAAAATAAATAGGTGCAGAACCAAACTAACATAATGGAACTAAAATAACCGTTTTTCTATACCTCTTATGAACCGCTCCATATTTCCCAAAAAATGGTTTATTTTATGAACCGGTACGGTCAGGTACAATTCGGTACCGTTCGGCCGAACCGATTTTTTTATGCCCAACCCTACTAATAACACTGATCTAATCAATATATAGTGTGGTCGTCGACTCTGTCAATTCGAAGTTCAAACCCGATCAACATAGCAATGGATCGATTGCCAAATGTCACGAGATTAGAAGAATTGGGGTAGATTTCACAAATTGAGACTAGTTTGGGGAAATTCAACAAAATTTCCAATGTCAGAGAGAGTCGACCATAAACTATAATCTACACGTTTTATACATGTAAACGGTTGAGTGATGGATTAAAAGTGAAGATCCAAGTTTCTCTTCCCATACGTATTATATAAAATAATGTAAACTACTGATAAAAACAAAATAAATGTTTAAATTTCTTTTAAAATAAAATAATTATTGCATTTACACATAATAAATACATAAAATAATACATAAAATTAAAAAACATATATGGAGAAAGAAATCAATGAAAAATAAAATCGTAAAATTTAAGAAATTATCATTGACGCCGTTGTCGGCGGGCGTAACACTGTTTGGGTTTCGATTGTTAATTCAATTCGCGCCGTCCCTGCCGAAGGTGATGGTCAAATATTTAAGGAAGTGTGAACACATCCTTCCTTTCTTCCTATCTGAATATCAATCGTGTTAGTATATCCATTAAATTAAATAGAGGATCACATTTTAATACAATAATATATATATTTACCAAATATTGAGGTAGAACTGAAATCTAATGGATTAATTTTGATTATTAATTAATTGTCTAAAGATTTGATATTTAAGATAACATGAGAAAATTAAGAAACAGATTATTCCATTCCATGATTTATTCTAACTCTAGGCAAGAAAGTTACTCTGAAATATAGATGTATATATATATAAATATATTTACGGGTATTATATGGGTATGTCAAATATCATAATCATACTATATTTTTAAATTGAATACCATAATTATAACCGTAACCATTACGAGTATAATTTTCAATACCATAATCATATTCATAACGATTGTTATTAATTACGGTTTTAACCGTATACCCATATTTATTAGCACTACGTGAAATATAATGGAACATTATAAATGTTATCTTAATAAATATATAAAGTTATGTCAAAATTAACAAAAATATTCAACAATAATATCATTCTAAATTAACACTAAAATTATTTAACATTTACATCATTCAATTACAGTTCACCTTGAAATTATAGATTCGTGAAATTTAAAAGTGAAATTATATTTTTGTTATTAATATTAAATTATTATTATATTTATATAATAACCATAAGTATGACTAAAATACCATAACTATAATTATTACGGGTATAAAATTCATCACCGGGGACGAGTAATCATATAAAAAAATAATGATTTTAAGTTTTAACACACCATGACAACCCTATATATATACATACGTATTTGGCCAAAAAATATATATATATATACATACGTCGTAAACTGTCTTCCTCTCTAAGCGTGCTTATTCTATTCATCCTCCTCACTCATTCATCATTCTCTCTCAACTGAAAACGTAGAAACAACACGCAGCTCGTGGAGACGATTTCGCCAATATGGAGTGGATTCGAGGTGGTGAAATCGGCAATGGAAGCTTCGCATCAATCAATCTCGCGTTGCCGGTGAAGACTAAACTCCCTCATCTGCCGCCGATAATGGCTGTCAAGTCATGTGAGGTGGCCGACTCTGACACACTCAGGAACGAGATGAAGGTCCTCAGTCGACTCAGTGACTGCCCGCAAGTAATCAGATGCTACGGCGATGAAGTGCGGGTCGAGGACGGCGTGGAGATGTACAACCTATTTCTAGAGTACGCCGCCGGCGGGAGTCTGGCGAATGAGGTTAAGGCGCGCGGCGGGAGGCTGCCGGAAAGAGAGATCCGCCAACACACGCGGTCGGTTCTCGAGGGGCTAAGGGATATCCACTCTAGAGGCATCGTCCACTGCGATGTCAAGTTGCAGAACATTCTCGTCTTCCCTCGCAGCGGCGGCGCCGATGTCAAGATCGCTGATTTCGGCCTTTCAAAAACGACGGGAGAGGTTCCAATTTCCGCAGAGGGTAAATTCGAGTGGAGGGGAACGCCACTCTACATGTCTCCGGAGACTGTCAACGAAAACGAGCACGAGGCTCCGTCCGATGTCTGGGCCCTGGGGTGCGCGGTGGCGGAGATGGCCACCGGTGATACCGCGTGGAGCCACAAGCGGACGATGAACGTGTACTCTCTAATGATGACGATCGGAGTCGGAGATGAGATTCCCATAGCTTCCGAGAAACTCTCGAACGAAGGACTGGACTTTCTAAACAAGTGCTTTGTGAAGGACCCGATGAAGAGGTGGACGGCAGAGATGCTCCTGAACCACCCTTTCGTCGCCGAAGATTCTCCAAGGTGCCACCTGGACTTCAATGGCTGGGATTCGTCCACCTCGACGCCGTATTCATCCGTCACTACGACTCCGGTGTCTTCAGATCGGTTCCGAGAAGAAGAGAGTACAAAACAGAGCATCTCCCTTCAGGCGATCGATTTCGACAGTGATTGTTCCTCATCGCTTCGTCGGATTCAAACCCTAACAACCTCTGAATTCCCCGACTGGATCGACTCACATGTCTGGATCGATGTCAGATAAAACACCCTCGTCCATTCTTTGATACCGGAGGATGCATAATATATGGGAAAACTCCGACGACCACCGCGACAAGGAAGGTTATATTTGTTGCATCTACCGGCGCTGGTTCAGTTGACCTAATACCATTAAAATTGACCCCAATTTTATTTATTCTCCTTGGGAAATGTACATATGAGTATGGATTCATTATAAAATAATTATTTAGAGATATTGTCGTTGTTCGGTTTGGCCTACGATCGTCGGCTGATTGATTATCAAGTTGGATGTCAGAATCTTCACAGATTGTGGAGAAGGAGGCATTTAGAACCTCAAAACACACTGTACCTTGGTCTTATTAGGCGGAGGTCCAGTTTATTTACATATTTTAATATTTCATACATCCATCGTTTTTATCGTATTTTTGGAAAAACTTCAAGCCGTGGGTTTCATTCGGATTGAAAAGGTTAAGGATATTTCCACTTTGAGGAGGGGCAAACTGGTCCAACACAGAATAGCAATGTTTCATTAAGGGAAGGAAAGGACCAATCATTCGTGCGCCTTCTAAACTAAACATTATTATACATGCATAACTAAAATGTATTTTGCATATATTAACAAATCAAATCAGAGTTGCTTAGCCTATTAATAATCGCATCATAAAAGATTTATTTAGACAAAATATATTAATATCAAACTTATAAATACACAAATATACATTGTTGTGTTGCAGATCACGTTAGGATTTGTCAACCCTACCCTATAATCAAGCCTGAATTCAAGTTAGGACGTCCTCTTTTGTATACTTTTAATCTTAAAATTTATAATTATCCCCTTAAAGATATTTTGTTTAATTATTTATCTTTATTCTAATTTTTATCCCAAAACTTAAATATTCTCTCCTACCTCCGTATATTATATGTATTAATTACCAAATAGAGGACATACCAAAAAGGTGATTCCAGTAACGATTGACTTTGTTCTACAGACGACTTGAACAACCAATGCAGGGTGGTTGACAACAACATTGTTTGGTCAAGAGGGGTTAATGTTAGTTGGAACGTACAAGAGAAGAGTGACTTTTCGTCACGTGCTCATTAGGGGAAGCCAACCCCATCATTAACACGTGTTTTGGGTCGGAAAATGATTGAGCTTTCATGGAAAGTGACTTGTAGCATCTTACCTTAGACATTCAAACACGCTTCTCATCAACTACCCTTCATTCATCACACAAAGGGAGACGTCTTATTCTCAACTTAATGGAATATCCATGGAAACACCATATCGACCCCTGAACTGTAAGATTTGTCGGAATGGATACCAGAACTTAGTTTCTATTACCTTGATCTCACTAAGGACAGGGACGAAGCTAGATAATTTCTTCAGTGGGGTCAATTATTAAAATAAAGTCAAATAGTTGAACTAAAAAAAATCAATAAAGGGCAAATGTATAATTTAAAATGTCTAAATTAAAAATTATTGCATTTTTTAAGGTCAAATTTACACAAAGTCAAAAGTTGAGGGGGACAATTGCCCCTCGTCCCTTCATAGCTCCGTCCCTGACTACGGGAGAAGGTCCATATAACGACTCAAAATATATTGAGCCGTTAAAAATTAATTTAAATCGAATATCACGGCTCAATTACTATTGAGCCGTTATTTGTTTTTACGGCTCAAACAACTGAGTTGTGATGTTTCTCTTACTTTTCACGACTCAATTTCAAGTGTCGTTAATATTTAATTACTCAGTTTCTCTTACTCTATAATTTTCGTGGCTCATTTAATTTTTGGGTAGCGAGTTTTATTTAATTATTACTTTATTTTAACTAAAATTTTCATTTTTCGCGGTTCATTATTTTTTCCCGCCGTTATTATTATTTAATTTTAAATATTTATAGTGGCTCGATATTTCTTTCAGCCGTTGTGTATTTATCTATGTTTTAATTTAAATAATATATATATATATATATATATTATTGGTGGCTCGTTTTTCTTTAAGGCGTGAAAATATTACTTTTCTAAAATAAAATTGTATTTCACGACTCGTTTTATTTTTTAGCGTATAAAAGTCTATAATTTATATTTTAAAAAATATTTTTAACGGCTCGTTTTCGTTTTGAGACGCTTTTATTGTTAGCACTGATTTAATTTAAGTAAAAATAAACTATTTTTCGCGGCTCATTTAGCTTTAAGCCGTGAAATGTCCAAAATAAAATCACGACTCGTTGTGTTTTGAGCCGTGATAAATGTCCAAAAAAAGACAATTTCACGGCTCATTGTGTTTTGAGCCGTCAAACTCTTTCTTTATTTCGGGACGAAGTCATTCTGTCATTCTGCCGAAGAATGAAGAACTCTCAGCATATCACATCGATTTTCTTATTCCTCTCACGTAAGTGTATTCTTCCTGTTATTCCTTTTTCCTTAAATTTTTTCAATGAATTGATCTCCGGAAGTCTTATTTGTGTACTCCTTGTTCAAGTTGGCAGTATAATTAACTGAATTCCTCCACGATCGTCCCTCGCCCACGACTCTCCGATTTCAGTAAGTTTTCTTCGTTTTTTTGGTTCAATGAAGTCCTAATTTGTTCAACTGAAATCCTAATTTATTCAGTGAAGTCTGATTTCATATTTAAATTTCAACCGAAAGTCCTAATTTGTTCAAACCCTAATTTGTGCATGCCCTAATCTGAAGCCCTAATTTGTGACTTAATATGAAACCCTAATTTAGGTGTTTGAGTCTTTAATATGCATGTTGACATTATTAAACCAAAATGAAACATAGCTTGGACTATCTAAATCTTTTATTAACTTGAGAAAAAAGAATATAATTTTTAGTGGATTGATGATGATGATGATAGAAAGTTGCGAGTTTAGTAAGAAATGATGACCTCGGTCTTCTTATTTGATGGAGAACAATCTTCTTCTTTTTTCTTTCTAGTGGACCGGAGACCCCACCGTCCTAACTTGCATATTCACATTTTTTATTAGGAACTTTAAATTTTGGCATGGATAGAAGTTGGATAAAAAAAACAAGAATTAGCAAAGAGTACCAATCCAGTGTCAAAAACTTCATTGAATTTGCTAATAGAAATGGTTTGGTTAATGGAAAAATGATATGTCCTTGCCGTAAATGCGAAAATAGAAAATATCATGTGTCGGAAGAAGTAGAAAGTCACTTGATTTGGAATGGTTTCTTGGTTGACTATGCAATATGGTTTTTTCATAGTGAATCTTGTCTAAAAATTAGCCCAATATGAACCAAGAAATGAATAGTCATATAAGAAACAGTAAAATTAACACTCATTTGGATGAACAAGGTGAATTACGAGATTTATTTCATGTTACCATGGGATTTGGTCCGTCAAACACTGTGCAAAATAATAGACCAGTTGTTAGTGATAATGACGCTTCAGGATCATAACAACATGATGCAAGCCCTGAAAAATATTCACCCATTCAAAAATTAATGAGTGAGTGTGAGAAACCATTATATCCCAATTGTGAATCATTCATAGTGATATAATTGATCTTACACATTTGGAATATAAAAACAGTTGGTGGTTGGTCTCGGAAATCAGTTAATATGTTGTTTGAAGTTTTAAGTGTTACATTTCCTTCAGCAGCTTTTCCAGTTTCTTATTATGATGCTAAGAAATTAATTACAGAATTGGGTCTTGGGTATGATAAGATACATGCATTCTCAAATGATTGCAAGTTGTATTGGGGTGAAAATGTTGAACATTCATGTTGTCCAATTTGTTGTCTTTCGAGGTGGGAAAATAATAAAAAGGACATAGCTGAAAATAATATAGAAGAGACTACTTCTTCTAGGGGGAAAACTACAAAAGTATTGTGGTACTTTCCGTTAATTCCAAGGATATATCAATGGATATTACATCTTCGATACGATGGCATAAGGAGGGTCGAACAATAATGGATGAAGTCTTGAGACATCCTGCTAATGCATTGGCGTGGAAGTCATTCTATGAGTCTTACCCAAATTTTGCATCTGGCCCACGTAATGTCAGATTAGGATTAGCCAGTGATGGTTTTAATCCATTTAGGACGATAAGTGTAACTTATAGTACATGGTCTGTTTTATTAATTCCTTATAATATAGAGTCTTGGTCGTGCATGAAGAAGTCGTCTCTTATATTGTCAATGGTCATCCCTGGTGAAAAGGTCCCGAAAATGATATAGATATTTATCTAAAACCACTTATCGAAGAGTTAAAACAACTTTGAAATGGTGTTAAGACGTATGATGCGTTAAAGGGTGAGCACTTTACTCTCCGAGATGATGTTCATGGAAACTATGTCGTCTCTATTACTTCTGAGGATGAATAGAACATATTATAATAAAACAGTTGTATACATAGTTGGATCAATCGTTCATATAGCAGATGTGTCCATCTAAGAAATAAATGAAGCAGACAATAGTTGATATAAATTTTCCAGAAAACAAGTGATTTGGCCTGGGAGGAGAACGAATATAGATTCTACTACGGCTACGGTGCCTCTGTTGACCAGCATGTGTTAAATTTAATATTGGAGGCGAGTCACACCCAAATAGCAATCACATTTTGCAACTTGAATTTCATCGTAAAATTAATTGGTAATAGGAGGAGATAATGTTTGTAAAAAAAAAAAAAGAAAAAAAAAAGAATAGATAACCTTGTTGTATATATATGGTGTCTTATCCCACCAATGTGGGACTTCATGATGAATACTTTAACATGGTGTGGTTCGACCCCATATTAACTTTAACATGGTATCAGAGTTCGGTTCCGTTTGATGGTGTTGGTTGTTTCCCGTTATGAGTATCCGATGTGGGTTTGTTGTATCTCGTTTACTTCGAATACCAGAGTCTAGATCGGGCTTAGACGTGAGAAATAATTTGTTGAGTCCCAACCCGTTTGGATTAAAACTGTCGGTGTCGTGCATTGAGAGATTTCATGGTACAGGGGAATGTTGAAGTATTCACCATAAAGTCCCAAGTTGATGGGATTAAAAAATATAAGATACCATATATATAACAAGGTTAACCTCATTTTATCACCAATTCATTTTAATATGGAAACCAAATTGTATAATGTGATTGTTGTTTGGGTGTGACTCAATTCCGGAATTAAATTTAACAGCATGTTGATTTCTACAAGCTTTTCTTGCCTTTGTTTCTCCTGCTCTCGTTTCTTAGCCATTTCGGCGGCACTGTCCTTTTTAACTACAAAAGGATACATAAATCAGGTATCAATACCAAAATATAAAAGGAAAAAATTGGCTCGTTTCTATGCCAAAGGACACACCAGATGCGGGATCAACATAGAGAGCTTCAAGTATTTGATTACCAGATGCCCTGCAACAAAAAGTTAGTCTTTAGGAAATTATTTGTTAACTTATACATATCCTTTTGAATATTATCAGTAGTAGGAATTGGCTGCCTTTTGGGGAAGCTTTTATAAGCTTCATTCAGAAGCCTCCAATCATATGCCATGATTCAATTGATAACCCTAGGCCGAAATGGCGCAGCAGCGGAATGTTGCCAATATTATCGTTTTGCATGAATTAAAAGTCCAGTGCTCCGACCCGCCCAATACGTGCCAAATGTTAGTTGAATCACCCATAAAGTGAACAGTAAGTTCTAATTTTTATGTTTACGGTTTAAAATTAGAATTTTACCGTCACTTTAAAGTTTAAAGGGCTGGTTTAAGATTTTTTGAAAATCCAATGGTATTGGGATAAAGTTTACACTACCAAGGTATGAACTTTTGCAAATACAACTTTCTGCACTATGATTGTTCGATTATAATCAGAGCTGTAAAAGATATTCTGCTGTTGCTATATGATTGTGCCTCTAAGGATGATAAGATCATTATTGCTTATCTCTGAAGTGACCACAAGTTATGACTCTTATTTAATAACCTCCAAAGTGATCCTTGTGTGCTCCTAAATTGTTTGGCTCATGGCATATTAGCAAAATTCATATACCCTTATTAGTCACTATAGGATGGAGTACATGCTATTCCTCGGAAGCTTCTCGTCCTGTGCGTGTTATAATGGGAGTTTAAGTGACTTGATTTATCTGCAATTGAATTTGTTGGTGAAAATGAGGATTGCCTTTTGTGTATGATCTTTCTGTGCCCTAGATTATTGTTTTAACACTATGGAGGAGAAGCCATTCATGAGAGGTGGAGGAACATCTAGTACACATATGGATCGTCTCGTTCATTTCTGTTCTCGTTGTTTTGACTCTGAAGGCTAAACTAGATTGATTTATAACTCAAATTTAGTTTGGGTTTGTAAAATTTAGTTGTTAAGAGAAATAAAATTGTAACTTAATGGGGAAAGAGGATAGGGAGACAATAATAATAATTTCACCGTACTAGTTACACTGGAATAAAAAAGGTAAAAAATTTGGTACTTACCTCTACCTTTCTGTCCAATGTGCCTCTGGTGCCATCTACTCTTCTCTTTCATTGTTTTTATAATACTGTAAGCACTCTTTATTGAAGTCTTAACAAGTCAATCTCGCTATAAAGTTTTAGATTTAATTTTCATTTAGTTACATTAGTTTCCTCTCTTTTTACATATATACTAGTAATCATATGTTTGGTTACTATCTGCAGAAAGAATCACCAGTTGGATCTCCTACACAATCTGCCCATCCAGGTACTTGAGTTAATTTTGTTACTTATAAGTGCTTCAACAATCTCATTATGATCAGCCTGATAATACTATCTAACTATCGTATTGCAGCAAGGTTTTCTCCAGATGACAAGTATTCAAGGCAAAGAGTTCTTCTAAAGAAAAGATTTGGATTGCTGCCAATCCAACAATCTCCTCTCAAGTATTAGATGGTCTTGTTTGATGTATTCTGTTGGAGTTGGAGTGTTGGACTGTTTCGATTCGGTGTGAGCAGAAATTTTTTTGGCCGGTTCGATTCCGGTTTGAAATGGACTGTCTCTTAACCAACATTATTATAAAAAACAGACAAGAACAGTCGAACCGGTTCTGAATCGGGTCGAACCAGACTAGTTCTTTTTGTCATAAATCAGACCAGTTTTTTTTGAAACAGAATAAAGTACTGATTTTTTCCAAACCAAACCAATTTAGTTCTTAACCGGTTCGACCCCGAACCGGTTCATGAACAAGCCTAAAATCCATAACGTGATTGGGTAAAATATGACATGATCCACTAATATTTGGTTGGATTTTCAGTTTACTCCTAAAATTAAATCATAAAATTGATGTACTTCATATTTGACCAAAGTGCAAGTTTACTCATTCTATCAACTTTTTCATCCAAATTTAACCGAATAAGTTTTAAAATTACAAAAATAATATAAACTTTTAAAAATGTAACAATTTAACCATCTTAAACTTTTTTAAATGTTATAATTAAGTCTCAATTCGATTGGGATCGGGTCTGGGTCTTGACCTAGACCTGGTCCCTTACCCATGGGGTCATTCTAGGTCAAGACTCAGACCCGAGCCACATCGATTGAGTTTCAATTGATTACCGATCGAATCGGAACTCAATTGTAACATTTAAAAATTTTTAAAATGATTACATTGTGATATTTTTAAAAGTTTTTTTTTTGTTTTTTTTGCCATTTTCAAAATTAATTATGTTAAATTTAGATAAAAAAGTTGATAAATGGAACAAACTTTCACTTTAGGCAAATATTAGATGAAAAACTAAAAATTCGATTAAATATTACGGGACAATGTGATATTTTACACTATAAATATTTCAAAAACTAGTATATATATGAACCATCAAAATTCTATTCTTACAGTGCATAAATCACTCACGTATACCTGCATAAATCACTCACGTATACCGTATACGTGTTATATTCTTTTGAATTAAAATATATAAATTGCATTAATAATATTTAGCGGAAACAATTATTTATGAACAAAATGAAAGATAGTACAAATGTAGTGTGAGATGTTACCAACTTGACTAACCATGTAAAACTTATTCTGTTTACCAATCATTTTTCTTTCTTTTTGACGATGGCACAAAGTGAACGGTGGTCACGTCTTGTCTTGGTCATGACAGACATACAAGCAGCAGCAACAACAACATGATTCCTTTTTTGGCATCGAATCGATAGGCCATATATACAAACAACGCGTTCCTTGCCGTTTTGTCTTTCTCAACTTCCCACTCTTGCTTGTTACTTGTCCCCCCAAACTAAATATCTTGCCTTTTTTCTTAATTTCCTCAAATCCCAAACGCTACTCCTTCGATTCCCCCCGCCCCAAGAATTACATCCCTTTTCCCTACCAATTAAAGCAACCAGATTCTCCCTCTACCATGAAGCAATCCTGCAATTTTGAGTCCTTAATGTCAATGGATACTGATATCATCCAATCCATGGCCGCCCTACCCTCCAAAACCCCGTCCTTTGACCTCCTCCAGAACTGCGACCTGCCGCCGCCCCTTAAGGTCTTTCCGGGGATCAACCCGACCGCTAAGCTCTACGGGTTGATGGGTGATCAGGAAGATGAAGAAGACGGCTTCTGCGGGGGAGACGACAGAGTGGGTCTGCTCAAGGCGCTGCAGCTGTCGCAGACGAGGGCCAGGGAGGCGGAGAAGAGGATCGAGGGGTTCACGAAAGAGAGAGATTGTCTGTCGGATGCTGTGCTGCGAGAATCATTGCAGGGAATGGCTTACAGAAACTGGGTTAGAGTTCTTGAATGTCAGGTTTCTGTGTTGAAACTGAAAGTGAAACAGCAAGAGGGTGAGAAAGAGGGGAGGGTGGTGAAGATGGGGGAGGGTGGTGAAGAGGGGTCGGGTTGGGTTTTTTCATGGGTAATTCCATTGGGAATCGCTGGGCTTGGGTTTGGATTTGCCTTGAGATTCTTGTTTTGATTTTGATAATTTTTTCTTTTTTTTTGGGTGTGTAGGGTATTGTTTTTCTTATACATGAAGTTAAACCAAGTGTGTATAATGGAGAAAAAAAAATATTATGAAGCCATTCACTTCTTGATATCACAATTTTTTCCCCAAGAGAAAAGCAAATGTATTGTTTTCCTCTCGATAATAGGTATATTGATGAGATTGTTTTTCTTTAAAAAGATATTCCATTTAAAAACTAAATATCAAAATAATCACTTAAAAAATAATTATCAAAATATACTGTTTAACGTTGTTTATTTGATTACATATGTGATTTGTTTAGTTATTGGATTTTTTTAAATGGTCCAAAAAAATATATATCTAAATAAAGATGTTTTAGGTACCCCAAATCGTATTTTTAAAATATAAAAAAAAATAGATTCAATAACTACATAATTTATAACACTTTTTAAAAAATAAAGAGTTGCCAAAAAAAAGTATACTCAAGATTCTGAGTCACATGTGGAACTTAATGAATGTTTCACCCACGAATGAGAGTCATGGTTAGGTATAATTTCATAATTAGTTTTGGTATTTGATTTTCAAATGGGTATATTTTGAAATAAAAGAAATTGGGGATGAAATATTTTCCTTGTTGATGATGGTGTTTCTTTTGTGAGTTTTGGTTGTTCGGGTTTAACTAATCTTTTCGAGAAAGTGACCCATGGAACTTGTGAAAAAAAGTTTGGATCAAGTAGGCTTGTTCATGAACCGGTTCAGAACTAAACTGGTATGGTTTGTAAAATATCAGTATTTTTTTTGTTTCTAAAAAATTTGGTCTGGTTTAGGTAAAAAAAATGGTATGGTTCGAATAGATTCAGAACCGGTTCGAACTGGTCTGGTCTAGTTTTTTAAATAATAATTTTGGTTAGGAAATAATTTGGTTCAAACCGAAACTGAACCGACTGAAAATCTTGTCCAGCACACTGAACCAGAACAAAAAACAATGAACCAACTGAAAAACACATTGAACCGATTGAAAAAACACTAAACCGACTGAAAAACGCACTGAGCCGACTAAAAAACACATTGAACCGACTGAAAATCTGTTCCACAACCAATTGAAATCCTGTCCAACATCACCATATACATCTCTAGGTTTGGTTTAATTTCAGACCGGTTTGGTTTGTTTTGCTTCAAACCGGTTCTAAAATTATATAGGTTTAAAGTGGTTTGATTTAAATTTAATTATAAACCAGTATAAAAAAACGAGTCGATTCGAACTCGATTTTTGATACTATTTTGAACTGGTCTATTTGAAGCCTAAAAAACTGATTTGGTTTTGGAACTAATTCGGCTGAACCGATTCGAACTAAACCAGAATCAGATCAAACCAGATCAATTTGGCTGAACCGGTTTAAATGAACAAGCCTAGGATTAAGTGCGACGTTTCTCTTTCGATAACAAAAACAGAACAAGCTGAAGAGCACTTCAATAATTTGTATGGAAATAGTGCAAATTGCATGCAAAAGTGCACTATTTTGTAAATAAAGTAAAAAAATTCTATCTATAGAGAGGTCTAACTTTTTGCTCGAATTATGTTTTTATCGTGGATGATGACTTTTACTACGGTTACTTTCTATTGGCCTAAAATAACTTGTTGTCATCTTAGTCAGACAAGTGATTTAGTCACACAAGTGATGATTTGTGAAAAGACTTATCATTCGATTTGATAGGAAAGCATTTATAAAGTGCCATGACTCCTATTTTAAAATATATTTTTTTCAAAAAATATATATGTAAGACCAAAAATTGCAAAAAGTAGGTAGAATATAAAAATATATTTTTTCATGAATTTTGATATTAGGGGTAGCAAAATTATACAAGAAATTGTCTCAGACACTAATTATGTGCACATTTCTACAGAAACGAATGAATTATTTGCACCTTCGTCGTTTTTCCCTTCAAATACTCTCCATGTTTTCAACCAATATTCGACGAATATTATTGACCGCATTTTGATATTCTAAGGTACGTTCATGATCCAGAAATGTGGAGGACAAAGCATGGTAGAAGAAAAACAAGTCGTATTCATAATGAGATGGACGTCACAGAAGGATTGCCCCGGAGAAACAAATGCAGTAAGTGCGGTGGAAGTGGACATAATAGGAAGACATGTAAAACTTTAGTGTAAGTGTTGTTTTGTATAAAATAAGTGTGTTTTTAGGGATGTTTGGTATTTGTTTTAGGAAAGTGTGAATGTCAAAATAAGATGCCACATGCGACATTAGTCTTCTCATATAAGTAGGTACAACCATTAAAAGTTTAGAAAAAAAATAAAATAGTTGATAAATTAGCCACCTTCTACGAGACGCCTTTTAGGGGGGTAAATGAGGGTTTTGTAAGAGATGTCATTTTTTGAAGTTTCGCAAAAACCATTCAAACAAATAAGACAAGTAGGAACATAG
This sequence comes from Chamaenerion angustifolium, assembly GCA_946814005.1. Taxonomy (NCBI): domain Eukaryota; kingdom Viridiplantae; phylum Streptophyta; class Magnoliopsida; order Myrtales; family Onagraceae; genus Chamaenerion; species Chamaenerion angustifolium. Next base: position 31,442,914 of record OX328268.1, read on the forward strand.
GAGAAACACATGAATGCAATAGTTAGTTAATGCAGTTAATTATAATACAACTTCGAGAGGAACATAAAAAAACGTTCGATAATCAGCAAATGATTCTAAAACTCAAAACTACTCGGACTCCTCTTCCTCCTCTGATTCTTCTGTTGAGGTGGCTTGTTGGCAACGAGGTTCAACATCTCTAAATTTACATGGCGGTCCAGATGACCATCGACTTGACCTTTCTCCACCACGACCACGTGTTTGAGCACCACATCCACTCACTGCAGCTATTGAACAACTTCCTCGGCTACATACTGGATTAGAATACCACGAAGTACGAAATCCCCGTTCTTCATGTGCAGTTATTTCATCCGATTGGCGAACATGTTCTTCATACACGGGTAGCTGACCGACTGCGTCAAAAGACGATCGACAGGAGTTTAGATAAGTTTCTCCAAATAGTCTGAAATTTCTCTTTGTAAATTTGAGAGTACCTTTAGCAGCATTACGTGCTAGGTGAATTCCCCTAGCCATAATGCCCATCTGCAAATGAGTGTAAACAAAATAAGTGTCATCCATTATTCTGTCATGATTCAACATAATGTAATAATTCTTACGTAATTGCTTACCACTGTCTCAACTTAGCCGTCGTGAGGAACATACGGGGTCGAAGGGGGGATGCCCACGTGAAGAACTACCATCCAACGGTACGTAGCAACCAACACTGTTGAACCCCAACTGTATTGTGTTGCTCTTTCTAAATCTCGTAGTAGGAGCAAGTAAATCAACGACACATTATCTTCCTTTGTTGTCGTAAATAGAACACCGCCAATTATAATCAACATGAATGTTCTCACTTGTTGTTCGGCGGTAAGACCCGGTTGTAGGAGATTTTGTCGTAAAGTAGTCATCTTCACCAAAACTTTACGACCTTGTAGATTCAAGCCCAATAATTCCAGACACACAACCACCATGTCTTCCTCAGGTGCGTAGTCATCAGTTACGACATCTCTGTATATTTGTAATCCTAGTAACACTGCTACATCCTCAAGTGTGATCGTCATTTCCCCATGTCTGAGATGGAAAATGTGTGTCTCGGGGCGCCAATGCTCGCATAATGCCGTCAGCAACTTATGATCAAGCTTGGGACGTGACATAATAACCACATCCCATAAACCAACATGTTGCACAATGGATTTAGCCTCGTCTGATATGATATTTTCCTCTAATTTTAAACATCTAAAGGTGATTGGTTGACTCATACTCAGATCCGAGAAACAATGCCGATCTTGTCCCCAAAGTACCGATTAGTCCAATGGACCGACATTTATGACAGTTTTGGCAAACGAATTACTTGACATCACTACACGTGGCGAGATGCTAGCTCTACAATTAAAGAGTATATATTTATACATTTTAACAATTTATAATTTCTACACAGTTTTTTTAAAACAATTTTTCTCTAATAATTTTAATTATCACAAAAATTAACAACAATATTTTTAATTAGCAGGCTTATTATATTAAAATACAAAATTAATTTTAAAAAGTGGTTTCATACCTCTGGTTGAAGGCGAAGGCTACAACACGACGAATGAATGCAGGAGCTCTGGCACGGCGAAGGAAGGGAGGAGCACGACAGGGAGGAGCTCTGGCACGACACAGAAGGATGTCGAGGCGAGCTACGACACAGAAGGGAGGAGATTGGGCGTGGGGAGATCTGCTACTGGGAGGAGTTGGTCGGGGAAGAGTTGCGCTGTGAGGAGATTGGTCGTTCAGTCGGATGCGGCTATGAGGATTTTTGGGAAGAGAGGAGAAGAGAGTTCAAGGTTCGGCGGCTGAGGGAGAAGGGTGGGGATATTTATTTGGGTTGCAGAAGAGTAGAGGACGGAACAGAGCAACGTTTATTAAAAATCGCTACCTGTAGTAGCGTTTTTTAATAAACGTTATTACATGAAGCGTTTATTAATAAACGCTACTTGGTTGTAGCGTTTACTAAAAATGCTACTTACGGTTCCTGCGCTTATACACATTTCTTCAAATATTTTTTCTGAATATTATTTTTAAACTAGTTAATTTTTTTAAAAAAAATCTTTAAATAAGGTTCGTTGAGAGGTCTCATCTTAAACAAGTTTTGATGAATACAATATAATGGATTTAATGACTCATATCAAATCAAATCAAATCATATTGAATGACCTGTTATCAATGAAAGTATTTAGGGTCTTGCCTTTTAGCATAGTGCTTTACATTAACCTAATTAAAACTCATTCACGTAGGATTTGAACATGTTGAGTATCGATAGTGACGACCCATTACGGAATCAAGCCTACAAGACCCAACAATATTCCAGAAATGGTAAAGTTCAAATCATTCAAGACTGGGTCGACCCACACTAAGGGTAAGCTGAAATCCATAAAGTGGTCTAGTGTTAAACCAGAAACTAAAATGGTCGCCAAAGTCTGTATAGGTCGCTAAAGTCTGTACAGGTCGCCATAGACGAAGGTCAAAGCCTCCTATTGCTCGTCATGGGAGCGCTCTCCAAGAGAGTCAAACCTCTCAACTCTGGTCCCACAATCGACACCGAATATACCGTCATGATGTTTCGTGTATCTCGGACACATATTCTACAAATATCACATAAGGCAACTGCAATATTACGTGATAAGCGTAATATCTGCTATCATTATCTGAAACAGCACAAAATTTACAGATATATTCGATTACCAAAACGGTTTGGTCTTCTATCCTTATAAATACTCATGCTTTACATACGTTACATTACGTTTTGAGTGCATACACACAGTATACTCATTTAAGCATCAGAGTGAGACTTAGAGGAACTCCCTCTGTTGCAATCCCCTTCTTGCAGGTTCATCGGAGCTCCGGCAATAACTTGCAATCATCAACCAATTGACATTCAAATCACTGTCTAATCAGCACCTGGGAAATTCATATTCAACATTTGTCATCGTCTGTGGGAAACGAGCAAACAGTAATGCAGACTCGATCTAACTGCAATCGTCGGAAACAGGCTAACGAGCAATCCCAAGATAGCTCGAAATCCACCGTCGTTTCTCTGCTCCATAAATAAGAACCTACTAGCCAAGCAATCCACAATGTCGTCCCTCCGAGCCCAGCACATGAACATATTAGCAACTCGAGACCGACTCTGATTCCGCCTCCCACAAAGATTCCAGTTCGACCAACTGTTCAAGTGGTTGGGGAAACCATTCAGGTCATCGCGGAGATGTTATCCCTCTTGGAAACTATCATAGGACATGCTCGCAGACAAGCCACTGCTTCTCATGAAGATCCTTGTCTTGGGGGGCCACTAGAAGAAGAAACTGAAAATATGTATGCCACCGCTCCTCAAGAAGACCAATAGATGACCTCTAGACATCAGTCTATGCCTCCGGCCTCGACTGAAGCGCCGATAGTCACCCACCCTGTCAATTTGTCGTGTATTTCACCGACCAGAGAACATCAACCTCAATTTACTCTTAGCCAAGTTGAAGAGCTCATCAAGCAAAAGATAAAGGAACAACGTGGAGCCGTCATGACCCCCTTTCGAGAACAGTTCTCCCATCCATTCACCGTTGTCCTTATAGCAGTCAGAATATCAAAGGATGTGGTGGAAAGATCCATCCCCGAATACAGTGGTGAAGAATATCCCGTGATCCACGTCAACATGCATAAAACTTCTCTTTTGGGTAAGTTGGATTATGATAACCATTTAACCTTGATATTTCCGTCAAACCTCTCGGGTTCGTCGTTGTTTTGGTTCTTCGGTCTCCCTGCATGATCAATATGGACATGGTTTGAATTAAAGAACAATCCCCTGGAGCGATATATGGGCGAGCACCAGTTGCTGAAGAATGTGGTCGCCTTAGATGCTATAAAGCAAGAAACAGGAGAGACCTTAACTGACTTTTATGGGTGTTTTCATAAGAATGTCACGGAGATTTATCGTTGAGTCACGGATGGATAGATCGTTCGAGCCTTTTACAGAGAGCTGGATGTGGCTAACAAAGCCTCGAGAAAACTGCGCAACAACTACCATGTTCAAGAAATAGAGACACTGGAGAAGCTGACTGTAAGGGCGAAAAGTTTCATATACTTGGAAATGGCAAACCCTGAAGCTAATTTCCTGGTAATAACCTCGTCAAGGGTTATCCCAGAACCCTGACGTGATGGAAAAGGAAAAGAAGGACAGGCAAGGTCGTGAGAAGCCTAGATTCGAACCTCTTGAACCAAGTCATCAAGATGTTCCTGAGTATTTCACGCCTTTTAACATGCAGATCTTGGCGATACTAGTCGAGATGGAAAGAAAGTCCTTAGCAAGACCACCAATGCCCCGAAAGAATGCTAAGCCCATGGGTAAAGATTCAGAGAGGTACTGTTGCTATCACAAAGTGAAAGGCCACAAGACCAATGATTGCCGCATTCTCAAGTGCGACATCGATAAACTAATCTAGAGAGACATCTTGAAGGAGTTCGTGGCAGGAAGAAAGTGCAGTTGAACGCTTCCACATAAAACTCGCTCGCATGTTCCCCAAGAATGATCTGGCCCATCCCAGGGCAAAATGGTAATAAACCTAATTACCAGAGGGTTTGGTACCGAAGGCGAGGGGTTCAATGCAAGAGAAACATATGCCACACAAATCTCCACAGCTGCACAACTAACAAAGAGACCTCGTACTGATGAATATATCATCATCTCATTCTCTGAAGAAGACCTGACACATGTCACAACTCCGCACAATGAAAAGAATTCTGATTGGTGGAGGAAGTTCGACACACATTCTATTCCTGGACGCTTTCGAAAAGATGGGCAAATTCAAAAGAGATCTCAAGCGAGTCGACTTTCCACTCATCGGCTTTGCTGGGAGAACAACATATCCTCTGGGAGCCATAACCCTGTCGGTAACCCTGGGCGAAAGATGGAAGAGCATAGAGGCGTCAGTCGCCTTCATAGTGATCGATTCACCGCATCATAGAACGCCATCCTGGTGAGGACCACGATCAATCTAAATAAGACATTGGCCTCCACAATCCACAAGAAAATGAAGTTTCCTACATTGAATGGGATTGGAGAAGTTCTAGGCGACCAGACGTCCTCACGACAACGTTATTTGAGCTTCCTTCGCACGGAGAATCAAAGGTAATCTCTCGTCATCGAGACAGAGGCTGACCCTCATGAGGACAAAGTTTGGCCAACCCCAATGGAAGAACTGGCGGAAGTTGAGATAGATGGTCCATAAAAGAAGGTGCGCATCGGAACCACCTTGATCTCCCTGTTAAAACAATACGAGGAATTATTCGCTTGGAAGCCCAGTGACATGTCATGCATCATCACATATATAATCTCCCACGAGCTGCTGATAGATCCTTCTATCAAGCCCATTGCTCAGAAAAGAAGGGCATTTGGATCAGACAAACGCTTGGCGATCATACAAGAAGTAGGCAGACTACATGAAACCAAATTCGTCACAGAGGTACGCTTTCAAAGTGGGTCGCCAACCCAGTGTTGGTCAAGAAGTTGAATGGAAATTATGTGGGAATGCAATTTGAGCTAGCTATTCCAAATTTGTCATACCGTGGTGGAGGACATCGATCACATCTTGCGTGGGTGTGAGCATGCAAAAAATATGTGGAATTCAATCACTGGCCGCCCACTCTGGGGAAATCCTTCCAGTATCCGTTGAATGAGTAGATCAAGTTTGGTTGACAGACATCGGGAGTCAGTGTTAAAGGAGTTGACTGGAATTTCTTATTTCCTTATGCTTTATGGAACATTTGGAAAAATAGGAACTCACTTATTTTTAAGGGTTAATTACTTAATTGGTTACACATGTTTGACCAATGTTCAGAATGGTTACACATGTTTCAAAATGTGATTAATTGGTTTTGCTATGTGACTAATTGGTTTTTTTACTGTTCACCGTTAGAAATCACAGTTAAGTCACTATTTAGATACGTAAAATGACGTAATTACCCCTAGAATCATCTTCAAGAACACATCATCATCTTCAAGAACAAGAATCGAAAAACCCAGAAATCAGGTTTCTGGGTTCTTGAAGAACCCAGAATCGCGTTTCTGTGTTCTTCAAGAACCCAGAATCGCAATTTCTGGGTTCTGGAGAACCCAGAAACAACATTTCTGGGTTCTTGAAGTTCTGTATTGTAGTATATGTTATCACCAAATGTTATTAAATTATCATACATGTTTCTCTATAATGTGATTAAAAGGTCATAGATGTTTCTCTATAATGTGATTAAATGGATACTGTTGTTTGAAATGATGTGATTAAAATGTTCGACATGTTACACACAATGTGAAGAACCCAGAAATAGGATTTCTGGGTTCTTCAAGAACCCGAAAATTGCAATTCTGGGTTCTCAAGAACATCAAATCGAATTTGATTCGATTCTGGTTCTTCAATCCTTCCATGTGTTCTTCAATACAACTAAGGGCATAATAGTTATTTCACAATTCAATAATATGTTAAAAAATTGAATTAACGTTAAAATTAACGGTTTACTAACGAAATAACCAATTAATCACATTTGGAAAAACATGTGTAACCAATTAGTCACATAGCAAAACCAATTAATCACATTTTCAAACATGTGTAACCATTCTGAACATTGGTCAAACATGTGTAACCAATTAATTAATTAACCCTATTTTTAATGATAAACATGTTTCTTCTTCTGTTTATAATCTATCTTTATCTCAAGCCAAGTTTTACCAAAATGCTTATCTTGAGACTGAGACCACTAATGAGTTTATCTCCATTGATATTAGTTGGGTTCATCCAAAAAATGATTGGTTTAAACTCAATACAGATAGGGTCGTAAGAGAAACTCAGGTTTTGCAGGATCGGGTGGGGTGATCCGAGATTAAAGGGTCAATGGGTAGCGGGCTTCTCAATGAATTAGGGTTGCTCAAACAACCTCGCCGCGGAATGTTGGGTCATCCGATATGGCCTCCTATTGGCAAAGACACTCAGATTAAATTCAATCCACCTAGAAATGTACGCTCTCAGCACATAAGGTAATCTCTCACGAAAATATGTAAAATTTAAAATTAATGTTCATCATTGTGGATTGCAGGAAACTATTGATGCAGTTTGAAAGAATGAAGTTCATACATATCTTTCTAGAAGCAAATGCGGTCGCTGATATCATGGCGGGCATGGTTATTAACCATCGTCATGTTTTTGAACTCCATACGTCACCTTCGAAGAAAACTATTAACGCGCTCCGTAAAGACGCAGTGGATTTTTCATTTTCGAGAATTGTTAAAGTTTGCTAGTGTTATTTTTGTAGTTTAAACTTGGGTGAAAAGTTTTGTCACGTATAGATGTTTATTCCATAATTATAAAAAAAAAAAACAAAAAAACTTAAGCCATCTCTTCAACCGAAGATCGCCTTCATTCTTCTCGAAGACTTTTATAGATGAATTTATATTGTTTTATAATGAAATAAAAGAATGTGAGGTGAATTGACATGAGTATGTTGGTGAGAGGGTGACCAAGTGGCACCAAACGTTTTTTGTCTTATTATATATATATATATTATATATTAATATTACGTATCACTTTTGAAAGTGATATGTAATATATATATATATATATATATATATATATATATATATATGTAATTTTTCTATCTCAATTATCCTCCGCTCGGTTTCTCGCGTACAGTATTTTGACCCTGATTCAAAATCAGGTGTTTACGGGAAACATAAAGTCATAAATAGTTACTTGCTCAACAAGTATCGTATTAAGTTGATTATTGAGAAAAACTGTTTCGTTGATATTTGTCTGAAAAAGTGCAAAATACTAATAAAAAATGTTACTAAAATATAGGAGAATTAAATAATAATTTTCGAAATGAAAAATGCATAAAATTATTAAATGACATGCAAATTGATGAAATTGCCCCTAGAAAATGGATTTTGCAGAAAAAAAATTACTGAGTCCCGTATCAAAACGGTCTCCTTAAGGCAATTTTGCCCCCTCACCGTAAATGGTTCGTGTAAGAGGAAAAATTGGAACAATTACCTTCCAGGACAAAATAGTGTCGTGAAGGCGAAACAAACACGATGTTCCCCTTAACCGAACTGAACAATACTTGAACTTGGACTTCAACGGAAATTCAAATAGAACTGGAAACTCAGATTTGACTTAACTCTGGAGCAATATATCTGTTGGTAAATTTTGGGATTTTTCGGGAGTGTATTGGATTGTTTTTTTAATTGAGAAGAACCAACCCCATTTATAGGGTTTAGGGTACTCATTGCAACCAAAATTACCAACAACTATATTACAGTAGGAAACATTTCATTAGGAAATATTTTATTAGAAAATATATTAATAGTATTCTCTTGATATGTAAAAAATAGTAACAATATTTCAAATATATTGTGCAATATTGTGGAGAATATTTTCTAATATATTATACAAACAAAATATTTTCTAATATATTACTTACTTCCTCATTTACCATTCACAAGAAAATTGAGTCGGTTTAATCTTAAACCGGCCCAGGTCGAATCAGACCGGCCGGGCTGGGCCACGACCAACAAGAAATGCACATATGGTCAATTCCTCATTTCAGTCGTTGATATTCGCTAATGTATTCATGTGTTTTAAATATATGAAGGAGATTTCCATTTGTTCTAACATTTTTGTCTATGAACAGTTTCATACTTTCATAATGTTACTGCATTAAGAGAGCAAGTAGCTGGTCCACTTGTACCTATTTTACTATTTGTTTGTGCGTTAGAAGTCTTCTGCCACTTTCAGTTTCCATGGACAGATTGTGTTATATTCTTCTTGTGATGGTTTGAAACTAGTGAGTTCATACTTGCAGCTGAAGCACCTTGTAGTTGCTGATATGTTCTTCTGCAGGTTTTAATTTTGACTATTATAAAATTGTATTGTAAAATTGAATTAAAAATAGAAAAAAAGTATCAATTTTGGACCTGAAATTTATTTACATTAGTTTGTTGTGACAAATATAACCGAACGTAGGACTAGTTGCAAAATTTGAACATCCATTGCTGCAGAGCAAAAACACTTTATAGACTGAAAAAATGAAGGAAAAAAAATCAACTAAAACTTAAGACAAAGATACATATTTTTTTTTTTGTGTTATTTGTTAGGCGGGTTTGAGCTTTTCAAGACAATTTCTAAATGGATCGAGTTAGTTTCGATTTTACTAAACTTAGTTATAATATATTTGTAATATTTAGTTGATTTATTTGATTATACATATTTAAATTATTATAACTTAATCGCATTGTAGAACTTCTATATAATAATAATTCAGAAGTTTAATTTACTAATTTTACTACAAATATGTTGGGTATTGATAGTGACGGTCCAATAAGGAAAAGGCATCGAAGGCCCAATAACCCTGGAGGGGGTAAACCCAAGATATTTGAACTGGATCAGCCTAAGTCAAAGTCAACCTGACCCACCATAGAGTGGCACAGGATCGAGCCCAAGACGATATGGACGCCAAAGGCTTCCCAGCTGGTCGTCATCCTTCATCCAGTCGCGACCTCCTACTGCTCGCCATGGGAGTACTCGCCCCGAAGAGAGCATTGCCTCTCTCCTCTGGTCCCACCAACCGTTAATAAGGAAGTGGCTGCGATATCCTGCGTATCTCGGTCACATATTCAGTAAAGATTAGATATGGTAACTGCAATATCTCGTCGTAACTGCCATATCTATTATCCAAATCTTCAACAACACAATATTCACTAAGATATACGGTTACCTTATACAGTTTGATCTCTCCTACCCTATAAATACATTTGCTTTACATACGTTCATTACGTTTTGAGTCATATACACACATATACTCATTTAAGCATCGGAGAGGGACCCAGAGACACCCCCTCTGTTGCGCTCCCCTACTTGCAGGTTCACCGGAGCTGAGGCAGATGCACTATTCAACCATCGTCTAGCATTCAATTCACTGCCAGATCAGCAACCAGGATTTCACGATCCAACATTTGGCGCCGTCTGTGGGAATCGAGTGCTACAACCATGAGAACGCAATCACAAAACAACCGCCGGAACCAGACTCGCGAGCAATCCTCGCATAACTCTGATTCCGCCGCCGCTTCAGCAAGAACCTGCAAGGCAGGCAGCCCCCAATGTTGTTCCTCTGAGGACGGCCCGAGAGCATGTCAGTAATTCCAGACCGACCCCATCTACCAACCATATCGAGACTCCAGCACCGCAGACCGTGCACATCGTCGGGGAAAACATCCAGTTAACCCCGGAGATGATATCACTGCTGGAGGCCTTCCTAGGACAGGCTCGCCGTCAAGCCCCTGCTCCCCAAGGAAACACTCGCCCTGCTACCCCAGGGCCCTTGCCGACTGAAACAGCGAATCCTGACACCACAGCGCCCCAGGAGGATCAGGAGATGACATCAAGCCACGCTAATTTTCGATGATTGGGTAATTCTTCTGACATTTTTCTGTTTTATTGGATGTAGGCAACCAGGGCCGAAAACTCATAGGTCTCTCTTTGATGACCAGGGAAAGGCGGGGTTGTCCGCGAATCAGGCGTCGCTGAACCCTCATTCTCCTCCCTCTAGGCGTTCCTCTAAGAGGAAGCCCGAAGAGGAACTTCCCTTGGCCACTGTTGGCCCTCGCCAACCAGGTATGTTGCCTCGCTAAATGCTGATTTCTGTTTTCACACTTTGTAGTTTTTGGGTTTTGACATATCTTCTTATTAATTTGCAGAGAAACCCACTGCTGATGTGGCCCGGGACCCTCCTCCTCCTCCTGCGAAGAAGTTCAGGAGTGAGGATCGCCCAGTTCTCCCTCAGAGTCCTCCTCCTCCTCCTAAGGGATTCGCTGTCCCGGGGGAGAAGGCTCTGATTTTGGCGGCCCCTTCTCCTTCCGAGTCTTCAGTCCCTATTCCTCCAGGGGGATCTGGGAATCAGAAGAAGGGGTCTGATGCCCCCAGCGCCTCGAAGACTCCTCATGAGGAGTACTGCTCCTTGGCGAGCATGTTCCAGCAGCTCAAGGCTGCGAACTCTCGGGGCGTTTGGTTCCCCTGTGGAGACTTCTCGAAGAAGGGGGTCTCTGACAAGAAGAGTCTCCGGGGCAGCCCAGATTTATGTATGCGACTCCTTGAGGGATAATTCCTCCCAGGGATCGCTCCGCGGTTCCCTCGGAGCTGCACCAAGTCGAGGGATTCATGAGGTCCCATTTTGAACGAGTTGCTCTGGTAAGGCTTCAATTCTTCTTTATGTTTTCACATTGCTCACTCTTTTTCATAGCATAACAACTTTTTATTCTTCGTTGCCAGCTTGTTCGAGAAGAGGTGGCGATGGGTCGCATCGTTGGAGAGCTCGCCAACAAGCATTCTGATTTGCTTTTTGAGTTGGAGAAGTACCGGAGCACGGGGATCTCCCCAAGGCAGATTGAGTCCATCAAGTCGAACGCTGACGCGGCGGTTTCCTTGGTGGAAGGTGGCCGAGAGGAGTACTTCAGGAATGAGGAACGACTCCTTGCTGATGTGAAGAAGAGGGAGGCCGATGCTGCGGTCGCCCTTCAAGAATCTGAAGCCCTTCATCGGTGCTTAGATGAAGGGGAGGCTGTCAGGGCTCGCCTAGAGGTTGAGCTGAAGGAGGCCCGAGCCCAAAGGGCAGAGTCGGAAGCTCAACGGGTCGCCGCTGAGTCTCATAGGGAAGCTGCTGAGGCTCAGAGGGCTGCTGCTGAAGCCAGGAGGGTCGCCCTGGAGGAGGAGAAGGAACGGCTGGCCACGCAGCTGAAGTTTGTTCCTTCACCCCAAAGTGTGGTCAACGACTTCAAGGCCTCTAAGAAGTTCGTTGACTGTGCCTTGGAGGTGATGAAGTCGGAGATTGCCGACTTCCTCCAAGTCCTGGTCCAGGATGTCTAGGCGGTTGATCCTAACTTCCCTGTTCGGGAAGTTGAGTCCCTTAAGGGTTTCCTCCGGAGTTCCCTTCCTCAGCCAACTCATGCTGCTGTTGGTGAAGAGGTCGACCCAGCTGCGGCTGTTAAAGAGGTTGCCCCCGAAGGCGAGCCGAGCACTCCTTCTCCTGAAGACCCCAAGGCCTGAAGTCTCCACCTCTCCGACGATCATATATTGTTTTTTACCTCTATTTTAGATAATAGTTTTTTTATCCTTCCTTGTAATTATTCTTTGATATCAGACTCAGTTATTTCTATAATATTGAATGCCTTTTATATTCGCAAGCCCTTATGTTTATTCGACTTTGAATATGTTTGGCGATTCCTCTGAGCTCTTAGTCATAATGACTTTCGACTTTTTCTTCGCTTCATGATTGTCTTGATCCTTAGGGTCTTTGGACTTTTCTTTAGGCGAACAATGATGAGACTTCATAGAATCACTCATTTATCTCGCCAAGTATAAACTCCTTAAGGAAAATATCTTAAGACTTAAAAGTATAGACTTCTAGGCTTGAAGATAAATAACCTTAATAAAGTTTAAACTTTGGAGTGCTCGCCTCTCCAAAAGGAACTTGTTACTTGCAGCTTCACTTTCCATAGTGATCGCTTAAGACTTCTTGTCCATCTTCGATAATCTGCTTCCTAAAGGTGTCGTTACCTTTGGCAGATAACTTCTCTAAAATTTGTCCAACTTATAAGAAGATAGTTTCCTTGATGGATTGCTTTTCTTCGTCGTCAAGATTCCTACCTGATTTTGGTATCAGGTCTTTCTGCCTGACTTTGGCGTTAGGGCTTTTGTTTTGCCTAACTCTTGTTGTTTAGGTCTTTTTGGCCTGACTTTGGCGACAACGCTTTTGGCCTGACTTTGGCGTCAGGGCTTTTGTTTTGCCTAACTCTTGTTGTTTAGGTCTTTTTGGCCTGACTTTGGCGACAGGGCTTTTGGCTTGACTTTGGCGTCAGGGCTTTTGTTTTACCTAACTCTTGTTGTTTAGGTCTTTTTGGCCTGACTTTGGCGACATGGCTTTTGGCCTGACTTTGGCGTCAGGGTTTTTGGCCTAACTTTGTTGTTAGGGCTTTTGGCCTAACTTTGTTGTTAGAGCTTTTTTTCTTCGATTTGATTCTAGTGGTCACGCTTTATGAAGGAACGACTTTCTTTTATTGACATAACATTTTGATTTACAAGCTATGTATGAAATCTCCTTAAATGTTCAGAATTGAATGGACGAGGTAACCTTTCTCCTTCAGTGGTTTCCAAATAGTAGGATCTTGGGGCAGCGATCTCTACTAACTTGTATGGTCCTTCCCACTTAGCTGAAAGCTTATTCTGACTGTCCAGCCTAGTAAATTCGTTCCTTCTCATAACCATCTCCCCCACGAAAAATTGGCGAGCGCTGACTTTTCTGTTGAAGTATCGAGCGATCGCCAGACACATCTTTGCCTGTGTCTTTTCTGATTGCCACCTCTTTTCCTCTGCCAGGTCGAGGTCAGTCCTGCGTTCTACTTCGTTTGCCTAAGTGTTGAAGTGTAGGATTCTATGGGTAGGCACTCCTATTTCGGCGGGCGTCACTACTTCTGATCCATACACTAAACTGAAGGGTGTTTCTCCAGTGGCTGCCTTAGGCGTTGTTCTTATATCCCGTAATACGTTTTCCAGTTCTTCCGCCCAGTTTCTTTTGAACGCTCGAACCCTTTTCTTGAGACCTGTTAAAACAACCTTGTTGGCTGCTTCAGCTTGCCCATTCGTTTGAGGATGATGCACTGAACTGAAACGATGGTCGACATGGTATTCTTCACAGAGCCATTTGAGCTCCTTTCCTATGAATTGCGGACCATTATCATTGATGAGTATTTTAGGAATGCCGAACCTGGAGAATATGTTGACCTTCGGGAACTTGATGACTTGAAATTCCGTTGTAGAAGCTAGAGCTTTTGCCTCTATCCACTTTGTAAAGTAGTCGATCGCCACTATAATGTGAGTGCGTTGACCAGTGCTAATAGGAAAAGGACCTAATATATCCATCCCCCATTGAGAAAAAGGCCAGGCACCCGCCATTGAGGACAATAGTGTTGGTGGTCGACCTGATCGTGGTGCAAATTGCTGGCAAGTCTCACACTTCTGCGTTAATTCAGCCGCATCTTTTCCCAAAGTTGGCCAATAGTATCCCAGTCTGAAGATCTTTCTTGTTAATGATCGAGCACCTTCATGACATGCTGCCACCCCTTCATGAGCTTCTCGAAGAACCCTTTCTGTTTCTGGATGAGCAACACACCTTAAGTAAGTAGTCGAGTAGCCTCGCCTGTAGAGTTCTCCATCTATAATCAGGTAACTGGTTGAAAGTCGTCTTATCCTCGTAGATTCGCCTTCGTCATCTGGGAGGATCCCCTCTTTCAAGTAATTCTGGAACGGAGTCATCCATGTGACCTGCCCTTGAATGTTGAAGACCTTTGCTCTGCTTTCAAGGATTGAACATAAGGTCTTTTCCAAGAATTGTACATCTTGGATTGTCGTTCCTCCAAATGCCAACTTACTTAAGGAGTCTGCCATCTGGTTTTCCTGGCGAGGAATAGACTCAATCGCAAAATTTGGAATTTCTGCGTCGAGCTTCTTGGCGATGCTGAGGTACCTTTTCATCTTTTCCCCCTTGCCTCATAAGTGCCATTGACCTGATTAACAATAAGTTCCGAGTCGCTTTTTACCTTAAGCGCAGATATGCCCATTCCTTTTGCCAGTCTGAGTCCAGTAATAAGAGTCTCGTACTCTGCTTCATTATTGGTCGCCTGAAATGTTAGGGCGATCGCATACTTCAAAGGCTCGCCTTAAGGAGGAATGAGAATTAAACCTGCCCCCGAGCCTTCTTTTGATGAACACCCATCTGTATAAAGCTCCCAGACTTGATTATTGTCTGTCGACTGACTTGGCCTGTTTTCTGCTTCTGTTTGACAGTTACTTGTGTTTTCCACAATGAAATCAGCTAGTGCTTGACCTTTTATGGTCGTTCTCGGCGCAAATTTGATCTTGAACTCGCTGAGCTCGATCGCCCACTTGATCATTCTTCCTGAAGAATCTGGTTTCATCAGGAAGTTTTTGAGAGGTTGATTGGTGAGGACCGTGATGTCGTGTGCGTGAAAATAAGGTCTCAGCTTTCGAGCAGCAATAACTAAGGCAAAAAGATACTTCTCAATCTGGACATATTTTATTTCTGCTGAGTTAAACATTTTGCTAAAAAGTACACTGGACTCTGAACATTATTTTCCTCCCTTATCAAAACAGCACTGGCTGCCACGTCGCTGATGCCTAGATAAAGGAAGACCTGCTCGCCTGGAATGGGCTTTGCTAGAGCTGGGAGTGTTTGGATATGCCGCTTCAAGTACTGGAACGCCTCCTCGCAATCTGGCGTCCACTCGAACTTGCGGTTGGCCCTCAAAATTTTGAAAAATGGGAGGGACCTGTCGCTCGCCTTAGAGAGGAAACGGTTGAGAGCAGCTAGGCGACCATTTAGGCACTGAACCACCTTATGGCAGGTCGACAACTTCATCTCTTTTATGGCCTTCAGCTTTTCCGGGTTCGCTTCGATGCCTCGTTTGCTGACCATGAATCCCAGGAATTTTCCAGACTTAACTCCAAATGCGCACTTTGCAGGGTCCCCGGCCACATCAGCAGTGGGCTTCTCTGCAAAATAATAAAAAGATATGTCAAAACCCAAAAACTGCAAAGTGTCAAAATAGAAATCAGCATATAGCGAGGCAACATACCTGGTTGGCGAGATCCAACAGTGGTTAAGGGAAGTTCCTCTTCGGGCTTCCTCTTAGAGGAACGCCTAGAAGGAGGAGGAGGGTTCAGCGACGCCTGATCCGCGGACAGCCCCGCCTTTCCCTGGTCATCAAAGAGACCTATGAGTTTTCTGCCCCGGTTGCCTACATCCAATAAAACAGAAAAAGGTCAGAAGAATTACCCAATCATCGAAAATTGGCGTGGCCTGATGAATGCCCGCCATCTCGAGCATATTCTCGGTGGTCTCCGACACCGAATGGATGGGATGAAAACTGGACGACCGATGCAAGCCAAACAGTTCGTCGATAGCGTTCTGATCGCTCCTGGATAACTCGTTGAACTCAGGAGGGAAATCCCTATCTGGTGTAGACAACTTCCAGGACACGCCCCCCTTTTAGAAGAAGTAAAACTTCTTATAGTTGGAGTTGGTGGCCCGGAATTCGTCGACCAACCGGACGTGAACGTTCCAGCTCCATGATTGGCCTCTCCACTCCGCGAACTTCGGCCACCAGGACTGGAAATGGTGGAGATGGTTTGTCCCAGCAGCCAATCAGAAAAAGCACCGGAACAAGGCCAGTGAATACGTCCATTCTTGACGTATACACAGGAGCTTGAATCCAGCCCATATCCTAATGGCGTTGGGTACGAGCTGGATGGGATGTATCATATAGAACCGGCACAACGCCTGCAAATCCTCACAGAGAGGAAAACGCAACCCAACATCGATATGGGCCGCATAGATGTAAACCATTCCATTGCGAGGATAATGCTGACCTAGGCCTGGGTATCTAGGAGCATCCACCGCACCAAAACCACCAAGCGCCACCACCGTCTTAAATTAAGCCGGCTTTAGCTCGTTGGGCTTGACATCTACTCGAACAGTTCAGATATGGCAACAACGAGTATAAAAAACAAGGAAAAACAGGGGATACTCTTAGAACAGAGCAATAAAATAGAATATTTACCTTTTGGAGAAAAGTTGGGCAGTTAGAGTTCAGGCCCATCCACCACCACAGGCGTGGCTGCGGTGCTCCCAAGGTCAGCCTGCCTCTCAGTCGAGGCTGGCAGAGAGCCATCCCTAATGGTCAGAGGGGCATTGGTGTTATTCGGCACCTTAGGGTCCGAAGAAGAAGCCTTGTTGGCTGTTTGCTTGATCTTCCCGGACTGACTGCGAGTGGCCATGAAGTCTGTTAGGATGAGGATTGGGAAGATTGACAAGGAGAAATGAGGATTTTGTAGAGAAGAATCTCAGGAAACGAAGAAGGCTCTAGAGTCTGAAGAAATGGAAACGTAAATGACAAAATAAGGGAACTGCTGTCCCTTATATAGACAAAATAAGAAGTAACCGTCACAGGCCAAATCGAAACGACACAGAGGAATAATTGCACCTTTTTGGAAAAAAATCGAAACAATGTCAGAATTCTAAGAGACACCACGGGGAGACAAACGGTCGCCCAGCGCAGAAAGATGTTAGACTACCCTTGGGTTACAGAATATTAAATGACAGGCGTGCTTCAACTGACTGTTCGACTTCTAGATGACTGTGCAGTTATTAAATGCTAAAGTCCATCAAACTGACAAAGTGATCGCCAGTGCACTGATAGACTTTATTAAGAAAACCTTTTATAGGTAATGATCGCCTAGCAAAGAAAGGTAGACTTTCACAAGCCTAGACTGCCTCGAGTGATCGCCAAGAAGGAATAAAAAGAAGAATATTCCTTCAGCCTTGGACAATGGGATGACTGATCGCCAAACAAGCATGAAGTGCCCTTAAGGTCATGAACCACAAAAAGAGACAAGGAAAACCAAATTTAAAGCGTCACTATCTCAAACCCTACCAAGAAATCAAGCTCGACTGAAGGAACTTCAATCAAGCTTCAGGGGCAAATGTTGGGTATTGATAGTGACAGCCCAATAAGGAAAAGGCCTTGAAGGCCCAATAACCCTGGAGGGGGTAAACCCAAGATATTCGAACTGGATCAGCCTAAGTCAAAGTCAACCTGGCCCACCATAGAGTGGCCCAGGATCGAGCCCAAGACGATATGGACGCCAAAGGCTCCCCAGCTGGTCGCCATCCTTCATCCAGTCGCGACCTCCTACTGCTCGCCATGGGAGTGCTCGCCCCGAAGAGAGCATTGCCTCTCTCCTCTGGTCCCACCAACCGTTAATAAGGAAGTGGCCGCGATATCCCGCGTATCTCAGTCACATATTCAGTAAAGATTAGATATGGTAACTGCAATATCTCGTCGTAACTGCCATATCTATTATCCAAATCTTCAACAACACAATATTCACTAAGATATACGGTTACCTTATACAGTTTGATCTCTCCTACCCTTTAAATACATTTGCTTTACATACGTTCATTACGTTTTGAGTCATATACACACATATACTCATTTAAGCATCGGAGAGGGGCCTAGAGACACCCCCTCTGTTGCGCTCCCCTACTTGCAGGTTCACCGGAGCTGAGGCAGAATCACTATTCAACCGTCGTCTGGCATTCAATTCACTTCGAGATCAGCAACCAGGATTTCACGATCCAACAAAATATATTCATTTATTGTCATATGTTTATATTATAGTTTTTATAAAAACGTTTATATGTATTTTGGATTACAAATTCAATAATACAAAAAAAAAAATCTATCTATATAGAACTCATTCCAAATTAAAGAAGATCATCTCATAAGTATTATATTTAAAATTCCGGAGTCTTTTTTTTTAATAATAAAAACTGCCTGAACCGGCCAACTCATTAGTCGACTGAAATCTCTCTGTCTGAACTGAAAAGCCCCAATTTTCTAGGGTTAGGCCTCCGTGACATAAATCAATTCGCTGCTAATTAACTCTCCCTCTTAGAATTAATTGCCAACGATTTCAGTCTCGTGACAGAGAATATCCCGCCCCGTGTCTCTCCATCCAAGGGAAGTGACAGCTGCAACAGGGAGCTGGAGACGACAGCAAAACGGCAACGGACCGGACAAAGGGCAGAGAGCTATTGATTGCGAAAGTCAACTCGAAATCAATCAGAACTGATTTCGAAGCAATCAACCCAGCCCAGCTCCGGCATTAATTGCAGAGGCCCTACCAAGAGAGATTCCTAACCAATCAGAGTCTCTCATTCAGAACAGGACCATGCACACCATGTAGGGAGAGGGCCCGAGAGATACAGGAATTCCAAAACCCTAAAATACCAAATTACCAACTGATTTTCGCTTCCTTTTCTGATCTGATTGCAGAAAGTGGCGACGCTGTGACGACGAGTGGACCTCGGCTAGGATGACGAGTCCTAGAGCTGATTCCGGAGACCAAAACAGAACTCGGGACATTTGGGACCTGAGCTTGAACCCGTGCCAAAAGGAAATCGTTTGTTACGTTGGTAAGATCATCTCCCAGAAACCAGTGAAGTTGAATTTGATAAACAGTGTGCTGGATCAGGCTTAGGCTAGATTCAGTGTCGTTAGAATTACAGAAAATGCCCCGGGGATACTAGAATTTGAGTTTGATAGATATGGGGATAGAGATAAGATAATTGACATGTCGCTATGGGCGATAAACGGGCACATTCTCAGTATCAAACGATGGGATCCGAGCATAGGTCTGAATGAGGTGGAGTTTAACATGGTCACATTCTGGGTACAAATACATGACCTAGGATATGAGAAATTCAGTATGAACAATGCTAGGAGAGTGGGTGATAGAATTGGAAGGTGCATTGAGGTGGAGTCGGATGAGGCCCACACCAAGAGGATCTTCATGCGCATGAAAGTGGAGGTTGAGGTGAACAAACCGCTCATGGCAGGTTTCTGGTGGACGAACCTCCAAGGGTTAGAAAAGTGGGCGACGATCAAATATGAACGCCTATCCGATTTCTGTTACGGATGCATAACATTAAGGCACACCACCCAAATTTGCAAGGAGGAGGTGAAGCGAGCGGAAACAAACACACTATCTCTGGCCTACGCGCCGTGGTTAATTGGCACAAGGCCGAAATCTATATCCCCAACCGCACACCACAAAGGGGAAGAGGGACACCGAACTCCAGGGACAAAGGCGGGAGTAAGGAAGACGTGGTACGAGGTCATGACGGAGGCTCGGAATGCGGAAATGTCCAAACAAACGGACCAAAACAAAGGTGACAAATGGAGAACCAGTGATAGCAACAAGGGAGGATCGTAACCAGGAGGTGGAGAGGAGGGAATGGAAGTTGATATGGAACAAAACAGAGAAGCTACGGGGCCAGAACCGAGGGGGGACGAGACTGAAAGGGGGGCTTTACTCGACCTCAGCGCTTCACCAAATGACAATATGATGATCATATCCCAACCAGACCTGCCACAACCAGCCACCACCCAAACCATCCTACATATGACGATCCAACCATCATGGACGAAGAGCACAAGCCGCATCCCCCTACGAAAAGACACATCCCAAACCACTACCATCCATAGCTACTACCACATCCACACTCATAACCCTATCCACATCCAAACCCACCCACCCATACAGACCGAACCCCCAAGAATCACACACCTACCAGATACCACCGAGAACCCCCCACAGCCCGACCACCCACCATTACCCCAACCATATACCGTCGAAAACCCGCCCGACACACCACCAAAAACACCTACCCATGACCATCAACCAATGGTGACAGGTCTCAATCCATTCATGGACCGACTGTCCCTCAAACGCGCGCACGTAGATGATGAGGACGAGAGGCACGAACCAAAGAGGATACGCATAGAAAGGACTGGCCAGAAGCCAGGTAGCAAGGGAGGGACACCAAAGGGAAAGAAAACTAGCCCAAAGAGAAAGGGGATTCGTGGGAATAATGTAAGGAAGAAGAAGGATGCAATCCGATACGGAGGGCTCGCGAGTGGTAATGTATTGGAAGCGGAAGAAACAGGTTGGGTGGTTGTCCCGAAACAGTCACATGGCCCCCAATGAGTCTACTCGCATGGAATTGTCAAGGTTTGAGATCTACCTTGACAATCCAAAACCTAAAAGACCTCAAGAGAAGATATCGCCCCAACATCATATTTCTCATGGACACAAAGAATGGGAATACCTTTTGCAAGACGATACGGAAACAAGTAAGAATGACGAACGTGAAGTACATAACACCAAGAGGCGCATCCGGGGGCCTAACCTTGTGGTGGGATGATGAAACCGTAGTCAAGTTTACCCATGAGAGCCAAAACATTATTGATTGCGAAGTCTCCATAAACCAAAAGATGGAACTGAGCTTTATCACATGGGTGTACGCCGACACAGATGAGCAACTAAGAGGGGAAAACTGGAACACATTAAGGAGCATAGGTGCGAGCCGAAGAAACAAATGGATACTAGTGGGAGATATTAATACCATAAGCCAACCACACGAGAAAGAAAGAGGTCGAACAAAACCGCAAAGGCAAATGGAAGGTTTCAACAAACTAATGGAGAACATTCGGGTAGAGGACATGAGATCTAAAGGGCAAATATACACATGGTTCAATAATAGAAGCAGAGCGGATCACATAATTCAAATGTTGGATCGAGCCCTCATCAATTCAAAATGGGCAAGAGACTACCTAAGAAACCATTGCATCAACGAACTAGCCCTCGGTTTGGACCCCCCCTAATAATTCACCAAGCCAAACCAAAAAGGAAAACAATGAGACAGTTCAAATTTGAAGAAATGTGGTTGGAAGACCCGAGGTGCAAGGAAGTGATTCGGGAAGCATGGAAAACAACACCGGGGATTACAAACGGAAATGAAATCACACACCGAATGAACAAGTGTCGAAGGAAGCTAACACAATGGAGCAAGGGGCACTTCGGAAACAATGCTCGGATGTTGGTCGAACTAAAAAACCAGCTTCGGCGTAGAACAACTCCAAACATGTCGCAGGGGGATGTGGAGGAGGAAAGGAGATTGAAGGCTCGGATAAAGGAAATTGGGAAACGAGAGGAGATTTATTGGAAGCAACGATCCCGAGTCAAGTGGCTAACGGAGGGAGACCGCAATACTACCTTCTTCCACCTCACTACATCATCTAGGCGGAGGCGCAACGACATATGCCGAATCAGGAGTAGGGACGGACAATGGATGACCGAGGAAGCCGACATAGCGAGGGAGATGAGACACTACTTCAGTGAGATCTTCAGCTTCGCGGGCTCCCGACCGATCGGTAATATACTGGATTGCATCCCTCACCAAATCACAGAAAACATAAACCGTGACCTCATGAGACCGATATCGTATCAAGAGATAAAGGTAGCGACGTACCAAATGGGTGGGTCAAGAGCTCCAGGTCCGGATGGTTTACCGGGTCTGTTTTATCAAAGGAATTGACAAACCGTGGGACCAGCTCTCATCACCGCAGTCAAAACTTTCTTCACATCAGGTATACTTCACAACCCTATAAACCAAACGGATGTAGTACTGATCCCAAAAGTCCAAAATCCCACATCACCTATTGATTTTAGACCGATAAGCTGTTGCAATTTCTTTTATAAGATTATCTAAAAAGTAATGGTAACTAGGTTGAGAACCTACTTACCAGAACTTATCACCCCCTGTCAGAGTGTGTTTGCGGCAGGTCGAGCAATACAAGATAACATCCTAGTGGCCCACGAAGCTTTCCACTACCTAAAGACGAGGAAACAAACAAATGAGGTTGAATGTGCTCTAAAGGTATATATGCAAAAAGCGTACGATCGGGTGGAGTGTGATTTCTTAATTGCTAGCCTCAAGAAGAGGGGCTTTGCAGACCAATGGCTCCAATGGATACAGGAATGCATCATGACAGCGACATATAAGGTGGAAGTAAATGGTGAGAGATCCACGATAATACACCCGACAAGAGGAATCAGACAAGGTGACCCATTATCACCCTATTTGTTCATCCTCCTAGCTGTTGTGCTGTCAAGGAATATAGAACAATAGACGAAGCAAGGGAGAATGGTCGACATCACACTAGGAAGGGCATGTCCCGAGCTCTGCCACATGTTCTTCGCAGATGACTCCCTTTTCTTCCTAAAAGGGACGGCACAGAATGCCCAACGCCTCAAGGAGATACTATAAACTTATTGCCACACATCCGGACAAAAGATCAATGAAGCAAAGTCCACCCTCTTTTTCAATAGAGGGGTTGAACTGGCCAAGAAACGAGAAGTGGAGGAGACGTTGAATATAAGGAGCACAAGTGACCCAGGGAAGTACTTGGGGTTACCGACCATATGGGGAAGATCGAGGAAGGAGGCTATGGGGTACCTAAAAAACAGAATCCGTGAAAAACTAGCGGAATGGAGACCGAAGACACTAAACCTGGCAGGGAAGAAGGTGCTCATAAAGGCAGTCATAATAGCAATACCCACATACATAATGAGCATCTTCAATCTACCAAAACCATGGTGCTCAGAGGTAAATTCACTAATAGCAGATTTCTAGTGGGGATCAACCATGGATAGAAGAAGGACATATTGGAGAAAATGGGAGCTCCTAACGACGTCAAAAAGCACGGGGCACTAGGATTCTGAGAGTTACAAACTTTCAATAAGGCACTCCTAACAAAGATGGCAGCGAGGGTAATGGAGGAACCATCGGCAATGTGGGTGAGAATTATGAAGGGCTTGTATTTCCCAAACACGAGCTTTCTTGATGCATAAAGGGGGAAGACCCTCAAGGGGATGGAATAGTTTACTAGTGGGAAGGGATGTGCTCAAACACGAGGGACTATGGCAACTAGGCACAAGGGAGAACATTCGACTTTACTCGGACCCATGGATAACACCAAAGCCGGGGTTTAGGGTCGAAGGCGACTACCAAGGGGACCCAAGGCTGAACCCCCGCGTGAGTGACCTGACAGGAGCCGATGGACAGTGGGACGAGGAAAAGGTCCACCAGTATGTAACAGAGGGGGATGCCAAGATAATCCTCACAATGTCAATCCCCTACACGAGAAGGGAAGACCGATCCCTGTGGCCACACTCAAAGACCGGTGACCCCCAAGCCCGGTCAGTGTATCACCGCCTGAGAGAGGTCCAGGGCAATACAGAGGATAAAGGTCGAACCACTAACACAGAGCTGGGACTATGGAAAGCAATATGGGGCGCGAACCTCGTACCGAAAGTGAAGAACTTCGTGTGGCGATTGGCGACAAATGCAGTGCCGGTTAAGACGAACATCATCCGACGAGGAATAACAGCTCACCTGGGCTGCCCAATGTGCGGGGGAAACGAATCACGGGAGCACATGTTGGTGGAATGCAACTGGACCGAGCTGGTATGGTTAGCAACGATGGTAACAAGACCAGACAACATTTAGGTGATGGACTCGGACCTATGGCTGGACAAGATGAGGCGAGACCGAAGTGCCCCACGACAAGAACTAGGGCCGAACTAGGAAATATGCATGGTCACAGCATGGTGCATCTGGAAGGCGAGGTGTAGAACCGAGTTCGAGGGGATGCAGCCGGACCCAACACAAATTATAACGGAGATACACTGAAACCTACTAGAGCACAGGAGGCCAAGACAAGCCCATACTCTGCAGCATGCGCGACAGAACAACTATGGGAGCGGTCGACCATTGGAGCGATAAAGATTAACTGTGACGCATCATGGTGCCCAAGAACACACGCGACAGGTATAGGGGTCGGGCGCGAGACGGGAGCGGTACAGTCATTGGCGGAGTGAATAGGAAATTGCGAGGTGAAGACATCACGACAATGGAGGCGATGGCCACGCATGAAGGTATCCGACTAGCAAAGGAAAAAGGGTGGAACAACATAGTAATAGAGTCAGACTCGCAAGTGGTGATAAGGCAACTCCAAGAAGAACCGACAGAGTGGAGAACAGCAACACTAATCTCCAACAGACGAACACTGGCGACTGAGATTGACAAAGTGGAATGGCGAGCTATCCCGAGGTTGGCGAATGAAAGCGCAAACTGGATCGCGAAGCAAGCTAGGATGGGAGTGCGTCTAAACGATTGGGTCTCCCGACCCCCACTCCCACTTATCGTTATATTAGCTAACGATTGTAACATTGAACATCCGTGACGTTCTGTCACGCCGTTTTATTTTCTAATCGAATGAAACTAGTATTTGGTATAAAAAAAGTCGTAACATCCACATACTACCAGTCAATATTTAGGGTTAATTACCTCAACTGTTACTTATGTTTGCACATGTGACTGAACCGTTCAAACTTCAGCTCAACCGTTACTTATGTTGACAGATGTGACTGAACCGTTACTGTCACCTAACTGTCGTTATTTCTTCCCGTTAAGTAGTCTAATGTGCTTGTCACGTGAGGTGGTTGTATTGTGAAGTTCTGAAACTACCCTAAACATCTTGTCTACTTATAATCAGCATGTTCTTAGGTTGCTGGAGAAGTTTGAGCGCGAACAATCTGGAGAAGAAGGAAGAACTGAAGAGCCCACGGTGCGAAGACGGAATCCATGAAGTCTGAGGATGAATGATGTCCTACGGGTTCTGACAACCGTAGAAAGGTTCGATCTCGGTCAATCTTTTCCCGTAATCCCAACCACGGAGATTCGCGTATGAGAATGTGTTATTGTGGGCTTGTGTGCTCTGTCAAATCTGCTGGTACGTGGCAGAATTTCTCTCGCCGTTTCCATGGATACCCCAATTTTGAGGTAATTTGACAGTGGGTAACCCTAATTCGTTTTGCTGCAGTAGTTTGAACCGTATTGCCTTATTTTCGAACCTTAAATCATCAAATCTGAGGTAAGTGTTTGTTGTTTCTTCTGTTGTAGTCTGTACAAACCCCCGAATGTGGGTTTTTTGACTGGGAAGATCCAGCTATGTGCCCTTACGGTCGGATTGCAGTGATACAATTTCAACAAAGAGAGACATTTGAAAGAACAATTGGATGTTACGTAAACCCGAGCTCTTGAAAGTCGACCCAATCGGAAGTTAGTTGCAGTGTTGGTAATTGTTGTTGTTGTTTTTGTTCTAAGTTCAATTGCGAAGAATTAGTAGAAGTTAATTGTACCCTTGTCTGTAACTGAAGGATGAGGAACAATGTGTATTTTGCGAAGGTGGTGACTTATGTTTGTGGACATGTTGTTAAATGAAGTGTTATCTTTTCTAAGCTGTTATTAAAAGGTGACTTAAGTTTCCGAACTGTTATTAAAATGTGCCTTAAGTTTGGACATTTTGTTACCCAACCATTACTAAAATCCAGAATACATCTGAAAACACAGAATCCATAATAATCCAGAATCCATAATACATCTGAAAACATAATCCATCATACATAAAGGATCTGCCTGGTTTCTCTGTGAATTGGTTCAAGCCATAGAGCTTTTGTCTTTTTGTTATAGTGGGTGTTGGAACTCCTGCCTCGGGAGAGACAGAGAGCTTCCTCACAATTCCTGTAACTCCTCCATGACGTTTCAGTCGCTTTGCATCATGTGTGCGTACAATAGATGCAAGTTCATCTGCATCTATACCAAAAACTGCTTGTCTTGCATCATGTGTGTGACAATTTAGTCAATTTAAACTTGGAAGAAACGAATGCCAATCATACCATCAATGAACTGAAGGGCAACCTTTTGAACATAGAGGGTTACACATATCTTTTCCTATTCAAGAAAAAAAAAGGAAGAATGAAGCACATGCCTCACCTATAATGTTAACAGATGTGCAAAGTGCAAGGTAAGTTAAGAGCAAGAACAAACATTTATCTCTTCTATGGTAAAATACCTATAATTATTAACTGATTATCCATATTTCTGCATCATATGTGGATAAATTATACCTAAAAGTATCAATCTAAATTTTGGTGTAGGGGCACAAATGTTACTTTCCTTTTAATTTTCTGAAGGTAAAAACGCAAAGCAAATAAAATATATTATGTTAATTGTTTGTTGTGAATGACAAACTACCACTTTGTTTGACGGTTAACCAAAGTATATGTTCTCTAAAGATGCTCCATTTGAATTCACCTAAGAATATGAAAGTATCTATGAAAGCAAACACAACAAGAGAGAACCTATAACTGGACCGTAAACTGTGTCGGTGGAACAAGAGAGAACATATTCAAATCGCAGAGCAAACACATATATTATTCAACAAGAGAGAACCAAACGCAGCAAATTACACAATCACACAGAAATATGAACATATTCTGCAGCAATTTCATTGTTTCGTACCGCACAACAAAAACAAAACTGTAATCTTCAAACGAATCGAAGATTAACGCAGATAATAGGGTAGACGAACACAAATCGAACTGGTAGCACACAGTAGAATGCGAAAAGCCAATGAAGTTGCAATTCAATCGAATTGAAAACGAAAACTTACTTACATATATAGTTTCTGAAACTCAATGTCGCTGAGGAGGGGGAGTTCGGTGCTGCAAATCGATAGAGTCTGTGCGGAATGAGGTATGAAATGGTGGGTTGGACCGTTGGAGGGAAATGGGAGCTGAGAGTATAATCGTACTTTCAATTGACTTCAAATCGTTTAAATTGGGCCATGTGCTTTGCACGTTACATTTAGACGGTAAGATTTGACGAAAACTTCAAGGAGTAATCATTCAGTCACATCTTCAAACTTAAGTAACGTTTCAGCTACACAAAAAAAAATGAGTAACTTTTTAATCACATGGGTCAAACATTAGTAACGGTTGATATAATTATTATCGAAATTTAGATTTACTAGTCAAATTAGTTTTTATTTTTATTTTTATTTTTTGGCCATAAAGTCTTATCCGTGGCTTTTCTGTTGGCCAGACTGAAACAGGTTCGATGGGAGTGGAGCTTATGTCTGAACCGTTGCAGCCAATGGGGATGTAAGTAAGATCCTTGTCTCCAAAACGTTTCAAATCGCAGCCGTCCAGCTCACTCAAGAAAACACAACGTCGGCACCTTTTCACCGTACGATTCACTAACAGAAGGCACAAGAATAGCTAATCGAACCCGTTCCTTCACCTACCAAGGAGGCAAAGACCGCTCTTCGATTCAAAGTTTAGCAGCGCTAAACACAGAGACCCGGAGAGAGAGAGAGAGAGGGCCAGAGAGACTCCCGAAGAGATTCGAGGTTAGATTTATCCTCTGCATTACCTGATGTTATCGATTTCTATTAGGGTTCGCTGAATCTGTTAACTGCTTCGATTCATCATTACGGCTTGGGTTTCCAGATTTTTTGCTTCTTCATACTTTTTGAAATAATACGTTTCTGTTGTAGCACGCCTGTTGCTTCCGATTGTTTCTGCGTCATATGCATTTACAATTTTTGTGAAGTTCATGGG
The DNA here is from genome assembly GCA_946814005.1 of Chamaenerion angustifolium. Lineage (NCBI taxonomy): Eukaryota > Viridiplantae > Streptophyta > Magnoliopsida > Myrtales > Onagraceae > Chamaenerion > Chamaenerion angustifolium. The sequence goes on from OX328268.1 coordinate 31,470,912, forward strand.
AATTAGTATTTTCTTGACCGTTGGTTCCATGGAATGTCAGAAATCTTTGATGATTATTCTCTTACGTATCTGATGAGAAGAATAGACTCTTTTTTCTGTGTATTGATTGATGTACGAGGCCTTTGTGCTAACACGATTAATGAAATAACTCTTTACAGATGGCCCGTACCAAGCAAACTGCACGTAAGTCGACTGGTGGAAAGGCTCCTAGGAAGCAACTTGCTACCAAGGTAGATGCGACTAATATTCAGTCTCTAAGAATATGATCTAGTTGAATTAAGTTTGGTTGGATCCCTGCTTGATTTCAAAAAAATGATTTCGATTTTTGTGGATTGAAGTCTTTAGTTGTACTAGGTTCTTAATGAAGGTTCTATCACACCAGCACACATTCTATGTGTAGATACAAGAATTGATTAACAAATGATAGTAATAGATTTATGCAATCGTGTTATTTAGCTTTCAGTTTTATGAGTAACAATAACCATGTGGCGTTCATATTCACGATATAATATAATTCCTCTACCTGAACAAGACTTGCCATCGGTGAATCAAATCTGCTTGGTTCCTACTTTGGTGGTTGTTTGATACAAATTTTCAAATGCGCGAGCAAAACTTGGATTGTCCCTAAATTTTTGTACTTTGGATATATGCACTATATTTTGCAATGTTGTTGTTTTTGCGGTGTCCCTCAAACAATTTGGATATTGATTTAGTGGTGTGGATGAAAGTTGTAATGGTTTTGTTGTTAACATACAAATGCTTTGATGGTCCTACCAAATTATAGGCTGCACGTAAGTCTGCACGAACCACAGGTGGAGTGAAGAAGCCTCACCGTTACCGTCCTAGTACAGTTGCTCTTCGGTAAGTGAATAGTTTCTGATGTTAATGCGGATGGTATAATCGTATGCAAATTGCTGCATCATTTGATGGCTGTGTTGTTTTATTACTGTGGTAATGCAATGAAATCCGTAAATACCAGAAGAGTACTGTTCTCCTGATCAGGAAGCTTCCATTCCAGAGACTGGTTCGTGAAATTGCTCATGATTTCAAGGTAAGTGATAGATTGTTTGTGATTATCATCAAGCTTTGAACAAATGTGTTTGGTTCAGTAACTTTGCTTGTATATGCAGACTGATCTCCGTTTCCAGAGCCATGCTGTCCTTGCACTTCAGGAAGCAGCTGAGGCATACCTGGTTGGGTTATTTGAGGACACTAACCTCTGCGCTATCCATGCTAAGCGTGTAACAATCATGCCCAAGGATATTCAACTTGCCAGGAGGATCCGTGGTGAGCGTGCTTAGAGCACAATCTTCCAAGGTCTGATCATGCGAGGTGTTTGGGTACTGCTTTTACTGTGGAAGTGTAGGTTGGGGTTATTGTTTGTATTTGTGTGGAAGGGTATGGCGATGATATAGTACTTTTTGGGTAACTAGGCGGTGGTGTGGCGTTGCAGGATAATAGCAACTTTCGTATTGTCTTTGAAACTGAACGCTTTACCGGTAGTTTGTATTCTTTTCTGTATATGTTTTTGTGTGTTCTTGGTTTGTGCATCTTTAGGAGAACTCACTCCACAAGTCCTTAGTCTTTGCAACACTAATTTCTATTAGTGACTAATTCTCCGTTCTCTTATTAACAAAATCAATGTATGATCGAGAAAATGGATATAGTTTCAATTTGGTCCCAAGGCCCTTTCCATTCTCTATCTTAACCAAATTTGTTGATAGCGTAGCTCTTTTGTTGTTCCATCTAATATCGGAGCATTGACAAGGGCACGAAGACCTTTACCATTCAATGATGGCTACCCAACAAACTTAACTCATTCCAGTTATGGGGTTAACTTTGTCACGCTCCAAACTCAATGACAACAATCATTTCGTTCGTTGAAAGCCAAGAGTTCATTAACAGTTCCTCCTGCAGAGACACTGAGTCAGGAGGATGGCCAGGTGCCTCCTAATCGTGATTATACCATATTTATATCCCGATTAGGTGACAGTGAATCGCGCTTTATTGGAAGTAAATCTCATTTCCTAAACCCTAAATAATGGATTTTTTTCGAAAACTATACATTTTAGTTTTTTTTTAGAAAAGTAAGTATAGAAAAAAAATATTTCGAAAAATAGGTATACGCGCACCCACAGGACGCGCCTTTTGGCAATACGCGCACCCCCAGGACGCGCCTATTGCATAGGCGCATGTTGGGGGTGTCTTTTTTTTTTTTTTAAAAATTGTTCCATAATGACGACTCGATGTTTAATTAAAAATAAAATTATGTATCTATTAAAAAAATTATAGTAAGTAGATATTTTAATTGCGATTCAAATTATGCAAAAAATATTAAATTTGGATTTACGGATTGACTGTACGGCATGCCGTAAGTTGAGATATGAAAATTGTACTTAAAAAATTATAACTCGGACCATGTAAGTCCAAACTCAACACGGTTAACGTCATTTAGGTCGTAAATCAATTATCTACGTATAATAATTTTTTTGATTAAAAATACAGTGATTTTGTAACCTAACATCGTTTACACTCAAATTTGACCGAAATAAGTAAATGCATTAGGTGAGAAATTTAATTATATACTTAGTCAAAAAAATTACGGTGCGTAGATAATTTAATTACGAATTAAATGACGCTAACTATGCGTTAATTTTTGACTTTTAGACTGACTGTATAATACGGTACGTAAAAAACTCTACATACGATACAAAAACTTCGAAATAGTGTTTTGCATAGTAAAGTTAATCTGTTAGAACAAAACCTAAATATTCAACCATGACATCTTCCGCAACCGAACTCAGTTGAATACTGCATATTTATCCGAACTCGGGTTAGGGATCGGATAGAGGTGGCTCCGACCCAAATCCAAGTCAAGTGGCACCTTATACCAAAATGTAAATATTTTATTTCCAAGCAACTAGCCAACTCAGATTTGTATGCAACGTTTGCTGAACAAGCCAGCTGAACATGTTATTGATGGTAACAAAAGGACCCAATTGCAAAGAATCAGCGAGTTTATGGAGGGAAATGCTGCTATTACAGGTATGGACAAATAGAATACTTGCTGTGAATTGGAGGACCGTTTCGAACTTAACCTAAAACGAAAGGACTAAGCCTCTAGCATTACCGTCCATCTTATGCGATTCAAGACATCTATATATGTACAACAAAAAAGTAAACCCTAATTCCTTCTAGCAGGAGAGCAGAGAACCAACCTTCGGCCGCGGAAGCAGCATTTCGAGCGATCTGCCTTATCCCGCTCCCCCTCTGTAACAGAGGCTCTGTTCACCCAACCATGAAGGTTTTCGCCAATCTATATTCTCTATATTCGTCAGCGTAACTATGATGCTCCCTTTCTGATTCTTTGTCTGCTTTTCAGTTTAACATTGCGAATCCGACCACTGGCTGCCAGAAGAAGCTTGAAATTGATGACGACCTCAAGCTGTGAGTAACTTCCACTGTTCATAAAGTTGCTCTACATTTTATTGATGAGGCCTGTAGAATTCGATATGATGACCAGTTAGATGCCGAAAGTTCAAAAGTTAGTTTGCGTAAGTCGGTCATATAGTCTTTTGGACCAGTTCACATTTTTTAGTGACTAATTGGAGTCTTTTAAATCTTTATACTTCAGCTGATTGGTTACTCATTTAATAATGGCTCCATTTTCATTTTGATTCTACCGCAAAGTAGTGATTCCGTTATCTGCAGTCCTAGTTAATTAAGTGATCCTATTATAGTTTTCACTGTTATGTTTTGTTTGTTCGATTTGTATGGTTATTGCCTAGTCTGAGGGCCTATTAAGAATCAGTAATACGTTTCATAGGGCAAATTTTAGAGAAAAGTTGTATGGCAACCCCTTGCATTCGACCTGATTAAATTGAGCTATTACATTCACGCTGATGTGTCCCTTAGATTATGCCCTTATATATAACTTGCTGATTTACATTTGTACAGTTTATGTATATATAGCTGTCTGTTATTTAGACTTGTTCTTTTATCCTTTCTTGTTTTCTCGTAATTTCTGAAGTTTTGATAACATTGATTATGCAGCCGTGCCTTCTATGACAAGAGGATCTCCCAGGAAGTTAGTGGAGATGCTCTGGGTGAGGTACATGTTTATTGTTTGTCAGTAATATGGATCTTGATGAGCTTGTACTTGTCCTTCTTCATTAAGTTTTAGTGCATTATTTTGGGATTTCAAGTATTGACTACATACACATTCTTAACAGGAATTCAAGGGTTATGTATTCAAGATTATGGGAGGGTGTGATAAGCAAGGATTCCCAATGAAGCAGGGAGTTCTGACTCCTGGCCGTGTTCGTCTTTTGCTTCACCGAGGTACTGTTGTTTTACTGCATCCTTTTATGTTCTTTGGTCTTGTAGAAAATTCCTCCATGAGAATGTGTTTGTGATTATGACCTCTTTTGGTATCAGGCACTCCTTGCTTCCGTGGTTATGGAAGAAGAAATGGAGAGAGGAGGAGGAAGTCTGTTCGTGGATGCATTGTCAGTCCCGATCTGTCTGTCCTCAACTTGGTCATTGTGAAGAAGGGTGACAATGATCTCCCTGGACTGACCGACACCGAGAAGCCAAGAATGAGGGGTCCAAAGAGGGCATCTAAGATCAGGAAGCTCTTTAACCTCTCCAAAGATGATGATGTTAGGAAGTATGTGAATACCTACCGCCGCACGTTCACAACCAAGAACGGTAAGTTCTATATATATATCCGGTGTTAGGATCAAATAATTAATTCATCCTTTTGTAGTTGAATCTAAAGGGTGGGATTGATGACATCGACTGTGTATCAGGCAAGAAGGTGAGCAAAGCACCCAAAATTCAGAGGCTAGTGACCCCCTTGACACTGCAGAGGAAGCGAGCCAGAATTGCAGACAAGAAGAAGAGAATCGTCAAGGCCAAGTCTGAGGCAGCAGAGTACCAGAAGCTTCTGGCCACCAGGTTGAAGGAGCAGAGGGAGAGGCGCAGTGAGAGCTTAGCTAAGAAGAGGTCTAGACTCTCAGCTGCATCCAAGCCGTCCATAGTGGCTTAGGCTGGTGTGACTGATTTTGCTGAAAAAGGACGGTTTATATATGAGAAGTCTGATCTTGATACATGTTTGCAGCGTAATTCGTATTTCGTTAGGTAATGTTTCTATGGATTTTTCTTTCAGTTGTTGAATGTGGAGTTGTTTCTCCTCTATCAAATAGTTTCCTATCTGCAGTTACAAAATCATTGTCCGAGTTGCGAACTATTGCTAGACATCAAATGTGACTTTCTTTTTCTTACAGAGTGGAACGTTTACATTTCATTTAGGGTTAAATATTATTTTACCACTTAATCTTTAGGTCAAAATTGAATTTTCCTATTTAAAAATGGTAGGTTCGGTTCTTAATGTTTGGCAATTTGCTCAGTTTTTCTATTCTCTTAAATTTTTAAAATATGTTTTAAAAATTATATAAATAACGGGACTATTAGAAATATTATAGTTTAACTCTTTATCTCTCTCTATATATTTAAAATTGAGTTCTAATTCAATTTAAATTTGATTGAGTCTCAATCGAATAAGTATTTGGTTTGTGCCAAATCGGAGGGGCTAGAGTTTGCATTTTGATTTAGAGACCAACTTGCCGGAGAGAATTAAGTCAAAATTCAAATTTTAACTCGTTAGATTGAGACTCATTTGAACTCTAATTGAATTGGGGTAAATCAAACTTCAATTGAAAGGTTAAGATCTGAGTCTTGATCTAGACGAGATCCCTCAAATGGACGAGATGGTCTCTGTTAAGACTTAAATCCGAACTCTTTCGATTAAGTTGGCCAAAAAAAAAACTCTTTCGATTTGACCTTATTCGAGTTCTGATTGAGTTATGACTCAATTGTTTCGAAGAGTTTTATAGTAATATTTTTAAAAGTTTTCTATTATTTTTATAATTTTAAAAATATATTCTATTAAAATTATTTTTTTTAGGAAAGAGTGAAACTAAACCTTTTATTAAACATTACGAATTTAACATTTTCATTTTTAACTATTAGTATTTTGTCTCAAATAGTATTTATTATTTAACCCGTCATTTATTAATGAGAAAAGTATGAAAATGGTGCAACCTGTTTGACCAAAATGGTTTTTGATACAATTTATTTTTTGACGATGGTTAATGGTTAAACACGTTTGTAAATGAACCTTCCGTCTCCAAAACGTTTAATTATGTCGTTAAGTTGTCACGTGACTTTCTATACAATATTTGCGTTTGTAAATCAATTTGGAAAAGACATATATGCCCTCTCCTTATTTGTTCTGTTATTTTCAACTTCTCGTTCTTTGTTTTGTCAGTTGGTTCCCCTCGCTTCGTGGCTTCCTTCTAGGCTGGAGAAGTAGGTTCCGTTCGGTTCCTTCTCGGCTTTGGCTCCGTTCAGTTCGCTCTAACTCCCAGTTTGGAGAAGTAGGTTCGATCATCCAGACATTTCGCCGAGCAAGTTCGTAAAAACTTTAAGGTGAGTATCTTCTTGGTTTTTATAGTCGAAAGTCTTGATTTTTATGTGTTTTAAGGGTTGTTTAGAACTGAAATTTGGAAGAGTCGTCCTTAGGATTGTTCGGTTACTGATAATGCAGAAGTCTTGATTTGAAATTTTGTTCGGTTACTGATTTACTGATTAGGGTTAAGTGTGTGTTCGAAAGTCTTGTTTTTTTTGAATTGGTTGTCTGATTTGCTGGGTTGTTCGGTTCTATTTGTTTGCCTCAAATTCAAAGGCAAGATTGGAAGATATTTCAGTTGTTTGTTCGAGTGTTTGTTTGTTTATGTTCGAAAGTCTTGATTTTTCAGTTTTGTGGGTTTAGTTTTGAATTTGATTGTCTCTGTGATTGTAAGATAGTAATGTTAAAAGACAAAGGCAAAAAACCAATGTAGGATGATCCGGATGATTATAGAGTGGATGACTTGGATCAAAAAAGAGAGACAGATTTAGATTCCGATTCGGTTTCAGATCCAAACTGGAAGCCAAGAAAAATAGACGAAAGAGATTTAGACTCGAGCGATGACAACTTTGATGATAGAAATGTAAGGAAATTGGTTAAGGGAAAATATAAACAACAGCACACTGGTAGAAGCGACATCAATCAAAGGTATGTTTTCCCTTAAATGTTTCTTTGAAACGTGATGAACAACAACACACTGATGCGTAACCTTTTTTTCTTCACATGCATGAGGAAGATGATATATAATTGGAATGGATGATAAGACAAATTTTGCTTCTTTTCAAGCGGTGGATGCAAGTAACTTCAACGAAGGTCAGTATTCAAGTGATACGTTAAGAGCTCCACCACCTTCGGATGTTGAGGATGAAGTCACAAGTCATAAAAGACATCATATAATTGACCAAGAAGTAAATGATGAGAATAACTCAGGTAAGGCCAAGAAGGAGCTTGGACTTGGGATGTTGTTTGTGGATGCCAAAGCATTCTGTGAGTACATGGTCGATCATAGCATCCAAGAGGGATATGAACCAGACTTTAGTAAGAAGAATTGTTCTACAAGGGTCATTGTCGGATGCAAGGTACATAATTGTCCATTCAAGGTGGTGGGTGTTAAACTAAACAAGGCAAAAACGTTTCAACTACGACACATCACAAAGGAACACGACTGTCCAAAGGCATACATAAGTAGAAAGATTGGTGTCAAGTGGATTGCGAAGAACTATCTTGATCTAATAAGGAATGAACACAAAGTAAGAAGCAATACAATTGCAGAGGAGATATCAAAGACATATAATTTCGACATGAAGAAATGGAACATCCAAGAAGGAATACGAATTGCTAGAGAGAAACTTTGAGGCGATAGAGTGTGACAATTTAAAAGATTGCGGGACTACGCAGCAACTGTGATGATGCACAACCCTGGAAGCTCAGTCTTCATCCAAGTTTACCCAATCTCAAACCCCTTAAGACCCAGATTTGAAATATTATACATGCGTCTTAAGGCATGTGTAGATGGGTTCATGGCATGTAGACCATTCATTGGTCTAGATGGTTGTCTCTTAAAGGGGTCTAGATGGTTTTCATCTTTTCCCACTTATATTCACCATTTTGGATATATATATTTATCTCCATCAATTGCAGGGGAATTTTCATCACTGGAGACCGTTGTTCCTGCACTTTGAGGAATACTTAAAAACCTACATTTCATGTAGAAACGAATTTAGTTAATCGGACAAAATAACTGTAGATGATGGTCCATTTCCCAAACACACGGTTCTACAAATTTTACGAGTGATGCAGATAATATTGGAGAATTGTCATAACAAGAGTTCATTTGATGGCTTGCAGGTACCATTACGTTTTATCTTATATTTTTTGTTTTATTTTCTGAATAGTATAATCTTTATGATCCAATGATAATTTAGTTACGGCTATTACTCATAGGTTGTCAAGATTGGTCCTGATATTTCAAATATGTAACAGTTGCACCTTTTATGTGCAGCATATAAAGGGCTTACTCGTTTCAGCATATCCGGATATTGTTATTGCTACCTTGGAGACATTGTCTGCTTTTGTGAGAATAAGCAAGCTGCATGGTGGTGGAAAGTCAATCGGATGTGGTTCCATTAATAGCTATCTTCTATCCCTGGCACAAGGATGGGGAAGTAAAGAAGAAGGTTTGGGCTTATACTCTTGTTAAACAGTCAAGATCCTCTAAAGATAGGTGCACTAAGTGATTTTGAGTTGGTTTAGGGTTCATTTTGTGGGTGATACCATTTTGTGTTGGTTTAGTTAAAGTCGTGTTGTCTGTGAATATTGTTGCTGGTAGTTCTAACAGTGGTGTTAGCTGTTTGTTGACAATGGTCTATTTAATGATAGTGGTAGTTCAGTTCTATTATCTGTTGGTGCTTGTTCTGTTTCGGTATATACATGATGTTGTCGTGACCCATGTTCTAATGGATACTGGTATAACATGTTCTTTTTTTTATGGATTTTGGTACAACTTGTTGATGTTCTGATGGATACATTGCAAACATGTTTCAGATTTGATGTTGGTACAACTGGTTGATGTTTCAGGTGTTGTTAATACATATACCAAATCAGTAAAAATACAGAATAAAGACTTAACATCATAACACAAACTGATTTGCAACAGATCCAACATAACAACTCCAACAGAATAAGGTCAATACACAACCTAAAACATAAACTCAACACTAACAACTTAATCACTCAATTACATTACATAATGACCTAAACAAGAAGACCTAATATCACAATCAATATTGAAATTATAATCTTTTAGATATTGCTTCCTCAGACGCAAGGAAACAATTTCGTCATTCAATTCGGTCCGGATTGTCTGGAACTTCTTCAAAACCCTCTTTCCATACTCGCACACTGGAGGGTCTGCCTATTCAAAGTAATTACAATGATTCCCGCATGACGTTTTCGACTGCACACTTCGAAAATAATTATGGGATGAAAGAATTCGGTTGTCTAAGAAATTGGGGTTTCCAAAGTACTAAAATTGGGACACTCATAAACGGACAAATTAAAAACAAATTACCGAGTATCTTGGGCACCCATAAAACATCCTGCTAAAGTTCTTTGCCGTCCCAGTTGGAATTGCACGCGACAACAACCCACAGTGGCATAATCGGTAATCATACTCGTGGAATGTGTTCGACAGTGACTTCAGATTGGAAGAGGAAGATGTAGAGTACTTACCAGGAGTCATGAAGAATTTCAGAAGCAACCTGAACAACCCGGGGACTCCACAGCAGCACGAAGACTTCCCACGACACTCACGAAGGCTTCAGACAAACTATAATTGGGCGGGATACTAAATAGGATGACAAGAACAAAAATGGTATTTCAAAATTTAATTTTTTCAGGGAGAGTCACGTGACATACCAAATACTAGGTTAATATATATATATATTCAACGGAAGTACCAAAAACTATTTTTTTTACAAGATGTACAAAACATTATCGTCTAGGTTGAAAAATCATTTTGTTCAAACATGTTTATTATTTTCATATTTTTCTCTTTTACTTATTCTGAATATGAATGGCACAAGTAGGTGACCACCGAATCGCCATGATATCATCAGAATTGACTTTGCATTCTCTCTAAAATAGCCTACCTCACTTCTAACCTAGAATTGTGTTTATCCCCATAATTTTGTTTATAGTTTTTGTTTATTTGAAAAAATTTAAAAAATATCATCATCTCCAATGTAACTTTTCCAAGAATGAAACAATGAAAACGAAACGTTATGTGTTTCGCTTGGAGACGAATCACAAAACAATGTACTGACCAAGTTAAAAATAATTTTTAGTGGGATAAAAATTAAAATAAGAATAACTAAATTTTAGGAGTAAATATAAGATTTTAGAAAGTTTAATAAAAAATAATTCCATTTTTAGAGATACAACTGTAGAAATAATTACCTCTCTTTGACGGAACTATCAGGCTTCTACGGTTCTACCTGTATCGATGCAATAAAAGTCATAATTGAATCTAGACTACAACTAATGCCATTAGTTGAGTAAATAATATCAGGGGTGAGTAAAATATTTGTTTAAATTTGGAACCATAAATATTAAACCTACCTAAATTTAGGTTAGAGGGTGGAATCCAAATATGATTTTTTTTTGGTAGAAACGTGATTAATATTACAAAATAAAACAGACTTAGTTAGGAGATACATGTCTGGTTTTGACCAAACCAAATATGTCTGATTTAATAATTGACAAAACTTTTGGTGGATGATCGGTTAAGATCACAAAATATTCTTCAAGCCTGACCGCTGCCCTGGCAATGTGGTTTGCTGCACTGTTCACTTCCCGATAAATGTGACTGAGTTTGAATTGTTGAAACTCCACCACCAGTTTCTGCAATCGAAAATTAACGACATTAAATGTCTATCATTGTCCAGTTCTTCTACTATCACACATATTGCCTCTTTGACATCCGATTCCACGTGGATGTCGTTTATCCCATTGCTTTTTGCCAAAACTAAGCCATCTCTAATCCCCCGTAGCTCCACCACTAGACTATTTGAAGTTCCCAGCTTTCTTTGGAACCCCTTAAATCATCCACCAAGGTGATTTTTTATGACACCTGCACATCCCGCCGGTCTCGGACTTGCATTGGCTGACCTATCAATATTTAATTTTGCTCACCCACTTTCGATGCTTGCCACCTAACTTCCACATGTATACGGTTGAGTTTGGTCGAACTTCTTATTAGGGTGGAAGTCATTTCTTTACTCTGCAAAAAGATTAGTTCCCCTATATTTGAATGCAAAAGTTTTGTGTTAAACATAATGGAATTTCTATTGTTCCAGATAAGCTAGATCGCGGTAGAAAATACAATACGCCACTGAGTTCCATTAGCGTTAACAATTTTATTTTCACAATTAGATTTCAACCAAATTGAGATCGGTACCCCATGGAAGTTAATGTCAACAGGGGTACTTATATAAAACCAGATTTATCAAGCGTCCACACAGTCTCTCAAAACATGAATCGTTTTTTCCTCCGCAACACCATTATAGATTGAGATAATGTACATGCCCCTTTTATGAAGCGACAAAGCAGTGGGGATACAATTATGGTGACACTGCCACAAGAAAAATTGGACCCGAGGGATGTACTCGACTTTCCAAATCCAATTCCAATTTTCAGGGTGCAATATGGTTGTGTCGTTTCTCCTTAATACTCTTATGGACCAGCAACATAATGAATACCTTTTGGGGATCCCATCCAAATTTTTATATCATGCTGATCCGCCCAAATACTTCTAAGAGTAGCAGTAATGAGATTCTTAATGAACTCAGGAATATGGATAGGGATTTTGGATCTGTCTCAATCTCCATTATCCCTAATAATGTCCCTTACTTTAAGAAGATCCTTCTCCAAACGAAGCGGACCCTGGATAAGGGATCGCAGGTTCAAGTTGCCCAACCACTTATCAGACCACATATTTATCCTGGAACCCTCACTAATGATCCAACCCTCTTCCTCCTTAATAGTTTTGAAACTCAGATTTATGACTTTTGCCGTAGTGGATCCCCCCTTAGGGGCCTATAGGGGTTCAAATAATTATTTTTCAATATCATGGCCCAAGGTTCTTTCGACTGTTCCAATTTCCATGCAAAGTTAGCTAGCATCACTTGGTTTTTTCCCCTTTTGATAGGTATACCCAACCCTCCCTTGTCTTTAGGAAGAGTAACAACATCCCAATTCAAATTGTGCAATTTTCTTTTGACATCCGAAGATCTAAAAAGAAAATTTATGTTGATTTTGTCTAACCTTTTGCAAGTAGACATGGGAATATCAGTGCATTGCATAAAATAGGAAGGGACCGTAGACAACACAGAGTTGATCAAAATACATTGGTTAACCATCGATAACAAATTAACCCTCCAACCTGCAAGTTTAGTCCTAACTCTATCCAAAGTGAAATTAAAAAAATTGGAGTATTTATTAGATAGAGTCATGGGGAAGTCCAAGTAGTTAGACAAGTTCTCCACTCTCCTAAGGCCGAGCAAGGTCACCATTTGGTTTGTGATCCCCGTATCTAGGTTTTCGGAGATAATAATTTGGGATTTTTTAAAATTCATTCTTTGACCGGACACTGAGCAAAAACAATTCAAGGTAGATTTCATGACCTCACAATTAGTAAACGAGGCTTCCACCATCAAGATGAGATCATCAACAAATAATAAGTGAGATATCACCAAGTTATTTTTACCCAACTTCAAAGGTTTCCACCTCCCTATTCTAACTTCTTCCTCAACAAGAAAGCTAAGGTCATCCATGCAAATGATAAAAAGGTAAGGAGAGAGTGAGTCACCTTGTCTATGGCCTCTAGAAGGGATAAAATGGGACAACTTCCCACCATTTAGAAAGATAGTAATAGATGTAGTGGTAATGCATTTCATGATAACAAACAATCCTAAACCCATCCAAATAAATAGGATGTTTAATGTGAAGATATGGTTCATAACAAATAGTATAAACTAATAAAATTGGTTCTAAAATTAGTTCCAATAATATAGTAGTCATATTAAAATTGAAATTAAACATTTATCTAAATAAATATTAATATATCATAAATAATAATTTATTGATTACTTTTTCTTTTCTATTAATAATTTAATTTTTGTCATTATATACTTATATGTTGCACTTTTATTATTATAGAAAAGGAAAAAACATTAGCATTTAATCTATAGAAAAAAAAAACCAATAAGGTTTAATGGGTACCCTATACCTTAGTATTAACATGTTTTAAGTATGGGTCCAAAATTAAAAGCATATTGATACAAAGTAGGTTTAAGAAATTCATAAATTTACAGAGTATCATAAATCAATCAACCCTAAATGGTAAGCCACTTTTGCTTATTTTGTTTTAGAGTATATGTGGAAGCTATTTGGGCACGTGTTGCATATTGGATGGAGCTATCAATGAACAAGGATACAACTATTCCTCTCAACTTTATGTGGATTTTTTTTTTAAAAGTAACCATTTTACTTTTTTTTTTATTTAGAAAAGTAAGTATACATTTTTTAAAAGAAAAATAGGTATACGCGCACCCCGGGGTCGCACGTATTGGACATAGGCACACCCCGGGTAAAATTTGAATAGGCGCCACTTTGAATTAAAAACAATTTACGGTGCGTAGATAATTTAATTACGCACCGTAATTAAATTATCTACGCACTGTAAAGTTTTTGATTTTTTTTGAGTAAGTACATAATTAAATTTATCACCTATTGCATTTAATTATTTCAGTCAAATTATAAAACGAACGATGTTAGGTTACAAAATCACTGTATTTCCAATCAAAAAATTTACCATAGATAGATAATTGAATTACCACATAAATGACGTTAACCGTGTTGAATTTGGACTTACATGGTATGAGATATACTTTTTTAAGTAAAATTTTTATATCTCAACTTTCGGCATGCCGTACAGTCAATCCGTAAATCCAAATTTAATATTTTTTTTGCATAATTTGAATCGCAATTAAAATATCTAATTACTATAATGTTTTTAATTTTTTTTAATAGATACATAATTTTATTTTTAATTAAACATCGAGTCGTCATTATTGAAAAAAAAACAATTTAAAAAATAATATGTGGCACACCTATGTCCAATACGCGCAACTATGTGGTCGATAGGTCAACTGTGGGTCGTGTCACATGCAGACCGTTAAAATATGTTTAACTCAAACACGACACAATCAGTGATGATTAACGAGTCGATTTTTAAAACTCAAACACGATATGTGGGTCCACACACATGACACGTGAACTCATACTTATTTCAATTTGTACGATATGAATTTTGGGGGTCAACTAGTTGAACCATGTGACTTGTAGAGACTAAACTCTAATCTCATGTGATCTATACGACTTGTGTTATCCATGAATTTTTATACAATGTATTATTATATATTTAATTATATGAGTCCACAAGATGACCCATGGATTGAGATATACGACTCAAACACAACTCATTGTTCTTGCAAATTGTACAAGTCATGTCGAAATAACTTATAGATCCAAAATGTTCAATCTAAACCCGACCCGTGAATGAATTACTCATTGGTCACCATAAGCCGCTTCCACAGCTTATACCCCAAACACATGGAAAAACTCAAATACAACACATATTCCTCTTTGTACAAACTTAATTTCTCAAATACTTCAAAAGAAATATCTTATAACTCACTATTCATGTTATTTTTTTATGCTCTTTAATGATTGAAAATAGTAAGAAGATCTATCAAATCTTTTATTCATAATTCTGATGATTTATTTATAAAAGAAATTTAATATATTTGAGATTCTTCAATCATAATTTGACATTGTCATGCCGATTTTTTTAAAACTGTCCAAAATTTTATTTTGTTTTTGTTTTAACCGATAATTATATTTTTCCGGTTTAAACCGATTTATTTTGTTCTGCATAGCTGGTCCGACCGATTCTTTTCAACCTTAAACTAATTTTTTTCATTTCAAGCTTTGACCATTTCTACGCTCAGTCAGCCATGCCTTCATTTCAGTTCTTCACGTCAATCAATGTCATTCTAGTTCATCACGCCATCACTTTGTTCTTCCAAACGTCCAGTCGCAACCTTCCATGTGTTTCAATTCGTTGCTTCATTTGTTTCAGTTCGTTTGCTTCGTTCTTCTTCGCTTCAGTTCCTTGCATTGGTTGCTTCGTTTCAGTTCGGTTGTGTTCCTTATTCCTCCGCATCCTATGGAATCACAGTGGTGGCCTTCTTCTTTCCATGCCGCCGCGCGAGGACGACATTTATGTGCTCCATGGGGGATGGAGGGGAAATGGGCGATGGTGAAGAAAAGATGAAAAATATTTGTTTGAATGAAGAAAAGATGACGGGGGAATAAAAGAAAAAGTAAAAGAGGAGAGAAATTTAGCTTCAGTCTCAGTGTATTTATATATATATATATATACTTTTTAGTTTTATTTATGTATAGTGAATTAGCCAGTTCGATCGGTCGAACCAAAAACCGGTATTCTCATCGGTTCGAGGGTAGGAGGAATTCTGATAACACTGGTCAAAACCCTTTTATTTATTCGGAATGAATCATCATTATTATTTTTATATTTTTTCTAATGATAATTATCTTCTCACTACGGGAGAAGTAGCAAATAACGGTCAAATCTAACAGCTCAATCTATATTGAGCCGTTATAAATTAATTTAAATTAAATATTACGGCTCAATGTTAATTGAGCCGTTATGTAATTTTTTTACGGCTTAAAATAACTCAGTCGTTACCTTTATATTATTTTTAACGGCTCATTTAATGTTGGGCCGCAAGTTTTACATGTATTACACGGCTCATTTGGTTTTGAGCCGTGATAAATGGGCAAAATGTTTAAAAAAAAAACAAGTATTTCCACGGCTCATTTGGTTTTGAGCCGTGATAAATGGACAAATCTTTTTTTAAAAAAACAAGTATTTCCACGGCTCATTTGATTTTGAGTCTTGATAATTGAGAAAACATAAGTCATGCGTTTTTTTGTTTTAGTCAAAATTTTCAAAATCCCACTTTCCCATTCACCTTTCCCACTTTCCCACTCATTTTTCAAAACTATCACTCATCTTTCTCACTTTCCCACTCACCCACTTTTCCACTCATTTTTGTTTACTCGGTTTACTCATTTTCTAGTCGACGATTGCCTTGCCATAAACACAGGATCTTCCTTCATCGATATCACTGGAGTTACATGTGGTCCTGGTCCTGGTATAAGGTTTGTTCATCTCCATTCCCTACTTTCCGTGTTAAATCTGTCTACTCCATACATGGTGAATTAATTTTGTTCATCTCCATTCCCTACTCCAACGAGTGGTTGTAGTAGAGGAAGGCGTCGGCGTAGAAGACGTAGGTGGAGCAGCCGGCGGTGAAGGTGAGATGGGGCCCGAGAAGGTTGTAGATGCCTCGGCTGGTGCGACGACTCTATACACCATGGCGCAGTGCACACCCGATATAAACTCGACGGGCTGTAAAAAGTGCATTGAGACCGCGATCGCACGTCTTACTATATTTCGGATGGAAAAATTTGGTGGCAGGGTTTTGCTTCCAAATTGCGTAGTTCGGTTCGAGCTGTATTAGTTTTACAAATCTGAATCCATAGGTGTAGAAGTGATTCTGTTTGGTTCTTGTTCATGTGTTTTTCTTGATCATTTTTGGTGTACGGTGTACCGTGTAAGCGTATAACGCGCTCATAATCACCATTATTCAAAAATAATTTGACTTGACCGGGACAATTTTTATTTATATAAAGACACGTGTGCTGGAAATGAATGAGATGACGGTGAATGAGATGACGAGCAGCCGCCTACCTCGGTCAAAGGCAACTATATAATCTGGTCCGCATTGACAATTGCTCTTTTATTTTTATTGTCTTTTTATCATTTATTAACGTTGCCCATAGTATCTATACTATTTATAGTCAAGAAATTATTTTTATAATGTTCATACACAAAATTATATAAATACTATTTAATAATTTAATTAATTTAAATTTATTATCATTGTTTTGATTATTTCAATTTTCTCTCTCATGCAATTTGCAATTTATGAATATGAAACTCATTAGAAAAAGAGTTCACCGAAATTTCGAACTTAACACCTTTTACAGTTACAATAACACATTTTCTCACTATATCAATAACATTCAAATATTATTGCTTCAACTACTCATGTGATTTTTCTTTTGTGTCTATTACAATTCGCATTTATAATTATGCTATAACAATACAATGTTTATCACTATTAATACAATATATGTTTTTTTAGTAACTAAATTATACTTCAAAAATATTATTTGGGTACCTTAAACCCTCTAATTTAAAAATATTAACCTTTTGGAGTAATTGTGTATACTAACACTTTTTTAGTTTCTCTAGAATTATATGAATTTCTTTTATCAGTTATTAATTTTTTATCATTTCAGGTTGTTGCTATCCTACTTACTTATTTACTCATCTACATTATTTTCTCTCATCTCTCCCCATTTCCAAACAAAACTAAAAAAAACTGTGAAATTGAAAACTTAGATTACAATCATAATCATGGTTAGGGTTGTCGCTAGGGTTGTCGATGGTTATGGTATGGTACGGGTATAACAAATATTATAATCATACCGTATTTTTAAACCACCTACCATAACAATTCCACACATGTAATATAATAAATGACCGAAAATCTTATTTAAAAAAAATACATAAATCTATATTACCAACAATAAAAATATATAACACTAACATCATTCAACATTAACATTAACATTCACACCACTTAACATTAAAATTCAACATTAACACTGATGAAACATTAAAACCATTAGTATATCAATAATAACAACAACTTCAATTATATTTAGTATATATTAGTTAATAAAAATAAATAATTATTATATTTATATAATAACCATGAGTATAACTCAAATGAGCAAAGTATGAAAATTGTGTAACTTGTTTGACCAAAGTGGTAAAAACGACACAATGATTGTTTTTGATGCAATATGTTTAGTCTTGTTGGTTTTTTATGAAGTTCGTTTGTGTCCGTTAAAAATTCTCATTAACACCGCACATGTCTTGCACGTGAACTCCGTTTGGTGTGAAATTCCTAAAATGCCCTTGACTTCTTCACTGCTATTATATGTAGCATTCCATCCACGCTTGTTCGAAACGTTCATCCCGAAGTGTTCAACCCCTGTCATCTTCCCGAAGTGTTCAACCCCTGTCATCTTCTCGAAGTTTTCGACCCCTCCTTGTCGGATCTCCTGCTCTTCCAACAACAATTGCACCATAGTAATCATCCAGCTGGTCATCCAGCTTGAAGTCACACGTAGAGTACCAGTCGTGGAGTTGCTACCGTGGGTTCACTATGCATGCGAAACCCGCTTCCATATGGAAGAATTTCAGTCTAATGTTCTATGCGTGTCCCAATTATAAGGTATGTTTGACGATTTCATTGGTTTTGAACCCTAATTTCAGTATTAATTGGAAAATCACTCCCAAATCTCTCTTCGAAACCCTAATTTGAGTGTTTCGGGAGCAGAACCACAGTTGTAACTATTTTGAGTGATGTGACCCCCCAATGTGCATATACGAAAGGAGTGTCGTAACTAAATTTTGAGATATGTATGGCAAGATTGAAGACAAAGTTGTTCTTGTACGTAAGAGGGAAAATATGTTGATTACTTCTGTTGGAGTGCTTGTGGCACTGTTTTTTGTTGTAATCCTAAAATTTGTTACAAATTTAAGTGTTTTAGAATGTGTATTTCAAGTACTTATGTTTGTGTAGCGTAGCGGTTTTTAGTTAATTATGTTTCTGTATTTTTCGGTTCATGATAACATATGTTTTGTAAGTGTTGATTTTTGATGAAAAACGTTTGTTCACAAATTGAAAGTAGATGTACTATGTTTTGATTGACTGAACAAAAAGTCTTCGAATAAAACCCAACAGAATTCCACCTGCACTTAAAAATGTGTCCCACGACACACATAGAATCAATGTCATTTCCATATAACCAACTATTTCCATACTTAACTGTCATTCAGTTTCACAAAATACCAACTTACAATACGAAGTTCACAAAAAACACAAAAACTAACCTAACGCCTCAAAGTGAGCATAACCGATAGTATGCTTCATTTCAAAATGGCATCCAAAATAATATCAACTAATTTAGCTCCTGCATAATGAATATCTTCATTGAGTAGGATATTTGGTGTATTTGCTTGACTTGAAACGAGGGGAACTCCTTGACGACATTGTCGACTTCTTAGGAATAGTCTTCTTCTTTGGTGTGATGGTCTGCAAAGGTATATCAGCTTCAATGAGAGCTCGACAATCCGACAGTTGTGGTGCACTTGAAGTCACTCGAACGCCTTCAAGGGAACTTTCCAGATGCATTTTTACCCTATGACATTACAAAAGTTAGAATTACAACTCATAATTGTTGTAAATGTGATAAGTCGCGAAAGAGTTAAACCTGTACTTTTCTTCTTGTTTGCAATTTTGCCCTTCTTGTTTTAGGAATCCTCTTGGGTACTTCTTCATGTACTTATTTCTGCAAACAAGTTTAAGATTATTGAAAATTGATACATCTAAATATATTTTGTAGTAAATCATTTTTTACAACTGTGGGAGCCCATGCTTAGTCAGTTTATTACTTGTTTTGTTCACAGTCTCGGTTGGAGCTCTCGTTCGTTTCTTCTTAGGCATGCCTAATTTTTTACGGACTTTCGGAGGATCAATGGGTAAAGAATCTACTCTCATCCAATAGTCAATCCCAGGAATTGGATGTATGACTGAAGTGTAGATTTGTTGCATAGTCTCTTTGTGGCAGACTGCATCGACATAATTCTGTACGTCTAGTCTAGATTTTAGCAAACAGGTTGTAGCATGTGCACAAGGAATTCCGATCAGAGTCCATTCCAGACAGTTGCATGTTCTGGTGTTGATATCTACTGTGTACTAGTATTGTGTCCCCACCAGCACTTCGTACTCACCCTCACCCGCGTATAGTACACCCAACCCTCTTGAAGCATTTTTTTTATATTTTCTACAACATTACTAAACAACAACCCCTCGTGTTTGCTAGCGTTTTCCCTCCTTGTAGTGAAATTATGCATCGCGATCCTTCGCAAAGTTTCCAGGGTTATGGCGGCTTATCTCTAGTATCCGTAATCTTCGCATTCCAGCTTTCTACGGCATTGTTAACTACTAAACCTGTCTTTGAATCAAGATGAAATTCGTACATGCACCAGGTCTTCCTATCAATCTTGTCCAAGTACTCCCATGCACCAGCATAGTGCTGTTTCAAGTAATCCATGTGCACCTTGTGCCTATGGTAATTGTACGAACAAGTTGTTGACCAGAAACGTGACTTCACTCCAGCGTCATTGTATTTGACAGCAAGCATGTTCTGATGAATGTGTCGTGCACAGAAATGATGCTCCGATGCAGGTAGTTTCTTCTCTATTGCAGTTATTAAACTCTAGCAAGCATAACTCATCATAATATTAGAATTACAAACATAATTCATAAAAAATAATTAAAATATGATAACATAATACATAATATTTTTAAAAACTAAAAACGTAATACATAAACTTTTTAAAAACTGAAAACGTAATAAATTAAACAGCATACCTTTTGCCTATCTAACATGATGATCCAGGGATCCCCATCAACAATGCCTATCTTTAAAAGCTCCAGGAACCACGTCCACGACTCTCTGGTTTCAGTTTCGACCCATGCATAACATAGAGGGAAAACTCTATTGTTAGAATCCCAAGACACGACACTTAGAATTGTCCCCATCCAGACCTTTCTGGTGACACCTATCCAAGCCAATGAAGGGTCAACAACCAAATCTAAACCATTCAACACAACGTTTCAAACAAACGTACAAACGTTCAAATTTAGGCCTTAAAGGGTTGGGCGTTGGATCAACCTGTGTATACACGCTGCTTCCTGGGTTATGCATCATCACAGTCCTAGCGTAGTCTATTTGACGTTCAAACTGCCATAACCTATCTCCACGTAGCTTCTCTCTCGCTAATCTTATCCCTTCACGTATATTCCATCTTTTGACATCGAAGTTGAAACGTTTTTTAATTTCGTCCGCTATTATCGCACTTCAAACCTTTGGTTCGTTCCAAATCAACTCCATGAATTTTTCACATATCTTGGTATGGAATGCTCAACCACATGTATGCTCATCCACTAACTTTCATAACTGAAAAGTGGTTTGTTTCTGAAGCCGAACAGTACACGACTTGAAGCCACAGTTCGATTGTTTGCAACAGAATTCTATTCGGTTTGGATCATTTGATCCCTTGGACTCTATCTCATAAATCGCCTGAATGCTATGTCCAATCATGTAATCCCTAAACGCATTCGCATCTACGAACTTCATAATAAGTTTGAGTTTGTATTTTTGGTTGCTTGACCGAACTCAACATTTACCTCTTCATCAATAAATGTTGTCCTATGTATGCTTGTAAGGTCGTCTTTAACGTCTGAGTCAGGCGAAGTCCTCAAGGTGTCACTCGGACAGTGATGTTCAATGTTCAACATATCACTAGCAGTCGTATCACCCCATTCACCTTCCATCGCACCCACTAAGTCGGGTATATCACTGACACTTTCAGTTTGAGGGGCTTGGTTTCGCTGCCCATGCGTTTTTGATATCTTTGGTGGCACTTCATCATCCTCGCTATCACACACCTCTTCACCCCTTTTTGGCTTTCCAATTGGGGTCGGAAATGCCCTCAGGGTTGGAAGACATCTCTTCGGATCGTGAGGAAGCACTACTCTTGACAATGGGTGCTTTTCCTTTTGCTTTCTCACTCAATTGTTGTACGAACGGTTCAGATATCCTTGCGGATGTCATCATTCTTCTATTTGCAATTTGCTTCAACAACGTGTTGTTCCGCAGTTCTGCCAACCATGGATCGTTACGACATGTTTCCTCATCAAATGGTGGAAGTACATGCAAATTTACTTCACGTACACTTTGTTGTTTATTCATAATTAGGCAAACATCTTCATCGCTACATACAACTTCAATGTCAGTTTTAGGATCTCCATTCGGTGGAACGTAGGTGATTACACCATCCCTCTTCAAACCGTAATACTCCAGGAAAACAACGACATTGAAGTAGACAAACAAATGACCAGACATGTCCATCAAACATACTTTGCCGTTGTAAACACCGTCCACCCAATTACCATTGTAGTGGATTTGCATAAACCACTTCTCTTCACTTGAACTTGACATTCTGCAAAAACGTTTCTGTCAGTAGTGAACCTTCAACACAGAAACAAACAAGCCCTACATACACATCTTTGTAATTAAACATATCATCTCTATATACAACCATGACATAACTAGTTAACCTTTCAAGAGACGTTTTTTCCGTCAATTTTGGAAAATTTCGAAAATTTGATGGACACTTTTTGAGACGCTTCGACATTTATACAAGATGTTTGCACAGTCGGAAGTTACCTATGAAGATAAGCTCCAATTCGCGAACGCACTTCGAAATGGAACGGGAGAAATTGCACCAGCCGCGTCGCAGGGGAAGGTCGTGTCGCTTCGGTTTCAGCTTGGAAGAACCGAAATTGCACTAGTCCCTTTGTCGCTTCAGTCCTCGCACCAGCGGGAGGTCTTCGCGGAGCTCCAGGAGTCGCACCAACGGGGAGGATTAGGGTTCTGAAAGAAGGGAGGATTGCACCGATTTAGGATTTTAGGGGAAAAGAGATCAGTTTGGTAATTGGAGTGATAGAGAGGTTGAGGAGGAGATAGAGGGACACCAGTTCAGATATTGGAGAGAAAATATGACGAAGGTAATTTCGATATTTTTTACGTTAAAAAAAACAAGCATGTGAGCTTCACGTCCAATTTAAACGAACAAAATAACGGAAGAACAAAGTTTCTTCAAAAACTAACAAAATGAAACATAATACATAAAAAAACGAGCTCCAAAACAAGTTACATCAGTTACCAATTTTGGCAAATATATTGCATCTTTTTTCATATTTTCCCCTAACTCAAATAACATAAGCACAAACATTATGGGTAGAAAATTCATCACCATAACTGTACCACACTATAATGATACGATTAACCATATTAAATAGTAACAATTATAACTATGATTATGGATTTTTCACCGCATCATTGTCAGCCCTAATTGTGACAACTCACAAGTACACTAATTTAAACATATTTTAAAATTTTATATTCACCAATGGTATTCGTGATAGTACAATAAATATTCGATTTTTTGTTCGAAAAATCATGTCAGATTATTTTTATAAAACAATATATATTTAAAAATTTAGGCATACACAATACCCACGATTTAAATATATATATATATATATATATATATATATGGGTAGCGTGTATGCCTGAATTTCTAAATATTGTTTTTTAATATATATTTTTTTAATTTTTGTTTCTTACTATATTTTTCAAAAAATAAATAAATATTCTAATGTAAAGTTTTTCCGCAAATACTGATCCTGAAACATGGTGACGTGTAATTTTATGATTCCAACTTAAAGAAGAATTGTTGACTTTTTACATTTATTCCAACTAGCCTGCCCTTTCGCTTCGCTATATATGAGAGAGAGAATGAATGTGTTTTTGTTAAAAAAGAGACACCGACAAAACCAGAGAGAGGCACTCAATTTCTCAAACCAAATTAATTTCTCAAACTCTCTCGAGAGAACACTATGGATCATCTGCCTGAGTTGTCGTCTTCAGCTGAAGATCATGTCCCAAGGTGGACTCCAAGCCCTACCACTCCAACGCATCATCTTCTCCATCGTTACAGATACTCCTCAACTACAAGCTGTGAAGATGAAGAAACAGATCATATGCAAAGCAGGTATTCTTCAGAACATCATCATGTGAACAGCAGCAATACCGACGACGACGACTCTATCTTCCCGTTCAGCACAGGCTTTGTAGTTGCTGCTAAAGCTAAATCCATCTCCGCCGCGGCAGAGGCTGCTCCCTCGTCGCTTAATATTGATTTCAGTCAACCGACCAATGGAAGGACGGCGATGACAGATGGCGGCAAGGCTATTTTTCTAACGTGGAAAGACGTGTGTGTAACGGTTCCAGATAAGAAGAATGGCGGCGAGACGTCCATACTCCGGAAAATCACTGGGTACGCCGAGCCTGGTAAGCTGCTGGCCGTCATGGGGCCTTCTGGTTCCGGAAAGTCAACTCTTCTTGATGCTCTAGCAGGTTAGAATCATTTCACTATTACTATATATCAAGCTAGCTATTAACTACCACCTATACATATACATGGAAATACTTCTAATACATATATATATATGCATGAAGTATGACTGTACTATATATTTTACTTATCTTACAGGTAGGTTAAGTTCAGGCACCAACCAGACCGGAGATATCCTAATTAATGGCCGCAAAGAAAGACTTGCTTTTGGAACTTCGGTACGTAATTGCATGGGGAATGAACCATTCAAAATACTGATGAATTTTTCGGGATGTATATAAACTGTGCTGACGATCACTGACATTAACTATTACCGATATCAGGCTTATGTGACTCAAGACGACACCTTAATGACAACCCTAACAGTTGGAGAAGTCGTCTACTACTCAGCTCAACTCCAGCTTCCCGATTCCATGTCGATGGCGGAGAAGAAGGAGCGCGCCGATATGACCATCCGAGAGATGGGTCTTCACAGTGCAATTGACACGAGGATTGGCGGGTGGACCAACAAGGGACTCAGCGGCGGAGAAAAGCGGCGAGTCAGTATCTGCATCGAGATACTGACACGTCCCAAGTTGTTGTTCCTCGACGAGCCCACTAGTGGACTTGACAGTGCAGCCTCGTACCATGTCATGAGCCGAATCCTTAGGCTCGCGAAACAGGTTTGAACCCCAACCCGGATACTAAAATTGAAAGCACACGTTCCATTTGAAAAAACACTACTTAACTTACTGCAGGATGGTCGGACCGTGGTCGCATCTATTCACCAACCGAGCAGCGAGGTGTTTAAATTGTTCCATAATTTGTGCCTTCTCTCATCAGGGAGCACGGTCTACTTTGGTCCCGTATCGACTGCCGAACATGTATGTATTTATTTGTCCTACCTAGCTAGGGCCTAGGTAGGCATGTCTATAACTCTAATTCGATCCTTAACCGCCTTAATTGAATCTGTTTCACTAATTATCTGCATGCAGTTTTTTGCATCCAATGGATTCCCATGCCCCACTCTAAGAAATCCATCTGATCACTACCTCAGAACAATCAATAAGGATTTTGATACTGTAAGTTGACCAGTTTTGAATTTCTCCTACATTATATTGTTTCAAAAGTAGTTTAAGAAATTGAATAATTATGGCTACGTGTGCAGGATATCGAACAAGGGCTAGGGAAAATAAGCACACAGGAAGTGATCGACATTCTGGTGAAGTCATATGACGCCTCCGACGCTTGCCAACAAGTTCATCATCGTATATCATACATCAATCAGAAGGTTTAAATAATTACATGTTTACGCTAACGTTTCATTTTAGAAGAATGAAATTTGATCATCATTAGTATATCATTGGATGATTATATTTTGTACGTAGGAATGGTCGTTGGAAGGAAAAGAAGAGAGGAAAAAAGGAAGCCAAGCAAGCTTTATCACTCAGAGTCTTGTGCTAACGAAGAGATCATTTGTGAACATGTACCGCGACTTGGGCTACTATTGGCTTCGATTTGCAATCTATGTTGCTCTATGTCTTTGTGTTGGAACACTCTTCCATAATATCGGCTCTAATTACGGATCAATCCAGGTAAGGGTAAACAAACCATTTTCATTTAGGGGTTTATAGAAGATATGCTGTCGTAAAACCCTAGATGTGTTTTGTAATTTGTAGGCAAGAGGATCGATGCTCATGTTTGTTGCATCTTTCTTGACATTCATGGCGATCGGTGGATTCCCTTCTTTTGTTGAAGATATGAAGATCTTCGGTCGGGAACGCTTGAATGGACACTACGGTGTCGGTGCATTCGTGATCGGAAACACCTTATCATCAATACCTTATCTACTGATAATCTCTGTGATTCCGGGATCGATAGCATACTATCTAGCCGGCCTCCAGAGTGATGCGAACCACTTTGCCTGCTTCGCGCTTCTCTTATTCATCAGCATGATGTTGGTGGAGAGCTTAATGATGATTGTTGCCAGCATAGTCCCTGACTTCCTGATGGGCATCGTCACCGGTGCTGGGATTCAGGGCGTGATGATGCTGAGTGGCGGGTTCTTCCGGCTACCAAACGACTTGCCCAAGCCTTTCTGGCGTTATCCGATGTCCTACATATCGTTCCACAAGTATGTTTTTCAAGGGTTTTTAAAGAACGAGTTTGAGGGTTTAATGTTTCCGGATGACCAAGTTGGAGGGCCTCCGACGATGACAGCAGGTGATGAGATATTGAGAAGCTATTGGGAAGTAGAGGTTGGGCATTCCAAGTGGGTTGATCTTGCTATCTTGGTTGGGATGGTGTTTGTTTATAGGTTGATGTTCTTTGGAATTGTGAAGGGTGTGGAGAAGTTGAAACCCATTTAATTTCAGTACGTATTTTAAGGTAAGGATTGAATACTGAGCAAACTCTACATAAACCTTCCTTGTGCGTCAAATTGAGCGTCCAACATTTGTGCGGCAATCACTTAACTCTAGACTCAAAACCATAATCTGTTAATTAGGTTTTAATTACGTCTCTTTATTGAACAAGCATTCAACATTCAACTTTAATATATAAAATAGTTTAATTATGACATTTGAAAAAGTATTATGTTATGTTTACAATTTTAACAATATATTCTATTAAGTTTATATATAAAATTAGACATAATGAGAAAACATATAATATGTCCAAATATTAAAAATAAAAAACATATTTTAAGAAATAATTTTAAAATGCATCAAAACTTAAAGCATCTATACATGAGTTAGTTCAACAAGAATATGAGGGAAAAATATGAAAATGGTACATCATATTTGACAAAAATGGTTTTTTGTACAACATGTTTTTTGACAATTGTTAATGGTTCAATATGTTGTCAAATGATGGTAAGTGAACCTTCCGTTCACCTGTCGTTTGCTTTTGCCGTTAAGTGGTCACGTTTCTGTCACGTGACCTTATAAATTTTTTTATTAAAACAATTTTGAAAGTACGAAAATACCCTCTTCAGTTATGGTGCCTTTTCAAGTTCTTCTTATTATTTTCGGTTGTCACTGAACCGAATGCAACCTGTCTTCTTCCTTCGCAGAGAGTGGCATCCTACTGAACTCCCCCACGAACCCGTTCATTTTTCTTCCCTTTTCTTTCACAAGTGTGGTTCCTTTCGATCGTACTGGTGTAGTAGTTCCTTTTATCGTTTTCCTTCCATCTTCCTTCGAGTCGTCCCGATCGATAGTTCAACCGTTCTGATCATCCCGATTTTCGCAACTCCAAGATATACAAAGCCTTTAGGTGAGTATTTTCTTTGTTCTTATCCTCGAAAGTGTTTTTTTTTATGTGTTTAGGGCTTGTTCAGTACTGAAATTTTGATGATTTTGCTTATTCTGAAAGAGGTGTCGATTTTGCAAAATGTTGAATAATCTGAAATGTTGCTTATGTGTTGCTTTTGAAGAATTAAATGTTGTTTTTGTTTAGTACTGAAATGTTGCTTATCCTGTTGAAGATTCTGAAATGTTGTGAAAAGACTGAATTAATGATTTAGCTGATTATGCTGCTAAATGTTGCTGAAAACGTTGAAATGTTGCTATTGTGAATTGAGGTTTCACCCTTGTGATTGATGAATTGTGTGTGCCTGCGAAAAGGGTGTTGAATGTGCTTGTGTCTGTGGTTTTCCTTTATTAGTGATGCCAAAAGATAAAGAGAAGAGACCTATGGAGGATGAAATGGATGATTTTAGAGTGGACGACCTGGATGAAACAACAGAGATAAATTTGGATTCTGATTCAGTGTCAGATCCAAATTGGAAGCCCAAAAAGACAGACAAAAGAGATTCAGAGTCTATTGATGAAAGTTCTGATTGTAGGGCTGCAAGTAAATCAGTGACAACACCCTCGAATGTGCATCACACCAAACAACCCCACAACAGACAAAGGTAAGTGTTTTCCATGAAATGCTGAGGAGTACCATCTGGATTTCAATTAAACTTTAATTTGGTTCACATGGATGAGGAAGTGGATAATATGATTGAACATGAATCTGCATTTATAATGGATGTTGAGGCAAATTTTGCATCTTTCAAGCGGTGGATGCAAGTAACTTCGATGAGGGTCAGTATCCGAGTGATACATTAAGAACCACCACCCTCATATGTTGATGATGAATTTACAAGCTTAAGAAGACATGATATAGTTGACCAAGAAGTGAATGGTGTGATTAACATTGCTAAGACCAAGAAGGACCATAGACTTGGGATGGTGTTTGTGGGTACCCATGCATCCCGTGAGTACATGGTTGACCATAACATGAACGAGGGATATGAACCAGACTTCACTAAGAAGAATTGTGTTGTTACTTTGGGTCCTGTTACTTTTCTTTGCTATTTTCTACTGATGTTGTTGTTCTGGTATCATGTTGCTGCTTATGCCATGTTTCAGTTGATTTTGGTAGTACATGTTTCGGTTTAGTGTTAATACATGTACTACATGTTTCGATTTAGGGTTACTACAGGTCCAACATGTTTCCTTTTAGGATCATTCTGTGCCCACCGTGTTTCAGATTGGTGTTACTGCAGGTCGTACAGGTTCACGTTTCTGGTGTTGTTTAAACAAACATGTTATCAGACAAAATGAAGATTAACAAGTTTAACAGTCAATCACAACTCAAATTGAAATTCACCAGATCCAAACCCTAAGTTGAAGACTATTAATTTAAACAGACAATTTAATTACATGAGGGATAAAAATCATTTAGGTATCTCAAAAGTCACGTTTTTACAATAGGTACCTCATAAACATTTGTTACATTCGGGTATCTCAAAAGTCATAAATGTATCTACGTTAATTGGGTACCTGAAAATAACAAAAAAAAAACAAATAATAATTCTATAAAGACAAAGTAAATATATTAAATTTCTATAATAAAACAATTTAGAGATACATGAAAACAACAATAAAATAAAGTAGTTACTTTTTTTTTTTTGAAAGTAGAGTTATCTTAATGGAACCAAATACTACATAGATACATTTATGATTTCTCAGGTAATCAAAGTAACAATTTTTTTTCTTCTAAAGTAGCTATTTGTAAAAGTGTGGTTTCTGAGGTACCTAAATGACTTTAATCACATTACATAATGACCCAAAAAAGAAGAGCTAATATCACAATCGAACATGAAATTATAATTTTTTTTTCAGAAATTGCTCACTCAAACGCAGGGCAACAATTTCGTCATTCAATTCGGTTTGGATTGCCTCGAACTTCTTCACAACCCTCCTTCCATACTCGCCCATTAGAGTGTCTGTCCATTCAAAGTAATTGCAATGAATACCATATGAAAGCATCTTTCACTGCACAAAATGAAGAAATTATCAAAGAGAAACAATTCATAATTCTTGCAAATTAGGGTTTCACAACTACCAAATTTGGGATACCCATAAAACCCAATTAAACACAAATTACCGAGCATATGGGGCACCCATAGAACATTTTGCTGAAGTTCTTCGACGTTCCAACTTGAATTGCATGCGGCATCAATTCACAGTGGCACATTCGACTCTTATACTCTGGGGATGTGTTCGACTTGGAATTCTGCTTGGAGGAGGAACACGTACAGGGAGCACGTGACATTGCACGTGAGGGGATAACGGCTAAACCAAACGGAATGACAAAAATAATCGTTTTCAAACATGTTATATCAGTTACAATGTGTATGGTTGAAAAACCATTTTTGTCAAATATGATAGTATCATTTTTAGACTTTTCCAAGAGTATGAATGAACAATGAGACAAATTATTATTTTTTATTTCTCACTTTTTTTAGTGGGCTAACTTTTGAACTTGAGTCGGTTGACCTCAAATTTACCCAATTTAGAAATGATGGAACGTATCTTCAAACTTTAAAAAAATATGAGTCGGTTTAGACTTAAAAAAAAAAATCAAATAAGAGTTCAGAGCTCCCGAAGTCAATCTAACTTGCTTGATTATGACATCATCAACATGACTAAATAAGATTGCACATTTTGCTTTACAACTCAATATAAAATATCAATACATATGACAACACACTACAAACCTTAAACTTCAATTAAAGGCAACAAGCAGTATACCAACTGCAACTAAGTTTACTCGCCGAGTTAAAGGCCGACCCTACAACCTACGAAGTTTCAATTTAGTAATCAATATGTACAAGTTGGGGTGCAAACTATTCATATGGAATTAGTCTCTCAATACATAATTAACTTCATAATTGAGTATAATATTTATATAGACCTTTAATGTCATTAATTTTTTAATGCATAAAATTACTACTCGCCTTTAAGAAATTCAAAATTCAGCATGTGTTTTAAAACGAACTTAGTTGCAGACATTTTAGTGAAAGAAACTATTGACTTGAAAAACTCTTTTCGTGTCATTTTGAACCCTTCTTCGACAACACTAGAACTTCTTGTATTTGATGAAAAAGAGTATAAATTCTCTAGACTAGTTCAGAATCTTTCTAGTTAATCTTTGTAGTCATTTTTTTTAAGTAATCAATGTGTGCACACAAAATGCAATTGCATACGTCAGACAATGATAACTATTTACACACTCAACTTTCAGTACTACACACAAGTCGCATAAACTTTAAATACTAATTAATATTTAAATTATTCTTAGTTTTCTTGGACCACATCAACCCCAAAAAAATGGATTTTATTTTTCAAATTTAACCGTAATTATCGAACTAACTCTCGCGTTGGCCAAAAAGCTAACTCTCGCATTTTCTAACGTACAAAAATAGAACAGAATGTTGATGGGGTTAGCGTTTTTTATTTTGAAAAGTAAAAAACGCTAACTCCATCAGCGTTTACGTTGAATTTTTTCTCAAATAAACGTCAATGTCGCATAGAATAAGGGGATCCACCTGTCACTGTTGTTCATCGAGCAATAATACTTATCATTAATGGTTGTCATATAGACTATGAATAACACTGACAAGTGGGCCCCAAAAACTCTTTCCATTAACACTTTTTTGCTTTTCATCATATGTACTTGGAATTGTTTCAAAAACTGTTGATGTAAAAACAAATTGAAAAAATAAATAGTGTTAAAAAATAATTAGAAATGTATTAATAGGCACAACTTCACTGGGTTGCCCATATTGAATAGGCGCTACATGTTGTAGCGCCTATTCAATAATTGTTATTTGTGGTAGCGCCTATTCAATAAGTGTTACCACATGTAGCACCTATTTAATAAGCGCTACCACTGATATCGCATATTGAATAATCGCTACTTGAAAGTAGCATGTTTGTAAACACGCTACTTGTGGTAACGCCTATTGAATAGGCGCTACCAGAAGTAGCGTGTTGACAACAACCCCCATTAAATTTGGACTGAACGGTCTGAACCCTAATTCTTCCACAACTCCCCCTCTTCTTCCCCAACCGTTTCTCCCCATCTCCCCCTCTTCCTCTGACCCATCCCCCTGTCTAGCTTCCTCCGTCCGCCGGTCAAGCTCCAGCATTCCCTTGAATTGTTGTTGGCCATCTGCTCCTTGTTCGACCCTCCGACATGTCGTGCTCCAGCCTTCACGTCGTGCCCCCGAATTGCTGCCCACCACGCCATGCCCCACGCTCCATGCCGTGTCCTTCCGACGAAGGTCTGTGATTCATTTTTTATATATAAATATATTTGATAATATTTGTGATTGTGCTAATTAGATTAGTAATTATAGTGATAATTAAATATATTATTAATGTTTAATTATATATATTTGAATTATTTGATAACGATTATTACAAAAAATTGTGGAAAAAATCTAAATCGTTAGAAATTAAAAATTTATACTACTTAATTGTAGAGTTATCATGTCCCCACGCGTAATTATGACAAGTTAGTCGCCTGGTCTAAATGTGTTAAACGTAGGGTCCTTTGAACCCATCAATCCTTTGGACCCGTCGGCCCTTTGGGGACAAGATCAACATTGTTCGTTGGATCTAAATGATAACCAACAAATAACCTTTCGATATTTAAAAATGGAAGAAAATATAATTTCAGAAGATGCTAAAGCCATTGTGCAAGCTGTTGGTTATAAGATGTGGTTATTATGTCACATCCCAAACTGGATCCTAAATTACCGACGTCATTGTCCGAGCGTTGGCGGCCAGAGACACACACCTTTCATCTCAGACATGGGAAGATGATGATCACTCTCGAGGAAGTAGTCGTAATACTTGGACTTCGTATACACGGAGATGCAATGACAGATGAGTATGCACCTGAAGAAGACATGGATGCGACGAGTCTAGAATTGTTGGGTCTGAACTTACAAGGTCGTAAAGATTTTATTAAGTTGACTACGTTACGACAACATCTTCTTTATCCAAATCTTACCGTCGAACATCAAGCGTGGACATTTATCCTCATGATACTCGGTGGTGTGCAAAGAGCAACTCATTATAGTTGGAGTTTAGCTGTTTTGGCTGCTACATATCGGGGGTTGTGTGAGGCCTCTAAGCTTAACGCTGCAACATTCTCAGGGTGTGCCATCCTAGTACAGGTATGCAATATGTTAGTTTTGTAAAAATATTTAGACTTGGTATTACAATTTTATTATTTTTTGTACACTACAATTATGGTCGTGGGAGCACCTCCACGTTGGTTGCCATGTGCTCCAGGGTGAAGTGCATGCTCGAGAGCTACATCCCTTAGGATACATGTTGAGGTTTATTTATTTTTTTGATTGATTGACCGTGAGAAACATTCTTATGTGGATATTTATGAAATGTTTATTGCAGATATTTTTCTTAATAGGTGGTCATTTCTAAAAAGATCGTTTAGTCACCAAATTAGAACAGGAAATTTGGCGTACTATTGGGATGACTTGGAGTCTCAGTCAGATGATCAGGTAACATATTTGAATCAATATGCATAGGGATGTTGCAAATATTATTAATCTTACTGAATATTTGCGAAAACCTGTCAATATTAGGTGACATGGATGTCGTACAGACCCTTTAGGTTAGCTACTGCACCCTGTCGGTCACGAGCACCCCCGAGTTATTCCGAGCGAGGGTGCCACTTATATATTTTAATGTGGTCGAGTGGCACTGTCCAGATGGAACAACCGTGCTGATTTTGTACAGCAGGAACGTCAACCATTGGCGAACGTCGCGCAGTATATGATATGGTATCAGTGAATAACACGTTGATTCATCACGACTCCGTTTCCAGATACTCGTACGACTTTACATACTCATCAGCCTAGAGCTCCCTTTGTTCCTCACGGGGGCCAAGTAGAGACAGTGGTAAGTAACTGCGTAAACATTACTTATGTACATTTCCATCCATTTTACCTGACAATTAATTATTCTTAATATTGTAAATGGGCTTTATGGCTAGAATTCACCTAGCACGGAAAGCTGCAAAAGGTACCCTCAAGTTCACAAAGAATAATTTCAAATTACTTGGCGAGTCTTATTTAGAAACTTGTCGGTCGTCTTATGACGTTGTCGGTCAACTACCTATGTACGAAGAACACATTCGACAGTCGGATGAATTAACTGAACGTGACCAACAGGGACTAAATAGCTCGTGGTATTTTGATCCAAGCCGTGGTCAAGGAAGTGCTCTAGGGCGTGGACGTGGCGTCCAAACCCGGGGTCTCTTAGGTGAAGGTTCAAGTGAAGGGTCATTCAGACCGTCACGTAAATTTAGAGTTGTTGAATCCAGTCGCCACCAATCGCCGTCAAGTGAAGAATCCGATCAGGAGGAGGTCTCCAAGTAGTTTATGATTTCCGATAAGTTTAGGGCGTAATGAGATACTATCGTATTGTATTATTATTAACTGCATTAATGAACTGGTGCATTCATCTTCTCTTTTATTTCCGAACTTGTCTTAATTTTTTTGAGAAACTTTAAAAATTGACATTTCATACAAATCACTCATTTAACCCTAAAACGACATCAAATAGAAGATGGGTAATTTTTCAACTGTTTTTATTTTTTCCCAAAATTTTAGTGGACATAACTATTTATACAAGAAGAAAAGGGCATTAGTTACATGAAATTTTGACCTTCAGATTTTTCTTACAAATTGCAAAATCTTCAATAGTACAATTACGTCAAAACAACACTTATAATAACAAAACAATAACTAATAAACGTTATGAAAACGAACGTGAAGCTTAACATGTCTTTCAGTTATGTCCACTTCCCCCGCACTTACTGCAGTTGTTTCCCCTGGGCAAACCTTCCCTTGCATCCATCTCGTTATGAATACGACTGGATTTTCTTCTACCGCGTTTTGTCCTCCACCTATGCGGACCATGAGTGTACTTTAGAATATCAAAATGCGGCAAAAAATACTCGTCTGGTATTGGTTGAAAACATGGAGAGTATGCTGCAAGACGTGCCTGATTCGAATATAGCGGATCGACGTAAGGAGCCCATTGTATCCCTCCCTTAATGAATGTTGTCATTCCATGTGGACACGGGTGATGATATATTCGAACCAAACTCACCCTCAACCATAGACTAGATTATTGAAATTTTTAGACACGTGTCAGCTAAAACTGAATTTCTAATCAAAGATGCTATCAACTTGCAATCGATGTTGTGGTGTCGTTCAATGAGAACTTCATTAGCACATGTATGTGGAGAACGTAGTTTGGAAATTCTCCACAATCTAGTGTGCTTAAAAAGATTTCCTCTCAATGACCACGAACAATTTGTAGGATGTGCTTTACACTTAAAGATAATTGATTTTGGATTGGATGACTCAATAATACAAACGTTAGAATTTTCTATGTGTCATTTTCTCACAGCGGCAGCTAACTCGTCCTTACTATTAAAATACATGTTTGTATTTAGAAAACCTTCATTCGACGGTTCATCAACATCCATAGACCACTCATCCCTTGATTGAAAGTTGTCAATCCAGTTACTATCAACCCAATTCTCAGCAGTGAGTTGCATCATTTGTACGTCGTGTGAGCTACATCCACCATGGACACCTCTATGTACATTCTCAGAATTCTCGCCAACCTCAAACACCTCTTGGTTGTCTTCATCAATGCGACCTGTAAAATGCTCAATATATGGATCTTCTTCATTAATCACAGGGTCATCTGAGAGTGCATCAACGTCGACATCGTCATCTGAGAGATCATTGGTGTGACCATGCAAAATATTTACTGTTTCATGACTATCAGAACTATTTTGAATCACATTGTGTCCTTTAGTCACGCTAAACACAATAAATTGACTAGTAAAACTTAATTGTAAAGCGAAAGACAATGCACTTTGCGATCGGATCTGTACAAACTTGCAAAGTCCATCAATATCTGTAAATTAATATGAAATGCTTATGGACATGGCTTCAACATTCGTCTAACCGCACTCCATACATATAATTTCCTTTAGTCTACAAAGATAGATATCCAAGGTAGTTGTGGTAATACTAGAGGTACCACCCACATAAGCATCACTACCATTCTGAGACACTATTTTGTTGTCATACAAACAAATGATAACAATCTCTGTCATGCTTGATCCTTATGAATTAGTATTATAAAAGTTCTTATCATATATGCTTATCTTTTAGTTAACAGAATATTTATGTAAATATAACTGTTACCAATTTTTAAAAATTATTATTATAAGATATACAAAAATAAATAACATACCTTAAAATAAGCTTACTAAAGATTTGGATGACGAACAAACGAGGAAGAGGGAAGGCAGGAGTTGAGTTAATTTCAAAGGGAGGGTAGGAGCTGAGCTGATTTCAACGAGGGAAAGGGAACATGAGCTGATTTTAAAGAACAAAAAGGAGCATAATGATTGAAAATAATGTGGTTACTTCCCAAATAATTGTGTGCATGGCTAAATTATTGGACGCGTATTTGACAAAACACATGACCTGTGGTAGCGCGTATTAGAATACGCGTTACCCGTGGTAAAGCCTATTCAATAGGGGCTACTCCCGGTAGTGTGTATTAACATTTTCCTAAAAACATTTGGGTGATACTTACTTTTTTCAATTTTTACTAACATCAACAGTTTTTTAAAAAATTCAAATACTCAACATTAATAATAGTAATTTTAATTGTAGCATTGTCTCTTTCCAAATGATTACTCATTATTGTTCATGCATGCTTCACACTCACAAGTGGGATCCTCTCTTCGACGTATGTTTGAAAACAAATCAATCTAAATATGAACGATATCCTCGTCAGTGCTTTATGGAATAATTTCCCCCAAAATGCTAACCACATCAGAGTTCACTTAAATATGAACGCTGACGCAGTCAGCGTTTACAACGTCCTTCTAAAACATTGACGTGGTCAGCGTTTTTAACTTTTCAAAATAGAATATTTTCGTACATTTGAAAATGCGAGGGTTAGTTTGGTAATTAATTATTAAATTAGGGTTAAATTTGAAAAAATTCAAAAAAAGTGTATATGAATGAAATAGAATAAAACACCAAACTTGATTTGGAAGAAAATTGACCACTGACGTTTTTGTTACAATTTACCGTAACTATTTAATTACATATATTGATTAATATAAACTAATATAATATATATTATATGTAATAAAATTAACAGTGGGTTTAATCCCTATAATTCTAAAGTATAAGGACCAAGTGTAAAAAAATTAAAAAGTTAAATACCAAATTGTTAGCTGAATTTTATGGAACATATTAGTTATATTTTTTTTAAAAGTAAATTGTTTATGGAGCTTTAGGTATTGTGAAAAATGTTAGCTCCATCAAATATTTAATTTAAATTTAACGTAAAATATTTTTACAAACTGCAAACCACACAAGATTTATTATAATTATAAATTATCCTAAAATTTGAACTTTACAAATGAAAATTTTAAAATGGTGCAACATGTTTCACCAACAGGGTTTTCCAACCCACGGGATGGTTTTAGGCACAACATGTTTATGAAAATTGGTTTTTGGTACTTTCGTCTAACTTCTGTTGAATATATACGTTAATATAGCACGTGGTATGTCACGTGATTCTGCTTGTAAAAACTAAATTTTGAAATACCATTCATGCCCTTGTCATCCTATTTAGTATCCCGCCCAATTATAGTTGCTGAAACAAACGTGAGTGTCGTTCGTGGGAAGAAGTGTTCGTGTTGCTGTGGAGTCCCTTGGTTGTGAAGATTGCTGGTGAAGTTCTTCATGGCTCCTGGTAAATACTCTACGTCTTCGTCTTCGTCTTCCAAACCGAAGTCCCTGCCGAAGACATTCCACGAGTATGACTGCCGATTATGCCACTGTGGGTTGTTGTCGCATGTAATTCCAGCTGGGACAGCGAAGAACTTCGACCGTATGTTTTATGGGTGCCCAAGATACTCGGTAATTCAGTTTTAATTTGTCCCAATTTTAGTACTTTGGAAACCCTAATTTCTTAGACAACCGAATGGCATCTTCCCCTATTTTTTTCGAAATGTGCAGTGGAAAACGTCTTCATGCGAGAGTCATTGCAATTACTTTGAATGGGCAGACCCTCCAATGTGCGAGTATGGAAAGAGGGATTTGAATAAGTTCGATACTGTCCGGACCGAATTGAATGACGAAATTGCTTCACTGCGTTTGAAGGTGCAATATCTAAAAAACAATCATAATTTCAATGTTCATTGTGATATTAGGTCTTCTTGTTTGGGTCATTATGTAATGTCATTGAGTGGTTAAGATGTTAGTGTTGAGTTTATGTGTTAGATTGTGTATTGGCCTTATGCTGTTGGAGTTGTTATGTTGGACCTGCTTCAAATCAGTTTGAGTTACGTTCTTAAGTTTTAGTCTATGTCGTACTGAGTTGGTGTTTGTATTAACATCACATGAAATATGAACAAGTTGTACCAAACACCATCAAATCTCAAACGTTTTTCCAAGGTATCCATCAGATCATCAATAAGTTGTACCAAAAACCATCAAAACAGAACATGTTATACAGTATGCATCAGAACAAGTGTCACGACAGCATCAGGTAAATACCAAAACAGAACTACCAGCAACACCATTGTCCTCTAACAGCTAACACCATTGTCAGAATTACTAACAATAACAGAACTACCCACAAAATGGGACTATCCACAAAAGGAACTCTAAACCAACCCAAAATCACTGAGTGGACCTATCTTTGGAGGACCTCGGTTGTTTAACCTTCCTCATAGATTTTCTAAAACCTGGCCTAAACACTTTGGTCTTCTTAGTCTTCAAGGGTTGTGGTAAAAGCACAATGTCCCTGCAATCTGACAAGACGGGAGGGGCAGTTGAAGCAGCAACAAAATCGTCTTCATCATCAATGTTGGTTGGTTGGATGGGTGATTCCTCCCTTCAAACGTCCTCCCTTGGAACATCTTGCCTGGGCGTGTCCTCCCTTGGAACGTCCTCCCTTGGAACGTCCTGACTGGGCACGTCCTGACTGACTCCTACGCGTGACTTTGAAGTCCTCTTTTTCTCCTGTGGTGGAGATGCACTCCTTGAAGATGGTCCAGTAGTCACCTTGGCCTTTCTCTTTCTCTGTCGTATAAAGTTAACATTTGTGTTGAAAAAAACATAAACTGTACTACAAAATAAGGAATTGCTGGAATAATACCTGAGATGTTTGAGACGGTTGCTGCGTTTGAGATGTTTGGGTTGCTGGGTTGCTGTGGGTACGCATCAGTGTTTTCTTGTGAAGGAAAAAAGCTTACGCATCAGTGTTTTCTTGTTCATTACGTTTCAAATCAAAATTTAAGGGAAAATTATATCTTTGGTTGCAGTCGCTTCTACCAGTGTGTTGTTGTTTATCCTTCCATTTCCCTTAACATATATCCTTACGTTCCTATCATCGAAGCTGTCATCGGTCGAGTCTAAATCTCTTTCGTACATTTTTCTTGGCTTCTAGTTTGGATCTGAAACTGAATCGGAATCTAAATCTGTCTTTGTGTTTTGATCTGACTCATGCACTCTATCATCATCAATATCATCCTCCATTGGTCTCTTGCCTTTCTCTTTTGACATTACTATCAAATAGACAAGCTAATTCAATTCTAAACCAACAAAGACATAACAGAACAACCCTAAGTAGATAGAACCGAACATAAAATAGACAAAACTGAACAACCCTAAGCAGATAGAACTGAACATAAAACAGACAAAACCGAACAACCCTAAGCAGACAGAACCGAACAACCCTAATCAAGACCGCACAACTCAGTAAATCAAATGGAACATAACAACCCTAAGCAGTCAAAATCAACACTTCTTCTGCATTATCAGTAAGTGAACACACCAAAATTAACAAGTTCATATTTCAGTCCTACACACCCACTAAACACATAAAAATCCAGACTTTCGACTGTAATAACCAAGAAGATACTCACCTTAAAGTTTTAAAGAACTTCCTCGGCGAAATCTCTGGTTGATCGAACCGATTTCTCCAAACTGGAAGTTACACCGACCCGAACGGAGCCAAAGCCGACAAGGCACCGAACGAAACCTACATCTCCAGCCGAGAAGGAGGCCAAATAGAGAGGAAGTCCAACCCAGACGAAAATCGCAGAGAAACAGAGCTTCAAGGAGAGCAGACAAACCAGCACCAGAGAAGTAAGGAAGACCAACTTACAAACCCAAGAAGAATCGGATGAAAAATAACAAAAAAAATAATGAGAGGGCATATAGGTCTTTTCCAAAATGATTTACAACCGAAAATATTGTTTATAAAGTCACGTGACAAAAACGTGACAACTTAACAGCATAATTAAACGTTTTGTAAACGGAAGGTTCATTTACCATCATTTACAAACGTATTTAACCTTTAACCATCGTCAAAAAAACAAATAGCACCAAAAACCATTTTGGTGAAAGATGTTGCACCATTTTCATACTTTTCCCTTTTAAAATAATACATGCAATAAACAATATAACCTAAATGTGAAATTGTTAAAATATTTATTAAATGTTTTGTAAATTGTAAAAGGGTTAATTGTCAATTTCCTTCTAAAGTTTGAACCGAATTTTAGAATCCCCCTTAATGTTTAAAATTTTAAATTTTAGTCCTAATGTTTGGACAAAATGAAAATTTGCCCCATTCCGTCATTTGTCCGTTTATTTCAAATGTATAAGCAAACATGTGCAGATCACGTTTGTTAAAATGACAAAATTGCCCATTGGTCGTTCAACAATTGCAGTTCAACATGTTGCAAGAACAGAAGCAGTGTCCTGAGCCCAGATAGAAATGCTTGTTCTTGCCCAGAACAGAAGCAGTGTCTTGAAGCGCGCTCTGATAGCAAATTCCCCCTGGTAAGTCTCTTCCATCCTTATAAATTCTATAAAAAAATGCTTCCATCCCCCTGCTAATCAGAATCTCACTTTTACAGACTGATGTCTTCTTTCTTCTGCAGTTTCTTCTTCAAAGCTCATCAACAATGGAGGAAACAGGAAACCAATCACCTTCTTCCATTCACAGTACTCGAACCCTAACCGTAACTTTAGTTCGGGTTTAACTACAAATAAGCACGGCTTGCGCGAAAAAAGTCTACAGCTTCTGAAACTGACAGACAAGACGGTTGACCAAACATTGCACCTTGGAACAACCTAGGGTTGTGATGTGTAGAAAGTTTTTACAGTTAGACCTTTTAACATTTGTATAAAGAATGGTAAATAAAGTTCCAAACCTAACCCCTGTTCTTCTTCTATGTCTCAAACCTCAATTCCTTCGATTCCTTCATGAAGCAACTCATTAGGAGTAGTTGCAGTGTCGAGATCCCAGGACCCATCCGCAGAAGAAGAAATTAAGTTTCAAATGACATTGAAGAGGAAGAGGGCATTTTGGTCACTTATAAAATGTAAAACAGCATGTGTCTGTCACATGATCTCCATTACGTCATTAATAAACTGTGAGCTGAAGGAAATGGGGAATTTTTGATCCGGTCGAAACATTAGGACTAAAATTTAAAATTTTAAACATTAAGAGAAATTTTTAAATTCGGTCCAAACTTTAGGGGGGAAATTGACAATTAACCCATTATAAAATCTAAATGAAATATTTTAAAAGATTCTTTTAGAAAGTTAAAATTATAACTAAATTTTAATTTTTTGGTTTTAATTTTTTTTTTGTTTAATATAAATATTAATGTTATTTTAAAATTATAGTTTGAAAGTTTGAAACAATGAAAAGTTTGTCTTTCTCAGTCGGTCTTCTCCAGCTTTTGAAACGAAGAAAAGTGTGAAAATTTGAATATTTTTACATGCTAGGGAAAGAGTGCGGGAAAACAAAAAGGTTTGAATTTTAAGGACGGCTCAAAAAAGTGAGTCGTCAATTTTTTTTTACGGCTCTCAATAGTGATTGAGCTGTGAAAAATAGTGAAAAGAAAAATATTAATTTCTTAAAAAAAAAGACAACTCAACAAAAATGAGTCGTCATAAGTATTTTTATTTTTTTTACTGCTAAATAGTGATTGAGACGTGAAAAATAATCATTTCTTCCGCGGCTCTGATATTTGAGCCGCAATTGATTTTTTAATAAAATGACGACTCAATAGTGTTTGAGTCGTGAATAATCATATAAATAAATTATTCACGACTCTATAGTATTTGAGTTGTCATCTCACCCTTCTCCCGTAGTGTTACCGCATGTGCCACAAATGCCATAAAGTTTGATTTTTGCTTATTAAGTGATGCAAATCTACTCAACCCACGAATGAGATTCGCACATACGACTTATATCTTCACGCGCAAATCTCATTCGCGGATGGTAAAAAAAATAAACTTCTACCCACGAATGAAATTTACAGGTAAGTATACTTTCGTATTTTTTTAAAAAACTCATAATATTATTATTTTTTTATGAAGTATATATTTGTCAAAAAATCTAAACTGCACTGAACTTCCACCTTGATCTTTCCGTCGATTTTCGGTCTGGCATAGGCTTGTTCATTTAAACTGATTCAGCTGAACTGGTCTGGTTCTGGTTTGGTTCGAACCGGTTCGTCCGAACTAGTATCAAAACCAAACCAGTATTTTTATGCTTCAAGTAGACCTGTTCAAAATAATACCCAAAATTCAGTTCGAATCAAATCGTTTTTTGATACTGGTTTATACTTAAATTTAAATCAAACTACTTTAAACCTATATAATTTTAGAACCGGTTTGAAGCAAAATCAACTAAACCGTTATGAAATTAAACTTAACCTAGAGATGTATTGGACTATCGTATGGTGATGTTGGACACAATTTTAGTTGGTTGTGGGACAGATTTTCCATCGGTTCAGTGGATTTTTCAGTCGGTTCAGTGTATTTTTCAGTTGGTTCAGTGTTTTTTCAATCGGTTCAGTGTGTTTTGAAACCAGTTTGAACCGGTTTGAACCGGTTCTGAATCGGTTCTGAATCGATTCGAAGCAGACTTGTTTTTTTATCTAAACCAAACCAGATTTTTTATAAACAAAAAAAATGCTGATTTTTTTTACAAACCAGACCAGTTCAGTTCTGAATCGGTTCGGGGTCAAACCGGTTCGAGTTGGACTTTCCTCATAATTGAGATTCTATTTGCAGACCATAGACTACTAAATAAAGATCACTTTTATTAAAAGACTAAAATGTCCTAATAGTTTTTTTACATATTTGTCCTTACATATTTTAAAAATAAAACAATTTTACTTTTTTTTTTTTACTTTTATAATCAAAATTATTACCTCATTTATTATACTTAATTATTACCACTTATTTTACCTTGTACAAAAAAAAATCGTAACCCCCTTCTTCTCCGATTAAATTTTGATCAA
Organism: Chamaenerion angustifolium; assembly: GCA_946814005.1. Taxonomy (NCBI): domain Eukaryota; kingdom Viridiplantae; phylum Streptophyta; class Magnoliopsida; order Myrtales; family Onagraceae; genus Chamaenerion; species Chamaenerion angustifolium. The sequence continues at coordinate 31,513,949 of OX328268.1, forward strand.
ACTCCAATCTTCATCGTTCCCCTCTCCATTGAGCAACCGCGTCGAGCAAACAAACCATTAGCCAGCCGTCGCACCAGCCCCACCAACCTATACTTTCTGTTTGCTAGTCCAAACATAGGACAGACAATACATAAGTTGCAATTTTGAGAACATTTTATAATCGAAGACTTACGGTGCGAGTAACAATTGAGGATGATCATGAACAAGGCTCTCCATTTCATTGATGGATTCTACCCGAGTTTGCCATATGATAAACAAATTGTCATTCTCTGTTAGCGTCATATAGTACAAATTCAGAATAGCACTCTTAATGGAGTTAGCTCCAAATGACCCTCCAAGCACAAAAATAAATTTCGCCTTCAAATTCTCAGTCACTTCCGATTTAGGGAAGAAGCGAGAAATTGCCTCCATTTTCGAAATAGTTCCCTTCAATAAGAACCTTACTGAATTTCCACTCACCATGCATTTGTGTTTAGGAAAGAAATCCACAGTTGAATTGAATGCCACAAAAACAAGATTAGCAAAATAGGAAAGAAATCAATTTGCAATTTAAGGATACACATTCTATTCCTGAATCACAGCGGTGATTCATTTAAAGGTTGCGGCAAGGCAGAATGGAACTGAGACGCAGCCACCAGTTCCACCCACGATCTGGGGCTCGAAATCTTGAAGAATTTTGAAGCTCTTGATTAAGGCTTTGATCAGGTAGTAGGGCAAGAAGAGATTTTTAGAGGAGATTAAGGGTCAAGCGAGGACGGGTGCCGGAATAACGGTGAAATCGTAGCCCGAGGATCGCACGACAGGGCTTTCCATGCTCTTAGTTGCGCCGACAAATAGGATTTGTGAGTTGGGGTTCTTTATTTGAACTCATCGGCGATCGCCACCGCTGGGTAGATGTGACCGATTTTGGATTCCTTAATCGGCAATACCTTGCCCATTTTTCTTCGAGAAAATGGCACGGTGTTACCGATTCCCCCATGGTCGACAGCTTTGTCGATTGTTTTCTAAACTCTAGACTAATTTAAGCAAAATTACGACACAGTTGCTGATTTTCTGCCGGTGGGAGGGGGCCTAGACTAATTTGCGTCTGGTTTGCTGATTTGCGGCGGGTGGTGGCTGGTGTGGCTGACAGGTGGCGGGTGGCTGGTTTGCGACTGTTTGAGTTTAAACTGATTTTAAGGGGTGAAATTGTAGCCCGAGGATCGCACGGCGGGGCTTTACATGCTCTTAGTTGCGCCGACAAATAGGATTTGTGAGTTGGGGTTCTTTATTTGAACTCATCGGCGATCGCCACCGCTGGGTAGATGTGGCCGATTTTGGTTTCCTTAATCGGCAATACCTTGCCCATTTTTCTTCGAGAAAATGGAACGTTGTTACCGATTCCCCCATGGTCGACAGCTTTGTCGATTGTTTTCTAAACTGTAGACTAATTTAAGCAAAATTACAACACAGTTGCTGATTTGCTGTCGGTGGGAGGGGGCCTAGACTAATTTGCGGCTAGTTTGCTGATTTGCGGCGGGTGGTGGCTGGTGTGTCTGACAGGTGGCGGGTGGCTGGTTTGCGACTGTTTGAGTTTAAACTGATTTTAAGAGGTGAAATCGTAGCCCGAGGATCGCACGACGGGGCTTTCCATGCTCTTAGTTGCACCGACAAATAGGATTTGTGAGTTGGGATTCTTTATTTGAACTCATCGGCGATCGCCACCGCTGGGTAGATGTGGCCAATTTTGGTTTCCTTAATCGGCAATCCCTTGCCCATTTTTCTTCGAGAAAATGGCACGCTGTTACCGATTTCCCCATGGTCGATTGTTCTAAACTCTAGACTAATTTAAGCAAAATTACGACACAGTTGCTGATTTGCTGCCGGTGGGAGGGGGTCTAGACTAATTTGCGGTTGGTTTGCTGATTTGCGGCGGGTGGTGGCTGGTGTGGCTGACATGTGGCGGGTGGCTGGTTTGCGACTGTTTGAGTTTAGTTTAAACTGGGTTTAGTTAAATTTATAATAAGTGGTCTTTGTTTTATTTTTAAAATAGATAATGATAAATATGTAAAAAGTTATTAGAGTATTTTGATAAAGCTGGTATGTAAGTAGTAGTAGTGGTCGTCTGGCAATAGAATCTCACATAAATTTAACCTTGAAATGGAGATCGAGACTATTAATGTCCATAGGCCTAATAAGCCCATTTTAAGTTAGTTATTAAGGTTCTGTTTCTTTTGACAGTTTAGAGAGAAAGCCTCTACCCTAGAGAGATTTGACAAAGAAAAGCTATGGAGGAAGATCATGAGGTGTACGGTGGTGAGATCCCCGTTAAAGGTGAGCTTGAGGGCGATATCGATCCCCAGCATGCTGATGTTGACATGTACGCCGCCGAGGAAGACGCTTTCAAGGTGCTTCTTCTCTCCAGTCTCTACAATTACGCTACATGAAAACGCTAACGGACTCGATCCTTGATAATTGACGTAGGGGCTCGATGAGATGAAGAAGAGGCTGAACGAGATGGAGGAGGAAGCAGCAGCTTTCCGTGAGATGAAGTCCAAGGTCAAGAAAGAGATGGGCGCTGTTTCAGGTTTTCACTCTTGTCCATCTCCTGAGTTGTCGAATTCTCAATTACCGTTCTTACATTTGTAGAGAATGTATCTTTCAGAATGATAATTATTTCTAATTTTAGTTTATTCAATTGGTCGGATGATTTATGCTAGGTTATTGTGTACGAGATGAAATCTATGTGCTAGGCATGGCTTCAGTATGTGGATTTCCATGATTTAGGTTTGTTAATAAAGAACGCCAAACAAGTTACCTTTTCCCCCTCTATAATTTATAGTAATTAGTAAGTAATTTCTTGATCACGTAAAACTTGTTTTGCCGTGGAAGTTATATTGTGTATGTAATGTATCATGTGATTGAGTCCAAACGTTCACTGTTACCAACACTTATGAAATGAGGATCTTTGAGGGAAAGATAACTAACCACCTAGGACTTTAGTATTTTTTTTTTAGACGTCACCAAGGAATGAATATTTTCTATTAATGAGGAACTTAGGATTTTGTAGATTCTATACCAGCAGAGCAGTTGCAGTACAGGAAGCTAATTAGTCATGAAGCATGGGAACACATGCTTGGCTAAGCCATATTAGCTTGTTGCCTTTGCATCCTTTTGAATGTGATTTCTGAATTTAGTTGTGCAGAGCTAACTAGGTCCGAGATTGGAATAGTTCTGATAATCATCACCATATTTATATATGGTATTATATTCTCTGTAACATCACTGTATTCTGAATTGGTCTGAACCTGAATTCCCATCTACAATTCGTGAAAAATTTGACCTGTAGATAATAAGTCTTTGCTGATTTTTTGTCATAATTTATCTTGGTTTCGTTAAGAATTTTATTCTGTTACCTATACGTTAGCTTTTTAACAGTGAAAAGGGAAATTCCATGCATTTAAAATGTTTTAGTTGAGAAATAACTAATAAGATCTGAAACTGTGTAAACAACTGAGCTGGGGAGGAAGGAGGTTCTTGAAGTAGGATTTAGTGTGGAAATCTCTTTTGTCTCAAAGTTAGCATGAGCTTATTTATAGATTAAGAACTGTGGCTTTGTCATATTATTTCTTCAAAATTCTCCATCTCATTTCCCCCCATCCATTTTCGAACTTGTAAGTTAGTCAGGCCTTAATAGACTTAGCCTTTGTCGTGAGTTGTCCACTTGGTTAAACCTATTCTCCTGTAGTTACTTTTGGTTCTTCTCCTTAAAGTTGAATTATTATTTTTGTGGCTGTTGCAGATCCTTCTACTGCTGCTGCTCCTTCTATTGATGCCAGATCAGTGTATGTTAGCAATGTGAGGATAATATTACCTTTTTTCTCTACGTAACAATACATAATTTCGTTGAAGAACTTTGCCACTCTGATAGATGACTTGAATAAAACATGATAATTTAAGGCCTGACTTTTCGAAAGTAACGTCTTCACTTTTATAAGCAGTAAAATCACTCAGAAAGCTAGAGTAGCATTGTTCTAACTTTGCACTCATATTGTTTTGATGGAGAATTTAAGATTATGCTAATTTTAATGGAACTAGCTACTTAGAGGTTCTTTGTATAATACCAGTCGTTTCATGTTCATACAAGTTGAGGGTGGAGCGTTAGTATAATCATAGTAGCATAGGTCATTGTATGTGAAAACCTTTTGTTTCGACTTTTGATCAATTTGTATGATAGATGAGTGCATTCCACTAGATGATTCCTGTGTGATGAATTGCAATTTGTAGCTACAAAATCTTGCTGTCTTATGGAGTTGAAGAACAAATATGTCTTTTTCATGTGGTTGAAGGTTGATTATGCATGCCCCCCAGAGGAAGTGCAGCAGCATTTCCAATCGTGTGGTACGGTTAACAGAGTGACCATTCTGACCGATAACTTTGGCCAACCCATGGGTTTTGCTTATGTTGAGTTCCTTGAAGTTGAAGCTGTCCGAGAGTCTCTAAGAATGAATGGAACTGTGCTGCATGGCCGTTTATTGAAGGTGCTTTGTCATCACTTCAATCATACCTTAATCTCTCTTCTTAATCTTCATAACTATTCCAGGTAATTCCCAAAAGAACCAATGCTCCTGTGATGAAGCAGTACTTTCCAAGACGTCGTGGTTTCAATCCGTACATTGGTGCTGGGTTCCGCCGCCCATATGCCGCTCCCTACTTCTTTTCTCCTTATGGATTTGGGTTTGTAACCCTTTTTTTTTTATTCCCCTTCTACTTTCTAATGTTGTGTTACGGATCACCAGAATAGATTGATAAGATTATCGTATCTAAACTTGTTCAGGAAGGTCCCTCAATACAGAAGACTGAACAGGTACATGCCTTACTTCTAGGAGGAGTCGTGGTTCCTGAAGAGTGTTATCACCACATGGACATACCCGGTCCCGGTATTTTAGAACATTTCATGTGGTGATTTTACCGTCTTGGCGTTAGTATTTGTTACGTACATTTGGTGGATCCAAGGGAGATGAATGCAGTTGTTAAGGATGGACAGAGCCGTTAGACTTTGATATTTGCTATGGTAAAACATTGTCAGACCTAGATCTGATAATACGTTTGAATAAATAATTTTAGAGGCGTCAATAGATATTGACATTAAGGTTCTATTATAGAATAAAAGATATGATTATAGTTCTGTCATTTTAGTACTCTATTAACCTAATTTGTTATTCTTTTTAAAAGATATTTACAGAACACGTTAATACATTTACTATTAAAAAAATCTCCTTATTAGTTAGAATTGAGCTTTGAATCGTTTTTATATATAGGTGAATATAAATTATTTTTTTTCAAATTTAATCATAATTTAATAATTAATTACCAAAATAACTTTTTGATTTTCAAATTTCCAAAAATAACTCTAAGCGCTAATCCCGTTCGTGTTTAGACTTTATTGTAAATGAAAATGAAGTTCGCATTTACACCGGTCTAGGATTATTTGTTGTACACGCGAATGATTGGCACGGTAAATGCAAATCACAAACCCTAAGGTAGTGTTTGATTAAAGTATTAACTATGTATTAGTATTAGTTAGGGTTAATAGTCAAAGTGCCCCCTAATGTTTGGGCGAAATTTAGGATTGCCCCTTAAAGTCTAAAATTTTAAATATTAGTCCTAAAGTGTGGACGATTTTAAAAATTGTCCATTTCCGTCCTCTAACTGTTAATTTTGGACGGAAAACACAACATGTGCCCTGCACGTGACTTCACTTAAGATTGAAAGACCAAATTGCCCTACCCTCTTCTTCTTCATCGTTCCCACCTTCTTCTTGGTCTTCTCCTGCAACTTCTCCCCCGAAGCTTTCAGAGTCACACCGGAACTGCAAAGGAAGACCGGAACTGCAGCAGAAAAAGAAGAAGCACGATCGTTGCAGCCACACCCCACGGAAACAGTAATTTTAGTTCGTAACAGACGAGACGAGACAGATGGTACAGGGTGGAAGAAAAACAGTCGCTTCCTAATCTGCTTCTTCCTCTTTCACTGAATCCTTCACAAATCATCGTTGGAGAAATAAATGGAGGACTCTGATGCTATGGTCCGCCAAAGCTATATTGCTTCCGAGAGCTCGATTCGCTTTTGCATGGAGCGCGAGTCTCTTTACTTTGGTTTTCGATGATCGCAGTTGTTTTCAGTTTAGATGGACGTGAAATTTGATATCATTTTGTGTCGTTTTCCGTTTCTTTGTGTGTTGTTCAGAAATTGAACGCTTTGAAGAAGGCTTGCGCGGAGCCAGGTGCTCCTGAATGTGTCCAAGGAGGCTGCGGCGCGGGTGTTGGTGTCGGAAAAGAGAGGGCTACGGTTCCAGCTGGAGCTTTCATGTGCGAAAACAGAGCATGCTCATGAATCACACGAAAACAGAGCATGCTCATGAATCACACGAAAACAGAGCATGGCTTCGTAAACTCCCTTGAGCTTGTAGTATATCAGCTCAACCCTCCTCAAGGCAACTAGTTGGACTTGTTGGTTTAGGTTCTGGAGCTTCGAGCCTTCTTCATTTTTATTACCATCACTGTCGAGCCTTCTTCTTTTTCCTTGTATCTGCCTCTTTGGGGCGTTTTCTCGTGTTCGACCTGAACAAAAATTGTACTTTGGATAAGTTAACATGACGAATTGCAGTACGTAGTAAGGTAAGAGGGAAAGCGACTCAGAAACAAAAACCTGTCGGTTTGGCGATCGGAAAGATTTGGTTTGGCATCAGGAGCTCCATCTTCTTTCAATGGTTTCTTATGCTTGTGCTACAAGCCAAATATTATTCACGTAAAAAGACAAATAATGACCTTAAAAGAAGAAAAACAAAACTTAATTTCTCTGAGAAAATAGTTTTTCGATACTAGCAATTACAAAGGCGAAGGGAAAAGATGCAAAAAAGTACCTCTGAAACTGTCCTTAGAAATGCCTTGTATTTATCGGGAGTGAACGACTCAACAGCAACAAAACCACATTTCCTTATAATAATCTCCACAATCACTGTCACCTGCAGATAGATAAGCAGCACTCATAAAAATCATGTGTCGGCTCTAAGGAGGATGTGTGTTGACAAAAACCTGGAGACGATTTTTACCTTCAACCTAAAATGATGCCTTGACACAGATGACAAAGGAATGATTACATCAACAATTTCTCGGAGTAGATGCTGAAGGTCATTCGCTGGTAAGCAGGAGACGAGTACTTTCGTAAATCCAAGTGCGCCCTGTAAATACGATGCAGCAGAATAGCCGACCGAATCAGATGACCAAATAATTAGAAGAAAACAGAAGAGGTTATAATGTGACAATTCATTTAGTGCATGCTCACTTTTATGATTTCTAGTGCTTTGCTTTGCAGCAAAGAAAGAACACAAGGTACAAGGTCTGTCACTGAAAGAGTAGCGACATAATCCTTGTATAGCAACACAGATAATGCAGAGCACGAGGTTGAGCTTTAGCTCCTCGATGAGCCGCTTGGTGGTGTCAAGCTCCTTCAGGACTCGGGTCTTCTCGTGCTCGGCTTCTTCCGACCGTTTCTTGTACTCAGGGATCTCTTATAGGAAGATGGCATTTTTGTCTTTAAAATTTCTGTGAAGTCACGTGCCGAGCACATAGTCGTTTTCCGTCCACAATTAACAGTCAGAGGACGGAAAGGGACAATTTTTAAAATCGTCCAAACTTTAGGACTAATATTTAAAATTTTAGACTTTAAGGGGCAATCCTAAATTTCGCCCAAACATTAGGGGGCACTTTGACTATTAACCCTATTAGTTAATACATGTATTAACTAATACAATATATGATTAGAAATAATAGGTGGTACTAATTAATACCTATGTATTAGCTAATACACATTTCTAGTGTTAATTGTGTATTAACTAATACATTCTATAACCATGGTATTATTTAATACATAATAAAAAATTATCTAATTACCCTCAATTAACTCACACAATTCCTATCTATAACTCAATTACTTGATCGTTTTTTACGATTATTTTTTGAAACCGCATAATTTTTCGATTTCTATGCAACTCATTGCCGTAAGGTGATTTGCCCCGCTAATTTCTTTAAAAAACACTGTTTTACATCTTAATTCCCCGATTTTTCTATCAACCTCCAGCTATTCAAACATTTCTCACCCTTGTTCATCACTTTTTTTAACAATTTATCTCAATGTATGTCATGGCACCGTTACTCTTGGGCCTCACACGCCATTAAGCTACTCGATTTTGATCGGGATCCCACCGGTAACCGCATACTGCATTTTCGGGTCTCGATAAGCATGCTCACACTCGAACCCTTCACAAAAGATCAAGGTCGGTCGGCGGTGCTCCCACAGGGGATCCCACCAATCAGTTTCCTTGCGCCTAACGGGTTTTCCACCCTTAGACTCGTACACATATCAGACTCCTTGGTCCGTGTTTCAAGATGGGTTGAATAGGGAGCCCACAGGCCGATGCCCGGAGTGCGCAGGTGCCGAAGCACGCCGTGCGGCGCGCGCTGCATACCACGATCGCAGTGACGACGTTTCAGCGAGTGTATTAAAGGCTCGGGCTTGGGCCGCCGCCACAATCCGCATCAATCCACGCCCCGAATCGATCGGTGGACCGGCTCATCACCGTTCCACATCCGACCGGGGTGCATCGTTGACCCCCATCCGCTTCCCTCCCAACAATTTCAAGCACTTTTTGACTCTCTTTTCAAAGTCATTTTCATCTTTCCCTCGCAGTACTTGTTTGCTATCGGTCTCTCGCCCGTATTTAGCCTTGGACGGAATTTACCGCCCGATTGGGGCTGCATTCTCAAACAAAACGACTCGTCGACAGCTCCTCGTGGTGCGACAAGGTCCGGACACGACGGGGATCTCACCCTCTATGGTGCCCCTTTCCAAGGGACCTATTATGGTCAATGATCCCCGTGTTTATTGTTGTCATATGAATCTTATCGAATGCCACTTATAATCTTTCATGGTCTTGTATGACTCCACTTGAGTGATTCTGGTGTTCATTTGCACATATTAAATCAATTTATGTGTACACAATTTTAATATTAAAAAACTAAATTTAAGGGTATTAATGTATTTTTGTCATTTTACGAATAATTTTATATTGAATCAAACACTGTATTAAGTTATACACGTATAATTATATCTTAATACATGTTTCATTCAAAAAAAGTATTAACTAATACGCGTATTAATTAATACGTGTATTAACTAATATGTCCAATCAAACGCTACCTAAGTGTTTCGTTTCACCCACAGGTGGGTACAACTATGTTGGTTTTTGTTGTTCTAACTAGTGCAAATTGATCGTCTATTTATTTAAAAAAATAATACACAACACTTTTAAAACAGACAAATTTTTTTACATAAATAAAGTACTACTTAAATAATTTTTATATATTTTGCCTAAAATTAAAAATAAAAAACATATGTGAATTTGTTTTATTCTCTAGGGTATCCATCATCTACGACTGTCACTCTTAATACTACTAGCAGATGTCCCCTGGCCCAACCCTTCACATTTCTCATCTTCGTTGGTCGAGAGATTTCATGTTGAACCTCCTGAGTTTGCGATTGTTGAGTGACTAGAGGTGGTGGATATGTATGATGGCGAAACATCAGTTCTCCAATATCTTCTACTTGATTTGTATTTTCTAACTTTTCACCTCACTAGATGACACCACTTCTTCCATCATCTGATTGAACTCTGATAGTTCACCAGTTATGTCATGAGAGAACTGACAAACATTCATAATCTCGTCCACATACTTCTTAAATCTCCCCGTCGTAGTCGTCATCAATTTCTTGCAATAGCGAACATATTTCCAACCTCGCATCTGTATTATAAAAATGTAATATTGGTAAGTACACCAAAGAATAACAATTACATGTGAATTTATTCATAAATTGTTTTACCAACAACATAGTTTGATTCTCATGTGGTTCGAAGTGTATGGTCGGTGGCAACTCTGCATCTGCGCCAACTGCTACCGGTGGTATTGCATCTCTAATTAATGTAATTGTCATCATTGAGTACCATGCCAAGTATTCAGAACGAGCTACGTGTATCTCTGGTTCATGAACTAGATGCAAACCACGGTTGTTACACAATTGTATGTACGCATGATATTGGATGACCCATGGCTCGCGTCTCCTCTTATCCCATCGTATTTTGTGCAACCTATCCCAATCTTGTCGGTCTCAGAATGCTTCGCGGATAGGTTGATAGATACCGATCCACCATGTGTCACTCAACATTGTGAAAGTGTAGTAGTGGCACCTTTCCCAGACATAAATGTGCATCCTCTGGTTCCTGTGAGGTGCTCAACATGTCTCTCCTTGATGTCCTTGGATCGTGGACCATTATTTAATAATGAATGACAATATTAATAATGATTAACTCAATATAAGGGTAACACTACAACATGTTTTTTTTAACATAGAATACACTTACATTAATATTTACAAGATCGTGGTCAGTCTGAGCACATTTACCATATTTTTTATTTTTAGACAACTATCGGCTATCCATTTCGTTGTGGATCCTTGTTCTCCTGTAACCACGTTTGGATATCATCATTCATGGATCACAACCGGCAACAAAACCAACCTACCCATTCCACTAATCTTCATCCATTAAAGGGTGAAACTTAGTGAAGTACATATGTATGTACACTGCAATGCTGAAATATGGATCCACGTACTGGTTCCAATTAATATTAGTTAGACGTAAAGCAGTCATTGTGTGTGCACATGGACTATAAAATAAAGGGTTAAATAGCAATGAGCCACCTGAACTTTGGACGTTTTGCAACGACCTACCCGAACTTTGAAAATTCAAAACGGTCTACCTCAACTTGGAAAAAGGTACAAATAGCTACCTCCGTCCAATTTTTTGTCAATTGTTGACGGAAATTCGACGAAAAGTCGTCAGAAATTGGACAGAGGTAGATATTTGCAGCTTTTTCAAAGTTGAGGTTGCCCGTTTTGAATTTTCAAAGTTCGGGTAGCTCGTTGCAAAACGTCCAAAGTTCAAGTAGTTCCTTGGTATTTAACCCTAAAATAAAGTCCACTCAACCAATGTGCATGACCGCTCAACCAAGTTAATTGTGTAAGGTTTACCTTCCAGTGTTCGTACCATGTACTCCTATCCATATGAATATGTCTCTGCATCAAATCGACGAGACGTTTGTTCAATGGTCGCTAAAAACACCGTTATTTTCGACATCCATAGTTCGTCCATCGACGATACTTGCTCTACACGTGCACGTTGTTCAACAAAGTAAGTATATATCCTTATGAAGGTTATTTCGACTATCGCTGTCATTGGTAATGACCACGCTCCTTTCAAAACCTTATTAAAAACTGCAGATCTATTGGTCATCATTACTCCATGTACGTATCCCTTATCATAAGCATGCGACCACAAATTAAAGTAACCGCAATCATTAAACTAGCATATGAGCTAACCGTTATTTAGTGGACTGAATTCAGCAAAGAATCTATCAATTTTTTTGCGCGATGTAGTCCAAGACATCTCAGAAAATCTACTTTTAAGAGGTATGTCCTTAAAGTGGAAGTTGAAGTTGCTTGCCATATCTCTGATACATTACCTATGAACTTCAAATGGCTCTGGAAACACTCTAGCAATCACAATTTTAATGCTAGCATGACGATCTGAAATGACGCATATCTTTCGTTGATCTTTTGTAACGTAATGACGTAGTCACTCGAGAAACCACGTCCATCACAATCACATCGAGTTGTCTATGCTTTTGGATCACCCCAGTTTTCGTATAAGAGTGTCGAGGTCCTACTTTGGTTATCTCTCAACTGCCTAATTGCCTTTGACGAGCTCGTAGCTACCATGAACAGACACTACGTACCACTTACGTTACTACACTTAAAATGAATTAGTGTTTTGTAGATTTCATAGTCTTACATTCACAAGAGTTGTTGATATGCCAAAGTTTCATTTCATGTTGAAGTGCATATTTGTCATCAAACATTTCGCCTCTCTGTAAACTCTCCAATGCATGAGATCTTTTTCTTTGTGTTGCCTGTCAGACATTACTAACTAACCCATGCATCCAATCTCCTAAAGAAAACTCGAGGGATGTTGTTTAAATTGACTGCGTTGTGCTGCATTCGAACAATCAACACCACTTTCTTCAAGTTCAACATCATCCTCCGAAGGTGATGAAAATGCATCATCATAGTATTATCATCTCTTTCACTTTCATCTTTTGCATCAGTTTCTTCATCTTCTTCACTCTCCACACGCTCCTCGACCTCACTTCGGGATGGAATGACGCGTACATGTATCGCTGAAGGAATTCTACTAGTCACATAGATCTTCATACTATTCTTGCACATTTCAAAAATGTCTTCCAATGTAACTTCATTGTTTATTGGAAAAATAGAGTTATCCAACTTACAATGAAGTTCAAAGTCATTACATCCATCAAATCCACAAGCCACATTAACAAGTTCTTTCAATTGACTTATGAATATACTTTTAGAGGTATAGGACATGGGAGATCTACGTCAAACATAACTAACAATGCCTTCAATGTTTATTATTGTACCACTATATTGACAAATTATAGGCACCATCTGAAATTTTGAGTAATTGTAACACCTAGTTGAATAACAAATTTAGTCATTTCAAAATAGCGTTATATCTAACACTAATAATCCATAAAACTAATTATTAGTCATCAATTTCATTATATTTAGCAATCTAACTACTAATTACGCATTCTAACCACTAATTAGATCTAATTTTATTCAATTCAATAATTTACCCAAAAAAAAAAAAAATAGGGTTTTGGCTCACCCTAAATGTGGGGTTGCACTGGACCAGACGGTGTGCGACCATAGAGGGGTGTGGTGGTGACAAAGTTGTTCATGGTAGTGTCGACGACGGCGGTGGCGGTGGCGTCGTCTGTGAGGGGGAACAAAAACGCAACTATACTCCAATTGTCGAGCGAGGAAGTAACGACGGGTCAGACGTCTGGCGGCGGGGCATTTTGGAAGGTAGGCAGGTGGCAAGAGAATGTTGTATGCTGGCTAGAGATGCAAACAGATGCAGGGTGAAAAAGAGAGGTGGGGTTTATATATACCCCACTAAATGTGAATGTCGTTTGCATTTACAGCAAATAGTTGTAAACGGGAATGACATTAATGTTTAGGACGTATGTTCTAATAGAAGTTCTAAAGGTGAACAAGGTTAGCGCTTAGAGCTATTTTTGAAAAATGAAAGGTTATTTTGTTAATTAATTATTAAATTAAGGTTAAATTTGAAAAACATCGTGTATATATATATATTATGGGAGGACAAAAGTTAATGTTATCACAATTTTATATTCTGACATCAAAACAATCTATATTAATTTGGTTAGCATTTATAGAATGTTGACAAGTAAGCAAAGTGAAATTTTCTAATCAATTATATTGGTCCACCTAGATTGTATGTTACAATTGTCTATGTGACATCATATTTTTGTATATGTGGATACTTTAAAATTGCTTCAAATCATCACATTGAATCTTAAAAACCATTTCAATTTATCACATTTATTACAAACCAATTAGTCAATATATTCAAAAACAAAATCAAGCTTAGTTTTCTTCATTTTTTAATGAAAAAACTAATAATAATTATGATTTTTTAATACATTTTTTCACAAATCTATATTTGTAGGGTTTAGGGTTGTAATTCAAAGTTAATTCAAATTTTAATTTCAAATAACTCAAATTCCTTTTAACATAAACATAAATTTATTTAATAGACATTTTTAAATATTTTCCAATAATTTCTTTTCATTAATAAATTATTTTGTTAGTGTTTGTTTACAAACATTGTTCATCATTGTGGAAAAAAAAAACTATATCTGAAAGATGTCCTAATCTCTGGTGCCACGATTCTTCAACATAAACATTCATTACTATTTCTCTTTGTGATCTGTCTAATTCAATAATATGTGAATCTTCTGAAGAGCAAGCATATAAGTCATTTGCTTCCTTACCAATCTGGAGTACCTTCCCATTGTAGATGTCTTATAAAACATCAAATCCATGGTAAAAACTGGCAAAGCAGTTAACATCGTTGCTGAGTCTTGAAATGGAAATTAAGTTATACTTAAAGTCAGGTACATATAAGACATTCCTATGAGTGATTCCTTCCTTTTAAAAAATGGTCTCCAACATGTGTTATTTTTTACGATAGACCATTTGATAATTTGACTTCATAGGTAGGAATCAGTCACAGATCATAAAGCCAATCTTTCTTAGATGACATGATTGGTTGCACCTGAGTCTAGAATTCAATTATTATTCATGTTGGAGTAAGTATTGGGCATACTTGTCATGTTAACTTGTGCATTAGAGGATGAACTGCTGCTAGGAACCTCATTGTTTAGAAATTTCATAATTTGTTCATACTGATCTTTGGTGAACACTTGGCTTGAAGAAGAGAAGTGTCTTGGATTCCCTCGACTACTAGAAGAAATGTGAATAGAATTGTGAACAAAAATAGTATTTGAATCATTAAGAATATTATATGCTTGATTGTTCCCACTATTGTTGTTGTTGGTTGCACAAAACGCCTTATGTTTTTCAATTCTGGATGCAATATCCAACAAGTTTCCATTTATGTCCTCTCTTATGGCAGTGTTGACATATCCAGAACCTTCTTGGAGTTCCTTGATTATTGTTTCTCCTTTGAGTGTCTGAGGAATATGAAGCGGATTCATTTGAAGCAGATGCTGCAGTCCATGAAGTGTTTGATGAGGAGATGATCCCTGCAAGTCCCCTTTGACTCTGTTCTTGAATAAGAACATAATATGTCTCGTTCAAGGTTGGTAAAGGAACTCTCATTAACAGGTTGGATCTAGCATTGGTATAGATTTCATTAAGGCCCATCAGAAACTGAAACAGTTTGATGTTGTTTTGGTGATGGATGTGTGCCCTAAATTCTTCACAATTACACATTATAAGATTGCAAATTGATGCAAACTCATCCCAAAGAAGCTTCAATCTTGAAAAGTAGACAGCAATTGAATCAACTCCTTGATTAGTGAATGTTATTTCTTAGTGAAGTTGAAATATCCTTGAACCATTCACTTTATTGAACCGTTCGTTCAAATCCTTCCACATCAAGAAAGCACTAATAGAGTAGATCACTGTGCTTAGCAAATCTTTAGAAACATAATTCATTATCCAAGCAAAAACAAATGCATTACATCTATCCCAAAGATGATGCATAGAGGGATCAAGATTTTCTTTTCTGCAAGAACCATTTATGAACTTAAGTTTGTTCTTGGCTAATAAGGCAACAAGAATACCTTGACTACAAATGGCATAATTTTCTGTCCCAGTGAGCTGAACAGAAATCAACGAAGATCACGGTGTATCTGATGGTTGAATGTACAAAGGGTGGTTGGAATCAACTGAAGGATGACAGTTGGGATCAACTGCTCCTTTGCCATTCATTTCTTCTCCGTCTTGTTTCGCCATGAAATATTTTGAAGAAGAGAAGAATTTCGTCAAGGTAGAAGGATCGTCTTGGTGTATGAATGAAATGTTTCAATCCAGTAGGATGAAACTGAATGATACTCAAAGAACATAGAAGATGAATCACATCGAAGTTGAAGAACGAAAGGAAATCAGAAATAGATTGAAGCAATTGACTTCGATGACGCTAATACCATGATGAAATTCACATAGAAGCAAAAATGAGAATTAAAAGAATAATTCTTTGTATATGATGAACTACATTAAAGCATACACTACATATGGCAAAGTTGTTATTCAAAAGTTAGTTAAAAACAGTTAGACTAAAGTCTTAATTGACTAAGAACCCTCCTGAACTAAATAAATACATTTTAGCTAATATCTTAATACACAAGCTTGATCTTGGTAAACGTTGTTCCGTTCAAGCTTGATCTTCTTCTCGGAGCTCTTCATTTTGTATCAAGAGATTCTCTCTCAATAATAACTATGGATATGACTAAAATACTATCACTCTCATCATTACATATAAAAAAAATATTGTATAATTGCACTATAACATAATGATACGGGTAACCAAACTTCACATGTGCTCTATCCAAGTAAAAAAACACAATGTAAGATCCACATTTGCATACAACAACCAAGTCTGAGCTGTCTCTCTCTCTATACATGGATTCATCAATAAATATGGGGAATTTAAACTGTGATGTTGAAGAAAGTCGGACCACCTAACTTTGAGGTTGAGGAGGGAGGATGAGATCTACCAAGATTTCTTCTTCCATCTGTCTGGTTTCAAGCACAATTCAATTGTCAAGAAAGAAGAATATTCGCTTCATTATTCGGATGTGATTTAGATCACGTGTTTTGGATAATTTTAAAACCACCACCACCGACTGGGAATAGACACTCGTCGTCTAGATATTTTTTTGGCCAACTCGTCGTCTAGATTGGAATAACCATTGTTGATTCATGATAATACAAGCAGCAAAACATCATGGGAATAAGTTACCAACATTCCACAGATTCAGCTCTAACGACAGACACCAACTTTATTGAATAACAAACAAATCAAGATTACCATCACGCAACATATTATATCATATCAAACCACAACATACTAGATAAAAGTGTCGGCGACGAGCAGTGAGCAGTACAGACAGCTCAAAGGCTCAGAGAAAGCAATCGCTGAGTCCCGATCCTTCGCTTCCTGAGTCGCTCCGCAATGATGAAGGAGAGCTCAAGAGCTTGAGAGGCATTGAGACGTGGGTCGCAGTGGGTGTGGTAGCGTGAGCTCAAGTCATCGAATGTCACAGTCCTCGATCCACCAATGCACTCGGTCACGTTTTGTCCAGTCATCTCCAGGTGGATACCGCCTGGGTGGCTTCCTTCTTGCTCATGGACATCAAAGAATGCTCTCACCTCAGCCTAGACAAACACAAAAACCATCAATGAATTATCTTCAGATAAGAAGGTTGTTTAAGAAGATGTAGTTAGTTAGTTAGTTAGTTACCAGAATAGCATCAAAGGCACGAGTTTTGAGTCCACAGGGTGCCTTGATTGTGTTACCGTGCATCGGGTCACACACCCAAGTCACAATTAGGCCTGCACCTCGGACCGCACGAACCAAATGGGGTAGCTTCACTCTCATGTTCTCGGCACCCATTCGCACAATGATGGTGATCCTTCCGGGCTTGTTGTGTGGGTTCATGATCTCAATAAGGTTTACAAGCTCCTTTGGGTCCATCTTGTTGCTCACCTATTGGAAGGATGCATCATCATAGTATTAAGGGATAAAAGTCATATCTCATAAGTCACGTTTTTACAAATAGGTACCTTAGAACAAATTTGTTACTTACGAATACCTCAGAAATCATAATTGTATCTACTTTAATATTTCGATTATGTATCTATCATATGTAGTATTTGGTTCTATTAAGATAACTCTACTTTATTTCACTGTTGATTTCAAGTATCTCTATTTTGTTTTATTATAGCAATCGAATATATTTCTTTTATCTTTTTTTGTTTTGTTTTGCTACTTTTAAGTACCCAATTAAAGTAATAAATTTTAATTTTTTCTTATGTATTTATTTGTAAATACGTGACTTCTAAGACATTTAAATGACGTTTACCCTAGCATTAATTCTCATTTTTAGATTATGATGATAATACGAGTATATATAGTAGTGCATTGTCCACATTAAGTAGACTTGAGATCTTATAAATTTGGGTTCATATTGGTGGAACCCTAATCCTTATTCACCAAAATCGTACCTTAATGCCAAGAGGGTTGGCAATTCCCCTCAAGAACTCGACGTGAGCACCATCCAACTGGCGAGTCCGCTCCCCACACCAGAGCATGTGAGCAGAGCAGTCGTAGTAGAGCCCTGAGGTGGAGTCCAGTCTGGTGAGTGATTGCTCATAAGGCAGTAGCAAACACTCATGCGATGTCCAGAAATCGGTCGTTGTCATGATCGGGTGATCTGTTGTGAGACCTGCTGCAGCCATGAACCCTAGCGCCTCATCCACACGAGCAGCCAGTTCCTGGTACCTACCAAAACATAATCATCCATCCCAAAAGAGTTAATCTACGCATAAAACAAATACTTAATGAATCGAATCGAGGTGTACATACCTATCGCCTTGCTCACTGTGCTCAGCAAAGTCGAGATTCCACTGAGTAACTCTCTGCATCGCAGCATATCCTCCGGTGGCGAAGGATCTCAGAAGGTTGAGAGTTGCAGCGGATTGGGTATAAGCCCTGACCATTCTGTTAGGGTCGGGAATTCTCGACTTTTCAGTGAAATCATCGCCGTTGATGTTGTCTCCTTTGTAACTCGGTAGCTTCTTTCCGTCCTTCTCCTCGAATGCGTCGGATCTTGGCTTCGCAAATTGCCCTGCCATTCTTCCAACCTAAACAGATAAAAACCCAGATTGCGTTCAATCGAACATTTCTTCATCTCAGTAAACTGTTACTCTTTTACCTTTACCCCATTAACCCACTTTGCTGTCAATCTCACTTACTTCGAACAACTTAAAAGAATCGATCTTTAAATTAAGAGCAACGCTATATATGAAGTGTAAACTGTGAACTATTTTACATGAAGAAATTACCTTCACGACAGGCATCTGACCGCCGAACATGAGAACAACACCCATCTGGAGGAGAATCCTGAACGTGTCCCTGATGTTGTTGGCACTGAACTCTTTGAAGCTCTCCGCGCAATCACCTCCCTGGAGGATGAACGCGTTGCCCATGGCAGCGTCAGCGATCTTCTCCTCCAATTTCCTGGCCTCTCCGGCGAAGACGATCGGAGGAAAGCTCTCAATGGTCTTGAGGACAGAGTTGAGTTCGTTGGCGTCAGGGTATTCCGGAAGCTGGAGCGCTTTCTTGGATTTCCAGCTGTCGATTGTCCATTTCACGGAAGCGGGTGCTGCTGCGGGCTTAGAGGCTGCGGGGACGGGGACGGGGGTGGCAGGTTTGGGTGCGGGCTCGGCGGCGTGGACAGCGGAGATTTTGAAGGATTTAGAGTTGGATTTAGCGGATGGGAGGAGAGGGAAGGAGGGTTGGTGGGGTTTAGGAGCGAGAGCGTTGGTGCTGGAGTAGAGCGACTTGGAGGAGAGAGCTGTGGAGGGGTTTGCGAGCGCCATTGTTGAGAATGTGGTTGCTGAGAAGCTCCGCTTTCTCTCTCTGTAGGTTGGATGAAATTGTAGAGAGAGAGAAAGAGTGCAGGTTCTGCTCTGTTGGGAAGGTGGAGGGAGATATATGGGGTTTTATAGGGTTTAAATTTAGTTGAAGAGAGAGAGGGACGTTTACGTTTGGTGGAGGAAGGGAGATAAATTTGAAGTTGCAGCTGGTCAAAGAGAGAAGAGAAGGAGGATCAGACAGTCGTAGCCGTTCGAGGATCAGGGCCTGGACCAGGGAGGGGGCAGGTAGTTGGGAAATTCGAGTTAGATGAGGGACCTTCCTGCAATTATCTTTTCTGCTGCTCGTTTTCTAAATAAAATGTTCCAAATTCCGCATGTGCAAAAATACGAGATTGACTAAAAACAAAGTGTCAAGTTTGTACTGTTTGGGGAGTACTCATTAAACTGTGTTCATAATTCATATGTTCGGTATTTTTCATTACAATAACAATTAATTTTGATTGAATGGTAAAAGAAAATATGTTTAATAATACTTCTATCCATTAAAAAAAAATATTTATCTCTCCTCTCCAAAGTTGTACCACTACCAAGTATTAGATGTGGAATCTTTAGAGTTTTTTTTTTAAAAGTAGTTATAATAAAAACAAAATTCAAATTATGAATATACACGCTACTCTAGTGTGCGACTTGAATCACAAGTTGCACCCTAGGGCAGCATGTTCACCAATTTAATTTTTTTTATACGATACGATATTTAATTAAAAATTAAATTATATATTTATTAAAAATAAAATAAAAATTAGACTAAGTAGATATTTTAATAGCAATTCAATTGATGTAAAAAAATGTTAAAATTGGACTTACGGATTGACCATACGATCTACCCTATGTTAAATTTGATTTTTTCTGAGTAAGTATATAATTAAATTTTTCACCTAATGCATTTTATCATTCCAGTAAAATTATAAAACAAACGATGTTAGGTTAAAAAATTATAAATATATATAATCAACAAAATTAGAGTAGGTAAATAATTGAATTTCGTCATAAATGTCGTTAACCATGTTGAATTTGGACTTACATGGTCCGAGTTAGATTTTGTTTAGTTAATTTTTCATATCATAACTTTGGACAAAACGTATGGTCAATTCGTAAGTCCAATTTTAACATTTTTTACATTAATTGAATCGCAATTAAAATAATTATTTACTCAAAAAAAATAATAGATATATAATTTAATTTTTAATTAAACATCGTGTCATCGAAAAAAAAAAAAAATTGGTGAACACACTACCCTGGGTGCGACTTGTGATTCAAGTCGCACCACTGAGTAGCGCGTATGCCCATATTTCGAGAAAAAAATGTATATTTATTTCTTTAAATTTTGTTTTTTAGTATAATTATTTTTTGAGAAAACTCGAATCTTTACGGTACATTCAGCAAAGGGTCCGTGCATATTTTTTTAGGGATTAGTTATATATAAAAAAAGAATTTTTAACCAAAAAATAAATATATTTTTATTTACAAACAACAAATCAAAATTAATAAATTTTGCAATTAACAAATCTATCGCAAATTACCGTTATGTTTTCTATGGAATTTTTATTTTTGCTCGGATCAACTTCTCATATGCCCATTCTACCCTTCCCACCTCATTAAAGATACTAACTGATTGCAAAGATCTATTCTTTAACATTGTAAGTTGCAGTTCTAAAATTCTATGGTTTAAGCTTCAACTTCGAAATTGCAGATTATCTTTGTTTGAACACCAACAACATCTGCCATTCTGCCTCTCCCGAAGGAGTGCCTGGACTCTTCCTTACGAACTTACACTGTTCTCTTCTCCTCTTCGGTCGATCTTCTCTTATCCAAGGACCGTACATAGGCCCTCCATCTTCCTCCTCTGAGACCGTTATCTCATAATTGCATCCCCGTTATGTGTGCCCTAACCTACCGCATCCAAAACAGAACTCCGGTAGTCTCTCATACTTGATTGTGGCTCTTCATAATTCCCCGTTTCTTCTTGTATACCAGAACCCAGCCTGGAGAGGCCTTGTACTATCTATCTCCACCTTGATGCGAATGAAGTCTCGGTCCAGTCCCATTGGTCCCAGAATTTTGTCCACCTCAAGGACTGTACCTAGACTTGCCCCCAATGACTTCTGAGTTCTTCTTACTGAACTTATCCATCTCCAGACCGTGTATCTGGATCCAGAACTGCACCATATGAAACTGGACATCCGAGATACGCATTCTTTGGTGCCATCTCTTCAGTGAAAGGCAGTTGCCTTGCACTGCCCATGGGCACCAATCCAACGCATCTTGCAACTCTTCCTTCTTCTCAAATTCAAAGAGGATAACATCCCCTGTCATCTCCTGAACTCGGACCCCTGCATACCTGCCCCATGCCTGTTGTAGCACACTGTGAACTACCATTGGCTTCACATGCTTGTCACTTATGATCCTCCCTACACACAGATTTCCAGCCATTCTCCGGGATATTGACAAATTTCCCTAGCACGGTTCTATCATCACCTACTCTAGGCATGTATGCTCGGGGCAGACGATCCATGGCTAAAGGCAACTACGAATTGAAATGCAAACTACCTAGACTATACTACTGAAATAGGATTACCTCCCTTCGATTCCTTGCTACGATGGATTTTGCTACTGACTCGGTTGGTGGTGGCAATCGGGTTCGTCCGAGTCGGGGTTTGTTTGTTTGGCTTGGTGAAGGCGTGCTAGTGTCTCAGGCGAAGGTTCCCGTCTCCGGTTCCTCGAGAGCTCCCTTATTACCCCTTGCGCCCATATCCTAGGTTTCTGGTGGCTCCCTCACTGATTTTCTAGCTCTCTTGCACACCGCTCGCCTCTTGCTCACCCTCTCCCCCCCCCCGCCCCCCCCCCGATTAAGCTTCCCCGCGTTTGATTCGATTGGTTCCCCAACAAATTGTTGTAACAAAGAGCAAGAATCTGCCCGACAAATCTCTCACGAAGGTTTCGCCCAAATCGCTCGAACAACATAATATCCAAATTATGATGGTTAATACCCATGAATATATAGTTGGGACTGTATAGGGACAATAATCAAATTTAGGTCGAATGCCTTCAATTTCTCACAACTGCTTAACGGATCAAAACATAAGATTGGTATGGGTGTAATCTCTCGGTAAATCAAATAAATGAAGTAGGATGAGATAAAATTAGAGTGTGAGGAGGATGAACTAATTCATTTAGAACGAGTTTAGGACCAAAATACAAACTTAGACTATTGTAAGTAGTAAGTGGAATATCATATATAATATTTTTTTTAAAATTGATTTTAGGGCACATTAATATCGTTCAAAACTTGTGATATAGTATATTAATATTAATATTTAGTCATATTAATTGTCATCTTGACGTGATATCTAATCTGAATAGCCTTTATCTTCATGGTGTCCATATTATTATTAATTAATTTTACAAAAATCGAACTCATAATTAGTTCGTTTCAAATTAGCAGTTGTTAGAGTGTGTTACTCAAACACAGAAACTAATCCTGTGTTCCATTCAAATCCAGGTCCAACCTCTTGAATTTAAATTTATAAAAAAAAAAGTGAAAAAAATTATAAAAATGAATATCAAGCAATAACATTTTAATGTATTATTAAAAAGATGAGATCGTATTTATGATATAGAAACAAATCCCACCCATCCTAATTCCGTTTGATGGTAAACAAACGAGGAAGGCTTTCCTCGACACTTTGCAAGTAGAACAATAATGGAGTAAGATAACTTAAAATAACTGAATTTTGTGTTCTTTGACCAAGATAAGAATTGCGAATGTTTATACTATATTTTTATATAATTAACTGTATTATTATAATGTAATGCGCTCATAATAATGAATTTTTTATTTATTACAATTATAATATTTAATTTATAATCATAACCATATATATCATAATTATATATATTTATATATATAACAACTTATCATATGAACAAAATTTCATTATTTATATCAAAATTAAATTAAACTTAATTGTGTTAAAATTACACTGTTTTAATAACTGTCCTAAATTTCTTTAACAAGAGCAAAACTAAAATATGAGTATTTTCAATTTTGCACATAAATATACGAGTAAAACATAACTATTGATACGATTATAGTATTAATAAGTATACTCATAACAATTATAATTTGGATGTATGATTAAAAAAATATAGTACACAGCTACACTTATAATAATTGACAGATCCATATTTAAAGGGAAAAAATTGAAAATGATACAACATGTTCGACGAAAATAGTTTTTCAACTCAAACGATTGTTTTTTGTCAGCATGTTTGAAAATGATGGTAATTGGTACCTCTGTTACTTTTTATTTAAAAAATTCTGTTAATTTTTTTTATTGGCAAAATTAACCAAATATTTTTCTAAAATTTACAACTAAACTCTACAAACTTACACTAATGTTATAAATAAGTCCTGACACGATTCGAGCCACACCAAGGGTCCCCTAGCCAGGGTCTGAACCCAGAATAGGTCACCCAACCCTGGGGACCTGGTCTGGCTCATACCCAGACCTTAGGACCCCCGATTGTGGCTCAATTGGAGTCCAAATCGTTTTGGATTGAACCTGACTGAGTTCGGTTTAAATGATTGAGGCTCTAGTTGAGCCACAATCGGGAGTCTTATGGTATGGGTTCAGACTCTGACTAGGGGACCCCCGGTGTGGCTCGAATTGAGTCGGGATTTGTTTGTAACATTAGTGTAAGTTTGTAGGGTTAATTGTAACATTTAAAAAAATATTTGATTAATTTTGCAAATATAAAAATATTTAACGAAATTGTTTAATAGAAAAGTAACGGAGGTACCAATTACCATAATTTTCAAACATATTGAACTATTAACCATCACAAAAAAATATGTTGGACTAAAAAACATTTTGTGCAAACGTGCTGGACCATTAGGCGACCCTAGGTGTGGCTCGAATCGAGTCGGGACTTATTTGTAACATTAGTGTAAGTTTGTATGGTTTAATTGTAATATTTAGAAAAATATTTGATTAATTTTGCAAATATGACAAATATTTAACAAAAAAGTAACGGATGTACCAATTACAATCATTTTCAAACATATTGAACTATTATCCATTACAAAAAAAAACATGTTGGAATAAAAACCATTTTGTATAAACATGTTGTGTCATTTTCATATTTTTTCCCTTTTTAAACCCTACAATTGCTAGCCCAATTTGGAATTTCCCAAAACATTGAATATTCTCTTACTATATATATATATTTTAATGTATAGTTTGTAAATACGTTCTAGAATTATGGGAAACTAAGTATGCTTCGAATTTCATAAAATAAAACATTAGGAAAGAACTTTACCATTTATTATTTTTAAAAAAATTTGCTTTGCCGACGCCTATCGTGAATCTCTCTCTTCATTAAAGTTTGAAGCTCAACTATATTTCTGTGTCTAGATTTTGTAACAACATTTCAACCTAGAAAACAACAAGTATTCTCGGAACACAAAAGCGTACATTCAACTAATTGGTAGATTTTATCATTAAGCTTTAATTTGACATAATTTCATCCTCAAATTTATCAACTTTTGTCCATTTAGTCCTTTTTCCTATAAACTTCTTCATGACGTGGCAGTCAAACCTGACATGAAATGCACATCATATCAATATATTAGATTAAAAAAATAGAACTCAGACTCAGAGGGACTGATGGTTCAAACTAAACTGAGACTAGATCTCCTAAGAAACATGACTTAATTTGCCTCCACTTTGATAGATTGGGTGTCTTTATTTCATTAATTGGAAATTTGAACCCTCTGAATTATCATTTATCTAACTCAATTCATACATATCATCAAATTAATTAGTGGCTTAAACTCTAAATTACAAGTTCCAAAATTTACAAGTTCTAATTTAAAAATAATAAGTACAATAATGAATCTCAATATAATTTTAATTATAGTTTATATATAATTAATTGTGTTTAAACATATATTTGAATGTCGTAGTTATTTAAACACTATTATTAATCGTGTATAAACATATAAATATTGGTTAGACACAAATATTAAAGGGTTAATTACTTAATTAGTTACACATGTTTGACCATTGTTCAGAATGGTTACACATGTTTCAAAATGTGATTAATTGATTTTGCTATGTGACTAATTGCTTTTTCTACTGTTCATCGTCAAAAATCACCGTTAAGTCACTATTTAGATACATAAAATGACTTAATTACCTTTTTCATCCACCGAGATGTTTTTCATCAACCTATGTCCTTATTCTTCATTCTCCTCATCTGTGACCACGATTGGCAGCGATTGACAACGATTCTCTACCGCAACAAGCTCTTCCAGGTACGTCTCATTCTTCGAACGAGATTCTGGGTACGAACCCAGAATCGCGATTTATGGGTTCGTGATTTAAGAACGATGGTGAATTTATCCTAAATTTGAGGCTCTAGATTGTAGGATGTTGACAGATTCGGTGCATTATTCAATGACTATGGATTACGAACTTTACAATTTCAAATTTGCTATGTATTCAATTCAGTTTTGATGATTGTGGTTTATGAGTGATCCGATGAATTAATGGATAGCTATGTATTAGTAACATTACCATTAAAAATAAATTTCAATGTTTCAATTCAATTCGGTTTTGATAATTATAGTTGATGTTTGTTTCACCTTTACTTTGGTTTTGAAGGGTTAACCTTTATACATAACCTTCAGTAGGTGCAGTTGATCTATTCAATTGCCATCTATGTTTACCTATTTTCCGCCATTAGTTACCCTTTTGAGTTTTTATATGAGGGCAATGTATCAATATATTTTTTTGTAAATTGTCATTGTTAAAACATTGTTTGGATGTGTATCATCAGCGATAATGGAAGGAAAGCATAGTTGAAAGGAGGAGAATAATTCCTTCCCTGGATTTGATGCATCCGGGAAACACTTTCCATCTCTTATTCAGGTTGATGAACCCAGAACCGAGATGTGTTTGTTTATGCTCTGGGTTCATTAGGCTGGAATTTGGTGCAAATTTGTTGTTCAATCTGTGATGTGGTTCAATCTGTTGTTCTTGATGTGTTCAATTTGTGATGTGTTCTTACAGTCACTTTGTATTTTTAGCATAATAGTCAACAGTTAAGGGCATAATAGTCATTTGATAATTCAAAAATATGTTAAAAATATTAATTAAGGGAAAATTAACGGTTTACTAACGGAATAATTAATTAATCACATTGGGAAAAACATGTGTAACCAATTAGTCACATAGCAAAATCGATTAATCACATTTTGAAACATGTGTAACTATTCTGCACAATGGTGAAACATTTGTAACCAATTAAGTAATTAACCCAATATTAAATGTCAAACTCATGTATATAGATAGTGTAAATAGTTGTAGGTCATCTAATTATATCACAAATCATTGGTTTTATCTCGATTAATCTATACTCAACCGAACTAAGTTTCTCCTGTTAAATAGTTTGTTCTTAGTCTAGTTCGGACTCATAGACTCTTGGTTAATAAATTTAAGCTTTTACTCCAAAATTAGTTCGACACAACATTTCGTTGTGTCAAATTCAATATTAATATTATTGATTTGATTTGAACTCTCTTATGGAAACCTTTCTAAGCGCACGCTTCGTTTCCTTTGTCATTGTGAAGGTAATCCCATATTCCATATGATTAATTACTTCAATAATCAGTTATACTAACACATGTGATTGAACAATTAAAATTTAACAGTTATTTATATTTCAAAATGTGATTGAACGATTCAACTTTGTAAGTGTCGTTAAATTTGTCCGTTAAAATGAGACATGTGTTATGCACATGATATTCTTCATATCTGAAAAACCTAATATGTCATTCTCAGTATACTTACACTGCATTTACAAGGTATCATTTTGACCCTCGCTAAACTCTTCGCTAAATCCAAGTACTTCCCATGAACATTCTTTCTCAAACGGTATTTTCGATTGTTTACCAGAGAACAGGAAATTCTTCAAATTCTTGAGGAAGTCCTGCTTATGTTTCTTTCACTCCCTTAGAAACTGGTTATTTTCTTATCAGTAAGTATGATTCATTTTGATTTCCTTTGTGAGCTTTTTGGACTACTTTATTGCGAAGCATCATGAGGAATGAATCATTCACACACTCTTCGTGATTCAATGCTGACATGACATACATGTTGATAATCAGTGAACTCTTTTGCTTCTTCAAAACTTGTGGAAGATTGTTTTCATGACTGATATATATTAAACTTTAAATACTCAAGTTTGTAGTATATTCTCAATATTCACATTGTATTCATTTGAAGGATTACAACACTTTAAATAGCTATCTAGAAAAAAAACATAGAACCAACTAACATGCTAAACATTATTGGAAGAATATATGGAAAAGTCGTTTGTTTTGTGCTCCTTTATTCTCCATGTCTTGTGCTCCTTTATTCTCCATGTCTTATGCTCCTTTATTCCTTGATGCACTTTTCCTTGTTTTTGTATTCTGTTTTCCCACACTCCCCCTCAAGCTGAATTGTGGGATCACACACATTTAGCTTGCGCCAGATTTCATCAAACGATTTCCCATTGATAGCTTTAGTTAGTACATCAGCAAGTTGATGTTCTGATCGTACATATGGAAAAACCACAGTACCTTCTTCCAAGTTTTCCTTGATAAAGTGTCTGTCTATTTCAACATGTCTAGTTCTATCGTGCTGAACTGGATTTTAAGAAATACTGATTGCAGCTTTGTTGTCGCACCATAAGTTGCATGATCCTTTGATTGGAAATCCAATTTCTCTCAATAACTTTTGTATCCACAATATCTCAGTCAGTCCCCGAGCTATTCCTCTGAACTCGGACTCAGCACTATATAGAACAACCACCTTCTGTTTCTTGCTTTTCCAGGTTACCAGATTTCCCCTACAAACGTGAAGTATCCAGACGTTGATCTTCTATCCATCTTGCTACCTGCCCAATCCGCATCTGTATACGCTTCGAGCTCAAGATGTACATTATTTTGGAATAGAATCCCTCTTCCCGGTGTACCTTTCAGATACCTTATAACCCGCATGGCTGCTTCCATGTGCTCCTCTTGGGGTTGATGCATGAATTGACTAAGAACCCCTACTGCATAGGCTACATCAAGACGTGTGTGTGCCAGATAAATCAATTTTCCCACTAGATGTTGATATCGTCCTTGATCTGCTGGCCTTGCTTCTTGACTGATTGTTAATCCGTGATTTACAATAATTGGAGTATCAGCGGGTTTACAATCTATCATTTCTGTCTCTACAAGTAGATCTAGGATATACTTCCGTTGAGAAATAAAAATACCTCTTTTTGATCGAAGTACTTCAATTCCCAAAAAATACTTGTAGTTTCCCAAGTCCTTCATCTCAAATTCCTCAAATAGATTCTTTCTCAGCTGGTATATCTCCTCATCATCATCTCCTGTAATTATCATATCATCAACATAAATGATCAAGCAAGTTACCTTCCCGTTCTTCTTCTTTAGGAATAACGTGTGATCCGCATTACTCTGTGTGTATTCATACTTCTTCATTGCTGTAGTGAATCTTCCAAACCATGCTCTAGGAGATTGTCTCAACCCATACAATGCCTTTCTTAATCTACATACTTCCCCCTTCTTAAATTTCTCAGGCATTCCAGAAGGTGCTTCCATGTAGACTTCTTCA
The DNA here is from genome assembly GCA_946814005.1 of Chamaenerion angustifolium. Taxonomy (NCBI): domain Eukaryota; kingdom Viridiplantae; phylum Streptophyta; class Magnoliopsida; order Myrtales; family Onagraceae; genus Chamaenerion; species Chamaenerion angustifolium. Next base: position 31,542,850 of record OX328268.1, read on the forward strand.
ACAAGTTCTCCATGGAGGAAGGCATTCTTCACATCGAACCGGTGTAGTGACCAATTTCTATTTGCGGCTATAGAGAACAAGACCCTGATCGTGTCAATCTTTACCACTGGTGATAATGTCTCCGAGTAGTCAACTCCATATGTCTGAGTGTATCCTTTGGCTACTATTCTTGTCTTATACCTCTCAATCGACCCATCTGCCTTGTGTTTGATGGTGTAAACCCATCTGCATCCAACCGCCTTTTTCCCGGGTGGGAGCACACATTTCTCCCATGTTTTACTTTTCTCCAGTGCTTCCATTTCTACACTCATTGCCTGATGCCATTCTTCATTGGCTTGAGCCTCATGAACGTTCCTTGGTATGTCTTCAGAGTAAATTGTTGTGGAGAATGCATGCGCCATTAGTGACATATTCCCTCTCGCCAGATTCGCAATCGGGTATCTTGTTTTCCTTGGTACATACTCTGGTTCAAACCGAGTTGGTGGCACTCCCCGGGTTGATTTGGGTGGTAATACATATCTTCTCGATGTATCTATCTCCCCTTGCTCTTGTTCTCCTGTACCATTGTTATCAGAATATCTTGTGCACTCATTATCTGAAATTTCGGTACTTACCTCAGGAGTATTAGTCGGGGTGGGTATGATACCAGCGCCTGCCTGGTCAGACTGTACTATGTTTTGAAGTGTCTCGGTGATTCCGCCTACTGGGACCACTTCAGGCCATTCCGGACTTGACACCCAACTTAATGGGTCTGTTTGATTCTCCCCCTGAGCATTATGTTGGGTAGAGTAATAGAATTCGGTCTCAAGAAAATCACAATCCATCGTGGTATATAACCGATGTGTAGGCGGATGATAACAACGATATCCTTTTTGATGAATTCCGTATCCTACTAAGACACATTTGACTGCGCATGGATCAAGCTTAGAACGATCGGATTTTGGTATATGTACATACACAGAACACCTGAAAATACGTGGTGGAAGAGTTAATGTTGAGGGAACATTAACATGTTGTGAGAGTTCATGTAGCGGAGTTCTAAGAATGATTGCTTTAGTGGGAAGACGATTTAGTAGGTATACGGAAGTTGCTACAGCTTCAGGCCAGAAATACGTAGGGACATGTGACTCAATCATAATCGCACGAGTCATTTCAAGGACAATCCTATTTTTTCATTCTGCAACCCCGTTTTGTTGTGGAGTATGTGGACACGATGTTTGGTGGATCATACCTCGCTCCCTAAAGAAATTTTGCATAGACGAATTAACAAATTCACCTCCATTATCAGACTGTAGGATTTTTATGGGTTTGTTGAACTGTGTTTGGATCATTTCATAGAAGGCAACAAACTTGGAAATCACTTCATATTTATTTTTAAGGAAATAAACCCACGTCATTCTAGAGCAATCATCAATAAATAGCACAAAATACTTAAAGCCAGTACTATTCATGCATGACCCGGAAATTGGGGCAGGACCCCACACATCTGAATGAACTAAGGAAAAAGCTGACTCCGCTCTAGTCTTAGAAAGTTGATATGACTGTCTATGACTTTTGGACAAAATACAAGTTTCACACGAGAAATTATTCTGCTGGGAAAATAATGTAGGGAATAGCATGCGGAGATACCCTGAAGACGGATGTCCCAATCGTCGGTGCCACAACCATCGTTGTCTGTCAATAGTCCCGTGAGCTAGCGATGCAGTTCCGTGTTGAGCCACCTCGTCAACATAGTACAATCCCCCGCGCTCAGTACCACGCCCAATCGTCTTCCCCGACTGAATATCCTGTAATACACAGAAACCCGAATACATTAGCACCATGCAATTTAATTCCTTAGTCACATGACTTATAAACATCAATTTGCACGAAAGTCCTGGAACATAAAGGCAATTATTCAGTTTAAGTGATGCCGAGATTTCTATCGACCCTGCTCCACAAACCGCTGATAATTCACCATTCGCACTTTGAATACATGTCCGAGTAGGATTAGTCTGTCCTACTAAGTCATTTTTATCAAAGGTCATTGTGTCCGTAGCACCCGAATCCAGGAGCCATTCTGTATTTTTTCCTTCGAGTGTTCCGGCTATATTTGTCTTGGACCTGTTTGAATTATTCTCACAATATTTGGGCCATTCGGAACATTTGTTAACAATATAGGGACTAATTTGAAATTTGGATAAATTCAAATCAACCCTACACAAACCTTCAGCCGTTCTCCTCATTCCTTGCGCAGACATCCTCTCCATTTGTTGCTGCGGCTAGAACCCTAGCTGCCCTAGCTGGCCAGCTCGGCTGGTTTCGGCCGCCGCGCCTGCCGTCGGCCCTTTCGGTCCGTGAGGAGGCCTCCACTCCTTCGAATCGTTTGTTCCCGCCGTGCCTAGGAAGCCGAATCCTGCTCCCTTGTTTGTGGGTTCGGTTCCGGCCGCCACAGCTACGCCTGGTCCCGCCGTCGGTTTCCGAGGGAGCCTCCATCCTTCGGGATATCCTAGGAGCTTGAAACACTCGTTGATCGTGTGTCTCGTTTTCCCGCAGTGTGTGCATTTGAGAAGGTTTCGGTCGACGCCGCCGTTACCGCCTCGCGATGATGAGTTCACCTGCTCCGGTCCCCTCCAGTAGCCTCCTGAGCGCGGCTTGGTGGCGGCGGCGAGACCCTGTTCCGGCCCGATATTGTATCCGTCCGCAGCCACCGGTGGTCCACCTGGCGGCTTGGCGGTTAGCCCAGGTCCGATCCCTGAGGCCACGGCCGATGATGGCCCCGACCCGTCTCCACCTTGGTCTGACCCTCGCATGATCCGCCGCCGGTCTCTCTCGGTCCGAATGGCTGCGTAGGCCTCTTCAGGTGTGGGCTTCGGTTCCCCTTTCAGTAAGTCGCGTTTTTCGTAGTCAAAATCGTCTCCTATACCTGCAAGGAACTGATATAATTTCGATTCCGATCTGAGTACATTGAATGTCTCTATATCCTTCGGACTCTCCATTGGATTGGGTTGTCGGATTTCGATTTCCCTCCAAATTTGTTGAAGGTTGCTGATATATACTTCGATGCTATCTGTTTCTAGCCGCATGTTGTTAGCCTTGACTGTTAGGTCGTAAATTTGAAAACCATCTCGTTTTTTACTATGTGTTCCTGCAAGTCCATTCCACATATCTTTGGCTGTAGGATACTCACAGTAATTTGTCATGAGTTCTCGTTCCATGTTGTCTAGTAACCACGAACATACAATCAAATCGGTTTGCTCCCATTGTGTATGTTCTTCTGTGCCCTTCGCAGGTGCTGGTGGAATACCGGTAATGTGACTCAGTTTGCCCCGTCCTCCGATTGCCATTCTCATCAACCGAGCCCATAGTGAGTAACTGTGATATCCTAACTTCTCACTGATGTTGATCGGTTGTGGAAGGTTGTGCAGGATGGTCGCCCGTTGAGCTGTCAGTTGAGCCGCCAACGATTCAGTTGTGGCTGGTTCCTGACCTGAATTGATGCTTCCTGCAGATTCCGACATCGCCCGTCCAGGTAAGTCGGGTAAATGATGATTGTTGAGTGTTCGATCCTTAACTAATCGAAAAACGCAGCTCTGATACCATATTAAACTTTAAACACTCAAGTTTGTAGTATATTCTCAATATTCACATTGTATTCATTTGAAGGATTACAACACTTTAAATAGCTATCTAGAAAAAACATAGAACCAACTAACATGCTAAACATTATTAGAAGAATATATGGAAAAGTCGTTTGTTTTGTGCTCCTTTATTCTCCATGTCTTGTGCTCCTTTATTCTCCATGTCTTATGCTCCTTTATTCCTTGATGCACTTTTCCTTGTTTTTGTATTATGTTTTCCCACAATATATTCAAAATCACTTTTGGAGTCTCCATTCGGTGGCAGAATTAGAAGTGCACCGTGCTCTACTAGACCACAATAGACTATAGCTAGTCCGGTCAAGTACTCGTAATTTATACCCTCGTACGGTATTACCAGTGGTTTGAATTTACTTTCATACGATTGAGTTTCATCAGACTCAATTCACTTGCCCCCGTGCCTAATGTAAAGGGTATAAGTGAAATTATTTCTCTTCATTTCTAAAATATAAATAAGACTCAATTATATTGCATAAACATAAATAATCACTTATAACAATTTTCTAAACAAAGGTCACCCTGTAAACGCACAAAGAATGAAACTTTACCCCCAAACAACAAAATTTATCCCAAAACAACAATCCTAACCCCCAAACCAAACTTTAACAATACTAATAAAAAAAATCTAACAACAAAACAACAAAATCTATCCAACACAAGTTCTAATTTCGCAAAAAATCAAAACTTCAAGCACAATTCAAGCCCTAAAATAAATAAACTATCAGACAATTCAAACTTTCTACTAAACTCTAAATACATTAACAAATTTAGAGGTAAAATTGCTATAAAAGTTATACCTTCACAATTACAGTCCTCGATCAAGGAAAATGGTGACCTTCAGATGTCAGAGTTGTGGCTGATTCAACCAGTTTCACGCAGCTTTCCGCTCAAACACGACAACACGGTCAAATTCAAAATGCATATCTACGACGAGTTCGTGTAAATGAAGTAGAGTAAACGAAGTAGGATGGGTTTAAGAGAAATGATAGAAGTTAGAAGGCTTGAGTAAGAGTGATGGAAGTTAGAGAGACAAGACTTGACAGTGTGGTGAGTTTTAACAAAAATAATACAAAAAGGGGGGGGGGGGGGGGGGGGGAGAGGGGAAGGGAAGTTAACATAAGGGTAAAACCGTCAGCTCTTAAATTCTTAATTAGTTGAAATAGTATCACGTGCTTTCCTCGTGACATTGGAACGAAAAAAATAAACAACAACTTGACAGAATGACCGTTTAGTCAAATTCTGAAATTAAGTAACTGTTTAGCTACAAAAAAAATAATAAGTAACTGTTTAGTCACATATGATAATATAAATATGATTCAATTGGCTCAAAAACGGAGTTTGAGGTGGAAATGACCTATTTAGTGCAAGTTCAAGGTGCACATCAACCTTTTCGTCACAAAAGAAGGATCATGCTACGATTATAAACATGATACTTTCTAAAAAGATTAATATTTTATAAGAAGAGTGATTGAGAGAAAAAGATAAAGAGAATGAAATATGAGAATAAATATTAATAATTTCGACCAAAAATATTAATAATTTTACAAAACAAATTTAATATATAAAAAATATAAAAATAAACTATATAAATGTAAAGAGTAGACAAAAATAATTATTATACTCGAGTATTAAAAAGTGACCAAATTAATTAATTATTTTAAATATTGAGAAACAAATTATATAGTAGTATTTATCACCATATCATTTTTCTTTCATCCGTAATTTTCAAATTTTTAGATTTCTAATTTTTTTTTTACACAATGAGTTAGCTTCTTGGCTAAAACAAATAGCTTTATATTATTAATAATATTTATTCTCATATTACATTCTCGATATCTCCTTATAAATATTAATATTTTCACAAAGTATCACACTTTTTTGTTTTGGTCACTTAAGTATCACACTTGTGTAACACTCTTAGCCTGGTCTCACAATACAAACAACTAAGACACAAAATAAGGAAAATTGTATACAAAAAAAGTTAATATTCAAATTCATACCACAATTTTGTACACTTTATAAATCACTATATGAACTTTAATTTTTAAAAAGTGTTATCTAAACTTTAATATTTAAAATAAATTGCTATTTCAGGTAGTTTTTTCGCAAAATGTAACGAAAAATAATATAATAACACAATATTGATCAATAATTTTAAAAAATATATTATTTTTAAAAAATATTATATTATTTATTAAAAGAAAGACAATTTCAATTTGTTGCACATGTCGATTGTCAACCGACATTATAATATTATCTACAATCAAACCGAACCCACTTTTTTTGTTTTTCTCGAAAACGTAATTGATTGATTTTTCGTTCGAATACCGAGAGATGATATTATTAGTTAGAAGTAGCTACTGACCGAACGGTCCAACTACACAGACCGCTGGTGGATCCAGATTCCAGACTCATAATAGAATAAATACATGATTCATTAGATGTAGTATAAAAATATTGCGAATTATGTGTATAAAAATGGAACAACAGATTCTTATTCGGCGCTTAAAAGGTATTTTTCTTAAATTTATAAGACAGATAGACTTATTTTAAATATTATACTTTAGAAATATTTGCATTTTAACTATTTTTATTGCTCATAGAAATTGATCAAGCAGGTACCTCAACCAACTTGCCCAACAAAAGCAAATAGGGTTAAAGATATATTTATTAGCTGAATTTTGAGAGTTGAATAATTTGTTTATTTGACTTTTTTTGAATAAATTATTAACTAATTTTATAGAAAAAAAATATAATTTTCAAGCTTCATATCATTTCTTGTTAAGTCAGGTGTCATATATATATATATATATGCACATTCATATCACGTGCCAACTATTAAATTATAAATTATTTATCCAAGTGCAAATTTTAAAAAAATTCAATTAAAATATGTAAAAGTCCAGCTAACAATTTGTACAAAATAAGAGTTAGATTAAAAAAAATGCATGTTTTATTTAACAATAAATTAAATAAAACTAGTAAGTTGTAACTTTATTTAAAACAACTATTTGCTAAAAATGGTTTAACTCGCAAATTTCTTAAAATCTCAAAATACAGTTAGCAATTTGTTAACAAAAAATAACTAACAAATTGTTAAGACTCTCAAAACTAAAAAGGTTAATTGCGTATTTACTAGCTAAATTTAGTGGGTTTGAATAATTTGTTAGATGAACCTTATTTTTTTAAATTAATTGATAACTAAATTTACAGAGTTGGAATATACTATTTTCGTATAATTTACTGTTAATGTTGACGGAGACATACACATAACTATCACGTGTTAGCTAGCGAATTATAAATGTTTCCAAAGTTAAGTTAGCAAATTGTTCATATATGTAAAGTTCAATTAGCAAATTGCACAAAAATATAAAGTAAAATAAAATATAAGTTTTCGTCGTCCATTGCAATTTAACAATTTTATGTAAAGTAAGCTACCAACTTGTTAAAAAGAAAAAATTAGCTAACAAATTATTAACACATTCAAAGTTCAACTAGCTAGAACTTAACCCAAATTAAAAAGAAAGTTTGAGATTTTATTTTATCCAGTTGTTGACTTTTTATTTCCTGTCATTCTATAATTAATGTGAAAGAGATTTTTCACCTAAATTTCGAGTGCATCTTAAACGTTATCATTCTTAACCTTCACTTTATTTGTAAATGAGTTTTTTAAAAAAGTAATCATGTTTTTATTTATTTTAGAAAAGTAAGTATTTATTTTTATTTTAAAGTAAGTAATCATCTTCTAAATAGTGTTTTGAACAATAAATTTACTGTTCAAAACACTATTTAGAAGATTTTATATCGTATGTAGAGTTTTTTACGTATCGTATTATACAGTCAGCGCAATTTAATTTGTAATTAAATTATATACGCACCGTAATGTTTTTTTTTTTTTGAGTAAGTACATAATTAAATTTCTCACCTAATACATTTAATTATTTCGATCAAATTATAAAACAAACGATGTTAGGTTAAAAAATCACTGTATTTCTAATCCCAAAAATTACCCTAGGTAGATAATTGAATTACGACATAAATGACGTTAACCGTGGTGAGTTTGGACTTACATGGTCTGAGTTATATTATTTTAAGTAAAATTTTCATATCTCAACTTACGGCAGACCGTACAGTCAATCTGTAAATCCAAATTTAATATTTTTTTGCATCATTTGAATCACAATTAAAATATCTACTTACTATATATATATATATATATTTTTATAATTGTGACATAATTTTATTTTTAATTAAACATCGAGTCGTCGTTATCGAACAATTGTTTTTTTTTTTTAAATATACATGCGTATGTGGTGCCTATTGAATATGCACCACTTTCATGTGGTGCTTATTCAATAGGCGTCACCCTGGGGTGATCGTATTGCAAATAGACGCTACCTCAAGTTGTGTGTATTGTCACAGTGACATTTTGCCAGTACACGTTACCCTGAGTACGCATATACCCAGATTTTGATTTTTTTTTTTTATATACTTACTTTTCTAAATTTATTATTGATATGCTCACTTTTTAAAAAAACTCTATTATAAGACTAGTATTAAAGTAATTGAATAATATCTTAATGCATCTAAATTAAGTGTAACATGAAAAATCATATCTTATCTATAATTTGAGTATTTTTAATATTGAAATCTCTCTCATTATTTAATATATTTTTTCTCATGGATCAATTGTTGTTTGCATATAAATATTTGTAATAAAGACCAATCCATATTATCATCTTATGAATAGTAATAAAAGTTTTTCACTGAATCTCCAACGTTCTAATGACATGTTATTTTCACAGAATGGAAAAGGAATTCGGCTTACGGATTCCATAAGAAGTTGATCTTTTCGCGGAATTGCGAAAATTTGACTTACAAATTCCGGGCGGGGTAGACTTACACATTCCGTCCCAAAACCTCGGAATCCTAAGCCGGGCGCGCTAGGAATCCGGAATAAGTGGCATAATGACTGAAATGCCCTCAAAACATTTTCTTAAGAGCTGAATTACCCTCGGTCCATTCAGCGTTTCCATTTCCTTCGTTCCCCTTCTTCCTCAGCTCCTTCTCCTTCGGAATTGTGCTCAGCTCCTTCTCCTTCGGTTCATGTATGCTCTTCTTCTCCTTCTCCGTTCAGATTTCCGTCACCTTCTCCGTGATTCTGGGTTCTGTTCGAACCCAGAATGTGATTATGGGTTCTGTTCGAACCCAGAATGTGATTATGGGTTCTGTTCGAACCTAGAACGTGATTCTGGGTTCGAACAAAACCCAAAATTGGTGATTCTGGGTTCTGTCCGAACTCAGAACCATGATTCTGGGTTCGAATAGAACCCCAAATCGGTGATTATGGGTTTTGTCTGAACCCAGAACCGTGATTCTGGGTTCTATCTGAACCCATAACCGTGATTCTGGGTTCTATCTGAACCCATAACCGTGATTCTGGGTTCTGGCTGAACCCATAACCCATAATCGTGATTCTGGGTTCTTACTGAACCCATAACCGTGATTCAGGGTTATGTTCGAACCCAGAGCGTGATTCTGGGTTATGTTCGAACCCAGAGCGTTATTATGGGTTCTGTTCAAACCCATAACGTGATTCTGGACGAATTGGACGAACCCAGCATTGTTCGTGTTTAGGATTGGACGAATTGGATGAATTGTTCGTGTTTAGCATGATGTTGTTGTGTTATGATGGTTGTTCTTCTGGGTTCGGTTATTCATATGCTGATTATGTTATGTATGCTCATTATGATGGTTGTTCCTTAAATCACTATGTTCTTCTGGATTGTTTTTATCTATGTGCTGGTGATTATAGTTTATATGCCATGATGTGCTGAGATGATTAAATTATGGGTTAATTACTTAATTGGTTACACATGTTTGACCAATGTTCAGAATGGTTACACATGTTTCAAAATGTGATTAATTGGTTTTGAAATGTGACTATTTGGTTTTTTACTGTTCACCGTTAGAAATCACAGTTAAGTCACTATTTAGATACGTAAAATGACATAATTACCCCTAGAATCATCTTCAAGAACACATCATCATCTTCAAGAACAATAATTGAAGAAACCAGAAATCTGATTTCTGAGTTCTTGAGATACCAGAAATCAGATTGCTAGGTCTTCAAGAACCCAGAAATCAAATTTCTGGGTTCTTGAAGTTCTGTATTGCAGTATATGTTATCACCAAATGTGATTAAATGGTCATACATGTTTCTCTATAATGTGATTAAAAGGTCATACATGTTTCTCTATAATGTGATTAAATGGTCATACATGTTTCTCTATAATGTGATTAAATGGATACTGTTGTTTGAAATGATGTGATTAAAATGTTCGACATGTTACCCACATTGTGAAGAACCCAGAAATGCTGTTTCTGGGTTCTTGAGAAACCAGAAATTTGATTTCTGGGTTCTTAACATCAAATCGAATTTGGTTCAATTTTTGTTCTTCAATCCTTCCATGTAATCTTCAATACAACTAAGGGCATAATAGTCATTTCACAATTCAATAATATGTTAAAAAAATTAATTAACGTTAAAATTAACGATTTACTAATGGAATAACCAATTAATCACATTGGGAAAAACATGTGTAACCAATTAGTCACATAGCAAAACCAATTAATCACATTTTGAAACATGTTTAACCATTCTGAACATTGGTCAAACATGTGAAACCAATTAAGTAATTAACCCTTAAATTATTTGCTCCATGGATTTCAATTCGTGAAATTATTTGCTCCATGAGTCTGAAAGAGTCGGTGTTGTTATTTCAGTTTCGATGAGCTACTTGAATTGAATCATAAGGGCAACAACAGAGTCATCGACATGCTTGTTGGGGACATTTACGGAAGACTGGATTATTCGGTGCTTCCTTCTATGGAGTCTGATCCATTATGTCCCTCCATTTTATTGTTCAAAACTTGAGTTGCCTGCTTAAAAATGTGATTTTTATGAACAGATCAGCCTTTCTTCCACACATATTGCCTCTAGCTTTGGCAAAGCAATAAATCAAGATATTGAAGATTACAAGCGTCAGGATATTGTATTTGCCTCTAGATTTTGTATCATGTATGTGTGGTCATTTATGCTAGGTTTCAAGCAAATGACTACCACTTTGTCGGACCGACTATTATCGTGTGTTCATGAAATGTTATATAGCGGATATTGTATTTAACGTTATTTTTAATCATGTTATGCAATCAATTGATTGTGAAAAGAAATATTATTTTGCATTATAATTTACATTATTAAAAAAATTTATAAAAAAAATGTTGAGATTGCTCTTTTAAATAAATTTTAAAAAAAATAAAAATTTCATTTTTTTATTATTTATTTCATTATTTTATTATTCTTAATTTTAAAAATTAATTAATAGAAATTATTTTTATTATATACTATACATATACAAGGAGGGGCAAATATGTCATTTTACCACATTTCAATCCCTTTTCATATCTAATTCCACCAAAAAAACAATAGAATTCCTTATTTCATTCCATTCCACCAAAGAAACAACTTCATATTCTTCACTCCTATTCCTTATTTCCAATTCCTATTCCCTATTATGTATTCCGAATTCTGTGAAAGAAACGCTCCGTTAGTCATGGATTTTCGAACTCGTAATTCAAATTGGAAGCGCGCCTACTTCTTTTTCCAAAGAGGCGTTCCCTAGTGTCTAGGATCGTCGAAGGCGAGCAAAAATCTCATTCCCGGCGTCGAGGAACTGTCCTCGTCCGACATGAACGCCTTGGCGACAATCTATCTAGATCATCAGGCGGGGCGCGCACAGATAATCTCCAAAGAGATCAGTGAGTCTGATTTAAAGGAAGTGAGTGTGTCCCTTGTAGATCGTAAATAACTCATTCTTCTTATTTTTTGCAGACAATGATTTTGCTATGTTTTCTCATCAGAAGAAGACAAAAGAGATCAAAGGAGATGCTCCTGAGGGCTCTAAGAAAAGCAAAAGCCATCACTCCTCTAAGGGGCAGAAGAAGACAAAGCCTATGGAGGAATCACTTGATCCTCTTAAGGCTCCAGCCGAGCTTTTCAACGACGCTACAAATGAAGCCGTCACGACTTTCAAAGGTGCGATTCCTAAATCATATTGGATTAGTAACAACGTCATTAGTAATAGGAATAACGTTTTATTCACTAAAAAGTGAGGTTCCCCTGTCTTGGCCTATGGCGGCATCATGTGTACCTACACCGAATATCATAATATCGTATTTAAGAAGGGAGCATTTGGCCCTTCCTTTGATCCGATAGGAGCGACGCCTGCTGAGGCTTCTAAATCCAAGATGCCCACTTCCACCTGGACTCCTTCTACCAGGTCCCAAGAGGTGATCTTGGTAGACAACCTTCCTGACATTGATGATGCGCCCCTTCCTCCTCCTTTAACCTTGGCGCGCCAACGGTATGAAAGTACTCCCACTTACACAAGTCTTCCTTTTGACCTGAGGCGAGACCTTCTGGAGAATGTAGGCGCCCCCCCCCCCCCCCCCCCCCCTCCACAACCCTGGAGCCTTGGGCCAAACTAAAGGAAGTACCCTTAGTAGCTGGGAACTCCTGCAAAGACCCCAACCTGGGTCTTCACTTGCTTTCAGGCACACGCTCCTGCTAATAGGGGGACTTTAAGTTTGGAAGAGGAAGATGTAGAGGGATTGGTTTGCCAATCCCTCTATTTGGTGATGAGTCAGGTCTACGCCCTTTTCATTTTTTATACTTTATGAATTTGCATACTTGCATTTTTTTTCTAACTTTTTAAAGTTGAAACCTTTCAGATTATTCCTGTTCATCTGAAGATGGGTGCGACCCTCTTGGGTTTATCAGAGGAGAAGAAATACAACATTTTCATCATCCGCAAGGCCGAGAAATGTGAGTTCGAGTTGGAGCGGATGCGCCGTTGCCTCTCCATTTTAGAGGCGGCGCAAAAAGAGGTGGAGTCTGAGCTTGTTCAAAAGGAACAACTTGCTGCCAACTTGCGCGAGACCCAAAAATACAGAACACCTTAGTCGTGACGCTTCAAAAGGTTCAAAGGGAAAACACTCATTTAAAAGATAAAGCGTCGACTTCCAATGAAACAGCCAAGGAAGCCAAAAAAGAGGCAGAGCAGGCGTTGAAGGAGACAACGCAGTCAGCCCAGGAAATCGAACTCCTAAAAACTGAACTCCCTAAGCGATTAGAGGAGGCAGTGGAATCCTTTCGCACCAGCAAAGAGTTTGCCCAAGCTACTGCGGAAAGGAATCACAGAGTAGCGATAACCATTTTCAAGAAGGCGACCAAGGATATTCACAAGGTCGACCCCAACTTCCTTCTGGACAAGCTGGATTTTCTCAAGAGTTACCTCGCTCTTAAAGCTTGGGAAGAAATTGAGGCGTCGAAGAGAGTTGAAGAAGAAGAATATGAAGATGAAAGTGTTTCCTCTGAAGCATCTGCTCCAATTCTAGAAGCGCCCCTCGACCCAGAACCTGTTGTGCCAACTCCTGAAGTAACATCCGCACCCGACATTCCTTCAAGCAATCCGCCTTTGTTGCCTTCTCCTTCCAAGGATCCACCACCGACCACATCCTCCTCGCTTTTTTACATGTTTCCAACTTAGCCTTATTTTGACTAAGTATGAGTATCATACTTGTTGTTCATAATCATAAACAAACAAGTCGCCATAAATATTTGTAATAAACACCATCGCCTAAACAAACTTTAAGCATATTATTCAATCAATCAAACTCAAGCATTCGCCAATAAGTATTGATTCATAATTCTTTCAATTACAACCCCTTCGACATTCTAATACACATTCATACACCATACACCATCTTTCAAGCATAATTTTTTTTTCAAATGCTCTGCATTAAAAGTATTTCTCAATACTTTCCCTTCTTGATCTTCAAGAATATATGTGTTTGGATGAGGAATGGCATCGACCTTGTAAGGCCCTTCCCATTTTGGAGACAATTTATTTACTCTATCTTGATGCGAGAATTCATGTGTTCTTCATACACTCTCCCCCACAAAAAATTGTCGAGAAGATACTCGCCTATTATAATATATTGTCATAGCTAAACGCATCCGCCCTTGAAGTTTTTCAGAGGCCCATCGCTTTTCGTCAACCATATCCAATTCCAGGCGCCTTTGATCATCATTACTCAAGGCATCATAATGCTTTACTCTATGGGATTCGACTTCTATCTCTGTTGGAGCCACAACCTCAGAACCATACACCAATCCGAATGGTGTTTCTCCAATCACCTTCTTTGGGGTTGTTCGTAACGCCCATAAGAAATTTTCCAATTCTTCTGTCCATTTGCCTCCTAAGGCGTCAAGTCTTTTCTTTAGACCATTCAACACTGTTTTATTCGCCGTCTCCACTTGTCCATTGGCTTGCGCATGTTTGACTGAAGCATGCCTATGGTCAATTTTCAATTCATCACAAAACCATTTCAATTCCTTTCTGGCGAATTGTGGACCATTGTCACTGACTAGTACGCTTGGGATTCCATATCGAGAAACAATTCTTGACTTAAGGAATTTAATGACATGAAACTCAGTAGTCGACGCCAATGCCTTTTCTTCAATCCACTTCGAAAAATAGTCAACTGCCACTATTATATAAGTGCGCTGCTTAGACCTTGGCAAAGGACCTACTAAGTCAATTCCCCATTGAGCAAGCGACCACGCCGCCCTTATACTAGTAAGATTTGCTGGGGGACACACTATTTTCGGACTACACTTCTGGCATGATTCACATTTCATAACCAAAGTCGTCGCCTCTTGGTTCATTGTAGGCCAATAGTATCCTTGGTTCAAGATTTTTCTGACAATTGACCTTGCTCCTTCATGATAAGCCACATACCCTTCATGTACTTCTCTTAGAATGGTAGTCGTTTCAGGATGAGCGACGCATCTAAGATAGGGTGTAGAAAACCCCCTCTTATAAAACAATCCATCAATTATTCGAAAGCTAGGAGCTAATCGAATAATTTTCTTGGCATTGACATCATCCACAGGGAGGAGCTCCCCTGATTCTAAGTATACTCGAATAGGTGTCGCCCAATCCACCAATACATTTACATTTGCACATATCATATTCATGTCCCCACGATTGATTTCTATGAAATGTACTTGCGTGGGCGTCGCCTGCCAAGCATATTTGCTTAAAGCATCTGCTTCATGATTCGCCTCTCGTGGGATAACCTCTATATGAAATTGCTTAAACTATGCTACTAATGCCATAACATTTTTCCAGTACAACTTCATTTTTTCACCTTTCGCCATATACTCACCCTTAATTTGGTTGACTACCAATTGTGAATCACAATATACATGAAGAAAAGTAACGCCTAAACCTATAGTCAATCGTAAGTTAGTGACAAGTATTTCATATTCCACCTCATTATTGGTCGCCTTAAAGGTGAGCACTCAGGCGTATCGCAAAGGTGTTCCACCATCTGGTGGAGTCAAAACTAATCCTGCCCCGAGCCTTCGACCAATGAGGAACCATCTGTATGAAATATCCAAGGATTTTTTTTCCTTTTCTTTAGGCGTCGTTGGCTGAGGACATGTGGATTCTACAATGAAATCCGCCAAGGCCTACCATTTTATTGCATTCCTAGGAGCAAAATTAATTCGAAACTCGCTCAATTCAATGACTCATTTAACCATCCTTCCCGAAGCATCTGGCTTTTGTAAGAAGTGTTTTAACGGTTGATTTGTTAAAACGGTAATTTCATGCTCATGAACGTATGAGCGTAACTTCCTGGCAGATACTACCAACGCATAAAGGTACTTCTCAACCTCCAAATAATTCATTTCAGATTTGGCGAGCACTTTGGATACATAATAAACAGACACTTGGCCCCTGCCTATTTCTTTTACCAATACTGAACTTATAGTAACTGGAGTGATACTTAAATATAAAGATAGTGCGTCGCCTTTTGATGGTTTCGCTAGTGGTGGAAGAGTCTTGAGATGTGTCTTCAGATCTTGAAAGGTCTTTTCACATTCAGAAGTTCATTCAAACTTCTTGTTGGCTCTCAACACCTGGAAGAAAGGGAGTGATTTATCCCCCGCCTTTGCTAGGAAACGACTTAGCGTTGCTAGCCTTCCGTTCAAGCTTTGTACTTCTTTATGGCAGGTAGGACTCCTCATAGCTTCAATCACTTCCAGCTTCTCTGGGTTGACTTCTATCCCTCTCTGGCTAACCATGTATCCCAGAAACTTGCCTGACTGAACTCCAAAAGCACATTTCGTTGGGTTTAGACACACTTGATGGATGCGCATCCTCTCGAAGGTTCTCCTCAAGTCTTCAACATGATCATTGATTTTTATGGATTTCACTAACATGTCATCCACATATGCTTCCATGGTAATGCCTATCATTCCAGCAAAAAGTTTGTTTACCATCCTTTGATAAGTAGCTCATACATTTAACAAACCAAAGGCATCACCGTATAGTGATAAATATTAATGTTCGCATAAAAGGTTGTATGTTGAGCATCACCCTCAGCCATCTGTATCTGATTGTAACCAGAATACACATACATAAAGCTAAGAAGTTCATGACCTGAAGTGACATCGACCAATTAATCTATCATTGGCAAAGGATATGAATATTTCGGACATGCCTTATTTAAATCACGATAATCAATGCACATCCTCCACTTCCCATTCTTCTTCTTGACCAATACAGGATTGGCCACCCAGGTTTGGAACATGATTTCCTTCACAAATCCATCCTCCACCAACTTCCCCACTTCTTGCCTGATGGCGATCGCCTTCTCTTCACCTACCAGGCATCACTTTGGGCAATGAGTCTAACATTCAGGTCTAGGTTAAGCTCATGGGAGAACACATCCCTGCTAATGCCTGGCATGTCGCTGAGTTTCCAAGCAAACAATTCCTTGAACTCTACCAAAAGCATTGATAGAGTTGTAGCTTCTTCTTTTTGGAGTGATGCTCCAATCTGTACATCTTTCCCTGGACCATCAACCTCCACCTTGTTCAAACATTCGATCGGCTTGGGCCGACTCTTCTCCTCTCTGGGATCCTCCTCCGTTTGAATCATTAAAGATTCTTTCTTTTTTATATGGCGCCTCGTTGCTTGGACATAGCAACTACGCGCTGCTGGTTGATCACCTTTAACCACTCTTACTCCATGAGGCATCGGGAATTTCAGCAACTGGGGATATGTAGAATGCACCATTTTGTTTGGATTTAGAGTCGATCGCCCTAATATGGCATTGTATGATACAAGGGCATCTACTACAATGAAGGTGACCTCCAAATCGAACGCTTTCCATCCCTCACCCAAGTGGACTGGAAGAGTCACAGCTCCTACTGGGCAGGTAGTATGCGAGGTGAATCCCATCAAAGGAAAATTGACATTTTTCAGGTCTTTTTCCTTCCACCCCATTATTTTATAAGCATCCAAAAACAGAATATCCGTTGAACTCCCTGAATCCACCAATACTCTTTTCATATTGAACTTGTCAACCCCCATTGTAATCACCAGGGCGTCATCATGCGTAGAAGTGACATGTCCCATTTCCTTTTCCGAAAATAAAATAATCACTTCGTCCTCTTCTCTGGGGCGCTTTCCTGACTTGTAAGTCCCTGAAATTTGAGAGGCGTAGATCTCCCTAGCGGCGCTTGTTTCCCCCCTGAGGTAAAACATCCGCTTATCATGTTAAAGTCTTCATGCCTACTAGGTCCAGCCACTGATTGTTTCTAGGCGACGCTCTCCTTGGACTCCTACTCCTCTGGCGTCGGGCCACAAACTTTTTCAAATGCCCATGTTGGATCAGCCTTTCAATATCCCTTTTCAGGATATGACAGTCATCTGTATGATGCCCCTTAGGTATCGACAATATTTATAGGGATTGCTCCCCATGACTGTATCAGGCTTTCACTGTGGTGGGGGCGTCACTCAATTCTTCTTTTCCATTTACGTCAAAACAATGGAAATTTCCCTATTCAAGGGTGTGAAACTTTCAAAGACTTTTCTTTGTGGGCGAGGCCCGAATTGGTGACACTTATCATCATGTCTAGATTTAGAAGGACGTTAATCTGGCATCTTTCCCTCCGAAGTATCTTTTTTAACTACTTCCTTATTAGCCTTACTTCCTTCTCTTGCAATTTCCAAGTCTACGTAAGACTTGACTCGCTCCGCCATTTCTTCTACCGTATTGACACATATGACACTCAAATTATCATACACAGTTGAACCCCTTGGTCCCAATCCACGTATAAAAGCGCGAATGGTCTCCCTTTCAGTGATGGCTTGATCAATCCCAACAAGTTCTCTATTGAACCTAGTGTAGAAGCCACTCAAGCTTTCCTCACCCTTTTGTCTTAGGTGATCCAAAGTTCCCATGCTTTTTAGGAGTCAACATTCTCCCATATATTGTATAATAAACTTTTCCTTAAACTCTCCCTATGATCTTATTGATGCTTTAGGGAGACTGAAAAACCAATGTGATGCGACATCTTCTAAGGTGGCAGGAAAAAGGAGTGCAAAATGCGTATCCTCACTTGTTCTTACCAACAAGGAGGCTTCATGCCTTTGAATATGGAAAACCGGATCACTTTCACCCCAATAGGAATCAATTCGAAATGTTGGTTGTACATGGGTCGACACTGTTACCGACAGGATTTCTATAGCAAAGGGATGTGACACCCTATCTCAAAGATGTGGCATGGTTCTGCCTTTTTGCTCCTTCAGCGTTTGAGCGACAAACTCTTTAATTTCCTCATTGGTCATTGTGCGAGGGGGAGGAGCCATTGTCAGACCTGTGCCCATCGTAGCGGCACTTGAAGGGATAAGTGTCTGCGGCTGGTTTCTTGGCAAGTCTAGAGGCCGAGGAGTTGTTTCTTGGGCTGCCTGAGTGTTTGCCCGCTGGGCTGCTTGAGCGGCGGGTCTCTGCTCTCTCCTATCTAGGAGCTCGTCAAGGTCCACTAAGAACGCTGGTGTTAATATGATCTCTGCAACTACCTATACGCGAGGAGGTTCCATTTCCACAGAAGAGTCAATGCGAGACTGCGAGGGTCTCGGTGTATCAGGATCATATCTTTGTTCCTCAAGGACCGGAGGTGCCCCAGGAATAGGTACTTCTAGAACAGATTGCTGTGGCGGCACCATCTGGACCGGTATGTACGATGTTTGTCCCAAGTGTTGTTGCAGGTTTTGGAGCGAATCATCGTCGTTAACTTCACGAATAGTCTTTGCTCTTGTTGTAGGTGGAACCATGACTGAATTTTATTCAAAGGTTCCCACAGACGGCGCCAATGTGTTGGATCGCATAAACCAGATTCTCCTTCCTAGCGTTCGCTCCTTTAACCTGCACAAAGGAAAGCTCGGGGTGTTCCCGTTGTTTCCCCTCCGATGACAAAGTTAATCGGAGGTTCGTTGTATTGGAGTACTCAGATTTTATAAGTGTTGAATGTTAGAAAACCTTACCCTCAACTGAGGATGATAATGATGTATTTATAACATTCCATACTTGTACCATAGTAAAGTCAAATTTTGTCTCTGAGGCGAGTCAACTGTAGTTACTTTATGAATAATCATTTGTAGTGACTATTCCACCGTATACTATCCTTTTAGTTTGTTTAATACTAAGTGTGCTAAAAAGAAATCAGCCTAATTTGTAGGTGTGCAGGCGTACCAACTGAGGTGGTCACTGAATGCGGTGTCACACATTTATTCTGAGTATTTCATGTCTTTGGCTCATCCTTATAGGGCGACACCTTGAATATAATTGTGCATCATTAGTGAAGGGCGATGTCCAAATATAAGTAGGCTTTAATAAAGGGAAAAGTATGAAAAAGATGTAACATGTTTGCTCAATGTTGTCAAAACGACACATTTGCAGTTTTTGATGCAACATGTTTATTGTTGTAGGTATTTGATGCAGTCGTTATGTTTCCGTCCAAAATAGCCGTTAAGTATGCACATGCCCTGCACGTGACGTCGATGTATAGTGAAAGTTCTGAAATGCCCTGTCTTCTTCATATAGCAGTTATAACACTCAACCGGGCTTGTTAGACAATGGTGGGAACAAAGAGCAGCGAGGGTTCTTCAGACAGTTTCTTCCACCCACCTCAAGGGTTGATGATCATGAACAACATCCTGGTATGTTCTTGCAGCCTTTGTCTGGCCCTCTCAATGTAGCAGTAGTAGCAAAGTTGTTTTCAAGGACGAAAAAAGGCCTCATCTCAATGTCTTGTTTTGAGGGACAGTTCATCAGCGTATTGTGCCATTCGGGTCTGAATGTACATCTTCTTTCCCTTCTCATTCGCGATTCGCGGCTGACCTGGAGACGTTCCGTGCGAGGAGACGACACTTCGGTTCACGTCGGAGGGGTGAGTTCAAGTTTCTCTTCGCAAGCAGCTTGTCGTCGCACCAGATGAAGAAGGAACGATTTAGGGTTTCAAGTTCAAAATCGGAGGGGGTTTCACGACGGGATGGATGGACTTCAGTATGGGTGATGAAGAAAGAAGGCTTATGGAGGGAAATAGGTGTAGGGATATCTTGGGCATTTACAAAAAATATTCATTAAAATCAAACAAATCATGTCACGTGTCTGGCACATGCTGGTTTTTAACGTGCAAACAAACGGTAGAACAAACGTTTTCATCTAAAACCTACAAAATGAAACGTGTAATATCAATTACCTACACTCCAAAACTAGTTCCATCAACCACCACTTTGGGCAAATATGTTATATTTTTTTTATACTTTTTCCTTTAATAAATTCAGTTCAATATTGTTAAACATTTTACTGATCGAGAGTTAACTTGTAGTTTGTAAGATCTTATCCTTTGCAAAGCAAATAATCAGGTCAGAGGAACCTGCAAATCATGATTGTTCTCCAGATGGCCAAAAAAAAAAAAGATTGTTCTCCAAAAACCGTCCGATTCCCAGAAATCTCTCCGAATTTTTCCATCGAGACGGATTCATTCTGCAGTTTGGTTCTGAATACTTCATCTCCCGATTCTGTTTATATTGTGCTTAGTTCATTCATTCATGGGGAAGTTAACAGCAACAATGAACTGGTTTCTTCGGCAGTCGTTCAGGCGGGCTGGTTTAAGGTGGACGACCACCGACCTCGGCGACGGCACATCAATGTGTTGTTGGACCCCTGCATCAAGAGACCCGAGCAAGCCCGATCTTGTTCTCATCCATGGAATCGGGTCCAACGCGATGATGCAGTGGAACAGGTTCCTTACTGTGCTACTCGGAAAGTACAACGTCTTCATACCCGAATTAGTCTTCTTCGGCGGATCCTACACAACCCGACCTGAAAGGTCCGAGGAGTTCCAGGCCCGGTGCGTAGCGGCGATGATGGAGGCGTTTGGTGTCTCCAGGTATGAACCCTAATTTGGGAGGGTTATCAATCTGAAATATTTTCACTCCTGATAATTGATACTACTTACAGAATGAGCATTGTTGGGATGAGTTACGGCGGGTTCGTGGCTTACTCCGTGGCAGCACAGTTCCCAGAGATGGTGGAGAGAGTGGTGCTGTGCTGTTCTGGAGTAGCGATGGAGGAGAAGGACGTGGACGGCGAAGGACTCCTCAAGGCCAAGAGCGTGGACTGGGCAGTTGAGCTGCTCTTCCCAATGACAGCCGAAAAGACCAAGGAGATGCTGGGTCTGGTTTTCCATAGGCCTCCTAGATTACCTCCGTGTGTCCTTCAAGACTTTATGCATGTAAGTAAGCAATAATCAAACAAAGTGGAGTTTTTGATCATGGTGTGGATGAAAACTTGCATTGATTGTTGAAAGTAAGTAACCCTGAAATCACAGGCAATGCGAGAAGGGTGTTTTCTAGAAAGGACCGAGTTAATCCGAGCATTACACAAGAAGGGAAGATCACTCTCTGATCTTCCTAAAATAACTCAGGTAGCTGGTTCATGGAATATAATGTTTTGCTTCAAATTCCCTCTGCCATTCGATTAGAATCAATCTCCACAGCATTGCCGTACTTTGTCCTGAAAAACTTAGCCTGAATTGTTTGTTGATACAGCCAATGCTCATACTGTGGGGAGAGTATGATCAAATCTTCCCAGTTGAGCTGGGTCACAGACTGAGAAGGTTTACACATTAAAGGCATAAAATATATGTAGTTGTATGATGCTTTGCTTAACCCTATTGATTTTCACTTCAATGGCGATTGAATGCAGACATTTGGATGGAAATGAACATGTAGAGATGGTGATGATCAAAGATGCAGGGCATGCACTAGCCGTGGAGAAGACAAAAGAAATGTCCAAGCACCTCAAGGCTTTTCTCGTCGATTCTCTTCCTCCTCATCAAGACATGGCAGAGAAGCTGAAAAATTCGACTGGATAGTAAAGGGGGAGGGGAAGATCAGATTACAAAATTTCCAGACAGAGGCATGATTTCCTTGGGTTTCATACTTGTAGAAAATATGAGGTCTGGAATGGTCACTGGTGTAAGTAAGGGGTACTTTCTTAGATCGATTTAAAGGTGATTATTTGTAGAGAAATTCTATTGGAAGATAGATAATTAGTTTTTAAACATCATTTTCGTAAAATATTATGTGCATATCTTACATACTTGCTCATTAAATTAAATTTGAAAATATTATTTCTTTCTAAAAACCATTTAGTTCTTTTTTTTCACCAAATTTTCAGGATTTTTTTTTTTCAAATTTAATACTTAATTACCAAATTAACCATCACATTTTCAAATTTCTCAAAATAGAACCCGTTAGCGTTTAGAACGTACGTCCGTTAGCAGGAAAATCCCTAAATTATTGTAAACGCTAATGCGGTTAGCGTTTTTGAATTGGACAGTAAAAAACGCTAAACGCCTTAGCGTTTACAACAATTATTTGTTTTTTACCCCCATATATGGTTTACTATTTTACCAGTAATTGTCGAGATTCGAATCTTCCTCGGTTCGGAGACGAAATCGGATTGGATTTAGTCCTCAACAGAAGCTGATTTGCAGGCCTTGTCTCTTCTCCTGAATTGGATCTTTTTTAAAAAGTAACCTTGTCAGAATTTTTTTTAAAAAAAGTATATATATAAAAAAATTTTTTAGCAAAATGTGCATTTGCGCAGGTAGATCAGTAGCGTTTTTTTGAAATTCGCTACTGGTAGTAGCGTTTTTTTTTTTTTACGTTTTTTTTTTCAAAAAAAATAAAAACAAATAAAAAAACAAATCTTAAAAAAAATTAAAAAATTACAGTAAGTAGATATTTGAATTTCGATTCAAATGATGCAAAAAATATTAAATTTGGACTTACGGATTGACTGTAGGCTCTGCCGTAAGTTGAGATATGAAAATTTGACTTAAAAATATATAACTCATACCCTGTAAGTCCAAACTGACCACGGTGAACGTCATTTATGTCGTAATTCAATTATCTACCTAGAGTAATTTTTTTGATTAGAAATACAATGATTTTGTAACCTAACATCGTTTGTCTTAAAATTTGACCGAAATAATCAAATGCATTAGGTGAGAAATTTAATTATATACTTACTCAAAAAAAATAATCTAGGTAGATAATTGAATTACGACATAAATGACGTTCACCGTGGTCAGTTTGGACTTACAGGGTATGAGTTATATTTTTTTAAGTCAAATTTTCATATCTCAACTTACGGCAGAGCCTACAATCAATCTGTAAGTTCAAATTAAAATTTTTTTACATCATTTGAATAGAAATTCAAATATATACTTACTGTAATTTTTTAAAATATTTTTAAGATTTGTTTTTTTATTTGTTTTTGAAAAAAAAAACGTAAAAAAAAAAAAAAACGCTACTACCACCTGCGAAAATACACATTTTGCTAAATATTTTTTTTACATATATACTTTTTCAAAAAAAAATTCTGACATTCAGACTTTTTAAAACAGTTCCCTGAATTGCAGGTCTCCTCAATCCTAGTCCGTAGATCTTAGCCATTAAATGGATCCTCAACAGAAGTTGATTTGCAGGTCTTGTCTCTTCACCTGAGTTACAGGTCTCCTCAATCCTAGTATGAAGATCTTTTAATTGATGAATCTCAGCCATTAAATGGATCCAATCCAATTTCGTCTCGAGTTTTTTAAAAAAGTAGGTACTGTATCAAAAAAATTAAAAAATAAAATATATTAAAAAAATATTTAGCAAAATGTATATAAGCGCTACTGAGATAGCGTTTTTTTCAACGTGCGCGACATGTAGTGTTTCTATGAAAAACGTCACCCCTATTCGCGCATGTTGAAAAAAATGCTAACCCCAGTACTCCAGTAGCGTTTATATACATTTTGCTAAATATTTTTTCAGTATACTTACTTTTTCAAATTTATTTGGCACATTGACTAATTTTTTTTAAAAAAACTCCTCAGAATCGAGAAAGATTCAGATCTCGACAATTACTGGTAAATAGTAAATACCATAAGTGGGGTAAAAAAATAATAATTATCGTAAACGCTAACAGCTAACCGCGTTAGCGTTTACTGCAATTTAGGGGTTTATGTATTTTTTTTTATGTTAACGGACGTTATAACGCTAACGGTATTAGCGTTTAGTTCTATTTTGGAAAATTTAAAAATGCGATGGTTAGTTTGATAATTAATTATTAAATTTGAAAAAAAAAATCAATTTTGAACTTCAAGGTCGGGCTCGGTCTCGTTTTTTTCTTCCCGAAAGCCCGATTAGGACCGACCCGAACCGAATTTACTATGCAAACACAGTTAGTTGACTTGGGTAAGTAAAAAGCTCTAGACGGACAGTAAGTAATAGTAAAGCTTCAACATCATATGGAAATTCATGTGGCAATAACAGGAAGTACATCAACATGTCCAGCGCGGAAAAGATCAAATGCACCACCAATATATATCCAGCGTGGAAGTACCTCTACACAATAAGTTAGCCCGAATTCAGTTTTTTTATTTGGGCAAGATATGGTCCAGGACCGAGACCAGCCCGAGTCAAGAAAGACTGACTTGGGCGGACTTTTTTGGTCGAAGTCGGTCTCGGTCCTCCAGAAGGCAAGACCGAAATTTCGGTATCGATCTTGCCTTCAGAATCGTCCCGACACGCCCATGATCAGCCCTAGAATTGTGACTAGTAAGATTTTTAAGACATTTTCTCATTCCTAATATCAATTTCATAACTTCTAATTGGTTCATATCAAACATATAATTCTCACTCATATGTGGCATCTATGTAACATAGTTTAAAATCTTTCAAACTCTCTCATTCATTCTTCCAATAAGTTACAAAATTTTATTAATATCTTCTTATTTTCTAAGTGCATTTATGATTTTTCTTAAGTTTATTTTATTTACTAAATTTTATGAAAAGTAAGAAGATGTACAAATTTAATATTTTTATTACAAGATAATTTAAAATAAAATTAAGGATTATTATGTATATTATATATCAATTTTATGAAATTAATAATCACATGCTAATTTTATGTAGATATTTATAATTATGATATAAAATTTAGGGTATGAAAAAATTATAATTTTTATTTAATTTCTTCTTACTTTTCTTAGAACTATTTTTATAAATCTATCATTGTTATATTCTATTAGAATCAACATGAATTATAAAAATTAAAAATAATTTATATAATTTATAATTACTATAACTATTATGCATATATATACATATACATATACATATATATACATATTCTAATAGTTTGTATTTATTTAAAAATATATGAAAATAATAGATGTCATAAAATGAATTTTAAAATTATTAATTAACATCATATTCATAATTGGTTACATTTGTTTTTATTATCTACTCATTTATCTATCTATACCTATATATTAATTTGGCTAAGTTATGTAAAATTGTGACAAGTTTTTTAAGACATTTTCTCATTCCTAATGTCAATTTCATAACTTCTAATTGATCCATGACAAATATATAATTCTCACTCATATGTGGCATGTCATGTAACATTGTTTAAAATCTTTCAAACTCTCTCATTCATTCTCCCAATAAGTTACAAAATTTTATTAATATCTTCTTATTTTCTAATTGGATTTATGATTTTTCTTAAGTTTATTTTATTTACTAAATTTTATATTTTATGAAAAGCACGAAGATGTATATTTTTATCAAGATAATTTAAGATGAAATTAAGGATTATTATGTATATTATATATCAATTTTATGAAAATAATAATCACATGTTAATTTTATGTAGATATTTATAATTATGATATAAAATTTAGGGTATGAAAAAATTATAATAAATTTTGTATATAATTTCTTCATACTTTTCTTAGAACTATTTTTATATATTTATCATTATTATATTCTATTAGAATCAATAAATATTAGAACATTTAAAAATAATTTATAATTACTATAACTATTATGCATATATATACATATTCTAATAATTTGTATTTATTTAAAAATATATAAATAATAGATGTCATAACATGAATTTTAAAATTATTAATTAGCATCATATTCATAATTGGTTACATTTGTTTTTATTATCTACTCATTTATTTTCAAATATTTTTATACAATATAAATAATTGTTATATTGTATAATATTATAAAAATAAAAATAAGTTTAACATTTTTGCATAAATATAATTAATTTTTATGTTGTGTAATTGAACTAATATTAATTAAATGTACAATAATAAAGTATAAATAATCATGTTATAAATATATATATTTATTTTAAAAAAATATTACTAATTTATAAACTAAAATAATTTTTATATTGCGCAAAGCACGAATCAGTTTTCTAGTATATATATAATAGTATGTTTTAATAAAGTATTAATTAATACTCGTTAATATGTTTATTAATTAATGCAATCAAATTTGAAGTAGTCATTACCTCTACAGAGAATGTCTTTTCATCATAATTGATTTTTATTTGGCCAAACAGAGAGGGAAAAAAACTAAACTATCTCACCCACGTCTGGTAGCTGCGGGTGGATGTAACAGATGTAACGTCACATATGGCATTATTATGTACATGCTCACAAAGATGATGCCATTTGGTAAAAACTGAAAGATGAGGGATGCGAGCCAACTTGAGCTCTGCACCCAAGCCAACCAAGACTGGGCATTGTCCATTGCTTCAACATTTATGATACGTCCAGCACTCTGTTGAACCGCCAGGCGAGCTTCAGCATTTATGGTACGTCCAACTTGAACTTCAATATTTTTTTAATATGGCGGGTCAACCCGCCGAGCTGCCAGGTCGGGCACGAGTTGAAAAGGTTGATTCACACGGGTCGGGTACGGGGTTGACCCGTAGGGGTGACGGGTCAGGTTGACCAAATTTGTCAACTCTACGAATTGAGAGTGGAATAAGAAATACACATTTCGTATTCCTATTTTAGTTCGTACAATTGATGATGAAGAACGGAATTCGTATTCCTTAAAAACTTAGAATTATTATCCTTTGCTTTTGGTCTGAAATTACTATCCCGGGTACTCTAGGAATACGGGATAGAAAACAAATTCTTAAATTGCCCTTAGCCTTACAAACTAATTAATGTAATACTTTAGTTTGTTTTTTAAATAAATAAATTATATATTTAATTTAATTTAATTAATACTTTTTTTAGAATTTAATCTTCTTTTAATAATTAAAATGAATTAATATAATTTTTTATAAGCTAATTGTTTTATATATTATACATATCACAGCATATATGATTTATCCTTACTCTATTTCATTCTCTTTTCATATATCATTCTAACAACTAAACATTAGAATTTCATATTATAGTTCATTTCAACAATCAAACAACATCATATTATTATCTCATATTCTTTATTCCGTATTCCTTATTATTTATTTTGCCAACCAAACACTTTGTAGTAGTTCTAGACCATCTAGGGTTGGTGGTTGTAGTTTCAAGATTAATTCCTAATCGAAAGGTAAATGATGTTGTGATAAGGGATAATTTTGAGGAAATGTAGTCGAATTCAAATGAGTATGAGACATATAAAAAAGAGATTTATAAATCAGGTAATAAAGATGAGGACAAAGAAGATAATGAAGATTTCTTTGGCGACGAGGATTACAAAGATGATCAGTTGTCTTAAATAATTAGACGGTTATTTTATATTAGTATGTTTATTAAGAAATGACGTTTGTAAATTTCTATTTTCTATATGATTGGACTTTTTTTTAATGATATTTGCAGTACATGTTATTATTCTCTATACTCTTATATGTTATATACCATTTTATCCATTAGCTGCACCTCATTCAATCAGGCAAGCGTCTTTTATACGCTTAAAATTTAAAGCAATATTTGACTTTTGTGTCTGGCTGCAACCCAGATTTCTTAAAAAACATATTTTAATCTAATAAAGGATCTTGAATACGATTCACAATTCATAATAGTTAAGTAAGGAGACCTATTAAACAACTGGAAAAGGTTCAAACCCGTTTACAGGACGTGGAATCGAAGCGTAAAGATGTCGAGTGTATAAGTACATATAAATCTACTCCTCCTAATGAAGATATATCAATCACAATTGTTCATTCTAATGTTTTGTTTGTTCATGGTTAAGAATTGGGAAGTGTTCGGATATGAAATTAGTAGTAACACTAAGCCCTATAGCTAAGTGGTACATCCCGTTATTTGGGGTCGTAAAAGGACTATAGTCACAGGAAAAGAGCGACGTCGTTTTCTGCCTTTAGTCGAAAACTTTTACCGACATATCTCACGGGGCATGCTGAAGTCTCTGAGAGTCTGTCGCTATAAGTCATATTTCTACCTTTTTATGACCAAACAGTGCGACCATTGCAGGGAAAAAGCTGTGAAAGTTGAGGATATTTGCTGCTGAAGAAGGATGATATTCAAATGATGAACATACCGTTGGATTGTGAAGTGTTTGAATATGTATAATATGTGGGTGAATGGATTCGATCCTTTGCCTTGTAGGTTGAACTCCTTGTGTAGTTGTTAGTTTTGTGATTAGGTTCTTGTAATTTATTTTGTTAACACATTAGTCCTCCACAATAGTTATAGTTGGTTAAAGTAGTTATAACTGATTGTAATCAGATTGTGATAGTTTACTGAGTATATAATAATCATTGCGGAGGATGAGGCCGGTTGAATTGAAGCCTCAGGTGAATCCACGAAGTGTGGTGTCAAATTCTTAACATGGTATCAGAGTCATTAGGAATCCATTAAGGATTCGTGTTGTTTGTTGAAGTTCTTCCCTGTTCTTCATTTCTTTCCATTCTGTTGAAGATTGAGAAGATTCTTCTGATTCAATCTTGTGTCCCTTTCACAAATTGATTCAAATATTCAGTTTCTTCATGTTGCCCATCCCTTTCTCGTCGCGATATCCTCTCCACAACGGTTGTCACGATGAACATGGATCTCGATGTTGTTGCCACTGGTGTGAATCAAGAAATGAAGGTCAATATCTACCACAACCACCCCCTGTATCTGCATCCATTTGACACTCTGGGGTTGTCTCTCATCTCCATTCCAACTCACAGGACCCGAAACCTACGCAGTCTGGAGCATAGCAATGTATTTTTCTTTGATGTGCAGGAACAAGATAGGCTTCATCAATGGAACGTGTGTAAAGGAAAACCTTGACCCGACACTACATCAAATCTGGAACAGGTGCGATGCATTCGTTTTTGCCTAGATTATGAATTTTGTATCTAGAGAATTGCTAGGAAGCATGGTATATTCAACTAGTGCATATCTGGTGTATAAGGATTTCAAGGAAAGATTTTGTAAAGTCAATGGTTCTCGTGTTTACCAACTTCACTGAGAAATTTGCTTTACTCAGCAAAATCTTGACTCCATTTCTACATATTATGGGAAACTAAGACTCCTATGGGATGAATTTGATGTTTTTTGTGGATTGCCAAATTGTGGATGTGATCTTTTCAAGGAGCATATCAGCCATGCCAACAATCTCAAGTTGTTTCAATTCATGATGGGTCTCAATGAGACATATGCTACTGTGTGAAGTAACCTGCTAATGAGAAAACCTTTACCAGATCTCAATGAGGCATATAATGCCTTAACCCAAGAAGAAAGCCAACAAGGCATTGCAGGGTTGATGACAGTTGGTTCGTCTGCCTCAGGAAGCTCTTACAGTTCATGCAACTCAACATATAGCTTTCCTACCACAGTGAGAAGAACTCAGTCTGCTCCTTCAACATTTTCATCAAGTAGTCAATCCAGTTCTTCTTGGAATCAGTCCAAAGGTTCCCAAAACAGACAGAAAAGGAACTTGCAGCCTTGCACTTTCTGTCACATGAAAGGGCATCATGAAGGCATTCTCTTCAAGAAACATGGATACCCACCTGGTTACGTTCCAATAAGGAATCAAAACAACCAAGTTCAAGCACATAATGCAGTGAAAGATGGAGGAGAGGCTGATAATGAACAAACAGATTCACAATCACAAACATCTTCATCAACTTTTACATAGGAGCAGGTGAATCAACTGCTGCAACTGATTCCAAGAACATCCGAGGTTCAGGAAAACATGGCAGGTATGATTTCTCTTCTGTATAATGTTAATCACACAGGAGCTACAAATCACATGACATTGAGTAATTTGCGAAAATCTGAAAATGTCAAGGTTCAATTGCCAAATGGAAATTTTTCTGTCGTTTCGAACTGTGGAAACTATGTTTTTACAAATGAAAACAGATTAGACAATGTTCTGCATGTTCCTAATTTTAAATTTAATATGTTATTTGTTTCTAAACTGACAAAAGATCTGTCTTGCGCTGTGATATGTTTTCCAATATTTGTGGTTCTGTAGGACCTCTTAAGTGGGAAAATTCTGGGGACTGGTAGGGAATCATGTAGGATGTATTTGTTTGATCCTTTGATATGCGAGAATGAATCATCTGAGAAAAATTGCTTGAAACGTGAAAATTGTATGTCTAGTCTTTTGTGGCACAAACGTTTGGGTCATCCTTCTGACCGAGTAATGAGGTTTTTTGCATGGAATGAAATTTGATACTGGATTAGATGATATTAAAACTTGTAAGACATGTACTATGGCTAAGATGCATCGATTGCCTCTCCCTAACAATGCATCTAGAGCCTCTGTTTTGTTTGAGCTTATACACGTAGGTGTTTGAGGCCCTTACCAAGTTCATTCACATGATGGGAAAATGTACTTTCTTACCTTGATTGATGACTTTTTCTAGAGCTACATGGGTATATCTAATGCAGCATAAAGGTGATGTGGTTATTGTTCTCAAAACATTCTTTAAAATGATAGAAATCAGTTCAAAACCAACATAAAAAGGTTTCGATCTCATAATGGAAAAGAATTCTTTAACAATCTTATGAAGGATTTCTTTCACGAAAAAGGCGTTATAAATCAGAGCAGCTGCCCCTACACACCTCATCAAAACGGTTTGGTGGAAAGAAACAAAAACACTTATTGGAGATTGCTAGAGCATTAAGAATTAAAGCACATTTACCGAATGTTTTCTGGGGCCACTGCATTACAATCGCAGCATATTTGATAAATCTGCTTCCTTTGCCTATAATAAAAGGTAAGACTCCTTTCGAAATTTTATATGGACATCGTCCTAATCTTAAACATCTTCGTATCTTTAGATGTTTATGTTTTGCCAAGGATCTCACCAACAATGATAAAATGGCACCTAAAGGTATTCCAAGTGTGTTTCTAGGATATGCTGTCAACCAGAATGGGTCTAATCTATATAATCTGAAAAGTAAAAACTTTTTCGTATCAATGGATGTACTATTCTATGAAAAGTTTTTTCCATTCAAATGATACAATGCTGATGAGACCCCTATCTTTCTAGACAATGAAACACCTTATATTGATGACCGCATAATATATGAAAGTGCAGAACCGGAAATCGGAAATTTACAGGATGATCAGGACACCATTGATGAGATAACTGATTTGCACAATGATGAACAACATGCCACCAGAAGATCAACCAGAAGGATTGTTCCTCCCATATGGCACATAGACTATGCAATGAAGAGCACGAATACTTCTTATTATATCACCAATTATATTGACTATTCAGCTCTTTCGGATAAATATCAATGCTTTATTTCAAACATATCTAAAATTACTGAGCCTTATTCTTATGATCAAGCTGCTAAGGATCAAAGGTGGATAAATGCAATGCAAGAAGAAATTAAAGCATTGGAGGAGAATAAAACCTGGAGTCTTGTATCACTGCCTGAAAATAAACACACTATTGGATGCAAGTGGGGTTTTAAAATCAAATACAAATCAAATGGTTTAATTGAAAGATTTAAGGCTCGTTTGGTGGCCAAGGGATACAATCAAGAGGAAGGAATCGATTATACTTAAACCTTTAGCCCCGTAGTTAAAATGGTAACAGTGTGTATGGTTCTTGCCCTTGCTGCAAAACAACAATGGCCTCTATTCCAAATGGATGTACACAATGCTTTTTTGCAGGGGAATTAAATGAAGAGGTGTATATGGACTTGCCACAGGGATTTTGCAATCGGGGGGAGAAACGTGTATGTAGATTGCACAAATCCTTATATGGTTTGAAGCAAGCAAGCCGACAGTGGAACATGAATCTAACATAATCGTTTTTGCAGCATGGATACTCGCAGTCAAGGTATGACTACTCCTTGTTTACAAAATTTAATGGTGACAAAATGGTTATCTTATTGGTGTACGTCGATGATCTGTTAATTACTGGTAATGATGGAATGTTGATTGATCAATTGAAGACTGTGTTGTGTGCATCTTTCAAAATGAAAGATTTAGGGGAGCTTAGATATTTCTTAGGGATAGAAATAGCTCGATCTAGTAAAGGTATTCACTTATGTCAGAGGAAGTATGCATTGGAATTGGTTTCTGAAACAGGAATGTCTGCTGCAAAACCGACTAATACTCCCATGGAAATGAACTTGAAGTTAACTAGTGCAGATTATGATGAGCATTTTGATATGAATAAAGATGATAGTTTGATGTCTGATCTGAAATCCTATAAAAGACTGATTGGCAAACTGTTATACCTTACAATCACTAGACCCGATATTGCTTATTCTGTTCAACATCTTAGTCAATTCTTGCAGAAACCGAAAGTATCTCATTATCAAGCAGGATTAAGGTTAGTAAGGTATGTGAAACAGAGAGCTGGTATTGGTATTTTGTTAACCTCTAATACAGATACTAGTGTTGTAGCCTATTGCGATTCAGATTGGGTAGGTTGTTTAGAATCAAGAAGATCCATCTCGGGATATTGCGTAAAGCTTGGTGGATCTTTGATCTCATGGAAAGTGAAGAAACAACCAGCAATCTCAAGATCATCAGCAGAAGTTGAATATAGGTGTATGGGATCAACTGTTTTAGAAATTATCTGGGTTAGAGGTCTACTGAACGAACTGGGTTTTGCACAAAATGAGCATGATGTTCTATATTGCGATAATAAAGCAGCGATGCAAATAGCTTCCAACCCAATGTTTCATGAGAGAACCAAGCACATAGATATTGATTGTCATTTCATCCGAGAGAAATTGCAATAGAAGATCATTGAGACAAGGTTCGTGAAATCCAGTGTGCAATTAGCTGATATCTTCACCAAATCATTAAGTAAGATGGATCATCAGTTTTTAATCAGCAAACTTGCTATGAAAAACATTTTCAACTGCAAGCTTGAGGGGGAGTGTGAAAGTTGAGGATATTTGCTACTGAAGAAGCTGGATGATATTCAAATGATGAACAAACCGTTGGATTGTGAAGTGTTTGAATATGTTTAATATGTTGGTGAAGGAATTCGATCCTTTACCTTGTAGGTTGAACTCCTTGCGTTGTTATTAGTTTTGTGATTAGGTTCTTGTAGTTTATTTTGTTAACACATTAGTCCTCCACAATAGTTATAGTTGGTTAAAGTAGTTATAACTAATTGTAATCAGATTGTGATGGTTTACTGAGTATATAATACTCATTGTGGAGGATGAGGCTGGTTGAATTGAAGCCTTAGATGAATCCACGAAGTGTGGTGTCAAATTCTTAACAAAAGAAAACACTTGAAGTGTGGATAAATAGTTTCAATGTATCTATATGTTTATCTATATTGTTATTTGAACTACTCCTAGTTATTTGCACCAATACGTTTCAACATGTTAAATTAATCAACCGTAAATTATTCATCCATTTTTTTCGTTAGATATATTAAAATGATAACTTTAATCTCTTATTCATCATCAACACTAAATCCAACTTCAAAACGCAAATCCAACTTCAACTTCAAAACGCATAGGTGGATTCAAATTCAACCTAAATATTCTGCATTTTTTAGTTGAATTAAGTGTTGAAAAAGAATATTAGGATAAAATTCTTATTTTGACATATTTAATGACAAAAATGGAAATAGTTAACGGTCTGTGCAGTTACTATTTTTTTTTTATAACTTAAGAGTGCACGGAATACTATTTTCAAATATAGTGCATTTAACAACAACCGTCAAATATCTAAATATCTAGATGTAGTGATTCTATTTACACTATACAGAATATCATCTGACGTCGCACGACTGTGGAATCCCAACATCTGAAAGGAAATCACCCTTCATCTCCCCGGTGCATACATGCATGAAGATTTGCTTAGGTTTCCTTTGATCTTCTTCGATTTGAATGAATCGATTCTGAATCCCAGTAACTTGTTGTTGTTGTTGTTATTAGCTAGTCTGAGCTAGCTAGTTGGGGTGGTGGCTGTGTATACTATACGTAGGTGAGTGGTTACCTCACCAGCCCCCGACGACTCCTTCTCTTACTATCAAATAATGCCTCACTATCTCATTACGTCATTTTCAAGTTCACTTAATTTCATGATAGTTTGGCCACTACTTTCAACATTCCCAACTTTACTTCTTCAGTTCTGCTACATAATACATATATAAAAGGCTAATTTATGTCATAAACCAAACATGTCTTCTTTTAGTTGTTGACTATTGTTTTTTTATTAATATCCAATATCCTGCAGGTAACAAGTGTAACCCTCTTACCTTAATCATAGTTGAAATTAATGTATTAACAATGAATTGATTAAACAAAAGTTGGCAGTGTTTGTGGATGTCAATAACAAACTGGTCTTCTTCCCGGTAGTCCTCTACCTCTTTGTAATGTAATTTATTCCATGGACAAGGGAGACTTTTGTGTACAGTTCTGTGTAATGGATTAGGTTTACTTTGGTAATTAACCTTTCACATCCATAAAAAAAGTGTTAGTTCATAATATATATATATGTTAATTCATCTGTAAAATGTTTGTATAATTCTGTAAAGATCAACAATCCATTCTAATAATCTTTTTTAGTTCCAATTTTTTTTGTATAGAAAGAGATCTATATCTACAGTTTTATATTTTTGTACGGTGCGATATATATACTGCTAACTATATAAAACTGCAACTGGACAAGAATCATAATGCAAAATTTGAACGAAAAAAAACCATGAAACGGTAGTAGAATTTCTTTCTAATATATTCAAACTTAATTTCTCCAACTCTAACTAGCATTTGATTTGTTTGAATAAGGTTGGCCAAAAAAAAATTTGTTTTGAATAATGCAGTTATTCAAACTTAAAACTTTGTTATACCTTTGGTATGTAGATCTCCATAAGAAATGTCATTGACGACAAGTTTGAGCTCCCGTGTTGACTTTCTATATTTTAATATATTTTTTTAAAATCTTTTTTATTTTCTCCCCAAGTTGATGATGATATCAATGCACTATTCAAGTAATTACGTCTTTCATTTATTGCGTAAGAAAATAGCTAAAACTGTATATTAATGATGTTATTTCAATCAATAATATAAATTTTGGGGAGAAGAAAAAAGCATTACCATCTGATGTTCTACGCATCGTCAATGCCTTGTTCGACAAGGAACCAATATTACGTACTAATGAAGAAGGTTATTATTAGTGTCGACCGTATCGAGGTTTCTTAATTTTCGGTCAGGAGTCTATAAAGTTAAAACCCTAATCAATATAGTGCATTATTTCTATATACGATTTAACCTATTTTTCACTTTTTCTAATTATTAATATTATATTTGTTAGAGAATAATAATAATAATGTGACACTTATTAGATTGGTCGGTAAAACAGTGTAGAATTGCTAGATCCCTATAATGTTTGCCAGCTGGGATTGTGATTATAAATATGTAATTACAAATTAGGTAAACTAAAAATCATTTTAAAGATTTCACTATATCCTTAGATTGACTTGATTATCATTAATGTTTTGGATTGTTGCTCAATCTAGGTACTAACTAGCCTTGCATTCAAAATAGTAATTAGTAAATATAAGTTTAAGTGAGAAGTAGCAGTAGTTATTACACTTCTATTTATTGATAGTAACTTGTCCTGATTGTTTGGAGATGATATTTTGATTTATACTAATTAAATAAATAAATCAAATTGGTAAGCAAATATAATTCAAAATACTAAGCTTAAATTATCATAAAAAAATTGCTTTGCAAAGTAAGTATAGTACAATACTTATAAAAAACACGTACCAATAATTTAAATGGTAAATTGCCCCAATGCATCTGGATATTTGGAGATGTTGTTAAATGCACCCCACATATTGTTTTGTGTACTCGTATGTTTGAAATTATTGTTAATTGCACTAACTTGTTTTAAAATATGTTTTGTGCACCCTGATGTTTGAAGATGTTATTAAATGCACCCACTGTTAGCTCTTTCCGTCTCAGTTTTCCGTTAAAAGGCACATAATTATCTCGTGTGATCATAGAGACTCTTTCTCGTTTTACAGACTTCATCACTATGGTTCAAATCAATTGAATTTCAAAACCATGTGACTATCACGTGACGAAATAACGAACGAAAATAACAGTGAATGTGAATATGGTGTAAATTACAACATCTTCAAACATCCAGATACTTTGAGTCAATTTACCCTAATTTAAATATATATATATAACATCTGCAACTTCTGGAAACATTTGTGTAGATTTTGACTTTGCGCACTCTTCTCAAATATAATAATATATTGTTCTATATTCTGATATTAAAAGTTAAATTTGAGTGACGATAGCAGATTATAGTTTTATATTGTTCCAAACTTAGACTCTCTCATAAGCATTTTAGCATTTCAAATCAAATAATATTTTTCCATCCCTTGTTTGAAGAAATAATTTTCTTATTGTACTTTTATTGGGACCACTCCTAAGTAAATTAATTAAGTACAAACAATTTTTTTTAATTGTATTAGAACCTTAATACAAATATCTTTCTTCATTTTTTTTTCTTTAGGGTCTTACACGTTTTTCTACCAAGTCAATATATGTTATTTATTAACCTCATGACTCATGAGAGTGAAAAGTATGAAAACAAATAAGAGTTTAATTAAGCATCTAAAGTCATTTTATATTTGGATTATCTTAAATATTAATATTAGTGATAGTGATCCGTAAAAATGGTAAAGAACAGTGGTTGAGAAGTGACCAATGACAAGGTTTACAGTTTAGAAAATGATTCTTACTCGTTTCAATTCCTAACTACTTGGGACCCGATTTACTTATCATTGAGAAACCCCACCAATGTCACTGTTTCTTGACATTAATGGCATGGTCAATCCACTCTATCTTATTTCAATTCATCAAAATAATTTAATAAAAAATTAAAATATATATGGTTGAATTAAGAGGGTGTAAATTAATTTTTATAACTTTATAAAGAATTTATGCTTTATAATTTGTAGTCTTAACTAATTGCAATAATGCATCCAAACTTTACTTCATATTAAGAATTGGTACGTACTTGCTAAGCTAATGTGAGCTCGCTAGAGCAGTTGAATGGTGCACAGGTTGAGGATTCGATGAGCTTCATGCTTTATACGAAATAAGTTATTAAAACATAATCTGATGAGATTAGTCAGCTATAAACACGAAAAACAAATAACAAAATTTAAACGAGAATCTTTGATTCGTGTGTGAACATTTTGACTTATTCGGTTCGTTATATAGATCGATCAACCTAATTATTATTATAAGTAATAATCTTAATTTCTTACTTACTCAAATGCAATATACTATATTAACATATGTTCTATGTTTGTGTTGCATGCTGTCACTGTCACTGTCATCTTTTCTTCTTGTCTTGTTGAGCTTCCATATCTTGCACAGAACGATTTCGGAGGAACATATGTTCTTTGCTAATTTCCTTGGAAAAAACGAAAAACATAACGTGTATGTTACACTTGTTGTCTAGGGTTTTAGATTTACAGTATATATATATATATATGTTTTTTTAAAAAAGTCTAATTGCTCGTCATGTTTCTGCAAAGATTAATAAACTCGTGGCGAAACACCAATATTCTTCCAACTTCAAATATAGTTTATACACCATCAACAACATAATTTACAACAGAAAAGGGAAAACAAGAAAAGTCTAGATATAACGTCCCATGAAGGACGATCAATACATAAAAATCGCAACCCTACAAAGCATCACATGAAATCCGGTATCCCTAAACCTTAACACATCCAGGGGAAGCAGAAAAAAAAAGTATATGGAGGTGATAAAAGTATGTAGGATCCAACTCTACAAAGTTCATATATAACGTTAATATTATATATTGGCTATTGGAAGAATTATATATAGCTCCCTCTAGCTCATTAAGCCATCAATTCCGCTTAGTTCGAGGTCGTTGAAATCGGGCCATTCGATCGAGCTACTACGTACCTCCATGCTCGGGTTTGTGATTAAGGCATCGGTTGAATATAGTGGAGGCAACTGCCACATAGAATTCACAGAGTTGTTGTCCTCCTGACTAAGAACAGGGCTAAGCTCAGGTTCTTGAACATGACATATAGTGCTATCGGGCTTGTTCAGATTGGATGTTTCGAAGTTGCATGGGTTCTCTTGCAGCTCAGCAAATGGAAAGTTCTCATGCAGAGAAGAACCTGACCCGGCAGACGATGGTAAGGAGCTCTCTGACTGAGCTAGTGAGGTCAGTAGTTTTAGGGTTTCCATGTCGGTGAAACTGTTTATTAACTTGTTGTCGATTGAGGCAGAATTATTACCAGTGAGAAGTGATAGGTCATAATTGGATGGGGTTTGAAGGAGAAGTTGAAGATACTGAATTTTGGCTATGGCTTCTGCTTGGAGCCTTACTGCATGATCCTCAAGGGATTGATGGTCCAGAAGCTCTTTGAGGTTGGCTAGGGCTAGGAGCTGAGGAAGGCTTGAGAATAAGTCGGTTCTAGGCCGATGAGTCATCGGGTCGAAACCCATCTGGATCAGCTTCTTCTTCAGATGGGTGTTCCAAAAGTTTTTAATCTCGTTGTCAGTACGACCCGGTAGGTGACTTGCTATGGCTGACCACCTTAAAAAAAACAAAGAAAATACCAATAATTAGCAAAATCATCCCTTTTTGAGCCAAAAAAAGAGGACATGGCGAAAGTAAGTAAATATGGATAATTACTTGTTCCCAAGGATTCCATGGAGATTCAGAATTGTCTGTTCTTCTTCAGGAGTGAACTTGCCTCTCTTGATATCGGGTCGCAAATAGTTTGTCCATCTCAGTCTGCAACTCTTACCACATCGATTGAGACCTGAAACAGGAGAACTCTTTTATCATCCAAAGAAGTTTCTTGTTATGAATAAAACACAACATATCGATCCAGACACCGATACGGAGAATTAGAGTTATATATATTTACCTGCATTTTTAGGGAGAGCTCTCCAGCTGCCATGGCCATTCTTCTGTATATAGTTGACAAGAACCTCATCTTCTTCAGACGTCCATGGACCTTTCTTCAGTCCACTCTCATCACAACAAGGAGACCTTCCCATTTCGTTAAGCTTTTCTCTTCCCTCTCTATCCTCTTCTCAGAATCAGGGTCTGCCTCCCTGTTCTCCAACCACAACAGCAGCTTCATATAAATAGTCCCAAGCCTCTTTGCTGTGATGCCTCCTTAGTCAAACCCAAATGTGTTTGACCCATGTGGTTGCTTCTTATTTGCTACCTATACAATAATACTTCTTTGCTTTTATGGGAAAAAATACGACACGTATACTCACTATAATTAATTTATCGTACTCCTCAATAAGGGACCATTATCTGTATACTTATGTCGAAGGAACATGTTTCTTTTCTTTGGTAAAAAAATGAAACATGTTTTTACACATCTATCATATATGATTAAGCACAGATATTGCATTGCGTATTTATTAGGACTATTTTTATCTTTACATAACAAGTGGTCTAAGAATTAACAAGATATCATGTCGGGCCTGAACATGAGAGAAACGTCGGGATTACAAAGTGTCTGTCTTGTGCTTTAAAATAAAAATAGATCTGACACTGCGGGGGAGAGTTGAAACCCGGTGAGTTTGGGGACTACTACTCGAGTTGGTGTGTTCGTAATTAGTCATAAAATATACAAAGTGACTACATTTTTCTATTACCAATTACTTTTAAAATGAAACTCAAATTGTATAAATGATTGTCCTTTGTTTTTCCATAAAGTTTTACTCGGCCCCATGTAGAATTTAACATTACAATTCACAAGAAAATAAGTCAATGTTGTACTTAATAAATATTGCACTGATTTAGTATATCCCTTAGGGTAAAATTATCAAATATATATCACACAAGTAATATTATATTAAGTTAAATAATACGAGATAGTCGTATCAAAATCAGGAAGTTGCCACACTATGCAAACTCTTATTTGGTCACTTTTTTAATTATTAATAATTTTCGGGAACCAAACACAGTGATTAAAGAAGTGCGATTAACTAATTAATAAGATAATATTGGGAATATATATAATAAATTACATATGCCTGGACTCTGGACTGTATAGTATTGCTTGGTGCTGTCAGCTTAATCATGTATGTCTTGCATCTCCAAATAAATAACAAAACCCTTGCTTTGCTACGGCTGCGTTTGAGGGCGATGCCTCGTAAAGCTATCGCTTTCCTCGTGTTGGCTGGCGATCGCACTTTCTAACCAAACCAACCTCTCTCGCATATACAGAGAACAGGAAAAGAAAATATTATATTTGATTAAGAGAGGAGGGAAATTACTAATTGATCACAATATAATAAGGATAAATAACTAACCTAAATGTTTGACTATTGTTAAATACATCAAAATGTTTAAAATTGTTATTTTGTGCACTATTAAGTTATAAAAAGTTGTTAAATGTACCAACCGTTAAATATCTATATATTTTTGTCGTTAAATATGTCAAAATGACAATTTTGTTATCTTGTTCTTCTTCGTATCATTTTCACCACTATATCCAACACCAAAATGCAAATTTGGTTCTTTAACCCAAATCTTCATTTTGGGGTTGAATTCAAACTCAAAACTATTATTTTTTTTTCATTCAAACCCAAAATCTGCATTTTTTGGTTGAATTCGAGCCAAAATATGCATTTTGGGTTGGATTCGAACCCAAATCTGCGTTTTGAAATTAAATTTAGTGTTAAATATGATATGAAGATGAACAAGACACTAAAATTGTTGTTTTGACATATTTAACAGCAAAACTGGATGAATAGTTAACGATTGATGCATTTAACAACATGTGTCAAACGTGTAAGTGCAAGTAACTACATGTGTGCTGCAAATAACAACATGAACAAACATATTTGTACATTGGGGCTATTTATCCATATAATAATGATAAAAAATTTGGTGATTATGCAAAGCACGACAATATAGATATTTAGTGCAACGTTTCCAACAAATTTGATATGTTTATTTTGTTCTACTTTTCAAAACTGATATCTCATTACCACTTTCCCTATAAAGTAGCAAAATGCCAAAGGCAAATAAATGGAGTTTTTGGTAAAAGTATATAGGGATTTAAAAAACAGATATTACGTATTAAGTAGGGTTAATTTCAAACCTAAACTCAAATGAAAATGAAGCATAACATCAAAGAGAAGGACCACTTAAATTAATGGGTCAAACTAACTCAAGGACAACAGGTTACAACACAAAACTTCGATCAATTTCTCTACTTACCCATCTTTATTGTCGGCACTAATTTCATTCTTCCAAGCAACAAGGAAATGTTGTATAAGCATACCACACGGTGCTTAAATGGTTTCATTCGAGCTATGTAACATATTTTTATATTTGCTACTTATTAATTGTTATAACGAGGAAATAATCACACGGTTAGATATAATTACCTTGACGTTTTCTATCGATTTATTACATCCACATGAATGCTCATATATTAAGAGTAATTAAATTAAGCTAAGCCATATGAAGAAGAGATAGATATAGCAAAGAGTTTTTTTTTTTTTTTTTTGTAATTATAATTTATATAGCAAAGAGTTGCTTGTGCTAGTGGGGTTCCTTGTCGGGATCGTTGAACCTTTTTTTTTTTATAAAGAAAGTAAATAAGTAGGGTAGGGAATGATGTCACATCTTTAACTATATATTATTAAAGAATGGTTTTTTTATTCAATAAATATGTCAGCTATAGCCTGATTTGCTTGCTCCGTTACGCTTCTACCCAACACACATCTAAACTCGGACTTTATGTGCTTCTTCCTCCATGCATGACACGTACGATGTTTTCATGCCCATGCAACGAGAGAGAAAACCATGCAGAAAACCCAACCCTATTATTACGAATAATTACTTTAATTATATATATACTAAAAATTTGATACGCGTTTTGCGCGATAACTATCTTTTATATTAAATATCGTGTTACATATATATATAATTTACTTGTTATTTATTAGATTATAAAATTATTTTTAATTAAAAATAAATTTGACTTAATATTATACAATAAAAAAAATAAAGTATATTTATAAATAATATTAACCCTATTAATATTTGTTTATAATATAAATTATTTTATTTATTTTAATATTATAATTCTGTTAAATAAAATCAAGATTAAGTCTATTTATTTATAAAACTAATTAAAAAAAATACATGAATGATTATTGAAAAGCAATAGTGACAATGTTAGTTAATATTTTTAAGTTATTTTTGTGGTTTTTTCACTTCTATTTGTTTAATGTGTGAATGAAAATGATAATAAAAATATCTACAAATGAAATTATATTTATTTTCTATTTATAAAATATTTTAAGTCTATACATATAAAAATATTTTTTATATTTTTTCAATATATTAATGTCCATATAATACTTTTAACTTACCTATTATGGTTTATGACTTCTATTAGTTTTATTTACTTATATAAAAATGTCAAAAATTTATCTTCATATTATTATTATTCATTCATATACTAAATTTATATTACAATTTTAATTCTAATAAGCTAAACAATGTTGATATGCAATTTGATAAAATTATTGTTTAATAATCTAAATTTATATTTAATTTATTTATTTTTTAATTGCTAGTATTTATATGTTCATACTTGTTGTTATCCATCAAATATAATATTATGTATTTTAGTATTTTATAAAACCTACTAAATACAATATATTTAAGATAAAATCATAAATCTACATGTAAAAATAAACAAAAAATGTTGAGATTTTATAACTTATCTTGAGAGTGAATGAGAAGGTTGAGAGGAGTTTAAAGTGACTTACATGGCATACCACTTAGGAGTGAGATTTATATGTTTGACATGGACTAATTAAAATTAATCATTATGACATTAAGAGTGAGAAAATGTATCAAAAAGTTTATTTGTCACAATTGTATACATTCTAACAAAAGTAATATATACTAAAAAACTGATTCGAGCTTTGCGGCTTGCGCAATATAATAATTATTTTAGTTTATAAATTAATAATATTTTTTAATAAATATAAATATATATTTATAACATGTCTATTTATACTTTATTAAAGTACATTTAATTAATATTAATTCAATTACACAACATAAAAATTAATTATATTTATGAAAAAATGGTAAACTTATTTTTATTTTTATAATATTATACAATATAACAATTATTAACATTTTATAAAAATATTTGAAAATAAATGAGTAGATACTAAAAACAAATGTAACCAATTGTGAATATGATGCTAATTAATAATTTTAAAAATCATTTTATGATATCTATTATTTTCATATATTTTTAAATAAATACAAACTATTAGAATATATATATATATATATATATATATATGTGTGTATGTATATATATGCATAATAGTTATAGTAATTATAAATTATTTTTAAATTTTGTAATATATGTTGATTCTAATAGAATATAACGATGATATTTTATAAAAATAGTTCTAAGAAAAATATGAAGAAATTATATAAATTATTATTATAATTTTTTCATACCCTAAATTTTATATCATAATTATAAATATCTACATAAAATTAAAATGTGATTATTATTTTCATAAAATTGATGTATAATATACATAATAATCCTTAATTTCATCTTAAATTATCTTGTAATAAAAATATTTAATTTATACATCTTCTTACTTTTCATAAAATATAAAATTTAGTAAATAAAACA
Source organism: Chamaenerion angustifolium (assembly GCA_946814005.1). Taxonomy (NCBI): domain Eukaryota; kingdom Viridiplantae; phylum Streptophyta; class Magnoliopsida; order Myrtales; family Onagraceae; genus Chamaenerion; species Chamaenerion angustifolium. Next base: position 31,586,965 of record OX328268.1, read on the forward strand.
AACTTAAGAAAAATCATAAATGCACTTAGAAAAAAAATAAGAAGATATTAATGAAATTTTGTAACTTATTGGGAGAATGAACGGGAGAGTTTGGAAAATTTTAAACTATGTTCCATGACATGCCACTTATGAGTGAGAATTATATGTTTGACATGAACCAATTAGAAGTTATGAAATTGACATTAGGAATGAGAAAATGTCTTAAAAAACTTACTTGTCACAATTCTACATAATTTAGCCAAATAGATAGATAGATAGATAGATAGATAGATATAGACAGCTCAATGGAAGAATGATTACCTAATAATTAATTACTGTTTTCTTTTCAGTTATATATATATTCCTTTTTTATTCAGACCATGTATTTCGACCCATTTATTAATTAATGTATATATCTGTATCAAAATATTGTTCACGTATTGGAAAGATTTTATTTTAGTGATATATAAGCTATCTAATTTGTTATTTTTCCCCAAAGAAGAAGTTGACCTATTTTTCCACTAATATGTATATATAAAAATATTATCAAGTGTCAATTGACCATATATTAATTTTTTTAATTTATATAATCTATTTAATTAAATATCAATTCCAATTAATTATAAAATCATAATATAAAAGTTAATTATATTTGTAAATGTTTTAAAAAAAATATGTAACAGTAACACACTATAAAGACTAAGTATATATATATATATATATATATATATAACTAGGCTTGTTTATTTAAACTGGTTTGGTCGAACTGGTCTGGTTTGGTTTGAATCAGTTTGGTTTGAACCGGTTTGGCCGATTTAGTTTCAAAATCAGACCAGTTTTTTAGGATTCAAGTAGACCAGTTCAAAATAGTAGTTTCAATTCAGCTCGAATCGACTTGTTTTTTTATACTAGTTTATATTTAAATTTAAATCAAACCACTTTAAACCTATATAATTTTAGAACCGGTTTGAAGCAAAATAAACCAAGTCGGTCTGAAATTAAACCAAACATAGAGATGTCTTCAATAAACCAAATCTAGAGATGTATTGGACAATTTGGACTCTCGTATGTTGATATTGGACATGATTTCAGTTGGTTGTGGAACAAATTTTCAATCGGTTCAGTGTGTTTTTCAATTGGTTCAGTGTTTTTTTCAGTCGGTTCAGTGTGTTGGACATGATTTTCAATCGGTGCAGTTTCAGTTTGAACCATATTTTTTTCTAACCAAAATTGTTATTAAAAAAATCATACCAGACCAGTTCAAACCGATTTTGAATCAGTTCGAATGAGACTATTCTTTTTAGAAATAGAAAAAAAAACTGATTTTTTACAAAGCAGACCAATTCATGAACAAACCTATATAAAACTAACTAAAAAATACATGGTCTATTGTTAATAAAAAAAATATTAATACGATGCTATTTAATGTTGTCTAACTTAGTTTAATATTTTTATTAAGTATATTGTTATCATATATTTATTTCAATAACCATTAATTATATTTCAATAATACAAATGATTATTTATTTATTTTTACTAATTTTTAAAATATGTTGACATAGGTCGATTAGAATAGTTAATTTTGTCAATTGGATAGAAAGGTTAATTTTATAAGATTTATTATCCAAATCATTTCATATATATACACCTCCTAACTATATATATTACTAATATGATATATTGGTATTACTCAACAGTTTAATTCCTTTTTCAGCTCGCTTGTGTATATTTCGAATGTCAATATATAGGTCATATTAGTAAAATATTTTATTGTTAATATCTTCTGCAGATTAAAAAAAAACACAGTTTCTTGTATTTTACTCTACATAAATTTGATAACCTAACTCTTGTTGACACTTTCATACCACTTAATTTTTTTTATTCTATTCATATACAGAGAAAAAAAAATAGAAAAGTATCTGTTATAAGGATCTGTTATGTTTTTCTTTTTCTTTTTGGTTGAAGAATGAATCGGTCCTCTGTAATATTAGCACAATATGCAATTCAAAGTATATCCTTGTTCTTGGGTGCGCTAAACGTAGGACTAGTTACAAGTAAAACTGGTCGATCGGCCGTTCCTTTTTCTTTTTTTTTTTTACATTTTCGGTCAGTTGTCTAAATTTTTTGTTCGTTTTTCTCTACAAAAGTACCCGATCAAAAAAACGTATAAGAAAAAACAAACTGCCCGGTCATATTATGTTTTTTTTTTTATTTAAACCGAAAATCTAAAATACACATTCAAACTCAAAATGAACACTCAAAACCATATTGAATAATAAAATAACTGTATTGTACCATGTTTATACAATTTTTTTACTAAAATCGATTGAATAATTAAAAGACCAATTGAGCAACTAAATAAATATTAATGAATTGATCATATTAAATAATATAATATATATACGTGATACTGGTCGGACCGCCCCCACAATTTTTTTAATCCCCAAATCGAACTAAAAAACCGAAACAAACCAGGAAAACCGGAACCATTCTTTTTCGGTCCGTTTATGCTAATTTTTCGGACTCACATTTTTCTTTTCCCCCTAGGACTAGCTAGCTAACATATCATTACACAGGGAAGATTATATATATATATATATATTATAATAATGAATCTTATTATATATATATATATTATAATAATGAATCTTATTATATATATATATTATAATAATGAATCTTATTTTTTTATTAGGGTTAATTATATAAACAAATGAACTTTGAGGAAAAACCAAACAACAAACGGAATTTTTTTTTTTACAAACAACAAACCAAAGTACTTTTGGAATTGAATATTCAACAAATCTATCTCAAATTCTCATTATGTTTGAAAGGATCTTTCAATGTTTGAATGAGTTATTAAGTCGTAATACTATTTCCTTATAATATTTCAACTAATGTTTACTTAATAACTCCCGCAAACGTTGAAAAGCCTGTTCAAACATAATGATAATTTGAGGTAGGTTTGTTGATTGCTCAATTCCAAAAGTTTGGTTTGTTGATTGTAAAAAAAAAATTCAGTTTGCTGTTTGATTTTTCCTCAAAGTTCGATTTATGTTTTTGGTAATTAACCTTTTTTATTATTATGTATCAAGTACTTAATATAATGTTAACACTCCAAGGCTTGTTCATTTAAACTGGCTCGGTCGAACTGGTCAGGTTCTAATCTAGTTCTGGTCTGGTTTGAACCGGTTCAGCCGAACTGGTTTTAAAACCAAACCAGTTTTTTAGGCTTCAAGTAGATCAATTCAAAATAGTTGTTTCAATTCAGTTCGAATCGACTTGTTTTTTTGATACTGGTTTATATTTAAATTTAAATCAAACCACTTTAAACCTATATAATTTTAGAACCGGTTTGAAGCAAAATAAACCAAACCGGTCTGAAATTAAACCAAACCTAGAGATGTCTTCAATAAACTGAACCTAGAGATGTATTGGACTATCATATGTTGATGTTGGACAAGATTTTAGCTGGTTGTGAAACATATTTTTAGTCGGTTTAGTGTGTTTTCAGTCGATTCAGTGTGTTTTTCAGTCGATTCAGTGTTTTTCAGTAAGTTCAGTTTTGGTTTGAACCAGATTATTTCTTAACCAAAATTATTATTAAAAAAACTAGATAATACTAGTTCGAACCAGACCAGTTTTTTAAAAACAGAAAAAATACTGATTTTTCACAAACCAGACCAGTTCAGTTTTGAATCGGTTCGACCCGACCCGACCCGATTCATGAACAAGGCTAAACAATTCTTTAATTTCCACTTAATTTAAGATATTAAATCAGGTAATATTCTAATATATATATCTTGGTGTTGCTGTTGAGTCTTTCTAATGGATGATGGTGACACTTTCTCTAAGGCTTCACTAAAGCCTAAGTATGGAGTAAAGTTAGAATTATAACATATATAACAAAAAAATATATTTATATTTATATCTATATTAATTTGGTTAGAATGTATACAGTTGTGACAAATAAGTTTTTTGATACATTTTCTCACTCCTAATGTCATAATAATAAATTTTAATTAGTCTATGTCAAACATCCAATGAATCGGTGGCGCCCTTGATTTTCTTCTACTTTTCTCTATCTAACTAGCAGCCCTAGCTAAATGAATTAAATGAATATATATATATAATGAATATCAATGTGTATTGTAGGGCCTCAAATATCTTGTGTAATTTCATCATCATATATTTGCCGTTTCAAATCATGCACAATAACGTACAGCAAAGGTTCACAATAACGTTCCATTCCATTAGTGGTGTTTTCTTTAGCTAGCTATATATATACGTACGTATATTTTCCAGCTAATCAATTAAGTCAAAAAATTTGTGTCGGACTTGTCGAGTATGTACGTGGACCAACCAGTTCGGACCCAATCATCACGTTCCTGAGTTACACCATCCCTATCAGAAAATGATTTTTACAGTACAAATAAGAATATATTTATTTAGGATATTGTTTTTATTTTGATTCTTTGCTAATTCTAACACACTCGTTCATTTTATATTTTGTTGATATCATTTTTCCTTAGTTCGCGATTCCTTTTTATAATAATATTCTTTATTAAGCTACCTGTTAAAATGAATAGTAAGAAGCAACAAAATAAAAATGAAAAATGTTCATACCAATCTTTATTTGGTGGGTGAATAGATCCACCAAGTTGGCGACCTATCTTACTAGTCAAAGTCGAGACCATGAAACAAGGGTTAGCTAGGATCAAAATAGTGTGTAAATCATACTCATTGTAATTCGATTGGGGTTCGATTGAGACTCAACTGGGGGTTTAAGTTCGGGTATTAACCCAGACCATGTTGCCACCCATGGAGTCAGTCTCGGTCAAGAACAAAACTCGAGTTCCAATCGAATCGGAATTCAATTGTAATATTTAAAAAAGTTTTGAATGGTTAAATTGTGTTTTTTTTTTTAAAAAAAAAATTCTATTATTTTTATAATTTTCAAAACTTATTCTATTAAATTTGGATGAAAAAATGGATACAGTGGACAAACTTACACTTAGGCCAAACATTAGGGCATTAAGGAATATAATTTTACGATTTAAACTTGAGGTGAGAAATTCAAAATTTAGTCAAATATTAAGAAAAAAATGTCGTATTTTATCTTATTAGTAAGTGGCCAACATGAGATGTGCACAACTCGGAAATAAATCTTATCTCTAGTCGACATGAGACATACTTAATTCGGATTCTTCGTACGGTAATTATAAGCTAAGGATAACATAGGATAGTCTTTCGATTTTGTTTTTACCAATGTATTAAAAAAAAAGTCGCGTCCCTAATTTTTGACTGGAAATTATTAAACTTTTAAATAGATGTACATAGTTAATATATACGTTAAATATGGGAGGGTATAAGTCATGAGATAAGTATGCTTTTTTGTCAAGAAATCTTCTTTATCACTCCACCATATGGCATTAACAAATGCAAGAGAGGATCAGTTTTTCTCAACCGTTTTGCTCATTAAAGTGGAAAAGGATCTAATTAAAGTAAAACCCTAATTGATATGATTATATATATACTTATTGGAATTGCGTACATTGTACATAATATTAGTCATTTTCAATATGTTTATTTTATGTAAAGGGATCTCTATATAATAACCCTTTTAAAATAGTAATTTTATAGTAAAGATAATATACATATAGTGGTAAGAGTATATATATATTTCAAAAATAGTAATTACAAAATTCAGGTATAACTATTTGACGATCTGCATTATAAACAAAGATTTTGAACTTACAACTCTATATTATTATTATCCCTTGTACATAGCAACACCGTGCTAAGATGACGTAGTGCTTTAGTTATTTTTTTTTCTTTTCATTTCCCCTTAATTAGAATTAAAGATTTTAGATTCGAGTCTTAATAATAGAAAAAACTTTATAGCCAACACTTTACATACTGATTATGGTACAAATGAGAATTATTCTAGGTATAACCGTATAAGCAACCATGTTAAGTACTACCCACCCCTTACAAGTTGACCATAGTGATTTTAGGAGTGGAGTAAATATATCAAGGAGTTGACTATGGTGCGAGTGAAATTATTCTATGTGTGGAGCAAGTATATCAATGATATTACTCTCCTAATATGTGTGGAAAATAAAAATGAAAAAGTGGTAAACATTTAGATAGGAAAGTGGTAAACAAAGAAATTATTTGATTTAATCAATAAAAAATACATTCATTAAATAAACAACATGATATATATATATACTAGAAATATGCTTCACACTTGCGTGATATGTGTTTTTTTAAATATAATTATTTATAAGTATATATATAAAATAAAAACATATTAACAAAAACAAATGACGATCATATATTACACATATATCAATTATTTAATATACTATATATTCTTATTATATTACAAAGAATAAAAATAATTTTCTTTTAAAATTTGTTAAAACAAATAGTAGATATATTATTTTTAATATTAATTACACTTATATTTTCATTATACCGATATATAATAGTATACAAATAAAGATTAATTGTATTTTTTCCGTAAAAATAATAGAAAAGTACTTGATGATAAAAATAAATATCAATAATCATTTCCGTAATGATAATTATTAATTACTATTTTAAATCTAACTTTAATATTTGAATTGCATTTAACAAAATCTTAAAAATATTAGTAAATATATTATTACTTGTAATTTTATCATGCGAATAATATTATAAAATATAAGGATTAAGTATGTTCTATTAAAATAACTGAAAGTTCAAAATTCGATACTAAAAGTGAATTTTATTTTACTAATTAATGATTTTAAATTAATTTTAATGTTTGTATAATGTCTATTATTGTCGTAAAGTTATATATATAAAAAAGTTCAAATTATTGGTTAATTTTTTTTTTAATATTAACTTTTAATTTTGTTCAATTAAATAAATAAAATTTTTTTAATCCATAAATTAATTTAAATCAATAACATTTAAATATAAAGTTCCATAAAACTTAAGAATTAAAAACAATATATTAACAATTCTTTTGTTAATATGTTAAATTTTAGATTGCATGCATACTTATAATTAGGTATATGATTTTAGAAATATTGTGATATAAGATATCACACTTAATTAATCTAAAATTTAAATTTAAATAAATGGACTTGTATTTCAATTATACAAATTATGTTATTAAATATAAAGAATAATTATATTTTTCGTAAAAGTAAGTAAAAATTGTATAAGTCGATAATAAAAATAAATATTATAATTATTGACATGTTGCTAATTAATACTTTTAACTTAATGTTTTTCTCATAGTTATAATATTGAAAGTATAAGTGGAATATGTTTGTTATACTAATAGTAACTGTCACTCGACTCACTCGTGTTCAATGTTTATCTAATTCGTAAAATAAGTCGAGTCTCTCTCTCTCTCTCTATATATATATGAAGTTATACAAAACTATAAAAAAATTATTAATAAACAATAATGATAATATTAGTATTTTTTGTTCATGTGTTAAATTTTATATTGTCTTGCATAATTATAATGAAGTACATAACATTAGACATATAACTATTGATTTATAAAAAAAGATATATAATACAAAAAAATATTTATGATTTAGTTTTTGCAAGAAATTTTAATACAATTTTTTTAATATGTGCACTTAATTTATTTTTATAAAATATAATATTATGAATTTTAGTATTTTAATAAAATAATAATAAATTCACATGTAAAGTAAGATGAAATTATGTCTAAAAAAAGCTTTACTTATATATTCACATGAATATATATATATATTTTAAGAAACTATACTTATTATATTAATTTTTTTTATATATGTGTTGAAATTTATATTGCATGCATAATTATAATTGGATACATAATATTAGACATGCAACTATTAATTTTTAAAAAATATATAAAATACATATAAGGAATTATAATTTAGTCTTTGAAATAAAACTTAAGAAAAAAAATTAATATGTCAACTTACTTGAATTTTGTAAAATATAATATAATAAAATTTGGTATTAATTAATAATAAATGAACATGTGAAATAATGATATATTATTGATTTTTTTGTAACTTATGTGGAGAATGAACGAGAAGGTTTGGAGAATTTTAAAGTGAGTTACATAGCATGCCACGTAGGAATAAGAATTGTATGTTTAACATAGACCAATAAAAATTGATTAATTTGATATTAGGAGTAAGAGAATACATTAAAAAACTTACTTGTCACAATTGCATACAATCTAGCTATATATATATATATATTGTATAAAAAAACATAAACCACCCCTTATAAATTTTAGATTTATGTGAATATTGTGGATTTGTACTCTTCTAAATCATTATTTTAGTTCTCAACCTACTCCGTATCCCCTCTATCAATTTGTTGGCTAATCTATTGAATAGGTCACGGTCTGACATCATATTTAACAGCTAAGGACAACGAAAGATGTTGAGATATTGGTGGTTTCAGTCAATCCAATCAATATTTTCTCAATAATGAAATACAAATGCATGGAATATACATATATTTTTTTGTCCTTTTATATTGGGCAGTACTCATACATATTTAATTAAAAATACATAATTTACCTTATTAAGTCATATAATTACACGATCAAAATTGGTAATTTTAAGTTATTTTTTAAAAATTGAGCAAAACATCACACCATCTTATTTTGTAAAATGTATCATATTACAATATTAAATAATTTATACAAATGTATTAATTCAAGACTTAAACACCTTTAAAATTTTCATCTATGGCACATTTACAATTTGAATAAATAGTATAAATCATATATTCGATCAGTCAGATGCATGATTATAGGCTCAGCAAAATCGATCAAAAACCTATTTTGGGGTTTAGTTGAACCTAGAAATAAAAGTCAAGGTTCACTTCCAAAGCAAAAATCATACAAAATATTGTTCTAGATGTAAATTATTTTGAGAAAAATATTTTTGAATAAGACTGTCGACATTTACTTTTCTGTAGTCAAGTCAGTAATAATCAATGTATTAGTAACATTTTTGAGACATGTTTTATTTTAAAAATTATATATTCTAAGCAAAACCCAACATTGAAAAATATAATGCATAATAGCAATTTTTTTAAAAATTAATTATAATAAAAAGAATATGTAAATTTGGATCCAAGCGATGCAAAAAATATGTGATCCAAACGATGCAAAAATACTAAATTTGAAATTACAGATTGACCATACGCTCTACCCTAAGTTGAGATATAACAATTTGGCTTACAAAAATTAAATCCAGTCTCTTTAAGTGAAAATTTAACAATGTTAGCACAATTTATGGAAAAATTAACTACTAGAGTTTTTGGGGAATTTTTTTGATCAGGTATATAATTTAATTTTTAAACTAACATCGTTTGTCCTCTAATTTAACCGGAAGAAAAAAAAGGGTGGGAAATTTAACTGTGTAATTATTTTAAAAAAAATGCAGCAAGTAGATAATTTAATTACGATATAAATAACACTAATTAGGCATTGAGTTTCAAACTTTTGGATTGACCGTATAGTAATACAGTATCGTAATTAAATTATAGTTAGTGTCAATGACTAATATAATACATAGATAATTATCCATGTACTATATTTTATTTTATTGAATAACTATAGAATTAAATTTTTCACCTAATTCATTTTTCCTTTTAATTAAATTAGAGGACATGTTTGTTAAAAATTTAATTATAGACCTAACTAAAATATTCAAAACAATTATAGTAGGTAGATAATTAAATTTTGTCATAAATGTCGCTAATATTATTGAGTTCGACTTAGAGTGTGTGAGTTTGATTCTTGTTTCCATCAAATTTTTATACCTCAATTTAGGACACAGTGTATGGTCAATCTATAATTCTTAATGTACTATTATTTGCATCGTTTGGATCACAATTCAAATATCTACTCACTGTATTTAAATTTTTTTTTTTTAATAGAAGAAATAATTTAATTTTAACCTATTTTGTTAAACCAAAAAAGTAAAACGCAAAAAAAAAGGAGTTGTGCCTTTTTTTGCACAACACGCACTCATTAGATCTATACACACTTTTTGAAATAATTTATATATATATATATTCACTTTTTTAAATATATTTTTTATTATAATCACTTTAAAAAAAATCCGTATAATAGCTAGATAATTAATTATCTCTTTAAATAATTTAAAAAATAAATATATGTACTAAATCCATACTAATCATATTATATATACTCAACGTATTATATATAAACAATAATTGCCTATATTTTATTTTAAAAAATATTTAATTAATACATCAACTAGAGGATTTTTTCTTTCTTTCATTTTTATTGTATAATTTTATATTTAAAAATGTATTTATTTTTAATTTAGTAATTCACAATCTTATATTTACCCTATATATTTTTAGTTTAAGTATTTACCTGTACTTTAATTCTTACCCCACTATAATAATTTTTTAATTTTTTTCCTCAGTCATTACGTAAACACCTAATTTTGTATATTTAATGTATATATATACTCTTATTTTATTAAAATATTATCTTATTTCGTGTAGTTATATTTGTTTATTTTGACTTACTTTATATTCTTAGATTTGAATATAATTAAAGAGATATAGTTTCAAACTTTCAATGATAATGTGATATGCTAACTGCCCTTTGATGTAAAAGTATATGTGACTTATATCATTATAATAAATTAATTAATAATAAAATGCCGTACGTACATTTCCTTGATATATAAATAGATTTTTTTTCCCCAAAGAAACCTGATTTACTCAGAAAATTTACGGATGAGAATTTGAGTACAAATTGAAATCCGAATAAAGTAAAGAAACAAGAGACGTGGTGGTCTTTCAACCAAATCCGAATAACACATCCCCTGCATAGCTTGCTTGGCTAACCAATCCGTACATTGATTGACGGATCTAGGAATGTACGCCTAACTGATCCTATCAATTGAGGTCGCAATTACCTTAGCGTTGTCCACAATAGTGTCTAGTCTCCACAAGAACCCGACTCCATCAAAACGTCCTGCCACCTTTTTTCGGTTGCAAGCTTCACACCTTTCATGATCGCTATGGTCTCCAACTCCTCTATGGAGAACACATCAATCTGAAAGGCTCGACCTCTGCATATCTGTTCGTCCCCCACCGACCAGACACCGTGATGCCGAAGGTTGTCTCTCCTGTGGAGTAAGCTGGACCAGCCCCACGAAGGTCTCCCCCCCTCTAGAAGCATGCAAGAAATCTGATGTGGGGAAGCATAGTCCCCTCAAAACCCGAACCTAAAGAAAATCCAGTTCCGAGAGGACCCGTGCTGGCATGTTTGCTAATATTGCTGAGTTGAAAGCTTTGAATTCCTTGAAGCTGAAGTTGCCTTCCCCCTTGGATTTCGTCATCGCGTCCCATCGTTTCTAATGTATTTTCCGGTCCCCATTAGTCGCACCCCACCAGAATATAACAATTAAGGCGTTTACCTCCGAGCACCACGCATTTGGTATCCTTATTACGCTCATCACATAAGTCGGGATGAATGTGATGACCGCTTTTATTAGGACCTCCTTGCCGGCATTTGTGAGAAAGCGGTTCCTCTAACTGTTGAGCTTTTCCCTTACTCGTTCCTTAAGGTATGCCAATGCGTCCCGTCTGGATCTCCCCCATACCGAAGGAAGCCCTAGATATTGACCCGGATTCAGGACCTGCTGTACTCCTAAGGCAGTCGTGACCTCCTGTTTGAAGTCGTTGTCCGCGACCTCGTTGAAGAAGAGACTCAATTTTGCATAATTGACATTTTGGCCTGAGTGTTTACAATACTGGTCGATAACGGTCTGTAGCGTTCGTGCCTTCTCCACGGTTCCACTCATGAAAAATATTGAGTCGTCGACGAAAAACAGGTGGTGGATGGATGGGCACGTGGCCTTCGGCTTGATTCCTTGTAGATGACCTAGTGCTACATGGTTTGCCATCATTCTCGACAATACATCAGCGACCAAAATAAATAAGTATGAGGATAAGGGGTATCCCTGTCTAAGCCCCCTCGAGGGCGTGATGGTTATGGTTCGCTTGCCGTTAACGAGCACTTGGTATGTCACCCTAGATATGCATTACGTGACTCAAGGATGACGTTGACTAAGGTGACGATGTCTGGGTCGATTGCAGTCCAGTTTTTTTGATAGAATCCATCTGGACGCGGTGCTCTCGACCCCCCCCCCCCCCCATCTGAAACGTTGCCGCTTTAACCTCCTCTATCGATGCTATGACCGTTAACACCCGGTTCTGATCTGCGTCAATATTGCCCGACACCCATGTACAACTTTCATCCCAATCTGTACCAATCCCCCCATTCCCCCTCTCCGATGAGAAGAGCGACTCGTAGAAGGAATGTAACTCAGATATAATCTCCTTTTACCCTTTGATCCAGTTGTCGTTCCCTCCCCGAAGTCGGATGATCTTGTTTCTCCTTGCTAGGGTTGTTTGGTGGAAGAATTTTGTGTTCTTGTCCCCCTCCTTCAACCATTTCACCCTAGCTCGTTCTTTCCAAAACATTTCCTCCCTTTTCCATAACACATGAAGTCAATATTTGAGTGCTTGCTCTTGGTCCTCCATGTAAACACCTGATTTTAGCCCGGGGTAAAAAACAAAAAAAAACGTACGCGAGGAATCGAACCGAAAAAATCGAGATATAAATATATATTATAAAAAAAGGATTATCCACATATATATATATGTGGCATTTCCACCGAAAGAATGAACATGGCCACATGGCCATGTTCATCTTTTGCAAGTTGAGTATTATAAAAAAAAAAAAAACTAATTAAATAATGAAGCAATTTGCTTATATAAAGAGGATGGACCGTAGGCTTCGGGGGAGGATTTGGAGAGAATAAGGGAAGACTTGGGGAGGTGATAAAACAAATACCGAAGGCTTCAACAAGCTTGGGAGAGTGAGTGAAAAAAATAGAAAAAAAATCAAAGTGAGGTATTAAAAAAAAAAGAGTGAGATTGAGTGAAAAATATCGGTGATTATCGGTATCGATTTCTCGTACGGTGTTTAAACCTCCAATGAGTTAGGTATATTTCTCTCATATTCAATATCATATTTGTATTTTCTAAACGTGAAATAAAATTGAGAGTTTATATACATATATTATATATTTATGTATAATATACTTGTTAATATATATATATGTATAATATATATTTATATTATGTTTATGTAATACTATATATATCTATATGTATAATATATATTTGTATTATGTTTATGTATTACTATATATATCTATATGTATAATATATATTTATATTATGTTTATGTAATACAATTATATCTATATGTATAATATATATTTATATTATGTTTGTGTATTACTATATATATCTATATGTATAATATATATTTATATTATGTTTATGTTATCTATTTATCTTTATGTATAATATATATTTATATTATGTCTATGTAATACTATATATATATATTATGTATATGTATAATATATGTATATGTGAAAACAAATAATTTCAAAAATGACTTAGATCCTTCCCAAACTTTGATGAAGGTTAAAACTCGGTCCTTGGACTCTCGGGTCATTTCTGGGACTTTATCGAGTGTTATAAATCAAACCGGAAAGGTTTTGGGTCATTTGTGCAATTTTGATTTTTTTTTAATTCAGCTCGTTTTTAAAAAAAATTATATTTTTATTTCTAAACTTTTCTAGCCATTCCATGATTTCTCAAAAATTTACAAATAAGTCTAGAATAATTTTTGGGTTATTTTTGGAATTTTACCAAGTGTTATAAATAAATCTAAAATAGTTTAGGGTCAATTCTGTAATTTTTTTTTAAAAAATTCAGTTCAGTTATAATATTTTCGAAAATTACATTTTTCATTCCTAAATTTTTCTGGATATTCCCTGCTTTCTCAAAATGTTACAAATAAGTCCAGAATAATTTTCGAGTTATTTTGGAGCTTTACCAAATGTTACGAATAAGTCCAGAATAGTTTAGTGTCATTTCTGCAATTCTCAAAAATATTTGTCCAATTCAGCTCAAATTTTAATAAATTTCATTTTGGTCCCTATATTTTTTTGGACATCCTATAACTTCTCAAAATGGGACAAATTAGTCCAACGAGCTTAATATCTTCAAAAATCATCCGTGCATGTTTTGACACGTTTAAAATGGCTCGAGAGTTAAACCATTTTTTTTTTGAGTACGATTAACTTTAGTTCTCTCTTGTTTATTTAAAATTAACTCAAAAAAAATGTTTGTACATGGTTTGTTTAATTTTAAAAAAATGCATGTAGTCTTTTTGGGCAAAGAATGATCAAAACGAGCAATTCATGCAAATTGAAAAAAACAATTCAAAAGCAAACTAAAGTACCGAAAGGGCGAATTATGAGCTTGCGAGCTTTTAAGACGTAATCAAACCCCCGAACTCGATTCTATGGACGTAGACCTTTCTAAGCCCTAGAATGTTAACTCCATGTACCCTAAGCAATTTTAGGATTCCGATTAGCCTTCAATTAATCAGTGGCGACTCTTTCATTTTTTTAGGTCCGGTTGATGACCCCGCTCGACCGGACCCATCGCTCACCAAGACCCGACATTTTCAAATTGAAATTAAAAAAATATTTTTCAAAAGGGTCGGGGAAAGTCAGATTCGACGTCCGACAATTTGGCAACTTTGCTGGGGATCTCTTTTAGAGGGTTTAGGCTTTGTCATGTTTGCTTTGCCATATTATATTTTGCCATATCTGTTTTGACCGTTTGCTCATGCTTGCAGTTTCAAATTTTGTCGAAAAGGCGATGTAATTGTAATAAGTAAAAAAAAAATGTAAATTCTTGTTTTGCATACACCACGCTGGTTACCATTACCCGCTCGGACCTGGATCACATTAAGAGCTTAGGGAGTTTAGTAGGGGAATGCGCCCGAAGCGGTTTGGACCGCCGACACGCACCCAAACAACTTAACTCGATGATCAGAATGGGCCCGTGATCCTCCTTAGGGGGTGAGGTTCCGCTGGTTCAGTGGACCTCGAAATTCCATCCATTTAGAACAAAAGCTCCACACCGTGTTTAGTCTTTACCAGTTTTGTGTGTATTTTCATTTTTGGGCCCAACTAATGTAAATGAGAATTGGGCCCAAGTATTTGGATACGAGATTGACCCACAAGCCATGAAGAAATTTGGCCCATTGATGTAAATGTGTTTTGTTTTGGCCCTAGATCATGACATGTATAGGATTGAGATTTTGTATTATATATTCCAGACCGTTGTAAATGTAATACGAGTCTTACTAATGAAGTTAAATTCTCGCATTTGCATTGCATTTTTCAAAAAAAAAAATGTAAGTTCCGTTCATTCAATCTCGTATCCTTAAGACGTTTCACGTACCATCTTTGGTAAGGATGAAAAAAAACATTGCCCTCACATTAAGGCCATACAGCCCCCTACGGTCGAAATTGCCTGAATATGGAAAGCCATGACAAAAGGGAATCAGAAATACGTGAACAAGAAGATTGACGAGGTTCACGAGCTCGTAAACTACAAAGTCAATTGGATTCTCCTTAACGCCTTGTATGAATTATGGAATATGGAAAATGTGTTTGCGTGATTAACAACAACGGAATACGTTCACAAGTTCCATTCGACACCAGCAAGTCCGTCTTTCAACCCGGATGAGATAATCAGGGATAGATCCGAACAACCACTGTCATTCTAGCAATGTGGGAGCACATTGGAAAAATGTGAGGGCAACGTAGCTAAGTTGAATGACACCCTTGAACAGTTCATACGAAGAATGAGGCAAATAAAAAGATTTTCAAAATACATGTCCTCGACTTTTGTTTGAACCAAGGAACAAGCAACAAATGCACTCAATGAGCTACATCGGTTGGCCAAATCCTTATAAAGTATTTTTGAAAAAAGAAAAAAAACTATTGCCATACATGCAATCAAAGTCTACGAATGGAATGAATGGAACATGAAGAATTTTGAAATCAATCATGCATGATCAATTGTGTATTCATCCTTCTTACTACGGTATTTTGGATTTAGGTTTTCAGGAATCCATGCGACATTCGAAGACTCCATCACCTCAAGAACATGAGGAGAGAATTATCCAACTAGAACAGACCATGCACGTCATGAGTTCCTGCACAGTGCAGTCAATCGTTGGCATGACCTCCTAGGTTGAACAAATATTGGCTCTTCTAAGCTCCAGACAGGCATGACTACCACAATATCCCCGACTCATCTTCCCGAGCAACACTACTATTGTGGAACCTCATCAATCTATTTCAGACACTTTTGCCATCCTGACCAAGCTCTACCTCCCACATATGGCCATCCTGACCAAGACCCACCTCCCACATATGGCCTTCCCACACCCGGAAGGACAAATACACTTTTAGGATTGGGTTTTCGTCTTAATTTCAAAGATTATGAAGTTGCTTGGAGGAAACATTTAGCCGAAAGTTCAGGGACATTGTTGTTTCCTCTCCTCGTCGTTTCATTCCTAGGCCCACCACAAGTAATCCAACTCGATGACATTGATGCTCATGAGGGCTTGTCAGGCTTATTTTCAACTGGTATCACCATTGGAGCTCTGAATGATTAAACTCCCTCATGCCTTTTTGATCGTCCACTCGTTAGTGGGGCACCCTTGCCGAATCTGATTTTATTCATTAAGGAGAAGGATCCGTTGGCTCACACGATATTGCAATTTGGAACACAAAATCAAGCAGATACCAAATTGTATCAATTCCTGAATGCAGTGAGTGATGAGTATAATCAAGAAAAAGATGATTTACTAAGAGAAAACCCGTTACCTGAGGTAAAATCGGCTTATGCAACTATCCGATCAAGAAAAGGACCGGAGACAAGTAATGGGTACCGCAGCAAGGAGGGACGTCGAGGTTCTCATCATCAGAATTGAGTCTGTCGTCTATGTTACACCTACCTCAGAGGAAGTGGCAATAAGAATCAAACCGACCCACGCCACTAGACCACATTCGACCACCGGAGGAGGGAATGTTGTTTTACAAAGTAAAGGAGATGAGAAAAAGAACTCTCTGTCGTTTGATCAAGCTGAAGCAGAGGCATCTTAAATAGAGCTGAAGAGACGCCGTTGTTGACACAGGGGAGACACCATCAAGATGTCATTGTTGACACGGGACAGACGCCGTTGTTGACTCCTGCAGAAGAGATGCCGTTGTTGACTCCTGCAGAAGAGACGCTCGCCATTGTTGACAACAGGGGAGACGTCATTGTCGATGCAGAGAGACGCCATTGTTGGCGTCGTCGATCGGAAAGGCTTGAAATGTTGTCACTATGGAACATTTCGTCACAGCAAGGCGGAGTACTTCCAACTGATTGGATTCCCCGAAGGGTGGAGAAACCCATGAAGGGACAACAACATCGACGCCAGCAACGTCGTCAACACGGGGATGAAAGCTGCGAAGAAGAAAAGCAGACCAACAATCACCTTGTGTTCTTATTTGCGTCCTTGCGTTCAAACAAATTGGCAACACTCTCACCCATGGGTAAAATTTCTCCTGGAAACCAAAAACTTCCAATGGAGATCAAAATCAAAGAGGTTTCACCCTATTGTTGTACAATCAAAGAATCAGACGGTCAACCATGACTCACTGATATAAAAAGATACATGGCGTACAGAGTTCCCGAAGAACGCAACAAGAAAATATCTGAATGGTCATGCGAGGAATGACTTCCTATTAATTTCCCAGTGACCCGACTATACCCATTTGAGATCGTGAATGCTAAAGAAGTTGAACCCCTAATGGAAGAAATTCATGAAGGTTGCTGATGCCCACACATGAACGTACGAGACTTAGGTACTTTTGGTTCACCATGACGGTTGACTGTATAGAACATGTCCAACAATATCACCTTTGTCAAGTGTACGCGAACCAAATCCACGCGCCACTGCACGAGCTCCATCCCATGATTTTCCCATGGTCTTTCTCAATGTGGGGCATCGATGTAATTAACATAACTTTCCCAAAGGCATCCAACGGTCATCGATTCATACTGATTGCAATCGATTACTTCACCAAGAGATATAGGTTGTTACCCTGGCGTCAATAACGGCAAAGGACATTGAATTTTCATCAGCGAGGACATCATCGTGTGTCATGGGATGTGTTGGATCGTGAAATCCTGAATGCTGATCTGGCAGTGAATTGAATGCCAGACAAGGTTGGGATGACGCTTCAGCTCCAACTCCGGTGAACCTGCAAGTAGGGGAGCGCAACAGAGGGGGTGCCTCTGGGTCCCTCTCCGATGCTTAAATGAGTATATGTGTGTATAAAACTCAAAACGTAAAGAACGTATGTAAAGCAAGGGTATTTATAGGGTAAGAGAGATAGAACCGTATAAAGGCAACTGAATATCTTAATGTATATTGAGTTGCTGAAGATTCGGATCGTGGGATATGGCAGTTACTGCGAGATATTGCAGTTACCAAATCTAATCTTTAGTGAATATGTGATCGAGATATGCGGGATATCTTGGCCACTCTGTTATTAACGGTTTAGTGGGACCAGAGGAGAGAGGCAAGGCTCTCTTCGGGGCGAGCACTCCCATGTCGAGCAGTGGAAGGTCGCGACTTGGTAGAGAATAGCGAGCAGTCTGAGAGCCTTTGGCGTCTCTATAGACTTTGGGCTCGATTCTGGATTACTCGATGGTGGGCCAAGTTTGGCTTGTACTTGGGCCGATCCGGTTCGGATGTCATGGGTTTACCCCCTCTATAGTTATTGGGCCTTCGAGGCCTTTTCTTACTGGGCCGTCACTATCGATACCCAACATTTGCCCCCGAAGCTTGATTGAAGTTCCTTCAGTCGAGCTTGATTTCCTGGTAGGGTTTTAGATAGTGACGTCTTTGGTAATGGTTCAGTGCCTTTGAGATACTTCGAGCTCATTTGGCGAGCAATTCCTTCTCTGTTCAAAGCCGAAAGAATATCCTTCCTTTTATTCCCTTTTGGCGATCACTCGAGGTGACTCAGGCTTATGGAAGTATATCTTTCTTAGTTAGGCGATCATTATCTACCCGAGGTATTTCTGCTAAAGCTTTATTAGTGCGTTGGCGACCACCTTGTCTCCTTAGTGAAATTTTAGCATTTAATAACTGCACGGTTGTCCAGAAATCGAACGGTCACTTGAGGCACGCCTGACATTTACTTTTCCGTAAACCCAGGGTAGCTTGACAGCTGTCTGTACCAGCCAACCGTTGTCTCTTGGAATTCTGACATTGCTTCGGTTTTTTCCAAAAGGGTGCAATTATTCCTCTGCGTCGCTTCGATTTGCTCGTGGCGGTTACTCCCCTTTTGGTCTATATAGGAAACGTCAGTTTCTGTATTCTGTCTTTTACGCTTATCCGCTCTCTTGGATTTTCAGAGCTTCATTGCGATCCTTTCCATTTCTTTTCTCAACCTTCTTCAGCCTTCTTCCAACATTTCCATGGCTCCTCGCAATCAGAGAGTCAAGCACACGGCTCCCAAGGGTGCCAACAAAGCCAACATGCCCAGAAATGCTGATGTCCCTTTGACCATCAGGGATGAAATCGTTCCCCCTTCAGTAGAGGAACAGACCGATTTGGGCAGGACTGCAACCACTCCTGTGGTGGTGGACGGGCCCGAGCTGAACACGCCTATTTTTTCCCCAAAAGGTAAACTTTCGCCCTTTTATTGCTCTGCTTTGGCAATGTCCTCTGATGTTCTTTGCTTTTTATGTTTATCATTGCAATATTTGAATTTGTTCGAGTAGACGTCAAGCCTAATGAATTGAAGCCGGCTTATTTTAAGACCGTGGTGGCGCTCGGTGGCTTCAGCGTGGAGGATGCTCCTAGATATCCTGGCCTAGGTCTGCATTTTCCTCACGATGGAGAGGTTTACATTTATGCGGCTCAGATCGATGCTGGGTTGCGTTTTCCTCTCTGTGAGGATTTACAGACCTTGTGTCAGTTTTACGGGATTCACCCCACACAGCTTGTCCCGAATGCCCTCAGGATGTGGGTCGGTTTCAAGTTCCTATGCTTACGCCAGGAATGGGTATATTCACTGACCCTGTTCCGGTGCTTCTTCCGCCTGGCAGCAGGGGCAAACCACCTTCACCACTTCCAATCCCGCTGGCCGAAGTTTTCAGAGTGGGGAGGCCTTCAGGGATGGGTTTGGAACGTCCATGTCCGCCTGGTCGACGATTTTCGGACCACCAACTCCAATTATAAGAAGTGTTACTTCTTTTATAAGAGGGGGGGTGCCCTGGAAATTGTTGATCCCGGACAAGGATTTCCCTCCTTCCTTCGAGGAGCTATCAGAGAGTGATCGAAACGCTATTGATGACCTATACCGGTCGCATCGGTCATCTCAGTTCAAGTCCATCCGCTCAGTGGCGGAGACTACCGAGAATGCCCTTGAGATGGCGGGTATTCATCAAGCCATGCCAATCTTTAATGATTGGGTAATTTTCTAACTCTTATCTTGCTTTATTACTTGTAGGGAAGGTTGTAAGCAAGAGCCAGAAACTGATAGGTCTCTTTGATGACCAAGGATTAGCGGGATTGTCCTCCGACCAGGCATTGCTGAACTCTCCTCCTCCCCCCTCTAGGCGTTCGTTCAAGAGGAAGTCTGAGGAGGTGCTTCCCTCGGCCACTGCTGACCCTCGCCAACCAGGTATGTTGCTTTGTTATTCGTAGATTTAATATCTTCATACTTTGCGGTTTTTTGTTTTTTGACATTTTGTCTTGTTGTTTTGCAGAGGAGTCCTCAACCGACATGGTCCGGGATCATGCTCCTCCTCCCTCCAAGAAGGTCAAGAGTGAGGGATGTCCGGAAGTCGACCAGCATCCTTCTCCTCCCCCTCTTGGGGGTCCTTCCGCTAATAAAGGGAAGGGTTTGGACGCGGTGCCCCCTTCTCCTTCTCCCCAGGGTCCTTCTGCCGCCAAGGGGAAGGTTTTGACCTTAGCTCCTCCTGTTCTTACTGTGCCCATGGCTCCTCCTAAGGAGTCTGGGACCAAGAAGAAGGGGCATGCTGCTTCCAGCTCATCGAGGGCTCCTGTGGATGAGCATTGCTCCCTTGCCGGCTTGTTTCAGCCGCTTGAATCAGCGAATTCTCGGGAAACTTGGGTCCCCTGTGGGGACCTTATGAAGAAGGGGTATCCTCCCCAGAAGAGCCTCCGGGGCAGCCCGGATATGTGTATGCGGCTTCTGGACGGGATAATTCCCCCCGCGGACCGCTCGATTGTTCCCACGGAACTTCATCAGATCGAGGGGTTCCTTCGGTCCCACTTCGAACGAGTGGCTTTGGTAAGATCTCATACTTTTATTTCGTAGAGTCCTCTCTTTGTCGTTCCCTTATTGTCTGTTGTCCTGACAGCTTTTATTCTATATTTGTTGCCAGTTCGTTCGGGAAGAGGTGATTCTTGGTCGTGTCTTCGGGGAGCTCACCGACAAGTATTCCAGTGTGCTCGCCGAGCTGGAGCAGTACCGAAGCACGGGGGTCACTCCTGAGCAATTGGGGACTATCAAGACGACTGCAGATGCAGCGATCGCCTTGGCAGATAATACCCGAGAGGAATACCTCAGGAAGGAGCAGCGCCTCCTTGCTGATGTCCAGAAGAGGGAGGCTGAAGCCGCTGCCGCTCTTCAGGACTTTGACGCTCTTCACCTGTGTTTAGATCAGGGAGAGATCGTCCGAGTTCGCCTAGATGCTGAACTTAAGGAAGCTCAGGCGCAAGGGGCAGAATCGGAGGCTCGCAGGGTCGCTGCCGAGGCGCAAAGGGACGCTGCTGACGCCCAGAGAGAAGCTGCGGTGGCTCAGATGGAAGCTGCGGAAGCCCGGGGGATTGCCTTGGAGGAGGAGAGGGATCAGTTAACTGCACAATTGAAAGCCGTCCCTTCGCCCCAGAGCGTAGTTGAGGCATTCAAAGCCTCTGAGGAGTTTGAGGACTGCGCTCTGAAGGAGATGAGGTCGGCGATTGCCGATTTTCTCCAAGTCCTGGTGGATGAGGTCCAGGCGGTCGATCCCAACTTTCCTCTTGGGGAAGTCGCCTCTTTGAAGACCTTCCTGCGGAGTCGTCCTTCGCAGCCCTCTGTTGCTGGCGAGGCTGCTCCTGAAGGCGAGCCCAGTACTTCTGCCCCCGAAGGCGAGCAGAGCACCCTTGCCCCCGAGAACCCCGACGCTTGAAGTCCTCAACTCCTTAGCGACCGTATTTATCTTTTTTAGATAGCCATTTTTGTATTTTCTGTTTTTGGTTTGTAATTATTTGTCGAAGACTTGGATTTTTCTATTGAATGCTTTTATATTCTTGAGCCTTTAATCGACTTCGAACATATTTAGCTATCCAATATCTTACTCATAATTACTTTCCACTTTTTTCTTGCTTTGTAATGTCGTCGACCCTTAAAGCCGTAGACCAATCATAAGTTAAACTTTCTAAGGATAATACTTTTGACACTTAAAAGCGTAAACTTCTAAGTTCAAAGAGATATTACCTTCTTTGAAGTTTAAACCTTTGAGGTGTTGGCCTAATAACAGGGGATTTGTAATTTGTCAGGCTTTATCATCGATAGTGATCGCCTAAACTTTCTTTGGCCTGACTTTGGCGTCAGGGCTTTCATTTTGCCTAACATTTCGCTAGGTCTTTTGGCCTGACTTTGGCGTCAGGGCTTTGCCTGACTCTTGGCGTCAGGTTTTTTGAGGCCTAACTTTGTTGTTAGGGCTTTTGTGGCCTAGTTTTATTGCTAGGGCTTTTTGGCCTAGCTTTGTTGCTAGGGCTTTTGTGGCCTGACTTTGGCGTCAGGGCTTTTGGCCTAACTTTGTTGTTAGGGCTTTTGGCCTAGCTTTGTTGCTAGGGCTTTTGTGGCCTGACTTTGGCGTCAGGGCTTTTGTGGCCTGACTTTGGCGTCAGGGCTTTTGGCCTAACTTTGTTGTTAGGGCTTTTGGCCTAGCTTTGTTGCTAGGGCTTTTGTGGCCTGACTTTGGCGTCAGGGCTTTTGTGGCCTGACTTTGGCGTCAGGGCTTTTGTGGCCTGACTTTGGCGTCAGGGCTTTTGGCCTAACTTTGTTGTTAGGGCTTTTGGCCTAGCTTTGTTGCTAGGGCTTTTGTGGCCTGACTTTGGCGTCAGGGCTTTTGTGGCCTGACTTTGGCGTCAGGGCTTTTGGCCTAACTTTGTTGTTAGGGCTTTTGTGGCCTGACTTTGGCGTCAGGGCTTTTGTGGCCTGACTTTGGCGTCAGGGCTTTTGGCCTAACTTTGTTGTTAGGGCTTTTGGCCTAGCTTTGTTGCTAGGGCTTTTGTGGCCTGACTTTGGCGTCAGGGCTTTTTTTTTTGGCTTCAGCTTGCTTCGAGTGGACGCGCTTTATGAAGGAATGGCTTTCTTTTATTGACATAATCAGTTTGATTACAAACTATGCATAAAATCTTCTTAAATGCTCAGAATTAAATGGACGGGGTAACCTCTCGCCTTCGATGGTTTCCAAATAGTAGGATCCTGGTGCGGCGATCTCTACTACTTTGTATGGTCCTTCCCATTTGGCTGAAAGTTTGTTTTTACTGTCCAGCCTTGTGAATTCATTCCTTCTCATAACCATCTCCCCCACGAAAAATTGGCGAGCGCTAACTTTTCTGTTGAAATACCGAGCGGTCGCCAAGCGCATTTTTGCCTGTGTTTTTTCCGAGAGCCATCTCTTTTCCTCTGCCAAGTCGAGGTCAGTTCTGCGCTCGATCTCGTTTGCCTCCGCGTTAAAGTGTAGGACTCTGTGGGTAGGCACTGCTAATTCAGCTGGTGCTACTGCTTCTGATCCGTACACTAAACTGAAAGGCGTTTCTCCTGTGGCCGCCTTAGGCGTTGTTCTGATTGCCCATAATACGTTTTCCAGTTCGTCTGCCCAGTTCCCTTTGAATGCTCGAACCCTTTTCTTGAGTCCTGCTAAGACAACCTTGTTGGCTGCTTCAGCTTGCCCATTCGTTTGAGGGTGATGTACTGAACTGAAGCGATGGTCGATATGATACTCTTCACAGAGCCATTTCAACTCCTTTCCAACGAATTGCAGACCATTATCGCTGATGAGTATTTTGGGAATACCAAACCTGGAGAATATGTTGACCTGCATGAACTTGATAACTTGGAATTCCGTTGTCGAAGCTAGAGCTTTCGCCTCTACCCACTTAGTGAAGTAGTCGATCGCCACTATAATGTGAGTACGCTGACCAGTGCTAATGGGAAAAGGACCCAATATATCGATTCCCCATTGAGCGAAGGGCCAGGCACCCGCCATTGGGGATAATAATGTCGATGGTCGACCCGATCGTGGTGCAAACTGCTGGCAAATTTCACACTTCTGTGTTAATTCGGCTGCGTCTTTTCCCAAGGTCGGCCAGTAATATCCCAGTCTGAATATTTTCCTGCTTAGTGAACGAGCACCTTCATGACATGCTGCTGCCCCTTCATGAGCTTCCTGAAGAACTTTTTCTGTTTCGGGTAGAGCAACACATCTGAAGTAAGGCGTCGAATAACCTCTTCTATAGAGTTCTCCATCGATGATTAGATAACTGGTTGCGAGTCTTCTAATCCTAGTGGATTCGCCTTCGTCCTCTGGGAGGATGCCTTTTTTCAAATAATTCCGGAACGGGGTCATCCAGGTGACCTGTTCTTGAATGTTGAAGACCTCCGCTCTGTTTTCAAGGACTGAACATAGGGCCTTTTCCAGAAATTGCACATCCTGGATTGTCGCCCCTCCGAAGGCTAGCTTACTCAAAGAATCTGCCATCTGATTTTCTTGGCGAGGAATAAACTCAATCGCGAAATTTGGGATTTCCACGACTAGTTTTTTGGCGATGCCGAGATATTTCTTCATCTTTTCTCCCTTTGCCTCGTAGGCGCCATTAACCTGATTGACAATAAGTTCTGAATCACTTTTTACTTTAAGCGCTGTTATACCCATTCCTTTTGCCAGTCTGAGTCCAGTGATAAGAGCCTCATATTCTGCTTCGTTATTGGTCGCCGGGAATGTCAAGGCGATCGCGTATTTCAGAGGCTCGCCCTCAGGAGGAATAAGAATTAAACCTGCCCCCGAGCCTTCTTTTGATGAAGACCCATCCGTATAGAGTTCCCAGATTTGATCGTCGTTTGCTGACTGACTTGGCCTGTTTCCTGCCTCCGCTTGACCGTTACTCGTGCTTTCCACTATGAAATCAGCTAGTGCTTGACCTTTGATGGCCGTTTTTGGCGCAAATTTGATCCTGAACTCGCTGAGCTCGATCGCCCACTTGACCATTCTTCCTGAAGAATCTGGCTTCATCAGGAAGTTTTTGAGAGGTTGATTGGTGAGGACCGTGATGTCGTGCGCATGAAAGTAAGGTCTCAGCTTCCGAGCAGCAATAACTAAGGCATAGAGATACTTCTCAATCTGGACATATTTTATTTCTGCTGAGTTGAACATTTTGCTAATGAAATACACTGGACTCTGAACATTATTCTCCTCCCTTATTAAAACAGCACTGGCTGCCACATCGCTAATGCCTAAATAGAGGAAAAGCTGCTCGCCTGGAACGGGTTTTGCCAGAGCTGGGAGTGTTTGAATATGCCTTTTCAAGGACTGGAATGCTTCCTCGCAGTCTGGCGTCCACTCGAACTTACGGTTGGCCCTCAAGGTTTTGAAGAACGGGAGGGACCTGTCGCTTGCTTTGGAAAGGAAGCGGTTAAGAGCAGCTAGTCGGCCGTTCAGGCACTGGACTTCCTTATGGCAGGTTGGCGACTTCATTTCTTCTATGGCCTTTAACTTTTCCGGGTTTGCTTCTATGCCCCTTTCGCTGACCATAAAACCCAGGAACTTCCCGGACTTGACTCCAAAGGCGCACTTTGCTGGGTTCAGGCGAACGCTGTGTCTCCTCATGCATTCAAAAGCTTCACGGAGGTCGGTGGTATGAGGATTGCCTTTGATGGATTTAACGAGCATATCATCCACGTAGGCCTCCATGTTCCTTCCCAGCATGTCCTGGAACAGTCGGTTCACCATCCGCTGATAAGTTGCCCCGGCATTGATGAGACCAAAGGGCATCACCTTGTAGCATAGAATGTCGCCGTCAGCATAGAAAGCAGTGTGGGCCTCGTCATCTGGATGAATTCTGATCTGGTTGTAGCCTGAATAGGCGTCCATGAAGCTCAGCATCTCATGACCCGAGGTAGCATCGACCAGCTGATCAATTCTTGGAAGGGGATATGAATCTTTGGGGCAAGCCTTGTTTAAATCGCGGAAGTCGACGCACATCCTCCACTTGCCGTTTGATTTCTTGACCAAAACCGGGTTGGCTACCCAGCTCTGGAATCTTACCTCTCTGACGAAGTCAGCTTCAATCAACCTGCCGACTTCCTGCCTGATCGCCAAACGTTTATCAGTCCCGAACGATCTTCTCTTTTGGGCGATCGGCTTGATGGAGGGGTCTATCCTGAGCTCATGCGAGATAATATCTGTGCTGATTCCTGGCATGTCGCTCGGCTGCCAGGCAAAGAGCTCTTTGAATTCCTTGAGGAGAGCGGTCATGGCCTCCTTCTGATCCTCTTTCAAGGTGGTCCCAATGCGCACCTTTTTGTCCGGACCATCGATCTCGACCTCCTCCAATTCCTCCATGGGTGCTGGTCGAGCCAAGTCCTCGCGGGGATCGGCCTCTGTCTCGATGGCGAGCGCCTCCCTTTGGTTCTTCCTGCGTAAACAGTTCACATAACATTGCCGCGAGGAAGGCTGATCTCCGAGCACTTCTCCAATCCCGTTCGGAGTAGGGAACTTCATCTTCTGGTGGACAGTGGAGGCCACAATCTTATTTGGGTTGATCGTGGTATGGTTATAGCCCCCAGTGGTGGACAGTGGAGGCCACAATCTTATTTGGGTTGATCGTGGTATGGTTATAGCCCCCAGTGGTGGACAGTGGAGGCCACAACCTTGATGCTTTTCCACCCCTCGCCAAAAATCACTGGCATGGTTATAGCCCCCAGTGGATAAGTTGTCCTTCCCGCAAATCCGATCAGCGGAAAGTCGACCCTCTTCAGGTCGCGTTTTGATTTGCCCATCTTTTCGAAGGCGTCCAGAAACAGGATGTCTGTCGAGCTGCCTCCGTCGACCAGAATCCTTGCAACATCACAGCCGTCAATATCTGCCGTAATGACCAGAGCATCGTTGTGGGGCGTGGTGACATGTGTCAAATCATCTTCAGAGAATGAGATGACAATGTTTTCTTCAGGTCGGGGTCGCTTCCCCAACTGAACTGCCGTAGAGATCTGAGTGGCGTAGACCTCTCTGGCGCTTGACCTCTCGCCGCCTGCGCCGAATCCTCCCGCAATCAGATTCACTCTCCTCTTGCTTCCAGAAGGCTCAGCTTGATCTGCAGGGGCTGGTGAACGATGTCTCCTCGGGGGCGTTCGACTTCGGTCTCGCCCTGCCACAAATTCCTTCAACATTCCCCCCTGAATCAGCCTCTCTATATCTCGTTTCAGAATCTTGCAATCGTCTGTCTTATGACCCTTGCACTTGTGGTATCTGCAATAGCTCTCGACATCCTTGCCCATGGGTAACCCACCTCGGCGAGGCATCGGTGGCCTCGCCAAGGATCTCCTCTCCATCTCGACTAGTACCGCTGAGATCTGCCTATTTAAAGGCGTGAAGTACTCAGGGACCTCTGGATGGCGAGGCGCTGGAAGAGACTCGACTCGCGGCTTACTTTCTTTTCCCTTCTTCTCCTTCTTGACCTCCTTCTTACCATCGCGTCGGAGTTCAGGGGTTACCCTTAGCGAGGTCGTCAGGAGGTTAGCCTCGATGTTTGCGCGCTCAAGGTCTATGAAACCTTTCGCTCTGGATGCCAACTCCTCCAATGTCTCTATCTCCTTTACGTGATAGCTGTTTCGCAGCTTTCTCGAGGCCTTGCCGGCCACATCCAGACCTCTGTAGAATGCTCGAATGATCTCCCCATCCGAGATTCGGCGATCTAATTCTGTGACGTTTTGATGAAAACGCCCGTAGAAGTTGGACAGCGACTCTCCAGGCTGCTGTTTGACCGAGTCAAGGGCGACCACGCTCTTCAGCAACTGGCGCTCGCCCATGTATCTCTCCAGGAACTTGCTTCTTAACTCTGCCCAAGTTCCGATTGATCCTGTAGGGAGGCCGAAGAACCAGGACGAAGCCGAACCCGAAAGAGTAGATGGAAATAGCAAAGCCAAATGATTGGGATCGTTTGACTTACCCAGAAGGGAGGCCTCATGCTTGTTGACATGTACGGTGGGATCTCCTCCACCGCTATACTCAGGTATGGCCCGAGCAACCACATCCTTCGGGATTTTGATAGCGACGAGCGCGTCGGTGAATGGATGAGAGAACTGCTCCTTGAAGGGAGCTATGACTGTCAACTGTCTTTCCTGGAGCCTTTTGTTGAGGAGGTCATCCATCTGATCCACAGTGCAGTACATGGGAGAGGCTCCGGGTGGAGGCGGACCGGAAGGATTGGCAGTATATGCGGCTGCTGGCTCCTTGGTGTGCGCTGGAGGTAGGGACTGCTGACCTGACGTCATCTCCTGATCCTCCTGAGGCGCAGCAGGACTAGGATTGGCCGCTTCTGAAGGTGAAGGCCCTGTGGCAGCAGGGCGGTGATTTTCCTTAGGAGCAGAGGGATTGTTTTCCTGAGGAGCAGGGGCCTGGCGGCGCGCCTGTCCTAGGATGGCTTCCAGCAAGGAGACCATCTCGGGGGTTAAATTAATATCCTGCCCCGCAATGTGGACTGTCTGCGGTGCAGGGGCTCCGTTTTGATCAGCAGCTGGGGTCGGTCTTGAATCACCGACATGTTCTCGGGCTGTCCGCAGAGGAACAGCATTAACTCCTGCTCGGCCGGCAGGTTCCTGTTGAAGCGGTGAAGCGGCGGCGGAATCAGAGCTATCTGAGGATCGCTCCCTAGTCTGATTCCGACGGTTGCTTTGGGATCGAGTTCTCATGGCTGAATTGCTCGTTTCCCACAGACGGCGCCAAATGTTGGATCGTGAAATCCTGAATGCTGATCTGGCAGTGAATTGAATGCCAGACAAGGTTGGGATGACGCTTCAGCTCCAACTCCGGTGAACCTGCAAGTAGGGGAGCGCAACAGAGGGGGTGCCTCTGGGTCCCTCTCCGATGCTTAAATGAGTATATGTGTGTATAAAACTCAAAACGTAAAGAACGTATGTAAAGCAAGGGTATTTATAGGGTAAGAGAGATAGAACCGTATAAAGGCAACTGAATATCTTAATGTATATTGAGTTGCTGAAGATTCGGATCGTGGGATATGGCAGTTACTGCGAGATATTGCAGTTACCAAATCTAATCTTTAGTGAATATGTGACCGAGATATGCGGGATATCTTGGCCACTCTGTTATTAACAGTTTAGTGGGACCAGAGGAGAGAGGCAAGGCTCTCTTCGGGGCGAGCACTCCCATGTCGAGCAGTGGAAGGTCGCGACTTGGTAGAGAATAGCGAGCAGTCTGAGAGCCTTTGGCGTCTCTATAGACTTTGGGCTCGATTCTGGATTACTCGATGGTGGGCCAAGTTTGGCTTGTACTTGGGCCGATCCGGTTCGGATGTCATGGGTTTACCCCCTCTATAGTTATTGGGCCTTCGAGGCCTTTTCTTACTGGGCCGTCACTATCGATACCCAACAGGATGCTGAAGTCAATTATCACCAGCAATGCCAGAAATCTAAATTGGTCGATGAGTTGTGGTCAACTATAAAAATTCATCTTCATATCGCCCACAAACAGGGGCAAACCCATTTTCCCTTGTTTACGGGACTGAAGTCGTGCTGCCAATTGAAGTAGAAATCCCGGATCCGCGCTGAAGCAGAGATAGATGAATCAGAATGGGCGAGATGCAGATACGAGCAATTAAACCTCATAGATGAAAGGCGACTCATCGCGCAGTGCTACGGACATTTGTACCAGAAACGCATGACTCGTGCATTTAACAGGAAAGTCAGTCCAAGAGAATTACAAGCAGACAATTTAATTCTCAGAAAAAAAATCTTCGAGTCAATCCAGACTCTCGGGGCAACTTTCTGCCTAAATTTGAAGGGTCTTATGACGCCAAAGAGACTTTCAGCAGAGGAGCCATGATCATCACCGACATGGACGACCAAGAACCCCTCAATCCAATCAATATGGACGCAGTCAGGAAATACTATCCTTAAGGAGTTCGTAACCATAAAGAGAACCTCCAAAAGTGAGAGAAAATTCCCGCTAAATCGAAAACCCGAAAGGGTGGTTTAGGCAAAATTTAGG
Organism: Chamaenerion angustifolium; assembly: GCA_946814005.1. Classification (NCBI taxonomy): domain Eukaryota; kingdom Viridiplantae; phylum Streptophyta; class Magnoliopsida; order Myrtales; family Onagraceae; genus Chamaenerion; species Chamaenerion angustifolium. Next base: position 31,617,265 of record OX328268.1, read on the forward strand.
GAAGAGGGGCATGATTGAAAATCTCCAAAAGGACAATCATGGCAAAAGGAGAGGAATCAAATCCCTGCTAGGTCGAAAACCCGAAAGGGCAACCTAGGCAAAAATTAAGGGAACCGAGAGGTGCAGTAAAAATAAAATACCGTAGGAAAAAGATAGAAAAGCGAGAGAACAAAAAAAACTTTAAGTCAATCCAGACTCTCGGGGCAAGTTGGTATGAAGGGATTTATGTCATCAAAGAGATTTTCAGCGGGGAAGCCATGATCATCACTGACATGGACAACAGAGAACTCCCCAATCCAATCAATGTGGATGCAAAAAAAACTCGTAATCATAAAGCGAGCCTCCAAAAATGAGAGAAATTCCCGCTAAATCAAAAACCCGAAAGGGCGGTTTAGGCAAAATTTTGGGAAGAGGGGTATGATTAAAAATTCCTAAAAAGAGCGATCATGGCAAAAGGAAAGGAATCAAATCCTTGCTAGGTTAAAAACCCAAAAGGGCGACCTAGGCAAAAATTAAGGGAATCGAGAGGTGCGGTAAAAAAAAATGCCGTAGCAAAAGGAAAGAAAATCAAGAGATAAAAAAAATGCTCAAAAGTGGACGACAGTGTTTCCCACAGTAGCAATAAAAATAAATTGTGAACGGCATTAATTTGAGTTGCCTCGACAACTTGCATGGATACACCTTGTGAACATAGCATGAATGACTTTAGGGAACTCCATCAAGAAGGACTCCAAAGTCGATTAATGAGAAAACAGTCTGAGAAGTCCGTACAAGCAGTCAGACATCTCGAGAAGGGTTTTTACCTCAAAAGTGAATTACAAGTTGATAAGCGGAGTTTTTAGGTTTTCAACCTCCGCAAGTCATTCTCGACGACCAGGAGCTGTAGTTATCCAGCTTCTGGGAGACACAAGCCGACAAGCGGAGTCTTTAGGTGCTCAGCCTCCGCAAGTCATCCCCAACGATCAGAACCTGTAGATGTCTAGCTTCTGAAAGTTACAAGCCGACAGGCGGAGCCTTTAGGTGTTCAGCCTCCGCAAGTCATCCCCAACGATCAGAACCTGTAGATGTCTAACTTCTGAAATTTACAGACCGACGAACGGGGCTTTGAGGTGCTCAACCCCCGCAAATCATCATCAAAGATGCTTCTGGCCAGAAAATTCTTCAACTTCCAGCTTGTTGATGGCAAAAAAAAAAACGATGAGCGGAGCCTTTAGGTGTTCAGCCTTCGCAAGTCATCATTGACGACCAGGACCTGTAGTTATCCAGTTTCTGGTAAATAAAAAACGACGAGCGGAGCCTTTAGGCGTTCAGTCTTCGCAAGTCATCCTCGACGATCAGGACCTGTAGTTATCCAGCTTCTGGGAATCACAAAGCCGATAAGCGGAGCCTTTAGGTGTTCAACCTCCGCAAGTCATCATCGACGACCAAGACCTGTAGTTATCCAGCTTCTTGGAGTCTTACACACACAAAAAAACGAGCGGAGCCTTTAGGTGTTCAACATTCGCAAGTCATTATCGACGACCATGACTTGTAGTTATCCAGCTTCTGGGAGTCACATGCCGACAAGCGGAGCCTTTAGGTGTTCAACCTCCACAAGGCATCTCCAATGAGTCACAAGCCGACAAGCGGAACCTTTAGGTGTTCAACCTCCGCAAGTCATCCTCGACGACCAGGACCTGTATGTGTCCAACGTCTGGGAATCACAAGCTGATGAGCGTTTAGACGCTCATTCTCCACAAATCATCGTCAACGAGCGGGACCTATAGGTGTCTAGCTTCCGAAAGTTGCGTGATGATGTTTGTCTACTATGTAAATAATGAATAAAAATGAGCCAAAATCAGTTGTTTGTCTTTGAACACACACTCATGAGATCACTTCCATGAGCGCGTGTCCAAAGAGGGGCAACTGTAAACACCTGATTTTGGCCCGGGGTAAAAAAAATAAAACCGTACGCGAGGAACCGAACCTAAAAAATCGAGATATAAAAATATATATATATATATATATATATTATTAAAAAAAAGGATTATCCACATATATATATACGTGTGTGTGTGTGTGTGGTATTTCCACCGAAAAAATGAACATGGCCATGTTCATCTTTTGCAAGTTGAGTATTATAAAAAAATAATAAACTAATTAAATAATGAAGCAATTTGCTTATATAAGGAGGATGGACCGTAGGCTTCGGGGGAGGATTTGGAGAGAATAAGGGAAGGCTTGGGGAGGTGATAAAAAAAAATACCGAAGGCTTCGGCAAGCTTGGGAGGGTGAGTGAAAAAAATAGAAAAAAATCAAAGTGAGGTATTAAAAAAAAAGAGTGAGATTGAGTGAAAAATTTCGGTGATTATCGGTCTCGGTTTCTCGTACGGTGTTTAAACCTCCAATGAGTTAGGTATATTTATCTCATATTCAATATCATATTTGTATAAATGTGAAATAAAATTGAAAGTTTATATACATATATTATATATTTATGTATAATATACTTGTTAATATATATATATATATATATATATATATATATATATATATATATGTATAATATTTATTTATATTATGTTTATGTAATACTATATATATCTATATGTATACTATATATTTATATTATGTTTATGTATTACTATATATATATCTATATCTATATGTATAATATATATTTATATTATGTTTATGTTTATGTAATACTATATATATCTATATTATAATATATATTTATATTATGTTTATGTAATACAATTATATCTATATCTATATGTATAATATATAATTATATTATGTTTATGTTATCTATTTATCTATATGTATACTATATATTTATATTATGTTTATGTATTACTATATATATCTATATCTATATGTATAATATATATTTATATTATGTTTATGTAATACTATATATATCTATATTATAATATCTATATTTATATTATGTTTATGTAATACAATTATATCTATATCTATATGTATATGTATAATATATATTTATATTATGTCTATGTAATACTATAAATATATATATATATTATGTATATGTGAAAACAAATAATTTCAAAAATGACTCAGGTCCTTCCCAAACTTTGATGAAGGTTACAATTCGGTCCTTGGACTCTCGGGTCATTTCTGGGACTTTATTGAGTGTTATGAACTAAACCGGAAAGGTTTTGAGTTATTTGTGCAATTTTGAATTTTTTTTTTTTAATTCAGCTCGTTTTTTAAAAAAAAAGTACATTTTTGTTTCTAAACTTTTCTAGACATTCCATGATTTCTCAAAATTTTACAAATAAGTATAGAATAATTTTTGGGTTATTTTTGGAATTTTACCAAGTGTTACAAATAAATCTAGAATAGTTTAAGGCCAATTCTGTAATTTAAAAAAAATCAGTTCAGTTATAATATTTTTGAAAATTACATTTTTGCTTCCTAAATTTTCTGGATAATCCATGATTTCTCAAAATGTTACAAATAAGTCCAGAATAATTTTCTAGTTATTTTGGAGCTTTACCAAATGTAACGAATAAGTCCAGAATAGTTTAGGGTCATTTCTGCAATTTTCGAAAATATTTGTCCAATTCAGCTCAAATTTTAATAAATCTCTTTTTGGTCCCTATATTTTTTTGGACATCCTAACTTCTCAAAATGGGACAAATTAGTCCAACGAGCTTAATATCTTCAAAAATCATTCGTGCATGTTTTGACACGTTTAAAATGGCTCGAGAGTTAAACCATTTTTTTTCGAGCACGATTAACTTTAGTTATCTCTTGTTTATTTAAAATTAACTCAAAAAAAATGTTTGTACATGGTTTGTTTAATTTTAAAAAAATGCATGTAGTCTTTTTGGGCCAAGCATGATCAAAATTGGCAATTCAGGCAAATTGAAAAAAACAATTCAAAAGCAAACTAAAGTACCGAAAGGGCGGATTATGAGCTTGCGAGGTTTTAAGACGTAATCAAACCCCTGAACTCGATTCTCTGGACGTAGACCTTTCTAATTCCTAGGATGATAACTCCATGTTCCCTAGGCAATTTTACGATTCCGATTAGCCTTCAATTAATCAGTGGCGACTCTTTCAATTTTTTCGGTTCGGTTGATGACCCCGCTCGACCGGACCCTTCGCTTGCCAATACCCAACATTTGCAAATTGAAATTAAAAAAATATTTTTCAAAAGGGTCGGGGATAGTCAGATTCGACGTCCGACACTCCACATTTGACCCCATTTGTTGATTGCTTAGGGCACTCAATCTCTTCTTGACCTAGTTCATCTCCCCCACGTTATTCTTGAATTGCTTCTTACTCTATACTGATAGGGTTCTCCTACACCCTTCGAGGTTCGGTCTATGGTCCTCCGTGATGGGTATCAGTCCCTTTTGTCTTCATGCTTTCTGTATAATATCATAGCATTCCTTCTTCTCGAGCCACATGTCTTTGAATCTAAACCGTTTGTTGCCTCTTAGGTCTGTTGGCTCCAGTATTAGAATAATTGGGGAATGACCTAACATGAATGCCAGTTTGTTTATGCATTGAGCCGATGGGAATTTAGAGCTCCAAGAGCTATTTCCTACTCCTCGATCCAGTCTCTCACTGACGCGGTCCCTCCTCTCCTATTGTTTGACCATGTGTATGGTTGACCCTTGAAGTCGATGTCCTCTAAGTATAGGTCCTATAATAGTTCGTTGAAGACGTCGATTTTCCTTTGTTCTTTTCTTCTCCCCGTGAGTTTCTCTCCATGATTGGATATATCATTAAAATCCCCTATGAAAAGTCAATGGTCTCTCCTATTCTCTCCTAGCCTCCTTAGGTCCTCCCAATTCCGCTTTCTTCTCATAAAGTCAGGGTCCCCGTAAACCCAAGTGACTCTACTACTGTGGTTGTTGTTGACTCTACTATCAATGAAGTTCTTCCCTTTCTCCATCGTATGCACCACTACTTCATTGGTCCACCAAAGAGTCAATCCCCCACCCGTCCCTATTGGATTGACATATACTGCGTTGTCCATTACCAATTCCCTTCGAATCATGTCGTAGAAGGTTTCAGTTTGCTTAGTCTCCATGAGGAAAATTATACTTGGCTGAAACCTTCGTTTGAGGTCTTTGAGGTGTCAAACTGAGAGGGGAGATCCCGACCCCTGACAGTTCCAACTGATGATGCTCATTTGGTCAGTGTGGTTGTTTGGGGATAGCCACTAGAGCCCCTGGGTTGTTCGGTCCGATTGTTAGATGTCGAACCCTTTGTTGTAGCTCCTGATCTACTGGGAGAACCCTTTCCACTTCTATCCACCTGAGTGACCGTTTCCCTACCCGTTATAGTCTTTATTGGTCGGTGTTGGTCCTTTCGATGATCATCCAGTTTCCTCCTCTTCCGTTTGTCCTTCCCATTGTCCTTGTCTGAACTAGTTGCTCGCTTCAAGGCCAGGCGTGGTCGAGCTGGTGGATGCTAGATCGCAGTACTGAGTGTAGGGACGTGGTTGTTGCTTTGTTGGTTGGTCCCTACGATTGTATATATGGTTAGGCCAAGCTCCCCCTGTTGGGATTTTTCGTCCCTGCCCTGGGGAATGCTTGTCGTCGAAAGATGCAGTATGTGCGGGAGCTGCTTCTTGGGGGACATGGAAGTAGCCAGAGTTGGAAGGGGTGTAGTTTGGGGTGTTTTCGTCAGTGGTATGTTTCGGTAGAGTTGAAAGAGGTGGGCCTCCTCCTGTGGCTGGGTTGTGTCATCCAAGAATGTGTTACGGTGGATATGGAATAAGTTGGCATCATCCGGTGGCTGGGTAGTAGGGTTTTGAGAAGGTATACTGGGTGGTATTTTTTGGGCAGGGGCTGGTGGTGGTGGGGATTCCATTTCCGAGATCTCCTGCTCGGTTGGCAACTAATTCAGGTCGAACATCCACTGCACCTTCCCTTCTTCCCCTCAACTAGGTTAATTTTGGTGGCTCTCCTCCGGATTCGGAAAGTTGATAGTGTTGTGGACTCTCCTCGTCTCACTGCATTTGAAATTGAACCCATATGTAGCTGACATGCGGGCGGTGGATTCTGCAGATGTATTCGATGTCGCTTTGGAGCTCTCCCATCTTCCCCCATCCCTTGACGCATTCATGACGTGTCTCCAAGTTTTACGAGTAGGTTCTCTTGTAGAAGTACCTTGTTTGTGTCCTCCCCCAAGTTGGTACCAACGGTTGTTGGTTAGTCTAGTGCCTTGCATCCATGGTCCATATAGTAGGCAACTCCGGTTATGTTTGGCCATGATGATCTCCTCATCACAGTTTTGTGATGTGTGGCCAAGGCGACCACATCCATAGTAGAAATCCGATAACCTTTCATATTTGATGGTCGCCTATTTCTCTTGTCCTTTGTCGTTAGTCCACCGGAACCCAACTTGTAGGGGTTCGCTCACATTGATCTCAATTTTGATTTTCAGATAGCTACGTTGTTTCGCTACTTGATCTGATTCCACCAAGAGGCATCGCCCCACATTATTCCCAATTTGACAGGCGTTTTCAGCATTACTCACGTCTAAACTAAGACCGTGCACTTGAATCCAAATTACCAGTTTGTCAAACTTCATCTCATCTATACTTATATTAGCACTACAAGTTCTTAGGTTTAGGCAATGACCATGCACCGACCATGGGGATAGGTCCATAATCTGGTTCTTATCTCATTTATTCTCAAATTCAAACGTCATACTATGCACATCTACTTCTTTCATCTTAAACAGACCGAATCTAGCCCAAGTAACCCTAAGCACATTTCGCACAACCGTATTCCGCAAAGATTTGGTAGAGAGAATCCTACCATATATTCGATCTTCGTCTCGTCCGGGGGGTTGATGCAGCAGTTGCAGAGAGAATGGTCGATACCCGCCGACTCCTCCAGAACTGGACTGCGCGGCCATCGACAACTTGACCCAAACAGCTTCACCTCAGTCTCGATCAACTTGTGAAACAACAAAGAAAAAAAAGAAGGGGGTAATGGGGTTAGGTCGAAGAAACAGCTGAGATTGGAGCTTTACTTTTTATGAAATCTACGTATGAAGTTTGCATGGAGCTGTTCCTCAATGTCCAATTGGAGAAACAGAATAAACTACTTGGATTATTCGGCTAGCCAATCGGGAGCCGAGAGGGGGATGGGTACTTGATGTGACTCCTTTGGGCATTAGCTAAAATCCAAACGTTGATTGCGACAGATAGACATTCCTTGGGGAAAGAATCCTTCACAGGGTAAACCCTGAAAGAAGATAAGCGCGTTGACTCACGCGCGACATCCAAACTCAATTATATCTTAATAGAAAATTTTACGTACACATTATTTCTTTGCCAAGGAGACTTGAAGATCCATTGATTTCCATGTCAACAAAGCATTTTTCTGTCCAAAATGTCGACAAAGATTTAACATGTAATGGCCATTCAATATGTTTAATTATAGGGAAAAGTCTGAATTTTTTTTTCATGTTTGACAAAAATGCTTTTTCAATCCTCACAATTGTTTTAGGTACAACATGTTTGTAAACGATTGTTTTTGGTACTTCCGTCTAACTGTCGTTCAATTTAGACGTAAAACTACCACGTGCAATGTCATGTGACCCCCCTGAAAAAACTATTATTTGCAATTCATTTTCTGCTTTTACCTCTTCCTCTGTACGTCTTCCTCTTCGTAAAATACCGTCCAATACCAGTCCGCTTCCCAAACCGAAACTCCAAATTCAATCAATAGAACTGAAAAATACCTCATTTCAAAGCATAAGCATTCAGCGGTGCCCGCCAGACGTCAAATCCGACTTACCCGACCCGTTTTGAAAAATATTTTTAAGTTTCGTTTGAAAATGTCGGGTCTTGTCGAGCGACGGGTCCGGTCGAGCGGGGTCATCAACCAGACTGAAAAAATTGAAAGAGTCGCCACCGATTAATTAAAGGCTAATCGGAATCCTAAAATTTTGCCTAGGGTACATGGAGTTAACATCCTAGGGCTTAGAAAGGTCGAGTTCGGGGGTTTGGTTACGTCTTAAAAGCTCGCGAGCTCATAATCCGCCATTTCAGTACTTTAATTTGCTTTTGAATTTTTTTCAATTTACCCGAATTGCCCGTTGTGATCATGCTTGACCCAAAGATACTACATGCATATTCTTTAAATTAAACAAACCATGTACAAACATTTTTTTTTAAAAAAAATTCAAATAAACAAGAGAGAACTAAAGTTAATCATACCCGAAAAAAATGGTTTAACTCTCGAGCCATTTTAAGTGTGTCAAAACATGCACGAATGATTTTTGAAGATATTAAGCTTGTTGGACTTATTTGTCCCATTTTGAGAAGTTATAGTATGTCCAAAAAAATATAGGGACAAAAATGCAATTTATTAAAATTTGAGCTGAATTGGACAAATATTTTTGAAAATTGCAGAAATGACCCTAAACTATTTTGGACTTATTCATAACATTTGGTAAAGCTCCAAAATAACCCAAAATTTATTCTGGACTTATTTGTAACATTTTGAGAAATCATGGAATATCCAGATAAATTTAGGAATCAAAAATGTAATTTTCGAAAATATTATAACTGAACTGAAAATATTTGTTTTAAAAATTACAGAATTGACCCTAAACTATTCTAGATTTATTTGTAACACTTGGTAAAATTTCAAAAATAACCCGAAAACTATTCTAGACTTATTTGTAACATTTTGAGAAATCATGAAATGTCTAGAAAAGTTTAGAAATCGAAATGTAATTTTTTTTAAAAACGAGCTGAATTAAGAAAAGAATTCAAAAATTGCACAAATGACCCAAAATTTTTCCGTTTTGGTTTATAACACTCGATAACGTCCCAGAAATGACCCGAGAGTCCAAGGACCGAGTTGTAACCTTCATCAAAGTTTGGGAATGATCTAAGTCATTTTATTTTTTTACATATACATAATATACATATATTATATATATACATATATAGTATTACATAGACATAATATAATTATATATTATAGATATAGATATATATAGTAATACATAAACATAATATAAATATATATTATACATATAGATATATATAGTAAAACATAAACATAATATAAATATATATTATACATATAGATATAATAGTATTGCATAAACATAATATAAATATATATTATACATATAGATATATATAGTATTACATAAACATAATATGAATATATATTATACATATATATATATTAACAAGTATATTATACATAAATATATAATATATGTATATAAACTCTCAATTTTATTTCACATTTAGAAAATACAAATATGATATTGAATATGAGAGAAATATACCTAACTCATTGGAGGTTAAAATACCGTACGAGACTGATAATCACCAATTTGTTTTCACTATTTTTTCTCTCATTTTTTTTCCACTCACCATTTCTTCATTCTCTCATGAAGATCACCGTAGCTTCCTATCTTTCTCCCAATTCATTCATCAAGCATTCTCTTTTATAGAGAAATGTATACATATTTAATTATTTAATAAAAACTTTTTTTAATAATAAAAAATAAAAACGGTGGAAAAGAGGAAATTTCCACCGTTGGAATTTTTTATTATTTTTTTAGAATATATATATATATATATATATATATATTTACTTTTCAAATATATATATGTATATATATATATACTATATATATTTTTCCAATCTCGATTACTCGCATAGGGTTTTTGAGCCAAAATCAGGTGTTTACAGTTGCCCCTCTTTGAGCACGCGCTCATGAAAGTGATCTCTTGAGTGTGTGTTCAAAGACAAACAAGTGATTTTGGCTTCTCTCGCTTCATTATTTACATACTAGACAAACATTATCGCGCAACTTTCGGAAGTTGGATATCTACAAGTCCCGATTGTTAACGATGATTTGTGGAGACTGAGCACCTAAACGTTCCTCAGCTTGTGATTCCCAGAAGTTGGACACCTACAGATCCTGGTTGTCGAGGATGCCTTGCAGAGGCTGAACACCTAAAGGTTCCGCTCGTCGGCTTGTGACTTGTTGGGGATGACTTGCGGAGGCTGAACACCTAAATGCTCCGTTTGTCGGCTTGTGACTCCCAGAGGTTGGGTAACTATAGGTCCTGGTCGTCGAGGATGACTTGCGGAGGCTGAACATTTGAAGGCTCCACTCGTCGGCTTTGTGATTCCCAGAAGCTCGATAACTACATGTCCTAGTCGTCGAGGATGATTTGCGAAGGCTGAACACCTAAAGGCTCCGCTCGCCGTTTTTTCCCCCATAAGCTGGATAACTACAGGTCCTAGTCGTCGATGATGACTTGCGAAGGCTGAACACCTAAAGGCTCCGCTCCTTTTTTTTGGGGTGACTTACGGGGGTTGAAATCCTCAAGGCCCCGTTCGTCAGCTTGTAACTTTCAGAAGCTGGACATCTACAGGTTCTGATCATTGGGGATGACTTGCGGAGGTTGAGCACCTAAAGGCTCCGCTCGTCGTTTTTCTCTCCCAGAAGCTGGATAACTACAGGTCCTTGTCGTCGATGATGACTTGCAAAGGTTGAACACCTAAAGGCTCCGCTCGTTGTTTTGTAACTTTCAGAAGCTAGATATCTACATTTTCTGATCGTTGGGGATGACTTGCGGAGGCTGGACACCTAAAGGCTCCGCTTGTCTGCTTGTAACTTTCAGAAGCTGGACATCTATAGGTTCTGATCGTTGGGGATGACTTACGGAGGTTGAGCACCTAAACGCTCCGTTCGTCGGTTTGTAACTCTCGGAAGTTGGATATCTACAAGTCCCGATTGTTGATGATGACTCGCGAAGGTTGAGAACCTAAACACTCTGTTCGTCGGTTTGTAACTCTCGGAAGTTGGATATCTACAAGTCCCGATTGTTGATGATGACTCGCGGAGGTTGAGCACCTAAAGACCCCGCTCATTAGCTTGTAATTCACTTTGGAGGTAAAAACTGTTCTCGAGATGTCTCACTGCTTGTGCGGACTTCTCAGTCTATTTTCTCATTAATCGATTTTGGAGTCCTTCTTGATGGAGTTCCCTAAATTCATTCATGCTTTGCTCAAAAGGTGTATCCATGCAAGTTGTCGAGTCAACTCAAATTAATGCAGATCACAACTTCTATTTATTGCTACTGTGAGAAACATTGTCGTCCACTTTTGGGCATTTTTTTATCTCTTGATTTTCTTTCCTTTTGCTACGGTATTTTTTTTCCGTAATATATTATATATATTTTTCCAATCTCGATTACTCGCATACGGTATTTTGAGCCAAAATCAGGTCTTTACAGTGGCGGTGGAGCCGTAAAGCGGAGTTGGTTTGTTACTGGAGACGGAGAAGGTGAAGATTATCGTGAAGGGTACCATTCTTCATGTACTTGTAGAGCAAGATTCCCTTTAAACTCTTAGTCCAATTGTTTCCTTAAGGGTCCTGCGCCTTACTCCTCATAGATGCTCTACGTCGAAAAAGGAAAATCATAACGGTAGAGATAATTACAACAGAAATCGTCACCCCTCCCACTATGGTTAGATCAAGCCCTCAATTTTGTTATTATAATTCCTGGTGGTGTTCAGGTAACCATATAGGTCTTGGATCGACTTAGAAAGACTTCTTAAGCAATCAATATCACTTTCAACACCTTTGACCTTATCACTTCCACCTCCATTGGCTCCATCTTTGGCCCATCCCAGTACAATGAAACTACTGCTTCAGAATCTGCATCTTTTGTCAATAATCGCCTTCAACTCCTCCACTGCCCTTCGAGCTCTGGAGTAGTTATATTCTTCCCAACTTGAATGAACTCCGATTAGGTTGAACCGAAATAACGGAAGAGGAGTGCTACAATTAGAAGAGAAGAGTGACAGAGAGTAGGAGTGAGCAAAAAATACTGGTTGTGCCGAAATCCTGACAAAACCGGTCTGAGACCGAACCGACTAATACTGAGACCGAGCACACATGTTTTTTTTCTTCAAAGTCGGTCTTGGGCTCGGGCTTTTGGGATAAATACCGACTAGGACCGGCACGACCCAAAATTGGTATAATTAAATATCTTATTCTCCCGAGTAATACCAACCCTAGTAATACTAACTTTCAGGCCCCATCTATTTTTCTTTTCCCCTCCCTTCTGCCAATTCTTCTTTCTCCCTCCCCTTAGTCGATCTTCTTCTCCCCTCCCCTCCCCAAAGTCGATTCTTCTTCTATCTCACCTAAATCAATCTTCTTCTCCTTCACCTACATACCCTACCTCTCCTTCGCCAAGAATATACTCGAGATGGGAAACTTATGTGCGGTCTTGAGAATTTTCGACTCGGCGCTGTGGAGAGCTGAAATGAGTCAAACCGTGACTCTGAGGCTCGAGTCCATTCACCAACGTTTGTACGACTTTGCGGAAGCTGCTCTCCTCAAGATTTTCGTCCACCCTTACGCCACGGTATGTTCCTTATCGCCACAAGAATCGAGCGATGAAACGACATAGTATCAAGAATGTCCAATCCAATTCCTAAAGGCTAAAAGTTGGGCAAGGAATTTTGGAGAGTAGTGGCAGAGAGCCGCAGGACGTTGCTTGAAAATTGAAACCACTCGCTGACCTTATTTGTAGTTCCAAAGGTAAAGGTACACTGCAGGAGATCATCTTCTTTGAATCTCAGCAAATTCTCCCCAAAACTAGTTTAAAGCATCTTCTTTGATCAAATTACAGCCTCATATTTGATTTGATTGATGTATTTTGTTTCTTTGATGATTTGGGGAATTGAGTTTTCTAGGATTAGTCGATAGCCATGTTTGTTCCTCTTTTAATTGGTATTAGTCGATAGCATCGTTTTTCTTTTTTATTTCTATTACCCCTTCCATGTCTACATTCTTCAATTAATGGTCAATTGTGATTTGTTTTTCATTGATTGGTAATACTGCCATGGTTTCTTCTTCAATGTTACATCGATTGAGTTTTTTTTAAAAAACATTTGGTCCAAGACCGACTCGGGCGAGCTTTTTTTCCACAAATCGATCTGGGTTTCGGTCTCGATCCTCCAAAAGTGAGGACCGAAATTTCAGGCTCGGACTTGGTCTTGCCAAAATAAACCGACCCGTCCCGCCCGAGCTCACACCCAACAGAGAGGATAGGAAAAGAACTATCTTCAAAAGGGGGAAGGAACAACTGAAGAGATGCGTATTTAGGTATTTTGATAATGTTTTTCTAAAAAAAAATAAAATGTTCAAGGTCACGTGACTACTTAACGGGACAATCAAACACCAGGAGAACGGAAGATTCAATTACCGCCACTGTGTAACATGTTGTAACAAAAACCATCGTCAAAAAACAAGTTGTAGCAAAAAACATTTTCGTCAAACATGATGGAAATTTTTAGAAATTTCTCTTATTTATATACCTAAAATGTCCATCACGCAACAAATATTTTCATTTTGCTAACCTAAATCAAAAGGGTTTATAAAGGATAGAATTTAATTATATGTTAATCAAAATAATTACATTTATCATACAAAATTGATTACAATGAATATCAATTGTTAATATATGATTACATAATATGAAGTAAAGTCGTGATTATTAATGATTTATGATTTTTTATACAATATTCTTCTCTCAATCTATTCAGATCACCTCTTTCTTTAAACTTTTTGTTTGCTAAAAGTTACAATTTATTTCTACAATGCACAAAATATTTATGTGTTTTTTTTGAAAAATAGGCATTTGTTTTTTTTACAAAAGTAAGTATTAAAAAAAATTATTTCAAACAATAGGTATACGCGCACCCCGAGTAGCACGTATTGACAATATGCGCACTCCAGGGTGACGCCTATTGTTTTTTTTTTGTTATCCAACGACGACTCGATGTTTAATTAAAAATAAAATTATGTATCTATTAATTTTTTTTAAAAAAATATTATAAGTAGATATTTTAATTGCAATTCAAATGATGCAAAAAATATTAAATTTGGATTTACGGATTGACTGTATGATCTGTCGTAAGTTGAGATATAAAATTTTGACCGAAACAATTATAATTTAAACCATGGTTAACGTCATTTATGTCGTAATTCAATTATCTACCTAGGGTAATTTTTTTGATTAGAAATACAGTTATTTTGTATCCTAACATCGTTTGTTTTATAATTTGACCGAAATAATTAAATGCATTAGGTGAGAAATTTAATTATGTACTTATTCAAAAAAAATCAAAAAAATTACAGTGCATAGATAATTTAATTACGAATTAAATGACACTAACTATGCGTTAATTTTTTACTTTTAGACTGACTGTATAATACGATACATAAAAAACTCTACATACGATACAAAAACTTCTAAATAGTATTTTAAACAGTAAAAAAGTTGTCTCGTGAAATATCTATAAGCATAAATAAATGAAAATTATATTTAAAACCTTTTGTGAAATAAATAATTACACTATAGGTATATATCTGAAATATGTATAATATTTCTACTGTGTACATTTTATTAATGATAAAGTGGGAATGTTTTGATTGCGTCAAAAAATAACTAGTTTATTACCAAATATATTAAAAGTTGTGACTTATTAATACAGATTTAGTAAGCGAATAAAAATAAGAAAATTAAACTAATGAAATTATTATAAATATCTTTTTTTATTTTGGCCAATCAAGAATTATTATAAATACCTAAACAATTAGTTTTGTAGGAGGAGAGAGAATGGGAAAATATGATGAAGCAAAACAACAACTTTAAATATGAAGGATAAATTTTAAAACACTTTTAAAGTGACCATGAAAATAAAACTATAATGCTATATAAACAATTGTATATATTAGCTAGTTGGATTAATAGAATTGTTTTATATATCAATAATTTATCTAAATTTATATTTTCCAATACAAGTGCATCGTCCCGTATGCACAATAACAATTATATCATCCCTATTTTGTCCTAGTTGACTTGTTAATTCCCCAAGTCCCGTATCCCATTATTAATACTTTGTGTACGTGCGCTCCCAAAAAAATAATTAATCATGTTGATATCGTATGTAATTACGTTTCAGCTACTACATTATTTTGTGTATGAGCATCATCACTCACCCGTGCATTTGTCTTGTATATTTAGTTGACTCGAAGACGTCCATTACTGATTTTGTTTAATACACAATAGAATAGACGTGGAAGTATGAAGGACCATTTCATCATTATTTCATTGTCTAAGGATTACATTATGTTATTTTGCTTTTCGATTATTTCAGACTTCAATATAAGCTGTCTTTTTCCTTGTAACAAACATAGGAATACTTTTCTGGGTTTATAAGATTTTCAGCAGAGAGAGATCATCCGCTCTCTTTGTCTGAGATGATTTTAGTATAATTTCAGCATTCTTCATGTTATCATAGCTTGATAATAAGCTATACAGTTGATTGTTCTTGTTTTTCAGATTCTTCTTATTCTTGTTCTTGCATTCTTCATGGCTGGAAACGATACATGGCCTCGCGTCGGAGCTGCTGGGCAAGACGAGCGATTCTATCTTCATTCGACCGATACCACGGGGCTTTCCTTGACAACAACCTTGCTCACTGGAGCAGATAACTACCAGTTATGGACTCGAGCAGTTTCAGATGCTTTGCTCGTCAAAAATAAATTATGTTTCGTCGATGGTAGCTGTCCTCGTACTTTAGTCGCTGCACCGCTGCATTTATCTTGGGATAGATGCAACGCCGTGGTCAAGGCTTGGATCATTAACTCTGTTGCGAAAGACTTGGTGTATGGGATGCACTATAATCCTACGACGCAATCTGTATGGGATGACCTGAAAGAACGGTTCAGCCAAGTGGATGACACACGCATCTATCACCTGGGAAGAGAGATGTATCAAACAAAGCAAGGTACGTTATCGATTGCTCAATACTTCGGGAAGATGAAAGTGTTATGGGCTGAGTTAGCTATTGTTGATGAGGATTGGTTTTGTGCTAAATGTTCTGCATCTCCTAAGTCTGTAGCTAAAAGGGAAACCCTTGTCTACTGATGATAAGCCCCCTGTCTACTGTTAATTATGCATATTCTGTTTTGAGTCAAGAAGAAAATCAGCGATTGGTTTCGGGTTGTGCTTCTGTTAATACTGATATTGCATACCGAGTTGTTCTATATTCTGCTAATCCGAACTGAGGCAATAGAGGAAATGGTTATGGTAATTCAATCGCATAAGGGAGACGTGATTGGAATGTCACATGTGATTTCTGGAGAAAGCGAGGTCATGCAATGGTAAGTGCTGGAAGAAGCATGGGGTTCCTGAAGAGGTCAAGAAACGTTGGGGTACACCTACTGCAAACAATGCAAATGCTGCTAATGTTGCTCTGGAGCCCGATTCTACAATTCGACAGGTTTAATATCCTGTTTCTACTCCGTTATCTAATTGTACTCCAAAGCATCAGCTGTCCCAAGACCAGATTGAACAATTGCTACGTCTGTTACCTACCTCCGCGAAGGATCTTTTAAAGGCCAATCTGGTAGAACATGCTAGTGCAGGTACATCATTCACCTCAATGTCTTCTATATATCCTGCAGGACAATGGTTGATTGATAGTGGTGCTACCAATCACATGACATGCCGAAGGGATTCTTTTAGGGTTGCCAATTAGAGTTACCCACTCTCAAATTACCTCAAAATTGGGGCTTCTGTCTTCGGTTCTTCAGTTCTTCTCAATTGGGTTCTTCGGTTCTTCGGTTATTCCTTGTTCTAACTTCTCTTCGCGCTCAAACTTCTCTTCGCGCTCAAACTTCTCTCCGCGCTCAAACTTCTCTTCGGTTCTTCCTTGTTCTTCGATTCTAAGAATCAGTTGCTGTTAAATAGACAAGCTGTTTAGGGTAGTTTCGGAACTTCAAATTACAACTACATCACGTGACAAGCACATGTGACTACTTAACGGGAAGAAATAACGGCAGTTAGGTGATAGTAACGGTTCAGTCACATGTGTCAACTTAAGTAACGGTTAAGCTCAAGTTTGAACGGTTCAGTCACATTGTCAAACATAAGTAACGGTTCAGGTAATTAACCCTTTATTGTTTGATGTTCGTGATTCTCCTCAAACTAACAGGGTCATACTACCAACAGGATCTTCAGTCACAGTTACTCACATTGGGAGCTGTTTGATTTCTGGAAATTTATAGTTGAACAACATTTTATTAGTTCCGGATTTTCAACACAATTTAATCTCTGTTTCTCAACTTTGCATAGATTTATCTTGTAAGGTCATTTTCTCATGTAATTCGATGGTATTTCAGGCCCATTGCAGTGGGAAGAACATAGTGATTGGTAAGCAATCCGATGGTTTATACAGGATAAGTTTGATGAGAAAACACTTTGGCATTTACGCCTTGATCATTTTCCTTTTCGTAAACTGTCTACAATTGTCAATGTGGATTGTAAAGACAATATGGATTGCCTTGTTTGTCCTATGGCTAGACAAACTAGGTTGCCTTTTCCTCGAAGTAATTCTCGATCAATGAATCCTTTTGATTTGATTCATATGGAGTTATGGGGGCCTTATCGAGTACCAACAGTAGATAGATTTCGTTATTTTCTTACCGTTGTAGATGACCATACTCGAGCAGTTTGGGTATTTTTGTTGAGGTTCAAGGATGAAACCTTCTTACACATAAATATTTTTGTTTCCATGGTTCAAACTCAGTTCGGCTGCACCATTAAAGTATGTCGCAGTGATAATGGTTCGGAATTTTTTAATGGTCTGACAAATGAATTGTTTTCTCAGCATGGAATTATTCAACAAACCAGTTGAACTCACACTCCACAGCAGAACGGAGTTGCAGAGCGTAAGCATCGACATTTGTTAGAGGTTGCTCGTGCACTAAAGATACATGCCAGCATACCAGACAGATATTGGGGGTATTGTATTCTCACGTCCTGCTATTTGATCAACATATTTCCATCAACATCTCTTTTAGGAAAATATCCTTTTGAAGTCCTATATCAAAGGAAGTTTGATGCTGGTCACCTTCGTGTATTCAGGTCCCTGTGTTTTGCAGTTGATCTTACGAATAGGGACAAATTTGCATCTAAATCGATTGCAGCCATGATGATGGGATATTCCTTAGTTCAGAAGGGATACATACTTCTCAACATTCGGTCCAGAAACATGTTTGTAAGCAGAGATGTGGAGTTCAAGGAACATATTTTCCCCTTAAAGCATAATCCTAATGAGTTTATCAGTCAACAATTGGGTTGTTTTGAAGATCCTGATGAGCACGTATCTGCAGATTCTGGAATTATATCTCCTATCATTGGGTATATGAATGATGGAAACTCTCAACTTTCTGCAGAAGAACAGCATGAACAGGAGATGACTTTACATCATAATGAAGTTGACAATGTTGAAGATCAAACAGAACAATCTACAGCAACTCCTGTCGAACAATCTGTGTAGATCAAACAGAACAACATGTGCACCGAGATGGAGCAAGGATTATGTTATGAACTTTCTTGCTCTTAATTACAGTGCCGTTTCGCCAAGTTACAAATGTTTTCTCAACTCCATTTCGAAAATTCACGAACCCTTGTCATTTGAAGAAGCAAGGAATGACCCTCGTTGGATGAGTGCGATGCAAGAAGAAATTAGTGCTCTTCAAGGTAATAACACCTGGATTATTGTTGAATTACCAAAAGGGGAACGAGCAATTGGATGCAAGTGGATATACAAAGTGAAATATAATGCTAATGGAAGTCTGGACCGATATAAGGCGCGCCTTGTGGCGAAGGGATATACTCAACAATCGAGTACTGACTTTACTGAGACTTTTTCACCAGTTGTAAAAATGGTGATAGTTCAGATTATTATGTCCATTGCTGCAGCACGGAATTGGCCAATATATCAGTTGAACATCAGCAACGCCTTTCTTCAAGGGGATCTCCATGAGGAGGTGTATATGGAAATTCCTCAAGGCTTCCCTTACACTGTTGGAAATGATGGAAAACAGAAGGCGTGTAGGTTGATTAATTCATTATATGGACTCAAACAAGAATAGAGACAATGGAATTTGAAATTAACACAATCTCTTCAACAACATGGATACATACAAAGCAGATTTGATTATTCACTCTTTAGTAAATTCAAGGACGACAAACAGGTCAATCTTCTCGTTTATGTTGATGATCTACTCATTAGTGGTTCCGATCTGATTATGATTGCAGAACTTAAAACCATTCTGCAGTCACATTTCAAAATGAAGGATTTGGGAAGTTTGAAATACTTCCTAGGGCTTGAGGTTGCTCGGTCCGAGACTGGGATTGTTGTGAATCAACGGAAATATGCGATTGAGTTAATAGCTGAATTTGGTTTAAATGAAGGGAAAACAACAGCCACACCTATGGAGCAAAACATTAAACTCACATCTATCGAGTTTGACAGAGCTTTTGAGCTTAATTATGGAGATACCCTACTGCAAGATGTTGAATTCTACAGAAGGATTGTGGGAAGACTTCTTTATCTCACAATGACGAGGCCCGATATTGCGTATGCAGTACAAACTTTAAGTCAATATGTCCATTCTCCCAAGAACTCCCACCTAGATGCCGCACTTCGTGTTTTTCGTTACATCAAGACATGCCCAGGTCAAGGTCTGTTATTCCCTACCAAAACCGATGTAAGTTCAATAATGGTGTATTGTGATAGTGATTGGGCTGCGTGTGCTGTCACAAGGAAGTCAGTTTCTGGATACTGTGTTAAATTAGAACGCAGTACAGTAGCTTAGAAATCCAAGAAACAAGCAAAGATGACATCCAGTTATTCGTTCTCATTTTTCGCACGAACAGTACAAAGCAAGGCTCCAAATCCTTGAAAAATTTGTACAGCAAATTACAGTGTTTATGGAGGGTAATCGAGCTACGGGACCCGAATCCAATTAAATATCCCGAATATATATAGATGTAGAACACGCGAGCCGAAAAGAAATTATATCAATTTCTAAATGATATAAGTGATGAATTCGATAATGAAAAACGTGATTTACTCAGGGGAAATCTGTTACCGGAGGTGGAAATGACGTATGCAACAATTCGATCGGAACGAGACTGGAGACATGTCATGGGAGTCATGAAGAAGGAAACAACCAAATTCGGTTCAGGATTTGTAACCCTCACTTACTCAGAAGATGCGTCTGCCATGTTCGGTTTCGGACTCGCCTCAAAGCCACAACCCTTCACCGGAAGAGGAAGGTCATCTCGTGGCGATGGCCGTGACCGGAAAACGTTGTAGTGCGGCCACTGTGGAAAGATTCATCATAGTAAGACTGAATGCTTTCAATTGGTAGGTTTCCCGAAGGGATGGATGAGTCAGCGACGCGAAGGGCTAGACGTCGGCAACCAAGCAACGATGGCGAACGGGGTGCGTGAAGAAATGTTTACCCTAAATGAGAAGCTTCGGTTGGAGGAACCGAAATGAAGAAGCTTCAGTTGGAGGAGTCCTTGCGGCGGAACCAAGTGGAGAAGACGTGAGAAACACATCAAATGAAGGTATAGGGTTAGGAATGGCAAAATTACCTTCCTACCCCTGTGAACCTAATTATAAGTTTTTTGGTCCTTCTTGTTTAAAGCTCGATGTCCCGGGTCTTGATATTGATGAAAAAACACAAATGGATCCGATTCTAAAAAATAACGGAATTGGTCCCATAACTGCTTATGACTTTATTGCTCACGATAATTCACTGGAAAAAAAATGGCTATTTGATTGCGGAGCTACAGACAGTATGACTTTTGACAAAAATCACTTTGTCAGCCATTGGACACCAAGAAGGGAAATGATTTAGATTGCAAATGGATACCTATCACCGATTCAGGGAGCTGGAACCATTGCTCTATCTCCCACCATTAAATTGCAAAATTATCTATATGTTGCTAGCGTAGCTTGCAAGTTGCTGTCTATTAGCCATGTAACCAGATAACTAAATTGTATGGTTCTAATGTATCCGACTTTCTGTGTATTACAGGATATTCAACCGGGGAGATTTATTGGACATGGATTTGAACGTCAATGCATGTATTATGTAGATGAAGTGACTCAACACGGAACTGCAATGCTTGCTCACGGGACAGTCACTAGGCAACAATAGTTGTTGTGGCACCGGAGATTGGGTCACCCATCTGCAGGGTATCTTCATAAATTATTTCCCAGCTTATTTACGTCAAATAATGAAATTGTGTATGAGACCTATATTTTTGGTAAAAGTCATAAAAAGTCATATTCACTGTCTCACTCTAGAGCCAAATCTATGTTTGCCTTTATTCATTCGAATGTTTGGGGTCCCGCTCCAAATAATGATACATGCATGTCAAAAAATGGGTTTAGGTATTTTGTGTTCTTTATCGATGATTTTGTCCAGACTCAATTTAGTGAAATAAAATCAAGTACTTCGTTTTGATAACGGAGGAGAATTCTTAAATTCCTCACTAAAACAGTTTCTTAAGGACAAATGCATCATACATCAAATCTCCTGCTCACATACCCCTCAACAAAATGGGGTAGCATAAAGCAAAAACCGTCATATTCTAGAAATGACAAGAGCATTAATGCTGGAGTCACATGTTCCATCCTCTTTTTGGCCAGAAGCAGCTGCAACATCTGTCTATCAGATCAATCGTTTACCAACTAAGGTAATCAATTTTCAAACCCCTATCCAAACTCTTTGCAGTCATATGAGTGTTCCATTAGCCTTGACACTCCAACCACATATCTTTGGGTTATCTATCTTTGTACATATCGCCAAATCGGATCATTCCAAATTCGATCCATGTTCTGTCAAATGTGTTTTCGTGGGGTATGAGATTCATCAAAAAGGTTAACGCTATTTTAATCCTAAAAACTGTCCTACGTATACTACGGTGGATTGTACATTTCTTAAAACATAATACTACTATGCTATCCAATATTCTGTTCAGCGGGGAGAATAATAGTAGTAGTCCATTAGATTGGTTGACAACTCTGATCACTCCAGTGTTTCCTAAGATAGTCCCAAAAGAGCAAGTAGGCGGAACCACCGAGACGTTGACTCCCACCATACATGTCTTGGATGCTTCAAACCCGTCACTGTCGACTAATATTCCTGAGGTTAGTAGTCCTACTGTGGTAACTCCTAGTACTACTAATTCTAATGTCGACATTTTGGAAGATTCATAAGTACAGGAGAGATATGTACTACCCGTCAGGAGAAACAGAGGCATTCCTCCTATACGATATGAACTAGAGTACAGTCCGAGGGCAAGCCGGTACCCAGTAGCAAACTTGGTCAGGGGAAGTCTATCACCAGTGGCACAAGCCTTTTTCGCTGCAGTATATGCTCAAGATATACCTAGCACAGTGGAATCAACATTAAAGATTTCAGAATGGAAGCAGTCCATGAAAGTAGAAATGGAAGTCTTAGAGAAGAACCAAACGTGGGAGAAATGTGCTATTCCACATGGAAAAAAAGCAGTTGGATGTCGATGGGTGTTTACCGTGAAGTACAAGGCTAACAGATCAGTTGAAAGGTATAAAGCAAGATTAGTGGCTAAAGGTTATACTCAAACCTATGACATTGACTACTCAGAAACATTTTCTCCTGTTGCGAAGATTGACGCTATTAGAGTTATATTCTGAATAGTTGCTAACGGTGATTGACCTCTCTATCAGTTTGATGTTAAAAACGCATTTCTAAATGGAGATTTGGAGGAAGAAGTTTATATGGAACCATCATCTGGTTTTAAAGCAATTTCCCGAGAAGGATATGTATGCAAATTGAAGAAGGTGTTGTATGGGTTAAAGCAGTCACCCATGGCATGGTTTGGGAGATTCACGGTTGCGATGAAGAAGTATGAATATCATCAGAGTAACTCTGACCATACCTTGTTCCTAAAAAGAAAACAAGGTAGAGTGACATGTTTGATTATATATGTCGACGATATGATCATCACTAGAGACGATTCAGAAAAAATAATACAACTTAAGCAGAATTTGTTTAAAGAGTTCGAGATGAACGACTTAGGAGAGCTGAAATACTTTCTTGGGATTGAAGTATTACACACGAAATAGTTATTTTCATATCTCAAAGTAAGTACATCATAGATCTACTAGTTGAGACACGTCTACTCGACTGTAAACCAGCAGATACTCCGATTATGGTCAATCATGGATTGCAGATATTAGAAGATGCAGAACCAGCAGATCAGACTCAATACCAGCATCTTGTGGGAAAGCTAATTTACCTACCCCATACAAGACCTGATATTGCATATGCAGTAGGGGTGTTGAGTCAATTTATGCACCGACCAAAAGTCAGTCATATGGAGAGTGCTATGAGAGTTCTTCGATATTTGAAAGGATCTCCAGGAGTAGGGATTGTGTTAAAAAATAATGGTAATTTGGATATAAATTCATATACAAATGCGGATTAGGCAGGGAATCCTGTAAACACCTAATTTTGGCTCGGGATCAAAATATTCTACGCAAGTAATCGAGCCGAGAGAAATCGAGATTGAAAATATATATATAGTATATATATATATATATATTTGAAAACTATAAAAAAAAATATTTAAAAGCAAACATATTTTCCAATGTGAAAAATGGCCACATGGCCATGTTTCCTATTTTTCACCGTTTTTTTTATTTTTTTATTATAAAAAAAATGATTAATTAAAATTAATTAAATAAGTAGTACATTGTTCTATAAATAGAGGAAGGTTGCTACGGTGAAGAGAAAAAAAAATGAAAGGAGGAGGGAATAAATTGAAGAAGAGAATAGTAATTGGAGATAGTGAAAAAAAAATATCGGTAATTATCGGTCTCGGTTTCTCGTACGGTGTTTAAGTTCCGAATGATTTAGGTATATTTCTCGCATATTCAATATCCTATATGTATTTTCTCATGTGAAATGAAATTGAGATTTTATATACATATATTATATATTTATGCAAAACTAGATATATATATATGTATAATATATATATACTATGTCTATGTGATACTATATATATGTATATGTTATATCATATTTATGTATATGTATAATATATATATATATATATATATTATGTATATGTGATAAAAAAAAAATTTAAAAACAATAAATGACTTAGATCATTCCCAAACTTTGATGAAGGTTACAACTCGGTTCTTGAATTCTCGGGTCATTCTCGGACTTTATCAAGAGTTATAAACCAAACCAGAAATGGTTTGGGCTATTTATGCATCTTTTGAATTTCTTTTTCTTAATTCAACTCGTTTTAAAAAAAAAATACATTTTGATTTCTAAACTTTTCTAGACATTCCATAATTTGTCAAAATGTTACAAATAAGTCTAGAATAATTTTTGGGTTATTTTTGGAATTTTACCAAGTGTTACAAATAAATCTAAAATAGTTTAGGGTCAATTCTGTAATTTTAAAAAAAAAAAAATTCCGTTCAGTTATCATTTTTTTCGAAAATTACATTTTGATTCCTAAATTTGTCTGGACATTCCATGACTTCTCAAAGTATTACAAATAAGTCCAGAATAATTTTCGAGTTATTTTGGAGCTTTACCAAGTGTTACGAATAAGTCTAGAATAGTTTAGGGTCATTTCTGCAATTTTCAAAATATTTTTTCAATTCAACGCAAATTTTAATAAATTACATTTTGATCCCTATATTTTTTTGGACATCCTATAACTTCTCAAAATGTGACAAATTAGTCCAACGAGCTTAATATCTTCAAAAATCATTCGTGCATGTTTTGACACGTTTAGAATGGCTCAAGAGTTAAACCATTTTTTTTCGAGCACGATTAACTTTACTTCTCTCTTGTTTATTCGAAATTAACTCATAAAAAATGTTTGTACATGGTTTGTTTAATTTAAAGAAAATGTATGTAGTCTTTTTGGGTCAAACATGATCAAAAAGGGCAATTCAGGTAAATTGAAAAAAAAAATCTAAATCAAACTAAAGTACCAAAAGGGCGGATTATGAGCTCTCGAACTTTTAAGACGTAATCAAACCCCCGAACTCGATTATCTGGACGTAGACCTTTCTAAGCCCTAGGATGTTAACTCCATGTACCCTAGGCAAATTTTAGGATTCTGACAAGCCTTTAATTAATTGATGGCGACTCTTTCATTTTTCGATCTGGTTGATGACCCTGCTCGACCGGACTCGTCGCTCGCCAAGACCCGACAAAACCGGATTTGACGTCCGACAATTTGGCGACTCTGGTGGTTTTTTTTAGAGGGTTTAGGCTTTGTCATGTTTACTTTGCCATGTTATATTTTTACCTATCTATTTTGACTGTTTGCTCATGCTTGCAGTTTTAATTTTTTATCCGAAAAGCAATGTAAATGTAATAATTCAAAATGATGTAAATCCTCGTTTTGCACACACCACACTGGTTACCGTTACCCGCTTGGACCTGGAGCACATTAAGAGCTTAGGGAGTTTAGTAGGGCCATGTGCCTGGAGCGGTTTCGACTGCTGACACGCACCTAAAAAACTCAACTCGATGATTAGAATGGGCCTATGATCCTCTACAGGGGGTGAGGTTCCGCCAGTTCAGAGTACCTAGAAACTTCATCCAGTTAGAACAAAAGCTCCACACCGCGCTTAACCTTCTACCAGTTTCGTGTTGGTTCCTTTTCTCGTGTTTTATTTTGGACCTAGATCATGACATGTATATGATTGAGCCTTTTGTATTCCATAAACCTCTGTAAATGTAATAACTTAGTAGTGACATTTACTTTCTAATACTTGCATTGCATTTTTCTAAAAAAAAATGTAAGTTCCGTTCATTTTGTCTTGTATCCTTAAGGACGTTTCACATATCATCTTTGGTAAGGATGAAGCAGACAAACCATTGTCCTCGCACCAAGGCCATCCAGCTCCCCACGGTCGAAATTTCCCAAATATAGAAAGCCATGACAAAAGAGGATCAGAAGTATGTGAACGAGAAGATTGACGAGGTTCATGAGCTCACAAACTACAAAGTCAATTGGGCTCTCCTTGAAGCTTTATGTGATTTCTGGGATGTAAAAAACGTCATCTTCGTTATAAACGACAATGAACTCACACCTACGCTCGAAGAATACCGTCAACTCGTTTAATGGGTAGATTGGGATCGTGGTATTGTTCAACCCGACCTCCAACAAAGAGGTGAAGATAGCAGTTTGGCCAACTGCTCAAAGTTACAACAAGCAAAATGTCCAACGAGCTCAAGTTGAATGGGGGTCATGGCTTATCTATTGAACTTTTGGTATATTGGATCGAGCGCCGAATTGTCGATAAAACAAATGCTCTGAGGAGATGTCATGCTTTTATTTTACTTGTTTTGGGAACAGTCATATTCCCCTTTTCAAATGGTCTCATTGACTCAGCTATGGCCAAAGTCGTCATCCAAATAATAGAAGGTAACAGTTTCGTAATGGCATTACTCGCCGAAACCATTGCATTTCTAAATATTTTAAAAATAAAAGGAAATGGAGAACTAAAAGCAAGTCTGACCTTACTTCAGATTTTGTTTTTAAGCCATATGAAAGAATTTGGCATGAATTTTCCCTGGGCAAACTTTTTAAGGGACAAAAGGGTCATCTCGAGAATGTTAGGTCGATCATTGTTCGAAGCTGAAAATGGAAAGCCCTCGATTGGAAAATCTATATTTCGAATATAACGCATAAGGACATTTTATGGATGGCTAGATGGTTACCCATCCACCGCCCCATGATCCTTAGGTGCAAAACTTTTGAGGGAGTTCTGCTTCTTAGCCATCGAGGATCCATGACCACATACCCTTCCCGAGTTGTTCGACAATTCGGTTGATTCCAAGATGTCCTGGTGCACGTTGATGGATCCCCAAGAGCATACAAGTGGCACAGCCGAGCAGACATTGCAAACTCGCTACGAGACTCAGTTTGACAAGTGAATGATGATTGGGGAAACTGAGTCCCATTATTCATAAATCTGACGGAAGGCTCCGCGGAAAAGGAAAACGAATACCATGCAACAACGGAGTACGTTCACAAGTTCTACTCGACACCCGCAAGACCGCATTTTGACCTGAATGAGATAATCGGGGATAGGCCCGAGCACTCACCATCATCTCACGAGGATATCTACGCGATCATGAAACCTAAGGTGGAAATTCAAAGTATTGCTTGGACCGATGAACACTCTATTTCCAAGAATGAGATTCGACGCCTCCTCAATGAGTTACAGTGTGTGCGAAATGAAGGGAGAAGTCGGGATCACACCTTGGAGAAATGTGTGGACAAAACAGCTGAGTTGAATGAAACCCTTGAACAGTCCAGGGGCGAGACAAATAAAAAGATTTTCGAAATGCATGTCCCCAACCTTCTTTCGAACCAAGGAGCAAGCGACAAATGCACTCAACGAGCTGCGCCGTCGTGTGAATTGTCTTAAGAATTAGACTTTGATTGACCAACTCCTTTTAGAGTATTGTTTGGAAAAACTTTTGTCATATATGTCATTAAAGTCTACGAATGGAATGAACGGAACATGCAGAATTTAAAAAAAAAACATGCATGAGCAATTGTCTATTTACCCTTCTTACTATAGTATTTGAATGATTTAGACACATCTGGAAAGAACAAGCCCGAACAACTTGTGGTTTCGTTCAACGAAAACAAATGGAACAACAAAATCAAAGCCCTCCACTAGGTTTCCCGGAACCCATGCGACATTTGACAACTCCGGCACCTCAAGAATACGAAGAGAGGATTATCCAGCTCGAACATACTATACACACCATGAATTCTGACATGGCTGACATGACCTCCCGGTTCGAGCAGATTTTGTTTTTTCTAAACGCCCACGCAACCACCTCGTCTTTCCAAGCAACACCCCCGCCCATAGCACCTCATCAATCTATGTCAAGTACTTTGGTCTTACCCGGCCAAACTCCATCTCCCACATGTGGTCACCCTGAACAAGCTCCACCTCCCACATATAGCCATCCTAATCTAGCTTCACCTCCCACATATGGTCATCCTGACCAAGCTCCACCTCCCACATATAGTTATCCTGTTCAAGCTCCACCTCCACCTCTCACATATGACCATCCCAACCAAGTTCCACCTCCTACATATGACTGTCCTAATCAAGTTCCATTTCGTACATGACCCTCACGAGCAGGTTTTTCCTCTTCAGCTTGATCGGGTTGCACCTCCGGTACCTGTTTACCCCAACCAGGTCACACGATCCGCCTTTGTGCTCCCCAATTACTCGGTCACAGTCGTCCCGGTCGAGACCCAACAAGACAAGCGGTTGAAATATATTGAAGAAACGATAAGGCCTATTCAAGGAGTAGATTCATTGGGAGACTTGGACTTCTCTGATCTGGCTCTATTTCCGGAAATCCCGATGCTCGATAAATTCGAGGTTCCGGACTTTGAAAGGTTCAATGGAACAGGACATCCGATTGTTCACCTCAAAATCTACATGGCGAAAATGACTCCATATCAACAGTATACCAAGTTGATGGTCCAGACCTTTCAAGAAAGTTTGAAAGGGGAGGCACTGATCTGGTTCACAAGGTTAAGAACAGAGCAAGTGCCAAATATGGAGGAGCTGGCCAAGCTTTTCCACAGCCGATATAAGCACAATCTGGATAACGCTCGTACTCGTCTTGATCTTCAGGCTTTGGAGATAAAAGATGGACAATCTTTCAAAGATTATGTGACTGAGTGGAGGGAAAAGACCAACTGCATGAACCCGTCTCTCGGGCAGAACGAGGCGGTCCCGATTTTTATCAGCACTCTTAAGGGTATGTATTATACCCAAATGATGTGTCAATCCACAACGGAATTTTCAAATCTCGTCATCACGGGTGAATTGATCGAGCGAGGGCTTCAGTCCGGAAAGATTGAAGACCCATACAAAAGTGCAGTGGATCATAAGAAAATTGGAACAAAGAAGCCTACCCCGACCATAGGCGCAGTTTATCTGAACTCTTACCAGGCTCCTTACTCGGCTCCGTATCAACAATACCAACCATCACCAGTGGTCCCGACGCCTCAGGCTCCTCGAGCCCCACAAGGAACAGTCTGCCTGCCTAACTTACAAGATTTTGTTAACCGATGTGGGAACCAAAAGAGATTTCGAGAGCCCCAACAATTTACCCCGCTTCCAATACCGTTGGTTGAATCGTACAAGAAGGCTTTGGCTTCAAGGGCTCATAGGTCATGAGGTTCTGAGCCCCGAAACAAGAATTCCGGCTAATGAACCAAATTCAAAATGTGAATCTCATTTCACTACCAAATGTCAATACCAATCCGCTACCCAACCACGCTTCAGGCTAAGTGTAAACACCTAATTTTGGCTTGGGATCAAAATACTGTATGCGAGTAATCAAGCCGAGAGGAATCGAGATTGAAAAAAATATATATACATATAAATATATATATTTGAAAACTAAAACTAAAAAATAAAAAAATAAAAAAATCCAACGTGGAAAATGGCCACATGGCCACACATTGCCATGTTTCCTTTTTTCCACCGTTTTTTATTTTTTTATTAATAAAAAAATATAACTATTAAAATTAATTAAATAAGTAATAGATTTGTTCTATAAATACAAGGTGAATGCAATGGTGATGAATGAAGGAAGAGTGAAAGAATTGAAGAAGAGAATAGTGATTGGAGAGAGTAAAAAAAAAGACTGAAAAAAATATATCGGTAATTATCGGTCTCAGTTTCTCGTACGGTGTTTAAATTCCGAACGGTTTAGATATATTTCTCTCGCATTTAATATTGTATTTGTATTGCCTAATGTTATTATTTATGTTATAAAAAAAAGAGTTTATATACATATATTATATTTTGATTCCTAATGTTCGAAAATTACATTTTGATTCCTAAATTTTTATGGACATTCCATGACTTCTCAAAGTATTACAAATAAGTCAAGAATAATTTTCGGGTTATTTTGGAGGTTTACCAAGTGTTACAAATAAGTCCAGAATAGTTTAGGGTCATTTCTACAATTTTCGAAATATTTTTCCAATTCAGCTCAAATTTTAATAAATTGCATTTTGGTCCCTAGATATTTTTTGACATCCTATATCTTCTCAAAATGTGACAAATTAGTCCAACGAGCTTAATATCTTCAAAAAATCATTCGTGCATGTTTTGACAAATTCGTTCTTCACAAGTCATCCCCAACGAGTTACAAACCGACGAGCAGAGCCTGTAGGTGTTCAGCGTCCGCAAGTCATCCTCGATAACCAGCATCTGTAGGTGTCCAGCTCCAGGGAGTCACAAGATGATGAACGTTTAAGCGCTCAGTCTCCGCAAATCATCGCCAACAATCAGGACTTGTAGATGTCCAACTTCCGAAAGTTGGGCGATAATGTTTGTCTACTATGTAAATAATGAAGCGAGAGAAACCAAAATCAGTTGTTTGTCTTTGAACACACACTCATGGGATCACTTCAATGAGCGCGTGCTCAAAGAGGGGCAACTGTAAACACCTAATTTTGGCTCGAGATCAAAATACTGTGCGCAACTAATCGAGCCGAGAGAAATCGAGATTGAAAATATATATATATATATTTGAAAACTAAAAAAAAAATTAAAAAATTATTTTCCAACGTGGAAAATAGCTACATGGCCATGTTTCCTCTTTTCCACCGTTTTTTTATTTTTTTTATTATTAAAAAAATAATTAATTAAATAAGTAGTACATTGTTCTATAAATAGAGGAAGCTTGCTACGGTGAAGAGGAAAAAAGAATGAAAGGAAGAGGGAAGGAATTGAAGAAGAGAATAGTGATTGGAGAGAGTGAAAGAAATATATCGGTAATTATCGGTCTCGGTTTCTCGTACGGTGTTTAAGTTCCGAACGATTTATGTATATTTCTCTCATATTCAATATCGTATTTGTATTTTCTCATGTGAAATAAAATTGAGATTTTATATACATATATTATATATTTATGCAATACTATATATATATGTATATAATATATATATGATATTATATTATATCTATATGTATAATATATATATATATATACTATGTCTATGTGATACTATATATATGTATATGAATAATATATATATTATGTATATGTTATATCATATTTATGTATATTTATAATATATATATATATATATTATATATGTAATACTATAAATATATGTATGTAAATTATATATGTGATACTATATGTATATGTATAATATATATATATATATATATTATGTATATGTGATAAAAACAAATAGTTTAGAAAAAATAAATGGCTTAGGTCATTCCCAAACTTTGATGAAGGTTACAACGCGGTCCTTGGACTCTCAGTTCATTCTGGGACTTTATCGAGTGCTATAAACCAAACCCGGAACATTTTGGGTCGTTTGTGCAATTTTTGAATTTTTTCTTAATTCAGCTCATTTTTTTACAAAAAAAATACATTTTAATATCTAAATTTTTCTAGACATTCCATGATTTCTTAAAATGTTACAAATAAGTCTAGAATAATTTTTGGGTTATTTTTGGAATTTTACCAAGTGTTACAAATAAATCTATAATAGTTTAGGGTCAATTCTGTAATTTAAAAAAAAATTCAGTTCAGTTATAATTTTTTTGAAAATTACATTTTGATTCCTAAATTTTTCTGGACATTCCATAACTTCTCAAGTTATTACAAATAAGTCCAGAATAATTTTCGGGTTATTTTGGAGTTTTACCAAGTGTTACGAATAAGTCCAGAATAGTTTAGGGTCATTTCTGCAATTTTTGAAATATTTTTCCAATTCAGCTCAAAGTTTAATAAATTCCATTTTGGTCCATAGATTTTTTGACATCTTATAACTTCTCAAAATGTGACAAATTAGTCCAACGAGCTGAATATCTTCAAAAATCAATCGTGCATGTTTTGACACCTTTAGAATGACTCAAGAGTTAAACTATTTTTTTATGATCAACACATTGTAATTAGTTGTGAAGATTCCTAGTTTACACTTATATAGAGTATGTAATCTGAATTCTAATGTTAAGTTTGAAAGATTGAATAAACATAGTATTCAATTCAACACATGGGGCGTGTGGGTCATATGGATTACGTGGGTCGCATGAGTAACATGGTTGCATGAATAAGTGGATGGGTCAACGAGTTGACCCACAAATGTTATATTGTACAAATTTAAATAACACGGGTATATGGGTTGACCCGTGGACCCACGGGTCGTGTTAGGGTGTTGAAAATTGATCCATCATGAATTTCGAGTTGTGTTTGGGTTAAACATCATCATGAATTTCGAGTTGTGTTTGGGTTAAACATATTATGACATGATCCATATTTAACACGACTCACAATTGACCCGTCGATACGAAGTTATACCCGTATTTATGAGGTCCCCCATCCCACCTCAATCCCTGAATTAGGTTTAGGTGCTTGAATGAATGTTCCGAGTAGATTAATACGGGATGTAAAAACAAACATTATAAATGCATTAACCAACCTCAATAAACATTCGATAGACTTTTCTCGTAATATTACGTTTTCATTTGACATTAAGCAAATCAATAACTTCATTGTACGCACAATTGGAGAAAATAAGGATAGATCTTCCCTTCCATCACCACAAAACATAACCTAAATCAAGCAGCAGCAGTCTCAGTCTCCGACACGTGGACAGATTTTACGCGGCGGACTCCTCCCTCACCATCGCTATAGCCGGGGCAGTAGTTTCTGATCGCGGTGAGCTCGTACGGCGCAGTGTCAAGCGCCAGCCACTGCTCCACCGTGAACTGTTGCTGTGAGCAGCCGGAGTGGGGACCCGTAGCGGTGACCTCGACGTAGTTGCAGTACCATCCGTGTCCTCGACCCGAACCGTCGGACGTAAGATTAACGGCGCACATGGGAGCGCTGAGGCACTGTCCACGGCCGCTGAAGATGTCCAAATTTCCCCTCTCGTAGTAGTCGTGTCCAGGCTCCATAAGGCCGCCCCAGGCTTCCAGATCGGTGATGTCCACCTTCTCGCCGTAGACGTCGTAGATTTGGAGGCTGATGGTGGAATCTGTGCCTCCCTTGATGATGGAACCAGTCCTGACATACACAGTGTACACGCAATCGTATGAAAACTTCGATTTGGTGAAGAGCGGCAGAAGGAAGAAGATGGATAGGAGGAGATTGTGGAGGAGACCCATGGTTAGGTTTTTGCGAATGGACACAGACGACAGGAGACACTTTCAAACCTAATAATAATAACACTGTAAAATATAAATGGAAGGACAATTAATAGTCATTTTCTGGTTTTGTATTTATTATTATCATGGAATAATTATTACTGATAATATTATATGTCATATACACAATTACACATAAATACATACATTGAAAACTAATTGTAACGTGTTGTCATTTTTGGTCATTAATTAATGGGTATAATAGATCTGTATATCTTAGTTTATAAATAGAAATATATTAAATGTTTTTGGACATATCTTCATTATTAGTAGTGAGAAAGCTCTCCAGATCGGAATCTGGAATACAATAATGAAGAAAAAAGATGGCCGACATACATGTGGTGACTGGTGGCCAGTGGTGGGTACAGACTTTATTTTCGCCACATGGTATCTTGAAAGGAAATGCAGATATACAAGTTAAATTTCTGAGTTTCTTACAAATGTAAGCATATTTAAAAAAATGGATTAATAACCAAAATACTATTTGCTACCCCAATTTTGGGTACTTTACAAATTGCTACCTAAATTTTACTTTTTCAAAAAATGCTACCTAATCTTTAACACTTGGGACAAATTGTTACATTGGTTAACATTTCCGTTAAATACAGACGGAAAATAACGAAACAAATATGATTGATCTCTGATTTAAGTAACTACATAAATATTTAAAAATATATAAAAAAACATTTTTTTAATCTGGAAAAGGTAAAAGGAAAATATGAGTTTTTTAATATAATATTTTTATTAAAAATAATAAATAAAAAACAATAATAATTAATTAATTTTTTATTTTGTTTCATATTTTTGATAAAAATATTATATTAAAAACTTTTATTCTCTATTAATTTTCCATATTTTTTTTTATTTTGGGGTATTTTTAAAAAATTATTTAGTATTTTTAAAAAATTATTTAGTATTTTTTTTAAAATCACATATCAATCATGTGTTGTCTTATCATTTTCTGTCCATATCTAACAAAAAAGTTAACTGAGATAGCAATTTGCCACAACTCCGAAAGTATAGGTAACAAAATTTGAAAAAACAAAATTCAGGTAACAATTTGTAAAGTGTTCAAAGTTGAGGTAACGATTTGGTTATTAACTTTTTAAAAAATATTTAGAAATATAAATATATAAAAAATATTTCGAAAAGTACACATACACACTACCATGAGATGCGAGTTAAATCATAACTCACACCCTAGGGTAGCGTGTTGTGTCATTTTGGCACAACACGTTACCCCAAGTGACATGTCAGTTAGTTTGTTTATTATTTTTGACGACACAGTGTTTAATTAAAAATTAGATTATGTATCTATTTAAATTTTAGAGTATGTAGATATTTTAATTGTGATTCAAAAAAATATTAGACTTGAACTTAAGGATTGACCACACGTTCTACCCTAAGTTGAGATATGAAAATTTGACTTAAAACGTTTAACTCGGATGTAAGTCCAAACTCAACATCTTTAACAAAATTTATGACAAAATTTAATTATCTACATACTCTAATAAATGCAGTTAAATGTAGTTAACCATGTCGAATTTGGATTTACAAGTCTCCCTTAGATATTTTTTAAGTCAAATTTCAATATCTCATATTAGGACGGAGCGTATGCTCAATCCGCAAGTCCAAATTTAATATTTTGTTCGCATTACTTGAATCGCAATTAAAATATCTACATACTCTAATTTTTTTAATAAACACATAATTTAATTTTTAATTAAATATTGTGTCGTCGAAAAAATCAAACTAAAGTGATCCACCAACATGCTATATCCTGGGGTGCGAGTTGTGATTTAACTCGCTCATCGGGGTAGCGCGTATGCCTACTTTTTGAAGAAAAAAAATGTTCTGAATATTTATTTTTCTAAATATTTTTAAAATTATGCTTATTTTTTGAGAAAACTGTAAATTTCTCTAGCAACTTTCACACAATTATTTTTTCGTGTCAAATCATTACACTTGTACTAATTTAAGGTAAAAAAAAACGAAAATATAGTTGAACAAAATTTAATTTATAATTGTTTTTTAATAAATTTATCTAATTGTTTAGAACAAAATAAACTGACACTTAAAGGATAGAATCATAATGTTCTAAATTGTTCCATTTAAATTGCGAGTGGTAGTTTCCACTTTCCATATAGATTTCCCATTATTGAAATAATTATACTCTTAGTAAAGCCCCAGAAAAAAAAAATATTGACTATTTTAATTTTAACGTAGAGAAAGAAAAAGAAATAAGATACAGATCATTGCAATTTAATTTGTTTAGTATATAAATCATATAATGTTAGAAATAAAAAATTTAAATAATAATTATATGAATCTAATGACAGTAGTAAAACTTAATAAAAATAATTCTCATTGACCTACTATACTAAAATTAAAATACACAGTTGACAATGATTATAATTTTATACATACAACATTTTAATTTAACATAAACATTAATAATAAGAATAAATCATACCGTAATCCTCCACATTTACGGTTGATATTTTAACGTATATTTTTTCCATGTTAGTTATTCATTTTATTATTCTCTATTGGTAATGATAATATTGCTATAAATGTTTTTCCATGGTTCTTAGCTGCAGGAGACTTATAATATATAAGAAATATATATTCTCTTAGGGCTTGCTTAGAAATGAGTCAAATGACCACCACCACTATATCTGCATGATAGATATTCTTACAATATCGGTTAAATTTAGAGATAAAAGAGTAAGAAAAAAAAAAGGATTTATGCCAACTTTATTATTAATAATAATAATATATTATTGCTGAAATGCAAAGACTGTTGGAACTAAGAAAGAAATCTTTTTTAATGGGCTTCAAAAACTGTCCAAAGGCAATGATGGAGGTCCATTTAATTAAGGCATGCATATTAAGGGAAACCTCGTGATCTTTTTTTGTTGGTTTATCCATATGATTGAGTCCAACACATTGATGAAAAATTTATATATTACTCTATTATGAGTTATTAACTAATTTCTAATTGGTTACTACTGAATTTAAATTGTTAACTAAACCTTAAATGGATATGTCCTAGGATCGACAATTTGGTGTTTGATCTAATCATATCGTATTATTAATTGGTATGTGTTCGTATCATGTGTAAATCGATAGATTTTAAACGTGTGTAAAAATTCAAACGTGAACATGACACGATTAATAAATAGATCACACGTAATACACACAATTATACAAGGAAAAAGTATGAAAAAAATGTAATATGTTTGCCCAATGTGGTGAAAGCGGCACATTTATTGTTTTTGATGCAACATGTTTGTTGTTGCTGTTTTTTGATGCAGTCGTTAAGTTTCCGTCGAAAATAGCCGTTAAGTGCCCATATGTCTTGCACATGACCTCCGTGTAGTGTAAAATTCCTCAAATGCCATTGTCTTCTTCAGTGTTGTTATACGTAGTGTTCCTCCCTGTTTGTTCTTCATTCACGATGTTGTTATACTTCGAAGTGTTTGTCACTTCCTTGTCGGATCTCCGACTCTCCCACAAACAATGACACAACATTTCAGTCGAATGTTCTATGGGTGTCCCAATTATAAGGTATTTTTGCCGATTTATTTGGTTTTTAACACTAATTGTAGTCTCAATTTGAAAATCTCTCACATAGCTCTCAATTTGAAAATCTCTCCCAAAGTTGTTTGATGTAATCTTGCATTTATCTTAAGGGATGTTTGAGGAGCTTTGGTGCGTAAGAGCATATGCAAGATAATACCCACATAGAAAGAGATTTTATAGTCAATTATTCAGAAAATGAAGATAGTGAAGTTTTTTTCTTCACCACAACCAACTCGTTGGACTTGAAAGGTTTTTAATTTTAGTATGTCATGATTCACCAAGGAATTATGTGCAGATGCATACAACACAGGTCCCTCTTGATGAAGAGCAAACAATAGACTTTTTATATAAAGAACTTCTTTCTGCTATTGAAAATGATCTAGCTTCAAGCCATCAAATCAGTGCTTCTTTTCTCAACAGCCACAATATTTGCTGCAGCGGCAATCTTTCATCTCCATCGACACTGTTGGGTTATTTACATGGCAATGACATTTTTTTAAGCTACAATAGATATATTAATCTCTTGGCAACAGCATCTGAAAGGAATTGCATGGATCTTTCAACCCAGATTTTTAAGCATCTAGTAGTGTATCATGAAATTTTAAGTTAAGTTGTTTACTGTAGTATTGCAAAAGCATTTAGAGAATCACCCAACTCAACAAAGCTTCTCAGCTTTGTAAGAGAAGTATCTGAGCTGACATCGCCAAGGAGCACTATAATTCTTAATCGGATCATACTTTCTTTTGATGAGTCCAGACAGATAAATAATGCACTATTGATATTTGACCACATGAAGAGTCTAAAGTGCAAACCAGATGTTATCACTTACAACACGGTCAAGTAAATGAAATGTCTCTTGAATTATAAAAGATGAAAGAGGAAGGAGTGGCCCCTGGTATCATTGGGACTCTTCAACGAGAAGAAGGTGAGGCAAATTCGCCCTTCTGTGTATATATACAAGTCACTAGTTAGCAATTTGAAAAAAATGGGGAAAGTGGAGTTGGCAATGATTTTGATGGAGGAGATGGAATCAACCCGTTCAGAACTTGCAGGTCCGGGAGATTTCAAGAGGAAAAAGCACAGATAAATTGATTAAACACCTGGTTTTGGAAAGTTGAATGATTCCGCAACTAACCAAATTTTATCAGCAAGGCACTGTATATATCCTTCCATCGTTGTCTTTAGATGAGATCATTAACTTGTGTAAGATCTTCTCCATTCTTCGATTCTGATATCTTAGTTGATGCTTTATCATTTATCTATATGGATCTTCAGCAAGACGTGGATAGAATTGCTGATTGCCTACTTGCTGACACAGGAATTCTCTCGGGATCTCAAATCTCAATTCTCAATGGACACAAGTTCGTCTTAAGTCTTAACATCATGACGATCTCTATGGTGTCTGGTGCTCGATTGTACATTCATGTTTGGAGTTTCGATCATTTGAGCCTCAAATCTCTCATGTTGAAGTTGCTATAGTAATTCTCAGTAAATTGACATGGCTTACAGTGAGCCATATAATTTGATTTAAGCTTTGAAGTGATCTGCCCAATATACGTACTAAGAAACTAATTGGGGGAAGGGATTCGATTAGGAAGACGGGAGAGGATGTGTGAGAGACTTCAGGAAAGATGGGGAGACTCAGTATGACATATGGGGAAATAAAGGTAGGGGTAATTTTGGCATTTCTAAAATATTTTATTTAAATGTTTAAAAAATATGTCACGTGTGTGGCAAATGAGGGTTTTTAACGGGACAACAAACGGAAAAACAAAAGTTTTTCATCTAAAACCTACAAAATGATACATGTTACCTCAAATACCTACAACCCAAAACAAGTTTCATCAGTCATCAATTTCAGCAAATATATTATATATTTTTCATACTTTTCCCATTATACAATTAACGTTTTGAACTAACCCAAAAAATACTTCATATATACACCAACTGAAACAACAAGTTATTTACAAATTTCATAATTCTGTTTTACAACAATGTTTTCAAACAATAAGATCTAATTTAGAAAGAAAAAAATGCAAAACAAATCTAAATATAATTGTACAAATAACTAATTGTGTGTTTATACATATATTTATATATCTAACTATTTAATAATATTATTAATCGTGTCTAAATAAATAATATTATTTAGAGATAGGATGGATAATATCAAATTAGCATAAGAGAATATAGTTGAAATTCATGTAATCGTGTTGTAAATTGTTAACTAATTGTACGTATCAATAACAGTTCCACCAAGGATCTGAGAAATAACTCACAAGATATAGTTATCTATCAATAATCCACACATATATATATATATATATTAACACAAACATAAACTGGGGATTAATTGTTAATTCGTTTCTCATGTAGGCTTGTTCATAATTCAGAACGACAAACTAGATTGGGTCTGGCTTAATTAATTAGTAGCTCGATTAAGTTTTTATCTGGATGGAAGATTATTGGATATTTAATTAGTTTTAACCGAATTCAAATGATTAAAAAACTATTTTCTTGAGGAAATAGGTAAAAGAGTTCTTCGAATTTTGAATAAATATGGGACTTGAAGCTGAGTTTGCCCAATTAATTTGGAGTAAGAACATTTTTTTCGAACATTATATTATTTAATCATATTTTGAGCATAAAACTGTCTTTTTGTTTCTCTCCAGAAAATAGGTCAGGTGAGGGATATTGTCGCCGCTCGTCGGAGGATTCCGTGTGGTAGTTCTACGTCGCGCGATAAGGGTGGTGCCGGGAGCCTCGGGATCGAGCAGAACAGCCAGGGACAGAAGGGTGCTGGAACGAAACAGAGAAGCCTAGCAAACCAACCAACAATTGCGTAACCCTAATTAGCCCAAACCGACAATTAGGGCAATCCGAGAATTCAATCAGCCAATTCACACCACAATTAACAGCCAGAGGGTGAGGAGAGTGCCTGAATAAACCAATCAACGAAGTGCCAACCTCATATATCCGATCAACAATCACATGTAAGTATAGACGTAATTAGGCATTATTATTGGTATCTAGTGCAGGGATATACGGCATGGAAGGATCACGCCAACAGCATGAGCCCAACGAGGCAGATGATAGAAGGAGTCCGGAAAGGGTGGTGGAAATATCAGGGAATGCAGCCATAAAAACCGAATTGTGCTGTATAGGGAAGGTGCTTGGCCCTAAACCGATCAGGGGATCTGCGGTGCACAATGTGCTGCAAAACGCCTGGGCACAGTACGAAGGGGTGAGAATCCAGGAAATGTCTAAGGAGGTAATACTCTTTGAATTCAATAATGCTTTAGATATGGAGGATGCTTTAGACTGGAGTCCTTGGGCGATACAAGGAAGCTGTTTATCGATGAAAAGCTGGAACAAGAGCACTAGGATAACTGAAATCAATTTCCATTTGGTCAACTTCTGGATCCAAATCCACGGATTAGAAGTGGATAAATTCAGTAAGCAGAATGCAACTAAGATAGGAGAATGGGTTGGGAAAGTATTAGAGGTGGATGAAATCATAGGCCCCATGGGGCTGGATAGGGACTTTATGCGAGTAAAGGTGGAAATTGATACACTGAAGCCGCTTATAGCTGGGATATGGTACACATGAGCAAATGGGAAGAAGGAGAGGGCAGACATTAGGTATGAGAGACTACCTGATTTCTGCTTTGGATGTGGAATACTGGACATGGGGAAAGGGGATGCAAAGAGGAGACCGTTATGTCAGATAAAGGGGAGGAATGTCCTATGTATGGACCATGGCTTAGAGTAGACAGACCGAAGAAAAGGGGTCTTAGATGCAGAATTATAGGGAACATGGGGAAAAAAAATGGTCCAACACAAAAACGGAAGTCCTGGGCCGAACTGATGCGAGAAAAGGAGGAAAGGGATAGCCAAAAGGATAAAACAGATTATAAAAGAGGAGATGACAAGAGGGAGGGACATTGGAGGAAGGAACGAGGGGAAGGGGCAGAGATGGGAGGGGACCACAGATCTGGAAAGGGAAGAATGGAGGAGGAAGAAAGTGGGGATAGGGATAAAGAACAGGGTGGAGACGAGCAGAGGCACCAGAGAGGGAATGAAGTAGAGGATCAGAATTATCAGGAAGAAGGGAACCAGTGCATGGCCATAGATATATGGGAAGACCCATTGAGGAAAGAAACAGGGGACAATGAGATGGAAGGAATAAGGGAACAGAACGCCAGAGCACTATCGATCTCGATGGGGGAGGAAAGCAGGATCCAAGGAACTGAAGGAACAAAAATGCTGATAGACCCAACTGTCAACAGAACCAACCCAGAAAGGAAGCTCACAATTCACCACCCTAATCTAGCCAAGCTTCTGGAAAAACGCGAGGCTATGAGAGGGGAGATATACCCAAGACCAGAGTATGGTCGCAAGGAGGACAGCATGACTGTTGGTTCAAATAGAAATGAAGGAACACCAAGCAAAAATCAAATGGAGAACCAGCCCAGACAGGGACAACTCAGCAGATGGGAAATAGTAGAACTCAAAGATCAAGAAGGGGACATGGGACAAGTGAAGGAGAAGAAGGAGAGGTTCGAGGGGGAGACACGACGCCGAGACTATTATGTGGTGGAGTCTCCCGTAGAGTCTCCGATCAAGAACATGGCAACAGCCACCATGCAGACTGGACTGAGCCCATTGTTACAGAGAGTCAACCTGAAAAGAAAGCTTGAAGAAGACTCAGAGTCAGAGGAGGAGACAATGGAAACAACAAGAACAAAGAGGCAACGATTAGGGGAGGCAGTAACTGATGGCAGGCAAAAGAAGAAAGGCCTGAGAGGGAACAAAAACAGAAGGGGGAGTGTAAGGAGAAAGATAGAACACAGAATGGAGGGAGCAATGCAATCAGGTTCGGGAGGCTGTCCTCAAACAGCCCCCCCCCCCCCCGTCAATGAATGCTCTGGTGTGGAACTGTCGGGGAATCAGATCGGCCCTGACAGTTCCGTACCTTACCGATCTGAAGAGGAGGAATAAACCGAGCATAATCTACTTGATGGAGACAAAAAACAATGAGGCAACTTGTGAGAGAGTAAGGAGGAAGCTGAAAATGGACAATGCTTGTTATGTTGAGCCGAATGGGATAGGAGGTGGTCTAGCAGTGTGGTGGACGAACGCAGTGGAAATCACAATACACAGAAAGGATGACAACTACATAGACACTTCGGTGGACCTAAAGGATGGAAAGGAACATATACACATCACATGGATCTATGCTAGCACGAGATGGGAAGAAAGAAAAGATCTATGGG
This sequence comes from Chamaenerion angustifolium, assembly GCA_946814005.1. Classification (NCBI taxonomy): domain Eukaryota; kingdom Viridiplantae; phylum Streptophyta; class Magnoliopsida; order Myrtales; family Onagraceae; genus Chamaenerion; species Chamaenerion angustifolium. The sequence goes on from OX328268.1 coordinate 31,659,284, forward strand.
ATAAGCTGAGATACATAGCTGGGGGAAGAACGGGACCATGGCTGTGTGTGGGAGACTACAATGAGATAGCAAGGGCAATGAGATAGCAAGGGCGGATGAGAAGGAGGGGGAAGGCCAAAGCAACAAAGGAAAATGGACGCCTTTAACCGTATGATGCAGGATATCCAGGTGGTAGACTTGGGATTCAAAGGACAGCCGTTCACCTGGACAAACAACAGGGAGGGCAGCCACAGAATACGGGAAAGGCTGGACAGAGCATTGGGCAATGCAGATTTCATCAGTCGATACCCCACCCTTAAGGTAACCCACAAACTAACGATAGGTTCGGACCATTGCCCGCTGATTCTGGAACTGGAGCCTAGAGGCACAAAAGGGAAGAGGTATTTTCGATTTGAAGGAGCATGGTTAGAAAAACCGGAATGTGGTGAGCTGATAAAAGAGACGTGGGGGGCAAGGAGAAGGGCCGAGAAGGAGAACAATATTCAGAACAAGCTGGGCCGATGCAGGATACGTCTTCAGAAATGGAGCCGAACAAACAATGTGAATTATAAGAAGAAGATAATGGAACTGCAAACCGAATTGGGTAGGATACAGAGCAGAGGTCATGAGGATGGCAATAGACAAGAAGAAATGAGACTCAAAGCTCAGTTAGAAGATGCATGGAAAGGTGAGGAGGAGTATTGGATAAATAAATCAAGGATACAGTGGTTAAAAGGGGGAGACAGGAATACCAAATTTTTTCATCAAGCCACAATACAACGCAGAAGAGGAAATCAGATAAAAAGGCTCCAGTTAGAAGATGGGAGATGGACAGAGAATGAAGCTCAGATTCGGGATGAATGCATAAGGTACTTTCAAGGAATCTTCAAAACTGAGGGGTGTGAAGGGATTGAGGACCAGTTGTCGAGTATTCCTACAGTGATAGGAGCAAACATAAATGACAGATCAACAAGGCTAGTGACAAAGGAAGAGGTTAAAAAGGCAACCTTCCAACTAGGAGGGGACAAAGCCCCGGGTCCTGATGGCTACACCGGACTCTTCTATCATCGCTTCTGGGACGTGCTAGGGGATGATATCTTCCATGCGGTAAACTCTTTCCTAGCTACTAATGTTTTATGCCCTAGTTATTGCTATACTGACATTGTGATGATCCCAAAAGTACCTAACCCCGTAAACCCGATGCAATTTAGACCTATAAGCCTATGTAACTTTAACTACAAGATAATATCCAAAGTGTTAGCCAATAGACTGAAAAGTGTATTACCCGATATTATAACCCCGTTCCAAAGCGCTTTTGTCTCTGGCAGGTTCATCCACGACAACATCCTTATAGCACACGAGGTGTTCCATCAAATGAGAACAAATACGAGAGCGGATAGAGAGGAGTGTGCGGTGAAACTTGATATGAACAAAGCATATGATCGGGTGGAGTGGAAATTTGCATTGGGGACCTTGAGGAAGCTGGGCTTCTCATCAGTCTAGTGTAGATGGATAGAGGAGTGCATGACCAGAGTACAATACAGCGTGGTGATTAACGGGCAAAAAACGACGAGATTCAGGCCGACGAGAGGTCTAAGGCAGGGAGATCCTTTATCGCCTTACCTTTTTATACTAATCGCTGATGTTTTGTCGAGACAGATGTGTAAGGCAGTAGAGGAGGGAAGGATAGAAGGCATAAGGATGAAGCGATCGTGTCCAGAGATCCATCATCTGCTATTTGCAGATGATTCGATCTTCTTCATACAAGCAACAGAGGGGAATGCTAGAGAGTTAAAGTCGATCCTTGAGAAGTATGGAAGGGCATCAGGTCAAAGCGTGAACCTCAACAAATCATGTCTTCAATTCGGCACCAAGGCTAAGGACACGACAAAAGACATGGTTAGATCGGTATTGGGTATAAAAGAGGTAGCGGATGCGGGGAACTATCTGAGAATCCCGACAAACTGGGGACGATCAAAGAAAGCCGCACTCAACTACATCAAGGATCGGGTGATGAAAAAACTACATGGTTGGCGAACGATATTCCTCAACAAAGCGGGTAAGGAAGTACTTATTAAAGCAGTAATCACAGCTATTCCAACTTATTTGATGACGTTATTCAAGTTGCCAATAACGTGGTGTGATGAGATAGCTAAGATGATAACCCGGTTTTGGTAGAATGGAAGAGATGATAGACGAAGAATGCACTGGGTTAGTTGGGCGAAGATGACAAACCCCAAGGAGATGGGTGGTTTGGGATTTCGGGACCTCTACGACTTCAACACGGCGATGATAACGAAGACGGCCTCGAGATTGCAAAACAACCAGACAAATCTTTGGGCGAGGGTATTAAAGGGCCTATATTACCCCAACACCGATCTAAGGAATGCAAAAAAGGTGCAAGACCATCATGGGCTTGGAGTAGCATACTCCAAGGGAGGGACGTTATGGTACGATATGGACAATGGCAAGTTGGAAATGGGAATTCGATTCGGGTCTTTGGTGATAAATGGATACCGGGAAGGAATGAGCTCAGCCAGACACAAGAAATAGAAGGGACCAGTCTTGAAAATATCCGGGTTTGTGACCTGATCACGAGTGAACCGCGAAGATGGGATCTAACACCAATAGTGACAGCCACCACTGAAGCCGAGCGAGGGGCCATCCAGTCGGTCTATCTGAGCAGGCGGGAGGTGGCGGACAGATGGATATGGCCAACAGATCGGGGTGGAGAAGTCAGGCCAAGGAAGGTATATAAAACACTAAGAGAAGAGGAACAGGCCACCAGAAGGAACCAGGGGGGCGGGGCCGAGACCAGACCAACATCGACATGGGTCCGGATATGGGAGAGCATGGCTATACCAAAGGTAAGATCATTCCTTTGGCATGCAGGTCATGGTGCAGTAACGGTCCAAGCGGTGCTGGCAAGACGCGGAGTCGAGGTCACGAGTCGGTGCCCGTTCTGTAACATGGTGGAAGACGAGCCCCACGCATTGATGGAGTGCCCTTGGGCGCAGACTGCATGGCTCGAGGTAATGAACATCCGATGGCAGATAGGTGTTGGAGAAGAGAGGAGTCGCTGGATCGACTTAATCCATGGGCTCGAGAATGGAACGGGTGATACGGGGCGTAAAAGGAGACTAGAGGCTTAGGTATTGTTATGGCAGGTTTGGAAGGAAATATGTCGGGCAATCCACGATGGAGACGAACCACAGTCATCGAGACCTGTCCAGGCAGCCAAGACAATGTCCGATGAATGCTGGCGAGTCCAAGGCGAGCAACAGAATACCGTATCAAACAGCAGTAGAGTCAGAGCCACAGGTTGGATGAAACCGAGAGAAGATGAAATCAAAGTCAACTGCGATGGAGCATGGGACCAGAGCACGGGTCGAGCGGGAACGGGGATCATTGCTCGGGATTGCAGAGGACGAATAGTCGGTGGTCAGAACACAAGAGGCCGAAGCATCAGCGCGGGAACGACAGAAGCATTAGCCATACTGCAGGCGGTCGAGCTAGTCTTGGTAAACAAGTGGTCAAATGTCATAATTGAGTCCGATGCACAGGTACTAATCCACTGTCTACAAAGGCCGGATGAAGACCGTGATTGGACGACACATCATATTGTGACTGATATCCTGGAGCTAGCTCGGGGAATACCAACTTTGAATTGGCGATTTGTTAGGAGAAATGCGAACAGGTGTGCGAACTGGATCGCGAGGAAGACTAAACAGGGGATGTGTCCGGACAATTGGACTCTCATACATCCACCTCCGTTATTTTCCTTATGTATGTTGGACAATGTAGGTTCGGATTTTGAGTTGGAATGAAATGAATTATGTTGGAAAAAAAATATTATTTAATCATATATATATAACAGAATACAAAAATAATTTGTGTAAAATGTCCAAAAAATGAAACTAGACCGAAACAATTCGTAACCTTGTATTCTTGAACTGATATACTAATCCCTAGAAAGAAGATCAGTTTACTTTTGGAATTATCAATTCCAATAATTTGTTTAAAAAAACATTGTTGGATTTAGGTTAATGGGTGGAAGTCCATTCAGGTAACCCCGGTATATGATAATGACCCTAAAAATCCCCACCACGGTCAGTCGTGACCGCGGCGAGCCCCAACCGTAGAATAAATCACTCTGAGGCTGACTTACGGGCTGTTGGGGCCTCCGTGGTCGCAGCTCAGCCCCTGCTGGCCACATCCACCATGGTTGTCGCCACGCCGAGGCTGATCTCAGCCTCGACCCCTACTAGCTTAACCTTCGTGGTTGCGGCTCATCCCCTACGCGCCGCAACCTTCGTGGCTGCGGCTCCGGAGAGGAAGCAAGTCGCAGCCTTCGTGGCTGCAGCCGAACGGAAAGGTGACATCCTCCGTGGCTGCGACCACCTCAGGCAAGGGTCACAGCCTTCGTGGTTGTGGCCCTGCGACTGGTTGTCACGACCTTTGTGTCCACAGCTCCAGTCGCCTTAGGCGGGGTTCGGTCGGCCAGTGATGGCCGACCCAACCCCCGTGGCCAGCCTTCGTGGCTGACCACTTCCAAGCGGCGGCGGCGGAACTGCTAGGGTTTACAAAAGCCTAGCAGTTGCAATCAATGGAGAAGAAAACTGTTATGGACCGGTCTAAGTGAACCGATCCAGACCAGTCTGGTCTAATACGTTGGACCAAACTGGTTCAGTTCAAGTGGCCTGGTTCACTAACTGACTGGACTGATTCTAACTCGGCCAGGTCTGAAATGTTGGATCGGGACAGTTGACAGAGGTTGATCGGCCGGTTCGGCCAGGGCCAGTTGGTAGAGGTTGACCGGTCCGATTCAGTCCAGTTTGGATGACTTAAAGTTGTTCAACCCGGTCTGAGCTAATTCAGAGGCTTTGAGCTACCTGAATTGGTCCGAAACGAATTTGGTGATGATCTTGGATCCTTAGTGGGTCTTAGTGGTTTGTTATATCTGGTAATTGTGCCTGAACTCTTTCATTAATAATTATTTTGGGCTAATTAAATTAACTGTTAGATCAATTTAATTGCTAGGAGAGCCTTATATTGTTTAATGATGCATGACTGGATAGGTAGAACACTGTGTGGGTTCCTTGAGTTCCCTGTGTTACTTTGTGTTTTCTACAGGGTAGATAGTCTTGCTTTACTTTATAGTCTTGGCTCTTGACTCCATGACTGGTAGAATTGGCTAGGTTATGACTTGTTGAGAACCCAGCATACTGTGTGAAAATTGGTCTAACATGTTAATAAATTTTGGTTAGGGTGACTTTGGTCCTCAAAATTTTGGAAATTATAAATTATCCCCAAATTAATTTATTTTTGAAAGATTTCAATATATACGTGTGTGTATTGAATTGTGTAGTTTGTTACCTTACTTGCATAGGATAGATTACCTTGGTAGGGAGATCAAGCTCTTGCATAGTCTAGGTAGCAAACCTTTATGATTGTTTTTAGTAGCCTTTCAGAAGTTTGGATAAGTTCGAACTACACTTGGGGATATGTTCCTAAATGTGAACCTGTCGGTTAGTCTACGAGGTTCTCTGAATTTCCTTGAATAATACTAGGATAATCGTCTTATGTTAGAGTTGAACGCTTTGGTTTAGTGTGATCTGTTTGACTCCGGTCCCTTAAAGACTGTTTGTATAGAATGTGTTTCGATTGATAGTAGTGACTTTAGGACATGCTTAGAAACGGGGAGTCCTTCTCGGCATAGCTAGGGTTGTCCTCCGAATTTAAGTATGTTCTCAAGTCTGTCTTGTTAATTTGAGACTTGTCTTTTTACATGCATTAGAACATTGTTCCTTGTGTCTCCATGATCCTAATCAAATTTCCTTTAGTCAGTGAAATATGGCTGCCACGAAGAACATCATCGCTGAGCTGAACAAAGGTCTTAGACTTAATGGTGATAACTACAAAATCTGGAGTAGCGTATACATATGGTCCTGATTGAACAAAGGTCGATTGACCACATCAAGAAGATCAAGAAAAGACACTTGATTAACGAATCAGCGGAAGGCCTTCTATGATGAGTGGGAGGCCAAGGACGATGAGGCGCACGCTACATTGCTCAGTACAATGGATGATGATATTCTGTGTGAATTTGAGCTGAAAGACACGGCTAAAGGGTTGTGGGATGCTTTGCAGGATAGATTTGGTGTTTATATGACTGCACAGCTGCGTTCGCTCAACATCAAGTTTGATTCTTACAAAATGAATCCTCAGCACTCTATGAGACAGCATCTGAGGCACATGGCCAACATGATTGCAGAACTCAAGGAGACCGGTCAGGCCCTAACCGATGAGCAGCAAATCCAGGTCGTGATCCGCTCTTTGCCTAACTCTTGGGAACAGATGAAGATTCAAATGACTCACTTCGAAGGGCTCAACACCTTTGAACATGTTCGAAAGCACATTGAGCTGGAAGAGGAATGTCTCAAGGCTACAGGGCCTAAGGCTGAAGTTCATATGGCATCATTCTCTGGACCTAAGAAGAATCGTCCTAAGCGAGGGAGTGGTGCACGGCGTGCAGTCGCAGGTGCACCAACGACAAAGAAGATAAAGACTAATGTTCCTCCGAAAGCAGAAGCGTCCGCGCAAAGCCAAGAAACTTGAGTCCAGGAAATGCTTCAATTGTGGTCATAAGGGACACATTGCGAATGCATGCCCTGACTCGTTGGCAGGGTACCTCTCGCGACAGGTATATCTCTTTGGCAATTTTAGTGAACTTTGTGTTTCTAGTACTATTATGTTGGTTGAATCATGTCTGTAAACACCTGATTTTGGCTTATGGTCAAAATACCGTACGCAAGAAATCGAGTCAAGAGAAATTAATATTTTTAAAAAAATATTTTTTTTAAAAAAAATATATTAAAATTTTAAAAATAAATATCTGAATTTCGAACATGGGCACACATGGTCATGTTCCTCTTTTGAACCAAGTTGAATTTTTTTATTATTAACAAAAAACATTAATAAAATAAGAATTCAAGTTCTATAAATTGAAGGCAATGCTTCAATGAAGAAAAGAAAGAATCTACGGTGAATGACTTCATGAGAATGAGAGAATGAGAGAAAAAAAATAAAAGAAAAAAAAGAGTGAAAAATACCGATAATTATCGGACTCGGTTCCTCGTACGGTATTTTAAACCTCCAATGAGTTAGGTATATTTCTCTCATATTCAATATCACATTTGTATTTTTATAAATGTGAAATAAAATTGAGAGTTTATATACATATATTATATATTTATGTATAATATACTTGTTAATATATATATATAATATATATATATAATATATATATATAATATATATTTATAATATATATTTATATTATGTTTATATATTACTATATTTATATATATATGTATAATATATATTTATATTATGTTTATGTATTACTATATCTATATATCTATATGTATAATATATATTTATATTATGTCTATGTTATCTATCTATCTCTATGTATAATATATATATATTATGTATATGTATAATATTTGTATATTATGTATATGTGAAAAAAAAAATCAAAAATGACTTAGGTCATTCCCAAACTTTGATGAAGGTTACAACTCGGTCCTTGGACTCTCGGGTCATTTCTGGGACGTTATCGAGTGTTATAAACCAAATCGGTAACTTGGGCCATTTGTGCAATATTTTTTTCTTAATTCAGCTCGTTTAAAAAAAAATCATTTTGATTTCTAAACTTTTTTAGACATTCCATGATTTCTAAAATGTTACAAATAAGTATAGAATAATTTTCGGGTTATTTTTGGGAATTTTACTAAGTGTTACAAATAAATCTAGAATAGTTTAGGGTCAATTCTGTAATTTTAAAAAATATTTTCAGTTCAGTTATAATTTTTTCGAAAATTACATTTTTGATTCCTAAATTTTTTTGGACATTCCATGACTTTTCAAAATGTTACAAATAAGTCTAGAATAATTTTCGGGTTATTTTAGAACTATACCAAGTATTACAAATAAGTCCAGAATAGTTTCTGTAATTTTCGAAATATTTGTCCAATTCAACTCAAATTTTAATAAATTGCATTTTGGTCCCTATATTTATTTTGACATCCTATAAGTTCTCAAAATGGGAAAAATTAGTCCAACGAGCTTAAAATCTTCAAAAATCATTCATGCATGTTTTGACACGTTTAAAATGGCTGGAGAGTTAAACTATTTTTTTTCGAGCACGCTTAACTTTCGTACTCTTTTGTTTATTTGAAATTAACTCATCAAAAAATAAATGTTTATACATGGTTTAAGGAAAATGCATATAGTCTTTTTTGGGTAAAGCATGATCCAAACAAGCAATTCAGGTAAATGAAATTTTTTTCAAAAGCAAACTAAAGTACCGAAAGGGCGGATTATGAGTTTGTGAGCTTTTAAGACGTAATCAAACCCCCGAACTCGATTCTCTGGACGTAGACCTTTCTAAGCCCTAGGATGTTAATTCCATGTACCCTAGGCAAAATTTTAGGATTCCGATTAGCCTTCAATTAATTGGTGGCGATTCTTTCAATTTTTTCGGTCTGGTTGATGACCCCGCTTGACCGGACCCTTCGCTCGCCAAGACCCGACATTTCAAAACGAAATTTAAGAAATTTAAAAATATTTTTCAAAAGGGTCGGGAAAGTCGGATCCGACGTCCGACAATTTGGCGATTCTGCTGGGGATATCTTTTAGAGGGTTTAGGCTTTGTCATATTATATTTTGCCTTATCCGTTTTGACTATTTGCTCATGGTTGCAGTTTCAACTTTTATCCAAAAGGCGATGTAATTGTAATAATTCAAAAAAAAAAAGAAGTTAAATTCTTGTTTTGCACACACCACGCTGGTTACCATTACCCGCTCAGACCTGGAGCACATTAAGAGCTTAGGGAGTTTAGTAGGGGAATGCGCCCGGTGCGATTTGGACCGCCTGCACGCACCCAAACAACTCAACTCGATGATCAGAATGGGCCTGTGATCCTCTTTAGGGGGTGAGGTTCCGTTGGTTCAGAGGACCTAGAAATTCCATCCATTTAGAACAAAAGCTCCACACCGTGTTTAGTCTTTACCAGTTTTGTGTGTATTTTCATTTTTTGGCCCAACTAATGTAAATAAGAATTCAGCCCAAGTATTTGGATACGAGATTGGCCTACAACCCATGAATAAATTTGGCCCATGAAGAAGTTTGGCCCATTGATGTAAATGTGTTTTGTTTTGGCCCTAGATCATGACATGTATAGGATTGGGCTTTTGTATTATATATTTCAGACTGTTGTAAATGTAATACGAGTCTTACTAATGAAGTTAAATTCTCGCACTTGCATTGCATTTTTTTTTTTTTAAAAAAAATGTAAGTTCCGTTCATTCAATTTTGTATCCTTAAGACGTTTCACGCACCATCTTTGGTAAGGATGAAAAAAAAATCATTGACGAGGTCATACAGCCCCCTACGGTCGAAATTTATCGAATATGAAAAGCCATGACAAAAAGGGAATCAGAAATACGTGAACAAGAAGATTGACGAGGTTCACGAGCTCGTAAACTACATAGTCAATTGGTTTCTCCTTAACGCCTTGTCTGAATTCTGGATTATGGAAAACAAGTTTGCGTGATTAAACAACAACGGAATACGTTCACAAGTTCCATTCGACACCAGCAATTCCGTCTTTCAGCCCGGATGAGATAATCATGGATAGATCCGAACAACCACCGTCATTCTAGCAATGTGGGAGCACCTTGGAAAAATGTGGGGGCAACATTGCTAAGTTGAATGACATCCTTGAACAGTTCATACGAAGAACGAGGCAAATAAAAAGATTTTCAAAATACATGTCCTCGACCTTCGTTCGAACCAAGGAACAAGCAACAAATGCACTCAATGAGCTACGTCGTTGTGTGAAACGTCTTAAGATCTAGACATCGATTGGCCAAATTCTTATAAAGTATTTTTGAAAAAAAAAACCTTTGTCATACTTGCAATCAAAGTCTATGAATGGAATTAACGGAACATGCAGAATTTTTGAAATCAATCATGCATGATCAATTGTGTATTCATCCTTCTTACTACGGTATTTTGGATTTAGGTTTTCGGGAATCCATGCGACATTCCACGACTCCAGCACCTCAAGAACACGATGAGAGAATCATCCAACTAGAACAGACCATGCACACCATGAGTTCCTGCACGGTGCAATCAATCATTGGCATGACTTCCTAGGTCGAGCGAATTTTGGCTCTTCTGAGCTCCAGACAGGCGTGACTACCACAGTATCCCTGACCTCATCTTCCCGAGAAACACTATTGTTGTGGCAACTCATCAATCCATGTAAGGCACTTTTGCCATCCTGACCAAGCTCCACCTCCCACATATGGCCATCCTGACCAAGACTCACCTCCCACATATGACCTTCCCACACTCGGAAGGACAAATACACTTTTAGGATGGCGTTTTCGTCCTAATTTCAAAGATTATGAAGTCGCCTAGAGGAAACATTTAGCCGAAAGTTCAGGGACATTGTTGTTTCCTCTCCTCGCCATTTCATTCACAGGCCCACCACAAGTGATCCAACTCGATGACATTGATGCTCACGAGGGCTTGTCAGGCTTATTTTCAACTGGTATAACCATTGGAGTTCTGCTTATGAAGCTCCCTCATGCCTTTTTGATCGTCCACTCGTTAGTGGGGCACCCTTGCCGAATCGGACTCTATTCATTACGGAGAAGGATCCGTTGACTCACACGACATTGCAATTTGGAACACAAAATCAAGCAGATGCCAAAATGTATCAATTCCTGAATGCAGTGAGTGAGGAGTATGATCAGGAAAAACGAGATCTACTCTGAGAAAAACCTGTTACCTGAGGAAGAATCGACTTATGAAACTATCTGATCAAAGAAATGACGAGAGATAAGTAATGGGTACCGCAGCAAGGAGGGACGCTGAAGTTCTCATCGTCAGAATTGAGTCCATCTTTGATGCAACTATCTTACCACGCGTCACTGCACGAGCTCTATTCCAGGACTTCCCCACGGGCTTTCTCAATATGGGGCATCGATGTAATCAACATGATTTTCCCAAAGGCATCCAACGGTCATCGATTCATATTGATTGCAATCGATTACTTCACCAGGAGATAGAGGTTATTACCCTGGCATCAATAATGACAAAGGCCATTGAATTTTTCATCAGCCATGACATCATCGTGCATCATAGGGTGCCTAAGTCAATCATCACCGGCAATGCCAGAAATCTAAATTGGTTGATGGGTTGTGATCAAGCATAAAAATTCATATCCATATCGCTCACAAATGAATGGTGTAGTGGAAGCAACAATTAAAGGACTGGCATGATAAGCTGCCTTGGGCACTCATGACATACATGACCTCAATACAGGGACCAACAGGGGCAACCCCATTCTCCCTTGTTTACGGGACTGAAGTCGTGCTACCAATTAAAGTAGAAATCCTGTCAGCAAGGATCCTCGCTGAAGCGGAGATGGACGAATCAGAATGGGCGAGATGCAGATACGAACAATTAAATCTCATATATGAAAGGCGGCTCATCGCGCTGTGTCATGGGCAATTGTACCAGCAACGCATGGCTCGTGCAATTAACAGAAAGGTATGTCTAAGAGAATAACAAGCAGGTGATCTAGTTCTTAGAAAAATCATGCGAGTCAATCCAGACTCTCAGGGCAAGTTCGTGCCTAAATATGAAGGGTCTTATGTCGTCAAAGAGGTTTTCAGTGGAGGAGCCATGATCATCACCGATATGGACAGCCAAGAACTCCCCAGTCCAATCAATATGGACGCGGTTAGAAAATACTATCCTTAAGGACTTCGTAACCAGAAAGCGAGCCTTCAAAAGTAAGAAAATTCCCGCTAAATCAAAAACCCAAATGGGCGGTTTAGGCAAAATTTAGGGAAGAGGGGCATGATTGAGAATCCTCAAAAAGGACAATCATGACAGAGGAATCAAATCCCTGTTAGGTTGAAAACCTGAAAGGCCAACCTAGGAAGAAAAATTAAGGGAACCAAGAGGTGCGGTAAAAAAAAATACTGTAGCAAAATGATAGAAAAGCGAGAGATAAAAAAAATCATTCAAGTCAACCAAGACTCTCGGGGCAACTTTATCCCTAAATATGAAGGGGATTATGTCATCAAAGAGATTTCCAGCGGAAGAGACATGATTATCACTGACAAGGACGAGAAAGAACTCCCCAATCCATTCAATGTGGATGAAGAAAAAACTCGTAACCAGAAAACGAGCCTTCAAAAGTGAGAGAAAATTCCCGCTAAATCGAAAACCTGAAAGGGCAGTTTAGGAAAAATTTAGGGAAGATGAGCATGATTAAAAATCCCTAAAAAGGGCGATCATGGCATAAGGAAATGAATCAAATCCCTGCTAGGTCGAAAACCTAAAAGGGCGACCTAGGCAAAAAAAAATAAGGGAACTGAGAGGTGCGGTAAAAAACATTACCGTAGCAAAAGGAAAGAAAATTAAGGAAAAAAAATGCTCAAAAGTGGACGACAGTGTTTCCCACAGTAGCAATAAAAAAAGTTGTGATCTGCATTAATTTGAGTTGCCTCGACAACTTGAATGGATACACCTTTTGAACAAAGCATGAATGACTTTAGGGAACTCCATCAAGAAGGACTCCAAAGTCGATTAATGAGAAAACAGACTAAGAAGTCCGCACAAGCAGTTAGACATCTCGATAAGGGTTTTTACCTCCAAAGTGAATTACAAGCTAATGAGCGGGGTCTTTAGGTGCTAAACCTCCGCGAGTCGTCATCTCGACAACCAGGACTTGTAGTTATCCAGCTTCTAGGAGTCACAAAGCCGACAAGTGGAGCCTTTAGGTGTTCAGCCTCCGCAAGTCATCCCCAACGATCAGAACCTGTAGATGTCTAGCTTCTGAAAATTACAAAACAACGAGTGAAGCCTTTAGGTGTTCAGCCTTCGCAATTCATCATCGACGACCAGGACCTGTAGTTATCCAGCTTCTGGGAGAAAAAAAAAACGACGAGTGAAGCCTTTAGGCGCTCAACCTCCGCAAGTCATCCACAACGATCAGAACCTGTAGATTGTCCAGCTTCTGAAAGATACAAGCCGACGAACGGGGCCTTGAGGTGCTCAACTCCCGTAAGTCACCCAAAACAAAGCTTCTGGAAAAAAACGGCGAGCAGAGCTTTTAGGTTTCAGCCTTCGCAAGTCATCATCGATGACCAGAACCTGTAGTTATCCAGCTTCTTGGAGTCACAAAAAAAAACACGAGCGGAGCCTTTAGGTGTTCAGCCTTCGCAAGTCATCATCGACAACCAGGACCTGTAGTTATCCAGCTTCTGAAAAACAAAAACGAGCGGAGCGGAGCCTTTAGATTTCAGCATTCGCAAGTCATCGTCGACCAGAACCTGTAGTTATCCAGCTTCTGGGAATTAAAAAAAAAACTACGAGCAGGGCCTTTAGGTGTTTAGCCTCCGCAAGTCATCCTCGATGACCATAACCTATAGTTATCCAGCTTAAGGGAGTCACAAGCCGATAAGCGGAGCCTTTAGGTGTTCAGCCTCCGCAAGTCATCCCCAACGAGTCACAAACCGACCGACGAGCGGAGTTTTTAGGTGTTCAACCTCCGCAAGTCATCCTCGACGACCAAGACTTGTGGTGTCCAACGTTTGGGAATCACAAGTTGATGAGAGTTTAGACGCTCAGTCTCCACAAATCATCGTCAACGATCGGGACTTATAGGTGTCTAACTTCCGAAAGTTGTGTAATAATGTTGTCTACTATGTAAATAATGAATAAAGAGGAGCCAAAATCAGTTGTTTGTCTTTGAACACACACTCATGAGATCACTTTCATGAGCGCGTGTCTAAAGAGGGGCAACTGTAAACACCTGATTTTGGCTCATGGTCAAAATACTGTACACAAGGAATCGAGTCAAGAGAAATCGATATTAAAATTAAAATTTTAAAAATAAATATCTGAATTTCGAACATGGCCATGTTCCTCTTTTGAACCAAGTTGGGTTTTTTTATTATTAAAAAAATAATAATAAAATAAGAATTCAAGTTCTATAAATTGAAGGCAATGCTTCAATGAAGAAAAGAAAGAAGCTACAGTGAATGACTTCATGAGAATGAGAGAAAAAAAATATAAGAAAAAAAAGAGTGAAAAATACCGATAATTATCGGACTCGGTTCCTCGTACGGTATTTTAAACCTCCAATGAGTTAGGTATATTTCTCTCATATTCAATATCATATTTTTATTTTTATAAATGTGAAATAAAATTGAGAGTTTATATACATATATTATATATTTATGTATAATATACTTGTTAATATATATATATATATATATTATGTTTATATATTACTATATATATATCTATATGTATAATATATATTTATATTATGTTTATGTATTACTATATATATATATATATATATGTATAATATATATTTATATTATGTCTATGTTGTCTATCTATCTATATGTATAATATATATATATATATTATGTATATGTATAATATATGTATATTATGTATATGTGAAAAACAAATTCAAAAATTAATTAGGTCATTCTCAAACTTTCAATTTTTCGGTCTGGTTGATGACCCCGCTCGACCGAACCCTTCGCTCGCCAAGACCCGACATTTCAAAACGAAATTTAAGAAATTTAAAAATATTTTTCAAAAGCGTCGGGAAAGTCGGATCCGACGTCCGACAATGTCCTATGTGGATTTTGGATTCAGGATCGATAGACCACATAGTCAGGGATCGAGACGCTTTCGTCGAGTACCGGAGAGTTCCCCGGGAGACTAAGTGGATTTATGTCAGCAACAACTCTCGTGTTGAAGTCGAAGGGATTGGAACTTGTGAGTTGCTTCTGCGCGGTGGACAAGTCCTAGTCTTACATGAAGTCCTCTATGCTCCGCAAATTCGCGAGAATATTACTTTAGTCTTAGGATTGCTGAAACTTGGTTTTAAATTGTCTTTTCATGAACTTTCTGTCCAATTATCTTTAGGTACAACTCTATTTGGTTTTGGAATAGTTTATGGTGGATTTATTGTTTTGGATTTGGATTCATGCAACAATAATTTCATGCTTTCTTCTACTCGTGGAAATGTTTGCGATGTGAATGATTGACACACTATATTAGGTCATATTGGCCAACAAAGAATACAGCGGCTCGCCCAATGGGGCTTGCTGCCCAACATTCCGCATGTGGAGTTGTCTACGTGTGTTAATTGTCTAGCAGGAAAGACCACCCAAAAGCCTTTTGGTAAGGCCCCAAGAGTTGAATATCCTTTGCAATTAGTTCATTCTGACGTATGTGGCTCTCTTAGTGTTAGGGCTCGGCATGGAGAAAGATATTTCATCACATTTACATATGATTATACTCGTTATGGATTCGTCTACTTGATCTCCCATAAATCTGAGTCAATAGGTGCTTCAAATCATTTTTGAATTTGGTTGAGAATCAGTTAGATCAGAAGGTTAAGACCCTCCGCACTAACCGTGGAAGAGAGTACCTTTCAGTAGAATTCAACGACCTATGCACCCAAAAGGGGATCATTCATCAGTTGACGGTTCCCTACACCCCTCAGCAAAATGGTGTTATAGAGAGGCGTAATAGAACACTCCTTGACATGGTTCGGTCGATGATAGTGCAAGCTCAATTGTCGATTTCCTTTTGGGGATACGCTTTGAAGACTGCTACCTACATCCTGAACCATGCACCGACGAATACGGTTGACTCCACTCCATACGAGCTTTGGACTTGAATAAGTCTGGACCTTAGCCGTATGCGCCCATAGGGGTGCGCCGCTTACACCCATGATTCCTCGAACAAGTTTGGGAAGATTGGACCTAGAGGAAAGAAGAGGATCTTTGTCGGTTACTCTGAAACCTCCAAGGGATATGTGTTTATAGCCGAACTAGACAGTGGGAGTGTTTTTGAGTTCGAATCACGAGACGCGACGTTTTTAGAGAATGAATTTCCGAAGAAGAGATAGATTGGTTTGGATCGATCTCTATATGAGATGAAAGATCAAGTTGAGCAGATACCTATTAATTCGAGTGGGAGAGATGAAGTCGCAGAGGATGAATCAGTTTGTCATCTGTCAGATTCACCTCTTGCCGGAGCGAATGAAACAAATTATGCTCTTAATGATCTTGTTGACAGTGGGACCATTAGGGATTTCATTCCCAGTGGGAGCGATCATGGTCGTACCCCTGGTAGTAGTGAGTTGTTAGGCCGTGGGTTAAGACAGAAGTTTGCCTCACGACGATATATGTTCGAAGGTGATGGAGAATTGAACACTCTAATATCTGACGAGACAGCTTTCGAGCCGAAAACCATTAGAGAAACTCTCAATGGACCCTTTCAGGATGAATGGATGAAAGAAATGGAGGACGAGATTAGATCTATGGGGAAGAACGATGTTTGGACACTAGTCGACCTTCCGAGAGGACGCAAAGCAATAGGAGCCAAATGGGTTCTCAAAACAAAGATAAATGTCGATTGAACTGTTGAGCGTCTCAAAGCTCGACTTGTTGCGAAAGGTTATACACAACAGGAGGGAGTGGAATTTATGGAGACCTTCTCACCGACAGTGCGAATGACCACGATTCGCTTGATTCTGGCTTTTGCAGCGAGTCTAGATCTCGAACTGCATCAGATGGATGTTAAGACCGCCTTCCTCAATGGTGAGTTAGAAGAGGAGATTTATATGGAGCAACATGAATGCTTTGTGCAGAAAGGTCATGAGCACTTAGTGTGCAAACTCCACAAATCGATCTATGGTCTGAAACAGTGTTTTAGGCAGTGGTACCACAGATTTCATGATTTGGTCGTGGAAAATGGTTTTCTCATGTTGGATGAGGGTCATTGTGTGTACACCAAAAGATCTGGACCGGACTTTGTGTTTATGACTTTATATGTGGATGACATACTCATAGCCGGAAATAGTTTGGAGTTCCTCACACAGGTTAAGGTTTGGTTGTCCTCTCTATTCGAGATGAAAGACATGGGTGGGACGACATATATTCTTGGGATACAGATCTCGAGAAATTGCCGGAATAAGCAGTTGTGGCTTTCACAGGAGAGCTACATAAACAAAGTGTTAGAAAAGTTCAAATGAGTAACTGCAAATCAATTGAAACTCCAGTTTCCACTGGTGAACCTCTCAACATGGATATGCATCCAAAGACTAAGAAAGAAATTGACAAGATGAAACAGATTCCGTATCTAAGCGCATTCGGGAGTTTGATGTACACAATGGTGTGTAGTTGGTCGGACATCTGTCACGCAGTCGACATGGTATGTCGGTACCAAGCTGACCTCAGATTAAAGCATTGACAGGCAGTAAAGAGAATTATGCGATATCTTAAGGGCACCATCAACTATGCTCTGTGCTTTGGAGGAGACTTACGAAGGTCAGAGGATCTCCAGCTAATTGGGTACAACGACGCAGACCACAGTGGTGACTTGGATGAGAGAAAATCCACTTCGGGTTTTGTGTTCTTGCTCTCCAATGGAGCAATATCATGGATGAGCAAGAAGCAGTCATGTACCGCATTGTCTACTATGGAAGCCGAATTTGTAGTTGTTGCGACGACCACTCAAGAGGTTGTGCGGCTGAGCAGGCTCATGGATCAATTGTTGAGCTGTAGGAGTCCAATTGAGTCGATCCTGGTTTACTCCGACAGTCATGCCACAACCTCTACTACAAAGGATCCAAAGTACCACAATAGGTCAAAGCACATTGATATCAAGTACAACTATGCTAGAGACATGGTGAGACAGAAGATGATACGTTTGGAGTATTTGTCTACAGAAGAAATGGTTGCGGACCCTTTCACCAAACCCTTGAAGAGGGAGTCATTTGTGAGACATGTAAAGTCTCTAGGACTGTGTAGACTTAGTTGATATACTTTATTAATTATATTTCCCAAACAATGTTCTTTGACTTAAATTATATTTGAGTATGCATGTTTTCGTAGTTTGAGTATTTTGTGTGATTGTTTGTTAATATATGTCAAAGTGGATTTGGTCACCCTCTCACACGGGTGATAGCTTCTATGCCCTTGTCACTGGGTGAGGCTGGTGATAGCTTCTAGTTTTTGGAAGTCCGTCGGGATGAACAGAAAGGACTTTGTGTCCGGAGCTATCTGTTTTCGCAATACAACGGACTATGGTCCGTCTATCCACTAAAAGGGTCAGATGGAGTCTTTGTGACTTTTTGTTCGGGTACTCTGTGTGTCTGATGGACATCTGTACAACATCTGGACATATGCTCCATGGGAAAGAAGATATGATGTAGCGTGCATTCCATACCGCAACGCACCCAAAATCGACCATGGGTATGACCCGAGACGTGATCTTAACTCAGAGTCGTGTGAGACCCATAACTCTTCGCGTAAGAGCCACGAACGTACCCTCACTACTCTGAACAGAAACTTGAGGTTCAGTTCAATGTTTGCTATCTTAGTTCGTGCTCGATGGGAGCGCTCTCAAGTACCTTGGACCCGGTTATAGAAAAACGAGTTGAATTGTGCTGATGGTTTCGTGGGAAAGGGATGATCATTATGGGATCTTCTCAATATTGTGTCCACTAGACGCCCGTCAACTGCAGCATAGGCTGCGGTTGTGGGCACAATGCAGATGTACAAGTTTGAAAGATCATTGTGTGATCAAACCTTGAGAAATATTACATGGCCAAGGGTGCAAGGCACAAATCCACTGATGGTGTGACATTTGTGAGTCACTGCAACTCCTAACAAATGCGCAGTACCTTGCTCGTAGTGTCTGTCGGTTGCACGGTTGCCTCCTCGTATGTGACTTAACTGTATAAGGAGAATTCGTTCTCTTAGATGCTGACTTAATGAATGAACACCCCCCACCCCACCCCACTTTGTGTGAGTGAGAGATGTTGAATTTAGGTTAATGGGTCGCCCATAAGTGGGAGCCCATTCAGGTAAGCCTCGTATATGATATTGACCTTAAACCCTATCTATCTATATATATATATGGTGTGTTCTCCCTCAGATGAGAAAGGAAACTGATAACAGATAGTCACCAACAGTTTAGACATAGGTCAGCAATTTTGAAAACTTAGGTGACTGCTCGTTAACCCGTGGCGTGTCCTCCCGTCCGGCAGACCGTGATCCCAACCTCATGCAGATTCGCTTCCGCTAAGGCAATCAATCCAGATGTAACTTAATTATATGTGATTATGTTTTACCCTAACAATTGCATGTATATTACATAATCTAACAAAAATAATCGAATAAGTTTTTTTTCTTCCATCAACTAGATTTCATTTCATCAAAATGAAGCAACATCTAGTTACAAGGAAATATCCGATATAATAATGTGAGATTTTTTTTTTGGCCAATATATAATAATGTTAGATAAGTCGGCTACATAATAACACAGGTTTTTATTGATTTTTAAACAGACGTTAAACTTAAATTTTTTTGACCAAACGTTAAACTTAAACTAATCCATCCATATATATATATATGTATTATTTTATTAATATTATTTTATTATAAAATAAAAGAATGGGATGGGCTGTCAGAGAAATCTGCAACGACGACCAACCTTATTACACTTGGACACCAGTATATCTGCCCCCCATAACAGTGGCATCTGGATCACATGTGGTTCCATGTGAGTCGGGCACAACACGACCAATCATATGTCTTTCCATTATATTAAATGAATTATAATATATGATGAATTTCATATAATGTACACCACCACCTTGAACAGTAACTTAGCAGCAGCTCCACCCTCGATGCGGGGATCGGTCGTATACACACTACACGTGTTGTAAAGCACCCTGCTCTATCGTGCTTCACCGACACTATTTATCATTATTCTAATATTTGCTCCCGCTGAATAATTTTCTAATTTCGTTCATGCGTATAGGACCATCTAGTTAGTGTATATGTCTATGTTGACTGTCTAAATTTACCAACAAATAAATGAAGCATCTCAAATGATAATGTGATGCATTTACTGGATGAGTAAATTATTAATTTAAAATCGAAACTTACTTAAAATCGGCACTTAGGGTAGATTTCAGATAATAGTTTTAATCATAGGATATGGTTCAAGATTTTATTTTTAAGAATTTGTATTTTTAGTTCTGATTCCGGTCCAAGTAACAAAGTATTATGTTTCTACCCATAATCGATTATATATATATATATATATATATAATATTAATATCAATAAAAAGGAAAGAGTAATTGTCGTTCTATTCTAATTTCTAAGTTTCTAATCCTAAATTGATTATTATTGGATGATTGTATAATCCTTTTGTATGATTGTTGCAACTTCGTATTTGTTTTGCCAAAACGGTTTAAAACTGATTAATATAAACAAGTTTTAGATAGTTTCTTTTGAAATATGTTCATAATATGGTATCCGAAACCGTTAGTATAAACAGATTATGAGTAGGTTCCGGTTTCAAAATTCAATATTCGTATAGCAACAGAGTAGATTCGGGGAAATCCTAAAATTTCAGGGCACCTAGACCACTTCATCCCTGAGTGACATCCATCCATCCACATATTAAAGCAAGAACAAAAAAGTCATCTTTCTTTGAGAATTTAGGAAGCAGAATTATTAATTATTCATGGCATAATGTTAGAATAATAAAAGAAAGACAAACACGTAAATAAAAAGGTTGTATAAGACATTTTAATGTCATATCTGCATGAAATACTATATATTTGGCCGAAAGAAGTAAAGTCAAGTCAAGTATTATTTTTCCAAAATGTGATTTTCCTTTTTAACCCCTACCGTAATGCATGCTTAATTAAGGTTGTTGTTGGGTGGAAACGGCTGAACGGAGAGGCCATATCTAGCTAGACGGCGGGTTTCCCGACCAATGATATCTCATATAATATATAAGAAAGCAGTTGCACCACCAATGGAGATCTACTATATGCATGTGTAGATTGATCTCGAATGCACTAATAATTAGCATTTATTAATTCATGAAAAGAGTACAATTAAAGCAGCTGATTCCTAATAACAATGTTTCTTTCTCTCATCTCTCCTTTGGACTCCAATAATTGAAGGTTTTAACAGAGGAGTGAATCATTAGTTTATTTTGGTTAGGGCACCAATGATGGGAACGTACCTAGTGGACACACTCTTTCCACGTCCATAAAGAAAATGTTTGAGGTTGTTGGAGCCATGTTTGGAACTGTATCTTCTCCGAAAGACCCATGTGTTTCTTTCTCTTTCAAAGCTTTACCTTAAATCCAACCCTAACTACTTTAAACTGGATGGATTCCAACTCCTCAATTCACAAACTAAACATTCTCTACTACTTGTTGGTATGGTGGGTTTCCCTTTCAAGAACCTAACCCGAATCAATCGATCGATATGGTCATACACGATAATTGATTCCCTATCTAGTGATATTCTCAATCAAACACGAAACCTAAAAATATCAACAGGTCATCTAGTAACAATGCGTCTGATCAAATCGTTAAAACTTGAGATAGTAATAATCCTAATAATTTGAAGTATATATATATATATATATATACATGCTAAAATATAACTTTATTTCCTAACATTTGATCAGCACAACTCCATAATTTTCCTTAATGTTTATTTTTTTAAAATTTCGTTCCTTAACGTTTTGACCAGAAGATTAGCTTCCCCCTTCGGTCAAATTTTTCATGCAAACTATACTTAAAATATTTTGAAAATTACAAATATAACGACTAGTAAGAATGTCACAATTAAACTCTTCGGGACTTTTGTATATGTTAATTACAGTTAAGTCTCGCTTCAATCAAAACTCAATTGAGCCCCCAATTGAAGGGGCTAGGGTTTGAATCTTAGCCTAGACTAGCTCGCCCATGAGTGAGAAATTGGTATGAGTCAAGACTCATACATTAACCCGCTCAATTGTAAAATATAGATAATTTTTTAAAAGTGTGATATTCGTACAAATATTCTTTTATCTTGTAATTCACAAAATATATTACATTAGTTTTGGATGAAAAATTTAATGAAATTGAGAAAATCGAAGCATGACCAAACATTAAAAAATGTTAGCAAGCAGAATCGTATTTTACTCATCTATCTATATAATAAGCTTTGAATTCTCTATAATTGGAATTAGAATATCCAATATCTGGGTCAAACTAGTAATGCTAGGCTAGGAGTAGTGGTGTCTTCCTACGTAGGATAAACCACACATTTCAATTTTATGTGACACGTCGCAATATTTCGAGAAAAACAAAAGAATTACTAACCTAGGTGATTATTTAACATAATAATCGAGAGGCAAGTATTGTATTCATATATTTAGCTTTTGGTTAATTATTGTAAGCATAAATGGACACCATCTTGTGGTGTATATAAGTACCAATTAAAACCACCCTTCACATCATTGCTATTCCATCACGCGAGTTCCATCATCTAGAGTATAAATGTTATGAAAGCTACATCACACTATATTATTGAACACAACTAACGTATGGAATAATTTCATAGGACATAAAACAGTAAATTAAATGTCAATTTCATGTACTAAAGAAGTACTATTATCTAAAAGTATATATATATGACATAATTAATGTAGTCCTAAAAAACACGTATCTCATCAATCAAAATCTCTACACACAATACATAATTATCCATGTTCTAAGTAGTGAAAGGAAACATATACAAAAATACTTCATGCAGTCCAAAACGCTAATAGATTATTCATAAATTTATATTATAAATCTTTTATGGCATGTTCTTTTCACGGAATGGAAAAGGAATTTGGCTTACGGATTCCGTAAGAAGTTGTTCTTTTCGCGGAATTGCAAAAATTTGACTTACGGATTCCGGGCGGGGTAGGCTTAGACATTCCGTGTGAAAAGCTCGGAATTCCTAAGCCGGGCGCGCTAGGAATGAGGAATAGGAGGCAAAATGACCGAAATGCCCTTACTTTAAAATTTATATTAATTTTAAAGTTTTTTATCTTAATTAATAATTAATTAAATAAGTTATTTTATTTTTTTAATTATTAATTAATTATATTATAAGTTTTTATTATTCTTAATTTTAAAATTAATTAATACAAATTATATATATTATATACTATACATATACCAGGAGGGTCAAATATGTCATTTTACCACATTCCATTCCATTTCCATATACAATTCCACCAAATAAACAACAGAATTCCTCATTCCATTTCATTCCATTCCACCAAAGAAACAACTTCATATTCTTATCTCCTATTCCTTATTCCCTATTCCTATTCCCTATTCCGTATTCCTTATTCCGAATTCCATGAAAGAAACGCCCCGTTAAATTCGTCATTTAGGGTAAGAGTGTATATACTAATAATTTTTCCATGCATAATTCAATTAGTCCAACCACACAATCAGGTATTTTGCTGTTGCCTTCACAAGCAATAATGTCCAAGCAAAGTAGCATACTCTCTCTCTATTTATTTATACATATATGAGGAATATTATACATGGCCTTTTCTAGAATCAACACGTTGTTGTTGTTCTCATCCAATAATGGTTCAACTTCTCCATGCGTAAACATCCCTTGCAGCTTTTTGGTCAAATTCTGATCACATAATTATATATGTATATATATATATATTATATTCCTTCAACGTACGTAGCTCCTATATATATTATGGTGTGTCATTGGTGCCAACTCCTCTACAAGTTATATAATTGAGAGCACTATAAACCTTACATATTAAACAATTCATGTACGTACCTAAGCTGTCTAACTACCAATTAATTTCTCAATCCCTTTGTCTGAGGAGAGGGAGTAGATGGATCTATGGTATGTGTGAAATGAGACAGCCTAGTTAAATGGTGAACATGGTACTTGAGGGGTTGTCATGTTTTTCGAGCTTTATTATTCCACAATAACTTGCACATTGACTCAAAATAAATAGTTTTGTTCAAAAACAATTACAACATCGAGACACATTGGAATGCGTTACACCATCGATATGAAAATTCATCTGGCATAACAAAAAAAAATTTGGGGGCCAATAGTAACTCTGATTAACAATTAAATAACAGTTTGGGTTCGGGAAAGATCCCAATACAAATCACTATCTATTTGCAAAATTTCCAATAACGAAGATTGGGATTGGTTTTCCCAAGCTCAATTACACATCCCCACATTGACTTGTTTCGCTAACCAGTCCGCCGCCCGGTTTGCGTTTCGTGAAACCCTCGACCAAGCCGTATCTCCAATGGATGCCGCCAAATAGATACTATTTTGAATAATAGTCTCTATTTGCCAAAATTTGGCGATCCCTCTTACTTGGTTAATGACGACCTCTGGCATAACAAATTAACAATAGACCTAATAGAGGTACATATATATTTATATATATGCACAATATACTTTTTTTAAAAAAAAGTTTTTTTTTTCTTCTCGAAGCAATTTAAATGGTGCCAATTATTGACTTAATTAAAGTTGGGGAGAGAAATGAGTCACGTTACTACGTATACTAATTAAGAATTTTTATTAAAATATTTAAGGAATCTGTCAGATTGAAATTATGTCAAACTTTTGGTTTGTTGTTGATATCAAAACATGTCATCTCATATGATGTAGTGTAATAATATATATATACGTCACCTATATATGTTTACTCTTACTGATGAAGATAAACTCAGCAGTTTTTTATTAAACGGGAAAATATTTGTATCAAGACCAACATTTATATATCCACGACGATTTAAATAACACGTTAGAGAAAAAAAATAATTATATATATAATTTGTTAGTTCAAATTATCTCAAAGACACATGTGAAGAAGGAAAAGAATCCTAAGATTCCCGATTTGCAGGGATTCCTCTATTTGATTAAAGAATAGGCATTAGTAACCCCTGAATCTGCAGGGACCCAATCAAGTAGGGTTTTCATGGTGAGCAGATAGATGATGAGGAATTAAGAAGATCGATGCACATTGGATGTAAAGTGAAAGCACTTTGGCCTCCATTAGTTGGCACTCAATATATGAAAAGCAACAAATCAAGCACTATGATTGTACCCTAATTTCACTGGCAAGTGGTGCAGTGGCCACTTTTTCTAGTAAATGATGATTACGATTTGTGAGAATTAATGGGTCTGTAATGAGTTATTTTATGATCCGTGTTCTTTAAGATGATCCAAAATGTAATGACTAAAATGAGCATGAGGATTAATTATTGTTTTGGTAACTAAATTATTAAACTAATAGCTAAACCTTATATGAACTGATAAGTACAGAGTTGAACTTTTTTAAATAAAAAAACATAAACAAACTTTATTGAATAAAGTTGTTACAATAGTATTTATTTACATGCTATAAAATTGATCCTCACTTATATTTTCCTAGTATTTTTCTTAAATTTATAGAAATTATTATATGTAGCATATCATCAAGTAATAATTGATATTTTTGTTAGCCGACTTTTGATATTATTTAAATTCTACATAAATAAGACTTGCACTTCAATATGGCAAATTAAGAAAATATGCTTTAAGTAACATAATTAGAAATGCTCTATCCCACTTGCTTTATTTGGGTTATAATAAAAGTACAATAAATATCTTCGTGCTCACATAATTGAACCTCGATTGCAAATTGATAGCTCACCACCGGTATTAATTTTTTGCTGACTGTCAACTCAACTACCGGACTGTCACCCGTCTCTTCCGGTAAAATTGGATCGGAGTTGACTAAAATACCCCTCTGATAACTGTGACTAATTGAAGGGAATACTCAAACATAAAATGATTGATGAAGAGGTAAAGATTTCTGATGTCAGAAGGAATGAAGATTTTCACGAAGGAGCGGGGGTCACATCGATGAGTAGAATCATGAGGAGCAAGAAAAGTGTTGCGAGGGTGTCGCATCATATGAATGAAAAAGTATGTCACGGTCAGAGAATTTCAATCACGTTCAAAGTCCAACCTTAGAGGGTGTCGACTATTTGGTTTGCTGATTTTTCTTTGCGCGTGAGTAAACATGCCATTGTATCATCAGTTAAGCATGACACATTATTCGAGACCTTACTGATTTTAAAGGTGATATTGCTTCCCTTTTAATGGCTAATGTAGATAAAAAAAATTAATCAATGTGTTATACCAAGTTGGCCAAGGCCAAAACATCAGTAATATTTATATAATTGGTGGGCGCAACTATCTCCATGTGAGGTAATTCTACGAGTTTCCATGGTATGTCCGTATGAATGGGGAACATCCGTTGTCCGTATGCGCAATGCGAATGTTGCCTATCGAGAACAATCTTAGGCATAGAGACACTTGATCCAACCTCTAAGAGGTGGATGCTGCACGGGTCAATTCCGTTGGACGCTTTATAAACTTCAGGTCCGTAACACATACTCTAAGACATTAAGTCGATCTGTGAATTTGTAACTTATCATTGTTTGTTATATCATACAAATTATAGGATAAATAATGTTAAATTAAAAATTCAACTATATAACTAGTAAAAAAAATGCATCAACTAGATAATCCAATTACGAATTAAATACTGTTAATGGTTAAATTTTGACTTTTAGAGTTCATTTTGTTGTTGTTTAATTTAAACTTCAGATCTCAACTTAATACAGAATGTACAATCAATACCTCAATCGAAACTCAGTGTTGTCTATATCGTTTAAGTTGTAATTCAATTATCTATTATTTTATTTTTTTTGCATAAATAATTTTTTAAACCTAGCTTCCATAACTTAAAAAAAACATAAATGAATGCAAAATGCAAGAGGTTGGCTGAATTTCATAATTCATCCCTTCATTAATCCCAGTGCAATAACTACTAGGGGTATTTTCGGTCTTAATTTTTCACTTATAGCTCAGCAGCCTCCGCAGGCTCCACTGGGTATCTGTGTTTTTTCCCTGTCGATCCTGAATTGGGGGAACCCCTATAATAGTAATACTATACTTATACAGTTATACTATACTATAGTTTTCTACCAAAAGAAATAATACTATACTATAGTCAATTCTGATTGTCCCCTCCAAGCAGGTTACGTTAAATTTTAACGGAAAATAAAAACACGGATTCATTCATTAGCAATATAGATAGTTGAGGTAATAATTAGTCGAAAGAAATAAGTTAATTATCATTTTGTAACTTTAGAAAAGTTGAAGTTGTAAAAGGATATTGCTCATAATTATAGCTATTAACTCAATAATTGCGTAAAATTTTATTCGAATGGAAATATAGAATATATTAAAAGTTCTAGAATTAATATTATTTTTTCAATAAAAATAAATTGGATTGATGTACTCTATCAAGAGATGAATTGAAATAGAAAGAAAGATCGAAGTTAAAGTCATTTGCATTTCGATGGACAAAGAACTACATACTTTGTGCTGCTCTCGTACAGAAAGGAAGTCATTACAAAGATAATTAAAGGCCTTGAAACCTTAAAATAAAATAAAAATACAAAAACATCTATGTACTTTTTTTGTTTGTTTCTTATATCCCATCCATCCATCCACACTATACACAGTTGTAGTCATCAAATTATTGGAATAACTCCATTCCCATCACTTTTTAGTCACATCCGAGTTCGTCGTCTAACAGATGGTACCTTCCAATCAACCAAGCGCTGCAAAAAGTTCATAACCTGCAAAATTCAAATTTTCAGTATGAGTAAATAGCTAATCATAAGCAGCCTTTTGGGGGTGAATTACGTACCTCAGATGGTTCTTGTAAGGAGTAGGAAGCATTGGTGTCCTTGGGGAATTTGGACACAAGAATCCCATAACCTTGTCCTCTGTCTCTTAAGATCTGACCATCAAGCAAGACCCAGAAATCCATGTCAGTTACCATTGAAGGAAAAGTATGTTCAACTTTAGAGAGCGGGGTAGAATACCTTGAAGGCATCCTCATCGCTACGGTCATCGCCAATGTAAACGGGGAAAACATCGGTGCAGTTACCAAATCCTGGACATCAAGAACATCAATCAATCAACTGTGTTGTTTTAATAACAACAGATACAGTAGGAAAAACAAAGACTAACCAAGTGATTCTAGCAAGAATTCAAGGGCCTTGCCCTTGTCCCATTTAATTGTGGGTCGAATCTCCAACACCTGCATTATTGCCCAGTAGATTTCTCATTGTTAGTCAACTTCTTCTTCTTCCCCTTAGTTGTAAACGTTAATGAACTAGAAGGAGGGTATGTGGGAGCATCATACCTTTCTTCCTTGAGTTAGTCGGAGCTTAGGATACTCCTTCAGGACAGACTTCACTTGCTGTGCCAATTCTTTCCATTTCTGTACGGTTATTGTCAATTCAGTCAGTTTTTTAAAGTAAATTTAAGGTTTGATGCAGTTTTGATCATGATCATCAGGTCATTCACCTTTTCATCAACGCAGCGAAAATGCACGGATAAGCAGAACTTGTTGTTCTCCACCATAGCCCCAGGAGTCGACTTTGTTTTCTCGACAAGTTTCTTATAAACCTCATCAATCATGGGAAGAAACTCACTCGCAGGTTGGCAGAGAACTCCCTGATTACCCTGAAGATTATCCATCCATGAAGTTAGTATCCGTAAGAACAACATCAATAAATGAAGATTAAAATGCAGAAAAATGCTCACTTTGTTGTGTTTAGATCCTTTTGCAGGCCCTTTAATATCCATGCCATGACTTCCGGCATAGTAGAGCTCTGCTAGCCGAACAAAGCTATACACCTTATCTCTGCATCTGCCAGTCACTATGGCTGTTGGGAAACACCGACCAAGTTTCTTCACCGTGGCTCTCATCTAATGAAAACCCATTACGACAATAAGGAAACAAGACCAACCACTGAACTAACCGAGCCGAAACTCAAACTTGTGGGTGGGTGAAACCGTGAAGGTATTTTTTAACAATATACCTTATCAGACATGAAAGCTCTGTCGGGGTCATCGACAATAGGCGACAGAGTTCCATCATAGTCCAAGAACATTACAATCTGCTTCCCTTTGGAGGCGTCTATGATTTGCTCAAACATCTCTAAGGCTGATGGGTGATGGACCTGTTTCATCAAAACTCAAAAGTTTAGCTCTGTATAGCATTTTCCCGTTTCACCCAGATCAAGAACTGACTCAATGGCTGAGGAAAACTCACCATCCAAGAAGATTGGTCGTCCATGAGCGAAGAAGGCATGGACTTGATGTGGGTTGGGGAGGAGGCTTTCATGGCGTCGACCCACGAGTTGATTCTCTGAGCTCCATTGATATCGAGGTTCTCGAGGAACTTCTTCCTCGAAATGCTGAAATAGCAGCCGCTCGGAGCCGGCGGGGGCTTCTGGTTGAAGATTGGTGAGTGGGCTACCGCTCCGGTTACGGACACATCGGAGATCGCCACATTTTCCTTCGTCATCTTTTTCTCGAGAATTGATGAATCAACACCGAAGCTTGGAGATTAAAGAGAGAGAAAGTAGCGGCGAGAGGAGAGAGTGAGAGATGAATGAATGGAGAAGGTTTGAGGTGAGCGACACAAGAGCTCCCAGTGCGGGATTTATAGGGTGGAAACGGACAAGTAACAGAACCAGACTCGTGGCCACTGACCTCCCTCCCGATCCTGGAGGTGGGGCCCGCGTAAAGATGTGGGCCAAGCCGCCTAAAAAATCCCGTGTCGGGCCCACTTTAGTCATGCCTAGGCTAGCATAGCTGGGGCTCTCTTCCTTTCTAAATTCTCTCCCTCCGTCGCAGTATAAAACCGTCATTGATGGCGTGGCAAATGGTGCCACGTGGGGTAGCCACGTGCCTTGTTAGGGAGGGTTGAGATTACGGTGAGTTAGTAGCAGCAAATGAATTCTAGTTACTTGGTGCAAAATACGATGCTTCATTTCGTCTTTTTGTTGTAGTATATATGTATATATATATATATATATATATATATATATATATAGTTTTTCTCTTTATTTATTTAAGTCGGATTCTTTATGCCCAAATTATACATAGATAATAAACTTTTTGAGATATGGTTTTAAGAAAATAGTATATAATCTTAACTTGCGTATATCCATATTCTACCATTATATTTTTCAAATGAACCAATAATAGTACTATACAAATAAAAGAAAAATAAAGAAGAGATATAAGAGTTGGTATAAGGATATATCAAAAGGTAATTCTGACGATTTTTTAAAAAAACATATTTTAAAATATGGGCATCACAGTATGATCAAAATGACACAACATGCCACCCGGGGTGGCTCTTGACCGTTTTTTTACCGACTCAATATTTAATTAAAAATTACATTGTGCATATATTAAAATTTATTTAAAAAACATAATATTTTTTTTTGGCCAATTAGAAATTCATATCATTCAACTAGTAATAAGATGTTCGAATACAGTTCAAAATCTAAATTACGAAAAACAACTAGGGGTGAGGGATAATGAACCCAATCGATATGACTCATCCCCGAAAGAGCATGCTTTGCGATCCAATCCGCACTTTGGTTTGCAGCTTTAGGAATCCACCTTCAGGTAATGTTTGCGAGTGTCTACCAAGAAAAGCCAATTTTGTAAGATAGTCTCTATGCGCCATGACGAGTCGATTCCTTTAATAGGGTTTATGACTGAAATCACATCTGATTCGATCACCACGTTCTCCCATTTTTCTCAACAACTAATTTTATCCCTTCAAAAATCGCTCAAGCTTCTAAGTACTCAACGTTGTCCGCTACCTCCGAACCATGAAAATCTCCGACTATTTCACCACTATGGTTTCTCGCTATGACATTGATGCCTCCCCTTCTCATTGAGCTGCTCCAAGGTGCGTCACAATTTATCTTAATGGCATCCGTACTCGGTCTTTCCCATGTTATGTTGTCTCTCCTTCCGTCCATTCCTGAGATCGACTCCTGGTTGCCATTTGGCTGCTGCAGACTCTGTATCTCTCCCATGATCATTCTCACACTTGAAATGACGTATGTTGCATTAGGAGGTTTTTGGTTGAAAATCAAGTCACACTGTGCTTTCCAGATTGTCTAGCATGTTGCCAGGGTGATCCTCCATCTCGTTTCAGCTTGGAGTCGAGAGTTGCCTCCTTCCGAGCTCCTCTTCTCCATCCATTCTTCCATTGTGATACAACCATAAAAAACATCATGGAGTCCCAGCAAAGATCTCCAAACTAGTTTCACCCAAGCACACCCTAAAATCAGGTGTTCACGAGTCTCAACCTGGTCACAAATCGGGCATGTTTTAGGAACCTGGACGCCTCTATGAGCCAAACTCTCCATGACTTCCACAACCTCCATTGCAAGCTTCCATCCGAACACTTTTATCTTAGGCAGCATATTTACATTCCAAATGGTGGACCACAGGTTCTGAATAGGCACTTGATCAACTTCTTTCACCCCGCTGCCCTATATCATCTCTTTGGATCAGATGAAGTAATAAGCTGACCTTACTGTGATCCTCCCTCCACGTTCAAAGGGCCACTTAAACTCATCCTCCCTAGGTTTGGCTGGTATCGGAACGTTGAGGATGAGCTGAGATTCCTCTCTTGACACCTTGTTTCTCACAACGTCTTCTTTCCATGTTCTATTCTCAGGATCGATCCATTCTCTTAACGTATTCGTTATGTATGGATGATGAGATTCCATTGATACAGAGTCAATTGCAATAGACTTATTGGATGGTCTCATTGGCGTGCATCCAGTAGGAATTGAACCCACGAATTCGCCAATTATGAGTTGGGCGCTTTAACCATTCAGCCATGGATGCTTAGCAGGGATCCTCGTACATGGTGAATAACCCAATTACAATTGAAATGAAATCTGTAGGATAAATCAACAACAATCCAATTTCATTTAGTTTCATTTCATATAGAAACAACAATCCAATCTCATTTAGTTGCATTGCTTAACAATAATCCAATCACATTGATTTTCATATCAAGAATATCATATATAACCAAACAATACAATTTTTTTTTCTACTGCTGTCACCAGTTGTTCTCCTAGACGGAACTCGTAATGGCCAAGGATCCAAGGATCCATAAATGCTCTAATGGGTTGTCCATTCCCTAGTGACCACACCCAGCTGACGGAATGATGACCCAGCCTGCTAGAAGACTTACCCACCCACAAGATGCTCTATTTCCTTTCACAACTTCCATGAAGTTTGAGGATGTGAAGTACATACCTTTTAAAAATTTAACCCATAATGCGTTCAGTTCCGATATGATCCTAGCCGCCATTTTACCCAAGAGGGCTTTGTTAAAAGATTTAAGCTCGTGAAATCCAAAACCACCCTCTTTTTGGGATTGTGTCATCGATTCCCAGTTCCTCCCGTAGATCTTCCTATCCCCGTTCGCTGATCTCCACCAAAAGCGTGCTATTAGAGCATTAATCGTTTTACACCATGTTCTCGGGAGGTGGAACACACTCATAGCATATGGCGGGATTACTGTAATGACTGCTTTTATTAAGACTTATTTGCCCGCATTGTTGATGAATTTTGACATCCATCCCGACATTTTATGCACTATTTTATCTTTCAAGAAATCCAACGTCTCTGTCTTTGATCTTCCCGGGTAGAGGGGATACCCAAGTACTTGCACGGGTTATTCGATAAACTCATACCAAAGACTTCGGCCACCTCCAAAGACCACACAATAAATGGAGGATTTTGTAAAATTTACCTTCTGTCATGATGCCTTGCAATACAAATAAAGAGTATGTTTGAGAGCTTGAGCATTTCCACCGAGCCCTTTATAAAAAACAACGAATCGTCAACGAAAAACAAATGATGAATCTCAGGACCAGTCCCCCTCGGTTTAATGTCTTATAACTCTTTGTTTCGAACCTTCTGATCCACCATCCTAGATAATACATATGTCACTATGATGAAAATGTACGGGGAGATGGGGTATCCTTGTCTAAGACACTAGGATGGCTCGATCACGTTTGTTCTTTTACCGTTTACTATCATCTAATATGTTACTGAGGAGATTCACGATTTAATCCAAGTCACCCATCTTTAGTCAAAACCTCTACTTTCCAAAACAACTAGG
The DNA here is from genome assembly GCA_946814005.1 of Chamaenerion angustifolium. Classification (NCBI taxonomy): domain Eukaryota; kingdom Viridiplantae; phylum Streptophyta; class Magnoliopsida; order Myrtales; family Onagraceae; genus Chamaenerion; species Chamaenerion angustifolium. The sequence goes on from OX328268.1 coordinate 31,692,328, forward strand.
AGGAAATCTCATTCTACCCTGTCGTAGGCCTTTTGCATGTCAACTTTCAAAGCACAACCCATGTTCCTCATATTATCCCCTCTTCTTCTCTTATTTTTAAGGAAGGGAAACATTTCATGCGTTATCAAAATATTGTCTTGAATCTGCCTCCCTGCTATGAAAGCGCTTTGAAACGGGGTGATCAGTTCTGGTAAACAATCTTTCAACCTGTTTACCAGAACCTTTGAAACAATTTTGTAACTAAAATTACACAAACTAATGGGGCAGTAATCATAAGCACACAAGTGTGATGTCGGTTTGGTTAAGAAAGGATGGAAGGTTACTTGTTGAGAGGAAGACTTTGACCGAGGTGACGATGTCTGAGCCAATGACGTTCTAGTTCTGTTGATAGAAGGATCCTGAGAAACCATTCAGACTCGGTACTCACCCCCCCCCCCCAACTGAAATATCGTATGCGTAATCTCCATATCTGACACCTATCTGATGAGAGGAGTATCATTGATGTTGGCATCAATCAAACTCAAGGAACTCTCCAAACCCACTTCGATCCAAATCTCTTTCCCTCTCAGATGTGAGCAAGTTCGTTGACAATCTTTGTCCAAAAGAGTAGATCCACTTCATAATGGTTTCTTCTTTGTCCATCCCTCTGCCCTCTTTGTCCCGAATTTTGACAATCTTGTTCCTCCTTCTTCGATCAAGCGTTGTTTGGTGAAAGAACTTAGAGTATTTGTCCTCTTAAGTGAGTCACTTCACTCTTGATCTTTGCCTCCAATAAGTCTCCTCGTTCTTCCATAATGCATTCAATTTAGACTTTAGAACCTTATATTTCTCTATTCTTTCTTGATTCGGTGCAACCGTTCCTAGTTGTCGGAGTCTTTTCTTAACCTTCTCAATTTCGAGTTTGTTAATCCCAAATCAAAGTTTACTCCACCCTATGATATCCTTTCGACACTTGTTAAGTTTGGGTCTTAGCTCCTCCATCCTTTGAATGTTTCCTCCCCGACTCCATGCACTCTTGATCACCTTGAAACACTCCGGTTTTTCAAGCCACGTCTCCTCGAATCAGAATCGTCTACTCCCTTTTGAATAGAAATAATCAAGGAAAAGTGTTATAGGGGAGTGATCTGATCCTATGGCTAGCCCATTTAAACATTGTGCTCGATGGAATCTAGCACACCACGATTCATTTTCTAAGACCCGATCCAGTCTCTCCTCAACTCTTTCAATCCCTCCTCGATTACTTGACCATTTGTGCATCTGACCGTTGAAGCCCATATTTGCTAGGCCGAGTTCCTCTTGTACGTTTATGAACTCATCTATCTTTATTTGATCCTTTCGACGACCTTCGATTTTCTCCTGTTGATTACAAATGTAGTTAAAATCTCCAATGCAGATCCACGGGTTCCTTCGGTTTACACCTATCCATTTGAGTCAATTCCAATTGTGAATACTTCTTCCAAAATCTGAGTCCCCATAAATTCAAGAGATAAACATCTTCTCCCATCAAAGCCCACTTTAATTACACTATCTATAATGTTCTTGCTAATATGTCTACAATCAACAAATACTTCATTTGTCCACCACATGGCTAAACCTCCACTAATCCCCCTTGGATTGACATACAATGTGTTCTTAATTTTCGCCTCTCTTCTTATTCTTTCACAAAAAGTTTTAGGTTGTTTCGTTTCCATTAAGAAAACTAACAATGATCGGAATCTTCTTTTTTGGTCTTTTAGCTGGTGAACTGTTAGGGGAGACCCTAACCCCTGACAGTTCCAACTGAGGATACTCATTGGGTATGTGTGGTTGTTTGGGGACAACCATCATAACTCCTTTTTAACACACTTGAACTGACAGTTTTCTGACACTCACTTCCCTTTTCTTCGCCACTTTTGACAACCCTTCCTACTCTCTTCCTCAGTATCATACTATTAACTTTCTTTGAATGTTTGTGTCTTAGTCTATTGAGGTCACTCCCTTGACAGGTTTTCTCCACACTAGCTTCTACACTGCTCGTGATTTTTCTTTTCTTTCTTTGCTGCATGATTTCTCCATTACCTTCAACAGCATATGTTTTAGGTTTTGGGGCCTCCATATCTGCTGGAGGTTCAAAGATTTATTCGGAAAACACATTCAGACCCTAGTCAGACATGTTGCTTGTAACGGAATCCCACTGGATATGAATATCGGGTTGGATTAGGGGGTGTTGGAAGCTTTTTAAGGAACGACTCAAGCCAGGGTAAGGGATAATTTGGTTGTTCTATTAGGTTATGGACAATTGGGTTCTTTTGAAGCAGGTTTGGGTGAAAAGGAACGTGTTAGGTTGGGATATCAGCTTTGACCAAAGGGTAAACGAGATATGAAAGAGTATCTTGAGGGTCCAGGTTTAAGTCTAGAAGGGTATGGTCGGGGCGAGGAGGTTGCAGAGACAGGTTTAGGTCAGGGATAGCCACTAAGAGGATTTCACCAGCCTTTGGGTCCAGGTCCTTTGAGTCAACACTCATCTTTGAGGTTTCCTCTTCCTGATAGAGGAGGTTCTTTTCATACATTCCACTCATCGATGGTCCAACCTCCTCCTTTGTTGCTTTCGCCGCCACACCTTTCTCCACAAGGGCTGCATTACCTTCCTTCATGATTTCCTTCCAAGTTCTTCTATTTGGGTCTCTAGGCTGGTTCTGAATGTGGTTTCCACCTCCTAGTTGAAGCCACACATTTTGCCTTCTAGGTCGGGTTTCACTTAACCATGGTCCATACATAGGAACCTTTGGATTAACTTCCGATAGGACGATCACCAAATTGCAACCCTGAGATGTGTGTCCCAATCTTCCGCAGCCATAGCAGAAATCCAAGAGACATTCGTATTTTATGGACGCCCACTTTTCTTCCCCTCTTGCGTGTGTCCACCAGAAACATTCAAAAAGCGGATTGTTAACATTGATCTCGTTCTTTATCTGAATAAAACCTCAACTTTGCATATCTGTCTCCTTCTCTAATTCACTACATTTCCCAATGTTACTTGTGATTTGAAACACATTGTCCATGTTCAACATATCCGGGTTAAGACCGTGCACCTGCACCCATGTTTGAAACAAGGAGAAATCAATGTCTTTAACACTCTGACTTGCCTCACATATTCTGAGATTAAGATAAAATCTATGAACCGCCCAAGGTGACATGTTCATGGTACGGTACTTGTCCTTAGCATTCTCAAACTCAAAAGCCAAGATCCCCTCTCCCAGTTCTGACTGTTTCATCGGTCCAAAATTTGACCAGGCTACCTTTAATACATTGTGCACATCATTCGACTTAATTTTCTTCTGGGAGATCATCTTTCCTAGGACCCTAACTCCTTGCTGTGTGTGTGTGGGGGGGGGGGGGGGGGGGGGGGGGGGAGGGGGGGGATCTACATACCAAAGTCAGTTTGGCCCTTCGGGGGACCTCGCTATCCCCGGATCCTAGACGGACGTTCATCCCGGTTGATGTACATACACCTTCACTTCAGTTTCCACCCACCTGCAGAACATAATAAAAAATAAGGCAAAAAGAAAGAAAAAGGAAGGAAAACGAAAGGGATCCTGGTGTGCTTGAAAAGGAAAATTAAGGTTTATGGAGGGAGACTTCTTTGTGCCGAAACGACCATGCAGAAGAAGGCAAAACTAAGATTGGGAAGATGATTACATAGTGACACATCCTTTGAAATTCACTCTATCAGGCAATCACACAGTACAACCACACATTGACAAATCTCTTGGTGGCGGCTTCAATAACAACAGAGCGGAAGAATCTCCCACACGACCAAACCCTGAAGAGAGAAAAGGTCCATAGTACGCTTTTTAACAAAATATTAATAATTTACTTATTTTAGGGTTAACTACTTAAATGGTTACACATGTTTGGTCATTGTGAAGAATGGTTACACATGTTTCAAAATGTGACTAATTGATTTTGCTGTGTAACTGAATGGTTACACATGTTTTTCCCAGTGTGATTAATTGGTCACTCTATTTCATTAATTATTTTTTTAACATATTTTTTATTTATCAAATGACTACTATACCCTCAATATGTCTCATGAGATGTTCTTCGTACTATTCTTCATCTTCTCCTTCGCTATTCTTAATCTTCCATGGCAGAATCAGAAATCACAGTTGAAGAAATCACAAAATTGATCCCGGCCAATCCTTCTCCCTGTTCTTCTCTTTGTTCGATTCGACTGATCCCGATTGAAATTGAAGAAATCCATTCTCTTTGTTCTTCTCAAAATCGATCAATCGAAGGTGGAGATGAATTGTTGTAGATTGACGGAATCCTCTTCTTCATAACCCGCAACACTCGGATGGCAGACTGATGGAGCACCGACGTCTGGTTGAGGCAAAGATTTACCACTTCAAGAATTGCCCCCACGTACATCAAAGTCCCCTTTCAGTTGCGGATCCACCATCTCCGTCATTTCCTCCTCTCCACACCTCGACAGATTCTGGAGAGATGGGCCTGCCACCGTGGGCAGCGTCTGTCCACACTCTGGGCAAAATGCCTCCATCCCAGTTACAAGCTCGAGAAAGATGATTCTGATTGATCCTTCTCTCTACACGACTTGCATATGCCGCCAACGCATGTAGGGGGGTGTCGTCCGCCGGAGAAGGTCAACATGAACCTATTCTTGCATGTGTACGATTCAATTCTTGACGATGGAGCTGATGGAGCAGATGCAACACAGCTAATGGAGATGATGGGGCAAAGAAGAAGCTCATGGAGCAGATTCAATTCTTCTTGCCCTAGCCCAAAAGAAGCTGATGAAGAAGATGCAGCGCTGGAGATCCTCCTTCATCAGTGGCGTGAACATCATGGATGGTTTAGGGTTAATAAGTTATGAAAAGATGGGTAATATTGTCATGAATAGTGATTAACATTGATATTTGACGATGATATGTAGTAAAACCAATTAGTCACATTTTAAAACATGTGTAACCATTTTGCACAATAGTCAAACATGTATAACCAATTAAGTAATTAAGTCTTTATTTGAACACCTTTTCATCACCATGTATTAAAAAATGGATATATAATTTTGCATCCCTTCTAATGATTTATCACAAAACCATTCTCTTTTGTTATGTCTAATTAGTTGAACTTCAATATCAGTGGTTACAAGATCTTTGCTTTGCAGTTTGAAGTAAAGATCATAGTTTGTGTTCACATTTTTTTAGTAAAACCAAGCATTTGAATAGCAATTACGTCAATTGACCATGATCGTATTAAAATGATCCATAACAATTACATCAATTAGACCATAATCGTATCGCAATGGGTCAAATTCGAATTGAGAAAACTAGAAGAATTTTTAAACTAAAAATATAATATTAACTTATTAGTTATTTCTCGGTTAAGATCAGACCGTTAAGTATATATAATATTAAATTTTGAGGGAATGAACTTCAAATAGAAAATAGTTACAAAATAACTCTTAGAAAAACTTTATAATGTAAATTGGATAAAATTGATTCGATCTATAAAAAATTTAGTCTAGAGTAAATTTTTATAGTATTAATGAATTATATTGAATAGTATTCTGTTACGTTAAATTTATATAATTATATATAATGGCCATAAATTATATTGAACAGTGTAATTTCGATGTACAAAATTGTTTTACAAAAATAGACCAAATCTATTTTACCGAGACCAGGCCGATTGCATAAACTTGGTAGATTAATTATTTTATAAATAAATGAAAAATTCAAATTAATATTAGAAAAGGAAAAAAGAATTGAAGCTCTTTTTTTATGGAAAAAAAGAAGATAAAAAGAAGCCTCAACATTCCTATAGGTAGATTTTGGTCTAGATAATGATTTCGGTTTGGATCTCTAAGCCAAAATAAGATAATCAAAATTTTAATCATAATCTCAAGAACGAATTGGACCAAAATTTCAATCATAATCATAAAAAAGAATTGGACCAAAATAATACATGCCATTCAGGTCAGATATTATCCGACGTGGACTGCCACGTGCTACCATCTTTGGGATCCAATTGTTTATATAAAGATAAATCTAGGACTAAATCAAATAGTCTTTCCATGTGAGTTTTCAAGTCTATTATATGGTGTATATGGCCATGATTTAATATTTTTTATAGGAAAAAATAGGATTATCCATTATTAAATTTATGGTGAAAAATAAATAAATATCCAAGGTGGGTTGTTTCTTTCTGCAAGTTGCATAAATTTGGGTGATCTCGTGGTAGTGGATTTTGAATGGGGGATGACTGGAATCAGAAACAATACCAGTTTACCGTCTTTCCTTAAATAGAAACGTCCCGACCATTTGAAAATATAAAAAAGCAGGCAATACCAATTTGCCTAAGCTTAGGTATGTTAACGATGCGGATCGGGTTAGATTAATATCATGTTTAGTTCGTGTATAGTTCGTGTATATGGCACATTAAGTTTTTTTTTATAATAATAATACATCATTAAGTTGTCCGTGTGTGATTTTCTAACTCGTTCTGCGACATATTAGAATACTATGAAAAATTCATTCCGTAACTCAATATAATATTTACCTCCAATTACATAGTTTAAATTATAAACTTCAAATATTGATATATATTACATATATTATCACTAAAATACTGATCTATATATAGTTCATTAAGTTATAAGTGATCCCAGTATATAAATATTCTAAATTCGACTATATATATATATATATATCCGGCCCTTGAAAGCTTAATCAGCCCCTGGATTGTTAAATTAAAACAGCTGCCCCAATGGTTGTTTCTACTCAAAAGCAGATGCTTCCCCCTCTCCATAGATACACTTTTATTTATTTTATACACACACAAAAAATCTTGACCATTATATCAAAATTAACATTGTCATTTTGTTGAAATCACATGCATGTTTCCTTCATCTTAACCACAGCTACCACAGCTAGGATGAGAAAAAAGACTTGGTGGACCTGAACACCGTCCCGAATTTAAAACCGAGTCAAAACATTTTTTTTTTTTAATCTCAAACTCAGAGTCGGAGTCGTGTTTTTTTAACTCAAAAGGCCGAATAAATTGGTTCGACCCAATTATAGGTTGAAATCAACATTTATTGTGTTTTTTAATTAGGTTATTGTGTGTTTATGGTTGTGTTTAAAATTTGAACTTTTTATATTGGACATTTGATATAATATTTGTATTTTATTTTATATTGGATTCTTGGTATAATATTTGCATTGTGTTTTGGAATTTATTTTGGAGTAAAAGTCGGTCCAAGACCGAGACCGGTCTGGGTCAAACAAGATCGACTCTGACGAATTTTTTATGATGAACTCGGGCTCAGACTCGAACTCGGTCCTCCAAGCATGACTTATGAAATTTTGGGCTCGGATTACTTTTGGAAAAAAAAAAGTGTCTCGTCCGTCCCGAACTCACCCCTAACCACAACACAGTTCAGTTGCTTTAGTCTTTTATAAAGAAAGTAAAACATTTCATAATGACTGTCCTAATTTTTACCCAAATTGATTGTTAACCCGCAAAGAGTCGGAGTGCTAATTAAAAAAAAAACATTTTTAAAATGCGTATTAGTTAAAATTAAATGAGATTTAGATAAATTTTCTATTTTCATAGCGTGTTTGGTCATTACTTATTTAAAGTGTATATATTCACACAAACTCTCTCATTATATTTATCAAGGGCATAATATTGCTTTTCTTCTCTTTCACTCAAAATATAAGAATATTTTAAAAAGTGTATATGTCAAAAAAAAAATTGAAAAAGTAAGTATTGTTAAAAAAATAATTAGAAATGTATGCATAGACGCACGAGTGATGTGATAGCGTGCATTTAATACACGTTACATCACAGTAGGGTGTTTTTGTCAGACTCCCCTATTAAATCCTCGAACCCTAATTTCCCCACACCCACTCCAGCAGTTTCTCTCCATCTCCCCCGCAACCCCTCCCTCTCCGTGTAAACCTTCATTTTTCAGCTCCCTCCATACACCCAACCGTACCCTCATCATTGCTCAGTCCCCTCCCCATTTATCTGTCAAAGTCCTTTTCCGTAACGAAGCAAGCAAATCCCCCCTGAACTGTCGTGCCCTAGCCTCTACGTCGTGAACGTGCTACCCCCACCACCTCTGAGCCTCGGACGAAGTCCTTCTTGCCGCCTCCCTGCATTCTTCCTCTTGATGCCGCCTCCCTGCATTCTTCCTCTGTGCACTGCTCTATTTTTCTTCTTGTGTTTTTGCAATATTATATGTATAATATTTGTGTTAATTAATTATATTGTGCTAATTAAATATGTTATATGTTAGTAATATTTAATTATATATCTTTGAATTATTAGATAATGATTATTAAAAACGATTATGGAGAATATATATTGTGTGAAGTTAAAAATTTAATCTCTTTAATTGTAGAGCTATCATGTCACCGTGCGTAATTATGTCAAGTCAGCCTTTGAGTCAAAATGTGTTAAACCTTAGTCTGTTAGACCCATCGGTTCTTTGGGGATAAGATCAACATCGGTCCTCAGATCTAAGTGGTAACCAACATATTGCATTTCAATGTTTAAAATTTGAAGAAAATATCATATTAGAATAGGCTAAAACGATTGTGCAAGTTGTTGGTTTATGCGATGTGGTTATTATATCACATCCCAAACTGGATCATAAATTGTTGACGTCATTGTGCGAGCGTTGGCCGCCCGAGACACACACATTTCATCTCAGACATGAGGAGATGATGATCACTTTAGAGGATGTAGTCGTGATCCTTGGACTTCGTATAGACGGAGATGCAGTGACGGATGAATATACACCTGAGGAAGACATGGTTGTTGCGTGTCTGGAATTGCTGGGACTGAACTTACAATGTCGTAAAGATATTATTAAGTTGACTACGTTACGACAACATCTTTGCGAAAGACAATGCACTTTGCGATCGGATCCGTACAAACTTTCAAAATCCATCAGTATCTGTAAATTTATATGAAAGGTTGATGGACATGGCTTCAACATCCGGCCAAGCGCACTTCATACATATAATTTCCTTTAGTCTACAAAGAGATATATCCAAAGTAGTTGTAGTAATACTGGAGTTACCACCCACATAAACATCACTACCATTCTGAGACACTATTTAGTCGCCATACAAGCAAATCATACCAATCTCTGTCATGCTTGATCCTAAAAAATTAGTATTATAAAAGTTCTTATAAGATTTGCTTATCTTTTAGTTAACCTAATATTTATGTAAATATAACTGCTACCAATTTTTTAAAAATTGATATTATAGAATATATAAAAATATATAAGATACCTTAAAATAGTCTTATTGAAGATTTGGATGAAGAACAAACCCCTGCTAATTATCGAAGAACAACAAGGGAAAGGAGAAGTTGATTGAAAAATGTGAAACTGATCGATACACATTCATTTAAAGAGAGGGAGAGCCACAATAATTGAAAACAACATGTGATTAAGACGCAAATAATTGGATGCACGAATAAATAATTGCATGCATATTTGACAAAACACGCATCTTCTGGTAGCGCTTATTCAATAGGTAGCCCCTATTAACATTTTCCTAAAAAAATCCTAACAATACCTACTTTTCTCAATTTTTCCTGACATATACACTTTTTGAAAGAAGAATCAAAATATAATCATAGTTACTAAGTTGTATTAGTATCATAAAGTGGGAAATTAACATCATAATATTCTGACAATCCTGCAACGCGCTATTACAATATGTTAATTATGCGAACGACATGAATGGATGATATTGACGTGTTTATTAATTTATTCTAATAATGTATGTCTAAGAAATAAGGATGACAAATCGTGCATACATGCATATTATTATTCATATCAATTTGTTTATCGTGTTGAACTTACCAAAAATGATAAGTTTATCGTATCATGTTACTTAACACAAACACGATACACAAATTTTTATATATGTTCATGTCATGTTATCATGTTGTGTTAAGTTAGTCAGTTGTACATTCACATGTGAGATTTATAAGAAATATCAAATAATGAGCAGCTCAACGGTAATAATTGTGGATTCAAGTATCGGACTTCATGAGTTCTTAGAGTATAATTGGCAATCTTCAAAGATTAAACAATTAAATAAATTTTCAAAAATTATTAAATGAAATTTAATAATTAATCAAACTTACAAGTCTTATTTTATTGTGTTATTTTGTGTGTTCTGATACTTAAAATTACCTTATATTCTCATATTCGTATAATTATTATTTAGTTATACATTTGTACAAACATAATTTTATATATATACTTATATTATATTATCGTGTTACATAAAAATTTATGGTGGAAGAGTTTATGATATGAAGTGACTTGGACTTGAGTTGATGTGGATGGGTTGTGCATGGATGTCCTCTTAATTGATTGAGATATTCCTTGGTTTTTGTTTGCTGTCTCCGTCTACTTGTCCCTTTTCCTTCATTTTCAATCGAATGTTTGTCATTTTCATTTATGACTCCTTCCATTGGTTTTCAGAATGTTAGTCATTTCAACAAATTCGTTGAAGAATAGAAATTGCGTTCGGTATCGCTGTACTATGGAATAAATACGTCATTCATAATTCTATTAAATTACTCACATTAATACATAATAATAAACACAAAAAGTAGTAACTACTTGACAATAACCACTTCATTATGTTAAAATAAATTAATAATAAATCACCTTCATCCTAATTTGTCTTTATTAATAATAGTTGGACTAATAATATTTGTATTTGATCATGGATTTTAAAATTTTACGGTTTCAATAGTAGATGTTGGATGTTACATATGTGCTATTTACATTTTTATGAGACATGTTTATTAGGAGATCATCATTATCTAAATATTATAAATTTATAGTTTAATCATTTAAATTATATAATATATACAATCTAAAAAATAAAGTTATTTATAAAAATTGAAGAAAATAACTAAAATAATTATTTCAAGATCATGAAAGTGAGGTGATAGATATATAAGATTTAGTTACAGAGTATTTTAATGAAAGAATAATACTATGAAACATATTATGTAGCAAAATTAGGGTGTTGATTGATTAAGTATTATTAATTTCATTTTTTTGGTTTCTCTATAATAAGGAAGTTTTGTCCACTTTTAGTTAGTAAATTATTTTTTGTTAATTTCTATTAAATATGGATAATTTATACTATGTGAGTCCGAATAATATATATGTATCAAGATAACATTAATAGTTATGCATCACTTCATTGTGATTAAGTGATAATTTGCCACAAGTGAATACTAACATATAGATATGAGTAAGTGAAATAGCAATAAATGTATTATTAGTACTAACACACTTTAGTCTAAACTCAAATAAATTATTCTTACTTTCATTATTCAAATTGAGTTGGGATAGAGTTACGGTAGGTTGAGTGGGGCAATTGTTTTATGTTTTCCTCAACTTTTGAAGTTATGTGATTTTTTTACCTAGAAAATGTAATGTTTTCAGTTTAATCCTTTAAAATATTATATTTAGCCCCTAATTTTTTTATAATTCAATTATTTTATCTCTAGTTTAATTCAATTATATTTCTAGGTTTATCTCTCTCTAGAAGTAAGCTTGACCGAATATCGTGATCATGAATGCATCATCACAAAAAATCCGTTCATGTTAATATTCAACGAACTATAATTAATTAATCACCAACTAAATAAAACATTACGTACTTAATTATGTGATTCATTATTACGCGTGCTAAGTGCAGTCAATTAAACACGCTCTAATTGATTCATATAGATATATATACCCAACAATTTAGTAACTTCTAATTACAAAACACACTATACAATTAAGTGTTAACAATTCTGTATTTGGACCGACTCCTTATATAAAGTTTGTATCTGGTCAATTTTACGTAAACTATATATACATAGACTTATTTATACTACTAGTACATAGTAAGCTTATATATGTGACTAGGGGATGGCAACTGTCATGTGGCACGTGTTTAAATTTGCATGGCTTCGGGTTGGCACCTCGTACTCATGTACTTCATAGACGTGCCGATTATATGCATGCCACTTGTCTAACATTAGTACGTGGTACACGTAAAAGGTTCTTTTTTAGGCCGACGTACGTAATATCTATTTTCTGTGATATATTTAAATATTTGAACGATATTGTTAGATGTATTTTTATTTGGCTACTGTTAAAATTTCAAGGACGCATATTATTGAGATGATACTGCTAAATAAGTCATAAGGAAATATATTATAAGCTCATAATACAAACAAATATTTCTTAGAATGGATAAAAATGAACCAAGGGTTGAGACCCTTTAATTTCAGTTTTTCTTCTTCATATTTTTAAATTAAATGTGCAATTTTTTTTCTAAATATATTAAATTTCTTATTTTTAATGTATAAAACTATTTTCAATTTGCGTTGGTAATTTAAAATTACCATTTTTATATTTTCAAGATTTTTCTTTAAAATTAATATTTTATCTTCATAATATTACATGTATACTAACTATTTGTTCAATATTTAGTTACATTATTCATTAATTATATGCATTTTGAGTATGCTTCGGAGTGTCAGATAGGGTCGGCAATGGTGCAGTGAAAATTTTATAGCCATGGTTATAACCGTTACTGTTTAATATGGTACGGTTAACCCGTACCATTATAGTGCAGTGCGGTTATGGTGATGAATTTTCTACCCATAACGGTTATGATTATGGTATTTGAGTTATAACCATGGTTATAACCATGGTTATTATAAAAATATAATAATTATTTATTATTAATAAACTAATATATACTAAATAATTGAAGTTAATGTACATACAGGTTGTACACCACTATTTTATTTTTGGATGAAAAGATAGATTCATTGTTATCTATTTAGTTCAGTTTTTAATTAACTTAGTTACTTTTATTTATAATTTTTTTCCATTCTAAATATTATGTACTTGTAACACTTAGTTCATTTTTTAAGTTAATTAAGCTAAACTACAATTACAAATAAGGATTAAATATATATTCAACACAATTTATATATGATAAGTCTTGTTTATAATTTATCTATTTAAAATTGTTTTACAATTTTATTTTTAAAAAATTGTTGCATTTTCATTCTTATTTATTTATTTCACTCTTAATTTTTGTGCAATTTTTCTAAGTAAATTGTTAGGTGCAAAACTTGCAAAATATTATTGTTTGAAAGCAAAATTTAATTAAATATACTTATAAATATAACAGTTTCTTAAAATGAATGTAGAGTTTTTGATTATTTTTAGAGTGTCATGTGAATGTAAGAGAATGATGACATGAACACAACTTATTTATTTTTACATTAACCAATCAAATCAAATTATTTTAATAATATGATAGAGAAAATTGAATAAAAAGCTTGCTTGTCAAAATTATAGGATAGTTAGTCAAATTAATATATATATATATATACTTGGTTCAAAGTTTACGTCATGTATTAATTTAATATGTATGTTTTATTTAGTGAGAAATAATACATACTAATTAATGTGACTCTCTCTCTACATCAGTTAATAGTGTTAGTACTTAGTAGGGTTATTAAATTTGAACACAATATGCGGTTAACTCGGACACGGCCCACTCATTGTTCCAAGTATTGTCTGAGTTAGAGATTTTGTATTCTCCAAGGCGTTTTGACACAACCTGTATAATTCGCATGAAAAACAAATTATGTGTATAATCCGTGTGAAAAATAACTTTAGTCGTTTCGCTCATGTGTGAGAAGTAAATCCAATAACTGCGTGCTTTTGGTTAATATAAAATATCCCTGACTAGTCATGCATTAACCATGTTTGAACTTTAATCCCTCAACATAAACTTACGCCCTGAGTATATAAATAATATATATTATTTTACTATTTTTTCCTTTATTACTATTTAACCCGGGTAACCCTAAAACGAGTCCGATAATAAAAAATACAGTTTTACTTCCTATGGAAAAAAATATTAAGTAAAAATATATAGTATATTTCTTTGTATTATTATTATAAATTTAATATATAATACAATTTTTCAAATCAAATAACTTTTTAAATAATAGAAACCAAATATCATTTTAACTTATTTTTGTATATAGTATATTTGTGTATTAACTTAATGACGATTACGACGGCAACTCGTGCAAATCCAAGATAGTCGAGCAAGTTGTTGCGTTTCGTGGCGTCCAACACGTGTCAAAGTCAAACTGTGGCCGACATGAAAAGCATGCACGCGAACGATGTACACCGAGTGAATTCTATTCGCCGTATTGACTTTTTGAACGTCATTCGCGGAAACCACTCTTGCTTACCAAAAACATATATATTCACATATTAGTCTAATTTAATAATTGTTGGTTCTTACATAAATATTTCAACCACTTGTCAAGCTCCTTTGATTCCGATGCATCGACTTCTATGCGAATCTTGAAAGAGTTGACGACTTCTTGATCTCCTAAAAAAGGAAAACTCAGGCGTTGTCCTTTGTTTCTTCTTCGATAACTAAGTCAACGTGTGGTTGTTTGAGAATAATATGTGTATATGTCAGAGAAATGATTACATTGTATAAAAGTTGATGAATCTATATTTATAACACATTATTTGTTACTATTAAGGGGGATAAAATATCTTATGAAGTGTATTTGATACACTTCACACAATATCTTACGAAGTGTATCTTAATATCTCATATGTTTAGTGTCTTCCAATGTCATAAATGTTTTCTATCACTTCTGTGAGAGTTGTCACTTCTACCAGTCATGTGAGTCATATCCTTTAAGGGTCTAAGCGACGTCTTTCTAGGAGTCAATGCATAGTTGGTGTAACAACCATGTTGACGAATGGTGGTGCACCAAGGCGGCTTCAAGTTCTATCAATAATAATTAAAAAACACTAATTTGGTATATAATTATCCATGTAAGTTCACTTTTAGAAGAAAAAAATCACAATTAAATAAATGACATTTCTTCAGTTTTAGCTTACTACTGTTTAAATTTGGTTGAATAAAGTAATAAATGGAGTTTAAAAATGTCACATAAAAAATTACTTTAAACAATTAGATATTCTAATTGAAATTACGAAAACAAATTTTTATACTTCGGAATAAGCTTAGCTAGTTAGCTACCATCTCTCCACTATCTTTCTTTAGCTATATATATTGGCCTATGATTATTAGAGACGTAAGATTCGAAAAATAAAATAACAAAAAAAAGATCGGATTTGTATATAATTATCGAAATTGCTAAAATTAAAGTTCTTTAAAATTCGTTTTTTTTTTCTGTAAGTATCATTTGCAAAATGAATAACCTAAAATCATCTGAACTAAATATTTTTGTTTTCAGAAGTAAAAGTGAATGATGATTTTAAATATTTTTCGCTGGAATTAAATATAAATTTTGACTATACTAAATTAAATTTTGTATATCCCTTACTATTAAAATATTATTAATACAAAACTTAGAGGGAATAATTCTTAATAGCATATACATCCATATGCGTGTTTTTTTTAAAGGGTGAATAATCAAAATGTTACATTAAATTCAACCGTTCTATAAAAATTTACCTTTTTTTTGTTTATATAATTTTAAAGTTGG
This sequence comes from Chamaenerion angustifolium, assembly GCA_946814005.1. Lineage (NCBI taxonomy): Eukaryota > Viridiplantae > Streptophyta > Magnoliopsida > Myrtales > Onagraceae > Chamaenerion > Chamaenerion angustifolium. The sequence goes on from OX328268.1 coordinate 31,707,943, forward strand.
GACAAAATAGTACATTCGTTTACCTCTGACTTAAATCTTTCCATATGCATATCACATGATATCTAATTCACGTCTTCAATTCTAATTTCTTATAAGGTTAAATAACAGTTTATTGGTTGAACTTGATGGGTACAAATAATTTTGTAGTTGAACAATTTACTTGTTAAACGCATTTATAATCTATATAGATACTCTATTAACTCGCATTTTTGAAAAGATTCTATTTAGGTCTTACGTGAAGTAACACTTTTCTCTTTTAATTAATTGAAAGTTCGATAGAATTAGCAAAATTGTAAATTTAATTAATAAATTTATCATTAAAAATAACTAACAAACTTGTCTTATTCAATAATTTATACATAATGTAACCTCCATTAATAAGTAGATTAAATGGAGAACCAATAATTTGTAATATACTCAAATTCCAATGATTTGGGGAATTAAGAAAGCCGAGTTGGTGGCAACGCAACCATCCCATTTATGATTTATCTATTCAAATTTATTTTTATTTTATTGATGTCTAAATATCCCACCAATAATAGAACCTGATACCACAACCATGCACAATATAATAATATATACCTGTCCAAAAGCCATATTTTTCATTGCCTCTTTAATGAATATAGGATTTTATTTTGAAAAAGTGTTCTTGTTTATTTTTTTATAAAAAAAATAAGTATAATTTTGTTTGAAATATAGTTATAGATGCGTCCCAGCAAATTGATTAATTTTACCAAAGGATACTTTTTTTATTATTATAACAAAGTTAGGTTAAAAATATAATTATATACTTGATAAAAAATAAAATAGAGTAGATAGATAATTGTTACTACCAAAACACTATAAACGAGATTGAATATTAACTTTCAGATTAATTATACGCTTTGATAATCTACAATATACTCTCAGAATTTTGATTTAAATTTATATACTAGAAAAATATGCATCTCATTTTAAATAAGTTTTTATATTATTGTACACAAACTATAAACATATAATTTCAAACGTTATTAGAAAAAAAATAATATTTATTTTCATATTTAAAAGCTAGTTTGTAATTCAGATTATTATAGAAATATATATATTTTATTATGATACTTCAGAATATAAAAAAGGTACAGTAAATAAATAGTTTATATATTAGTACTAAAATAATATTTTACCAAATGAAAAAATACATAAAAACTATATATTGTTTAATAATGTATACTAAGCATTTGTTAAAATATCAATATTTTTAACTATACTGTCTAAGGAAGTAATAATAATTTTGACACAAAAACTTTAAAAATCAATTTTAAACCCTTAAAATATTCTTGAGATTCCATATCGTTGAGCCTCTAGTATGTAATTAACTACTCAACATAATTAATATGATGATAAACTTATAATTATTTCTCACTAATTAAAATAGACATGAAGCATCTCATGATACTACTAAACATGTTATCCTAATTAAGAAGCAAAGACGAAACAAACCAACTTAACTGCCACAACTACCCAACACGTAACGACCAACCAGAGCTAGCTTGTTTTTCGGTTTTTAATTTGTGATTGATGACACCACCGACTAAAGGATGAATAAAACTCAATACTGATTAATCCTCTTTGGGAAACCCAAGCCCAGTAGGGGGCACAGAAATCCTAAGAAATGAATGGGGTGGTTGGTTAAAGGGTTTTCAAAGGAGGATAGACATCAACAATAGCCTGGTGGCTGAACTATGGGCCATCAGGGATGACCTAACCATGTCTACTAACTTGGGTGTGCAAGATCTTCACTTGGAGTCTAACGCTCATGATGCGATTAACTTGTTACTAGAGGATAACAATCTAGATAGACAATTGACGCCTCTTATTGTTAGGATCAAACAACTCAATCTAATGAAGAAAACACTTAGGATTGAGAAGGAAAAACTCAGTTTTTCTAGAGAGGAAAATAAGGGAAGCAAAATCAGATTTCTTGTGGTAACACCCAAGTAGGTAACCTCCACATGGTTTAGAGGATATTATTCATGACGGTTACTGTTACAAAATACGAATACATGGAGAAATACAGTACAGTACAGTATAGCCTATGGGTTCGGGGTGCTGCCACGAGACGCGAGACGCGTACATTAATACATAATCTACCATTACATATTAATCAGACTACAATACCTAACAATTCTCCCACTTGGAGACTGATTCCGTCACCAAAACAAAACATATTTTCTTAGCATCATCATTAATACATTCACCGCACCATCTGTAGTAACATAACTACAGAAGACCAACCGAGGTTTTGCACAACCCCAGTTTCCCAACAGCGACACATTTTGTCAGCATGTCTGCTGGATTCTTTGCACCCTCTATCTTCTCTAAGCACAAGTAGCCTTCTTCCACTGCACTGCGAGTGAAATGATACCGTCTTCTAATGTGCTTAGTCTTCGAATGATAGACTGGATTCTTCACCCACTGTATGACACTCTGGCTATCTGAATACAGAATCTTGTCACTCTGCTTCTTGCCCAACTCTTCCAGATAATCTGCCAGCCATATCATCTCCTTCCCAGCTTCAGCTATTAGCACATACTCAGCCTCAGTAGATGAAAGAGCAACACATTTCTGAAGCACATACATCCAACTCACTGCAGTATCACCTATGGTGTAGATGTATCCGGATGTGCTCTTGCTAGAGTCTACATCTCCACCAAGATCAGCATCCACAAAACCCTGCAGAATCACTTTGTCTTTGCCAAAACAAAGTGAAGTACTGGATGTACCTTTCAGATATCTTAGAAGCCACTTCACAGCTTCCCAATGCTCTTTACCCGGATTTTCCATGTACCTGCTAACCACACCCACTGCGTGTGCTATGTCAGGTCTTGTACAGACCATATCATACATTAGACTCCCAACGGCTGAAACATATGGAACCAGTGCCATCTGATCACGTTCTTCAGCTGTCTTGGGTGACTTCCCCTTTGACAATTTTATGTGATTTACCAAAGGAGTAGTCCTGGGCTTAGCATCAGTCATCCTGAATCGGGTCACTACCTTCTCAATGTACTGCTCCTGGGATAGACTTAAGCTGCCAGCAGATCTATCCCGAGATATTCCCATCCCAAGAATCTGTTTCGATGCACCCAAGTCTTTCATCTCAAACACAGAAGACAGACTTGCCTTCACATTGTTTATCTCTCTCATACTGGATCCTGCAATTAACATATCATCCACATACAAGAGTAGAAATATATAAGAATCAGTGTATTTTTTAAAATAACAGCACTGATCATTTTCACTCCTACAAAAGCCACTCTTGGTCATGAAGGAGTCGAACTTCTTGTACCATTGCCTCGGTGCCTGCTTCAACCCATACAAGTTCCTGTTGAGCTTGCACACCATGTGTTCCTTGCTTGGAACAACAAATCCTTCTGGTTGCTGCATATAGATCTCCTTATCAAGATCTCCATGTAAAAATGTTGTTTTTACATCCATTTGCTCAAGATGCAAATTCTCATAAGCAACAATACTCAATAGAATCCTGATAGTAGTTAATTTCACAACATGAGAAAATATTTCAGCATAATCAATACCTTTCCTTTGTGAATACCCTTTAACTACTAACCGAGCCTTGAACAGTCTTTTGCCATCTGGTTCAGCCTTGATCCTGAACACCCACCTATTCAACAAGGCTCTCTTCCCTACAGGCAATTCAGTCAATAACCACGTGTCATTCTTCTCAAGTGAGCTCATCTCATCATCCATGGCTTGCTCTCACTTGATTGAATCCTCCACATGTAGGGCCTCATCAAAAGACTCTGGTTCCCCTTCATCAGTCAGCAACATATAATGTAATGAAGGTGAATACCTATCTGGTGCTCTGATGGTTCTGAATGATCTCCTCAACACCTGGTCATGTGTCATTTGTTCCACTACGGGTTCTTCATCCACAGTCTCTGGAGTTGTTTGAGTATCTTCTATGGGTGTAATTTTCTGCATCTCAAACTCAACTCCCACTTGCTTTGTAGTCTCTGGAACCTTCTGCTCTCTGTCCTTGTATAGGACAGATTCATCAAACGTCACATCACAGTGTCTCAGGATCTTTATGTTCTTGTCATCCCAAAACCTGTAACCAAACAAGTCAGAACCATAGCCTATGAAGTAACACTTCACAGCCTTAGCATGAAGCTTATCTCTTTTCTCTGGATCAACGTGAACATAAGCAGTGCAACCGAAAGTTCTCAAGTGTGAGTACTTGAGATCCTTTCCTGTCCATACCTCCTCTGGAATCTTGAACCCCAAGGGAGTTGATGGTTCCCTGTTGATCAAGTATGCAGCTGTGCTCACTGCGTCTGCCCAGAACATCTTGGGTAGTCCACAATGCAGCCTCATACTTCTCGCACGCTCATTCAATGTTCTGTTCATCCTCTCAGCAATTCCATTCTGCCTAGCCTTACCGGGAACTGTCCTCGTCAATCTGATTCCCTCAACAGCACATAAAGCTTTGAACTCTGACTTGTCAGACCTCAAACATTTGATCTTCACTCCGGTCTGATTCTCAACTTCAGCTTTCCACCTCTTGAAGGTTGCAAACACATCTGACTTATGCTTCAAGAAGTAAACCCATACCTTCCTGCTGAAATCATCAATGAATGTGACATAAAACCTAGATCCTCCAAGTGATGAAACTGGAGATGGTCCCCATACATCTGTATGAACCATTTTCAACTGCACTTTCTTCGACTCTCTCGGAGTCTTTATGAAGCTAACTCGTTTTTGTTTGCCCAGAACACAACTCTCACAAAGGCTCATATCAACAGACTTCATACCCTCTAGAGCTTTTTTTGCAACCAGCATCTTCATTCCCTTAACACTCATGTGTCCAAGTCTGTTGTGCCACAAACATGAACCAGAAGCACCCTCAGCAACAGCAGCCATGTTTATACACCCTGTAGTCGTGTATAAGGTTCCAGATTTCGTGTCACGAGCTAAAATAATAGCACCCTTTACAATCTTCCACAAACCTTTACCAAACTCTGCTGCGTAGCCAGTGCTATCCAACTGACCAACATAGAATAGATTCTTCTTGAGTCCAGGAATATATCTGACATCCTCCAATGTCCACTGGTTTCCTGATGGGGTCTTTATTCATACATCCCATTTTCCTTCAATCTCCAATGTCTTGTTGTCAGCAAGATATACCTTTCCAAAATTTCCAGACTTGAAATTTTTAAACAATTCCTTGCTTGGAGACGAATGAAAAGATGCACCAGAATCCAAAATCCAGGATTCAACCGGGCTGTCGACACTAAGGATTAGAGCATCCCAATGTCTTCTGCTGAATTTACAGAATCAGTATCATCTCCTGACTTCTGATTCTGCTTCTTTTTGGGTTTCTTACAGGTAGTCCGATAGTGGCCTTTCTCTCCACAATTCAAACAAATCACGTTGGCTTTGTTCGGAGATTTTCCTCGATTCTTTGATTTTGATCGACCATGTTGATTTTGACCCTTCGAATTGCTTCTCCCCTTCTGTTCACACTGAGAGCACTACCCGAAGAATCTCCCACTTCGGGTTTGCGAATACTTTCACTAAGAACAACATCTCGGATTTCATCGAATTTCAGTTTCTCAGAACCACGGGAACTACTATTTGCAGCAACAATAGTATCCCAAGACTCAGGCAGAGATGACATCAAAATCAAGGCTTTAATTTCATCTTCGAAGTTAATCTCCACAAAACTCAATTAACTCACAATCATATTAAACTCGTTGATATGATCAGCAACAGATCCACTTTCAGACATCTGTAAATTGAACAATCTACGCATCAAATAAACCCTGTTCATAGCCGATGGCTTTTCGTACATATTTGACAGCACCTTCAATAGATCGGACGTAGTCTTCGCCTTGACGATGTTGAACGCCACGTTCTTCGACAAAGTCAATCGGATCATCCCTAGGGCCTGACGATCTTTCAGCTTCCACTGATCCTCTATCATGGAATCTGGCTTCACCCCGATCAAGGGTTCGTGAAGATCTTTATGGTAGAGACAATCTTCGATCTGCATCTTCCAGAAACCGAAATCGGATCCATCAAACTTCTCAATTCCAAACTTCGAACTCTCCATCTTCAATGATCGTGTTGAATCTCCCTAGCTCTGATACCAGTTTGTTGGGTATCGATAGTGACAGACCAGTAAGGAAAAGACCTCGAAGGCCCAATAACTATAGAGGGGGTAAACCCACGACATTTGAACCGGATCGTCCCAAATACCAGTTAAACTCGGTCCTCCATTGAGTGACCCAGAACCGAGCCCAAGGACTCTGAAGAACGCCTTGAGTGCTCGCCATTCTTCACTAAGGCTGCGACATCTCACTGCTCGCCATGAGAGTGCTCGCCCCGAAGAGAGCCTTGTCTCTCTCCTCTGGTCCCCCAAAACCGTTAATAAGGAAGTGGCCATGATATCCCGCGTATCTCGGTCACATATTCACTAAAGATTAGATTTGGTAACTGCAATATCTCGCAGTAACTGCCATATCCCACGATCCGAATCTTCAGTAACACAATATACACTAAGATATTCAGCTGCCTTATACGGTTCTATCTCTCTTACCCTATAAATACCATTGATTTACATACGTTCTTTACGTTTTGAGTTTTATACACACATATACTCATTTAAGCATCGGAGAGGGACCCAGAGACACCCCCTCTGTTGCGCTCCCCTACCTGCAGGTTCACCGGAGTTGGAGCAGAAGCGTCTTCCTAACCTTGTCTGGCATTCAATTCACTGCCAGATCAGCATCTAGGATTTCACGATTCAACATTTGGCGCCGTCTGTGGGAAACGAGCAATTCAGCCATGAGAACTCGATCCCAAAGCAACCGTCGGAATCAGACTAGGGAGCGATCCTCAGATAGCTCTGATTCCGCCGCCGCTTCACCGCTTCAACAGGAACCTGCCAGCCGAGCAGGAGTTAATGCTGTTCCCCTGCGGACAGCTCGAGAACATGTCGGTGATTCCAGACCGACCCCCGCTGCTGATCAAAACGGAGCCCCGGCACCACAGACAGTCCACATTGCGGGGCAGGATATTAATTTAACCCCCGAGATGGTCTCCCTGCTGGAAGCCATCCTAGGGCAGGCGCGCCGCCAAGCCCCTGCTCCTCAAGAAAACAATCCCTTTGCTCCTAAGGAAAACCACCGCTCTGCTGCCACAGGGCCCTCACCTTCGGAAGCGGCAAATCCTGGTCCTACTGCGCCTCAGGAGGATCAGGAGATGACGTCAGGACAGCAGTCCTTACCTCCGGCACACACCAAGGAACCAGCAGCCGCTTGTACGACCAATCCTTCCGGTCCTCCTCCACCCGGAACCTCTCCCATGTACTGTACTGTGGATCAGATGGATGACCTCCTCAACAAAAGGCTCCAGGAAAGACAGTTGACAGTCGTAGCTCCCTTCAAGGAGCAGTCCTCTCATCCTTTTACCGACGGGCTCGTCGCTATCAAAATCCCGAAGGATGTGGTTGCTCGGGCCATACCTGAGTATAGCGGTGGAGGAGATCCCACCGTGCATGTCAACAAGCACGAGGCCTCCCTTCTAGGTAAGTCAAATGATCTCAATCATTTGGCTTTGCTATTTCCATATACTCTTTCGGGTTCGGCTTCGTCCTGGTTCTTCGGCCTCCCTGCAGGATCAATCGGAACTTGGGCAGAGTTAAGAAGCAAGTTCCTGGAGAGATATATGGGCGAGCGCCAGTTGCTGAAGAGCGTGGTCTCCCTTGACTCAGTCAAACAGCAGCCGGGAGAGTCGCTTTCCAATATCTACGGTCGTTTTCATCAAAACGTCACAGAATTAGACCGCCGAATCTCGGATGGGGAGATCATTCGAGCCTTCTACAGAGGTCTGGATGTGGCCAACAAGGCCTCGAGAAAGCTGCGAAACAGCTATCACGTGAAGGATATTGAGACGTTGGAGGAGTTGGCATCCAGAGCAAAAGGTTTCATAGACCTTGAACACGCAAACATCGAGGCTAACCTCCTAACGACCTCACTAAGGGTGACCCATGAACCCCGACGTGATGGTAAAAAGGAGGTAAAGAAGGAGAAGAAGGGAAAGGAAAGCAAGCTCCGGGTCGAGTCTCTTCCAGCGCCTCGCCATCCAGAGGTCCCTGAGTACTTCACGCCTTTAAATAGGCAGATCTCAGCGGTACTAGTCGAGATGGAGAGGAGATCCTTGGCGAGGCCACCGATGCCTCGCCGAGGTGGGCTGCCCATGGGCAAGGATGTCGAGAGCTACTGCAGATACCATAAGTGCAAGGGCCATAAGACAGATGACTGCAAGATTTTGAAGCGGGACATAGAGAGGCTGATTCAGGGGGGAATGTTGAAAGAATTTGTAGCAGGGCGAGACCGAAGTCGAACGCCCCCCAGGAGGCATCGTTCGTCAGCCCCTGCGGATCAAGCTGAGCCTTCTGGAAGCAAGAGGAGAGTGAATCTGATTGCGGGAGGATTCGGTGCAGGCGGCGAGAGGTCGAGCGCCAGAGAGGTCTACGCCACTCAGATCTATACAGCAGTTCAGTTCGGGAAGCGACCCCGACCTGAAGAGAACATTGTCATCTCATTCTCTGAAGATGATTTAGCACATGTCACCACGCCCCACAACGATGCTCTGGTCATTACGACAGATATTGACGGCTGTGATGTTGCAAGAATTCTGGTCGACGGAGGCAGCTCGACAGACATCCTATTTCTGGACGCCTTTGAGAAGATGGGCAAGTCCAAGCGCGACCTGAAGAGGGTCGACTTTCCGCTGATCGGGTTTGCGGGAAGTACAACTTATCCACTGGGGGCTATAACCATGCCAGTGATTTTTGGCGAGGGGTGGAAAAGCATCAAGGTGTCGGTCACTTTCCTGGTGGTCGATTCACCTACATCCTACAACGCCATCATAGGGAGGACCACGATCAACCCAAATAAGATTGTGTCCTCCACTGTCCACCAAAAGATGAAGTTCCCTACTCCGAACGGGATTGGAGAAGTGCTAGGAGATCATCCTTCCTCGCGGCAATGCTACGTGAACTGTTTACGCAGGAAGAACCAAAGGGAGGCGCTCGCCATCGAAACAGAGGCCGACCCCCGCGAGGACTTGGCTCGGCCAGCACCCATGGAGGAATTGGAGGAGGTCGAGATCGATGGTCCAGACAAAAAGGTGCGCATTGGGACCACCTTGAAAGAGGATCAGAAGGAGGCCATGACCGCCCTCCTCAAGGAATTTAAAGAGCTCTTCGCCTGGCAGCCGAGCGACATGCCAGGAATCAGCACAGATATCATCTCCCATGAGCTCAGGATAGACCCCTCCATCAAGCCGATCGCCCAAAAGAGAAGATCATTCGGGACAGATAAGCGTTTGGCGATCAGGCAGGAAGTCGGCAGGTTGATTGAAGCTGACTTCGTCAGAGAAGTAAGATTCCAGAGCTGGGTTGCCAACCCAGTTTTACTCAGGAAATCAAACGGCAAGTGGAGGATGTGCGTCGACTTCCGCGACTTGAACAAGGCTTGCCCCAAAGATTCATATCCCCTTCCGAGGATTGATCAGCTGGTCGATGCTACCTCGGGTCATGAGATGTTGAGCTTCATGGACGTCTACTCAGGCTACAACCAGATCAGAATGCATCCCGACGATGAGGCTCACACCGCTTTTTATGCTGATGGGGACATTCTGTGCTACAAGGTGATGCCCTTTGGCCTTATCAATGTCGGGGTAACGTATCAACGGATGGAGAACCGGCTATTCCAGGACATGCTGGGAAGGAACATGGAGGCCTACGTGGATGATATGCTCGTCAAAACCATTAAGGGCAATCCTCACACGGCAGACCTCCGCGAAGCTTTCAAATGCATGAGAAGACACAGTGTTCGCCTGAATCCTGCCAAATGCACCTTCGGGGTCAAGTCCGGTAAATTTCTGGGTTTTATGGTCAGTGAAAGAGGAATCGAAGCAAACCTAGAAAAGCTAAAGGCCATAGAGGAAATGAAGTCGCCAACCTGTCACAAGGAAGTCCAGTGCCTGAATGGACGCCTAGCTGCTCTCAACCGCTTCCTCTCCAAAGCGAGCGACAGGTCCCTCCCATTCTTCAAAACCCTGAGGGTCAACCGCAAGTTCGAGTGGACGCCAGACTGCGAGGAAGCATTCCAATCCTTGAAGAGGCATATCCAAACACTCCCAGCTCTGGCAAAGCCCGTTCCAGGCGAGCGGCTTTTCCTTTATCTAGGCATTAGCGATGTGGCAGCCAGTGCTGTCTTAATAAGGGAGGAAAATAATGTTCAGAGTCCAGTGTATTTCATTAACAAAATGTTCAACTCAGCAGAAATAAAATATGTCCAGATTGAGAAGTATCTCTATGCCTTAGTTATTGCTGCTCGGAAGCTGAGACCTTACTTTCATGCGCACGACATCACGGTCCTCACCAATCAACCTCTCAAAAACTTCCTGATGAAGCCAGATTCTTCAGGAAGAATGGTCAAGTGGGCGATCGAGCTCAGCGAGTTCAAGATCAAATTTGCGCCAAAAACGGCCATCAAAGGTCAAGCACTAGCTGATTTTATAGTAGAAAGCATGAGTAACGGTCAAACAGAAGCAGAAAACAGGCCAAGCCAGTCAGCAGACGACAATCAAATCTGGAAACTCTATACGGATGGGTCTTCATCAAAAGAAGGCTCGGGGGCAGGTTTAATTCTTATTCCTCCTGAGGGCGAGCCTCTGAAGTACGCGATCGCCTTGACATTTCCGGCGACCAATAATGAAGCAGAATATGAGGCTCTTATCACTGGACTCAGACTAGCAAAAGGAATGGGTATAACTGCGCTTAAGATGAAAAGTGACTCAGAGCTTATTGTCAATCAGGTTAATGGCGCCTACGAGGCAAAGGGAGAAAAGATGAAAAAATATCTCGGCATTGCCAAAAAGCTAGTCGCGAAAATCCCAAATTTCGCGATTGAGTTTATTCCTCGCCAAGAAAACCAGATGGCAGATTCTTTGAGTAAACTAGCCTTCGGAGGAGCGACAGTCCAGGATATACAATTTCTGGAGAAAGCTTTATGTTCAGTCCTGGAAAGCAGAGCAGAGGTCTTCAACATCCAAGGACAGGTCACATGGATGACCTCATTCCAGAATTATTTGAAAGAAAGAATCCTCTCAGAGGACGAAGGCGAATCCACGATGATTAGAAGACTCGCAGCCAGTTATCTAATCATCGATGGAGAACTCTACAAAAGAGGCTATTCGACACCTTACTTGAGGTGTGTTGCTCACCCTGAAACAGAAAAGGTTCTTCGAAAAGCTCACGAATGGGCAGCAGCATGTCATGAAGGTATCGATAGTGACAGACCAGTAAGGAAAAGGCCTCGAAGGCCCAATAACTATAGAGGGGGTAAACCCACGACATTTGAACCGGATCGGCCCAAATACCAGTTAAACTCGGTCCTCCATAGAGTGACCCAGAACCGAGCCCAAGGACTCTGAAGAACGCCTTGAGTGCTCGCCATTCTTCACTAAGGCCGCGACATCTCACTGCTCGCCATGAGAGTGCTCGCCCCGAAGAGAGCCTTGCCTCTCTCCTCTGGTCCCCCAAAACCGTTAATAAGGAAGTGGCCATGATATCCCGCGTATCTCGGTCACATATTCACTAAAGATTAGATTTGGTAACTGCAATATCTCGCAGTAACTGCCATATCCCACGATCCGAATCTTCAGTAACACAATATACACTAAGATATTCAGCTGCCTTATACGGTTCTATCTCTCTTACCCTATAAATACCATTGCTTTACATACGTTCTTTACGTTTTGAGTTTTATACACACATATGCTCATTTAAGCATCAGAGAGGGACCCAGAGACACCCCCTCTGTTGCGCTCCCCTACCTGCAGGTTCACCGGAGTTGGAGCAGAAGCGTCTTCCTAACCTTGTCTGGCATTCAATTCACTGCCAGATCAGCATCCAGGATTTCACGATCCAACAGCTTTCAAAACATCCATAGCTATTACCCAAAATTTGTGCATTCTCCAAGTATTCAGCCAAGCAAACAAGTCACGCATTGGGATCTGTCAATATAACGCAAAATAAGTGTTTGCCATTGAATTAGAAATGCATTCCTATATTTCGGAGGGTTGTTTACCTTGAGTTTCGGAATCACCATCAAGGTGTCGAATATCTGCCAAAGCCCTTCGCATCATATGCATGTCCCTTTAAAACGACTGCATCATTTGTTGGAATTCCCCCAGCTGTCGAGTGGCTTCGTCTGCCTTGCGGCGACTCTTTTCTACAATGGCACGGAACTCCTTCGCTTCATCCCTAGCCTGTTTCAACTGAACACTCTCCATCACTCTTGCAACCTTGGAGATGCGAATTCTTCGGCGCTCCGGCTTTCTAACTTCTTCATATAATGCGTCTTTGTCGACGGTCATATCCGGTTCCCCTTCAACGCGGGCAGCCAACTCTTCCACTTGCTCCCACAAGCCAAAATTTCAGGATTGATAGGTACAATCATAACTGACTAAAGTTTGCTAATTAGGGTTTTTAATACCATTACCTGCTTCGATTTTGCATCAATAGGCATCCCATTCTTGTCAAGATGATTTTTCCTAAATAGGTGATACTCTCCGGGATGAACCCCATTGTTCATCTTAATCTTTTAACATACGCAAAGTTCATTAACCAACACATTCAAACCCTATATATTTAACAAATACAGGATCATGATATTTACCTCCTACTGTTCACGCTTAGCAAAGCTTACCGACCCGGATGTATGCCGCATAACCTGGTGAGACCTATTTTTTTATTCCTTTCGCTTATGATCTACAACAATAGGGAAATCTGTGAGACGATCGGATTTAGGGTCATGACTTACTAGTTCACTACTAAAGACATCCATAAACGCCATTAGTGAAAGATACATGAACTTAAACTCTTCCAAACTAAACCAATTGACCAAGTAGATCCAGTCTTCTTTGACAACCTCTGCAGGACAATGGAGCAAACACTCTTCATTAGTGCTGTACTTATCGAAATGGTGGCGCTTGAGATTGGTCCTATAGTTTATGTACTTGTCTCGTAGGACACAAACAATTAACTTCTTCAGGTTGTCATAATCCGGGACAACAAACTTTTCCTATAACCAAAGAAACACAGGAGAACAATGTATATTTAATGAACTGAAATGATAACACTGACATCCATATGAACCATAACATCAAACTGAACAAACTTACTAAGACCACTTCGATCATCTTCGCCTCATAGTCTATTGGTTCCTTTGGTATGTCGTTCCAGTCTTTCACTTGCAATGGTGCGTTTGTCCGCTTACGAACAATATATCCACACCACGAGGCAAACGTCGATGCGTTTTTGTTGCACACTCGGCCCTATACATTAAACTGAAGCTCCTCTTTCTCATTGATCCCATTTGTAGACAGCCTTATGCATCTGGTTCTACCACGTCGTAACCTTGGTGCCAGTGGAACAAGATTGTCCATTTCAGGGATAGGAACTGCACCGTGGAAAACATGATAACAGTACTATAGTAAGGATGCCTTCCCCTTGGATAAACACCAACAACGTTAATACACTTGAACAACAGTGTGTACCTTGCATGTATGACTCAAAATGAGTTTCCTCTCTAGTTTCCACCTGCGAAGGTTCTTGTTGTGTGTCATCACAGAGTGTCTCCACATCAGAAGACTCTAAGCTTCTCTCTGCATGTTAAAAACATAATGTGAATTCCAATCGGTGACCAACAACAGAATAAAATGTGCAGTCATAAAAGTTGTCAAGGTTAGACAAACTTTGCTTATGAAAAAGGTTTCGAGCAAGTTTCCTCGGTGATTGACGTAGGGGAACTTCACTTCCCTAACATTTCTTACTTTTGATGCGCTTGGAACCGACCATGATTCAAATAGAACCTACGATGCTGTCACCCAACAGAGGATACACCAGGACGTAAGTAAGCACAGGGTAAACCTCGTAAAATCACAACTTTCTGGGCAAGCATTCATCACATCAAAACAACAACTTTAAAGCCGAAACATATTTGAACCCAAAATATCATGTCCACCCACAGTCCACATAACACAAACCCTAGTTTCACAACGAAAAAGGACCAATCGTGTAGATTCAGTCATAAATATCAAATCCTGCAGGCAAATGCAAATTTAAACCCTACTTTCGTAAAAGTTCGCAACTTTAAAGAAATATCGTTTGAAAACATCAAACCAAGTGATAGGCGAAGTCGACCATGGACTGAAGATTCGTCTTTCTGTTACCTTCTACGGTTTACAACTGGTCAGGGAGTGGAAGACATGCTAAAACCTAACAATATTGTCGAAGACCACAGAAGTTTGGAGAAGGTAACATATCTTGAGCTGAAGATGGTGACACAGAACCTGAAGATGGGGAAGCCTTACCGTGGAGAAAATGGTGTCTTCCAACTCTGCGGGTGTTCTATCGTCTTAGCTTTTGCCGGTGTTTGTATTTCCCACACTTAGAGATAATAAAAGTGGAGGGAAATCTCCTTACCGGGAGAAATCTTCGTTGGGATATGTTCACAGAACCTTCCCGAAGCTAAAGAGGCGGATTGGTTGAAAATGCTGTCAATTAATGATGACCCCACTGCAAGTTTAAAAGCCGCACCTGTTTGTCTTCTAATCCGAAACTTGGGTTGTGATTCTACCCAAAACTTAACAACACATGGATTGTGATTGGGCTGTGCTTGGGCTTCAACAATTAAGGACTCATAACGAATGTTGGTCGACAATTGCTTGTTTGGATTCTGCGATGTTTGAACACAAGGGGAGCTCTTTCACTTTGTCTGAGACCAAAACATCTGAGAACACACAGTAGTAGGAAATAACTAATTGAACATTACTTTATGTCTTTCTCTTACACACACAATCATAATGTTATATCAGTACAAACAACAATTTTTACAAGCCAGAATCATTCTATACAGAATGCTTCAGCAACATAATGAAATTCTTCCCATGGCTTGAACTGCGTAAGACCAACTTACCAAGTGGCTTCAAGAACAAGACTGTGCTTGTTTACTCCCCACGAGAGAGTTCTTCTTCCTCATAAGGCACCTCGTAGTCACCTACCGAATTGGAGCTGGTCGAATGGGTGCTCACATTGTCAGTGTACTCTGAATCACCGGTGCTCCCAGAGATGGTATTACCTTCCTCTTCATCCACCAAATGTTGTTCCATCTATAACTCGGCGGCTTCACCGACATTAACGTCCAACTATTCACCCTCTTCGTCAAGTTTGTCCCACTCCACTAGTTACTCCACGTCATCCTCTGTCCTAGAACTTCCAACACCGGTCGTACCTTCTTGGTAGGCCTCAAGTTCAGAACCAAAAGATCATCCAGAAAGAACTACTTGTCGTTTTAAGGATGTTGTCAAGACAATGCTCCAGTCCCGGTTGGTGTGGTCCGCCAAATAAAAAACTTGCGTAGCTTGAGATCCCAGAATGTACGGATCGTCAGTTTGGAGGAAATTCGTGTGGTTTATACACGTGAAATCATACTCATCAACCTTGACCCCGTTGCCGTCAGACAAGACATTATACCATAAACAATTAAACATAACAACCTTATGATTATCTAAGTACTGAATTTCAAGGACATCTAGGAGAAACCCATAGTAGTCAATATCTCTAGAGATTGGATTGTTAACTCTAGTGCTGCTATAACACGCTGTATCCACTTTGAACATTACTCCACTATTGTCGAAGGACCGCATCATTGACCTATTTTTGCAATGGAAGACAACACCATCTACTGTATAGCCAGGGTACCTCTTCACACTATATAGAGGACCTTTTGAAAGGGCTCTCAACTCCTTGACCGACTTAATGTCTGCAGCCCCATCAAGACGTGAGATCTGCTCATCAAACAATTGTTAACGTTTGCCAAATGGGAAATGTTTCATTCTATAAAGCGTGAGACTTACCCGTCCTTCGAACCAGTTTCCAAATGTATTGTTGTACATGACGTCAATTACTCTCCTATTAACTCTTGACCTCATTAATATTCTCTTATGCTCCCTGTAAAAGACCGACAACACTTTAGATTGTTGTATACACGTTCAGTAAATAATGGACAATGACCAAACAAATTTGGCACATACTCGATGTACGACATCACCTCTATACATTGATTTAGTATATATCGATGAGCTTGTTCCCATTCTTCATTCGTTAAGTCTCTTGATTGTGCCCCACCCAGGGGTGTTCCGTTGAGTTGAAAAACATTAAGGAGGGTAAGTCTTAAAACGTTGTCTTCGGCTACGTCGTCATATGGAACCCTTTGAAACTTTGTATGAGCATCCACTAAGTATCTAGAACAAAAGGTAAGACACTCTATCGTAATATAGCCTTCCACAATGGACCCTTCGGGACGACTTCGATTGCGCACAAAACTTTTCATTATTCCCATTATTCTAATTGACCAAACCAAATTGTAGTTGTAAGTAAGCAACCATAAAAGATGTAGCAGAACAATAATGACAGCACAACTTGATGAGCATACTATATTGTTACCTCTCAATGATGTACATCCAACGAAATTGAACTGGACCCCTCAACTTGGCTTCCTCTACTAGATGTACAAGTAGATGGACAGTTATATTAAAGAAGGCAGGTGGAAAGATGTGTTCTAGATTACACATTGTCAACGACAATTGTTTCACCAAGTTTTCTAAATCACGAACATCCAATTCTTCCAAACAAATCTGTCGAAATGTATTTGACATGTCTATAATTGCACTGCACACTGGTTTTGGTAGAAGTCCTCTAATTGCAACAACGAGAATACGCTGCATAAGGATGTAGTAGTCATGGATTTTGAGTCCAACAAGTTTCCGGTCGGACAAGTTCACTCAACGAGAGATGTTCGACGAATATCCGTTTGGTAACCGCAAATTATTAAGAAACTCGCAAAAAATCGTTTTATTGGCTTTCGACAGGGTATAGCTCACCGACGGTATGATCAGTTTGTTACCTCGAAGAATGGGATGTAGGGGAGCCCTTATGCCCATGGCTTTCAAATCGAGACGTGCTTTAACATTGTCGTTGCTTTTACCCGACAAACCTAACAGTATCCCAACCACATTAACACAAACATTCTTTTCAATGTGCATGACATCCAGGTTGTGTGGGAGTAACAATTCTTTCCAGAAGGGTAGTTGGAAGTAAACACTTTTCTTCTTCCAACTACCAGTCACCGAATCAACACCAATCTTTCTTGTTGGTTGTGTCTTTCCAAAGGGGATCTCCTCAAGTGTGGACAACTAATGTAGGACTTGGAACCCTGATAACCTTTGTGAAGGAGATCTGAAATCTTGTTTCCCATCGAAGGACGATTTATTCATCTGCCATGAATGATTGTCTGGTAAAAACCGACGGTGACCTAAGAAGGCGCACTTTCTCCCATTCTTTAGCCGACAGTAGTGAGTTTCCATCTTACACACAGGGCATGCAAGATTACCATAGGTAGCACAACCGGATAAGTTGGCATAGGCTGGTAAGTCATTTATTGTCCATAGAACGCAAGCATGCATTTTGAAGTTCGCCTTCTTCGATGGATGATATGTGTCAGCACCATTCTCCCATAGATTGGACAATTCATCTATCAATGGTTGTAAGTAAACATCAATGTCATTGGTGGGAGCTTTTGGTCCTGGAATCAAAAGAGAAAGAATGTAGTTTGTATCTTTCAAACACATATATGGTGGCATATTATAAGGAATGACGACAACATGCCACAAACTAACTATACGAATGCCTTTTGTCACTGAATGGATCAAATCCATCCGTTGCTAGCCCCAATCTTACATTCTGTGGTTCTGGACCAAATGTTGGATGATTCTCATCAATTGTTTTTTTTTTCACGAAAGACTATCAGTTGGATGCCTCATTACGCCATCGTTGATGCGTCCTTCCTGATGCCACCTCATTGTTGCTGCAGTCTTAGGGGACATAAACAAGCGTTGAAGTCGGGTTGTTAGTGGGAAGTATCTTAACACTTTGATAGACACCATTTTGGTCTTTCTACACAGGTTGATTGGCACATCATCCCCATTACATGTAGGTTGGTTTTCTTTCCAGTTGGACTGTCCACACTTCTGGTACAAATCTTGGAACTCCTATTGAGGAACCAAATGAAGATGCAAAGACGTTCTACAAAAGGTTAGTAGACTGTGAAAAGAGGTTATATCCTGGTTGTTCGTCGTACTCAAAAATGTTGTTTACCATTGAATTGATGCGCTTAAAGGCACTGTTCAAAGTATCGAACAAGTTTGCAGATCAGTTGCTTCAACTGTAGCACAACGTCCTCCCAGAATACAATACTGTGTCGAGGTCTTATTACGAAGCCAAAAAATTTATAGGGGATCCCGGCTAGACTACAAAATGGTCACGGCTGCCTAGAGCTTAGAAAAGCAAAAATCCGCTCGACCTAGGAGGTCATGCCAACGATTGACTGCACTGTGCGGGAACTCATGGTGTGCATGGTTTGCTTTAGCTTGATGAATTTCTCCTCGTGTTTTTGAGGTGCTAGAGTCATCGAATGTCGCATGGATTTCCGGAAACCTAAATCCAAAATACCATAGTAAGAAGGATGAATACACAATTGATCATGCATGATTGATTTCAAAAATTCTGCATGTTCCGTTCATTCCATTCGTAGACTTTGATTGCATGTATGGCAAAAGTTTTTTTCAAAAATACTTTATAAGGATTTGGCCAATCGATGTCTAGTTCTTAAGACGTTTCACACAACGACGTAGCTCATTGAGTGCATTTGTTGCTTGTTCCTTGGTTCGAACGAAGGTCGAGGACATGTATTTTGAAAATCTTTTTATTTGCCTCGTTCTTCGTATGAACTGTTCAAGGGTGTCATTCAACTTAGCAACGTTGCCCCCACATTTTTCCAAAGTGCCCCAACATTGCTAGAATGACGGTGGTTGTTGGAGTCTATCCCTGATTATCTCATCCGGGTTGAAAGACGGACTTGCTCGTGTCGAATGGAATTTGTGAACGTATTCCGTTGTTGTTAATCACGCAGACGCGTTTTCCATATTCCAGAATTCAGACAAGGCGTTAAGGAGAATCCAATTGACTTTGTAGTTTACGAGCTCGTGAACCTCGTCAATCTTCTTGTTCACGTATTTCTGATTCTCTTTTGTCATGACTTTCCATATTCGGGCAATTTCGACCGTAGGGGGTTGTATGACCTTAATGTGAGGGCAATGATTTTTTTTTCATCCTTACCAAAGATGGTGCGTGAAACATCTTAAGGATACAAGATTGAATGAACGGAACTTACATTATTATTTTTTTGAAAAATGCATTGCAAGTGCGAGAATTTAACTTCATTAGTAAGACTCGTATTACATTTACAACAGTCTGGAATATATAATACAAGAGACCCAATCCTATACATGTCATGATCTAGGGCCAAAATAAAACACATTTACATCAATGGGCCAAACTTCTTCATGGGCCAAATTTCTTCATGGGCCGTGGGCTAATTTCATATCCAAATATATGGGCTGAATTCTCATTTACATTAGTTGAGCCCAAAATATGGAAATACACACAAAACGGGTAAAGACTAAACACGGTGTGGAGCTTTTGTTCTAAATGGATGGAATTTCTAGGTCATCTGAATCAGCGGAACCTCACCCCCTAAAGAGGATCACGGGCCCATTCCGATCATCGAGTTGAGTTGTATAGGTGCGTGTCGGCGGTCCAAACCGCTCCGGGCGCATTCCCCTACTAAACTCCCTAAGCTCTTAATGTGCTCCAGGTCCGAGCGGGTAATAGTAACCAACATGGTGTGTGCAAAACAAGAATTTTAATTTTTTTTTTTTTACAATTACATCGTCTTTTGGACAAAATTTGAAACTGCAAGCATGAGCAAACGGTCAAAACGGATATGGAAAAATATAATATGGCAAAGCAAACATGACAAAGTCTAAACCCTCTAAAAGAGGTCCCCAGCAGAGTCGCCAAATTGTCGGACGTCGAATCCGACTTTTCCCGACCCGTTTTGGAAAATATTTTTAAATTTTCGTTTTTGAAAATGCTAGGTCTTGGCGAGCGAAGGGTCCGGTCGAGCGGGGTCATCAACCGGACCGAAAAAATTTGAAAGAGTCGTCACCGATTAATTAAAGACTAATCGGAATCCTAAAATTGCCTAGGGTACATGAAATTAACATCCTAGGGCTTTAGAAATGTCTACGTCCAGAGAATCGAGTTCGGGGGTTTGATTACATCTTAAAAGCTCGCAAGCTCATAATCCGCCCTTTTG
Organism: Chamaenerion angustifolium; assembly: GCA_946814005.1. Lineage (NCBI taxonomy): Eukaryota > Viridiplantae > Streptophyta > Magnoliopsida > Myrtales > Onagraceae > Chamaenerion > Chamaenerion angustifolium. The sequence goes on from OX328268.1 coordinate 31,728,300, forward strand.
GTACTTTAGTTTGCTTTTGAATTTTTTTTTTTTATTTACCCGAATTGCTCGTTTCGATCATGCTTGGCCAAAAAAAGACTATATGCATTTTACTTAAACCATGTATAAACATTTTTTTTTATGAGTTAATTTTAAATAAAAAAAAGAGTACTAAAGTTAATCGTGCTCGAAAAAAAATGATTTAACTCTCGAGCCATTTTTAAACGTGTCAAAACATGCACGAATGATTTTTTGAAGATATTAAGCTCGTTGGACTAATTCGTCCCATTTTGAGAAGTTATAGGATGTCCAAAAAAACAAATAGGGATCAAAATGCAATTTATTAAAATTTGAGCTGAATTGGACAAATATTTCGAAAATTGCAGAAAAGACCCTAAACTATTCTGGACTTATTTGTAATATTTGGTAAAGTTCTAAAATAACCCGAAAATTATTCTAGACTTATTTGTAACATTTTTAAAAGTCATGGAATGTCCAGAAAAATTAAGGAATCAAAATTGTAATTTTCGAAAAAAAAAATAACTGAATTGAAAATATTTTTTAAAATTACAGAATTGACCCTAAACTATTCTAGATTTATTTGTAATACTTGGTAAAATTCTAAAATTAACCCGAAAATTATTCTAAACTTATTTGTAACATTTTTAGAAATCATGGAATGTCTAGAAAAGTTTAGAGATCAAAATGTATTTTTTTTTTTTAAAGCTGAATTAAGAAAAACAATTTGCACAAATGGCCCAAAACTTTTCCGGTTTGGTTTATAACACTCGATAACGTCCCAGAAATGACCCGAGAGTCCAAGGACCGAGTTGTAACCTTCATCAAAGTTTGGGAATGACCTAAGTCATTTTTGATTTTTTTTTTTATATATATAATATACATATATATTATACATATACATAATATATATATATAGTATTACATAGACATAATATAAATAGATATTATACATATAGATAAATAGATAACATAAACATAATATAAATATATATTATACATATATATATATATATAGTAATACATAAACATAATATAAATATATATTATACATAAACATAATATAAATATATAATATACACATATATATATATATATTAACAAGTATATTATACATAAATAGATAATATATGTATATAAACTCTCAATTTTATTTCACATTTAGAAAATACAAAATATGATATTGAAGATGAGAGAAATATACCCAACTCATGGGAGGCTAAAATACCATACGAGGAACCGAGTCCGATAAATATCGGTATTTTTCACTCTTTTTTTCTATTTTTTTTTCTCTCTTTTTTTTTTTCTCATTCTCTCCTCACCACCGTAGCTTCATCTTCTCCTAAGCCTCCTCTTCATTGAAACTTCTACTCTCATTTATAGAGAAAATGTACACATATTTAATTAATTAATAAAAACTTTTTTTTTTAATAATATAAAAAAAAAAACTTTTTTTTAATAATAAAAAAATAAAATCAGTGGAAAAGGGGCAATTTTCCACCGTTGGAATTTTTTATTATTTTTTTTAAAAAAAAAACAAATTTATTATTTATTTATTTTTTTTAGTTTTCAAATATATATATATACTATATATATTTTTCAAATCTCGATTCCTCTCATACGGTATTTTTATCCCGAGCCAAAATCAGGTGTTTACACCGACAATGGTCTAGCGGAAGCAGAAAAACGGCAAAATTAGGCATAATACATAGACAAACGCTGAGAACTCTATACTAACGGATCCTCTTCAAAAGAAGGCTCGGGTGCAGGATTAATTCTTATCCCCAGAGGGCGAGCCTTTGAAATATGCGATCACCCTTACTTTTAAGGCGACCAGTAATGAGGCCGAATGTGAAGCACTTCTCACTGGACTACGACTCACTAAGGGAATGGGCATAACGTCACTCAAAGAAAAAAGCGATTCAGAGGTCATCGTCAACCAAATCAATGACACTTATGAAGCAAATGGGGAAAAGATGAAAAAGTACCTCGACATTGCTAAAAAACTAATCGCCGAAATTTTGAATTTCGCGATTGAGTCCATTCCTCGCCAAGACAACCAACTAGCTGTCTCTCTAACCAAACTGGCGTTCGGAGGAACAAGGATACATGATGTACAATTCCTGGAACAAGCCTTATACTCGGTCCTTGAAAACCGAGCAGAAGTCTGCAATATTCAAGAGCAGGATAACTGGATGATCCAATTCCAGAATTTTCTCAAAGAAGGAATACTGCCCGAAGACGAAGGCGAGGCCACGAAAATAAGCCGCCTAGCCACAAATTATCTTTTCCTATATGGAGAGCTCTATAGGCGAGGATACTCAACTCCCTATCTGAAATGCATCTCTCATCCCGAGACAGAAACAGTTCTCCGCGAAGCTCACGAAGGAGTTGTCGCATGCCATGAAGGTGCACGCTCACTAACGCGCAAAATCTTCAAACTAGGCTATTCTAGCCAACCTTGAGCAAGAACGCGACAGAATTAACAAAGAAGTGCGTGACTTGTCAACAGTTCGCACCAATATCCGGTCGACCAACAACGTTGCTGTCCCCAATGGCAGGCGCTTGACCTTTCACCCAATGAGGAATAGACATTTTGGGGTCCTTTTCCATAAGCATTGGGCAAAGAACCCACATTATCGTGGCGATCGACTACTTTTCCAAGTGGATAGAGGCGAAAGCATTGAACTCCATGACTGAATTTCAAGTGATCAAATCCTTAAAGATCCACATAGTTTTGCGATTTTGCGTCTCCAAAATAGTCATAAGTGACAATGGTTCACAATTTGTGGGAAAAGAGCTTAAATGGCTCTACGAAGAATACCATATTGATCATACATTCAGCTCGGCACACCATCCTCAAACGAATGGGAAGGCCGAAGCAGCCAACAAAGTTGTCCTGGCAGGACTCAAAAAGCGAGTTCAAGCCTTCAAAGGAAATTGGGTAGAAGAGCTGGATAATGTACTGTGGGCTGTCCAAACGACACCCAAAAAACGAGAGAAATGCCATTCAGTGTGGTGTACTGATCCGAAGCAATAGCACCCACTGAAATAGTGGTGCCTACCCACAGGATCCTGCACTTTAATGTTGAAGCTAATGAAATCGAGCATCGTACAAACCTTAATCTTGTAGATTAAAAACGATGGCAATCAGACAATGCACAAGCTAAAATGCGGCTGACGACTGCTCGATACTTCAACAGAAAAGTTAGCGCTTTCCAATTTTTTGTGGGGGAGATGGTTATGCAAAGGAATGAGTTCACAAAACTGGACAACAACAAAAAACTCTCAGCTAAATGAGAAGGTCGATACAAAGTAGTTAAGATCGCCGCACCAGGGTCCTACTACTTGGAAACCGCAGAAGGTGTAAGGCTACCTCGTCCATTCAACTCCGAACATTTACAAAGATTTTATGCATAGCTTATAATCAAAATGTTATGTCAATAAAACAAACCATTCCTTCATATAAAGCATAGCCACTCAAACCAAAACGAAAAGTCCCAAGGAATGGGAAAGCTATCGAAAGAAAACGACCTGACGCATACAGACAGACAAGCCAATAAAGGTGACAATCTCGTCCATCAGGCAAAAAGAGGATTGCGAACGAACCTTATTAAGGTAACAGTTCCCACTTGTGGTATTCTTTTTTTATTTTGGATTAAATTGTCTCCTTCATTGAATAAATTGACACACGCGACTTTTGAAGTTCTTCCAAGGCTGAATGAGATCAAATTTGGCAGCGGAGTAATTGATGAGATTATGTTCCTCGACTTGCCCAAAGAATACAGAACTCCAACAGGAATAATGGTGTTAGAATATGCTAAAGCAGTTCAAGAGAGTGTGTGTACGAGCAACTTCGTGTTGTTCAGGAAGGTCATCTTCGTGTTGTGTTTGCTCCGGATCTAAAGGTGTATGTAACACAATATACTTATTTCATGTGGAACTTTTATTTATGATTATTATTATATATCCTAAACAATTCACAGAAATAAGATACGCTTTTTGCACGGTCTTCAGATCTTGTCATGGGAGTTCTCCGGCGACTTACGCTCAATGAGTATGTCTATGTCTTTCAGCTTGAGCCCTGTTACCTTGAACAAAGCGTCCATGGCGGAGAAGATGACTAGCTCAGCCTCGCCCCGCGCGGCTTCCATGGTTGGCTTGGGAGGGATGTAGTGAATGGTCGGAGGGAGACATGTCTCTTCCCTGAGCCTTGACCGTTAGTGCAGAGAAGCTTCGAATCTTGAGCTCTGGTGCAGAGGAGCTGCGCCGTGAAGCTTCGAAACTTGAGCTTCAATTTTTTTTAAAAAAATATATTTTTAACGACTCAAATAAATGAGCCGTGAAAAATAAAAATGTTTTTCACAGCTCAACCAAAAGTGTCGCCATAATTATTTTGGCGGAACTTTTTATTTTGGGCCGGGAATTATCACGGCTCATTTTATGTTGAGTCATGATAATTGTCCCGACGCTTCATGTCACAGCTCAACTTCATTTGAGCCGTGATAATTTAACGGTTGAATTTTTCAGCCGTTAAAAAACTATTTTCAGCTAGTAAACACTGCTTCTCCCGTAGTGACATAATAAGTTAGTTTTATTATACATGATATTTACCTGTTCATTTATATAAATTCAGTTTTAATGATTCTTACTAAGTCAACATTAAAAATATTAAATATAATGATAAAAACAATAATTATAAATACGTAATTGAAAAAGACAATTCTCTTATAAAAATATTTAAAAAAATACATTTAAATAAAATACTAATGGATGATTGATGTCTAATATTATTGTATTTAATTTCAATCTCGAAAAATAATTTTTAATAAATTTAGCAAGAAAAATGAACAAAGATAATACCATTGTTTTATTCGTATAAACAGACAATTAAAGTAATTTTTCTCTTGTTAATAATGTATTTTTCAATTGAAGTTTTTCATTAAAAATAAAACTCCTCAATTAACCAAATTATCATCGAGATTTCTTTTTGCCCAAGATCGTCGAGAATTAAATAGTATAATATAACATCAGTTTTTATCTATACCAATAAAAATTAATAGATATATACTTATATATATATATATATATATATATATATTAAATAACATAATATTTTTTTAGCAACACTTTTTTAATTTAGAGCTTCAATTATATCACGTGATTAATATAATAATTATTTAGATTCAAAAACTCTAAAATTAATTGTAAATATTAAAATTATAAAAAGTAACATATATTATAATTAAATTAAACAAAATTACATATTTGTTAGATATTAGCTTACTAAAGAGATAGTTTCCTAATCTCTTCAACAATTATATATAATTACATTTTGATTAATCAATTGTATATTATCTAGAGTTACATATGTGATATGACTAACATATATATATATATATATATATATATTAAATAACATAATATTTTTTTAGCAACACTTTTTTAATTTAGAGCTTCAATTATATCACGTGATTAATATAATAATTATTTAGATTCAAAAACTCTAAAATTAATTGCAAATATTAAAATTATAAAAAGTAACATATATTATAATTAAATTAAACAAAATTACATATTCGTTAGATATTAGCTTGCTAAAGAGATAGTTTCCTAATCTCTTCAACAATTATATATAATTACATTTTGATTAATCAATTGTATACTATCTAGAGTTACAGATAACTAACATATATATATATATATATAATATATCTCTTAAATGTTTCCTAAATATATATATATATATATATATATATATAATATATCTCTTAAATGTTTCCTAATCTGTAGAGATATTTATCACTTAACGATATTATTACCGTTAAATCATTAAATAATAGAATATATACCGTATAAAAAATATAAAGCCTCAAATATATCTCTTAGCTCGGAGATAAATTTCATAATGGCTTGGAGAAGTATTTCCTACACACATATATATATATATACATACAGACCCACCGTAGAGAACAGAGACAAGATCAGAAACCCCAGTAGCGTTCTTCCTCGTCACGGTTCCTTTCCTCTCGGAGAGAATAATGACGACAATTAAAGCGAGTGATCCGGCGACAGACATGACCTCCCACATGTACATCATGCCCTTGTTTGATTCCCAAGAACTCCCACTTTTCTACAATCTGCATCTGCTCGCAACTACTGCCTCCACTATTGACTGGAAGACGAGAAAGGGCTTGGTGTCCATGGAGAAGAAGAACCAACGTACGGTGGCTGCTGCAGTTGATCTTCAAGTAACCAAGAATTTCCCAAAAAGGAAAAGAAGCAAGCGAATCGTCGTCACGAACCTGTCAGAACCGCCATTGAAGAAACTCAAGGAGGAATTGGCGGAACCCATTGTTAGCAGCGTTGGCACCGACCTAACCTTAATGCAGAAGAAGAAGAACCCTAACAGCGCTCCACCAATGTTGAGGGATGCTCCGGTGTGTCTGAAGCAAAGGATGGAGGGAATGAACGGGTCAGAAGCGATCCTGGTAGTCGAGAAGCTTCTGACTGACAGCGACGTAAGGAGAAACCAGAGTCGTCTTCTGATACCTGAGTCTCATATGAACAAGTTCTTGAGTGACGAAGAGATTAATTTCTTGAAGATCAAGGTTGGGAATAATATGAACGGCATTGAAGCTTTGGTTCACCAATATTCCAGATGCGAGTGGGAGTGTAGCAGTGTGAAGATCAAGAGATGGGAGATGATGAAAAAGAATGGAAGTGCATCGATCATGTACGTCTTGACAACCGGGTGGAACAGTGTGGTGTCTCGAAACAAGTTGAAGACCGGAAATGCAATTCAGGTGTGGTCGTTTAGGGTTGAGCAGAAACTGCATCTTGCAGTGCTGCTTCTGTCATGATGATGATGATTGAGAGGGATGATGTAAATTGTACCACTTTAGAGACAATGGTGTTGATTGTCTGATAATGATTGATTAGTCATTCATTCATTTGTTTATCAGTTGTCAACAAGGGGATTATTAATATTAGATCATGAATTTCCTTTTTCAATCATAAATATCGCTCATAAATATAATTTTCACCTGTAATATATATATATTAATAGAAAAAAAATGATTAACGAATCATCTAAATTTTAGAACGTTTTGGATTTTGTGAATAATAAAGATATCTGAAGTCTAATTTTCAGCACTCACAAACAATGGCAAACAACTCAAAATTACAATATTCAACTGAAATTTTGTTTTGTACACAGAATTGAACCCAAAAAAAACCTACAGCGTGGTCACTAAACACAAAACAAAATCACAAGATCAGATTGCTAGTTTGACTACAACAAAATGACCAATATTCTTAAGAAATAATAACAATTAAATCAAAACATTTTTCCTCCACACATAAATGAAACGATTAATTAACACATCTTTACCCCAGTATTAGTATAGACCACCTCCTTATACTTACTAGAGAAGCTGGGAAGAGGACGATGGAATGTCTGAATCAGATGGACGAACATCTTCAATCATCTTCACAATTTCTTCCATGGAGGGCCTTGAATCAGGCATTCGGGACACACAAGCCAACGCAATCTTCAACATTTCCACCAACTCCTCTTCAATGTTTATGTTCCTGAGAAGCTCCTCATCGAATACCTCTGTGGTCCATTCCTCTCGAACCACAGACTGGACCCATCTCGGGAGATCAAACACATCCTCTCGTCGAGGAGAATGCACTGGTGACTTGCCTGTGAGCATCTCAAGCAACAGAACCCCAAAGCTGTAGATGTCGGATTTCTGGGAGGCCTTCTGTGTCTTAATCACCTTTGGGGCTTGATAACCCGCATGTCTTGGTGGGACCGTGAGAGACCGGATCATTGGACTCAGACCAAACTCTGAGATACAACCTTGGTGGTCTTGTGTAAGGAGGACGTTGGAGGATTTGATGTTACCATGGATGAACTTTCCACCTCCTGTAGCGTGGATATGAGCAACTCATTTTGCTACTCCGAGCGCAATCTTCACTCTTGATCCTCAGTCAAGTGGAGTTCCTCTGTTTTCTGCAAATCATCATCGAAATATCCTCAAAATTTAAAGGAATCATGACAAAGAACTACAAAGACGCAGTTTTGAAATTTCCTGACCCGCAAAGTATAGATTCATAACTTACCATGCAACAACAAGGAGAAGCTGTCTGCCGCAATGTAGTCATAGATGAGGAGCTTTTCATCTTTCGAGTAATAACATGCGCGAAGAGGAATGGCATTTGAATGCTGCCCAGGTTTACGCACATTTTCCATTTGCTGCTCAAAATCTCTCTTCTCCACCATCAATTCTTTCAGCCTCTTAACGGCCACCGTCGTTCCATCCTCTAATATGGCCTTATATGTCGTACCACAAGTTCCCTTACCAAGCACTTCAGCCGAAGCTTTAAGCAAATCTTCAAGATCGAAGCTGTGAGAACAACCTTCGAAATTAACCAACTTGTTCTTCTCTGATGACTGGCCCCCCCTTCCAAACTCCTCTGATTTCTCTGCCCTCTCACCTTTTGATTTACTCGAGGGACCGTCTTCTCTGTTTTTCTTTTTCAAGCAGCTAAGGAAAAGAATTACTTGAAAAAGTAGCAGTAGTAAAATCCCCCCAGCTCCAATCGCGATAATAATCCTGATACTCAGTTTCTTCTTGGAGCTCTGTCTCGGCAAAGGTGAGGGGGTTGGTTGTGTGGAAGGAGAAGGTCTGGGTGAACCCAACACAACGATTGTGTTCTTCCAGTGACGATATAACTGATTTTTCCTGACGATAAAACAATTAGAAGAGGCAAAATTCAAATACATCCATCAATTAACCATCCGAGAGAGGAATTTCGCAAAATCAGTGAAGAAGCTTCAGCGGCGAGGAATTGATTAGGGTGGTTAGAGGCAATTGAAGAAGCTTCAGCAGCTGGAGAAGAGACGACACAAGGAGGGGCACGGTCGGAATTTCGCAAAATCAGTGAGGGCATAATCGTCTTTTAACCCTCCTCTATTCCGAATTCCAAGCCTTCTAAGCTTAGGAATTCCGAGATATTCACCCGAAAATCCTAAGTTCTTTGGAATTATGTCAAAAGAACTGGCCATAAGAGATGGCTTAAAATAAATACTTAAAATAAAAAAGTTTCCCTGTTTCAGGTCGTCAAGATTCAAATAGAAATATTCCTTATCCAATCCAAACTAAACGGTTATTACAGTCCACTCCCCACCGGTGAAGCTTTAGCCATTGGACTTCCTTCTCAAAGGCCTGACTGCAAACCCAACACACCACCATTGTTCATCTTCAGATAGCACAAACTTCCCTTCCTTGGTCGACAATGGCGATTCTCCCAGCAGCAACCTTTGTTGCACCGAAGACAAGTTCTCTCTTCATCTCTTTCGACTCCAAACAGTACTCTTTTACTTCTAAGACCTCTTCTACATCATCCCCACGCTGCTGCTTTTCTTCTCCTCATCGAAAAGGTTCGAGCAAATCTCTAGTCAGTGCAGGAATCGGGTTTCTAGCCGCCTCAATCCTGGCTCTATCACCGCAGAATGCTGATGCAACCAGGATCGAGTATTACGCCACCGTCGGCGAGCCCTTTTGCGAGCTGAATTTCGTCCCTTCGGGGCTTGGGTATTGCGACGTTTCTGTCGGGGCTGGTGAGGAAGCTCCTTATAACGAACTTGTCAATGTGAGTAAATTCTCAGTTATATGAGAAGGAATGTGATTTTTTTCTCAAATTAGTAATTATAATTTATGCAACTTTTTTCTGCATCTTAATTGCCGAAGCTTGCATATATAAGGGCTGTATTTGGTGTAGTTGGTTTCTTCATCTGGGTTGGAAAATATAGTTGATAAGGATCAATGTCCATGCTTTTCATGTGTAGGTTCACTATACAGCAAGATTTGCAGATGGGACAGTCTTTGACAGCACCTATAAGCGTGCTAGGCCTCTCACCATGCGCATCGGTGTCGGGAAGGTACCGCTCATTGCACTGTACTTAATCCGTTCAAGCACAGACATTAGTTCTTCAATTCCGGAAGATATCATGTCCACAAGATTGGCACTTGCCTACTGAATTTGTTCTTGGCGAATGAATTCTTCTTTCTACTGTTTTACTGTCTATAGGTAGTGTACACAGAACTAACTGGAAAACAACAAATGTGTGTTCTGTGTAGAATATCAGTGACCACCCTTTTACTGACATTGATTTATTTCCGGGTATGCAGCTAATCAGAGGGTTAGATCAGGGGATACTAGGAGGTGGTGGAGTACCACCCATGCAAATCGGTAATACTTGGACTGCAAGCAAACAATTTACCTCCTCTTCCTTCTCTATCTGTTGGGTTTTATTTTGTAAAATTTCAAAACTTGGGCAGGTGGGAAACGTAAACTTCGGATTCCCCCAGAGTTAGCATATGGGCCAGAACCAGCTGGTTGTTTTTCAGGCATGTTATCTTCATTCTAAATCCGTTTCTTGGAACACAAGTTAATTGATGCATTTCTGCATTCTCGATACTTCATTTATTTTCTATCAGAGTATTTTGGTTTAGCATAACTACTAGCATTGTCATTTCACGTAATGATGGTTCTGCTTTGTTAATCGATACAATAATGACACTATTTTTAGTAGAATTCGACAATCAGAAAAGCTCAATACTGGGATATTATTGTATTTATGTGCAGATGACTGCAATATTCCTGGCAATGCAACTCTTCTGTATGATATCAACTTGATTGAAATCTACTCTGGAAACCGAAAGTAAGTATCATTCTTCAAAATGAAGACTTCCAAGAGTTGTTATAGATCACAACTCACCTCCTCTTTTCATCAACAACAACAAAAGTCTCCCTGGATAAGTAAAAAAAAGTGTATTTATATTTTATGGTGCTTTTACATTGATGAAAGTGAACTATCTCCTTGTACATTGTTGTGTTTCTTCATTCTTCTGTGCTTGTTTTTATAAGAGGAGAGTGCTCTGTTGTAATCTTTGAATCGTATTCAACAATTCCAGCTTACATCTACAAACAGCAATATCCTCCTAAAAATGCAATACAAAACTATGCACCAAAAAGAACAACTATATGAAAAGATGGACAACCAAATTATTCCATTTTATTATACACTACCCAACAACAGCCATTGAGCCATATGCAGCTATCAGTATCATATATATATATATCACCCGACAACCACCCTTATCTTAAAAAGCAAACAGACTATAATAAAATTAGTAGAAACAACCCTACATTGATGCTGCGTTGTAGATTGAATTCTCATCACATCACATGATAGAACAAGCATTAGGGTTCTCATCACTGAATGCATGGAGATGAAACGGATCTTCACCGTACTTGGCGACAGTGGCCGTGGCTGGGGCATTCTGTACCATTCGAACGTACCCGGGAGGGGCTTTCTTGTCATAAGCCTGAGCAGAGTAGGGCTGAGACACCAAATTGTAGGGCACGTAAGGCCATATCTCCGACTTCTTCCCCGTCGATTTGGCCTTCTTCAACACCTTGTTGGGGTCCACGTAGCCTGTCACAGTCACCTTCTGCTGCTTCCTGTTAACCTCCACTGACTTCACCCCTAATTTGTTCACCAAAATATAGAGAAAATTAAAAACTAAAAGTGGGTAATAATAATTAAAGTGGGTGAAGTCTCACTTACCACTTAAAGAGGAGAGAGCATTCTTGACCTTGAGCTCGCAGCCATCGCAGTCCATCCTTACCTTGAGCTCCACGGTAGTGAACTGTTTCTTCTTCTTCTTCTTGCTGTTGTTCTTGTGGTGACTGTGATTGCTGCTCATCAAGTCGGAGAAGTAGTCTATCGTCCCTGAAATTCCCATTATTTCTTATGAGCAAAAGGCAGAGAAAATGGATAGCTTTTGTAGGGTAATGCTAAGAAAAGGATGAGCTCTCCGCTCTCTTTAAAGAAGCTGCAAGGAACAATCTTCCCTCCAAACCCAGTATACCTTCCCTTGCCTTTACACAACCAAAGAATTAAAGAGGTACAGAGAGCTTTCATATAAAAGAAGTCTCCCTCTAATTAATATTAATCAGACCGTTAAATCAAAACAGTCTTTTTTCCAGACCTTTTATTCCACTAAATCAAGATTCAGTATGTTCCTTCTTCCTTAGACTAAGCGAAGCATTGCTTTTGTAAAGTACACAGGTGTGGGTAGGTATGTCAATGGAAGGGTAGAAGGGTTTTGAAAATATTGTGTTCTGTCTTTTTATGTTTTAATATACAAATGGATGAAAACCCAGACAAAAGTTCATTTCAATAATTTCACTCTAAAATGAAGTGACTAATAATTGAGCGTTTTATATATATCTATATATAATATACAAAGAAGTTAACTTTATGTTTGCTACTTTTTGTAACATTATGTGCAAATGTCAATGTCCTATGCCATGAAATGGGTCTAATCAATAATCATGCATATCACATCGAGTGAATTTGGGTCCAAATAATTGACGGATATATGGTCTTCAAATAATTGACGAACTTTTCAAAAGAGTAAGTATGATAAAAAAATATTAGAAAATATATATATATATATAATTCAAAATAATGTCCGATTCGCTACCTGGCACAACTATAGAAGGGTTTGCTTTTAATTATATAATATATATATATTTATTAAAAAAATCAAAAATATTACCGTGCCTAGATAATTTAATTACGAATTAAATTACGCAAACTAGTCATTAATTGTTTACTTTCAGACTGATTGTATAATACGATACGTAAAAAATTCTACATACGATACGTAAAAATTTAAACAGTTATTGCACTATTTAAACAAAGAAATCACTGTTTAAATTTTTACGTATCTTATGTAGAGTTTTTTACGTGTTGTATTATATTGTCAGTCCAAAAGTCAAAATTTAACGCTTAGCTAGTGTCATTTAATTCGTAATTAAATTATCTACACACTATAATTTTTTTTTTAATTTTTTTTGAATAAGTACATAATTAAATTTCTCACCTAATGCATTTAATTATTTCGGTCAAATTATAAAACAAACGATGTTATGTTAAAAAATCACTGTATTTCTAATTAAACAAATTACCCTAGGTAGTTAATTGAATTACGTCATAAATGACGTTCACCGTAGTGAGTTTGGACTTTCATAGTGTGAGTTATATTTTTTCAAGTTAAATTTTCATATTTCAACTTACAACCGAGGTTACAGTCAATCCGTAAGTTCAATTTTTTTTTTTTTGCACCATTGGGATCGCAATTAAAATATTTACTTATTGCAATTTCTTTAATTATTTTTAATAGATACATAATTTTAATTTTAATTAAACATCGAGTCTTCAAAAAAAAACGTAAAAAAATAATTAAAAAAACGTCACTCAAAGGTAGTGTTTTTAAAAAACGCTACCCTGGGTAGCGAATTTTGTAAAAAAAAATCATTCGCTACCCACACTAGCGCTTATATACATATTTCTAAATATTGTTTTTCTATACTTATTTTTTCAATTTGTTTTTGCACAGTAGGTACTTTTTGAAAACAATCACGCATGTATATATATATATAGTTTTTTCAATATTTTGTATTATACGCCAGTCAGTACAAAAGTTAAAAATCAATACTTAGTTATCGTTAGTTATGTTGTAATTAAATTATCTACGAACTGTAATTTTTTTGATTTTTTTAAAGTAAATATGTAATTAAATTTTTCACATAATTCATTTTATCATTTCGGTCAAATTATAGGACAAACGATGTTAAGTTAAAAATTAAATATATATTTAATCAAAAAAATCAAAAGAATAAATTTGAGTAGATAGATAATTAAATTTCATCATAAATATCATTTACAGTGTTGAATTTGGGCTCACAGGGTATGTGTTATATTTTTTTAAAAGTTAAATTTTCATATCTTAACTTAGGGCAGAGCGTATAGTCAATCTGTAAGTCTAAATTTAATATTTTTTGCATAATTTGAATCACAATTAAAATATTTACTCACTATAATTTTTTTAATAGATACATACTTTATTTTTTAATTAAACATTAAGTCTTCGAAGTGAAAAAAAAAAAAAAAAAAAAAAAAAGTGGAATGGCTGCCCCCGGGTGATTTATGATTTTTTCGCACCCCGGATAGCACCTATGCCAAGATTTCAAAAACAAAATTTATATATTTAATTTTTAAAATTTGGTTTATCATACTTACTTTTTGAAAAATTCTTATTTGACGGGTACTTGGGTTTAGGAGCACATAAAAATGACAAAAAATTTATAATAGGAGTACGACATTTTAAAAAATGAAAAACACTAATAGCATATGTTATAGTAGAGGGTGCAGAGAGGAGCTTAACAAAAAAGAGACGGATTAGAGTTTTTAATTTTAATTAGACTAAGAGAGTTAGTATTGGTGTGTAATTTATGCTTCCAATTCCAATCATCATTCGTATCGTACAATTTACTAAGTACATAATATACAGTTTATTAGGCATGTTAAGTAAAGAATAACACTAATATACATATTGTTTACATAGAATTACACAAGGTGTAGGGTCAACACGTTGTCCTGTCCCTCGAAGTTGTGTTAACTAGGGGTGATCAAAAAAGACTGTTGGACCGAATTCCCGACAAGACCGACCCGAGACCGTCCCGATTAGGACCGAGACCGACTAGGACCGAGACCGAGCGGGCGGGTTTTTTTCTTCAAGGTCGGGCTCGGTCTCGGGCTCGGGATTTTTTCCCGAAAGCCCGTTTAGGACCGGCCCGGACCGAAGTCACTATGCAAACCCTACAAGTTTAAAACCAAAGGCACGCAGCAGTCGTCTGAGACAGCCTCCTCTCCAAAGTTACGCAGCACTGCTCCACTCTCCTACAACTCCTCTCCAAATTTATGCAGCCGCCTCGTCTGAGCAGTCGTCCAGTGGAGTCCAAACGCAGCAGACTCTCCACTCTCCTACAACTCCAGACGCAGTCGTCCAGTCGGTGTCGTCTCCACACAACTCCAGCCTCCAGTCGGTCTCGTTTCGTCATCCATCAAAGGTAATCGAATCAATTTGCTTGTTTCGTGGGGATATTCGTCGCCTCTTAGACTGCTAATCTTTCTCTAATCAGGATCAAAGCTCCCACCTTGGAAATATTTACCTACAAAGCTCTCAGATTTTGGATTTTACGTAGCAGCAAAACACTCTAAGGTATGCAATCAAACTTACTTGGATTAACTGGATACTATTGCTTGCGAGAATCTGATTCTTGCCCTTTCAAATGATGAACTTGATGTTCTTCAAGAACGAAACCGTGAATATACAAACCCCCCCCCCCCCCCCCCCCCCTCACACACACACAAGATGTTTCCTGCTACAACTTATACAATGTAGTGTTTAAGCATCGACGTTACTACCCTCGAATCAAGTTACTCTTTCATATGACGTCACTAATTTGGTGCTATTGTCTTATTAATAGGATCAGGGATTAGATGTGATTGCTGAAGGATTAGGCACTATGAAGGATTTGGCTGGTAACTTGAACGAGGTATATATGTTTGCACCGTTGTTGCATTAAATGTTGTTAGAGGAGCAAAGATTGTGGTGTAGTTTAGGTGTGGTCTGTAATTTTGAATGCTGGATTTATATGTGCAGGAGCTGGATAGACAAGCACCCTTGATGGATGAGATAGATGATAAGGTGATACTCTCTAATTTCTGATTTCTCCTCCCATATACCATATTATATGCAACAGCTGTTGCAAACATCATTTCTAGTCTAGTCGTTTAGATAAAATTACTTAGATGACCAAAAAAAAAGAAGATAAAATTACTTACTATTGTTTCTGTTGGTGGTATCAATTGCTTCGTTACAAATCATAGTTATATTTCTCATTTTTTGTGTCCTTCCTTTCTTTAAGCTTAGTTTCATGTACTTCATTTTGGCATTGGTTTGATTCTAGTGTTGCTTGTCTGTTTGTTGACCTGTTGAAAACTTTAGCTGTTGATGGTGTTTGTATTAATTCAGGAACCAAATGCTAAAACTTATTGAGGTTGACAAGAGCTTTATATATGGTAACCCTATGTAGGTGAACAGAGCAGCTTCTGACCTTAAAAATACAAACAGGAGCTTAAAGGACACAGTGATTAAGGTTGGTTGATAGACCATTCTTTCTTTTGCCTCTCTCTGTATGCTTGGCAGTCCATCAATATGAATCTCCCCTCATTTTCGCATTGTATGTGTGGCAGCTGAGATCAAGTCGAAACTTCTGCCTCGACATTATCCTTCTGTGCATAATTCTTGGAATTGCCGCCTACCTGTACAAGTAAGCAGCACTTGATATATAATATATATGATTGATATATCACCAGATCTTTACTCTTCTTCTGTTATATCACCAAACTTTGGTTATCTGCAGATGATAACTTATTACGATTGAAATTAGTACTTCTATGAGGAGCTGGCAAAGAAAAAGCAATGCATAACCGTAGATGTTGCAGAGGCAATACCAAGTTCTTCAAAATCAAACGCATGATAATTTATGATGACTAGGTTACGGATTACTGGAACTTTGTTCCATTAATGTATCTTGATTGTTGTAATGTTGGGAGAAAATGAAATTTGTTTAGAAATTTGTATGTTTGTTACTTTGTTGATTCGATTTGTATGTTTGTTATTTTGATTCTAATGATGTTTATATTTTGACAAATTCAGTTTTATTTTTTTTGGGCAAATTCGGTCCAGGACCGAGACCGGCCCGAGTCAAGAAAGACCGACTCGGGCGGGCTTTTTTGGCCGAGGTCGGTCTCGGTCTCGGTCCTCTAGAAGGCAAGACCGAATTTTCGGTCTCGGTCTCGATCTTGCCTTCAGGACCGGCCCGGTCCGCCCATGATCAGCCCTAGTGTTAACCATTGAGTTCAAGGGAAGTCTGCGTATATTACGAGGTCAGTAAAAATTTCATAACCCTCAAATTTACTTAGTAAAGTCAAGTCTATAATAAAGGCATAGTGATTAAGGCTATTATTAAAAGGATTCGTTTTGTATTATTTTTATAAACATAAAATATGTTATATTTGCAATTAAGACATGAGACTATCATTGGTGAGTGTCTCAAGATAGAACTAGTCAATTCTATCTTTCTATTTAATGAGAAACATTAGTTTTACTAATTTGGACTCGTGAAATTCTCTCTAACCCATGAAGCATGAACCAATTAATCAAGGGTTATGTCAGGTAAGTTGCCCAATCACAAAATTTTTTGCAGTAGTATTTCTATTTTGTAGCGGGATTTTGAGACTAATAATATAAAACTTCGCATATGTCAAGATTAAAGAAAGCCAACCCTGCATTGCAGAATTAAAGGTTGATCTCTTTCAGCTTTTACAATTTCAATTGATCAGATTCTGACTTAGAAGGATATCAATTGGTTATATGTTAGGGTTGAAAAAGTGTTACCCATCTGCGAAGATAAATGTAGGGACAGACAAAGGTTAGATATACCCAAAGGGAAAGAAAGGCAGGGTCGGTGCAAAAAGAAAAAGCAGGGAAACAATTTCCAAAAGCAAAAAGATAGAGGGCAAAAAAGTAAAAGGCGGTGCTTTCCTTCATCTTTATGAACTTATTATCGCGGGAGGAAGGCCGCCAAATATTTCAAAACAATAACAGGAATTAATAGAAATCAACCAAACGACAATCTCAAGACGGCGGACAAAAAACTAGAATAGATTTTAAAGAAAAGGAAGGAGTCATGGAAGCAACTCAGGAAATGCAGACACACTCTTCGTTAAAATCATCTTAATTAATATACATGCATTACATTACCAACAGCACTAAGATAATAATAATAATTTAAAAAAAACTGATGCCATAACTTGATTCGACCACTGCTCAACGACATCCCGACCCTCCCCATACAGTAAACATTTACACACGACACTAACATCAGTGACTGCATTAGTAGCATTGTCTACAACAAGGGTACTAGTAATACAAGTACTAGGGGCAGTAGTGCTCTAACCAACAACTGACAATGGGATGGAATCACCTGTGGTGATGCCTTGGATGGTCTGGCAGGAGCCCTTCCTGCAACAGCAGGAGCCACTGCGTTTCCATGGTTGGGGGTATTGCTCTGCTGCTCGTTCGTGGGCAGTGGATTTTGTGGTCTGCCATTTGGTGCTAAGGGCATCCTTCCATTATCATCACTAAGGTCTTGGCCTGTAATCAGGATGTATGATAATGGTTATGAGGATGAGGGATACATTTTAAGTACAATATGCATAAGGGTAAGGTTTATCATCACTATTTGATACTAACTCTTGTATACTCCTCTAGTGCTGCATATTATAGTTCATTAGTTCGCAAAATCCCCTATTACATACCAAATTTTATGCCTCTTTTAGAACTGCGCAGTAAACTTTAAAAAAGCAGTATTGCATACTGAAGTTCTCTACCTTCACTTATTTTAGGTACGTGAACTGGCTACCAAATGGTCCAAAAATAGTATATTTACATACCATAACTAAATGAAAGCATACAAGTTCAATATGTAATAAAGCATTCTTTAAATTTAGTGTGCAGCTTTAAAACATTCATACAGTTCAACATGCAACAGTGCATTTCTTAAAAAGTTCAGTGTGCTACCTTAGAAAGACATAAGTTTATTGTGGCCTAATGTACTTAAACCTCCATGGTAAATAATCAAGGCACCAACTGCACTTGAGCAATTAATGACAAGAAAGGACAATCACATTTTGATGTTAAGTGGGAAAAAAAGGATTGAGGAAAGAGCTCACAATCTGAAAGAGACCAGCCGAGCTTCAAATTATCCCGATCAAACACCATTCGGTATCCCATCATGAAATTATCTGCATACACGTTTCAGTGAGCTAAGATTTTGAATCTTGTGAGAGCATGCTCATTTTTCATGCAGTAAAGGAATAGGGTGTTGTGGAATTGGAACAGAAGAAAGAAAAGGGAAACTCACGTCCGATTGTCCCATATGCTCCATCTGATGGCTGTATCGCCAAACAGAATGCAGCAATGCCCTGCACCACATAACATCACCAGATTCATGTTTTAGACACATGCTAACCAATTGCATATACAAAAATCAAAGGAAATGAGCATTGAATTTGGATTTAATACGCTATCAGACATTAGCAGACATTTTCATGACGTGTGAATCCAGATACTCCATTTCTAAAGTGACAAAAAGAGTCTAAATAAATGGTGCTGAACATGCCAAATAAAATTCAAGATTGGTTAACTAAGTGTGCCCAACATTATGTTGCCATTCAATTCAATTAATGAACATCTTCCATAAATTTATTAGAGCTTAACAACATCAAACAACTCTTAAGAGAAAACCTTATCTGAACATAGTTGCATTAGAAATGAAAGCAAGTGAAAGAGGACTACAACTTGAATGATGCCAACATGCTTAAAAACCCACCTCCATGCCATATATCAAGAAAACTGGATCATGCACCACAAAGCTATTATTTAGTGGAAAGACGAGTGTTACGGAAGGAACCTTGGGCTTTTCTCTGTTCAAGATGAAAAATAAGCTCAATAAGAATAACAGCAGTGATAATGATATAAACACGGATCAGCAGCTATGGAATTCCTTCAATCTCAAGCACGTTTACCTTGATTTGTAGCAATACTTCCAAGGATACCCTTCAATGCTAGCTCTAGTGGCATTCACTCGTTTGTCAAACTATTAACACGGCAATACCAATAAGTTATTTAAAATTAAATAGATTGATATGTAAAATTTACAAACAATCACTGCATTGCGGGAGATAAGATACCTCTTCTGCAATCTTTTCAAATACTTCATCTGGAAGATATGTGAAAGAGGACCCACTATCAACAAGCGCATTAAAACCTGTCTGCTTCAAGCAAGAGTTCCCAATGCAACATGCCTCCACTCCAACAATATAAGTTTCACTGAACAAAACATAAGCTAGTGAAGGCATGCAACACTAATAGCAAAACAAATGGATAGTCTAGGCATGTACTATCAATCAGAGGAATACAAAATAACACTCCTACATTTGCTGCAACAAAATTCTGATTATGAACGGAGGTGACAATAAATAGAAAGAAAAAAAATATAGCATTTGGCAGTCCACCAGTGGGATTAGCACAATTGACATTCTAATTTTATTTTATTTTAGGGAATAGAGAATCAGCACTTTTTGTAAATTTCGAATCCTACCCTCTTAATTTGGTAAGTAATTATTGATAGGAGGGGCTGGGGGAACTCAATAGGAAAAACTAAGAAGCACCCTCATGCGAAGTAAGACGAGGGTGAAGGACAAAAAAAACTGAAACATAAATCACAAGTGTCAGCTAAAGTTAATATCACCATCAATTAGGGTAATGGTGATACTTTCTCAAAAGAAAAAAAAACACTCTGCAGGTGTACAGATGTAGTATACACATACTATTTTCCATTCAATGGCAGAAACACAGTGTATTTCTGGTTCACAGGGCCAAGGTCTCCGAAGAATATTCTTCCAGAATCATCATTATCAAAGCACATCGATAAGGAGTTGCGGACTAATCCTGCTTTTGCAAGGAGACTTGGGATAGAGATTTCTCCGGTTCCCAACCCCATTAGACCATCAGGAGCAACGCCGTCCAAGTATGGACCACTTTGTCTCATTCCACACCTGTACCGTAAAGAGTATTTAGCCAGATCTAAATTGAAAAAATAGAGAATCTTCAACACTCATGTCATTATCATCAATAAGACGTTGCTAACTTGCTATTGCAACAAAAACGCAAAGAAACACACCCCAGAATGACTGGAGCCCTCACGGAATGGTTGTGAGTGTTCTCACTGCCTGAAGCAAGATGCAGTACATCCTCAACCAGCAACCCGGAACTTGATGTGTTTTCAGTGTAGTAGCTGATATTGTAAGGACATGAATCCTTAGGACTTTTGCAGCTTGGAGACAGCTCACATAGCTGATTGCTGCAGGCTAGATGTTTGCTGGAGCTAGAAGCAGATGGAGTATATTCATTAAGATCTCTATCCTGCACAATAGATTGCCCCAAACATAAGGGAGCACCTGCAAATCAATTGTCGGAAATAAGTGCTAAACCTGTTATCAAGTTATTCACGAGTCACAATACACTATAATTCCATTGGATCACGTGCTCAAAAGCTTGTCTCATCTCTTTCCAACTTTCTCCCGCATTATATGTATTTTTTCGGTTAACATTCTGCAAATTGAGCATATGCAGGTGCAAGCAAGCAAGAGCTGTGGCAGAGTGTATCCAAATCCAAGATTATTACTAAAATATTTAGAAAAACTTTGACCTCAAAGGAACCAGAAAGTACTTTGACATACAGAAATCACTTTGGGGCCAAAGGCAACATTTTGAACAGAAAGTTCACAGCAATTAGCTGACACAGACAGTTTTCTTAGACCAGTAAGACTGAAGCTTAGTTCTGCAGCAATGCAACTGAGTTTTCTTTCAACTGACCAGTAAAACACAGTTTTGCAAACAAAATATACACCACTTTTTTTAATTCCCAAACGATAATAGAAGGATGCATAAATGATTTTCACACATGAATATAAAAAAATGTAGAGAACTGAAAGAGAAGTACCAGAGTACTATAGTAACTCGCAGAAAGAGGGGCACATTGTACACATTCACATGGAAGCCAAAGAAGATCGCTGCCTGCATCCAATGCTACAAGGAAGGGGACCTTAGGAGTCCCTACATCAATCCAGGTATAATGCAACCTGAATATTGACAGAATATAAGCGGCATTACCATATGCATAGATTCATTTAACTCAAAAACATAAGCAATACATGTCTAACTCAAGAACATAAGCAGTTTAGGCAACAGCAAACTCTATTTACCAAGTGATGTAAAGAAGCGATTTGAACTTAGCACATTTGAATTGATAAAAAAAATAGTACAATTGAAAAAAACAAAAAAACTTTAGCTAATACTTTGTAGCATGACCATTGAAACTCACGTGTATCTTCTACAAACGTTTCTTATAGGGGACAAAATCTACCAGTGCCCTACTAACTTAACATTTAATCATCCGAAATGTATACATCAGGTAAACAGTTCTAAATCCAAACATTCACGTAATCGTAAAGCCAGACTATTCAGTGATTTGAAGTTCGAACAATAATCACATCGAAAGAAGCAGAGCATCATCACTGAAGAGACAACATACTATCCAGTCGATTAATCACCTTAATCGTGAAAAAAAAAATGGTGAACCATAACGAAAGGAGGATTCTTTGATAAGGTCTTGTCACACACTACGAAGTACAAAATTAAATCAGAAAACTAAGGAATTAAAAAAGATACGAGAATCTGACCATCCAAAATCGTTTCCAAACGACATCGTCTTGCTTCCTTCAGAAGGGAAAAGAAGCTGATAGTGGCTGCCGAGCTTCATGCTCTGGCGCTGGAAATCACTGCTCACAAGCACCTGGTAGTACTTCATGCTCCGCTTCTGCGGCCACATATCGGCCCTTACACTTGCGTTGTTCTTCACAGCCGTGAGCGCCTTTACCTCCTCGGAGAAACGATGGATCAGCCTAGACGAGAAAGTGACCGACCTCCCAGTACCGACGAGCAGACACGACACCAGAACCGCTTGCAGTAGCAAACGCACCATTTGTGAAGATTGACTCAAAGTAGGAGATTGGCTTCAAAAGCAGACCGCAGCAGCTCGAGATCTAGGGTTTCTCGAAAATAATGTGTACAGTTAACAGCATCCAGAGAAGGAGTGAGCGAATATGCGGGCCGATCGGACAGAGGTTAACGATGTGTAGACATAGGTGAGGCGGGGGCAAAGCTGCAGAGTGTGGGCTTACTCGGCTTCTTCAGCAGCAGCGTGAACTGTGGATAGTGGCGAGGAAGAGTCTGGAGAGAGAAATTGGAGGAAGAGGGCGCAATGCAGGGCAGCAGGGGTGCGCACTGTACACCATCTTCTGTACTTTCTCTGGGAGAGATGGTACGTAACTACGTACTCGGATACCAATAAACCGAATTTAAAAAATAAAATAAGTATGTCAGAAAAAGTAATTGAGAAAAGTAGGTATGGATGTAAACTCTAGGAAAATGTGAATAGGTGTCTATTAGTCTATTACACGCTACTCCGTTTTTAGATAATTATTATTTGCCTTAATTTCGCTCTTGCATGCAATTTTGTTTTGTCATCTTTTTCTGTTCCTTCTCTTTAAATCACTTCTGTACCGAGACAGTCATCTCTTGCTTTTTTACTCCCGTGTTTGGTTAGCAATTCCTTCTTTTTGCTCTGTAAATCACTTCTGTACCGAGACAGTCATCTCTTGCTTTTTTACTCCCGTGTTTGGTTAGCAATTCCTTTTTCATCAAAATCTCATGTAAACATTCTTTAAGTTACGTCAATATTTTTGTGTATTCTTTAATTATAAATTTTTGAAAATTGGTACGAGTTATATTTATATAAATATTATGTTAACTAAAAAATAAGCACTTATAATATGAACTTTTATACTATTAATTATTTAGGATTAAGCATGACAGAAATTAGTATCATAACGAGATGGACGCTAGGGAATAATTGATCAAGAGAAACAACTGTAATAAGTGTGGTGGAAATGGACATAACAAGAAAATATGTAACACTCCACATTAGTTTTCATAATGTTTAATAGTTATTGTCTTGTATTTTAAGTGTCATTTTTGAAGAGAACCAAGAATTGCAAACTAAGCTCAACCAAATTCAGCTTACATAATTTTACGTGCTGATAGTCTTCTTGCATTTTACAGAATGCAAAACATATGTTAAAAGGAAGCTAAGAGATTAAAAATACTAAACAGACCCTAAAGTTTCAATATAGCTAACTTAGGACATAATACTATTTATACTTCAATATTCATCTTCACTTCTCTTCTCTTTTATGTAAATTTTTCATTCCAAACTCTTGAAGCAGTCGTTGTGTTTGAGGTTTTCCCAATGCCTTAGTTAATAAGTCGTCAAGTTGCTCGTGAGAAACCACATACTCCGTGTGAATAACACCTTCTAAGATCTTGTCCCGAACAAAGTGACAATCGATCTCGATATGCTTCGTTCGTTCATGAAAGGTAGGATTTGCCGCAATTTGGATGGCGGCTTTGTTATCGCAATGTAGGATCGTTGATGTGTTCGAACCTAAACGAAGTTCATCCAATAATCCGCGCAACCAAACGATTTCGGAGACCGCCATTCTCATACTTCGATACTCGGCTTCCGCACTTGACCGAGAAATAGTCGATTGTTTCTTCGACTTCCAAGAAACCATAGCACTTCCCAATCGTATGCAATATCCAATTACCGATTTTCTTGTCATTGGACAAGAAGCCCAATCGCTATCACGATAAGCAACCATGGACCGAAAATCATTCTTTTTCGGAAAGAACAATCTCAATCCCGAATTTCCTTTTATGTATCGAATTATCCTCATCGCCGCACTCATATGAGATACCTTTGGATTGTGTATGAATTGACTCAAGAGATGTATCGGATAGGCAATGTTCGGTCTAGTCATCGTTAGGTAAAGAAGACGTCCCACGATCCTTCTATAGCGATCCCCATGCTCAAGTAACGGGTCTTTGACCTTTGTTTTGGAAGAGATGTCATGCTCGTGAGAGGTCAACTTGACGTTTTGCTCTAGAGGAGTGGTTACGCACTTTGCATTGTTTAATCATGCATCCGCAATTAGCTCGAGAGAGTATTTTCGTTGACTAAGTACAATTCTTTCTTTCGATCGTGCCACTTCCAATCCAAGAAAGTATCGCAATTCACCCAAATCCTTAAGCTTGAAATGATGCTTAAGAATTCCTTTCAACTCATCTATCATCCCGATATCCGACCCCGTGATCATCAAGTCATCAACGTAAACTAATATGTGAACTTGATTTCGATCCGAGAATTTGCTAAACAATGAATAATCGAATCGGCTTTGAGTGTATCCATTGCTCAAAAGACAATCAGTCAACTTGATGTTCCATTGTCGAGAGGCTTGCTTTAGGCCATATAGAGATTTCCGAAATTTGCATACTTTCTCCCCTCGCATACTCCCATCACCGAATCCTTGAGGAATCGCCATGTATACATCCTCATCCAAGTCCCCTTGCAAGAAAGCATTGTTCCATTGTTGAGAGGCTTGCTTTAGGCCATATAGAGATTTCCGAAGTTTGCATACTTTCTCCCCTCGCATAATCCCATCACCGAATCCTTGAGGAATCTCCATGTATACATCCTCATCCAAGTCCCCTTGCAAGAAAGCATTTTTCACGTCCATTTGGGAGATGGACCAACCTTTGGCTGCGACTATTGATAGAATGGTACGAACGGTAACCATCTTGACCACCGGTGAGAATGTTTCGGTGAAGTCGACGCCTTCCTTTTGGGTATATCCATTTGCCACGAGTCTAGCCTTGTATCTCTCAATAGTTCCATCCGAGCGATATTTCACTTTGTATACCCATTTGCAACCAATGGGTCTCTTATCCGGGGGGTAAACTAACCAACTCCCAAACATCATTTTCTTGAAGAGCGATAATTTCTTGCTGCATTGCCTTGATCCATTTACCATCTTTAATAGCCTCATCAAAAGAACGAGGTTCGATTACCTTGTCCAAAGCGCTAAGAAAGCACATATATTCTCTTGAAAAACGCTCGTAGTTCAACGTGTCACATGATAAAACATAATCTCTATGCCAAACGGGCGGTCCTACACGACGCGTCGAACGTCGAATACCCGCATTCGTATTCTCCTCCTCCTGTTCTGTTTCGGCCTCATGAGTTGGAACATCCTCAGTTGCTCCATTGCCCGAAGACTGGTCTTCATCCATGGCGTGGCCTACGACATCATCATGTGTCTGCATGTGAACCGGATATGTGTCATTGTGTGGTAGATCAAAGTCTTCACCAATGGGAGTAGGAATGACAACCTGAGGCTGAGCTCCCTGTAGCTCCGTCAAATGCTCACGATTCTGAAATGGGAAGATATGTTCTTTGAATGTGACATCACGAGAAACAAATATTGATCTCGTTTTTAAGTTCAATAAGATATAACCCTTTTGTCCAACGGCGTATCCAAGGAACACAGCTTCAATAGATCGAGGTTGAAACTTGTCTGAGATATTAGTATTCACTCCAAAGCACAAGCACCCAAAAGTGCGTAAATGTCGATAGTCAACCGGATTTGGGTGTAAAATCTCATAGGGAGTCTTTCCATTCAAAACCGATGATGGCGTCAAATTAATCAAGTAGCAAGCTGTGAGGATGCAATAGTTCCAAAACCGATCAGGAATAGCGGCTTGGAACTTTAGGGCACGCGCAATGTTCAACAAATGATGGTGTTTCCTTTCCACCACTCCATTTTGTTGTGGAGTTCTAACACAACTTGTTTGATGAAGAATACCCAGACTATTAAGTAATTCCCGCATTGAAGTGTTGCAAAATTCTGTCCCATTGTCACTTCGAAAGCACTTGATGAGGAGACCAAATTGAGTCGGCACTAGAGTAATGAAATCACGAACGAATGAGAATACTTGGTCTTTTCGTTGAAGCATATAGACCCAAGTTGAATGACTATAGGGAAAAGTATGAAATTGCACCCGGATGTTTGCAATTTTTTGTCGTTGGACCTATATGTTTTTTGCCGCAATTATTTACACCCGTATGTTTCATTTTGTTGGTCATTGCACCCAATGTTAAAAAATCTCGTTAAGTCTCACGTGAAGGGCACGTGTTGTCGTTAAATTCGAACCGATGCCATGTTAAATGACCAAATTACCCTTAAGGCATACCATCACCTTTGTTTCGGTTTCAACTCCTCCATACTCTGAATTCTGAACAACACCTTTCACAACTCTGAAGTCTGAAGCAAAACCTAATTCTTGTCTTCTCCCTTTCTGATTTCTTCAGTCCCGTCTCTCTACTGTAATCTGCCTGTAGCTGAAAGCTCAGAATATGCGGTGTTTCCAGGGCGCACTACGGACCATCCGAAGTCGCTGCTCAGCATGCTTCGTGTATCCTAGAAACCTTTCTTCTTTGTCGGACGCCGGCACCCCCGTCGACGATCCCAAAAATCAAGTCTGGGTTAGTTCGGACTGATCCATATGCGTGTGCCCTCTGTTTTAAGGTTGAAGCTTATTGGTTTTGTCCATTTTTAAAAAAAAATTATCTGAGGCAGGTTCTGGTAGAAGGCAGAGGATGTTCTCGAACAGCGATTCTTAATCGACCATCAGCGCTCAATGCTCTCAACACCACAATGGTACGTTCGTTAGCTATTTGACTTCCCCTTTTATCGGTAGTATGTATGAAATCAAAGGTTATCAACAGCATGGAAAATTGTTCGACATTTTCCACAGTTTTGTAAATGTTCAACAATTCACTTTGAGAGTATGCTGATAGATATTTATACATGAATTCTCGTTAAAGGGAAAGTGTATCAATTAGCTAAGCCACCGAAATGTATTTGAGTGGTGGTTTGGTTGTCGAGTGGCATATTAGCCCATGATTGCATCAAATGAAATTGATCTTTATGGTGGAAAAGTTGATTTGTCACCTGTACTCCAGGTTTTCAACTATTTTATTATATATGATAATATTTGTGATTGAATATGCAGGAGAATATTTGGGACTAACTGGAGAAAACCTTCTTGGAGAAGAAATGGTTGCTTGTGGCCTTGCGACACACTATACACTGAGTGAAGTGAATTTCATACAAACCTGATTTGATTCCCATCTTGTCTGAATTCCCAATTATGTGGAAGCAGGTCTTAGCTCTCTTTCATGCTGCAGAAATTTCCGGCGTTGGAAGAACAGCTTGGGAAGTTGAACACAGATGATCCTTCAGTTGTTGAAGCTGCCCTGGAGAAATACAGCGAGCTTGTTTATCCAAATAAATCCAGCATAGTCCACATGTTGGTTGTCTTAGCTAAATTCGCTTTGGAAACTAGAACTATTGAGCCAGGGGACTTGATGAATGTTTTTGTAAATATTTTTGAATTTTAAATTTTAGGTTCAAGTTGATTGATAGATGCTTTGGCTTGGATACAGTCGAAGAAATCATTGATGCATTGGTAAGAATGTTTCTTCAGTTAGTTCAGAGAACCATGATCAACCATTCTTCATAATACCGTACGTTGAACTTGTGAAATGTATCAGGAAACTTAAGCAAGTAGAACAAATGATGACTGGTGCAAGGCTTTCTGAATGTAATAGGGAGAAAAAGTAATAGGGATTTCCACGGAATAGTGATGTCTAAAAAAGGAACCAAACCAAGGAGTGGCCGCCCATCTTCGTCAAAGGTGACCCCATCTTCATCAAGGGCAACCCCAGTCAACGTCGATTCGGACGATGATTTTGTGACGGTATGAAATTTGGCTATTTACGATTAATGGACATATGGACAACGTCTAAATATATTACTATTTATGTAGGTTCCACGCCCGTCTACGAAGAAGGCGGCGCCAGTGATCATAGATTCGGACGACGATTTTGTGCGGGTGAGATCAACTGCCCCAGAGTTATCACGTTGTCGTGCACTAGTCTTATCTCCCCAACCACTTAAAACGGGTAAAACAAGGAAGAAGACACCAATTCAGGGTACTCGCACTTCACCCCGGTTTGGGCAACGATCTACTCAGTGATAGTATGTTTGTTAGGTGCACTGATATTTTGTAGTATGTTCGGTGCACTGATGTTGCAGTGATATTTTGGTTTGTTAGGTTGGGTGACTACATTTTGTGGGATATTAGGTTGGTTGAACAGTTGTGTCGGATACTATCTTGTTGTGTTGGATATTAGGTCTGTGGAACCTTCGTTTGTGTTAAAACAGGGTTGTTTGTGTTCTGTTGGATTGTGTGTTCTGTTGGTTTGTGTTCTGTTGGATATTAGGTTAAAACAGGTTTGTTGGCGTTCTGTTGGTTTGTGTTCTGTTGGATAACAGGTTGGTTTGTATGCTGTATGTCAATACATATGGGTGCGTTTACCAATTTTTTGCCAAACATAAGGGTGGAAAACCAAACACTACAACAAACATAAGGTACAACTGAATAACAACGTACACAACTTATGGGTCCACAATGTCATCATTAAACATTCATCAAGTACAACTGAATGACAACGTACATAACGTACACACTATAAAACAAAAGTTTTAAACACAGCTACATCTTCAACAGAAGTCCAGCAACAACGAAAACTAAGAACACTATAACACACAGATGTTGCTGATTTCTGCTACGTAACACAGAAATTTGGTTGTTGAGTTCGGATTCCTTTGACATAAACTTGGTCATGGCTCTCCTTCCATACACACACATAGGTGGATCTGCCCAAGCAAAGAAATCGCAACTCCTCTTCAAAGAACTTGATGGCTTCATAGTAGTAACAAGAAATTAGGGTTTCAGAAAATCCCAAATTGGTTCACCGTAGACCAATCGGTCATATAACCGCAATTAACACAAGAAATTGGCTTCATTACCTGGTATCTTGGACATGCAAAGAACACCCGGCCGAAATTTTTATTCGTCCACGCTGTTGTCGCATGGCATTGGAGTTGGCAGTAGCACATGAGTTCCATGGATGTCATGTTCGGCTTCGATGCCCAAGAGGAAGAAGAACGAGAAGAGCATTCATCATACTTACCACCCATGATGTACAAACGAGCTGATTCAGACATGGGAGCTTCAAAGACGCGGTGTGTGAGAAGTGAAATGGGAAGAGTTGGCTGATATGAAATGAGAACTGGCTTTGCCAATTCATTAATAAGGCTGGGGGTATTTTCGGTATACCAGGTCAGATATAACGGTTACTGTCAGCCATGGATGGAAAGGATCAATTACAAACAAGTGTAAACATATGGGTGTAAGAACAAACATCATGGGTGCAGTTACCAATTCTGGCAAACATCCGGGTGCAATTTCATACTTTTCCCAATGACTATAATCATCAACAATCGTGAGAAAATATCGATGTCCATGAACCGTAGTAATTCGGTGTGGACCCCACACATCCAAATGAATGAGATCAAATATAGTCTTTGTTCGACTATTACTCAACGGAAAAGGTAGCCTTGTTTGTTTTAGCCAAGGGACAAACCAAGCAATCTCTTATAGTAGAGGCACAACGAGTGTCAACTCCAAACAAATGCTTCAATTTTTGTATCGAAGCATGACCAAGCCGACAATGCCACAACACCAAATCATCCGGAACCGAAATAACATCACAAGACCGATTATTGAAGGAAACAGAAGGTGCAACCATAACTCCAGACGAACGGGGGACGAACTGAGTAGGAGTGGTCACCGGATGCAAATTATGTACATTATTCATGTAATAACGATCAACCCGATCAACCTTCAAAATGTATAATCCATTATGAAGAGCCCAAATCCCCATGATTTTCCCACTTGAGATGTCCTGTAATATGGTCATATTGGGAAGAAAAACAACGGTGATCCCAAGCTCATTCGTCAATTGGGACACCGAAATCAAATTATAATGAAAATCATGAGCAAATAACATTGTGGTGAGTTGCAAGCCACCTCCAAGCCGACATGAGCCACAATGCGTTATCGGGGAGGTCACACCATTGGGCAAATGGACCTCCTTATTCAAGGAGTCATGCTCTCGTATATCAAACAGTCGGTCTCTTTGACAAGTCATATGGTGTGAAGCTCCACTGTCAATGATCCAACTATCAGTAGGACTCGAAGTAACTGAGTCACAAGATAATGTAATTATATCTGCTATGAATCGTGGTTGAACCGGATTCATGCCGCTACCACCCAAATTTCCAGTCGAAGATGCCTTAATTTCAGGATTGACAGACCATTTTTTCTTAACATGATTCGATATACCGTATTTTTTCCAACAACGATCTTCTTCATGTCCATCTTTTCCACAAAAGTGACACAAAAACTCTTTCTTTGATCGAAATCTGATGGTGGAAGCATTCGAATAAAATGTTGTTGTCATAATAAGAAACCCAGCAAAATAGCACACCTAGTTTTGGCAAAATCACAAACACCTTGTGGGCAATTGCTGCTGAGAACGAATCTGACAACAATTGGAAATGCAGCTCGGATTACTCCACACAAATGGCACACCGAACAAACTCCTAGTGCCAAAGAGGTTGAATACAAGAAAGATTTAATCTCGGATACTACAACTCCTCTTCTTCTTCTCGAGCAAAGAAGGTCGGCCTTCCTAAACTAGAAGTGGTAGAAGAAGACAGCGTGCTCAACAAAAAACAAGACGCAACAAATTCACTGTGGCTCTGATACCATGAAGAGAACCAAGAATTTCAAACTAAGCTCAACCAAATTCAGCTTACGTGTTGATAGTCTTCTTGCATTTTACAGAATGCAAAACATATGTTAAAAGGAAGCTAATAGATTAAAAATACTAAACAGACCCTAAAGTTTCAATATAACTAACTTAGGACATAATACTATTTATACTTCAACAATTTTCCTTCTACTAAGTGATCATCATGTATTTGTATTGTTTCACACAATTAATTTTTAAGAAAAATATGAAGGTTCAAATTAGATATAATTTGCGGCCTCACTCTTCCTATATAAGTAGCTATGACCACTTAAATTTGTTTAAAAAATAAGACAGTTGAAAAAATATTCACCTTCTATTTGACGTCGTTTTAGGGAGTTAAATGAGTGATTTCTAAGAAATGTCAATTTTTATAATTTCTTAAAAAAATTAAGACAAGTAACTACATAACAGAAAATATGCATGCAATAGTTCATTAATGCATTTAATAATAATACAATACGACAGTAACGTATTAAGATCATTAAAAAAGTAAGATAATAAAAACATGCATTGTCTGAAATGTGACACACAACGAAACTAAAAACTACTCTGAATCCTCCTACTCCTAATTTTCTGTGTGATGAGGGTTGTTGGTGTTGGTTTTAGAACAAAAAATTCAGCATGAGGATTAAATTTGATAGAAGAGGTATGTTGCAGAATATAACATATTGAAGCAAGAAAACTGAATTCATTTACTTCATTAATCATTACAATTTATAGGCAAAGTAGAAACAAACCACTAAACCCACTAACATCAAAGTTCTTGACCGCTAAACCCATTGACATCATGATTCTTGGTCATGACAACAACAATAACAGAAAAATACAGATTTGAGTGTTTCAAATTAGGTACACTAACATGAAAGTGATCTTGAGTGCTTCAAGTTAGGTTGAGTGTAGCTCTTAAACAATTATTCAACACTCATCCTTGTATAGATGCTGCAAACTCTTAATCTTTCCCTAAGAAGTAATAATTGACCTTGAAGTGTTTTGCCCTTCCATTCATAGCTCACTATACTAACTGGATTAGAAGAATACATCAAAGAAGACAATAACTTAATGGGTGAAGATGTTAGGGAAGTGTTCCACAAGTACCATTTATCTTGAAGAACCTTCTTAATTGAAATTGTCTATCCTTTTTCATTCTTCTCAATCATTACAAGCTCCTCCTTCATTACAACTAGTTATTTCTCATCAGTCTTGGATTTCTCATATCCTTCAGGTTCAAGGACTGCAATATTGCATTTTTTATAAATATCAGCAAGAGATCTCGATCCCCTAACAGATTGATCATCTGTCAGTTCATCATCATCAAGGCAGATGTTTCCGCCTTCAAGTGTAGGAAAAACAGAAGAACAAGCATGGAAGAGTTTGTCCTTGATCTGATCTCTCGACCGTTCCAACTCTGAGCGAACCGTATCCGCAGTCATATTTGCAATCTCAAGTTGCCTCTCGGTATTCCTTATGACTTTCATTGTATGAGTTTCAGATTCTCTATAGTCAGCAAGTTCATTCCTTAGGGTTTCCATCAGGTTTAGGGTTTCAGAGAACTCCATACGGAGTGTATGGACATCGTGATGTGCAAAGTATGTGATGTCTTCTTTGATTGTGAAAGCAGATTGCTCCTCCTTCAATGGATTGAGTGCAAAACTTCTTCCCTTCATCTTGACCATGAACAGTTATTGGTATGCTGGATCCTTTATCACACATACTCTGTTTTCGAAAATCCCTTTAAAACATTTTTCTATTAATTGACCAACACTAAGCAAGTTTCGACCAATATTTGGCATATAGAGAACATCATTGATTAGTTTTGTTCCAAAACAACTTATGATAGCTATGGTTCCTTTATCTTTCACAACAATATACTCACCATTTCCAATTCTGTCTTTGCAAAAAACTGACTTGTCAAGTTGTTTGAAAAGTCTCACATCACCAGTGTAAACACCTGATTTTGGCTCATGGTCAAAATACTGTACGCGAGGATCCTAGCCGAGAAAAATCGAGATGAAGAAAAGAGCAATAAAATAAAATAAGCCCCAAACCCTAAACCTTAAATCCCAAACTCTAAACCTTAAACCCCAAACCCCAAACCCCAAACCTTAACCTTAAACCTCAAACCCTAAAATCCCAAACCCTAAAACCCTAAATCTTAAACCCTAAACCCTAAACTTTAAACCCCAAACCGTAAACCCCAAACTGTAAACCCCAAACCATAAACCCCAAACCATAAACCCCTAAACCCATGGCACCCATTTTTGGCCAAACATCCACCATGTCATCCATTTTTGTTTAAACCAAACCGTTTTGGGTCATTTTTGCAATTTTTAAAAGATTTTTCCAAATCAACTCGAAATTTTACATAATTGCATCTTGGTCCCTAAACTTTTCTATACATCCCATTACTTCTCAAGGTGTCACAAATTAGTCCAATATGCTTCGTATTTTCAAAATCATTCGTATACGTTTGACACGTCTTAAAATGACCCCAAAGTTAAACAACTGTTTTTTAGCACAATTAAGTTTATTCTCTCTTGTTTATTTATTTTAAATTAACTCAAAAAAAAATTTATTGTATATTGTTAATAAAAAAAATGCACGTCATCTCTTTAGCAAAGCATGATCAAATTGGACAATTCGGGTAAATCATGCAAGTTGAAAAAAATATAAATTCAAAAGCAAAAGCAAACTAAAGTGCTGAAATGGCGGATTATGGGCTCGCGAGCCCTTAAGACGTAATCAAAACCCTGAACTCGATTCTCTGGACGTAGACCTTTCCAAGCCCTAGGATGTTAACACCATGTACCCTAGGCAAATTTTAGGATTCCGATTAGCCTTTAATTAATCGGTGGCGACTCTTTCATTTTTCGGTCCGGTTGATGGCCCCGCTCGACCAGAATCGTCGCTCGTCAAGACCCGACATTTTCAAACGAAAATTAAAAATATTTTTCAAAAAGAGTCGGGGAAAATCGGATCTGACGTCTGACAATTTGGCAATTCTGTTGGGGATCTCTTTTAGAGGGTTTAGGCTTTGTCATGTTTGCTTTGCCATATTATATTTTGCCTTATCCGTTTTGACTGTTTGCTCATGCTTGCAGTTTCAAATTTTGCAAAAAACAAATCTTGTTTTGCACACACCACACTGGTTACCATTACCCGCTCGGACCTGGATCACATTAAGAGATTAGGGAGTCTAGTAGGGGAATGCGCCCGGAGCGGTTTGGACCGCCGGTACGCACCCAAACAACTCAACTCGATGATCAGAATGGGTTTGTGATCCTCTTTAGGGGATGAGGTTCTGCTGGTTCAGATGACCTAGAAATTCCATCCATTTAGAACAAACACTCCACACCGTGTTTAACATTTACCACTTTTGTGTGTATTTCCATTTTTGGGCCCAACTAATGTAAATGAGAATTCGGCTCAAGTATTTGGATACGAGATTGACCCACAATTCATGAAGAATATTCAGCCCAATTGTTGTGAATTATAAGTCAGTCCAACAACTGTAAATGGGAGTTCGGCCCATTATGTAAATGTGTTTTGTTTTGGCCATAGATCATGACATGTATAGGATTGTGTCTTTTGTATTATATATTCCAGAGTGTTGTAAATGTAATACGAACTTTAATAATGAAATTTACATTCTCGCACTTGCATTGCATTTTTCAAAAAAAAATGTATGTTCCGTTCATTCTATCTCTTATCCTTAGGACGTTTCACGCACCATCTTTGGTAAGGAAAAAAAACCATTGTCCTCACATTAAGGTCATCCAGCCCCCTACGGTCGAAATTGCCCGAATATGGAAAGCCATGACAAAAGGAAATCAGAAATACGTGAACAAGAAGATTGACGAGGTTCGCGAGCTCGCAAATTACAAAGTCTCCTTGATGCCTTCTTTGACTTCTGTAATGTGGAAAAATGCTCGCATGATTTACAATAAAGAAATACGTTCACAAGTTCCATTCAGCACCTGCAAGTCCGTCTTTCGATCTAGAGGCGATAATCGGGGATAGACTCGAACAACCACCGTCATTCTAGCAATGTGAGAGAACCTTGGAAAAATGTGGGGGCAACGTAGCTAAGTTGAATGACACCCTTGAACAGTTCATTCGAAGAACGAGGTAAATAAAAATATTTTCAAAATACATGTCATCGACCTTTGTTTGAACCAAAAAACAAGTAACAAATGCACTCAACGAGCTGCGCTGTCGTGTGAAACGTCTTAAGGACTAGACTTCGATTGGTCAAAACCTTTAAAAGTATTTTTGAAAAAAAACTTTTGCCATACATGCAAGCAAAGTCTACGAATGGAATGAATGGAACATAGAATTTTCAAAATCAATCATGCATGATCAATTGTGTATTCATCCTTCTTACTACTGTATTTTGAATTTAGGTTTTCAGGAATCCATGCGACATTCGACGACTCCAGCACCTCAAGAACACGATGAGAGAATCATCCTACTAGAACAAAACATGCACGCCATGAGTTCCTACACAGTGCAGTCAATCATTGGCATGACCTCCTAAGTCGAGCGAATTTTGGCTCTTCTGAGCTCCAGGCAGGCGTGACTACCACAGTATCCCCGATCTCGTCTTCCCGAGCAACACTACTGTTGTGGCACATCATCAATCCATGTCAGGAACTTTTGTCATCCTGACCAAGCTTCACCTCCCACATAGGGCCATCCTGATCAAGGCCCACCTCCCACATATGACCTTCCTACACCCGGAAGGACAAATACACTTTTAGGACTGGGTTTTCGTCCTAATTTCAAAGATTATAAAGTTGCTCGGAGGAAATATTTAGCCGATAGTTCAGGGACATTGTTGTTTCCTCTCCTCGCCGTTTCATTCCCAGGCCCACCACACGTGATCCAACTCGATGACATTGATGCTCACGAGGGCTTGTCATACTTATTTTCAACCGATATCACCATTGGAGATTTGCTCGATGAAGCCCCCTTAGGCCTTTTTGTTCGTCCACTCGCTAGTAAGAGACCCTTGCCGGATTCGACTCTATACAAATGATCATTCGATGATACCCGTTTGAGATGCGTGAATGTTTGAAAAAGCCTTGTTCTGAACCATACATGAGCATGCGAGACTTGGATACTTTTGGCTGACTGTGTGAGACATGTCCAACAGTGTCACCTCTATCAAGAGTACGCAAACAAAATCCACGCGCCACTGCACGAGCTCTATTCCATGACTTCCCCGTGACCTTTCTCAAAATGGGGCATCGATGTAGTCAACATGATTTCTCACAAAGGCGCAAAATGGTCATCAATTCATATTAGCGGCGATCGATTACTTCACCAAGTGGGTAAAGGCTATCACTCTGGCAAAGACCATTGAACTTTTCATCAGCCAGGACATCATCATGCATCATGGGATGCCAAATTCAATCATCACCGGCAATGCCAGAAATCTAAATTGGTTGATGGTTTGTGATCAAGCATAAAAATTCATCTCTATATCGCCCAAAAATGAATGACGCGGTGGAAGCAACAATTAAAGGCTGACATGATAAGCTGCTTTGGGGCACTCAGGGTATACAAGACCTCAAAATGGACCTCAACAGGGGCAACCCCATTCTCCTTTTTTACGGGACCAAAACTGTGTTGCCAATTAAAGTAAAAATCTCGTCAGCTAGGATCCTCACTGAGGCAGAAATGGACAAGCCAGAGTGAGCGAGATGCAAATACGAGCAATTGAACCTCATAGAAGAAAAGTGACTCATCGCTCTGTACCACAGGCAATTGTACTAGAAATGTATGACTCGTGCATTTAACAAAAATATGCACCCGAGAGAAATACAAGCGAGCGATCTAATTCTTAGAAAAAAAAAATCCTTTGAGTCAATCCAAACTCTTGGGGCAAGGTTGTGCCTAAAATATGAAGGGTCTTATGTCGCCAAAGAGATTTTCAGCAGAGGAGCCATGATCGTTACTGGCATGGACAACAAAGAACTCCCCAATCCAATTAACGTGGATGCAGTAAAAAAAACAACTTAAAGAGCTCGTAACCAGAAAGCGAGCCTCCAAAAATGAGAGAAATTCCCGCTAAATCGAAAACCCGAAAGGGCGGTTTATGCAAAATTTAGGGAAGATGGGCATGATTAAAAATTCCTAAAAAGGGCGATCATGGCAAAAGGAAATGAATCAAATCCCTGCTAGGTTGAAAACCCAAAAGCGCGACTTAGCCAAAAAAATTAACGGAACCGAGAGGTGCGGTAAAAAGAAAAAATACTGTAGCAAAAGAAAAGAAAATCGAGAGATAAAAAAATGCTCAAAAGTGGACGGTAGTGTTTCCCACAATAGCAATAAAGAGAAGTTGTGATCGACATTAATTTGATGTTGCCTCGACAACTTGCATGGATACACCAAAGAAGGACTCCAAAGTTGATTAATGAGAAAACATGTCAAGAAGTTCGCGCAATAAGTCAGACATCTCGAGAAGGGTTTTTACCTCCAAAGTGAATTACAAGCTAATGAGCGGGGTCTTTAGATACTCAACCTCCACGAGTCATCATCAACAATCGGGACTTATAGATGTCCAATTTCCGAGAGTTAAAAAACCGACGAACAAAGCGTTTAGGTGCTCAACCTCCGCAAGTCATCCACAACTATTAGAACCTGTAGTTATCCAGCTTTTGGGAATAAAAAAAAATGAAAAGCGGGGCATTTAGGTGTTCAGCCTTCTCAAGTCATCCTCGACGATCAGGACCTGTAGTTGAGGCTTAAGCCCAGCGGCTGCGGCCGACCTGGTCGCCTGAACCGAGAGTGACCGCAACCAAGGTGGTTGCGGCCAGTAGGGGCTGAGCTGCGGACACGAAGACCGCGACCGCCCCTATTTCGGCCTCGATGGGGCTGAGCTGCGGCCACGAAGGCCGCGACCGCCCCTATTTCAGCCTTGATGGGGTTGCTTTTCCCGATTTCGATCCCGTCGCAGTCACGATGACGCTGTGGGAATTTTCCTCTTTGAATCCGACAATTTGGAAACCAACCTACTATGGCTCTGATACCAATGTTGGAAATTGATGTACAAAACACGCAATCGATTAAGGTACAACATAACACATAATTAAGTTACCTCCCTGAACGATTGCCTTAGCGGAAGCGGATCTTCCTGAGGTTGGGATCACGGTCTGTCGGACGGGAGGACACGCCACGGTTTGATGGGCAATGACCTATAATACCACAGCTACTGACATTTGTCTAAATTGTATGGCGGCAGGGCATCACTGCCATCATCGTCAGGTTTTCCAAACCCTGAGCACCCCTATATATACTGATATATAAAGGAATAGGTTTTAAGGCCAGATACACAACTGAGCTTATGTAAATGGACTCCCACTTATGGGCGACCCATTATTCTAAAACCAACAGTTATACATTCTGTCTATATGCTATGAAGATGTAAATATCAATTTTACTATCAACTACAAGTACCATGATTACATGATTATGCATGCTCGTTGAAACTACATCATTAGAAATTATGTTAAAAATATACTTTTATGTTTTGAAGTAAGCACACATCAGTATTTGAGTCTTCAATTTGTGGGGCTTAGCATTTGACCAACTGGGCAATGAGCACTACTGTCTGTCACAAGTTCACATTTTGTAGATTTATGAATATGTGCATCTGTCTGATGTAGGTAGGTCATTTTCAATTGAGTCAATGTCTAAAACTTTCGTGGTTGGTAGAGGCAGCGATATCTGGCTTTGTTTATCATCTATTTAATCCTATAGGAGTCATCAAGGTTGATGGAGTTACAATCATTCAAAAAAAGGAATTTTCTACATACATGTTTTTTTTGTTTATTCCCTTATTTAGAATTTTCTAAATCATACACCTGCACCTTCCGGGTACCTTATTAACGACATAAGTACTTTTACAATAAAAAGAGATCTAGGGCACTGAGATTTGGTTCTTGGTATATCTTAACTGGGATTTTTGAATTTGTTTCTGCAGTAAATGAAGCTGAATCTACAGTACCTAAAATACAGCTTGCTATGTGGGTACTATTTCTTTCCTTCAAGTGCACTTCTTTCTATCCCTTCTCCCACAACTCATTTTTCATTGAGTTATAGTGCACTAATTTGTTTCATGTTCGGTGATGTTTGTGTATGTTAATAGAGAGGTAGATTATGCTGTTTGCATTATGTCCTAAACGTGCAAAGTCGGTAGTCTGGTCAGCAAATTCTGAACTAATTTTTTTTTTGTCAATGCAGGATTTTGGTCAATGTGATGCAAAAAGGTGCACCGGTCGCAAACTTTCCAGATTTGGCCTCTTGAAAGAAAGTATCTTTATTCATTGTTTTTTTCCTTCAAAGTGAGGCAAAAAGTTGATATTCTTGGTGGTTGATTGACTATAAATGTACTGCAGGAGCTGCGAGTGAATAGTGGATTTGGCGGTATTTGTTTGAGGTATGTGCTTTTTACAACTTGAAACTTGAAGTGCAACTGCGCAAGTCTTACAGAGAATATTGATGACTACTATGTATCTGTTTTATGTGGTTTTCCAGAATTAATATGCTCCAGTAAATAAATAAAATCTTCATAATTGCATTTTATCTACATATTGGAGAAATATTATAATGACACTAACAGATGATCTTTGATAGTCCGGTAGGGCAACATTGTGTCTCAAGAGGAGATCATAGCTTGATCACAAGTAAAGGATTGGCAGTTGTAGATTGTTCATGGGCACGCTTAGAGGATGTACCGTTTGTGAAGCTACGGTGTCCTGCTCCACGCCTCCGTACGAAGTTTCTTATTATATCAACTATACCTATCTTACAATGCTTCTGTCTGTTAATAATATGGAAGAAGTGATAAATTACGTCAAAATGCAGTACCTTGGCTGGTAGCAGCAAATCCAGTGAATTACGGCAGACCCTGTCAGCTATCATGTGTGCACTTACATTAATCATACTCCTTCTGTAAATGGGGATTAAATGTGATGGTCCCGTGCCTTTTGCAGCGGTGAACAGGAAGTGGCAAATATTTTGCTAGGGAAGTTCAAGTGGGGTCATGCATTTCTTTCACTTAACAGGTATTGTTCCTGTTAAATAGAAATTTATAAAGTGCTATTACAAATGTTTCGGCCTTGAGCAGATGCTGACTTTGGATATTGCCTTGATGAAGGGAACTTTTGAAGGCATACTCTCAGTGTGAAAATGGTGCTGATGTTATAGCATACCAAAATGATTGGCTTGCTCAACAGACCCAGGTTCCAAAAGTTCCTTCATACGTAGAAGTAGAAGGTAATCATTTCTGTAGGAGTAAATTATGCCCTCTCTATTGCTGTAAAAAAAATGGTTCTACTTCTTAAAAGACTTGTTTTTAATGTTAATTTAGTACTTGGAGTGACAGTAGATTTCTGAGTGGTTTGTGGAGAGCAGAGACATACATGCCTTGAAGCTATTTACATTGCTCCCTGAATTCCTGGTAGTGTTGGTGGCTGTTACAGTTTCAAGTTTGGCATTGAAATGCTACAACTTTTTTCCATTTCTTCTTTTTATTTGATTTGCAAAAAAAGAGATCAAAATATTGAAAATGGTTTTCCATTTCAAGAAAGATTAAAATGCCTGTTTGAATGCTAGTACGCTTAGTCTTTCAGTTATTTACTCATCTCGTGTATCATCGTATTGATGAGACAGCACGATGCCGCAGCAGTTTATTTTTGCTGCATAGGAGTGTATTTTTTTGTGTGTTTGTGTGGTGAGTTCTTGAGGATATATGACCACTACTCTTCTTCTTCACAGGTGAGGCGTCTGCATCAGATGATGCCTCTGCAGATTCAGACGATGGGCTTCCTCCTCTTGAAAGGAACATGAATCATCTCGATTTGGATGATAGTGAAGAAGACGAATAGAGTGAGTAATAGAATGTTGGGTTTGGTTTTTATCCTTCTGTCTTTCTTTTTCTTTCTATGGAGTGAAGTGAACTGTTGGTGTGTTAGTTCAGCAAGAAAATGTGCTTAAATGGATGTAATTCGTACTTTATTTTTCAACATGTTATTTTTTTATTATTTACGTGACTGCTAAAGAAAAAAATTAACCAAGTAAATCAATAAATATCACTTTGATACTTTGTCTTTTTCAAAACCTAAGTCCAACATCAACCAACATAATACTATTACGGTGCGTTTGTTTGGCGGAATTCGGAATACGGAATACGGAATAGGAATTGGGAATAAGGAATAGGAGTTAAGAATATGAAGTTGTTGTTTTGATGGAATTGAATAAAACGGAATAAGAAATTCTGTTGTTTCTTTGGTAGAATTGTGTATGGAAAAGGAATGGAATGTGGTAAAATGATATATTTGCCCCTCTTTGTATATGTATAGTATATAATTCATATAATTTGTATTAATTAATTTTAAAAATTAATAATAATAAAAACTTAAATATAATTAATTAATAATAATAATAATAATAAATTATTTAATTCATTTTAAAGAACAATTCTTTGTATCTCCATAAATTTTAATAATCCACAATATATCGAATCTTCATAACCGTAATCGTTTTCTCAAGAATCTTTACAATATCAACCCGATCGATTTCTCAAGAATCTTTCTACTCCCAATGCTCAATATTGATCCCAAAAATGATCAAACAACATCCACACACTACAACAAACTATGGACTTAACCGTACCTGCCACACATTACAACAAACTAAACACTACCCCTAAACAACATTATTAACACTTCAAATTATCCGATAGCACACAAACAAACCATCACAACCACATTATTACCAATGTGACGAACAAACTACACGAACGAGGTGCTTCTTGAAACCTAAGACAACAATTACATCACGATGAAATCTGCATAAACATCACAAAAACAGAATTACAGTACTTAATAAGCATGCTAGTAAAACTTCATTTGGATTAAGACAATTTTAGACGTTTGGTTTATTTCATCCAACACCATACAACATCAAGCCTTACACATTCACATAAAATTTCATATAAACCAGCTACCAAAACAAGTTCACTAACAGATAGTAAAAGCTAAGTTCTATCACAACCTAACCAAATCAAGAGATTTGTAGAACAAGGCAAATTTTGGAGCTGAGTTCGCTAGATTCATCATCCATGCCTCTTTTTGTACATTGTGGCAAAGAACTAACAAGCTTACTGAAATCTCGTTATCACACGTTCAATTCTTTACTCTTGAATAAGCTTAAAGAAGCCATAGGCTGTATAAACTATAAAGAACTTATTATGTAATTTAAGACCCAAAGATGAGTCGTTTAATATAGTAAACTACAATACAATCACGATCTGCACTTCCCAATCATATTGAACTTCTACAACTACATCTTAATATACCTCTCAAAGCCTCTCATAATGTATTTATACTACTAAGTATACTGCGTGATCTAATTGCCAAGTCATATTTATCCTGTGAAAGGATATTCATAATGTTCTGATCCGATTGGTTCAAACTCCATCAGACCTATATCATAAACTAAAATGCCAGCCCACTCAGAGATCTAGGGATCGTAGAATAAACATCAAGTATAAAAGCATAAGGCATGCACAAGCATAGTATGTATGTAGAGCTTTATTTGAGAGAGAGCAATATTCGATGAAAACATTGAAAAGCAAGGAAACATACAGATTGGTAGAGGGTCCTCTGTTGCAGCAAATTCGTGTACAGAAAGTGGCAATGATCCCAACCACAACAAATATCAGGGATGTCACCACGAAACCCATCTCTGATTTCACTAAAAATCAATAGAAATCAATGGAAGGCAACGAATTTGGTTGATCCGTATCGTAATTGAAGCCGATTCAGGTTGGCAATCAGCCGAGCAGCAGCAAATCTGTAACCAGAAACTCAAATGACAAGAATATGAGAGGAAAATCCAATATGCACGAAATGCTACAAGAATCATACATCAATTGATGGGGTATCCGCTTATTCTATTGGCTGGTGATTTGGATATACCTGAAATGATAGGGGAAGCTTTTCACCGAGAAATTAAAGTGAAGGAGGAAGCTTCCGTGGCGAAAGAAACCAAAAACGAAGACGAGAAGATGGAGCTTCGTCACGGGAGACTTCATGAAGATGAAGAAGAATCGAAGCATACCTGAAGACGAAGGCTCGAAGGAGAATCGAAGGTCCTGGAGCTTCATGAAGACGAGGAGGAGCAGAGGGAAGGTTTCGGTCCAACACGAACACGAGGAGGCCAGTTCTGTCGAGGGCACGCTCAGGATTTCTACAAAAAGACGAGGGCAATTCAGTCATTTGGCAGCTGATTTCGGATTCCGACCCGTGTGGGCTTAGGAAATCCGAGGTTTTTACCCGGATTCCCTAAGCCCGGACCGCACGGAATCCACAAGCAAGGAATGACCAATTCCATCAAACGAACATGGGCTTACAGAATCCGTAAGCCCAAATCCGTGGCCATTCCTGCAAACGAACGGGCCATTAGTTAACGTCGACTTGAAATACTCGAATTTTTTACTTAACATATACTTGAAAAAATAAATAAATATGAAAACATCATCAACTTTTAAAAAAATACGAAAGTATACCTACCCGCGAATTACATATTCACGGGTGAACATAAAAAATATCACCAACAAATACGATTTGCGGATGTGCAATCTCTAAGAGATCAATTTGCTTTTTCCATTGCTGTTTCTCTATCCAATCTCCACGGTTTGCTGTTTCTCTTTCCAATCTCCACGTTTTATTGATGTTTCTCTATTTCAATCATTTTTTTTTTCATGTTTTGCTGCTGTTTTCTCCATGGTTTGATACCAACTTATTCCACCAGTGAATGAGATTTGCAGATACGACCTATATGTTCATCCGCGAATTTCATTCGCGAGTGGTAAAAAACAAAGGTAGATATACTTTTGTATTTTTTTACAAACTGATGATATTTCCGTATTTGTTTATTTTTTTGGGTATATATTGGTAAAAAATTGAAATACTCTCTTATCAGTCGTGCATAGGGATGTCAATGATTAGAGTATGGTACGAGTACGTCAAATACCATAACCGTACCATATTTTTAAATTGCATACCATAAGTATAACCATTACGAGTATAATTTTCAATACTATAATCATCTTCATAAATCATGATTATTAACCACGATTTTAACCGTGTACCCATTACCACCATGTGAAATGTAATAGAACATTATAATTGTTATCTTAATAAATACATAAAGTTATGTCACAAACAATA
This sequence comes from Chamaenerion angustifolium, assembly GCA_946814005.1. Taxonomy (NCBI): domain Eukaryota; kingdom Viridiplantae; phylum Streptophyta; class Magnoliopsida; order Myrtales; family Onagraceae; genus Chamaenerion; species Chamaenerion angustifolium. The sequence continues at coordinate 31,772,840 of OX328268.1, forward strand.
AAAATATTCAACATTAACATCATTCAAACTTAACACTAATTAATATCATTTAACATTTACATTATTAAATTACAGTTCACATTGGAGTTATAGATTCGTGAAATCTGAAATTGAAAATTCTACTTCTGTTATTAATATTTATGAATATATTAATATTAATATTAAATTATTATTATTATATTTATATAATAACCATGATTATAACCTGAGTATGACTAAAATACCATAACCATAATAATTATAGATAGAAAATTCATCAACATAATCGCACCACACTATATTAATACGATTAATCATATAAAAAATAATAATTTATTCACGAATTTGAATTTTTCACCGCGCTATTATCAACACCAGTGTAATATTGTCAACACCAGTGGTGCACCAATCAGATTCCAACATGCCAAAAAAACTAGAAAACCCGGAAAACTCTCGTTAGGAGGGAGGGCATTTGCGGTATTTTATATAATGAATTTCTGCACCGTAGCCATCTCCTACTTCTCACCCGCATTCCGATTTTTGATTCGATAAGGTGCGGAAGGTAGCGCAACAGCAGTAGCAAGAGGTTACCAAAATACATTGCAAAAACCCTAAAAGGTTCGTATTCCTCCAATCGGACACAGCTCTTCCACCAAATGGATTCATCTTTTTCACTCTCTTCTTCTTCTTCTTTTTCCGAGTTCTTCTTGTGTTCATTTCTGTGATCTTTTGTGTTTTCAAGGCACAGAGATCGAAAGGAAGTAGAGACCTGGGGTTTCGGCGTTGAGCTGAACTTATTCATATTAACATTCGTGCTTGAATGATCTGAAATTAGGGTTCTGCTTCTCAGGAAAAGACTGTCTGCGTAGCGATTCTCGTGTAAGGTTGGAGCTTGACTTATCCCTCTATCTCTACCACTCTTTGTAGCACTCGCAGGACTTTCATGACATGCATTGCGATTTCGAGTTTCCTTTGCCCTGCACTGGAGATGATTTGATATTAGATTGTGTTTCTAATGGTTTATGTTCATATATGTATGGGAGTGATGATTTTGCTTGCGTAAATGCTGAGATATTGATAAGCATATGGTAATTTTGGTTGATAATCAATGGGGCCGTGGAGGGATCGAAGGGAATTGTTTCCTCCTCAATTAATCTCAATGACAAGAAAAAGTAGAAGCTCACATCTCATTCTGTAGCCATTGTGAAATCTTTTTAAATCTCTAGATAAGGATTTATCTATATGGCTTATACAGTTCTACTTTCTAGAAGTATTCATATTGGCGCACTTGCTTATTATGCCAAGTTAGATTTTGTATAGGCAACATTATTATTATTATTATTGCCTGATCAGTTTTTCCAGTGTATGTTTGATGGTTAGTTTGTGGCAGATTTGCTTATTACCTAATCATATGGCAGGTTGAGGTTAGCCTGCATAAATAGAAGATGTCGTCATATCCGATTCTTGACAACAAACCCATTGATCAATGGAAAGTAGTAGAGTTAAAAGAAGAGCTCAAGAGGAGGAAATTGGCTACAAAAGGTTTGAAGGATGATTTGATTAAGCGGCTTGATGAAGCAATTCGCATTGAAAGGGAGAATGACGAGAATGAGATGCAAGAAGATAGTGGAAACGACTCTGGTGCTCAAGGTGAAGCTGAAACAGATGCGGAGTCTGTTTCTCAAAGCGAGAAAAAGATGGCCAAAGAAAGGGATAATGCTGAGAAGGTGGGTGATGATGTAGTTAATGTTGATCCAAAGGAAACTGTGAAACAATTAGATCCTCCAATACTAGAAAATGAAATTGTTGGTGCCGGTGATGATGAGAAAGTGGAGGATCAAGTTTCTACAGTTTATGTTATGGATGGAGTACCTTTGAGTGAGCAAGATACACAGACTCCTGAAAAACAGGAGAATGGGGCTTCAAAAATTCAGATGGAGAGTGTCGATTTGAAGCATCAGGTTGTGACCGAAGATGTGAAGCCTCTACCAGAAGATGCCATCCTTGATTCAGCTTCTCGGAACAACCAGGTATCTGAGGTCATACCGAATGTAGGGTTTCAAGTAAAATCTAATTCTGTTTCTTCTGCTTCTCTGTCAACTAATGAAAAAAATGAATTTAAGGATAATATAATTGTTGATAATGCCAAATTAGAGCTAGATGTTTCTAAGCCGGAGATGGTGAAACCATCATCCAGCGATACCGTCCCAGTTGATGGCAAATCACATTCTATGGATGTTGAGGAGCCACATGAGATCAAGGTAGCTGTTGAAGATAAGGATGACATGCATAGTTTGAAAGAAGTAGAAAACAAGAACAATGAAACTGCAGATATAGGCCATCATGAGAAGTTAAATTTAGACCTTACTTCTGGTGAAGATACCATGGAAGAGGATGTGCCTGAAAAGCATGTTAATTCGAAGAATGATGGAGTCAATGATGGAAACGAGAAGATTGACATCACTGTTGCGAAGGAGGAAATTCATGTTCTTGTTGTTAGTGATGTTGAGAAGGAGGTCAAAGTTAACCAACAGACAACAAAGCTCAGTGGTATGTTTACAGCTGTTTGATCATTTTGGTATTTTGCATATTATCCTTTAGCTCTATTAATGTGACTAACCTGTAATTTTTCAATTTTTTACTTGACCATACAGTTGTCAATAAAGAAATTGCAGATATGGTCTATGCTGAAAAGTTAAATTTAGACCAAATTTCTGCCGAAGACACAATGGAAGATGATGCTCCAGAAAAACATGTTGAATCGAAGTACAATGGAGTTGAAGTTGATAATAGAAAAGAGAAAAATGAAACTACTGTTGTGAAGGATGGAAATCCTGTTCTTCTTGTTGGAGAGGATGAGAAGGATGTCAAAGTTAAGCAACCAACAACACTTGTTGAGAAAAGAAAGCTCAATGGTATGATCTATAGCCGAATATCATATTTGTCTCCAGGCTATCATGGTCTTAGCTTTATTAATGGATTCAAAACTTTAAATTTAGCAATTTTAGATTGTTTTCTTTTTCCGCAAAATTCAGCTAGTAAATTGCAAATTTTTCAAAAGTTCAGCTAATAATTTGCACAAAAAATATAATAAGATGATAAATAAATGCAAAATTTTGTTACGTTTAGTAGTTAATTGGAAAGACCTAGTAAATTGCAACTTTATTTAAAGTCAACTAACAATTTGTTTCAAAGAAAGTTTAACTATCAAATTGTTCAGACTTTCGAAATATAGATAGCAAGTTGGTGCTTAACTATTTAATATATCATTCAAGTTTTGATGCTAGTAGACACTTCTTTTTCAGATCAACTATCAAATTGTTCAGACTTTCGAAATATAGATAGCAAGTTGGTGCTTAACTATTTAATATATCATTCAAGTTTTGATGCTAGTAGACACTTCTTTTTCAGATCAAGGTGGCGTCGGTAGTAATGAGCCGATAAAGAGGCAGCGGAAATGGAAGACGGAGACCCTTAAAGTTCCTGAGGCACAAGGTTCAAGTGTTTCACCTTTGACTACGCCAAAGGAACAGCTTGAGATCCCCACTTTGAAGCGTCACTTCTCCAAATCTGATTCTCCAGCTAGTGATAATGCCCCTAAGGAGCGTGTTGGTAGGTTCTTATTCCTTAAGGACAAATATTTGAAAGAATATGTTCTTCACACTCTTTATCTAATCTCTTCCACTGTCCTTTCTCTTGAACAGTCCCACCATCACAGAAGCCACTTACTGATTCACTAAGGATAGATAATTTTCTGCGGCCCTTCACCCTCAAAGCTGTTGAAGAGCTTCTTGGGAAAACTGGAACTACGAAAAGCTTCTGGATGGATCATATCAAGACCCACTGCTATGTTACTGTAATTTATCTCCCCCGATCTCCCTCTCTCTTTGTTTTTTATGTGCGTTTTCACAATTTAAGAATTCTATGTTATAATTTTTTGTGTTTGATCAGTACTCCTCAGTTGAAGAGGCCGTTGCGACACGAGATGCTGTTTATAATCTGCAATGGCCCCCAAATGGAGGGCGTCTCCTTGTGGCAGATTTTGTAGATCCCCAGGAGGTCAAATCTCGTCTTGAGGCCCCCAAACCTGCCCCAACAGCTGCTCCTGTCCCTACTAAGTCTGTTTTACCGCCACATCTGCCGCCGCACCGCCTCCAGGCAGTTCCTCCTCCAAAGCAGCAGCAGCAGCTGCCTCCGCCACCACCTCCTGCCAAAGCAAGAGAGGAACTCGTGTATCTCCCACCACCACCTCCTCTTCCTGAAAAAGTTGAACCAACAATCCTCACCCTCGATGTTCTGTTCAAGAAGACAAAAGCCACTCCTCGGATCTATTACTTACCTCTGTCGGAGGAGCAAGTTGCTGCCAAACTCAATGGTGATAATACTAAGATTTGGAGGGGTAAGCCCTAATAGGTAGTATCTTGGCCTTGTAATGGTGTTATCTTTCTAGCTGTGCTGCTGTTGTTTTTAGTCCTTTCCGGTGACTGGTTGACAATGAATCTTTTGTGCATTCTGTACTGGCAGAGGTGACCGAATTCTGTAGATCTTAAATCTGTTCTTGTTGCTTCCTAGCCGTCGTTAGACCATTCTATCTGTCACTTTTGAAATAGTTGCTACGTTGTGAGTTTCGTTGCATTATATTGTTTCGTTAAGACTTAAATTGATTTGTTTGTTGTTCATATCCATTATCCAAGATCTACAATCCAATTGCCCTGACCTTTCTTTCACATTGCTGTCCACACGAAATCTCCATTGTTGGAGCTTCAACATAGTTAATTCCCGAGGCGACGTTCTAAAACGTTCCAAAGTTTCCTATCAGTTGCAATGATATGGTAGCTACTGCTGGTAGATGAAGAATTTTAGCATTTGTGATCCGACTTATAAGTTAGTTACGAAACAAGGAATTAATGAGAGGATATCAATCATATTTTAATTTTACTATTAAATTTTAAAAATCACAAATAATTCAAAAATAAGTACATGAATAAATTTAAATATTTTGATAAAAAAATAAATAAATTTAAATATTATATACGTATACTTAATCATATTTATGAGTATATTTGCAAATCAGTAGTGTTTAGATACATATATTAACATTGTCTGAAGATATAAGAGTTGTTTAAAAACATAATATATTAAGGTTAAACTCATTATAAATCGTTTAATCGTATCGGTCTTAATTTTATTGTAATATGAGTTTTTATATTCGCTTCCTATCTATATGTCAATGGAGCAAACTGTTTGCTAGAACGAAAAATTAAAAGAAAAAAACGGTCTTCCAAAAGGTCTATTCTGAGTTTAAGACCGATCGGGTGTTTTTTAATATATTAATTCCCGATTGGATAGACGGAGGTAAGAGCGAGGGAGTCGAAGTTGATGTGCTTGATGATGGTTGCTGAGTCTCTAATGAAAGAAAATCTGGTGCAATCAGATTACTACTAGAATACTAACTCGTTGTCCGACTCGATCAAAATTGTGCGGATTGATTAGCTTCGCAGGCTAAGCAGGGGACGTGTCCACCGGATTGGGTCGAAAGACCGCCTTCCCCTCTTGTATAGTTACTTATTTCGGATTTCCCTTTATACTCGAACTTTGATTTAATGAATCTGAGTAAATCAGGTTGTTAGGCCAAAAAAAGAAGAAGATTAATACTAGAATATACATTTCGTACATTTAATGTACTATATTTTTTTGTCCCCTTATCAGAAGAATATGAAGTATCGCCTTTTGTTATCCACCTGGCATTGCTATGTTTTTTTTTCCCTTATCAGAAAAATATGAGGTGTCGCCTTTTGTTATACACCCGGCGTCGCTCGCATCGCATGCTCCCGAATTTCGATTGGGTTACAGATTCGAGTATCGATATCATAAGGTGTTTAATCGAAGGACATAACAGAAGGGAGCAGTATGTATGGTGTAAGGATTAAAGGTTGATGGTCTGTCAGTCTCTGGTATATTATTGAAATAAAAAAATAACACAGTTTTGATATATAATTAAATTTGTGAAAGTGAATAATTAATCCTATTTTAAAACATAATTAACTATCTAATCTAGTAATATAAAATAAGTGTGACAAAGACAATACGAATCAAATATAAGTGATTACTTAAGAAATTGGCAAATTTAATGTCGCGGTGTTTATAAGGAGCGACTGTCCTTGGAAGATAATTACAATCCTGCCACTACTTTTCCGTTACAGCTAAACAGTATCTAGTCGGTGGAACGAACAAGGAACCCTACGCGATTGGGTCGCATCATCATCAGAACACGGCACCGCCTTTGATTCCTGCAGGATGGACCTTCATCTTTTTCTTCATCAACGATAATGATCCTAAAAAAGAAGAAGAAGAAGAAGAAGAAGGGATTCCTCCTTGTTCCTTCTGTTCTGCAGCGTCGTCGTTGCCACCTCTCTCTGCGGCGGCGGCAGCTCGGTTATCTTCACGGCGTATTCGGCTAATCAGTTTCTCTTCTTGCCGCTTCTGCAACACGAGAACCCTAGCGTAACTTGCAGCAATGGAAGTCATGGGGGAGACGATAGAGAGGATGATTTTTTTTTTTTGATCAATAGAGAGGATGAATGGATGGAGTTAATTTATGAAATGAAAATATGTAAAGGTTCGATGAAGCAGCAGCCATATATAATAATATCGCAGCGCCACTGAGCTTTCTCAAAACTGGGGTAGGGTCGGTCGCCTTCGGTTTTACCGTTTTAGCACGTTGTTTTTGGATGGGATAAGGAGGAGATGGCCAATGGTTTAATTGAAAGCTAGTATGAGTTTATTATTATTCTAAGGCAAAAAAAAAAAAAAGAGTTTATTATTATTAAGCCTAACTTTGGAATTTTGGATCAAACTTGTAGGATCACGTACTTTGGTAGTACTCGGTTCGGAGAGTTTCAGGTCGGTTTCCTTGCTGCTCCAATGACCTTCACATAAGGAAAGTCGGGGAGTTCCTGTTGTTTCCCCCTTCAACGATTAAGTAAGTCAAAAGTTCGTTGAAAATAGAGTAAATGCAAGAAGATTTGGTAGAGAGTATTCAATGTAGCATTAAACTCAGAAATGGGGTGGGTGAGAGTATTTATAACCCCCGCCTCTAACCTGATTTGGGTCAGCCCTAACCCTGATCATACCAGGTGTCATCTGATTAAGTGACCATGGTTGGGTGCTCATTAATATGGTGAGTGGACAGATGTTTTTGACATACCGTCCTTTCTGTCTTTTTGGTCAGACATGTCTCTATCATCCTTAAATGACCATTCATAGGTCACGGGGTGCCGTATCGGGGGTTGTCGACACTCGATTATCCCCCTGACACACATTGTACCTTGTGCCATCTTGTTCCCTGTACGAAGGGAGCTAAGGGTGGAAGGTACTTCGATTGGTGGCACGCCACTGAAGAGGGGCACACCATTCTGGCTAGATACAGACGCGCCAACTGGGTTTAGGGTGTCACCCTAAGATGTCTTCATTAATCAGTCTTCGGAAGTTCACATGTATGGCGCACCATTGTGGTTCCTCAAGTGTCTAAGGTGTCGCCATGGACATATTTTTGTGGGACATGGCTAAGACCAACCTTGCCTTCAGACTATGGTCATATGTGGCACGCCCCTTCGTCTAGCTAGTAGCAGCGCTACCATTTCTTTCGGGTCGAATCAGATCTTGATCGCCCGAGAGATGTCGGGTCAGGACCCAACATCTTGCCCCCCAAGCCTAGGGTGAGCGGCACTCGCCCTTGGCTTTGATAATGCTGTCGAGGGCGACGCTCTGGATTGTAACTCTAATTATAATATTGTCCATTTATAAGTCCGAGATGGCTCGCCTCATGTGGCGGCACCCTTTTCACTTTATCAAGCCATCTTGGGGTTTCTTCCATAACTATGAAGGTGCCATAAATTCTCTACCTAACAAAATCCTTGCATCCTTTCATATTTTGGTGTCGTCCCAAAAATGGTGCGCCATTTTGTACTCTATGGATTAGTGTCCTTTAAGTTGTCCATCTGTCTCGTTTTTTTATGTTCAATGCATTGTCACACAATTATGGTGTTTTGACATCATGATGACACCATTTCAAATTTTGAATTTCCAACAATCCGAGTGTGACACGTGGATGGCTTCTCTTGCAAGCCATGTAATTATCGAGAAAATTCTTCGGTTTCCAAGGTCGGTTTTAAGGAAACCATACCAAAACTATTCGAGCCGTCACCTGGTTCGGTTGAGAAAACCAAACCGAAGCAATCGAATCGTCACTTCATCTTTTGCAAATGTTAATTTCTTCTCTATTCCACCATTTTCGGACCTTCATCAGAAAACTGAAGCTTTCTCTTTCTAAAATCCTCCCACTTCTCTTTAAAAATTTGAATATTTTTGAACACTTCTCCCGATTCCTTCCTCGATGTTTGAGACGCTCTTTCAAACATGAACAAGATAGCTCGGTGCGCCTCATTCGACGACTGAATCCATTGACGCCTAAAATACTTGCATCACCTCATGTTGCACGAAGGCTAGAAAACTCCTTGGTCAGGTGAGGACAGTTGTCCGTTCTTCCCTCTTGGGTTTACGGACCCGAAGCCCAATTTCATTTCCAAAGCCATTTTCAAAAAAGACGTCGAGGAATCGAGAATGGACAAGAGCTATTGCCCTCGGTACCATATTCTCGATGAGGCGGTTTTTCATAACCCTCACCCTATGAGCGGTCCTCAATCGAGCGAGGAAATCGTTTTCCCCCTTCAAATTGATGCGGGGTTGCAATTTCCTTATTGACCCGAGTTGGTGGAAATGTGTACCTACTATGGAACTTCTCCTACCCAATTCTTCTCAAACGCTCTTCGCGTTTGGGTCAGTTTCAAAGTGTTTTGTCATCAACGTTAATACCCGTACTCGTCTACCCTTTTTCGTCATTTTTATCGTCCTGACTCCAACCATTTCAGTGTTTTTCTTTTTGTTTTCTGTAGTCCCTATGTGAATAGTCGGTCATGAGACACTTCTCGTCCAATCGTCCATGGTTTTAAAACTCAAAATTCCATTTTGAAAGACTGGTATTTGTTCTTTAAGGGGGGCGCCTCGTGGTGTCTTAACACCAAAGCCTTACGCGACCCACTTCCCTCTGCGGAGGAAGTTTTAAAATCGGACGTGGAGGCGCTCTCTCAAATAGTAGTTGAGCATGAACATGGCAACACCGTTTATATCTCCAAAGCGATGACCGAGGAAGATTTAAGGCGCGCTCGCATTTCATCAGTACAACGTCGCCCTTCTACACCACGCCGGGTAATAACTCTTCCCTTTTGCAGAGAAAGATTTTGCGTGTCTCACTCATGCGTTTACTATTATTTCGGAACAAAAGCGTCACAAAAAGGAGAAAAGGAGTGCAAGGAGCGCAAGTCATTAAAGAGTGGCGACACTCCGCAAGTCGTCAAAGAGGGCGGCGCTACAGGAGCAAGAGATGCCCAAACGCCTCGAAAAGGCTGTCGAGGAGTAGAAGGGGAGTGCCTCCTTTTACATGGATGCGGCCATACTGTGTCACTCTACCTTCATGAACGTCTACAGCTCGATCGAGGAATACTTAAATAACTTCTTCCCTGATTTCGACCTGGCGCGCCTCTAATGCATGAAGAGCTTTCTGGAGATGCGGCGCAAGGAGAAGGAAGCAGATGAAGACTTCAAGAGCGGTGCGGAATCTTCTTAGGCATCTCCTCCTTCTCCCCTGAAGGGCGCGCCAGAGCAGAGCGAAGATCTGCTTCCCCTCCCGTCAGATCAACCACTACTTCAAGATGATGCGGCGCCAATAGATCAACTCGTAGAGTATTCTGTACTTTGTTGCTTTCGTTGGGTTTTTCTCTTTTTATCAGCGACGCCATTTTAGCTATTACCCTTAAAGAACGATTTTTGTGCTCGAGGTTGGCGTCGTTTTTTCATTATTATTATTATCCAAAAGATTGAATACATCGGTCTGACCCGAGTATAAGTTGGAATAAACATTTATTGTGTTTTTTTTTTTAGTTTATTGTGTATTTAGAATTATGTTTGGCATTTGTATTTTTTTATATTGGATATTTGGTATGATATTAGTATTTTGTTTTGTATTGGATACTTGATAGAGTATTTGCATTGTATTTTGTATTTAATTATTTGTTTTTAGAGAAGAAATCGATCTATGATCAAGACCGGACCAAGTCAAGCAAGATCGATTCAGACATATTTTTTAGACAAATTCGGACTCAGAATTAGTGCTCCAAGCATGAATCCAAAATTTCTGGCTCTTAGTTTTTTTTTTATATAGAAAAATCTGTCTCGCTGATACTAAGCTCACCCCTAATATATAGTGCTTACCATGAGATAATGTAAATGTATATTATTTTATTTTTTGTATGAGATATATTAGTTTGTCTACCATCATAAATTATATTATTATATGTTTATTGATTGATTGATGATGAGTTTTTAATGTTTGAGTAACTATCTTTTCTCATAATCTCCACTAACCTTCCAAATCAATCTCCCAACTCCAATAATTTAATTTGATCTTCTGGACAAAGTGGTCGACCCCATACAAATAATTCAATAGTTATCCATAAGAATTAAGAACTACATGTGAAAGGTGGACACACACATCGTCATAATGCAGTACTTCACTGTCGTTAGTTTGGGACAGCACTTTTCGCCCCCAACCCCTTTATGTCGGCTTTTAGTTGCGGATTGTCCTTTGTATACGAACCATTTATCTTCTGATGAAGTGATATAAATGTAGTTCTTTTGGCCAAAAAAAAAAAAAAAAAGTTTGGGACAGCACACACTTGTTCATTTAATTATGTACTTATATATATATATATATATATGTAATATGAAAAAAAGATTTTAACGAAATTACAAAGAGAAAAATAGCTATTTTATGACTTTATTATAAAAGGCATACATATAATTGTAATGTGCATCCTAATATTACAAAATATTCTTGCATTCAGTCTTTTTTATAAAGAAAATATAATTAAAAAATATAATTAGAAAAAAGTATTAAAAACATTTTTATTTTAAAATAAGTATACACACATTATAGAGGTTCGAGTTGTGCCAAAAATAAAGCACTTTAAGGTGGCAGAGCATGGTACAACTAACTGCCTAGATACCGTGTTATTTGTTTTTCCCATTTCTAATGTTTGGTTAGAAATTTAATTATATGTCTACTAAAAAATAGATATTTAAATTGCGATTCGAACTACGCAAAGAATATTGAATTTCAACTTACACATTGACCATACGTTGTGTCCTAAATTGATATATAAAGTTTGACTTAAAAAAACTCAACTCAAACCATTTAAGTCAAAACTTTACACTGTTAACGACATTTATGACCAAATTTAATCATCTACCTATTGTATTTTTTTATAGTTATGTATATAATTAAAATTTTAACCTCACATCGTTTGTCCTATAATTTAACTGGAACAATAAAATGATCTAAGTGAGAAATTTAATTGTATACTTACTCAAAAAAATTACGGTGCATTGAATTACAACATAAATAACGCTAACGACATTGAATTTCGACTTTCGAGTTAACATTACACTACAATAGATGAAATGTTATACATACATATAATGTGTGTATAAAATTTAGTCTATCGTATCGTACGGTTAGTTCGAAAGTCGAAACTCAACGTCATTCATCTCAATTATGTTGTAATCCAATTATCTATGTAATGTAATTTTTTTGAGTAAGTATAAAATTGAATTTTTCACCTAGATGATTTTGTCATTCCATTTAAATTATAGGACAAACAATGTTAGGTTAAAAAATTAATTGTATACGTAATTAAAAAAAAATTAGAGTAGTAGATAATTATTTTTTGTCATAATTGTTGCTAACAGGATAAAGTTTCAACTTAAAAGGTTTTAGTTGAGTTTTTTTAAGTTAAATATTTATATCTCAACTTAGTACACAACGTATCGTCAATCTGTAAGTTCAAATTCAATATCGTTTGTTTCGTTAGGATTGTAATTCTAATATTTACATATTCTATTTTTTTTTTCAATGGATACATAATTTAATTTCTAACCAAATATTGTTTGTCATAAGAAAAAAAAACTACTTAAGTAACATGTTACTGTAAGATATGAGTTGTGCATTTTTTTTGGCAAAAGTATGAAAAAGATGTAACATGTTTGACCAAAGTGGTAAAAGTAACACAATGTTTGTTTTTGATGCAATATGTTTGGTCTTGTTGTTTTATGATGAAATCCGTTTGTGGCCGTTAAAAATTCCTTTAATACCACACATGTCTTGCACATGACTTCTTTTTGGTGTGAAATTCCTCAAATGCCACTTACTTATTCACTGCTATTATTAGGGCCGACAATGGTGCGGTGAAAAACCCATAACCATGGTTATAACCGTTATTGTTTAAAATGGTTAACCATACCATTATGGTGTGGTGCGGTTATTGTGATGAATTTTCTACCCATAATGGTTATGGTTATGGTATTTGAGTTATACCCATGGTTATAACCATGGTTATTATATAAATATAATAATTAATTATTATTAATAAACTAATATATACTAAATAATGGAAGTTAATGTACATACATGTAATAAATAGCTATGATGCTAGTTTTTAATATTTTTTATTGTTGACAATATAGATTTATGTATTTTTTTTAAATAGAATTTTCGGTATTTTATTATATTATATGTGTGGAATAAATATGGGTATACGGGTAAAACCATGGTTAATAACCAAGGTTATTTTAATGGTTATAGTATTGAAAATTGTACCCGTAATGGTTATGGTTATGGTATATGGTTTAAAAATATGGTATGGTTATGGTATTTGTCATACCCGTACCATACCCTAACCATTGCCAACCCTAGCTATTATATGCAGTCTTCCCTCCATGCTTGTTCAAAGTGTTCATCCGTTTTCTTCTCGAAGTGTTTCGCCCCTGTACGAATCCCGAAATGTCCGACCCCTCCTTGCCGAATCTCCTGCTCTTTCAACAACAATGGCACCACAGTACTCAACCAGCTATTCATCCAGCTTGAAGTCACATGTAGAGTACCAGTCGTGGAGTTCCTACTGTGGGTTCACCACGCATGCGAAACCCGCTTCCACATGGAAGAATTTTAGTTAAATGTTTTATGGGTGTCCCAATTATAAGGTATGTTTGCCGATTTGTTTGATTTTGAACCTTAATTTTAGTATCAATTGGAAAATCACTCTCAAATCTCTCTTTAAAGCCTTAATTTTGAGTGTTTGGGGTGCAGAACCACGGTTGTAACTATTTTGAGTGGTGTAACCCCCAATGTGCATATACGAAGGATGGTAGTAACCAAATTTCGAGATATGCATGGCAAGATTGAAGACGAAGTTGTTCTTGTACGTAAGAGGGAAAAGATGTTGATTACTGTTGTTGGAGTGTTTGTGGTATTGTTGTTTCCTGTAATCCTAAAATTGGTTACTGATTGAAGTGTTTTAGGATGTGTATTTCAAGTACTTATGTTTGCGTAACGTAGCGTCTTTTAGTTAATTATGTTTATGTATTGTCGGTTCCTGATAACATATGTTTTGTAAGCGTTGGTATTTCATGAAAAATGTTTGTTCACAAATTGAAAGTAGATGTACTATGTTTTGATTGACTAGACAAAAGTCTTCGAATAAAACCCAATAGAATTCGACATGAACTTAAAAACCTGTCCCACAACACATACAACCACAAAATCACCTAGATCCATAGTTAACTGTCATTCAGTTTGAGAAATTACCAACTTACAATGCCAAGTTCACCCTAAACACAAAACCTAACCTAACGCCTCAAAGTGACAGCATAACCAATAGTATGCGTAATTTCAAAATGGCATCCAAAATAATATCAACTAATTTAGGTCCTGCAGACTTAATATCTTTATTGAATCAGATATTTGGTCTATTTGCTTGACTTGAAACGAGGGGAACTCCTTGACGACATTGTTGACTTCTTAGGAATAGTCTTCTTCTTCAGTGTGATGGTCTGCAAACGCATATCAACTAGGGTTAATTACTTAATTGGTTACACATGTTTCACCATTGTGCAGAATGGTTACACATGTTTCAAAATGTGATTAATTGGTTTTGCCATGTGACTAATTGGTTACACATGTTTATTAGAATGTGACTAAATGGTTAATCCGTTAAAAACCGTCAATTTTTCCGTCAAATTCGCCTGTGCGTAACACGTGAGCCCTGTTTAAACAATTTACGCTTCTGCAAAGACCATTATGCCCTTCTGCATGAGCCCGTCCCCTATTTTCCCCCATTTGATAGTTCTCAACTTCATTTCTGTTTCGGTTTTCTTCACGCTTCCAGTTGCAAAGGCTCCACCTCTTCCGATTGCGCTCAAGCTCTGTACGAAGACTTAGGTATCCTCTGTCCCTTACCTCTCTTCTTCATACGTTTGCGGCGTGGTTGTTTTGCTATTTGCGGCTCAGGCTCGACTGGATCAGCTTAAGCAAGCTTGGGTACGGTACCTTGATCTCAGAGTGTTTTCCTTTTTAGTTTTTAGGGTCTGAACTGGTCTTGCCATGGGTTTATTAAGGTTTATATCGATTTTGTTGGAGATATTGTGGTAACCATTCAATTGAAGACAGTGAAATATCTAGTCCTATTTACTACTTGTTTGAAATCTGGGTTGTTATCAATTGCACATTTTTCTTGGTTTCAAAATCTTAATACCTGATTTTAAATATATTATGCAGTGTGTTAGTGGCATTAATGAAAATTACAATTATTTTTGCAAGAATTTGGCATCTTTATTTGTCCCCGGGTTTTGGGTTGTAAGCAAGTTCACATTTGTATTGGTTTCAGAGTTTAGACCAGATTTTTCTTGATATTATGATATTTCTGCTTGAATTTGACATGTTTAATCATGAAAGGAAGAATGCTAACAATAATCGAGTTTCGTTGATGCTTTCTTTTCCTGTTTGAGTTGCTTACTTAGCTGGTCATGCTTTGTTAAGAAATTTCAGTTTCGAGTATTAGTTGTAATTGTAAATTTGTAATTGAAATACTACCATTTAGATTCTCAGTGAAAATGAAGGTTCGGTCCTCCGTGAAGAAGATGTGCGAGTTCTGTAAGACGGTGAAATGTCGCGGACGAGTCTATGTGACATGCTCATCCAATCCTAAGAACAAGCAGCGACAAGGATTCATGTCATTTGTCATCAAGAAAAAAAAGGTTAATTTAATTCATTGAAAAAAGGGTTAATCACAGGTACACAAAAGCCTTAGAAGCCATCAAGAAACTTCACAAGGACCAGAATCAAGAGATAGACATACAAGTTGAAGTTAGAGCATCTTCAGACCTTGAAAGATACTGCATTTAAGGTTTTGTTTGATTCCTCATTTATCATGCTATTTATTTGTAGTTTGATTCTCTACTACGTGGTCTAAACATTCTTATTTTATCTCTTACACTACAGCTCCACTTCTAAGATGAACTTGAGTGATGAAGTTTACTTGGAAGACTATGTCTCTAGGCCAGACAAGATCAGTGATGCTGAGGTTAGTCAAATTTGACCTCTTAATCATGCTTGGATGTCTGCTGCATGAGTGTGAAGATTATATTAAGTGAAGAATCTAGTGAGAAACTTAAAAAGTTAAACCTTTAGGGGTAAAGACTAAAGAGTGGTTGATGGAATTTCCTGAACAGGGGTTTATAAAAATTGGGTCAGGGTTGATTTTGTTTTGTCCATAAGTTTTACTGTATTAAGAATCTTGTTAAGCTAAGATATTGGTTATCTAGTAAATGCAATGATGATTCTATGTAGTACTTTTGTGATGGAGTACTTCTAATAAACAACAATTATGTATTTTTGCGATGCAGTACTTCTAATATCTTTCTTTTGTTTGATTCAGATTACTGCTATCTGTCAAGAGGCTGGGATGCATGCAGTTCGGAAGAACCGCTACGTAATACTGTCCAGGGACTTTGAGAAAGGATATTGTACCAATGTGAAGAAACCCGATACTGATTTCGAGCTTTACAAGTAATATCTTAGAGAAGTCTGGTGTTTGGACTCCTGAGCTACACACTGAAAAAACTGTCAAAGCTGTAAATATGTTTTGTGGTAGCTGGAAATATGTAAGCAGGTTTAGTACTGACATATTGTCGTACTAGGATAAAACTGTTTTGTCACTTGATGGTGAACTTGTTCTGCGTCTTTTGTTGTACATGGGTGTGTGAACCTTGTTGTTCTGAAGTTTTTTTTTGTGAAATGGGTTTCTGTGGGGATGTTTCTATGTAAAACTGTCTGTGAGAATGAAATGGGTTTGTTAATGTTGTCACAACATTTTGTCTATTTAATTGCCTTTATATGAAACATGAGTAACCATTTAATCACATAATAAGAAACATAGATAACCATTTAATCACATTATATGCATACATCCGTAACCATGTAATCACATAATAAGAAACATTGATAACCAGTTAATCACATTATATGCATACATATGTAACCATTTAATCAAATTTTTGTTTTGCCTGAAAACTTTAATTAAGAACAACATCATTGAAACACAGGTTGTGAAGAACAACATGAGTTTCAGTTCATCTTCTTGCTTCCATTTGAAGAAAATATTCAACATCAAATTGAAAAACAACTACTTCATCAATACATTGATCAAAAGTAAAGACACACAAACATTAATGCAACACACAACTTCAATTTGCAGCAACTACAAACATTAATTTAGCCCACAATTTCGATTTGCAGCAACTGGCAGCACATCTTGCATTCACAACTTCAAATTTCACTTCTCCCTACAAAATTTGAACTTGAAATGACGTTTCCTTCATAGGGGCACATGGGTAGATGCTCCCATTCCAAAAAACCGCACCCATAACCAGCCATCAACTAGTACCTTCCATGAACCACTGAAAATTAACCCTAATTCTGTCAATTAGGGTTCTTAACAGACTGATTGTGACAGAATAATCAAAATACAAGAGCAAGAACGAGTTTTGCAAACATACCCAAACTCATCTCGACGATTGAGGAGGACGAAATCGAAGCTTTCATTCTTCATGGCCATCTTCGAAGTAGGCAGGAGTGCGTGACACCTTATGTCCAAGTGATTCAATTATAAGCAACAGAGACAAGGGTATTTTCGTAACTTCATATGGGGTTGATAGAATTAACGGTAATTTCTGACAGTGAATAGTAAAAAAACCAATTAGTCACATTTCAAAACCAATCAATCACATTTTGAAACATGTGTAACCATTCTGAACCATGGTCAAACATGTGTAACCAATTAAGTAATTAACCCTATCAACTAGCACGAGAGCTCGGCAATCCGAAAGTTGTGGTGCACTTGAAGTCACTCGAACGCGTTCAAGGGAACTTTCATGGTTTACAATCTTTTCAGGGGGATTTTTACCCTATGACAGTACAAAAGTTAGAATTACAACTCATAATTGATGTAAATGTGATAAGTCGTGAAAGAGTTAAACCTGTGTTTTTCTTCTTGTCTCCAATTTTGCCCTTCTTATTTTAGGAATCCTCTTGAGTACTTCATCAAGTATCTTGGGTACTTATTCAGGTACTTGTTCTTGCAAACAAGTTTAAGATTATTGAAAACTAATACAAAGGTAAAACAGACTCGGGAAACAGTTTTTACGGATTCCGTAAGCCCATGTTCGTTTGGTGGAATTGGTCATTCCTTGAAAATGGATTCCGGGCGGTCCGGGCTTAGGGAATCCGGGTAAAAACCTCGGATTTCCTAAGCCCACACGGGTCGGAATCCAGAATCAGCTGCCAAAAGACCAAATTGCCCTCGCCATTTTGAAGAATTTACGAGCGTGCCATCAGCTGATTTCAACTGATTTCAAAAGACAGCTTCTGCAAACGTCGACAGCAGGGTTCGAACCTGCGCGGGCGTAGCCCAACAGATTTCAAGTCTGTCTCCTTAACCACTCGGACATATCGACAACTGTGTTTTTTATCACCCCTAATTTGTACTATAGATTTTTGAGTTTTTTTTTTATTTAAACTGAAAATTCAAAAAAAATACCAAAATCAAAATCAAAATTAGTATTTAAAATTAAATTAAAATAATAAAACAATTCAATTTAACAATGTTTATATAATGATTTACTAAACTGATTAAGGACAAACCCACGTTCTGTATAATGTATGTGGTGACTAACAACATTTTGTATTATGTATGTAAGATGTATTATGTATGTGGTCATGTTTACATTCTTTATTATTTTTTAAATAGAATTAATAAATTGGTATTTTTAAAAAAATTAAAAAAAAATATTCGTTTTTATATTTATTTTTTTAATATTTTAAAGTTTTATAATTAATTAATACAAATTATTTTTATTATATACTATACATATACAAAGAGGGGCAAATATGTCATTTTACCACATTCCATTCCTTTTCCGTACACAATTCCACCAAAGAAACAACTTCATATTCTTAACTCCTATTCCTTATTCCCAATTCCTATTCCGTATTCCGCCAAAAAAACAACTTCATATTCTTAACTCCTATTCCTTATTCCCAATTCCTATTCCGTATTCCGAATTCCGTCAAACAAACGCACCGCTAGTTCTAAGTTCTAAGGTTCAAAAAAACTTTTCATTGTCGCAAACCCTTGAACACAGTCTCATATCCAAATAATAATGCAAGTTCTACTGATCCTAAAGGATTACGGGAATAAATTTAGATATAAGTGTTTTCATAATAAACTAAAATAGTTTAAGGTAGTTTCATCACTTTGTGTCGTGTTCGCGACTAGGTTTCAGAACACAGCACATATGATAACACACTAAAGTTAAACAAGTAAGTTTAATTATTTAGTTTTTTTTTTTAAATAAATCTCATTTAGTAATTTTTAAAGTTCTATGTCAATGTTTATTTTTTTAGAATTTTTTAGTTTTATATTAATAACTTATGAAATGTGTTTTGGGGCTAAAATGAATTTTGATGATTGAATTCATAATTTTTAAGATGAATAAATTATTCTTTTAATAAATTATTATAAATTTTGAATGTGAATGTATAAATTTCTCAGTTAACACAACATGAACAAACACGAAAAATTGTGTCATATTTGCATTGAAGAACATGACACGATGAACTTTATTATGTGTTTGTGTTTGATAAATTAATACGATAATGTATTGATGCGTACAATAATAAATACTACGCACGAT
Source organism: Chamaenerion angustifolium (assembly GCA_946814005.1). Taxonomy (NCBI): domain Eukaryota; kingdom Viridiplantae; phylum Streptophyta; class Magnoliopsida; order Myrtales; family Onagraceae; genus Chamaenerion; species Chamaenerion angustifolium. The sequence goes on from OX328268.1 coordinate 31,792,022, forward strand.
TTATGACCCGTAAGTAAGTCTAAATTACTCTAATACAACACGATATCTTCATAAAACAATTAATCTAATGAACATGAACCATAATTAACTAGTTTGTTATACTCTCTACAAATTGTCACAATCTTTCCAACATTGACTAACTTAGTCAAGTCTATATTGTTTTTAAGAGTGTAAGATTAAGCTAAGTACCAATTCAGTTCAGAAAAACTTAGATACGCATAAGTTTGTGTCACATTTAGTTCTAACCTCGACTAAACTAAGCCAAGAAGTATAGATTATCTTCAAATACATTTATGAGATCCAAGAATATGACTAGAAACATACATAACATTAAAAAAAGGGAAGAGTCTGAAAATGAGACATGATGTTTGACAAAAATGGGTTTTGGTACCACATGTATTTTTACGATGGTTTTTGGTATAACATGTTTCAAATTGATGGTAATTGGACCTTCTGTCCACCTGTCGTTTGATTGCCCCGTTAAGTAGTCACATGGTTGTCACGTGATATTCAATTTTCGTTATTTTTTAAAACATCATTTAAATAAAAGACGATAATTACCTCTTCCCACCATTACCTTACCTTTTTGAAGGATTTGTTTTCGGTTCAAATCCCACATAACAGACCCCACGGTGAAGAACAAACCCCAACCCTCCTTGAAGTCGCTCGACGTTTTCGTCTTGCTGCCTGAGCGTCCATTCAATCTTGAAGAATAGTACCCAAAGATCGGCGTCGTTGGTGGACAGAACGTTGTCTTCCTGTCGTTCGTCGTTTCGTCTCCCCTCGGTTGTGTTTGTTCAACCGATTCCGATCACCCCACTTTTTTGCAACCGTTCAGTCGCAAAAACCCATATGTGAGTCTTTTCTGTGTTGTTAGGGTAGAAAGTGTTTTTTATGAGTTTAGGGCTGAAATTATTTGAAGTTGAAATGTTTCTTCATTGTGAGTGGGGTCAAAATGCACCAAAAAATGTTGTCGAAAGGTGATGTATGTGACTTGCTATTGATGTATTGTTGTCAAAATGTACAAAAGGTTGTACCTTTTGTTGAATTTGCATGTCTAAGGCCCTGCCAAGTGTTCTGAGTTGCTGAGAAGTGGATTTACTTAGTTTCTAAGAGATCAGTGATTGGTTGAATTTCTTAGAATTTACTTCATTGTTGCTTTTTCTTTCTTCTGATCTGTTGAAATGTTCTATTTATTGATTAGTAATGTCAAAAAATAAAGGGAAGAAACAAATGGAGGATGAACTTGATGAATACAGAGACGATGCTTTGGATGAAAAAACATAGACGAATTTAAATTTTGATTCCTTGTCAAATACTGAAAGCCAAGAAAGATTGACTAAGAGAATTTAGACTTCAGTGATTACAGTCTTAATAATAGGAACGTAAGTAAATCAGTTAAGGCCAAGGTGTTGGTTTATTAACAATGGTGTTCAGGTATATTGTTGTTCTTCAATGACAACTGTTATTCTGGTATGACACTGGTGTTCAAATATCATGTTGATTATGTAATACCAAAATTTGGTTGTTTCTGGTATAACATGATTCAGTTTAGTGTTATTCCAGGTATAACATGTTTCAGTTTAGTGATAATAAAGGTACAACATGTTTCTTTTTAAGGTCATTCCAAGTGCACCATGTTTAAGATTAGTATTACAAAAGGTCACATATGTTCAAGTTTCTAGTGTTGTTTAAAAAACCTCCTAACAAACAAAATGAAGAAGATACAATTATAAGAGTCAATCACAACACATACTTAATTTAACCAGGTCCAACATAAAAAACAAACAACCATCATATGACTACAACATTTAAACACTAACACATGACTATAAACTTAAACATTCAATTCCATTACATAATGACCCAACAAACAAGAGTTAATATCACAATCAAAATTGAAATTACATTACGTTTTTTTTTTAGAAATTGCTCCCTCAGACGCAGAGCAACAATTTCATCATTCAACACCGTCTGGATTGACTCGAACTTCATCAGAGCCCTCCTTCCATAATCACACATTGGAGGGTCGACCCATTCAAAGTAATTGTAATGAATACCATATGAAGACGTCTTCCACTGCACAAAACGAAGAAATTACACTTCCAAAGAAATTCGGTTATCTTTGCAATTAGGGTTTTAAAGTTGAATACCAAACCCCATAAAATGACAAATTAAACACAAATTACCGAGTATCTTGGGCACCCATAGAACTGCCGAAGTTCTTTGACGACCCAGCGGGAATTGGATGCGACATCAACCCACAGTGACACATTCGACTCTCATACTCTGGGTATGGGTTCGACTTGGACTTTTGCTTGGAAGAGGAAGATGTACAGGGAGAGTACTTACCAGGACTCATGCAAAACTTCGAACACGTCTTCGAACCAGGTCTTCACGTTTAGGAGATTTATGGCAGAATATGTTGGACCAAGAAGGACCGAAAAGGAATTGGAAATAAAATGTCAGCAAGTTTGAGCACGTGACATGACATGTGAGGACATAACGTCTAATTGGAACAGAGGGACCAAAACCAATCGTTTACAAACATGTTGTACTATTTACAACATGTTGGGTTGAAAAACCATTTTTGTCAAACATCATGTCCCATTTTTAGACTTTTTCCTAAAAAAAATGTAACCTAACAAAATATATTAGATAAAATTATAATGGTTAAAATTGTCTTAAAATGGTGTAATGGTTCAAATTTTCCTTTAAATAGTATTTTTAATTGTTTGTATAAAAAAATATATTTTTGTTAGTTTTAGATTAGAATATAACATTTAATAAAATAATAGGTAAAAAATATTATGCTGTTTTAAAAAATAAGTATTTAATCTATTTGGGCTTATTAGACAGAAACTAGAGGATGGGAAGTGAGTTTGTGTTCTTTCGTTTTCGATTTAGCTGATTGGTGATTTGCAGTTGATGATTGAGTTGAAATTCCGATTCTTCCAAGGATCACAATTCAGTTCAGCATCATCGGCTGCGGCGTGATTCTTTTACTGTTACGATCCGATCATCCAAGGAAGAACAAATTGCCTGAAACTCAGGCGACGGACCGGTGATAGTGAATCATGAACGTCGCAACATCTTCCATTTCCAGCTCCTCCGCTGCTCAGCACAACGTCTTCGTCTACGGAAGTCTGCTTGCTGACGATGTTGTTCGTGTTCTCTTGAACCGCGTCCCTCAGTCTTCTCCAGCTATTCTTCACAACTTGTTTGTTCGCGTTCTCCTTGTTCATTTGTTGATATTCCACTTTTATTTTCTAATCTTGAATGTGCGGTTGATGTGCAGTCACAGGTTCAGCATCCATGGACGCATTTATCCTGCTATTCTCCCCGTTGAGAGGAAGACAGTCACTGGAAGGGTCTGCAATCCTTTTTACTTACATCTCTCTTTTGCTGTAATTGCACGCTTATGATTGACATGCCCTATTGTCCAAATTCAGTAGCTTGGTAACGTTTTATTTACCATCTCACTGTTTTATTAATGAATGGTGTGATCAAATTGACTGTTAGTTTGATGGTTTAGAGCAGTTTTTTTACAGTTCAGACTTTAAAAAATTGTTGCTCTATGTTGTGAAAGAGAGAAGGCCTTAGAATTGTATCATACTAAGCTAAAGGATCATTATTGCTGACATTTTTATCTTGTCGTGACGATGATCTATGTTAGGTACTGATGGGAATTACACCTCCTGAATTAGATATGTTAGATACGTTTGAAGATGTTGAGTATGAGAGGAGGAATGTGGACATCAAGTTGGCGGTAAGCTCAATGTGCTTGTTTTTCAACATGTTGATTTTGTTCAGTGATTTTGCTTCTGAAGCTAAATCCTTTGCTACAAACTGAAGCAGCAGCAACAGCTATGCTATGCTATATCTTTCTATAGCAAGTGCAGTTGTTTACTTTTGAATTTTATTATATCCGCTGCAAGATTTTACTAATCTACAGTCACTGATATATGAAGCAACTTGCCCCCCATAAGCTTCAAATAAGGACTCTTCGCTTTCAAGCTTCAAATAACTCTAAAATGGTTGACATTTATACCTTCTTTTGACATGAATGATGATGGAGAACTTTTACAGGATGGTTCTGAAGATAATGTTATGAAAGCTTGGGTCTATGTATGGATCAATAGTTCTGATCCAGACTTGTATGGAGAGTGGAATTTTGAGGTAGCATGAATATCTATATCTCTGTTCTTTTTGCTATTGATGAAGTCAGTGCCTGAGTGCTTGATTCCTATGAGATTAGGTAGAGTTTGATTGTTATGTCTGACATGATTGGATACTGATTTACAAACTTTGGTTATGTTTATCTCATGAGAATATGTCGGAATTGTTTATAGAGTATTAAAAGAAGGTAAGAATATATCCTGTCCGTCTTCATTTCCTTTTTCATGTCAAATACTTAGGAAGGTGGCCTTGATTCATTGAAGCTCAACAGAATATGCATATTTTGAAATATATCTTACATTTCTCCACTTGATTGTGTTCTGTAAGATGTAAGTACAAATTGAAGCCTTTTTTTCCGTGATTGTTTCTATGCATTTGATACCATCCCTGTTTTGGTATCTTGATTCGGTGTTTCATCTTGACATGTTGATGGATGATATGAATATGAAGGAATGGAAGGGGAAGCATATGAATGATTTCCTGAAGATGACAATGGGTTTTATGGAGGAGGTGGAGCTACCTGAATCCAAGTCCAGAGTGTCAACCTTTGAGAACTACGATCGCCAGGACGGAATTTGATCACGAAGGCTCTTTCTTTAATTTAATGTCAAATGTAAATTGTGGACCACAAAAACTGGCCCTTATGTAATAATGTTGACATTTCCATTTTACGTGTTCCTGGTATAGAAAATTTAATAAGATCCTACGGTAGATAGAGCAGTGAATTATGGACAAGGCAGCAGGAGAAAGGTTTGTAATGTCTATTGTTTCTATTGAGATATGATAAGAGTATACTCAATATCTTCTGTTTTAAATTTAAATTTATAAAAAAGTTGATTAAGGCGGTTGTCTCAATTAACAGTGATATCAAAATGTGCAAGTTCGAATCCTAAAGACATTAAAAGTGGGGGAAAGCTCACATTAAAGTTGGTAGCTGGCTGAAGCCCATAATATGAATTTGAGGGAAGAGTCTTGTATAAATTGGGAAGTCTTGTATAATCTGATGTTCACGAACATTAGTATAAGAGAGATGAACGAATGGTCGGTTTGAAATTTAAGAGATGAACTCGAGTGAAAAAGTCTAGACTCTAGAGTAAATTGAACTCATCTCATACGTAAACCTTCAATTTATAATTTTTTTAAGTAAAATAAAATGATATTTAACACGTATGGTTACTTTTCTAAGTATTTTTTAAAATATTCTTTTTTTTTTTATAAAAATGTAGTTTTTACTTTTTAGGGACATATACTCCAAGATGGAATAATCAATAATATTTATTTTAATTTATTTGTATTAATTAAGTATAAGTTAAATATGTATTAGTGAAAAACTTGTGACTAAATTTATCACTTCTTATTTCACAATTAATGAATTTGAAAATGCCGCCCAATCTCATCTTTCTCTCTCTCTGAAGTTTTAGAGCAATATTCTCTTTGAAAAATCCTAATAAACCTTCCAACTGTTCCATTTCATCCGAATTTGACGCACTCCTCTAAATGCCGCCGAGAGGGAGGAAGAAAGCCGTGAAACAACCTCCGCAGACGGCAGCGCCGAAAAAGGAGGTTCGTTCAAGGGATTGTCAAGATGAGGATCCATTGATCCGACAGTTGGACCAGGAAGGTTTGCGCTTTGACTTTCTTCTTCTACTGTAGTGTTAGGGGCGCTCGGACTGATCTGCGGCTTCAACTTGTGATTCGTTGCTTAGTTCAAAATTTTGAACGATTTTCCCTTTTTTCTTGAAAGTTATTGTTTTAATTCCAATTTCTATTTGCGAATATTTTTCTTCATTTTACAAATTGGGAGAAGCAATTTGATCGATGTTCCCTTTTCTTCATGATTTCTCCTTTCATCTGAGAGGATGTACTTGTTTTGTTAATTGTAACTACTTCTGAATTGTGATTTGATTTTTTTTTAGTTCTAAATAGTTGTTTCATGATCCATCTTGTTGTTTTGACATTCCATCCCAGTTGAAAGAAAAGCAGCGGTACTTACAGCTAACCGGGATGTAGAAATCGAGCATTTGTTAACTGGGTTACGGTTACTGCGTTCATCCGTAACTGAGGAGCAGATGAACAGACCCGCATCTCAATTCTTCAGTGAAATCCTTCCAAACCTGTCCATTGAAAGCGGCAGGGAAGGTGGGCAGCTTGAAATGCGATGGAAAGGAAAGGACGGTGCCATGTCTCAAATCTGTGCTCAAGGAAGAGATTTATGCACTTCACTTCTTAGTAGAATGTCTATGGCTTATCCCGATTGCTCAACTGCAGTCCCAAATTACGGTGGCTTCGAATTCTCTTCTAAATCAGGTATTTTTTTGGCCCTTGTGTTATGGAACTAGACGTTGAAAACAACTAAATGACAATGAAGTAATTATTACTATTGATGGGTTGTGCTTTCTTGCAGTCAAAACAAACTTCCTAGATGTTGAGAGTCTGCAGATAAGGAACTTTGTATGTTCTATAACCTTCACTGTATGCTTTCGAGTTTAGATGTTAAGCAAAAGAATGGAAATTGATCTTGAAAGTTTTGGATTTTCGAATTTCCACCACAAAAGTAGAAACTTGCATATTCTTGATTTAACCAAAAAGATATCTGGATATGGATTTGTGGTTAATCCTGATATTACTTTCTAAAGTTGGATTGTCTAATATGATTTAAGCATGGAAGCCATATCCCTGTTGCAGCAACTTAAAGCAATTAGTTGAATTATCAGAGTAGAAGTGGTTTAACTCAACTTTATTTCTTTATCTATTCTAGAATAAATGCAATTGAGTTGACACTACGCTGCATAATTCATTCAAAATAGGTTTTGGATGATCCATCAGATAGCCAGATGAATGTGCTGCAAGATACCTTCAGAACTCCTGGGGTAAGCTTCTTATATCACTTCCAGATCTTCTGTAGTCTCATCATATCTTCTCCTGATAAAATGTTTTAGAAAGAAGAGGTACATACTCTTCATTATGTGAATTTTGAATCTCTCAACTCCATCGCTGCCATATATTGGACATATGTTCATGTTAGTGCAACTCCTTATCAAAGCAAACAGAAACACCAAATGCCCTGTTATCTTCTGCATTCTGAAGTCTGAACTCAACGTCTCAAACTTTGTTGTAGCCCAGGTTCCTAGTTTTTGTAATTCATCCTTTTGTATATGATTGCAGATGAATAGTCAACGGCTATCTGTGGGAATGACTCCCAAAACTGTGAGGTTTCCAAAACCTGGTGAAATGCTTCTGTCTGTACACGGATCCCCTCTCGGTGTGTATCCAGAAGAGAACTTGGAAGCAATAAACGGTACCCGGGCCTATTATGCTTTTTCAATTTCTTTCTCCAGTTTCAAAGTGCCACCTTGACTACTCTACTTTGATATTTTTGTGGTAACTGCAGAGTCCGATGAAAGTTAGTGCCCGAAGAAACCAGTCAGTATCAGAACAGTGCAATTACGTTTGTTTATTGTCGAGTACAATATACCATAATTGCAGACAAGTGCTTTGTGTTTTTTTTTTTTTTTTTTTTTTCATTTTGCAGCATTGTAATTTTTTCTGATTCTTCATGATATTAATATATATATACATGAATCTGGATGACAAATGAAGGCCATTGCATAGTCAGAAATAAGGCATATGCATAATTTACATTGCCATTTAGAGTGAGACATAATGACAATCCAAGAAACACTCGTATGCAGTTACATGATCCTAATTCCAAATCATAGTAGTCTTCTAATTAATTGTGTAACTAAACAAAATTCTCGAGCTACAAAAAAGGTCCTTGAAGCGGTCCAGGCTACACTGATGCACAACATTGCTTTCGACATCTAACAAGAAAGCAGCTATACACAGAAAGATCTCTGTTGCAAGATGCATCTACCATCTTTGCAAAATCAAGCTGGATTAAGCTTTGTCTCCAGGGTTTTGTTGAGATCAAACCTCAATCCATCACCCAATTCTAGTTAAATTAAGTCTTTACAGCACTCTCCTGCCTTATTGCATCAGTTTTACCACTTACTGAATCTGTTGAAGACCCGACAGTTTCCAGGGCCTCAAGGAAGAATCTCTTGTTCGGAACAATGCCATCTCGATCCATATCCTTCAGCAGCTTCTCAACAAGTTCCTTCATATTGGCTTTTGTGTACGCTTTGTACAGAAGCTTATATGAGGAAGAATTTGGAAGAACCCCCACCTTCTTTACTTCCTCAAAAAGCTTATCAGCCTCCAAAGGCAAACCATTCATGCAGTAAACATCGAGCATGCAATTTAGAGTTGAAGACCTAACCTCCTTCCCAGACTTAACCAATCTTTCAAAAACATCCCTAGCATTGGAGACAGTGTCACAGTATCCATACATCATAATGAGACTCTCATATGTGATGAAATTTGGAATATATTTCATTTCCGTTATCTTCTTGAAGATGAATTCCGCTCTTTCTCTGAGTCGGGCCTTCCCATAATTGATGATCATTGAGTTGAATGTTGGCATAGTCGGTTTCTCCTTAGACCTGAGCAAGCTCTTGAAAACCTGTTCCATTTTGTCAAACTGCTGCCTCTTTCCGTAAGAATCAATAAGCAAGTTAAAGGTGATGATGTCGGGTTTGCACTGATTGTTATTCATTCGAGCTAGAACCGACTCCATCTCTTTAATCATTCCGTTTTTACCATAACCATCCATTACACCATTGAACGTATATATATCGGGGGAAATAATACTTTCCTCAAGATCCTTAAACAATTCATCCACTTGCTCCACATTGCCCGCCTGAGCAAAGGCTCTGAGAAGAATGTTGTAAGTGACGATGTTAGGTTTACACCTCTCCATACCTTTCATCTTTCCAAAGTAGCCAACTGCCTTTGCTAAGGCCTTGGATTTATCCTTTGAGTGCAAGTGAGCTGAGATGAGGGCATTATAGACTGAAGTGTCGGGGCGGCATCCACTATTTCTCATCTCAGAGAACAGCCACATTGCCATTCGGGTTTGGCCTTTCTTGCCCATCACTGAAATTAGCTTTGAATAGACACCGTTATCAGCAATGTACCAACGTTGCTTCTGCATCCACCTAAAAACCTGAACAGATAGATAATAAACACGAAAACTGAATATTGTGACCAAATGATTCTCCAGATCAAAGACAAAGAGTAACATTCTAACAGTTCTAGATCACTCCAGTTGTTAATCTCGAAAAGACCATAATTGTAATAGATCGGATTTGATATAGCAAAAGGCAGAGCACATTAAGATAGTAAGTCATGTGTATATAACTGCATGAACCTTGCTAGCAGAATGTATGGAAGATCACAGAGCTATATCTCTAGCTAATCGCACAGAAAACCTAAAAAGATTAGAAAATTCGAAAACTTTGTGAAACTTGAGCAAAATCTGTAACTAGAATTAACTGTAAGGAGGAACTTCAAATTTCTCAAAGGCAATGGATTTTCATAGAAGAGAGCAGAACAACCTCAAGACACTGAGTCCACTTATCGGTCTTGCCGAGCTCTTCAAAGAGGAGAAAGCAGTGGTCCGTTCTTACAATCCTTACGTACTTATTCAGCGTCTTCACCATCGGCTCCTTGTCGCTCAACTTCTTCATCAAATCTCTAACCAACTCCTCCGCCTCAGAGTCCTCTCTCTGGCCGCCCACCCTCTTCCTGGATCGGATGGCGACGCAGGTAACCCGGTTTCTGGAGCTCGAGCGCGTGGATTCCGGCGAAATCCATGGAAGGAGATATGAGGAATTTTTGGAGTAGGCAGAGGGGGAGAAGGTCAAGAAACGGAAAGGTTGAGATGAAGATGGTGAAGGTGGTGATGAAATGAGGAAGTGCATCTTCAGTTTCGTGTGATGGTTTTGGCCGGAGAGAGTTTTGTGTGATAGTTTTGGCCGCGATAAGTCTAAGAAGAGATAATTGATGTTAAGTCCCTAAACTTTGGCGACTTGCGTGAATATCCGTCCAAAGTAGGGGTGATAAAAAAAAACTGGTTGAACCGAATTATCGACAAGATCGGCCCGACTAGGACCGAGACCGAGTGAATGAGTTTTTTTCTTCAATGTCAGGCTCAGTCTTGTTTCCCCCCCCCCCCCCCCCCAAAAAAAAAAAAATTCTGACTAGAACCGGACTGACCCGACCTTGAAGAAAATCCTAGAAATTCATGGTGTAACCCTTGAAACACTAATAATTCTTGACCGTTAAGCATTCAACAACCCTTGGATCGGTTCCATAAGGGAAGTGCGATGGAAGACGAGAAGCGAGCGGGTTCAATACCCAAACTTCGGTGATTTTTTGCCCAATTTAGTTGAATTTGTTTTTTACCAAAAGAATCGGTCTAAGACCGGTCCGAGTCAAGCAAGACCGACTCAAGAGGATTTTTTTGGCCAAAATCGGTATCGGTCCTCCAAATGTCAAGACCGAAATTTCGGTCTCGATCTCAGTCCTGCCTCCAAGACCGGTCTGCCCCACCCATCCTCTGCCCTAATCCGAAGTATCTCTTACTGAAGACCCCCAACTATTTTATTAATTATAAATCATCTTATACAGTACACTTTCATTCTTTCAATGACAATGAGTAGGGTTGATCATGGGCGGGCTGGGCCAGGCCTGAAGGCAAGACCGAGACTAAAATTTCAGTCTTGCCTTCTGGAGGACCGAGACTGAGACCGACCTCATCCAAAAAAGTCTGCCCGAGTCGGTCTTTCTTGACTCGGGACGGTCTTGGTCCTGGATCGAATCTGCACAAAAAAAAACTATGAGTTCACGGTATTCTTTAGTAAAAGGCGAAAGAATAGTTCATCTCTCAAAAAAACACTATGAACTCACTATACTATTTAATAAATTTATCAGGATACAGCTTTTATAGAGATAGAAAACCTCCAAAATCCACATTCCTTTCGATGTGGTATTATGAAAATCCCAAATCCACATTCATTCGGTCTGGGCCGGTCCTAAACGGATTTTCGGGAAAAAAGCCCGAGACCGAGATCGACCTTGAAGAAAAAAATCCGTCTGCTCGATCTCAATCTTAGTCGGGCTGATCCTATCGGAAATTCGGTCATATAGTCTTTTTTATCACCCCTTAACAATGAGTGACTCCTAAAGTTAAACTACACTTTTAAAAGAGTTATTATTATTAGATCCGGTAGTTTTTAATTTAATTTAATAACACAATAATATGAACAGAAAAAATAGTACTTGTAAAAATATACCATAATATGAATAGATAATTTTTGTATCGTATTGAGTTTTTATAAAACACCAAATTAAATTATGTTGATAAATATATATTCTTTTAGTATTTTTTGAACATGTTTTGTTTACTAAATCTTAAAACTGTAACTAATTTTATATTTATAGCATAGTTATCAGAACCGGACCGACCATCGAACCAGCGAGGGGACCGGTTCATGATTCGGCCGGTCCAATCCGGTTCAGTGTGCGGTTCACTGTTCACAATGGGAAAAAAACTGAAAACTGAAAATACATACAGTCTCAAACACAAACATAATTACCTCAAATAACATAGTCTCACACACACACAAACTACATAGTTTCAATTTCAAACACACTACTCTCAATTCTCAAACATAATACACAATAGTAGTGAACCGGTTTAACCAATTGGGTTAAGTCGATTGGTTTGTGCAGAACCAAACCAATTGGTTTAAACCGAAAACCGATTGGTCTGTAAAAAAAATTCAGCTAAAAAGTGAATCGAAAACCGATCGGTTTTCCAAAAAAAAATAACTGATTCAACCCGGTTCAAACACTATTCATTTGTAAAATGGTCTTTTAACTGAATCAAACCGAATATGGGTCCGTTTCCGGTTGAACCACCGGTCCGGCCCGATTCTGATAACTATGATTTATAGTTGTCAATTCTACATACCTACTTGTAAAATATGATATGTTTTTATTAAAAAAATTACATGGAAATGTATAATTAACTTACTATAATATATATAAACATATAACATGAACACGAACACGTATGAAAAATTATAACATATTTGTATTTAACTGTTTTTTTAATATAACATGATAAATTTAATATATATATATATATATATATTAATATTTATTAAATCTAACATAATCAATTTATTATCCAGCATGATAACACGTGCGAGTTGTGAGCCTTAATTGTTCTATCACCGTAAAGACGTTCACCACTGCTTCTTTTATCCCAAATTTAATGTGTGAAGTTTAACTTGAGAAAGCTGAAACTCACAAATAAATCTGTGAATATGTATATTTTATTATTATTATTTAGGACTATATTTCTAATTATTTATTATCATGTATTTATTTTGAAGATAAAAAAAAAATACATTGATTAATACAAACACATTTGTAGAGTTAAAAAAATGATATGCAGATTTTTTTTAAAAAGTAAGTATAATTAAAATAAAATATGTAAATATCTACAACTGACCCCGTCCACTCCGTTTTCACAATAAAGTATTTTTACTTCAACATCCATACACAGTGAATGAGAGCATAAAGATGTACGTCGCTGTTTTCCTTGTCCCTTATACAAAGAAATGGCATCGTTAGGATGCCTCAGAGAATGAATACGGCAGCTTTTGTCTCTTAGGAGGAGTTGCTATCAAATTCCTGAAACAATGGACAAAGTTAGAGAGGCCGGAAGGCGGCACTACTGAAAATGAATCCAAAAACATTCCAACCCTATAAATTGGATAGCTTCTTCACCCAGACTGATCATTTACTCTGTTCATCTCTGCACATAGCTAATTTGACAACTCCAGCTCCACCATGGCAGCAACCTGGATCTGGGTGTTGATTGCTCTGCTAGCTTCATGGCTATGGAGGAAGCAGAAGAAGAGAGGCATCCCACTGCCACCGAGCCCGAGAGGCCTTCCTTTACTAGGAAACCTCCTCATGCTTGGAGAGAACCCACACCGCGACCTCTGTCAGTTGGCTCAGAAGCATGGTCCTGTCATGTACCTCCGACTCGGTCTCGTCCCTGCCATCGTTGTGTCCTCCCCTGAGGCCGCCGAGGAGGTTCTTAAGACACACGATCTTGTCTTCGCTAGCAGGTAGGGTGATCTACTAATAGGAGTTAAACAGTTAGTTATAGAGGATCATATATAATTCCGTTGTTAAAAACATTAATTTCTACAATTTTGTTGATTCCAGGCCACCTCATGAGGCTGCCTTTCACCTGTCGTACCAGCAGCGGAACCTGTCCTTCGCCTCGTACGGCCCGTACTGGCGGAACATCAGGAAGATGTGCACGCTGGAGCTGCTGAGCGCCCACAAGATCGAAGCTTTCAAGGGGATGCGGAGGGAGGAGGTTGGTTTGTTGGTACAAACCCTGAAATTAGAGTCGACATTAGCAGTTGATAGTTGTGATGATCAGTGGAAGGGGGTAGCCGCAGCCGTGGACGTGACCGACAAGGTGCATGCAACCAGCGCAGACATGAGCTGCCGAATGGTGTTTGGAAAGAAATTCATGGACGACAAGGAGTTCGAAGGGTTCAAAGCGGTTATTCAACAAGGCATGCAACTCGGGGCTACATCAAATATAGGTATATTATGTACACGTGTATATATATTACTTAGTCATTCACTCACGTTAACCGTTTTTTTAATACAAATTTACATAGGTTATATTAATTCCTGCTTTTTGCAAAATATTCTATTTGTGTTCAATTCTCTGCGACAACTTTCTCTTTGTGGACAGGTGATTTCATCCCGATATTGGCGGGTCTGGACCTACAAGGGTTGACGAAACGGATGAAGGCCGTGAGCAAGGTGTTCGACACCTTCTTAGAGAAGATCGTCGACGAGCATATTCACAACCCTAAAACAGATCGAGAAACAAAAGACTTTGTCGATGTGATGTTGGGTTTTCTCGGGTCCAATGAAGCTGAGTACCGTATCGACAGAGCTAACGTCAAAGCCATTATTCTTGTAATCAACTACGTACATATATAGATGCTTTTAGCTTTCTATGAGAAATGTTCTAGCTATAAGGTTTATTCCTAGCTAGATGTAGTTCCTAATACTTTTGTTGCTGGCAGGACATGCTGGCAGGCTCCATGGACACGTCAGCTACAGCAATTGACTGGGCCATGTCGGAGCTTCTGAAGCACCCGTGTTTCATGCAGAAGGTCCAAACGGAGCTAGAAGAGGTCGTTGGGTTAGACAGGATGGTTGAAGAATCCGACCTAGAGAAGCTGCACTACTTAGACAAGGTCATCAAGGAAACCCTAAGGTTACACCCTGTGGCACCGTTGCTGCTGCCTCACTTTGCTACTGAGGACTGCACCATCAGTGGCTTTCTCATTCCCGAGAAGTCTAGGATTATTGTGAATGTGTGGGCTATTGGGCGAGATCCCAAGGTGTGGAATGATCCGGAGCGGTTTAACCCGGAACGGTTCGAAGGAAGTAGTGTGGATGTCCGAGGCCGAGATTTTCAACTCATACCATTTGGGTCTGGACGGAGGGGGTGCCCTGGGCTCCAGCTAGGGCTAACCACGGTTCGCTATGTGCTTGCGCAACTATTGCATTGTTTTGATTGGGAGCTTCCGGATGGGGTGATAGCTAGTGAATTGGACATGACTGAGGAGTTCGGACTAACCATGCCCCGAGCCAAGCATCTCATGGCCGTGCCCTCATATCGACTCAAGGTCTAGAAGCGCTCTACAGTGGCTAAGGAACTAGTACTCCATCTCTGGAGGGTCAATTATCTCATAGGTGTTTGAATAATTAGGAAGGGTGGTAATTTTGCTTTGAAGTAATGGTAATTTTACTTGTACTGTTGTAATTTGCTTGTGTTTTGTGTGTGTATACTGATATTTCTATTAATGAACTATACCAGTTGTATTTTTTACTAATATATATATTCAATTGGAAACTTGTCATTTCTCTTCTAAACTGGACAATCATTTTTTTTTAAAAAAAGTAGTCACTGTGCAATTTTTTGTGCAATTTTTTTTAAAAAATAAAGTATACTGAAAAAATATTTAACAAAATGTATATAATCGCTACTGGGGGTAGCGTTTTTTACAATGTGCGCTACTAGGGGTAGCGTTTTTCATAAAACGCTGCTTGGGTAGCGTTTTTATGAATTTCGCTACCCCTAGTGGCTAATTTTTTTTTTTACGCTTTTGACTTTTTTTTACGATTTGATGTTTAATTTAAAAAAAAAACATTTTAAAAAATTACAGTAAGTAGATATTTTAATTTCGATTCAAATGATGTAAAAAATATTAAATTTGGACTTACGGATTGACTCTAGGCTCCGTCGTAAGTTGAGATATGAAAATTTGACTTAAAAAATTATAACTCATACCCTGTAAGTCCAAACTGACCACAGTGAACATCATTTATGTCGTAATTCAATTATCTACCTAGGGTAATTTTTTTGATTAGAAATACAGTGATTTTGTAACCTAACATCGCTTGTCTTAAAATTTGACCGAAATAATCAAATGCATTAGGTGAGAAATTTAATTATGTCATTACTCAAAAAAATCAAAAAAATTAAAGTGAGTAGATAATTTAATTACAAATTAAATGACGCTAACTAGACGTTAATTTTTTGCTTTTAGACCGACCGTATAATACAATACGTAATTTACTTCGTATTATATCGTATCATACGGTCAGTCTAAAAGCAAAAAATTAGCGTCTAGTTAGCGTCATTTAATTTTTAATTAAATTATCTACTCACTTTAATTTTTTTGATTTTTTTTGAGTAAGTACATAATTAAATTTCTCACCTAATGCATTTGATTATTTCGATCAAATTTTAAGACAAGCGATGTTAGGTTACAAAATCATTGTATTTCTAATAAAAAAAATTACCCTAGGTAGATAATTGAATTACGACATAATGACGTTCACTGTGGTCAATTTGGACTTACAGGGTATGAGTTATATTGTTTTAAGTCAAATTTTCATATGTCAACTTACGACAGAGCCTACAGTCAATCCGTAAGTCCAAATTTAATATTTTTTGCATCATTTGAATCAAAATTAAAATATCTACTTACTGTAATTTTTAATATATTTTTTAATAATTTTTTAAATTAAACATCAAATCGTCAAAAAAAGTCAAAAACGTAAAAAAAAAAAAAAGAATTTCGCTACTAGGGGTAGCGAAATTCATAAAAACGCTACTCCAAGCAGCGTTTTATGAAAAACGTTACCCCTAGTAGCGTTTTATGAAAAACGTTACCCCTAGTAGCGTTTTTTGAAAAATGCTAAAAAACGCTACCCCCATTAGCGTTTATATACATTTTGCTAAATATTTTTTCAGTATACTTAATTTTTTAAATATTTTTTGCACAGTAGTTACTTTTTAAAAACCTTCGGACAATCATTCTACTTTTATCTAATTTCATTTTGAATCTACTCTTATAGTGTTTTTTAAACTATACCTGAGCTATATTTTTTCAACTCTTATGCTAATAAAACTAAACTTAATTTTTACAACATAACCCCGGCCCTAAACTTTAATTTAATTTTTACAACATAAAGCTATATAGTTTAAGAACATCTCCTTCAAAAGCGTTCAATGGAATGTCCAAAAAGTTTAAATATAACTATAAGATTGTGCTTTGGAGCCCGAACTGGCGTAACTGTCTGTGTGATTCTCCAAAAAATCATGACTTTGAGACAAATGTTTATGTAAGTGTTCGATACTTTGGTTGCTTTCAATTTGTTCGATTGTCTATGTCTAATGATTATTAATAGTGACTATTGAATATGCTTAATAAGTATGGAAACTGAATATCTTGATTGAGAAAATCTGATTATAGAACAAGTTTGTTTACATTACTTATACACCAAATTACTATTCTGCTTTTTGACAATTCAGCTCATACTCAAGTACATTTCAGGTATGTCAACATTCCATATTTACTTTTGACCAAGATTTACTTTTGTCTTTTGACATTTGTTCACTCTAGTCTTCTATGCTTTTTGACTCCTGGTTCTATTGACTGCAGATTCTGACACTCCCCCTCAAGTTGAGTCGTCGGATCTCCGATGCTCAACTTGCTCAGTACTTCTCTGAATGATTTAGAGTTTACTGCTTTTGTAAGTATATCTGCTAGCTGATCCTCAGAGCGAACGAATGGTAATTTGATATTCCCGTCTTCGAGGTTTTCTTTGATGAAGTGTATGTCCACTTCAATATGCTTGGTTCGATCATGTTGAACCGAATTTTCTGAAATACTGATCGCTGCTTTGTTGTCACATAGCAGTTCACAGGATCCCTTCGGCGGAAAACCTATATCTGTCATTAGGCTTCTTATCCATAGCATTTTTGTTAGTCCCCTTGCTATTCTCTGGAACTCTGCCTCTGCACTTGATAGGGTCACCACCTTTTGCTTCTTACTCCGCCATGTTACCAAATTATCCCCAACCAGGGTAAAATACCCAGATGTGGATCTTCGATCAACTGGATTTCCCGCTCAGTCTGCATCTGTGTACCCTTGAATCTCTAGATGACCATTTATTCGGAATAGAGCTCCATGTCTTGGAGTGCTCTTCAAATATCTCATTATCCTCATGACTGCTTCCATATGATTCTCTTGAGGTTGATGCATAAACTGACTTACTACTCCAACTACGTAGGCAATATCTGGTCTAGTGCGTGACAAATATATAAGTTTACCCACTAGCCTATGATATCGTTCTTTATCCGCTAGTTTTGTCCCTTCCGTTATGCGTAGACTGTGATTTGCCACCATTGGAGTATCAGTCGGTTTGCATTCCAACATTCCGGTCTGTGTCAAGAAGTCCAAAATATACTTCCGCTGAGCTATAAAGATCCCTTCTCTTGATCTTAGTACCTCAATTCCCAGAAAGTATTTTAAATTTCCGAGATCCTTCATCTCGAATTCCTTGAACATGTTTTTCTTCAACCTGTCCATCTCTTCTGTATCATTCCCTGTGATAATCATGTCATCGACATAAATAATCAAATAGGTTATTCGATCTCCTATCTTCTTCAAGAATAAGGTGTGGTCTGAGTTGATTTGCTTGTACCCATATATCTTCATGGCTATAGTGAACCTTCCAAACCACGCCCTAGGAGATTGTTTCAGGCCATAGAGTGACTTTTTCATTCGACATACCTTTCCCTCTTGATTTTCATTCGTGTATCCTGGTGGAACTTCCATATACACTTCTTCTTCAAGATCTCCATGGAGAAATGCATTCTTCACATCAAACTGGTGGAGAGGCCAGTATTTGTTTGCGGCTATAGACAACAATACTCTGATTGTGTCTATTTTTGCTACAGGAGAGAATGTCTTAGAGTAGTCAATACCGTATGTCTGAGTGTATCCCTTTGCGACCAGTCTTGCCTTATACCTATCGATGGAGCCATCCTGCTTGTATTTGATGGTATAAACCCACATGCAGCCTGCCGGTCTTTTTCCGACTGGCAACATGCACATCTCTCATGTCTTATTTTTCTCCAGTGCCTCCATCTCGACATCCATAGCCTTTCTCCATCTCCTGGATTGTTGGGCCTCTCCGATTGTACTTGGAATATCTTCTGAGAGGATAGACATGGAGAACGCCTTTGCTTCCTCACTTAACCTCCACCTTAATTCATTTGCCACCGGATACCTTGATTTGTTTGGCTCTCTATCTGGTGTGTATCTTTTTGGTGGTCGTCCTCGATTTTCTCTCGGAGGTAACTTGTATCCTTCCGTCCTTGGTTCCTCCTGTTCTTCAATATAAATATCCTAAACTATATTGATATTTTGAGGTTCAGACGGACTTACCGGGCTTCCCGGTTGTTTCCAACCGATTCTGTGGTGGTCAGAATTTTTTTTCTGCGTTTGCTGTCGGTTGTGTATTTCCCCTAGCATGTAACCTGTAATCTGAACCCGATGATGGTCCGTCACCGGAGGTTTCCGCTCCTAGGATGTGGATCATGGCGGCTTCCTTCAGATGGAAGTATAAGCTTCCTCGACTGAGGGTATTCGGTCTTGTCGAAGGACCTCTCGTTTGATCCCATCGAATTTGGGATCAATTCCTCCCAAAGATTGGTACATTTTAGTTTCGGTCCAAAGCTGGTTGTATGCTGTGATGTCGTGGTTACACACCATCGGGTTTGGTCGTCTGGCTTCGATCTCTCCCCATAAGAATTGCATCGTGAGCCAGAATTCTTCGAGTGTCATTGTCCCCTGAATCATCTTTGCAGCTTTGTTATGTAAATCGAAAATTTGTAATGCATCCTTACCACTTACGTAAGTAGTTTGTAACGCTTTCCATAGATCCCGGGATGTAAGGTAGTGTGCGACATTGTTGGCTAGTCGTGGATCGATATTCTGAATCATCCATGAGAAAACGACTAGGTCATCTTGTTGCCACCTTTCATACCCATGTTCAATTCGGTTTGGGGGTTCCGGGTCTCCGGTAAGATGTTGCATACGCCCCCGACCTCCAATAGCGATCTGCATCAATCTGGCCCAAATATGATAATTCTGGGCATTAAGCTTTGTATTCACCGTGATGTTTTCTGGTAAGCCTTTGGACTATTTTTGATTGAGGCTAAGACCAGTTTTAAGGAGGTTGACTATTTTAAGGGTCAGGTCCTCATCACTGAGACTTGATCATGTTTGGGTTTGGGAGTGGCTTTCGGTGTCGGACATGTTGGCTTGGTCGGTTCAGTTTTATGGTAGATGATGAGCAACCAGAAAACAAAGAACACAATCCTAGAATGGGTTGTGGTCCTTATTTGATACCATGTTGGCTAAGTAAAACATAATAAGTATGGAAACTGAATATCTTGATTAAGAAAATCTGATTACAGAACAAGTTTGTTTACATTACTTATACACTAAATTACTATTCTGCTTTTTGACAATTCAGCTCCTACTCAAGTACATTTCAGGTATGTCAACATTCCAGATTTACTTTTGCCTTTTGACACTTGTTCACTCTAGACTTCTAGGCTTTTTGACTTCTGGTTGTATTGACTGCAGATTCTGACATGTACTTCATTAGATTTCTATATATTCTTAAGGCAAGCTTTTTTAGTTATTGACATGTTTTGTGCATGCTTAGAAGATTACTTATGTTATCCTTCACTCACCTCTCCGAAAATCACATAAAACGATTTTAAAGTGGTTCGGCAAATTTCCTACGTCCACTGGAGCCTATTTGATAGAATTTGCTACAAGATTTACAAAATCTACAAATTCTCTCAATCTCCCTCTCTACTTCTCCCACTCTTTTGTTCTTGCACTCTCACCCCCTCCTGCAGATTAGAACTCTCCTATTTATAGGAGGAGTTCTCTTCAAACTCCATGCAAAACGTGGTCTGCTCCTTGAATGAAAGTGGGCTGCTACTTTGGAGAAAGGTGATGGAGAAAGTGGGTGTCTGGAAAGAAGAAACGTGGGCTGCTCCTTATTGTCCTTCTTGGGTGACTTTCAACAATCACCCCTCCACCCAAGTGTGTCATACCAGACTGTTTGCAAATGTATTTATTCTTCAAATTAATCCACATCTTGCTTTGACATGAGAGATTTCTTCTATCGAACATGCTCCAATGCACCTGACGGTGCTCAGCAGTGTATAATACTGATCAAGTCCAAACAATGTTGGAACTTGATTCCTGTGACGACCTTCGTCAACATATCTGCTGGATTATCTTCAGTGCCAATCTTCTAAAGTTTGATGTCACATTCTTCTAATATTTCACGTACAAAGTGAAATCAGACATCTATATGTTTTGTTCGAGAGTGATAAACTTTATTCTTGGCCAAATGGATTGCACTTTGACTGTCACAGTAAACGGTAACCTCTTGCTGCTCAAAGCCCAATTCTGTTACCAATCCCTGTAACCAGATAGCCTTTTTCACGGCTTCTGTTACAACCATGTATTCAGCCCCAGTTGATGATAGTGCAATTGTTGACTGCAAAGTTGATCGCCAACTAACGGGTCTTCCCGCCATAGTTAACACATAACCAGTTGTCGATCGACATTTGTCAAGATCACCTGTATAGTCTGAGTCAACATATCCAGTTACTAGACTATTTACACTCTTATCGAACCTTAAACCAACATCTACAGTTCCAGCAATATACCGTAGAATCCACTTAGCCGCATGCCAATGGTCCTTTCCTGGATTATGCATATATCGACTAACTAAGCTAACAGCCTGGAAGATATCAGGTCGTGTACAAACTATAGCATACATTAAGCTTCCAACAACACTTGCATATGAGACATTCCTCATGTAGTCCCTTTCTTCATCAGGTTTAGGAGACTGCAATGCACTGAGCTTGAAATATGAGGCCATATGAGTACTCACCGACTTCGTCTCCGAGTCGATGTTGAAGTGTTGCAGTATTCTCTTCAGATACTGCTTCTAAGTAAGTTGAACTGTTCCTTTCACCCTATCTCTGCTGATCTCTATCCCCAGTATTCTTCGTTCTTCTCCTAAATCTTTCATTTCAAACTCATTACTTAACTAAGTTTTTAAACGATCTATCTCCCCCTTACTTTTACATGCAATCAACATATCATCTACATATAAAAGCAAATAAATGAAAGATCCATCTGCAAGTTTTCTGAAATATACACAATGATCGTATTGGCAATGAGTGTATTTCAGACCCATCATAAAACGGTCAAACTGCTTATACCATTGCCGAGGTGACTACTTGAAGCCATAGAGAGACTTCTTCAGACTACATACCCAATTTTCTTTGCCAGCTTCTTTGAATCCATCTGGTTGAGACAGATAAATCTCCTCTTCCAGATCACCATGCAAGAAAGTTGCCTTTACATCAAGCTGTGCTAACTCAAGATCATATTGTGAAACCAAAGCTAGTAATATTTGAATGGATGAATGCTTAACAACAGGAGAGAATACCTCACTATAGTCTATTCCCTCTGTCTGGGCGTAGCCCTTGGCTACCAACCTAGCTTTGTATTGTACTCCATTTTTAGCAGCTTGATTATCTTTCTAATTGAAGATCCACTTACAACCAATTACCTTATTTCCTTTTGGAAGCGGCACAAGGTCCCAAGTCCGGTTCTGGTGAAGAGACTGCATCTCTTCATTAATTGTCTTTGTCCATTCAAGTTGTTCACTGGATTGTACAGCTTCTCTGTAAGTGGTTGGGATCTCACCCCCTTCAACTGGTAATGTATATGTCACATAGTCTGCATAACATGTTGGTACACGTTTCTCTTTTCTCGGTATGTTGGTTGCTATCGATTCAGATTGACATAGAGGTACTATGACCGATTCATCTTGTCCATGCTTTTCCAACTTCTGTGAAGTAATAAACTCCACCGTCTGCGAATCTGCTGATGGTTCGCCATCACTGCTGCCTTAACTGGAATCTTGATGCTTATGTGACTTAAACATCTCAGATTCATTGAATGTAACATCTCTACTAATTATTACCTTTTTGGACTCTATGCACCAGAGTCTATACCCTTTTACACCAGTACTAAAGCCTATGAATTTTGCTTTCTTAGCTCTAGGATCAAGCTTACTTTCTTTAACATGATAGTAAGCAGGACATCCGAAAATGTGTAAAAAATTATAATCAGTAGCGTGTTTATCTCTCCACATTTCAATGGGTGTCTTCCCATCATTGGCAGCTGAGGGTAGTCGGTTGATGATGTGGCAGACACATGTCACAACTTCAGCCCAAAATTTCTTGCTGAGTCCAGCAGTCAGCATCCTACATCACACTTTCTCTAATAAAGTACGATTCATTCGTTTCGCCACACCGTTCTGCTGCGGTGTACCTCATACTGTGAAGTGTATGACAATTCTCTCTCTCCGACATACTTCCATGAAGGGGTCTGACGTGTACTCACCTCCATTATCAGATCTGAGCCGCTTGATCTTCCTACCGGTCTGAGTCTAAACCATTTTCTTCCAATCAAGGAGGATTTTCAGCACTTCATCTTTATTCTGCATCGTATACACCCACACACGACGAGGATAAGCATCAACAAAAGTTACAAACCAATGTTTACCTCCCAAAGATGCACTTTGGGTCGGTCCCCAAACATCGGAGTGCACATAGTCAAGAATTCCCTGTGTATTGTGTACTGCGGTTCCAAATTTGACCCGCCTTTGCTTCCCCAATACACAGTGCTCACAGAAAGATAATTTACCAGTCTTGACACCTTTGAGTAAGTCTTGCTTCACCAGTGTTTGCAAAGCTTTTTCTTCTGCGTGTCCCATACGCATATGCCAAAGACTGGTGATGTCAACATCAGTCTCATCCAGCTTCTCACAGCTTGTGGAAGCTCTTCCATTGACAGTACTTCCCTGCAAGAAGTACAAGTTTCCTCGCCTTAAACCGTTCATTGCCACTCGAACTCCCATTAATACTTTGAGAGTTCCGTCTTCAATGACGATTCTGAATCCCTTTGAATCCAGAGATCCCAGTGAGATGAGATGCTTCCTCAAGTACGGAACATACCGAACTTCTGTTAGAGCCTTGATGCTACCATCGTGCAACTTTAACTGAATGCTACCTATTCCCTGTGTCTTACAGGCACTGTCATTGCCCATAAGAACTGCTCCACCCTCGATCTTTGTGACGTCAGTAAACCAGTCCCAATTAGGACACATATAATAGGTACATCCGGAATCCATAATCCATTCATCGGAATGACAAATGGATAATGAACTTATCAAGGAAAAATATGAATCATCATCTTTGTTCACGACATTGACTGTAGTGGGTTGATTCCGCTGTTGTCCCTTTCAGTTTGGAAATTCCTTCTTCCAGTGTCCTTTTTTGTGACAAAAGGCACACTCGTATTTGACGAGTTTTTTACCGACTGATGAACCACGTGAAGTGGCTTGGGTCTTGGATTTAGAATCATTCTTCTTTCTGGGATGCCTTGACTGTGGTCTCCCTCTTGCTGTTAAAGCTTCACTTGATGTATCTTGTTGTACCTACTTATCCATTTTCTAGTACTCATTACTAATTAAAAAAAGGGTTAATGGTCAAAGTGCCCCCTAAAGTTTGGCCGAAATTTAAGAATCCGCCTTAATGTTTGAAATTTAAAATTTTAGTCATAATGTTTGGACGAAATCAAAATTTCCCCATTTCCGTCATAAGACCGTTTATTTGATACGATAAACTTAACATGTGCCATGCACGTGACGTGACTTAAATTTAAAAGACAAAAATGCCCTTATTTAAGTTTCCTTGTGAACTTCGGTTTCCCTCCATACCCATACCAGCACGCTTCATTTCTCTCTCGGTTCCACAAACCAGACACTTCTATTCTCCTTTCCTAAATCAGAGACTTCTCCGCGATTTCTGCACACCAGTACGTCTTTGTCTCGTCTCCGCGCTTCATCTTCGCACCAGGTGCTGCGGCGACTTCGACTGTGGCTCCAGGTAAGTTCCGAAGTGAACTTAGGGTTTATGCTAGGTTGAATCAAATCCCGTCTGGTTTATGCCATGCTTAAATTTAGGGTTTATGCTAGGTTGTTGTAAATCCGTTGCTAACCTCGATATTGTTCCAGTTTTTGCTTCCGGATTGCACTGAAATTGCTCATTGGAAGGATTGCCTTCGAAAAGAATGGATTTTTCGGACTTTGCTGATGATTTAGGTTCAATTCTTTGCTAGTTACGCCCAGTTTCGAAATTTGCCGAGAGTTTAGGTTCCGTTCTTTGATATTTTTACTGAAAATTATAAATAAGTGTGATTGTGTTGTTTTTCCATTTCCAGGTGTATGAAATAGGTTATATGCCCCCATAGGTTTGCCTAGTTACACACTACATACATTCTACAGTGGTAGGTTGGATACAGTTGATGGGAAGAAGATCTACATTGGTCAAAAGTACATTAGACCGAGGTAGCCTATCCCATTTCGCTTGGCTGACTTGATTAACCATTTAACACTGGTTCATCAATATTCTAGTGGTGATGACATATACTACTTGCCCCCGTTTATGGACATTAATAAGGATTTAGTGAAGATTGCTACGGATGAGGATGTGGTTGACTTGAAGGGTTACCAGGATGGGATGGAAACTATTATCATGTTTATAGAGGACAGTGAGGTTTGTGTCCCTATTGGGATGATATTTGACGATTGGGAAGGAGATCCAATCCGGAAGAAAGAAATGGAGGATCCGAACGCAGAAGGTATGCGATTGTATCGTTTCAATAGGGACTATGAGGATCGCATGGAACATCAGGGTGGTCAGGGTGGTCAAGGTGGTCAGCATGAGCCCATTGAAATTGTGGATGATGAGCCCATTGAAACTCAACCCACATAAGAAAAAACACCTGAAACTGAAGAGGCAATATCAGAAACTGAAACCGAAGAGGCTGAAAAAGCACCTGAAGCAAGTCCTGAAGATGATGAATTCTGGAACAAGGTTGACGATTTTGAAGAGTTGGCGGACCGAGCTCCACCAGTAGATTTACCAGAAGAAAGTGAGGAGAGCAATTGGGAGCCGGATGTCGACGCGGAGAGTACAAACAGTTTCGACATAAGCGTCGATGTTGAGCAACCACTTAGGGAGAATGCCAATGTGGAGCAACCACATGAAGCAGTGGATTACAAATAGTGATGAGCTTAGAATTCCGTGTGGATCTGAAAACGAAGAAGAGAACTTGCCTAGAATGCCTGAGTATAATGCCGACGAATCCATCCAGGAACCGACTCTTGGTTTAACATTCCCATAAATGGCCGCCTTAAGGAATTGCATTCACAATTGGAGTGTCCAAAATGGGGTGGAAATCAAATGGGTGAAGAATGACCCAACTAGAGTGTTAGTGGAGTGCAACCAGGGGTGCGACTGGAAGTTGTATGGGTCGAAAGTCGGGGATGAGGAGACGTATAGAATTAAAAAGTTGATTAGCAAACACGTTTGTCCAAGGACCCACAAGTCAACCCAAATCACAATTGACTGGTTAATGGATACATACATCCACAAGTGGAGTGTTGATTCCACAATGTCGTGGAAAGTTGTTGCGGAGGACGTAAATAAGACATTCAGTATAGAGGTAAGTCACTATAAGATTCGGTTGGCGCATAGAAAATCATTGGAGAAGCTGCATGGAGTGTCATCCAAGCAGTTCGAGCGACTACGAGATTATGCGGAGACCCTATTGAAGTTCAACCCCGGGTCCACGGCTGTGATTGATGTTGACCAGATTGGTACATCATTAACACCAACTTTTCAAAGATTTTATGTCTCATTCAAGGCGATGCACAAAGGATTTCTGCGTGGTTGTAGACCGTTTATATGCCTTGATGGATGTCATTTAAAAGGTGCAGCAGGTGGGCAGTTACTTTGTGTTGTCACACGAGACGCGAACAACCAGTTGTTTCCAATCTCGTTTGCCTGGGTTGAAGCCGAGACTAGGGAATCATGGGTGTGGTTCTTAGAGGTGTTAGCCGTCGATGTAGGTACCGACCTGAAGTGGACCATAATGTCGGACAGACAGAAGGTGTGTACTTATGTTTCATTTTTTACTAATGCATGTTTACTAATGTAAATTCAATCTCGTTTGGGCAGGTTTTGATGCCTGCAATTGATGAGGTGTTTGAAGGATCGGAGCATCGCTCCTGCGTTAGGCATATATGGGGCAACATGCAGGCAAAGAAGTGGAGAGGGAAAGCTGTTAAAGACTGCTTCTGGGAGCAACGTTTAGCTACAGCGTCACTTGGCACAACCATTGGATGAATTAACTGAAAGAGGTTAAACTGGCTGCATATGAGTACCTTATGGATATTCCTATCCAGTCGCGGGCTAGGTCACATTTCCAGTTGTTTTCGAAGACGGATCTTATAGTCAGTAACATTGTCGAGAGTTTCAACACCAAGATTCTTCGACTTCGTGACAAGCCAATTATTACGTTGTTTGAACAACTTAGGTGGATGTTTATGTTGGAGTTTGCAGAACGAAGGGACAAGGGGGAAGGGTTCGCACAAAGGGTCTGTCCAGCCATCAAAAGGAAACTGGACAAAGTTGCGGTAAAGGCAAGGGACCATATTGTAGGACATGCCGGTTTAAGCATCTATGAAACTAAGAACCCGCATGGTGGATCTTGTATTGTGAACTTAAGGGAGTCGTCCTTCAGCTGTGGTTAGTGGCAGCTTTCCGGAGTACCTTGTCCGCATTCGTATGCGGCAATCTTGCGCCATCGGTCCGACGTTCTGGATTATGTATCTCCTTACTACAGTAAGGATTCGTATTTGAAGACATACGAGGATATCATCCATCCTATTCCAGGTAATATTCCATCGTATTTTTGTTGTATTTTTTTTATGTTGGTTTGTATGTTGGACATGATGTATGTTGCTTGTTTGACGTCCTGGTATGTTGGTGTTGGTCATACCTAGGTGCTGACGAGTGGGTGCCAAGTACGGCTTGGCCCTTAAACCCACCAGAATTTAGGAATGCACCGGGCCGACCGAAGAAGAAGAGGACAGCGTCCTCCTGGGAAGCCAATACGGAAAAACTCAGAAATACGGGGGACCTCCAACATTGTGGAAAATGCAAGCAAATTGGGCATAATGCTATATCATGCGGAAAGAGAACAAAGAAGTCTAAAAAAGGGACCCAACAGGAAGAGCAAAGTCAAGGAACAGGAGGTCCTCCTTCCACACAAGATAGTGCACCGAGTCAAGGAACCATGTCTAGGAAAAGAAAGGAAAAGATGTAAATGTACAAATTTGGTGTCATTTTAGGGTTTTCTATGTGTTAGGCGGAAAAAAGACTTCAAACATGTTACATTTTGGTATGTTTTAGC
The DNA here is from genome assembly GCA_946814005.1 of Chamaenerion angustifolium. NCBI lineage: Eukaryota > Viridiplantae > Streptophyta > Magnoliopsida > Myrtales > Onagraceae > Chamaenerion > Chamaenerion angustifolium. The sequence goes on from OX328268.1 coordinate 31,819,945, forward strand.
TTTTGAGACATGTTCAAACATGCAACTTCTGATTATGTTAGATGTATTTGAAGGGCTTTGGTTATATCAACATCAATCTGTTCAAATGGTGGTGCTGGATGAAAACTGATTAATTTTACTAATTTTAGGGGGAATATTAAAAAAGTTCAACATATTATATTTCAAATAATCTTACATGAAGTTACGTTCTTCTACACAGTGACATAAGGGCATTTTTGTCTTTTAAATTTAAGTCACGTGCACGTCATTGTTCAGTTTACCGTCTCAATTAAACGGTCTTATGACAGAAAGGGGGAATTTTTGATTTCGTCCAAACATTAGGACTACATTTCAAATTTTAAACATTTAGGGGGATTCTTAAATTTCGGCCAAACTTTAGGGGGCAGTTTGATCATTAACCCTTAAAAAAACTAGATACATCGTCAAACTTAATACTTTTTTTTCCCGTACAGTAGAGTAGTAATTAAATGCTCATACGTATTGGGCAAGGAATTTAACAAAAGTAAAGTTTTATCTTCATCATCTATTTCAACATCTAAGTTTAACAGATCAGCAAGAATTTGGTTGTAACTGTTCAGATGTTCGGACATTGAAATACCTTCACGAAATTGGAATCTGAAGAGCTTCTTCTTCAAGTGCAAACAACTCTCAATGCTCTTTTTCATGAACTTATCCTCCAACTTCTGCCAAAGTACCTTAGCATTTGTCTCTCTCATGACAAAATACTTTTGTTCTTTGGTAAGGCATAATCAGATTGTACTACACGCTTGAGTATTGAACTTCTTCCAATCTTGATCAGTCACATCATCTGGCTTTTCTCCCAACGCAATATCCAATTCTTGTTGGATCAAGACGTCCATGACTTCACATTACCACATGTCGAAGTTGCTTGTTCCATCGAACTTCTCAACTTGAAACTTGGCATTTGAAACATTGGACTGTCGCCTGGAGCTACTGACATTATCAGAGCTCCCATCTCCTACCGATCTTTCCATTTGAATTTAGAAATTTTAGACTCAGAATTTCAAAATTCTATCCGTACGGATGACTCCTGAATAATCCAAATAGTTGGAAAGCACTATTTGATCGTTGAAATCGGACTCCAGATGGCTTCAATCAAGACTAGAATGGATCTTGAAAATGGACGGTTCAGATCTTCCGAGCGCGTGAGGGCGCGTGTGTTCACCTTCTGAACAGCAGTGTGGCACGTGGGGGCACGGGGGCGCGTGGGCACGTCAGTTTCAGTCGTCTTCAACCTCCGGTGCGCGTGGAGCGCTTGAATTGCAGCAGAAACTTGCAAGGGCAAAGTGTGGGCTGCTCTGACCTCCATTTTCGATTTCGTTTGCGGAAACGGATTCGTCTCGACGAGAGGAACACATTGGTATTGTTGAAAGGTGAAATTGATATTTTTGGACAACTTCGAACCGAAGCTCTGATATTACTAGTTATGCTTCACTCAGCTCTACGGAAATCACATAAAACGATTTTAAAGTGGTTCAGCAAATTGTCTATGTCCACTGGAGCCTCTTTGATAGAATTTGTTACAAGATTTCAAAAATCTACAAATTATCTCAATCTCTCACTCTACTTCTCCCACTCTCTTGTTCTTGCACTCCCACCCCCTCCTGCAGATTAGAATTATCCTATTTATACGAGGAATTCTCTTCAAACTTCATGCAAAACGTGGGCTGCTCCATGCATGAAAGTGGGCTACTACTTTGGAGAAAGGTGGTGAAGAAAGTGGGCGACTAGAAAGAAGAAACGTTGGCTGCTCCTTCTTGTTATTCTTGTGTGGCTTTCAATAATTTATTGACTCAGCAAGATCCTACCGAATATACTACAATTTATTTATTGAACGAAAATGCGCCTTACTAAGAATATTATCACCAACTCAATACATGTGTAAAATTGAGTTGGGATAATTATAAGAAAATATACATGTTGAGGTGGTTCTAGATGATGAGAAAGTTCTCGTGAAACTCGTGAGAAAATCTACATTTGGAATAACAAATTATTAGAAATCTTTGTATCGAGTATGGTGCAAGATGACATCCTTTATAAATTCATGAAGTTCAAAATGTCAAAGAAACTCTAGCAACATTTGTCATCTAGGTTTGAATTTTATTAAACTGCCCAAATTGGTTCGCTCAAAATTCAAATTCAATTCCTATAAAATGATCCTTTTAAGTAAGTCACCCCACATGAAGTGGCTAGGGGGAAGGTGATTTCTTATACCTTCAACGTCAGTAAGGGTCTAGAATTTTTTTTTGGTCAAATGCAAACTTCATTCTAATTAACGAGTATCTGTTTGGTCTAACAATAACAAGGAAAATATAGCAGGTGGTGGTTCACAAATACAATTTACCATACACATTTCTCTTTTGGATTATCTAGCAATCCAGTTCGCACATCGGTTCGCCGTTCGGCTTACCCAGTGCCATGATATCGTCTCGATTTGTATCGCCATCCTCTTGATCGTGTTGAGGATGTTATCCAATCTCGAGTTGTTTTCCTCGGCCGATCCATCCAATTTCTTGATGAGTTGCTCGGAATTCGACTCGATGATTACATTGCTCCATACGTGGTGGACCGCTAATTCTACCACTAGTTGTATTGCTCGGGCTTCCACGTTGATAGCCGAGACATCCCATCGCGATGAGTGTCTCCCGTCCATCACATTTTCAGTTTCGTCCCTTGCGACCACACAATTCTTCCCCGACCTGTCCTTGTGTCCCACGTTCCGTCACAGTTCACTTTGATCGTTCCTTGGTCCGGTGGTTTCCATAGTTGGTTTACCCTTGTCCTCGTCGGTGGTAGTGGTTGTCCCCTCAGTTCCCTTTCCCAAGTTTCCTGTGATAGCCGAAGGCCACGCTCCAGTGTGCTGGTTGAGTTTGGGTGGTCGTTGTTATGATATGTCCGACATCGTTCTTTCCATATCTCCCTAGCCATAGTCTCAATTTTTGTTTTGAGAAATGCTCCATCATCATGGATTGTATCATACACTTCGATCTCCTTCACCCATTCCTCCCACGATTGTTGGGAGTTATCCTCCTAACAGATTCCTACGCCGCTGAACCATATCCTCTGAACCCAACGAAACTCCATGAGTGTGTGGTCAATTGTTTCGACCTTTCCACAGAAGGAGCAACTCGGTGTCGAGCTGATCTTTCTCCGATGCAGCTCGTCCATGGCCTGTAAGGCTCAGTTGCAACTCTTCCAAATAAATTGTTTTACCTTTGAAATTGTGGGCCCCTTCCAGACCGGTTTCCATGTTGTCGCTCTGATCACTCGCGAGGTTGAGACTTGGGTAGCTTCCTCGTGCTATCTTCTTTCCATAAGCCTTCGGTACACCAGTTTTGGGTATGCCACACCCTATTTCGAGTTTGGCCATACCAATTTGTCTCGGGTCCTTTCTCGTGGTAGGTGGATTGCTTGGATGACTATGTTCTCCTTGTTCGTAATGTTTCCCCGGATGCGGCCCGTGTCCCATCTCCACCCTTCGTCCCTTATGATGTCCGCTACCCTCATTTCGTTATCCGTTTCATTTGTCGTAGGCCTTGATAGTCGGTACTCATTGATCGTTGGTATCCAAGCATCCTGATATAGGCGAACGGTTTCACAGTTTCCTACTCGCCAAATGCCTTCCGCTTGTAGGATGTTTCTTCCTTCGATTATACTCGACCATGCCTAAGATGCCCGTCCTCCCTTCTTTGCCTGGAATATGTTTGAGTTGGGAAAGTATATACCTTTCATTACTTTTGCCCAATATGCCTCTGGGTTATTCTGGAGTCTCCGTGCTGTTTTGGTGAGCATAGCATCGTTAAAGGTATTGATATCTTGGAACCCCATTCCCCCTTTCTCCTTTGGCTTGACCAAATAGTCCCATTTACTCCAGTGTATCGTTCGTTTATCCACATCCTAGCTCCACCAAAACCGTGTCATCATTGCCATCATTTCTCCACACCATGTTTTTGGGCGTTTAAACAAAGCCATTGCATATGTTGGGATGACCGTTATCACCGCCTTTAGCAATATTTCCTTCCCTAAGGTTCTTAGGTACATGTTCTTCTACCCACTCATTTTGCTCCAGATCCTATCCTTCAAGTACCCAAGTGCCTCCCATTTGGATCGACCCCAAACCATCATCCTCCTGTTTTCTAGAGTCGTCCAGGCACTGAAGTGCATGCTCGACTTTTGGAGGTTGATGTTTTAGCCCGAGGTTTGACTGTATTCTTCTAAAATGGCCTTGAGTCCATTCGAGTTTCGGTTGTCCACTTTGATGAAGAATATTGAGTCGTCCGCGAAGAAGAGGTGGTGCACAATTGAACATGTCCTCCTAATTCGGATGTACCCTCCAGCTGTCCCCTCTCGACCGCCTGAGTGATCTGTTTGGATAATACATCAACTACAAATAGCAATACGTAAGTGGATAGGGGATCCCCCTGACGGATACCTCGTGTGGGTAAGAAATTATTCGTCTTCTTCCCGTTTATTATGACTCTATACCGCACTTTTGTAATGCACCTTTCCATCCAGCGTATCCAGGTTTCATCAAAGCCCATACGTCGCATCATGTTTAAGAGGAAACTCCATTCCACTCGATCGTACACTTTGTTCATGTCGATCTTAACCGCGCATTCCTCCATATTCGTCCTCTTGTTTGTGCGCATGTCGTGAAAGGCCTCGTGAGCTACTATGATGTTGTCATGAATTAATCTGCTAGATACAAATGCCCCTTGGAATGGAGTGATCAATAACAGTAGTATGGATTGCATCCGGTTTGCTAACGTTTTTTACAACACTTTATACACAAAGTTGCACAGGCTAATAGGTCGAAAATGAGTTGTTTTGAAAGGGTTTTGCACTTTAGGGATTAACACAATATCAGTATCATAAAAGTCAGGGTCGAGTGTACTGTTTGACAAGAAGTTATTTATCGCATGAATGACGTCAGGTCCCACAATTTCCCAATACTTGTGATAGAACATACCAGGGAACCCATCAGGACCAGGAGCCCTCGCCCCCTAGTTGGAAGGCTGCTCGTTTGATTTCTTCATTAGTGACCGGTTTGAGAAGTTTCTGATTTATTACCCTTGTCACTACCGGGTCTACACTTTGAAGTACGTGTTCTGAATTCCCCGTTCCCTCGATTTGGAGGAGGTGTTTGAAGTACTTTTCACACTCCTGGCTAATTTCTCTTTCTGATTCAGTCAATGTTCCATCTTCCCTCTGTAGACTTTTGATTTTGTTTATATTTCGTGTCTCTAGGGTGGATTTGTGGAAAAAGGAAGTATTCCTATCTCCTTCTCCAAGCCACCTGATTCGAGCTCTTTGACTCCAGAACTTTTCTTCCCTCCTCCAATGCTCGACCAGTTCTATTTTTAGTTCTTTCTCTCTCGTACTCGCGTAGATCGAATTGTTCTCCCTTTGCACCCGTTCTATTTGTTTCTGGATTTGTGCAATCTTCACCTTATTGTTTGTGTAGTTTACCTTACTCCATTTGATCAGTTTAGTTCGACACCTTCTAATTTGGGTATAGAGTGGGTCTTCTATTCAATGTCGTAAAAGGTGCCTATGCCTTTTTGACAGTTTGTTCGCATCCTTCATCCTCCATCCACATTGCCTCAAACCGAAACTCCTTGTGCCCCCTTTCATCCCGACATCGCATAATGTCAAGTCAGCCATAAGATATTGGGTTAATTACTTAATTGGTTACACATGTTTGACCAATGTTCAGAATGGTTACACATGTTTCAAAATGTGATTAATTGGTTTTGAAATGTGACTATTTGGTTTTTTACTATTCACCGTTAGAAATCACAGTTAAGTCACTATTTAGATACGTAAAATGACGTAATTACCCCTAGAATTCATCTTCAAGAACACATCATCATCTTCAAGAACAAGAATCGAAGAACCCAGAAATCTGATTTCTAAGTTCTCAAGAATCCAAAAATTGCGATTCTGGGTTCTCAAGAACCCAGAAATTGCGAGTTTGGGTTCTCAAGAACCCAGAAATTGCGATTCTGAGTTCTCAAGAAACCAGAAATTGCGAATCTGGGTTCTCAAGAACCCATAAATGATGTTTCTGGGTTCTCAAGAACCCAGAATCGCAATTTATGGGTTCTCAGAACCCAGAAACAGCATTTATGGGTTCTTGAAGAACCCATAAACAACATTTCTGGGTTCTTCAAGAACCCAGAATCACAATTCTGAAGTTCTGTATTGCAGTATATGTTATCACCAAATGTGATTAAATGGTCATACATGTTTCTCTATAATGTGATTAAAAGGTCATACATGTTTCTCTATAATGTGATTAAAATGTCATACATGTTTATCTAGAATATGATTAAATGGATACTGTTGTTTGAAATGATTTGATTAAAAGGTTCGACATGTTACCCACAATGTGAAGAACGCAGAAATGCAAGAACCCAGAAACAGCATTTCTGGGTTCTCAAGAACATCAAATCGAATTTGATTCGATTTTGGTTATTCAATCCTTCCATGTGTTCTTCAATACAACTAAGGGCATAATAGTCATTTCACAATTCAATAATATGTTAAAAAAATGAATTAATGTTAAAATTAACGGTTTACTAACGGAATAACCAATTAATCACATTTGGAAAAACATGTGTAACCAATTAGTCACATAGCAAAACCAATTAATTACATTTTGAAACATGTGTAACCATTCTGCATAATGGTGAAACATGTGTAACCAATTAAGTAATTAACCCTAAGATATTTGAAAGTGTCCACTTCTTTTTCGCCCCATATTTCGAATCTTGTCCCATACTTTTACCCTTTCCTCCCAAAACGGGTGTCCGTACACCCAAGTGATCATCACCTCCCCACTACTTCCCACGAATCGGACCGATGTGTCAATGAAATGTGGGCTCTTTTGGTTGATCTGGATTTTTACTTCATTCTTCCACCATAGAGCTAACCCTCTTGACAGCCCAATGAGTTCTACATATCTCCCGTTTTCCATCCTTAGCTCTCATCTCACTCCTTCACATATCCCTTCCTTGTTATTCGTTTCCATCATAAATATTATGTCTGGTTGATGCTTTCGTCCGAGCTCGGTTAGATGGGGAGTTGTCAGGTCCGATCTCAAACCCTGACAGTTCCACACTAGAGCACTCATTGGGCACCCGTGGCTGTGTTGGGACAGCCACCACAACCCACGTCTCCATCCATCGATTGCACCCTCTCCTTTATCTCCGCCTTTCTAGTCAATCGATTTTTTGTGCCCGTCTCCCCCCTTCTTCCTTTCTTCGGTGTGTTATACTCAGTTTGCCCCCCTTCCTTAGTTGGTTCGTACTCAATTCGGAGGCATTGATTTTTCCAGATTTCATCCTCTTCTTTCGGTTCAAGTTCCTGATTCTCAAAGTCCTTTCTTTTTAGAGTCATTTTTCGGCCCAAAGAACTCAATCTCGTAGGGGACATTATGTTTGTTTCCCGAGTCGGTGAGTTGTATTCGACGGGGAATTCCACATAGTATTATTTTCTTTTGGGGCTCGCCTTTGCTTGTCTTCTCGGGGTACTATACCTTCTCACGGGGGTGGATCTTGGACTTGCCATCTTTGCTGTTTTTGGTGACAGATATTCCACCCGGACCGTGATTAGGTTCACTTATTCCATCACTGTTTCGTCCCCCACTCCCAGAACCGTGGCTTCTCCTTTAGGTTCGTCTTCTACACATATCAGTTCCAGGTCTGTGAGGGTCTGCATCGTTGTATGAGTCTGGACTGCCATAAGGTCCCGACTCTGTTCAGCCCCATTTCCTTCTTGGTCCATCCCCTATAACCAGACTCATGTTCTTGTTTGCTTGTTCCCGATCCTCCCTTGAACTTGTCTTCATGGTTTCCCCTTGAGTCTGGTCGGGGATTCACCAATGTTGTTTGTTTCGGCCAGAGGATGATCCTCATCTGCCCTTTCCTACCTCTGCCCATGTGGTTTCACGTCGGCGAGGTATTTCTGCTTGTGTCTACGGTCCGTAACATGGCTGAACTGGATTGTTTTCAGCCATGACAACCAGTTCGTTACAAGCTCTCTCAGTGTGTCCAAGATACCCACAGCTAAAACAGAATTCTCCCAGTCTTTCATACTTGATTGACGCCCAACTCTTGTCCCCATTCAACCGTTTATACCAGAATACAGACACTAGGGGTTTGCTAGCATCAATCTCTAACTTAATTAAGATATAACTCCTATCCAATCCTCTCGGCCCTTTATGCTATCAACATGTATTTTCCTTCCTAAGCTCTCTCCAATAATGATCGCATTAGACTCATTCAGCTTATCCAATTCTAGACCATGATTTTGAATCCAAAATTGAATTTGATGAAAGACTACATCTTCTAATCTCATACCTCCTTCCCATTGCTTGATGGATAAGCAATGACCATGTATTGCCCATGGACTGAAATCAAGAGCATCGGCCATATCCCTAGGGTCATCAAACTCGAACATTGTAACTGCATTCCCCATGTCCGTAATGCTAACTCCTGCATATCGGTTCCAAGTAATCTTGAGAACCCCTTGGACAACCATGGGCTTGACGATTCTATCGCTAAGGACCTTGCCTACGCACCTCAGCCCCTGGTGGTCTTTGGCTGTCCCATGCAGGTTGATGGTGAGTCTATCCCGGTGTGTTCTATCACTTACATTGGTTACATTGTGGGGTGGCTTCCGTCCCTGATTATCACCCATGTTTAGGAACCCCTACAAACAGAAACACAAGAAACGATTAGGAGATGGCACCGATGGGGCTGAGATGAAGGTTATCAGAGGAAGGGTGGGGGGTTCGGTTCTGGTATGGTGGTGGCAGATTGGTAGACGTTGCTAGCTGGTTGGAGGTGTGGCCTCTGCGAGCGTGGTTGGGTTCGTCACTTTCCGACCGGTTCCCGTGGGTTAGGGATTGGAAATTCCTTCCCTCGGCGGTGAGGTCCTGGATCCAGTTGTAATGACTCTGCGGTGCCCTAGGGGGCTTGATTGGGCTCGTAATTGGTGGAGGGGTTGATCTGTGGTGGTAGGATTCTCCAATCGTCGGTTCTCCTTCAGGTTTTCTGATGTGCGATTGACATGCCTCAGAGTGATGGCTCGGTCCTTGCCCCATGCGAATCGATGAGTGGAGTGTTGGGTTTCCTCTTCCCAGCCGATTGACTCGGCTACCTTTCGAGAGGAGTCTTCACGGGAACAATGTGGACTCACCACCGGCGTGCCCTAATCTGAGGGTGACTTTCTCTCACTAACGGGAGAGAGACGAGAGCTTTTAATTTGGCATTGTAAGGGTCTCGACTTGTCTTGGGAAAAATTGTTCTAAAGAAGAGTTTGAAATTGGACATGGTATGCTTGATGGTTGTTAGTGTGAGGACCAATTTGATAATATTCTAAAGCCACCTCAGCACTTTTATTAACATTTATAAATACTAAGAAGGGTAATGACACAAATTTAGAAATTTTTTCGGGCTTTGCTATCCTAGTAATAGTTTAAGGGGTTGAATTTAATACCCGTGCAATAAGTTTAGAGAATTTAGTAGAAACGTGGTAGTTTAGGGTTATCTTCTAATTACTTCAATTGTCTTATTTGGAGGATAATGACACGTCAGCAAAATGTGTCCAAAGATTTCAATCTTGTGGCTGATACAGTCTAGTGAGAGCTTCTTCGGCCAATGAGAGTCTCCAGCCTCTCTCACCACGGACGCTCACTCTCTTGCCACGTGTCATCTTCTTCTCCACACCTTCTCTCTCAGGACGGCCTCACCCTGGGGAATAGCACCGGTCTGATCGATGAATCCGACGCTCACTACCTTCTCCATTCTCCAATGGCCACTTCTTCTTCCTTAATTTTCTCTCCTCTAAACAGCAGTTACAGGTCGCCGAGGCATCAACTATCTCTTTTTAGTCGACTTCTTCTCCCCAGAGTTTCTTTTTCTAGGAAGTACCGCCGCCATCAGCTCCCCAGGAGACTAGTTATTCGAGCTGTGAGGGAGAAGGAGTTCGTCGAGGAATTGAGTGGCATCGAGCTCAACGGTAATGGAGCCACTAGGGTATCGGTCAGGGAAAGTGAACTTGCTGGAAATGGATCCTACACTGCGTCCGTTGAGGTCGAGGGCTACTCCAATGGAGCGGCGAATGGAACCATGGTGAAGTACGCTAAGGGAAAAAATGGCGCCTTACCGCGAGTAGATCCAGTTAAGGTTCTAGAATCGAGCGAAGATTCTAGGAGGAAGAGAATTGAAGATATTGGTGAGGAACAGGCTTGGTTTAAGAAAAGTGGGCAGGAAAAAGTTGTGGTATGATTACCAGCAGATACATTGTTCTTTCTGTTGCTATTCTTTTTTGCCAGCCTAGTTGTTCCTTCGAAGAAAGTCATAGAGCTCGCAATTCGAACTACAATTTCGATTTCCAGGTTTTGAAGTGATGAGTTTCTATCAATTTCTGTTGGTTGCCTGTGAAATCATAATTTGATTCCGGAATTGAGCTCCACTTCTGTGAGTTTAGGGACTCTGATACAAAATGCTTATTTGCCGTTCCATTACTTCAAAATAAGTAGGTGATGCAAGGATAGTTCGAGGAACTCAGAGTTATACTCGAAACCAAATTGTTTTTCAAGTACCATGTGGTCACGTTGTATTCTTGGTTGTCAAAGGATACTGTTTCATTCTCCTTGTGCTTGTATATCTTACCATGGGCATGTTCTGAAGCTTGTTGACTCTGAGCGCTAGAAAATTGATTCTCGTTGCAACTTTTCGATATCATGTAATAACTGTTGTACGTGTTGTAGAGGTGCAAGATACATAGCATAATTCCTCAAGTAATAAATACTGGGATGTACTGTCAATTTGTCATATAAGTCACAAAAATCAGTTGATGAGAAAAATGATTGTTGGTTTAGTAGACATTTTATGCATTCTAATTATATTTAGCCTGGATAAGGAAGGGATTAATTTGTATGATATTAAGACTGGTCTATCTCTATTACTGAATCTTAGTTGTTGTATCTCATTTATTATGCTCCCTGATCTATTTTGATTGTTGTCTGGTCATACCGTGTAGGTTTCAGTTGCACCAGGGGGACGTTGGAATAGATTCAAAACTTATTCTTTTATCCAAAGGACGGTGGAGATATGGGGCTTTATTTTCACATTTATCTTCAGAGCTTGGTTGAACAATAAGAAATTCACCTACCGAGGTACTCATAGCATGTTCATGTTGATCATTTGGAACATATGGCCATACTCTTGCCGAATGTGACGTGGTCTGTTTCTGCTTCACCCGATAGGACCTGCCTTTCCATATTTATGATAATTAGCATCTAATTATCTATCTCAGTAAGAGGGTATATCATAAAAATTATTCTGAACCATTTAATGGCTGTGAAGCTCTACATAGTAAATGTAAAAAGAAAAATCTGGGGCACTGTATTGCAGCCTGGTTTGCAAAGCCATAGACTTTCCTTCCAGATGTTGTGGCATTCTCCCTGCCATTTGTGAGGTAGCTGAAGTCTGATCTGGACACAACGGACCACATGATTACTCTAATCCCTTTCCTTGTTAAGTTAATAGTTTTGCTCAATAGGAAGACTGTAGTATGTAATTTCCAATCCTTTTTGGTCTATTTCAGTTTAATCTAAGAGCATAAAAGATTGGTTAGTTCTATCTGATAATGTATAGAACATGTCAATGCTAGTTATTTTAACAAACCTAGTTGGCCTAAAGTACATAATGTATAGAACATGTCAATGCTAGTTATTTTAACAAACCGAGTTGACCTAAAGTACAATAATGCTTTCGGTTCCCTCAATCTTGAAAGTTAACAGCTACCCCGACCCAATCCCTCTACCTTTCAGTATTCAATGCTGAGTACTTAATTTTCAGGTGGAATGACAGAGGAGAAAAAGATAGTGAAGCGGAAGGAATTGGCTAAATGGTTAAAAGAAAGTATCTTGAGATTGGGTCCTACATTTATCAAAATTGGTCAACAGTTCTCAACAAGGGTGGACATTCTTCCTCAAGAATATGTTGATCAGTTGTCAGAACTTCAGGTAAGCATAACATCTCTAGTTCTTGAAGCACAGGTTCTGTACCTGTTATTTCCATCCCTCATGCCACCCAACTATGCATCATTGAAAGAGATACTCTGGAACAGGTGAATTCGTTAGTGTCTAGTGTGTACTGAGTTCTTCAGCGTATATGTTTTGTAGGATCAAGTTCCTCCTTTTCCATCAGATGTTGCTGTATCAATCATTGAAGAAGAGCTTGGAAGTCACCCAAATAAGATTTTTGATCGATTCGATTTTGAGCCAATAGCTGCTGCTAGTCTTGGTAATTAATATTGGTTGGAAAAAAACTCTCTTGAATTGATATCTACATGTAAATTGCTTCACTGCTTGCTAGTTGTGGATAAATCTTACTAAATCATGTTTCTTGCAGGACAAGTTCACCGTGCAAAGCTGAAAGGAAGAGAAGTCGTCCTTAAAGTTCAGAGGCCTGGCCTGAAGGATCTCTTTGACATTGATCTAAAAAACCTCAGGGTTAGGCTTCCCTTTTTCTGTCAAATATAAAAGACTCCTTTTGAAACTGGTAGTGCTGCAAATGGCATCAAAGAATAGATCAATTTCTGCATTTATATGATCCTATTATCATGTTGGGGAGAGAAGAATATTTTGCAAGCCGTTTTTGTGGACTAAAAATGCACTAAAACGGTTCAGTTTTTGTTGTCAGATAATTGCTGAATATCTTCAGAAAATTGACCCAAAATCGGATGGTGCAAAAAGAGATTGGGTTGCTATATATGATGAGTGTGCAACTGTTTTATATCAGGTAATGATCCTTCCATTTAACTTGGTTATATATGGAAAGAGTCGAGAGAATTAAACGGAGCAAAATATTTTTTTCTTAATAATTGCACTGAATGTGGAATCACTGGAAAGCTCATCAGCCCATATACATTTGAGGGTTTTTATTAAACCCTTACTATGTCAAATCAATGATATTATTTTTGTTTAAAGAAAAATGTCATACTCATCACTTATAATGGATTTTAGAGGAAGGTTTGACATGTTTCTGTTACCTTAGTGCTGCTCAACCCGGTATGTTACCCAATTTAGAAGGCTAAATCTCTCATTAAGATTGCCTTATCTAGATCATACCTAGAGATCCTGAAGTACACTTTGCTATTACTCAGCCACTCAGTTCTCTATTACCAACATTTATGGAAGTATTCAGTTCACTTGAGAAACCAAATTTTCCTTCATACATTATTAAGAAAGTAGACAATATATATATAAGAGTGGTAACTTCTAGATCCTAAGGTACAATCTCCTAGGTCTATGCATAATTAAATAATTTAGTGCTTCTTGATCCCAAGGGACAATCTCTTAGGTCTATGCATAACTAAATAATTCATCCATAATTCATCTAGTTCCTAAATACTTCTAAGTTCTAACCCTAGATAACTCTCCTTAATACTAGATACTTCTAACAAGTTCAATTTCTAATATTGACTACTCATGCACAGACCATACCATTCCATTCCATCCATTCTTTTTCTACCATATTTAAGCTTTCATGTCTATGACTTGACTGTTCCAATTCATTCCCACTATCTTCAATCAAGTTTCTTTACGGTATTGTCTACTCTAAATTATCCTAGATTTCACTATGCCCTGGATAATGGTGTTATTTGTGTGATAATGAGATGATTTTTACTAGCTATAGTAATAAGGTTCCCAGCTTCGCCATTGTGTTTCTAAATTGTATGAGTTATATGTTAGAATTTTCTGAAGAGAAAAGTTTCTGTGCATCGGAAATGCCTAAGAATAAATCTGTTGTGAAGCATGTCTAAAAGGGTTTTATTCATACAAGATCCCCACTCAATCCACTTACTGATTGTTTGTGATTGCCTTGACTGTTTCAAACGGTTGTCCACATAATGGCACGGGTAAAATCTGAGGCGTTAATTTATTATGCTTCACAGAGAGGAGAATGGGATAAATGCAGTTAGAATGATATACTGTGAATTCCTTGTAATAGAAGATTGTCTTGTCTAGTGCTGGTTTTGCTATAAGCACTTGATAATGGATACAACTAAAATTGAGCTTCTATTGCTATCTGTACTTCCCAATAACATCTAAAATTTTCAGGAAATAGATTACACGAAGGAAGCTGCAAATGCAGAACTCTTTGCTAACAATTTTAAGAACTTGGAGTATGTAAAAGTCCCTGAAATACTATGGGACTACACAACACCACAGGTGAAACATTGTTAAATTATAATTATCTGAGTGGGTCCTTTTTCTTTTCCTCTCATTGAACACATTCTGGCACCACTATATTCAGGTATTGACAATGGAATATGTACCTGGAATTAAAATCAACAAAATAAAAGCCCTTGATCAGCTAGGAGTTGATCGTCAAAGGTAAATTATTTATTCGGGGAAATTATATGGTGTTTGGCTGAACCAAAGAATTTACTCCTTGGTGTTAATCTGCAGGTTGGGCCGGTATGCTGTTGAATCTTACTTGGAGCAAATATTGTCTCATGGATTTTTTCATGCCGACCCTGTGAGTCTCTTTATTATTTAGATAAGAGTTCTTAACAATTCTTGAAAACAAATTGGGTAATGTAGTTTTCAGTAAAGCTGAAAGTCGAAACATAAATGGATCGCATCAAAGCTTTGTTGAGACTTGAGATTATGTAACTAGTATGTACGTGATTCTGGGAGTTGGCCTACACACTAGGTGGCAAACTTGAATCTTAAAAAAATCAAAATAAAACTCCTTCTAAAATGGAACTTCAAATTCATTCCCCAGAACATGGTAATTTACATTTTTATACCCTTTCTTGGAAAGAAAGAGTACTGGTGAACACAACAAATGTGTGTATCTGAGCTAAAAAGATCTGTCTATTTTTATCTTATGCCTAGCAGACTTTGAATTCTGAAAACTAAACTTTTGCATCCTACCTTATTTTCTTGTTGCAGCATCCTGGAAACATAGCTGTGGATGATGTCAATGGTGGAAGGTTGATATTTTATGATTTCGGCATGATGGGAAGGTACTATTTTTTATTATTTTTCCGAATATCTTATAAACTTGTTATAACATGTACTTTCACTTAACATATACGATCTTCCATCTTTCAGTATCAGTCCAAATATCAGAGAAGGCTTACTAGAAGTATTTTACGGAGTGTATGAAAAGGACCCGGAAAAGGTAATCCCTGAATAGGACTGGCTCCAAATTTTGCTTAAGCTCTCAAATGATATGGTTATCTCAAGCTTTATGGTTTCAGGTCCTTCAAGCAATGGTTCAAATGGGCGTTCTTGTGCCTACTGGGGATTTGACAGCAGTTAGAAGGACGGCTCTGTTCTTCCTCAACAAGTACAGAGATCTAAGTTGCTTATTTTCCGTTTTAATATTTCTGGCTTTTAGAGACTTAGCAATGACAGAAAGCTTGATAGTATGACAGTGAAGCTGCACAGCTTCAACTCGAAAGTAACTATGTTTCTCTTGATGTTTTGTAGTTTTGAAGAGCGCCTTGCGCAACAACGAAAGGAGAGAGAGTTGGCAACAGAAGAACTTGGATTTAAGAAGCCACTAAGCAAGGAAGAAAGAATAGAAAAAAAGAAGCAGCGCCTTGCAGCCATTGGTACATAACACAATGAATTTAAATTATTCACAGCTAATTGTTATCATTCTGATATATATCCAATATCCACCATGCCATTCAATGTCAAGTTTTCTTTGTGTGTGGGGTGGGTGTGGTGCGGGTGGGGGGTGGGGGGATTGGGGAAGGGTGGGGTGGGGTGTGTGTGTGTGTGTGTGGCAAAATTAGCTGGTCTTTGGTAAGTGTGAGATATATCTCTTATCGAAGTATTTATCAGATTCGACTAAACTGCAGATTGATCTACTTTCACTTCTCATATGTAATTGACTAGCTTGCTCACTCAACTTTATTTCTTCAATCCTAACAGGAGAAGATCTTTTAGCCATTGCGGCAGACCAGCCATTTCGATTTCCTGCAACATTTACATTTGTTGTGCGAGCATTTTCTGGTAAGAAATAATCAATCTCAAGGAATCATTCTAGTATAACATTCAATTAACAGTGTTCATGTAATCTTTTGTAGTACTAGATGGCATTGGGAAAGGGCTAGACCCTCGATTCGATATTACTGAAATTGCTAAGCCGTAAGCTTTGAATTTAGTCCCTATATCATTCAATCTACATTTTTAACCAAGTTCCTGATCCGTATCTTGATTCTTTCCTGATTGCTTACATTGTAGTTATGCACTGGAGTTACTAAAGTTTCGCGAAGCTGGTGTTGAAGTTGTCGTGAAGGCACGTCTGGATTATTGATCACACTTGTATTACTTTGTTGCTTAGGAGATTTGTTGGTCATACTTATACTGATATCAGTAAGATTATGCCATTTCAGGACTTCAGAAAGAGACTGGACCGGCAGTCTCAAGCATTCTACAACTTGTTTAGACAAGCTGACCGTGTTGAAAAGCTTGCTGATATCCTACAGCGATTGGTACTGCAAAAATTCCTTCCAGATTCCATTTCTATATATAAATTGCTTACATGACCCTCTTTATACATATATGTATATATAACAGGAGCAAGGAGATTTGAAGCTCCGAGTCAGAGCTTTAGAGTCTGAGAGGTCATTTCAACGTGTAGCTGCTGTTCAGAAGACGCTTGGAAGTGTGAGTTTACCAAGTTTCAAATTTCAATGCAATTCCTGTTTATTGTTTTATAATAACAACCCAGTAATTTGAATGTATATATACCTCACAGGCAATTGCAGCTGGTAGCCTCGTAAACCTTGCAACGGTGCTATACCTCAACTCTGTTCGCGTAAGCTCTTTTTTTTTTTTTTTAGCAAGTTGCATCTCTTTCATGAATCATTCCATTTCTAGTTCTAGGTCCATGTACTTACTTCCTAGTTCACTGAACGTTTTGATGTTGCAGGTGCCTGCGTTGTTAGGATATGCAATGTGCACATTCTTCGGTCTGCAAGTCCTCCTGGGAATTGTGAAAGTAAAGAAATTGGACGAAAGGGAAAGATTAATCACTGGAACTGCTTAGGCAACCCGCTTCCAGTATCTAAATCTGAGTCGAGTCCATTTGGTTGTTGCAAGACTTGACCTCTTTTTGAATGGTAGATAGCAAACCCGAATTCACCCTCCTCCCATTCCCAAAATGTATGTAGAATTGTATAGTGTAGGGTAAAGTCGGACCTCTTTGCCTATCGCCCTTGCAAACTTTGTTGTATTATGTATGTCTTGGGTCGATTCTAGCTAGTAATGTCAACAACAGTTGAGGTATATGTATCATTATACTGATATAATGAGAGAGATTGGGCCAAAAAAAAAAAAAAGATATAATGAGAGAGATTCAACCATCGAGTATGACGAGGAAATAATGATCATCTTTCTACAGCAGCATTTGAAGAAGAATCTAAACCCAGACACTTGAGAAAAGCGATCTTAGCAAGACTAATAATGTTGCAGGGATGAAGCTGACGATTACAATTTCCTTCTCCTTTCTTCTCTACTCCGCTCCCTCCACGGCTGAAGTTTGTTGCTTCTCTTATGCTTTGGTTTTCTCCCACCTGCAACAACAACAACAGCATCTTTAATTAGTTGATCTCCGCAGACAGATGGACGGCGATCTGCTCATGGCGATCTGCCCATGGTTGACTGAGGAAAAGGGCCATCAAATATTTGGAAGGAAGGTTTGTCGTTACATCACCTAGAAAAACACATGTCTTTAGCTTAAAGCAAAACTATGGTCTCTTTCATAATCATGATGATGATGATGATGGCTAATTGAAAACTTGAACGTTTATCAATCACGAGAAAGTTCTATTTCATTTCATAATAAAGAAAATTAATATCTATTTTCTATAATAATATTCATATTGCGAGGTATTATAGAAATTTTTTTATCTACATAACAAGTTTATTAGGTTAATAATTAAATTCATTTTTATAACCACAAATTAATGTTCATGATTAACAATTTTGTGACAAACTCACTAAGCATCAATCATACAAATTAGGTCTTATTTTGCATGAATTTTAAATAAAAGAATCATAATTCTTTCTAGCTTCTCTAATGAATCAGATTCTTACTCTAAAATTAGATACATTTTTCTAATTTCCGAAAATGCATTTAATTTCTCTATGTTCTAGATTCCCTTTTATGTCATGATGAGGAAGAGGGGGAAGAAGTAACCTGGTGCATCATGTGATGAAACTGGAAAACAGGTGTCTGCTTCTGCGAACAAGTCAAGGAAGAAGAAGAAGAAGGGTTGTCGCCGGAGGTGTTGACGTTGTCATCGGAGATGATGCTGAAGCAACAGAGGAGGACGATAAGGAGGAAAAACACCAGTAGCTGTATCCATATCAACCAGGGTATTCTCAAGCTCTCAACTATAATTTTTTCCCCGAAATCCACCATCAATCAAATATTCTCTCTGCAAATCGTTCAAATATACAATGAAATGGAAGGTTCTAGTACGCAATTTAATGGAGTTTCTCGAAGAAGAAGAGTCAAAGATGAGATAGAGTCTTGTCTGTCTGTGACTGGAAGAGAAGATCAAGAACGAGGATCCAGATTCAGAGAGGAGAGAAAACTCTGTTTTCAACGTAGTTGCAGAAGAGCTTATAATACTATTTATATTAAATATTTATTGACACATTTTATTTTTTATACTTATACTTTCACATGTCTTATTTAAAATACACATTTAAATGATTTTATAACAGTAAAGCTTTTACTTGCTATTATAACTGTATTATAGATATTCTTTTATAATACATCCTAAGCTACAACACACTCTACGCGCGTGCACGTTATCGTTGTGGTCAAACATGAGCTGATCAGTTTAGTTTTTAGGATAATATAAGAATAATACGAAAATTAAATATTTTATTAAAATATTATTCATGTAAAACTAAACTGCTAAGGAAATAAAATTTAAATATTTTTAAAAAGTATATTCAAACGACCTAAGAAAAAAAAACACTGTTAAAAAATCTTGTTTTTATATTTATTTTCAAATTAATTCTTAAAGAAGACTTGTTCATCAGTTCGTGTCATCTACCTCACTTCATAGTTCATAATATTGTTTTAATAAATTCCATTTCACTTTTCTCATTGGCGGCTATTAGATAATTTTATTTAGCACGCTAATCTTTGCTTTGATCGTAACTGGCATATTAATAATGCAATTTTTTTATGAAGAATAAATTTGAGAATATTAAAAAAAAACTTTAACTGGCATAAAAACATATTAAAATTAAAGGTACAAAAATATGTCTAACATGAAATTTTACATTTTTAAGAAGATGTATATGAGATCTTTTTATTTTTAATTACTTAATATTTGTTTGTTTATGAAATAAATTTTAAATGTTTGTATTAAGTATCTCACTTTTGTTACTTAGGTCACTAAAAGTAAACAAATGTAATAATAAAAAATAGAGTTAATACTAGATTATAACAATAAATAAAATTAAAACATTTACAAGATACAGTCACAAGTAAATATTAGTAAAAACAACTACTCAATTACCTATTTACAAAAGCACAAACCATTTGCAAGATATGTATCAGTTTAATGTTTGGTTTCAAAACCTAAAAAAGGAAGAAAAAAAACAATGATCATACTAAAAATCTGACTTCGGTGCACGTTAAAGCAAACCAAAGAGTTTTATTTTTATCCCGCTAATTTGCAAATTATTTAAAAATTAATATAGTGAAATAATAAACAAAATATTTTTTTATCATTTAATTTTATATAAATTTAATATAAAAAATAAATTATTCCACCCTAAAATTTAAGTATTAAAATTGTTAATAATCCCCTAATCTGTCTACTCTATATACAAGTTTAGTAGCCGACCACACAGATCGAGATGACCCTTATTGAGTTGTCCACGTCAATAATTCATCAATTCTTTCTTGCCCCTCACTGATTTGAAGAGCCTTTGTTTTGTTATTATTATTTTGTCGGTTATATTTATTTGTATATATTTTTGTCGTCCTCGTAATAAATAAATGAAGGAATTATAATAATTAATTAAAAGAAAATGATGCGGACTCTAATTGCCATTCCTGAAGTGGTTTCATCCCAAACGCGCCGTTAAACGTCCATATATTATTTTTTAATGGTAAATAAAAAATATTCGAATAATCTAATAATAACAAAAACATAATTTATAAGGATTTTTTTTTTATCTATGGAAGAGTCTAAAGTCTAAAGTCTAAACCTAACAAAATAAAACAATATGAATGCGTGTATCATTTATTAGAGTCCACATTATTTGGAGTGAGACCATTATGTTATTTGGAGTGAGACCATTGGCTCAATGCATTAATAATGAGTGGGTACTTACTTTAGTGAGAACGCCTGATAGGCTTGTAATATTTGGCCCATATTATAAAATGTTTTCATTTTATATAAAAAAAAAGTTTAAACATGTAAAATAAATTTTCTAACTCAAATTATTTTGAATAGTAAAGTTTAAAATGTTTTAATTTTATATAAAAAAAAAGTTTAAACATGTAAAATAAAGTTTCAACATGTTTGAAAAGAAGGGTAATTACTACTTCTGTCATTTCTCTGTCAAAATTGTCGTTAAATATTTTTAATATTTATAAATTTAACCAAAATTTATTCTAAACGATACAACGAAATCTTACTAACTTATATTAATATTACAAGCAAGTCTCAACTCAATTCGAGGCATATCGGGGTCTCTTCGCCTGAGTCTGAACCAAGTCTAAGATGCTAAAGGTCGGGAACCTGATCTGGGCTTAGACCCATACCAGAAGACCCCGATTTGGGCTCCAATTGAGTTCCAATCGGGGTCCCCTGGTTTGGGTTCAGACTTAAGCTAGGGGACCCCAGTGTAGCTTGAATCGAGTTGAGACTTGTTTGTAACATTACTATAAGTTTGCAGAGTTTAGTTGTACCGTTTAGAAAAATATTCAATTAATTTTGTAAATATTAAAATTATTTAACGGAATTTTTTAATCGAGAATTGATGAAAGTACCAATTATCATTGTTTTCAAACGTGTCGGACCATTGACTATCGTAAAAATACATGTTGATGCAACTAAAGTTTTGTACAAACATGTTGAATCATTTTCAGACTTTTCATTTTATATTTTGAAAACTATAAATGATGCATGTCGCGATCCTTATAACAAGATGATGCATTTACTATATAGATAGATAGATAGATAGAGTTCTTTCCTTGGGTAAATGAAGTGATGA
The DNA here is from genome assembly GCA_946814005.1 of Chamaenerion angustifolium. Classification (NCBI taxonomy): domain Eukaryota; kingdom Viridiplantae; phylum Streptophyta; class Magnoliopsida; order Myrtales; family Onagraceae; genus Chamaenerion; species Chamaenerion angustifolium. Next base: position 31,841,261 of record OX328268.1, read on the forward strand.
ACGAACTGGTGGTATCCTCAATTTAAGGTACGTTAGACTCATCTCATCCTCAAACCTCTATCCATCCACCTTAACACACAATACATCCCCCTCTTTCTCTCACCCCCTCTCAATGGCATTCTTCCATTGCTGGTTCATCAAGTTCCACTAATGGGAGAGCCTAATGAATCCAAAGACGACAAACAAGATGAACCCACCGCCCCGCCTCCTCCGCCACCGCCACGACGACCCATCTCTCTCGTACAACCCTCACAAAAGAAGAGGAGCAAGACAAAAGTCATGCGGGTTTTCCGATCGGTATTCCGATCTCTCCCCATCATCACACCCGCATGCAAATTCCCAAACTTACCCATGGGTCTCCCCGACAGCCAAAAGACCACCTCCGGAACCCGCATCACCGGAACCCTATTCGGGTACCGCAAGGGAAGGGTAAGTCTGTCCATTCAAGAAAACCCTAGGTGTCTTCCCTCTTTGGTTTTGGAACTAGCCCTACAAACCAACGTATTACAAAAGGAACTAGGGTCGGGAATGGTCCGTATTGCCCTTGAGTGCGAGAAGAGGTTAGAAAAGGACAAAACCAAGATCTTTGAAGAGGGTTTATGGACCATGTATTCCAATGGGAAGAAGACGGGGTATGGGGTACGTAGGGAGGCTAATGAGGATGATCTGCTTGTAATGGAGCTCCTCAAGGCTGTGTCGATGGGTGCCGGAGTTTTGCCGGGGAATTCAGAGACGGAAGGATCGGACGGGGAAATGGCATACATGCGAGCCTATTTCGAACGGGTTATCGGGTCCAAGGATTCGGAGACGCTCTATATGCTGAGCCCTGAAGGGAGCCATAATGGACCCGAACTCAGTATTTTCTTTGTTAGGATATGATGTACGTAATGTGTATCGGACTCACAGTTGTTGATGATACTCTCAATCAACCCAATCAGGAAAAATGGATATATATATATATATATATTAGTAAATTGTTAAAAATAAATAAATTAATTTCTCTTAGAAAAATCTACTACCTTCTAACACCAACCAAGTCAATAGTGGCAAACTGATATAGGATACCCCGATCTACGCACGGCTATTGGCTAAGCTAACCCGAACGAAAAATCAATATGATTAAGAATGAAAAAATTGAGTCCGTTTTGTATTTATAAACATGACATGCTAAATGCTAAATTTTTGTGTATTCGTATTTGACAAAATCAGGATTCCTAAGGAAACCCCAGCAGATGAAGAGGGGAGAGGGAAAGACGCATCAATTGAGTTTTGTCACCCTTTAAATAAAACCCTAAATTAACGAATTGTCTTTTGCACTTCAAAGACTGAACCAAAACAACCATTACACCCTAATAATTACAACAAATGAAATATAGTCCTCAACAATTACAAACTATAAAAACAAGACAATTAAATCATCAACCTTCCATATTGTACCCTTATTTCAACACTCCACCTCAATCTGGAAGCTCTTGAATGTATATATATCTATTTCCATGGAGAGGTAGAAAGATGCATTCAATCATAACTATAACATTGGAAATTATGTAAGAAATCCTTTTTCATTTTCCTTAGATGTATTTGATAAGTTAAGGACAGCCAAGGAAACTTTAATGAATCGGTGGGAGTAGATGTGAGGGGATTGTTGAGTTTATACGAAGCTAATCATATGAGGATCTATGGAGAAGATATCCTTGATGAAGCCTTAGGAATGCAAGTAGTAAAATAAGAACAACAATCATTATGTCAACAAGAGTTGTTAGGAATATGGATAGAGCTATTAGATATAGCTGTTATAACGTTAATATAGTTGTTAGTTCTATGTATATAAATAGAACATATGTAATTTAATTCAATATAACTGATTATTCAATCCAAATATCTATACATTCTATCATGGTATCAGAGTTGAGTTTAGAGTTAAATTTTTCGATCAATTAAGATTGAATACGAATCAGTCACATAATCTACCACTCACTTACTTGAAGGATGTCAGAAGGAAGCGTTCATTCCAGGCAGGAACCTGCCTCAACAAATACGTTCACGGCTTTACTGGCGTCCATCTTTCAAAACCAACCACACCACCCTCAGTGAAAAATTAGGAAAAAACAACTACTCCCTTTGGGCTCACCTGATGAGAATGGCGATCAGAGGTGGCAGAGGAAAGTTGAGTCACATCACTGGGATAACGGTTGCACCTGCAAAGGAAACCGAGGAGCACACACAATGGAAGCAAACATATTTAATGAATTATTGTGAATAGCCAATATCAAGAGATATGTGGAATGAATTTTCCAGCACATATAGTAAGAAACGAGATGGATAATATTCGATCTCACAGTAAATGCGAACAACATTAAGCGAGGATTAGATAGCGTGGAACAATTTTTATCCAATCTCCAATGGATTTAGAGGGAGATTGGAACACGCCAACCAAATCCAATGAAGTGCAGCGAAAATATCGAAACCTCCAACCAAATTCGTCCAGAGGCAAAACTATACCAGTTTCTCGCCGAAATAGGGGACGCGTTCGATGCCGAGAAAAAAGACTTACTCAAAGGAGACTCAAAGCCCATGCCGGAAGAAGCCTATGTCGTGATTCGCACGGAACGGGAATGGAGGCTCGTAATGGGAACGGAGTATCAGTTCGGTGGGCCATCATCGTCGATTGCCTCAGGAATCGGGGAAGGATTGAGTGTGAAGGACTGGTGGCTATCGATACCTCCAAGAACCCCTCGAACGAAAACGGGATAGCTTACGCCTATAAGCCTCGCTCAGACGACGGAAGGTGGCTAACTTCATCCTCGCGCGGCGGCGACGTCGGCAAAAGAAACCGACTAAAGTGTACTTACTCCCTGCAGAAAATCCCGACATTCAAGAGAGGAATGCTACCAACTTGTCAGATATCTCGACGGTTGGGGCCAAGGGAGGAGGTCCAAGTACCAGCGGTGGCTGGAACCGTATGTTTTGGAGCACAAGCTCTCCTCACAGAAAACAAAATCGAAGGATGAGACCGAGAGTCATACTAGAAGACGAGATCAAGGGAGGAGCTCCAAGCTCCAGTTCGATGGACGGGATCGAGGAAGGAGCTCCGATCTCCAGAAGTTCCTTTGAGGTGCAGTTGTCCTTACCCGAGGAATGAAGATGTGGCTGCCCTCACCCGATTAGGTATATTAGGTTTGAGTAAAAAACCTAATATTTGCACAAGTGGTCCTCCTTCTTTTGCTAGGTATTCAAACTAAACCAACAAGTACGAAAACCAAGCAAATGAGTCTTAGGTATGCGTAGCCAATGGACTAGAAGAAAAGAATACACAATGGCTTTTGGATTCAGGTGCTACCGACACAATGACGTTCGATAAAAATGACATAGGTGAATAGTCAAGTCCTACTCGGGCGTCTATTCAAAGCGCCAATGGAAAACTGTCAACGGTTTGTGGAGCGGGGTCCATAGAAATCTCGCCAACAGTCACACTACTGAAAATTCGATATTTACCGACAAAATTATTTCGTCGGTAAAAGGTTTGAATTCCGTCACCAAAACAAATTTTCGTTGGTAAAGACATATTTTCGTCGGTAAAGATATCGCCGGCGAAACCCCCATTGGCGAACGTTTCTTTATGAAAAAGGGAACAATTTTTTCGTCGGTAAAAATATTATTTTTACCGACGAAATTTTTGTCGGCAATGATTGTTTTTTCGTCAACAACTTACACTTTTGCCGACAAAATATATTTCGTCGGCAAAGTCAATTTTGTCAGTAAATAGTTTTTTACCGACGAAAAACATTTCATCGGTAAAGACCTATTTTTACTTCTTTTTTTTGTGGTTTTTTATGTCAAACCAACCGATTTTCTATACCGTAACTTTTTGTTTCTAATTGTATTATTCTCTCTTCAATTCCATTTTCAATTTTCTTCACATTCCAGTTTTGGTCTTCGTTCCACTGTCGTTCGGAAGGGTGCGACTCGTCTTCCTTCGTTCCACTGTTCGTCTTCCTTCGCGTTCGGAAGGGTGCGGCTGGAGGTGGCTTCCGGGAGGTGGGAGGATGAAGGAGGGGCTGGCTGGAAGGGTGCAGCTGGAGGTGGGGCGGACGGAAGGCGACGACCAAAGTTGGACAGGAGGCGGCGGCTGGAGCTGGACGGTTCCAGAATGAGGAGGGCAAGAGCTTCAGCTGCACTGTCCTTGAAGTGGTGCCCTTCTCCATCGATAAATACAAAGTCACGTACCTGAAGCGGGTGATCTCCGGAGGAGCTCCGCTGAGAAAGAAGGAGAAAGGGTTTGATTTTAGTGGGAGGGCTTGACAAAAAGTGAAGGAGAAGAAAGGAGTATGTAGGTATACCGAAGAAAGGGGTAAAAATATATTTTGGCCGACGAAAATTACATTTTGACAGTAAAGATATATTGTTACCAACGAAAATTACTTTTCGTCGGTAAAGATATAATTTTGCCGACGAAAATTGAGTTTCGTCTGTGAAATTTATTAATTTATTTTCCGATGATATATTGAGTTTCGTCGGTAAAGACCTAATTACCGACGATAATTGCATTTCGTCGACAAATACATGAGATTTTACCGACAAAATTTATTATTGTCGGTGAAATATGTTTTTACCGACAAAAATTAAATTTTGTCAGTAAATTAAGATTTATCGACGAAAAAATAATTTCGTCGGTAAAGAGCAGATTTTCAGTAGTGTCAAACTAAAAAATTGTCTCTATGTACCAAGATTGTCATGCAAGTTGATGTCTATAAGTCATCTGACTAAGGAATTAAACTGAATGGTGCTAATATATCCACATTTCTGTTTATTACATGATAAACATCACATGGTATATTACGATTTAAACTTTAAACGAAAAAATCAAAATTAATTTTGAATTTTTCGTTTAGAGTTTAAATCGTAATAGACAATGTGATATTTATCCTATAAAAAAATATCAGATGGTCTATTGCGATTTAAACTTTAAATGAAAAACTCAAAATTGAGTTGAGTTTTTCATTTAAAGTTTAAATCGTAAAATTTTATTTTATTCATGTTTTTTTAATGTTCGAAATTGTCCCTTCAATCAACTTTTTCATCAAAATTTAACAGAATAATTTTTAAAAATTATAAAAAATACTAGAAAAGTTTCAAAAATATTACAATTTAATCAACTTATTCAGTTAAATTTGGATAAAAATATTGACAGATAGGGTAAACTTAAACTTTGGTAAAATATACAATAATAAAATTTTACGATTTAAAAGGAAAACTCTAAATTTAACCAAATATTAAAGGGCAATGTTGTATTTTATCATTTTTTATATTATAAAAGATTTAGGAGTTATTATAAATTTAATGTATTTTCACTGATTATTTCCTATATTTTAGAATTAGTTCAATAATTCTTTTTATACTATCTTCAAGTTTGAATTATTATTTTTTTATATTAGAATTGATAAGGATGAGATGAGAATGAAACAGATTTTGAGATTGGGTGCAAGGAGGATTATTTTTGTTATTTCACACAATAATATATTATTATTATTACAAGTATTAAAACGTGGGATTCTCTGAGCCTCTCTTTAGCTTTGACATGGCATGACATAAATGGCTGCAGAGTATTGCTGTCGATTACGCAGTGGCATATAAACCACAAACTCTTGGTATTCATATGGAAATGTCCAAACAGGCATTATCTTCGAACCTCTCTTACTTTCGTCTACTTCCTTCCACCACCACAAACTTCTATTTTTCTTTATAATATTTCTAAATTAAATTTGGTGGTTAATTTCGATAACTGATTACTATGGACCTTTTTTTCCACATTATATATGTATATTTGTAAATTGATCCGCAACAATCAAATTATTGGTTTTTCTAGTTTGACTAAATAAAAAAATTGATTTAAAAAAATGCACTTTAACTTTACATGAGAAAAATGATTATTAAAATATGAAGGTTACATTTTTTTTTTCTTCAAATTAACGCTTTACTTGATGAAATAAAACGTCGTGATACTCGATCACGGTTGTTTATACATAGAATCATTCGCAACTAAACATATAAATGGAAGTGGGGTCTCTCGACTCAATCGTTTAAACTCACTCACTCCCTGTCTTGATTAGTTTGCTATTCAATTCACACATTCATTCGCCGTCATTGGAATCGCTTGTCATTGCACTTGGCCTGTTTGCCTCGCTAGTGCTCGGATGTTTGTGATGATATTTGTTGTCCTCCATTGCGTCGGTCCTTGTACTATTTGTTGGTGGATTACTTGTGAGTCTGTCTCGATGATGATGCTTGGTCATCCCGCTTGTATTGCTAGTCTTACACCTTCGTGGATTGCCATGGCCTCCATTGTTTCGATCTCGTCGCTTCGGTACCTTCGATTTACTCCTCCAACCACCTTGTCGTGCTTGTCCCGCGCCACCACCCCTATACCGGCTCGGCTTGTTCGTTGACACCATGGTGCGTCACAATTGATATTTATTGTACTCTCTGTCGGTGGTCTCTACTCGTGTCCCGGTCGGTCACCTCTATTCGGGTCGTCGGTGATTTCGGCGTGTCTCGATCGGTCACATTGGCTTTGCTCCTCGTACACTCGCTTTATCTCCGTGATGGCAGTCCTCAGACACGGTTGCTTTGCCTCAAATGTCGCTTTACATCTCGTCTTCCATATTTGCCAACATGTGATCATTGTAAGTTTCCATCGCTTGTCGCTTGACACACCTTGTCCCTTTGGTTCCGTCCTCCTTTCCTCGAGTCAATCGACCATGCTCATGTTGTTTGGTCGACTCACTCGCAGCCCCAATATCTCATACCATACCCTCTTGGTCCATTCGCACCCTAGTATCATGTGCTCCCTTGTCTCAACTTCCCCGCATATAGGGCACCCATAGCTAACATTCATTCCCCGTCTAACCATGTTTGCCTTGACGACTAAAGTATTCGTGGCTAGGCGCCACATGAAGTTTTTGACCTTGGATATCACCTTGGTTGCCCACATGCCCTTCCATGCTTCACCACTACCGGTTGGGTTTGGCCCTATGTGCCAGTCGGTTGTCTCCCGTATCTTATGGTACACCGATCGGACCATGGGTGTGTCATCTCTCGTGTGGGGCCATATGTACCGACAGTAGCAGTTTATGTATTACTTTTATTTTATGTGTGTGTATAAAGTGGTTCGGACGAACCGAATCTGAACTGGTTTTTGAACCGGTTCATATAAGGTTTGGTCAATCGGCCAGAATTCGGAGCGACAAAAAATTGGAGCGGTAAACTGTATCTTATATAAAATGTGGTAAAAGTACGATTCTGAATCGGTTCGGCCCCGAACCGATTCATGCCTAGCCCTACTGAATATAGAATATTACAACTTTAAATTCAATTCAATTAGCAATTTATTTTAAAGAAGATCAATTATCAAATTATCTAAATATGTAAAACTGAGTTAACAAATTATTAATTAGTGTTAATAAAAAAAAATTAGTGTTAATAGTTTTTGCGGTCTGAAAATTAAATTTTAGGGTTTAATTATTTACCCTTTACTTAAAGTGTTTATAAATAATATTTCTAATTTTATGCGAACAGTTAGTTTTTATAAAATACAAGAAAATAATATTTTAGAGAGAGAAAAATTACTTATGGGGCCAAAAATCAATTACCCCCTCAAAATACCGGAGTCTTCAGCTAAATTGCTAAGACACACCATATCTCCTCTCCTTGTGGCCTCTCTGTGTGGAGGGAGTGAAGTCCACAGAACTCATCCTCCAATCGTACCCTCAATCGTCTCTGTATCCATTTTCTCGTTACTCTCTCCCAAGTTTTATTGGCTTTCCAATCACCATGGATTTGTCCGCCAAGCTAGCTTTTCGCACCCTTATCAGGCCAATTTCCTCTACCCCAGTCACCTCACAGTTCATCAAAATCAACCTTGCTACGACCAGATTGACGGTTCTATCCAACCCTAACACTAAAAGAGTCTTCTGCAAGGCAGGCAAGAGGGTTTCGGCTGTGGCGGTGGAAACTTCTGTGGCGGAGACTAATATGACAAAGGAGGAGATAGAGTCGCTGTTCGTGAGCAGTTCGGAGGGTAGTTTCGAGCATAAGAACAACAAAAAGCAGTCGAAAAGTGGTGCTTCGAGTGTCTCATCCGGCATCAAGCTCGAAAACGTGAGCAAGAGCTACAAAGGCGCGACGGTGTTGAAGGATGTCAGTTGGGAGGTGAAGAAAGGGGAGAAAGTTGGCTTGGTTGGTGTTAACGGTGCTGGAAAGACCACACAATTGAGAATTATCGCAGGCCTTGAAGAACCCGATTCAGGTAATTTGAACTTATCCTAGGTCTATCTATTGGTGACCTTTGATTGTCTTTGCCAAATCGTTTTTAGATAAAATAAGATGTATTTTGTGTGTTTCCTCAAATTGTTGTTCGAATGGATGAAGTATTGAAGTCTTGCAAATTTTAAAATTTTAAAGTCAAATAAAAGCTTTTATAAATTTATCAGGTAATGTGATCAAAGCGAAGCCAAATATGAAGATTGCATTTTTGAGTCAAGAATTCGAAGTTTCGTTGAGTAGGACAGTTAAGGAGGAGTTTATGAGTGCATTTAAGGAGGAGATGGAGATTGCAGGGAGGTTGGAGAAAGTGCAGAAAGCAATAGAGAAGTCAGTTGATGATTTGGATTTGATGGGAAGGCTCTTGGATGAGTTTGATTTGCTGCAACGGAAAGCTCAGGCTTTGAATTTGAATGTAATCGATTCAAAGATTAGTAAGATGATGCCAGAGCTTGGTTTTACTGTTGAGGATTCAGATAGGCTGGTAGCTTCTTTTAGTAGTGGGTGGCAGATGAGAATGTCTTTGGGCAAGATTCTTCTTCAGGTATCGTATAACTTCACTATGTATGCAATGGTTTTTCTCTGTAAATTAGTCTGTTAGTCAACTAGGGTATAACTTATGACTCATATATACCCAGTAAGGACAGGATGTTAATACACAAATGCTCGCTCAAATGTTCAAAATATGCTTAGAATCACATTCTACTTGTATATTGTCGTGTTCTCTTAAAATAGGGTGTTGACTCTATGAAATTTAATAAAATAAGCACTAAGGTTTAGTCTTTTACTTAGATTATGTTAATTCTATGACATTATAGCCCTGAATTACTTTAATTCAGATTTGCAATTGATGGCAAAAGATTTTCGTAACATCTGAATGAACTTGATAGCTAATGCAGACATCGATTGTATGCAGGATCCTGACTTATTACTACTTGATGAGCCCACAAACCATCTTGATCTCGATGCCATTGAATGGCTAGAAGGCTACTTAAACAAGCAGGACGTTCCAATGGTCATCATTTCCCATGATCGGGCTTTTCTTGATCAACTTTGTACAAAAATTGTCGAAACAGATATGGGGGTATCGAGGACATTTGAGGGAAACTACTCTGAGTATGTCTTGTCAAAAGAGGAATGGATTGAGGCACAATATGCTGCGTGGGAGAAGCAGCAAAAAGAAATTGAGCATACAAGAGACTTGATAACTAGGTTAGGAGCTGGAGCAAACTCCGGCCGTGCTTCTTCTGCTGAAAAGGTATTTTGAGTTAAGTTAGAAGCAAGTTCTTAGTGAGATAACTTTGCCATATTCTATGTTTACTGTGATTATAATTTGCATTTTCTGTTACAGAAACTGGAGAAACTTCAGGAAGAGGACCTAGTGGAGAAGCCATTCCAACGGAAACAGATGAAGATTAGATTCCCTGAGCGTGGGAGGAGTGGGCGGTTTGTTGCGGTGGCTAAGAATCTCGAGTTTGGGTATGGAGATAAGGTAAGCTATCTACTATAAACAATTTATCGGAAACCACTATAGATTTACATCTTCTCTTAACCAAGAAAAATCCCCATCTCCCTAGTGGGCACTTCTCTAGTTAAGTGACCATTGCACTTCTTTTTTGTGGCAGATGTTGTTTAATAGAGCTAATCTTTCTGTCGAAAAAGGGGAGAAAATTGCAATTATTGGGCCAAATGGTTGTGGAAAGAGCACATTGCTGAAGCTGATTATGGGTTTAGAAAAGCCAAGTCGAGGTGAAGTCTTGCTTGGGGAACATAATGTACTTCCAAATTACTTTGAGCAGAATCAGGTCCTCTCTCTCTCTCATATATAGATATGTGTATATATAATGTTTAAATTCAACAAAAAAATTATGAATTTGAGACTTGAAATCATGATCTCTATTTTCACAAGCAAAGGCTTCACCCAAGTTAATTTCAGTATATATATATATTACACTATTATGATTACTTGAATTTTATGCTAAACTGATTCTGTAAATATGTACGAGCATAGCGCGTGTTGGTCATATATATTGCCGTTGTTGAGTTTATGGTGTGTTGGTTCATTGTAGGCTGAGGCACTTGATTTGGACAAAACAGTACTAGAGACAGTTGTAGAAGCTGCTGAGGACTGGAATCTTGATGATATAAAGGGACTCCTTGGCCGCTGCAACTTCAAATTGGATATGCTTGACAGGAAGGTTTCACTTCTCAGTGGTGGCGAGAAGGTGAGTAGTCTTTTATTTCCATTTGGCATCCATACAAAGTTCATCATCTGTTTACTGCCAAAAGTTTCTAATTTCTACCCCAAGATAAATAGATAATTGCTTCAACATTAATCATGTGTTTTGCTCAGGCACGTCTTGCTTTCTGCAAGTTCATGGTGAAGCCATCGACTTTGTTAGTCTTGGATGAGCCGACTAACCACTTAGATATTCCGTCAAAAGAAATGCTCGAGGTTTGATCCCATTTCCCATAGCTGAATTTCTATATTTGTTCCATGAATGATACAATTCTCTACAGCCTCTCTAACAAGGTTCATTTTCTTCATCAGGATGCAATAAGGGAATACAGTGGGACTGTGATTACAGTCTCTCATGACCGATACTTTATAAAACAGATTGTAAACAGAGTCATAGAAGTTCAAGATTGCAATTTGCAGGACTACGCTGGTGATTATAACGTAAGTTCAAATGTTTGGATTTCGATTCATATGTTTTTTAAACAAAAAAAAAAATATCTTGCTTTTATGGTTTATATATATTAATTTGTAACTGTCTTGAGTTCCATAAACTTTCCAGTATTATCTTGAGAAGAACTTGGATGCTCGGGTGAAAGAACTGGAGCGTGAAGCAGAGATTGAGGAAAAGGCTCCCAAAATCAAGGCCAAATCAAAGATGTCTAAGGTAAGTTTAGTGATCATTCCATTGATCTATCGAAACCCTAAACTAGAAGATTGACAAAACCTGTTTGTGTCATTGTTCTTTGTCAATCATCAGGCTGAGAAGGAGGCCAGGAAGAAACAGAAAGTTCAGGCATTTCAGGCAACTAAACAAAAATCCAAAGGAGCCAAGAATTCCAAGAGATGGAACTGAACTCAACACAACTGACGTGATCGGATTCTAATGCTTCACCGGAGCATCCATGTAGTATTATAATAAATATTATATTATTGTACATGCATAGGTAAAAATGTAGTTTTGGGAGGAAACATTTTGGATATATACGCAAATGCTGCGGAAGCGGGTAGCTAAGGTGCTGGGCAGTTTCTTTTCTTGCTTCAACTCGACGGTATAATTCCCAGTCAACAATGATATTCATTCCGATTTAATGATTTATATATCCAATATTTTTGCCTCCTTATGTTTGTAATAAGTATTTTTTTTTCGCTCAACTTATTAGTTGGTAAAATATGTTGGTTTGATATATAGTATTAGGGCTCGCAATCGTGTCATAATCGTGTCGTGTCTAAACATGTCTCGTGTCTAAACGGATAAATTTTAAACGTGTCTAAACATGTCTCGTGTCTAAACGTATAAGTCGTTTAATCATGTGTAAACGTATAGAGTTGTTTAGACACGGGATCCGTTAATGTCAAACTTATATACATTTTAAAGCAGATATATACACAAATACATATATACACAAATTCAAATATACAAAGTAAGGTCTTCATAGTTCAATATTAAAAAGTAAGTGAGTATTTTAATATTTTATTATTATTATTATACTTAAATGTATCTAAACGTCACATGTATACACAACACAATTAGACACGAACAGTTAATCGTGTTTATACAGATATCCGCAATATCCGCAAATCTGAGTTGTTTAGACACGATTAATAATCGTGACTAGACGTATAAGAGTTGTTTAGACACGGGATCCATTAAGGTCAAACCCATATACACTTTAAAGCAGATCGTGTCGTGTCGTTTAATCGTGTCGTGTCAGAAATTGTCAGCCCTATATAGTATAACTATCGAGATGAAGTCAGAAAAATTATTGAGTAATGACAAATATTAGAGTAAGGCAAATAGTTGAACTAAAAAAACTTCAGTGGTGGCAAATATATTATTGAAAGTGGCTAAATTGAAAATTATTGCATTTTTTAGGATTAAATTTTCACATAATTAAAAGTTGAGGGGTCAATATGCTTAAGGTAGCGTCGTCCGTGATCGCAAGGGTGCATGTTCGGAACCTAGTTCGAGCCATGAGTCTTGAACCTTGAACCATCATGGAGCTTGGTTAGGGTTGTGTTAGCCTCTTTATTTCTTTCTTTCTTTCTTTTGTTAGGGTTTAGATGGTTGGCAAACTACATAAGTCAAGCCGAAGTCGAGAGAGAACAATCCCTTCATTTATTGTGATGTCAAATATGTCACTTTTCTTCATTAAACGGGTCTCTCATTTTTCTTGTCCATGTTTTTTGGGGTCTCTGTCTTTTCTTTTACCCCGTTATACGAGTCAAATATTTGTAGCAACGTGGACGACGTCTAAAAATAGAGACGAGTGAGTATACAATATACGACGCGATTATATATATATATATGGGATCATCATCATACATAACATGAAGAATAATACCATAAACTTTATTCTATGCACATAATATATATATATATATATATATATATATATTTCACTAGAAAGCGAGGTGTTTTTCGGTACACAAGAAAACCTATATATTGTTACACGCACACGTTTCCCTTGTCCTTATGCCACCAACATATATATTATATGTACACACACGTTTATTTCATTTCTGAAATTAAGATTCGGAATCCGAAATTTTGTAATAATTATTAAAGTAGTAAATAAATTTGAATTCATGAATTATCAGTTAAGAAATAAAAAAGAAAAGTCATGTGTAAGCCACATTCAGGGACAAAATAATACACACACATACAATATATATCTAGTAAACTACAATTTTATAATGAAAAAGATTATTTAAACGTGGTTTGAGTAATCTATATTTTAAAATATAATAAAACACAGATGTTCTTTCTAGGAGGGTTGATCAGATGGTAGCCTCTAAGAAGCTAATCGGAATCAGACCGGGACGGCAAGCTCCGGAAGTTCATCACCTCCTATTCGCCGACGACTCCTTGTTCTTCATAAAGGGGTCGGTGGCTAATGCGAGGGTGCTGAAAGCTGTTTTGGACGAGTATTGTTCATGTTCGGGTCAGCGCGTTAACTTCAGGAAATCGGTCATGTTCGGGGGAGGTGGGACATCCGGTCCCGAGGCAGCCGTTGTGGCCTCCTGCTTCGGTATGGCCTTGGTCAACGACCCGGGTAAATACTTGGGCCTCCCCTCCCTTTGGGGGAGGTCAAAGTGTGGTGCACTTGCGTTCTTAAAGGAGAGGATCATCGGGAAGCTTCAAGGTTGGAGATCTAAGCTCCTCAACAACGCGGGTAAGGAAGTTCTTATTAAGGGGGTTATTTCGGCCATCCCCTCTTATGCTATGAGCGTTTTTAAACTTCCTAAGTCGTGGTGTAGTAAGGTCAATAGCTTGATTGCGCGGTTTTGGTGGGGTGCCCATAACGGGGACCGAAAGATTCATTGAGTCAAATGGACCAGCATGACCAGGTCCAAGCGTGATGGTGGGATGGGCTTCCGGGAATTGGAAGCTTTCAATACGGCTATGCTTGGTAAGGCAGCTTTTCGGCTTTTACGTGAACCTAATGCATTATGGGCTCGTGTTCTCAAGGGGATTTACTTCCCCACAACCGGTTTCCTTCAAGCCGGGAAGGGAAGCCGGGCTTCGTGGGCTTGGTCGAGCTTGTTGGAGGGGAGACGGGTCATTCAAGAAGGGGCCGTGTGGTCCCTTGGGGATGGTTCACGGATTCAGCCGTTCGTGGATGCATGGATACCGGGGAAGTACGAACATAGACCCGGGCCGAGGCCTATATCTCAGCTCCAGGCAGGTACGCGTCTTTCCGACTGGATTGATCTCAACAGGAGGGAGTGGGACGAGGCGAAGGTGCGTGCGGCCCTTTCCGCATCGGGCGCAAATCTGGTTCTCTCGGTGGCTATCCCTCTCCGGCCTAGGAGGGATGAGCTCAGGTGGCCGCATGATCGCAAGGGGGTGATCACCGTGAAGTCGGCTTACCATTTTTTGAGGTCGCGGGATCCAGGTCGTGACGTCGAGTCAGCCTCACCGGGCGCAGGTTCAGATCAAATCTGGGATGCAATTTGGAAGGCGAGGGTCATACCGAAGATCAAGGCCTTTGGCTGGAAGCTCTATCAGTAAACTGGAATCAAACCAGATTTGAAACGAAGAACATAGAAGAAGACTTAGAAAGCAAGTAACTGTACTAGAGAACAATAACAGAAAACTGAACTTTGAATCTTAGCATTGAATCAAGTTAAGTTTACATTTGAGATTACACCTATATTTATACTAATCACAATGCCTAAGCTAGCCTTGATAATCTAGGAACACTCAAGACTCTTCTAGAGAAATCTTGAATCGCAAGTAATCTTCCTTAATCTTCCTTGAGCTTCCTTGAGCTTCCTTGATAACTTGCAATGTACGTAACCACAAAAGTGGTCTTCATTCATTAAACTCATACATCCTAACATTCCTCTAAAAAGATCTTTTCTTAACATCTCTTTCAAGCTTGCGAATCATCCTCCTGATAACACTGATTATCAGCAGCTTATCACCTATCACCGTAGCAGCTTTGCAAGTTTACCATTCTGCTGTCAAACAATCTCTCAGAACTTTGATCAGATCAACAATAAGATAACCACACGTTCATCATATCAAACAAGATCTGATCATCGATAAAACTCATCACCAATTAATCAGGATGATCAAATAATACCCAGCTTACCAAGAACACCACAGAACATCAGATTCAGTTCAGACTCAGACCGATCCCCTTTTTTAATCATACAACCTTTTCATTTTCATTGATTAACAGATACTTCTTTTATTTTAATTCTGACAGGAAGGTTTTCATTTGCCTTCATCTTACCAGTGAAGCTGGGAGGTTTTCAATTTTCCTCCATCTTACCCGCCTCAAGTGTTGACAGAGTATCTTGACGTTATCTCTGCAACATCTGTTTTTGGCATCTAAGCTTCACCTTATGCCAGATAAAACTCTTGATATTATAAGATTGATTTTTTTTAACAAAGCTGATCATTCCTGAGGAACTGAAAGAACTGATGAACTGCATGTTCTGAGAAAAGCAAGGACATATGAAAACATCACTGATTAACAGAGAGTTTACCCGAATGATAAGAAAGTTTGATGCTGACAAACGAACAATCATCTCATTGCAGATCTGCACTCAAAGAACTAACAGATCATCATATTCAGCAGAATGAAAACCCATAAATTGCATGATGGATAGAATTATAAGCAGCAGATAATACAGCATATCAAGAAGAAAGATCGAAGGCAAAACAGATGTTTAAAAAAAACAGAGGAATGCCCGAAGTAGAGTAAGATAATGAATTACCAATTTTGATATACGACATAGCAAGTAATCATTAGATTCATAGCTCATCATTGTTACTTAGATCATCAGCACTACCATCATCAGAACTACTGCTGAGAACACTTTTGGCTTCATCAGAACAAACATCATCAGGAGCTGCATCAAATGTCAGGACTCCAAGCTTCTTTCGAAACTGAGAAAACAGCTTCTCAGTCAGGGGTTTAGTAAGAATATCAGCTACTTGATCAGCTGCAGGTACAAAATTAACAATTATCTGTCCATTTTGAACTTTTTCCCTCACAAAACACAGATCCAGCTCAACATGCTTCATCTTGGAGTGTTGGATTGGATTTTCAGTGAGGGCAACAGCTCCTGTGTTGTCACACCAGATAATAGGAATGGACGACAGCTTTACACCTAACTCAGACAGCAGTGAGACTACCCACATTACTTCACACATGGCATTTGCCACAGCTCTATATTCAGCCTCAGAGCTCGACCTGGAAATAACAGATTGCTTTTTAGAGCTCCAAACAATTGGATTGTTATTTAACAACAAGTAGTGGCCAGACACAGATTTCCTATCAAGAGAGTCACTACCCCAGTCAGCATCAGAGAATGAAATCAGACTTACCTCAGATGAAGGAACTGGAGGTGCTCTAAACAACAAACCATGATTGATGGTACCTTTAAGATACCTTAAAACCCGTAACACAGCCTTCCAATGATGTTGAGTAGGATGTTGCATAAACTGACTAAGCTTGTTGACAGCAAAGCTTATGTCAGGTCTGGTGATGCAAACATGCTGTAATGCCCCGATAGTACTTCTATACAAGGTAGGATCAAATGGTAAAGAAACAGCACCTGTCAAAGATTTACCAAGAAAATTGCCCGACATTGGAGTCGGCAAAGCAGAGGCATTGGACAGCCCAACTTTAAGGAGAACCTCATTGATGTACTTCTTCTGAGAGAGTAGCAAGCAGTCCTCACCAACCTGTACATCCATACCCAAAAAATAGTTAAGTAAACCCAAGTCTTTTAGTTTAAACTCACGATTGATCTGCTCAATCACTTTTTCCACTCCTGATGAATCACTACCTGTGACAACAATGTCATCAACATATACTAAAAGATATATACTACCATGATCAGTATTTTTAAGGAACAAACAATTATCAGCTAGAGATGTAGTAAATGACAGAGAATTGAGCAAGAAACTTTTAAACCTCTCAAACCAAGCACGGGGGGCTTGTTTTAACCCATAGAGTGCTTTGTTGAGTCTGCACACTAGCACCCTTCCTTGATCATCTCTTTGTTCAAATCCTGGAGGTTGCGTCATGTACACATCCTCAGCTAATTCACCGTGAAGGAACGCATTATTGACATCAACCTGTCTCAAGAGCCACTTATGTGTTAGAGCTAGAGTAAGTATAATCCTGACAGTGGGGGACTTTACCACAGGACTGAATGTATCCTGAAAGTCGAACCCTGGTTTTTGAGAAAACCCCTTTGCCACCAAGCGAGCCTTATATCTAGCTACTGTGCCATCTGGATTTTTCTTAACTTTGAACAGCCACTTGCAACCTACTGGTATTCTTCCACCAGGTAATTGAGTGAGACACCATGTATTGTTGATCGCCAATGCCTGTAGTTCGTCTTGAACTGCTTGTTTCCAATAAGGAGACTGCATAGCCTCATAGATGTTTTCAGGCGGAGAGTGGCTAAGCTCTTCAGAAGGCAGAACACTGGTAGTCAGCGCATTAAAAGACTTCTCTTTAGACCTGGTGATCATGGGATGAATGCTCGGACGAGCAGAAGAAGAAGGAATAACAATCACAGATGGATCAGTAATACTGGATTCATTATGCATAGTTGAAGCTGCTGGGACAAGATCAGAGTTATGTGGCACATACCTGACTGGTAGTTGATCACTAGCAATATTATTAAACTGTGAATAACCACCTGCTGAATCAGTACCTGACTGGTCGACTGGTCGACTGGTCGACTGGTTGACTGGTCGACTTGGCGACTGGTTGACTAATCGATCACATACCTGACTGGTCGACTGGTTGACTGGTCGACTTGGCGACTGGTCGACTAATCGATCACATACCTGACTAGTCGACTGTTGAGGTGTAGTGACGGATGGCAGCAATTCTGAGCCATGGGGCACATATCTGATGGCATGAGGTGGGATGGGAATAGAACAGACAGGTGATGACAGCTCATGAACAGAGGTAGTTGGGGGCGATGTCTCGATTGCTCTATCAGTAGAACTGATATATCCTGAGCTGGTAGACACAGGTGAATCCACTGGTGCAGAGGTAGGTGTGGCAACCTTCGAATTTACAAGATCAATATCAGCGTGAGGCTGAGATATAGAAACATCAGTATCAGACACATGATCATCAGTAGGACTACACATATTTGAATTGAATGGTAAGAAGAAAGGGATGGAAGTAGCTGTGTTCTTAACAGCCGATGACTGCATAAACTCTCCCTGTTTGTTAGCAAATGGAAAAACATTTTCATGAAACTTAACATGTCTTGAAACATACACACGACCAGATGAATCAAGGCACTTGTAACCATGCTGATTTGAGCAATAGCCAATAAACACACAAGGTGAGGAACGAAAGTCCATTTTATGTCTGTTATATGGTCTTAATAATGGGAAGCAGAGACACCCAAACACTCGCAAGAAATCATAGTCAGGTGGGGTAAGGAACAACTTTTCATGAGGAGATACACCCTGCACAACTTTAGAAGGCAGTCTGTTAATCAAAAACACAGCAGTAAAGAAAGCATCGGTCCAATACTGCATAGGTAAGGATGCATGCTTCATTAATGTCAAACCTGTTTCGACAATGTGTCGATGTTTTCTCTCAACTATGCCATTCTGTTCTGATGTATATGGACAAGTGAATCTGTGTTTGATGCCATGATGAGACAAATATGAAGCAAGAGCACGAAACTCACCTCCATTGTCAGTTTGGATAGCTTTTAGTTGCATGCCAAGTTGCTTTTCAGCACACTTGTGAAATTCTGTAAAAACTTGCGCAACATCACTCTTTTTCTTCAAAAAATAAATCCATGTAAATCGAGTGAACACATCAACAATACTTAGATAGTAAGCACATCCATTTGACAACAACGGAGCTGGTCCCCAAAGATCCATCTCAACAAGTTCGAGAGGACTTTGATATACAGTTTCAGATTGTTTGAAAGGTAATTTGCAGCACTTACCTATGGCACATGCAGTACAAGAAACAGCATCATCAATCACAGCAATGTTATTATTCTTAGCAACTAAGGTAAGAGTTTTGATCGAAGGATGTCCCAATCGTTGGTGAAGAGTGGACGATTTCATTTTAACTTTTGTAGAAAAACAGAACATACCAGAATCACATGCTTTATTAAACTGATTGTTGTCAGAAACCGATCCATACAACACAGAATTCTCATTAACCGATTTGTCTAATAAGGTGGACTGATTACACACAGCTCCAACATGTCCTATCTTGCTAAAATCAAGCTTATACAGACCATTGCATTCTACTCCAGACAGAAGAACCTTCTTTGACACAGCATCACGAATAAGACAGCAAGTCGGATGAAATTCAAAGAAAACCTCATTGTCCTTTGTAAACTGAGAAACAGAAACAAGATTCTTTGTTATTTTAGGAGTATATAACAGGTCTTTTAAGATAAGAGACTTAGTATCAGTATTAATAACCGAAGTACCAACACTAGCTATGTCAAGATAGCTCCCATTGGCAACCTGAACTTTTCCTAAACCATGATAGGGATAGAGAGTAGTACCTGGAGGAGGTCCTTGAGCAAAGTGATTGGTGGCTCCTGAGTCTGGATACCAGGCTTTTTCCGAGACTTGTATAGGACCAGAATTGGTTGTCATGTGAGCTTGATTGACAGCGTCTAGTGTTGGAGCTTGAGGAGCTGGAGGAGCTGTAGGAAAACCAGGTGAAGACTGAACAATATAGTAAGGTGTAGGAGAGGAGGCATACTGATTAAACATCGAAGCACACATCATAGGATTCTGAGGTTGTTGAAAGAACTGAACCGGAGGAGGTTGAGACAGCTGTTGTATTGGAGGCATCATCGATTGTTGATATTGTTGCATCTGCTGAGGTAGTGGCTGTGGCTGTTGTCCATCAGAATTCCAAGGCATCGTGGAGACAAGATTAGCACTCATCTCGCCTGCAGGAGCTGTCACGCCTTGAAAGTGCACATTGAACCTCTGAAAGCATCTGTGGACAAGGTGTCCAAACTTGCCACATAGCTGACATTGTGGCTTGTTTCCATTGCCTCTGCCCCTACCTCTTCCTCGGCCATATCCTCCTGTGGAGTTGGCTTGATACTCCGGAATCAATTGTTGTCCTGAATTAGTATTTTGCAGACTTACATTTTGAGGATTCGGTTGTCCTAGACTTACTGGTGACTGATCTGAACTTGATTTTTCAGCTATATTTGCAACTGTAAATGAATTATCGAAGGCTATCTCCTTCTGTCGAGCTTCGGCATCTAACAGCACAGAGGATATAGAGGACAGATCATATGGATTTCTGCTGGCATGGATGACAGATACAACGTTATCATACTGTCCTTTTACACCATTGAGGACAATAGAGATTTGTTGCATCTCTTCAATAGGATGACCACATCCAGCAAGGCTATCACATATCAGCTGTATTTCTGTAAGATACTCCCTCATTGATTGATTGTAGTGTTTGCGTACCTTTAATCTGTCATACAGATTCATGATTCTGGTTGTGGATGATGAGGAGAAGTGATGATGTAGCTTTGTCCAGATTGAGGCTGCAGTCATGCATCCAGTGAGCCCCTTGCTGATTGGAGTGGAGATGGAAGCTAGGAGCCAAGAAGCTAACGAACTGTCCTGTTGATTGTGCTTGGCAAAATCAGGATTCACAATTTTATTACCTTCTCCATCATCGATCCAATGAGGTACTAGGATAGCACCAAACAGCAGATCTTCAAGATTGAATCCTCTGACTGCTAAGAGAACTTGTTGTTTCCAGGACTGGAAGTTCTCTTCTCCAGTCAGTTGACAGATGCGTTTGTTGAAGAAGGTTTGCTGATTGTCTTCCATGGCCAAATCTTCAAACAGAATGCAGAATGAATCGATAGTTTCAGAAACAGAGACAGTACCAGAAACTGAAGAACAGAGAATGACTGATCTTCGCAGAACGTAATCACGACAGGAAGAACAAATGCAGCGATCAATCAAGGCTTCAGTCTTCACGGAATGACAGCGGAATCTACTGATGAAAGCTCTGATACCATATCAGTAAACTGGAATCAAACCAGATTTGAAACGAAGAACATAGAAGAAGACTTAGAAAGCAAGTAACTGTACTAGAGAACAATAACAGAAAACTGAACTTTGAATCTTAGCATTGAATCAAGTTAAGTTTACATTTGAGATTACACCTATATTTATACTAATCACAATGCCTAAGCTAGCCTTGATAATCTAGGAACACTCAAGACTCTTCTAGAGAAATCTTGAATCGCAAGTAATCTTCCTTAATCTTCCTTGAGCTTCCTTGAGCTTCCTTGATAACTTGCAATGTACGTAACCACAAAAGTGGTCTTCATTCATTAAACTCATACATCCTAACAAGCTCGTCTCAAATGCGATCGGGGTAAGAGTCAACCTTGCTAGGCGAGGTATGCAGGTCCAGGTTTGTTGCCCTCTATGCACCGCCATTGAATCTGTCGAACACTTGTTATTGGGGTGCGATTGGGCTGCGGTCGTTTGGACGGAGCTGCTGGGCCTCGTCGATGCTATGGATGGCTGCAGCTCGGTCAATAGTTGGCTGGTCAAGAGGTCCTCGATCGGGAGGGGCTCGAGATCGAGAGCGGATTGGAGCTGGGAGGCTGTCCTTACGGGTTGCTGGCTGATTTGGAAGAGTCGGTGTTCTATGGCTTTCGAAGGGATCCGCCCTAACCCGTATCGAGTCGTGATTCAGGTGCGTGCTCTTTTATCGGAACAGGTTAGGTCCGTGGGGTTGGTGAGATCCCAACAGAACCGAAATGGTCTTGGTTCGGTTCTGGCGGGACCTCCTCAGCTGTCGAACCAGGTGGGCACTGTAGGGGGCCACCCGAGCTCTGTTTGGCGGTGTCCGAACATCGGGATGGTCAAAATCAATGTCGATGCTGCGTGGTCGAGGAGCGACGGCAAAGGCGGGATCGACGTCATTGCTAGGGATCATACGGGGAAGATTATCGCTGGAGCCCACGCCTCGGAAATGTCGCATTCTATCGACATTTTGGAGGCGGGGGCAATTTTGATGGGCGTCAATCTTGCTCGTTTTTTTGGTTGGAGTTCGGTTGTAATTGAGTCGGATTCGGAGGTTGTGACAAACCATATTCTCGGGTTAGTCCATTTTTGGGAGATAGAAACGATTATACAAAATAGTTTATACTTGGCAGAGTCGGTTGTAAATCTGTCTTGGGTTAGAATACCTAGATCCGCGAATCTTTGTGCGGATTGGGTTGCCAAATTGGCATTAGGTGGAATGTGTCCTAGTGATTGGGTCTCTCGAACCCCAACCCCCCTATTACAGTTATTGTCGATTGAGTCCGTTTGTAAAAGGAACCTCCCGGTTCCCCAATTTTGTGAGTAATATACGAAGTTAGTTTTGGCAAAAAAAAAAAAAACATTGGGTGGAAGTTTCCATGCAAGAAAATAATTTATTTATTTTTAATTTTAGCGCTACCGAACCTTTATGGCATATGAACAAGAAAAAGATGTTAGTGTGTACATATTTAGCATGTTTTATTCGTATATTTAAGCAATAAATATGTTTCGTATTTATTTATAAATTAGTTGCATGTATCTTTTATTAAATAGCAATTTCAAGTACAATAATTTATTTATTGCTACAATTTCAAGTACAATAATAATAACTATTATAGTGACAACTAATATCTTGGTCATATGTGATTGTGAAGGACAATCAAAATGTACCTTTTGAGAGGTGCTAGCTAATCAAGGCAGTATCACAACCATTTCGATATATGTCATGAGCGTATTTTAACTCCGAAAAACATGGTGCAAAGATATTAACGCAATAATCGCTCGCTTCTAGTGGGGATTATCAAATAGGGATAAGAAAATATATTGGAAAAAATGGGAGACAATGACTACATCAAAGAAAGATGGTGGATTTGGTTTTTGAGAGCTAGAATCCTTTAACAACGCCCTCTTGGGGAAAATGGCGGCAAGGATCGTGACAGAGTCGATCACACTCTATGTAAGAGTTTTGAAAGGTTTGTATTTCCCATCAACAAACTTCCTACAAGCGGTTAAGGGAAGCAGAGCGTCGTGGGGATGGTCGAGTCTATTGATAGGGCGCGAAATATAGTACGTAGCACTGGAGTCTGGTCACTAGGGGATGGGAAATCAGTTAGAGCATTCATGGATCCGTGGATCCTAGAACGTTATGAGTAGCTGCTAGGGACGCACCGAGTCACCGAAGCCCAAGCAAGAACTCGAGTAGAAGAATGGATAGAAACGGTACAACGAACATGGAAGGAGAACGTGGTGAGTAAGACGGTATCACAGGAGGAGGCACAAATCATCCTCAACACTCCCATACTTGAGGTGTCGAGGGAAGACGAACTGAAATGGACTTTCTAGCGAGACGGACAAGTGACAGTAAAGTCTGCATATCACTATATAAGGACGAAAAAGAGAAATGCGCAGGGAATAGGTGATGTTACCGAAGGGACACTGCAACATCTATGGACAACAGTATTAACACACAATATATTCTCTCAATGTGAAGGAAGACATGACATGAAAAGAAAAAACATCTTCGGCAAACTGAATGTGACGGCTCGTAAGTATGTGACTTGTTTGACGATCGAGACACCGATAAACTTTCATGTTAGAAGCATAACCGAAAAACAGAAGGTTTGGCTTTGGGTACAAGTTTGTGTGATGAATTGGATAATAATAAGAGATAACAAAGACAACTGAAAACTCGCATTAGAGACAACGGTGGATATAGGAACCTCGCTAAGTGAGTTCCTTGTTAAAAAGATTGTACTTATTTATTAGTAATGAAATATATCAACACTAGTTCGGGTCGGAATAAAAATTATAATTTTAATTACGATATTGTTAATATAAATACATAAAATTTTAAATAAAATGATTTAAAAAATGTAATATAATACAAAATAATGTTTAAATAAAGTCAAGTAAATATATTGATATTTTTAATTGTATTAACAAATTATCATCTATATTAATCATGACTGATTTTCTCTTTAAAATGTTCTTCATGAAAATCTGTAAAATTCATATTGAATAATATTAAATTTATGAAACAACAGTAGTTAGCAAATCTCCATGTTCAGACTCAACCACAAGTTACACAACTTTTTATATTAAGTGGTGTCTTTAATAAATATTTAACGGTGTCCTAAAACCTTATACTAGAGTTACAACTATATAAAAACAATTAAAAAATCAAGTTGGGTCCTAGACCCCACTTTAGTACACAGTGGATTCGCCACTCATTAGAGAGTAACTAGGCAAAATACCAAACAAGACCTCAAAGGTAGACTTATATAATAGTATGGATAGAGGAAAGGGTGAAAGCAAAACCGCGTGGTCCGAAAATCAGCCGAAAATCGAATCGGACCGATTCGAAAATGTACGGTTCAGTTTAGGGTCAGGTTGTTTTTGTTTGGAATGGTTTTTTAGACCGTCCGGTCTACGAATCTAAAAACATTGGAGTCCGATCTGACTGTTAATACATATATAATTTTATATATTATATTAATTAATATAGTTAATCAATGAATACAAATAAATAATAATTTTTTATTTAATAGTTATTTTAGTTGTTTAATCGATTTATGAAAATTATGTAAACATTGTTAAATCGAGTTATTTTGTTGTTTAATTTGATTTTGAATATATGTTTTTGGTTTTGAATGTGTAATTTTTTTATGTTTTAGGTTTAAACCGAAAATCCGATTTGAAAATCCAAAATCCGAATGGACGATTTATTTTTATTTACACGATCTTTTGGTCCGACATTTTTTTGAAGAAAATCTAATCTAAAAATCTAGTGTACCAAATGGAAATAGTAAAATAAATTTGGACTGACCGGTATGGTTTTACCCCTAGATAGAGGTACACAATTGGTAATGTAAGTTGCTGTGAGAAGTGCATCTACCCAAAATTGTGGTGGCATAGAAGCATGAATGAGTAAGGTGTGTGTTGTTTCAATTAGATGACGAATTTTGTGTTCCGCAAGACCATTTTGAGGTGGAGTGTAAGGACATAAAATATGGTGAGAAATTCCATTGGAGATAACAGATTAGATAAGTCTTGAAAGAATTACTTACGTATTCACCGCCTCCATCGGAATGTAGACATCGAATCCGAGCATTGCATAATTTTTCGATAGACAAACGAAGGTTATGAAAATTATATTGTACTTCATATGTTTGTTTAATAGGAAACACCATGTATAGCGAGAAAAATTGTCCACAAACAAAACAAAATATTTGTAACCGGAATTTGATAAAGTAGGACTAGTCCAAACATCGGTCTGTAACAAAATAAGTGGAAACATTGCTTGATGAGAACTAGAATCAAAAGGAAGTCTATGAGGTTTGCCTAGACTACAAGAGACACAACTACTTAATTTGGTGGTGGAGACGTTTATCGACTTACGAAGATAGGTGAGAGCACAAGCATGTAGATGACCAAGACGATGATGTCAACGATCAATGGAGGTGACAGACGTAGCAAGAGCACACATATGAGACGATCCCAAAAAAATCGAAACCAGATACAAAGAGGAAAAAGATTTAGACTGAAGGAGGACATTCCCTGTCATTTTGTCCTTAACAACAATGGAATTACCATTAAAATAAACAATATATGAATTATCCTTACACAATTGTTTAACGGGTAATAGATTTCGAAATAAGTCAGGGACATGGTAAACTTTAGATAATCGTAGAGAGTTATGTGGTGTAGGCACAGAGGATGATCCAACCGCACTAATTGGCAATAATTGTCTGTTACCTACAATAACCTTGTTAGATGTGTAATTTAGTTCAGGGTTTTTGAGTATACCCGAGTTGTAAGTCATGTGTGTGGATGCACCACTGTCCAAATACCAAGTGTGGTCGACAAATTCACCAACAGATAGTGCAGAGAACGAATCGAGAATATTTGTGACAACATAGGCATGATCAAACCTGTGTGGGCAGCTATGGCAAGTGTGCCGGATCCATCACATAGTTGACAGGTAAGCGGGGGACGAGTGCATGATATTCCCTTTTGCGCAAACGAACAAGTGTGATTCAACTTTCCGTTTTGATTGAGGAGTTAATACATTCGAGAACACTTGTTGAGAAGATGCAATATCTTCATTCTAAAATTTGTCTTACAAGAATTCAACATCTCTAGACTCAATTATGATATTTGAGTCCAAGTCTAGCAATCTATATGCCTTAGAATTCCGACAAAGACAATTCTCAAGGCTCTCGGACCCAATTTTGTCCTATGTGAAATAGTGACTCTATAGAATGCTATGCATCCCCAAATTCTAAGATAACTTAAGTTTGGTTTTCTACCATTCCATATTTCATATGGGGAAGTATTAGACTTTCTTGAAGATATTCTATTATGCAAATGACATGCTGTCAATAATGCTTCACCCCAAATATTTAATGGTAACTTTGCATTAAAAAACATGGCATTCACCATATCTACCAGTGTTCTATTTTTTCGTTCAGCCAACCCATTTTGTTACGGGATATAAGGAGCACTGATTTGATAAATTATACCATTTTCCTCACAAAATAGATAAAAATCACTGGGAAAATACTCTCCCCCTCTATCGGTTTGAAGGATCTTTATTTTCCTTCCTTTTTGGTTTTCAACAACGTTTTTAAAACGTTTAAACATTTCAAAAGTCTCATCCTTTCTTTTTATTAAGAAAACATATGTGAATCTAGAAGAATTATCGATAAAAGTAATAAAATATAAATTTCCTCCTCTTGTTAAAACACCATTTAATTCACATATGTCAGAATGAATAAGTTCTAAAATTTGAGTATTTCTTTCTGATTTTGGAAAAGGTTTCCTAGTTATCTTTGCCTGAATACAAGTCTCGCACTTTGAAATTTTATCAAACTTACTAAAAATCAAACCATGTTTTGACATGTGTTTTATTGAATTATAATTGAAATGTGCAAGACGAGAATACCATAATAAAGATAAACATTGAACATTATAAGCAAAATCAGAAATCATTTTATTGATACTTAACTTGAACATATCATTACACGCATAACCTTTCCTCACAAATGCGACACCCTTGGACAGAATGAGTTTGTCAAACTCCAATATAATCTTAAACTCGTTTTTACACAACAAGCGATCAGAGACAAGGTTCTTTCTAAGATCTGGAACATAAAGTACATTCAGAAGAGTTAATTTCTTTCCAGAAGTAAAGTGAAGTTTTACACTTCCTTGACCAAGAACCTTTGTAGCATTAGAATTTTTCATAAGCATCTCTAGCCCTTCTACAATATCTTCATAGTTTTTGAACATTTCTTTATTATTGCAGACATGAATTGGAGCGCCATAATCTAACCACCAATCTATTTATTATATGTTCTTTATTATTGCAACACTAGTTCCTCTTCTCTATCTTTCACCACATTAGCGATGTTAAATGCACTAGGATTTTTCTTTGGTGCTTGTTTGCGGTGTTTGCAATCTTGAATGAGATGCCCATTTTTTCCCGCAATGGAAACAAGACTTTTCATATTTTCTTTTCTTGGTGGTGTTAGTGGGGATGACATCATCACACTTTCTCTTATTTTCGCCTTGTTCCTTTTGTGAACTTCGACTTTCTTTTTTTTACTAGGTTCACTTTGTTATACCCTTGAATGCCTCATTTACCTTGAATAATGCGAGTTTCTACCTCAATCTGCAAATGCTTATGTAATTGCTCTAGAATGAAATTCTCAGATAAGTGGAGAAGTTTATTTTGATAATAGCTCCAACTTATATGAAGCTTAGCAATTATCACTCCAGCCTGGAAAGACTCAGAGATATCAACTTTTAATTCTTTTAACTTACTTACCATAATCTCCAACTGATGCACTTGATCCATGAAAGATATATTATCAACCATCTTGAACTCCGAAACTTCATGGTAAGGAACTTATTTGTCCCTTATTTTTCTTAGGGGTGAGCAAAAAAGAATGGTTGAACCGAAATCCCAATAAAATCGTCCCGAGACTGACCCGACTAATACCGAGACCGAGCAGACAGGTTGTTTCCTCTAAAGTCAGGATCGGTCTCGAGCTTTTTCCTGAAATTCCCGATTAGGACCGGAACGGACCGAGTAAATAATACTATTGCATTCCTTAAACAATTTTGATATTTCTGCATATCACCACCCTGACTAGTGATGGATGGATTGGTAGTTTAACCTAATTTTCCACTTTTATGTTTCTGTTCATGTCGATAATAATGAGGTATACTTAGTTTTTACTTAGTTTGGAGTTGTACTAATGTTTGGACTGTTTAATATTCAGGTTTTTTTAACAGCATTATTTTTAATGAAAATTTATATAATGGACTGAGACTGGCCTGAGTCAAGCAAGACCGACTCGGGCGGGCTTTTTATACTGAAGTCGATCTCAAGCTCGGTCCTCCACAGGTGAGGACCGAAATTCGGGCTCAAGCTCGGTCTTGCCAAAAAAATGGCCCGCCCAAGCTCACCCCTAATTTTTCTGATAAATACTTGTTCTCCAATGCCTTCCATATTTCGTGAGGTGCTTTAATTGATGTGAAGAGGTCATATAATCTATCAGAAAGGGTGTTGAGAATATGACCTCGACAAACTAATTAATCTTCTTCGCGCTTTAGTCGTTGCCTTTTGATTTCTTCACTTTCACCTTCCGCCGGCTCAGGGATCGGAGGAAGGTTTGGACTTAGAACATAGAAGATCTTTAAAGTCGTCAAAAAGAATTTCATCTTGTCTTGCCAGCGAGTGAAATTAGTTCCATCAAACTTGTCCGATTTTACAAAGTCTTGATTCATCACTTTGAAAGTTGCATCTGAAGTGGTCTCCATCGCGAATATCACTCTAAGATGGCTAGAAAAGGTGGCAATGGAGATTCGGGGAATAGTTGGTGCGATCAAGGCTTATCATGACGACAATTTCCTTAGAGTGATATTTGCCCCCACTCAGCTGGAGTTTGCTAACGGACTTATGTGGCAAGTCACTCCCAAGATACAATGACTGCTTGAAAACTTTGAATAGCAATTTCAAAATCTCCCTCTCTAACACTCTAAGAAACTCTTAAGATATAATTGATACAAATGAGAAGAAGACTTTCTTATGTTGTTTAAGAAAGGAGAATGTTGATGATTTTTGGATGATGTGATTATCTTGTATGCAATCCTATTTATAGGCAAAATGACACCCCTTGGATTTGTTCTAATGGTCATAATATATAGAGAGAAATAAAGCAATCAATGTGAAACAATGCATCTAGATATAGTCTTCATATTGGTATACACCATATATGTATATATGTATTTTAATATATTATTACAATCTTCATCCACATTGTCGGCGGCGTGAATGATATCAATTGGATTTCTAAACTGCTATGTGAGCACTCCTGCCACAAATGGCCACAAACTATCAAAAAAACATCCCAAAAGACCACGTGATTATCAACCCCATAAATGGTTAATAGACCCCTTGAACGCCACCCCTATAAACAAACAAGCAAGAGAACGTTTAAAATAGTACGTGAACACAGTGCAACGACCAACCAAAAAAACGTCTAAAAAGACCAAGTAAACCAGAGTAAAGAGCAACCGCCAATAACCAGACAACAGAGCAAGCAGCAGCAGCAAGCCAAAACGAGTAAACCAGCCGCAGACAAAATGAGTTGGGCTACACCGAGCCAAGATAAGCAACGCAACAACCAAACAAACACAGATCGGACAACGCCGCAACGTAACGTAAGACAGACAGGGCAACGAGACAAAACAGAGAGGAGCAAGCTCCACAACAACAACAGCAATACGCCAATACCAGAGGGAGACGAGTGAAATAGAGTACCAAGGTTGGACGAGAGAGAGAACCAACCGCAGAGACGCATAGAAACAAAGTCAGCAACTAAACAGAGAGCACATGCGACGGCCAACGGAACAGAGACCAAACGAAACAACATGCTAATGACGAATCAAACAAAGATCAAAAGAAACAACATGCTAGCGATGAATGGAACAAAGACCAAAAGAAACTCAGAAAACGGCTGTTACGTTCTCGTTAATAATTTCGCAAAATGCTGATGTCCGTATCGGGTCAGTCATGCGGGTCGGGTTAGCGGTTTAGTTTTGGATCGGGTAGAATAATTCCGTAACCGGTTTAGGCATCTGTTATAAAGGATGCTGATGAATTCTGTTTTGATTTATCCAATGAAATAACCAATTCTGTCTTTTCTCCCTATATTCCTCTGTTCCTTTCTCCCATTTCTGTTACTGCAATCCATTGTTAGGCCAATCGCTCGTTTGACCCTAACACTTGGTATCAGAGCCAGGTTTAGCTGCCACCTTCCACCGCCGTAGCTGTGTTGTAGGTAAGGAGAGGATCTACCTAGTAGGGAAGCTCCGTATCTGCAATAGGCTGGGCCATGGCTGCTGCTAACGAAACCAGAGCGGCGAAGGATGCAAGGTATGAAGCTTCATTACAAGAACACTCCAAGGTGCTTGATAGCATCTCAGCTCGGATGGACATCACCGAGGAACGTACGCAAGCAGCTTTCGACAGGATGGAAACGGTGATCTCGGCCCTTACGACTAAGGTATCGGAAGCGATGCGTGACACAGGGATACTTGGGTCAGCTGCGGGAACTCCAAAATCCACATCAGTGTCGACGGGAATCACAACCCACAACACACAGCCACGACCTCCTGAAGGTAAGGATCTTCCATACCAGCCTATTTACAGAATCGGACGCTTAAATTTCCCAAGGTTTTCAGGATCGGATGTCTCTAGTTGGCTCTTCCAATGTGAGCACTATTTTGAGGTGGACGGGACACCGGAGGAAGCTAAGCTAAAGGTGGCTGTGATCCATTTGGAGGGTGAGGCCCTGAGGTGGCATCAAGGGTTCATGAGGGTACAAGCGAAGATGGGAAAGAAGGTAACGTGGTCTGAGTATATGGAGGTGCTGCAAGCTCGTTTTGGGGATGAGCTATTCGGTGATCCTGTATTGGAAATGAAACACCTACAGCAGGAGGGTTCAGTGTCAGAGTACCAGAGTAAGTTCGATTCCTTGTTGCACCGAATCAGTTTGATTGAATCAATAACGGAGAAGTCGGCGGTGAGCCAGTTCATAGGTGGACTCGAGTTTCAGCTCCAAGGTCCAGTAAGACTGCATCAACCTCAGACCCTGAGAGAAGCCTATGCCGTGGCTAAGCTTCATGACACCATATTCTCAGCTCGGTCTCGATGGCAATCATCAGCTAAGTCCTCTCCCATCTCTTCTATGCCAAAGAACTTTACTGCTGTGAGTAGTGCCAAGGGAAATGCCTATAATACTAATGCTGCTATGCCGAAGGTAATGAATGGAAATCGTAGTCAGAATGAGAATAGAAACACCCGATTGACACATAGTAAGGAATTGAAAGCTAGAAGAGCAAAAGGGCTTTGCTATTGGTGTCCAGAGAAGTACACCATAGGGCACAATTGTAGGGGAAAACAGATCTTCCTAATAGAAGTAGAGGATGAAGACACCGAAGGATTGGTTCGGGAAACATAGGATAGTGGGAACCATATGGAAACAGGGGAGGTAGTAAGGGAAACACCAGAAATCTCGCTGCATGCACTGGTTGGTACATTTGGGTGTTCAACGATGCGAGTTGAAGGCGAGGTAAATAACAGAAGATTACAGCTGCTTATTGATTCCGGGAGTACACACAACTTCTTGGATTTATCGATTGCTTCGAAACTAGGCTGTAAAACAGAGCAAGTGCTGCCATTGAAGGTGTTGGTGGCAAATGGGAGTGAGATGACTTGTGACAAGGTTTGCAAGGATTTCAGCTGGAGTATTCAAGGCAAGCAGTTCACAGCTAACGTTTTTCTTGTGCCATTGGAAAGTTATCATATGGTGTTGGGAGTACAATGGTTGGCAACTTTGAATGATATACTCTGGAATTTTGGATCGTTAACTATGAAGTTTGTGAGGGATAATGAGTTATGTGAACTGAAAGGAGCTCGAAACAACTCAGTCCAACTGAACAGCACCGATAAGATCAACAAGCTGCTAGAGAAGAAGAACGATGTTGCCTCGGTCCAGTTATGCAGCTTGTCAATACAGGCACAGCCAGAACAACACCACTTCTTATTCTCGGCAAGGGTAGAGGAAGGAGGACAGACTACAGCGGCAGTACAGGAGCTGTTGTCGAGATTTGAGCGGGTATTTGCAGAACCACGGGAATTGCCTCCGTCCAGGGAAGTTGATCACAGGATTCCTTTAAAGGACAACACTATCGCCGTTAGTTCCCGACCGTATAGACATCCAGCCCCACAAAAGGATATCATAGAAAGGATGGTAAGAGACATGTTGAATTCCGGGGTTATTAAGCCAAGCTCCAGTCCCTTCTTGTCGCCAGTGATTCTCTGCATTGATTACCGGAGGTTGAATGATATTACGATCAAGGATAAGTTTCCAATACCTCTAGTAGAGGAACTATTGGACGAGCTACATGGGGCCACCATATTCTCAAAGATCGATCTAAGGTCGGGCTATCACCAAATCCGAATGGCTAAGGAGGACACCCATAAGACCGCATCTAGGACTCACGAAGGGCATTATGAATTCCTAGTGATGCCTTTCGGCCTGACGAATGCTCCCGCAACATTTCAAGGGCTTATGAACCGGGTATTTAAGGAGCACCTGAGGAAGTTCGTGTTGGTCTTCTTTGATGACATCCTTGTTTATAGCAAGGATTTGCCACAGCATCTCGAGCACCTCGAGATTGTTCTGAAGTTGTTAGAGGAGAATACATTATTTGCCAAGAGGTCAAAATGCACATTTGGGGGTGACCGAGTGGAGTACCTAGGGCATATTGTCACATGCAAGGGGGTATCTACGGATCCGGAGAAGATAAGGGCAGTCAAAGAGTGGCCTCTTCCTCAATCCATCAAACAGTTAAGAGGGTTTCTAGGTCTTACCGGATACTACCGCAAGTTCGTTAAAGGGTATGGAGCGATCAGTAAGCCTCTCACGGAATTATTGAAGAAAGATTCTTTCAGTTGGACAGAGGAAGCTAAGAAAGCGTTTCAAGAGTTGAAAAGAGCCATGACTTCGGCACCGGTCTTGGCCTTACCAGATATGAGTGAGACCTTCACTATAGAAACGGATGCATCAAATAAGGGGATCAGAGCGGTATTAATGCAGAAGGGCCATCCCATCGCGTTTATTAGCAAGGGTCTCTCCCAAAGGCAACAAGTCCTTTCGGTTTACGAGAAGGAGCTCCTAGCCATCCTATTGGCCATAAAAAAGTGGCATTTCTATCTGATCGACCGGCATTTTGTGATAAAAACGGACCATCGCAGCTTGAAGTACTTGTTGGAGCAGAAATTGACAACGCCATTACAGCACACGTGGCTTGCAAAACAGTTAGGTTACGATTATGAGATATCCTATAAGAAAGGAACAGAGAATATCGCAGCTGATGCACTATCCAGAATTCAAGGCCCCGAGTTATTAGCACTGGCGGTGTCGTCCGTTTCGACGGAGCTCATGGACCGGATTAAGAACTCTTGGACTACAGACCCTACGTGTGGCAGCATAATTCAGAGGCTCAGTAGTAATAAAGGACCTTCCCGATTCTCTTGGAACGAAGACGGACTTAAGAGGAAAGGGCGGTTGGTGGTAGGTCATGATGAAGAACTTAAGAAGGATATACTGAGATTGTTCCACGATTCCCCGTTAGGAGGTCACTCGGGAGTAACAGCGACCCTGCAGCGTATCAAGCCACTATTATATTGGAAAGGGCTAAAGAAACAGGTACAAGAGTTTATACGAACTTGTGACATCTGTCAAAGGCACAAGTACGATCGTTCCGCATCACCGGGATTGTTGCAACCCTTGCCTGTGCCTCAGACCATATTCTCGGACATCTCCATGGATTTTATCACGGGTCTTCCAAAGTCAGGGGGTTATGAAGTCATCTTCGTGGTGGTGGACAGGTTGACCAAATATGCACATTTTATGCCCTTGAAGCACCCATATACAGCCGCAGTTGTGGCCCAAACCTTTGTGGATCAGATCTACCGTTTGCACGGCCTCCCGAGTAATATCATCAGTGATCGTGACTCTGTATTTATCAGCAGTTTTTGGCAAGAATTGTTCAAACAGCTCGGAATTTCCCTATGTATGTCATCTTCTTATCATCCACAAACGGACGGGCAAACAGAGGTAGTCAACCGCTGCCTGGAGACGTACTTAAGGTGTATGGCGGGAGAGAGACCGTCAACATGGGTTAAATGGTTACCATTGTCGGAGTGGTGGTACAATACATCATTTCATTCTACGATAAGGATGACCCCATTTGAAGCATTATACGGGTTAACCCCACCGTTACACGTACCTTATATTCTCAAGGACTCTAAGAATGAAGCTGTGGATGGAATGTTACGGGAAAGAGAAGAGCACATCAAGTTGCTCAAATTTCATTTAGAACGTGCAAGGAACCGTATGAGTCAGTCTGCAAACAAGAAGAGATCAGATAGAAGCTTTAACATTGGTGATAAGGTGTTCCTCAAGCTTCATCCTTATAGCCAACACTATGAGAAAAGGGGGTAAACAGAAATTTCAACCGAGGTATTATGGTCCGTTTGAAGTATTGGATAAGATAGGGGAAGTGGCCTACAAGTTAAACTTGCCCGACACGGCTCTCATTCATCCTACCGTTCATGTCTCCCAGTTGAAGCTGGCTCACGGTGATACAAATCAGTTCACTCCACTGCCAACCGGGTTTTACAACAATACTATGCGTTGCCCTAAGGTTATACTTGATCGTAAGATGGTACGTAGGGGTAATCGAGCTGCAACGAAGGTTTTAGTGCAATGGGAAGGAACCGAAGAACAGGAGGCGACTTGGGAATTTCTTGAAGAATTCAAGCGTAAATATCCGAGTTTCGACCTTGAGGACAAGGTCGTGGTTTAAAGGGGGAATATTGTTACGTTCTCGTTAATAATTTCGCAAAATGCTGATGTCCGTATCGGGTCAGTCATGCGGGTCGGGTTAGCGGTTTAGTTTTGGATCGGGTAGAATAATTCCGTAACCGGTTTAGGCATCTGTTATAAAGGATGCTGATGAATTCTGTTTTGATTTATCCAATGAAATAACCAATTCTGTCTTTTCTCCCTATATTCCTCTGTTCCTTTCTCCCATTTCTGTTACTGCAATCCGTTGTTAGGCCAATCGCTCGTTTGGCCCTAACAACGGCATCCACACAGCAACCGAACTCACAAAACGTACGGGGGCGAAACCGATAACACCGAAGCCACAACAACGTAAAGCAGAGGAAAGAACTCACCAAGCGAAATACGGAACCACAGACACAGAGATACTACTCTACAACAGGAAAACAGGAAACTCGTTGCGCAAATTGTTTTCCAGTTCGTAAATTTTGTAAGAGTACATTAAGTCAAATATCTTCTCTTTCATTAGCATTATCACATAAATGTCAATAGTAATTTAATATTTATTATTAATATTTATGAGGGGAAAAAATGGTCGCTTACAATTTAGCATGCCAACCCCAACTGGTGGAGTGCAGTTCCATTTTTATATTATTATTTGTTTTTGCAATTTCGCAGATCTACGTCTCCTTTCAATAATTGAAATCCTCAACCTCAAGAGTCACGATCATTTGTTAGAACGTTTATTAAGGTTTGAAATCAAGATTTAAAACTGATTTATTCATATATAAAGATTTCGAAGAAAACTATTTGTATATGTATTTACAAAGTTTGGACAACATAACACAGATTTCCGACCGACAACACTATCTTATATCCTATGCTGCTGTTTTTGTTATATCTATGACTGAAAAAGGATCTTTCCGGAAAAGAAAAAAAAATAACACGATGACACATATACATGATGAGGTGGATATGGATGAATATTGACATGAACTGATGATGAATTTGAAGGCTTCACTCAATGCTAGGCATCTTCTTCTATACTCATCCCCACCACACCAAACTCACCATCCGCCGCAGTAACAGCCGATGAACCTGAATCCAGACCCGACACGGACTGAATTTCCTTAAAACTAGCAAGGACTTGGATCATGGTGGGTCGCCTTAACGGACGGTCGTCCAAACAGGCACAGGCCACTTTTAGATGCTGCAGAAGCTCGCTCTCAATCCGTGGGTCAGGCTCGATCAATCTCGGGTCAAGGAC
The DNA here is from genome assembly GCA_946814005.1 of Chamaenerion angustifolium. Lineage (NCBI taxonomy): Eukaryota > Viridiplantae > Streptophyta > Magnoliopsida > Myrtales > Onagraceae > Chamaenerion > Chamaenerion angustifolium. The sequence continues at coordinate 31,877,560 of OX328268.1, forward strand.
GTCGTTAATGCAGAGCTTCATGTGCTGTTTCACCCAACCAACGAGGTTGTTGTCTCCAAAGTCGGCTGAATCGGTCGGCCGCCTACCTGTAAGGAGCTCCAGTAGGACCACCCCGAAGCTGTAGACATCGCCCTTGGTGGAGCAACGGAAGCTTTGGTAGTATTCAGGTGGGACGTAGCCCGGTGTGCCCGCCAAGGTACTCACGCTCAAGTGCGTGTCCATGGCAGACATCAACCGGGCCATCCCGAAGTCGGAAACTCGAGCATCGAGGTTCTCGTCGATGAGGACGTTGCTCGATTTCATGTCTCTATGAATGATGTGAGGAATGCAGTTGTGGTGGAGGAAGGCCAGACCGCGGGCCGCGCCAATTGCAATTTTCAGCCTTGCGGGCCAATCAAGTGTCATCCCGGGCTTCCCGTGATGCAAGACATCTTCCAAGCTCCCATACTTCATGAACTCATAAACCAACAGTCTTTCCTCCTTAACCTTGCAGTATCCTAAAAGGGAGACTAAATTCCGGTGCTTGATTTTCCCGATCGTTTCCATCTCAGACATGAATTCACGATCGCCTTGGCCGCTGACTTGGATGAGCTTCTTAATCGCGACAACCGTTCCGTCCTTGAGCTCGGCACGGTAGACGTCGCCGAATCCACCCGATCCGATCAAGCTATCTGGATGGAACCCGTTTGTGGCCTCGAGGAGATCAGCGAAGGTAAGCTTCTTGAGCGGCTTCTCGAAGGTGGCAAGATTAATGCTCAATGCCTCTCGAGCACTCGTCAGCTTCCAGTTCGTGTTTTCTGTAAGGCTATCGACATAGACATCAATGGAAGAATTCGCCTCCCTTATCTTCCTCCGCTTCTTTCGACGGTCGATAGCCACAAAGAAGAACCCGACGATGCACAACAGAGCAAAAAGCAGTCCCATGGCCACACTTCTGGCAATTGACGCTGCCTTCCGGTGAGAGTTTTGGTGCTTTGAGCTTTCGTTCGAGTTCGATTCTTTGCTGCATGGTGGAAGAGGAATCCCGCACAGGCCCGAGTTGTTGAAGAAGCTCGAACTGGGGAACGTACCCAGTTGCCCCATGGACGGGATAGGTCCAGTGAGTAAATTGTCGGAAAGGTTGATCTCCGACAACATGGAGCACCCAGCTAAGGCCTGAGGAATCATCCCTTCCAATCTATTTTTGGAAAGATCAAGAATGTTGAGGTTCCTCAAATCTCCGATCTCACGCGGGATTAAGCCGGAGATATTGTTGCTGCCCAAATTCAATATATTCAAATAATACATCGATCCGATCTCCTTAGGAATGCTGCCCGTGAGGAAATTATACGAAATGTCGAGGAAGATCATGGATCCGTTATTCTTGAACGTCGGATTGATCAAGCCTTTGTAGACTCGAGTGAAATTGCATGGATTTCGAGTTGAGATACGGTTCAGCTGCTCCGGTCGGATTCCGGCAAACTCGAGCAAGTTTCCGGCCCCGTGGCATTCCCTGCTGCCATCGTTCTTGATGTAAGCGTATCTCTTGTCGTTGATGAGCTTCACACCAATGCTGCCGGATTGTTTAAACAGGGCCGACGGAATTTCGCTGGACAGGAAGTTGGTGTTGAGGTCGAGCCATATAAGGCTGCGCGAGTCACCGAGCTCTGTCGGAATGGGACCGTAGAAGGAATTGTTGCTGAGTTTGAGGATAGCGAGGCTGGAGAGCTGACCGAACCACCCCGGGATATGGCCGCGAAGACGATTGTTTGACAGGGAGACCCAGTTCAGCTCCGTGCAGTTGCTCAGCTCCGCCGGAATAGTCCCCGACAAGAAATTGAAGTCCAAGATCAGATTCTCCAGCGTTTGGATATACATAAACTCTTTGGGGATCTCACCTTCGAGCTGATTCAACAAGAATATCATATCTTTAAGCTCCAGCAGCGAACGCAGGCTCGTCGGAATGGTTCCAGTCAAGTAATTGAAGCTCAAATCGAGGGAGACGAGGTGAGAGCAGTTGCTGAGGGTCGGCGGGATCGGGCCAGTAAAGCGGTTGTTCTGGAGGTACAGAACCTTCAAACTGTTCGCCGGAGCATTGCACAAGCCGCCGGGGATTGTTCCGGAGAGACTGTTGGAGCTCAGATCGAGCGTCTCCAATGCGGTCAGCTTCGAAATGGATTGAGGTAGCGCACCGTTGAAACCATTAAATGCGAGTACTAACTTCTTGAGGCTAGCCATTCCGGTGAAGAGGACATCACCTGGTAGCTCGCCGGAGAAGTTGTTATTCGAAATATCGATGGACTGCAGCACAGTGCACGCGCTCAGAGCCTGCGGAAGGTCGCCGGAGAGATGGTTTAAGGAGAGGTCGAGTTCGACAAGTGTCGGGCAGGCATCGACCAGGCTCGCCGGAATCTGGCCTTGAAAGTCGTTGCTGGAGAGGTATAGGTGCTGTAACTTCACCGTTGGGAGAGGCGGGATAGCACCGGAGAAGTGGTTGACTGAGAGGTTGAGGAAAGTCAGCTGCGAACATGCTGACAGCGCGTTGCCGATCTCACCGTAAAAATGGTTGGTGGAGAGCTCGAGGAACTCCATGGCCATGCAGGTCCCAAGTTTTGGTACAGTTGCAGAGAAGTTGTTCGACGAAATGTCCAAGTGAACTAGCTTGTCGCAGCTCGACATATTGACGTCACCCGACATCTTATTCCCCGACAGGTTCAGAAAATTCAACCCACTGCAAGAACTGAGATGAGAAATACCACCGGACAGATTGTTCCGCGATAGATCTAAGCTGGAGAGCAGAGGTCCACATCTGAAGCCAGTCGGTACGACCATGGTTCCGGCGAGGTTGGTCGATTTAAGCGAGAGCGTCTCCAAGTAGTCCAGACTTAGTAAGAAGGATGCGACGGAGTGGAAATCTGTGGATAAGGCGATGAAGTCGAGATCAATGGAGGAGACGCGGGAGGATTTACAGGAGACGGCGTCGAAGTTGCAGGGGTCTGCTTTGGATACCCAGCTCGGTAGGACGGTTGGATTAAGAAGCGACGCTTTGAAGCGTAGCAGCTGTTTAGAGTCTTTACTGTCTGCGGCCGTCACCGTCAGCAAGTTGTGCAGGTAGCTGAGTGTGAAGAAGACGACCAGTGATAATAGACGCGACTTCATCTTTCTGTAGTGGAAAGCAAGAGAGGATAGGGTATCGTTTTTCCTCAGGGTTTGAAGAACTCTTTAGCCATTGGAGATGAGAGATGGCCTCTGGTGCAACCGAGGTGGAGAGGAAGAAGCCAGGGAGAGTCCAAAGGGAGGAGAGAGGGTTAGGGTAGTATTTATTTAAGATGGAGAAACAGCTGGTTTTCACATGCCATGTGACCCTTCTCTCTGACTCTGCCATTCTCTTCGTCTCCGAGCACTGTAAAAAACTTCATTTCTTAAACAGTTTCTCTCCTCCTTAGTGATCAAACAAAATAAATCTTATGTAATTAGAGAATTTTATTTTTAGTTTATCTAAGTCAATTTCAAAATTAAAATCTGATTTGATCGGTCCTTATCAATGTGATGGAGATACTAGTAAGGAAAAATTTCATGAACTCGTAATAATGTATCTTTGGATTAAAGGGAGGGATTGGACTGATTTTTCAAAGCCTCAATCACTTTCTCTATATACTTTTGTGGGAAATTATGTATATAATTTTACTTTTTAAAAAAATATATATTATTTTATGAAGAAAGAAAGAAAGAAGTATTTCCTTCTTCCCTCTTCTTGTTTGAAAATTTGTCTGTTTGTATTTTTTTCAACCTTTTGTTGCGTCCGTGTGGTTGTGAGGATGGATGGATCCATCACTGTCTAATCTAATCTAATCTAATCTATTCTAATCAACGAGATTCCACCCTTCAATAATCAAACGACGAAACAATGTAATCATGACACTCTTTTGTTCAAAATATCATTAATTAATACTTAAGACCTATCATTTTGCCAATTATGTCATTAAAATCATATGATTTTCTCTTTTTGTAAAAACAAGATCTCCCCAACACAATGAATTAGTTATCATTTTGGCAATTATGTGTGTCAGAAATATTTATGATATTTTAAGTTTTGAATAAACATTTTAATTCGTTTTTGGTTAAATAAAATTTTGTAGTAGTAATTATAACAATTTCTTGTTTCAAGATTCTTAATTATTTTAATCTTTAAATGTAAATATAATATTTTGGACTAGTAGGTTGAGTAAATGTGATTTTCGTTAAATTATTTATATTGAGTAATCAAAATTCTGTTTTAAGAAAGTTATATGTAAGTTTCTTCTTCGGTTTATTTGTGTCATCTTTTGCATTCTATGTCATGTTTTATATTTTCCATATCGCATTTGTACTTAATTAAATTAGCACACATTAGTATTAAAACGTGTTTGTATTAACATATTGAAACACGACACAATTTTGTCACAATACAACCCAAACAATCTTCCCCCATCAATTCCTGTAAGTTCCTATAACTATTATCTCATATTTTATGCTTCAAAAAATCATTTTGATGTACTCTTTTTTAAATATCAAAACAGGCGTATGTCTTTTTTATCTTGTTTTTTCTCAAATAAATATAATAAAAAATATAATACATATAGAGTTGCATTACGAGTTCAACAATAGAAACGATGTTAAATTTTGACTTTAAAGTTAATCACATACTCTCAATTTTGAACAAGTGTGATACTCTAAAATGTCAAAACTTATCCTGGCTTGCGGATTGGGATCTTAATTTAATTATCTAGTTACTTAAAAAATATATTTTTTTAGATGGTAAAAAAATTAGCTAATATTTAGTTTAAAGATCCTTCTCGTGTGAAACTAACTAATATTTTGAATAAATAAAAAATAGTATTCAATTAAATTTTAACATTATACATTGAGTTTCGACTTTTTAATTTAAATTTACCACACACGTCAGTTAAAATTTATATTTGAAATATTAATCTAAAATATATGAATTTCAATTAGAGCATGTCACAAAAATTAAAAATCAACATCATTTGTTGCATTGTAATCAGATTCAACATTTTATTTTCTGTAATTTTATTTAAAAAATTCTAAACCAAAAAGAAATGTAGTTAAATAGCACATCACGCCCTTTTAAGTGCACGATATTTATTTGCTAAACAACTACTTTTGTAAATAACATACAACATTTGAATAGTGACATTCCTGGGTGGTAAAATCCAAAGTTGCTGATTCAAACTTTATTATCCACACAACTTCTCCCACTCTCAAACCCAAAGTTGTATTCACGCTCCTACTCGAAACGGATCATTTGCTCTCTTGTGATTTATCCGTGTCCAACACGCACTCCCTCGGGCATCGAAGATAGTCTTACGGATTAAGCAGACCAGACCAGATCAGGACTGTTAACGTACACAAGGGCCTTCCTCTATATCCCATCGTCCATTCTATCCAACGGCGGGGATCAAAAGCAGTAAATTGCTACAATGTAATTGGGCGCGCTGGTGTTCTGCGTATCTAGCGGAGAGCAACGAATCTAGTGGAGTAAGTTTTACTTTCCTCGTAAGATGTCTCGGTTTTGAACCGTTCGTAGTGAAAAATATATATATAATTGTTTAATATTTGTTAGCACATAGGACACGTGGGAAAATCCAATAAAATCGTTTTCTTGACTTACGGAAATATCCCTGGAATGGCGGGATAAGGAGGGTAGCATGGTCATTTCGGACTCATGTGCCGCTTGGTGACGTGGGAAATATACGAGAGTGGTGGATGGATTGGCGCGCATTTTCGCCACTGGGATACGTGAGTTTTGTCGTATGTGATTTAGAGGAGATGAAATCACGAACCACTTGTCAATTCACTTGTTACGACTGTTTTTCATAAAATAAAATAAGAAAGATTATATTAATTTAGAAACAAGTGCAAGACCAGACCCTATTACATTGTGATGAGAAAATAATATTCTTAAAACCCTAAAACAAAAACAAAAAAATAGTTGGTTTTAAATGTTTTGTCTAGAGTTCAAAACCGAGATTGATTAAATGCATATATTATAGTTAAGTCGGTCTAGATCTTAGGTTTAGATTTTTCAACTCAACTATTAATTGGACCGAGTTTGATTCGATTTTACTAACTTAATATACTAATTATTTACCGAAAAAACACTTAATATACTAATTATATTATGTGATTTTGTATTGTATAGGAATTTAATATTGTGTTATATTGGTACTGTGTTAATTGTTTGAAGTTTTAGGTATTGAGATTTTGTATTGTTTGGAGTTTACTACAGTGTATGCACTTATGTGATGAAGTTTAAATTGTGAGACTTAAAATGTCAATTGATTTTGTGATCAATTCTAGTTGTTGTTGTTTTCAAATTTATGTAATATTTACCTAATAGTATAAGAAAATCTAGGCGAATTTGAACCCGTTTTGAGTCGCGCAGAAGTTCGATTTATGTGGAATTTTATAGAAATTCGAGCCCTATCTGTAAAAATATTAAATCTGAAATTTTGAGTCTAAATTTCTGTACTTCATATTATATTCAACATTCTAAACTACTTCCTCGATAATTGTGAAGTTCAACCCAAAAACCTTTATGATGGAATCAAGAAGAGCATAACCCAACAATTTGGTAGACTCTGTGGATCTTCATTACCCAACGGAGATCTATCGCGCGCGTGGAACGGGCGCGCTTTCCCTCCTCTCTCTCCAGGGTTCCCCTATGAGAGTTCTCGCCGCAAAGCTCTAAGGAACTGTGCCATTGACAAGAACCATCAGCTTGGAAACATTCGACCAATCCAAATCCAAACACAAGATCTCTGTCAAATCGGAATTGGAGTGTGCAGGAGTTTTTTCCACGAAAGACAAGAACGAAACAAGAACTGTACATCTGGTAGAGGCCTAAAGGCAGATTCACCACAACATACATAAGTGAATCCTGCAGGAGAACAAACCGAATCAAAACAATGGAAACTCAAAGAGACAGCATACCTGAACAAACTGTAAACCACCTCATACCCCTTTCTAACCACATATATCGCCCCCCCCCCCCCCCCCTCCCTTTTTGCTATTTGTTGCAGGTTTGTTGAGAAGGGTGTGAACGTGTCTGGACTGTAGCTATCAATGGCGAGTCGGGCCAACTCTGAAGAAGGAAGACCACGCAGAAAAAACTATCATGCAGCTAGTACCGAGAAGCACCTCAAACTCGAGCAGGGACAATGGAATCAGGGTGTTCGGGAGAATCATGTCAGACAAGAAAATCAGGAACATAGTAGTTCAAAACGTTCTCAGAGTTGAGATAGCATAGGTAGTAGTATCGGTCAATGTGTATCGGTGGAGGCTGCACAAATCATGAAACAAAGGAGCTTTCTACGACTGCAGATTGAGATAGATACTACAACACCACTGATGGCGGGGTTTTGGTGGGTGGACTCGAGAGGGCAGAACAGTTATCAGACTTTTGTTATGGCTGCGAGAGACTTGGGCATACTTCTCATCACTGTGTGGAGGAAGTAATTATGGACGAAATGAAACCAGGCAAACTGCAAGGGAGGTAGATAGAACATCATGGTGGGATATCATGAAGGGTGTCAGGGAAACGGGGAAGAATGAGTCCTAACGCGGTGAGAACTCCAGTACCACACCAGCACATAATGATGTTGCAAGCATACACACAAACTTGGAAGGAACATCCAAGGGAAACTGCAACTTCCATGACAAACAGGGAGCATACCTCACAAGGAATTTCGATGATCAGCCCTTACCAGACACAAGCCTACCAGCAGATGCCCCAGTTGAAACCCAACCACCGTCCACCAACTTCGACCTCAACTCCATCCCGGAGGAGGTGGAAGAAGAACCAGGTTGAACTGACTCATGTCTGAACTTGACACTCTCTCTTTCGGATACCTACCTCCAACGCAAAATGGATAACATCACAGACCATACCTCACACAGGACATGTGCAGCAGGAACTGGCCAGAACAGCAACATCATGACCTGCGAAGCACAACCGGGAAGAACAAGCCAGACCAGACGGGAGGAAGGCCACACCAACCATATCCAGAATAGAGGAAGAGTGGAAACACTAAAGGAAAACCCCATGCATGCAACTAACAAAGAAGACGTATCAGTCAACCCGAAAGGCCACACTTTGGCATATCAAATGCAAACCTCATGTTCGGCCATGGGGTACACACAGTCGATTGATGGACCAAAACGGGGGTAACCAAGGGGAGACCATTAGAAGTCCCAACCTTCAGTGACAAGAACAGAGTGCACAAACGAAAGGGAGGAACAACATCTGATAGAGGGGTAGAGGGGTAGAGAAACGACAGAGATGGAACAATGATAACAACATACCCATGATAGGTTACAAAACGATGGTGAGGGAGGGTAACAACCTCATGGCGCAACACCTATTCAACAATAGGAGACCCAACACGTAAGCAAGGAACATGGGTTCGTCGACCAAGGAAGCAACAACACAAGCAAGGGCTCTGGTAGCTTTCCCCCAACAGCCACAAGGTCCCAATGAGTTTCATCAACTGAAATTGTCAGGGGTTAGGGTCTCCCTTGACAGTTCGACACCTAAAACACTTGGTGAAGGGCGTTCAACCGGAAATGGTTTTCTTAATGAAAACACAGCAGAATGAATCCCACTATGAGAGAATCAGAAGAGAGGTTGGGTTGGACAATGCAACATATGTTCACCGAACGGGCATCAACGGAGGACTAGTACTATGGTGGTCCAATGAAGTCTCAGTGCAGATACAAAGAATGGACAAAAACTTTATCTACTCAACAGTGTCAAGCAGACTATTTGGGAGAGACTTTCGAGTTACTTGGGTATATGGGGACCCAGATTACACGCGAAGAATACAAAACTGGGAGGAGCTCAAGACTATGGGAGCCAATTTGAGGGATCCGTGGATTTGTGTTGGAGATTTCAACGACATTTTTCATTATAGGGAGAAAGTAGGGGGAAGGCGCAAAGGGGCGATAAGATTGATGGATTCAACAACATGATGGAGGACATAGGATTCAAGGGACAAATGTTCACATGGACAAACAATATGAGGGGCGATGATAAAATTAGGGAGAGGCTGGATCAGGTCATAGGAAATCAATCATGGTCGATCAGAATGTCTGTTGAGCTTCCTCCGTCGATCATAATCCTCTTCATGTCGCAGCCGTCGACTTCAGCTGTGATGACTAGAGCATCATTGTGCGGAATGTTGACATGTGCCAGGTCGTCCTCGGAGAATGATATGATGCAATCTTCTTCAGGCCGAAGTCTCTTTCCCAACTGGACAGCTGTAGAGATTTGAGCAGCATAGACTTCTCTTGCATTGGACCCCTCGCCTCCAGCACCAAAACCTCCAGCAATAAGGTTTATAACCCTCCTACTCTGGGATGAGACATATTTCTCTGGTGGAACTGACGAGTGGGTTCTACGTGGGGGCGTTCGACTTATGTCTCGTCCTGTCACGAATTCTTTTAACTTGCCTCTCTGAATCAACTTCTCGATGTCGGGCTTGAGAATACGACAATCATCGGTTTTGTGGCCCTTAGCCTTGTGATATCGGCAATAGCTTTCTGTGTCCTTCCCCATTGACTGAGCACTTTTGCGGGGGATTGGTGGCCTTGCCAGAGATCTTCTTTCCATCTCAACTAGTACCGCCGAGATATGCATGTTTAAAGGCATGAAATACTCAGGGACATCTGGATGTCTAGGTCCTGAGGTTTCCGATTTGGGTTTATCTCGACCCTTCTTATCCTTATTTTTCTTCCTACCATCGCGTCAGGGCTTTGGAACCACCCTTGGCGAGGTCGTCAGAAAATTGGCTTCAGAGTGCGCCCTTTCCTGGTCTATAAAACCTTTCGCCCTTACTGCTAGCTCTTCCGTCGTCTCCATCTCTTGAAGGTGGTAGTTGTTGCGCAGTTTCCTCGAAGATTTGTTGTCCACGTCAAAATCTCTATAAAACGCTCGAATAATCTCCCCATCCGTGACTCAGCGATATATTTCTGTAACGTTTTTATGAAAACGCCCGTAGAAGTTGGTCAATGTATCTCGTGGATGCTGCTTGACTGCGTCTAAGGCGACCACACTTTTCAGCAGCTGGCGTTCACGTATCGCTCCAGGAATTTGCTCTTCAGCTCGGACCAGGTCCCTATTGATCCTGCAGGGATGCCGAAGAACCAGGACGACGCCGAACCCGAAAGGGTCGACGAAAATAACAGGGGTAAGTGATTCTCATCATTCGACTTACCCAAAAGAGAGGCTTCATGCTTGTTGACATGGATAATAGGATCTCCTCCGGCACTGTATTCAGGGATGGCTCTGGCGACTACATCCTTTTAAATTTTGACTGTTACCAGGTCAGTGGTGAAGGGATGAGTTGATCGCTCCTTGAAGGGAGGCATGACGGTTCTGCGTTGTTCCTTGAGTCTCTTATTGATAAGCTCCTCAACTTGGTCAAGAGTGAATTGGTGTTACTGTCCTCCAGTCGGTGCGGAACTCGATGGATTGACAGAGTGAGTGACCGTCGGCGCCTCAGTGGAAGCCGGAGGTAAGGACTGGTGTCCAGAAGTCATCTCTTGATCTTCTTGAGGGGCAGTGGTGTCCGGATTTCCAGCTTCTGTTTCCCGTGGCCCCGCGGGACGAGGATCTTCATGAGGAGCAGGGGTTTGTCTGCGGTTCTGTCCTATGATGGTTTCCAATAGGTATATCATCTCTGCGGTTACCTGAATGGTTTCCCCTGCCACTTGAACGGTTGGTCGAGCTGGAATCTCTGCAGCGTTTGGAACAGGGGTCGGTCTGGAATTGCCAACGTGTTCTCGTGCCGGACTCGGAGGGGCGGCATCAGGGACTGCTTGGCTAGCAGGTTCTTAGGGGAGCGGTGAAGCGGCGACATATTCAGAGATATCATAGGATTGCTCATTAGCCTGCTTCCGACGATTGCGGTTAGAGCGAGTCTGCATGACTGTTTTGCTCGTCTTCCCACAGACGACGCCAAATGTTGGGTCTGAAACTCGCAGGTGCTGACTTGGTAGTGAATTAAATGTCAAATGATTGATGATCATGCATTTTCGCCTGAGCTCCGATGAACCTGCAAGAAGGGGATCGCAACAGAGGGGGGGTGTCTGGGTCCCACTCCGATGCTTAAATGAGTATAATGTGTGTATGAACTCAAAACGTAATTAACGTATTGAAAAGCAAGAGTATTTATAGAGTGAGGAGATCAAACCGTTATAGGCAACATAATATCTTGGTGAATATTGTGTCGGTAAAGATTAGGATAGCATATATTACGGTTATGGCGTAATATTGCAGTTATCTTATGTAATCTTTATAGGATATGTGCCCGATATACGTGGGATATCGTGGCCACACACTTGATGTCGGTTTGTGTGACCAGTTTTGAGAGGTTGGACTCTCTTAGCGAGCACTCCCATGGCGAGCAGTAGGAGGCTTTGGCATTGACTGATGGCGACCTGAGATAGAGCTTTAGCATCCATTTTAGTTTGGGTTTGATACTTGACCGCTTTGTTAGTGCCAGATTACCCCTACTGTGGGTCAACCCGGTTCTAAATGATTGGAGGTTTACCCATTGCAAAGTTATTGGGCCTATGAGACATTTCCCTTTTTGGGTCGTCACTATCAATACCCAACACTAGGTTGGGTTTGACAATTTATAAAAATAAATTTATAGTTTAAAGAAGATGAGCATGAACAAAATGATACGGAACAATAGAAGGAGATGGTCAAAATAAGTGTCAATCTTATTTTATGTTAGTCGCTATTAATTTTCGGTCCACAATCATTAATAAATTACACCAAATATTAATATAATAACAAAACGTAAAAAAAAACGTTTTAATATTTTTTTTTAAATAATCTCAATCCACCCATATGTTTACTTATGTTGTTATTTGCACTACCTATGTAGTTGTTTGCACATATATGTTTAAATGTGTTGTTAAATGCATCAACACTTAACTACCTATCCATTTTTGCAGTTAAATATGTTACAGTGATAATTTTAACTTTTTGTTCATCTTCATATAATTTTCAACACTTAATCCATCTCAACACACATATTTGGTTTCAAATTCAACTTAAAAATGCGGATTTGAGTTTGAATTCAACACAATAATGTAGATTTGGGTTGAATTTCGATCTCAAATCTGCATTTTAGGGGGTTCAAATTCAACTCAAATCTGCATTTGCTAGTTGAATTTAGTGTTGAAAATGATATGAATAAAAACTGGAGTGTAAAATTGTCATTTTGACACATTTAACGGCAAAAGTGGATGAATGGTTAACGATTGATGCATTTAATAATTTTTTATAATTTAAGGGCGCAATAAACAACACTTCCAAACATTTTGGTGCATTTAACAATATCAATCAAACATTAAAGTACATTGGTACTATTTATCTTCTTTTTGTTTTTATGAGATTCAACTTTCTTAACCCTTATTTCACGTGGAAAGAAAAGTAAAATGAAAAAACAAATGGACATATTTAATAAAAATATTGTTTTCTTCTGCAGCAAGAAAGTCTTGTTCGATGTATATAAGTTTTTTTTTTCAAAAAATAAATAAAAGATTGAAACTAATTATGGAAATAAATATTGAGTTTTTGAGAAACGAAAATATGGAAATTATTGAATTTGATAGATAGTCATAGAGTCTCAATTTAACTTGTGAATCGCAGGTAATGTAGATATTATTAAAAAAAAAAGGACTATTTTTTAAAAAAAATCCCACAATTTTAATATAAGTAGTTCGATTAGTGATAAATGATTACCTCAATTGAATAAATTGCCACAAAATTTGAAATTAAAGTTTTACGTGGCAACACAGAGGCCAAAGGTTTTTTTTTTGGCCTGACACAGAGGCCAAAGGTAATGCGTCATTTGGGCGTGTCGAGGAAAGGAAGAGGCGAAGTTGACAGAAAATTACTATACACAATTTCTGATATAATATAATTAAATGATGTGTATTTGTTATATATATATGTTATTATGTTTGATTATAGAAAATTATGTGTTTAAATAATTTTAATACGTTTAAATATAATTAATAAATGTATTTAAATATTTATAATTAATAAATATAAGCATAAAAACAGTTAATAATATATATATATATTTATATTATTAAGAGAGAAATATTTTTTATAACTGTCACATGTAAATTTACACAAATATCCCTTAATAATCAAATTAATTTATGTTTAACATGACTATTTTGGTCATTTACATGTTTTCTCAAAAGATTATAAAAAAACTATATGCATATAGACTCGAACATATGACATTCTACATTAAAGACATACATATTAACCAACTACACACGTATGCAACATTACAAACTCAACAAGATGATACTTATATTTTTCTATATCACTATCCCTCTCCTTTTTTCTCATTCAAATATCTTCTCAAAAAATTATATCCACGAAGACTCAAACATATGATCTTATACATTAAAAACATACATATTATCCAGTTTCATATTTCTATATCACTATCCATTCATCCTTTCTCATGCACCATTTTTTTATATCTCGCTAACAAATGAAATTATATTTTCACTTTATCGGACGTTAAGATAACAATGAATCTAAAAACTTAGATCATTTATAAAAGTTTTAATTTCACCTACAACTGAGTGAATTTAGATTGAATTAATAATGTCAAATATGCATTATCTATTATTTGAAGCAATAAATAATTAAGATGTACAATATAATCAAGTTTGAATTTAAATTAGAGTGGAAGATGAAATCACATTCATTATTTATACGATTTTTTAATTAATTATTATATATGTTATTTTATATAATTTTACAATTTTATATAATAATGATAATATTATGTTCTCAAGTCGTCATATTTGTTTTTGGTAATTGTGACTTTTTAATGTTTCTACAATTCTATAGATTTTTTTCTTCAAAACATTCTCTCTTCTTTCCAAGAAGTTATAAATTTTTTGAATTGTGAGCATTTTCGTTATAAAATTACATTTCATATATAAAATTAAACAATTCAAACAGAATTAAAATTGATCAAAATTGATGAATATATATATGTTTAATATACATAATCTATCACATGAAACAATAAATACAAACAAACAAATAAAATTTGAAAACTTAAAACCAAATTGAAAGGAGATATTTGATTAATGTACACATTTTTTATAATGATAATTATGTATTATAGAGTATTTTCAAATAATGAGATTATTAAAATGTTATAAAAAAAACTTATAGATATTTTGAGTATTATTAATATTAATGCGTAGATGATTCTAACACTTTAACAAATTTATTTTAATATAATAGTAAAATATATTTCTTCATTATTTTAAAATTTTTGTCAAAAGTTGTTAATATGTTATTACTCCAAACTAATATCATCCAAAATTTAGGTATTATATGTCGAGAAATAATTAACAAAAATATTTTACTACAAAATTAAAATAACCCCGGTGATGTGTTGAAATAATATTTTACGGAATACTAAAATATAAAAATCAATATTAATTTTCAGGGTTTATTATTTATTATTTTTACAAAATATTTTTAGGATTGATCAAATTAGATTCTATGAGTATTTCTTTAGTTAATCCTACATTCCAAATATATCTAAAATTAAAATATGAATATACTTAACTAACCTTACTTTATGAACTTTGAAAATATTAAAGTAAACAATAACTTTGAAAATATCTAAATAAAAAATAAGAAATAAGTTAATCAAATATCTAATTTTATTTTTTGTTGCAAATTTTACTGGTAATTTATTGATATTGTCACAATAGATTTTTGATAGTCGCCGTTTCATAGACATGGCAGTGAGATTGTTAAAATATGTTAAGAGTATATTGAATGTCATCATAAACATGTTAGGACTTATGAGACAGTTGGTTAAGGCACACGTCTTAAATCATAGATAGTAACAACGTCCAGGTTCAACTCATCAGAATGTCTAGAGTATATTACTCAAAGAAAGGTCGGATGTCGGGAGTATAAAGAAATGTCGGATGTCGGGAGTATAGTACTAAAAAGGAAAATCGGTCAGATGTCGGACGTCGGGAGTAAAATACTGAAAGAAATGTCGGATGTCGGGAGTATAGTACTAAAAAGGAAAATCGGTCAGATGTCGGACGTCGGGAGTAAAATACTGAAAGAAATGTCGGACGTCGAGTGTAAAATATTCAAAGAAAAGTCAGAAGTAAATAAACAAGGTACAATGTCAATTTTGTTCAAATATTGACATATACTTTTTTGATCATATTCTTCGACACAAATATGATAAATATTTATTGTACGTGAGGGGTTAAGATATCTTAAGAGTATATTGAATGTATTCATTGACAAATTCTGACTTATGAGCGTACGTCTTATATTGAATGCATTCACATACAATCTAAAATAAAATTAAAATGGAAGTTGTAGAATCCACTTAAGTGTATTTTCCTAATGGTTATAGTTTGGCACGCGCTACACGCGTGCACGTTGTCGTCGTTTTTCTTGCATGAGGTGTTAGAAGGAGATGATTGATCTAATTCCTAGGATAGTACAAGAATTAAACACTTGATTAAAATATATTAGTGAAATTGTAAAACTAAACTTAAATTACATAATATAATGAAATAAAATTAATTTTGTTTTAAATATTTTTTAAAAATTGCTCGAGCATTCGGGAGCCTCTTTAGTAGTGCTTTTTGCTTCCAGATGCTCGAGCAATTTTTTAAAAATAGTTAAAACATAATTAATTTTATTTCATTATATTATGTAATTTAAGTTTAGTCTTACGATTCCACTAATATTTTTAATCAAGTGTTTAATATTGTACTATCCTAGTAATCAGGTTGATCATCTCATTCTAACACCTCACGCAAGAAAAACGACGACAACGTGCACGCGTGTAGCGCGTGCCGGAGTCTAGTATATATAATAGTTAAATTTATTTTTATACTTATTTTTTTAATCATTTAAGAATTGATTGTAGGATTTATTATGGATTTATAACTTATAAGTTATAAGAAATACATTTGTTCTTCTGTTTTTTTTTTTTTGGTTAAATGTTCTGTTGTCCTTAATTTATAATACTATGTACCCGACTCAAGTCAACCCGCATAAAGTATTCCAACGGTGAAGAAAGGAGAGACCGTACCTAGGGCTGGCAATGGTGCGGTGAAAAACCCATAACCACGGTTATAACCATTACTGTTTAATATGGTTAACCGTACCATTATGGTGCGGTGCGGTTATGGTGATGAATTCTCTACCCATAATGGTTATGGTTATGGTTATGGTATTTAAGTTATACCCATGGTTATAACCATGGTTATTTTATAAATATAATAATGATTTATTATTAATAAACTAATAAATATATATTATACTAAATATAAATTACAGCATAAAGCATTAAAGCTGTCGAAAAAAAAAAAGATAAAGCTATCTTTTATAAATATATTATTATACTAAATAATGAATTAAATAATGAATTGTTGCATAGTTGTACATCAAAGCTGTCGAAAAAAAATAAGCTATCTTTAATAAATATATTATTATACTAAAAAATTAATTAAATAATGAATGATATTGAATGATGTTAGTGCTATATATTTTTATTGTTGGTAATATAGATAGATGTATTTTTTAAAATTAAATTTTCGGGCTTTTATTACATTACATGTGGAATAAATATGGTTATACGGTTAAAACCATGGTTAATAACCACGGTTATTTTGATGGTTATGGTATTGAAAATTGTACCCATAATGGTTATGGTTATGGTTATGGTATGTGGTTTAAAAATATGGTATGGTTATGGTATTTGACATACCCTGACCATACCCTAACCATTGCCAGCCCTAACCGTACCGAACGGGGCGGCGTCTTTTTTTCCTGTCCAGACAGGAGAGAGGAAACACCACACGTGCACAAAACACGGTTTTCATAATTATTAAGGGGCCCACTTCAATTCAACAAGAGCGGCCCCACAGTTTAGCTACTAAAGACTTCTAGTGTACAATTGATTAGCTGGATATGAAAATTTGATGGAACACTGTTTTATACTCAAGCAACTAAACTATTTAAATTCCTCAAGTTGTGTAAAATTTCATTCTTTGTCTTTAGAGTTTTAAAAAGATATAAATAATAATTCACACAGATAAATTTTAATTTATTTAATGCAAACAACAAATTCATTAAAAAAAATACTTTACCATGCCTTGTGTTTGTTTCACAAAATTAATAAGGAATAGAGAATCTGTATTCCCACGTGTACTTCGCGAAATTAGAATTCATAAATAGTTAGGAATAACGATTTTTAGATAGAAGTTTGGATTTATTATTTCGGTCTTATCCGGAATAATGAATATGTGTTAAAATGAGAAAATATTTCTACAGTTCTTGTGTAATTACCAAAGATAATTTTTTTTAGGGTTTCAGCTTTCTCAGTCGCAGCTCCTCAGCTTCTCCAAGCAAGCTCCTCTCAAGTCTCCTTGGCAGTTTCTCTTAGGCAAAATCCTCAAGTCTTGCGAATGTTGGGTATGCAATCTACTTCTTCAGATTTTCCCTCAACTATGAGTGTTTGTCCAAAATATCAGATTTTCGTGTTTATTTCAGTGTAGAAGCCATCTGCAACTATTGAACTCTTGTGCATCTAGTTGATTCATTTGTTGAACATGCTTTAATGTGGTCTTTGGCATTTCACCCACTGGATGGCATCCTCCAAGCTGTGTCCCATGTCATATCACTCTTCCATGTGCCAACCCATTTTCATCACATAGATCTGTTTTTCATCGAGGCAATATGGTATTCACGACTGCATCCACAACAAGTTGTGGCCTGCAATATGGGTGCACCACACTATTCATCAAATCTACGGGCACTACACCGTTTGGATGGATGAATCCTAGAAGGTTATATAGATGATGTTGGTTTGTGTCGAAATTACATAGGTTGCCCATGACTTAATTTTCAGTTTGGTGGGTTCTTTCTTTCGGGTGTTTGCGATGCTTAATTGTAGCAGATGCGTCGTAAGCTGTGTCCAGATCTTATTGAATTGGAAATAGTATGAAAAAGGTATCTGTATCACGTTGAATGAAAATTGAACGATTGTTTTTTATGAAAATGGTTTTCAACCGAGCAATTGTTCTTTAGTCAACATGTTTGAAAAAATTTAAATATTTTTCATATTTACATAATTAACATAATATTTTTCTAAATATTACAATTAGACACTATATACAGCTTACAATAATAATTCAAACAAATACAAACTCAATTCGAGCAACAGAATCCCTAGCCGGATCCAAACCCAGACCATATCTCCCAACCAACCATGAGACATGGTTTGTGTCTGAGGCCCAACATTCTCGTCGGAGTTGTGTTCTTCATGCAACGTACAAGAAAAGATCTGTCAAATCCAATGGAAGAAGTCATAGCTCTCTAGCGCAACGACGCTCGCTACTACCATCACATTGACCATCCCAACACGGATCGAACCCAGATGTGACTCCGGCTGCTATTGAATTTTGAAACATTCACCCTTTCTCCGTGAAGGCAAACCCGATCATAAAACATAATCAAAATAATATTTCATCACTATATAAAATTTCATTCTCAATTTTCATAAAACATAATCAAAATAAAAACAAACTCAAATAGTTCTACGCATAATGTATTACACAAAATCATAGAATCCCTTAGAACAAGGACATAAAAAACTTCCAACATGTTATGAGAGCTTGTTAGGATAGAAATCTATCAGTATATGATGAACAGTATATAGCTAAATCAAATCAAGTCTAACAACTGTGCAAAACAGGATAACGTTTCACATAAAGATAATTCTAAAGAACATCAAAACTATACCGTTCATAAAACGATCAATAAATCTCAGACATCCAAGGAAGGATAAAGCAGCATAAGCTCTCAAGCCCGGCGAAAGACGAAAGCACTCAGGCGGCAACTGCGAATGTTATGAGAAACAAGCCTTTGGATTTGTCATCAGAGAGACAATTAACAGATGTAGAAAACTGGCAGAAGTTAACCACTATAAAATATGGGGTACCCAACACAAAGGGAAGACAACAAGCAAGTGTTAAATACATTTGTGAAATGGACTGATTCAAATCTCAGACATCCAAGGAAGGATAAGAGCAGCATTAGCTCTCAAGCCTGGCGAAGGCGAAAGCTCTCAGGCGGCAACTGCGAATGTTATGAGAAACAAGCCTATGAATTTATCATCATCGATATTGAATCAGGTACCTTTCTGAATTCAAAGGACAAAGATTTCAAATCCTACAGCAGAAGTATAATCTCAGGGTTTAAAAAAAAGGTTAGGGTCTAAACAAAGAACGTTTTTTGAAAACTAAAGCATGATCTCAGACATCCAAGGAAGGATAAGAGCAGCATTAGCTCTCAAGCCTGGCGAAGGCGAAAGCACTCAGGCGGCAACTGCGAATGTTATGAGAAACAAGCCTTTGGATTTATCATCATAGATGTGTGTCGAAGTACCAAATACACAAACAAAATCTCAACAGGAAGTAAAAACATGGTTTCAGACATCCAAGGAAGGATCAAAGCAGCACGAACTCTCAAGCCAGGCGATGGCGAAAGTTCTCAGGCGGCAACTGCGAATGTTATGAGAAACAAGCCTTGAGTTTATCATCATCAACCATTCATCACCACAAGAAAATTTTACGAGAAAAATGGATAATTCCGATGATATACCATATTCCATCATTAAATGATCAGAAACGAATCAAAAACTGTAGCTGACAAAGTGAGCGGATGGATGAGATTCCATTTAAGGGACACATTCGTCCCTACAGCACTCAAATCAACTGCTTAAGGGGCAGACGTTTAGTCCCTGGCGATAAGAATACATAAAAATCACAATAAAAAAATGGAATGTGAGAAATTTAGATGCATGAAATCAAAATCACATTTGATAATTCGCACAGAGTCCAACAGCATAACAGCATACTCAAGAACTAGAAGCAAGGAGTAGAGATACGATGTGAAGACAAATCTGAAAGATGAAAAGAATCAATGATGCATTGAGACTGTAGGGAGTGGCTGCGGCCGACTGTTCTGATGGAAGTACGAATGGAGCTTGATCCATCCATGATATAAATAGCGCTCTCTAGGGTTTGGGTACTAACTAGGGTTTGGTGTGGCTGCAGCTATTCAAGAAAATGGGCCATTATGGGCTTTTATGTTGGTAGCTTGCTACGGGTGCATCAGACCCAGTCCGTGGTGTTTTTTTAGTGTTTTCTTTTATTTATAATAACATTTTAAGTTTAAGAGATTAATAGTTGATAAATAAATTTAAGCGAAACATGTCACAGAATGTTCAATGCTCGGGTGCTTAGTTTGAGAACCCGACTTGGATAATTGTTGCAACAACACATAAAGGTGGAAACTTTACACCACAAACTTGTTTAACTTCATGTTATGATACTGTGTTTAACAATATCTTCTCGGTATGGTGGGTACTCGGAGAATGGTCGAAAGAAGTACCGTAGCTTCAAAGTTACCGACACGTAGATCCCCAAGGAAGATAAACAGGGTTGCAACAAGTAAGTTGTTTTTTTTCACTACTACGCCTTGTAACTGCTTTTAGGTTGTCTTGTTAGGTATTTGCTTTGTTTTAGGTGCTCGGTAACTTGTACTAGACATTGCTTTTAGGGGTTACGCCTGTGGAGAACATCCCTGCAGTCCCTCCGCCTGTGGAGAATATCCCTGCATTCCCTCCGCCTGTCGAACCTCCTTTGGAAGTGTCTACTGAAGAGGAAATCCAGACGGAGGACCTCTATGTGGAGGAACGTCAGGTATACAAATAGGTAACTTCTAATTTTTTCCATACAACTTTCATTTATACCCCTTGGTTATCTAATCGATACATGCTTTACGTGTTAGCTGCGCAAGAGGAAGAGTTAAGGCCACCAGTGTACAGACTACGTAGAGGGCGAACTCATTGCATAAGGTTGTCTCGAAATGGCGTCAACGAAAAAGAGGTTCTGAAGTTTAACTCTCGAGGTAAAGTCTGCAGTAACAATGCTTCGGTGTTTGCAAGTTGGTGTGGTTGCATTGTCCGCAAACGAACGAATGCACCTCTAATGGTTAAAGACTGGAAGGAGATTCCAAAGTCTCCCATAGACTACGAGGTTAAGATGCTCATGCGGGTTGCGGTAAGTCTCAGTTGTTGACAATCCCTACACAATATCGTTCAAATTGAACTAGGACTTACATATTGCACTTGTCTATTTGTAAATGTTGTAAATATGAGCCTAACATTTCCATATTGTTCAACATCGCAGGAGAAGTTTGTGATACCGAATGATGAAAACCTAAAGCAGCTGATCATCTGTACTCTTAAAGAGAAGTACAGAAACTACAGGGCAAATATCAAGATAAGGTACTTTGACAAGTACCTTACGAATGAAGAAAGGTTACAAAACATTCCTCCTGACGTGGTGAAAGAGAATTAGGTGTGGCTTGTTAACTGGTTCAGCTCTGACGAGTTTAAGGTACGTGCCTTACTCCCTATCGCAACTGTATTGTTTTGTACAGTTAATGAGTGCTGCATTTTTTAAACGTAAACTGGTTGTAACCTATTGTTTGAAGTTAAAGAGCGATCGTAACAAAGCCAACAAATCTCACCAAGTCATGAGGCACACCACTGACACTTCGTCCTTTGCGAGGAAAGAGCAGGAAGAGGTAATCCTAACATTGAATTGTTATGTTTAATAAATAGTTGTCTACACTTGAACAAGTATATGGTACTCTTGCAGATTGAGAAGAACAACGGGAAACATCCCGGGGAGTATCATATGTTCAAGAAGAACTATGTAGACAAAAAAGGGCAGCCACTGGATGATAAAACCATATCAATATTGGTAAGTAGTACTGCCCACCCATATAGTCACATGTGTTGTATATTGTATTTGATTGCTCTCTTATGTTCTTGTCACACCGTTTGCAAAATAGGACCACGTGGAGGAAAGGGTTGCTCAGTTGGCTGGGGAGGAGGAGGCTCCCGTTGACAAGGATGTCTTGTATGAGGAAGTTCGACAACCTGAGCGTCGTTGAAGTCGTGTGTAAAAGCTTGCACGGATGATGGAAAGTGAGCAGTTAAAGCAAACAAGGGAGGAGGTGGCTAGAAACACAGTCGAATGTGAGCAACTCCGTGATCAACTCAAGGAGTTCCAGGCCAACATTGAAGCATTTCAACGTGATATTGCTGTCATGAAAAGTGCAATGTTTGCCAACGGTGCGTATAGTAATGATTTAATTGCATTGTGTACACCCATTTAGTCATTGTAGGGTATATTTTATAATATGATGCTACCATGATTGCTGTTATTTCTATATTTGCATATCCAAATGCATGAACCATGGAGAGATGCGGTAAGTACTCCTGCTTAGTAGTTATGTCGAATGGTGGTACACTAGGTGTTGTGGCTTATCAGTTTTTATTTTCATTTGGAATTGATTGTAAATGGATATTTTGGACATGATGTAAATGTGAACATGTCATCTCTGTTTGTGTTTTGCAATTGTCGCCATACATTTGTTTGAAATGCTTGGCTATATATAAATTCAGATGTGTTGGAAATGGTTCTACATAGGTAACTGTTTGTGGATTATCTGCTTATGTATTCTGTTTGGGTATGCTTGGCTACGAGCATACACATGATTAACAATTCGAACAGAGTAAAACATTAGCATTTGCATAATAAAAAAACATTGACGACGGACTGTACTTATACAATTTAACTATGACAACCCCGCAGCCATAAAACACTTTCTATAGCAGCAACTTTCACAGTAGTTGAAACTGTGAAAGTTTCAACTAGCCATAAAACCTTGAAGGTGTCTTTTTTAATATACTAGCATGATGTAGTTGATCTCTTGTGTTACGGGAGTCATAAACTGCATATGTGAACAGAATAAAGAGAATCAGAACAAGAAAAATTATATTTATTGGATTTTTATCGAACACTATAAGAGCATGGAAACGTAAGAAGGTTCTTCATAGGTGCAAGAACATGTCAAGCCTAGAATAAATTGCAGCAAAGCTATAGATACTAAGAGCTTTACGAAAAAATCACTAATTTTTGGAGTAATTTTTACACCAATTTTAAGACCAAAAAATAACAACATTGTCAAATAGTTTCAAGTTTCAACACTTGATTTCTATAATAATTTCCTCATCTATTTCTTCATTTTCAGTTAGCAATGAGTTTCCAAATTCTCTAAATAACACCACAGGAAGCAATTGAAGTAATCAAAGTCAGTAACTTCCTTTTAGTTTATCTGTAAAAAAGGCACAAATTGGTCGTGGAATCAAATAAAACTAAGCAATTAACTACTCTTACAAAGATCGGATTCTAACTTCCTTTTTTTCACTGCTCGATCATTTTAAAAGATAAAGAAGAAAGATTTGTAACTCTAGAATAAAGGGTTTGGACCTCCATTAAAGGGCCTAAACCTTGGATTCAAGTAACTCAATCCTCAAATGAAAGGTATATATAGTTGAATTGATGGCTCATCCTTCGTAAAATATAGCTGAACCGCTGATTCGAATGCCAAAACCTTTGATTCGAGGGTCTAAACCCCCGAATCAAAGGGTAGCACTCTGAGTCGAATTTTAGAACCTTGAATCGAGGATCTGCAGAACAACACACTGAAGATAATAATTCAACCCAAAGGAAGGAACTTACCCATATTGACGGAGGACAAAAGGAGCTTATGCGTTGGAGATGTGAGGGACCTAACCTTTCACCCTAACCGTTGCTTTGCGAAGACGATGAGTATGTTTCGTTCTGCAGGAAGAGTGAGGAACTGATTAATGAAGTTAAGGGTAATTTGGTCATTTTATGTATCCAAATAGTGATTTAACGGTGATTTTTAACGATGAACAGTAAAAATGACCAATTTATCATATGTTGAAACATGTGTAACCATCCTGCACAAGTTATAACTAATTAGTCACATGCGCAAACATGTGTAACGTTTCAAGTAATTAACCCAATAAATTATAATGCTTTAGCAAGATATAATCCTAAAAAAATATCAACTACTATTAATATAATATTATATTTTTCAACTCAATTTATAAGATGTTGGACATTTATATTAATATTTACGTATTCCATTTTTTTCACTTCAGATATTTTGAATCTAACATATTATAATGATATTTTTTACACTTCTAAAATATTATGTTAAGAAGTTATATATGTATTATTTATATATTGATTTGGTTTAATATCTTATAATTTGGATAAGTAAGATTTTTGTAATATTTTCTCTATACTATTATTAAAAATAAGTTTATCTAATTTGTTAATGTCAAAATTCTAGTAATCACTTCTAAGTTCTAAGCGACTTTCCACATAACTTATTTAAAATGCTCCAAGTTATATGATTGTTTTAAGTCTCACTTTTAACAAAATTAATTGTTTGTAACTTAATCACTCTAATTATTTTAGTAGCATATATCATATTATAATATTATTAGTTTTATATACAAAGCTATAGGGAAAACATTTATATAAATTTGTAATTTTAATATATATACTTATTTTAGATAACTTTATTACTAAGGAAATAAATAAATAAATATTATATTATATATATATATATATATATTAAAATCAATAATATTATATTTTATTGAAAGTTATTATGTACATAATTTTTATAAGATTATTAAAATTTACCTTGATTCATGTATTCAATTTTATATTAAAAATGAAATTATAATAAAGTATGTGATATTTGTTAATTAGTCTATTTAATTTATAATATAAACTTTTTATATATGCATACTTGACATTCAGAAAAGATAATATTATGTATTTTATTATTGTACAAATTCTACTACATAAAATATATTAAAAAAAATAAAAATATACATGTGAAATAAAAATAAGGGTAAAATACGAGTTTCCCCCTAAAGTTTATGCCGATTTTAAGTTTTCCCCTTAAAATTTTAATGATTGGACTCAATGAAAAATCCCCCTTTCCGTCCAACTTCCGTTTAGTTCAGATGGAACCCCATCATGTGCCTGACATGTGATTTTTTAATTTTTAAATGACAGAATTACCCTCCATTACCAACCCTTCTTCTTCTTTGATGGCATTCAGTAAGTAGGACTCCACTTCTGGCGGCGAAGGTCACACTGGGTTTCTTCCTTCGTCACCAGCGGTTAAGCGACGACGACCAATTGCCTGATGAACACTGCGTTGCCGACCAAAACCTCAATAACCAGGTCGACAAGTCCCAAGAATGGGAA
This sequence comes from Chamaenerion angustifolium, assembly GCA_946814005.1. Taxonomy (NCBI): domain Eukaryota; kingdom Viridiplantae; phylum Streptophyta; class Magnoliopsida; order Myrtales; family Onagraceae; genus Chamaenerion; species Chamaenerion angustifolium. Next base: position 31,902,886 of record OX328268.1, read on the forward strand.
ACCATCGCTCAAGCTTGGCTCCGCGCCTTCCCAGAGGCCATGGTTGTCAGCACCATCGAGGTTGAAGGGTGGGCGAACGTGAACCGCGACTGCCTTCCCTCTGAACTCAAGTCCATGGAGCGCCATGGATGCTCTGGTTTGAGCATGAAAACGAAGCTCTCTCTCTCTTCGATCGTTGTTTCTTCTTTTCTCCTGCTCATTTGTTTCCCTATCTTCTTCCATGAATTTCGAAATGTCCAAACGACGACTTATGGCTAGCCCACTTCCTCTAAGCTTTTCCAAAACCTCCCCTCCGCACGACATGGTATCCGAGTTGACCCCCCGCACGTGACACTGTGACAATCTGGGTCCGGGTAGGGGACAGTTTGGTAGATCGAGAGATCGAGAGAAGGTAGCAGACGCCAACTTGGAGGCGTGGAGGCGTAAAACACCCGAACCTTGTTCCTTGCCTCGTCGCTGCAGGAAGCTATGTCGAAGAATATACTGTCGACAAAGACGATGAAGACGACGAAGATACTGCAGAAAACGATCTTGCTGCATAGGAAGCTTGAGGTTTGTGGCCCAACCAAACCTTGTTGTAGAAGACGACGCGTGCAGGAGCCGTGGACGAGTGCAGACGACGATTTGGAGTCGTGTAGAATGCCACTGTGGACGACTTGGAGCCATGAAGAAGACAATGACAACTTTATCCATTCAAAATGTCGAAACTCACGTGTAAAGCACGTGAATAAGCTTATGTTATAAATAAACGGTTTTTGAACGAAATAAGAGTATTTTCATTCAGTCCAAACATTATGACTAAAATTTCAGTTTTTAAACATTAAGAAAATTTTTAATTTCGACTCAAACTTTAAAGAAACTTTTGTGGAAAACTCGTATTTTACCCTAAAAATAATTACGTACTTTACCCTAAAAATAATTAATTAATGTTATGTTGCTTCTGATAATGAACGAAGGTAGGAGAATTCATTGCGGCGGCTGCGTGTTCCAGGTACCTACTGAGCGAGCTACTGCAGTTTCCGGCTAGCCTCGCTGTGATTTCCTATCAGTTTTGGGGGGAATGATCTGGAGATTTCTTATTTAATTACAGATTCAATACTTCCATGCTTTAATAAGTTCTATGTTAAGGTTTATAGGAATGATCTGATTCATGCCCTTATTGTTGACTCGTGGATTGCTCTAATTCTAGGGTTCTGATTTAGGGGTTTAGAGGGTTTCGATCTTCGGATTTATTCATAATTATCTACTGGTTTAGGGGCTTATAATTCTTGCTATGTTTCTGAATTGGACATTACAGCTATTGTGTATGTGTATAGTTGAAGTAGATTTAGGTTAATGTTCTAATTTTCTTGATTTTTTTGTTTGAATTTTAAATAAAAAAACATGCTTCCATGATGGTTCTGCGCATCACTCTATGTGGTTACAGATGCCCCAGATATACTATGGATATGATGCGGATATAGTAGATTATTTAACTCGGCCAATGTTGTTCAGCTTCGTCATTAACTCTTTTTATTCACCCTTCTGCTAGGGGTTGTTCTCTAGTTCATTCTCCAGCTTGAAAGTTCTTCGGCTCTGAGGAGGTTCAAATCTGCCAGCTTGGCGTAAAATTTGCAAAACCTTCTCAATGGTGAATAGCAGCATTTCAAGTCTTTGCTTTCTTATTGTTTGTCTCCTGATTATGCGTGCTGATTCATTCTGCACTTTTTTCAGGAGAGTGGACGCAGTTTAGAAGCAGCAATAGAACAGCTCTTGAATGTTGAGAAGCAGATGAGATTGGCAGGAGATGTGTCTGGCACTAAGAAAGCGGCCTTGGATATTATGCAGCTGTGTTTTGAATCCAAGGCCTGGAAAACCCTAAATGATCAGATTGTTCTCTTGTCTAAACGACGTGGCCAGCTGAAGCAGGTGAATATAAGTCGATCTTTGTTTTCTGTGCATGCTCTCTTGTATCAACTTTTGTAGTCATAATGTTAATGATTTCTATAGATCCAAGTTTCATTGTTTAATGCACTACCACTGAGTTGTAAGTATCAAGCATGGGAGTGTGACTCTGTTTGGAAGACAATGATATATTGGTATTGCTTGATGAAACTGTCTGCTAAGTAACAACTGAGGGCACCACCAAATCCTATGTTTTGATAGACATTCACAAGTTCAATTGTTATTTGCTTAGCTACTAAGGATTTCTATTAAATTTTTACTTTGATATGTTTCTTACTGTGGTAAATCAAAATCTGCTAGCTTACATGCACTACCTCATTGTAATGTTACTGTTTCTATATTTTGTGAGCAGGCTGTTACAGCTATGGTGCAGCAAGCAATGCAATACATTGACCAAACACCAGACATTGAAACACAGATTGAATTGATTAAGACACTGAATAATGTTTCTGCTGGGAAGGTTAATTTAATGCTCTATTCTCTCTAGTTCTTCACTTATGAAATTATTTTTTCCATTTTTATTGTAAACATAGTAATTGAAAATCATGGGACAGATTTATGTTGAAATTGAGAGGGCACGGCTTACCAAGAAACTCGCTAAAATCAAGGAAGTACAAGGTCAAATTGCAGAAGCCGCAGATTTGATGCAAGAGATTGCGGTCAGTATTGATTGATTTCTGTCTCTTCATCTTCGTCTATAATCATATGACTGTCTTTTTCCCTTTGATAGGTGGAAACTTTTGGTGCAATGGCGAAGACAGAAAAAATTGCATTTATTCTGGAACAAGTAAGGGAGTCTTCTATTCTTTGTCAACTTGTCGTATGTATTTTATTTTCACTGAATTTGCTATCCACACTTTGTCCTGTTGTGTAGGTACGTCTATGTTTAGATCGTCAGGATTACGTTCGTGCACAAATTCTCTCTAGGAAGATCAGCCCTAGGGTGTTTGATGCTGATCCTTCAAAAGAGAAGAAAAAGTCGAAAGAAGCTGAAAATATTATTGAAGAAGCTCCAGCAGATATACCATCACTTCTGGAATTGAAACGTATATACTATGAGCTGATGATACGGTGAGTTTGGTACTTTTATCATTGACCTGTGTTGCACTGTTTCCTACACATCCAAATTTTTAACACAATTAAATTAATGCTATTTGATTTTGCTGGCGCTTATCTTAGATTAGATATAACCAATTGGTGGTTCTCTTTTGTAAATTGGGTGTTCTACTGAGATGGAGAAAGTGTGTTGAGATCCTTTTCTTAGGGCAGTATGTTGTAGATTGGAGCTGTATGGAGTGTGACGAATTTAATGTAATTGTATTTTTTTGTTGGAGTCTTGAATAGATGAACTAGAGGGAATTGTTAAAGCTCATGGTTTATATGCATAGGGTATGATTTTGACAACTATGAAATCTTCTCAGGTATTACTCACACAGCAATGACTATCTCGAAATATGTCGATGCTATAAGGCGATTTATGAGATTCCTTCAGTGAAGCAAAGCCCAGAACAATGGATTCCAGTTAAATCTCTTGCCTCATTTATTTGCTTGTTTTTTTTCTTCAAATTTTGCTTTTAACTCTTATTATCTAATCTTAATATAGGTCCTGAGGAAAATCTGTTGGTTCTTAGTTCTTGCACCGCACGATCCAATGCAGTCAAGCCTTCTAAATGCTACCTTAGATGATAAAAACATCTATGAAATTCCTCAGTTTAGGTGTGGTGTACTCAACCTCCTCCATCACACTTGCTGCTCAGCTCTTAAGAACTTAGATACACATCGGATTGATTATTGGCATATGTGCAGGTTATTACTAAAGCAATTGGTCACAATGGAGGTAATACAGTGGACATCTCTTTGGAGCACTTTCAAGGATGAATTTGAGAATGAGAAGAACATGCATGGAGGCCCTTTAAGTGAAAAAGCCGCTGAAGATTTAAAACAAAGAATCATTGAACATGTAACTTTCTAATCTACTGCCTCTCATTTCTCCATCTTTGCCTAGTAATTTTCAACTATTTTGTTTCACCCGCTGATGTATCTTCTCCTGCAGAATATAATAGTAGTCTCAAAGTATTATGCACGCCTGACATTGAAGAGACTTGCAGATTTGTTGTGTCTCAGCATTGAGGTAAATAAACCCTGAATATATTTTATTGTGCTGTATGAAATATATGAAGCCTATATATATGTGTGTCAGGAAACCGAGAAACATCTATCTGAGATGGTTGTGTCAAAGTCATTGATGGCAAAGATCGATAGGCCTCTGGGGATGGTGTCTTTCCAGATTGCAAAAGATAGTAACGACATTCTAAACTCATGGTCAACCAACTTGGAAAAGTTGCTTGATCTTGTTGAGAAGAGTTGCCACCAAATACACAAAGAAACCATGGTCCACAAAGCTGCTTTGAGAATTTAGATATTCATCTAGTTTCACTTTTCTGCTTCACCCAACCAATATTATTTTTTCTCCTGCAAATTCATTTGCTCCATGGTTGAAAGAACTTGCGATGGACTAGTTACCCAACCATATGGACGCTCTGGCTAACTATGTTCATTGTTATATGCGTTTGGAATACTAATTATGTTCATTGTTTATTAGCAAGTACTGTTGGTTTTATTTCATTTGTTGGATAAAATTTAAAAAGTAACTATATCAGATTTTTTTTTTGAAAAAGTATATATACAAAAAAAATATTTAGCAAAATGTGCATTTGCGCAGGTAGGGTAGTAGCGTTTTTAGCAAAAACGCCATTTTGAGTGGCGTTTTTTTTTTGTTTTTTTGTTTTTGATAAAAAATCAAAAAAAAAATTAACAAAATTACAGTAAGTAGATATTTGAATTTCGATTTAAATGATGCAAAAAATATTAAATTTGGACTTACGGATTGACTGTAGGCTCTGCCGTAAGTTGAGATATGAAAATTTGACTTAAAAAAATATAACTCATACCCTGTAAGTCCAAACTGACCACGGTGAACGTTATTTATGTCGTAATTCAATTATCTACCTAGAGTAATTTTTTTTATTAGAAATACAATGATTTTGTAACCTAACATCGCTTGTCTTAAAATTTGACCGAAATAATCAAATGCATTAGGTGAGAAATTTAATTATGTACTTACTCAAAAAAAATCAAAAAAATTAATCTAGGTAGATATTTTAATTGTGACATAAATGACGTTCACCGTGGTCACTTTGGACTTACAGGGTATGAGTTATATTTTTTTAAGTTAAATTTTCATATCTCAACTTACGGCAGAGCCTACAGTCAATCCGTAAGTCCAAATTTAATATTTTTTGCATAATTTGAATCGAAATTCAAATATCTACTTACTGTAAATTTTTTTTGATTTTTTTTCAAAAAAAAAAAACGCCACTCACATTAGCGTTTTTGAAAAACTCCAGTTGCGCAAATGCACATTTTGCTAAATATTATTTTTACATATATACTTTTTCAATTTTTTTTTCTAAAATAAATACTTTTTAAAAAAACTCCATTTGTTGCCAACAGACAATCGTGTCTGTACTTCAGAGAATAGTGACCAGGACAAAAAAAAAACTAGCCAATGCATGTGATTCCTGGACTGATGGATCTGGAATCTCTTTCCATCTGGTCCTAACCGGAATGGATTTGGGAATTTTTTTTTAAAAGTAGGCACTGTGCCAACAAAATTTAAAAAAGTAAGTATACTGAAAAAATATTTAGCTAAATGTATATAAGCTCTACTGGAGGGAGCGTTTTTTACAATGTGCGTTACTTTAAATAACGTTTTTCACAAAACGCCACTAGGAGTTGCGTTTTTCATAAAACGCTACTTGGGGTAGCGTTTTTATGAATTTCACTACCCCTAGTGACGTTTTTTTAACGTTTTTTTTGATGATTCGATGTTTAATTAAAAATAAAATTATGTATTTATTAAAACAAATTTAAAAAATTATGGTAAGTAGATATTTTAATTGCGATTCAAATGATACAAAAAAAAATAATTTTGGACTTACGGATTGACTGTAGGCTCTGCCGTAAGTTGAAATATGAAATATTGACTTAAAAATATATAACTCATACCCTATAAGTCCAAATTGGTCACGGTGAACGTCATTTATGTCGTAATTCAATTATCTACCTAGATTATTTTTTTTTATTAGAAATACAGTGATTTTGTAACCTAACTTCGCTTGTCTTAAAATTTGACCGAAATAATTAAATGCGTTAGGTGAGCAATTTAATTATGTACTTACTCAAAAAAATCAAAAAAATTAAAGTGAGTAGATATTTTAATTACGAATTAAATGACACTAACTAGATGTTAATATTTTACTTTTAGACTGACTGTATAATACGATACGTAATTTTCTTCGTATTATACGATCAGTCTAAAAGTAAAAAATTAACGTATAGTTAGCGTCATTTAATTCGTAATTAAATTATCTACGCACTTTATTTATTTTTTATTTTTTTGAGTAAGTACATAATTTAATTTCTCACCTAATGCATTTAATTATTTCGGTCAAATTTTAAGACAAGCGATGTTAGGTTACAAAATGACTGTATTTCTAATAAAAAAAATTACCCTAGGTAGATAATTGAATTACAACATAAATGATGTTCACCGTGGTCAGTTTGGACTTACAGGGTATGAGTTATATTTTTTAAGTCAAATTTTCATATCTCAACTTACGGCAGAGCCTACAGTCAATCCGTAAGTCCAAAATTATTTTTTTTGTATCATTTGAATCGCAATTAAAATATCTACTTACCATAATTTTTTTAATTTTTTTTAATAAATACATAATGTTATTTTTAATTAAACATCGAATCATCAAAAAAACGTTAAAAAAACGTCACTAGGGGTAGTGAAATTCATAAAAACGCTACCCCAAGTAGCGTTTTATGAAAAACGCTACCCCTAGTGGCGTTTTGTAAAAAACGCAAAAAAACGATACCCCCAGTAGCGCTTATATACATTTTTCTAAATATTTTTTCAGTATACTTACTTTTTTAAATATTTTTTGCACAGTGGTTACTTTTAAAAAAACTGCTGTATTTGGTCGACTTCTAGGGAGAATCAACGAATAATTTTGTTAATGGGAAAAATTGTTAGTTTTGAAGGTTGAGGATGATGTAACGATATAATCCTTCAACCCAAGTGAGAATCAAATTATAACACTGAAATAGACTAACAGGGTGTTTGGTTAATGAGGAATTGAAATATGGAATCCGTCTTTTGGAATATGGAATTGAAATTTCGGTAAGTTTTGATATAATCATTTTTTGTTTTTGGACGGAATGACTTTCGGAACTATAACTTTATTTGATTAAGGTATGATGTGGGTCTAACAAATACTATAATCTTAGAATTTGTTAAACAACATACCATAACCAATACGAAAACAGAATTTCAGTAAATTCCGGAATAACCCTTCTTTCATTTTTTTTTTGGACGAAATGGTTAATTCGGGACTAGGGCTGACAGTAGTTAAGGTATGGTGCGGGTATGATAAATATCATAATCGTATAATATTTTTAAACTACATACCATAACCAATATGAAATTGGAATTCCGATAAGTCCCATAATAAATAACCATTCGTTAGTTTTGGGACGAAATGGTTATTCCAGTATTAGAGCTGACAGTGGTTAGAATATGATACATGTATGATAATTACCATAATCATACCATATTATTAAAATACATGCCATAACAATTGCAGGTATAATTTGTAATACTATAACCATGATTATTAACCAAAGTTTTACTCGTTTATTTATATTCAAAATGACAATACTTTTATTCAAATTCCTGTAAAATTAAATAATGGACATTTCGATTCAAAAATATTAAATCAATTATTAAAACAATGTAATTTTAACATAACCGGGACGTCAAATTAAATTAAAACATTGTAATTGTAACGTAATTAATGCAAGTATTTTAGAATCAGTTTGTGAAAAACCATATTTCTATCACTATTTATGAGTATATACATATATGTATAATTATTATAATTTTATCTAATAACCACAGTTATGGTTATAATCACGGTTATGAATCAAATAACATAACTCTGACCATTCATCATAATAACTGCATCGCCAATAATAGTACTGATAACTACATAAAAATGGGTTAATTAACTCGATGGTTATTTATCTTTGCTCATGTGACTAATTAATTATAACTTGTGCACACTAGTTACACACGTTTGACCATGCGATTATTTGGTCATTCTTACAGTTCATCATTAATTTTTCCGTTAGTCACTATATCAATATATGAAATGATCAGACTTCCCCTACCTGACCATTTTTTTGGCCAATTACCAGACCATTCTTTCACTTGTAAATTATTCTTCATTCCATTTCTTCTTCACATATGATTTTTTGTATTCTTCCATCTTCTTCGAACCTAAAAAAACGTTTTCTAAAAAACGTTTTTTGGATTCCATTCGAACCCTGAAATCATTTTTTGGGTTCCATTCGAACCCTAAAATCATTTTCTGGGTTCCATTCGATCCTTAAAATAATTTTCTAGGTGGGTAGTGAGTTTAAATTTGGATGAAGAAGAGAACGAAGAAAAACAAAAAAATAAGGAAGAACATGCAAGAAGACGAAGAACATATAGAGAGGAAGATAAGCGAGTGCATACTAGTCATGTAATAAACAAAAAAGATTAACTGATGGAAAAGATTAACATCTAATGGACAGAGTAATCAAATAGTCAGATATTGTTGAAACATAAGTGAACATTTAAGCACGTGAGATATGGATAATCAAATAGTCACATTGAACAAGTATGTATGACCATTGAGTTAATTAACCCTGTTAAATTTTCAAGCTGAAACCTATAGTTTAGGACCATTCTATTTGTATTTATTTCTTTAGGATCTTTTGATTAAATTAGGGATTTTTTTTTTTTTTTAGTGTTTCTTTTGTCCTTCTATGTAATTTCTGATTATTGGTTTGCTATTTAAGCAACCCAACCCTAATGCAGTTTTACATTCCGAATTACATCTCCTCTTTGAATTCTCCGCCTCTTCATTTTTCTCTGCGCCTCTTCATTTTTTCCTCCGCGCCTCTTCGATTCTTCGATACGGTTTCACTTCTTCACATGGTATCAGAGTGTTGGTTGCTCTGAAGCACCTCTTTGCGATTCTGGAAAGACGTTTTCCGCTTCTTCGGTATAGATTCTTCGGTATAGATTCTTTGGTATATTGTTCTTCCTTTCTCAGATTTTCATAACCGGTTGTTTTGATTCTTCAGTATTCTATTCTTCCTTTGCTTTTTTATTATTCGTATATTGCTTCTTCATGTACGATTTATATTTCCATTGTTACTATCAAAGATTTTTGTAGAGGTATGATGTATTTACTATTTTCTATCGGTTTCTCTCATGGATCTGTTGTCTAAAGAGATTTGTGTGTTAGATCTTTTGTTTGATGAATATCTTTTCGCTTCTTGAATCTGTTCTTTTGTGAATAACCGCTTCTCAATTAGATTTCTTCATATAGATCTGTCATACTCTTTAGATCTGTATATTCTTGATAGATCCGATTTATAAATCTGTTTTTTGAAAAAGATCTGTGTATCATGGATCTTTTGTAATCGTTCCATTCATTCACATAAATGATATGGGTTGTAATCAAGATTCACATGCGTATTTTTGGATGATCTGTTGCTGCCCTGTTAGTAATCTTGTGTTTGTGATTACTGTTTTGTAGCCTCCTATTGTTTTGTATCTTGATTACCTGATCTGTTTTGCATCCTTGATTCGATGGCATCTTCGTCTTCTTTTACTGATACCAAAGTTGGAGCCACAGTTTTTCAAAATGTTGTGGCTCCAACTGCGCAGATGATTGATCTCAATCATCCGTTAATTTTACATCCCTCAGACACCCCTGGTTTATCCCTTATTTCTGAAAAACTTACCGGACCTGATTCCTACTCTTTTTGGAGCCATGCCATGTTCATATCTCTTAAAGCCAAAAATAAACTAGGATTCATTTATGGAACCTGTCTTAGGGAGGATTTTGAACCTAACATGCATAAGATTTGGGATTGTTGTGATGCTCTTGTTTTCTCCTGGATTATGAACTCTGTGTCTCAGGAACTCATTTATGGTATCGTTTATTCCACCAATGTCTTTCAAGTCTGGAAAGATTCGAGAGAACGTTTTAACAAGATAGGATCCAGAATTTTCCAACTGCACCGTGATATTGCTTTAGTGCAACAAGGATCCGATACCATTTATGAATATTTTTCGAGACTCGGACTTATGTGGGATGAATTTGATGCTATTTGTGCCTTTCCTACCTGTGAATGTGAACAATTTCAAAAACATATTGAGCATGCTTCGAACCTTAAGCCTTTTTAGTTCTTGAATGGATTGAATGAATCTTACTCTACTGTGAGGTCTAATTTGTTGATGAGTGAGAAATTACCTAATATGAACCAAGCCTATTCCGTTATTGTCCAAGAGGAACACCAGAGAGGTATTACAGAGAATTTTATGGTTAATGTGGTTAACCAGTATAGACCTCTTAGGAGAAACCTTATATGTGAGTATTGTAAGGCTAAGGGTCATGATATTACTCGATGCTTTAAGAAGATAGGTTATCTCCCTGGTTGGAGGAGAAACAACCAGGATTCAGGTAAAGCCCCTCAAGTCAACAATGCTTTTAGATCAGATCACACCTCTTCTGCTTGTTCCACACCCGAGTCAGTCGACACTGGTTGCAGTACTCCTCTCGATATGCCGCACATTATACCTGCCATGACCACCGAAAACATGGAGCAGATTGCTCAGATCTTAAGCAGATATCAGGAACAGCCTGAGTCATCCGTGAGTAGAGTCAATGCAGCAGGTATTGTTAATTCAAATTCTTTATTTTGCAATGACTGGATATTGGATTCTGGGGTCACTGACCATATGACCTGCAGGTTAGATTAGTTAACATCTTTAAAACATAATGGTTCCAGTGTCCAATTACCTAATGGTTCTTGTTCTAATGTTGCTAAAACTGGAGATTTTGATATTGACAATTCTAAGAAATTAGCAAATGTTTTGTATGTGCAAGATTTTAAACATAACCTCATATCCATTGCTAAATTGACTAAGGAATTATCATGTTCTGTTACAATTTTTCCTAAGTTCACAATTATGCAGGATCTCTAGAGTGGACTGGTCTTGGGGATTGGTAAGGAAAATGGAGGGTTGTACTTTTTCAAACCTTTTAGACTGTCTACTGCTTTGCATACTCACAGTTACATTCACCCTAAGTCTGCATTATGGCATAGGAGACTAGGGCACGCTTCGGTTCAGACTTTAAGCAAAATCGATTCTCTTAAAGACATTTCTTTTCATGAAAAGTGTGTAATAGATTGTCAAATTTGTCCTCTTGCAAAACAGCATAGGTTATCTTTCCCTAATAGTACTTCTAGCACTTCGTTTCCTTTTGAATTGATCCATTTAGATGTTTGGGGCCCATATCATAAACCTACGTATGACAACAAAAGGTACTTTCTTGCTGTGGTTGATGATTTTACTAGAACAACTTGGACTTATCTGCTTAGTTTTAAGTCGGATGTGATTGTTGTTATTAAACACTTTTTTGTGCTTGTAAAAAATCAATTTAATGCTTCCGTGAAAAAGGGTAAGAAGTGACAATGGTCGTGAATTTTTTAATGATCAGTGTGCTTCTTTTTTTGATAATCAAGGAGTTGTTCATGAGAGTAGCTGTCCATATACTCCTCAACAAAACGGAGTAGTGGAGAGAAAACATAAACACCTCCTTGAGGTTGCTAGAGCTCTTAAGATTGAGGCTAATACTCCTGTTAGATTTTGGGGTGATTGCATCTTGACTACTTGTTACCTTATTAACATGATGCCTACTCCTGTTTTAAAGGGATTATCTCCTCATGAAAAATTGATGGGTAAGAAACCTAATTTGAGTCATTTGCGTGTATTTGGTTCGCTCTGTTTTGCCAAAGTGTTGCCTAATACTGATAAGTTTGCCTCTCGTGCTGTTCCGTGTGTTATGATGGGTTATTCTATGACTAAGAAAGGTTACAGATTATTGAATTTATATACTAAATGTTCTTTATGAGTAGAGACGTCAGGTTTTTAGAGGACGTATTTCCCTTCAAAAAAACAGATGCCAACACCGACCTATTGTTCATTCATGAACAAATTGACTCAGTCAATGAGGATTCTGAATGTTTTCAGTCAACCGAGACTGAGAATGATCCTACTGGATCTATCCACGATGAGGATTCAGATGACGATGATCACTCACTTCCAAATAATGATGATACATCACCAGCTCCTAATGATGAATCAAGGAGATCTACCAGACCAGTCAGGTCACCTATATGGCAAAAGGACTACGTGATGACTGGGAATTCCGTGGCCTATCCAATCGAAAAACAGGTTTGCTATAATTATGTCCATCCAAATTATAAGAATTATATTCAATCATTGGATAACAATTGCGAACCTGCTAATTATGCTGATGCTGCTAAGGATAAAAATTAGATAAATGCCATGCAATCTGAGATTAGTGCTCTAGAATAAAATAAGACTTGGTCGATTGTTCATCTTCCTCCTGGTAAACATGCTATTGGTTGTAGATGGGTGTATAAAATTAAACTTAACTCGGATGGATGTATAGAAAGATATAAGGCTCGTCTTGTCGCTAAAGGTTTTAATCAACATGAAGGAATTGATTATACCGATACTTTCTCTCCTGTCGCTAAAATGGATAGTGTTCGTACCTTGTTATCCATTGCTGCTAAATGTAATTGATCGTTACATCAGATGGATGTGTTTAAAGCTTTCTTGCAAGGTGACCTTAACGAAGAGATTTATATGCAGATACCACCAGGTTTTCGCAAACAGGGGGAGAATGATAACCTTGTTTGTGGTTTGCGAAAATCCCTTTATGGCTTGAAACAAGCCTCGCAACAGTGGAATGTTAAGCTTATAGAAGCTTTGATCAAAAATGGGTATAGACATAGCCTTCATGATTATTCTCTTTTTACAAAAAAGAAAGGCTCTGAAATTGTTGCATTGTTGGTTTATGTTGATGATCTTGTGATTACTGGAAATAGTGAGTTTCTTATTTCTGAGTTAAAAGCAACTTTACAAACCAATTTTAGAATGAAAGATTTGGGAGAGTTGAAATATTTCCTTGGTATAGAAATTGCAAGATCAGAAAAAGGTCTCTTTTTGTGCCAAAGGAAATACTCACTTGAACTTCTATCTGAAGTTGGATTGTTAGGGGCTAAACCAAATAGAACTCCTATGGAACATAATCTCAAGCTGACAAACAAGGAATATGATGATAGTTTTGGGCTGAATTCTGATGATTCCCCTATATCTGATCCCACTTTATACAGAAAACTAATAGGTAAGTTGTAGTATTTAACTACTACTAGACCTGATATTAGTTTTTCCTGTCCAACATTTAAGTCAATATATGCAAAATCCAAAAAAATCTGGATTATGTGTATAGAGTGATCAGATATATTAAAAACCAACCTGGATTGGGCATTCTTTTAAATTATGATGCTGATACTAAATTAACTGTGTTTTGTGATTCTGATTGGGGAAGTTGCTTAGAAACCCGAAGATCTATTTCAGGATATTATGTCAAGTTTGGAAATTCTCTGATATCTTGGAAAGTTAAAAAGCAGGCAACTGTATCCCGATCATCTGCTGAAGCATAATACCGCAGTATGGGTTCAGCAGTATCCGAGGTTATCTGGTTAAAAGGTTTGATAAAAGAGTTAGGGGTTCTAGATTCTCAACCTGCCTATTTATTTTGCGATAATAAGGCAGCAATTCAAATTGTTTCCAATCCTATGTATCATGAACGTACCAAACATATCGAAATTGACTGTCATTTTGTGAGAGAACAAATAAATGCAGGTACGATCAAGACTAAATACGTGAAGTCCGGGGAGCAATTAGCGGATACATTCACTAAAGCTCTTGGGAAGACTCAACATGATTATTTGTTCGATAAATTAGGCATGATTGATATTTTTTATAGGTTGTCAGCTTGAGTGGGAGTGTTAAATTATCAAGCTGAAACCTATAGTTTAGGACCATTCTGTTTGTATTTATTTCTTTAGGATCTTTGATTAGTTTAGGGATTTTTTTTTGTTTTTAGTGTTTCTTTTGTCCTTCTATGTAATTTCTGATTATTGGTTTGTTATTTAAGCAACCCAACCCTAATGCAGTTTTACATCTCCTCTTTGCATTCTCCGCCTCTTCATTTTTCTCTGCGCCTCTTTATTTTTTCCTCCGCGCTTCTTCGATTCTTCGATACGGTTTCACTTTTTCACAAACCCCATAAAAACGACGGTTATAACCACATTTTTTGAATTTTCACTGCACCATTGTGGATTTTTCACCAAATCATTTATAGTAAATTTAATTTAATTATATTTTTAGTAATTTAATTTATTATAACTTTTTAATATGTTATATTTTAATTAATCTTTTTATAATTGATTTTTAATTTGTTATATATATTATATTTTTAATTTTTTTTTTCTAGAATAAAATATAATTTTAATTTCTCAATTAGTTTTGTTAATAATTTAATTTATTCTACAGTATCTCTTAAAAATTTTAATTTAAATTAATTAATCTATTTTCTTCAAAATTTAATTTGCTTAGGTATTTGACATATTGAAGCAAAAGAAATATATGTAGTCGATTTAATTCAATTTCTATATATATAATTTTATCAACCAAATATTAGATTTGACATTCCTATTCTATTTTAAAGAATCAACTAAACAACTTCGTATTATCATATCTCATTATTATTATTATTATTTTTTGTATTTCTATTCCGTAAACCACACGTGGTAAATCTATCTGAAGCGAAGTGACTAACTGACTATATCCAATTATTGATTAAATTATTTACTACGTAATTTTAATGACGACTTTCATTTTCACAAGATCCAAACATGGTTTAAATTATTTACTACGTAATTTCCGTGATGACTTTTATTTTCAAAAGGTAAGAATATATATAACTAAATTAAGTTAACTTTAGATTTTCTTTTGTTTACAATATATGTTATTGTAGTTATTTAATATTATTATGATTCAACTAATTATGTAAATATTATGAATTTAGCTTCTTGTGGTCTTATATATATGTATTCTTCATAAGACCACCATAAGTTAAATTTATATATAGGTGTTCTTTTCTTTGACATATACTTGAGAACTGAATTGATTTTATTTTGAAGGCGGGGGACCTATTTAGATGTTCCATTAATTAGGATGAAAGGAATCGAAGGTGGGGAGCTTTGAACTTGCAAGCACCGACGGCTGACGAGAACCTCCTGACCATCATCTCCCCCTGACCTAATGCAGAACAGAAGGAGATATGGTGGTCTGCAGTAGAGACGATAAGGGTGGTGTGTAAATTCAAAAATTATGGTTATAATCATTATTAATTTAATATGATTAGCCATACAATTATGGTGTGGTGTGGTGCGGTGATGATAAATTTTTTACTCGTAATGATTATGTTTATGGTATTTTAGTCCTACTCATATTTATTGTATAAATATAATAATACTTTAATATTAATATATTAATAACATAGTAGATTTTCACGAATTCACAATTAATTTATGGTGAAATGTGATTGAATTATGTTGTTAAATGGTAGAAGTGTTAATTTTGAATGGTGTTGGTGTTGAATATTTTTATTTTTGGTACATAACTTTATGTATTAATTAAGATAACATTCATGATATTCTATTACATTTCACATGTAGTAATAAATATGGGTATACAGTTAAAATTGTGGTTAATAACCACGGTTATCGATATGGTTATGGTATTGGAAATTATATATGTAATGGTTATGGTATGCAATTTAAAAATATGGTATGGTTATAGTATTTGTCATACCCGTACCATACTCTAACCATCGCAAGCCCTAACCATAGTCATAACTGTGGTTATTAACCACAGTTTTAACTGTATACCCATTATGTTTTACCACATAAAATGTAAAAAAATATCATGAATATTATCTTAATTAATACATTAATTTATGTCACAAATAATAAAAATATTTAACACTAATATCATTCAATATTAGCACTATTCAAAATTAACACTATTACCATTTAACATTAACATAATTCAATTACATTTCATCTTGAAATTATGGATTCGTGAAATCTAAAAGTGAAAATTATACATTTGTTATTAGTATTTATTAATATATTAATATTAAATCATTATTATATTTATAGAATTACCATAATTATAACCATGGGTATCACTAAAATATCATAACCATTACAGGTAGAAAATTTCATCGACATTACCGCACTACACAATAATAGTACGGTTAACTATATAAAAAATGACGGTTATAATCATGATTTTTGAATTTTAACCGCATCATTGTCGACCCTATATGATCATGGTATTGGAAGTCGTACTCGTAATTGTTATGGTTATGATATGCAATTTAAAAATATGGTATGGTTATGATATTTATTATACTCGTAGCATATACCCTAACAATCGTATGCTCTAGTATGCATTAAGAGATAGCAGAAGAAGTGGAGAATAACGAAGAAGTTAGAAAGAAATGAGTGTATAATTTTGATCCGTAAAAAACAATGTGCAAAGTACACACTGTCTGTCCTTCTCCTTCTACAAGTCATTCAAGTTCTGCTGTATGGGCATTACACAGTGTCAAATATGAACAAACTTGAATATATACTACAAGAGATCAATAATTATGGATTCTCATAAACCACCATTACATGGACACCTCAAACCCTTCTCATGAAGCTGAAACACAGACAGAACATACCCATGTGACGATAGAATTACATGGAATATATATATATAGAATACGAGTCCTTCAAAACACAGATTTGAAACGGAACTGAGCCGTCAAACTACTAATTACGCTATCTAATAGCTCATCATCGATTTCTTCCGATATCTATCATCATTATTCAATGGTTTAGTTGCGCTGTAAAGGTCTGCAACAGCTCTATACCTTGGACGTTTCCCAGATAGCTTGCCATATACGAAGACCTCTTCTCCATCTTCATCTTCATATTCTCTGCCAAAGATCTCCTCAATTGATATCTTGATCCTCGAGGTTACTTCATCTGGGATTTTCTTACTTCTGCTGACACTTTTATTGTCGGATGATGATATTACCAGCTCATCGTCTTGTTCCTTGTTGTTGGAGCTGCTGCTGTTCTCCTCTTCGCTGAGCTGCATTAGCTGCTGTGCAGCAGTGGCCAGGATGTCTCTCTCTTGGGAAGCTAAGCCTTTCTCTTCAACAGCAGCTCGTCCCCAGGATGAAGAAGAAGCTGAGTGATCCGCCATTGATGCGTGATTGCTCTTAATTCTACTAAAGAGTTTTATGACATGTATATGGTTAGGTTTTGTTTTTAAGGAGGGGAGTAGCGTTGAACGCGTTTGAAAAAGAGTACGTCCGTGTTGTGTAAGTTATGATAATCGAAAGTGAGGCAGAGAAGTTGCAACGCTGCTGCTATGAAGATAGGTGGAAATGTCTCTTCTCTCTATTTCTCTCTATATATATATTATATAATCTGAGTGATTGTTATCCTCTGTGGACATCACCAACTTTGATAAAGTAGGGAACCATATGAGGTCTCCATCAAGCAAAACACGTATGAAATATAAAAGGATAAATAGTAGGGGTGTCAAATTCTAACTGAACTCGTGGGTAATTCGTCCACGGATCGTGTTTGGGTTAGGACCCATGAATCCGCTCACGGATTGTGTTTTTGACCTATGGTTCATTTTGACACGATTCATATATAACCCATTAAAACACGGGTCGTGTTTGGATAAAACATTTTGACTCATGGATCAACCGTGATCCGTCTCATTTATATATTATATTAAATCATTACAGGTGTCAAATATCAACAAGACGAAGGTAACCCTAACAAGTTGAAGTTGCTCACTTGATAGGTCATGGTGGGTCGAACGGGCCAGACTGACCCACGGGTCATGGAGGTCGAACGGGTCAGTATGACTCAACCCTTACTATTTCTGACAGGGCATTCTGACCTGCGGGTCAGGTTTGAGTTTAAAAAACTGACTCATACTATTACACGGTAGGGGTGGGCATGAACTGGTTCGGTCCCGAACCGGTTCATGAACCGTATATTTACCACATTTTAAAGAAGTACGATTTACCGCTCCAGATTTTGACCAATTTACCGTACCTCTTCTGAACTGGTTCAAAAACTAGTTTAGAACTGGTTCGGTCGAACCACTTTATATATATTTTAAAAAAAAAACTTTAATAATAAATAATACATAAATCATAAACCATAAACCATAATCCATAATCTATAAACCATAATTCATAATCTATAAACCATAATCCATAAACCATAAATCATAATTTATTATATTAATGTAGATTGTAAATCATCACCGAACCAACTTTGGTCTAATAGTTTATAGTATATATTTTATAAATTAAATATAATATTATATTAAAACTGATACAATAAGTGGTACAGTTTACCATTTGCAAACCGATTTTTGTACATTTTTTGAATCACTTCATATTTTTGCAAACAAAAAAAAATGGTTTGTGAATCAGTTCCGCCGAATTAGATGAGTTATATGTGGAGGATTACATTGACTAACTAGATGAGGTGGATAAATTAAGTGGAGAACCAATGCATCAATCTGCTGGTATACAGATAATAGAAAGGACAAACATATTGACTTGATGAAAGCAATTACATATTACTTTATAGAGGTGGAAAAAACAGTCCTTTTAGATTATTTTTTAAATAAATTAAGATTGAAATTTGGATTTACTTTATAAGGATTCGAGTTTAATAGAAGAAAAAAAATGTTTGAGACAGACTCGTATCATTAGGAAGGATTTAACCTTTAGTTAGTCCGATGATTTATTTTTTTCCAAAATATATAAAAAAAAAAAACACCAAACTAATCTTCAGTTTTGAAAAAAGAAAAATTAAAATATATCTATTCGTGAATGACATTCATAAAATTTATGCAAAGTGCAAACTCTAGCCGCATGTATATATTGTTACGAGCCGTTCTCTTAATTGGATTTAGTAGTTAGAATTGGCACAATGGCTTAGTCTATCATCTACCTATTAGGTTCATAAGTGGCAGCCCACCCATAATGGTGTGGTCCAATTGTATATACCTGAGAAGAGTTATCGAAGGAGGATATGAAAAAAAATTACAATTTTCTCATTCTCAAGCTTTCTTCTACCTTCTCCATGTCTTCTTACTCACGCCACGGTACGTCCATCATCGAACGTATTAGCTGGTATTAGAGCACCACCATTTCCACCACTGCAATCAGAAGGGGATCTACCTAGTAGGGAAACTTCTATTGCAGTCATCCATGGCGACGGCGGGCGAAACTAGAGCACAAAGGGAGGCTCGGGTCGACAGCACGTTGCTGGAGCAGCAAGGTATCCTGGAAGAACAGAGGCGCACGTTACAGGAGCACATCCGCTCACTGGCGGAACTCTCGGATCAAATCAGGTCTGCCAACAACATTAACCAGGCAACGCTAGAGGAGCTACGAGCGTTAATAGCATCTAATGCGGGAAAAGTTGTGGAACAGACTCGGGACGCTGGCATTCTGGGGTCGGGTTCAGGGTCGATTCGATCGGTTCCTTCAGTAGCTCAGGCCACACCGCCAACAACATCAGAGGCGTTTTGATACACTCCTCCATAAGGTGCAACTGATTGAAAGGGTGTCGGAGAGAGCTGCAGTTAGTCAGTTCTTGGGAGGATTGGACCCGCAGTTGCAAGGTCCGGTTAGGTTACAAAGGCCACGTTCTCTTCGTAAAGATTTTTCAATGGCCAAGCTCCATGATGTGGTGCTGTCCCAAAGGGCTGCGATGAAGTCAAACTCACACTATCATAAGGTGAGTTCGTTTTAGAGTTATGCTGCTGGTAGTAGTCCTGTGTTGCCAAACAATACTGCGATGTCTGCAAGTAGTGTGGGAATGAATGCTAGCAAAGTCGGGTCTGGAAATGTCAGTCGTAAGCCTTACTCGGAGGGAAGAGGTACCCGACTTACCACGAAGGAGATGGAGGAGCGGCGGGCAAAGGGGTTGTGTTATTGGTGCCCCAAGAAATATGTGATCGGACATAGATGTTAGGGTAAGCAGATATTCACTATAGAGGTCGGAGAGGACGACTTAACTGATGAAGCTGCTGATCCGAAGGAAGAGGAGGAAGAGAGTCCAAAAATCTCTATCCATGCCATCACCGGAACCTTGAGGTGCTCTACTATGAAGGTGGAAGGGCGAGTAAACAATAGGAAGTTACAAATCTTAGTGGATTCCGGAAGCACACATAACTTCCTGGACATTGCTATAGCAGAAAAGGTAGGGTGTAAGACCGAACAGAGTAATCTGATACAAGTTATGGTGGCGAATGGGTGTGAGATGGCATGTAATAGGGCATGTAAGGGGTTCAAGTGGTGGATGCAACGTCAAAGCTTCACAACCGATGTATACTTGATTCCCTTGGAGAGTTATCACATGGTACTTGGTCTGCAGTGGATGGTCACTCTTGAAGACATACTATGGAATTTCAGGGAATTGACAATGAAGTTCATAAGGGACTCAGAGCTTTGTGAGCTGAAAGGAAACGGGAACAGCTCAGTCCGTATAAGCAGTCCGAGCAAAATCAGCAAACTACTTGCCAAGAAGGAGGAGGTAGCTTCGGTCCAGCTCTGTAACATATCTGTTCGGTCATCCTCAGGGCAACATCCCTTCTTATTTGCAGCTCAGGTGCTGAAACCAGCACTATCAACAGGAGAGCTTGACAAGTTACTAGATCGTTTTGAGGATGTCTTCAAAGAACCGACAGTGTTACCTCCAAAGAGAAGTATCGACCACCGTATACCACTAAAATAAGGAGGATCGCCGGTTAGCTCAAGGCCCTACCGTTACCCCGCACCACAAAAGGATATAATCGAGAAGATGATAACCGAAATGCTGATGAAAGGAATTATCTGACCTATCTCAAGTCTGTTTCCTCACCGGCCGTACTCGTCAAGAAAAAGGATCACACGTGGCGCGTGTGTGTGGACTACCGACGTTTAAACGATCTCACTGTGAAGGATAAGTTTCTGATACCGCTTGTGAACGAATTACTGGATGAACTCCAAGGAGCAGTCTTCACAAAAATTGACTTGAGGTCCGTTATCACCAAGTTCGAATGGTTGCCCCAGACATTCATAAGACGACTTTCCGGACTCATGAAGGACACTATGAGTTCATGGTCATGCCATTTGGCCTCACTAACGCTCCGGCCACGTTTCATGGCCTCATGAACACGGTATTCAAGGAGCATCTGCGTAAGTTCGTATTGGTGTTTTTCGACGACATTCTCATTTACAATCAGAACTTTGAGCAGCACTTCAAGCACCTAGAATCGGTTTGTGCTTGTTGAGGGAGCATTCTTTATATGCAAAGAAGTCGAAATGCAGTTTTGGAGGACTACAAGTGGAGTATTTGGGACACGTTGTTACGGGGGAAGGAGTGTCGACGAATCCTTCTAAGATAGCCGCAGTAGTAGAGTGGCCTAAGCCGAAGACAGTTAAACAACTCTGTGGCTTCCTCGGTCTAACCGGATACTATAGGAAGTTCATAAAAGGGTATGGAATGATTAGTAGGCCACTCACAGAGCTTTTGAAGAAAGACTCGTTTAAGTGGACGGACGAGGCGACCAAAGCCTTCAATACTCTAAAGAAGGCAATGACAACAGCCCCGGTGTTAACCTTACCCAACATGACTGACACTTTCACGGTAGAGACCGATGTCTCTCATGCAGGAATTGGAGCGGTTTTGATGCAGCGTGTCCACCCGATAGCTTTTATTAGCAAGTCATTATCAAAGAGACAGCAAGTGTTATCTGTGTATGAGAAGGAGGTGCTAGCCGTGCTATTAGAAATCAAAAAATGACACTTCTATTTAATTGACCGGCATTTCATCATCAAGACAGACCACCACAGTTTGAAGTTTATATTGGAGCAACGAGTGACCACCCCGCTTCAACACACGTGGCTAGCCAAACTACTTGGCTACGACTACGAAATCATCTACAAAAAGGGGGTTGACAATGCAGCAACCGATGCTTTGTCGAGAGTGCAGAATGCCGAGCTGTTCAACCTGGCATTGTCTTCCATAGAACCGGGATTACTGGAGAGGATTAAACAGAGTTGGACTGCAGATGTGGAGTGCACCAAGCTGATTAATCAGCAGCAAAATGATCTGGATCCCTCAAGGTATTCGATAGCCAAGGGGCTCCTCAGGAGAAAAGGCAAGCTGGTTGTGGGGCAGGATGATGGACTTCGTCAAGATATCATGACCTACTTCCATACTTCGGCAATGGGAGGACATTCAGGGGTGGCCGTGACTCTCAAGAGGATCGAGTCATTACTATACTGGAAAGGTATGAGGAAGCATGTTCGGGAGTTTATAAGAAGGTATGAAGAATGCCAAAGGTACAAATATGATCATGCTGCATCCGCGGGCATGCTCCAACCACTGCCTGTACCGACTATGATCTTCTCCGATATTTCCATGGACTTCATTACTGGATTGCCGAAATCAAGGGGTAAGGAGGTGATCTATGTGGTGGTTGACCGGCTGACCAAGTATGGGTATTTCATGGTCATTAGCCATCCGTATTCAACAGCAACGGTGGCTGAAATATTCATCGGTAGCATTTACAAGCTACATGGTCTTCCGAGTAATATAGTAAGTGATAGAGACCCAATTTTTTTAAGTTCATTCTGGAGCGAGCTAATGAGACAATTGGGAGTTACCCTCTGTTTGTCGTCCTCCTATCATCCGCAAACTGATGGTCAGACGGAGGTGGTCAACCGGTGTTTGGAAACGTACTTGCGGTGCATGGCAGGAGAGAGACCTACCACATGGAGCAAATGGTTGCCACTCACGGAATGGTGGTATAATACCTCTTACCACTCGACCATACGCATGACACCCTTCGAGGCACTATACGGGTTCGCTCCACCCCTGCATGTACCTTACTTTCCAGGTGACTCTAATCACTCAGCTGTGGATGTACTGCTAAGGGACCGGGAAGAACACATCAAATTGCTGAAGTTTCATTTGGTGAGGGCTCAAAACCGAATGAGTCAAGTGGCCAACAAGAAGAGGTCAAACCGTAATTTCGTGGTTTGGGGATTCGGTGTTTCAGACCGTATAGCCAACACACCTTGAGGAAATCAGGTTCGTACAAGCTGCAACCGAAATGGTTCGGTCCATTCATCATATTGGAGAAGGTTGTACCTGTAGGATACATGTTAGATCTGTCGGCCACAGCACTGATTCATCCCACAGTACATGTGTCACAATTGAAGTTGGCTTATGGAGAAGGAGTTCAGTTCGTTCCACTGCCTGCAGGGATGACACGTCCCTTCCAGCGTGTTCCAGAGGCGATTATCGAAAGGAAAATGGTGAGAAGGGGTAACAGGGCAGCTACCAAATTCTTGGTGAAGTGGGAAGGTTTATCTGCAGAAGAGGCCACATGGGAGTTCAGTAAAGACTTCAGCAGACAGTACCCGGACTTCGACCTTGAGGACAAGGTCAATGCGTAGAGGGCGGCATTGTTACGAACTGTTCTCTTAATTGGATTTAGTAGTTAGAATCGGCCCAAGGGCTTAGTCTATCATCTACCTATTAGGTTCATAAGTGGCAGCCCACCCATAATGGTGTAGTCCAATTGTATATACCGAAGAAGAGTCATCGAAGGAGGATATGAAAAAAAAAATACAATTTCCTCATTCTCAAGCTTGCTTCTACCTTCTCCCATGTCTTCTTACCCACACCACGATACGTCCATCATCGGAGGTAATATATATATATATGCAAAAGTATACTTTGGCATTATTTTTTCAAAATTAATAATATTTCAGTATTTTTTTTATCGTAAGGTATATTTTGGAGAAAAAAATCTAATCCGAGTTCCTTTTATATTATTGGATGAATCCCAAAATACACAAAACTAACTAAATAAATAAAAGTACATTTAACTAAATTCAACATATTTCACATCAATTTCTAACTAGAATTAATGAATTAAACTCACATTATTTAAATATAATCTAAAAATATTCATAATACGATTAAATCTATTGTTGGGAAGAATCATTAACACAACAAAGTATCTTACAGTGGGGAGAAGAGAGAGACAAGTTCATTAGGAAACATACCCCAAATAGTATAGTCTAGTATAGTCTAGTAGTATACACGAATCAACCCCAACTTACTTGAAAATTTAATAAATGAATTTACGGACAACAAACCCTCTCTCCTTGTATCTACACACACAACATACAAAGGTTGCTTCCACCACCAAAAATTACTCTTTTATTCCTTCCTTCCCAAGCAAAGCCATCATCAATCAAAAACACAATCTACTTTTTTTCTTCTTCCTTGTACTAAAGATTTACCTTCACAGAGAGAGAGAGAGACGTGTCTTGTGTTGTTGATTAATCGCAGTTCAACCCACAAACTTCCAGCACCGGTCCATCCCTTGACACAAACGGGTTAACCCGGACCCACATGAGGGTCAAGATGGAGGCAAGCAAAATAGACCAAACAAGAATAATGGTCGGCATTCGGTTCTGTTTACCAAGACAACCCTTGAGGAAGGGGTACAGATGGATGATCACCCAAAAGGCAAAAAACAAACGGCCAAAAAGTGGGCCCCAAGAGTCGTATCCATTGTTGATTGCATCTGAGATACCGACCACAACTCCAATGACGTTCATTATCAGCAAAGTCATGGGGGGAATCAACAGAGACGTCCATTTGAAGAGGTACAGCTCAGAAAAGGCACCGTCGTCTGCAGCCTTTGAGGTCACGGTGAAGTTGGTGTTGACTCCGGCAAGGACTTTGAGGAGACCTTGGAATAACGCAAACAGATGGGAGGAGACACCTCCGATCACCCAAAACTGTTCATTTCTCCACCAATCGTCAATCCCGACACCTCCCCACTGCATCTCAAGGATGCCTGTGGCAGCGATCGATATGAACAGAGCCATGAATACGATACTTGCGTAGTTGCTGATCTGGAAGATCAAGAAGAAATTCACGTTACTTAAGCCAATTCAACCATTGATATAGTTTTCGGGATATACAGCTAACTAATTGAAAGGCTAGAATTACCTCAGGAACGATGAACTTCCCAGTGAGAAGGCAAATGGCAGGAAGTGTACAATACACGAGCAGTGGAATCGAGGTCCATGGGTAAACCACAGAGTTGATATAAGAGAACCGCTCCAACCATTTCAAGCCGCCTCCATAGCCATACCATATTGGACAATGTCTGCTCAAGAAAATCTCGACGGACCCAAGGGCCCACCGAAGAACCTGATGCAGACGATCAGAGAGATTGATAGGAGCAGACCCTTTAAAAGCGGGCCTCTTTGGTATGCAATACACCGAGCGCCACCCATGGCAGTGCATTTTGAATCCTGTGAGAATATCCTCAGTAACAGACCCATAAATCCACCCAACCTGATTCCAAATATAATAAATTTTGTCAATGAATCTTAAAAAAAAATGGATTTTTATTTTTCAAGATCAAAACTATCAGTTTTTGACTCAGTCACCTCTTTGCCCCATTCAGTCTTATCTTCATAACCACAACTAATGACTTGGATAGCTTCGCTTAGAAGTGATGCGGGACTTGTGCCAATTGGAACCCCACCGTTCTCCAGCAGAGCGGAAGCTATAAACACCGGTGATGTTCCAAATTTCTTCTCTAACTTCGCTTGAGACATCTCTGTTGCCTTCTCCTTGTTTACATCTGCAGAACCCACAAATTATATTTTCTCAGACAGTTCAATTTATAAGGCCAAAAGAGACAATGTACTAAATTTAAGCACTTACCCTCCACACCCTCTTCGATATTCTCAACGGCATGAATCTGCTTTGAGGTCTCCCTTGCCTTTGTTTTCTTGCTCGTCTCCTTCTTCTTGCTTTTCTTATTCTTTCTCGATTTGGAGCACAAACAGCAGAGCCATTTCGGCAAGCAGTTGCATGTTCGGCTCAGTCTCTTCTTTTTTGAAGGAGCATCGTATCCATAAAGGGCCTGCCGTCTGAAAACACACCCTGTCCCGACATAAATGGGTCCTTGAAGACCATCTAATCCTTTCATGTTGATCTGTTGTCAAACAAACAAGAGCAGAAACATTTTTCTCAATGCTTCATTTGAAGTAATACCTTAACTTTATCAAAAGACGATAAATGCTTACATCAAAGAAAACAACGTTGCGATTAGAGTACCGATCGTGGCGATCAATACCATCAAACCTCTGAGGAAACTGGACGTAGCAGATTTTCTTCCCCGAGGTGGGGTCCATCATGAAGCACATAGCCTCTCTCATTGCCTTGCTATTGTTTATGTAGTGATCACAGTCGACATTCAAGAGATAAGGAGCATTGGAAAGGACAGCTGAAACCCGTATCTACAATTACAGACCAGATGTAATTAGCTGTCTGTCTGTCTGGAATTATTTACTACAAAAACACTGACAAAATGAGGCCTTACCAGAGCATTCATGGCCCCAGCCTTTTTGTGATGGTCAAATCCCGGTCTTTTCTCACGAGATACATAAACTAAACGAGGTATACTAAATTCACCACCGTCAGTATCACGATAGACTTCTTCATGACGACTGAATACCTGCATCACCAATAAGAAACACAAAAATCAGGGAGGAACTAATCTTAGACGACCTTTAATTTTTCTGATGATGATTAGAGTGATGTGGTAAAGGAATGTTGACAAACCTGAATCATGCCAGGATGATCCCGAACATTGTTTCCGGGCCATGGAGTCCCGTCTTGCATTGTCCAACCGTCCTCAGGAACCTTCTGAGCTTCTGCAACCAATCCATTTATTCTCACCTTGAACTCCTCATAATCTCTCTGCACCCCAAATCATAAGTTTTTACTTCTAAATGAACAATAATGTACTATGTTACATCAATCTGTAAAGGTTCGAGGAGGGAAAACCCACTTTGATTCTACGTCTGTCCTTGACAAAGTCTGCGCGGCATTTATCCTTGAGATAGTCAATTTTCTGAGAGAAATACCATTCTGGAGCTCGAGGCTCAATCTTGTGCTTCTTGCAGAAAGGGACCCACTTTTTGGCAAATTGCGATGTTTCAGAAAGAGCTTCAAAGGTAAGCATTGCTGCACCGTCATCTGAGACATAGCATGCAACTTTCTCGACTGGGTAATCCACTGCGAGTATAGAAAGGACCGTGTTTGCAGTAATCAGAGGGGGTTCCTTCATTGGATCCACTGTACTGACAAAAACATCTACTCCCGCTAGTTCAGACGGTTTGCCTGGTCTTTCATATCTGCATGTATGTCAACGGTTTTCTATTATTAAACGGGACAGAAGAATTACGGTTGTTTAAGGTTAATTTCAAATTTACATACCTGAGAGAAAGCCGATCGAGGTAAGTTTCTCTTTCAATTGGGTACCATTTCGGGAACTGATCCAAAATCCAAGACACGGCAAACCATATCTCACAGATAACCGAAGTCAACCACAAGCCATATGCATCGTTGACCGGGTGGAGAATTCTGTAGTGGAAAAAGAGACCAACGATAGCCATACGAAGAATAATAAGCATTCTGTATGGATTTATCCTGCTGGAAGGAATGGGTAACTTCCTTGACAGTGGCTGCCTTCCTTCATCCATCCTGATAAACAAAAATCGTTCCTTTAAGAAATGGAGAAGATTCATTCATGGTTGCATTTCTAAAGTCAAGAAGAAAAACTCACATTGGAAAATCGGGATCATCGAGATCATCAACATCAAGCTTTCCACCATCTGAACTCCCTTGATGCTTCACCATCAGGAGTTTATCACCTTGCTTCTTCTTCCAGTCCTCCATTTTTTCTTTCCATGCCACACTACCGTATCCATACACTGAAATATCTTTTTGAGGTGCCATTGGTCTAGGTTGGACTGTCATTATAAATTCAGTTCATTAAATCTAAATGCAAATGCAAATACAAAAAATGACGGAAAATTAAGAAATGACTTACGAGGAACTGATGGATCCATATAAGACATCTGATGACCTCTTGTCCCATGACTTGAAGGAGGGACAATAAGAGCATGATGGTCGGGAGATATGTCAATGTCCTGAAACAAAAAAGACAACAACATTGATGGTAAGAGTCGAGACGTGCATATACACAGAAATGAAAAAAGTTAAGAGGGGACGGTACCTCATCACGGTAGGTCAATAGAGGGATTTGAGTTTTGAGTGGAGAGGCTTCGTGTTCTGATCCTGCAGAGATTCCGGTTCCATTTGAGTGGAAACCACGCCCATAATCTCCAACTCGATGGACACCCAAGTGATTGAAGTTATCAAACTCATGATCCAAATCATCAATATCATCTTCTTCCTCATCACCAGGAACCCTAGGGCTACCTGGAAGTAGTAGAAGGACACATAAATGAAGCTCGATAGAGCCGATGAAGAAGGAATTGAACATGGAAATAAAAAAGAAAATAAATTCACCTTTGAGACGCTTGTATCTAGTTTTACAATGAGGGCATGCTTGATTCCCCTCTCTTCTCTCATACTCATAGCAAGGCCTACACACAGGAAAAGCACATTCATTGCAGGCAACAAACGGCTCTCCATTGTTGGAAATTTCAACTTCATCCCCACATATCTGACATATTTGTCCGCTTAATTCTTGCACCGACTTGATCTGGGATCGACAAAGAGTCAGTTAGTCCTAAGATTTTGTATGAATCTAGTATATAGTTTAGATAGAAAAAAACAGTGATGCATATTTGTATGATGAATGCATGGAAAACTCAGAAAACATTCAAAACCCCGATCAATCAATGAGTAAATCAACCAAAATCTTTAGTTAAACTCTTTAACAAAGAATCAATCGAAAATAGTTAATCATCTTAATATTACTAACAGTTAGCAAAATGTTAGAATTTTCACCTGTTTCACTGAAGAAAGTTTCTAAAAATCAAGCCTTTCACTCAAAAATCCCCTTCATCCACTTAGAAGTAAAAGTTCAAATCTAATTACAGTTGAGCTAATGTTAGAATTTTCACCTGTTTCACTGAAGAAAGTTTCTAAAAATCAAGCCTTTCACTCAAAAATCCCCTTCATCCACTAAAAAGAAAGAGTTCAAATCTAATTACAGTTGAGCTTGAGTTGTCAAAGCTAGAAACTAAATCAAAACTTAAATCTCCGTGCTTTTGCATCAAATCACTCAAATTTACCTAAACTACTAAAACCCGTAAATATCATAAAAAATGGAGAATAATCGAGTCCTATAATGTAATATAAGACCAAGGAAGTATTAATTAAACTATCAAAGTGAAAATAAATCAGACAACTCGAGTTGCCGACAGTAATTTTCCAGAAAACAATAAACAGCGGGAGAGTCTGGTTTCCTTAATTTACCCGGGAGCACTCCTCAGCATTGATGAGCACGAACTCGTTCCTGTTGTGAGAGCCAGCGACAAGCCGCCCCCCAGTGTTCATTATCCCCTACTCACAAGATTTTAGGGCCGTTTTAGCAACAGAGTAGCATCGATCTGGCGAAAAGGTAAGCGGATTCTTAGGCCACCGATCTTGATCAATGCAACGACACAGATTGGGAGAGGAGAAGAGAGTGTCTCCGTGGAAGGAGAGGGAAATGTGAAGAGAAATAAAGGAGGGAGGTAGATGGAGATATTTCTGTGGAGTGAATCTCTGCCTCTCCAGAGAGAGA
The DNA here is from genome assembly GCA_946814005.1 of Chamaenerion angustifolium. NCBI lineage: Eukaryota > Viridiplantae > Streptophyta > Magnoliopsida > Myrtales > Onagraceae > Chamaenerion > Chamaenerion angustifolium. The sequence goes on from OX328268.1 coordinate 31,932,695, forward strand.
AAGTTAAAGGAGGAGAAATTAAAGACAGTGAGATGGTGGTGGGACCACAATGTGGTGGTGGTGGTGGTGGTGGTAGCGCTGTAGAGGAGAGCTGGACCCTATGCCTCCATGAGAGGAGAGTTGAAGGTATCTGCGCTCGCTCTCTCACTAGGGACCGGGGGAGATGAGGTCTCTCTGTGACTACCGTAAGAGTTCGAGGGGCTTTCAAAAAATAAATAAATTAGGGAGCGTTTGGTAAGAGTAATAGTAGATATAACAATTTTTTTGCACTTCGTCTTTAAATTTAAAAAAAAAAAAAAATGTCAGCGCCATTTAAAATGTAACTTATTATAATATGGGCAAAAGAATAAGAAAAATTGAAAAGATTACTATGCTACTAGCATGGCATAATTTAAGATTACTATGCTACTAGCATTCCAAACGCACCCTAGAGAAAAGAAAAAAAAAAACTAAGGTTTAATGTTTTACAGAGAGATGGAGTATGGGGAGAGAGATTCTAACGTTATGAGCTGTCGTCTCCTGGTCTTGTTTTTCTTTCTGGATCTGGCTTGCAATTTGCTTTTATTTTTTGTTTTTGATGTACAAAAGAAATAATTGGAGACATTACTTCGAGTCAAAGAGTACTTTTATTCTTTCAGCAAACAAAAAGGTATTTCTATTCTTTTGATTGAACTCCATAATTTTAAAATGGCTAAATTTGCACCCTGTGTCTTTCAAAAGTCACAATTTGAGCCTTGATTATGACTACGTGCAATAGACAATGAAAAGGTCCTTATATTTTGCAAACCGTGTTGTTGAAACTTATATAATTCATCTAGCGGAGATAAATCTTATCATATGCTTTTAACACTTTTCAAGTTAAAATATAATTATTTTTTAAATGACTATTTTTATTATAAAGTTCATATCTATGATAGGTAATAAGATTGCAGTAGTTGGAAAAATTGCGAGGTTCAGATTAGCAGTATATTGAAACATTGGGTTGGATTTGCAATATCACAAGTATGTGTTGTGTTTTATGTATTGGCAAAATTACAGTTTTATTTTATAGCAATACAATATTTGCAATTCCCAGCTTCCATATAGTTGTACACTACTTTGAAAGCTCCTCCACTTAATATATATATATATATATATAAAGTGAATTTATCTGACCTAAGGCATCTTCTAACGGTTATGATTAAAAATATTTTCGAAACATAATATATAGGATTATGAATCTTATTTATACACTTTAAATAATATTAAAAAAATTGAGTGATGTTTTGATTCACTTAAATTAACTACTTCAAACAATTTTTATGAAAATTCTGTATAAAAATCATTTGTTTCTAAAGAGTATAGATTAAACATATTTTCATACACTATAAGTTATATTATTTTTTTGGTTCTGAAAAAAATGATAAATATATTTGAAAAAAAAAACTTCAATAAATTTTACTGTATATATATTTGGAAAAAATGATAACTATACATACGTACAATAATTTTACTGTATGTATATACATATGTATAGTTTTTTATGTATTGTATTATACAGTCAGTCCTAAAGTAAAAAATCAACGTCTAGTTAGCGTCATTTATGTCGTAATTAAATTATCTACGCACTATAATGTTTTTGACTTTTTTAGTAAGTATATAATTAAATTTCTCATCTAATGCATTTAAGCATTTCAGTCAAATTATAGGAAAAACGATGTTATGTTAAAAAATTAAATATATATCTAATCAACAAAATGCAAAAAAATTTACCATAGGTAGATAATTGAATTTCGTTATAAATATCGTTAATCGTGGTGAGTTTAGACGTACAGGGTTTGAGTTATATTATTTTTAACTCAATTTATATATCTCAACTTACAACAAAGCGTACAGTCAATCTGTAAGTTCAAATTTACTATTTGTTTACATCATTTGAATCGCATATTCAAATATCTACTTACTAAAAAAAAGTAATAGAGACATAATTTAATTTTTAATTAAACATTGAGTCGTCCAAAAAAAACTTAATGTAGCTAACGCTACCCATGGGTAGCGTTTTGGAAAAAATGCTAACCGGGGTAGTCCATTTTGTAAAAAAAAAATATAAAACGCTACCATGTGTCTAAATTTTTAAATATTTTTTTTATACTTACTTTTTTTAAAATAAAATATCACATAGTCACTTTTCAAAAAAATTCTAATAGATGGCGTTGTCCTCTACCAATTTAACTCTTTTTTTTCATGTCGGAAATTTTTATTTTATTTTATTTGTGTGTGGGGGAAGGAGAGGAGGCTTCTGATATTTTTCCTCACCACGCACGTCCGAAAGCAGAAAGCTCACCCAAACCAAAGCCACATGTGATGTGCATGCATGCATCCACCGTCGGTGGGTCAAATGGGTAATTCTGAAAATATAAAATTATAGGGTTTTCTTAATTAATGCGGAAATTAATTAAAAATGATAATATGGACCACGGGTGTGTTCTTTAGCATTTCCATGAAATTGACATTCAAACCACCTTCTCTTAGAAGTAAAATAGGGGGATTTCATCTTCAATTTTGGAATAATTTACATCTCAACAATTTATTAATTTAGGAAAAATATGAAACTGGCCAACTATCTTGGTAAAAGGTGTTGACTTAATTCAATATGATCTCATCACATCAATATGTTTAAAAAATGTAAAAATTATTCTTTAAATATCACAATTAAACATTAACAACTTTTATTATTATTAAAACTGAGATACTAACTCGATTAGAACTTTATCATAATTTTGTATTTTAATTAGAATACGCATATTAGTAATTGCATATTTTTTATAAGAATAAATTATTTTCGAAGTGTTGATACCCGGACCAAAAAGGATCGATAAATAATCTCTTTAGACAAAAACCATGGACAGTTATTTAGTACTAATTTGCGGTGTTTAATATTTATTATTTGCCAACAAAATAATATATTTACAATATAATGCTTAGTAATAAAAGGTTATTTAGGGGGTCTTTGATTGGGATATTAATTATGGATTAGTATTAATTAATACATATATTAACTAATACATTATCTAACTATAGTATTATTTAATAAAGTACAAATTTACTTAACTACTCTAAGTTTATTAACCTACGTAAAAATAGTTTATCATGTTAGTTTTTAATTTTTTTTTATCAAACTTTGTGAATTTTAATATAGAATATTTAAAAATTATTATTTACTCAGATTATCTAATAATAATTAATAAAAAAATAATATATTAAACAATAAATAAAATGATGTAATACTATTTATAAATTTCTATCATTAATTCTTTCATATATGTTTATATTATAAGAAATGAATCACTAAGACAAATACAATAACAATTGTTGGGTACCATTCGAATTCATGAACAATTTATGAGTTCATTTCGCCGATGATATATGACATATAGTTAATATTTAAAAAAATAATAAAAAAATTAATGAAAAATTTACTCAATAATATTTTAATACTTGCTCATCTATTTGATATTTTTTAAAGTATATTAAAAATAACGTTAAATAAACATATATCATTTGCTCTATTTTTTATGACTCTTTATTTATGTGCATGTGTTTATATTTTACTAAGTGTGGTTCCACATGTGTTTTTAAAATCATGTTGTTCCCAAAATCGATTTGTAAATCATGTTATTTTTATAAAATCATGTTGTTTGTAAAATTACGTTGTTCCACATATTTGTAAAAGTAACACAGTGCTCTATTTTTTTCTTCACTCAGAAATCAATCACACAGAGTTGTTTGAGAACATGAAGGTTTTGAAGTTTTAGGCATGAGAATAACATATGATGAAATTGCAAAGATCAAAACAGAAGAGTCGGAGTGGATTAATACGGTTACGACTCAAATTGGATACTATCTATTTGTGTGTGTATGTGTTTGTGATTTTTTTAAATATGAATATATTTTATTTTAAAAAATAATGCAATTCACATGAACATATTTACATTACAATATAAATTTAATGGTATTTATGATTTCTTGTCACTTTACCTATAATTTTATATTGAATCAAACACTGTTTTAAGTTATGTATACATAAATATATCTTAATACATGTCGCATTCAAACATAATATTAACTAATATGTATATTACCTAATACATATATTAAATAATGTGTATTAAATAATACATTAAATTAAGCACCCCTTCTAGATTCAATTAACTTATCAGATGACAACTTAACTAATTAAGTGTTGGATGAATGTCTTTTTTTAAGGTCTGATTATGATTGTGCCGAATGAAGTTTTCTTAACGCCTCGGCCTTTATGAATTGCTTTGCAGAAAGCTTTCAAACCATCTACAGAAGAACGTGACTATGATGGAATACTACTGTCGAAGAAAAAATGATGGAGTAGAACAGATTCAACCATATTTACTAGAGTTAATTAATTTGTTACACAACATCATACAAATACATATAGAAAAATTGTATTCGTGAAACTATATAATATAATGATAATACGACTATAAGATAAAATCGTGTTTAAGTACGACAAATTCGACTGCATGATAAATTTGTGTTAGAAAGTTTAATATTTTTATGAACAAGTCATATTTAATAATATTTAAAACTTTAACTACTTATAAATTTGTTATAGTTTGTAAATTCTATATTTAAAAATTTATGATATGGTTGAGTTCATATCTGTTTATTATCTTGATATTTTTTTTTATAAATTTTATATGTAAACATATTAATTGATTACTGAACATAATACACCATGAACATGCATAAAAATTGTCTCGTATTTGCATTTGTGAATATAACACGATAAACTTATTGTGTGAGTTTGTAGTAAGTAAATTTAACATAATAAATATAATGATATGCACGATAAGTCATATGTATTACTAAGTACTAACACGTTACATTTATGAGTAACTCTAAATTTATATTTATGTTTATGTTAAACATAATAATGAAGGAAAAGACGTGCATTATGAATTAGTTATGACATCTTTTCAAAACTATGGTGTGAAATAACACTATTCAAAAAGTGTGGGAAAGACATGGTCCACCGGATTTGAGTCCTCGATGTAGAGTTTGACGAAATATATGAAGAGAAAATAAATATGAATTTAAAATGAAAGAAACAATAATGAATGGACTCTCTCTCTCCCGTAACGTAATAATATATAATTATTAATTAATACAATAAATTTTGAGATTGAAGGAATAATTAATTAAAAATATGATTAACCAACCACCCTTAGTGTTACGAATTTCACCCACAAATATTAAAATTTAAAAGGCAACGCAATTCCATGTGAAAGGTAGGTAGCGCATTTTTTTTCCTCTCGTTCGGATCCATAGGTTTTACTTTGGGATCTGACTGATAATCTGCAGAATAATTCAATCATTTTCGCCAATCAGAAGCTGCCACGTAGCTAAATACATGATTATAATCATGATGATTGTAATCAAATGAAAAATAATTAACTCTAGTATAAATTACTATTGTTTACAGATTATTGAACTCCTCACCACGTGTTTTAAGCGTGTGACTAGAGAAGAGAGAGGGGACCGGATTCGGACCAGTAAAGGGATTGGTTGGCTATCGAAAGTCGAAACCCAACCCCACTTGTTTAATTGACTTTTGCGGGTGATGTTAATGTACACTGATTGCATCCCCACCTTTTACTGGAGAAGTTGATGGACCCTTAACTTCTTTCTTGAGGTTGTTGGATACACTTTGGAAGATAAACATGGGGTAGACAAGACAAACCATCGATCCAGATTTTTCATGATTTTGCTGACGTGTCTGACTCTAATCTACCATTCTCAATAATGAACCCACTAATATATTCATATGGTATATACATATAGTTTACTATATGAAAGTACTTTAAGAAAAATAAAATATTTTTAATATAAAAAATAAGAATCCTGCACAATATGGAAACTTAGAGCACATGCAATGGACATAGCTCGGAAGTGTTAGAGCACATAATATGGATCCACCTCATTTTTTATTAACATGTTAATTGTAAAAGGGAGACTATTTTAAAATAAAGTTTTAATTCATTACAGTATTGGTGGAGATCAAGTTCCACATGTAATTTGGATCTATCTGATTTTTATACAAAAAGATATATTATAACTAACTTATAAAATGAAACTATAATGAGTTGAACCGGTAAAATATACAAAGTATGCAGAATAATATATTTCTATTTTTTAATAGTATTTTTGTTTCAAAAAGATTAAGTTAAATTGCAACATACATAAAAATGTTTTTTTTTAAAATATTTATTGATTTTAGAAAAATGAAAAATTCCAATCAAGTATTGCATATGTTTTTGGGCAGTCAAACACCCCAACCCAATAATTAGAATGGCTGGTCGTCCAAGTCAGAGGGACAAACCATCCAATTCAGAGTTTTTATGCATTTAACAACATTCTAATCATCTGATTTACTAAAAACAAAACATTATAATCTTTTAGGGTGCGAAAAGAAAAGAAAAACATTTAAAGGTTCTAATATATACATAATGTAAAGATTGGGATGGAAGAGAACGAGAGAGAGAGAGAAAGACAGTTGTTTCCAGCTAGCAAGACTCGAGGCCTTGTCTTGGATGGAAAGTTAAGAACCTTGCACGTGAGATTCCCGAAGAGACTTCTGATATCAACACGGGTAAAGATTTACATGAGATTGAATTGTATTTTCAATAAGTGGTCGGTACTTTTCCACAATTAGTATTTTTTATTTTTTATTTTTTAGATTTAATATAAGCTAATTTTTTATTGTATATAGTATAACATATTTAAATTATTTTTAAAAGAATATAGTGCAAAATAATTTTAAAAAATAAAATAATAAGTTTACCGTTATAAGATTTAAAAAGATTATTTATTTTCCATTGAATATACATTATAATAATTTTTCAAAATGTTCATTGTTTGAATTGTTTACAATATAAATATTAAAATTTAAAAATGCATGAATTAATTAATTAAATTATATTATGAAATACAAAAATTATATATTATATTAAGTGCTTTTGTTCATAAAAGTAGTTAAATAAAAATGCATGACTCAATAATTAAAATTAATAATAAGATAATAATTAATACTTTTAAATTAAATATTTGTATGACTTAATTTTGTGCATATATTTACAAAAGACTATTAAAATTATTGGTAATTGTTTTATTTATTTTGGTAATAATAATAATATATTATTACATTTTTATTATGTAAATAGTATTTTAATAATTCAAAAATAGGTTTGGTTATAAATATATAAAAAAACATTTTTGCACAAAATTGCAAAAAATGTGTTAATCAAAGACGAAGACAATGAAACAACCGAATGCGTATCTAATCAAAGAAGACAATGAGTATATAATTACTCAAAGAAGATAATGCGTATATAAACAACAGAATACCTCCTATCTATTTTCCTCCTATTTACTTCCTCTACATTCAATTACTAGACAAGAATACATTCGCCCAAACTAGTTCATAATAAGCCATAATAATCTTCTCTTTATAGCTAAACAGGCATATGTAGGTATCACTTTAACAAGATATACTGATGAATCTTAATACCACTGCAATGGAATCTGTTATAAACTTCCAGCACAAATTCCATAAGCACCCCAATCACGTAAATTAACATATATTGGCAATAACATCGCAGACGAATGCATATCAAGTAACAGAGGAAGATGAAATCATCACACAGAAACGACCAGGTGAAAAAAGAGGTGGGAGACAAGCATGGAAAGAAGCCATAAGGAAAAGTCGTCTATGCCGGGTCCTTGTCAAAGTCTCACCTAAGTTATTCATCATCAAGAATATCATATCTAGATTTGAAGATAGCAAAACTTGCGATAACCCAAATAACAACAATAATGGTGTGCTATGTAGTACGCCGGAGCTCTGAAGCTTGTAGGAGCGTCATCAGACAACTCCTAACAGAGGAATGCAACTTCGAAGTTGCGGCGGTGAGGGCTCCAGCTCCGAAGGTGCGATGGTTTGACGGGTGAATCATACCTGAGAAGGAAGGATGTTGTACAGAAGGACGAGTGAAGCATAACTGAGAAACATGGAAAATTGAAGAAACATACCCGAGAAGGATGGGAGTCTGTCAGGCGGTGAGGGCTCCAGTGCGGGACAACAAAATGTTTTTGAGGGAAAGTGAATTTGGAGAGGGATGAAAGATTTTTGAGGGCTCCGGTGCGGGAAAGTGAAACATACATGGGAGGAAAAGTGGAAATTTTGAGTGAAGGAAAAGGACGGCTAAATAGTATCCGGCTCAATATAAATTTACCGACGAAACTCAATTTTCGTCGGTAAATATATATGTTTACCAACGCAAATTATATATCGTCGGTAACGATATGTATTTATCGACGAAAATTGAGTTTCGTCGGTAAATTTCATAAGTGATATATTTATCTGCTTACGATATATTGAGTTTCGTCGGTAAAGACCTAATTACTGATGATAATTGCATTTCGTCGGCAAATACATGAGATTTTACCGACGAAATTTCTGGATTTTGTCAGCAAAATAATTTATTAGCGACGAAAATAATTTTTTTCGGTACATTAAGATTTCCCGACGAAAGTTCGTCGGTAAATACCAGATTTTCAGTAGTGTCGATAACAAGTTTCCCTGGGATTTTGTGAAAGTTGCGCGCGTACCACGACGCGCTGGAAAAAGCTTCTCTCAAGGAGAACAGGTGAAATTAATGGCGACGAGTTCCGTGAGTCTCGCAAGGCTTGGAGGAAGCTCAGCTATGGGGATTTCTTCCAATTGATTGAGGCCTTTCGTTCTCCTCAGCTCACAGATCCTTTCTGTCGGAGCATCTCGAGTTGTCTCCCCCTAGAAGGCGAGAACCGAGCTTCTCCACGAACCCTAAAACAGTAACCTTTCCTTGCTCCAAGATTCCCACTGCAACCAACCATCATCCATGACAGTCCTCATTTCCTTGCAACCAACTATCGTGACTTGATCTCCGTGGTTACGAAAGGAGCATCAACATGAACCCTAGCTCCAATTCTTAGCTGAGCTCTCAATCAATTGAGCGGAGACCACCGGGATCACCTCAGTCAACATCAATCAAGCAAACCGAGCTCATCCATTGAACCGATCCTAGTCAGTAAATTTCCAATCTTATCTGTTTGCCTCTATCGCCTCTCTTTTCTACCGTGTGTGCAGGTTGTGGCGACAGGGGTGAACTGGTTTGGGACGGTTATTTCCAATGGCAACTCGATCTGGCTCGGATGAGGAGAATATACCTGAGATACCACTGCTGAATTTGGTGCCTTCTGCTCCTCCGGTTACGGCTCAGGGCTCAGGGGATCGGGTCCTGGGAATGTTGATTTCAGACAAGCCTGTGAAGAATAATGTGATCAAGAACGTTTTGAAGGAGGCTTGGTCTCGTTTTGGGAAGGTCCGTATGGCCGAGGTAAATCAATCTACCTTAGTCTTTGAATTCGATAGCTCTCAGGATAGAGAACGCATACTGGAATTGTCGCCATGGTCTGTCCATGGGTATTGCCTAAACCTGAGAAATTGCCCTGTCAATATGTTGATCAGTGAAGTTGATTGCAATAGGGTTCAAGTGTGGGCTCAAATTCACGGGTTGAGTATGGAGATGTTAAATAAGCAGAATGCCGAATGCATAGGTGGAAGGATAGGAAGATGCATTCGTACTGAGGAGGTGCGAACAATCCAAATGCGGACATTTCTTAGGGTGCAAGTTGATGTGGATATGGCGGAACCGTTATTGTCGGGGTTTAAGTGGGTGAACTCGAATGGGCAACAGAAATGGGCTAGTGTTCGGTATGAGAGACTATCAGACATTTTCTATTGCTGCGGGAGGATCGGGCACAATTCAAGCTCGTGCACGGAGATGGTTAGATTAGATGAAGCTCAGGAACCTCTGTTTGGACCTTGGTCAACGACAACTCGCCCAACAACTGTGAATCAATGGGTCAACGTGGGGTGGGGTGGGGGTTCACGGCCGACCACCTCCAGGGACCCGGGGAACAGGTCTTGGCGAGACATTATGCAGGACCAGAGGATTTATAGACAGCAGAGCCACCAAACATCATGTGGCGAAGGAGGCACAAGCAACACCCAGTCCAAGAGGCAAAACTCGACCAACCGCACCCAACAGATCCCCGTGCCGTCACCTGTCCCAACCACAGAATCAAGCCACTACCCGTCACCACCACTCACACCCCTGTTTGAGGGCCCACAGCACGAACATCCCTTTCCTCATGTGAACTCCTCGAACTCGGGAGCTCCGAGTACCTTACCCCGAGGGGCTATTGATGGATGCCAACAAGCAGCCGACGACCAAGCATCCATTAGCTCACCGACCACACTTCTCTTTGATCTGAATAATGCCCCCACGGAGGATATGGAAGACGGGGAAATTCTTGACATGGGATGCGACCTTTCTATGAAACTTGCTCCCCAAGTTACCCAGGAATCTGCGCCTATGCATCAGCCCCAGGATCAGCCAACACCCGACCTCCCTTCACAGTCTCACTTGCACGGACCCTCCCAACTTGGTTCAGTCTCTGCTAAGCCCTGGAGGGAACCTCTTCCAACCAGTCTCCTGGCTCTTGGGAAGTCTGTGGGGTACAGGGCCACCGTGCAGAGTCTGGAGGCGCATAAAGCACCTGTTTGTCCAACATCTGACTCTGATCAAAGGGGCTCGAAGCGCAGCAAGGATCTTGCCCAGGATAGGACAGTGAAGAAACGTAAAACCAATGGTGGACTGTCTGTTATTACTCACAGAGGTAGGGACAGGTTGAAGGGGACCACGTCTGGAGTAGGTTCGACTCTGGTGACCCGTCAACATGGCCCGATAGTTAGACCAAGATCATCGAATTCAAAGGGTTCCGGTGGCTGTCCCAGAACAACCACGGGTTCTCAATGATTTTTTTGAGCTGGAATTGTCAGGGGTTAGGGTCTCCCCTGACAGTTCGCCACTTAAAAGACCTGGTGAAAGGCTCTCGCCCTTCTATCGTTTTCTTAATGGAAACTACGAAGAGTGAGGCCTACTGTGAAAGGGTTCGTAGAGAGATAGGGATGGACTTCGCCTTTTATGTTCCCCCTATCGGGGCTAGTGGTTGACTAGCCCTTAGGTGGACCAATGCGGTCACGATCCACATCCACCATCAGGACAAGAACTTGATCGATTCTACGATCACCACCACGGGATTCATAGGTGCATGCCGGATTACATGGGTATTCAGGGATTCAAATTATGCGAGGAGAGCTTAAAACTGGGTAACACTGAAACTGATTGGGCACAACAGATTGGATCTGTGGGCATCATGCCTAGTAGATTTCAACGACATCTCCCATCATAGGGAGAAGTCTGGGGGGGGGGGGGGGGGGACAAAAGGACCAATACAAGATTGACGGGTTCAATAGCCTCCAGGACGATCTCCTCATGGAGGACATGGGCTTCACTGGCCAACCTTTTACTTGGACAAACAACCGTAGGGGAGCTGATAGGATCATGGAGAAGTTGGGTCGGGTTTTGGCCAATCAGGCGTGGTACAACAAATTCCCCTCGACCCAATGTCTACATGAACTCATGATCGGATCGGATCATGCACCCATCAGTCTCCGCCTAGAGCATTTCGAGAGAAGATAAAGAAGACAATTCCGCTTCGAAAACATGTGGCTTGAGAAGGAGGACTGCCTTGACATAATCTCTACCGCTTGGGAACGAGGAGGGGCAGTCCATCATGTGGAGGACCTTGAACCGAAACTTAACCGATGCAGGGACTCGCTCCTCCAATGGAGCAAACGGGAATTCATGAACAATATGGTAGAGATCGGTAAGGTCAAGCATCAATTGCGCAATATGGGGCCTATTGTCAATGTCGATGCGAGGCTAGACGAGGAACGCGCCCTGAAATCACGACTTCACGCCCTTTGGAAACGCGAGGAGATCTTCTGGAGACAAAGATCTTGAATCCGTTGGCTCGCACATGGGGACAGGAATACTAAATTCTTTCACCAAACGACACTCTCTAGGCGAAGACGGAACAAGATTGTTAGTTTGTGAGGTGTTGATGGGTCGTGGGTCGAAGGGGACCGTAATATCAAGGTCGAACTGCATACATTCTACTCGGGCCTATTTACTTCGAACAGAATGGGGAACACGGTATATCCCCCCTTTGAGCAGTGTTTGAGCAACGTACCAAATCAGATCACACCCGTTATGAACGATCATCTTACGAGACCGGCAACTGCGGAGGAGGTTCAGAGGGCTTGTTTCCAATTGGGGGGGCTCGAGGGCACCAGGCCCAGATGTGTTCTCAGGTATATTCTTCCAAAAAAGCTGGGTCACCACCGGTTCAGACCTGGTCACCTCAATCAATGCATTCCTCATCTCAGGTATCATGCCCTCTTTCCTAAACCAAACAGATATTACCTTAATTCCAAAAGTTGCTAATCCGTTGTCTGCTTCTGAGTTCCGACCAATAAGCTTATGTAACTTCGGGTATAAGATCATATCTAAGGTTCTGGCAAATAGGCTGAAGACCTATCTGCCTGAATTCATAACCCCTTTTCAAAGTGCATTCATCTCAGGGAGACGGATTCAGGACAGCATCATCATTGCACACGAGCTCTTCCATTTCCTAAAGCCAAGGGGCAGACCGAGAGGACCCAAGGGACGATCAGAGTGTGCGCTCAAGATCAATATGCAGAAGGCATACGATAGGATCGAATGAGATTTTCTCATCGAGGTCCTGAAGAAACGGGGTTTCAACGACAAATGGGTTCAATGGATCAACGCTTGCATATCTACGGTCTCATATAGAGTGATGGTCAATGGGGAGCACTCCGAGGTCATAACCCCTTCAAGGGGCCTTCGACAGGGTGATCCTCTATCCCATATCTATTTATACTGGTTGCTGACGTTTTATCAAGAATGCTTGAGGATCAGGTGTCTAAGTATCTCATTTCTGGAATCCGTCCAAGGAGAGGTTGCCCGGAAATCCAACACTTATTCTTCGCGGACGACTCGATCTTCTTCCTTAAAGGCTCGATTCAGAAAGCAACCAACCTCAAGCACACATTGGCTCTTTATTGTACATCATTCAGGCAAAAGGTGAACTTCGCGAAGTCTTGCCTTTATTTCAACTCATGGGCCATAGAGGATTACAAAAGGGACATTGCGGCACTATTCAGGGTTTCTCAAACCCAAGACCCGGGATTCTACTTGGGCTTGCCCACTGTCTGGGGCAGATCCAAGCGGGAAGCTTTGACCTATCTTAAGGAACGGGTGAGAGACAAGATTCAGAACTGGAGAAGCAAGCTTCTCAACCATGCGGGCAAGGAGGTTATGATCAAATCCGTTCTAAATGCCATCTCAACCTACGTCATGCACATCTTCAAACTTCCGACTACTTGGTGCAACGAGGTAAACACTCTCATTGCTCGATTCTGGTGGGGGTCTCGGGAGGATTCAAGGAAAATTCACTGGAAGAATTGGGGGGCGATGACAACCTCCAAGTCGGTACGGGTTCTGCGACATGCAAGACTTCAACCGGGCCATTCTAGCAAATATGGCCTCTCGAATCCTAGACGAACCAAATGCTTTGTGGGTAAGAGTCATCAAGGGGCTGTATTTTCCGAACTATTCCTTCTTGCAGGCATCATCGGGTAGTATGGCCTCTTGGGCGTGGTCTAGCTTGCTCGAGGGAAGGTCGGTATTACAACGTGATGGGATGTGGACTCTTGGGGATGGCCAATCCATTAGACCATTCGATGACCAGTGGGTTCCTATTCTCAACTCGACAAGGGTTCGGCCATCGGACCCTAGAGCTACTTCAGAGAGTTTGAGGATGGCTCATTGGCTGCGACCTGATTCGAGGACATGGGACGGCGTAGCGGTTCGGCAGTCTGTTCATTCCGATGATGTTGAGGTCGTCCTCAACGTCCCTATTCCGATCGACCCTAGGCTTGATCGACTGCGATGACCCCACACCAAAAGCGGGGCCATTTCTGTCTGATTGGCCTATCATCGCCTACAAACCTCCGCTCGTCCTCAGGTAAACATCAACCGACATCCCTCCTTGGATCTACCTCAGGTGTGGCATGCTATATGGAAGGTGGACGCTGACCCAAGATTAAAGCGTTCATGTGGAAACTGGCAAACAATGTCTTACCTACTCGGGGATCGCTGGCGCGGCGAAGGGTTCAGTTGGATACTCTTTGTCCAACATGCAGCACGAAGGAGTCTCGGGAACACCTTCTCTTTGGGTGTTCTTAGACAAAACAAGTATGGTCCCGATTCATCCCAACAACCTCGGTCGACATGGGCCTAGACACGGTGGATGGGTGGATGGCTGAAGCCACTCATCGGACAGCGGGACCGAGACAATCATACGCCGATCCATGGAGAACAATTATGATCGTTTGCTGGGTCATTTGGAAGGTAAGGTGCCGACTTGCTTTCGACAACATCCAGCCGAATGTCGACTCCTTGCTTCGAGAGATTCAGTCGACGACCTCAGACATGATCAAACCCGGACCTCGGGGACGCCTACCTACCTCATTCACAGCTTGGAGGCGACCTCCACCAAACGCCATCACGATCAACTGCGACACGGCCTGGAATAGCACCTCATCGATCGGGGGAATGGGTGTTATAGTGAGGGACTGCAACGGTATGGTGCTAGCAGGGAATTGTTCGATTAATAGGTCGGGATCAGTGGAGGAGTGCGAGGCCGAGGCGGTACTATTGGCGGTTCGGTTGGCTTTGGAGTATCGATGGCCGAATGTAATCATCGAGACCGATGCCTCCATCATCATTGACCATATTCACCATAGGGATTTCACGTGGCGGATAGACACCATTTTGTCAAACGCGGTCTCACTATCATCTTCGATTAGTGAAATCGCGTGGGTGTTTGCTCCCCGATCCGCTAACTCTTGTGCGGATTGGATTACGAAACAAGCTTAATTATGGTTGTGTTCTTCGGATTGGGTGACTTCACCACCAATCCCTTTACTTAGATGTATCTTTGCAGACAATATTTTGTACTCGAACTCGGTTAATTCTCTTGCAATGAATTAGCATGTCTCTCTTGGCCAAAAAAATAATAATTTGTTTTCCCTAGTACTTTATTTAGTAGTGAATTTTATGTTATTATATATATATATATATGATTGATTCGGCCAAAAAGTATATATATGATTGATGCCAGAAAGATATTAATTAGCGATAATGCAATTATTTTGTAATGTCATGAATTATTATTGTCGATCGCTGATATGTCGATGAGCCAGCAGCAACTAGGAACCAGCTTAGCGCCAGCTCACTGTAGTGTCGGTCGAATAGATAGACTAATCGAAAAACATCGGTAAAATGTTTTTTCCTCCCTACATTTTGGAATACGCTAGACTTTTTTTTTGGCCAAATATATTCGCTAGACTTCACTAAATACAAATGGTGGAATTGAAGTCTAATTTTATTGAATGCGTTACTTTAATGAGAATTAGCATTAAAAAATAGATCGGTTGTAGAAAGAGTAATGTTATAAATTCAAATCATTTTCTCTTTTCTTTTATTAAATTTTAATAACATAATAAAAATAAAGATAGAGTCCATTATTGATTATTGTGATAGATGCTTGTATAATACTGTATGAAATCAATGGATATTCAATATATTATATTTTCGTTTTTTAAAGAAAAGGTAAAAGAAAATAAGGTATCCCAGGGAAGAAAAGAAAGTGTCGGTGGACTCGAGTCGAGTGGGTTAGGAACGGGCGGGTCCACCCTGTACCGCAAATATATATATGTTTGTTTGTTTGTTTGTTATTATAATTGGGAAGAAAGTAGCTGGAATATTATGTGACATGACAGGATCAGGCATAGCGTTACGTGTTCAGTAGGGTTTGTCGTGTTTGTCTTTGTTGATTTTCATTTTATTAAAGTTTAATATGTATATTAAGTGCCTCAACCTCAATTTTATCTACTTATTATTATTATAAATAATTCTACCTAATATTCTATCGATGATGGCTTGCTTAAGTGAACAATAAAAGCATGTTTGGTTCACATGAAAATCATGTTTAACCAATATATATATATTGGTTAAATAGTCTAAAAAGTTTGACAATTTTTTTAAATAAGAATGATTAGTTATCAAAAAGAAATATGTTTATTGATTGATAAAATTTATACAAAATAAACAATAATATGAACTCACCATATGTATTTTCAAAAGTTATAGAATTTTTCATCAAATCTCATAGTACATTTCAGATTTTGATATCACTTTCTCATTTTTTTTTTATCAATGTATTACTATTTATTGTCATATATTTTTTAAGGCATTTTAAGTTTTCTACTTTGAATTATATAGTTATAATTATAGAAAAACTTAATCTCTCTATATTTTTATATATTTGTTATACAATTTACAATAATACTATGACAACAAGATAATGTTAGCTTTTAAGAAATGATAAATTTATGTACAAGTTATATTTCTCATATTAATAGGTAGAATTACAAATCAATTAAAAAAACATATTAACAATATATTTCAATTTATTTTATTTACCAATTGGTATCATAGTCAAAAGACTTGTAGAACAACTGTTTCCTTCGATTCAGGTGCGTATATCCAAGTTCTTGTTGGATTTGTGGTTAAACACATCATGGCGAACTGATTCGTCATATGTTATGTTGGTTTGTTCTTCCTTCAAACCTAACTGTTCTTCGTTATTACTTCATCTAGCAACTGTTGGTTCTTTTATGTGGATCTTTATGCGTTTGGATTTTTTCTCTCTATAAGTATATTTGTTGGCTCAGGATCTTCAGGCTTTCTTGCGATTTGTTGTTTTTCTCCATTATTGGCTATAAGTTCAATTCTTGTTGGGTAAAATCGCGGTTCTTTGAAACGTGATATTTTGGCACTATTGTTCTGTTCTAAGATCTGTTTAAGCCTATTCTGTTGCTGCGTTCTTTTGCATGTTGGAGTTCTATTGTTGGTTACTGTTTTTTTTTTCCTGTGTGAGATATTATTTTTGTCTCATCGTTGGATTCTTTTATTGTTATGGTTGATGATAAACCTATCAAAGAGGCAAGATAGAATGCCACTGATGAGGTTGAACATGATATTTTGGCTTATGTTGATTTTTACCATCATCTCTTTTTGCATGCAAGTGACAATCTTGGGGTTAATATGATATCAGTAGTCGCGACTAGTCCTGAAAATTATGTCATGTGGAGTAGGGCTATTCGATTTATGCTGTTAGGAAGAAATAAACTAGGGTTTATCAATGAAACTTGTATGCGTGAGAACTATGATCCTATTTTACACCATTTACGGGATAGATGTAATGCAGTTGTTTTAGGATGACTTACTAACTCTATCTCTAAGGATCTTGCCAGCGGGATGATGTATACTAAAAATGCATTCCTGGTTTGGAAATAACTTAAAGAAAGGTTTCATAAGGTAAGTGGACCTAGAACATATCAGTTGCATTTGGAGATTGTTATGTGTCGACAAGGTTTGGATTATATATCAACTTTTTTCTCTAAATTGAAAGTTCTTTGGTCTGAATATGATACTGCGTGTGCTCTTCCTTTCATAGAAGGAGATGATTTTAAAAAAACATATTGAGCATAAGGAAAACCAAAGAATCTTTCAACTTTTGACTGGTTTAAATGAAAATGAGAAGTCATTTGTTGCTTTGGGCTCCCTTGCCTTCTGTGAATCAAGCATATAATCTGTTAGTGCAAGAGGAGACTCAAAGGGGGTGTTTCTTGTACTATGAATGCATCTTTTAACCCTAATTCTGCAAATGTGTCTCTAAATTTGGATAAGCGAAAAGGAGATCAAAATTTAGAATGCACATTTTGCAGAAAACGGGGACATACTGTGGACCATTATTTTTCAAAAGGATGTGATTTTTGTAAGAAAAAAGGTCATGTTAAGGATAATTGCTTCAAGTACAAGAAACAACTAAAACATAAAGGATTGAATTCTAAGGCCAATGTTACCTCCATTAAGACTGGTGACATTGATTCTGTTATTTCTAACTCTACTAATGATGTTAATCTGAGTGGTGGAGTTCAGGGAGGGATCACTTTTACCCGTGATCAATTTGAAAGGTTTTTATAGACCTTTACAGGTGCAGGAGGCATTGCATCAGGAGCAAGTGCATCCACACCTTCTGACTCGCATGTGAATACTGTTGTTATATCTCTTAATTCGATCTCTTGTTTTGAAAAAGATAATTGGATCCTAGATACAGAAGCAACCAACCACATGACCAACATAAGTGATTGGTTATGTGAGATTAAGGATGCTCCTGACATCAAGGTTCAGTTACCTAATGGTGGATGTTCAAATGTTAAGAAGACTGGAAGCATTAACATTGATTCAGAAAGAAAATTGCAGAATGTGTTGTACATACTAGACTTTAGATACAATCTTCTTTATGTGTCTAAACTTGCAAATGATTTAAACTGTTCTCCAATTTTCTATCCTGGCCTTGCTATTCTGCAGGACCTCTCAAATGGGAAGGTCTTGGGGACTGGTGAGGAAAGGTTCGGGTTGTACTTCGTTCGATTATCATCTAGTTATGTTGGTTCTGTTGTGACTAGTTCTGTTGTAAATAGTGCAATGTTATGACATATGCGATTTAGGCATGTCTCTTTGAAGACTTTAGAACATCTTGATGGTTTGAATTTTGTAAAGCATGATGAATTGGATATACATGAATGTGCTATTTGTCCTAAGACAAAGATTGTTAGAACTCCTTTTCCTATTTTGAATTCCAAATCAGATGCTATATTTGATATTGTGCATGCCGATGTTTGAGATCCTTATCACAGTCCTACACATGATAATAAGCATTGTTTTTCTGAGTTTCGTGGATGATTTTTCTAGAGTTACTTGGATCCACTTAATGCAATTCAAATCAGCTGTGTTTTTTTGTTTTGAGAAGATTTGTTGCTATGGTCGAAACCCAGTTTAAAAAAAAGAATCAAGTGTTTCAAGACTAATAATGGTAGGGAGTTCTTTAATGATCATTTAGATAATATGTTGCATGAAAAATGCATTGTTCATCAAAGTAGCTGCCCTTATACGCCTCAGCAGAATGGCAAGGCTGAAAGAAAATATAGACACCTCTTGGAGGTTGCTAGGGCTTTAAAGCTGCAAGGATCAATTCCAAACATGTTTTGGGGGGATTGTGTTCTTATAGCATGTTATCTCATTAATCATATGCCATCTAAGTTGTTGAAAGGGAAATCTCCCTTAGAGATGATGCATGGTAAAAAGCCTTGCATTCAGCCACCTTAGGGTTTTTGGCTGTTTATGTTATGCCAAATATATGTCGGTGACTGACAAGTTGGCTTCCAGGGCTATCCCTTCTGTTTTTATGGGATACTCTGAGACTCAAAAAGGATACAAGATCTATGATTTGATTATTTTTTTTTGTAGGTAGAGATGTTCGATTTAATGAGAGTGTGTTTCCTTTTGAGAATGGTAAACTTGATCAGCAACCCATATTTTTTGAGCATTATGATGATAACTCCAATGATGTAAGTCTGAGAATTAGGGATACTGAGGAGGATATTGCAGATTTCGATGCAGGTAATCCAAATGATGAAGATCAGCAAGATCCTGATGGAACTGTACCACATGATGGTTCAGATGCAGACTCTGATGGATAGGTCAAATCATTGAAGAGTCTTCAAGACCTTCGGTAAACAGGTCTGGAAGGACCATCAGACTTCCTATATGAATGAAGGACTATCAAGTGTTGAATGTTTCTTGTCCTCATTCAATTGAGAAATATTTGTCTTATGATGGTTTATCGAATGAATATCAAAGCTATTTGACATCAGTATATAAGATGGTTGAACCAGAGACTTTCAGTGAGGCTATATAAAATGAGTAATGGATTGAAGTTATGCATTATGAAATCAAAGCTCTTGGGGAGAATGATACATGGGATTTGGTTCCAATCCCAAAAGGTAAATCTATTATTGGTAGCAAATGAGTTTACATATTAAAGTATATATCTGATGGGAGTTTAGCTAGGTATAAAGCTAGGTTAGTAGTTGAAGGCTATAATCAGAAATTTGGAATCGATTATTTTGAGACATTCTCTTATGTGGTTAAGATGAATAATGTGCGAACCATTTTGAGTTTAGCTGCGATTTATAATTGGTCTCTTTACCAATTGGATGTGCATAATGCCTTTCTGCAGGGTAATTTAGATGAAGAAGTTTATATGCATGTTCCTAAGGGTTTCAATAGTGAAAAATCTGGATTGGTTTGCAGGTTAAAGAAATCGCTTTATGAGTTAAAACAAGCCAGTAGACAATGGAATTTAAAATTGTGCGAGTCCCTTATTAATGCAGGATATACCCAATCGAAATTTGACTATTCATTGTTTACTAAGCATGATGGTGCTGAACTTGTTGTGCTTCTGATATATGTTGATGATTTGCTTATATATGGAAATAGTTCCAGATTGGTTGATGATTTGAAACATGTGTTGGAATTGAATTTTAAAATGAAAGATCTAGGTGATTTGAGTTATTTTTTGGGTATTGAGATAACCAGATCGGAAAAGGGGTTGGTTCTGTCGCAAAGAAAATATGCTATGGAGTTGATTTCTGATGTAGGGCTATCAGGTGCTAAAATAGCTAGAACCCCTATGGAGCTAAATTTGAAGTTAACCAGTAGAAATTATGATGAACATTTGGGTGTTAATAAGGATGATAAGTCCCTAGATGATGTTAGCATAAATATGAGACTGGTAGGGAAACTATTGTATTTGAGTATTACTCGTCCAGACATAACGTTTGATGTGCAGAATTTAAGTCAATACATGCAGGACCCAAAGGAATCCCAATTGAGGGCAGCTCTGCGAATAATAAGGTATGTGAAGCAGGAATCAGGTAAGAGAATTATTTTATCTAGTAGTTCTGAGCCCAACCTGATCGGATATTGTGATTCCGATTGAGCTGGTTGTATTGAGACAAGAAGATCTGTTACTGTTTTCTGCATATTGCTTGGTAAATCTCTAATTTCTTGGAAGGTAAAAAAAGCATAACATTGTTTATAGATCTTCTGTTGAATCAGAGTATAAAAGCATGGGTTCGACTTTGTCTGAAATTGTTTGGCTTAGGAATTTATTGGAAGAGCTGAGTTTTAAACAAACAGAACCAGTTATTTTGCATTGTGATAATAAAGAAGCTATTCAAATAGCTAATAACCCGATTTTTCATGAAAGAACAAAACATATTGAAATTGATTGTCATTATATTAGAGAGAAATTGATGGATAATATTGTGCAGTTGAGGCATATTACGACATGTAATCAATTAGCTGATCTTCTCACCAAGACATTGGGGAATCAACATCATTATTATCTATGTGAAAAGCTTCGTATGTGGAATATGTTTGGAAGATAGGGGGAGATAACTTGAAGATTGGATCTGTGATATTGTCAGCCTGAGGGGGAGTGTTGAAAATATACATGATGCATGCTGATTCAATTGTTTTTGTTGGACTTATGATTATTCGGTCCAACCCAAATTGTTGCCTTTTTGTTTTCTCTTTTTCGGTCCAATAGAAAGTTTCGGTCCAATAGGAAGTCTAATAGTCTGTTGTAGTTATTGGAGTATGTGTCCGTTCAGTTTCTTCGTTTCCTTTGTATCTGAACCATTTAGTCTTCTAGGGTTTTATTTAAGGGGATAAGTTGTCAAATGAAGGAACCAACTTCGATGATCCCCAAGTGTTTCTCTTCTGATTTTAGGGCTTCCTCCATTCCAATCGTTTCGTATCAATTAGTCTGTTCAGTTTTTATCACGAGTGATACGTACTCAGACGATGGAGAGAAGAAGAACGGGAATAGCATGAACATGGGAATATTATTTATCATTCAAGCTGCTCCTCTCGTTACAGCACTACTCCATATAAAGGAGGTAGTTATCCCAATCTCTATGCTAACAACCTACAGAATGTTCTACCAAATGTTTATTGTCAGCTTAACGGATCCTAGGTCTTGGGTTGGCTATCATCATGATGGGCCGTATCAAGCTATTGGACCATCAACCAACCCATCCTCTCCATTATTTCGACCCAAAGGAATACAATCCCATCCAAAACTATTCAATCTTAGCCGTCAATTTCCCACAATCATAATGCATGACACCATATATCCTCGTCAACAAATACTTGTAAAACACTCCTCTCAAAAACTTCATCCACCAGCTCGACCCGTCTTGCTGAACCCACCCAGCAATCAACGAAACCATCACGACTCCTGCCCATCGCCACCTTCGATCTGCAACATAACCCTCAAAGGCTCGACCCACTTGTTTGAGATCAAGTTTTCCATTCC
Organism: Chamaenerion angustifolium; assembly: GCA_946814005.1. Lineage (NCBI taxonomy): Eukaryota > Viridiplantae > Streptophyta > Magnoliopsida > Myrtales > Onagraceae > Chamaenerion > Chamaenerion angustifolium. Next base: position 31,955,096 of record OX328268.1, read on the forward strand.
ATTTGATTAAGCCGCCAATGGACCGACCCAACACGACTGCATCTTCCAGAGCCAAGCAACCGCCCTGGCCTAGATCAGGAGTCATTGGGTGCATGGCATCTCCAGCTAGAGTAATGTTTGTGGTGTTTAGCTTTCCGAAGAGAATGTGCCATGGGGATCGGAACATTAATGGAGCCCAGGACACGGTGGAGATATCAGAGTGTTGGACAACATTATGGAAGGAGGGAGGGAAATCCTTGCATAGGTCTTCAAGAATGGCATTTTGGAGCTGACGAGGGTCTCGTGGATCCACGTCTTCATAAAATAACACACACTAAGAAAAACATTCATCTCTCTCCTTATATACACCACGTAACTACCGTAAGTTAATAGTTAAATTACCCGATGCGGTACAACTAATTACTAGCACAACTTTTACATATTTTTAATTAGGAGGGTCGAATTGTGCGTAAATACCTTAAGTTAGTTAGTTATATCATTATATGTTCATACGAGATTTATAAAAAAATATATATGAAATTAACGAACTGTTAATACTTAATAGTAAGAGCTATCAATTTAAATTTTTAAACATAGTAACGAGTTTTTAATGTAAAATTGAAAACATCTAGAAATTAAATATCTAAATAGATTTCTTAAAACTATTATAAATGAGGTTTGTTTAGAAAATGATTAAAAAAATACAACTTAATTATCATGTTATCGTGTGTGTCGTGTTTTGATACCTAAACACGAGCACGACACAAAAATACTTCTGCGTTATCGTGTTTGTGCTATCGTGTTAGCGTTCTCTAATATGCTTCCACGAACATGATTAATTTCGCGCGTGATTGTATCTTATTATTGTGTTGCGGAACAAATTGTGAGTCCGACTTTTAATAGAAAATTAAAATTGTAATATATTGTCTTCAAGAGCGGATCTACATTTTATCCTAAAATTCAATCTGTTTGTTTACCTTTGGGAGGAGTCTTGCAAGCGAAACCCCAGTACACCTCCGTTTGATTGATGGCAGAAAACGCAGCCCTTTTGGATACATCAACGAATTGTTGAACTTCGTTGCCGAGACCATGGCCTTGTGGAAACACGGAGAGCCCTCGAACCGCGAACCGGCCTGAATCCACCGGTGGACGGAGTCCTAACTTTCGTGCTATCACTGAATGGACCCCATCACACCCGATCACCACCTATCAGATTAGTGGAAATTAAACGCAGTAATGTGTGTGGTTTGTTAAACTTTAATTTACTTATGCTATTTAAAAATAAAATAAATAAATTCCATAAAATGGATGGATTCCGCAGAAGGGAAGCGTACGTTGTATCAGCAATGATGAATCATCACCTACCTACCTTAGCCTTAATGATCGTTCCATCTTCAAGTCCAAGAATACAAATGGGTGAGCCTTCTTCTTCATCATCTAGGGTTTCAATGCTGCTGAGCTTTGATGAGAAACGGATGGTATTTGGGGGCAACTCCGCCGCCAATGTCTCCAGAAGTACTTTACGGTGCACAAACCTTGGAGAACTCTTGTTAACGTCGTACGACACTGTTTGCGTTGCTTTGGTCTTAACATCCGTTACGAAAGCCCTTAAACATCATAAAAGTTGAACAACTTATAATAAAGTTATATATATAAGCATCAAGAGAGACATGATCATCATATAATATACATACTTCTCTGTAGGAGTGTAAATTGCGTTGAGCTTGTCGGAGACACCGAGGGCATCGAGCGCCATCCATGCATTTGGGAAGAGAGATAAAGCTGCACCGGTGGCTCGGAGCTCCTCTGCTCTCTCCAGCACCGTTATGGCTTCAATTCCCACTCTTTTAAGTGCAACTGCGGTCGCCAGCCCAGCGATTCCAGCTCCCACGATAACCACGTCCTCCATTATAAATATACTGTAATAATTTTATGAACTTGATTACAGTGAAACGGAGAGAAATGTTGGTAAAAAATATATATTCTCCGTCAATATATATATAGATGTGGGCAGATAAGTAACTTACGGTTCAAACCACGTAACATATATATATTGGTAGATGGATGCATGCAGCTCAAAAACTACTTTGTTTCATATTTGTCTTGTTTCGTTTGAATGAGTAATCATGGCCGTCATCTTTTGATTTAGAAGTTTCTGTTGAACGTATTTGATGACGCCATTTACTTAATTAATAAAAGTCGCTGAACGTATTTGATGACGCCATTTGAAAGTCATTGAACGTTTTCTAATAAAATTTACAGCATTTGCAGTTTCAGTTTATTACATATATTTATGGACTATGAGTAAACATTTTAAGTTGACTATATAATTATCTTTTATTTTAATGGAAGTTTTTTTTTTCATAAATAAAATTAAAGGAATATTAAATTATACTAATAAATATGAACACTGTGGCAGATGATTATGTTAACAGCTAAAAGTAAGTTAATTAACGACTCATTTTTCGAGCCATTAATTAAAGATGGCTTAATAAAAACGATCTGCCATATTAAGTGTCGTCCTATTTATGATGACTCAAATATGTAGGAGTCGCAAAAGGAACGACTCAAAATAATGAGTCGTCAAAAGGACGGCTCAATAAGAAAGTGCCAGCGAAAATACAAATATATTTAATATTGAGCCGTCAAAATTAATTATATATCAATAATTTATTTTTGACGACTCATTTTGTTTGAGCTGTCAAAATTAGATTATATTTTAATTATAAATAATGTATTTTTCACGGCTCATTTCTACCCAGCCGTCAAAATTAGATTATATTTAATTATAATTTATTTATTTTTGACGACTCAAGTCTTTTCAGCCGTAATTATTCGATTTTTTTAAAAATAAAAAATTGAATAAATTAATATACCCCTTAATCATAATTTTGCAACCTCAATAGTTTTACAAAGCAGAATCTGTAAATATAAACAAAATATATTAAACTAACCAGAATCAGTTTTACAATCCGTTGTTCAATTCCTAAAGCAGTAAAGAAACAATTTCGAACATCATCAACTATCTTCAATCATTTGTCGGATAATCATCTTCACTTCTACGCTCGGCAGACTGATCACTACCAAAACATGCAGTTTGTTTAGTTATCTGACCATCCTACAAAAGCATCCCAACAAAGTATTATATATAAGATGCATCACATTTATACATCAAATTATCCATTTGAAAGTCATTGAACGTTTTCTAAGAAAATTTAGAACATTTGCAGTTTCGGTTTATTACATATATTTATGGACTATGAGTAAACATTTTAAGTTGAATATGTAATTATCTTTTATTTTAATGGAAGTTTTTGTTTTCATAAATAAAATTAAAGGAATATTAAATTATACTAACAAATATGAATGAAAGGTCCCAATTTATACAACTAGATCCGCCATTATTTTTTATTGTAAAGTATACAATCCCAATTCGTGTTTGAGTGATAATTCTTGATGGTAAATTACCAAAAAAAAAGAAGATAATTCTTGATAGTACGAGGTGTTTTGTTCAAATTAATGCAAGTTCATTCGTTAGCTTGAGATTATTACATGTTTGGTTTGCAGAATTGACAAAGAATATGCAATACGAATTCTGTATTCTGATTTTTGTTTCGCGAAATTGGAATTCCACGGAATTGAAATTCTTAGAGAGTCGGGTATTTTTTTTTGTCACAATTGACGCTTGTATTCATTCCGGAATAAAACTAGTCTCAATGCTATTACAAACACTAATCAAAATATTACTAAGTAAGAGTTGGGTTTTTTCGACCCAGTCGCTTAGTCGCACTCCCAATCTGGCTTGTTTCGCGATCCAATTGACGCTTTCATTCGCGGATCGTCGAATCTTCTTCCATGCCATCGCTTCAACTTCTCTTGCTAAAGCTTTGATGTTCTCGTATATCGTTTTGATCCTCCAGTGACGTGGCTTGTTGTTCAGTTGGTTGATCACCACCTCTGAGTCCGATTCGATCACTACCCGGTCCCATCCTTTTCCGATTACCAATTTCATCCCGAGCATGATGACTTCTGCCTTCGATGTCGTTGCATCCATCCCCTGCATTGTCCTGTTCGCCTCACCTATTATTCAGCCTTCCCCATCCCTTGCGATTACACCGATCCCTCCCATCTTTGTTCGATGACACCATGATGTATCACAATTTACCTTGACTTCTCCTTGTTCCAATACTCTCCATCTTTCGATCTCTCTCAGTCCATGCTCTCCCTTGACTATGTTCGGCTCACCCATCATTTTGTGTCGGGTTCGCCTAACTTCCTCCACCATCGCCATGGGGTTCAGCATTTTGGCTTCGAAAGCCGCTCGACATCCCGCCTTCCATATTTTCCAAGATGTCACCATACATAATCTCCATCTTGTTTCTTGTGTGGTTGTCGGCATACTTGTTTCCTCCTTCCTTTCCCGCATCCATTCTTCAAAGGGGTGGTTGTCGTGGTGATGTGGTCCAAGCCCTAGCAATTCGAACCTTACCCCTTCCGTCCACCTGCATTTGTACAACATATGTTCCTTATCCTCATCCATTCCACATATCATGCAACTTACCGACACATCATCCCTATCCTTTAGAGGTTGTTCATGACCGACAACGAGTTCAATTGAAGACGTCACATGAAGTTCTTGACTTTTGGTATCATGTTGCATTTCCATATGGCGCGCCACACAACCTCGGTGATGTCTCCGATGTTGTTGTTGGAGCTTGGGTGAGTCTCAGATAGCTCCCTTATCCGGTGGTATGCCGATCGGACCGTCACGCTCCCGTCGTTGGTATATGGCCAGATCAGCCGGTCTGCATCTACCCTTCTCGGCACCTAGACATGCATTACCTTCGCTGCCACCCGTGGCTCGACGATGACTCAGATGAGTTCAGCATTCCAGGTTCTGTCCTGGTTGAGGAGTTCGACCACCATGATGTCCCGTTTCACCTCACAGTCCCGTCTGATGTCTATCTTGAACCCTTCGACCGTGTCAACCCACGGGTCTTCGAACGCTCAAATGGTTTTCTCGTCTCTAATCTCGTCCGTTCAACAAACTTGTCCATCCCCACTAGGCTTTCCCACCCTTTCGAGCTGTGAATAGGTCCCTCCCCGTGTAGTATATGCCACGCATTACCCGAACCCATAGCGCGTTGGGTTCAGTTGTCATTCTCCCGATCATTTTAACAAGTGGGATGTGTTGAAAGTTTCCAGTTCTCTAAATCTCAACCCACCTTTGAACTTGTTCTTGGTAATGACATCCCATCTCCTCCAATGGATCTTTCTTCCCTAATTTGTTTGCCCCCACCAAAAGTTCGCAATCATCGAGTTAACCTCCACACGCCAAGTTTTTGGTAATTTGAACATACTCATCACATATGCCGGAATCGCTGTTATCACTGATTTGATGAGTATTTCCTTACCCACTTGGTTGAGAATCTTTACTCTCCATCCACTGATCTTGTTCCTGATTCTTTCCTTTAAATATCCTAGTGCCTCCTTCTTTGATGTCCCCCAGACTGTCGGTAGGCCCATGTATTTCCCCAGTTCGCGCGTGCTTGATATTTGTAGGGCTTCCTCTATCTCCATGCATCTGTTCGGATCCGTACCCCTATTGAAATTGAGGGTAGATTTTGACTCGTTTATTCGTTGACCCGATACCCTACAATACTTCATTATGAACTCCTTTAGTCAGCTTGCATTCTCTACTGTACCTTGGAGAAAAAAATAGTGAATCATCCACAAAGAACAAATGATGTAGCTCCGGGCATCTCTTGCTCCGGGTTATCCCTTTTAGCTTCTTCTTGTGTAAGTCTCTCTCAACCATCATTGACAATACATCTGCCAACAATATGAATAAGTATGGTGAGAGAGGATCTCCATGTCTGATTCCCCTGGTGGGATGGAAAGGTGTGGTACGGTTCCTATTCACTAGAACCCTATAAGTCGATGTGGTTATGCACACTTTCATCCACCTGACCCATTTGGGGCAGAAACCTCTCTTCTCCAAACTATTTATCAAGAAATCTCACTCCACTCTGTCATAAGATTTCTGCATGTCCAGTTTCAGAGCACACTCCACCCTATGTGGTTTCCACTGCTTTCCAGGTGGTGAATTGCTTCATGCGCCACAATGATGTTATCCTGTATTAGGCAATCTTCTACAAAAGTGCTCTGGAAAGGGGTGATGAGAACTGATAGATAAATTTTCAATCTATTCACCAGGACTTTTGATATCACCTTATACGCAAATTTGTATAAGATTATGGGCCTAAACTGAGATGCACGTGTCGGGTTAGGCACTTTTGGAATAAGGGTTATATCTGTTTGGTTAAGGGGCGTAGGGAAGATACCTGTTTCGAGGAAGGCTCTGACCGCGGTGAATACATATGGCCCCACAATGTTCCAATTCCTTTGATAGAATAATCCCAAAAAACCGTCTGGCCCCGGTGCCTTTGAACCCCCAAATTGGAATACTGCTTCTCTCACTTTCTCAACCGTCACTTCCCTTGTTAAATCTGAGTTCATCACCTCACTTATCTGGTGTGGTAGGCTATCCAAAACTCCACAATCCGGTTCAAGGTTTTCTGTTGTAAAGGTCTTCTCATAGTGGCCTCTGACTTCTTCCATTATGTCTCGACCCTTTGTGATCCACTCGCCTCTCCCCTTTGAGCTGGGTTAGCCTGTTTCTTCGTCTTCGTGAGTTTGTTGTCACGTAGAAGAATGTTGTGTTGCAGTCCCCTTGAGTGAGCCATTTAACCTTCGACCTTTGTTTCCAGTACAACTCCTTCTGTTTCCATAGTTCATTGATCTGTCTTTTTAGATTGATTTCCTCCTCCTGGGTCTCTATGTTCGGTTGTCCCCTACCAATCTCTTGGAGTCGATGTTTTCCATTTCCCAGTTTGGCCATATTGTTCCCGAACCTACTCTTGCTCCATTCGATGAGCCTACGCCTACATTTGCCTAATCTCGACCATAGTATGGGTCAGTTCGGCTGGTTGTCATGCCTTTCCATCTAAGCCGATTGAATGACCTCCTTACATTCCAGATTCTCGAGCCACATTTCTTTAAATCTGATTCCCTTTTTCCTCTATATGGTTCCCTCCATTTGGATGTAATCGTTGGTGAGTGGTCTGATCCCATCGCCACTTAGTTTACGCATTCGGCGTCCGGGAATTGAGATGCCCACCTTGAGTTGATAAGCACCCTATCCAACCTCTCATATACATGTTCCGTCCTCATTCGGTTGTTACACCAGGTAAAGCATTGCCCTTTAGATCTCATATCTTTCATCCTTATATCCTAGATAAACGGTTAAATGCGTCAATTTTCCTATGTGATTTCATACGTTATCCGTCCTTCTCATGCTAATGCATAATTTCATTAAAATCACCTTGGCAACACCATGTCCCATTTCGTCTACTTCCTGCCTGTCTTATCCACTCCCAATTTCAGTATCTCGCTCATTTCTCCGTATCAGCATGTATCCATGTTATAAATGACGAGTTTCCTGTTTGATCCATCACCCTCGTGTCTATCATGTGTGGACTTGACCTCAAGATCTGCATGCTAACGTTTCTGCCCTACCATAGCGCTAAACCTTCCGCCATACCTCTAGGTGTCACATAAAATGCCTTCTCTAGTCCGATTTGCTTTCGTATCCGCTCGCAAAAAGCATCATCATTTTTTGTCTCCATTATAAATATAATATCCGGGTGATACTTTCCATTGAGGTCTTTCAAATGTTAAACCGTCAGGGAAGACCCCAGACCCTGACAGTTCCAAACGATTGTGCTCATTGACCCCGTGTGGCTGTTTCGGGACATCCACCAAAGCCCGTTCTTCCACTCATCACTTCAGGGTTTGTTTGGATTGGAACGTCTATTAGTTCTCATCCTCTATGTACATACGACCTTCTCTTCTTCTCCTGCGAGTGTTTTGCCGTGATTTTCTTTCATCCCATTCCTTGTTTTGTTCCCCCCTTCTTGCTTGTTCGACTCAGTCTCTCCCATTCTTTCTCTCCTTGAGCCGACCTCTTCTTCCCCCCTCCCAACTCCTCTTCAGGTTCATTTTATGCATGTATGGGCTTAGACCTGTCTCCTTCTCTCTCTGTTTCTATTCACTGCATGAGCATGGTGACTCAGGCGGAGACTCCACAAGGTACATTGTTGGTTCGACCGTGTACATATACTCCGGTTGATAGGTGAAGTTTTATGGCATTTGGATTATGAATGGTTGTGTTAGGGCCGACATTGGGGTATTGTTTTGGTTCATTTGTTTGTCAGTTGCAGCCTACTTGTCATGGTTGGAGGTGTCAGTCTGTTTATACATTGGGAGAACCGTGAGGGTGGCGCTTGGATCTGCAGAGGTTTTGCCTTCGACTTGTCTGTTTCGTTCGACTGGGTGAGGTAATGTAGTATGGAGGTTTCATGTGGATGTCCATTTAGGTGGGTTGTGGGCGTGATGAGTTGTTGTTGTGGCTGGAGCTTGTGGTAAGAGTCTCCAGGTGGTACAACATTGGCTATGTGTTCCACTCCTTGGTACAATATGATGGTGATGGTGTCACCTGGTGGGTGCACCTCCTCGTTCGGTTCTTGACTGATTTTTGTGGTCTCCTCCTGCTCCATTGGGTCATCATCTTGATTGTGTTTCTCCCCTTTGCTCGGGCTCACCTTCTCTCTTTCGAGACCCTTTACCTCATTCATTATATTGAACCACGACCTTCGACTGCCACTTTGTCCACCGGAGGGGACACTCCTCGTTCCTCCTCCCATTCTACTTTCCTTTCTCATTTTCGGCCTTTGTCCCGGCATCCATGGTCCATACATCGGGTGCTCTTGTTTTGACTATGACATTACCACCTCTTCTCTGCAAACTTGGGTAGTATGTCCCAACTTTCCGCACCCATAACAAAAATCAGACAACCTCTCGTACTTAATGGATGCCCACTGTTCCTCCCATTTCGAGTTTTTCCACCAGAACCCCGCCATTAGTGGTTTATCCACATTCACTTCTACCTTCATATGCATAAATGCATTTTGAGCACTTTCCGTTTCCTCATCCACTTCTATGACATTGCTTATTTTTCCTCCTATTAGCTTGACATTTTCGACACTGTATTTTTCAAGCCCTAGATCATGCACTTGTGCCCAGAATTGCACTTTTTTGAAATCTACTAGTTCTAGTCCCACAGTTGGGCTCCATTTTTTCATACTCATGCAATGTACCTGAACTGACCACGGTGACATATCGAAAATTTGCTTCCTATCATCCTCATTCTCGAATTCAAACATGACAACCCTATCTGATACATCATATATAAGTACTGATTCATACCTCTCACACGCCAATTTCAGTATGTTATGAATTGCACCTGACTTGAACGGTTTCTGGGATATGATCATTCCCACGTATCGTTAACTCCTTTCCAATTGGGGGTTCGACGACAGATCCAGAGCGTTCTTCCTAGAATGTATGCTATCGACCGAAATTCCATTTTGATCACTCATTGTGGTTGGGGGTCCAGTTGTCGTCACTGAAGTCACACCTATCCTGCAGGAAACATACAGAAAAACAGAGGTATTAGGGTTCGAAATTGCTTGCTAACAGAGTCGGTCGGTGGGCCTTCCGGCAGCAGGGTGTTGCTCTTCAAGTTTCTCAGGTGGTCTGCTCAGGTGGCCCGTTCGTGAATTAGGTCGGACTGCTTCGCCTTCGCCTCCTTCACCTGCCCCAGAGTTGACTCCAATCGAAAATAAATTCACTGGCAAAATTTGGCTAGGGTTTTGGAGCTCTGCAATTTCTTCCGAAGCTTTAGGGCTTGCATGGGACTGTGCTGATTTTTGTCCTTTGCATAGAGTTTAACCCCGCTCTGTGCATTGATTGCATCTGCAGAAGACTTGATTGTGTGATTTGACCGTTGTCTGCTTCTTCTCGTCCCTTTTGTTCTTCGCCAAACCGACCCACGACTGATTTTCTCTCACTAAACAGGAAAGCGTCGGGTAAATTTAAATCACTTGCAATGTTTCTTCTATATTAAATATAATATCACCAAAAGGACAAAGCATGTTATGGGATGGACACACATAAAAATAGGAACAATATATATATATATATTTCCAATAATTTCTATTCATTAATAAATTGTTATGTTAGTGCTAGAACTTTTAAACTCAACAAATTGAGTATAAACGTATTTATTTATCATTAAGAAAAATCATACATAAAAAAATTATATTTGATATTTCATAACTAATATATATATATATATATATATATAATTATTTTATGCATTTTATAAATTTAATATTTTCCTTCTTATAAAATATAATTTTAAAAAACATATTTAACTTACTGTGCAAAGCATGAACCATATATTTAGTAAATGAATAAAGGATATGGAAAGCTTTTGAAGGAACGAGCAAATTGTCGGTCATTCAATTTTGACCCAGGAGCAACCTTGAATGTAAAACATTGTAAAGTCAAATTTTAAAAGAAAAAAAATCGAAAATGATAAAGATGAATTAGATACATATAAAAGTTGATAAAATTTTGAAAATAGTAAAAAAAACAAAAAAAACTCAAAAGATTTTAAACGATAGAACGTTTTTTTTAGAATGATTGTAATGTGTATTTTCATTAATCATCCATTCAAAATTCACTTAAATATTATTTAATTTTACAAAATTAACTGGATATTTTTTTAAAATATCACAACCTTACTACTTTACACTAATTTTTATAATTGAACCTCTATTGTATTGAATCTCGATTGAGACCTAATGAGTTTTTTTTAGTTTGGGCCTCCATCCAAATACGATTGCTCGATGGTGGGGCCCAAGTCTGAGTGAGGACTCAGGTAATAGAATTCTCGATTTGGTGACCTAGTTTGAGTGGGTTGTGTTGGGTATCGATAGTGACGGCCCAGTAAGAAAAGGCCTCGAAGGCCCAATAACTATAGAGGGGGTAAACCCATGACATCCGAACCGGATCGGCCCAAGTACAAGCCAAACTTGGCCCACCATCGAGTAATCCAGAATCGAGCCCAAAGTCTATAGAGACGCCAAAGGCTCTCAGACTGCTCGCCATTCTCTACCAAGTCGCGACCTTCCACTGCTCGACATGGGAGTGCTCGCCCCGAAGAGAGCCTTGCCTCTCTCCTCTGGTCCCACTAAACCGTTAATAACAGAGTGGCCAAGATATCCCGCATATCCCGGTCACATATTCACTAAAGATTAGATTTGGTAACTGCAATATCTCGCAGTAACTGCCATATCCCACGATCCGAATCTTCAGCAACTCAATATACATTAAGATATTCAGTTGCCTTTATACGGTTCTATCTCTCTTACCCTATAAATATCCTTGCTTTACATACGTACTTGACGTTTTGAGTTTTATACACACATATACTCATTTAAGCATCGGAGAGGGACCCAGAGGCACCCCCTCTGTTGCGCTCCCCTACTTGCAGGTTCACCGGAGTTGGAGCTGAAGCGTCATCCCAACCTTGTCTGGTATTCAATTCACTGCCAGATCAGCATTCAGGATTTCACGATCCAACATTTGGCGCCGTCTGTGGGAATCGAGCAATTAAGCCATGAGAACTCGATCCCAAAGCAACCGTCGGAATCAGACTAGGGAGCGATCCTCAGATAGCTCTGATTCCGCCGCCGCTTCACCGCTTCAACAGGAACCTGCCAGCCGAGCAGGAGTTAACGCTGTTCCTCTGCGGACAGCCCGAGAACATGTCGGTGATTCAAGACCGACCCCAGCTGCTGATCAAAACGGAGCCCCTGCGCCGCAGACAGTCCACATTGCGGGGCAGAATATTAATTTAACCCCCGAGATGGTCTCCTTGCTGGAAGCCATCCTAGGACAGGCGCGCCGCCAGGCCCCTGCTCCTCAGGAAAACAATCCCTCTGCTCCTAAGGAAAATCACCGCCCTGCTGCCACAGGGCCTTCACCTTCAGAAGCGGCCAATCCTAGTCCTGCTGCGCATCAGGAGGATCAGGAGATGACGTCAGGTCAGCAGTCCCTACCTCCAGCGCACACCAAGGAGCCAGCAGCCGCATATACTGCCAATCCTTCCGGTCCGCCTCCACCCGGAGCCTCTCCCATGTACTGCACTGTGGAGCAGATGGATGACCTCCTCAGCAAAAGGCTCCAGGAAAGACAGTTGACAGTCATAGCTCCCTTCAAGGAGCAGTCCTCTCATCCATTCACCGACGCGCTCGTCGCTATCAAAATCCCGAAGGATGTGGTTGCTCGGGCCATACCTGAGTATAGCGGTGGAGGAGATCCCACCGTACATGTCAACAAGCATGAGGCCTCCCTTCTGGGTAAGTCAAACGATCCCAATCATTTGGCTTTGCTATTTCCATCTACTCTTTCGGGTTCGGCTTCGTCCTGGTTCTTCGGCCTCCCTGCAGGATCAATCGGAACTTGGGCAGAGTTAAGAAGCAAGTTCCTGGAGAGATACATGGGCGAGCGCCAGTTGCTGAAGAGCGTGGTCGCCCTTGACTCGGTCAAACAGCAGCCTGGAGAGTCGCTGTCCAACTTCTACGGGCGTTTTCATCAAAACGTCACAGAATTAGATCGCCGAATCTCGGATGGGGAGATCATTCGAGCATTCTACAGAGGTCTGGATGTGGCCAACAAGGCCTCGAGAAAGCTGCGAAACAGCTATCACGTAAAGGAGATAGAGACATTGGAGGAGTTGGCATCCAGAGCGAAAGGTTTCATAGACCTTGAGCGCGCAAACATCGAGGCTAACCTCCTGACGACCTCGCTAAGGGTAACCCCTGAACCCCGACGCGATGGTAAGAAGGAGGTCAAGAAGGAGAAAAAGGGAAAAGAAAGTAAGCCGCGAGTCGAGTCTCTTCCAGCGCCTCGCCATCCAGAGGTCCCTGAGTACTTCACGCCTTTAAATAGGCAGATCTCAGCGGTACTAGTCGAGATGGAGAGGAGATCCTTGGCGAGGCCACCGATGCCTCGCCGAGGTGGGTTACCCATGGGCAAGGATGTCGAGAGCTATTGCAGATACCACAAGTGCAAGGGCCATAAGACAGACGATTGCAAGATTCTGAAACGAGATATAGAGAGGCTGATTCAGGGGGGAATGTTGAAGGAATTTGTGGCAGGGCGAGACCGAAGTCGAACGCCCCCCAGGAGACATCGTTCACCAGCCCCTGCGGATCAAGCTGAGCCTTCTGGAAGCAAGAGGAGAGTGAATCTGATTGCGGGAGGATTCGGCGCAGGCGGCGAGAGGTCAAACTCCAGAGAGGTCTACGCCACTCAGATCTCTACGGCAGTTCAGTTGGGGAAGCGACCCCGACCTGAAGAAAACATTGTCATCTCATTCTCTGAAGATGATTTGGCACATGTCACTACGCCCCACAACGATGCTCTGGTCATTACGGCAGATATAGACGGCTGTGATGTTGCAAGGATTCTGGTTGACGGAGGCAGCTCGACAGACATCCTGTTTCTGGACGCCTTCGAAAAGATGGGCAAATCAAAACGCGACCTGAAGAGGGTCGACTTTCCGCTGATCGGATTTGCGGGAAGGACAACTTATCCACTGGGGGCTATAACCATGCCAGTGATTTTTGGCGAGGGGTGGAAAAGCATCAAGGTGTCGGTCACTTTCCTGGTGGTCGATTCACCTACATCCTACAACGCCATTATAGGGAGAACCACGATCAACCCAAATAAGATTGTGGCCTCCACTGTCCACCAGAAGATGAAGTTCCCTACTCCGAACGGGATCGGAGAAGTGCTCGGAGATCAGCCTTCCTCGCGGCAATGTTATGTGAACTGTTTACGCAGGAAGAACCAAAGGGAGGCGCTCGCCATCGAGACAGAGGCCGATCCCCGCGAGGACTTGGCTCGACCAGCACCCATGGAGGAATTGGAGGAGGTCGAGATCGATGGTCCGGACAAAAAGGTGCGCATTGGGACCACCTTGAAAGAGGATCAGAAGGAGACCATGACCGCTCTCCTCAAGGAATTCAAAGAGCTCTTTGCCTGGCAGCCGAGCGACATGCCAGGAATCAGCACAGATATTATCTCGCATGAGCTCAGGATAGACCCCTCCATCAAGCCGATCGCCCAAAAGAGAAGATCGTTCGGAACTGATAAACGTTTGGCGATCAGGCAGGAAGTCGGCAGGTTGATTGAAGCTGACTTCGTCAGAGAGGTAAGATTCCAGAGCTGGGTAGCCAACCCAGTTTTGGTCAGGAAATCTAATGGCAAGTGGAGGATGTGCGTCGACTTCCGCGACTTAAACAAGGCTTGCCCCAAAGATTCATATCCCCTTCCAAGAATTGATCAGCTAGTCGATGCTACCTCGGGTCATGAGATGCTGAGCTTCATGGACGCCTATTCAGGCTACAACCAGATCAGAATGCATCCAGACGACGAGGCCCACACTGCTTTCTATGCTGACGGGGACATTCTATGCTACAAGGTGATGCCCTTTGGTCTCATCAATGCCGGGGCAACTTATCAGCGGATGGTGAACCGACTGTTCCAGGACATGCTGGGAAGGAACATGGAGGCCTACGTGGATGATATGCTCGTTAAATCCATCAAAGGCAATCCTCATACCACCGACCTCCGTGAAGCTTTTGAATGCATGAGGAGACACAGCGTTCGCCTGAACCCAGCAAAGTGCGCCTTTGGAGTCAAGTCCGGGAAGTTCCTGGGTTTTATGGTCAGCGAAAGGGGCATTGAAGCAAACCCGGAAAAGCTAAAGGCCATAGAAGAAATGAAGTCACCAACCTGCCATAAGGAAGTCCAATGCCTGAACGGCCGACTAGCTGCTCTTAACCGCTTCCTCTCCAAAGCAAGCGACAAGTCCCTCCCGTTCTTCAAAACCTTGAGGGCCAACCGTAAGTTCGAATGGACGCCAGACTGCGAGGAAGCATTCCAGTCCTTGAAAAGGCATATTCAAACACTCCCAGCTCTGGCAAAACCCGTTCCAGGCGAGCAGCTTTTCCTCTATTTAGGCATTAGCGATGTGGCAGCCGGTGCTGTTTTAATAAGGGAGGAGAATAATGTTCAGAGTCCAGTATATTTCATTAGCAAAATGTTCAACTCAGCAGAAATAAAATATGTCCAGATTGAGAAGTATCTCTATGCCTTAGTTATTGCTGCTCGGAAGCTGAGACCATACTTTCATGCGCACGACATCACGGTCCTCACCAATCAACCTCTCAAAAACTTCCTGATGAAGCCAGATTCTTCAGGAAGAATGGTCAAGTGGGCGATCGAGCTCAGCGAGTTCAGGATCAAATTTGCGCCAAAAACGGCCATCAAAGGTCAAGCACTAGCTGATTTCATAGTGGAAAGCACGAGTAACGGTCAAGCGGAGGCAGAAAACAGGCCAAGTCAGTCAGCAAACGACAATCAAATCTGGGAACTCTATACGGATGGGTCTTCATCAAAAGAAGGCTCGGGGGCAGGTTTAATTCTTATTCCTCCTGAGGGCGAGCCTCTGAAATACGCGATCGCCTTGACATTCCCGGCGACCAATAACGAAGCAGAATATGAGGCTCTTATCACTGGACTCAGACTGGCAAAAGGAATGGGTATAACAGCGCTTAAAGTAAAAAGTGATTCAGAACTTATTGTCAATCAGGTTAATGGCGCCTACGAGGCAAAGGGAGAAAAGATGAAGAAATATCTCGGCATCGCCAAAAAACTAGTTGTGGAAATCCCAAATTTCGCGATTGAGTTTATTCCTCGCCAAGAAAACCAGATGGCAGATTCTTTGAGTAAGCTAGCCTTCGGAGGGGCGACAATCCAGGATGTGCAATTTCTGGAAAAGGCCCTATGTTCAGTCCTTGAAAACAGAGCGGAGGTCTTCAACATTCAAGAACAGGTCACCTGGATGACCCCGTTCCAGAATTATTTGAAAGAAGGCATCCTCCCAGAGGACGAAGGCGAATCCACTAGGATTAGAAGACTCGCAGCCAGTTATCTAATCATCGATGGAGAACTCTATAGAAGAGGTTATTCGACGCCTTACTTGAGATGTGTTGCTCTACCCGAAACAGAAAAAGTTCTTCGAGAAGCTCATGAAGGGGCAGCGGCATGTCATGAAGGTGCTCGTTCACTAAGCAGGAAAATATTCAGACTGGGATATTACTGGCCGACCTTGGGAAAAGACGCAGCCGAATTAACACAGAAGTGTGAAATTTGCCAGCAGTTTGCACCACGATCGGGTCGACCATCGACATTATTATCCCCAATGGCGGGTGCCTGGCCCTTCGCTCAATGGGGAATCGATATATTGGGTCCTTTTCCCATTAGCACTGGTCAGCGTACTCACATTATAGTGGCGATCGACTACTTCACTAAGTGGGTAGAGGCGAAAGCTCTAGCTTCGACAACGGAATTCCAAGTTATCAAGTTCATGCAGGTCAACATATTCTCCAGGTTTGGTATTCCCAAAATACTCATCAGCGATAATGGTCCGCAATTCGTTGGAAAGGAATTGAAATGGCTCTGTGAAGAGTATCACATCGACCATCGCTTCAGTTCAGTACATCACCCTCAAACGAATGGGCAAGCTGAAGCAGCCAACAAGGTTGTCTTAGCAGGACTCAAGAAAAGGGTTCGAGCATTCAAAGGGAACTGGGCAGACGAACTGGAAAACGTATTATGGGCCATCAGAACAACGCCTAAGGCGGCCACAGGAAAAACGCCTTTCAGTTTAGTGTACGGATCAGAAGCAGTAGCACCAACTGAATTAGCAGTGCCTACCCACAGAGTCCTACACTTTAACGCGGAGGCAAATGAGATCGAGCGCAGAACTGACCTCGACTTGGCAGAGGAAAAGAGATGGCTCTCGGAAAAAACACAGGCAAAAATGCGCTTGGCGACCGCTCGGTATTTCAATAGAAAAGTTAGCGCTCGCCAATTTTTCGTGGGGGAGATGGTTATGAGAAGGAATGAATTTACAAGGCTGGACAGTAAAAACAAACTTTCAGCCAAATGGGAAGGACCATACAAAGTAGTAGAGATCGCCGCACCAGGATCCTACTATTTGGAAACCACCGAAGGCGAGAGGTTACCTCGTCCATTTAATTCAGAGCATTTAAGAAGATTTTATGCATAGCTTGTAATCAAACGGATTATGTCAATAAAAGAAAGCCATTCCTTCACAAAGCGTGTCCACTCGAAGCAAGCTGAAGCCAAAAAGCCCTGACGCCAAAGTCAGGCCTCAAAAGCCCTAGCAACAAAGCTAGGCCAAAAGCCCTAGCAACCAAGCTAGGCCAAAAGCCCTGACGCCAAAGTCAGGCCTCAAAAGCCCTAGCAACAAAGCTAGGCCAAAAAGCCCTAACAACAAAGTTAGGCCAAAAGCCCTAGCAACCAAGCTAGGCCAAAAGCCCTGACGCCAAAGTCAGGCCTCAAAAGCCCTAGCAACAAAGCTAGGCCAAAAAGCCCTAACAACAAAGTTAGGCCAAAAGCCCTAACAACAAAGTTAGGCCAAAAGCCCTAGCAACAAAGCTAGGCCAAAAAGCCCTGTCGCCAAAGACAGGCCAAAAGCCCTAACAACAAAGTTAGGCCAAAAGCCCTAGCAACCAAGCTAGGCCAAAAGCCCTGACGCCAAAGTCAGGCCTCAAAAGCCCTAGCAACAAAGCTAGGCCAAAAAGCCCTAACAACAAAGTTAGGCCAAAAGCCCTAACAACAAAGTTAGGCCAAAAGCCCTAGCAACAAAGCTAGGCCAAAAAGCCCTGTCGCCAAAGACAGGCCAAAAGCCCTAACAACAAAGTTAGGCCAAAAGCCCTAGCAACAAAGCTA
Source organism: Chamaenerion angustifolium (assembly GCA_946814005.1). Classification (NCBI taxonomy): domain Eukaryota; kingdom Viridiplantae; phylum Streptophyta; class Magnoliopsida; order Myrtales; family Onagraceae; genus Chamaenerion; species Chamaenerion angustifolium. The sequence continues at coordinate 31,972,874 of OX328268.1, forward strand.
GGCCAAAAAGCCCTGTCGCCAAAGACAGGCCAAAAGCCCTAACAACAAAGTTAGGCCAAAAAAGCCTTAGTAACAAAACTAGGCCACAAAAGCCCTAACAACAAAGTTAGGCCTCAAAAAACCTGACGCCAAGAGTCAGGCAAAGCCCTGACGCCAAAGTCAGGCCAAAAGACCTAGCAAAATGTTAGGCAAAATGAAAGCCCTGACGCCAAAGTCAGGCCAAAGAAAGTTTAGGCGATCACTATCGATGATAAAGCCTGACAAATTACAAATCCCTTGTTATTAGGCCAACACCTCAAAGGTTTAAACTTCAAAGAAGGTAATATCTCTTTGAACTTAGAAGTTTACGCTTTTAAGTGTCAAAAGTATTATCCTTAGAAAGTTTAGCTTATGATGGGTCTACGGCTTTAAGGGTCGACGACATTACAAAGCAAGAAAAAAGTGGAAAGTAATTATGAGTAAGATATTGGATAGCTAAATATGTTCGAAGTCGATTAAAGGCTCAAGAATATAAAAGCATTCAATAGAAAAATCCAAGTCTTCGACAGATAATTACAAACCAAAAACAGAAAATACAAAAATGGCTATCTAAAAAAGAAAAATACGGTCGCCAAGGAGTTAGGTACTTCAAGCTTTGGGGTTCTCGGGGGCAAAGACGCTCTGCTCGCCTTCGGGGGCAGAAGTATCGGGCTCGCCTTCAGGAGCAGCCTCCCCAGCAACAGAGGGCTGCGAAGGCTGACTCCGCAGAAAGGTCTTCAAGGAGGCAACTTCCCCAAGAGGAAAGTGGGGATCGACCGCCTGGACCTCCTCCACCAGGCCTTGAAGAAATTCGGCAATCGCCGACTTCATCACCTTCAAGGCCTGGTCCTCAAAGTCTTCGGAGGCCTTGAACTCCTCAATCACGGCATGGGGTGAAGGAACCGCTTTCAGCTGATCAGCCAGTCGGTTCTTTTCCTCCTCTAGGGCGACCCCCCTAGCTTCGGCAGCATTCCTCTGGGCCTCCGCGGCGACCCTAAGAGCGTCTGACTCGACCAACTGGGCACGAGCTTCCTTCAACTCGGCCTCCAGGCGAGCACGGACCGCCTCCCCTTCATCAAGGCACTGATGAAGGGCCTCAGCTTCATGAAGGAAGGCTGCAGCATCAGCCTCCCTCTTCTTGACATCAGCAAGGAGGCGCTGCTCCTTCCTGAAATACTCCTCCCGGGCGCCGTCCACCAAGGTGATTGCCATGTCAGCAGTCTTCTTGATGGCCTCCAACTGCCCGGGGGTGACCCCTGTGCTTCGGTATTGCTCCAGCTCGACAAGCAGTTCAGAGTGCTTGTCGGCGAGCTCGCCGAAAACGCGGCCGAGGATCACCTCTTCCCGAACGAGCTGACAACAAAAGCACAAGGAAAATGTCAAGTCATCAAAATGAAAAGGAATGACAAGGAGTAAATAATGGAAAGAGGGCGAAATCATACCAGGGCAACTCGTTCGAAGTGGGTCCGTAAGAACCCCTCGATCTGAGGAAGCTCCGTAGGGACAATCGAACGGTCCTTGGGAGGAATTATCCCATCAAGGAGCCGCATGCACATATCCGGGCTACCCCGTAGGCTCTTCTGGGCGGGGTACCCCTTCTTGGCAAGGTCCCCACAAGGGACCCAAGGCCTCCGAGAGTCCCCAACCTTAAAAGGCTGGAACAAGCTCGCCATGGAGCAGTACTCCTCGGCGGGAGCCCTCGAGGAGCTGGAAGCAGCAGGCCCCTTCTTTTGGGCCCCAGACTCCTTAGTAGGAGCCGTGGGCACTGAAGAGGCGGGAGGCGCCAAAGACAAGGCCTTCTCCTTAGCGGCGGAAGGGCCCTGAAGAGAGGGAGAAGGAGACGCCGTGTCCAAACCCTTCCCTTTGCTGGCAGAAAGGTCCTTAGGAGGGGAAGGAGAAGGATGTTGGTCGACATCAGGGTGCTCTTCACTCCTGACCTTCTTAGAAGGAGGAGGAGGAGGGTCCCGGGCCACGTCCGCCAAGGACTCCACTGCAAAGCAACAAGACAATAAGTCAGGAGTCAGAGAACCGCAGAATGTAAAAACATTAAATCAACAAAAGGCGAGGTAGTACCTGGTTGGCGAGGGCCAGTAGTGGCCGAAGGAAGCGTCTCCTCGGGCTTCCTCTTGGTCGAACGCCTAGAAGGAGGAGGGGGAGAGCTTAGCAGCACCTGGTCGGAGGACAATCCCGCCGATCCCTGGTCATCAAAGAGACCTATCAGTTTTTTGCTCTTGCTTACAACCTTCCCTACAAGTAATAAAACAAGGGAAGGGTTAGAAAATTACCCAATCATCAAAGATTGGTGTAGCTTGATGAATGCCCGCCATCTCAAGGGCATTCTCGGTAGTCTCCGCCACTGAGCGGATGGACTTGAACTGAGATGACCGATGCAGCCGATATAAATCGTCGATGGCATTCCGATCACTTCCGGACAATTCTTCGAAGGAGGGAGGAAAATCCTTGTCCGGAGCAAACAATTTCCAAGGTACGCCCCCCTTATACAAGAAGTAAAACTTCTTGTAATTGGAGTTAGTGGCCCGGAAATCATCGATCAGGCGGACATGGACGTTCCAAGCCCATCCTTGAGGGCCTCCCCACTCCGAAAACTTCGGCCAGCGGGATTGGAAGTGGTGAAAGTGGTTAGCCCCTGCTGCCAGCCGGAAGAAGCACCGGAACAGGGCCAGTGAATATACCCATTCCTGGCGTAAGCATAGGAACTTGAAGCCGACCCACATTCTGAGGGCATTCGGGACAAGCTGTGTGGGGTGAATCCCGTAAAACTGACACAAGGTCTGTAAATCCTCACAGAGAGGAAAACGCAACCCAGCATCGATCTGGGCCGCATAAATGTAAACCTCTCCATCGTGAGGAAAATGCAGACCTAGGCCAGGATACCTAGGAGCATCCTCCGCACTGAAGCCACCAAGCGCCACCATGGTCTTAAAGTAAGCCGGCTTCAGTTCGTTAGGCTTGATATCTACTCAGAATGATTCAAGTATGGCACAGCAAGTATAAAAACAAAGGAAAACAGAGGATATTGCCAAAATAGAGCAATAAAAGGGCGAAAGTTTACCTTTTGGGGAAAAAATAGGCGTGTTCAGCTCAGGGCCATCTACCACCACTGGGGTGGCCGCAGACCTTCCCACGTCAGGCTGTTTCCCCGCTGAGGAGGGCACAACTTCATCCCTAATGGTCAAGGGAACACCGACATTCTGAGGGGCGCTGGCTTTGTTAGCACCCTTGATGGCCATGTGTTTTATTCGCTGACTTCTGGGGGCCATGGAAATGGTCGAAATGAGAACTGAAGAGGATTGAAAGAGAAAGGGAAGGTTTGCAGCGAAGTTCTGAAAATCTGAAGGAGTGGATAAGCGTAAAAAACAAAATGCAGAAACTGACGTTTCCTATATAGACCAAAAGGGGAGTAACCGCCACGAGCAAATCGAAGCGACGCAGAGGAATAATTGCACCCTTTTGGAAAAAACCGAAGCAATGTCAGAATTCCAAGAGACAACGGTTGGCTGGTACAGACAGCTGTCAAGCTACCCTGGGTTTACGGAAAAGTAAATGTCAGGCGTGCCTCAAGTGACCGTTCGATTTCTGGACAACCGTGCAGTTATTAAATGCTAAAATTCCGCTAAGGAGACAAGGTGGTCGCCAACGCACTAATAAAGCTTTAGCAGAAATACCTCGGGTAGATAATGATCGCCTAACTAAGAAAGATAGACTTCCATAAGCCTGAGTCACCTCGAGTGGTCGCCAAAAGGGAATAAAAGGAAGGATATTCTTTCGGCTTTGAACAGAGAAGGAATCGCTCGCCAAATGAGCTCGAAGTGTCTCAAAGGCACTGAACCATTACCAAAGACGTCACTATCTAAAACCCTACCAGGAAATCAAGCTCGACTGAAGGAACTTCAATCAAGCTTCGGGGGCAAATGTTGGGTATCGATAGTGACGGCCCAGTAAGAAAAGGCCTCGAAGGCCCAATAACTATAGAGGGGGTAAACCCATGACATCCGAACCGGATCGGCCCAAGTACAAGCCAAACTTGGCCCACCATCGAGTAATCCAGAATCGAGCCCAAAGTCTATAGAGACGCCAAAGGCTCTCAGACTGCTCGCCATTCTCTACCAAGTCGCGACCTTCCACTGCTCGACATGGGAGTGCTCGCCCCGAAGAGAGCCTTGCCTCTCTCCTCTGGTCCCACTAAACCGTTAATAACAGAGTGGCCAAGATATCCCGCATATCCCGGTCACATATTCACTAAAGATTAGATTTGGTAACTGCAATATCTCGCAGTAACTGCCATATCCCACGATCCGAATCTTCAGCAACTCAATATACATTAAGATATTCAGTTGCCTTTATACGGTTCTATCTCTCTTACCCTATAAATATCCTTGCTTTACATACGTACTTGACGTTTTGAGTTTTATACACACATATACTCATTTAAGCATCGGAGAGGGACCCAGAGGCACCCCCTCTGTTGCGCTCCCCTACTTGCAGGTTCACCGGAGTTGGAGCTGAAGCGTCATCCCAACCTTGTCTGGTATTCAATTCACTGCCAGATCAGCATTCAGGATTTCACGATCCAACAGGTTGAACCCATACTAATGGACCCTCAATTGAGGGTTCAATTGGAATTCTAATCATCTAAGCCCAGATCGAGCTCATCTTTGTTGATTGATTCTCAATCGAGGGTTCATTGGCCTAAGTCCTCACCTAGACCAAGTTCCCACCCTCGGACGACTTGATCGGAGTGTGGTCCCAGACGAGGAATCTCTTCTTTGAGTCGTAATCGAGTCTCAATCGAGTCATAGCTCAATTGTAATATTAGTATAAGTTATTGAAGTTTATTTGTGACATTTTGTAAAATTATTCACTTGATTTTATGAAATTTGAAAATTATTTAATAAAACATTATTACAGAGCACAAACATAACTTAACATTTTGTAAATCACTTTAAAATCCTTCAAAGTCTCTCAAGATAGGTATTATACTCAAAATAAGTTACAAAACTCATATCATTTCTCTTTATATTATACTATAGAACTGACCGACATTTTGCGCAGAATATAAAAATATATTTGAGATATCATTATATAAATATAGTTTAATATAAAATTTAAATTATTATATTAATTAACAAAAATAAATCAAATGACTTTTTAATTATATTATTATATTGATACGATTAACTCAACTTACAAAATGAAAATATTTTTATTTTTGTGATTAATATAATATTATTCAATTTACTTTTATGTAAAACGTTTATTATTTATAGTATATTCATTGCATATATGTTAAATGCATTTAATAATATCACTATAAAAAAGGTTATTTATAAACATTTTATTTAATAATAATTGATTGTTTCTTATTTTTTATTTATTTATTTTCTTAGTTAAAAATATGTGAAATTTTTATACACAAACATAACTTAACAAATTATATATGCATATACACTATTTAGAATACTATTAGTTTGTTTTTTATATTTATAAAATGTTACTTCAAATATAATAATAATTGCTAAATAGCAATATTAAATAAATGTTTTACAAAATTTTATGAAAAGTATCGTTTTAATTTAATTTTATAATTATAAATACATAAATAAAAATCTAACATGTGTATAATTATTGTATTATAATTTTCTTTTCAAAATTTGTTTTCTCAACAAACATGATTGTGTACACATTTAGAACTTTTATTTAAAATTTGATTTCTTTTCTACCTTTAGTTTGCTTTAAATTTAAAAATCAAATAAATAGATATATATTTTAATTCTTGGAAAAAAATACATTTACTATCTATTTAGTTCAGTTTTTAATTAACTTAGTTACTATCGTGTATCCGTTTTTCCATTATAAATATTATGTACTTTCAACACTTAATTCATTTTTAAGTTAATTAAGCTAAACTATAAATATAAATTAGTCTTAAATATATATTAAATATGATTTATATATCATAAGTCTTCCTTATCATATATTTATTTCATTATTTTAAATGATGTGTTTTCATTCTTATTTATTTATTTAAACTCTTAATGTTTGTGTAATTTTCCAAAGTAAATTGTTAGGTGCAAAACTTGCAATTTACTATTGTTTGAAGGTAAAATTTAATTTGACATACTTATAAATGTAACATATTTTGAAATTGAATGTGGAATTATAGATTAATATTAGAATGTTCATGTGGATGTGAGAGAATAATGACATGGATGTAACTTATTTTGTTTACATTGACCAGTCAAATTAAATTATTATGACACTATGATAGAGAAAATTGTGTTCAAAGATTAGTTGTCAAAATTATGGGATACTTAGTTAAATTAATATATACTAGGTATCTCACCTGCGCTTTGCACATTAACTAAAATAATGAATTTAATTTATTTTTCATAGCATATTATAACTTTTATTCACTTTAGTCTTTAAATAAAAACTATATTTTTCTTCATAAAATAAGCATCATATGAAATATATTTAATGGAAAAACTAATTAAAAGTAGATAATCAATACATGAAATAAAAAATTAATAATTATAAAGTTAATTGTTCAATAAAAAAATAGGTATTTAGATTGAAAAAATAATCCCCGAAGTATTGGTTGACAATTAATTTAATAGGCAAATGTCATAATAAAATTATATTTAATGAAACTACTTATTTATTAATGGTAAAACTACACATATATATAAAAGAATTACACTGCATATTAATTATTATTATAATATAGTGATGAGTTAATAATGTTGTGATTATATATATATATATTATTAATCAATTATAAGTATTTTTAATATATATTTTTGTGTTGCTAAATGGTAGAATTTTTAGATTATTTAAAAAGTATATACTTTGAGAAATATTTTAATAATGAAAAAAAAAGAATAAAGAATATACTTAAAATTATATTATATTGTGATAATTTTAAGAATAATTTAAGACTTTTATCAAATATTTCATAAGTTTTTTTGGGTATGAACAGGTTCGGCCAAATCGGTTCAGAACAGGTACGGTAAATCGGCCAAAATCTGGAGCGGTAAATCGTACCGGATTTAAATTGTGGTAAATGTTCGGTTATGAACCGGTTCGAGGCCGAACCGATTCATGTCAAGCCCTACATATGGGAGTGTTGGACCAACCAAATTGAAGAAAAAAACTCACTTTGCTTACTTGTCAACATATTGTGTCACTTAGCCAAATTAATAGATATAGATATAGATTAGTAATTATGATTTTTCATCAAATATATTTTATGAAGTGAAATTTATATAATAATAAAATACATAATATTATATTTTATGAATATTAAGTGTGCACAAATTAAAATATAGATTAATTATGAATCATTTCATATAGGGTAAAATATGACTTTGCCCCATAAAGTTTACGTCGATTGTAAAATTTCATCTTAAAGTTTAAATTCCTCCCTAATGTTTGGAAATGATGATAAATACCTCCCTGTCAGATGCATTTTCAGGGGGAATTTTTTATTATTTCTAAATATTACGGGAAAATTTAAAATTTAAGGGGTAATTTTAAAATTAACGTAAATTTTAGAGGGCAATGTTGTATTTAACCCTTTCATATATTACATAATAGTATTATTTAATAAGACATACGTCACATGGCCGTCAACTTTTGATTTAGAAGTTTCTGTTGAACGTATTTGATGACGCTTTTGTTTTGGCCAAAAAAAATGTATTTGATGACGCCATTTACTTTATTAATATTTTTTTTTGGTCACTAATTTACATTATTAATAAAAGTCGTTTTTTTTCACGTGAGTCGCTGAGCGTATTTGATGACGCCATTTGAAAGTCGTTGAACGTTTTCTAATAAAATTTACAACATTTGCAGTTTCAGTTTATTACATATATTTATGGACTATGAGTAAACATTTTAAGTTGAATATATAATTATCTTTTATTTTAATGGAAGTTTGAAGTTTTTTTTTTCATAAATAAAATTAAAGGAATATTAAATTATACTAACAAATATGAATGAAAGGTGTCAATTTATACAACTAGATGCGCCATTATTTTTTATTGTAATGTATACAATCCTAAGTCGTGTTTGAGTGATAATTAAGTCGTGTTTGTTCAAATTAATGCAAGCCATTCATTAGCTTGAGCTTTTATGACATGTTTGGGGTTGCAGAATTGACAAAGAATATAGAAAACGAATTATGTATTCTGTTTTTTATTTCACGGAATTGGAATTCCACGGAATCAAAATTCTTAGAGAGTCGGGTAAATTTAAATCACTTGCAATATTTCTTCTATATTAAATACAATATCACCAACCCGACAAGCATGTTATGGGATGGACACACATAAAAATAGGAACAATATATATATTGTTCCAATAATTTCTATTCATTAATAAATTATTATGTTAGTGCTAGAACTTTTAAACTCAACAAATTGAGTACACACGTATATCTTTATCATTAAGAAAAATCATACATAAAAAATTATATTTGATATTTCATAACTAATATATATATATATAAAATTATTTTATGCATGTTATAAATTTAATATTTTCCTTCTTATAAAATATAATTTTAAAAAATATTTAACTTACTGTGCAAAACACGAACCATATATCGAATTTTTTCAAAAACTGTTTAGTTTAGAAAAAGTATTTGAAAAAGTGTATATCGAATTTTTTTTTTTAGAAAAGTATGTATACGCGCGACGCGCCTATTGAATAGGCGCACGCCAGGGGTGCGCCTATTGCCTAAATTTTTTTTTTTTTTTCGCAAAAACACCGGACACCGGTCTATCAGAAACCACGTTGATTTTAAGTCTGCTTATGGTTTTCCTCCTAAATAGAAATTGAGAGATAGTCTCACGCGTTGCTTCATCTCAGTATTCATAGGTCCAAACTCCAAATTTTCCAACTTGTTCTGAACAACAATGAAACAAAGTTGTTTATTCACAAGTTTCTGAATGAGACTTTTCTTCAGATACACTAGCTAGTTTGACATTTTCAGGAATTACTCCTGCAAAAGAGCTCTTTGGGGTTTCCACTGCCTTTTTCTTCGGCATCTGAAGACTCTTGATTTTCTGCATAGTGTACTCGTTGATTTTAAGTCTGCTTATGGTTTTCCTCCTAAATAGAAATTGAAGTCTTTCATCACAAACTACTCTCTTCTTCGTAGGGTGATTCAGTTTGTTGTCATTGATATACCGCGCTATAATTGCTCCAACATCTTGCTGAGAGATCTAATCATGCGTCTCTACACCAACCGATTTGAGAAACTCGATGAGATTACTCGATCCCCATCTAACAAATTCCATTTTTCTTGATTGGTACTTCCTTTTTCTGAACAACTTGTTCTGAACAACAATGAAACAAAGTTCATGTTGTTGGTAGATGATGTGTATTTATGTTGCTCCAAATATAAGCTCCGGAGCACGGTTATAACACGAAAAAATGTATGGTATGTTTGCCTCACACTTCACCTGAACATTCAACAAGAAAAATCGAACAGGGTATAGGCTAACTAACAGCTGCAACACATTAGAGGCAGGCATGCTAGAAAGGTCCTGCAGCTGCAATCTTCCGAATATCTTGTAAAGCTTCTCCAATGACTATAGCTTTTTATCTGAGTTCAAGCCTGCTTATGGTTTTCCTCCTAAATAGAAATTGAGAGATACTCTCTCCAGTAAAGAAGAAAGGAAGTTCTAAGAAGAAATGGTTTTCCTCCTGAAAATGTCAAACTGGCTAGTGTATTTGAAGAAAAGTCTCATTCAGAAACTTGTGAATAAACAACTTTATTTCAATGTTTGACCTCGCGGATGTTGTTCAGAACAAGTTGGAAAATTTAGGGCAGGAACCTAAAGTATTTAACTTCTGATAACTTCCTTTCTTCTTTATTGGAGAGACTATCTCTCAATTTCTATGTAGGAGGAAAACCGTATAAGCAGGCTCAAAATCAGATGTTTTTCAAAAAGTAAGCATATAGTAGGAAAAAAGCATACATGGAGGAATTTGGTGCGCGTAGAGGAATTTGGACTTGTGAATACTGGGATAAAGCAACGCGTGAGACAATCATCTCGGTGGTTTGTTAACAAATTGATTTTCTGTCCTCTTGATCCAAGACCCTTTTGTTAACAAATTGATCTTCTGTCCTCTTGATTCAAGACCCTTCCTAACCATTGGAAGGGGATCAGTTTTCTTCTGTCCTCACCGTACGACAGAAGATATTCGGAAGATTCAGAATCTTGTGAATAAACAATTTTGCTTCATTGTTGTTCAGAACAAGTTGGAAAATTTAGGACAGGAACCTAAAGTAACCCCAAAGAGCTCTTTTGCAGGAGTAATTCCTGAAAATGTCAAACTAGCTAGTGTATCTGAAGAAAAGTCTCATTCAGAAACTTGTGAATAAACAACTTTGTTTCATTGTTGTTCAGAACAAGTTGGAAAATTTGGAGGAAAACCTGTGAATACTGAGATAAAGCAACGCGTGAGACTATCTCTCAATTTCTATTTAGGAGGAAAACCATAAGCAGACTTAAAATCAACGTGGTTTCTGATAGACCGGTGTTTTTGCGAAAAAAAAAAAAAAAATTTAGGCAATAGGCGCACCCCTGGCGTGCGCCTATTGCAGTAGGCGCACCCCTGGGATGCGCCTATTGAATAGGCGCATCCCTAGGACGCGCCTATTGAATAGGCGCATCCCTAGGACGCGCCTATACATACTTTTTTAAAAAAAAAATTTCGATATACACTTTTTCAAATATTTTTTCAAAAGTGAACAGTTTTTGAAAAAACTCCCATATATCTAGTAAATGAATAAAGGATATGGAAAACTTTTGAACAAACGAGCAAATTGGCGGTCATTCAATTTTGACCCTGGACCAACTCTTCAATGTAAAAAAATTGTAAATTCTATTTTTAAAAGAAAAAAAAAAGATCGAAAATGATGAAGATGAATAAGATACATATAAAAGGTGATAAAAGTTTGAAAATAGTAAAAAAAACAAAAACTCAAAAGATTTTAAACGATAGAACATTTTTTAAATATTTTTTTAGAATGATTGTAATGTGTATTTTCATTAATCATCCATTCAAAATTCACTTAAATAATGTTTAATTTTACAAAATTAACTTAATATTTTTTAAAATATCACAACCTTACTACTTTACACTAATTTTTTATAATTGAACCTCTATCGAGATAAGATTGCTCAATGGTAGGGACCTAGTTTGAGTGAGGACTCAGGTAATGGAATTCCCGATTTGGTGACCTAGTTTGAGTGGGTTGAACCCAGACTAAGGGACCCTTAATTGAGGGTTCAATTGGAGCTCTAATCATCTAGGCCCGGATCGAGCTCATCTTTGTTGATTGATCCTCAATCGAGGGTTCCTTGGCCTAAGTCCTCACCTAGACCAAGTTCCCACCCTCGGACGACTTGACCAGAGTGTGGCCCCAGACGAGGAATCCCTTCATTGAGTCCTAATCGAGTCTCGATCGAGTCATAGCTCAATTGCAGTATTAGTATAAGTTATTGAAGTTTATTTGTGACATTTTGTAAAAGTAGTCAGTTAATTTTATGAAATTTGAAAATTATTTTATGGAGTTCATGATCCAACCGAAAACCACAGCATTACATTTTTCCCAAAGATGATGAAATGCTGGTTCAAAATTTTCGTGCATATAAGAATCGGTAACAAAGCCTAACTTGTTTGTGCCTACCAAGGTAAAACGCATATCACGACTCCACATGACATAATTTTCAGAACCAGTCAAAATGATAGAAATCATACTCAATCCAGGATTGTCATTAGCATGTAAGAAGGGAGGGTGATACGAATCTACCGTTGCCATGGCATCATGGTCTATACCGTTGGTGGCAAATTCCTCTGCCTCCTTGATCGGTCTTTGTTCAATCATCGTGGAATCGAAGGAAAATCAGCTAAGAACTGAATCGGTTCCACAGAACCCCAAGAGTACAATTGAAAAAACCAAGACACACAACTGATTGCTAAAGAAACGCAACCGATCGTTGAACACAACAAGAAGAATCGAGAGAATCACTGGAACAACTCACAATAGGGTAGGAATCGCAGCGGAAGACTAGTATCGAGTGAAAAAGGGAAGGAAAAGTACCCCTTCACGACTCTTATACCATATTAAACTTGGGAGAATCGGGCAAACCCTAACCCTGGTAGAGCGCACAAAGACTTTGGGGGATCACTAGAGCAATTCCTTCATTTGGCTGCTCTTCACCGTTAAATAATAAAACTTAGGAAAACTAATATCTGATAACATCCTGAAGATTCCAGAAGAGTAAAGAACATCCGAGAGAAATCAAGAGATAACAAACCGGAAGTAATAAAAGGATAACAAAACTGAAAAATAACAAGAGAACCACTGAAGACTTTCAACTTGACTTTTCCATATTCTTAACAGATAGGTACATATATTAGCTTAATTGTGTATATACTATTACTTAATTCTTACTTATCATAATCAGACCGACTATCGAAATAGTTTGATCATTGATTTATCCGTCGGTCCACCTTCTCCCTCTACCTTCAGCTTCCCTTAATTCCCTTCCTCTGCCTTCTTTCCCCCTTTCTATATCTCTACGGACACGGGTTTGTGCCGTGGATTATGCTCATGGTGAATGGAACCTCAGAATATCCACCTCCACATTGACCACGCGAATGGTGAGTCCATGCTTGGAAAATGTTGAAGATAATTATTTGTTAGGATAATTTTATCTACATAAATATTATATAAGATTTGTTGCTATTCTTAAGGATATTTTTTTTTATCTCCTCGTACTATATATAGAGAGCTCAAAATTTATATTCCATAAGTCGATCGAATAATAATTAATTACTCCATTATATGATTAGGTCATATGGACGATCGTTATCATTTATCTCCCTACACTCTTTCCTTGTACAATAACTTATACATGGTATCAAAGTTTAAATGGTTTAAGCGTCAACAAAATCCTTGAACCCATGCGAGGGAGAGCAGAAATCTAGATTTCTCAATATCACTAAAGCAACAAAAAAACATCGAATTTTTGAATTTCATTGCAGTTCGCCACATCCATCCATCACTGAATCAATAAAAAAAGCTTAATTTTAGATTTTGACTTTGAAGTTTTCATATGGAACTCTGAATTCCACAAAGACAAGAATTAAGTCATTGAATTAGATCATGCAAAAGTCAGTTTTCATATGGGTTGAATCTCACAAAGAGATAGATTAAATCCTTGAATTAGGTTATGAAGACGAAGGCAATGTCCATAACTAAGGCGTGAAGACCACGACATCAAAGAAAATTGACCATTTCGTTGTGCTTGTAAACAACTGATTTAGGCTTGGGGTCAAAATGTTGTACGCGAGGAACCGAGCCGAGACAAATCGAGATAGAACCCCCCACCCCCCAAAAATATTATTAATAGGAAAATAAAAAAAATCTTACGTTTACTAAAAAAAGAAGGAAAATTCAGTTTTTTTTTTTATAAAAAAACAAAAACAAATGTAGTATTATATGTATATATATATATATATATATATATATATATATAAACTATAGTGGTGTTTTATTATAAAATAATTATAGTGGCGTTTTATTATAATTATAGTGGAGTTTTATTATAATATAATTATAGTGGTATTTATATATTATTTCTTTATAATGAAAAATAGAAAAACTACTATAAATAGAAGAAGAGCTCTGTGCGAACGAGGTGAGGGAAGAAGAAAAGAAAGAAGAGGGAAAATATTGAATGATAGTGAAAAACAGATTGAAGAGAGATAAGTGGAAAAAATATTAGTGATTATCGATTTCGGTTTCTCGTACGATATTTTAAACTCCAAATGATTTAGGTATATTTCCCTCATATTCAATATTGTATTTGTATTTTATAATATGAATGAAATTGAAGTGGTATATGTTGGATCTTGATTTCCTGAATGCTGACTTGGCAGTGAATCGAATGCCAATGGAAGGATGAAGATTGCTCTCGCCTTAGCTCCGGTGAACCTGCAGGAAGGGAATCGCAACAGAGGAGGTGTCTCTGGGTCCCTCTCCGATGCTTAAATGAGTATATGTGCATGTAAAACTCAAAACATAACTGAATGTATGTAAAGCAAAGGTATTTATAGAGCAAGAAGACCAAACCGTAAAAGGCAACAGCATATCTTAATGAATACTGTGTTGGTGAAGATTAGGATAGCAGATATTACGGTTATGGCGTAATATTTCAGTTACCATATGTAATCTTTAGAGAATATGTGCCCGAGATATGCGGGATATCGTGGTCATATCTTTAGTGACGGTTGGTGGAACCAGAGAAGAGAGATAGGGCTCTCTTTGGGCGAGCACTCCTATGGCGAGCAGTAGGAGTTCGCGACTCGGGTTAATAGCGACCAGTGATGGAGCCTTTGGCGTCCACTTTAGCTTGAGCTCGATACTGGGCCACTTCACGAGGGTCAGATCGACCTTAACATGGGCTGGTCCGGTTCGAATGACATGAGTTTCACCCCCTTCATAGTTATTGGGCCTCTGGAGCCTTTTCCTTATTGGGTTGTCACTATCAATACCTAACATTTGCCCCCGAAGCTTGAGTGAAGTTTATTCGGTCGAGCTTGATTCTTTGATAGGTTTTGAGATAGTGACACCTGGACTGGATCTTTTTTTTTTTTTTTGTTATTTGCACTTTTTTGAACACTTTATGCTCCTTGGAGATCAATCGATTGGTCGTTTAGAGTTTATGGAATATTCGATCCTTTATTCCTTATTGACGAGCACTTGGAGTTGCCAGGATTTATGGATGTTTTATTCCCCACTCTTTGGCGAACACTGCATGTGAAAGGGTTTTCCAGAAAGGCTTAGCAAAGCTTTGGCGATCACTTTATCTGTATAGGGTCTTGAGCATTTAATGGCTGCACAGTCATCCAGAAGTCGAACGGACATTTGAGGCACACTTGTCGTTTATTCTCCCGTAACCCTAGGGTTGTATAACAGTTTCTGTACTGGCCGACCGTTTGTCTCCCCGAGGCGACCATTCAGACATTGGACCTTCTTATGGCAAGTCGGCGACTTCATTTCTTCAATGACCTTAATCTTTTCCGAGTTCGCCTCAATTCCTCGCTCACTTACCATGAATCCCAGAAATTTACCAGACTTGACTCCAAACGCACACTTTGCTGGGTTCAGGCGAACACTGTGCCACCTCATGCATTCGAAAGCTTCTCGAAGGTCCGTTGTGTGAGGACTTCCCTTGATCGTTTTGATAAGAATGTCGTCCATATAAGCCTCCATATTTCGCCCCAGCATGTCTTGAAACAGGCGGTTTACCTTCTCCGCAGATAGGTCGCCCCGACATTGATTAGACCAAAGGTCATCACTTTGTAGCAAAGAATGTCCCCGTCTGCATAAAAAGCTGTATGGGCCTCGTTGTCTGGGTGCATCCGGATCTGGTTGTAGCCTGAATAGGCATCCATGAAGCTCAGCATCTCATGACCAGAGGTTGCATCGACCAACTGATCAATTCGGGGAAGAGAGTAGGAATTCTTCGGGCAAGCTATGTTCAGGTCACGAAAGTCAACACACATCCTCCACTGGCCATTCGACTTTTTGACAAGAACTGGGTTGGTGACCCAACTCTGAAATCTCACTTCCCTGACAAAATCGGCCTCGATCAGCCTGCCAACTTCTTGTTTGATCGCCAAACGCTTTTTTGACCCGAATGATCTCCTTTTCTAAGCGATTAGCTTGATGGAGGGATCTATCCTCAGCTCGTGAGAGATGATGTCAGTTCTAATACCCGACATGTCGCTCGGTTTCCAGGCAAAAAGCTCCTTGAATTCCTTGAGGAGTGCAGTCATGGCCTGCTTCTAGTCATCGTTCAAGGTGGTTCCAATGCACACCTTCTTGTCTGGACCATCGATCTCAACCTCCACTAACTCCTACATAGGTGCCGGTCGAGCCAAATCCTCACGAGGGTCAGCCTCTGTCTCGATGGTGAGGGCTTCCCTCTGATTTTTCCTGTGCATGCAGTTCATGTAGCATTATCGCGAGGAAGGCTGATCGCCAAGTACTTCTCAAATCCCATTGGGTGTGGGGAACTTCATTTTTTGGTGTACTGTGGAGGCCACAATCTTATTGGGATTGATCGTGGTCCTCCCCAGGATGGCGTTGTACGATGTAGGTGAGTCGACCACCAGGAAGGTGACCGACACCTTGATGCTCTTCCATCCTTAGCCCAGAATCACAGGCAGGGTTATTGCCCTCAGCGGATAAGTCGTTCTCCCAGCGAAACCGATCAATGGAAAATCGACCCTCTTCAGGTCGCGCTTGGATTTTCCCATCTTCTCAAAAGCGTCCAAGAACAGAATATCTGTCGAGCTCCCTCCATCGATCAAAATTCTCTTTACGTCACAATCGTCGACATCGGCTGTGATAACCAGGGCATCATTGTGAGGGGTGATGACATGTGCCAAGTCATCTTCGGAGAATGAAATGACAATGTCCTCTTCAGGCCGAGGTCGTTTTCCTAGCTGGACCGCTGTAGAAATCTGAGTTGCATAGACCACCCTTGCATGTGACCCTCCGCCTCCGGCACCAAACCCTCCAGCAATTAGTTTGACTACCCTCCTACTCTGGGACGGGCCAGATTGCTCAGGCAGAGCTGGCGAGTGGTTTCGCGTGGTGGCGTTCGACTCCTATCTCGTCCCGCCACAAACTCTTTCAACATTCCCCCCTGAATCAACTTCTCAATGTTTCGCTTGAGAATACGGCAATCATCAGTCTTATGGCCCTTGCATTTGTGATATCTGCAATATCTCTCAGTGTATTTCCCCATGGGCTAACCACTCCTTCAAGGCATTGGTGGCCTTTCCAGAGACTTTCTTTCCATCTCGACTAGTACCGCAGAGATCTGCTTGTTTAAGGGCGTAAAATACTCGGGGACCTCTGGATTTCTAGGTCCTGGGTTCTCTGTTCGAGGCTTGCTGTCTTGACCTTTCTTATCCTTCTTTTCCTTCTTACCATCGCGTCGGGGCTTAGGAACCGCCCTTAGGGAGGTCGTCAGGAAATTGGCCTCGACGTTCGCCCTCTCAAGGTCTATGAAACCTTTCGCCCTACTGCCAGTTCCTCCATAGTTTCAATCTTCTGCACGTGGTATCTGTTGAACAGCTTTCTCCTGCACTGTTGGTAACTGCCCTCGGTAGAAGGCTCGAATAATCTCCTGATCTGCGACTCAGCGATCTATCTCTATGACGTTTTTATGAAAACGTCCATAAAAGTCGGCCAGTGACTCCCCTGGTTGTTGTTTGACTGCATCTAAGGTGACCACACTCTTCATAAGTTGGCGCTCGCCCATGTATCTTTTCAGGAACTTGTTTTTCAGCTCTGACCAAGTCCCTATTGATTTTGCAGGGAGGCCGAAGAACCAGGACGACGTCGAGCCCGAAAAGGTCGACAGAAATAATAAATCCAAGTGATTCAGATCATTTGACTTACCCAACAGTGAGGCCTCATGCTTGTTGACATGGATAATGGGATCGCCTCCACCACTGTATTCGGGGATGGCCCTAGCGACGAAATCCTTTGGGATTTTGATGGCGACCAGTTCGGTGGTGAAGGGATGAGTTGATCGCTCCCTGAAGGGAGCTGCGACTGTCGTTCGCCTTTCCTGGAGCCTCTTGCTGATAAGCTCCTCCACCCGATCAAGAGTGCAATGGTTTGGCTGCCCTCCATTCGGTATGGCACTGTATGGGTTGACAGAATAGGTGGCCGCCGACAGCTCAGCGGACGCCGGGGGTAGGGACTGGTGTCGCGATGTCATCTCCTGATCTTCCTGGGGGTTGTGGTGCCCGAATTTTCAGTTTCTGCTGGTCTGGGCCCTGCGGCTGCGGGGCGAGAGTTTTCCTGAGGAGCAGGGACTTGTCTGCGTGCCTGCCCTAAGATGGTCTCCAGGAGTGCTATCATCTCCGGGGTCAGCTGGATGGGTGGTTTGCGGTGCTGGAGTCTCGGTGGTGTTGAGAACGGGAGCCGACGTGTTCTCGAGCCAACGTGTTCTCGAGCCGACCTCGGGGGGACGACATTGGGAGCTGCTTGGCTAGCAGGTTCTTGATGGAGCGACGAAGCTGCTGCAGAATCAGAGTTGTCAGAGGACTGCTCATTGGTCTGGTTCTGGCGATTGCTTTTGGATTGCGTTTGCATGGTTGTATTACTCGTTTCCCACAGACGGCGCCAAATGTTGGATCTTGATTTCCTGAATGCTGACTTGGCAGTGAATCAAATGCCAATGGAAGGATGAAGATTGCTCTCGTCTTAGCTCCGGTGAACCTGCAGGAAGGGGATCGCAACAGAGGGGGTGTCTCTGTGTCCTTCTTTGAAGCTTAGATGAGTATATGTGTGTGTAAAACTCAAAATGTAACTGAATGTATGTAAATCAAAGGTATTTAGAGATTAAGAAGACCAAACCGTAAAAGGTAACAACATATCATAATGAATATTGTAGTAATATTGCAGATATTACGGTTATGGCGTAATATTGCAGTTACCATATGTAATCTTTAGAGAATATGTGCCTGAGATATGCGGGATATCGTGGCCATATCTTTAGTGACGGTTGGCGGGACCAGAGAAGAGAGATAGAAGTCCTATGGCGAGCAGTAGGAGTCCGCGACTCGGGTTAATGGCGACCAGTGATGGAGCATTTGGCGTCCACTTTAGTTTGGGATCGGTACTGAGCCACATCACGAGGGCAAGATCGACCTTAACATGGGTCGGTCTGGTTCGAATGACATGGGTTTCACCCCTTTCATAGTTATTGTGCCTCTGGGGTCTTTTCCTTATTGGGTTGTCACTATAAATACCCAACAGTATATACATATATTATATATCTATGTAATACTATATTTATATATGTATATGTATAAATATATATATATATATATATTATGTATATGTGATACTATATATATGAAATAAAAAAAATATTTTCAAAACTGACTTAGGTCATTTCTAAACTTTGAAGAACGTTACAACTCGGTACTTGGACTCTCGGGTCATTCTGGGAATTTATCGAGTGTGATAAACCAAACCAGAAAAGTTTTTGGGCAATTTATGCATTTTTTAAAACATTTTTCAATTCAGCTTGATTTGTTTAATAATTACATTTTGTTCCCTGAACCTTTCTGGACATCCCATCACTTATCAAACTGTTACAAATAAGTTCAGAATAATTTTCGTGTTATTTTGGAACTTTACCAAGTGTTACAAATAAGTGCAGAATAGTTTGGGGTCAATTTTGTAATTAAAAAAAATATTTTCAGTTCACTTATAATGTTTAAATAATTATGTTTTGTTCCCTAAACTTTTTTGGACATCTCATGACTTCTCAAAATGTTAGAAATTGGTCCAACGTGCTTAATATCTTCAAAATCATTCGTGTATTTTGGACACGTTTAAAAGGGTTCCAAGGTTAAACCACATTTTTTTTCCATGAACGATTAATTTTATTCTCTCTTGTTTATTTATTTGAAATTAAATCATAAATTAATAATAAAAAATGATTGTACATGATTTGTTTAACTTAAAGAAAATGCATATAATCTCTTCGGCCTAGCATGATCAAAACGGGTGAATTAGACAATTCAGGTAAATCGGTGAAAACAAAATTTAAAAGCAAACTAAGTACTGAAAGGGCGGATTATGAGATCGCGAGCTCATAAGACGTAATCAAACCCCCGAACTCAATTCTCTGGACGTAGACTTTTCCAAGCACTAGGATGTTAACACTATGGGTGTCAAAAATTGACCCAACCCATGGGTGACCCGCCCACAGGTCGTGTTTGGGTCAGACGTTTTGACCCACGAGTCATTTTGACACGACCCATGGATGACTCGTGAAAACACGGGTTAGGTTTGGGTCAATAGTCTTGACCCATGGGTCAACCGATGACCTGTCCCCAATTGTATATTATATTAAATATATATAATTTTGACCCATAGGTCAGTTTATTTCTGGGCTTTTATGTACTGGTGGGTCGAACGAGCCAGACTGACCCGTGGGCAATGGAGGTCGAACGGGTCAGTCTGACCCAAGCCTTACTATTCCTGACGGGTCAGGTTTGGGTTTTAAAAACTAACCCATACGATTACACGGGTCAGGTTTGGGTCAGAGGGTCCCTAACACGACCCAAGACCGACACGACCTCGACCCATGAACCTTATTGACACCCCTAGTTAACACCATGTATCCTAAGCAAAATTTAGGATTCCGATTATCCTTTAATTAATCGGTGCGACTCTTTCATTTTTTCGGTCCGGTTGATGACCCCGCTCGACCGGATCCGTTGCTCGCCAAGACCCGACATTTTCGAGAGAACAAAATAAAAAAAATACTTTTTAGAAAGGGTTGGGGAAAGTCGGATCTGACGTCTGACAATTTAGCGACTCTATTGGGGACCTCTTTTAGACGGTTTAAGCTTTGTCATGTTTGCTTTGTCATATTATATTTTTCCCTATCCGTATTGAGTGTTTGCTCATGCTTGCAACTCTAAATTTTGTCTGAAAAGCGATGTAAATGTAATAATTCGAAATGATTTAAATTCCCATTTTGCATACACCACACTAGTTACCATTGCCCGCTCAGACCGGAAACACATTAAGAGCTTAGGGAGTTTAGTAGGGGAATGCGCCCAGAGCGGTTTGGACCATCGACACGCACCCAAACAACTCAACTCGATGATCGGAATGGGCCAGTGATCCTCTTTAGGGGGTGAGGTTCCGCTGGTTCAGATGACCTAAAAATTCCATCCATTTAGAACAAAGCTCCACACTGTGTTTAATCTTTACCAGTTTTGTGTGTATTTCCAATTTTGGAGCCAACTGATGTAAATGGGAATTCGACCCAAGTTTTGGATACGAGATTGACCCACAATTCATGAAGATGATTCAGCCCAACTGTTGTGAATTAGAAGTCAACCCAACAAATGTAGATGGAAGATTCAACCAATTATATATATGTGTTTTGTTTTGGCCCTAGATCATGACATGTATAGGATTAAGCATTTTGTATTATATATTTCAGACTTCTGTAAATGTAATACAAACCTTACTAATGAAATTTATATTCTCCCACTTGCATTGCATTTAAATAAAAAAAAATGTAAATTTTGTTCATCCTGTCTTATATCCTTAGGATGTTTCACGCACCATCTTTGGTAAGGATGAAGCAAACAAATCATTGCCCTCACATTAAGGCCATACAACCCCTACGGTAAAAAAAAATGCTCGAACATGGAAAGCCATGACAAAAGGGAACCAGAAATACGTGAACAAGAAGATTGACGAGGTTCACGAGCACGCAAACTACAAAGTCAACTAGGCTATCTTTGGCGCCATGTCTAACTTCTAGAATGTGGAAAGCGCTGTCTTCGTGATTAACAACAACGGAACACGTTCACGAGTTCCATTCGGCACACACAAGTCTGTTTTTCGACCCATAGGAGATAATCGGGGATATGCCTGAACAACCAATGTCATTCTAGCAATGTCGGGGCACGTAACTAAGTTGAATGACACCCTTGAACAGTTCATGAGAAGAAACAAACAACAAATGCACGAGTTTTTTCAAAATCTGTTTATTTTAGAAAAAAAATTTGAAAAAGTGAATATCCAAATTTTTTTTTTAGCAAAGTGTCTATAGGCGCGGGAACCCGGGGACGCGCCTATTCCATAGGCGCACGTGTCAGGTCGCGCCTATGCATAGGCGCGACCTGGGGACGCGCCTATGGCGTATTAGGGTTCTTTTTAAAGAACCCTAATCTTCGTTCTCGGCCGCCAGCTCCTCTCCCACGCTCCCGCCTCCTCTCCGACGCCAGCTCCCGCCTCCTCTCCGACGCCAGCTCCAACTCCAGCCTCGCCGTCTACAGCTCGGTCCTCGCCCCGCCGTCTCCAGCTCCATTCCTCCTCCCGTTCAGCTCCAGTCCTCCTCCTACAGCTCGGTCCTCGCCCTCGCCCCGCTCGGTCCTTCCGACGTCGCCTCGCCTCCGCAGCAGCCACCTCGCCTCGCCTCCGCACCCAAGCCTCCAGATCAGACGTCCGCAGCAGCAGCCGCCTCGCCTCCTCCGCAGCAGCCTCCTCGCCTCCTCCGCAGCAGCCTCCTCCATCTCGGCGGTAACAATTTTTTTTTTTAATAATTTTTTTTTTATATAAATTTATGATTATTAATATTTATTGTTATGCTAATTAGTCATATTAAATTAAAATAGTAAAATTATAGTGCTAATTAGATCATGATTAGTAAAAAAATTGTGCCCAAATAATTAATTGTTATAAATAAAAAATTTATACTGTTTAATTGTACAGTTATCATGCAGCCGCGCGTAGTTATGTCAACTTTGTCGCACGGTACCAACGTGATAGATGTTGGTCCTTTAGATCCATCGGTCCTTTGGGGTCAAGCTAATCATCGTTCGTCGGATCTGAGCGATAATCAACAAATAACGTTTCGCTGTTTAAAAGGCGAAGGAAATCTAATTTCCGAAAATGCACAAGCGATTGTGCAAGCTGTTGGTTTATGGGATGTGGTTGTTATGTCACATCCCAAACTCGATCCAAAATTACTGACATCATTGTGCGAGCGATGGCGGCCGGAGACACATACATTTCATCTGAGACATGGGGAGATGACGATCACGCTTGAGGACGTAGCCGTGATTCTTGGACTTCGTATACACGGAGATCCAGTAACAGATGATTATGCAGCTGAGGAAGACATGGATGCTGCAGGTCTTGAATTATTAGGTCTGAACTTACAAGGTCGTAAAGATTTTGTTAAGTTGACTACGTTACGACAACATCTGTTTCATCCTCATCTTACCGCCGAACAACAAGCGAGGACATTTATCCTCATGATACTTGGTGGTGTGTTGTTTACAACAACAAAGAAAGACAAGGTGTCTTTAATCTACTTACCCCTACTGAGGGATTTAGAGAGAGCAAGTCATTACAGTTGGGGTTCAGCTGTTTTGGCGGCTACATACCGGGGATTGTGTGATGCCTCGGAGCTCCAGGGTGAAGTTCCTGGTGGAGAGATGCATCCCTTAGGATACAGGTTGATTTTATTTTTTTTGGATTGATTGTGACAAACATCTGTATTCGTTATTTTACTGAAATCTAAATGGTGAATATTTTTCTTAATAGGTGGGCATTTCTCAAAAGATCGTTCAGTCACCAAATTCGAACTACGAATTTGGTGTACTATAGGGATGACTTGGAGTCTCAGTCAGCTGATCAGGTACCATGTTTTAGGTTATTTTTCTTATCTACGTTTCGAATAATATTAACACTACGTTGTGATTGCGAAAAACTTTCAATATTAGGTGACATGGGTGCCGTACAGTCCCTTTAGGTTGGCTACTGCACCCCCTGTCTGTCGTGACCACCCCGAGTTATTCCGAGCGAAGGTGCCACTTATCTATTTTAATGTGGTCGAGTGGCACCGTCCAGATAGAGTTATGCGGCAATTTGGACTGCAGCAGCACATTCCAGAGATAACACCTGCTGAGGTTCAAGATCATGCGCGACTGCATAAGATAACACGTAAAGGTGCGCAGGGGGAGCGTCGTTGGACGGCAATGCATCAAAATATGATTGCATTATGGAACAACCGTGTACCGTTTGTGAGGCGGGAAGACCAACCGGTGGTGAACGTCTCGCAATACATGGCATGGTATCGGCAAATAACCCGACGATTCATTACGACTCCATTTGCCGAAGCTAGTACGCCTCATCATCCAAGAGCTCCGTTTGTCCCTCACGGGGGACAAGTAGAGACAGTGGTAAGTACCCACGTAGTCCTTATTTCTGTCTATCATTGTTGTTAATAATTGACAATTCATTGTTTTTAATCCTTTAATATCATTGTTGTTAATATTGCAGATGGGATACATGTCTAGAGGCATTCACCTTGCACGGAAAGCTGCGAGAGGTACCCTCAAGTTCACCAAAAAAAATTTCAAATTACTGGGCGAAGCTTACTTAGAAAATTGTCGGTCGTCTTACGATGCAATCGGTCAACTACCTGTGTACGCCGAACACATCCGACAGTCAGATGAATTAACTGATCGTGAGCTGAGGGTACTTCACGGAGGACGTGTTCGAGGAGCACCCGGGCGTGGACGTGGGAACATCGGGGAAGCCTCCTCAAGTCGAGGGCCTGGGGGACCGGCACGTAAATTTAGGGCTGTTGAACAATTGGAGTACACCGAAGAGGAAGAGGAAGATGAAGGTGAATATGATAGTGAATTTGACTGTTCCGACTAGTTTAGTGTTGCATTAAGTAATATTGGACCGTATTACAACATATTGTTATTAACTGCGTGTAAGAACTATTGCATTCATCTTCTATATTATTTAGCTATTTGTCCTAATTTTTGTAGATTTTTTTGGCAACCTTCAAAAATTGACATTTCTTACCGACAACCCATTTAACCCCCCTAAAACGATGGTCTAGAGAAGATGCTAATTTTTTTACTTTTTTATTATTTTCCTAAAATTTTACCGGACACAAATACTGACATAAAAAGAGTAATGCCACTGGTTACATGAAGTTCCGACATGTACATTTTTCTTAAAAATTACAACATCTTCTACGTACGATATACTACATATTACAACATATTGTTATTACAACATTTTTCTTCCGACGCCTAATGTGGAGATTTACATGTCTTCCGGTTGTGTCCACTTCCACCGCATTTGGAGCAGTTGTTTCTCTTGGGCAAACCTTCCCTAGCGTCCATCTCGTTATGGATACGGCTGGATTTTCTTCTACCACGCTTTGTCCTCCACCTTTCCGGATCATGAGTGTACGTCGGAACGTCAAACTGTGGCCAGCAGTAATCGTCCGGTACTGGTTGAAAACATGGTGAGTATGCTGCCAGACGTGCCTGGTTCGAATATAGCGGATCAACGTGAGGAGCCCATTGCATCCCTGCCTTAGTGAGAGCTGCCATTCCATGTGCACACGGGTGATGATATATTTGCCATAACCCACACTCACATGTTTGCTCAACCACGTTAACCGTATAATTCCCTGGAGTGGTCCAACCGACACCTTGTACAAATCTACCAATATCACGGACTTGGAAAACACCGTGTTCTCGACTGAACTGGGCCACTTGCATCCTGCCAAGCTGTTTCTGTGCGCGAGCAATGGTCTTTTGGACAACGTCCGACCACACCTTCGACTCCTCAATGGCAACCATTGCTTCGTGTCGACGCGTGAAGAAGTACGTATTGGACCTCCAATAAGTTAGTTTCACTAACTCAGTCAACGGCAATGCCCTTGCGCCTTTCAAAACGCCGTTAAACACTTCAACCAAGTTGGTGGTCATGTTTCCATACCGCGCTCCTCCATCATACGCTAAAGCCCATCTATCGAGGGGTATGTTGGATATCCAGTCCTTGTACTTTCCATCATGGATCGCCAATAGATTAGCATACCAAACATCGAACTTACGTTTATCAGGTGTGCTTGCCATTAGGTAAAGCTGTTTCTTCAGGATAACACTTTTGAAGACGTGATTGAAATTACTTGCTATGTGCCGTGCACAAAAGCGATGTGTTCCAACCCCGTATTGACAATATACAGCCTCGACCGCGTTAATTATTGCCCTGTGCCGATCAGACATTAGACATACATGGCGATCCTTGGTTACGTTATCCCTCAGATGCTGTAAAAACCAGTTCCAACTCTCGTTTGTTTCTCCATCTGCAATACCAAATGCCAAAGGATATATGCCATTGTTAGAATCGTACGATACGGCTACAAGCACTTTTCCATTGTATTTCCCATACAAATGTGTCGCGTCTATACTTATAAGAGGCCGACAATGGGAAAAGACTTCAATGGCTGGACCGAATGACCAAAACATCATTCCAAAGGTCGCTACTCCAGTTTCCGCATTTACCCTTTTGGGCATGAAATCATACACTGTCCCAGGGATATATACGGCCATAGCCGAAAGTAACCTAGGGAGGTTTACAAACGCATCCTCATGCGTTCCATATAACGACTCCAACACCACTTGTTTCGAGTACCACGCCTTCGGATATCCAATCTTCGAGCCAAACTCGTTCTCCACCATCGACTGGATTACTGAAATTTTCAGTCCGGTGTCAGCTAAAACAGAATTTCTTATTAAAGCCACTATCATCTTGCAGTCGATGTTTTGGTGTCGCTCGATGTGGACTTCATTAGCACATGTATGTGGAGAATTCAGTTTGGATATTCTCCACAATCCAGTATGCTTAAACAAACTTCCTCTCAATGACCAAGAACAATTTGTTTGATCAACTTTACACCTGAAAACAATTGATTTTGGAGTGGATGTCTCGACAATACACACCTTCGAATTTGCTATGTGCCATTTCCTCACAGCGGCAGCCAACTCGTCCTTACTATTAAACTTCATGTTTGTGTTCAAGAAACTTTCACACGACGTGTCATCATCAGCCGTAGACCACTCATCCCTTGATTGAAAGTTGTCTATCCAATTACTATCCACCCAATTTTCAGCAGTGGGTTGCATCATTTGCACGTCGTGTGAGCTACTTCCACCATGGCCACCTCCGTGTACATCTTCAGAGTTCTCGCCAACTTCAAACACCTCTTCGTTGTCTTCATCAATGTGCCCTGTAAAATGTTGACTATACGGATCTTCTGCATTAACCACATGGTCATCTGAGAGTGCGTCAACGTCGACATCGTCATCTGAAATATCATTGTTGTGACCATGCAAAATATTCACTGTCTCCTCACCCCCATCCCCGATGTTTGGAATCAAATTGCGTTCTCTAGTCACGCTAAACACAATAAATCGACTAGCAGAACTTAACTCTAAAGCAAAAGACAATGCTGAATCCGACCGAATACGCAAAAATTTGCAAAGTCCATCAGTATCCGTAAATTTATATGAAATGTTTATGGACATGGCTTCAACATCCGGCCAACTACACTCCATACATATAATTTCCTTTAGGCGACAAAGAGAGATATCCAAGGTAGCTGTAGTAATACTGGATGTACCACCAACATAAACCTCATTACCATTCTCGGACACTATTTGGCCGCCAAATAAGCAAATTATACCAATTTCTGTCATGCTTGATCCTAACAAAATTAGTAGTATCAAAATTCTTATCACATATGATATATACGTAAATATAACTCCTACACTTTTTTATAAAATTAAGATTATGAAATATATACAAATAAATTACTTACCTTAGATGCTGATGAAGATGAAGAGGATGAAGAGGATGATGAAGATGATGAAGAAGACGGACAAACGCAAATAGCAGACGATCAGTATATTTATCGAAGTTGAATGTTAAAATTATTGATTATTACTGTTTCAATTCGTACAATAATCGAGGGAACCGCATATAATTGGTTCATAGGCGCATCCCCAGGATGCGCCTATTGCAAAGGCGCATCCTTATTGCAAAGGCGCATCCCCAGAATGCGCCTACTAAAATAGGCGCATCCTGGGGATGCGCCTATTAACATTTTTCTAAATATGTTTAGACGGTATATACTTTTTCAAAAAAGTTTTCTGACATATACACTTTTTGAAAAAGTTCCAAATGCACTCAACGAGCTGCGCCATCGTGTGAAACGTCTTAAGAACTAGACTTTGATTGGCCAAATCTTTTTAAAGTATTAAAAAAAAAATACATGCAATCAAAGTCTACGAACTTAATGAATGGAACATGCAGAATTTTCAAAACCAATCATGCATGATCAATTGTGTATTCATGCTTCTTACTATGGTATTTTGAATTTAGGTTTTCGGGAACCCATGAGACATTCGATGACTCTATCACCTCAATAACACGAGGAGAGAATCATCCAGCTAGATCAAACCATGCACGCCATGAGTTCTCGCACAGTGCAGTCAATCGTCGGCATAACACCCCAAGTCGAACAAATTTTGCTCTTCTGAGCGCTAGGAAGCCATGACTACCACAATATCCCTTACCTCGTCTTCCCGAGCAACACTTCTGCCCGTAAACACCTCACCAACCCATGTTGGGTACTTTTGTCATCCTGACAAAGCTCCACCTCCCACATATGACCATCACACACCCGAGAGCTCAGAGAAAGAACAAATGCACTTTTGAGACTGGGTTTCCGTCCTAATTTCAAAGATTACGAAGTTGCCTAGAGGAAACGTTTAGCTAAGAATTCAAGGACATGGTTGTCCCCTACCCTCACTGTTTCATTCCCTAGCCCACCACAAGTAATCCAATCTGATGACGTTGATGCTTGTGAGGGTTTGTCAGGATTATTTTCAACTGGTATTACCATTGGAGTTGTTCTTGATGAAGCTCTCTCATGCCTTTTCATTCGTCCACTCGTTAGTGGGAGATCCTTGCCAGATTTGGCTCTATACAAATGATCATTCGATGATACCCATTTGAGATCCGTGAATGTTGAAAAAGTTGAGCGTCTAATGGAAGAATTTCATGAAGGTTGTTGCGACCCACACATGAGTGTGCGATATTTGGGTACTTTTGGTCCACCATGACGGTTGATTGTGTAAAACACGTCCAACATTGTCACCTCTGTCAAATGTACGCGGACCAAATCCACGTGCCACCGCACGATCTCTATCCCATGACCTCCCTATGGCCTTTCTCAATGTGGGGCATCAATGTAATCAACATGATTTCTCCAAAGGTGCCCAATGATCATCAATTCATATTGGCGGCGATCGATTACTTGACCAAGTGGGTAGATGCTATCACCCTAGCGTCAATAACGGCAAAGGCCATCAAACGTTTCATTAGGCACGACGTCATCGCATGTCAAGGGGTACCGAAGTCAATCATCACCGGCAATCCCAGAAATATAAATAACAAATTGGTCGATGGGTTGTATGACCAATATAAGATCAAGTATAAAAACTCATCTCCATATCGCCCACAAATGAATGACGCAATTGAAGCAGCAAATAAAGGACTGGCAAGACAAGTTGCCTTGGGTACTCATGACATAAAATACTTCACTTCGGACTTCAACAGGGGCAACCCCATTCTCCCTTGTTTACGGAACTGAAGCTGTGTTTCCAATTGAAGTAGAATTCCCGTCAGCTAGGATCCTCGTCACGGTAGAGATAGACGAGTCAGAGATGCAAATACGAGCAATTGAACCTCATGATGAAAGATAGTTCATCATGATGTGCTACATACAATTCTACCATCAACGCATGACTCGTGCATTTAACAGGAAGATGTGCCCGAGAGAATTGCAAGCGAGCAATCTAATTCTCAGAAAAAAAAATCATTTGAGTCAATCCAGACTCTCAGGGTAAGCTTGTGCCTAAAATATGAAGGGTCGTATGTCACCAAAGAGACTTTCAGCAGAAGAGTCATGATTGTCACTGACATGGACGGCTAAGAACTTCCCAGTCCAATAAATATGGACGCAGTCAAAGACTCCTTAAAGAGCTCACAATAAAAAAGCGAGCCTCCAAACGTAAGAGAAAATTCCCGCTAAATCGAAAACCCGAAAGAGAGGTTTAGGCAAAATTTAGGGAAAAGAGACATGATTAAAAATCCTCAAAAAGGGTGATCGTGGCAAAATAAGAGAAATCAAATCCTTGTGAACATAGCATGAAGCACACAGACTACATAATTTCAATTTCAAACATACACATTACTCTCAAACACAACATAATTACCTCAAACTTTGAACATACATAACACAATAGTCTCAAAATCAAACACAATAGGTTTAAACTTTAAACATAACTTCTACAATTCTCTTTGATCACCTTCACTCCAATATGCATAACCACCACTAGTTTCTTCATTGTGATAGAGTACATTATCTTCAACCCTAACAACATTTATTGTTAAGTTTGCATCTTCATCTTCATTGTCATCACCATCACCAAGATCATCAAGATTTAACTCATCTAAGCATAAAGATAAAAGAACATTAATCATTTCAAACCAATGATAACAATGAAATATAATTATCTTACCATTGTTAGGCAACTCATTAATGGAACATCTCTCCAATCACTCTAGTCCCCATTCTTCCTCCCAAACCATGCATACCCTGAGCGCCATACGAAGAAAACAAAATCCCTTTTTACAGTTTAAAATCAAGAATATGAATTTCCTAAACCCTAATTCAATCACAAATTAAACAATTTTCTTTGCACCATGAATCTAATTTTGATTGCTACTACTACTCTATTATAGTACCGTTGCGCTGAAGGTGATTTGCTCTTGCTGTAGCGATTTCTTGAGAATCGACCGCCTGGACCTCTTGCGATGCTTTTGCTTGGTAGTTGGTCTTTAACCATCCATGGGTTTAGGTTTGCGCTTCGGGTTGGGTCCGTCGGGTTGAGAAACACAGCAGATGGGAGTAAAGAAAGATTCCGAAGAGATTTCATTAGGCAACTGAATTGAATTCAACAAGGCAACCAAATTGAAGAAGAACCTTGAAGTTGTGTTGTTCCAACTTCGGTTGTGGATGTGTTGTTCCAACCGAATTGAAGAAGAACCGAATTGGCGTGCTGTGGATGCGCTGTTCCAACTTCGGATGTGTTGTGATGTTCCAACTTCGGTTGCGCTGTGCTGTTCCAACCTTGCAGCAAACCGAATTGAACTGCGTCTATGCTGTGACAACTTCCAGCGACCTTGCAACGACCGAATTTAATGGAGATTGAAAACTGCGTATGCCCGTGAAAATGGAGAATGAATCACTTCTTGGCTCTTGCAGCTGTGCTGTCGTGAAATGGAGCTTGATTGCTTGAATGAGCAGACAATAGAGAGTTTGTGCAGGAAACCTAGTAGTCAATTCAGTTTAACGATGCATAAAACCAATCGGTTTGTGCAGAACAAAACCAATTAAACTGTAAAAAAAAGGGTTAATTGTCAATTTGCCCCCTAATGTTTGGACCGAATTTAAGAATCCCCCTTAAAGTTTAAAATTTGAAATATTAGTCCTAATGTTTGGACGTCGTCAAAAATTGCCCCATTCCGTCTTCAGGCCGTCTGATTCAAACGAAAATCCCGTCACGTGCCTTACACATGCGTTTTATGAAGATACAAAGACAATAATACCCTTATTGCAGTTCATCACCTCGTTTCCCTCCATATACCCGAGGATGCCAAGGCAGTTCCACAGACCGAAGAAACCTTAAACAGCAGTTCCTCTTCAGAGACTTCAGAATCACCGCGACAGAATCACCGCGACAGACTTCAGAGACTCGACTCCGCGCCTCGCCCAGACTCCGCGCCTCACCCGTGACTCCGCGCCTCTTCGTTCTGTCCGTACACGACGGGACAGCTTCTCCTCTGTTTCAAGGTAAGGGCCGACTTCAATGTTAGGGTTTGTTGGTTGTTAGAAATCCCGTTTTTGTCGATGTAGTGCTGATATTTAGGTTTTAGGCTTGGTTGTTGTACATACATTTCTAACAATCGACATTGTTCCAGCTTTTGCGTTGGATTGCACCGATTTACCGATTTGAATTTTTGCCTCAGAAAAATATGGAATTTTCGGACTTTGCTGATGATTTAGGTACGTTTTTTGGCCAAATTTGGAATATTGCTGATAGCGTCCTCTTCTGTTATTTGGAATGTTGCTGATAGTTTGTGTTTTGCTGACAGGTGTGTCAAATAGGTTGTATGCCCCCAAACACCCGCCTAGTTACACACTACATACATATTACGGGGGTAGGTTGGACACAGTAGATGGGAAGAAGATAGTGCCCCGAGTCAAGGAACCGGAGGTCCTCCTTCAACACAAGATAGTGCCCCGAGTCAAGGAAACGTGTCTAGGAAAGGAAAAGAAAAGATCTAAACGTATGACATGTAACCGTTGGTGTCGTTTTGGTATTGTATGTGTTAGGCGAAAACAGGACATGTGTTAGCTTTTGATGTGTTTGCTTTTGAGACATGTTGAAACATGCAATTTCGGATGGTTTTGACGTATGTGCAGGGTTTTGGTGTTTGGCAATCTAATCTGTCCAAATGGTCATGGATAAAAACTGATAACTGTCACAAACTTTAGGGGGGAATATTCAACTATTTCAATACATTAAGGGGGTAATATTAAACGATTTCAATACATTAATGGGGATAGTTGAACGACCTGGAATTTTTCAAGAACATCAAAACCGAGTTGCAGAACCACAAACCAGTTTCATACACCAACATTACATACTTCATAACCAGTTTGTTACATTCAGTACAAATACACTAAAAAAAACAAGATTACATACTAAAGAACACAACTACCATGAACAATAAAGCCATCAACAGACAAAGTCGATACATTTGTTCTCTTCGACGATAGCCTTCGACCTCAATTGTTGTCTTCTCATACAAAGCCACTAAATTTGCAAGAGCACTGCCACAACATCTGCATTTATCAACGTCTTGTTCTTCAACGTCCAACCACTTGAAAAACCCACATCCCGGATTGTCACTACTCTATACGAAAAACAATATACATAACGAAACATACCGAATAAGGTTCGAAATTTCAACAACTTCACTCAATCGGGTTTCAACCATACCTTGAAGTGAGGACAACCCCAAAATTCACGTCCATAGTTCTTGGGAGTTCGGGACATTCTCAAACGAGGTGACAATCCGCAATTACATCGGTGAAGACTTGAAGAAGACTTGAATGATACCTTTGACGAAGATTGGGTCGACATTCCCTTGAGAATTTGGCCTATCCCGCGCCTTTCACCTCCCCTTCAAGAACCCTAGCTCGGTCACTTCTTCTCCAACTCACGCTTCAATTTCAAAATATGCAGTTACGTTCTTCTATAGAATGCAATAAGGGCATTTTTGTCTTTGTATCTTCATAAAACGCATGTGCATGGCACATGACAGGATTTCCGTTTGAATCAGACGGCCAACAGACGGAATGGGGCAATTTTTGACGACGTCCAAACATTAGGACTAATATTTAAAATTTTAAACTTTAAGGGGGATTCTTAAATTCGGTCCAAACATTAGGGGGCAAATTGACAATTAACCCTAAAAAAAACTACAAATTGAACCGAAAATCGGACGGTTTTTTAAAACCAGTCGATTTTCCAAAAACCGCATGGTTCAAACATTGTTCATTTGTAAAACAGTCTTTTATATAAACCAAACTGGACAGGGGTCCGGTTCCCGGTCTGACCGCCGGTCCGGTTCTGATAACAGTGATTTATTCAGTGAAGAAGTCGTAGATCTTGCCCTAACAAGAGTGGGAGAGTAAAGGGTAGTCAAGAGGAAGCAAAGGTCGCCAGAGCAAAATAGGTAAGAGGTGTGAGTTAGGTTTTTGATGGAATGATTCATTTGACCACGATTGATATGTTAAGGACACCACGAGACCGTCACGCCGTGTTTGTGGTATCACCGCACCAGAACTCCAAGTGGTGGAATTTGATCACCTTGAATCGATCGAATCTCGGATTTATACGATGTTCTTAAACCCTCGACAGAGTATTTATCTCTCTCTAGCAAGAGAGGGGTTTGAGTAGCCCTCCTTCCTGATTTTTTTTTTCAATTTCCATGAACCAGCGAGTTCTTAAAAAATTGCATGAATTACATAAAACTGATTACTTTCCGTTCGAACCATATTCACTATGCATATCGATCTTTTGAAATATTCAAACTGTCAATATGACTAGTTCGCAGTCTGACCGTCTGTCCGATTATTATAACATTGCTTAACTTATTTATAATCCAATTTAAACATATTTATATTTGATAATAATATCATTTTAATTAGCTATTTGTCTTTTTTTTTTTATAATTATGGATTAAAACTCGCTATAGGTGACAAACTAATCACCCAAGTTCAAATTACACAACCCAAAGAAAAAAAACTAGCTAACTTTAACAATTCTCGAAACAGAAGAGCCAACATCGTCTTTTCGGAGCGCGTTAATCGTTTCTTTCGGAGGAGATCTATGAAATTCAAACACATGCCGCTGGTTGAGCGTTATACCCGCCATGATGTTTGCTACCCGCATTTGCTTCTCGAAAAATGTGTCTGAACTTCATTATACCCGCCATGATGTCTGCAATCCGCAATGATGGACATTAGTTTATGATTTGACATATTTTCATCAAAGATTACCTTATCCACTTAATTAACTATTTGTCTTAGTTTTGTGGATACCTAGTCAAAGCACTAACAACTACTTTCATTTAGGGGTGATCAAAAAAGACTGTAGGACCGAATTCCCGACAAGACCGGCCCGAGACCGGCCCGACTAGGACCGAGACCGACTAGGACCGAGACCGAACGGGCGGTTTTTTTTCTTCAAGGTCGGTCTCGGTCTCGGGCTCGGGCTTTTTTCTCGAAAGCCCGTTTAGGACCGGCCCGGACCGAATGTATGTGTATTTGAGATTTTCATAATACCACACCGAAAATAATGTGGATTTTGGAGGTTTTCTATCTCTATAAAAGGTGTATCTTGATAAATTTACTAAAGAATATAGAGAGTTCATAGTGTTTCTTTGAGAGGTGAACTATTCTTTCGCCTTTTACTAAAGAATACCGTGAATTCATAGTTTTTTTTTTGTTTTTTTGGTGTAGATTCGGTCCAGGACCGAGACCGGCCCGAGTCAAGAAAGACCGACTCGGGCGGGCTTTTTTGGCCGAGGTCGGTCTCGGTCTTGGTCCTCCAAAAGGCAAGACCGAAATTTCGGTCTTGGTCTTGCCTTCAGGACCGGACCGACCCGCCCATGATCAGCCCTACTTTCATTAGCCTTTGTGTGGACTTAATTAATTTGTACAAAGTTGTAATAAGCAATGATGAAGCAATATTTGTCGGTTCTTGGGAAAATAATAAGCAAGACGGACACAAACAAACCATGTAAAATTAAAATAAAATTAATTAGAATTTATTTACGATGATCTCCAATGATATGATTAAGATTAATTAATAACTGAATAAATCTAGATAACATTTAATAACTATCTGCTTACAAACATAAGTACGGACAGCTTATTGTTTCTGAAAGTATATATACAAAGTATTTCATTATCCTGAAAAAAAATATCATATAGTTTCATTGAAAATTCTTAAAACAAATAGGATGCATATTATTTATATTTTTGTGTTCTCTTATTAAACGATATGACTATTTGTTAGATTTAAATAGAGTTTTATAATAGCACTTAAGTTCTCATATAGCGTAGATAACAAATTGAAATAGTGTATACATATATATATCCAAATAAACTATTAGATCCGCTTGCATATATATATATATATATATATTAATAAAAAACATTCCTGTATAAATTTCATTCATTGTTTAAGACTAATGGTGCCGAATAAAAAAGTTTTTTTCTATGAAGAAATATACACCAATTATTTAAATGTTGTGCAACTCTAGGTAGTGTTTTGGCATAAAGTCATAAGGATCCATTTGGATTTGGATCGGAGTCATAGGACACAATTATATTTATATACCTAATAAAAACAAGAGAAATTTTATTTGAAAAAGTATGTTTTACTTTTTAAATATTAAAATTTATGACTGATTGTATTTTACTTTTTTTTTTTAAAAAATAAATAACAAAAGATGCATACACTTGTTAAAACTAGAAAATAATTTTGAAATAATTTTAATACAGGTAATAAAAGAATTGAAAAATGTATTTTTAAGGAAAATCCCAACCTTTAATGTTTTTCTTTGAAAAAACATCTTTTTTTTTCATCTTTTTAAATATTATATATAGGACCAATACGTATTCGTCTCCATTTTATTATCTGATATGCTCGTGATTAGGCATGATGTGCGGATTGGTTAGCTAAACAAGCTATAGGGGGATGTGTCCTACTGATTGGGTTAGTCAACCCCCACCCCCCGTTCCAAATTTAGCAGTTAGATATTGAGATGTATTCGGGTCCTCGTGACCAACAAACAGTTTGAGTAATATACGGATTTCATTTGGCCAAAAAAATATATTGAAATAAGAGATAATTACCTCGTGTAATTTTAAACATAAAATATATAATTAATTTCGATTTAACTCTTTAAAAACTTATATTTATTCCAGTAATAATATCTATATCTATATTAATTTGACTAAATCATTTAGAATATTGACAAATAAGTTTTTTGTTGTATTTTCTCACTCCTAATATTAAATTAACATCTTCTAATTGATTCATGTCAATCATAAATTTATCATTCCTATGTGGCATGTCATGTAAATCACTTTAAAATCATTCAAAGTCTTTCATTCATTTTATAAGATAAGTTACAAAACTCATATCATCATTTCTCTTTATGTCACATTGTAATTACATTTTTTCTTAATATTTTATGTACTCAAATTTATGTAATAATAAAATATATACAATATTATAGTTTATGTATATCAAGTATGCACATATTAAAATTTACTCTTACAAATTTAAATATTGATTAATTAAGGTTGCATTTCATCTATCACATAATACTCTTATTAAAATGAGACATAAGTGACATATCAACATCACTAACATAATTACAATAATATCAAAATAAGTTTTAACAATGTCACAGAATTAAATGTTATATATTAATAAACTCAATATAATTAACAATTAAAATATTTGTTTCTGATCTTCCTCTTCTTCGTTCATATGTGTTTTAGGGTTTTTGAGGAAATTCTAAATTTGTCATATTCATTTAAAAATAATTTAAATAAGTATTATACATTATACTATAAAAATAATAATTTATATTATATATATAAATAAATAAAATATACTATTTATTGCGCTTTTGTGCGTACCAAATATATAATTTATTATTATTTTAATTATTGTGCCCACAATTTTCTAGCTTCATCTTTATTAATACACGACAAAATATGCCCATTTTCCTCATTCATGTTATCTATATAAGAGACAATGGTTATGTAGAATTTTTTACCTATCTATATCCTAAAATAAAAGGAATTACGAAAATATTATCAATTTTTTAATAATTACAAAAACATACCTACCATCGAATGAGATTTGCGAGTCGAATGTCATTTGCGGATGGAAGTTGTGCAGAAAGAAACTGATCATTTTGCTGATTGTTTATTATGTGACACAATATTTTTTTTTCTGGCCAACTAGTTATTTTGGACAACTTTTTCTAACACAAGCGGACCCAAATTGGATTTTTCGAATTAAAAAAATTTGTTAGACATAAGCTTGTAAAATTAGGTTTTTACACATAAATTGCTTTTTTTTTACACAAGCTAATTTAAGTGTCGAAAAAGTTGTAAAATTGCTATTTTATCTCTCTTGGTCACAAAAAAGTGTCAAAAAATTGTTGACAAAAGCTTGTAAAACTGTCTACACATAAAAATTTATCTCTTGATCAATTTATCTGACACAAGAGAGATAATTAAATTGCTAACACAATTTGCAACGGTGAGAGAGATAAAAAAGTATTTCCAATCCGAATTAAACACCATTCGTGAATGACATTCGCGAGTGACAAAAAACAAACTCCTATCCGCGAATCTTCCGTATTTGTTAAAAAATCGATGATATTTTCGTAATTCTTTTTGTTTTAAGGTATAGTTAGGTCAAATTTTTTGGTTATGTATACATTAACTGCAGTAATTATATTATTAAGTATAAAAAGTGAAAGTATTATTACATTAACTATCGGGGGAGAAAGGGTCTCTATCAAAGGCACCGACTGTGCAAGGCAGTAAGAGTACTCATACTCAGGGAGGTAAGGGACAAGGTGAGGTTTCTAACATATGTGTAGATATTAGTAGCTCTATGTAAGTTGGCTTGGCTGTATTTTTTATCATGTTATTTATGAATCAAGTAAACCTTTCTAGTAGCAATATGGTTCCTGAAAAATTCCACATGAGATCCATTATGTGGAATGTTAGAGGATTTGGTAATCCATTAGCTGTTAAGGCAGTTAAGCATCTCATCCATATTCATAACCCTACTGTGTTGATTTTAATTGACACTAGACTCAGTGGCCAAAAGATGGACGTTCAAGCAGGTAAACTCCCGTTCAACAAATTTCTTGGGGTGGAAGCTAGAGGATTTAAAGGAGGTATCCTTGTGCTCTGGAATGATTACGAGACGAATATTACGAAGATGGCGTCTACAGAGCAGGAATTACATTTTAAGATCCAGGTTATTCCGTCTAACATGTCTTGGTTCATGTCTGCAATTTACGCTAGTCCTAATTTTAATGAAAGGTTACTGTTGTGGGATAATCTAAGGTCTGTCGCTGCTACTATTTCTAGTCCTTGGCTAGTAGTTGGGGATTTTAATGATGTCACTAATAGTGCCGAAAAATTGGGGGGTAATAGAGTTTGCATGAATAGGGTATCTCTGTTTAATGATATGATCAGTGATTGTAATTTGATTGATCTTGGCTATAGGGGGCCTAAATTTACTTGGAGCAATTTGTGGGATGCTGATAGATTTATCCAGCAGAGACTAGATAGGATGATGGCGAACTTGGACTGGAAGTTTAGATTTCCAAATGCTTCTGTGACTCACCTTACGAGAACCCATTCTGACCACTGCCCGCTCCTCATAAATTCTGGTGGAGTTGGTGGCAACAGGGTTATTCGGCCATTTAGGATGGAACCTATGTGGCTTGATCACCCTAGTTTTGAGCTTTTGGTTAAGAATTCTTGGAGAGAATTTAGTAATAGGATCACTCCCGCCATTAACCATTTCCCTGATAAAGCTAGAGCGTGGAATAAAGAAATTTTTGGTAATGTGTTCCAGAGAAAAGAAAAAATCCTTCGGAGGATCTCAGGAGCCCAAAAGTGTATTGCTAACTCTCCAAATGACTATATTGTCAATCTGGAAAAGAACCTTCAGACAGAGCTCTCTGAGATCCTGGACCAGGAAGAAAAACTTTGGGCTGCAAAGTCGCGCACAAAGTGGATCAAAGACGGGGATAGAAACACCAAATACTACCACATTTCTACTCTTGTTAAAAGAAGAAGAAATAAGATCTTGGCTATTAAAGACTCAATTGGAAATTGGATCTTTGATGAGGGTCTCATTCAAGAGGATTTTCAAAAATTCTTTTCTAATCTCTTCACAACTTCAAAGGGTTCCTCATCTATGGAGGTTGATCAGCCTGAT
This sequence comes from Chamaenerion angustifolium, assembly GCA_946814005.1. Taxonomy (NCBI): domain Eukaryota; kingdom Viridiplantae; phylum Streptophyta; class Magnoliopsida; order Myrtales; family Onagraceae; genus Chamaenerion; species Chamaenerion angustifolium. The sequence goes on from OX328268.1 coordinate 32,012,069, forward strand.
TCCTGGAGAATTGCTCTCTCTGATAATCAAAGCCGTCGTCTTAACAATTCCATCACTTTGGATGAAATTAGGAAAGCCACTTGGGACCTTAAACCGTTTAAAGCCCCGGGGCCGGATGGCCTCCACCCGGCTTTCTTTCAAAAGCTGTGGAACTGTACGGGTAGTTCTCTGACCGAGGCTATTATTGATGTGTTTAAAAGGGGGTCTATCCCGACTAGTTGGAACGAGACTTTTATCTGCTTGATTCCAAAATGTAGTCAGCCTAATTCAGTCTCCCATTTCAGACCTATTAGTCTTTGCAACTCTATTTACAAGGTCATCTCAAAAATCTTGGTGAATAGAATTAGACCAACTCTGAAAGATATCATTTCCCCTTTTCAGACTAGTTTTATCCCGGGTAGAAGGGGTTCAGATAATGTCATTCTGCTTAGAGAAGTGCTGCATGTTTCTAAGCAAAAGCAGGGCAAAACTGGGTGTATGATCATCAAAATAGACCTTGAGAAAGCTTATGATAGAATTGAGTGGGATTTCATCAGAAGAACACTCTTTTTCTTTAATTTCCCGGATAAAGTCATTCAGTTGATTATGAGTTGCATCTCCACGTCTTCAATTGAAATTTTGTTCAATGGGGGGAAACTTGAAAAATTCTATCCATCCAGAGGGATTAGGCAAGGGGACCCGCTATCCCCGTACATCTTTATCCTATGCATGGAATATCTGGCGTTTCTTATCGATGAAAAAGTTATGCAGGGACAATGGAAAGGAATTAAAGTGGGAAGAGGTAATTTGACTTTATCCCATCTTTTCTTTGCCGATGATCTCATTCTCATGGGAGAGGCGACACCGGAAAATTGTAACTGTATCAACTCGGTCTTAAAAGAGTTTTGCGAAATTTCAGGACAGAAGGTAAATCAGGGGAAGTCAATCATGGTTTTCTCCAAAAATGTTCCGGTTACCCAAAGAACTCAGATAGCAATGAGTTTACAGTTTAGAACAGTTGAAAACTTTGGTTCTTACCTTGGCTTCCCTTTGGATTTGTCGAACTCAAAAGTTAGTTCTTTTAACTTTATTCTGGATAAAGTTAGAAGTAAACTCTCGGGTTGGAGGGCAAAGCTGTTATCAATGGCTGGTAGAGTGACGTTGGTCAAATCGGTCTTGTCCACTATCCCTTCCTACTATATGCAATGTACTATGTTGCCTAATTCAGTCTGTAAAGAACTGGACAGGATTAATAGAAATTTTGTTTGGGGATCCACGGACCAGAAAAGAAAAATCCATTTGATCAATTGGGAGGAAATAACAAAGCCGAAAAAGCTTGGGGGGCTTGGTTTGCAGTCGGCTGTGTATCGTAACAAAACACTTTTGGGGAGTTTGGCTTGGAGATTGAAAAAGGATACAGCTCCTTGGGCTGTGGTCATTAGAAACAGAACTTTTAAGCAGGATGGAATTTCTCTCTCTACTTCGAATAAGACGCCTTGTAATTGGAAAGCAATTAAGGAAGGTATGACCACCCTTAAATTAGGTTCTGGGTGGGTGGTGGCAAATGGTAGAGATATTAAATTTTGGCATGATAACTGGGTGGGTAATCAACCCCTGCGAGCGGCAATCTATGGTCCACTCAACTATGAAGAAGACAATCTGCTGGTAGGAGATGTCTTCCAAAATGAAGAGTGGAAACTAGATAGAACGTCCTTTGACTTCCCCAAACAATTTGTGGACATGTTTCGAGGTACTCCAGGGGCCAAGACCAATGGATCCTCGGACACGCAAATTTGGAATGCCACTCACTCGGGGAATTACTCTACAGCATCTGCATACTCTCTTTTAGCTGGCCATGACACAAATAATCAGGTGGTTAACCAATGGGATTGGGTTTGGAAGACTCAGACTATCCCAAAAATTCAGTACTTTATCTGGTTATGCCTTAAAGATAGACTTGCCACCAGCAAGCTATTGAACCATAGAGGATGTAATTTGAGTCCTCTGTGCCAAATTTGTTATTCTGGCGTGGAGGACATAGATCACATTTTGCGTGGGTGCAAGCATGCTAAAGAGATGTGGATCTCTGCCACTGGACCTCCTAATCTGGGTCAATCTATTGACTACCCTTTGAATGAGTGGATCAAGAAGGGTTGTCAGGATTCGATAGCCAATATTCAAGGCGTTGAGTGGAAGTACTTTTTTCCTTATGCGATATGGAATATTTGGAAAAATAGGAACTCTCTTATCTTTAATGATAAACCTGCTTTTTCTTCTGTTTATTCTTTATCTTTATCTCAGGCTAAGTTTCATAAAAATGTTTATCTTGAGACTGACAGTGCTAATGAGTTTATTTCCATTGATATTAGTTGGGTTCCTCCCAAAGAGGATTGGTTTAAAATTAACACAGATGGAGCTGCTAAGGGAAACCAAGGTTTCGCAGGAGCCGGTGGGGTCATCCGAGACTTCAGGGGTCATTGGGTTGCAGGTTTCTCAAGGAATTTGGGTTGCTCAAACAGTCTCACTGCGGAATGTTGGGCCATCCGAGATGGACTGCTTTTGGCAAAGACACTCGGATTAAAATCTATTCACCTTGAGACGGACGCCCTTTTAGCCCATAAGGTAATCTCTGATGAAAATATGTCAAATCAAAAACTAATGCCGATCATTGCGGATTGCAGGAAGCTATTGATGCAGTTCGAAAGAATGAAGTTCAGACATATTTTTCGAGAAGCGAATGCAGTAGCGGATATCATGGCGGGTATGGCGCTCAATCAGAGACATGTTTTTGAAATTCATAGCTCTCCTCCGAAGGAAACTATTATCGCGCTCCGGAAAGATGTTAGAGGTTTTTCTGTTTCGCGAATTGTTAAAGTTAGCTAAATTTGGTTGTGTATTTCGAACTTGGGTGTTTAATTGTCACCTATTGCAGTTAATTTAATCCATGATTATCAAAAAAAACAAACTATATTTATATCAGTCTACACTCTACACTCTACACAAAACTATTACACTATACGGGGTCCATGAGAACACACACACTATATATATAAAGTAAAAAAAAAACACTTTGTCTTTGATCCAATTCTTCCTTTTCTAATTGGGCAAAAAAAAAAATTCTTCCTTTTCTTCATAACAAACCAAAACCTGCCTCACTTGCACACTTTTTAATATTTAATATATAATAAATTAAATTAAATTTATATGTCACAAAAGTGTTTATATTTATTTTAATATTATTAATATACAAAATAACATCAATTAGGTTAGGTCACTGGTCACCTCTTCGTCCGCAAAATCTAGTATTTGCACCAGACACCCTCGTACATGATTCGTTTAGCATATTCGAACCAAAAGCATGTGAACTCCTTAGGTTAGCACCCAATATTTATGCAAAATAAATTAAACGCCCCTCATTGGAACAGCTTTCTCTTCGAACACACATCCCACTTGCTGTCCCAATCTTCTGAGAGAAATTCTATGCTGTTATTCCACTAATTATACCAAACAAATCCAGAACCACAAAACAAGGAACACGGAGAATCTCCACCTCCTTCCCATTACCAACAAGTTTTGATTTTTCATACGTTAATGAAGTATGTGATGATTGAATTGGATCCACGGATTCGTTTTCTGGGTTTGCGTTATTGGTAATATAATCAATTTTGTATAGATCTGTAGATCTTGATTCTGATTTCCCGATTCTGGAGGGTCAAAGTTGAGGTTTTGGGGGTTCTGGTGGAGAAAGGATTGATTCTGGGGTGTGGGTTTCGATAAAATCATGGATTTAGATGATTTTAGGACGGTGCTGGAAAGTTCTGGCGTCGACGTGTGGACCTTCATCGACACGGCCATCACTGTGGCCTCTCAGGATAGCTTGAGAGAATTGAAGCAGAGGAGGGATGAGATTGTGGAGAGGCTTTATGCAGCTAGTTTAGGTGTAAAGTGCAGGAACTGTGATGTCGTCGTGGAGAGGAGTAATGAGTATGGAGTTGAGGAAGAGAGAGGGAAGAAGAGCAGTGGTGAAGTGACAAGAAGAGATTCTACGCCTCCAACACCAGCATCAGTTGAGAGAGATGATGACGTGGATCCGTTTGGGGGCTTGTTTGATGATGAACAGAAGACTGTTCATGAAATCAAGGCTCAGCTTAAAGATCCTGATCAGGTCCCTGTTTCTGAAACTCTGGTGTTTATTGCTTATTGGAAGAGCTTTAGTCCAAATTGATCTTAATGCTGCTAATTCGGGTGACTTAACTTAACTAATGCACTAATCTTTTTATTTCTAATAAAGTCTTCCTCAATATTTTCAGAAGTAAAATAAAAATGAGAACTGTGTACGTTTTCAATTTTTCAGGAAATGGTTTTGCAATTGTTTTATCTGTGAAAGATTTGTTTGGAAAAACGAAGCAATTGTTTTCTGCATTTTTTTTATGTCATGAAGAATGAAGTTTTCTGGACCACAAAGTGTTATTTGGTAAATTTGAGGATGAGACTTCTGATGTAGATTTTTCTTGAAAATTTCTCATACCAGTCCGAAGATTCGATAGTCGAGTTGCTTCAGAGTTTAGCAGATATGGACATCACATTTCAAGCTCTAAAGGTCAAACCTGAGAATTCATTAAATTCTTTCCAAGCATTTACTCTTTTTTGTTGCAGTTATTGACTTGAGCAACTTATGCTTATCCAGGAGACAGACATTGGGAGGCATGTAAACCGGTTCAGGAAGCATTTCTCAAATGATGTTCGTCGGTTGGTGAAGCATCTTGTGAGGTGAATTTATAGTCTTAATAAAATAGATGAATCACACAATGAATAACTGCTGAATTGTTTGTTGGATTAGTAGAGTGATTTTAAAATTTGTTAGTTGTTGATCGGCTGAATTGTGTTGGATTTTGCAGGAAATGGAAAGCAATTGTGGATGAATGGGTGAATGTGAATCAACCTGGAGAAATAGCTACCTCTACACTCTTGGGAGGTAAATAATATGGAAAATTCTACAAAGCTTGAAAATTAGAGTGAAATTTAGTGAGAACGTGAAAAGGTTTCATTTTTTCACTACAGAAGTGATTATTTGAGATAGCCGACCGTTTTCAGATATGGAAAGGATCCATTTTCGTATTAAGTGCTGAAAATATATAGATTCATAGCTAAAGAAGAAACTATTTGTTCTTTTCCATATTTAGAAAGTATCTATCAACTAATAAATAACTGCTATTTTGCTTGGCAGCTGATGGAGACTCACCCCAGCAGAAAATGGCTCAGAATGGATACCACAAGGTGCATAAAATCTATTCAAGCTATAATTTATTGCTTCCCTGAAGAAAAACAGCAACTTATAAAGAGGGTATGCAGAATTCTTAAGTTCTTATTGCATTTCCTCTTCTGAGTTTCTAATTCTTTTTCTAGGTTCCTGATTTTTCACACTCTCCAAATCCACACAGTGAGTATAGAAGAATCAGATTCTCATAGTCTTTGTTCTGTTTGTTTCTTCTTTCTTCTTTTCGTTGCAGTTTTGATTTTTCTGTTCTTGCTTTGACTAAACCCAGCTGGAAGTTCTGGGTCCGAGCGGAATAATTCCGAGACCGAAGCAAAGGTTCACACTAGGCCAGTTATGCACCGTGACCCTACTCCCATGAAGCAAACTCGCCCAGTTTCGGCTCCTTCAACTTCTCAAAATGTAAGAGCTACTCCAATGTTTTTTTGAAAAAACAAAAGACATGTTTTTTTACCTTTTTCTCAATCTGAATGCATTGTTTTCTATGGGAAAATCGTATAAAAATGCCAAACTTAGTACGAAAGTGATCAAAAAACTAGCTTCAAAGGAAAAAAAGTTTCAGAGAAGAGAGATTTCATTTTTTACTGATGAACGGAGAAATTGTTGTTCAGATGCTTAAACTAAAGGAAGAGCCTTTTCTAAATTGCAGAGACAGAGAGAACAACCCAGGGACAGCACCTTGAATGCGAATAACAGATTGGCTTCAGCAACCAAAAGGCTACAAGAAAGTTACAAGGAAGCCGAAAATGGTTGGTGTTTCTCTCTTTGATCTACTGAATTTGGGGTTAGTTTGATTTTAATTTCGTTAATATAGAATTGTTGGGTTTTGATTTGTTATTGAAGCCAAAAAGCAAAGAACGATTCAGATGATGGACATTCATGAGATTCCAAAACCAAAGTCAAAGAACATCTTCTTTCCGAAGAACAGAGGAGGTGGTGGTGGTGGTTCTCAAGGGGGGAGACACTGGTGAATCCATCACCAATGGCACAAATGCCATCCATTCCAGACAGAAAATTCAGGGGGGGAAAATGCCCAAGGCTTTATTCTATTTTTTTTCTTCTGGAAACTGACTGGGATCTGAAATTATCCTTTAAAAATATTTCTAACCATCATAAAATAAATCCTTTTTCTATAACATGTATGTATTTCTCCCTTTATTCAATGAGAAGTGTATATATATTCTGGGATTGGTGTTTTAGAAAGATCAAATAAGCTTTAATGAATGTATCCAGTGGAAAAATGATGATCTTAGAGATGCCATGTCTTTTCCTTTTTTGATGAGTTCTTTCCTTTTGTGGTTTGGGAAGAAATATAAAATATGTTGGTATTTGTTGGGAAATTAGCCATGTTTACTCTTTCTTCAGTTTACTCTTTTCTTGGGATGCAAGCAAGAATCTGATGTGGTAACTCTTACTGAATGATTGAATACTTAATTAATCACATAATATACATATTTTTTGAAAGAAAAATTTAAGAAATTGCGGCTAATATAAATAGTCTAAAGCCAAAAATATAAATATTTATTTGAGATTTTATAATATAAAATACAAAGATATATAATTATGTTTACTTTTATTTATTATATTATTTTTTATTTTGGGTTATACTATTTTTTTTGACGTGGCAAATAAAATGTCGGTGTAGTAAATAAATAATCTTTAAAATACCTAAACATTTGGGATAAATATTTTTTTCTTAATTTTCTTGTTAATTAAAAAAGACTTATAAGAACATGCAAATATGAAAAAAGAAGTTATTATAAATATGAAATAGAAATTAGAAAAAAAAATGAAATCAATTTTATTTATATGGTGCATTATTAAAAATATGAAATGATCTAAGAGTAAGAGTATGGTTAAAGTTTGAAAAAATATATGTTATTTTGGATATTATATTTCCTATTTTTAATATAACATAAAAATAGTATTTTCTCCATATTTTATTTCGAATATAATTTTATTTTATTTCATATTTTTAATAATATATTATATAAATAAAATTCATGTTTTTTTTATATGAAAATTTTCATATTTCACATTGACAAAATATATTTATTTATTTTTTAAATAGAAAAATTCAGACATTTTAGTATTTCTTTCATATTATAAATAACATAGTTCTTTTATACCGTGATTCAATGTTACGTCATCAAAACTTATACAATGGTTAACGAAACTATTTAATGTAAAATTTACGTTTTTCATCCAAAACTAACATAATGGCCAAAAAAAACAAAAACAAAACTAACATAATTAAATATACTATATTGAATAAAAATAAATTACATCTAAAAATGTTTTTAGTAATATTTTTTTACATAATTACTCATTATAATTATACTATAAATTGTAAGATAGTAAAAAAAAAAAAAAAAAAATCTCAGAGACTAGTACGATGAGAATCCCCGTCAAATTCCGGATCACGCAAGTGTAAGAATATTTTATATTTATATGAATTGTGTCTTTCTGTTTCATTATAAAGATTAGGTTCATATTAATATAAAAAATTGTATATAAAAGTTTATACCGTCAGTTTCAGTTAAAGCATTAAAATTTGAGTGTATTAACTTTCGTTAATTCATTAAACTATATAATTGTTCTTCCTTAATGATTATATATATGCACATATTATGTATACTTGAAGCTATTATAAATGATTAATGTATGTTAATTATAAAGAGTGATTATTATTGTGATTAATTGATGGTAATTATGATAATGATTTAAGTGATGATAACCCACTCAAAACAAAGGAAAGAGTTACGCTTAGCATAAAATTAGTGGTATCATTGAAGGGGATTAGTATTGAAGAGACATTATCATTACATAGCCCTATCATTACAACACAATCCTTTTTCATATATAAATAAAAATACATAGAAAAATAACAAAATACATTGTAATTACGGAAAATGAGAGAAGATTTTTTAAATTATTCTAAGAATTATAAGAACAAAGAGATTAAAGAAAGGAGAAAATCAACTAGTGAATTGATTCCAATACAAACTTTATCAACCATGAATCAACGTTAGTATTTTTCTTTTGACTTAATGTCTACATATATGTAAATTTCTTTATGTAAGAAAGTGAATTTAAATAAATGTCTAATGTCTACTACATATATGTATATATGTAGACATTAGTCATTAAAGAAAGTGAATTTCCTTTATTTAAATGTATCCTCAAATGGTAGACATTAGTCATTCAATTTGGACATTAGTCATTTCTTACTTCATCACTTTTTGTCTGTGAAGCTTACTAATTCTAACTCAAGAAGTCGAACAGAATCCCATCTACAACTCCACAACCCTTCCAATGGTTGAGTCTGTTTATGAATAAAAAATTGAAGAAGAAGAATCTGCTAACTTCACTCCATTTTTGCATTATCCATCTTCTTCATGCAATCCAAAATTTCATGTATCAGCTTATCTTTCGACGCATCTTCTGTCATCATCTGCAACGAAAGAAAATGTCTTTTTAGGTCTTTGATGATGTACCATTCAATAGACTCAGAACAACTATCAACCATAACACAACATACCTTTCCATCCTTCTTCGCCTTCGGACTTCTACCACTCTCTTCCTTCTTACCATGGCACAAATCAAGAATTTGTAACAATGATGTGTCCTCTTTGTTAGACACTTCTCTCTGCTTTGCATCTCTGCCTTTGCAGGATTCATCCTCTGAATCAGAAGATAGATAAACTTCCGCCCTATCTTTTGGATTTGAACTAGAAGACACTGGTCCCAGTTCATCCCATGCAGATTCAAAATCATCATCGCTCTTCGATAATGATGCATCACGATCTAATTTCAAAGAAACTTGAGTTGTGGGGCTTGAAGGAACTATAAAGCCTAAATCTAGAGCCACACCTGGAATCTTCAGCGTCAGCAAGTATCTCGATAATGTTTTATGCCCAAGAATCTGAAGATTTATCATGTACCCATATTTATTCTCAAAGTCTTTCCTAAAGTTGGCGAGTTCATATCCATTAGGGTTCTTTCTAAGTACATCCTTCACAAATTCTTTGCAGTCTTTCGAAATTTGATATTTTGGCCTAGTCGAGGCGCCTGTTGCCTTGACAGGTGGCGAAGAGACCTCGGAATAAGGAATGTTGCAGTGGTTTCTCTCTGTGACGTGCTCATTATCTGAGGTAGTTGCTCTCAGACCTTTTGAAGAATGGGGTTTCACAAGTTTGAAGGGAAGTGCATCGGAGGGATTTTCTTCCACGAGTTTCTTCTTGTCAATTAGAAGATTCACCAAGTGAAGGGGCTCAGTTTGACTGAGAGATTTTAGAGCTGCAGGGTCCTTCTTTTGCAAATTCTGTGCCATAGATGCCCTGGTATCCATCGGCAATTTATTAATCAAATTGAAAGCAGCAGAGAAAAGCACTTTAACAAGTTGAAAAAAGAAAATCCAACACATTTTCAAGTAAAATGGCCTAATAAGTTGTCAACCAAAACTAAAATGAGAATACCCTAATAACCAATGCATAGAGCGCTACATGTTTCTTCATCTAAATGTACATATATTTAAATAAAGGAAATTCTCCCAGACAAAAAGTGATTAAGTAGATAGTCGACACTTTTCTGAAATGAAAAGATAGCACTTTCATTCTAAGTTTTACATGAATAGTAGCAACTCAAATGCAACAAAAAAACAAGCAAGGATGTTAATTACCTTGTGGTGGAACAGCCAACAATTGATCCTCTGGGTGAGTCCAGATAATATTTCATGTCACTTCGAAACTTGTCCTCCGAGAAAATCTCATTTCCAGGAGAAGAATTTCTAATTTGCTCATTGATGGTTTTGTTTGATTGATCACTTGATAGCTTTGGTTCATCACTAGTCCTCCAAAATTTACAACTTTTGACAACTCTCTGAAACAAACTGGTCTGCTCTTTAGATGCCGACTCATCAGCCAATGATTCCAAACTGTCTACATCAGCATTTGGGTTATTTGACTTCCAGACTTTCTCCTCGTCCATTCGCTTATCTAATTCACATTCAGGCTTCTCATTCCTAATCGATTGTTGGAATGACTCTGACAATGTGTTCTTCTCAATTTCAATTTGCTCATTGATGGTTTTGTTTGATTGATCACTTGATAGCTTTGGTTCATCACTAGTCCTCCAAAATTTACAACTTTTGACAACTCTCTGAAATAAACTGGTCTGCTCTTTAGATGCCGACTCATCAGCCAATGATTCCAAACTGTCTACATCAGCATTTAGGTTATTTGACTTCCAGACTTTCTCCTCGTCCATTCGCTTATCTAATTCACGTTCAGGCTTCTCATTCCTAATCGATTGTTGGAATGACTCTGACAATGTGTTCTTCTCAATTTCAGCATCAGACACAGAGTTTTCTGCAACTTCCACCTTCAAACCATCATTATCATCCTTCACTCGTCCCATATTGTCTTTTGATGGTCTTATAGCTCTCACAGGCACCACCAAGTACTGACCATCACCTTGAAACTGCATCTTTCCAATATGAGGCATCGCAGCAACAAAATGAGTAATTTTTTTGTACCCATAATAACCTTTAGGAAGAAAACTCAACTTTTTTCCAAGATCAGAAATTGAGATTCCTTTGGGGTGTGAGTGTAGTATACACTGGACCTGTCTAAATACTGTCTTTGGGATCAGGGTGGCGTTAGACTGCAAGCAAGATTCATCCTTGGCATTGGAGAGAGGTGGTTGTTGCTGATCAACTGCAAATGGGTCCTCTAGAGGACGCTTATAATGGCCATACCAAGAACTGTAAGGACCATCAGGAGGCTGATTATAATGCTTACCATTGACATCTTCTCCTTTCACTAAAGAAACCCAATGCCACACGATGCTTGCTGCACTACAGAGAACAGCAGGTGCACTATGACCTGCAAGCAATATGTTGTAGTTAACCATTCTTAGTTTGTGCAAGATTCCAGCGAAATCCCTATCACCCGAAATCAAGAACAGGTGGGCAGGTGGAGGATTGTTAGATGTCCAATACAAAAGGCCCACAAGAAGAGACATATCAGCACTGTTTTTCCCACCTACAGAAGGAAGTATAACGTAATTCAGTTTCAGCAATTCCACCACTAACAATCGATCCAACACCATACAGGCGAAAACCATTGTTTCATTTCAGTAAGTCTAACCATAATCGGTACTCTAAAATGTATAATTGACCGGAAAATCCGACAACAATCACCAACAGTGAACATCAGTTGAGAATCTTATCTAGTTATTGTCCAAACGTTTTTTCATTTTAGTTTGAAGTTGAAATATAATCACACTTGTAACAACTTTCCTAATAAATAATTATTCGAAGTTATCACAGCATCCTAGTAAGAGCAATAAAACTAGATAATCCAACAATCTCAATGTAATGCAAGATTGTAAGATCTGAAGAAACCTCTAGGAACATGGTTGATAAGAACTCCAGTGGAAATAAGAGCCTTGTGTCTGGGCTTAGAAAGCTGCGAAACATCCCCAAATGCATTAATTTGAATGGGACCCATCATCCCATTTGCTCTAATCGCAGCAGTTATAGTTTGTGTCACTTTAAACTCATTCACGCCAACAGGAATGTTGCAGTTCTCAAAATCCCACCATACCGAAACCCGAACATTTCGCGAATCTTCCTCTTGGCGCCGCGGGAAATTGGGATAGGAGGCGGAACCAGAAACCGTGGAGAAGTGGTAGATTCGGATGAAGAGTGAAGGGAAGAGAGACTTGTGTTCCTTGGCGTGGAAAAGACCTCTTAGGCATAGAGTCTTCATGGTGAAATTAGGGCAAACGGTCAAGCTTCTGGAGGATCACTGAATTAAGGAAGCTCGGAAAAATTGATCCCTGTAGCAATGCAGCTCTGCTACTGGGGTTTAGAGAGTTTTTTTTTTCTGTCAAGACGGAGCGAGGAAGAGACAGCAAAGCTTAACCAGTCTCTGATCAGAACCGAGACGGCCAATGCACAGTGACGAAGCCATTCCCTTTATTTTATTCATCGGAGAGGTAATTAAGGGCATATAGAATGTTATATAGTTGATATATATATATAATTGCCATCAAAAAATAATATTGGGACATGCGATACCTGTTGCATCCAAAGTTGATAGATTGAAATACATGAATCCCTTCCGTGATCCATGGATTGCCTCTCTACGGGACTTTAAGGTTCGACCGAAACCAGGAGTTAGAGTGGACGATAACGTCACAGCTAACGTATGGATTAAGGAAGGGCCGAATTGGGATGAGGAGTCCATTCGGGCTATCGTTCACCCGGAGGATGCACCCGCGATCATCAACACCGCCATCCCTATTGTCCCGAGACCGGATGTTTTAAGGTGGCCCCATACTAGAGATGACATCATTACCGTCAGATCGGCCTACCATTCGTCTCACCACATTCGGGCAAACGAGGTAAACCTAAATCGGCATCCTCCCATTGATCTCCCTAATGTGTGGCCTGCAGTTTGGAAGTCCAAAGTTTGCCCCAAGATAAAAGCTTTCTGGTGGAAGGTCGCATCCAACACACTTCCAACCCGCCAATCCTTGGCGGTTAGAGGCATGACGATGGACCCATCGTGCCACATTTGTCACGAGACCGACACTAGGGAACATGCATTGTTCGGTTGCCCTTGGGCAATGCAGGTCTGGAGGAATCACACACCGTGGAGAGCTGTCCAGCTGGGATGCAGCTCGGTGGAGGAATGACTCGGATGGGCAACAGGAAGATCGGCGCCATCGAGTAAGGTATGGTCGAGGCTCTTGATTGTTGGTTGGGTTGTCTGGAGAGAAAGGTGCAAGTGTGTATTCGAGGGGAACCAACCTTCGGTCGGCCATGTTATGTTGGACATCCAGAAGTTGTTGACCGAGATGGCCGAACCACCTCGGGTGTTGTCGCCTACGTCCAGGACGATCGAGCAATGGACACCCCCACCACCGGGAGCGATCAAGTTGAATTGTGATGCCTCTCTTATCGATGGAGCGAGCCTTGGGGGCATTGGGATCATTGCGAGGGATAGCTCGGGCATGGTTCGTGGAGGCGTGGCCGAGACAAGACCAGGAGGATTGGTTGAGGAGCTTGAAGCGGAGGCTATTCTACGAGCGGTTCGTCTGGCTTTGGAGAAAGGATGGACGCGGGTTGTAATCGAGTCGGACGCTCTAGGTGTTGTCAACCACCTCCTTGGGAAAGATTTCTCGTGGCAGCTCAATACCATTTTAGCGAACACGATCTCGATAGCTTCGGCTCTTACGGAGGTCTCTTGGATTCACATTTCTAGGTCCGCTAATGTTTGTGCGGATTGGTTAGCCAAGAACGTTGTGTCCGGGTTGTGTCCATTGGATTGGGTGTCTTCACCCCCAACCCATTTATCATGTCTTATGGATTGTAATGTTTTTTCGAACTCGTTAGTTTCACCGTGTTAATGAGAATGAATTGTTGTGGCAAAAAAAAAAGAAATATATGAAATATGATAAAATGACATATATGTTTTTACTTTAATATGTATAATATATAATACAATTAACTTGTATTAATTAATTTTGAAAATTAACAATAATAAAACTTATAATATATTTAATTAATAACTGTAAAATATTTTTTTTTAAGTCCATCATATGCAGACTGCTTGTTGTTGTTCCTATGTTATTCTAGCCCATAGTGTTTCGGTCCAGTTGTATTTGGGTTGTTTGTATTGTTTTTGATTCGGTTTGGCTGAGTGTTTTCTGTTCGTGACTTCTTTGTGTCATTTAATTTCTTCAGGGTGTAACTTACGTTTATTTGTCTAGGGTTTGTAATTTAAGTGTGATGAAGCTCCAAATGAAGGAACAACTTCAGATGATCCCCAAGTCCCTCTCTTTTCCTCTGAGTCTCTTCATTTCTAGGATTTTACCTATTCATCTTCTTGACCCAATTTCATCATGGTATCAGTCAATCGACAATCCTTGCCTCTAATATTCAATTATGTTGTTGATCCTTCAGTTTTTCCTCCTTTGAGTCTCTGGTTGGAGGTTCCTTGTGGTTTGTTCATCGCGAACCTTGTCCGTTTAGCCTTGGTCCCCTCTTGTGCAGTCCACCTTTAACACACCAGATAGTTGTTTGTGAAAATGGTTACAATTCTCCTGATTTTTTGATATCTCGATTCTTGGCCAGTTTACGGTTTTTTGTTCCGTGACGGTTTTGTTTTGTTTCGATAAACCGTTTCCAGTCCCTCAATCTTGTTACCCTCGGCTTGATCGACACAGATCTGCACACTTTACCCTCGGCTTGTTACCTTCAGCTTGATCGATACAGATCTGCACATTTTACCTTTGGCTTTTGGTGGCTGCAACATTGATATATGGTTTGAGCACCATACCCTCGCCTTTGGTTACGTAATTCTTGTTTTTGCTCATCTGAGATGTACTATAGTTTCTTATTGAAATCTTTAATTGTCACTATGGCCGAACAAAAACCCATCCACGAGGCAAGGAAAATGCCACCGATGAGGCTGAGCACAAGGCAATGACCATTGTTGATTCTTATCACCCTTTATATTTACATGCAAGTGATAATCCTAAAACTAACATGATATTTGTAACTCTAACTGGTCCTGAAAACTATGTTATGTGGAGTCGAGCAATTAGCTTCACACTGTTAGGGAGAAATAAACTTGATTTTATAACTGGAACTTGCATGCATGAGAAATTTGACTCTGCTTTTCACAATTTATGGGATAGATGTAATGTTGTGGTTCTAGGATGGATTACAAACTCAATTTCAAAAGATTTAGCCAGTGGGATGATGTACACTAAAAATGCATATCTTGTTTGGAAGGATCTTAAGGAAAGGTTTGATAAAGTTAGTGAGCCTAGAACATATCAACTGCACATGGAAATTGTTATGAAACGTCAAGGTCTAGATTCAAGTTCTTCCTTTTTCACCAAATTGAGAGTTCTTTGGGTTGAATGCGATGTTTCATGTGCACTCCCTCACATTGATGGTGATTTTAAGAAGTATATATTATAACATAAGAAAAATCAGAGTCTGTTCCAGTTTTTAATGGGACTAAATAAAAATTATTCTAGTGTGAGAAGTCACCTGCTCCTCTGGACCCCCTTACCCTTAGTGAACCAAGCTTATAATATGTTAATGCAAGAAAAGAGGCAGAGGGGTATTACTTCCACCATGAATGCACCAGTTAGCACAAAATCTGCAAATGTGTCCCTAAGTTTAGATAAGCCGAAAGGAAACCAAAACTTAGAGTGCACACATTGGCATAAGCGTGGACATACTGTTGACTGTTGTTATACTAGGGACATGCCAAGGATAATTGCTTCAAGTACAAGGATTTATTGAAAGCAAAGGGCAACAATATTAGAGCCAATGTTACCTTCTTTAGGAATGGTGACAATGACTCATCTTTTCTTAACAACTCTACTAATGATGTTTCTCTCATTGGTGGAGTGGAAGGTGGAATCATGTTCTCTTGTGAATAGTTTGAAAAGTTTTTACACACACTGGGTGGTGCATGAAGCATTGCATCTGGAGCAAGTGTTGCCTCCCCCTCGAATTCTTATGAAAATACAACTAGTATATCTTTAAACTCTATTTCTTATCTTGAGAAGGATTATTGAATTTTGGATACGGGAGCAACCAACCACATGAACAACAGAAATGATTGGTTGTGTGGGGAGAGGGAAACTCTCGGAACCAAAGTCCAATTACCCGATGGAGGATGTTCTAGTGTGCATAGTGTTGGAAACATTTTACTCGAGCCTAATAGAAAGCTGCAGAATGTCTTGTATTTACCTGATTTTAAGTACAATCTTCTCTCTGTTTATAAACTTACATTTGATTTAAATTGTTCTACATCTTTCTATACTACCCTTGCAATCCTACAGGACCTCTCAAATGAGAAGGTCTTGGGGACTGGTGAGGAGAAGTCTGGACTGTATTTCATTAAATTGTCATTTAAATCTGTTGATTCTTTTGTATTTAGCCCTGTGGGCAATAATGTGATGTTGTGGCATAAACGTTTTGGTCATGCATCTTTAGGGTTTTAGAACATGTTGGTTTATTGAGCCAAGCATAAGAACTTAGCCGTAGGAGATTTTACTATTTACCCTAAGGCTAAGATTGTTAGAAACCTTTTCCCTTTGTATCATTCGAGAGCATATACTATTTTTGATCTTGTACATACTGATGCGTGGGGACCCTATCATTGTACTACACATGATAATAAACGGTTTTTTCTCACCTTGATAGATGATTATTCTAGGGTTACTTGGGTACATTTTATAGAATTCAAATCTGATGTGTTCATTGTTTTAAAAGAGTATGTTGCAATGATAGAAAATCAATTTAATAAGAGGATTAAGTCCTTTAGGGATGATAATGGAAAAGAATTTTTCAATGATCAAGTGAACTGTTTGTTACGTGATAAGGGCATCTCTCATCAGAGTAGTTGCCTTTATACACCACAACAAAATGGTATGGCCAAAAGAAAACATAGACATTTGTTGAAAATAGTTAGAGCATTAAAGCTACAATGATAAATCCCAAATATTTTTTGGGGATATTATATCCTAACAACTTGTTACCTGATTAATTGTATGCCTTCAAGCCTGTTAGGGGGCAAATGTCCACTAGAAATGCGGAATGGAAAGAAAACGACCATTAGTCACCTGAGAGTATTCATTGTTTGTCATATGCCAAAAATATGGTTGTGACTGACAAGCTGGCCTCCAGAGTTATCCCCTCTATTTTAATGGGGTACTCTGAGACGCAAAAGGGATATAAACTCTATAATTTAGTTGAAAATCGTTTTTTTATCAGTAGAGATGTGTTCTTCAATGAGAGTGTGTTTCCTTTTGCGAATGGTAAGCCTGAGAAGTTACCCATATTTTTTTAGCACTATATAGATGATGATTCATGTGATGTTGACAACCTTAAGGTTGCATAAACTGAGGATGATGAGAATACAGGTGGGAGAGATCCACATGATGAGTTCTACCAAAACTCGAATGGAGTCACCTCAAATGACGAGTTGTTGGTTAACCTTGATGAGATTGATTCCCCTTCTGCCCATGCTTCGCCTAGACCTACAACAAGTAGGTATGTAGGACTGTTAGGCCCCCCCCAATTGGATGAAGGACTATCAGGTGTCTAATGCTTCGTGTGCCTATTATATTAAAAAATTGATGTCATATGATGGTGTATATGATCATTATCAAATCTATCTAGCTTCTGTGTCTAAGCTGGTTGAGCCAGAAAACTTTCGTAAGGCAATGAAGGATAGGTCATGGGTCGATGCGACGCATGAAAAAATTAAGTCTCTCGAGGAAAATCAGACATGGGATCTGGTTCCAGTCCCAAAAGCTAAGTCAATTATAGGTTGTAAATGGGTTTATAAGCTTAAGTATAGGTCTGATGGGAGTCTAAGTAGATATAAAGCTAGGCTAGCTGCAAAGGGGTACAACCAGAAACATGGTATAAACTATTTTGAAACTTTCTCACCTGTCGCAAAAATGAATATTGTTCGCATAGTTCTTGCCTTAGCTTCGGTCTATCGGTGGCCACTATACCAGATGGATGTGCATAATGCCTTTTTACAAGGTGACTTAGATGAAGATGTATATATGCATGTTCCGTAAGGTTTTTATAGTAATAAAACTGAACTAGTATGTAGGTTAAAAAAATCACTCTACGGACTTAAATAAGATGGTAGGCAGTGTAACATGAAGTTGTGTGATGTGCTTCTTAGGGCATGCTATATCAATCGAAGTTAGATTATTCTTTATTCACTAAACATGATGGTGAACAAATGGTTGTACTTTTGATTTACGTTGATGACTTACTCATTTCAGGAAATAGTGGTAGGTTAATAAACGAATTGAAACATGTGTTACAATCCAATTTTAAAATGAAGGATTTGGGGGAATTAAGGTATTTCTTGGAATAGAAATTGCTAGGTCTGAAAAGGGAATTGTTATGTCACAACGCAAGTATGCATTGGAACTGATATCCGATGTTGATCTGTTAGGTGCAAAGATAACTAAGACACCTATGGAAACAAATTTGAAGCTTACTAGTAGAAAATATGATAAACACCTGAATCCGACTAAGGAAGATAAACCCCTAAATGATGTGAGCATGTATAGGAGACTGATAGGGAATTTGTTGTATCTAATCATTACCAGACCAAACATATCTTTTGTTGTGCAGAATTTATGTCAATACATGCAGGATCCAAAGACATCTCATTTAGAAGCCGCACTAAGGATAGTCAAGTATATAAAATGAGAACTAGGTATTACAGAGTTGTAAGTCTGAACCAAAGCTGATAGGTTACTGTGATTCAGACTGGTCTGGGTGCATAAAGTCTAGGAAGTGGGTCACTAGTTTTTGCATCATGTTAGGCGATTCACTTGTGTCGTGGAAAGTTTAAAAAAAAACCACTGTGTCTAAGTCTTCGGTTGAAGCTGAGTATAGGAGTATGGGTTCTGCATTGTCCGAGATAATTTGACTTAGAAATTTGTTATAGGAGTTAGGTTTAAGACAAACAAATCCAGTAATGTTATATTGTGATAATAATGCAGCTATTCAAATTGCAAATAATCCTATTTTTCATTAAAGAACTAAGCATATAGAGATAGACTGTCATTACATTAGGGAGAAGTTGTTGGAAAATGTGATAGAATTACAACATGTTAGATCAGAAAATCAGTTAGCAGACTTGTTCACTAAGTCTTTAGTGAGTTAACAACATTATATTGTGTGTGATAAACTTGGTATGAAGAACATATTTGGAGGACAGGGGGAGATGGAAGAAGACTAATCTGGATTGGAGTTGCAGCCTGAGGGGGAGTGTTGAAGTTCATCATACGCAGGCTGCTTGTTGTTGTACCTATTTTGTTCTAGCCCATAGTGTTTCAGTCCAGTTGTATTCGTTGGGTTGGTTTGCTTGTATTTGGGATGTTTTGTATTGATATTGGTTCGGTTTGGCTGAGTGTTTCTATTCGAGACTTCTTTGTGTCATTTAATCTCTTCAGGGTGTAACTTACGTTTATTTGTCTAGGGTCTGTAATTTAAGGGTGATGAAGCTCCAAATGAAGGAACAACTTCAGATGATCCCCAATTCTCTCTCTTTTCCTCTGTGTCCCTTCGTTTCTAGGGTTTTAGATGTTCATCTTCTTGACCCGATTTCATCATTTTTAAATTAATAAATTAAATTAAATCAACTAATTAATAATAATATAAAATATCATTAATTAATTAACATTAAATAGTTGAATTGATGTAAATTGAAATATAAATCTGTTATATTTATCAATAATTATCGACTCTATATTTATCTGAACTTTAATATCATTATTAAAAACATAAATTACAATACCTAAAATATCATATTCCATTACAAATAATAATATCCCAATGTCAACAAAACAGTGAAGGTCATTGACTTTAACATTAGAATAAATGACCACATTTACATCATACAAGCCAAATTAGCGTCCTAAATCAAAATTATAAAATTAGCTGACAATTTTATGATATCTTCAAATGTTTGTAGGAGAGGATACACAAACATCATTTATAAAATCAACATTCATATTATAAACTGATTCATAATCCTTTGATATGTCATCTTAGAGAGTACGGTTTCGGTTCATCCAGTCCTATCAACCAGTTAGATGAAAGACTAAAAACAACTCTTCTAAAATCAAAATACCTACCTTCTAAGACTAGACTGAAGGTGGAGTTGAGATTGACTCTTACAAGGCGTTTCTTTCGTGAAATTCAGAATAAGGAATACAGAATAGGGAATAGGAGATAAGAATATGAAGTTCTGTTGTTTGGTGGAATAGAATGGAATGGAATAAGGAATTCTGTTGTTTCTTTGGTGGAATTATATATGGAAAGGGAATGAAATATGGTAAAATGACATATTTGTCCTTCCTTGTATATGTATAGTATATAATACATATAATTTCTATTAATTGATTTTAAAAAATAATAATAATAATAACTTAAATATAATTAACTAATAATTAAAAAAAATCGAATAATTTATTTAATTAAGTTATTAATATTAAACAAATATTCTATTAAGTAATCCATTCTTTTTACCAATATTCATCAACACTATATTTACCCAAAGCATAATATAATTAATTACAATATCCGAAATATCAGAATCCATTGCATTCTCCCCACGATTGCAGTACAAGAACAAGTATTTTGAGAACCATTACATATAACCATAACCATTAGGTTTCTATGATAACATTGATGAACTTGATGTGCCCATTTCGAAGCTCTTTGCAGCATCTCTCTTCAAGATATGTAACAATCTAGAAAGCAATGTACGATGATACTTCTTAGATATAAACATATATATGTTATACCCAACATGTAAGCATATCAGAAATTGCATAATCAAGTTGTACCTTTGGAATTCATAATGGATTTTTGGGAGCATATTCACACAACTTCACAATTTTCCGATCATTCGACAAACCATCCTACATCCGAAAAATTGTGTCCAGATGCATCTCACACACATTAACAAATGACTCAATAATGTAAAACACATACTCTCACATGCAGCAAACACACATAAACAAAACTGTGTTCAGGTGCCAAATGAAATGCATGAACAAAGAACAAATGACACAATAAAGCAACAAATTGTTCTGTCGGAACCCATAACATGATTCTTGGTTCCGACAGAACTCAGAATCACGATTCTGGGTTCATCATGAACCCATAATTGATTTAGAGAAGGAGATGTACGTGGAAGTTTGAGAAAAATATTTGAAGAAGAGAAATGGAGGAGCAGAGGAGGAACTTCAGTCCGATTCTGGGTTTTGAAGGAGTTGAAGGTAGTTTGACCCTTTTGAAAAGTTAGTGAGGGTATAATGGTATTTAACGCCCCTATTTCGGATTTCTTACCTTTTAGGCTTAGGAATTCTGAGGTTTTCACACGGAATGTCTAAGCATACCCCACCCGAAATCCGTAAGCCAAGTTTTTCCAATTCCGCAAAAAGAACAACTTCTTACGGAATTCGTAAGCCGAATTCCTTGCACATTCCGCGAAAAGAACATGCCATACTCGAAATGTAGTTTATAAAAATGTTATGTACATTGAGCAGTAAACTCATAAATTTTGAACTCTTGTGCATTTTAATATTATGTAATTTTATTTGATTATTTTTATTGACTATTAATGTTATTTATTATCAATATTATTAGACCAATGAATAGTTATAAAAAAACTGTAATAAACACAAAGATATCTCGTTTACAATAATAACGAAAGCTCCATCGTCATAACATGTAGATACATGTCATATATGTCTACACAATTGAAAATAAATAACGTGCACGTTGTCGTCGTTGGTTGCGCGTGAGGTGTTACAAAGATCGTTCTGACTTATGGAACAATACAAGAATCTAAACAATTGATTAAAAATATTTATTGAGATGTAATTGTAAACTTAAACTATGTTAAATATGCTTAATTTATCTTTTAAAAATTATTCGGGAGACTGGGATACTATATACACTCAGTAAATAGTTATATAATTCAAAATATAATTTAAATGGAAGTTATTGAACTCACTTAAGTGTATTTTCCTATTGATTACCCTCGAGATCGGTCGTGCTACGCGGGTACACGTTATCATGCTTGGTCATGTGTGAAGTGTTACGAATGCATGACTCCTACTATAATACAAGAATAGTAAGAAAACTAAATATTTGATAAAAAAATATTACTAACGTAAAACTAAACTTAAATTACGTAACATATGAAATAAAATTTAAATTTGTTAAGAAAACACATGAGAGTTTGGAAGTTATATAAATTAATAGTTAAGAATATAAACAAAACTAACTAATTAGTTAAAAATAGTTATTAAAATATAATATAAACTTATACTATGTTATAAAATATATTTTTGAAAACTCTAAATATTTTTAAGAAACTGTTTGAGCGTCCGGATATAAGAAACACTACTAAAAAGAATCTTGGTCGCTCGAGCAATTTCTTAATAAATTTTAGAGTTTTCAAAAATATATTTTATTATCTAACGTAGTTTAAATTTACATTTACATCTCAATAAATATTTTTAATTAGTTAGTTAGTTCTATTTAGATTCTTAACTATTAATGTTACTTTATATATTTTCTTATGGTCTTTCGGATGCTCAAGCATTTTCTAAAAATATTTCTCTTAAATCTATTTTATTATCTTACGTAATTTAAGTTTATTTTCATATTAGTAATATTTTTTATCAAATCTACAATTTTCGTATATATATAAACATTATAATAATGCTAACGACGTTAAATTTTGTATTTCGGAGTGACGGTATGATATGATATAATGTTATATATTATATATAAAAAATCTATTGTATATGTATAATATATATATATATAATAATAATAATAATAATAATAGACCTATTTTATTATACGATGAGTCCGAAAGTCGAAATTCAACGTCGTTAATGCCATTTATTTTATAGTTCAATCATCTGAGGCTATATTTCTTTACATTTTCCTTTACATATATATTAGTTGCATCCAAACTTAATAAAATATGGTTTAAACTTTACAAAACAACAGAAAATGTTTTCGGGGTATAATGTCATAACAAATTCCTTCGAATTTTCTTTATATATTAACATATAAAAAAGTTTTATTATTTTTGGTCAAGTTTTCATGAGTTAAATTGTGATTTTTTTTCAAAAGTAATTTATGATTTTTGTGATTTTAAAATATAGTCTATTAATTTTCAATTGAAAATTTAAGAAAAAATATATTTACAAATCACTCGTTACTTTTCATAAACCACAATGTATGGTTATGGTCACTATACTTTTACCTTTAACTCTTTAAGTTATATTGGTTATTTTATTTTAAAAATAATAACAAAATATAAAATGACTAAAAAACTGGAATTAATATTAATATAGGAAAAATAAAATAATTGTAAAAACATTTTTTTAAAAGAAAAATGAAATCTTAAGTTTCTTTTTTAAAAAAATATATATTTTTTTTAAAATGTATATATTATAGTTTTTTATGTTAAATGTTTTCAAGATGTTATATATTATATACCCCCAAAAAAGGTTTTCAACATGTTAATGTATATATTATATTTACCAAAAAAAATGTTAAATGTTTTCAAGATTTTTCTAATTATGAGTTTATCTACTTTTATTTTTATTTTTTTTAAAATAAAATACTAATATAATTTATCAAAATTCCAATTTAATTTTTCAAATATTAACTACTGAACTTTTCATTTTTTAAAATTCAATTTTAATTCAGATATTACGAAAGAAAGTGATATTTAACCCATATTTTATATTTGGTTTGTGTAAAGTGTAAAATGTAAACAATAAACATAAAACAAAAACCTATTCTATCGTCACTTTTCAGTTTTCACACCTCGGTTCCCCGCTCTTTCTGCATAGTTCCCATGCTGAAGCTCTCCTCGTCCTTCGTCTAGGTAGGTGTAAGTTCCTTCCCCTGGGTTGTAATTATTTTCTTCAATGTGTCTGTATATGGCATGACATCCCCGAATAAGCTTCTAAAACTTGATTCAGAGTGCTAAACCTTTGATTCGAGGGTTTAAGACCCTCCAATCAAAGGTTTGGGCACTCAAATCAATGGTTCAGCTATATGTTAGAAAGTATGAGCCCTCGATTCGATGGTCCAAACCTTTGATTTGAGGGTTCAACCACTCGAATCAAAGGCTTAGACCCTCGAATGGACGGTCCAAACCTTTATAGGGTTACACATTTCTTTTTGAGAGAAGTATAAAAAAAATAGGGTTAATTACTTAAATGGTTACACATGTTTGACCATTGTGCAGAATGGTTACACATATTTCAAAATACGATTAATTGGTTTTGCTGATTGACTTAATGGTTACACATGTTTTTTACAATGTGATTAATTGGTTAATCCGTTAATGAACCGTTAAATTTTCTGTTAATTTCGCACGTGCGCAACAAGTGACCCTTATTTTACTAATTTATAATATTTGAAAAGACTTTTTTACCCTTTTCAACTACGTACCAGATGGAACAAAACGTGTTGCTTCTCTTGCTGAATCCCACCACAACTCCTCCTCTTGTTCTACCGATTCAATGTCTTGCCTTCAGAGAAGAAAAATCACCTACTTAAGTCGCTGATGAAAACATCCATATGAAGCAAACCTAGAAAACCACACCTGACAAGACACCCACCCGCACATTATCAATTGTTGTGACTGATGAAGTTTATAAGTTTTAGCACCAAGTGAGAAAAAGCAGAGTTGTAAGGGTATGGAGGAATTGGAAGCTAAAAATGAGATGGAGGAGTTGTCATTTATGAAGCTCAGGAAAGTGTTGATAATGTCTCAGGATAAGAGAATTTTGTTGAGCAAGATTGTCTGGTTGAGCAAGAATGTGCCCTACAACAATAAAATCATCAGTTGATATCACTCGTAGTAAGATTGTCTGGATATGAGTAACTCTTCAATACATAAATGAAGAATAAGAATCTAGTCAAGGCGTGCCTACCTTCCCTGTCTTCATGACAGCTTTTACACAGCTTTTGTCTTCATGATACTGTTCATATATATATAAAGAAAAACATATTACCAGATTAATAATGTAGAACTTCATCAATGAGACTCACCAAGATTATTTGTAAGTCAAAGTACTGCACAAACAGAACTTGAAATCTCTTCCTTTCTTGTTTTGTATTGTTAAAGGCAAGGATTTCATTAGTTATACACCACCAAGAGGTACTTTTCCATTTGCAAATGAGGTGAGATTAAAATTATGAGTCTCACCTGATTCTCTAGATCCTCAAGAACATCCTCAAACAAATCTCTTGGGGTTGAACCTGAGGTATTTGATACAACAGCTCCATATTCTGGTGCATCTCTGACCCGCCATAGAGAAAAGATTTACTAACTTTGTGTACTCCAAGTTATCTCCCATTGGCTAAATTCACCAAAATTTCCATGTGAAGTTACCTTCAAGCAATAATCACGCCAGTAGGTTTTAGCGGTGAGAACGCCTTCAACCACATGATCACCCATCATCTTACGAAATTCAGCACGATTTTTTCGTTCAGACCGCCTAATTTGTTCCTAGATAGCATGAAGAGAAATAATAAATTAGTATACTAAAGCAGACAACTAATAATAGAAAAAAAATATTGACGTGGATGAACGTTTTGTTTCTTCTTTTGCTCTTCCTCTTCAATCTCCAGGTCCCAGATATAATCCTGCTATTAGAATGGACCCCGTTTTCAGAATTCAAATCCATTAAGGTATCTAACCTCAACATCCAAGGTTGACGGCTAACCTGAAAGATGAGCAGACGATCAATTTTTTCCAGACGTCAAGCTTCCATATCTCTCTATTGTCTTTGGTTGGCAAGAGACAGATATTTCATTAGTCTAATTAGCTAAGCCAAACTAATCAAAACTCAGAATGAAGCATGAATTGATGCCCAGATCAAGAAAAGATACCAAAAATCAGGATGAACTACCATATTGATTTCTCCAGTAATCTAAAAATGGAATAACCGACCAAGCATGAGACAGATTATCCTTGTCGGATGGTGGATGATTCGATTGTTACAACATCGCATCTGCTTCCTTCTGGATTTTTTTTCATGTCAGGGATGTTGCCGACCAGAAGTGTCGGAGGCGGCCCTCCAACTCCTTGCTTGTGCAGCTTCGACCTCATCCTCTTGGGCTTCCATACCAGCGCATGGCAAAGCTCAATAGTCGCCAACACTGATCCTCCTAGAGCAACAACGACGATGGCTTCCTGGTGTTCTTATTCTTTGTGTGGTGACTTTACATGTTCTTATTAGTTTCTTGTTAATAGGGTTTATGGTTAATAAACTAATTAAAGAGGGGTAATATTGTCATTTCAAATGTTAGAATAGTGATTAACGGTGATTTTTGACGATGAACAGTAGAAAAACCAATTAGTCACATAGCAAAACCAATTAATCACATTTTGAAACATGTGTAACCATTCTGAACAATGATCAAACATGTGTAACCAATTAAGTAATTAACCCAAAAAAATATAATATGTTTGTCCAAAGTGGTAACAGCCACGCATTGTTTGTTTTTTATGAAACATGTTTGGTATTGTTGATTTTTGATGAATGTCGTTTGCTTCCGTGAAAAATGGCATTTAAATCCTCACATATCTTGCACCGACTTCCGTTTAGTGTAAAATTCATCACATGACTCTAGGGGTGTCAAAAATTGACCCAACCTGTGGGTGACCCGCCCACGGGTTGGGTTTGGGTCAGGATTTTGGACCCATGGGTCAATTTGACCCAACCCGTAGCTGACCCGTGAAAACACGGGTCAGGTTTGGGTCGGAAGGTGTGACCCGTGACCAACTTTAAAAAAAAAAAATCCTAACCTTACATGTGTCGAACATCCTGTGGTTGTCTCTCAACCTAGTATTGTCCCAGCATCAATTCAGAAGACAGAGGCTTCATTTCCAATCTTCTCCCAGCGCAGTCGGCATTCTTCTCCAAGCGCAGTCAGCTTCGTCTTCTAGCACTTCGGCTTCGTCTTCTAGCACTTCGTTCGGTCTTTCAACACTTCAGCATGAATGATAAGGTTCAGTCTTTGCTGTGCTAGGTTCGATCTGATGTGCTATGCTAGGTTCAATCTGATGTGCTTTGCTGTGTTTATGATGATGTTCGATCTGCTAAATGATGTTCGGTCTTTGGTTCTGTTTGTCAAGCTGAATGATGTTCGGTTTGTTTGATCCAATTTGTCAAGCTGAGTTTGTTTCTGCTTGTCAAGCTGAATGATGTTCAGTCTGCTGAGTTTGGTTCTGTTTGTCAAGCTGAATGATGTGTTCGGTCTATTTGATCCAATTTGTCAAGCTGAATGATGTGTTGGTTCTGTTTGTCAAATAATAGTAGCTTTGATCATCCATTGTTATAATGAAAGTGCAGATCACTTTATCACTGTATCAGTTCTTGCTTACTTTCATCCATTGGTAGTGATAATGGTGATCATATTTGATATTTATATATAGATATATGGTGTTTCTATGAAAAAAAATTCAATAAATATTTGTTGGAGTTTGTGGCGAGTATAATGCAGTAAATGTTTCTATACTATATGTTTAATTAATAAATAGATGTATGATGTATAGTATTTGTTTGTCAAGCTAAGTTTGGTTCTGTTTGTCAAGCTTAGTTTGGTTCTGTTTTCTGTGCTATATTTTTTGTGCTGTGTTTTCTGTTCGGTTTGAGAAATGGTTCGATTTGTGTTCTGTGTGCTGTCTTTGAGAAATTGTTCGGTTTTTATCTGAGTTTGGTTATGTTTTTATATGTGTTATGTTCATTCAATCTGTCAAGCTGAGTGTTGTTTTGTTTTATGTTTTTTTCTGTTCCTTTTTAAAAAAAAAACTGGTTTTCTGTTCCTTTGTTTGTAGAGATTGATGATCAACTATTGAGAAATGGTTTTGATGATGAGAGGTTCCATGATATAGATGTTGATATTGATGAACTTGAAGGAGTTATGCCTAATACTGAGCTTGAAGTAACATCAGCTACTTCTGGTAAAGGTAAAGAAGTTATGGTTGATAGTGTAGTCAAGCCTAGTGGAGAAAAACCAGTAATCTTGAAATCACAAATTTGGCAATACTTTGACATTATCCCATTATCTCAAACTGGTGGAGTACATAAGTCGCGGTGTAAGAAATGCAAGGTTGAATACCTTTGTTCAAGTAAGTATGGAACCGGTAATATGAAGCGCCATAGAGAAAAGTGTGCTAGGAGATATATGAAAGATGTGGGTCAAATGCTCATAGCAAGTACAGACGGTTCAATGTCTTTACAGTCTAATCAATTTGATCCAATGAAATTTAGAGAGTTGATCACATCTGGGATAGTTATGCATAACTTGCCTTTTATGTTTGTTGAATATCCTGGGATAAAGGCTATTTTCCAATATTTGCGACCTGGCATACAAATGATTCACTTATCTTAGATGGGGAATTTTTTCACGTGTATTGTTGTGCACATATTTTAAACTTGATAGTGCAAGATGGATTAAAAGAAATTATCGCGGTTGTCAAAAAAATCAGAGAAATAGTGAAATACATTCGAGACTCTCAAGTTAGAAAAGTAGATTTTCAGAAAAATGTGAAGGATTTTAGGATGGATGGTCATCAAGGTTTGAAGTAAGATTGTCCTATTAGGTGGAATTCAACTTTTGAAATGCTTCAAAGTGTCTTCCACTATAAAAATCCCCTTAGACACATGGAGTTTGGAAGTTCCATAGAGTGTCCTACTGCGGATGAATGGGGAAGAGTTGAGTCCATTACGGATTTCTTGGGTGCTTTTTATGATCCGACTTGCATTTTCTCAGGGACAAAGTATCCAACTGCCAATTTATACTTTCCATTGATATTTGTTATAAATTTGACATTGGCCAAGGATTACGTTGGTGAACGTTACTTCATGAAGAGTATGGTGGATAGGATGAAATTGAAATTTGACAAGTATTGGTCCAGTTTTAGTGAAATTCTTGCAATTGCCGTGGTGTTGGATCCACGGTACAAATTTCAGTTTGTTGAGTTTGCATTCAACAAGTTGTATGGTGAAGATATTGGAAAGGTGAAAGCTTCGATGATTCACTCTAAGCTGCATGAGGTGTACGAGGCTTAAGTGTATAAATCATCTGCAAGACCAGCGACTTCTAAAGATTCATACAAAAGGATGCGTTCTTTTAGTGTTGAGGGTCAGATTTTACGACACTCAAAAATGGGAGGTGTTGTGTTCAATGTAAGTAATAATTTCAACTACTCTTTCTTTTATTTATACATTCATTTGATAATATTATAATGTTTTTTGTTATTTGTATATTTTCAGAAATTTGGCTCTCTAAGATCGACCAATCAACACTGTTAGAAGCCCCAACTAGACCGTTATTTAGATGAGGAGCTATTTGATGGACAAGAACATTTGGATATCTTAAGTTATTGGAAAAGTGAAAGCAATCGTTGTCCTGTACTTTCTTCAATGGCATGTGATATTCTGAGTGTCCCCATTACAACTGTGGCTTCAGAAGGTATGTTTAGTATTGGAGGTCGTGTCCTTGATGAATATCGAAGTTCACTTAAGCCAGAAACTGTTGAAGTGATCATGTCTTGTAGAGATTGGATATCTTATGGCAAAGGTATGTTAACCTATTTGACCTCTGTTGTTACAATTTCGTTTCATTGTATATTTTTATTGGTTAACTTATTTGCATTTTATATGTGAAGTAGTGAATGAAGAAACAATGGAGTTAATGGATGATGATTCGGTTGGAAAGCTCGAGGCGGAGGTAGAAGAGTCACAAGGCTCTATTTGTTGAAATTAAGTGGTTTTCTATTTGTTGATCGTATTGTATGCATTGTGTTATGTTTTTGTTTGACAATGCTCTTTTACTATAAAATATCATTGTTGGTTTGTTGATGTATATAATGCAAGGTCTTAACTACTGAAAAAGGAGGAGCAAGTGCAAGTGCAATGACTTGATGTAAGGAGCAAGGAGAAAGTGCAACAAAACTAAATTTGGAAATATTCTGGTTTGTCCATTGATGATATATGTTGGTTGCCTTTTTGTTAGTCTAGTTTGAATTTGGTAGTTAACTAGTTATGTTGTGATTCTGGCAAGAATGTTGTATGAATTTTGGATGCATTATGGTTTGTAATCTTGTATGCATTTGACAGAATTGGTGGTAATATGATTCAGTTCATTGTGGTTTTTTGTGTGTGCGCGGGTCAAACGGGTCAGACTGACCCGCGGGTCATAGGGGTCAAACGGGTCAGTCTGACCCAACCCTTTCATTCATCACGGGTCATTTTGACCTGCGGGTTAACCCACCAACCTGCAAGTCAGGTTTGGGTTTGCAAACCTGACTCATACTATTCCACGAATCGTGTTTGGGTCAGGAGGTCCCTGACACGACCCAATGCCGACACGACCCATGACCCGTTTTGACACCCTAAATGACTCTTTCTTCATTGTTGTTAAATGCAGTCGTTCACTTCTCTCTGTTTGTTCTAATCAAAAAGAAATATAAGCATGAGAAATTCGACCTGATCGATTCGAACCACCTGAATTAAGGTTGTTAATCGACATTCTAGGAGTCGGGAGCCATGGCGACAGAAGGGTAGAAGAAAAGCGGCAAAGCTTCTACTGTCAAAGAGGACGCCACCTCGAAAGTATCGGACTCCGGTGGCATGGACTTTCCGGTGAATCACCACGACAACCTGAGACTCGCTTCCAACGACGAAAAATTCACCTAGATCCTAACCGAAATCAAGTCCTCCAAGACTCCCATACGCATCCTTCACAGTTCACCTTCTTCTCTTCTCCGTCCATTTTATGATCCTTCCGTTGATGAACTTCCTATTCGTATCTCCGTTTCAGAATCACCAACCATTCTCTCTGTTTTTGTTTTTGTTTTGTTGTAGGCAGTGATCAACTAAGGCGCGTCCGGGTACGCACCAACCACTTGCAGTCCAAATGTTCGATGAAAGTCCTTACTGAATTGTGAACGGAGAATTTAACTTACTGCTTATTTCTATCTTCAGGTGCAGAATTTGCAGTCAAATTCTTCCATCCTTCTTGAAAATGCTCAACGATTTTCCAAATCTGTCTTTCGTGTAGGATGATATCGATGACTGCGCAGAGATGACTCAGCATATTCGATACACTCCAACCTTCCATTTCTACAAAGATGGAGAAAGAGTCGATGAGATGATCGGAGGAGGAGACGAGCAACTTCACGATCGTCTATGGTTACATTCTTGATTGTGTTGTTCAAACTACGTCCTTTAATGAGTTATGCAATCTTTTGTGTGTAGAATGATTCTCTACTCTTTTCTGTTCCTATTATTGGTTTCATCAATTGTAAAATATTCATGAACTTATGGTTAGGTGATGGTATTATTCAATTGTCAATGAAATATACAACATATATATATTTATGAAGTGAAACCCCGACGTGTGTTTGCTCCTATTCAGAACCTCGACCCTGCTAAGGAGCTCATTGTCAGTACAGTTGATGTGCAAATGAATCAACAACAACGCAGTACTAATTCTACATACAAGAATTTGACGTCTCTACCACATGTGGATTCTCAAATTGATCAACTAGAATTTGCTTGGGACTAGCTCCATGGCTTGCAACAGAGATTCCCATCCTTGTGGATTCAGGTATGATTCAGCACAAGCCATTCCTGCTTCAGTCGAGGCACAACCATTTGTAAAAAAAAACTGAACCCCACTTAGATGATGACGAAGATGATGCTGTTTGATTCGGCTTTGATGCTTCTTTCCTACTGAAAGTTGCCATAAAAGAGAACGGAGAATCGGGTTTCTTTGGTCCAACACATTTATGGTCTTATCCAATCAGTATATCTGTGAGGCATAAATCGATCAGAAGCTCTTACATAGACAAGAGAAAATGGTAGAATAGATAACCAAAAATTGTAAAGCATCACCAGAAAGAAATATGTACTAAAAACTATCATGAATGAATGAGCATTAAGTTATGATATGAAATTTCTTACCTCTTTTCACTTGATTGATTAAGATTATCAACTTAAAGTGTACAGAAACAACCAATAAGACCAAACAGCAGCAAAGAAATTTAGATTTTTTTTTTTTGGCCAACAAAGAAATCTAGATTGAAACTCCAAATATAAGAAGTCCACTAATCAACAACTTGTTACCACTAAGAAGAAGCAACCCTATCAATCATCAATCAGAGACGAAAAATGCAGCAAATTGATGTACGAAATAGAAAATCAATTCTTCCATATTTCTCTACAAGCATTTCGTTCTCTCTCAATACAGACTTGCTATCATTAACCAATTTCAAAATCTCCACAGCAATTGGTCCTTCATGAGCTACCTTTCAAAATCTTAGTCTATAAATCATCTATCATAAATGAAAATATACTGCAGCTTGATATGAAGTTCGTTGCCTCTTTCACTTGATCGATTAAGATTATCATTTAAAGTGATTACAGAAACAACAAAGAACTTCACTCGACCGCAACAAAATCCAGTAGATTTCACTACAAGCAGCGGTTCTAAGCACATTCATTAATAACTCCACTTATCAGCAACATGTTACCACTACCAAGAATCGAGTATCGCAGCAGCCGATGCAGCATAAGACCTTGAAAGACAATCACTAAGCAATTCACCTGATTGTAATGATCGCATGTGAAGGGTAAGAAATCGATTAGCTTACAGTGTTGTACAGTACAGTGCTTTCCAAGATCGGAAAATTCTGGTGTTCCCATGCAGAAGAAGTTGAGGGCTACAACGACATTTCTTGCTTGCTGGCTGGTAATTGGAGGGAAAAGATGAGGAGGGTAGTTTCGGCATTTTGAATTATTGTTTTTAATGTTCAAAACAAAGGTCACGTGAGATGCATGTGAGCAATTTCAACGGAAAAACTAATGGAAAACCTAACGATTCTTCAAAAACAAACAAAATGAAACATAATACATCATAAATCAGCAACCCAAAACAAGTTTCATCAGTTACCAATTTTGACAAACGTATTACATTTTTTTCATTTCTTTTTCTTTCTAAACCGACCGTTTAAGGAGTTGAATAGTGTAAAGAGAAAGATAGAACTTGATTACTGATCTTAGTAGGTGTAGTTGTATTGCTTTAGTTTTTGTTGGATTATGTAATATATATGCAATCGATATGGTAAAACATAATCACATATAATTAAGTTACCTCTGGATTGATTGCCTTAGAGGAAGTGGATCTGCCTGAGGTTGGGATTACGGTCTGCCGGACGGGAGGACACGCCACGGGTTAACGGGCAGTGACCTAAGTTTCCACAACTGCTGACCTCTGTCTAAACTGTGGGTGGATATCTGTTATATGTACCTTCTTCAACTGAGGAGAGCACCCCATATATATATAGATATATAGAGGGATAGGGTTTAGTGTCAGTATCATATACCGGGCTTACCTGAATGGACTCCCACTTATGGGAGACTCATTAACCTAAATCCAACATCTCCCACTCGCACAAAGTGGGGGGCGCTCATTCATCAAGTCAGCACCTAAGAGAACAAATTCTCCTTATACAGTTAAGTCACATATGAGGAGGCAGTCGTGCGACCGTCAGACACTACGAGCAAGGTACTGCGCATCTGTTAGGAGTTGCAGTGACTCGTGGATTTCACACCATCAGTGGATTTGTGCCCTATACTCTTGGCCATGTAATCTTTCTCAAGGTTTGACCACACAATGATCTTTCAAACCTGTACATCTGCATTGTGCCCACAACCGCAGCCTATGTCGCGGTTGACGGCCGTCTAGTGGACACAATATTGAGAAGATCCCATAATGACCATCCCCTTCCCACGAAACCATCAACACAATTCAACTCGTTTTTCTAGAACCGGGTCCAAGTTACTTGTGAGCGCACCCATCGAGCACGGACTAAGATAGCAAACATTGAATTGAACCTCAAGTCTCTGTTCAGAGTAGTGAAGGTACGTACATGGCTCTTACACAAAGAGCTCTGGGTCTCACACGACTCCGAGTTAAGATCACGTCTCGGGGCATACCCATGGTCGATTTTGGATGTGTCGCGGTATGGAACGCGCGCTACAACATATCTCCTTTCCCATAGAGCATATGTCCAAATGTTGTACATATGTCCATCATACACACAGAGTACCCGAACCAAGGTATCATATCCCTTTCGGCCATTCTCACTTGGTGATAACCGGAACGAAGGTCGATCTTCGAGAAAACCGACTCTCCATGTAATTCGTCGAGGAGATCATGCACCAACAGAATAAGAAATTGATCCTTAATAGTTAAGTCATTCAACATCTGATAGTCCACGTACCTGCGCTGAGAATGATTCTTCTTCTTGACCAATACGACCGATGAAGAAAACGGGCTCGAGCTTGACCTTATGATGTTCATATCCAACATTTCCTTAATCATTTTCTCGATGACATTCTTTTGTGGTGTCAGATACCTATACGGCTTCTGGTTAACCGTGAATTTCTCATCCTTAAGCGGTATTTTGTGATCGACACCATGGCTTGAGGGCATCCCTTTTGGTTCTTGAAAAACCGATTCATAACTCCTTAACAGTTCTTCCAAATCTTCATTATCACCAGCTCCTTTAATTACGGATGCAGAGAAGGCCAATGATTCCCCTATTGCTTCCTGCTGTAATGTGATGTTGCATAGCTGAACCGCATTGATTTCCTCTGGTTTCGACAGCAACTTCGTCAAGCTCTCGACCCAAGTGAATTGGACCGAGTTCCCCATCCCACTCTTGAGTCGACATGTTTTCCTATCAATTAACAACTCCATCGTGAGTTTGTTGAAGTTCCAAATGATACCCCCTAACGTGATCAACCACTGAACTCCGAGGACCATGTGGTAACTTTCGAGAAGAATCAAGAAGACGTCGGCTGGAAATGTTTGCCCTTGCATAGCCCATTTGAAACGCCTACACACTCGGTCACAATTCATCACATTCCCGTTGGCTACTATCACCTTCATTGAGCTGATTATTCTGTGGCACAACCCAATCTTTCTGCAAAAGATATTTCAAGGAAGTTATGGGTGCTACCCGAGTCTATCAAAATCTTCAGCCTTCGGTTCTTGACGCTTCCCTAAACCTTCATGGTGAAGAAATGGAGTATTCCACGAAGGGAGTGTATCGATATCTGAGGGCATTCCTCATCCTCGAGGTTCTCTTCTGCTTCGCTGGTGATGTCCCCTGTTTCGTCTTCTTCAAGTTCGATCGTGAACATTTGCTTGCCCTTATTGGAATAATGACCCACCACGTACTTTTTGGGGCACCAGTAAAACTGCCCATGTGCCCTCCTATTCTCCACCTCCTTGCTCGTCATGGTCTTAGCGGGTTGACTAGAGGGAGCTTGGCGTAAATTTGTAAGTATGCTCGATGTTACCCCGCCTTTCTGCACAGCACCGTAAGGTGGCATGTTGCTTCCTGTGAGCTTCAGTTTGGACTTAGCCTGCAGTGTGTCACTATGCATCTTTGATAAGGCATACACCTCATGCAACGACGAAGGTCGGAACAACCGAACCTGCCCTTGTAATGCTGGATGAAGACCACCTACAAAGAAACTCAACACAACCTTCTCTGACATCGTCTCTGTCACCTGCATCTTGTTCAAAAGCATGTCGAATCTTCGAAAATACTCAATGAGGGATCCTTCTTGCCTTAAGTTCTTCATCTCTAACACAGGATCTCCATATATTTCTTCCCCAAACCTTGCTTGTAATGCAGTAACATACTCTTCCCATGTAATCCTTCGTCCCTGGTGATTCCATACCCTTGTGATCCCTTGATGCCGTTGTAGCACATCCTCCTCCAAATATATTATGGCAATCTTCAGCTTAGCATCAGCATGTGTTTTATCCACTTCAAAATAGTGTTCACAACGAAAAATTCAACCAGGCAAATCTGACCCATCGAATCTAGGAAAATCAACCTTACCGACGTGATAATGTCGACGGTCCTTATCGCGTAGAGGTTCCGGCGGTGGATCATTCACTTCTATCGGTGGTACTTCTGTCGCTTTAGGTAGCTCGGCTGGCTCCTTATCCTTTGCTGATGACAGAGTCGATCCTAAGCCCGAGCCAAGAATACATGAGTCCTCCATCTTCCCCGTTTGTCTTATACGTAGGAATAGTATGTATGAGTTCTGATGACTCAGCAGTTCTGATGCCCTATGGACCTGCTTCTATTGATTCTTGCATTTGTTCCTTCTCATTGTGGAAACTACTTTCTAATGCGTACTTAGACAGCATTTTCAGTATAATTAAGATTGCGAGATGTTAAGTATTTGGGTGCCATTGAAGGTTTTTGTAAAGTTGTTGGAAATTAGTGGCATTGTTAAATATTTAAAGGTCATCACTGGTTGGAATGTCTCTGTGCAGCAAAATTTTACATTTTCAACAGTGATACTATAACGTATATGGCATTGTTTAGCGTTGAAAGAAGCATGTAAACTGTAAAGTATTTCTGTTTGGTTAATTATTCATTGAGTATCCTTGTTGAGGTAGAAACACATGAAAATATGCATCTTTGTTATATAATGATTACATAAGCCATAGCTTTTTTTTTCTCACCTAAATTAATTGAGGGAAGGCGTTTTCTTTCTAGCATTCAAATCCTATATCGTTTTTTCTGTGGCATTTTTTGTTGCGTAACTTGTCATTTCCTTCTTAACACTAAGATTTATTCGTCTAGGGCAATTTTATCTCAATGAGCATAGTAGGGTGGTAATGCTGTTATGCATAGTAGGGCAATTTAATGTGGATATGATTGTCGGTTTAAAAAGCTTGAGTAAGTCGAGTTTTGCTAAAATTTGCAATTATGTTTTTTGATTTTTTTTTTGTTAGAATATGGTTGTTGGAATTATTTTTTCTGTTTTACAAATTAATTCCTTCAGTTGAACTTAGTATTTGAATTAATTATTTGTTGTGTGAATGACCCTATAAATAGGGTATGCTTTTTTTTTTTGTCAAACAATAGGGTATGCTTATTCACAATATAGATACACAAAAAGTTTGAAATTTTACTTTGTCAAATTGCTCTAGTATTAATTCACAAGTTTGGTCACATTCGAGTTTACGTCCGAATTTTCGTATAAAACTGAATTTAAGTATTATTTAGTTCGGTTAATGAAAACATCGTGTTGTTTTTGTCTTGACGACATTGTATTATTCTAGAAGGTAATCGTTCCAGTTTTGCACCTCATGGAACTTAGTTTAAAATATATTTTTTTCTTCGGTCGATTTTGCCATTTTACTAAACATGCATGTTATAGTAAGGATTATATAATTTTCGTAAATTTATTATTAGATATAAAATTATTATATTATTATATTATTACATAATATTATTTACAGTACAGTTTTAATATTTAGGTTCTCACACCAAAATTGTGAAAACAATGTTGTATTATTAAAAAAAACTAAAATAGAAATTATTAGAAAATGAGCGGAAAAAAAAAGTTTAAAAATATATATATATATATATATGAAGTAAATTCTAATTAATTTGTGTTGAGAATCAGAGTTATGAAGAATCGAAGAGGCTAATATTTAGAAAACCCTAGAACGGCTCAGAAGAACAGAAGAAGACAATTGGGGATCCTTAGGAGTTGTTCCTTCATTTGGAACTCCTTCCCCCTTAAATACAAATACCTAGCTAAATAAATGTCAGTTACACCCTAAAATAAATGACAGCGGTTCAATCAAGTCCAAGAACTGAAAATAAACAACAGAATCTGAAACGGTGGAATATGAACTGACGAATTGACTTCATGGGCTTGAAACATCGAATGGGCCAGATTGATAGAAGATGGCCCAGTTCCAGAAAGAAGAAAAGTCCATCAAACCGAAAACAATAAGCAGACTGATATTTCAACACTCTCCATCAGTCTGCAGATTCTCCCCCTCAATCTGGTTCTTCCTGCACTTGAAAGTCATTTATCATACCAAGCCTTTTACACAAAAAATAATGTTGTTGATTCCCTAAAGCTTTGGTAAAAACATTAGCCAACTGCTTATTAGAACTAACATGTCTCAAATCAATAATTTTTTCCATAAGTTTTTCCCTAATATAAACGCAATCAATTTCAATGTGTTTGGTCCTTTCATGGAAAACAGGATTATTTGCAATTTGAATGGCAACCTTATTGTCACAATATAACAAAGCAGGAGCATTTCGTTCAAAACCTAATTCTTCCAACAAATTTCTAAGCCAAATGATTTCAGATAATGCAGAACTCATACTCTTATACTCAGATTCAGCTGAAGATTTAGATACAATAGTTTGTTTCTTTACTTTCCAAGATATATCAGATTTTTCCAAAAGAATACAAAACCCTGTAACAAGTTTCCACACATCCAGCCCAATCAGAGTCACAAAAACCAACCAAATTAGAATTTGAATCAGATGAAAGTAAGATACATTTACCTGGTTCGCACTTTATATACCTGATTATTCTCATTGCAGCCTCAAGATGTGATGTTTTTGGATCCTGCATATATTGACTTAAACATTGCACAGCAAATGATATATTTGGTCTAGTGATAGTCAAGTATAGCAATTTCCCTATCAGCCTTCTATTTAAGCTCACAACATTTAGGGTATCATCATCTTGATTAATTTTCAGGTGTTTATCATAAGTTCTGCTAGTCAGCTTTAGATTTAACTCCATAGGGGTCTTAGTTATTTTTCCACCAGAAAGACCCACTTCAGAAATTAATTCTAAAGCATATTTCCTTTGAGATAATACAATACCTTTGTCAGGTCTTGCCACCTCAATACCCAGGAATAACTTCAACTCCCCGAGATCCTTCATATTAAAACTGGACTGCAAAACATCTTTCAATTCATTGATTAAATGCTCACTGTTCCCCGAAATAAGTAAATCATCCACATATATCAGGAGAACAACAATTTGCTTATCATCTCGCCTAGTAAAAAGCGAATAATCCAGTTTAGACTGAGTATATCCTGCTCTGACCAACACATTGCTCGGTTTTAAATTCCATTGCATGCCTGCCTGCTTAAGCCCATAAAGGGACTTTCGCAAGTTACATATAAAACCAGTTTTCTTTTCATCAAAACCATCAGGTATACGCATATACACATCCTCATCTAAATTGCCTTGTAAAAAAGCATTATGAACATCCATTTGATAAAGAGACCATTTTTCAATCGCAACAAGGGCTAAAACAGTTCTAACCGTATTCATTTTAGCAACAGGAGAGAATGTCTCAAAAAAAAAATATTCCATGTTTTTTATTATATCCTTTAGCAACCAGTCTAGCCTTATACCTGCTTAGACTACCATCTGAATTAAATTTCAGCTTATAAACCCACTTACACCCTATGACAGACTTACCTGATGGTGTTGGAACCAGATCCCACGTATGATTCTCCTCTAGGGCTTTTATTTCATCTTGCATTGCTTCAACCCACAATCAGTCTTTGATAGCTTCACTGTACCTTTCTGGCTCAATCATCTTATATACATAGGAGATATAACATTGATAACCATCAGATAATCCATCATATGAAATATAATTTTTGATACAATGAACATTCGAAGCACTTGATGTCTGGTAATCTTTCATCCAGATAGGAGGCTTAATGGCTCTCCCAGGCCTGCTAACTTTGGGTCCAGAAGGGTCATTAGTTGGAGATTCATCCTCATCATCATAGTTATTTAAAGACTCATCATATGAAGGGATCCCATCTGAGTCTTGTTGGGACTCATCATGTGGGTTTTCTCCAAATTGGATTCTATCATCCTCAGTTTCGACAACAATCTGGTCGTTAGAATCATTTATACTTGGCTCGAAAAACACCGGCAACTGATCAAATCTACCACTCCCAAAGGGAAATATATTTTCATTAAAAATCACATCTCTACTAACAAAGAATCGCTTTTCAGTTAAATCATACAATATATATCCCTTTTGGGTCACAGAGGATCCCATCAAAACTGAAGGGATAGCTCTGGAGGTCAACTTGTCAGTTACCAAAATGTTTTAGCATATGCCAGACATCCGAATATTCTAAGATGACCCAAAGTGGGTTTTTTCCATATAACATTTCAAAAGGGGATTTCCCCTTCAATAACCTGGTCGGCATGAGATTAATCAGATAGCAAGCAGTAAGGATACATTCTCCCCAGAAAATATTTGGGACGGAACCTTGCAATTTCAGGGCCCTTGCAATTTCAAGCAAATGTCTGTGTTTCCTTTCAACTCTTCCATTTTGTTGAGGTGTGTAGGGGCAGCTACTCTGATGAGTGATACCCTTATCACACAGCAACCTACTCATATGCTCATTAAAAAACTCTTTCCCATTGTCAGTTCTTAAACACTTGACCTTTTTATAAAACTGGGTTTCAATCATGGCAAGAAAAATTTTCATGACAATAAAAACATCAAATTTGAATTGCATGAGATGAACCCATGTTATTCTAGAAAAAACATCAACCAAGGTCAAGAAATATCGTTTTTCATCATATGTAGGACAATGATAAGGTCCCCACATGTCAGCATGCACAAGATCAAATATAGAATCTGCTCTAGACTCTGAACTAGGGAAAAAGTTCCTAACAATCCTAGCTTTTGGACAAACAAGACAATAATTGATATTAAACGTTTTGCTCACATCCAAACAACCAACATGTTCCAAAACTTGTATAGATGCATGACCAAAACGTTTATGCCACAAGGAAATAATGATAGAACTATTTACAATAGAACTACTTGATCTCCTAGCCAAATTCATGAAGTACAATCCAGATCTAGCCTCACCAGTCCTCAAGACCTTCCCATTTGAGAGGTCCTACAGGATAGCAAGGTTTGAGTAAAAAGATGCAGAACAATTCAGGTCACTCGTAAGTCTTGACACAGAAAGCATGTTGTATTTAAAATCTGACACATATAAAACATCATGCAACCTTTTTTCTGAGTCTAGTAAAATATTTCCAATACTATGCACATTTGAGGACCCACCATTTGGTAATTGGACTTTATTTCGAGGAACCTCCTTAATCACAACCAATCAATTATGTTGGTCATGTGGTTGGTTGCCCCTGTGTCTAAGATCCAATTATCCTTTTCTTGAAGAAAAACAGAGTTTAAAGAAATACCAGAGGTGTTTGCACACAAATCCTGAGGGACGGTAGCACTTGCTCCCGATGCAATGCTTCCAGGTCCTCCCAAGGTTTGCAAAAAAATTTCAAATTGCTCCTTTGAAAAAGTGACTCCACCCTGCATACCTGAACTTAGGCACATATCATTAGTCATACTATGCATAGTGCTAAGGTCATTGTCACCAGTCCTTGCGGAGGCAACATTTCCCTTATCATTATTTCCTTTTGCCTTTATAAACTCCTTGTACTTAAAACAGTTATCCTTGGCATGTCCCTTCTTTTTACAGAAGTCACATCCCTTGGTATAACAACAATCTACGGTATGCCCACGCTTATGACAAAAGGTACATTCCAAATTTGGATTTCCCTTTGGCTTATCAACATTCAAGGAGATATTTGCAGATTTGGTAGCAAGGGAAGCATTCATATTAGAGGTAATTCCTCTCTGGCTCTCTTCCTGCATCAACAGGTTATAAGCCTGATTGACAGTAGGCAAGGGAGTCCAGAGAAGTAAATTACTTCTAATATTAGAATAATTCTCATTTAACCCCATCAAGAAGGAAAACAATTTCTGATTTTCTTTATGTTCAACATGCTTTTTGAAATCGTCATGATCAATATGAGGAAGAGCACACGCAGAGTCATATTCAGCCCAAAGCATTCTCAATTTTGAAAAAAAGACAAATACAGAATCAAGCCATTGTCGGGTCATAACAATCTCCATATGCAACTGATAGGTCCTAGGATCACTAACTTTATCAAATCTTTCTTTCAAGTTTTTCCATACCAAGTAAGCATCCTCAGTATACATCACACACCCAGCTAAATCCTTTGAAAAAAAATTTGTAATCCATCCCAACACAACAGCATTACATCTATCCCATAAATGATGGAAGGCAGGTTCATATTTCTCACGAGTACATTTACCATTTATGAAACCAAGTTTATTTCTTCCTAACAATGTAAAACGAATAGCCCTACTCCACATTGCATAATTCTCGGGACCAGTCAAGACAGTAGAAATCATATTTGTCCCAGGGTTATCACTTGGATGTAAGTATAAAGGATGATAAAAATCAACATTAGTCATAGCATCATGATCAACTTCATCAGTTGTATATTTTTTTGCATCTTGAACAGGTTTTTCATCAGCCATTTCAAAGGAAAACCAAAAATATGCAACAAACTGAAAGAAGCCAACAGAAGAACAACCAATCCAAAGGTGTTCACAATATAGTCTACAAAGTCGAGGGTATTCACAAGATAATCTGTCAAGTCGATGGTATTCACAAGATAATCAGTCAAGCCGAGGGTATTCACAAAGCAAGCGCAACAACCCGAAGGAAACAACAGATTCACAATAATCGGATAATAAGCACAATAGCACATCGGATAAAAAAAAACACCAAGATATATAGCCAACAGATCACAAGATTTCAGACCAATATACATATCATAAGGGTGAAGATATCCCAAACACAGGAACATATATCAGAAAAAAGATACAATATACAGAGATTACCATAGGTTGCGATGAGGGAATCGCAACCGTTTTTCGCAATATATCGGTGGCAAGAAGAAACCATCTCATGCAACCAAAGATGAAAGGTCGCGACTGAAGACCGAATGGTTTCCGGGTGAGAAACCTTCAACCACCGTGAGGAGGATACCACTGGCAATACGGAGAGGCAACACAAACTTCATTCGAGAGACTCTGATACCATGTTGAGAATCAGAGTTATGAAGAATCGAAGAGGCTAATATTTGGAAAATCCTAGAACGGCTCAAAAGAACAGAAGAAGACGATTGGGGATCCTTAAGAGTTGTTCCTTCATTTGGAACTCCTTCACCCTTAAATACAAATACCTAGCTAAATAAATGTCAGTTACACCCTAAAATAAATGACAACGGTTCAATCAAGTCCAAGAACTGAAAATAAACAACAGAATCTGAAACGGTGGAATATGGGATGACGAATTGACTTCATGGGCTTGAAACATCGAATGGGCCAGATTGATAGAAGATGACCCAATTCCAGAAAGAATAAAAGTCCATCAAACCGAAAACAATAAGCAGATATTTCAACAATTTGGAAGTAGAATGTATATCTTATCATTCATTTATTTAGGGAGATCCAAGAGAGTGAAATGAACATACTGCTTGTGAGTACTGATGAACAAAATCAGATTTGGGTAGTTATTATAATATGAATCATGATAACATGATTTTGTGCTGCCTTAGAAAATATGATTTTAATGGATTTGTTTTCTAAAATTTCTTCATGGGGAAAATTTTCAATCTCTAAAGAATTGCTATGCAAATGGAATCACACTTTTAAATTTTACACCATTTCTCAAATATTAACTATGAATCTTTAAAATGCATACTATCCTTTGGTGCCAAATTCATATGGGCGGGTCAATCGTAAATCGTGTTGAAAATAAGTCGTGTCAAAATATTCTCAACTTAAACACGACTCACGAATATTAATGGATTAATTTTCAAGTTTCAAACATCACATGTGGCCCCGCGGGTCAACTCGCAATACTCGTGAACCTGTTCCAATTTAATTTTTTGTGGTATGAATTTTGTAGGTTAACTCGTTGACTCGCGCAACTTGTAAACCAATATACTCATGCACCTATTGACTCATAACTCATACAATCATACAACAAGTGCAATCCATAATTTTTTCTAAAATATAATTATGATATATTTATTAATTGTATGTCTTTGGATTGACCCACCATTCAGGATTTACTATCCAAACACAATTTTTTTTTTTTGACGAGTCATATTAAAATAACCCACGATTAAAATATCTACCTCAAACACAAGTCCACAACCTTTGATCGAATTTGCGTACAAACTTGATACCCCTACTTTCCATATTGTGTACAACCTGCGAGGATTCCCTTTTTGCCTTGATCATCCAAACTTGACAACTTCCGGCCATCCCAACGATATATAATAACTTAAACATTCATGAGTCTGCCATTGTTTCATGAACTTGGATCGCAAGGCTATAATAGATCTATATCATGAAGTGTTGTCAGATCTCGTCAATCCAGTCACGGAGCTCAGTCTCGTAAAATAGTCCGTCGATGATCTGATCGATCAGAGAATCAATCAAGGAGTTACATCCGACAGTGAATATCCGGCCAACACGAAACCTAGCACTCGACACCCATGCAAACACCGCCGCACAGCTCACGGCCGCAAGGCACGCAGCGGCAGCCTCAGCGATTCCTTGGACCTCCATCTTACGAAACACCGAGGTACCTGTCGCTGCCTCTGACGCCAAGGTGGCTGCAAAGATAACCTTCGTAGAAAGAAAAAAAAATGACAAAATGTTGCATACTGGTTTACCAAATGGATCAACAAGAGATCAGTTAACTCACCATGGCTAACCGGCCGGAAATGATCTCAAAATCATGGCTTTTCTTGGAGGTCTCGATGTACTCCGACAGCGTCTCGAAGAACGGAGACACCTCCTCGCAGCTCTCCTTTCTCATCCTTATCATCCCGATAAACGGAGGATTGGAG
The DNA here is from genome assembly GCA_946814005.1 of Chamaenerion angustifolium. Taxonomy (NCBI): domain Eukaryota; kingdom Viridiplantae; phylum Streptophyta; class Magnoliopsida; order Myrtales; family Onagraceae; genus Chamaenerion; species Chamaenerion angustifolium. The sequence continues at coordinate 32,056,617 of OX328268.1, forward strand.
CCGTAGGATCTCAGCGTGCACAGTCGGGGCTGAAGCAAGATCTTGTCGGAAGACTCGTTCTGCTGCTGCTTCACCTTCGGGAACGCTACGGCTGCCGGATTTACATTCATGCGTGAAGAGTCGTCCTTGAATGTCTGCAACTGGCAGAACACCGTACGCGCCGCCATGGCCATGGTGAGGGGAATCTGTACAGTTCCCTCTAGAGATTCAAGAATTTTGTAATTTGTTTGATTGATTTTTCTGCTTTTTCTAATGTGTATGTATGTATGTATGTATATGTAATTATTCCTTTTCTTTACATGGACATATTTAAGAGATTCCTAAGACGGCACGTCTCCTGAAAAATAATATTGGGTCTCATGGATGACGTGGAGAAATGAGAGATCGGTAATGTAGTTGTCAGAAAGTGATGGTCACATGATGTCGGCTAAGCACACTGGGCACGGGTTCCTCTTCCCGTAGTTACCCATCCCAAGTATTGCATATATTGTCAAAAACTCATTATTATAGTTATAATAGTTAGTATTACTGTTTATAATATGGGTAACTGTACTATTATGCTGCGATACGGTTATGGTGATGAATTTTATACCCACAATGGTTATGGTATTTGAGTTATACACATGGTTATATCCATGGTTATTATATAAATATAATAATTATTTATTATTAATAAACTAATATATATTAAATAATGGAACTTACTGTACCTACAAGTAATAAATAATTATGATGTTAGTTTTATATCTTTTTATTGTTGACAATATAGATTTATGTATTTTTAAATTAATTTTTTCAATCTTTTATTATATTACATGTGTGAAATAAATATGGACATACATATGGACATACAGGTAAAACTATGGTTAATAACCACTGTTATTTAATGGTCATGGTATTGAAAATTGCACTCGTAATGGTTATGGTTATGGTTATGGTTATGGTTATGGTTATGATATGTGATTTTAAAATATGGTATGATTATGGTATTTGTCATACTCGTACCATACTCTAACCATCGACAGCCCTAGTATGGCCCCGTGGTAGCTCAACCCGTGGTTTAGGGTAAAACATTAAGTAAAAACCACGATTTTTAAATTTTCACAAAATTCAGTCGTGTCCATATGAAGAAGTGATAGATAATTCATGAGTTTAAAATTAGTTTTAATTAGGAGTGTCAATTTTGGACACGACACATGGGTGACCTGTTAATGGGTCTTATTTAAGTCAAACATTTTGGATTCGCAATCATTTTGGCACAACCCGTCCAATCCGCACGAAAAATGGGATCGGACTTGGATTGTACCTATCGACTCGTAGGTCAAACCGTGGACCCGTATAATTAAATATATATTCTAATAAATTATATTAAAGTTGATGGGTCACACGAATCGTATGAATCGAATAGGTAACGTGAGTTGCATAAATCAATGAGTTCGTATTGGTCGATGGGTTACGCAGGTCGATGGGTCTCGCAAAATTCATATTGTACAAATTGAAATGACATGGGTCCACGGGTTGACTCGTAAACCCGCACATCGTGTGTGGGTCTTGAAAATTAAACCATCATTAATCACTGATCATGTTTGAGTTGAACAACATATTTTAACACGACACGTACTTTACACGACAGACAATTGACACGTCGACACGAATGGAGATATAGTTTTAGGGTTTGGGACTCAAATCTCCAATGCTTATTCACGTGGCACACAACGTACCCAAAAAGAGATTAAGGAAAAATGCAATGAAAAGCCTCCAATAAGGCTTTCATTGACATTTGATTCTTGTCTTTCGTGACAACAAAATCAACCATTTTACAAATATATACATTTCTTTATATATATATAGTATATAGTATATACTTGCAAACTACAAAGCTTTCAACGTTCCTTATTTTACCTACCTCTATTCATCGAATGAAGAACGCGGGATCAATCCCACATGGATTCAGACAATTCCCGCCGTACTAACCCGTCACTGCTGTAGGCGAACTGTTACTGAGATTATCCAAACCCTCATCACTCATCAGCATTGTTACTCTCGATTTTCTTCAACATCTTCACTGTCTCCATCATCTTTTGGTCTAGTTGAATCCGTGATATGTAACAAAAGCTCTTCGGGTTTCAACTCATTTTCCACTCCCACAAAGGACCCCGAGGCCTGCTCTCATGGTGCTGAAAGTCGAGGTTGATCTTTATTGCTATCAAGGCTTCAACCTCCTCCTTTGGCCACCTAGATGAACCAATACCATGTACAAGGTGGTTGCTCTCGTTATTATTAATATCTACAATGCTCGCACGTTTTTCAACTGTTTGTAGGATAAGGGATTCGGAAAATGGGATGCCTGATTGGTCAGAGAACTTCTGAAGAAATGCAAGAACAGCTGCATCTTTGGCTACTGCAACTGATCTCTCTTGCATCAGAAGATCTCGTTTTTTTCTTGAATCGGGCCATTTTTTGCACTTTACACACCTCTTCCCTCTCCATCCTGTTTTTTTTCACATTTCTCAAAAACCTCCATGAACTGCCTCTGCAAATTCTCTTGCTTATCTATTACTTGATTCCAGCATATGCAGATTCACTGTTGTCGGCAGCGGCGATGGAATTTTCCTGAAAATTTGAAACTTCCAGCATCATCAGCTTTCTTCGAAAATTATACAGATTAGACGATCTCAGCGAGCAAAATTGTTGTTTGAGGGCAGGAGGATCAACTGCTGATGGGTAAAAATTGGTGCGAGGAGCTTCACTTTCCTCGCACAGAGGGACATCACTCTCAGCGGGAAGAAAAAATGGGTACAGTGAAAAAATGGGTACAGTGAAAGAAGGTAAACATAGCAGTGAATTAGGGTTTCTTGTCCTTTATTTCAGTATGAAATTATGAATGGTTTAGTCAGCGACTCATATTGTTGTTTACATTATTTATATAATTTTTACCAAAAAAAAATATTATTTATATAATATAAATAGATACTCACTTTATCACCTAAACACGATTAAACCGCATTTTGCTGCGCTTTATTTTCTAAAATTAGATGAACTTGGGAAAACTCATTGTAGAGTTGTTCCCAATACTACTATTTAATTTTTTTGTAATCTGTTTAGCTTAATTTTCTAATAAAAAAAATATTATTTATATAATTTTTTACACCTATATGAATATATTGTTAAATGTATTAACATTAACTATTTATCCATTTTTATCATTAAATATTTAAAAATTACAATTTTACCATCTTGGTCATGTTCAACACTAAATTCAACTCCAAAATAGTTTCAAAATCAATATAAAAATGTAAATTTAGATTTGAATTCAACTCAATAATGCAGATTTGGGTTGAACTCAAACTCAAATCTGCATGTTATGATTCAAATTCAAATATGCATTTTGGGTTGAATTTGAACCCAAAAAATGCAAATTTGAGTTTGAATTCAATCCCAAAATGTAGTTTGTGTAAAATTGAAACTCAAATATGCATTTTGGAGTTGAATTTAGTGTTGAAGATGATATGAAGAATGACAAGAGAGTAAAATTGTCATTTTGACATATTTAATGCCAAAAGTGGACGGATAGTTAACGGTTGATACATTTAACAACTTTTTATAATTTAAAGGTGCACAAAGTAACACTTTCAACCATATTAGTGTATTTAGCAACAACTGTCGAACATCCAGGTGCATAAAGACTATTTAGTATGTTTTATTATTTACTGCACATTATGTTTAGATTCGACAATAAAAAAAAGAGGAAGTTGACAGTTTTTTTTATATATAATTATGGAATAAATAACCGCTATAGGTGACAACTAATCACCCAAATTCAAATTACAAAACCAAAAACTAGCTAGCTTTAACAATTCGCGAAACAGAAAAGCCCACAGCGTCTTTTCGGAGCGTGTTAATAGTTTCCTTCAAAGGTGAGCTATGGATTTCAAACACATGTCGATGTTTGAGCGCAATACCCGCCATGGTATCCGCTACCGCATTTGCTTCTTGAAAAATATGTCTGAACTTCATTCGTTCGAACTGCATCAATAGTTTCCTACAATCCGCAATGATCGACATTAGTTTTTGATTTGACATATTTTCGTCAGAGATTACCTTATGGGCTAAGAGGGCGTCCGTTTCAAGATGAATAGATTTTAATCCGAGTGCCTTTGCCAAAAGCAACCCGTCTCGAATGGCCCAACATTCTGCAGTGAGACTGTTTGAGCAACCCAAATTCCTTGAGAATCCTGCAACCCATTGACCCTTGAAGTCTCGGATGACCCCACCGGCACCTGCAAAACCTTGATTTCCCTTAGCAGCTCCATCTGTGTTTATTTTAAACCAATCCTTTTTTGGAGGTGTAAACACCTGATTTTGGCTTGGGGTCAAATACCGTACGCAAGGATGAGCAATCCACACTCTTCCACACTCCTTCCACAAGTTGGCACACTCCTTCCACAAGTTGGCACACTCCTTCCATGTGTTGGAGCATGTAAGAAGCATGCAAGGATGAGCATCACACACTCCTCCAATCAATTGAAGAGAACTCCTCCTATAAATAGGAGAGTTATGATATGTAATAAATGGGGGATTCAAAGGAGAAAGATGGTGATCTTCATGATTCAAGAGAGAATGAGAGAAAAAAATGAGTGAAAAAAATACCGATAATTATCGGACTCGGTTTCTCGTACGGTATTTTAACCTCCCATGAGTTAGGTATATTTCTCTCATCTTCAATATCATATTTTTGTATTTTCTAAATGTGAAATAAAATTGAGAGTTTATATACATATATTATCTATTTATGTATAATATACTTGTTAATTTATATTATGTTTATGTATTACTATTATATCTATATGTATAATATATATTTATATTATGTTTATACTATTATATCTATATGTATAATATATATTTATATTATGTTTATGTATTACTATATATATTTATATTATGTCTATGTTATCTATCTATCTATCTATATGTTTAATATATATATTATGTATATGTATATTATGTATATGTAAAAAAAAAAAAAAAATGACTTAGGTCTTTCCCAAACTTTGATGAAGGTTACAACTCGTTCCTTGGACTCTCGAGTCATTTCTGGGACGTTATCGAGTGTTATAAATCAAACCGGAAAAGTTTTGGGTCATTTGTGCAAATTGTTTTTTCTTAATTCAGCTCTTTTTAAAAAAAAATACATTTTGATTTCTAAACTTTTCTAGAAATTCCATGATTTCTCAAAATGTTACAAATAAGTCTAGAATAATTTTCGGGTTATTTTTGGAATTTTATCAAGTGTTACAAATAAATCTAGAATAGTTTAGGGTCAATTCTGTAATTTTAAAAAAATATTTTCAGTTTAGTTATAATATTTTCAAAAATTACATTTTTGATTCCTAAATTTTTCTGGACATTCCATGACTTTTAAAAATGTTACAAATAAGTCTAGAATAATTTTCGGGTTATTTTAGAACTTTACCAAGTGTTACAAATAAGTCCAGAATAGTTTAGGGTCATTTATGCAATTTTCGAAAATATTTGTCCAATTCAGCTCAAATTTTTATAAATTGCATTTTGGTCCATATATGTTTTTTTGGACATCTTATAACTTCTCAAAGTGGGACAAATTAGTCTAACGAGCTTAAAATCTTCAAAAATCATTCATGCATCTTTTGACACGTTTAAAATGGCTCGAGAGTTAAACCATTTTTTTTTCGAGCACGATTAACTTTAATTCTCTATTGTTTATTTGAAAATTTTAAAAAAAATGTTTTTACATGGTTTGTTTAATTTAAAGAAAATGCATGTAGTTGTTTTTTTTTGGCCAAGCATGATTAAAACGGGAAATTCGGGTAAAATTGAAAAAAATTTCAAAAGCAAATTAAAGTACCGAAAGGGCGGATTATAAGCTCGCGAGCTTTTAAGACGTAATCAAACCCCCGAACTCGATTCTCTGGACGTAGACCTTTCTAAGCCCTAGGATGTTAATTTTATGTACCCTAGGCAATTTTAGGATTCCGATTAGCCTTCAATTAATCGGTGGCGACTCTTTCAATTTTTTCGGTCCGGTTGATGACCCCGCTCGACCGGACCCTTCGCTCGCCAAGACCCGACATTTTCAAAAAAAAATAATTAAAAATATTTTCCAAAACGGGTCGGGGAAAGTCGGATCCGACGTCCGACAGGAGGAATCCAACTAATATCAATGGAAATAAACTCATTAGCAATGTCAGTCTCAAGATAAACATTTTGGTGAAATTTTGCCTGAGATAAAGATAAATTATAAACAGAAGAAAAAGCAGGTTTATCATTAAAAATAAGAGAGTTCCTATTTTTCCAAATGTTCCATAGAGCATATGGGAAAAAGAACTTCCACTCGACTCCTTGATTATTGACTCCAGCTTCTTGACACGCATACTTGATCCACTCATTCAAAGGGTAGTGGAACAATTGCCCCAGATTTGGCGGCCTAGTGACTGATTTCCACATCTCTTTAGCATGCGTACAACCACGCAATATGTGATCTATGTCCTCCACCCCAGAGTAGCAAATTTGGCACAGGGTGCTCACATTACATCCCCTATGGTTCAATAGTTTGTCGGTGGCAAATCTATCTTTCAGGCACAACCAGATAAAATACTGAAATTTTGGGATAGTCTGAATCTTCCAAACCCAATCTCATTGATTAATTACATGGTTGATTGTGTCATGACCTGCTAACAGAGAGTATGTTGATGATGTAGTGTAATTCCCCGAGTGTGTGACATTCCATATTTGAGTATCCGAGGAGACATTGGTCATGTCCCCTGGAGTACCTCGAAACATGTCCTCAAAATTTTTGGGGAAGTTCTATCTAGATTCCACTGGTCATTTTGGAAGACATCTCCTACCATCAATCTGTCTTCTGCATAGTTCAGTGGACCATAGATTGCAGCTCGCAGGGGTTGATTACCCACCCAATTATCATGCCAAAATTTAATATTCCTACCATTTGCCACCAACCACCCTGAACCTAATTTAAGGGTGTTCATACCTTCTTTAATTGATTTCCAATTACAATGCGTTTTATTCGAAGTAGAGAAAGAAGTCTCATCCTGCTTAAATGTTATGTTTCTAATTACCACAGCCCAATGAGTCGTTTCCTTCCTCAATCTCCAAGTCAAACTCCCCAGGAGTGCTTTGTTTCGATACAATGCCGACTGCAGACCAAGTCCCCTAGTTTTTTCGGCTTTGTTAATTCATCCCAATTGATCAAGTGGATTTTCCTTTTCTGGTCCGTGGATCCCCAAACAAAATTCCTATTAATTCTGTCCAGTTCTTTACAAACTGAATTAGGAAACATAGTACATTGCATATAGTAGGAAGGGATTGTGGACAAGACTGATTTGACCAACGTAACTCTACCTGCCATTGATAACAGTTTTGCCCTCCAACTCGAAAGTTTATTTCTTACTTTACCTAGAATAAAGTTAAAAGAGCTAACTTTCGAGTTTGACAATTCCAAAGGAAAGCCAAGGTAAGATCCAAAGTTTTCAACTGTTCTAAACTGTAACCTCGTTGAGATCTGTGTTCTTTTGGTAGCTGGGACATTGTTTGAGAAAACCATGATCGACTTCCCCTGATTTACCTTTTGTCCTGAAATGTCGCAAAACTCTTCTAAGACCGAGTTGATACAGTTACAATTTTCAAGTGTCGCCTCTCCCATTAGAATGAGGTCATCAGCAAAGAAAAGATGGGATAAGGTCAAGCTACCTCTTCCCACTTTTATTCCTTTCCATTGTCCTTGCATCACTTTCTCATCGATAAGAAACGCCAGATTTTCCATGCATAGAATAAAGATGTACGGAGAAAGAGGATCACCTTGTCTAATGCCTCTGGACGGGTAGAATTTTTCTAGTTTCCCCCCATTAAACAGAATTTCAATTGAAGATGTGGAGATACAACTCATAATTAACTTAATGACTTTATCAGGGAATTTAAAGAAAATGAGTGTTCTTCTGATGAAGTCACACTCAATTTTATCATATGTTTTTTCAAGGTCTATTTTAATGATCAGTCACCCTGTTTTGCCCTGTTTATGCTTTGAAAAATGAAGCACTTCTCTAAGCAGAATAACATTATCTGAACCCCTTCTCCTTGGGACAAAACTAGTCTGAAATGGAGAAATGATATCTTTCAGAACTGGTCTAATTCTATTCACCAAGATTTTTGATATGACCTTGTAAATAGAATTGCAAAGACTTATAGGTCTGAATTGGGAGACTGAATTAGGCTGACTACATTTTGGAATTAAGCAGATAAGTGTCTCGTTCCAACTTGTAGGGATAGACCCCCTTTTAAACACCTCACTGATAGCCTCAGTTAGAGAGCTACCCGTACATGTCCACAACTTTTGAAAGAAAGCCGGGTGGAGGCCATCCGGCCCCCGAGCTTTAAACGGTTTAAGATCCCAAGTGGCTTTCCTAATTTCTTCAAAAGTGATGAAGTTGTTTAGGCGACGGATTTGATTATCAGATAGAGCAGTTCTCCAAGAATCGGGTTGATCAACCACCATAGGTGAGGAAACCTTTGAAATTGTGAAGAGTTTTGAAATTCCTCTTGAATGAGACCCTCATCAAAAATCCAATTTCCAATTAAGTCTTTAATTGCCAATATCTTATTTCTTCTTCTTTTAACAAGAGTATAAATGTGATAGAATTTGGTGTTTCTATCCCCGTCTCTGATCCATTTTGTGCGCGACTTTGCAGTCCAAAGTTTTTCTTCCTGGTCTAGAATCTCAGACAACTCTGACTGAAGATTCTTTTCCAGAGTGACAATAAAATCATTAGGAGAGTTAGCAATACACTTTTGAGCTCCTGAGATCCTCCGAAGGATTTTTTTTCTTTCCTCTGAAACATATTTCCAAAAATTTCTTTATACCAGGCTCTAGCTTTATCAGGGAAATGGTTAATGGCTGGAGTGATCCTATTACTAAATTGACTCCAAGTATTCTTAACCAAAAGTTCAAAACTTGGGTGATCAAGCCACATAGGTTCCATCCTAAACGGTCTAATTACCCTGTTGCCACCGTCACCACCAGAATTTATAAGAAGCGGGCAATGGTCAGAGTGGGTTCTCGTAAGATGTGTTACAGATGCATTGGGAAATCTAAATTTCCAGTCCATGTTCGCCATCATCCTATCTAGTCTCTGCTGGATTAATCTATCAGAATCCCACAAATTGCTCCAAGTAAACTTTGGCCCCCTAAAGCCTAAGTCAATCAAATTATAATCACTGATCATATCATTAAAGAGAGTCACCCTATTCATGCATATTCTATTAACCCCCCCCCCCCCCCCCCCCCATTTTTCGGCACTATTTGAGACATCATTAAAATCCCCTACTACTAGCCAAGGACTAGATATAGTATCAACAACTAATTTAAGATTATCTCACAACAGTAATCTTTCATTTAAATTTGGGCTAGCATAAATCGCAGACATAAACCAAGATATATTTGAAGGTATAACCTGGATCTTGAAATGTAATTCTGCTCTGTAGAAGCCATCTTCGTAATATTTGTCTCGTAGTCATTCCAGAACACAAGGATTCCTCCTTTAAACCCTCTAGCTTCCACCCCTAGGAATTTGTTGAACGAGAGTTTTCCTGCTTGGTCATCCATCTTTTGACTACTGAGTCTAGTGTCAATTAAGATCAACACTGTAGGTTTGTGAGTATGGATGAGATGCTTTACTGCCTTAACAGCTACTGGATTACCAAATTCTCTAACATTCCACATAATGGATCTCATGTGGGCTTTTTCTGGAATCATATTACTAGAAAGATGTACTTGATTCATAAATAATTTGCTATAAATTCTACCGAACCAATTACATAGAACTACTAACATCTAAACTCATGTTAGATACCTCACATTGTCCCTTACCTCCCTGAGTAAGACCATTCTTACTCCCTTACCTTGTCCCTTGTCCCTGACAGTTGTTCATGAAATCTGGATCATAAAAGAGGTTATGTATAATTATTTAATTTGTTTACCATAATATCTTTTTAGAAAGAAAGGATCATAGAATTCTATACGATACTTTAATTTATAAATTATTTTTTGTAATATGAACATAGATATAAAGAGTATTTGATTATTTTACATAATATTAAACTAATTAAGAATACAGTTTATATCTCTTTAATATATTAATTAATAATTTCCGAGAACGGTAATCCCAAAAAAATAACTCTTGTACTTTCGCCCTTAAATAATTAACATTCAAGATTACGGATAATATCAGGAAAGGTTTAAAAGTGAAGGACCAAACCAAAGTGATCGATCCTTAGATTAGGCTGTCATAAAGACGTGAGTCTGAAAAGTTTTAATTGTTGTATAAAATATGTGTAGCAGCACACGTTGCACAGTTCATCCATCCACATAGTGCATGTTTTTTCATATGCACTTATTGAAGAGAAATTCAAGTTTGTTTTCTCTTTTTCTATGGTCAATCAACAGTAGAAATTGACCCACAAATTAAGCAATTATTCGTCCACAAAAGCAGTCATTTATGCGCTTTAATGGATAGAGCATTATATAGAGCATTCTCATTTTTGGTCCCTAGACACCACCCTTCTTCAATTCAGCTTCGAATATACCATCTACTGTGAAGAGTAAGGGTTTAGAAGCTCCAAACAAATCACGAAACTCAGTTTAGCAATGGCTGGAGGTAAGTTCACGAATTCGATTCAAGTTTCCGATGTTTGATGTGTTTATTCAGTTTATTAACATGTTTAAATCGATCCTAAGATTCATTAGTCTAACATTTGGTATCAGAGCACCGTTGATTTTGCCTCTACCTTGCTAATTGGACATGCTCTGTTTTTTCTCGTTTTACACTCTGTTTTTTCTGTTATTTACTATTCCGTTCGTTTTTTTGGAGAAGATGAACAGTAAAATGAATACCGGTTATGAATAGTAACAATCATGAACAGTAAACGGTTATGAATAGCATCGGTTATGCATAGTAACGGTTAGGAATAGTACCAGTTATGAACAGTAAAATGAATATTATTGGTTATGAATAGTACCGGTTATGAATAGTGATTGTATGTATAATTTTGGTAAATTAATTCTACAAGGCTATGAATTTAATTATAAGTATTTTGTACTTTTATTTGCTTGTATAATTTATCATTATTTCAAATTATACATCCAATTTTAAGATAAATATATATATATATATATTTACATTTGGAATTAAATTTATAAAATATTGCTTATATGTTTATGCAATAATTAAGCCAAATTGTTAAATTAATGTTTATGTGATTCATATAGTTTAAATTAATTAGGGAGTAGCCACAGCATTCTTAATTAATTGAAACTATATATTAAAGTTAATTCAGAATCACATTTAAAAATAAACATTAATTGTGATTAATCATACGTAATATAATAAAATTTTATCCCACGGGAATTTTTATTATATTTGTATAATTAATTAGAATAAAATATCAAATTATATTTTCTAATTTACCCACAGGAATTAGGAAAATGAACATAATTTGATAGTTTTATTATAAAGTTAAGATAAATCTAATTGAATTAGAACTTTAGCCCACGGGCAAGTTTTATGTCACTAGATTCATAATTTAACATAATTCTACATTGGTAGGCTATGTCATATTTTTTTATAGCTTCAAATTTAGTAACATGAGCATGAATATTTAATTTATTGCACCAATTCAACCTGTTAATTACACTGATATGAGATGTGATGTTCCCGAACTCAAAGGGGACAACTATAAAGTCTGGAAGGAAAGAATTCTCCTTCATTTGGGTTGGATGGACATAGATTATGCTATTAGGAAGGAGGAGCCCCCTGCAGTAACTGAAACCAGCTCTCATGATGCAGTTGTTCTTTATGATAAGTGGGAGCGATTTAATCGTCTCTCTGTTATGTTCATAAATACAAAAATATATGTTGGTATCAGGGGTTCCGTCGAGCAGTATCACAAAGTCCAAGACTTACTAAAGGGTATTGATGAGCAATTTGCCACTTCAGATAAAGCAATGGCGAGCACCCTCATCATACAGTTTTCTTCCCTGAAGCTCACCAACATTAGGGGTGTGCGTGATTATATCATGCGCATGAGGGATATATCGGCCCAATTGAAAACATTGGAGGTTGAGATGTCAGAATCCTTCTTAGTTCACTACATCCTTTGTACCTTACCTCAACAGTATGGCCCATTTAAGATATCCTATAACACACATAAGGATAAATGGTCGATCAATGAGTTGTTGACCATGTGTGTTCAGGAAGAGGGTAGACTGATTATGGAGGAAACGGAAAGGGAAAAGGAAAATGTGAACTTAACGACTCCTGGGAAGAAAAAAAGAAGGATCAAGCTAAGGACAAGGGAAATGGAAAAATTCCTATTCAGAAGGACATTAAGAAGGAGATTGTGTGTTTCTTCTGCAAAAAGAAGGGGCACATTAAGAAACAATGCTCTAAGTTCATGAATTAGCTTGATAAGAAAGGTACTCAACTTTCTTTTGTTTGTTATGAATCCAATATGACTGATGTTAATCATAATACCTGGTGGATTGATTCTGGTTCTACAATCCATGTTACCAATTCATTGCAGGATTTACGAGACCTGCAGAAACCGATGGGAAGTGAGCGAAGTGTCTATTCAGGAAATAAGATGCCCTTACATGTAGAGGCCATTGGGACGTGCTTATTGGTTTTAAGTAGTGGTTTCATTTTAAATTTGAAGAAGACATTTTATATTCCTAGTTTTTCTAGGAATTTAATTTCAGTTTCCAGACTTGTATCAGATGGTTACTCCTTTAACTTTTCAGACTCTGGGTTTAATTTATTTCATAAGTCTGATGTTATTGGATGTGGTATTTTGTCTGATGGTCTTTTTCTCCTTAATCTGCAAAATAATGATAACCATACTTCTATGCATGTTCACGAAAATGTTGGTACTAAACGATGTGTTATGAATGAAGAATCTTCTATACTGTGGCATCGGAGATTAGGACATATCTCCATTGAGAGAATTAAAAGGTTAGTGAATGATGGGGTACTTGGTGCTCTGGATTTTACTGACTTTGAGACTTGTATAAGCTGCATTAAGGGTAACCAGACTAACAAATCTAAGAAAGGTGCCAAGAGGAGCTCTGAGTTATTGGAAATAATACATACAGATATTTGTAGTCCAGACATGGATGCATACCGAAATAAGTACTTTGTCTCCTTCATAGATGATTATTCACGATACATGTATCTCTACTTGCTTAACAATAAGAATGAAGCACTAGAAGCTTTTAAGGTGTTTAAAGCTGAAGTAGAGAAACAATGTGGTAAACAAATTAAGATCGTGAGATCCAATAGAGGTGGAGAGTACTATGGTAGATACACTGAAAGTGGACAAGCGAATGGTCCATTTGCGAAGTTTCTTCAAGAGAATGGGATTGTTGCCCAATACAGCTTGCCTGGCTCTCCGGACCAAAATGGAGTAGCTGAAATGAGAAATCGAACATTATTGGACATGGTTCGAAGCATGCTTGCTAGCACCAAACTTCCTAAATCCTTGTGGACTGAGGCTCTTAAAACGGTCGTGTACATATTAAACCGAGTTCCAACCAAGGTTGTCCCAAAGACACCTTTTGAGTTATTCAAAGGTTGGAAACCAAGTTTGCGACATGTACGCGTTTGGGGTTATCCGTCTGAAGTAAGAGTCTACAATCCACAAGAAAAGAAGTTGGACCCGAGGACCATAAGTGGGTATTTCGTTGGATATGCTGAAAGGTCTAAGGGATATAGATTTTATTGTCCATATCATAACACTAGGTTTGTGGAATCAAGAAATGCAAAATTTCTTGAGAATGACTTTATAAGTGGGAGCGATCAATCCCAGGGCGTAGGTCGTGAGAAATATCATTTAGATGCTCAGTGTGTCACTTCAAGTAATGGACTGATCATTGATGTTAACAACGCGCCTCAAGTACAAATGCGTGTTGAAGAACCAGTCATGGAAGTACCACAAACTGTTGACCCTGATCTAGTAGATATTGAAGTTCAACAGATGCCTGAAACCGTTGAAGAACCTGCTGATCAACATGATCCTACAACTCAGGAGAGTGTTAATTCAGCATTAAGAAGATCTACTAGAGTAAGAAAATCAGCGATTCCTAGTGACTATATTGTGTATCTACAAGAATGTGACTACAATGTTGGAGCCGAAAATGATCCTGAGACGTTTTCACAGGCCATGAGTTCTGAGGTTTCGAACTTATGGCACAATGCCATGAAAGAAGATATGGATTCTATGGCATCTAACCGAGTTTGGGATCTCGTCAAGTTGTCTGATGGTGTAAAAGCTATTGGAAGTAAATGGGTCTTCAAAACAAAGAAAGACTCACAAGGCAACATTGAGAGATATAAGGCAAGACTCGTTGCCAAAGGATTCACTCAAAGGGAGGGAATTGACTACACGGAAACATTTTCTCATGTATCTAAGAAAGATTCACTTCGTGTGATCATGGTATTGGTTGCCCACTTTGATTTGGATTTGCATCAAATGGATGTGAAAACGCCTTTCCTTAATGGTGATCTAAAGGAAGAGGTTTATATGAAACAACCTGAAGGATTCTCCTCTATTAATGGTGAGCACTTGGTCTGTAAGCTTAATAAATTTATATATGGATTAAAACAAGCTTCCCGGCAAGGGTATTTTAAATTCCATAATGTCATCACTTCATTTGGTTTTGAAGAGAACGTCATGGATCAATGCATATATCAGAAGGTCAGTGGGAGCAAGACTTGTCTTTTGGTACTATATGTGGATGATATTTTGCTTGCAACCAATGATAAGGGTTTGCTATATGAGGTGAAACAATTTCTCTCGAAGAACTTTGATATGAAGGATATGGGTGAAGCAGCTTATGTCATTGGCATTAAGATCCATAGGGAAAGATCTCGAGGCATTTTGGGTTTGTCTCAAGAGACCTATATCAACAAAATTTTAGAGAGATTTCAGATGAAAGATTGTTCGTCAAGTATAGCACCCATTGTTAAGGGTGATAAATTTAGTCTAATCCAATGTCCTAAAAATGAGCTTGAGAGGGAACAAATGAAAAACATTTGATATGCTTCAGCTGTTGGAAGCCTGATGTATGCTCAGGTTTGTACTAGACCTGACATTGCATTTGTTGTTGGAGTGCTTGGGAGATATCAGAGTAACCCAGGTATTGACCACTGGAGAGCTGCAAAGAAGGTGATGAGATACCTTCAAGGAACAAAATATTACATGCTCATGTATAGACGGGCCGATAATTTAGAGGTAATTGGATACTCCGATGCGGATTTCGCTGGATGTGTTGATTCACGTAAATCAACATCAGGTTACATTTTCATGCTTGTTGGTGGAGCCGTGTCTTGGAGGAGTGCAAAGCAAACTTTGACTGCTACTTCCACCATGGAAGCCGAGTTCGTATCATGTTTTGAGGCTACATTACATGGTGTATGGTTAAAGAGTTTCATTTCTGGGCTTCGAGAAGTTGACTCTATTTCTAGGCCATTAAGATTGTATTGTGACAACTCAGCTGCTGTGTTTATGGCTAAGAACAATAAAAGCGGTAGTCGAAGTAAACACATCGATATTAAATACTTGGTCATCAGAGAACGTGTTAAGGAAAAGAAAGTGGTCATTGAGCACGTTAGCACTTAGTTGATGATTGCTGATCATTTGACTAAAGGCATGCCACCCAAGAATTTCAAGGATCATGTAGAAAGAATGGGACTTGGTTCCATGATGTAAGTATTCATTTTATATTTTGATACTCTTATTCAGTTGATGTTATCTCATTTGGTTTTGTGCACAAATATGTTTGTTAATTTGAGAAAACATTACTAAAGTTTGGACCTTGAATGAACATAGGTTTTATTTATTAAGTTTTATGGGCTATCGTTGAAAAACTTGATATATATTGTAATACATGGAAGATAATACTTAATATAAGAGGATATATCGTCATGATTCATATATTTCATTTTTCTCATTAAGGTGAATGATGGAATATATATATATATGAACCAAGTGGGAGAATGTTGTATAAAATATGTGTAGTAGCCCACGTTACACAGTTCATCCACCCACATAGTGCATGTTTTTCCATATGCACTTATTGAAGAGAAATTCAAGTTTATTTTCTCTTCTTCTATAGCCAATCAACAACAGAAATTGGTTCACAAATTAAGTAATCATTCGTCCACAAAAGCAGTCATTCAATATTTTCATTTATGCTATTTGATGGATAGAGCATTATATAGAGCATTCTCGTTTTTAGTCTCTGGACACCACTATTCATCAATTCAATTTCGAATACACCATCTACTATGAAGAATAAAGGTTTAGAATCTCCAAACAAATCACGAAACTCAGTTTAGCAATGGCTAGAGGTAAGTTCACAAATTCAATTCAAGCTTCCACTGTTTAATTTAAATATATTTATTCAGTTTATTAACATATTAAAATCAATCCTAAGATTCATTAGTCTAACATTAATTGCAATCCACTGAATGATTATGCTTTGGTTGTAGTTTTTGAAGAATTCTTACAGTTGATGGCACAAACGGAACAGAGAGCTTGAGTTCTTCTCAGAATAGCATTATCAAAGATCTTAGCTTGGGAAATGATACGTCGATTCATGCGAATTACATCAGGAAGAAACCTAACAACTATCAAACAGCTAAATGGATGGAATTAACGTCGATTCATGCGAAATCATTCAACCCAGAAACCGAAGCAAAAAAACATGATTTAACTAAGCCCTCTCCCCTCTAATCCTCCTAGCAAGCTGCATATCCTTGGGCATGATGGTGACTCTCTTTGCATGAATCGCGCACAAATTGGTGTCCTCGAACAGACCCACTAGGTACGCCTCCGCAGCTTCCTGCAGCGCCGACACGGCACTGCTCTGGAACCGCAGATCTGTCTTGAAGTCCTGGGCAATCTCCCTTACCAGCCTCTGGAATGGAAGCTTCCGGATTAGAAGCTCCGTGCTCTTCTGGTACTTCCTGATCTCCCTCAGCGCCACCGTACCCGGTCGGAAACGATGCGGCTTCTTGACGCCGCCGGTAGCAGGCGCGGATTTGCGGGCGGCTTTGGTGGCTAGCTGCTTCCTTGGGGCCTTGCCGCCGGTAGACTTGCGAGCAGTTTGCTTGGTTCTTGCCATTTCCAACGTGAGAGAGTGAGGCAGTGAGATTTAAACTGATTTGTTTTGGGGTTTGATAAGGAAGAGATTAAAGAGGGATTTATAGGGCGATTACTACACTTTGGCGGGGAAATGAATTTCAGAATTTTGAGAGGGGTTGGATCTAATCCGTTGATATTATTTTAGATTAGACGGATGAGATTAAACCAGCGACGAGACGCGCACAGATTGCCAGCGTGGCGAACTACGATGCACGTCACTTATCCCAATCTTTACACTTGGCTTCTATTCGTGCCCTCACTTTTCTAGAAATGGTGTGCTTCAGCCCAAATTTTACCCCATGTTGATGCCGAAGGTGCACCCGTTCGTTGACAAATTTTTTAAATTGATCGATGTATTTTTGTTTAATGAATATATATATATATGCTATTTTATTAACTAAACATAATATTTTTATCAAAAACTAAACTAAACATTATCTTAGAAAAAAAATAAAGTTAATATTTTCAGCTTAGAATTATGAGTAATTCTTATTAATTAAAAAAAATAGTATTTGAATTTATTGTGAATTACGATTTTTCCTGACCTTTATATATATATTGTTTTTTTATGATGATTTTTGGCATAACATGTTTTAAAATGATGGTAATTGGACATTCCGTTCACCTGTCGTTTGATTATCCCGTTAAATAGTCACACGTTTATCACGTGATATTCAATTTTTCTTATTTTTTTAAACATCAATTAATAAAATATGATAATACCATCTTCCCACCATTTCCTTACCCTTTCGAATCCTTACACACAGAACAAATCCCCCACCCACAGTGAAGAACAACCCTCAACCCTCCTTGAAGCGATTCGACACACTACACTGAAGTTTACAGAGAAATCCTTTATGTTGTGCTTCTTCCTTCACAAGTGTGCTACTGGTCGACGTCGTTCCGAGGAGGATCTATCCGACTGGCATTTCAACGTAATCGATCTTTAACAACATTCAGCCTACTCAAGTAGAGTAGGAGGTTTATGGTGATGGAAGTGAAAAATCAGAGTCAAGACATCGATCAAAAAGATGGTTGTAATTGATGATAATTGTAGAAAGGATGACTCTATCGTGATTTCGGCTCGCCATCTTGGTTTTTTCATTAGTGGAGATGATTGCAACCTGATTCGAGTTAAATGGGTCAGCTCTACTGGTGAAGAACACCAGAAGTCGCTCTCAAGCATGGAGGACGATAATGGTGGATACCAGGATGTGATAACGGAATTCTACTTATTTGCTAAGCCACAACCTCAATCCAAGAAGCGAGAAAGTGTTCCCAATTCACGAGAGTGATGAAGAACAACAGATTAAGGAAATCTCTGAAGTAGTACAAGGCAACTCTATTGAAGGAGACAATCAAGTTGTTGTTGCTCCAACACTTGACACTCAAAACGTCTTAGAAGCAGTTGAAAGTGATTCCACTAAGGAGATGAGCAAAATGATGAGACTGGTGCAGAGGTTTCAATTGGAACAGAGATTCCCGGTCATGATATGCTCGAGGACACGCACAATGAAAAATTCATGCATTCAGGTAGTGATCATAGTGAATTTCCCCTTGTTACTTACTAGGTATTTAAAAAAAATGTGCTACTCTTTCAGTTTTTAACCCATGTTCTTTTTTTTGAAGATGAAGATGTTATGCAGGTGGAAGAAGTAAATTCAAAATTCATACCCCTTTGTCTTGAAACATATGAAGAAGCAGAACTCTCATATACCATCAACTACTTAAGAGGTTAACGAGAATAAAGATGCTACATTTTTCGAGACTCCGAAATCCATTGACGGTCCCATCATCTGCACAGTAAATTACTGTTACTGGAAAAGAGATACTCATGAACTTGGGAAGAGTCTCTTGATGGGAGTGTGGCGAGCGATATAGATAGTGGTGAAGGACCTCTAACAACGGAGGTGTTAAAGTCAGCTCTTAAAGCTGAGAGAAAAGTTCTACATGCATTGTATACAGATTTAGAAGAAGAGCAAAGTGCTTCTGCAGTTTCAGCTAGCCAAACAATGACCATGATAAATCGTCTCAAGGAAGAGAAGGTAGCAATGCAGAACTTCGAACGCAACCTTCGTACCATGTATTCATAGCAGCTCTTCAAGTAGGAGTTCCACACGACAAACATTCCCACGTAGAGGAGATTTATGGCGGGATATGTTGGACTAAGAAGGGCGGAAAATGGATTGAAAATAAAATGTCAATAAGTTTGAGTACGTGACATTGAACGTGATGACATAACAACTAATTGGAACGAAAGTTAAACGGAGGGACCAAAAACAATCATTTCCAAACATGTTATACCATTTACAACTTGTTTTTTTTTGGCCAAACAATCTGTTGGGTTGAAAAACCATTTTTGTCAAATATCATGTCCCAATTTCAAACTTTTTCATTTTATGTATTTAATTTAAGTGAAATTTGTTGTTGGTAGGATCATCATTCATCACAGTAGTAGAGATCCCAAACCAACACGTGAGTTTTCGTAGTGGTGAAAACTGAAAACTCCCATGATAGCTGAAAACATCATTTTGATATTTTTACTTTGATTTACAAAAATCAGAATGTGTTATCATCGTAATTATGAATAAATTATAGTTTGCTATCGATGAAAGATGGGAACTGCACCCAGCCATGGTGAGGGCTACCCAGCCAAACCAACCACCACAGACAGTACCGTTCAAGGAAAAAATGAATGAAGGAAAGAAAGAAAGAAAAAATAATAATAATCACCATGCAGATTTATCAAAACCAGATGGATTAACACCTAAAAAGATCTCAAGAGTTTGCCACCATTACAAAGCAGTAGCATCCTTGTCATACAAACCATATATATAGATAGATAGACGCCATAAAAAAACGCAAATCACAACAGTAGTGTTGTAGTAGTAGGAAGAGCTAGCCAGCTAGCTACATACAGTACATCCAAACTTCAATTCCGCATACCCATTATGCTTATGCAACATCATAAGAGTTCACATAATAGATGATGACGATGATAGAAGTAAACCCAACAAATTGGAAAATTTGACTCACCATTGAAACCAGACGGGACATGGTTTTGACTTAGAAGCACTTCCTGTGGACAATTGCTGGACCAGACTCGTCATACTCACCCTTGGATATCCACATCTGAACATCAAATTCAAAAACATGTCATGCCAGTCCATGATTTATTTCCTTCCTTAATTTAATTTATGCATTAAGAGGAAGACAAAGACCAAGAAACCAAAGTTACCTGTTGGAAGGTGCTGAGAGAAGCAAGGATAGATCCACCAATCCAGACACTGTACTTCCTCTCCGGTGGTGCCACAACCTTAATCTTCATACTGCTTGGTGCAAGAGCAGTAATCTCCTTGCTCATTCTATCAGCAATACCAGGGAACATAGTGGATCCACCACTCAGAACAATGTTTCCATAAAGATCCTTTCTGATATCCACATCACACTTCATGATAGAGTTGTAGGTGGTCTCATGGATACCAGCAGCTTCCATCCCGATCAAGGATGGCTGGAAGAGAACTTCTGGGCACCGGAATCTCTCAGCCCCAATGGTGATTACCTGTCCATCAGGCAACTCATAGTTCTTCTCCACGGAAGAGCTACTCTTTGCAGTTTCTAGCTCCTGTTCATAGTCAAGTGCCACATAAGCAAGCTTCTCCTTCATGTCTCGGACAATTTCCCGCTCAGCAGTGGTGGTGAACATGTACCCTCTTTCAGTAAGAATCTTCATTAACGAATCGGTGAGATCACGACCAGCAAGATCCAGACGGAGGATAGCATGGGGTAGAGCGTAACCCTCGTAGATTGGCACAGTGTGACTCACACCATCACCAGAATCCAAGACAATACCTATCAAATGAAAATGATCCATTTAGAATAAGGATACAATTCAAAGAGCAACACACGTAATAGCAGTAAATGTTGCAGAGGATTGTTTTTAACATACCAGTTGTACGACCACTAGCATAAAGAGACAGAACGGCCTGGATGGCGACGTACATGGCTGGGACATTGAAAGTCTCAAACATGATTTGGGTCATCTTCTCTCTGTTTGCCTTTGGGTTGAGAGGTGCTTCAGTGAGAAGAACAGGGTGCTCTTCTGGAGCAACACGGAGCTCATTGTAGAAAGTGTGATGCCAAATCTTTTCCATGTCATCCCAGTTGCTGACGATACCATGCTCAATAGGATATTTCAATGTAAGGATACCTCTTTTTGACTGGGCTTCATCACCAACATAAGCATCCTTCTGTCCCATACCAACCATGACACCAGTGTGCCTTGGTCGACCAACTATACTGGGGAAGACTGCTCTTGGAGCATCATCACCAGCAAACCCAGCCTGTAGACACAATTAGAAATCTTAACACCGAACAACTCACGCAGGAGAAGGTTATCATGTCAATTAACCTGATACAATGGGTTAAATGTGGAAGGAGGTGACTAACCTTCACCATTCCAGTTCCATTGTCACAAACAAGGGGTTGAATATCCTCACCGTCAGCCATTTTTCACTAAACCTGAGAAACAACTAGTTAAATATAAGATTTATCTAGCCAAGAAATGGTCATACTTCAATCATGGCTCAAAAATAGTAGCAGAGATTTTATCAAACATGGCATATGGTTCCTCCTAGTGGTATGGTATCACAATAATCTATAGGTTTTTCCATCAGAAAAGTTGATCTTTGACACTCGATTTGTTATTATTCCATACTGCGATGTCGGATAGGAAAACATCCTATAAAGAAAACCCTTTTTCTTTTCTTAGTATATATTTTAACAGGATACATTAGTTTTGCAATTAAGCCACAAAGTTTGAAGATTCGATTTGTTTCTTCTAGGGAAGTACTTCCCTTGGAAGTTGGATGTCAAAGTGATTGACTTGTATGCGTATTATATCAGTAGGAACCGTATAGTTGGAAGTCCTTTTATTTTATTAGCTTAGGAATCGGTCATTTTTCATAGCCTTATAATTTCAACTGTCATTTAAGAGACAACTGACTAATCAGTAATCATTCACAAAAAAAAAGATCTAGACATTTGAAACAATAACGAATTACTCAACACAGGTGCCATTTTCCTAGATTAAAAAAGAATCATGAAAATATCATTTTGCGATAGCTATGAACGTAAGAATCGCGAGCTAGATGAGTGTCGACAGCAAGGATCTGCCACATCACTATCCCAACAGATCCAATCGGCAAAATCTTCAAAATTCCAACGCATTTTACGATACAATCAATAACTCATATAAAGTGACTCAATCGGAGCCGATCTAACCGGAAACGGAACAATTACTGTACACGTAACAGGTAAGCACATGAAATGGCGCCTTCAAATATGATCTATCGACCAGATCCATCGCGACAATAGAGGAGAAGCTGAAAGAGTCAAGAGCCCCAGATCGGATCTTACCTTGGGAGTACGATCGAAAAGCAAGGGGCCCAAGAGCTACGAAATTCCGAAGACGATGGCTCTTTGGAATCCTAGTGTCTCTGCAGTCTTCTGCACGGCCGAAGCGGATGGAGGATATAGATTAGGGAGATACGAAAGGAGGGTATGGTGAATATATATAGTGGTGAGCGAAGTTTGTGAACGTGACACTGTGACAGGTGATTTTAGGGAATAATTTGTTTTTTTATTGCACAATAGACCCTCCATCCTTTACCTTTCAAGAAACTCCCTCATTACTTTCAGTTTTCATTAATCTCTACTTGTGCTTTAGAAAGATGAAAATTCAGGCCTTCATATTATAAATTTTTATGATGTGGGTACCTGATATTGTAGCTGGAAGTCAAACATAACCCCCCTAATTGGTCAAACTTCAAGTTAACTAAGGTTAGTGATCGAGCTGATTCCGTTACTAGGTTGGGGTGTAATGTTAGACTAAAGAATCTTAGGATCGATTTAAACATGTTAATAAACTGAATAAACACATTTAAATCAAACAGCGGAAGCTTGAATCGAATTCGTGAACTTACCTTCAGTCATTGCTAAACTGAGTTTTGTGATTCTTTTGGTGCTTCTAAACCCTTACTCTTCACAGTAGATGGTGTAATCTGAGCTGAATTAAAGAAGAGTGGTGTCTTGGGACCAAAAACGAGAATGCACTATATAATGCTCTATTCAACAAAGAGCATAAATGAAGACATTGAATGGCTGCTTGTGTGGACGAATGATTGCTTAACTTGTGGACCAATTTCTGTTGTTGATTGGCCATAGAAGAAGAGAAAACAAACTGAATTTCTCTTTAGTAAGTGCATGCACAAAGTGAGCAAATGATTTGCATAAAGTGGGCAACTAATTTACACTAAGTGGGCTGCTACAATTTTTTAACATGTAAATGAGTCAAGCCACCCGAAATCAACTCGGTTAAGACTCAAACTCGATTTGTCAATCTTCGAGGTGAGCTCAAGTTAAGCTTCTATTCTATATTGAGTGAGCTGAGCTCGAGCTTTGTAAAATTAGGCTCAAGCAGCTCGCAAGCTATAGCTATTCACTGTTTTACATTAGCAAAAGAAATATATGTTACTCTATTTGTAGAAGCATCCCAGTGTTGGGGGGCTCGGATTCTACTTCGGGAATGTGTAGGTATTATTATTCAATTACACAAAGTATAAGGATCGGTCTGGACTTTGTCTCGTTTGTGGAATGCCATATGAAATGAGGACAGAAAACATTTTAATATTTGGGGTTAAGGACAGAAAAGAATGAGGACTGAATCATTTCCACCACGAGAAGAGAATATGGAAGTTGGGTTGATCTGGCTCTGCTGAGTGCAGACAGGGATCTTATGATCTGTCTCTCGGATCTTAACTTATCGGGTTATCTCTCACCGGGTCGGGTTATACAATATATTCCATTCCATCCCATTGATAGGAATTATTTGAAATTTAAATAGGTTTAAAATCTTGATAGTTTAATTTTTCCAAATAAAATCAGTAGGTTAGATGATAATAATAAACATGAAAATATATCCCAAAATGTCGCGCAATATGAATATTTTGATATCAAAATTCATAGAAACCTTGATAGAGGTTGCACAGTGCAACTACAAAAACACATGGTAGAAATGATGAAGTTACCAATAGAGGCAAGACAAGGATAAAGGTTGATTTGAATGGGTCTTTCATTTGGGCAGTACCACCACCACAAGATAAGTGATGTTCTCTCCAAATTCTATCTTGTTTGCTATGGTGTTGAATGATAGAAGTAGTAGGTAGAATAGCTCTTATAAGAATTGAAGTATCTACTGTCGGACATGTTGCGCTACAACACGACACAATCTCTTCATGTTTCACAAGTGCTCACTAGTTCATTCAAGCACACAAAAGAGTCTTCTTCTTGTTCTTCGGACTTACTGCAGGAGCTTATCAACTAGTATGGCCATGGATCGTTTCCCCCAGTCTGCTTAACAAGGATCTGATTGTATTCCGGCCTCGACGTCTGCAAGTGTAATCATAATTGTGAGCAAATGGTTGTAATGCCATTTTATGAAGGTATGGTATAGCCAAACAAGATCCACAGGACAGTATAGTTTGTCAATAGAAGATTCAGAAGAAAATGCACAACATTGGGGATAATAGTAAGATGACAACGTCTGCAATTTTGGTGATAATGCTTTCACACAATACTCTAGTAATGAAGGAGACAAACACAAATGAAATAACTATAGAGTGAACTGCATTTTCCAAGTCTTACTATATGTTTATGAAAGCAGGAGTGGTAGGAGAAGACTCACAAGATCCTTGAAGATGATGAACGCGATTACGAAGAAGAGGACGAACAAAATCTCAAACTCGGCGAATCTAACCAAACTAAAGACTCGATCCACTGCCCGAGTCAGTATAGAGTCTTGCCCTGTTCGTCTTCCCATCCTTTCCCTCATCAATTCTGCAGGAAACAGAAACAGAGCTTTTGCAATGTCAACACTGTCCATCATCTTACGACAATCAGCAGAGGATGTGATGTACCAGATTTAGATTGATCGATCTGGTCAGGTAAAAAACTATACATGGCGCATTTAAATTTTTAACACACCCTTTTATCTCCAAAGCTTAAAAGTTCAATTTTCATGTAAAGAAATGAATTGTTTTACACCACAAAATGAATTACATATCCTATTTGACCAGAAATCAAGAACACCAACCAGTTTGAAATGCCGAAAGAGAAATCGTAGAACGACAAGCAATGCTCAATGGACGCAGCTATTACGGTTTCAGACTTTAAAGAAACCGAAATACGATTCCGATCCATATATAAACTGAAGAACTACAATTACTACAAGATGCGGGTAACAAATCATGAGAATGGATCCCCGACGATTAGTATCAAGCGCAGAAGATTGATCAACGAATCCAAATCAAATGTTGCAGCAAATCAATCAGAAGATAATTGAAACAACATAGACCTCTGTCGTTTTTGAACTTGTGATATCAAACCCTATTTGATTATCAATTCCAAAGAAGGGCACTTGCGCAAATGAAGTTGATCGGGGACCGAGGATTTGGATCTAGGATTTTCGTTCGATAAAGACGAGTTAGTTCCAAAATAAAAAGAAGTTCTGCTACACATGAAGACGTCACTTTTGCTTTTCGATTTATTAGGCTCGTCCAAAAAGCCGGTTCGGCCGAATTGTATCGGTTTTGGCTCGTACTGATTTGAACTTATTCGGCCGAACTACTATCAGAATCAAATAAGTTTTTAGGGTTCAAGTAAATTCAAAATAATAGTTTCAATTCAGTTTATACCGGTTTATACTTAAATTTAAATCAAACCAATTTAAACATATATGATCAAACCACTTTCAATCAACCAAACTGAGTTGATTCTCTAACAGACTTCTTGAAGACTGTCTCAGGCCCAATACAAGGTATGAGACTTATACCCAATACAAGTTCGATGTTTGTATGTCCTTTAGGAATGGGCCACTCTTCTTTAACTAAAATAAAATTATTAATTCACAATAAAACGAACCAAAGCATAGTACATTATAATTATTATTACAAACATTACACTTTTAATATAATTTTCACTTCAAACTATGAACCCCCAAACTATACATCCCAACGCTTCCTTACATCTCCCGAAGCCAACCCAGAAATTGGAAGCTTTTTTTATTCGTTCATCTTATGATCCATTCGTATGATACAGCGTAGACCCTCCCCCTTCAGCATGTAATCGAATGCCTTGTTAATTTCCGAGAGACTGACTTCGTGGGTTATGAACTTCTCCAGCTCTAGTTCCTATTGGAAGAAGAATCCAATGAGTAAGAAAGAAACAACATATTCATTCATTCATCAATCAACAGATAGAATACCAGATCTGATCTGCACGTACCTTGTTCATATACATTTCAACCACCGAAGGAAGGTCGGAACGTGGCTTGTAATTGCCAAAGAAGGTCCCTTTCAAAGTTTTCTCATTCAGAAAATTCATTGGATGAGTCTTGAAAGCGTCCTCTTTATTGGGTACGCCGACTAGGACAGCAACACCCCATCCCTAATTTCAACATTACAAAGAAGAAAAAACAGGTTAATCCCTTTGTTTCATTCAGTAATTCAGCAATGTGTATGTATGGAGAATGTCGGAAAACTGTACATCATGAACACATTCAAATGCAGAAATCATGGCATTGACATTTCCAGTGCACTCCACACTACGATCAACTCCTCCGTCTGTTATCTCAGCTATCACCTAACAAACAATACGACAGGTAGCAGCAAGGTGAATACGAGGAGTTTCGGAAGTCTTAGAATCAAATAGCAGAGGAAGCACAGACCTCTTGGATAGGTTTGTCATAGTCTTTCGGGTTCAAAAACTCGGTCACACCAAATTTCTTGGCTGAAGCAATCAAGTATTTACAAGGTAAGTGAAGGTGAACTAATTAAAGAGGCGCACTCTTCTAGTAGATATCGTAATTACTGAATGAAATTACTCACCGGCTTCAAACCTCTTAGGGTTCAAATCAACTCCGATGATCCTCGATGCACCTGCAATCCGAGCACCTTCAGCAGCCTGATATGTCATAGAAAACAAACAACACATCAAAACTCCAAGAAAAAATGATTCCAGTTGAGTATATAGAGTTAGTCAGTCAGTAAGGAGCTCACAGCAAGGCCAACAGCTCCGAGTCCGAAAATTGCCACGGTGGAACCTTTCTTTGGCTTCGCAACATTTAATGTAGCACCAAGACCTTCACGATAAATAAATAAAAAAACATCATTAGTTTCATCAAGTTATATATATATATATATAAATAGGGAATTGATGATGATCATGTTAGTATAATGTAAATATTCTTCACTTAATGACCAACCAACCTGTAGAGACTCCACAGCTGCAAATGCAGACCTTGTCAAGTGGAGCGGCAGGGTTGATCTTAGCCAGGCAACCAACATGAACCACAGTGTACTCACTGAAAGTGGAAGTACCCACAAAATGAAAGATCGGTTGGCCATTGATGGAGAACCTCGATTGACCATCGTTAAGCATCACTCCGCGGTCGGTGTTTATCCTCAGGAGATCACACATGTTGCTCTCTTCCGATTTGCAGTGTCTGCACTCTTTGCATTCTCCGGTGAATACAGGAAGAACATGATCTCCGACCTCAATGTCAGTAACACCCTCGCCCACACTTTCAACAATCCTATATATATATAGGAATAAGAATTGTCAATTTTGTTACATACGTGAATGAACTTAAAATATTGTGTCAATTCGAACTTACCCAGCAGCTTCATGCCCCAATATGCGAGGAAATACAGGAGTTTGTCCCTACAAACAATAAAAATCACAACTTTTCAGCGGATGATGGGAAGAAACGCAAGAGAATCAAGAAAAGGTACAATTTTGAATAATAGTGCCATCATTTAGTTACCTTCGCTTCCCAAAAGTAAACATCGGTGTGGCAGAGTGCGGTGTAGAGGATCTTGACGCGGACCTCCATTGCCTGTGGAGGAGCCACCTCTACTTGTTCTATCACCAGTGGCTTTCCCGCTTCCCATGCCACAGCAGCTGTATCCATCAACAATATACCATCCATTCATCATGATCGGAAAATGAAACAAGTAACCGAAATGGAATCAACACACGGCACATAGTATACTGTTTGAGATAAATAGTGATCATGAAGCAGCAGCACCAGAAACATACCCTTGCAGCGTATAACTTGACCCACAGTGCTCGACATTTTTCTACTTCTTCTTCTTGACTTGAGTGGATTTCTTGGATGTGCAGAGATTTGTGAAGTGGGTTGTGGTATTTATAATCCACGGTAGACTGAGGAGGCCAATCAAGGAGTGAAGAAGGAGGTGGAAGAAGAAGGCAAAACCTTTGACGGAGCAAAACTATGTATGGTTTTGATAGATTTATTTTTGGTCAAGTATGGTTTTGATAGATTAAGATGTAAGACAGTTGACAAAAAAATAACAAATGTAAAACTGGTTGCGCCGTTGGATTGGTAGATGCCAGACGGTTTCTTGGGAATCTCGGTTTATGGAGTTTTTTTTTTTTTTTTTGAAAAGTAGGCATTTCAAAAAAAATATAAATAGAAAAGTAAATATATAAAAATAAAATTAAAATATGATTATACGCGCTAACATAAGTAGCGCGTTAATTTGATTTTTACTAAAGGCACTCCGAATTAACGTGTATTGTCATAATAGCAATACACGCCCAAATGGGTCTCCTTCGTTTTTTTTTTTTCCGACAACGACACGATGGTTAATTAAAAATAAAACTATGTAAATCTTAAAAAAATTTATAGTATGTAGATATTTTAATTGTGATTCAAATCATCAAAAAAAATATTAAATTTGGACTTACAGATCGACTGTACGCTATGTCGTAAGTCGAGATATGAAAATTTGACATAAAATAATATAGCTAAGACGTTGTAAGTTCAAACTTAACATCGTTAACATCATTTATGTCGTAATTCAATTATCTATGTATTATAAAGTTATATTTTTTTATTAGATATATATTTATTTTTTTAACCTAACATCGTTTGTCCTATAGTACGACCAGAAATATTAAATACATTAGGTAAGAAATTTAATTATATAGTTACTCAAAAAACATTACAGTGCGTAGATAATTTAATTACGACATGTATAGATTTATGTATAGTTATTTTGTCTATCGTATTATACGGTCTGTCAGAAAGTCAAAAATCAACGTCTAGTTAACGTCATTTATGTCGTAATTAAATTATCTACGCACTGTAATTTGTTCGATTTTTTTTGAGTAAGTATATAATTAAATTTCTCATATAATGCATTTAAATTGGCTAAAAAAAATTATAATGCATTTAATCATTTCAATCGGATTATAGGAAAAACGATGTTACGTTAAAAAAATAAATATATATCTAATAAAAAAATTCAAAAAAATTATAGTATGTAAATAATTGAATTACGTCATATATGACGTTAACCGTGTTGAGTTTGAACTTACAGGATCTTAACTATATTTTTTTAACTCAAATTTTCATATCTCAACTTACGGCAGAGCGTACAGTTAATCTGTAAGTCCAAATTTAAATTTTTTTGCATCACTTGAATCACAATTAAAATATATGCACACTACAATTTTTTTTATCTAGGGTGTGTCTTTGGTATAAAAAAAAAAAGATAACGCGCTACTCACGGTAGCGCGTATACCGAGATTTCGAAATATTTTTTTATATATTTACTTTTCTAATATTTGTTTGAAATGCATACTTTTAAAGAAAAAAAACTCCAGTTTAGGAGATTCGACTTTTTCTGAATTACTTTTATTTTATATCTAACTATTTATAATTAGTGAAATGTTTATCTCTCTATCTATATATATATTAATTTGACTAGATTGTATGCAATTGTGACAAATACATTTTTTGATATATTTTATTACTTCTAATGTCAAATTAATGAATTTTAATCGGTACATATCAAATATACAATTCTCATTCCTATATGGCATTTCATGTAACTCACTTTAAAATTCTTCAAACTTTCTCATTCATTCTCCACATAAGTTACAAAAAAATCAATAATATATTCATCTTTTACATGTGAATTTATTATTTATATTTATTCAAATACTAAATTTCATAATATTATATTTTATAAAAATCAAGTAAGTTTGCATATTAAATTTTGTTCTTAAGTTTTATTTCTAATACTAAATTATAATTAATTTTATGTATTACATATATTTTTAAAATATTAATAGTTGCATGTCTAATATTATGTACCCAATTATAATTATGCATGCAATATAATTTTAACACATACAAAAAAATATTAGTATAATAAGTATAGTTTCCTTTTTAAAATAAGTATATTCATGTAGAGCTTTATTTTTTGACATAATTTCACCTTACTTCACATGTGAATTTATTATTTTTTATTAAAATACTAAAATTCATAATATTATACTTTATAAAAATCAATTTAGTGCACATATTAAAATCTGTTATTAAAATTTCTTGCTAAAACTAAATCATAAGTAATTTTTTGTATTATATATCTTTTTTTATAAATTAATAGTTTCATGTCTAATATTATGTACTTTATTATAATTATGCAACGCAATATAAAATTTAACACATGAACACAAAATACTAATATTATCATTATAGTTTATTAATATTTTTTATAGTTTTGTAGAGATTCATTTTTTTTATAGACTCGACTTATTTTACGAATTAGATAAATATTAAACGCAAATGACAATTACTATTTGTAAAATAAATATATTTCACTAATACTTTCAACATTATAACTATGTGAAAAATATTAAGTTGAAAGTTATTGTTATAATATTTATTTTTATTATCGACTTATGCAAAATTTACTTACTTTTATGAAAAATTTACTTAATCTTTATATTTAGCAAATTTTATTTATATAATTGAACAAAATTAAAAGTTATTGTTAGTAAAAATAAATATATTTGAACCAATACTTTGATATTTTTTATAACTATACGACAATAATATACACTATAAAAACATTAAAATTAATTCAAAATCATTAATTAATATCATATTAGTAATTGTTCGTATTCAGTAACGAATTTTGAACTTTAGGTTATTTTAATAGAAATTTTACTTAATACAAGTACGATTTTTTTTCAAAAAGTGTTTATTTAAAAAATAAAATTGAAAAAGTATATATTTTAAAAAAATATTTAGCAAAATGTGCATCTGTGCAGGTAGGGTAGTAGTGATTTTTGAAAATCGCTACTAGGGTTAGCGATTTTCAAAAAACGCTGCTTAAGGTAGCGTTTTTATGAATTTCACTAGGGGTGATAAAAAAAGACCGTAGGACCGAATTTCCGACAAGACCGGCCCGAGACCGGCCCGACTAGGGCCGAGACCGAACGGGCGTTTTTTTTTCTTCAAGGTCGGTCTCGGTCTCGGGCTTTTTTTCCCGAAAGCCCGTTTAGGACCGGCCCAGACCGAATTTATGTGTATTTGATATTTTCATAATACCACACCGAAAATAATGTGGATTTTGGAGGTTTTCTATCTCTATAAAAGGTGCATCTTGATAAATTTACTAAAGAATATAGAGAGTTCATAGTGTTTCTTTGAGAGGTGAACTATTCCTTCGCCTTTTACTAAAGAATACCGTGAACTCATAGTTTTTTTTTTTTGGTGTAGATTCGGTCCAGGACCGAGACCGGCCCGAGTCAAGAAAGACCGACTCGGGCGGGCTTTTTTGGCCGAGGTCGGTCTTGGTCTCGGTTCTCCAGAAGGCAAGACCGAAATTTCGGTTTCGGTCTCGGTCCTGCCTTCAGGACCGGACCGGCCCGCCCATGATCAACCCTAAATTTCGCTACTGGTAGTAGCGATTTATTTTTTTGACGATTTGAAGTTTAATTTAAAAAAAAATCAAACAAATCTTAATTTTTTTTAAAAAATTACAGTAAGTAGATATTTTAATTTCGATTCAAATTATGTAAAAAATATTAAATTTGGACGTACGGATTGATTGTAGGCTCTGCCGTAAGTTGAGATATGAAAATTTGACTTAAAAAAATATAACTCATACCCTGTAAGTCCAAACTGACCACGGTGAACGTCATTTATGTCGTAATTCAATTATCTACCTAGGGTAATTTTTTGATTAGAAATACAATGATTTTGTAACCTAACATCGTTTGTCTTAAAATTTGACCGAAATAATCAAATGAATTAGGTGAGAAATTTAATTATGTACATACTAAAAAAAATAAAAACAATTAAAGTGAGTAGATATTTTAATTACGAATTAAATGAAGCTAATTGGACATTAATATTTTACTTTTAGACTGACCGTATAATACAATATAATACGAAGTAAATTACGTATTGTATTATACGGTCAGTCTAAAAGCAAAACATTAAATGACAAATTAAAGTGAGTAGATAATTTAATTACAGTGTATATTTTTCAAAAATATACACTTACTAAAAAAAAATCAAAAAAATTAAAGTGAGTAGATAATTTAATTACAAATTAAATGACGCTAACTAGTAACTAGACGTTAATGTTTTGCTTTTAGACTGACCGTATAATACAATACGTAATTTACTTCGTATTAAATTGTATTATACAGTCAGTCTAAAAGTAAAATATTAATGTACAGTTAGCGTCATTTAATTCGTAATTAAAATATCTACTCACTTTAAGTTTTTTGATTTTTTTAAGTATGTACATAATTAAATTTCTCACCTAATGCATTTGATTATTTCAGTCAAATTTTAAGACAAACGATGTTAGGTTACAAAATCATTGTATTTCTAATCAAAAAAATTACCCTAGGTAGATAATTGAATTACGACATAAATGACGTTCACCGTGGTCAGTTTGGACTTACAGGGTATGAGTTATATTTTTTTAAGTCAAATTTTCATATCTCAACTTACGGCAGAGCCTACAGTCAATCCGTAAGTCCAAATTTAATATTTTTTGCATCATTTGAATCGAAATTGAAATATCTACTTACTGTAATATTTTTAAAAAAATTAAGATTTTTTTGATTTTTTTTTAAATTAAATAATAAATCGTAAAAAAAAATAAAAAAAATCGCTACTACCAGTAGTGTAATTCATAAAAACGCTACCCTAAGCAGCGTTTTTTGAAAATCGCTACTATCAGTAGCGAAAATTGATTTTCGCTACTACCCTACCTGCGCAGATGCACATTTTGCTAAGTATTTTTTTTTTAATTATATACTTTTTCAAAAAAAAAAATCTAAAATAAACACTTTTTGAAAAAAATCTGTTTAACTTATTGCGTAAAATCTAAAATTTACATTTCGCGTCGGCCCAACCAATATCAGATTACTACGTTTACGAAAAAGAAACAATAATATTCAAAACAACTCTGAATTACTTATAGAATAAATTGTGTAAGATATTTAGTATTATAGTAAATAAAAAATTACAACTTAGTAATGGATTAAGTATATTTGTATTAAAATCGAAATTGAATATATCATATATTAAATATAATTTAATATATGATATTAGATTGTTTGACTTTTTATTATTTTTTTTTTACTTTTTTTAAAAACAAATAAATTTGTATGCTTTACTTTTACTTTACTAATATAAAATTATAATGACAAATTAACTTAAATGAAATATTAATATTCATTTAAAAATAGAGAAGCTGGCTCCTACCTAGTTTGTTGGTTCACCCGAACTATCAATCAATCCCTTTCCCTTAGACAGGAGGAGGCCTACTTGTTTCCACCTTCTTCAGTTTTCAATGTGGATAGATTCATTCATTCAACTTGATTTTTCATTCTTTCTTTTTGCTAGTAAGGTCTTCTTTTTGCTAGTAAGGTCTCTGTCTCTTCGAATCGCATATACAATAGTGGTTAAGGAAAAGCTGACTCTTCCAAAAATTCGGTGTAAACCGAATCAATTCGAACAGAAAAACCGCTATGAAGACATAAGGTTGATTTTTTTTAGTTTGATTTGAACTTTTGGACTATCGAGATCTATGAGTCTAAAAGATCGTGAGATCCGGTCCGATCGTTAATATACTTATCTTATATATTATATTAATTAATAAAATTAATCAATGAATACAAAGTAATATTAATTTAGTTATTTTAGTTGTTTAATCAGTTTAGTAAAAAATGATGTATAGTTATTTTGTTATTTAATTTAATTTTGAATATTTAGTTTGTTTTTGAATGTCTACTTTTTAGAATTTTCATTTTAAACCGAAAATCCGTAATATGAATGGGCGGTTTATTTTTTCATATTTAGTCTTTTGGTGAGTTTTTGTTTTAAGAAAATCTAGTTCGAAAATATAAGTATCCGACCAAAATAGTGAGGGAAAAAAATGATCCAACCGGATCGGTTTCACCCCTATTATACATTCTGAATATGGATTTTCATAGAATGGTTCTTCAATCCTGAATCACCAATAACAACACTTGGCACTAACGCTCTTCGTTACCTGGGAGACCTCCTTGCTTGCATGTAATTTTTTGAATATCTATTTTTGTTTGGAATTTTTAGTTTAAACCGAAAATCTGTAATACGAATAGACAGGTTTTTTATTTTCATATTCGGTCTTTTGGTGAGTTTTTTTAATAAAGAAAATCCGATTCAGAAAATATAAGCATCTGACCAAAATAATGAAAAAACTCAATCTGACCCGATTAGTTTCACCCCTTATTATACATTCAGGATATGAATTTTCATAGAATGATTTTTCAGTGTCGAAACACCAATAACACCAGGCGTTGAAGCTCTTCTTTTCCTTGGACCTCCTTGTCTGCAGTAACTATATTCAGTTCTACGTCTCTTCAAGTTTGTCAACAATGGCGTTAATTACATTTGTTCATGCATCTGATGCACACTTTGCGAAAAGGAAGAACCTTCCATAATCTCTCCAGACTCTAGATTGTCCAAAACCTCAACTAACCATTTTCTGTCAGGATTGATTGTCTTACGATGCTGTAAAAATCTTCAGTGCCCTTCAACTGCTCTACTGTCATGTGTTGTAACTAGTGAGTGTAAAGGAGTTAATAAAAAAGTTAGGGGGGTGAATTGTAAATAGGAGAAATTGGGTAGTTAGTCGGTTAATCGTTGTAACGAACCAGAGTCTTTTTCCACCCTTGCTTTATAAGGCATGCGAAGTGAATCAATGGAATCAACTGAGAATTTGAGTAAATTTCTTCCTTCTTTCTGTGTGTTCTCTCTTCAAGGAATTATCCTTGACATTGGTATAAGAGCTCCGATCCTTGGAGTGGTGGGCTGTCATGGCGGTAACAACAAGGAATTAAGAAGCAACAAAGGTAGATCAAACCTTGAAGGATCACGAGAAGATTATGCAAAGGTTGGAGGAGAGGCTGGAAACAGTTGATGGAAAGCAGTAGGACTTCCAGTCAATTTTGGAAGGGATAGCACTTCAGCAGGAGCAGTATTTCTGATCCACACCAAATGCTGCTACTGCAAGAGAATCACCGCACGATTCGAGAGGATCTGCAACATTTCACCGATCGATGCGTGTGGGGCGAGTAGAATTTCCAAAGTTCGGTGGAGATGATCTGCAGGGGTGGTTGTACCGATGTGACCACTTCTTTGCCATGGATGAGATGCCGGAATCGGAGAATCTGCGATATGCGGTGGTGCATTTGGAAGGAGATGCACTCCAATGACACCAATCCTACATGAAGACGCGCAGACTGTCAATGATCTATCTATCTTGGCAAGAGTACGTGAGGGCGATCACAGCCAGATTTTCTGATGCTCTCCTGGAGGATGCAATGGATGAGCTGACGACCTTAATGCAAACAGGTAGTTTGCGAGATTATTGCTGTCAATTTGATGCTCTATTGAATAAAGTGACTATCTGTGAAGAGTATGCCGTGAGTATTTTCTTAAGAGGATTGAAGGTGGAATTAAGGTGCCCAGTTAAGATGTTTCGGCCTAAGACATTACATAATGCTTACTCCTTAGCAAGATTACAGGAAATTACAAACTCAGTTCTATCATCTGCAACAAGGGGTTAGAACAATCGCTACATTCCAAGTACCAGTCGCATTCCACCTCCAGCAAGCACAACAGGGCTGCCTATCTTGCCTACACCAACGACAGAAGGGAAGGCAATGGCAGCTGGGGGAAATAGGCCTACAAGACTCTCTAGTAAGGAGATTGACATGAAAAGAGCTAAGGGTGAGTGTTTTTGGTGCTCCGAAAGATTCGTCTCGGGCCACGTATGTAAGAAGAAACAGCTATTCTTGATCGAAGTGGAAGGAGAGGAAGAAGAGGAAGCTGTCATGATACCAGAAGATATGGAAGCACAACTCGAGGCACCTCAAATATCCATCCATGCATTGACAGGAGTCCACTCTTTTTCAACAATGAAGGTTGTCGGTTCGGTGGGCAATCGTCAACTGCACATCTTGATTGACTCTGGATCAACGCACAACTTTATCAACTCTCAGACAGCCATCAAACTTCGGTGTTCTCAAACATTAGTTAAGCCTTTATCGGTTAGTGTGGCTAATGGTTCTCACCTCTCTTGTATTTCCATGTGCCCAAATTTTCAATGGATGATGCAAGGTCTATGGTTCAAGACAGGTGTATTTGTTCTTCCTTTAGACAATTATGATATGGTACTGGGCATTCAATGGCTTGCTGTGTTAGATGATATAATTTGGAATTTCAAGAAACTCACCATGAAGTTTTCTATAGAAGGTGCAATATGTGAGTTGCAGGGGATCAGTTCGAATGGCTTGTCATTGTGCTCGGTAGAAAAGATGAACAATCTGTTGTCACAATCAGAGAGTTTAGCTGCAATTGACCTGTGTAGTATACAGATGCTGGAACCGAATCTGCAAGATTTTCCTGCAGTAACACCGAAAGTGGAGGATCAAACTACAGGTATCATTAAACAGCTTATACTTTGGTTCACAGATGTTTTTAGTGTTCCAGAAGGCTTGCCACCCTCGAGAGAATATGATCATCAGATTGTGCTGAAAGATGGAACGGTGCCAATCAATCAAAGGCCCTACAGATATCCTACAGCGCAGAAAGACATTATAGAAAGGATGACTAAGGAGCTGTTCGACACTGGGGTTATACAGAATAGCAAGAGCCCATTTGCAGCACCTATAGTATTGGTGAAAAAGAAAGACGGAACCTGGAGAATGTGCATTGACTATAGGAAGTTGAATGAGGCCACAGTCAAGAATCGCTTTCCAATTCACTTGATCGATGAGTTGCTGGATGAATTAGGAGGAGCCACAGTCTTCTCAAAACTGGACCTACGTTCTGGATATCATCAAATCAGGATGCATGCTCCAAACATTCACAAAACAGCCTTTCGAACTCACCAAGGTCACTTTGAGTTTCTTGTTATGCCTTTCGGTTTAACTAACGCTCCTGCTACATTTCAAGCATTAATGAATGATACATTTCATCCCCTACTTCGTCGATACGTGCTTGTTTTCTTTGATGATATTCTAGTATATAGCAGAGATATTCAATCGCATGTGAAAGATTTGGAGGAAGTTCTAACTTTGCTAAGGAAGAACATGCTCTTTGCTAAGGAGTCTAAATGCAGCTTTGGGTGTGCGAAAGTAGAGTACTTGGGTCATGTTATATCAGCTAGCGGAGTGGCCACTGATCCGGTAAAAATTGAAGTGGTTCGTGACTGGCCGAGACCAACTACAGTGAAGCAGTTAAGGGGTTTTCTGGGATTAACTGGATATTACAGACATTTTATTCAGAGTTATGGTGTGATAGCAAGACCTCTGACTGGATTATTGAGGAAAAAAGGGTTTAAATGGTCGGCAACATCGATCCAGGCCTTTGAACAATTAAAGGTAGCACTGATTTCTGCCCCTGTTATGAAATTACCAGATTTCACAAAATCTTTCGTTGTTGAAATAGATGCATCGTCAATGGGTATTGGGGGCAGTATTGATGCAGGAAGGACACCCTATAGTATTTGTCAGTAAAGCATTATCACCGAGGAGGCAGTCATTGTCAGTTTACGAGAAGGAATTACTAGCAATCATATTTGCAGTCAAACACTGGCACTACTATCTGATTACGGGCCGCTTCATCATCAGGACAAATCAAAAGAGTTTAAAGCACCTACTCGAACAGAAAGTAACGACTCCATTATAACACACTTGGCTGTCTAAACTCATGGGCTATGACTATGATATAGTCTATAAGAAAGAATCAGAAAATTCTGCTGCAGATGCTTTGTCTCGGATGTCAAGTGCTGAAATTTTCAATATCTCGGTATCATCTTTGAATCCGTCATTGTTGGATCGTATAATTTCATCATATACAGCTGATGTTGCTATTCAGCAATTAATGAATCAATTGCAGGTGGCCAAGAATTATGTCATGGATGGGAGAATGATACGAAGGAAGGGGAAGCTGGTAGTAGGCAATGACAGTAATTTGTGGCAGGAAATGTTAGCTCTCTGTCACGATTCGGCGTGGGGTGGACATTCAGGGTTCCATGCAACTTACGAAAGGTTGCGGAGTCTATTATATTGGAAGGGGCAATCAAAAGATGTAAGAGCTTATGTGAGGTCTTGTTTGGTATGTCAACAAACCAAGTCAGAAACAGTGGCGAGCCCAGGTTTACTCAATCCTTTACCAGTTCCAAAAGGTGTATTCTCTGACATCTCTATGGATTTTATTATCGGTTTGCCTAAATCACAGGGAAAGGAAGTTGTATTTGTGGTGGTGGATCGTTTAACAAAGTATGGGCATTTCATGGCATTATCACATCCATATTCCGCATCTCAGGTTGCTGAAGTTTTTTTGGAGTTTGTCTATAAGTTGCATGGCTGTCCTGCTACGATTGTTTCAGATCGAGATTCCATTTTCTTGAGCAATTTTTGGCAATCCTTATTTCGGCTACAAGGAGTGCAGTTGGCGATGTCAACAACCTATCATCCCCAGTCAGATGGCCAGACAGAGGCTGTGAATCGACGATTAGAGGCTTATTTGAGGTGTATGGCAACTGATAGGCCTAATACGTGGGTGAAATGGTTGAGTTTGGCTGAGTGGTGGTATAATACCAACCATCATTCTTCGATTGGTATGACTCCTTTCCAGGCCTTGTATGGGTTCCCTCCTCCTCTGCATATTCTGTATATTCCAGGTGATTCCAAGATCGTTGCTGTTGATGAATTGCTGAGGACCAGGGAAGAAACACTGAAGTTGTTAAGGCAACATTTGTCTAGAGCTGCTAATCGGATGAAGCAATTCACTGATAGAAGGAGATCAGAGCGATCATTTGCAGTTGGAAACTGGGTATTTCTAAAGCTTCATCCTTTCCAACATATGTCAATGCGATCTTCTTCAGAGCACAAGCTCAGTCGGAAATATTTTGGTCCCTTTCTCATTTTGGAGAAGGTGGGTTCAGTGGCATACATATTGGATTTACCTGCCAACTCATTGATTCATCCTACGCTTCATGCTTCATTGTTGAAGAGATCGCATGGTATTAATCATACTGTGACACCATTGCCGTCCGTAGAAGGTCAGGAAGATTCATTATTTTTACCAAAAGCTATATTGGAGCGTAAGCTGGCTAAGCGTCATAATCGAGTTGCTGTTAAGGTCCTGGTTCGTTGGCGTGATCGTCCCTTGACTGATGTGAGCTGTTAGTTCTTGGATGATTTACAGGTTTGTTATCCGGATTTTAATCCGTGAGGTCACAGATCTTAAAAGGGGAGGTTTTGTCATGTGTTGTAACTAGTGAGGGTGTAAATGAGTTAATAAAGAAGTTAGGGGGTGAATTGTAAATAGGAGAAATTGGGTAGTTAGTCGGTTAATCGTTGTAACGAACCAGAGTCTTCTTCCATCATTGCTTTATAAGGCATGCGAAGTGAATCAATGGAATCAACTGAGAATTTGAGTAAATTTCTTCCTTCTCTCTGTGTGTTCTCTCTTCAAGGAATTATCCTTGACATCTACCCTACTAACGTTCCCTGAGTGAGTTGAAACAAAGATGTCACTTTCCACTGAGATTATGTAATCAAGCTAAGTGCAACCATCTGAAATGTGTGCTCTGCAAATGCAGACAGTTCTTCCTCTGATGCAAGAGTTTCTGTTGAACTTTTGATGGGTTTTTTTGGATTAATATGAAGTCGTGACAACACTTTCAGATTGAAACAATTTGGTGGCACCCAAACTTTCAATCAGATAAAATCAGAATTCTGAACTAGAACTTGAGAAGGAATGTGAATGTTTGAGATGAAATTTTCGGACCTCTCCTATGACCAATTTATAGTGTTTGCCACATTTTTTTGGAAGAGACACCACACCCTTTGGAAGAGACACCACACCCTTTGGGAACCATAGGATCTTTCGGCCTAAACCATGCCCATTCAATTCAAAATTTGGCTCAAAAGCAAAGGGACACCTTGGGATGATGACTTGGAACCGAAGTCAGTGCAACATTTTGGCCTAAACTTGGCTCCAAAGCAAGTGTCCAAAAACTGAGAATTTTGAGGTTAAAATGTTAAGTCATTAATTCCAAAAAATCAAATTTATAATGAATTTTTAGAATAGTAACTTTATCAAAAAAAAATTCCCAGCTGACCTGACAGCTCAACCCCAGCCAGGGACCCCTGCAAAGGGGGCGTTGCCCCTTTTGACACTCATTGCTCGCCCCTAAGCAACGGATGAATCTCCAATACAGTGAATCATAATATAATTAAACAAGCGTGCACTCCGCACCCTCCTGACTTGTTTAATGAGATACTATCGGTGCGTTTGTTTGACGGAATTCGGAATTCGGAATACGGAATACGGAATAGGAATTGGGAATACGGAATAGGAGTTAATAATATGAAGTTGTTTTTTTGGCGGAATTGAATAGAACGGAATAAGGAATTCTGTTGTTTCTTTGGTGGAATTGTGTACGGAATAGGAATGGAATGTGGTAAAATGACATATTTGCCCCTCTATGTATATGTATAGTATATAATCAAAATAATTTGTATTAATTAATTCGAAAACTTTAAAAATTAATAAAAACGTGTATAAAAAAAAAAAAAATTAAAAACGTTTTTTTTTAATTTTTTTTTTAAAAAGACCCACTTATTAATTATATTAAAAAAAATAAAGAATGTAAACATGACCACATACATAATACATCTTCCATACATAATACAAAATGTTGTTAGTCACCACATACATTACACAAAACGTGGGTTTGTCCTTACTCAAAATTATACATACATGTCTACCCGATGAAACTATGATAAGTCTACATCTTAATTGCCCGCAACCACTCGAGCCGGTTGGCAGGCGCCACCCCAAAAAAGACCAGAACCATTTTCTCCTTAGTGAATACCAGATTGTGCGCCTTTTGCACATCCTCCGTCGTGACACCGGGAAGACTCCGAACCGCTTCATCAAGCAGCGATAGCTGTTTGTCAATCGCATCTGCGTGCGTCACTGTCTCCCTTAACGACTCTGATATCATGGATCCAACATTGTTCATCTCTGCACAGAGATGTTGCACATCCTCACTAACTCTCTTCCTTTTACGACTTGTAGACGTGTGACCTTGTGACTGACCTTGTGACTGACGTGCTGCAGAGTCTCGTGTGTCGTGCTCCGTGGGGGGAACAAATTCTGGAAGTTCTGCGTCCACGTCTGGGTTGTTGGACAATTGTATCTCTGCTGAAGCAACAACTTCATGAACCGTTTGAGAGTGCAACCCCGTCGCTCGATCTCTTGCGTAGATTCGTGTCAGCTCCTCAAAGTGCGGGAAACTCTTGTTCTTAAAAGGCGCAGCTTCCTTGTGTGCCTACAACATCATATAACAGAAAAAGGTCTTGGTCAAACTAGACAAGTATTGTTAACCCGTAAATGTAGTTCCAACTTACTTGGACGTAGACTGCCCAGACGTCATCTTCTGCAACAACACATTTCTTGACCTCATCCCAACCAAACCCAGAGGTATTTTTCCCGTGAACCATGTCGTACACAGTACTCCATTGTGCCTTCAACGTCTTCAAACGAGACTCGATGTGCGGTTTCGCCTTCAAACCACACATCGGGAGCCGTAGGCTCAACAACTTCTCCAGTTCAGGTAAAAAACCCACCTTGAATCCTGTCTCGGCATTCCGGTGGCCTTGTGCGTGCAACTCACTCATTGATGCAATCAGTGCTGCATCTTCAATTGGAGTCCATTTATGTCGGGATGTAGACATACTAAAACAATGAAGACTTTAGCATCACATGTACGTATCAGTCATCACATATAAACAGACAACGTATGAATGCATTAATAAACCGAACAAATGTCTCCAATAAACAAACGTACATACTTTGAATAATTCAAGTACCATTACATGACATCAACTAAATAATAAAACCTTGTTTGTGAAAACATCATCTAGAAACAGGCAACACATAACCAAGCGTTACCCGGTAACTACATTTCCAATCCAGTCGTTATACATAGTTTCCGCCAGCTGGTCTCTCCAAATGTTCCTCTCCGCTGAAGCGCGTACCTCGCTGATAAAGTCCACAGAATCAGGTTGGTCTGCTTCAAACTCAAGAGGTATATCATCCTCTAAGGGATCATCCATCTCCCTTCTGATGAAATTTTGGAGCAGGCAACAAGCGTGTACAATTCTGTTGTGCACTTCCATTGGGTAATAAGAAGTGCTCCTTAGTATGGACCATCTCATCTTCAGTAGCCCAAAACAGCGCTCTATCACATTCCGAGCTCTCGCATGTTTCATATTGAAGTACTCTCTAGCATTTGTTGGTTGATGCCCAATGCGCCATTCATTCAAGTGATACCGCACTCCTCTATACGGGGCCAAAAAACCCTCAGCGT
The DNA here is from genome assembly GCA_946814005.1 of Chamaenerion angustifolium. Taxonomy (NCBI): domain Eukaryota; kingdom Viridiplantae; phylum Streptophyta; class Magnoliopsida; order Myrtales; family Onagraceae; genus Chamaenerion; species Chamaenerion angustifolium. The sequence goes on from OX328268.1 coordinate 32,099,708, forward strand.
TGGCATATCCAGCATCAACTAAATAGTAACAACCACGAGGGACCCTAAGCCCGTGGTTTCTAGACAGCGCATCTCGCAAAACTCGACTATCAGCAGCTGATCCTTCCCAACCCGGTTGTACATAAATGATTTGCATATCAGGGGAACACGCAGCTAGAACATTGGTTGTAACCTGTCCTTTCCTGTTTCTATACCTAGGTCTGTCAACCAAGGGGACTCTCAGCTCAATGTGGACCCCATCGATGGCACCCAAACAGTTCTCGAAACAACTCCATCTATCATCGCTCCCCGCCCGTGTTATCGGTTCAGGTTTATGGGTTAGCACAGTGTGACACCGTAGGATACTCAAGATAACTTGGTTAAAATATTTACTGACAGTTGAACCGGATCTCCCAAAGTCAAACTTGATCACCCTATTTTTCTTGTGATGCGCAAGAATGTATAATGTCATCGCTACTTGCTCATCTACGTTGACATATCTCGTAGACCTAAGACCACCAACCTCGCCTAACAGTTGACAGAGCCTGCTAAAGCAGTGCCTATTCATTCGGAGTTGGTCTCTATAATCGGTGTCATCCGAATGTAGAAGGCCCCTAATGTAGTTTCTTTTGGCCACCTCATACATCGACAAGGCTCGGGTGGGTAGTCTGTGCAGTTTCATGTGCGCCCACATACGCAAAACAACTGTCATAATCAGTTGGAGGAACCTAACAGCACACCTCCTCCGCAGTGTTATATGTTGTTTTCTACGCTCGGAAGGCATAACTGAAAACGTACATAACCATTTAGACGGTGTTTCATCTCCGGGTCTCCTAATATCACTATGTCGAACATCATGGATTCTGGTTCGTTTTGAACCCAGAACCCAGAACAGCTGTTCTGGGTTCAATCCGAACCCAGAACAGCTGTTCTGGGTTCAATCCGAACCCAGAACAGCTGATTGTGGGTTCAAAACGAACCCAGAATCTGCTGATTCTGGGTTCGGATTGAACCCAGAACAGCTGTTCTGGGTTCGTGTGAACCCAGCATCAGCTGATTCTGGGTTCAATCCGAACCCAGAATCAGCAGATTCTGGGTTCAAAACGAACCCAGAACAGCTGATTCTGGGTTCGTTTTGAACCCAGAACCCAGCATCCGCTGTTCTGGGTTCGTTTGAACCCAGAATCAGCTGTTCTGGGTTCGTTTTGAACCCAGAACCCAGAACAGCAGATTCTGGGTTCAAAACGAACCCAGAATCAGCTGTTCTGGGTTCGTTTTGAACCCAGAACCCAGCATCCGCTGTTCTGGGTTCGTTTGAACCCAGAACAGCTGACTCTGGGTTCCTTTTGAACCCAGAACAGCTGATTCTGGGTTCGTTTTGAACCCAGAACAGCAGATTCTTGGTTCAAAACGAACCCAGAATCAGCTGTTCTGGGTTCAAAACGAACCCAGAATCAGCTGTTCTGGGTTCGTTTTGAACCCAGAACCCAGCATCCGCTGTTCTGGGTTCAAAACGAACCCAGAACAGCTGACTCTGGGTTCGTTTTGAACCCAGAACACCTGATTCTGGGTTCGTTTTGAACCCAGAACAGCTGATTCTGGGTTCGTTTTGAACCCAGAACAGCTGATTCTGGGTTCAAACGAACCCAGTTCTGGGTTGATCTGAACCCAGAATCTGATGATTCTGGGTTCAGACCAACCCAGAATCACCGATTCTGGGTTAAACTCAACCCAGAATCATCGATTCTGGGTTAAACTCAACCCAGAATCATCGATTCTGGGTTGAATATGCTCGTAAACCTACTCCTAAACACAATTAACAACCTTGCAAGAACAAGAACAACACTCAGAAAACGGATTAACAACCGAACGTAGCAATTGAAAACGAACAACAACTTAAGGGCAGCTCAACATACACAAATCAGCTAAACAGCAAGAACACGAACAACAATTGAAGCAGGACTTACTTGTTGTGGCAGCTGATTGCAGACGAACAAGAATCAGGCGGACGAATTTGACAACAGCAACCCTAATCTATCACCAACGCAGCAGCTGATTCTGCCACAGAATCGATATTTAAAACAAAAGGGAAATCCGACAAACCGTTCGTTGGAATTGATGAAGCTGAAGCCGACAAACCGATCGGTGAGATGTGACGGTGGCAGCAGCTCCTCGGATTGAAGACGAACCGCAGCAGCTCTCCTCCCAGTTCTGTCCGTAATGAAGACGGTGGCATGCCTCAGTAATTCAGCCAAACAGTCGAGGGCATTTCAGTCATTTGGGGTCGGAATCCGGATTCCGACCCGTGTGGGCTTAGGGAATCCGAGGTTTTTACCCGGATTCCCTAAGCCCGGACCGCCCGGATTCCCTAAGCCACGGAATACCCAATTCCGTGAAACGAACAACGTCATATGTATTCCCTAAGCCCAAATCCGGGCCTATTCAACAAAACGAACGGGCCATATGATCCTATTGGTCAACTAGTCAATCCAATTACACTAAAATATCTAACAGTTTTCTGACATGAAATGAAAAAAAAAACATTCATACTTTCAATTATTACACATTTGAAAAATATATAAAATAATTAAATGTATATTTATATTCATACATGGGATCTTTTCCATTTCAAGGAACTATTCATTATCATTATCACACTCAATAGTCGTCAAGCCCTTGTTTCCTGGGAAAAAAATAACATTTTTTACTACAGTACCTAATTTAACAGTCAGACCCCAATGGAGACTTCTTAAATTTACAGTGTAATTTAACTACAGTACAGGATCAATTTTGATTACTTTCATTGTGCATAACCACCGCTTCCCATTCAAACCTGTAAATTGATTCATTCAAATTTCGATATCTGCATAGATTATAAAATAATGGAGTTCAGAAGTCAGAACAGACCTTTCCTAGGGTCTCTCTCAATGGGCGATGACTTTCTATCCAGCTGAGGAATCACTTTTTTTTTGGCCAACTAGAGTCGCATTCATTATGTGCGCCACAGCTACTATGTCCGCTATATATGCATATATAGAGAAGCTAAAATTCAATATAATACTTTGGTGGAGTGAGTAAAACTAACTCGAGCAAAATTTAGTTATGATATATTTTTTTTCATTGTTAAATGTTAAAAATATAGCACTATCCGGCTATCAACAAGAAGGATTTATCTATATATGAGGCTAAATCCTTTCGAGAAAAGCATAACCACAAAATGCAAACTTGAGAAACATTTCAGGAAGTCGTTATTACTGGAACAGAATCAGTTTAAAGTAAAGAATCAGTTTAAAGTAAAGAGTGTTCTTGAAGCAGAAAACCACTTCATTTCTGTTGGGTTCTGTAAATCTTCTTTTCTACAGGCGCCGCTCCTCTCGATTTGGACTTGCGTAGAAATGACAACTTCGGGTCGACCCGTTTATTCCACTCCGAAGCTTAAGTCAGTTCTAAGGCTTTGAAAAGATTTTATGTGGATGTAGTGAAAATCTGAATGTCATAAATGATAATGAATGCTGGTATTTATAGGCTTTACTTAACCAGATGAACAATGCTTCCTTTTTACCTTGGTTAGCCTTTTTAACTGAGGTCAAACTGACATTCGGATGGGACAGGGGTCCTTATCGATTAAATATCAGAGATATTTAATCTCATTTAATGCTGTCAGACCTCCATTTAATGCAGCCTTATCCTGACTCATATGGGCGACGCTTTGTATAGGCTGACGCCTCTCGCATATATTCATGGGCGACGCCTTATATAAATGGTTTGTATAAATCAATAAGATTATGTTTACGTCAGTGATATAATGGCTTTAAAATAAGGCGTCCCTTATAAACCCCATCATCTGCCCCCCAAGCCAAGCAGGAGTATTAGTCCTGGTTGGATAGAATCTCTCCATGAGTTCGACTTTCTAGAAGTCTTAATTTGCCTCAACTGGGTTCTTATTTTACTAGGCGTCGCTTTGCTATGAGATTTCATAGGCGTTAGTGAGCCTTTAATTTTTCCATGTGTGGATACACCTGGAATTTTCTAGGCGTCGATGAGCCTTTAATTTTCCCAGGTGTTGATGCACCTGGAATTGTCTAGGCGTCGATGAGCCTTTAATTTTCCCAGGTGTGTACACCTGGAATTTTCTAGGCGTCGATGAGCCTTTAATTTTCCCAGGCGTGATTACACCTGGAATTTTCTAAGCGTCGATGAGCCTTTAATTTTCCCAGGTGTGGATACACCTGAAATTTTCTAGGCGTCGATGAGCCTTTAATTTTCCCAGGTGTGGATACACCTGGAATTTTCTAGGCGTCGATGAGCCTTTAATTTTCCCAGGTATGGATACACCTGGAATTTTCTAGGCGTCGATGAGCCTTTAATTTTCTCAGGTGTTGATACACCTGGAATTTTCTAGGCGCCGATGAGCCTTTAATTTTCCCAGGTGTGGATAAACCTGGAATTTTCTAGGCGTCGATGAGCCTTTAATTTTCTCAGGTATTGATACACTTGGAATTTTCTAGGCGTCGATGAGCCTTTAATGGCGAAAATTTCACAACTTCCTGGCGGTAAAATTCAAATTTGAATTCTTTCAAAAATGAAATCGTTTCATCTGCCCCTGACGTCAGCAATCCATGTGACCTCTGATGATCCAACGGTCCACATTGATTGATATTTTTGGTTTTGTTTGAATTTGAATGAAACAGTTGATGACGTCATCAATCCATGTGACTGTTGCAATCTAACGGTCAATTAAAAAGCAATGTTTCGAATTCCGTTTTAATCCAACGGTCATCCATGGGTGACGTTTCATATTCCGTTGTAATGATTGCCAATTCCTTCATTGGTCCACTATAAAAAGAAGTGGTCCCTTTATTTTGAACACTTTCGAAACTTTTGCTTTGCCTTCTCTCTAGCTTCTCTCTCTAGAAACTGCTAGCCCTCGCCATTATAAGGAGTGTCGCCATCATTGCTCGCTGTCGAGTAACGCCCTCAGAAGTCTATTTGTTGAAGAAAGTAACGGCGTCTTCCAGCGACATTCCCAGTAAGACTCTTAATTTCCCCTTCCTGCTATCGACCCTAAACAAAATCTTCTTACCCGAGAAAATTTTGCATGGGCAGTCGAAATCTCGGGTATGAGTAACGAGGATCGACCCCGTTACCCTTACCCTGAGTCCATGGGCGATGACAGGGTATGTTTTCCTTTGGAAGACGAAGCAACGATCTATCTAAGTAAGATAGAGGCGGGGTTTCGCTTCCATTTTTGCGATTCCTTGGTAGAATTGTGTCGCTACTATGACATCATCCCTACCCAGTTAACACCCAACGCCATACGCATGTGGGTAGGGTTTAGCATTATTTGTTTTGAAAATAACTGGCCTTACTCCTTGTCCTTATTCTGATCCTTCTATCGTCTTCAATTCAATGTTTTTTGCGTTTTTCTCTTCCAAACTCGTTTTCTCGAGTCAAAGGGTTGGAACGTGCGACGCCTAGGTCAAAACCCTTGGTTCGGGAACGCCAAAACCCCATAGTTAGTGGTTTTAAATCCACTAACTCAAATTGGAAAACCAAATATTTCTTCTTCTTTGGGGGCGTCGCCTGGGCTTTGAGAAATCCCCGAACAGATCCTCTACCCTCCTTCACTGAATATTCGGAAGAGGATCTCGATACCCTCAACCTTATATATATAGCACATTCCAAAGGCCAGCTCTCCTTTATATCCAAAGATACAACGGAGGCGATGCTTGCTAGTGCCGCAATAAAGTCGTCGACCTTTCAGCCAGAGATTAATTGGGTATTTTTCTAATCCTTTTCTTTTTTCCTCTCTGCAGATGCTGATTTTGATTATTTATTTCAACCTTCTGGATGTTATGTCCAGGCGGCGATTGGTGTTCTTCCACCCATACAAGAGGAGGAGGAACCTTCCAAAAAGAAGCACAAGGCCAAATCTATGGCTTAAAAGCGTCGCTCCAAAAGGGGCAAGACCCGCCCTGACGATCCGTCCAATACTATAGTGTTGGATGAAAGTACCGAGGAAACAGCGCCGCCAACAGGTATCCTTTTATTTTGAAGAATTTTTACCATGTTTTGTAAAGGCTTTAGCTAACTGATGGTTGGTACAGTGTCGCCTGAGGGTGGGAGATTTTTTTCTTCTACCCTCGATCCCTCACCTCTCCGACCAGCCCCACCTGCAAGGTCTCCTTCTCCTGTGGCGCCTATCCTGCCCTAGGCGTCAGATAGGCCAGCAACACCTCAACCATCTGCTGGAGCAGGGACACCTTGCACCGAACAACCACCAGCTAGGCCAGCAACGCCTAGCTTTAACCAGCCATCTGCTATGCCATCGACGCCTCAGGCGTCCCCCACGTCATATCAGTGGGTCCAGGAGGCCCAGGATTTGATTTAAGGCAACACCTCCACGATTCGGTTCTTTCCGATGATCGTCGCCAGCTCCGCTTCGATCCTCAATGGGTCGAAGGGGTGGTTAAGAATCATCTTACTTCAGTCGCTTCAGTAAGTGTTTGCTTGCATTTAATTTCTCCTCTTTCATTCATCTAACCTTTTGTCTACAGGTTTTAGCTACAGAGACTGAGGTCGGCGCCTTAGCAGTGCAACTAGCCCGTAAGTGTGCTGCTTTGGAAGACAATGCGGTTAGGGCTGCTAAGGAAAAGGAGAAGCTCGAGGAGGATGAATCCTTTCTCCGCCAGCGTTTGGATGAAGAGGTTGGCCTCAAAGATGGAGCCATCGACAAGGCTCAATTTTCTGTTGAGAAGGCCAACAAATTTGCCCAACAGTTGGCTGAATGTGAGCAGGCCTCTAATCAGAATAGAGAGAATGCCCGCCGAGCCAAAAAGAACCTGTCCTCTTTGACTAAGGAGAAGGAGGCGGTTGAGAAGAACCTTTCCTCCTTGACTAAGGAGAAGGAGGCGGCGCTCCTACAGGCTGAGACTGCCCAGAAGGAGAAAGAGGCAGCTTTTCTCCAACTCCAAGTTGTTCAAAATGAGAAAGAGGCGACGCTCATTCAATTAGAGACTGCCAAAGTGGAGGCGGTGACCTCTTTCAAGAAAACAGTTGCCTTCGAGGAAGCTATTGAGAGGCACCTAGTCAACAAGATCATCTGTGTATACGGAAATTTAGTTGCCCAGATCCGTGAGGTTCAGCCAGACTTCCCCGTGGAGCAGGTACAAGGCTTTAAAGCCTTCTTGCGGATGCAGCAGCAGAACATGGAAGCTGAGGTTGCTGCTTCAAAGGCTAAGGCTGCTTCAAAAGCGACGCCATCCACCACCAGCACTCTTAAGGTTGGCCAGAAAAGGGCGGCGCCAGAGCCTAGCACTGAGACTCCCCATGGCACTCCTTCAAGGACCCTTCCTCCAAATGGCAATTAGAATATGTTAACGCTTTCTAGGACTTTGTTTTTGTAGTTTTAGCACTTGAACATTTTCCCTTGTAAATTATCTTTTTTAGATAATGAAGTCAAGGCATGTTTATCAAGGCATCGACTTTATTATTCGAACATTGAATCCATGACTTCTATAACTTGCAATACTCATTAGTAATATTCAAATACAATGGCATTGTACATTACAATCTAAGCATGGAATTTTTTCAAATGCTCCGCATTGAAAGTATTCCTTAGCTTTCTTCCTTCCTCATCCTCCAAGACATGGGCATTGGGGTGGGGAACAGTGACGACCTTATAGGGCCCTTCCCATTTCGGGGAAAGTTTATTCAGCCTAACCAGGTGTGAGAATTCATTTCTTCTCCATACCATATCCCCCACGAAAAATTGGCGAGAGAACACTCGCCGATTATAATATCTAGCAGTGGCTAATCTCATTCGTCCTTGAGTTTCATCGGAGATCCATCTTTTAGCCTCCACCAAGTCAAGGTCGACACGCCTCTGTTCATCATTAGGCGCCGCCTCATAATAGGTTACTTGGTGAGATGATACTGCTATTTCAGTAGGAGCCACAGCTTCCGAACCATACACCAATCCAAAGGGTGTTTCACCCGTAGATGTTTTTGGTGTTGTCCTGATGGACCATAGAACATTATCCAATTTATCAGTCCATCTTCCTTTCAAAGCGTCAATGCGCTTTTTCAAACCATTGAGAATAACTTTGTTTGCTGCTTCTACTTGTCCATTTGTCTGGGCATGTCTTACTGAGGCATGGCGATGCTCAATGTGCAATTCTTCGCAAAAGCATTTTAGCTCCCTTCCAGCAAACTGAGGACCATTATCACTGACAAGAACACTCGGAATTCCATATCTAGAAATAATTTTGGATTTCAAGAATTTTACTACTTGGAATTCCGTAGTCGACGCCAGAGCTTTAGCTTCTACCCACTTTAAAAAGTAATCCACTGCTATTATAATATAACACTTCTGTTTAGACTTGGGGAATGGACCCATCAAATCGACTCCCCATTGCACGAATGTCCAAGCGACGCGCATAGGTATCAATTCTGATGAGGGACGCCCAATCCTTGGAGTGTATTTTTGACATGATTCACACTTTCTCACCATTTCTTCTGCTTCCTTTGCCATTGTCAGCCAATAATACCCCTGATTCAGGGCTTTTCGAACGATGGATTTAGCCCCTTCATGGAAAGAAGCATATCCTTCGTGCAGTTCTTTGAGTATGGTGGTAGTTTCAGGTGGGACGACGCATCTTAAGAAAGGAGTAGAAAATCCCTTTTTGTAAAGGACTCCCTCACTCAAGGTATAACTTGGCACTATATGCTTCATTCTTTTCAATTCTGCCTCCTCCGAAGGTTCAATCCCTGATTCTAAATAGGCCTTTATGGGAGTTGCCCATGTATCAATGCTATGAATGTTAAAACACTCATATGCTTCTTGAGATGCAACAGTTTCGACAAAATGGACTTTTAAGGGCGTTGGCTGCCAGGCATATTTGCTCAAGGCATCCGCTTCTTCATTTTCTTCTCTCAGAATGACGTTGATCTCAAATTGGGTGAAGCCTTCAATCAGAATTTTGGCTTCGCTTAAATATTTTTTCATCATCTTTCCCTTAGCTGCATATTCCCCCTTGACTTGATTAACCACAAGTTGGGAATCACAGTATACCTTGATAGCTTTGATGCCTATACCTCGAGCTATCCTTAGACCCGCAATCAACACCTCATACTCAGATTCGTTGTTGGTGGCCTTAAAGGTTAGAACCAAGGCATATTTTAAAGACTCTCCTCCATCTGGTGGAGTGATCACCAATCCAGCTCCTGAGCCTTCAATGGACGAGGATCCATCTGTGTATAACATCCATACAAGTGAGACTTCTTCTTTAATGTTTGGAGGTAAGGTATTTGTGGACGGCGACGCCTCATCCTGGCTATGTGTGGACTCGACTATGAAGTCTGCCAAGGCTTGACCTTTTATGGCTGTTCTAGGAGCAAATTGGATTCGAAATTCACTTAACTCTATCGCCCACTTTATCATCCTTCCAGACGCATATGGTTTTTGGAGGAAATGTTTTAGTGGTTGATTAGTTAATAAAGTGATTTCATACTCGTGGAAGTAGGGGCGCAGTTTCCGAGCAGAAACTACCAACGCGAAGAGATACTTCTCAACTTCTATATAATTTATTTCAGCCTTTGAAAGGACCTTAGATACATAATAAACTGGCACCTGGCCAGATTCTATGTTCTTTACAAGTACAGAGCTTACAGCCACTGGACTAACACTTAAGTAGAGAACTAAAGCGCCGCCCCTTTCTGGCTTAGCCAAAGGTAGTAGGGTACGAAGATGCTTGTTCAGCTCTTGAAACGCCTCTTCGCATGCTGATGTCCATTCGAACTTTTTGTTGGCCCTTAATACTTGGAAGAAGGGTAGAGATCTGTCCCCAGCTTTGGATAAAAATCTACTTAGCGTCGCCAACCTTCCATTTAGACTTTGTACTTCCTTGTGACAAGTGGGGCTGTTCGTGCCCTCAATGGCTCTTAGCTTCTCGGGGTTTACTTCAATCCCCCTATGGCTCACCATGTACACCAAGAACTTTCCAGATTGGACCCCAAATGCACATTTGGCGGGGTTTAATCGTACTTGATGAAGCCTCATAACTTCGAACGTTTTCCTGAGGTCCTCTGTGTGGTTGATGCTCTTGATGGATTTCACCAGCATATCATCGACATAAGCCTCCATTTTTACCCCTATCATGCCTGCAAAGAGCTTGTTGACCATCCTCTAGTAGGTGGCACCAGCATTGATAAGTCCGAAAGGCATGACAGTATAGTGATATATATCACTATCTGCATAAAAAGTTGTATGATGAGCGTCGCTGGCTGACATCTTGATCTGGTTATACCCAGAATAAGTATCCATGAAGCTCAATAACTCATGCCCTGAGGTGGCGTTTACCAGCTGGTCGATTCGTGGCAAAGGATATGAATCTTTAGGGCATGCTTTGTTCAAGTCCCTAAAATCCACACACATTCTCCATTTGCCTGTGCTTTTCTTCACCAATACAGGGTTTGCAACCCGTGTTTGGAATCTGATTTCCTTGACAAATCGAGCTTCAATCAACTTTGCCACTTCTTGTCGAATGGCAATGGACTTTTCTTCCCCTACCGGTCGTCGCTTCTGAGCGATAGGTTTGATACTTGTGTCAATGTTGAGCTCGTGAGTAATAATCTCTTCACTTATACCCGGCATATCGCTCGGTTTCCAAGCAAAGAGCTCTCGAAATTCGATTAGCAGGAGGGTTAACGCCTTAGCCTGCTCTTCCGGAAGCGTCGCTCCAATCTGGACGACCTTTTCAGGACCATCTATCCATATCTTCACCAGTCCTTCTACTGGTGTTAGGCGAACCTTCCCCTCCCTTAAATCCTCCTCTGCCTGGATGGATAAGGTTTCCTTTCCTTTCAATACTCGGTGCCTAGTGGATTGCACATAGCAATTTCTTGCCTCGGCTGATTGCCTTTTACCACTCCTATTCCATGAGGAGTTGGAAACTTCAGGAGTTGATGATAAGTGAAATGAACCATTCAATATGGATTCAAAGTAGACCGTCCCAAAATTACGTTGTAGGCGGTAGGGGCGTCGACTACAACAAAAGTGACATCCACTGTCAAGGATTTCCATCCCTCATCCAAAAATACTGGTAAGGTAATGACTCCTACAGGGTAGGTAGGAGTTGAAGTAAAGCCTAAAAGTGGGAAGTTCACTTTTTCAGGTCTTTTTCACTCCGTCCCATTCTCTTCAAAGCATCGAGAAAAATGACATATGTTGAACTTCCCGAATCGATAAGCACTCGCTCTACATCATATCCAGCGATTTCCGCAGTGATGACCAGTGCATTCTCATGGGGGCATGTCACGTGGTCCATCTCATTCTCCCTGAAAGTAATACTGGTTTCTTCCGGTGATCTAGGGCACTTTCCTGCCTTAGAAGTTCCAGACAACTGAGTAGCGTATACCTCTCTGGCACTACTAGTTTCTCCTCCCGAGGCAAAACCGCCACTAATCACTCGTACATGTCATTGCTTGCTCCTAGAGCCCTCATCTCCCATTTCTCTTTTAGGCGACACCCTCCTGTCCCTCCGTGGGCTGGGACTTCGATCCCTTTTTGCCACAAAGTTTTTTAGGAGTCCCTTCTGAATGAGTGCCTCAATATCTCTCTTCAAAATCTTGCAACTGTCAGTGCTATGCCCCATGCTTCGATGGTATCGACAGTATTGCTCATGATAAGGGCCCATAGGTCCTCCTGACCTTCGAGGTAATGGTGACGATGCCAAATCCCTCTTTTCCATTTCATTTAGAACTACTGAGATGTCTTGGTTTAAGGGCGTGAAAGCCTCAAAAATTTCTCGTGGTGGACGTGGGATATTAGGGCGGCGCCTGTCCTCCTGGGGACGACTTCGTCTATCCTCCTGGGGATGACTTTTCTGTGGCTTCTGTTCTGGCTTCTTTCCTTCCTGTACCTCCTTCCAATGATCTTTAGAAGATTTTCTTCCTTCGCGAGCTATTTCAAGGTCAATGTATGACTTGACCCTCGCCGCCAGATCGGATATGGTGTGAACAGGGATGACACTCAAACTATCGTGCAAAGCTGAGCCCCTCGGACCTAGCGCTCTAAAAAAAGCTCGAATAGTCTCACCTCCTGTGATAACTTGATCGATACTAGCTAGAGCCTGGTTGAAGCGTTTGTAAAAATTTCCCAAACTCTCATCTCCTGCTTGCCGAATATGGTCCAAAGTACCCACGCTTTTCAGCAATTGTCTACCACCCATGTACTGGATGATAAACTTCTCCTTCAAATCCGTCCAAGACTTGATTGAAGCCTTGGTTAAACCAAAGAACCAACGAGAGGCGGCGCCGCTCAAAGTTGAAGGGAAAAGTATTGCGCAATGCTTTTCATTTTTAGATCTTCCCAACAGGGAAGATTCGTGAGTTTGGACATGCTTCACAGGGTCACCCTCCCCTCTATACACATCAATCCTCGCGATCGGGACGAATGGTATTTCTTCTTCCAGAATTTCGTTCGTGAAAGGATGTGATGCCCTATCTCTTACTTCGAGCATTACTTTGCCAGGTTGTTCCCTGTGGGACTCAGCAATAAGCTCCCTCACTTTGTCCAGGGTTACTTCACCTGTAGGAGGAGGAGCCATTATTAATGAGGGCGACGTTCAATAACGTTTATGGGCGAAGGATCTACCATTGCTGGTAGTCCTACTACGGGAACCTCTCGGGGTTCTGATGTCGCTTCATCCGTGCGATGATGCTCGTTAAGACGAGTTGTACGAGCGACAGCCATAAGCTCTCTTCGATTCAGAAGCTCATCTATCGCAGCTATAAGTGCTGGAGTAACGATCTTTTGAGCAGTGGGCTGAAGGTGATCTTCCTCCAGATGATGCTATATGAGATTGTGCGGGTAGGAGCGGCTCCCGAGTCTGCGAAGGTGGCAGTACTCTAGCCTGGACTCCTATTGGGGCTGAAACACTTGGGTGCGCCGCCCCTAAACTTCCCCGAAACCTTGGCATAAAAGCGGAAGACATTAGGTGTTGTTGCAGATTGTGGAGGGAACTTCCTTCCTCCGGTTGCTGAGTTTTCTTAGCTTTTGTATTGGTAGGAGTCATGACAATGTTTTGCTCAAGGTTTCCCACAGACGGCGCCAGATGTTGGGTTCTGTAAATCTTCTTTTCTACAGGCGTCGCTCCTCTCGATTTAGACCTGCGTAGAAATGACAACTTCGGGTCGACCCGTTTATTCCACTCCAAAGCTTAAGTCAGTTCTAAGGCTTTGAAGAGCTTTTATGTGGATGTGGTGAAAATCTGAATGTCATAAATGATAATGAATGCTGGTATTTATAGGCTTTTCTTAACATGATGAACAGTGCTTCATTTTTACCTTGGTTAGCCTTTTTAACTGAGGTCACTGACCTTCGGATGGGACAGGGGTCCTTATCAATTAAATATCAGAGATATTTAATCTCATTTAATACTGTTAGACCTCCATTTAATGCGGTTTTATCCTGACTCATATGGGCGACGCCTTTGTATAGGTTGACGCCTCTCGCATATATTCATGGGCGACGCCTTATATAAATGGTTTGTATAAATCAATAAGATTATGTTTAGGTCAGTGATATAATAGCTTTAAAATAAGGCGTCCCTTATAAAACCCATCAATTTCAAACAAATTCAATAGAGATATAGTTAGCGTTATTAAGTGGGACAGAACAGTTTTCCAGAATTATCAGACAGTCAAAGAATAGAACTTCAACTTCAAACCTAAACTAAGTGGATAAAACTTCTCCATGCTTCAAGATTGCCCAAATATCTTGCTGCAATAGTTAATATAAACAATCAATTACTCGAAACAGGGAATTTTCTTCATGCGAGACGTTGATCTCTTGGTTTGATGCGAGTCGCACCTGAACCGATCATGATCGTAGCTGTGAGTTGAACCGGAATAACCTTAGTCCGACCATAGTTAAATAATTTGGGTCGATGATAACTTGAGTTAGCCGGTTAGATGGTATTTAGCTGCTTTGTCTGCTGGTTTGATGATTATGAATGAAGATACGTACAAATTCTGTTTCCTCCCTCGTTTCTCTACTCTCTCTCCCTTTCTGTTCTAACAATCTGCCCAGGTGCCTAGATACGATCTGCAGGATTGTATCATCTGGTATCAGATCTAGGTCTGCCCTCCATTCCGCCGCCGTTCGATCGAAGCTGCTGTCATGACCAATGAAACCAGAGCCCAGAGGGATTTACGTGTGGACGCCACGCTCGAAGAACAGGGGAGAGCTCTGTCCGAACAGAGTAAGGCTCTCTCCGAGCTGCTCCTGGCCAACGAGAGGCTCTCCAATCTCACAGAAAGGCACTCGGGATGTTTAGACGAGATCAGATCATTACTCCATCTGGTTTCAGCTCGACAGACAGGGAAGGGGTCCGATGCAGGTATTTTGGGTGCAGGGTCCGACTCTGTTATTTCTACAGCAGAGGATAACAGAACCGCAGAGCGTACGACTACCAAGCAAGCTGTTCCTGTGGATGTGCAGACTCAGCAGACAGAAACTTCCCGTGACCGAGACCGACGCCACTACCACATTGGTAAGGTCGAATTTCCACGTTTTGATGGCACTGATTTAGCTGGCTGGCTGTTTAGATGTGGTCATTACTTTGAGGTAGATGACACACCTGAGGAAGCTAAGCTCAAGATAGCTGTGATTCATTTAGAGGGTGATGCTTTGCAGTGGCATCAAGACATTACTAGGGTATGGAATAGACAAGATCGTAAGCTGTCATGGAATGATTATGTTATTGCTCTGCAGTCTCGATTTGGGGAGGAGATGTATGGTGACCCGGTATTGGAAATGAAGAACTTGAGGCAAGATGGATCACTAGGGGAGTATTTCAGAAAATTCGATTACTTGCTTAACAAGGTGCAGGTGATCGAGAACTTATCAGAAGGGGCTGTTCTGAGTTTCTTTATTGGGGGACTTCGACCGACTTTACAGGGACCGGTGAGGCTGTTAAGACCAACCAATCTGCATGAAGCGTATGCCCTAGCCAAGCTGCATAATGATGTGTCGGGGATGCAACAGAGATCTAAGTTCAGTGAGGGAAATAAGGCGTAGACAGAAGGAATTAACAGGACTACTGCCTATAACCCGAATCAGGTTCGGTCCTACAGCAAGGGAACCACGGCTAAGACTATGTCGAGCAAGGAACTTGGGAATCGAAGAGCAAGGGGCTTGTGTTACTGGTGCCCGGAAAAGTACGTGATAGGCCATAAGTGTAGTCGGGGCAAGCAGGTGTTTATGATCGAGGTGGGTGATGATGACCAAGAGGAAGGCAATATGGCTGATGAGAGTGTTGTTGAGGAGGAAGTTATAGAAGAGGAGGTACCTCAAATATCTTTGCATGCCCTTAGAGGAACACTCCACTGTTCGACGATGAAGCTGGAGGGAATGGTTCGGAACAAGAGGCTTCAGATTTTGATCGATTCGGGAAGTACGCATAACTTCCTCGATATCGACATGGCAGAGAGGATGGGTTGCAGTACTGAGGACATCAACACGATGAGGGTGATTGTAGCTAATGGCAGCGCCATGTCTTGCAATAAGATCTGTTGGAGCTTCAAGTGGACGATGCAAGGGGAGGTGTTTGCTGCAGATGTGTTTTTGATACCCCTAGAAAACTATCATATGGTTTTTGGCGTTCAGTGGCTCGTCACGCTCGGGGATATAGTCTGGAACTTCAGTGAGCTCACAATGAGCTTCAGGCTCGAAGAACAGGAGTGTCGTTTGAAGGGTAGGGGAGGCAACTCAGTAAAGGCGGCATCAGTGGAACAAATGAATGCTATACTGTCAAAAAGGGGAGAGCTGGCCTCTGTACAACTTTGCAGCCTTACCTTGCAGATGGAACGAAAGTAGCATGCTACGGTGTTCTCTACGGAAGTGACGAGTGAAGATAAAGAGACAGAGGAGCTTAACAAGTTGATTCAGAAACGTGAGGCTGTGTTCCAGGAACCCACGGGTTTACCCCCGAAGAGAGAAGTAGATCACCGAATACCATTGAAAGAGGAAGGAGTGACAGTCAATCAAAGGCCGTATCGTTATCCCGCACCGCAAAAGGACGTTATAGAACGAATGATAAAAGAGATGTTGGATTCAGGGGTCATTCAGTCAAGCTCGAGCCCATTCTCTTCTCCGGTGGTATTAGTGAAGAAAAAGGATTAGTCGTGGAGGATGTGCGTAGATTACCGGAGGTTAAATGATTTGACCATTAAGGACAAGTTTCCGATTCCTCTAATAGATGAACTACTAGATGAGTTACACGGGGCAACCATATTCTCAAAGATAGACCTACGCTCGTGTTATCACCAAGTAAGGATGTTTGAGGGGGACATTTACAAAACAGCGTTCTGTACGCACGAGGGTCACTATGAGTTCCAGGTAATGCCGTTTGGGTTGACTAATGCTCCGACGACGTTCCAAGGGTTGATGAACAGTCTATTTAAGCCGTATTTGAGGAAATTCGTGCTCGTATTTTTTGATGATATCCTTATTTACAGCCCTAGCATTCAAGAACATGTGAGACATTTAGGGGTGGTGTTCAAAATTATGGAGGATAACTCTCTGTTTGCCAAGAGATCTAAGTGCTCATTTGGGGGGTCTCAGATAGAGTATCTCAGACATCTTATTTCGGGCCAAGGTGTGTCGACCGAACCAACAAAGATAGAGACAGTCAGAAAGTGGCCCAAACCCACGTCGGTCAAACAGCTCCGAGGATTTTTGGGACTCACGGGGTATTATAGGAAGTTTGTGAAGAACTACGGGTCTATTAGTAAACCATTGACTGAGTTGTTAAAGAAGGATTCGTTCCGATGGTCGACTGAAGCTGAGCAGGCGTTTGAGGCACTAAAAGTAGCGATGACATCAACCCCAGTATTAGCTCTCCCAAATATGAGTGACACGTTTGTCGTTGAGACAGATGCCTCGGGGATAGGCATAGGAGCGGTCCTTATGCAAACGGGACATCCAATCGCCTTTATTAGCAAGGCGTTAGCTCCCAAACAACAAGTATTGTCAGTATATGAAAAGGAGCTATTGGCGGTGTTGCTGGCCATAAAGAAATGGCATTTCTACCTCATAGACAGGCACTTTATTATCAAGACCGATCACAGGAGCTTGAAGTACTTACTTGAGCAACGGGTTTCTACACCACTGCAACATACATGGCTGGCTAAGCTCTTGGGGTACGATTATGAGATACAATATAAGAAGGGGATAGAAAACAAAGTTGCGGATGCTCTGTCAAGGCTACCCGGGTCCGAATTAATGGCATTAGCGGTGACTTCGATCTCGTCGGATATGTTGGAAAGAATCAAGGGTAGTTATAAGAAAGATATAGACTATTCGGCTATGATTCAACAGCTAAGTCATGGAGCTTGTCCCTCAAGGTTCACTTATGTAGATGGGATATTGAGAAAGAAGGGGAAGATGGTGGTGGGTAACGACAGTGAGCTAAGGAAGGAAATATTGAGGATATATCATTGTTCAGCAGTAGGAGGCCATTCGGGAGTCACCGCCACCTTACAACGACTCTCGTCCCCATTATATTGGAAGGGTATCAAGAAGTATGTCAAGGAATTCATAAGACATTGTGAGGTATGTCAACGAAATAAAACAGACAATAGTGCAACACCGGGATTGTTGCAGCCACTTCCCCTACCCCACGAGGTTTTCATAGACATATCGATGGATTTTATTACTGGGTTGCCGAAGTCGCATGGTAAAGAAGTAATATTTGTAGTGGTCAACCGATTATCAAAGTACGTACATTTCATGGCTTTGAGCCTTCCGTTCAGTGCATCGACCGTGGCAGAGGAGTTCTTGGCTAATGTATTCAAACTGCATGGGTTGCCAAACAGGATAGTGAGTGACCGGGATTCAGTATTCCTAAGTAACTTCTGGCAAGAATTGTTTAAAAGACAGGGTGTTTCACTCTGTTTATCATCAGCCTATCATCCACAAACCGACGGCCAAACAGAGGTGGTGAACAGATGTTTGGAGTCTTATCTCAGATGTATGGTGGGCGAGCGACCCTCTACATGGTGCAAATGGTTAGCCTTGGCTGAGTGGTGGTATAACACCTCCTGGCATTCATCCATAAGGATGACACCTTTCGAAGCTTTGTACGGGTATCCCCCTCCGATCCACCTGCCTTATTTTGCAAAGGAATCAAATGATGTGGCGGTTGATACATTTTTAAGGGACCGAGAAGAGACTATCAAGCTGCTTAGGTTTCATTTAGAACGGGCTCAAAACCGAATGAAGCAGCTAGCGGACAAGAAGAGGTCGGAAAGGACATTTGAGATTGGAGATTGGGTCTTTATGAAGTTACATGCTTATGCTCAGCACTCGATGAGGAAGAAAGGGGTCAACAAGTTTCAGCCAAAGTGGTTCGGGCCCTATCAGATTTTAATTAAAGATTGGAGCTGTGGCCTACAAATTGGATCTTCCGGCAGAGGCGTTAGTACACCCCGCCATTCATGTGTCCCAACTTAAGCTCGCATATGGAATCCAGGATCGAGTAACACAGCTGCCGAAGGAGTTCATCAAGTCAAGCACGAAGGTACCAAGTGCCATAATAGAGAGGAAGATGGTTAAGAGGGGAAACTGGGCAGCCACTAAGTTCCTAGTTCAATGGGAGGGTCACTCAAGGGAAGAGGCCACGTGGGAGTTCAAGGATGAATTTTGCAAGAAGTATCCGGACTTTGACCTTGAGGACAAGGTCATCGCTTAGGGGGGAGTGTTGATGCGAGCCGCACCTGAACCGATCATGATCGTAGCTGTGAGTTGAACCGGAATAACCTTAGTCCGACCATAGTTAAATAATTTGGGTCGATGATAACTTGAGTTAGCCGGTTAGATGGTATTTAGCTGATTTGTCTGCTGGTTTGATGATTATGAATGAAGATACGTACAAATTTTGTTTCCTCCCTCGTTTCTCTACTCTCTCTCCCTTTCTGTTCTAACAATCTGCCCAGGTGCCTAGATACGATCTGCAGGATTGTATCATGGTTATATGCAATCTTTTCACAATAAAATTAATGTACTCCCGTTTTATTGGCCATTTGTACTCCCGTTTTTTAAAGTTGATTTTTTTTTCTTCTCTTTTCTTGAGTTTTTGTTTAATTATTATAGATTTTTAAACATTTGTTTTTCAAATTAACATTTATTTATTTTGTATGTCCTCTAGGAATCCGCCAATCTTCTCTAACTAAAATAAAATTATTAATTCACAATAAAACAAACCAAAACATAATACATTGTAACCATCCATTATTATAAACATTATACACTTTTAATATAATTTTCACTTCAAAGTTCAAACTATGAACCCCCAAACTAGGTTATACATATAACCCAACGCTCCCTTACATCTCCCGAATACAACCCAGAAATTGTAAGTTTTGTTTAATCGTTCATCTCATGATCCATTCGTATGATACAGCGCACACCCTCCCCCTTACGCATGTAGTCGAATGCCTTGTTAATTTCTGAGAGACTGACTTCGTGGGTTATGAACTTCTCAAGCTCTAGTTCCTATTGGAAGAAGAATCCAATGAGTAAGAAATAAACAACATATTCATTCATTCATAAATCAATAGTTAGAAATACCAGCTCTGATCTGTACGTACCTTGTTCATATACATTTCAACCACCGAAGGAAGGTCGGAACGTGGCTTGTAGTTGCCAAAGAAGGTTCCTTTTAGAGTTTTCCCATTCAGAAAATTCATTGGATGTGTCTTGAAAGCGTCCTCTTTATTGGGTACGCCGACTAGGACAGCAACACCCCATCCCTAATTTCAACATTACAAAGAAGAAAAAACAGGTTAATCCCTTTGTTTCATTCAGTAATTCAGCAATGTGTATGTATGGAGAATGTCGGAAAACTGTACATCATGAACACATTCAAATGCAGAAATCATGGCATTGACATTTCCAGTGCACTCCACACTACGATCAACTCCTCCGTCTGTTATCCCAGCAATCACCTAACAAACAGTAGGACAGGTAGCAGCAAGGTGAATACGAGGAGTTTCGGAAGTCTTAGAATCAAATAACAGAGGAAGCACAGACCTCTTGGATAGGTTTGTCATAGTCTTTGGGGTTCAAAAACTCGGTCACACCAAATTTCTTGGCTGAAGCAATCAAGTATTTACAAGGTAAGTGAAAGTGAACTAATTAAAGAGGTGCGCTCTTCTAGTAGATATCGTAATAATTACTCACCGGCTTCAAACCTGTTAGGGTTCAAATCGACTCCAATGATCCTCGATGCACCTGCAATCCGAGCACCTTCAGCAGCCTGATATGTTATAGGAAACAAACAACACATCAAAACTCCAAGAAAAAATTATTCCAGTTGAGTATATAGAGTTAGTCAGTCAGTAAGGAGCTCACAGCAAGGCCAACAGCTCCGAGTCCGAAAATTGCCACGGTGGAACCTTTCTTCGGCTTCGCAACATTTAATGTAGCACCAAGACCTTCACAATATATATAAAGAAAAAGTAGGGAATTGATGATGATCATGTTAGTCTAATGTAAATCTTCATCACTTAATGGCCAACCAACCTGTAGAGACTCCACAGCTGCAAATGCAGACCTTGTCAGGTGGAGCAGCAGGGTTGATCTTAGCCAGGCAACCAACATGAACCACAGTGTACTCACTGAACGTGGAAGTACCCACAAAATGGAAGATCGGTTGGCCATTGATGGAGAACCTCGATTGACCATCGTTGAGCATCACTCCGCGGTCGGTGTTTATCCTCAGGAGATCACACAGGTTGCTCTCCTCCGATTTGCAGTGTCTGCACTCTTTGCATTCTCCGGTGAATACAGGAAGAACATGATCTCCGACCTCAATGTCAGTAACACCCTCGCCCACACTTTCAACAATCCTATATATAGGAACAAGAATTAACAGTTTTGTTACATACGTGAATGAACTGAAAATAATGTGTCAATTCGAACTTACCCAGCAGCTTCATGCCCAAATATGCGAGGAAATACAGGAGTTTGTCCCTACAAATAATGAAAATCACAATTTTTCAGCGGATGATGGAAAGAAACGCGAGAGAACCAAGAAAAAAGGTACGATTTTGAATCACCAACGAACATGTTCCCTGGTAGATAGCATGTTGAAGCAATAAAAATCACACCTTTCTACGGATGATGGACAGAAACACGAGGGAATCGAGTAAAGGTATAATTTTGGAACACCAAAGATGATTTTCTTAGCCGGATAGTAAGATTGCCTTATTGAATCGAGAAAATTACAAAATTTTAATCACTAAAGTAAGAACATGTTGTGTGTCGAACAATAGTGCGATCATATAGTTACCTTGGCTTCCCAAAAGTGTACATCGGTGTGGCAGAGCGCGGTGTAGAGGATCTTGACGCGGACCTCCATTGACTGTGGGGGAGCCACCGCCACTCGTTCTATCACCAGTGGCTTTCCCGCTTCCCATGCCACAGCAGCTGCATCCATCAACAATATATCAACCATTCATCATGAAGGGAAAATGAAACAAGTACCCGAAATGGAATCAATACACGGCACATAGTATACTGTTGATATAAATAGTGATCATGAAGCAGCAGCAGCAATAGAAACATACCCTTGCAGCGTATAACTTGACCCGCAGTGTTCAACATTTTTCTTATTCTTCTTGACTTGAGTGGATGTGCAGAGATGTGTGAAGTGGGCTGTGCTACTTATAGTCCATAGTAGACTGAGGAGACAAATCAAGAGGTGGAAGATGAAAGGCAAAACATTCTACGGGCAAAATTGATTTTGTTTTGAAAAAGTAGGCAATGTATATATATATATTTTTTTAAAGTATATATTTAGATATATACGCTACCCAGATAATGCATTTTTTTTTTAAAACCAAAATCGCTACCAACTAATGGCGTTTGTTTAATTTTTTTATAAATATATTTTTATTTTAATGACTGAATATTTAATTAAAAATAAAATTATTTATATATTAAAAAAAATTATAATAAGTAGATATTTTAATTACGATTCAAATGATGCAAAAAATATTAAATTTGGACTTACATATTGAGATATGTAAATTTGACATAAAAAAATATAACTAACTAAGACTTTGTAAGTTCAATATGTATAATTAATGTACATAGATATGTATGTTTAGTTTTTTACGTATCGTATTATAACGTTAGTCTGAGAGTAAAAAATTAACGTATAAATAACGTCATTTATGTTGTAATTAAATTATTTATGCACTGTAATTTTTTTTATTTTTTAGTAAGTATATAATTAAATTTCTCACCTAATGCATTTAATCATTCCGGTTAAATTATAGGACAAACGATGTTATGTTAAAAAATTAAAAATATATCTAATCAAAAAAATTCAAAAAAAAATATAGTAGGTAGATAATTGAATTTTGTCACAAATGTCGTTAACCGTCAGAGTTTGGATATACAGGGTCTTAGTTATATTTTTTTTAGTCAAATTTTCATATCTCAACTTACGGCAGAACGTACAGTCAATCCGTAAGTCCAAATTTAATATTATTTTGCGTCATTTGAATCGTAATTAAAATATTTACTTACTATAATTTTTTTTTAAAATTAATAGATACATAATTTTATTTTTAATTAAACATTGAGTTATCAAAATAAAAATATATATTTAAAAAATTAAAATAATGCCACCTCTTGGTAGCGTTTTACACAAACGCTATCTTAGGTAACGTTTTTTATAAAATAAAAAATAAAAATTATGCCGCTACATGAGTAGGGTATACCTATATTTTAAAAAATATATATATATATTTCTAAATTTTTGTATACAGTTCCTACTTTTTAAAAAATTCACCAAAAATACGGAACCTGGACGGTTTTGCTATATCTGGACAGTTCCTACGGTTTTGCAAGACTTTTCTATTATGACCAAAATAAAAAAATAGAGCAAGAACTTTTCTGGAAAATTTATGTCGGTGTAAGAGATTCGAGTTTTTCTTTATTACTTTTCTGTAATCTTTAACTATTTATAATCAGTGCAAAGTATTATTCTACTAATTTTGTCCACATGGTCAGCTTGGTGGTATCATATCATCTATAAATTAAGTGGGTCCGGAACAGCTTAACCTTTAGTGCAAAATCCAAAATTTAATATAGTCAAAGATAAATATACATTTCGCGTCGGCAACCAGTTTCAGATTAAAACGGATGAGAAAAATAAATAATAAGATTTTTTTTTTTTTTGGCCAAGTACAAAGTACTATATCATTTCCATAACCGAGCAAGAGTTCGCGTACAAAATATTATCCGAGAAAATACAACGAAGAAGAGGGGTTGGGGTGCGAGCACCCAATCCTGAGGACACAACCCGAGTAATACATTTTTCGCAACCCAATTCGCACAAGAGTTAGCGGATCTGTGGACATGCTCCTACGTGACTGCCTGAATCCGTGAGGATAAGGCAATCACGTTTGACAAAATGGGAGCAATCCTCCAAGCGAAATCTATACCTAGTAAATGATTGATTACATGGATGGAATCCGACTCAATTACAACACTCGACCACCTGTTTACAATCGCCAAGTTGACCGCAGCTAGGACCGCTTCGGCCTCGTCCACGGTAGTGGAAGGTTTAACCGAATGCCCCCCTACCGTACCTGAGCTGTCTCTGGCAATGACCCCATGCGCTCCCAATCCTGTCTCCGCTCTCCACGCCGCATCACAATTAAGCTTGATCGTTCCATCCGGCGGTCTCGTCCAAGCCCTGAACGTGTCCACCGGTCTGGTAGGGCAAGAGGGCAATGACATATCCTGTTTAATCCGGCCAATCTTCTGTAACAAGGAAAAGATAGACGGTTGCCTATTCTCATAAACCAATTTACATATAGCTTTCCAGACCACCCAGCAAATGACCATTGCTTGGCACCAAACATTGTCTCTAGCTCTCCGGTTTGGGCCCGTACCGGCCGAAACCGTCAAGAGCCAATCTTCCACCGAACCAAGGCCGCACCTAATCAAGTCCTCCGCGATAAAGTTCCTCCAAACCTGACCAACCCATGGGAACCCAAACAAGAGGTGCTCTCTTGTCTCCTCAATACCACACGTCACACACAGGGGCGATATTTGCATCCCCCTTCTATACAAGTTTTCCCTCGTCGGGAGGATATCCATCGCCAATTTCCACATGAAGGCCTTGATCTTAGGCCACACTCTAGCTGACCATAGAAGGGGTCATACCTTTGCAATATCCGGGCTAGGCCTGCGGTTGAGATCGACACGGAGGAGTTGCCCATCGGCATGGATAGCATGGTAAGCCGATCTCACCGAGACCGAGCCATGCCTCGTGAGAGGCCATCGAAACCTGTCTGGAGTATCCACAATCGGGATAGTGATACCTAGAACCGCCCCCACATCCTCGTGAATAACCCTCTGTCGAACAGTGTGTTCACTCCACACTCGCAAATCCCCCTCGAACCATTCCGCCACCGTCTCTGACCCGGGTTGTAGAACATCCTCCCTAGGTCGAATCTTGAAAGAACGATGCGAGGGGATCCATGGGTCCAGGAATGGTCTAATGGTACGACCGTCGCCTAGAGCCCATAGTCCCTTCTCCCTAATGACATCCCGACCTTCGAGAAGGCTCGACCAAGCCCAAGACGATCGGCTCCCCTTCGAAGCCTGCATAAATGATGAGTTGGGGAAATAGATACCTTTGAGTACCCTTACCCATAGAGCCTGAGGTTCGTCTAGAATACGAGCCGTCATGTTCACCAGAATAGCACGGTTAAAGGACTGCATTTCCCGGAATCCGTATCCTCCTTCCTTCTTAGGAGTGGTCATGGAGGCCCAGTTTTTCCAATGGATCTTCCTCGCCCCTTCCTTAGAACCCCACCAGAACCGAGCAATAAGAGCATTTATGTCGTTGCACCACGTGATAGGGAGCTTAAAAATATGCATGACATAAGTAGGGATGGCGCTGAGGACTACCTTAATAAGTACTTCTTTCCCCGCATTATTGAGCAGTCTGTTTCTCCAGCCCTGAATTTTGTCCATGATCCGCTCCTTCAGATAAGAAAGTGCTTCCCTTTTAGACATACCCCAGACAGTGGGTAGCCCTAAGTAGAAGCCCGGGTCTGATGTATGTTGAACTCCAAATAGGGTGGAAATGTCCGACCTATGCGCTCCATTAGCAGCCGAGTTGAAATACAGAGTAGACTTTGCTAGGTTAACCTTATGTCCCGAGTGGCGGCAGTATTGGTCAATGGTATCCTTGAGGTTGCGGGCCTCCCGGATCGAGCCTTTAAGGAAAAAAAGTGAATCATCCGCAAAGAAGAGGTGCTGGATTTCTGGACAATCCCGTCCCGGCCTGATTCCCACCCTTTAGCAACCTGATCCTCCAATAACCTTGAAAAGGCGTCAGCAACCAAAATAAAAAAAGATAGGGTGAGAGAGGGTCACCCTGTCTGAGACCGCACGATGGGAGGATTACTTCGGTTGCGCTACCATTTACCAATACTCGATACGTCACTGATGAAATACACGCGCCGATCATGTTGACCCATCTTTCCCCAAAGCCCCTCCTCCGGAGGCTCTCGAGAAGGAAATCCCACTCAATTCTGTCGTATGCCTTTTGCATGTCGATTTTGAGAGCGCACTCCGATCTACCAATGGGGCCACTCGGGCGACCCCTCGTCTTGAGGTAGTGAAACATCTCATGGGTTATGATTATGCTATCCTGTATTCTTCGTCCTGAAACGAATGCACTTTGACACAGGGTGACCAGTTCTGGCATATAGGTTTTGAGCCTATTTGCCAGAACCTTAGAGAAAACTTTATACACGAAGTTACACAGGCTAATCCGGAGGAAATCAGAAGCACACAAGGGATTTGCACTTTTAGGAATCAAAGTAATGAGGGTTTGGTTAAGAAACGAGGGCATGATACCTATGTTGAGGAATGCGTTGACAGATGTGATCAGGTCTGGTCCGATCGTACCCCAATTCTTTTGGAAGAAAGTTCCCGAGAACCCATCTGGTCCTGGCGTCTTTGACCCTCCCATCTGAAAACAGGCCCTCCGAACCTCCTCCGACGAAGCCACCCCTAACAACCCCTCATTCATCTCAGTTGTGATCTGAACCGGTATGCAAGCCAAAGTACCCTGAAAGACCTCATTGTTGTGACCATGAGGCCTTCCAGATTCAAAAAGGTTTGAGTAGAAGCCGTAAAGCTCTGCTCTGATGTACCGGTCACCTTCAACCCAAACCCCGTCCCCGTCTCTGAGCTTAACAATCTTATTCCTCCTTCTTCGAGACAAGGTTGTTTGGTGAAAGAACCTCGTGTTTCTGTCCCCATGGGCGAGCCATTTCACACGAGACCTCTGTTTCCAATAAATTTCCTCCCGTTTCCATAGAGCATGCAATTTAGACTTGAGAGCTCTTTCCTCCTCTTGTTCGGCTATTTGGTCATTTCTCCCACAAAAGTGTCTAAGACGGTTCTTGACCCTATTGATCTCCACAATGTTGTTTTTGAATTCTGCCTTACTCCAAATCTCAAGGGCCATCCTACAATGTTTGAGTTTGTGGTCTAGGTCGGCCCCGACCGAGACCGGTCCCCCCCTAAGCCAAGCTTCACAAATAATGTCTTTGCACTCCTCCTTCTCAAACCACATCTCATCAAATCTGAAAGTCTTTGGTCCCCTTCTTTCTTCCGGCCTAAAGCGAATAGAAATGGGTGTGTGGTCCGAACCTATTATGAGTTCATGTGTGCATTGAGCCGAAGGAAACCTTAAGCTCCACTCTTGGTTAATCAGAACACGGTCCAATCTTTCCCGAATGCGCTCCGCCCCCCGTCTATTGTTAGTCCATGTAAACATTTGCCCCTTGAAGCTCATGTCCTCAAGGTAGAGATCCTCCATCAAATTGTTGAACCCGTCAATCTTGTACTGATCCTTGCGAATTCCCCCGACCTTCTCCCTATGATGAGAGATGTCGTTGAAATCTCCAATACATGCCCACAGTTCCCGTCTAAACTCACCCAAGCATCTCAGCATTTCCCAGTTCTAACTTCTCCTCGTGTAATTTGAGTCCCCAAACACCCAAGTGATCCTAAATTCATCTCCAAAGTCGGCCGTCGATAGCGAAGTGTCAATGAAGTTCTTATTCTTACTATGGATTGTCATCGTAACCTCGTCGGTCCACCATAAAGCTAAGCCTCCGCTGGCCCCCACCGGGCCAACATAAGCTGCATGATCCATACCTACTTGTCTTCTAACTGTCTCACAGTGGGCCTCATGTTGTTTTGTTTCCATAAGGAACACAATCTTCGGACGAGTACCCTTCACCAGGTCTTTTAGATGACGGACTGTCAGGGGAGACCCCAACCCCTGACAGTTCCAGCTTAGGGCAGTCATCTAGACCCCGTGGCTGTTCGGGGACAGCCACCGGAACCCTTGCTTCTCGTTATACGGACATTGTCTAATGAATGATTCGGTCCAGATTTTGTAGGACCAGAAATTGCAGCTGGACCTACGGAGGAGGAGGAGCCCCCTTGCGACCGAGCCCCTTCCGTGAGCTTCTTCCTCACTGGTTCGTCAAGCTTGCCACGGTCCCCCTTTCTCTTCCCCCGACTGGGTTTGCTCGGTACACCAAGAGCTCCCCCCTCGTCTAAACCGTCCCCTGGTAGAACCAAAGCCTACCCCTCACATCTGTTTGGTTCTGTTTGCTGACCCAGGCAGACCAGTTCAGATTTCGTGGCCATCTTGCCCCCACTAGTCCAGTTCTCGTTGTTTACCAGGTCCCTTGATAGGTCAGCTCTGTCATCATGCAGGACAGACTTACCCCGACTGTTAGCAGCTCCCAATGCCTCCCCTTCGATCAGCTGGGTAGGGGGCATTGTTGTGTCGAGTTCTGGCCATACGGCCAGACTCAGGGAAAGGTCGCACTGAGAGGTCGACTGACAGATTTCCCCCTCCTCTAGAACAGGCTCGGTGTTCAGGTCAAACACAATGGTGGAGGGCCGAGAGTGTTCCGAGGCGGGAGAGGTTGGGTGGTTGCCAATGCAGGGCTCTTCAGGAGACACCTGATCCTGATGGGGGTGCTGGTTCCGTGGGTTAGGGATGGCATGGCTCGAGCTCCCCGAAGATAAGATGGGAGACCGATACCTCCCACGAGCCTCCCCCACGCTTTTTTTGCCCCCCCCCCCCCCCCCCCGACTAGGGCCAGCCTCCAATGCAGGCCCTCTCTGAACGTGGCGGATCGCAGCCTGACTTGGTTGCTGATTAACCACTTGGTGAGAGCAGCTCCTCGAACCCGAAGGCTCCACAGACCTCTTGCCCATCATGAGGTCCTTCCAGCTAGGTCTATTTGGGTCTCTTGTGGGTTGGGGTATGCTGCCCCCTCCCGCGTTAACCCATCTGGTGACCATTCTCGGTCTGGTCCCCGTGATCCAGGGACCGTAAATGGGTGAGCCATCTCCTTCATCGACAGACACCTGATTGGTACATACGTTTGAGTTGTGGTCAATACGGCCACAACCATAACAAACATCCGTGAGCCTCTCGTATTTAACAGAGACCCACTTTTGTTGCCCTCTTGAGTCAATCCATTTGAAACCCGACATTAGAGGCTCCATAGTATCAACATCAACCAGGAGCCTAAGGAAGGTCCTTTGCTTCATCACCTGACCATCCTCAATTCTAATCAGCTTGCCTACTGAATTTGCTATGCACCTAGCATTCTCCTCATTCAACATTTCCAGGCTCAACCCGTGAACCTGGATCCAAACTTGCAACCTACTGAAACTGATTTCTGTAACTGAGACATGAGCTTGGCAAAGCTTCAAATTAAGGCAATTCTCGTGCACAGACCACGGGGACAGGTCTAATATCTGATCCCTATCACGAATGTTATCAAAATCAAACATCAAAACGTCTTGAGTTACCTCCGTGATTTTCACCGGGCCGAACCTTCCCCAAGCATCCTTTAACACACTCTGCACAACAATCGACTTAATTTTCTTGGCAGCTAGTAACATCCCCAGCACCCTAGCCGCAGCTTCTCTACTAGGCCCTGGGAGAGCCGATGGAACCATTCGCAGCATAGGAATCGTCGGTCCCCTGCTTCCGTCCAAATTGGAGTGTGAGGCCATTGCCCCGATCAAGACCAGAACAGTTCACAAAAGTCTCAACACCTGCAACACAGAATGAAAGGAGAGATACATATAAAAAGGAGAGAAAAGGGATTACGGTTTGGTTTTTTGCTATCCACCCGATCAGTCGAAATTGCTGAGCTCCGGCCAGCAGAGAGAAATCGCCACTGTGAGCTGAGAGCCAGAGCTGAGGGGAAAAGATTGGCGCAGTCAATTGGAAGAAGCCATCTGATTCAGAGTCAGACGGACGTCGAAATTTCCCTCGGAACCGAGCGAAACCCTAAACGCCATTAATCCCCTTCAGATTAGAGAGAAGAGCGTGCATATCACGCGCGAGCTACTTTGTTTTTTTTCGTGTATGTTCATAATAATAAGATTCAAACATATAACTTAATATATGATATTTGATTGTTTGACTTTTTATGAATTTTTTACTTTTGTATATATATATATATTTGTATGTTTTAACTTTTATTTTACTATTATAAAATCATAATAATAAATTAATTTTATTTTAAATATTTTTAAGAAATTGCTCGAGCATACGGGAGCAAGAACCACTACTAAAAAGGCTCCCGGATGCTCAAGCAATTTCTTAAAAATATTTAAAATAAAATTAATTTTATTTCATTATAGTAAGTCATTTAAGTTTAGTCATACAATTCAAATAATATTTTTCATCAAGTATTTAATTCTTGTATTATTTTAGGAATCGAGTCGATTATGTCATCCTAACACCTCATACAAGACAAACGACGACAACGTGCACACGTGTAGCGCGTGTCGGGGTCTAGTATAACCATTAGGAAAATACACTAAAGTGAATTCTAGAACTTTCATTTTAATTTTATTTTAGATTGTATATAAAAAAATTTCTATAATTATTCATTAAGTGGATGAAAATTGACTATTAGATAACAATATAGATATATAAGCAATGATTAGTAGTAAATGAAAATAGCATTATCAAATACAATTAAAGAAAACTAATATGTATATCTTCCTCATAACTATAAGAAAAATGAACAGTTAATTGATATAGTTAAATGAAAATAATATAATCAAATATAATTAACAAAAATTAAGATGCACATTTTCGTCCTTACTATGATAAAATTGAATAGTTAATTGATACACCTAACAATATATTTTGTAGACTGCGTTCTTCGAGTATATATATTGACAATTCTTTTAAAATCCATTTCTTAACCATATAATATTTTTGTTACTATGCTTTAGAA
The DNA here is from genome assembly GCA_946814005.1 of Chamaenerion angustifolium. NCBI lineage: Eukaryota > Viridiplantae > Streptophyta > Magnoliopsida > Myrtales > Onagraceae > Chamaenerion > Chamaenerion angustifolium. The sequence goes on from OX328268.1 coordinate 32,130,083, forward strand.
AGTAACATATAATTATTATTTGACAGGAGTAAACTTAAATTATCTAATATAATGAAATAAAATTCCCCTATATTCTTCTCCTTAATCCAAAATCAGAACATGTCCATGGACTAATCAATTCCCCTATATTCTTCTCATTAGTCTCTCTCAATTTCTAACTTTCAAAGATCCGCACAGGGGAAAGTGGTGCAAGATGTCAACGAGGATTACACCTACTATGTTTACGACTCCAAAATCGCTACCGGCGTCGACGCTCTCTTCCTTCTTCTCATCCAAATCATTGTCATGGCGGCGACCGGGTGCTTCTGCTGCGGCCGCTCGCTCAGCCCCGTCGGCTCCCGAGCTTGGGAGGCCGTTCTCTTCATCACCTGCTGGTAAGTATTGATCCTTTTCATCAAATCTGTTAAATTTTATGGAAGGTCCGACATGGGCTCGATTCCTCGCACAATAATAATTTCGGCTCGTAGCAGTAGTAACATAAATAATTTCGGCATTGCAGCATAGGCAACAAATAATTAGTAGTAAATAATAAATCAAGGACAAACTTGAGATTAAAGAGGTTTGTGCCTCAATCGAAATTAGATCACTCAATCGAAATTAGGGTTTGTGGCTTACTTTAAATTGTTGACTCATGGTGATGGTGGAAAGGTGAGGCGCATCGGAACGACAGTCTGGATGCAGTTTTGCGTCGCGACGGGACGGAGAGACAGCGGGGTTCGGCGTTGCGGCGTTATGAGCTGAATGAGAAGAAATGATGACTGAACCAAAATGAGAATAAAAGAAGCATAATGAGGAGTGAGGCTGCAGACACATATACATCTATAGGTTTAGTGGTTTACTTATTTTTAGTTTCGGTTTGGTTTATTTGTTTTGGACCGGTTCTAAAATTATATATATTTAAAGTGGTTTTATTTGAATTTAAGTATAAAACATTATAAAAAATGAGTCAATTTGAACTGAATTGAATCCACTATTTTGAACTGACTTACTTAAACCTTAAAAAAACTGGTTTAATTTTGAAATTAGTTCGATCGAACCGGTTTAACTAGACCAAACCTGATTCGGTTCAGTTCAGTCGAACCTGTTATTTTGGACTACCCTACTCGTACCCTCCAACTCCCACGTAACCACGCAGCCGCAGTGCCGCCAATGTTTCTAGTTTTAGAAAGCTTCCAGCATTACTCTGTGTTGGGATGACGAGGATTCCCATTCCCCATTGTCCGCCATGTGTCTTCCCACTTCTCAACATAACCTAGATATTTCGCGACACGTGCATGGATGCTGCATCTCCACTCTTGCTCTATATAAAAGCCACATAGTTTTTGAGTAATAACTTAAGGCTTATATATACTATAAGAGAAGAATATGGAAGGAAGGACATCAATAGTGGGGATCGATAGGAAATCTTCGATTGAATCTGAGCCGAGGACTCTTCCGATCGACTTGATCGATTATGCCAGGGTATACTCATAGACGCCGATAGGCTTTTTTTGTTCATCTTCTACTTATATATATAGATACACTTTTCCAGCATACAAAAGTTAATTGACATTCGTAGGAAGCAGCGTGTTATGTGGTGAACACGACAAGCGTAGAAGACGCATCAAGTATTTTTACAGCGGTAATAAATTAATCTTGTTTCGTTCGTATCAAAAGTCGACAGTAAGATTAGGGGTTATCGGTCATTACCCATTTGACCCACGTGACATATATGACTCACACAATTCGAGTGTCCATGAATTTTTATATAATTTATTACAATATATATTTAGTTATACAAGTACACGGATTAATCCCAAATTCATTTTTTATAGGGATGGAACGATCTATGTCAAAATGACCCTCAAATCTAAAATTACTCAAACACGTTAGGTCACACACGGTTGCGTCCAAAATTGAGACTAAGATGATATTTTTACGTTGACTTATTTCTACACTCTATAGGGTCTAGAGAAAACACATGTGCGAATGGAGGACATACTATCAGATGAGGGGGAAGATAAAGATGGGATATTGAGTAACGAGTACCTGTCGACACTTTGAATCGGCGCCATTTTAGGTTGCATGAAAAAGGATTGGTATACCATGAATGATATGACAGTCTAGTCATCGTAGTAGCTGGACAGTTGTAATCTGCCCTAGTTGCTTACTAGGATAATAGAACAATATGTGACGTTGTTATGTGCCCAAAATGCTGAAGACAAATAAAGTTTTTTTTTTTACTATTGGAATATAAATATTTTATTGTTGAAATTATAGCAGTTAGATAAATTTGATTTTTTTTACCGATTTTTTTTTTTAGTTTTGTAATTTTATTAGGGGTTTAATGTGTCCTAATTTATAATAGGGTATGTCTTTTCACCATAAATTTGTATTTTTAACTTTTGAGTTCGAATTTTCGTCGACTTTAGATATTCTTAAGTTCGGTTAAGAAAAATATTGTGTTTTTTTCTCCGTAAATACACTATTTTATCCTAGGAGATAATCGTCTCGATTTATCCTCCTTTTACACAAACATATTACGATGAGGAAGACGAAATTGCGAGACCGTTAAGTTTTTGTACGAGATTCAGTATTTTTAACAAAAAATATTTTGTAGGGATAATTTTATCAATTTACATATTATTCTACATTTTTATGTAATTTTAATCCAAAAATATTATTAAATTATAAATTTAATTATTCTGTATTACTAACTGAACAATGTCAATAAAAATACTTTTTACACTCATCATGAGCCACAGAGTTTTTTGAAAAAGTAGGTATTTTTTATTTGTTTTTAAAAAAGTAAGTATACAAAAAAATATTTCGAAAATAGGTATACGCACAACCTGGGGTAGCGCGTGTTGGAAATACGCGCACCCCAGGGTGACGCTTATTTAATAGGCGTCACTTTGGAGTGGCGCCTATCTACCCCATCTATTTGTTTTGTTTTTTATATTTTTTTCGATAACGCCGACTCGATGTTTAATTAAAAATAAAATTATATATCTATTAAAAAAGTTAAAAACATTATAGTAAGTAGATATTTTAATTGCAATTCAAATGATGCAAAAAATATTAAATTTGGATTTACAGATTGACTGTACGCTCTGTCGTAAGTTGAGATATGAAAATTTGACTTAAAAAATTATAACTCAGACCATGTAAGTCCAAACTCACCACGGTTAACGTCATTTATGTCGTAATTCAATTATCTACCTAGGGTAATTTGTTTGATTAGAAATACATTGATTTTGTAACCTAACATCGTTTGTTTTATAATTTGACCGAAATAATTAAATGTATTAGGTGAGAAATTTAATTATGCACTTACTCAAAAAATAATACGGTGCGTAGAAAATTTAATTACGAATTAAATGCCGCTAACTATGCGTTACTGTTTAAACAGTAAATTTACTGTTTAAAACACTATTTAGAATTTTTGTATCGTATGTATAGTTTTTTTTACGTATCGTATTATACAGTCAGTCTAAAAGTAAAAAATTAACGCATAGTTAGTGTCATTTAATTCGTAATTAAATTATCTACGCACCGTAATGTTTTTTTTTTTTTTTTTGAGTAAGTACATAATTAAACTTCTCACCTAATGCATTTAATTATTTCAGTCAAATTATAAAACAAACGATGTTAGGTTACAAAATCACTATATTTCTAATCAAAAATATTACCCTAGGTATATAATTGAATTACGACATAAATGACGTTAACTGTGGTGAGTTTGGACTTACATGGTCTGAGTTATAATTTTTTAAGTCAAATTTTCATATATCAACTTACGGCAGAGCGTACAGTCAATCCGTAAATCCAAATTTACTTTTTGCATCATTTGAATCGCAATTAAAATATCTACTTACTATAATTTTTTTACATAATTTTATTTTTAATTAAATATCGAGTCGTCGTTATCGAAAAAAATATTAAAAAAAAACACAAATAGATAGGGTAGATAGGCGTCACTCCAAGTGGCACCTATTATATAAGCGTTACTATCTGGTGCGCGTATAACTATTTTTCAAAAAAAAAATTGTATACTGACTTTTCTATAAAAAAATACATACTTTTAAAAAAAAAAACTCTAAGACACATTAAAAGCTTCAACCATTAATCAATGGATTAAGTCAATTGACGACTGAAGTAAATCTGAACCGTACACCTCCTGTTGATCTACCACATGTGTGGCCAGCCATTTGGAAGTCGGATGTGTGGCCAAAGGTTAAGGCATTTATGTGGAAGCTTGCGACGAACACCCTCCCTGCTCGGCTCACTCTATCGGCTCGGGTTATGCCGATCCAACCACTATGCCCCTCATGCCATGTCGAGGAATCCCGGGAACACGTTATCTTCGGCTGCCCTTGGGCTATTCAGGTTTGGCGACACCACATGAGCCACCATGGGGTAGCTTTGGGTCGGGATTCTAGTGAACAATTGATGGAGTGGGCGGTAAGGGGTCATTCGGGGCGGAACCGAGAGTGGCCAAGGTTCATGATAGTGTGTTGGATCATTTGGAAGTCTCGTTGTAAACTTGTTTTCGAGGGGCGTCAACCCTATGTAAGCTCACTTATGCAGGAAATCCAGAAAAATTGTTACCGAGATGTTGCCGCCAGACCGAGCTGCTCGACCACGACGAACAATCACGGTTTGGAGGCGTCCACCCGCGGACACGATCAAACTGAATTGCGACGCATCTTGGACTAGGGCAATGAACCATGGAGGCATCAAAGTCATTGCGCGGGATTGCTCGGGGGTGGTACGCGGAGTAGTGGCCGAATTGAGGCGGGGGGGATCGGCGGAGGAATTAGAAGCAGAAGCTATCCTTGGCGTGGTTCGGCTAGCCATCGAGAACAGGTGGCCGAGAGTTACTATTGAGTCCGACGCCTTGGGCGTTGTTAACCATCTTCTTCGGAAGGATTTTTCTTGGAGGATTGAAACAATTTTGCCTAACGTCATCTCTCTAGCTTCATCGCTTAGGGAAATCACGTGGGTTCACGTCCATAGGTCCGCCAATGATTGTGCGGATTGGATTGCCAAGAATGTGTGTTTGAGATTGTGTCCACCGGATTGGGTGTCTTCACCACCAACCCCTCTTCTTAGATGTATTGTTGCGGATAATATTTTGTATTCAGACTCGGTTGTTATCTCGAATTAATATGAAGCATTGTTTTGTGGCAAAAAAAAAAATGGATTAAGTCGAGTATATACTACCTTGGATCACACATCGTCTTTTTTCTAATATTTTTATCAATAGTGTTTTATTGTTTGTATCAGAAGCCGGCCCAACTTTGCTCAGTCAGAAGAACAACAAAGCTTCCACTCACTATCTCTATAAATAAAAGGGTACCGATGAGCTCTACTGAAGTAAACCTGAGAAAGAGAATACTGAAGAGAAAAAAAAAAAGTGTCACTACATTATTCAGTTGATCATCACTAATAGAATGGCGAAAACATCAACTATGTTGTCTTTCAACTTGATGATCTTCTTGGCAGCTGTCCTTTATCTGTTCCTCATCGTCTCCACTGTCGAAAGTAGACTCCTAGAAGGTAACAAAAAAAAACAGCTTTACTGTGTATATTTGTCCAACACTCTACAAGTCCTTGTTACGTACGTTAATATCTGTATGTGCATGAAGATATTTCAGGTTCGGAACCCGAGGCAGCAACTCCGACATGCAATATGGTTTATGGTGCTGAGAGCGGAGATACGTGTTTTGATATTGCAGAGAAGTTCACTCTCACGACTGAATTTTTTGAGTCGATAAACCCTAATCTTGTCTGCGACCGTCTCTTTGCTGGACAATGGATTTGCATCTCTGGGAAACCCTAAAGGCTGGCTAGCTAGAGGATGATCATGGCGTCTAGGGTGTTGAGCTTTATATATATATATATGAATGAAGTTAATAAAGGAGTAAACTAATTCTCCTATACTATCTATATGTTTGCTTTGATAATTAAGGTATAGCTAGCCCTTTGTTTCAGTACTTCTAGCTAGGCAGAGTTCATCAAGGAATCGATTGAGGAAGAAGCGATCCCGGTGGCCAAATGGAACCCGGCCAGGCGATGTCTGAATTACCATGTCCCACGATGTTGATGAATAATAAAATAAGTGTATGTGTTAACTGTCTTTCGCATGAAGTAATAAGATTATGTTTTTTGGTCATCTTTCTGTCTCCCATTCTTGTTCTGAGGGATTTATCCATACAGGTGATTAGCTAAGTATTTACCTAATAATTTAAGTTCACTCCTTTTCCTTTTAAAGAGTAAATACATTATAAACGCTTTAAACTCGCCTACAGAAAACAAAGGATTACATAAATTGATAAAATTTATTTTATTAACACCATATCAGACTTATAATCTTTAGAAAATAAATAATACTATTGTACTAATTGTAAAGGAAATGTCCATAATGCAGCACTATAAGTATATACCAACTAATTACAGTTATCTGAGACTCTAAGTTGGATCCACTACATTCCTAAAATATATGTTTTATATTTTAATTAAGCTGTGATTAATTAAATCAGATAATAAATTATTTATTATTTGGACAGAGAATGAAACAAGGTGATCTTACTTAGATATGCCACATCTCGTAAATGAAGTACTAAGAAAAATGTTCAAATCCAAGTTAATTAACAGTTGGACCTTAATTAAAACAAATAATTTTCTCCATAACCCCCTTCCACGCATTTGTTTTCATGTTCTACTATAAAAAAACATGTTTAATAAAATAAAATGTGATTTTTTATACGTGAATATTATTCATTCTAAAATTTGTTTTTAATCCACCGAGCATCATGTCAATATTTACTACACTAAAAAAATGGATCTTTTTCAAAAAGTAGATATATTAGGAAAAGTATTTGAAAAAGTATACCTCGAATTTTTTTTTTTAGCAAACTATGTATACGCGCACCTCGGGGTCGCGCCTATTGGACATAGGCGCACCCCTGGGTGCGCCTATACCAAATAGTGTTTTTTTTTTCAAATTTTTTAATAATGACGACTCGATGTTTAATTAAATATAAAATTATATATCTATTCAAAAAAATTTAAAAAAATTATAGTAAGTAGATATTTTAATTGCGATTCAAATGATGCAAAATATATTAAATTTGGATTTACGGATTGCCTGTACGGCATGCCGTAAGTTAAGGTATGAAAATTGTACTTAAAAAATTATAACTCGGACCATGTAACTCCAAACTCAACACGGTTAACGCCATTTAGGTCGTAAATCAATTATCTACGTAGGATAAATTTTTTGATTTTTTTTGAGTAAGTATATAATTAAATTTCTCACCTAATGCATTTACTTATTTCGGTCAAATTTGGGTGTAAACGATGAGGGGTTACAAAATCACTGTATTTTTAATCCAAAATATTATCCTACGTAGATAATTGATTTACGACCTAAATGGCGTTAACCGTGTTGAGTTTGGAGTTACATGGTCCGAGTTATAATTTTTTAAGTACAATTTTCATACCTCAACTTACGGCATGCCGTACAGGCAATCCGTAAATCCAAATTTAATATTTTTTGCATCATTTGAATCGCAATTAAAATATCTACTTACTATAATTTTTTTAAATTTTTTTGAATAGATATATAATTTTATATTTAATTAAACATCGAGTCGTCATTATTGAAAAATTTGAAAAAAAAAACAAAAAACTATTTGGTATAGGCGCACCCCTGGGGTGCGCCTATGTCCAATAGGCGCGACCCCGGGGTGCGCGTATACATAATTTGCTAAATTTTTTTTTTCGAGGTATACTTTTTCAAATACTTTTCCTAATATATCTACTTTTTGAAAAAGTTCAAAAAAATGAACACAACCTATCCAACTCAGAAAATGAGATTATCTTTAAAAAAAATATTTTGAGATCATGCACGACCTAGGCTACATATTGTAAGGGATTATTAAAACATGCAATGTACTATAAGTTACACTTATCGTTCTAAATGGATTAAAACCATCACTGGCTAATCCTAATCTTGCATTACGTGGATTAGAAGCAAAATTTGGGTAACGCACATTGAATGACTTCCACGTCAATGCATCAGCAGGATGTTTCAAGACTCCATCCATTGTTCGGCCCTCCTTATGTCATCGCATAGAAGATGCACTATCCTTTGACATGTATAGACGTTTGAGTCTTGGAATTAACGGAAAGTACCGCAATACTTTTGCAGGGTTTTTTTTCCAGAAGAAGTAGTCTCTTCTATATTATCTTCAACTATGTCTTTTTTATGTTTTTCCCACCTCGAAAGACCACAAGTTGGACAACTGGAATGTTCAGCATTTTCACCCCAATACAATGCAATCATTTGGGCATGCATGTATCTTATCATACCCAAGACCCAATTTTGTAATCAATTTCTTAATATCATAATAAGAAGCGGGAAAAGTTGCTGAAGGAAATGCAATTCTTAAAACTTCAAACAACATATCAACTCATTTCCGAGACCAAGCACCAACTGTTTTTATATTCCAAATGTGTAAGATGAATGATATCACTGTGAATGATTCACAATAGGGATATAATGGTTTCTCACACTCACTCATTAATTTTTGAAGAAGTGAAATTTTTTCAGGGCCTGCATCATGTTGTTGTGATCCTGAAGCGTCATTATCACCACCAACTGGTCTATTATCTTGCACATTGTTTGACGGAGCAGATCCCATGGCAGCATGAAATAAATCTCGTAATTCACCTTGTCCATCCAAATGAGTGTTAATTTCACTGTTCCCTATAGGAGTATTCATTTCTTGGTTCATATTGGGCTGAATTTGTAGACATGATTCACCATGAAAAAAAACATATTGTATAGTCAACCAAGAAACCATTCCAAACCAAGTGACTCTCTACTTCTTCCGCCACATGATATTTTTTATTATGACATTTACGACAATGACATATCATTTTTCCATTAACCAAACTATTTCTATTAGCAAATTCAATGAAGTCTTTGACACTGTATTGATACTCTTTGCTAATTCTTGGTTTTTTTTATCCAACTTCTATCCATGCCAAATTTTAAAGTTTATAACAATCAAAAAACGTGAAATGTAAGTTAGGATACTCAAAGCAGTGTTAGCCTTCCATACTCCCACGTTTATGAGGTTAATGTTACTATTAATTCTAAAGACACGTAACAAAATCCTACCGTTAGCAAATAGCAATTTTCTCATAAGCTAGCTTCAACATTTTTTTTGTATTCCATTTAGTTTATACTAGGCAACTTAAATTCATCATGAGGATTTATAAACATTTATCGACGAGAGAGTTCGCCGGTAATTATACACATTTACCGATGAGAGAATTCGTCGGCAAATGTATAGATTTATCGGCGATATTTGGTCGCCGACAAATTGAAAATTTTACCGACGAGAACATTGCGCCGACAATAGTAGATACCTTTACCAGCGACATATTGCGGCGGTAAATGGGTAATTTATTACCGGCGAAGATTAATTTCGCTGGTGAAAGTCGTCGGAAAATGTGTTTTACCGACGACTATGCTTCGCCGGTAAAATCGACACCTCTACTAGTGATGTATAATATATGACTAATTGCTGCTATACATGTCCTTCCAACAACAATTTCGAATATTGAAGGTTACCTAGCTTGGAGATATTAAGGTTTGCAACTCTTCTTCAAATCTTTGAATTCAGACAATTATACAGATATATCGAACAAGTAGAACACATATAAAACTGGGGAAGATCAATTCATTGAACAAATTGAGCAAAAAAACGAACAAATCTTACTGAAATCGGAGTGGCCGAGCGCGCGACGAACAAGGTGAAATCGGTTGATTATGCTGCCAAATCGAACAAGGAGTACACATATAACACTTCTGGATATCAATTTATTCAATTAATTGATGGAAAAAAGAAGAAGAACTTACTTGGAGTGACTGGGCGGAACACATCTTCACAAGGAAAGGAGAACAACCGAGACGTCTGTAAATATGAGGTATTTTCTGTTCTGTTCGATTTTACCTACTAATACACGACTCAAAACGAAATGAGCCGTGAAAAAACTTTTTTTTTTTGTCATTTATCACGACTCAAACCAAAACAGCCATGACAAATCTTTAAAAATTAATAAAAATAACGTATGAACCAAATAATGAGTCACCACTAGTAGAATGTTGCTTTATAACATCGGTATTAAATAGCTGCTAAATGGATATTTGCCGTCACTAACCTTTAGCAGCGAGCTAAGTCTCGTCAGGATAGGTCCCGTGGCTAAAGGTCACTCCGACGGTAAAACGCCATCACTAAAAGGTCTGCCGCCACTAAAGCCTTACCGCCACTGAAGGTCGACCACATTCAGTGACAATAATTGTCGCCACTATATACACTTCATTAACAACGGTGAAATTTGTCACTATATAGTTCTATTAGCATCATAATATGTTGTTACTAAATACGTGTATTTAGTGACTACAGATCCACCGTTAAAAGTAGCTTATACTATCATGTAATATTGTTGCTAAACACATGTCTTTAGTGATAACAAGTCCACACTTAAACATATCAGTTTATGTCGCTGCTAAACATAAGTTTTTGCATCAACAACGGTTAATCATTGTTAAAAACAATTTTTTGTAGTGTGTTTTTATTAATTATCTAGTTATTGCTATATGATATGAACTACACAATGCATTTTTTTATAAAAAAAACATAATATATTATTTATCAAAGTATATATATACATCTGAATAAACATCCAAACTACAAACTTACAATAAATTTGAATGTAAATACATAATTTTCTAAATCAAATAAAGACCTAAAATTAATAAGCTTTTATACTTGAGATGGTTGTGAATTCAGAATGCCAGAACTACGAACTTCATCTCCATCTCTAGTTCACGATCCCCTACATATAGAAATGAAACACAATAAATACAATAACAAAATCATGTAACACAATAATCTCAAACACACTAGTGTGTGAAACAAAGAGCCACTACTGAAAATTCAGTGATAAACAAAGAGTCACCTTGAACATTTGCATCAAATCAGCAGGTTTCTTAAATATGCCAGTCTCATTGGACCTTAATCTTTCCATCACCTGAAATGAAAGATCATATATAAATCCGTTGATAAAATAATGGTATAACCCAAATCCCTCAGTTTTTCAATTATGAAAATAGTAGGTAGGTAACCATGCAAAGCGGATTAACTGAAGAGTTACTCAGTACTTGCCGTGTAAGGGGAAAGGAACAACACTTGCAGTCACAAAATGCTAAAGACTTACCATCAAGATATTTAACTTAAGCATCGTAATTCAGCTTTTATATTTTAAGCATGTACCCAGATCAAGTGATCATAAATATGGACATCAAGATAAAGGAAATCTGTACAAGTCATATTTCCAAAACGCACTCAAATACTGGAAATGCAAAAACAACTTCTTTTTTTGACCAAAAAAAAATAAATTAACACCTCCAAAATTTATGATTCGTCAAGTTTCATAAAACTAAATTTTATCTTTTAAGGTTTTCTGTAGATACCTCCTCATCAACCGGTAAGAAGGTCCTGAGATCCTCACTTTGCCGAAGCTCATGGTGTGAAGCTATTCTGTTTAGAAATATATCCAATGCTTGACGCCTCATTTCGATAAATTCAGCACTGAACCTGAACTTTTCTGAAATAGTTAAACTATGAGTCTAACAAAACATTAATGTTTACAAAACAATCATGATAAATTTTATGGACCATCCAGACTTAATTATTTACTATGTAAATATATCAATATTCTGGTTAAAGAGTTGTAAATCCTTAACCTCAAATCAATATAGCAGTTTCTTGGCAAAGATTAATGAACAGCTTTTCAATTCCTTACCAACAGCACTCTTCTCGGGATGAGGAGGAATGAAGATTCCTTTAAATTTCTCAAAGAGACGATCGTGCAACCATATAAAATCACTGTCAAGCAAATAACTAGTTATCATCTTTTTGCACCGATGATCGTGGAATTGCATCATCAGTCATAAGATGATGTTTTCCCACATACAAACTTGCTTGATTTTTACAAACTTGATTTTCACATGTTCAACTATATATTTGCAGGAAAGCGATGTGCTTCCCCTAATCTTAGAAGTTTCATAAAACTTTGCTAAAATTGCATCTGGATATCTCGACATACAGCTCCCCACAATCTGCAAATTCGGCATCATCATCCAGTCATGACTAGTGGGTAAAGTACAAAGCTGAGTGCTTTGCAACTAACCTTGGAGTCTAAAGTTCCTAACTTGAATGCCTCTTTGCAGCCATCCACCAAAGCATTGAAAAGTTCAATGTGTGCATCAGGAGGCGCTATACCAATTGCACCACCCACTTCTGCAAAAATTTGGTCAATCCGACTCTCATTACCGAACTTCACTACCTGTGACAAAGGAAAACTCTTGAACTAATAGTGATAAAAACATACATTTCAAGGAACAATATGTAGCAGAGCATGCTGTATATTAAAAACAAAACAAATTTTCCTGGACAAAGTATGCTAAACTTCATCTCTTATATACAACAAATAAGACTTACCGCACTAGAAAACCTTAATGCATCTCTCTTAGATATATTATCATGGGACCATCCTCTCACTTGAACATCACCACCATCTATCATGCCACCTAGATGCCTTTGTTTGTGTCTCATGCTCCTTTTTCCTCCTCTTACTGCCCTTCTCAGGTTGGAAAGGTTGGACAGCCTCTGCATAGCTCTTAGTATTTTCTGCAGCACGAGGAGCTAAAGCTTCCTAGTAGAACATAAAACATATTAAATAGTTAATCAACTAACATACAATTTACATGAGTTTTCTCAATCTGCAACAGTTCACTAAAATCTTCGAATAATATATAGTCATCACTGCATTAGATCAATTTCAGTGACTTAAAGCATTCTCCGCTACAGTATGATATTTTACTGCATATTTTGGACCAACGGTGTGAATCACCCTCCTGGAATGATAAAGGGTTGTTCTTAGTCACTGAAATGATACCTTGTTTGACTGCAAGTGTGAAAGAAATTCAGCTACGCCAACCAACCTAGCAGGAAGATCATGTGCATTCGTAATTTTAGCCATTCATGTCCGACATTCGCCCTTTGCACGAAAGGAATATCAATCAAACAAATGTATGGGTTGCTTATACAATGACAGAATAGCACATTTATGTACATGTACAATAAACATTATATGATGAAGATAATAAACAAGTATGCTTTGTGCAAAGTAAGAAGGGACTACTCATTCTTATAGCTAAAGGGTAAAGACTATGAATGCTAAATGACTTACCAGATCAGAGCACTCTTCAGCAAGACCAGGTCCAGCAGCCGCATGCAAACCAGGACTACTCTGTGCCTCGTCCAAGTTCTTTTGAGAGCATCAGACCAACATAAAGTATGTCATGTATTTTATAAAACCAGATAAAATAAGCAGTTCTTCACATGTCAGCAAATGTTGTTTATGTTCGATTATCTAATTATCACACCCTAAAGATAAACTAATAATCATCAGGTTTTTCAGCTCTATATCTGAGTATTCATCGTCTATTTAAAATTATCAAACAAAACAGTAATCACCTCATTTGTGGAATTTACAACTGCATCAACCTCAAGATTCCATGGGGCTCCATTCCAAAGATATATCTTGGCATTAACTTCATGATCCACAGGGAACTTAGAAATTGCCAAAAATTTGGTCACCGATTCCAGAAATTGCCATCATCCTCAGCACTGCAGAAGTTAGCAACCTGCATAAAACAACATTAACAAGAGTTTCATAATGTTAGAAGATATTTACAGAAAAAACTCAGAATTGATAAACTTCCTTTCCAGTTGCATAATGAACCAAAGAACAGAAAAAGAAATTGCTGATGCTCTTAATAGATCCTTACAAAATTGGGTCTTTTACGAATTCAAAACTAATTAACAATACTCATCAACCAATTAGGGACCTACCCAATAAAAAAATGGCATAGACTAAGTTGTGATCTACAAACATGATTCTATTCTCAGATGAGATAATATTATAGTAGATATTAACAAGTTTCATTACCATCAAGATCAAGAACCAAGGTCATACACTTTTTTTCACAGGACCTTATTCCTATGGTTACCTTAATCTGCGAATGCTAACCAATTTTGCCTAATTTCAACTACAAGCACAATCAAAGTCAACATAACTTAAACACATGAACCCAACTTATGTCAGTAGAAAATAATTCAAATGTTTCCATAACAAGATTAAGAACTGAGCATACAGATCTTCATTAAATCGAGAAATAAAAGTAGTAAATTAAGAACCCATTACCATTCACTTGCTCATAATTCGAAGAAGATGAACTGAAAGATAACTCTTTAGCGAGGTTATTGGTTTCCTCTTCAGCCTCCAGTTTTCGGTCTCCGTCTCCAGCATTCATCGATCGAAACCCTAACTTTAGAGGTTCTACGCCAGGAATTTGATTTGAATGTGGAATTAGGTTGGTAATACGGTTGGGTTCGAAATGAACCCAGAATCAAGGTTCTAGGTTCAAATCCGAACGACGATTCAAGGTCGAGGGATGGAGATGTAGAGAAGCGAGGATGCGGAAACGTACCAGAGTGACGACACCCACATCGAGATGAAATCGAAGAAGCTAAGTGAAGATCCATGAATGTAGCCGAACGAAGATGGAGTCGAACGAAGATTGCGGCTGCGTGAGAGTAGAGATGAAAGTATATGTGGCTTAGTGGCTGTATGAGAGTGAGAGGAGAGGTAAAAAAATTAGGTTTTAGACGGTTGTAGATGATTTAGTTCGGTTTAGGCAGTAGATGGTGGTTCGATAGAATTAGTGTCGGTTTGGAGGCGGCAATATACCGCACCTAATTATAGGTGAATACCGACAGACACATACTGACACTGATAGTAGTTTTTACCATTAAAAGTTAGTCTGTTACAAGTTAGATTATTTAATATTAGCAATATGTTGATACTGGACTTAGGTGAGGTAAATATTTAGGGTAGTGATGGCAAATTAATAATGGTGACGAGCAAAAACCGAAGTTGTTTATACATAATTTACAACCACTATATTGGACACTAAATAGACGTTTTTACTGTAAAACTTACGTATGTTACTGATTGTATGTATTAATGTCGATGTTGTCTTGATGTTAAATTTTTTTCAAGTTAAACTATTCTACAACGGAAAAAATCCACACAAAACATGACCTTTAGTTGCGACAAATTGTTTGACACTAAATAATTTGTCTAACTACGATACTAAATGTCGACACAGAATACTTTATCTAACGATAGTATTTAGTGACAACAAATTTAGTCTGCAGCTGTAGCCCAACATTCTTGTAGTGCGCGATAAATAGAAATTTTAATTAAAATTAAATAAACCTTGCGGCCCAACACTAAATGAGCCGGGAAAATTAAAAAAAATAATTAAATATTAACGACACTTGATATTGAGCCGTTAAAAGTAAGAAAAAGTTAACGTCTCAGTTGCTTGAGACGTAAAAAAAATATAACGGCTCAATGTTAATTGAGCCGTTATATTCCATTTAAATTTATTTATAACGGGTGGTAGTTATGGTGTATATATAATAATGTTTAACCACTTTGTATTAGAAGCCGGCTCTGATCACTTTGTTATATATGTAATGCGGTTTAAATTTATATTAATTCTTTTAAATCTAGCTAGCATTAGTAATTTAGTATACTAAGTTGCATTTTTCTGAATAAGATATATGTATGAAAGAATACCATATGATGATGATGATGATGTGTGGAAAAGAATAAACATGCAATGCCTTTAAGTTTAAGATAGTCAAGTTTAAGTGATATCACCTCGTATAACCCATCAATTAAATATTTTAAATTCAAACGAGATTTTTTTAAGTGTATAACAAAAATTTGGTAAAAAAAAAAAAGTGTATAACAAATATATATATATATATATAATTTGGTCAATATATATATACATTAATTTTGTTAAAACTTCTAAAATGTTGACACATAAGAATTTTAAGGTACTTTGTCTATCCTAATGTCAAAACAATTGGTTATTATTGATCCATCTCACATGTAATTATGTTACATTTTACTCAATTTGTAACTTATGTCACATGTACACTCTAATCTTGACCAAAAAAAAACATGTACACTCTAAAATACATCCTAAGTCTCTCATTTGTTCTCAAAAGACGTTTTTATTTTCAATGCAATTTTTCATCTATTTTTCTCTTAACCCTAATTTTTGATCTCGTATCTCTATTATTTTTATCATTTCATAATATTGTAGAGCTATAAAATAGATATGCATAAAATGTTACAAAAATAAGTGTAATTCTAATTGATAAATAAATATGCATACATATTATGATATACAATTGAATATATACCTTTTCTAATTCATTTCATCATCTCTAACATTTGTAATGCATATTCAGAATTAAGAATGGTTAAATCTGTTATAATGTTGACACATAACAAAATGAGCTAATGATGTGTCAAAATATAAATATGTTATTGATATGTTTCATTTAGGATAGAAAAATAAAGTTAATCTTTCATTGACAGGAAAAAAATATTAGTAAAAAAAAAATAAAAAATTAACACACCTAACACTACGGGAGAGGTTGGAAATAACGGTCAACAATCACGGCTCAATGTGTATTGAGCCGTGATAAATGAAATTTATTTCACTTTTATGGCTCAAATGTGATTGAGCCGTGATTGGGCTAGTTTAACGGCTCAAACTACTGAGCCGTTATAGTTATCACGACTCAAATTGGGCTTGAGCCGTGATAATACGTAGTTGTTTCATCAACCGGCCCATTTATCACGTCTCAAGTTGGTCTTGAGCCGTGCGAAAGACAGTCCGTAGCTGTCACAGCTATTCATCACGTCTCATTTACATTGAGCCGTGATAAATGTGTGTTTTTAAAAAAAACAAATAACATTTATCACGGCTCGAATTGCATCGAGCCGTGACAAAACAATAAGTCGGGACTTACAGAACAGAAGACAAACTTCATTCTGCAGTAGTTCTTCGACAGACTTCATCTCCGCGCGGCGCCGTTCATCTCCAACAGGTAAATTCTTCTCCTTTCTTCAATTAATCGAAGGAAATGTTAGTCTGAACTCTTATATGTGTAGTCCATGTTCGATTTTGCAGTATAATCCACTGAATCGGGCTTCTCCGTCGAAATCGCCACTCCGATTTTAGGTATGAAGTTTTCGATTTTTTCTTCAATTTGTTCATTAAATTGATCTTCCCAAGCCTTATATGTGTTATACTTGTTCGATATAGTGTTAGAATTGTCTAAATCCGAAATTTTTGAACAATCGACTCAAACCCTAATTTCTCCACATATATCTGAATCTATGAAGTTTTCTAATTTTTCTTCAATTTGTTCATTGAATTGATCTTCCCAAGCCTTATATGTGTTCTACTTGTTAGATTTAGTGTTAGAATTGTCTAAATCCGAATTTTTGAACAATCGGCTCAAACCCTAATTTCTCCACATATATCTGAATCTATGAAGTTTTCGAATTTTTCTTCAATTTGTTCATTGAATTGATCTTCCCAAGCCGTATATGTGTTCTACTTGTTAGATGTAGTGTTAGAATTGTCTAAATCCGAATATTTGAACAATAGTTTCAAACACTAATTTCGTTTTAGTTGCCTCAATGATGAATTTAAGTTGCCTCGATGATGAATTTAAGTTGCCTAAATATATTTTTTATGGTTAGAAAGTTTAGAATTTGACATGGATAGAAGTTGGATAACAAAACCAAGAATTAGCAGAGAGTATCAATCCGGTGTCAAAGACTTCATTGAATTTGCTAATATAAATGGATTGGTTAATAGAAAGATGCTATGTCCTTGCCGTAAATGCCAGAATAGAAAATATCATGTGGCAGACGAAGTAGAGAGTCACTTGGTTTGGAATGGTTTCTTGGTTGGATATACAATATGGTTTTTTCATGGTGAATTGTGTGTCCAAACTCAGCCAAATATGCTGTGATAATGCTGCCGATAATGCTGCTGACACATGCTGTAACGGCTCAAACCCATTTGAACCGTGACATTCTAACGGCTCAAACCCATTTGAACCGTGACATTCTAACGGCTGGATATTCCAGCCGTTAGAAATGGTATTTCTGGCCGGTGATGGCCTCCTCTCTCGTAGTGTAACAATCAGTTAAGAACAACAATTTGAAGCATTCGGGTCAGAAGTTGATAACCTTCCGTATTGAAGAGCGAGCAATATTGCCGTGAGAGATTCCATCAAATGATACTACAGTGGAGACGTCGCCAAAGGATTTGAATTGACATTGACAACAAAAAATATGTAATTTGAAGAATTTAGAAAATGTGAGAAAATAATATTTAAGTATGCTTTGAGTCTTTGATCGAATCAGTAAAAAAACTAAACCAATAAAAAGAGTTATCTCTAATATACATATTTTTTTCCTTATTATATATGAATAACATTTATATTACTATTATCTATCACATACATAAATCTCTCTGTACATATTTCCTACTCGTAAATCTTTGATTTTGAAATATACCTTAAATCTTTGATTTAATTATATATAATATTAAATTACAAATACTATTGTATATATTCCTTAAACCGCCTCCTTGGTTATTCTATATACCTTAAAATGTCTTAGTAATTACTAATCGTTAAATTTACTTAATTGTTTTATTTTAATGTATACATTAATATTAAAAAAAATATTACCATGTCATATTAAAATCATAAATCAAAATAGAAAACTAATAAGATGAGTGATTTGAACGAAACTGCTATTTAAGAGTAATTAAAATAATACCTTAATTTAAGAGTAATTATGATAATATTCTATTACTAATGACTAGATATAATATTATTTTATACCTAATTAAGTTAATTCTCAATTAATAACGGTTCCGAATATTTATTTATGTTATTTGAACTTACACAACATCCAATAATCTTTTTGGGATTTTTTTAAATTTAAAGATTCTTCACTAACACAAACATATAAAAAGTTTAAAGTGACAACTTCAATTATATGAATTAAATTTTAATCTTATTTATATATGCTTTTTGTAAATAATAAATAAATATAATTAGCTTATACTCAATATTATATGTATTAGTTCTATGTTCTAATTGCTTAGATTTTCTTATAGAGTTTCAAATGACATGACAATATTCATTGCCAAGACTTTTAATTTAATAAAATACATGGTTCTAAATTATTGTTTTATTCTCCATAGTTATATTTTGTACAAACTATAAATTTAGAGTTCACCACAATGAATATTGTCACATCATTTCAATCACTATAAGAAAATTGTTGTCTAAAAACTATAAATTTAAGTTCACTTTAACTTTATAGATTTATATTTTACTAGTTTTTTAATTAATTTTTGTCATATTATTATTATTTTCTATGTTAATATAATTCATAATTATAGTTTTAATACAATAGTATATAATTGTTTTTGTATTATAATATATACATTTTTTTTACAAAGTAGGTTCATACTATAATTTATATTTTATTTTAAAACATTCAATTCAAATAACTACATTATTTGAAAATATTCAACAATATTATTTTAGTGAAATGATCATAATTAAACTTTTATTAATTATAACATTAAATATAAATATAAGTTATACATAAAGATATTTTTTTAAAGTATATACGTATTTTATTTATGATTTTTCTAAAATTTAACACTGTATATAATTTAATTATTTAAAGCATGTTTAAAATTGCATAAAGTCATATAAACTTTCTATAACGATAACATTATAATTAATGATTTTATATCAAAATAAAAAAATAATTTTATATTATTAAGTAAATTATATTTTTACAATTTGTTTTATATGGTTTACTTATAATTCATTATATCTCTTTAATTTTTTATCAAAATATTAATTTTAAATGAGTGCTATTTCAATTAATCGATAGTACAACATTTGGAACTTTTTCAAAAAGTAGCCATGTCAAAATCGTTTTTGAAAAAGTATATATGTAGAAAACAGATTTAGCAAAATGTGTATCTGCGCAGGTGGTAGTAGCGATTTTCATTTTTACATTTGTTTTTTTTAGCATCAGAGTGTAAATGGATTTTGAAAATCGCTACTTTGAGAAGACACATCAGAGAAGACACAACCATTCACAACAGTATCAAACAAGGAAAATGACTTTTTTCAATTTCAAGCGAATTGATGCTTGTTCATTCTCTAGGCTAGTCTCACCTAGAGAAAGGAATGAAGTTAGAAGAAGTTAAATAATTTTTCCCTAGGCAAATATTACCTGACCTAAATTTTCCAACTTGTTCTGAACAACATCAATTTCAAGCGAACTGATGCTTGTTCATTCTCTAGGCTAGTCTCACATAGAGAAAGGAAGGAAGTTAGAAGAAGTTAAATAATTTTTCCCTAGGCAAATATTACCTGTCCTAATTTTTCCAACTTGTTCTGAACAACATCAATTTCAAGCGAACTGATGCTTGTTCATTCTCTAGGCTAGTCTCACCTAGAGAAAGGAAGGAAGTTAAATAATTTTTCCCTAGGCAAATATTACCTGTCCTAAATTTTCCAACTTGTTCTGAACAACATCAATTTCAAGCGAACTGATGTTTGTTCATTCTCTAGGCTAGTCTCACCTAGAGAAAGGAATGAAGTTAGAAGAAGTTAAATAATTTGTCCCTAGGCAAATATTACCTGCCTTAAATTTTCAAACTTGTTCTGAACAACATCCCTGAGGTAAAATATTGAAACAAAGCTGTTTATTAACAAGTTTCTGAATGAGACTTTTCTTCAAATACACTAGCTAGTTTGACATTTTCAGGAATTACTGCTGCAAAATAGCTATTGGGGGTTTCTACTACTCCAACATCTTGCTGAGAGATCTAATCATGCGTTTCTACACCAACCAATTTGAGAAACTCGATGAGATTACTCGATCCCCACCTAACAAATTCCATTTTCCTTGATTGGTACTTCCTTTTTGGCTGTGTCTTCTCAAAGTAATCAAAATTGACTCATTTCTCTTGATCAAACCTTCCATTTTCCTTGAACTTTTTCAAAAAGTATTTACTTTAGAATTTATTTTTGAAAAAAGTCATTTTCCTTGTTTGATACTATTGTGAATGGTTATGTCTTCTCCGATGTGTCTTCTCAAAGTAGCGATTTTCAAAATCCATTTACACTTTGATGCGTCTAAAAAAAAATGAAATCGCTACTGGCCTACCTGCGCAGATGCACATTTTGCTAAATATTTTTTATATATATATACTTTTTCAAAAAAAAATTCGAAAATAAATACTTTTCGAAAAAAGTCCAATAATTGATGTAAAATGTGAGATGAATGCTATATGAATATAAAAAATGTGATACTTTAATGAAACTTGATTAACATACTAAACACCTCATAAAATCTTTGTACTAAATTTCATTATCAATTAGATAAAAATAACTTAAAAATACAAAATAATTGTATGTTATATCTGTATTAAGAATCTAAATTAAACAAAAATTAAATTAACAAACGTAGTTTATTGTTTTTTTTTACTAAATATACTTAATAGATAAAAATATTAATTTATTTTATATAATTAGATTTAATTTATATACACGCAAAGCGCGATATTTCTAGTATATATATATATATATATATATATATATATAACAAATCATCTGGCGATAAACTTGAAAGTGTGACTACATCACCTTTCGTTGTAACTTTTCACTCGACCAACATGCATGTTAGCACTTAGCTATTAAAAACGATTTTTTTTCAAAAAGTAGCTACTTTTGAAAAAATATTTGAAAAAGTGTACCGCGCCTACTGCAATAGGCGCGACCCAGGGGTGCGCCTACTGCAATAGGCGCACCCTAGAGATGCGCCTATTGCAGGAATTTTTTTTTCTCCGTTAAACACCGGTCTATCAGAAACCACGTTGATTTTGAGCCTGCTTATGGTTTTCCTCCTAAATAGAAATTGAGAGATAGTCTCTCCAGTAAAGAAGAAAGGAAGTTATAAGAAGTTAAATACTTTTTTCCTGTCCTAAATTTTCCAACTTGTTCTGAACAACATCCGCGAGGTAAAACATTGAAACAAAGTTGTTTATTCACAAGTTTCTAAATGAGATTTTTCTTCAAATACACTAGCTAGTTTGACATTTTCAGGAATTACTGCTGCAAAAGAGCTCTTTGGTCATCATCAATTGAAATGTAGGATGACTCATTATAACTATGGTGAGGCAACCCGTAGAGTACTGGACCCCACTCAGGCATTAACGGAGATACTGGATGGCCTAAGCTTAATTATGGTGTATGTGTCGCTCTCAGTCTCAACCTTCCATATAAGTCTGCCATTGAGAATTGAGACCAGCTATAGGGTTTTCGTCCTAAATAGAAATTGAGAGATAGTCTCACGCGTTGCTTCATCTCAGTATTCATATGTCCAAATTCCTCTACGTCAGTCTCACCAAATTCCTCGGCTGGTTCTCTATCAAGAGAAATCTAAAGACCCTTGCTGGTGTTGTTGGATATGCAAGTGGAAACAACGTTGATTTTAAGTCTGCTTATGGTTTTCCTCCTAGTTGATTTTAAGTGCTCTTTGGAATTACTGCTGCAAAAGAATTCAAATAAAAAGCTATAGTCATTGGAGAAGCTTTACAAGATATTCGGAAGATGTTGAGTCAGAGATGTACGTCTCTCTAGCCTGGTTAGTGTTAATGTGTTATGCTTATGCTTTAACAATGTTAGTATCTAAACTTCACATTTTTAGAGAACCAGCCGAGAGGCAAGAGTGGAAACCCCAAAGAGCTATTTTGCAGCAGTAATTCCTGAAAATGTCAAACTAGCTAGTGTATTTGAAGAAAAGTCTCATTCAGAAACTTGTGAATAAACAACTTTGTTTCAATGTTTTACCTCGCGGATGTTGTTCAGAACAAGTTGGAATATTTAGGACAGGAAAAAAGTATTGAACTTCTTATAACTTCCTTTCTTCTTTACTGGAGAGACTATCTCTCAATTTCTATTTAGGAGGAAAACAATAAGCAGACTTAAAATCAACGTGGTTTCTGATAGACCATTGTTTCCACTTGCATATCCAACAACACCAGCCAGGGGCTTTAGATTTCTCTTGATAGAGAACCAGCCGAGGAATTTGGTGAGACTAGCGTAGAGGAATTTGGACCTGTGAATACTGGGATAAAGCAACGCGTGAGACTATCTCTCAATTTCTATTTAGGAGGACAACCATAAGCAGACTCAAAATCAACGTGGTTTCTGATAGACCGGTGTTTTCACGAAGGAAAAAAAATTGTGCAATAGGCGCACCCTAGGGTCGCTCCTATTGCAGTAGGCGCACCCCTGAGTCGCGCCTATGCATACTTTCCTAAAAATAAAAATTCGATATACACTTTTTCAAATATTTTTTTCGAAAGTAGCTACTTTTTGAAAAAAAATCATTAAAATCCTTTGTATTCTATTATATATCCAACCACATAAGTACTATGTATAATTTATGTGAATTATGTACCACATTAATTACTATAATTTTAAAGAATAGTGGATTATGTTTGTTTTCTAAGCATTATTTTTGGGTTATAATTAAGTTTTAACTAGCTCAATCTATTCTTATAGAAATATATATTTAATGACACTATTACTGCTATTTTTGTTTTAGAAGTGACTGTATAATTAATGTAAAATAACTATACTTCACAAATATCAAAAGAAATTTTTTAACAATATTTATATAACTTAAAAATATTAAGTAGAATATTTATATAAAATAACTTAGAAAAACATAAAATAAAAAGGTATTTGAAAATGGAAAGGAGTCAAGATGATTTGGATAAGGGCCATCATTGGGTTATTCCTGGTGTATTTAAGTTTATTTATTTTATTCTTTATACTATGTCTTACATTATTAAATTCAATTTTGAATTATAATTAATTATTTTATTTATAACACTCTTCTCGATAAAATAATTGGAAACATTTATTGGAAAATGATATATAAAATTAGAAAAAGTAGGCGATTTTTTTCGGAAAGTATACACTTTCGATTTTTTTTTTGAAAAAGTGTATATATAAAAAATATATTTAGAAAAGTATGTATACGCGCGTCGCGTCTATTGCAATAGGCGCGACCCTGGGGTGCGCCTATTCCACAGATTTTTTTCCCTCCTTCGAACCGAACCAAACGGTCTATCAGAAACCACGTTGATTTTAAGCCTGTTTATGGTTTTCCTCCTAAATAGAAATTGAGAGATAGTCTCACGCGTTGCTTCATCTCAGTATTCATAGGTCCAAATTCCTCTACGCTAGTCTCATCAAATTCCTCCAGTAAACAAGAAAGGAAGTTATAATAAGTTAAATACTTTTTTCCTGTCCTAAATTTTCCAACTTGTTCTGAACAACATCCGCGAGGTAAAACACTGAAACAAAATTGTTTATTCACAAGTTTCTGAATGAGACTTTTATTCAAATACACTAGCTAGTTTGACATTTTCAGGAATTACTGCTGCAAAAGAGCTCTTTTGGGTTTTTAGGTGCAAGAGCTAAATTTTCCAACTTCTTCTGAATATCCGCGAGGTAAAACACTGAAACAAAGTTGTTTATTCACAAGTTTCTGAATGAGACTTTTCTTCAAATACACTAGCTAGTTTGACATTTTCAGGAATTACTGCTGCAAAATAGCTCTTTGGGGTTTTCACTCTTGCGTCTCGGCTGGTTCTCTAAAAATGTGAAGTTTAGATACTAACATGGTACTGTAACCAAGGTCTTTCAAGCGACCTGATGCTTGTTCATTCTCTAGGCTAGTCTCACCAGGCTACAATTGCTAAAGCATAAGCATAACACATTAACACTAACCAGGCTAGAGAGACGTACATCTCTTACTCAACATCTTCTGAATATCTTGTAAAGCTTCTCCAATGACTATAGCTTTTTAATTGAGTTTTTTAAAAAAGTAACCATGCCAATGTTGGATTTTAAATAATAATAATTGCTTCAACTCTTTTGAATCTCGATTATTAGAGTCCGGCCGGACAAGTAGGGCAACGTAGCAGATTTTTCTCGGAATGTGTGAAAAAGTATTGGAAAACAGTGTCAAACTATCTAGTGTATTTGAAGAAAAGTCTCATTCAGAAACTTGTGAATAAACAACTTTGTTTCAAGGTTTGACCTCGCGGAATTTGGTGAGACTAGCGTAGAGGAATTTGAACCTATGAATACTGGGATAAAGCAACGCGTGAGACTATCTCTCAATTTCTATTTAGTAGGAAAACCATAAGCAGGCTTAAAATCAACGTGGTTTCTGATAGACCGTTGTTTCCACTTGCATATCCAATAACACCAGCCAGGGGGTTTAGATTTCTCTTGATAGAGAACCAGGCGAGGAATTTGGTGAGACTAGCGTAGAGGAATTTGGACCTATGAATACTGAGATGAAGCAACGCGTGAGACTATCTCTCAATTTCTATTTAGGAGGAAAACCATAAGCAGACTTAAAATCAACGTGGTTTCTGTAGACCGTTGTTTCCACTTGCATATCCAATAACACCAGCCAGGGGGTTTAGATTTCTCTTGATAGAGAACCAGGCGAGGAATTTGGTGAGACTAGCGTAGAGAAATTTGGACCTATGAATACTGAGATGAAGCAACGCGTGAGACTATCTCTCAATTTCTATTTAGGAGGAAAACCATAAGCAGGCTTAAAATCAACGTGGTTTCTAATAGACCGTTTGGTTCGGTTCGAAGGAGGGAAAAAAAATCTGTGGAATAGGCGCACCCCTGGGTCGCGCCTATTCAATAGCTAGGATGCGCCTATTGAATAGGCGTGACGCGCGTATACATACTTTTCTAAATATTTTTTTTATATACACTTTTACAAAAAAAAAAAATCGAAAATGTATACTTTCTGAAAAAAATCAAAGTAGGCACTATGCAAAAGTTTTTGAAAGTTTTTTAAAAAGGAAGTATACTGAAAAATATTTAGCAAAATGTATATAAGTGCAACTAGGGGTAGCGTTTTTTACAACGTGCGCTACTTTGAGTAGCGTTTTTTTGACGATTTGATGTTTAATTAAAAATAAAATTATGTATTTATTAAAAATAAATAAATAAATTATAATAAGTATATATTTTAATTGCGATTCAAATTATGCAAAAAATATTAAATTTGGACTTACATATTGACTGTAAGTTCTGCCGTAAGTTGAGATATGAAAATTTGACTTAAAAAAAATATAACTCATACCTTGTAAGTCCAAACTGACCACGGTGAACTTCATTTATGTCGTAATTCAATTATATACCTAGGGTAATTTTTTTGATTAGAAATACAGTGATTTTGTAACCTAACATCGCTTATCTTAAAATTTGACCGAAATAATTAAATGTATTAGGTGAGAAATTTAATTACGTACTTACTCAAAAAAAATCAAAAAAATTAAAGTGAGTAGATAATTTAATTACGAATTAAATGACGCTAACTAGACGTTAATGTTTTACTTTTAGACTAACCGTATAATACGATACGTAATTTACTTCGTATTATATAGTCAGTCTAAAAGTAAAAAATTAACATCTAGTTAGCGTCATTTAATTCGTAATTAAATTATCTACTCACTTTAATTTTTTTCTCACCTAATGCATTTAATTATTTCGGTCAAATTTTAAGACAGGCGATATTAGGTTACAAAATCACTGTATTTCTAATCAAAAAAATTACCATAGGTAGATAATTGAATTACGACATAAATGACGTTCACCGTGGTCAGTTTGGACTTACAGGGTATGAGTTATATATTTTTAAGTCAAATTTTCATATATCAACTTATAGCAGAGCCTACAGTCAATCCGTAAGTTCAAATTTAATATTTTTTGCATCATTTGAATGGCAATTTAAATATATACTTACTATAATTTTTATTTTTTTTAAATAAATACATAATTTTATTTTTAATTAAACGTCGAATCATTAAAAAAAATGAAAAAAAAAAACGCTAACCCCAGTAGCGCTTATTAGGGGTGAGCTTGGGCGGGCCGGTCTTTTTGGCAAGACCGAGCCCGAAATTTCGGTCCTCAACTTTGGAGGACCGAGACCGAGTTTGGTCTAAAAAAACCGCCCGAGTCGATCTTGCTTGACTCGGGCCGGTCTCGGTCCATTACCGAAATTTTAAGTAAAAAAAAAATCATGAATAATTACAAATCCAAATACATCCAAATTCAGTACAAACTAGTAACTACAAAGTAGTACAAACTACAAAGTGATCCACAAAGTACCAAGTTACACAATAGCATGCCACCATAAAATGATGGATCAGCAATTCAATAACCTGTTATGATAAATGGCCTGAACACAAATATACGTGAGCTGTTTCACTCTGTAGTCCACCAAGGTTTTGTTTGAGATATAATCCATGCCAGCAAAGAGGCTCACAAGATCACCTGGTGTGACAACAAAACTCTTGGCACTTAGAACTACATAGAAGAACCCAGTAACAAACCATTTTTAGAATATAAAGAATATTAGTAAACTGATTATTGCATACTGATTATCAATCCTACAACATAAGTCCGAAGAAAGCTCTCTACAAGTGATCTACTGGTGAAAAACAACAAAACTAGAAAGCTTAAGATATGAACTAAGCATATCAGGACTTAAGATATGAGCTATGTAATATCACAAACTGGCAACTACAACAATGCCATATGAGCTATGTTAGACCCTTACAAATAAGGGACGCACTATGAAGACTTTTTGACTAAGAGCATAGAGTTACAACGAATACTA
Organism: Chamaenerion angustifolium; assembly: GCA_946814005.1. Lineage (NCBI taxonomy): Eukaryota > Viridiplantae > Streptophyta > Magnoliopsida > Myrtales > Onagraceae > Chamaenerion > Chamaenerion angustifolium. The sequence goes on from OX328268.1 coordinate 32,157,929, forward strand.
AGGTTTCTATACACAAAAATATTCAAGCAACAATGAAATGGCAAGCTGCAAATGTAGATCATTTAATATGAAATATACATTATCTTGCATGTGAAAATTTCAGTAGTCGCAAGAAAGTATCTGTCTTTAATTGAATCTGTCAATCATACATGGCAGACGAATAATAACTTAGAAAAATGTTGAACGGTCAAAGAAATTGAAAACAATCGAAGTAAACCTAAACTTACTGGAGGCGATAGGAGAGGCGGAGGCAAGGCGGAGAAGAGGTCGGAGAGTCGAGAGCGGAGGTGAGTCGAGAGGCGACGCGGAGACTGTAGACGGGACATGGGAGAGGCGCCGCGGGAGAGGATGGAAATGGAAATGAAGTTCTGCGGGAAATGGGGAGAGTGGAGACTGCTGCTTGACAGTGGACCCTGTAACCCTAATACTAAGTATAGTATTCTTAGAATACTATTCTATTAGGTTTTCACAAAACTCGGGCCGGGCTGAATCGGGAATTTCGGGAAAAAACCCCGAGCCCGACTTTAAAAGAAAAAATCCGCCCGCTCGGTCTCGGTCCTATTCAGTCTCGGTCGTATTCGGACCGGTCTCGGATCGGTTTTGTCGGGATTTCGGTCTAGCCAGTCTGTTTTGCTCACCCCTAGTGCTTATATACATTTTGCTAAATATTTTTTCAGTATACTTACTTTTTCAAATAATTTTTGCACAATGCTTACTTTTTAAAAAACTTCGTCATTTTTATGATCTAGAAAAAATTGGATGTTTTTTTTGCATTTTGTTTTAGTTTTTCCTTTAAAGTTAACAAGAAAAATATAAATCGCTTTGCCTTAGGATTATTTTTTTTGGCCAAGAAATTACTTCTGCATTTTTTTTGGCCAAGAAAAATATGAATCGCTCTGCATTTTTTTTTAGCCATTCCGGTCCCCCCATCCGTGCTCGTGTGAACCCCCATGGCGCCAAACCATACACGCCTGGTTCAAGCACACTCAAATACCACATGATGCACGGACTCCAGTTTATCGTAAAAGCTACACGTGGGATTTAGTTGGATACCACGCCGGATCAACTCGATTTTCACAAGCAAAGCATTATGTAAGGCTTTCCATAAGAAATGTTTTACCTTTGGGATGGTGTCCCCGTTCCATAGATCTCGCCACATTCTTCCCATCGGGATGGGATCTCCCACAATTGTAGGAGTTTCGGTCTGCAGCTTTAATTCCCTAATTCGTCGGTATACAAGTCTCGGTCTTGCCACCCCATCCACTGCGGTTGGCCATACCAGTTGGTCTTCGTGCGACTCCTTTGCTATATGTATCGCGTGTATAGCTTGAGCCTCCCCATCCGTGATGTTGTCCTGAATCGCGGTTAGGTTCCATGTCCGACGGTCCCTATCAATTAGCCTTTGTACCATCACGGTTTCGTCCCCCTAGGTCCCTGTCCGTTACCGATCTGGTTATGCGGGGTTTCGGGCACCCAAGCATCTTGCAACGCCCGGATTTGTTCCCCTGTCCCAACTTGCCACACCCCGTCCCTCTTGATGATATCTCAGCCGATAATGATACTCGACCATGCCCATGACGGTCGGGCTCCCACCGATGCGTCCATGAGGGTTCCTCGAGGGTAATAGAGATCCTTTAAGACCCTCTCCCATATCGACTTCCCATCGTTTTGCAACCGCCATGCTGTTTTGGTCAACATTGCGATGTTGAAGTCCGTCATATCACGGTAGCCCATGCCGCCCATGTCATTTGGTTGAGTGAGCTGTCCCCACCGAACTCAATGGACTTTCCTCTTCTCATCTCGTCCGTTCCACCAAAACCTGGCCATTAATCTTGATATCTCTGCACATCAGGTTTTAGGCAGTTTAAACAATGACATAACATAAGTGGGGATCGCGGTAATTACCACCTTAATAAGGACCTCCTTCCAAGTATTATTGAGGAACATTGTCTTCCATCCGTGGATCTTTTTCGTGACCCGCTCCTTGAGGTACCTCATTGCTTCCTGTTTGGATCTTCCCCAATTCGTCGGGAGGCCCAAATATTTCCCCGCATCAGAGATTGCCTCAATGCCTAAAATGGTTGACACTCGTTGTCGTGTGTCATCCCTTACGTTCCTCCCATATTGGATGCATGATTTTTCCAAATTGATCTTCTGTCCTGAGGCCTTGCAGTACCTCTCGATCGTGCTCTTAAGCACCCCGGGCATTCTCCTCAGTCGCGTGTATGAAGAAGAGCGAGTCGTCCGCGAAGAAAATGTGATGAATCTGTCGGGATAACACATCTGCCACAAGGATAAATAGGTAAGGAGATAGGGGATCTCCTTGCCTAATACCCCTCGATGGCCTGAATCTCGCTGTTTTCTTCTCATTCACCACCACACTGTATTGTACAATGGATATGCATTCAGTAATCCATTTGCACCATTGGACTGCAAATCCTAACTCTCTAAGTGTTTGAATGACAAAATCTCACTCCACACGATCATAGGCTTTGCTCATATCGACCTTGATCGCATACTCCTCTCGACCTCTCACCCTGTTTGTCCTGAGGTGATGGAACACTTCATGCGCGATAAGGATATTATCGTGGATGAACCTGCCTGAGACAAAAGCACTTTGAAAATGGGTTACGAGTTTAGGTAGCAGTCTTTTTAGACGGTTGGATAAAACTTTTGATATGATTTTATAATTGAAGTTGCAAAGGCTAATAGGTCTAAACTGTGATGTGTTAGTGGGGTTGGGAACCTTAGGAATCAATACTATATCAGTATAACAATATCCTGGCAATAGTATACCCGATTCGAAGAATCGCCTTACCGATTGGAATACATCTTCCCCAAGCACATCCCAAAAGCGATGATAGAACATTCCAGGGAAACCATCTGGTCCCGAGGCCTTGTTTTCACCCAGCTGAAAAACTGCCTTCTTAACCTCCTCCCGAGTCACCATTCGGGTTAGACTCACATTATCCAGATCCGTCACTAGGTGCAGTATTCCTCTCATCTGTTCAGATATCCCTTTTGTTCCCTCTGTCTGAAAAATGTGATGAAAGTACTCCTCGCACTCAACCATAATGTCTTATTCTCTCTCCACCCATACCCCATCCCTTCTCTGCATAAGGCACAATGTGTTTCTTCTCCTCCTCTCTATCGTGGTTTGATGGAAGTAAGCAGTATTTCAGTCCCCCGCTTTCATCCATTGAACCTGAGACCTCTGCCTCCAATACTCTTCCTCCTTAGCCCATGCTTCTTCTAAGGATCTTTTCAGAAGCAGTTCTTTGTCCTTCTGGTATCTATCACGTGGTTGTCTCTCGATAGCATTGATCTCCTCATTAAGGCCCTCGATATCATTGTTTCTCTTAGGAGCTCATTTAGCAATTTATCACGAAAAGAGTTTAACTAGCAATTTACATTTAGTGTACAAATTTAGCTAGCAATTTGATTTTTAATCACTTTTATTCATTTAGTAAGTACTTATGTTGCATGCATAATTTTCTTAGTGTATATTATTTTATTTTTAAAAAAAAAACTTATTTTAGAGTTAGATTCATACATATACTTAAAAAATAAGATTGCAGGTGACTTTAAAAATAAGTTTAAAAATATAGATATGATTCTGGACACTCATCCCATGTAAGTGTAACATTAATCAATGTAATAAAAGTTGTTTCCTTAACTCTTACACCATTGTTTGATGGCACTGTTCAAATCAAGTACGTACCACCATGTGTTTCTGAATAATAATAAGTGTATGTGTTTAATTAATTAGTTGTCTTCTTCTGCATTAATTAATAAGATGTTGCTTGTCCTCATTTGGATGTGCTTTGTTTGTACGTCTCTTCTCTGAGTTTATTGCGGAGGTGATTGGTAGATAATATTTGTAATTAATTGTAAGGGAAAATTGGCTAATTGGTAACTTAATTGTGTGGTGGTGAGTTAATTATTTTATTTTAATAATTTATACATTAACTATTGTAATGGTAGTTGTGGTTCATTTTAGTGTATATGTGTGGTTGAAAAATCATCACGAGTATTTCGTTTTAACTTTATATTTACTCAATTGCATCATGAATTACGAAATGGAGCCCATAACTCGATGGATGCAATCAGGGCAAATTCTCTGGCCGGATGTTGTAGATCATATTCTTTGTATTTAAAAAAGAAGTTTAGTAACTTAATAATTGTGGAATAAAGTTAAGTATGGATTGTTAATTATAAAAGAAAAAATATGAAAGATAGTTTAATCCCTATATTTGATATGCCTAGGGTATGTTTTTTTGTTAAAATGAATAGAATAATACTCACTAATTAAAGTACTAATTGTAAAAAAACGATTAAGATGCCAATTACATAGTCTCATAGGGGTGATAAAAAAAAGACTGTATGACTGAATTTCTGACAAGATCGGTCTGACTAGGACCGAGACCGAGCGAGCGGGTTTTTTTCTTCAAGGTCGGCCTCGGGCTTTTTCCCCGAAAGCCCGTTTAGGATCGGCTCAGCCCGAAGTTACTATACAACCCCTAAAAATCAATGATTAATGTTTGGAACTATGGAAGAAAATGAATTTTGTTTAGAATTTTGTGTGTTTGTTACTTGGTTGATTTGTTACTTTGATTTGTACTTTGTAATTTTGTTACTTTGATTCCAATGATGTTTGTATTTGGACAAATTCAGTTTTTTTGTGTGTGTAAGATTCAGTCCAGGACCGAGACCGGCCCGAATAAAAAAAGACCGACTCAGGCGGGGGGGTTTGGCCGAGGTCGGTCTCGGTCCTCCAAATAAAGTAAGACCGAAATTTCGGTCTCGATATCGGTCTTGTCTTCAGGACCGGACCGGCCCGCCCATGAATCAGCCCTATAGTCTCCTATATATGAAATATATTTTATATTCCTCGTCTTTAGACAACTTAATTTTTGTGACTTTTTTAAAATTCACAAAGATCTAAATATAGATGGAAAATATATACCATTTCTTTTTTGTATAAAGGGTTATGAAGAATAAGTTAATTTGTTACTATGAGTGAAGTAGAGCCGGCAACTACTACAAAGTACATTGTGGCATGTAAACATTTTCTTAGTAGGAAGAGTCTTTAACTGTTTTATATGTATTTTTCTATAAACCAAAAGCATGCAAGTGCAACTATAAATAAGGTACTTTTATTAGTACAATAATTACATCAATACACATACTAACGCACACTTCACTTGGCAAGTTTATTTGTATATCTCTATGATGCCTTTATTTTATAATTTCTCCATCTTTGGTCCCATTTTATGAGTACGCAACAACTTGATTTCTTATGGGAAGCTTCCAGTGAGTTGGATATGGTTGAGTGTCCTTCGAAGCCCGAATTTGAGCACGGCTCCAAGCCTGAACCCATCTCCATATGCCGATGAAGTGTCTGACTCGATCTGGTGCTTGAAATATTCTCTGAGTTTCTTCTCAAAATCGGACCTTTTACCCTTCTTTGACGAGGTAGTAGAAGAGGATGAAAGTGAGAAAGAGGAAGACGGTGATGATGATGAAGAAGAAGTAGCTTCACTTCCAGAGCCAGAGTACATCTCTGAATCCAACCACATGTGAGCTAAGACTTGGCAAATACCCTCCTCAACCTCAGGCCTTAAATTCGGATAACCTACAAAACAAAATTGACATTACAACTTATGGTATCTGGTGAGTTTAAATATATGACTGGATTGCCCTATATTGTAATTATCGTTAATCAGCAAGAAGAATATATGACTCTTTGAGAATGTATTACTTTCGGAATTCCAACAATTTGTATCGATTATAGACCATAGACTTTATTCTAAGTTGAGTTATGAAAATTTGATTTACAAAAACTCAACTCAAATCCTCTAAGTCGAAACTCAACACCGTTAGCGACATTTATAGCACAAATCAAATATATCCACCTACTGTAAAAAAATATATTAAAATACTAAGTATATAATTAAATTTTTAACCTAACATTATTTATTTTATATTTTAACTAACAAAGTAATTTAGGTTAAAAATTTAGTTTTATACATATTCAAAACAAATGCAATACGTAGATAACTGAATTACGATATAAATATTGTTGATAGAGTTAAGTTTTGATTTTAGATTGACAACCGGAATGAGAAAAAAATTTGAGATCCCTACAGTCACAAGTTCAGAATTTTTTAAGGGTACAAAGATATAACTTAGATATATTATTTAGGTTGGTTGCTATACGGATCTCAGATGTTATCAGTATTCAGTTTTGAAAAAAAAAAAAAAAATCAGTATTCAGTAGTTTATCCCTATATATATATATATATATATATATTAAAATATTTTATAGAGAGAGTGAGAGAATAGATAGCAAATTTTAAATGAAATTAATTTTTCTCGCAGGTTACATTTGTATCCATCAATTTAATAATAAAATAAATTATACACCAACTAAAGATGACTATAATATTTTTCACGTAAATCTATTTTTTGTATTTTTATTTACCCTTAATTATCTCTAAATCATAAACCCTAAATTATCTCAACTAAACAATTGAGTGGTGAGCAATTATTTTTATTTTAAAACGTGGTTGAACGTTTACAAAGAATTTTTATAAAAATAATTATTAATATACATTTTTTTTTTCATATTCATGTTGTTCATCTTCAAACACACTTCTTCCTTGACTCGAACCTGAAATATAATTTCAATCGAAATTATATTTCATACATAAACATGAAGAATAAAAAAAGGTAGAAGAAAAAGATAAAATGAAAAGAAAACTCGTACCATTTAGTCACATTTTGTCAAATGTAAGTGACTCAATATGATAAATTTAACAAAAAATCACACTTTTAAAACGTAAATGATCGTTTAGCCATACAAAAATATTATAAGTGATCACTTAATTATATATTACCAACATAAGTGACAAGTGGTTTAACTTTAACTTTACCATTATATTTAGGGTTAATATATTCAATGGTTACACATCTTTCAACATGTAACTATTTAGTTACTCATGTTTGACAAATGTGATTAAATAATCACTAAAATGACAAATTTTTCCTTCCCCTTATCTTCATCATGTTTCATGTTCATATTCATATTCTTCATATACATCTTCAAGTTCTTCATTTTTATCTTCAAGTTCATCTTATTTTTTGTAAATTGAACCCAAAAATTCAATATGGATTCGTTTGAAGAAGAATTAGAACATTTCACATAATATTTTTGAATTTCGAAGAAGATTTTAACAAAGAAGAAGAATATTTCGAAGAAAAAGAATAAGAATTTGAAGAAAAAGAATAAGTTTTTGAAGAAATTTACCATGAATGAACAAATAAAGAAGATGAAAATAAATACAGAAGATGAAAATAAGTCAGAATGGTATTTTTGTATTTTCATTTTATAAAAAGTCATTATAAATAGTCACATATCCAAAAATACATAACTACTTTGCACAAAAAAATAATCAATTAGTCACATGGAGAAAGAAAAATACGTAACCATAAAGTATATTAACCGTTCTATTTTTATAAGGAAACATATCTCAAAGCCTCCCCTTTGATTTGGCTTTCTCTTTCTCGTACCTAGGCTTGTTCAGGAACCGGTTCAACCCCAAATCGGTTATGAACTGAAGTAGAACCGTTTAAACAAAACAAGTATTTTTTTCTCACTAAAAGAACTGGTCTATTTAATACCAAAAAAATGGCATGGTTCGAACCAATTCAAAACCAATTTGAAATGATTTGGTCTTTTTTTTTTTTAAACAATTTTGTTGTGGTTCTGATTCGGTTCAAACCACAACTGATCCTGTCCAAAATCATAACATGTCCATGGACTAATCAATTCCCCTATATTCTTCTCCTTAGTCTCTTTCAATTTTTAACTTTCAAAGATCCGCACAGTGGAAAGTGGTGCAAGATGCCAACGAGGATTACACCTACTACGTTTACGACTCTGAAATCGCTGCCATTTTCGGCGTCGACGCTCTCTTCCTTCTTCTTAGCCAAATCATTGTCATGGTGGCGACCGGGTGCTTCTGCTACGGCTACCCGCTCAGCCCCACCGGCTCCCGAGCTTGGGAGGTCGTTCTCTTCATCACCTGCTGGTAAGTATTGATCATTTTCATCAAATCTGTTATATTTAATGGAAGGTCCGACATGGGCTCGATTTCTCGCACAATAATAATTTCGGATCATAGCAGTAGTAACACAAATAATTTCGGCATTGCAACATAGGCAACATATAATTAGTAGTAAATAATAAATCAAGGACAAGCTTAAGATTAAAGAGGTTTGTGGCTCAATCGAAATTAGGTCACTCAATCGAAATTAGGGTTTGTGGCTTACTTTAAATTGTTGACTCATGGTGATGGTGGAAAGGTGAGGTGCATCAGAACGACAGTCTGGATGCAGTTTTGCGTCGCGATGGGAAGGAGAGACAGCGGGGTTCGGCATTGCGGCGTTATGAGCTGAATGAGAAGAAATGATGACTGAACCAAAATGAGAATGAAAGAAGCATAATGAGAAGTGAGGCTGCAGACACATATACATCTATAGGTTTAGTGATTTACTTATTTTTAGTTTCGGTTTGGTTTATTTGTTTTGGACTGGTTCTAAAATTATATATGTTTAAAGTGGTTTGATTTGAATTTAAGTATAAAACAATATAAAAAAACGAGTCAATTTGAAATGAATTGAATCCACTGTTTTGAACTGACTTACTTGAACCTTAAAAAACTGGTTTAATTTTGAAATTAGTTCGACCGAACTGATATAACCAGACCAAACCTGATTCGGTTCAGTTCAGCCGAACCGGTTATTTTGGACTACCCTACTCGTACCCTCCAACTCCCACGTAACCACGCAGCCGCAGTGCCGCCAATGTTTCTAGTTTTAGAAAGCTTCCAGCATTACTCTGTGCTGGGATGACGAGGATTCCCATTCCCCATTGTCCACCACGTGTCTTCCCACTTCTCAACAGAGACTAGATATTTCGCGACACGTGCATGGATGCTGCATCTCCACTGTTGCTCTATATAAAAGCTACATAGTTTTTGAGTAATAACTTAAGGCATATATACTATATATACTATAAGAGATGAATATGGAAGGAAGGACATCAATAGTGGGGATCGATAGGAAATCTTCGATTGAATCTGAGCCGAGGACTCTTCCGATAGACTTGATCGATTATGCCAGGGTATACTCATAGACGTCGATAGGCTTTTTTTGTTCATCTTCTACTTATATATATAGATACACTTTTTCAGCATACAAAAGTTGATTGCCATTCGTAGGAAGCAGCGCGTTATGTGTTCAACACGACAAGCGTAGAAGACGCATCAAGAATTTTTACAGCGGTAATAAATTAATCTTGTTTCGTTCGTATCAAAAGTCGACCGTAAAATTAGGGGTTATACCCATTCGACCCACGTAACATATATGACTCACACAACTCGTGTTATCCATAAAATTTTATATAATTTATTACAATATATATTTAGTTATACGGGTCCACGGGTTAATCCCAAATCCATTTTTCATACGGCTTGAACGAATCGTATCAAAATGACTCACGAATCTAAAATTACTCAAAGATGATCGATGGTTGGGTTATACACGGATGCGGATTTTTTTCAGAAAGTATATACTTTCGAATTTTTTTTTGAAAAAGTGTATATATAAAAAAAAATATTTATAAAAGTATGCATAAGCGCGACCCAGGGGTGCGCCTACTTCAATAGCGCGACCCTAGGGTGCGCCTATTGCACAAATTTTTTTTTTCTTCGTGAAAACACCGGTCTATCAGAAACCACGTTGATTTTAAGCCTGCTTATGGTTTTCCTCCTAAATAGAAATTGAGAGATTCATCTCAGTATGCGTAGGTCCAAATTCCTCTACGCTAGTCACACCAAATTCCTCGGCCGGTTCTCTATCAAGAGAAATCTAAACCCTTTGGCTGGTGTTGTTGGATATGCAAGTGGAAACAACGGTCTATCAGAAACCACGTTGATTTTAAGTCTGCTTATGGTTTTCCTCCTAAATAGAAATTGAGAGATAGTCTCTCCAGTAAAGAAGAAAGGAAGTTATAAGAAGTTAAATACTTTTTCTCTGTCCTAAATTTTCCAACTTGTTCTGAACAACATCCGCGAGGTAAAACATTGAAACAAAGTTGTTTATTCACAAGTTTCTGAATGAGACTTTTCTTCAAATACACAAGTTAGTTTGACATTTTCAGGATTTACTGCTGCAAAATAGCTCAGTTATCATCAAATGAAATGTAGGATAACTCATTATAACTATGGTGAGGCAGCCCGTAGAGTACTGGACCCCACTCAGGAATTAACGGAGATACTGGCTGGCCTAAGCTTAATTATGGTGTATGTGTCGCTCTCAGTCTCAACCTTCCATATAAGTCTGCCGTTGAGAATTGAGACCAACTATAGGGTTTTCGTCCTAAATAGAAATTGAGAGATAGTCTCACGCGTTGCTTCATCTCAGTATTCATATGTCCAAATTCCTCTACGCCAGTCTCACCAAATTCATCGGCTGGTTCTCTATCAAGAGAAATCTAAAGACCCTTGCTGGTGTTGTTGGATATGCAAGTGGAAACAACGGTCTATCAGAAACCACGTTGATTTTAAGTTTGCTTATGGTTTTCCTCCTAGTTGATTTTAAGAGCTCTTTGGAATTACTGCTGCAAAAGAACTCAAATAAAAAGCTATAGTCATTGGAGAAGCTTTACAAGATATTCGGAAGATGTTGAGTCAGAGATGTACGTCTCTCTAGCCTGGTTAGTGTTAATGTGTTATGCTTATGCTTTAACAATGTTAGTATCTAAACTTCACATTTTTAGAGAACCAGCCGAGAGGCAAGAGTGGAAACCCCAAAGAGCTATTTTGCAGTAGTAATTCTTGAAAATGTCAAACTAGCTAGTGTATTTGACGAAAAGTCTCATTCAGAAACTTCTGAATAAACAACTTTGTTTCAGTGTTTTACCTCGCGGATGTTGTTCAGAACAAGTTGGAAAATTTAGGACAGGAACCTAAAGTAACCCCAAAGAGCTCTTTTGCAGCAGTAATTCCTGAAAATGTCAAACTAACTTGTGTATTTGAAGAAAAGTCACATTCAGAAACTTGTGAATAAACAACTTTGTTTCAATGTTTTACCTCGCGGATGTTGTGCGAAGAGGAATTTGGACCTCTGAATACTGAGATGAATCTCTCAATTTCTATTTAGGAGGAAAACCATAAGCAGGCTTAAAATCAACGTGGTTTCTGATAGACCGGTGTTTTCACGAAGAAAAAAAAAATTCTGCAATAGGCGCACCCCTGGGTCGCGCCTATTGAATAGGCGCATCCATAGGCGCGACGCGCGTATGCATACTTTTCTAAATATATTTTTTACATATACACTTTTTCAAAAAAAAAATCGAAAGTGTATACTTTCTAACAAAAAAATCACGGATGCGTCCAAAATTGACACTAAGATGATATTTTAACGTTGACTTATTTCTACACTCTATAGGGTCTAGAGAAAACACATGTGCGAATGGAGGACATACTATCAGATGAGGGGGAAGATAAAGATGGGATATTGAGTAACGAGTACCTGTCGACACTTTGAATCGGCGCCATTTTAGGTTGCATGAGAAAGGATTGGTATACCATGAATGATATGACAGTCTAGTCATCGTAGTAGCTGGACAGTTGTAATATGCCCTAGTTGCTTACTAGGATAATAGAACAATATGTGACGTTGTTACGTGCCCAAAATGCTGAAGACAAATAAAGTTTTTTTTTTTATTATTGGAAAATAAATATTTTATTGTTGAAATTATAGCAGTTAGATAAATTTGATTTTTATTTTACTGATTTTTTTTAGTTTTGTAATTTTATTAGGGGTTTAATGTGTCCTAATCTATAAATAGGGTATGTCTTTTCACCATAAATTTGTGTTTTTAACTTTTGAGTTTGAATTTTTGCTGAGTTCAAATATTATTCAGTTCGGTTAAGGCAAATATTGTGTTTGTTTCGCCGTAAATACACTGTTTTATCCTGGGAGATAATTGTCCCGATTTATCCTCCCTTTACACAAATTTATTACGATGAGGAAGAAGAAATTGCGAGACCGTTATGTTTTTGTATGAGATTAAGTATTTTTAACAAAAATCATTTTCTAGGGATAATTTTATCAATTTACATGTTATTCTACATTTTTATGTAATTTTAATCCAAAAATATCATTAAATTACAAATTTAATTCTTTTGTATTACTAACTGAACAATGTCAAATGCTTTATTACACCCATCATGAGCCACATTAAAAGCTTCAACCATTAATCAATGGATTAAGTCGAGTATACACTCCCTTGGATCACACATCGTCTGTTTTCTAATATTTTTATCAATAGTGTTTTATTGTTTGTATCAGAAGCCGGCCCAACTTTGCTCAGTCAGAAGAACAACAAAGCTTCCACTCACTATCTCTATAAATAAAAGGGAACCGATGAGCTCTACTGAAGGAAACTTGAGAAAGAGAATACTGAAGAGAAAAAAAAAAGTGTCACTACATTATTCAGTTGATCATCACTAATAGAATGGCAAAAACATCAACTATGTTGTCTTTCAACTTGATGATCTTCTTGGCAGCTGTCCTGTCTCTTTTCCTCATCGTCTCCACAGTCGAAAGTAGACTCCTAGAAGGTAAAAAAAAAACAGCTTTACTGTGTATATTTGTCCAACACTCTACTAGTCCTTGTTACGTACGTTAATATCTGTATGTGCATGAGATATTTCAGGTTCGGAACCCAAGGCAGCAACTCCGACATGCAATATGGTTTATGGTGCTGAGAGCGGAGATACGTGTTTTGATATTGCAGAGAAGTTCACTCTCACGACTGAATTTTTTGAGTCGATAAACCCTAACCTTGTCTGCGACCGTCTCTTTGCTGGACAATGGATTTGCATCTCTGGGAAACCCTAAAGGCTAGCTAGCTAGAGGATGATCATGGCGTCTCTAGGGTGTTGAGCTTTATATATATATATATATATATATGGGTGAAGTTAATAAAGGAGTAACATAATTCTCCTATACAATCTATATGTTTGCTTTGATAATTAAGGTATAACCCTTTGTTTCAGTACTTCTAGCTAGGCAGAGTTCATCAAGGAATCGATTGAGGAAGAAGCGATCCCCGTGGCCAAATGGACCCCGGCCAGGCGATGTCTGAACCATGTCCCACGATGTTGATGAATAATAATAATAAGTGTATGTGTTAACTGTCTTTCGCATGAAGTAATAAGATTATGTTTTTTGGTCATCTTTCTGTCTCCCATTCTTGTTATGAGGGATTTATCCTTACAGGTGATTAACTAAGTATTTACCTAATAATTTAAGTTCACTCCTTTTCCTTTTAAAGAGTAAATACATTATAAACGCTTTAAAATTTAAACTCGCCTAAAGAAAACAAAGGATTACATATATAAATTGAAAAAATTTATTTTATTAACACCATATCAGACTTATCTTTAGAAAATAAATAATACTAATGTACTCATTGTAAAGGTAATGTCCCTAATGCACTACGGGAGAGAGCTCAAATACCGGCTCAATTACTATTGATAGGGCTAGGCAAAAATAACCGGTTCGGCCGAACCGTATCGGTTCCGAACCGTACCTGACCGTATCGATTCCGAACCAGTTCACAAAACAAACGTTTTTTTAAAAAAAAAATATGGAGCGGTTCAGAAGAGATACAAAAAAACGTTTACAACCGATTAACCGAACCACTTTTTGTACCGTTTTTAACCTTAAAATACTACTAAACCAAACCACTTTCAGACCAGACTGAATTCACGGTTCACTTCAGTCCAGTCTTCACGCTGCTGCAGACCTAATTTCATCAGTTCAGTTCATTTGTCTTAAACCTAATTTCATTAGTCCTCACGTTGTTGCAGTCATGCTCCCGCCTCGCCTGCTTGTGAAACAAATACAAGCCAGAGGACATCTCAGTGAAGATGTTCGATCATGTAATATTATATCACAAGTTTTATTTGCAATTCAAAGTTGAGTGCGTGTTCTTACTCCTTTTTTGCTTACTTTCGGTATTATACCAATGACTGTATCATTTGTGTAAATTTTTCACAAGCTTTTACTGTCTTTTTGCAGATTCCGATGAAGAAGATGAACACAAAGATTAATTAAAAAAGGTATACTCTCAAACGAGTTATTTATTTAAAAAAAAAAACAGCTCTATATTGTCAAATTGCTAAGATTTATATTGCTTAGGATACTTACCTCTTCTTAATCTTGCGACTTGTCTTCTGTTTGGTGTCTAACTCTCTAAATGTATGTGTTGAATTATCTAGAGTTCCTAAATGTGGATGATGATGAAGTAGACCATGATAATGAGCATGTTGCTGATGGGCAGGAATCTCTGCTTCTAGACAATATTGGATGGTCTTCTCGTACTAGGTTTGTCTTCTTGACGAGATATGACGTATGCTTCCAAACATGAATACTTTGTACAATAGAATAGATAGATGTACCAACTGGTTGTTCAGTCACTCTTACAAAAATGTAGTTGCATCATGATCTTGTGCCTTGCAACCGCAATTACTTCTGAATAAGATGGCAAACAATCTCTATTTGTTGAACACTGAATTTGAAGCAGCTGTAAGTCTGTCATGGTCTAGATACGTGTCCTTTGTAGTTTCCAAAGAAACTATATATAATTCCATCCTTTGTACTGGGCTTTCAATAAAGGGATCCACCATGTATCCTTCTAAGAATCTAGGTTTTGACCAGACTGAACACAATAGCCACCAGTGGGTCGACTATGTGTGCTGGGACTCACTGAGTAGACTGTTTATAAACGAAATGGAAAACACAAAAGACTAGTCCTAAGATTGTCCCAGACGTATCTGGTTTTGTTGTAGGATAGAAAGGAGTAGATTCCTGCCACATGGAATCATAAAAAGCCATGAAGAAGCTTTCTTTCCTAACATCAAATATATTTAATCATTCTGCATGTATCATCCTTACTCTTATACACCTTTTTTTTTCTTTCTTATATGTCTTTTGTTCCCGTACTACTACAAAGTTGTTGCCAAGTACCTTCAGATGTTATTTGATAAGGATGGTGTGCGTGGAAGTTCAGTCTTAGAGGTGGACAACCTGTTAGCTGGTAAGACTCGTAAAGAAGCATCAAGGATGTTCTTTGAATCATTGGTAAGTTCATTATATGTCACAACATCTACTTCATAATGTAATCAATCTAGTAATGGAGTTGGGAAGATATTGATTTGTTGGTTGTTGGTCACAGGTACTCAAGACAAAAGATTACATCCATGTAGAACAAGAAAAACCATTCGACAACATCACATTGAGGCATCGGGGAAAACTGATGAAGTCGATATTCTGATGGTGATATTACTTTGCAATCATCAATCATGCCACTGGATAAGTTCCTGATGATAACAATTTGTGTTTGGAATTGTGTGTTTTGTTACATTAATATGAGTCAATTTAGTAATTTGGAACTGTGGTTTGGACTGTAATTTGGAATTGTATATTTGGAAATTGTCCGGTTTGGACTTTAATTTGGAATTGTTTGTGTTTTGAATCTGAAAATAAGTGGTTCAGCTGAACCGGTTCAGAACAGGTATGGTAAATCAGTCAAAATATCGAGCGGCCAAAAACTGGAGCGGTAAACCGTACCGGTTTTAAAATGTGGTAAAGGTTCGGTTCTTAACTGGTTCGGCTCCGAACCGGTTCATGCCCAGCCCTAACTATTGAGCCATGAAAAATTAATTTAGATAGAATATCACGGCTCAATAGTAATTGAGCCGTTATTTTATTTTTTTTACGTAAAATTACTGTTTACACAGTGAAATTTACTGTCTAAACAACAATTTTACTGTGCAAAACACTATTTGGAAGTTTTTGTATCGTATGTAGAGTTTTTTACGTACCGTATTATACAGTCAGTCTAAAAGTAAAAAATTAACACATAGTTAGCGTCATTTAATTCGTAATTAAATTATCTACGCACCGTAAATTTTTTGATTTTTTTTGAGTAAGTATATAATTAAATTTCTCACCTAATGCATTTACTTATTTCGGTCAAATTTGGGTGTAAACGATGTTTGGTTACAAAATCACTGTATTTTTAATCAAAAAAATTATCCTACGTAGATAATTGATTTACGACCTAAATGACGTTAACCGTGTTGAGTTTGGACTTACATGGTCCGAGTTATAATTTTTTAAGTCAAATTTTCATATCTCAACTTACGGCATGCCG
Source organism: Chamaenerion angustifolium (assembly GCA_946814005.1). Taxonomy (NCBI): domain Eukaryota; kingdom Viridiplantae; phylum Streptophyta; class Magnoliopsida; order Myrtales; family Onagraceae; genus Chamaenerion; species Chamaenerion angustifolium. The sequence goes on from OX328268.1 coordinate 32,174,223, forward strand.
TACAGGCAATCCGTAAATCCAAATTTAATATTTTTTGCACCATTTGAATCGCAATTAAAATATCTACTTACTATAAGTTTTTAATAGATACATAATTTTATTTTTAATTAAACATCGAGTCGTCATTATGGAACAATTTAAAAAAAAAAAAATAAAGATACATACCCAACAGCGCCAATTGCATAGGCGCATGTTGGGGGTGCGCGTATTGCCAAAAGGCGCGTCCTGGGGTGCGCGTATACCTATTTTTTGAAAAAAAAAATTCTATACTTACTTTTCTAAAAAATAAAACTAAAATATATATTTTTCGAAAAAAATCCTCAATTTCAAGTGCCGTGAATAATTTAATTATTTTTTTCGCGGCTCATTTTTCTTTCAGTAGTGACAAATATTATTTTTATAAAATAAAATTGTTTTTCACGTCTCGTTATATTTTTGAGCCGCAAAAAGTCTATAATTATTTTTTGAGCCATTTTTATTTCAAAACAGATTTAATTTAAGTAAAAATAAAATATTTTTTACGACTAGTTTTACTTTCCGCGGTGAAAAAATAATTTAACTTTTTCCCGCTCCTTGTCTCGTTCACACCATTTGAGCTCCATCTCCATCTTCACCAAAGCAAAGTCTCCTTCGTCATTTTGAGCTCCTTCACGCCAAGCAAAGTCCTCGCCATTTTGCGCTCCATCTTTATGCCAAGCAAAGTCTCCATCTTCACTCGCTAAGAAGAACCACCGGCTAGGCTGGAGCTGGAGCTCGTTGGTGGACTCGTCGTGTGCTCGTTGGTTGACTATCTAGAGCTGGAGAAACGAGCCCGAGCTGGAACACCGAGCTGCCATGGGAACCTCGAGCTTCCATGGGACGCCGAGCTGAAACACCGAGGGTACGTAGCAGAGGACGATGGTTTTGGCGAGGACGATGGTTTTGGAGAGGACAGCGGTTTTGGAGAGGACGGCGGACGCCGGAGGGTAGCAGAGTAAGCTGAGTCCAGGTGGAGGACGAGTCCGGTTCCATGTGGAGGAGTTTTACTCTCCGAGGGCGCGCATGCTTTGGTGTCTGCTGGTTCCAGGTGGAGGCGAGCGTTGGCATGCTTTGGAGAGAGCTTCCATGGAACTCAGACGTGGAGAGCTTCGGGAGAGGAACATTTTTTTTTTAAATGTACATATTTTTCCCGGCTCATTAAAAATAAGGATTAAAAAATATATACTTTCCACGACTCAACCAAAAGTGTCGCTATACTTATTTTGGCGGCACTTTAGATTTGGGTCGGGAATTATCACGGCTCATCATATATTGAGCCGTGATAATTTCTCCGACACTTTATATCACGGCTCAACTTCAATTGAGCCGTGATAATTTAACGGATGAATAAATGAGTCGTTAAAAATATATTTTTTAGCCGTTATTTGCTAACTAGTTACCGTTATCTAAGTTGGATCCACTACATTCCTAAAATATATGTTTTATATGGATTTTAAGCTGTCATTAATTAAATCAGATAATAATTATTTATTATTTGGACAGAGAATGAAACAGGGTGATCTTACTTAGATATTCTCGTAAATGAAGTACTAAGAAAAATGTTCAAATCCAAGTCAATTAACAGTTGGACCTTAATTAAAACAAATAATTTTCTCCATAACCCCCTTCCACGCATTTTTTTTTCATGTTCTACTATAAAAAAAACATGTTTAATAAAATAAAATGTGGTTTTTTTATACGTGAATATTATTCATTATAAAATTTGTTTCAATTTGTTTTTAATCCACCGAGCATCATGTCAATATCTACTACACTAAAAAAATGAACACAACCTATCCAACTCAGAAAGTGAGATTATGTTTAAAAAAAATATTTTGAGATCATGCACAACCAAGACTCCATATTATAAGGGATTAATAAAACATATCATGTACTAGAATTTACACTCATCGTCCTAAATGGATTAAAACCATCACTAGCTAATTCTAATTGACATTACGTGGATCAGAAGTAAAATTTGGGTAACGCTCATCGAATGACTTCCACACCAATGCATTAGCAGAATGTCTCAAGACTCCATCCATTGTTCAGCCCTCCTTATGTCATCGCATCGAAGATGCACTATCCTTTGACATGTAAAGACGTTTGAGTCTTGGAATTAACGGAAAGTATCGCAATACTTTTGCAGGTTTCTTTTTTTTTTTCCAGAAGAAGTAGTCTCTTCTATATTATCTTCAATTATGTTTTTTTTTTATGTTTTTCCCACCTCGAAAGACCACAAGTTGGACAACTGGAATGTTCAACATTTTCACCCCAATACAACGTGCAACCATTTGGGCATGCATGTATCTTATCATACCCAAGACTCAATTCTGTAATCAATTTCTTAGCATCATAATAAGAAACTGGAAAAGTTGTTGAAGGAAATGCAATTCTTAAAACTTCAAACAACATATCAACTGATTTCCGAGACCAACCACCAACTGTTTTTATATTCCAAATGTGTAAGATGAATGATATCACTGTGAATGATTCACAATGGGAATATAATGGTTTCTCACACTCACTCATTAATTTTTGAAGAGGTGAAATTTTTTCAGGGTCTGCATCATGTTGTTGTGATCATGAAACGTCATTATCACCAGCAACTGGTCTATTATCTTGCACAGTGTTTGACGGAGCACATCCCATGGCAGTATGAAATAAATCTTGTAATTCATCGTGTCCATCCAAATGAGTGTTAATTTCACCGTTCCTTATAGGAGTATTCATTTTTTGGTTCATATTGGGCTGAGTTTGTAGACACGATTCACCATGAAAAGACTCATATTGTATAGCCAACCAAGAAACCATTCTAAACCAAGTGACTCTCTACTTCTTCCGCCACATGATATTTTTTATTATGACATTTACGGCAAGGACATATCATTTTTCCATTAACCAAACCATTTCTATTAGCAAATTCAATGAAGACTTTGACACCGGATTGATATTCTTTGCTAATTCTTGATCTTTTTATCCAACTTCTATCCATGTCAAATTTTAAAGTTCCTAACAATCAAAAAACGTGAATATGAAAGTTAGGATACTCAAAGCAGTGTTAGCCTTCCATACCCCCACGTTTATGAGGTTAATGCTACTGTTAATTCTAAAGACAGATAACAAAATCCTACCGTTAGCAAATAGCAATTTTCTCATAAGCTAGCTTCAACATTTTTTTTGTTTTCCATTTAATTTATACTAGGCAACTTGAATTCATCATGAGGATGTATAATATATGACTAATTGCTTCTATACATGTTCTTCCAACAATAATTTTGAATATTGAAGGTTACCTAGCTTGGAGAAATTAGGGTTTGCAGCTCTTCTTCAAATCTTCAGATTTGGTAAATTATACAGATATATCGAACAAGTAGAACACATATAAGACTGGGGAAGATCAATTCATTGAACAAATTGAACAAAAAATGAAGAAAACTTACCGAAATCGGAGTGGCCGAGCGCGCGACGAACAAGGCGATATCAGTTGATTATGCTGCCAAATCGAACAAGGAGTACACATATAACACTTCTGGATATCAATTCATTCAATTAATTGATGAAAAAAAAAGAAGAAGAACTTACCTGGAGCGACTGGGCGGAACGCAGCTTCGCAAGGAAAGGAGAACAACCGAGACGTCTGCAAATTTTAGGTATGTTCTGTTCTGTTCGAGTTTACTTACTGATTCACGGCTCAAAACGAAATGAGCCGTGAATTTGTTTTTTTCATTTATCACGGCTCAAACCAAAATAGACGTGATAAATCTTTAAAAATTAATAAAAATAACAGCTGGACCAAATAATGAGTCACGATAAATAGAAATAAAAATTAAATAAAACTTGCAGCCCATCAGTAAATGGGCCAGAAAAATTAAATATTAACGTGTCACTTGATATTGAGTCGTTAAAAGTAAGAAAAAGTTAACAGCTCAGTTGGTTGAGCCGTAAAAAATATATATAACGTCTCAATGTCAATTGAACTGTTGTATTCCATTTAAATTTATTTATAACGGCTCAATGTTAATTGAGCCGTTATATTCCATTTAAATTTATTTATAACGGCTCAGTATACATTGAGTCGTTAGATTTAGCTGGCAAATGACCTTCTCATGTCGTTATCGAGTAGTGGTAGTTATGGTGTATATATATAATAATGTTTAACCACTTTGTATTAGAAGCCGGCTCTCATCATTATATATGTAATGCAGTTTAAATTTATATTAGTTCTTTTAAATCTAGCTAGCATTAGTATACAAAGTTGCTTTTTTCTGAATAAGAAATATGTATGAAAGAATACCATATTGTTATTATTATTATTGTGTGTGGAAAAAAAAATAGACATGCAATACCTTTAAGATAGTCAAGTTTAAGTAACATCACCTCCTATAATCCATTAATTAAATATTTTAAATTCAAACGAGATTTTTTTAAGTGTATAACAAATATCTATCTATCTAATATTAATTTAGTTAAAACTGCTAAAATGTTGACACATAAGAATTTTAAGGTACTTTCTCTATACTAATATCAAAACAATTGGTTGTTGTTGATCCATGTCACATGTAATTCTGTTACATTTTACTCAATTTGTAACTTATGTCACATGGACACTCTAGAATACATTCTAAGTTTCTCATTTGTTCTCAAAAGACATTTTATTTTCAATGCAATTTTTCATCCATTTTTCTCTTAAGCCTAATTTTTGATCTCATATCTCTATTATTTTATCATTTCATAATATTGTAGAGCTATAAAATAAATATGCATAAAATGTTACAAAAATAATTGATAAATAAATTTGCATACATATTATGATATACAATTGAATATATACCTTTTTTAAATTCATTTCATCATCTCTAACATTTGTAATGCATATTCAGAATTAAAGAATGGTTAAATCTTTTATAATGTTGATACCTAACAAAATGAGCTAATGATGTGTCAAAACATAAATATGTTATTGATATGTTTCATTTAGGATAGAAAAATAAAGTTCATCTTTCATTGACAGAAAAAAAATATTAGTAAAAAACTAAAAAATTAACACACCTAACAATCAGTTAAGAACAACAATTTGAAGCATTCGGGCCACAGGATGATAACCTTCCGTATTGAAGAGCGAGCAAATTGACAACACAAAATATGTAATTTGAAAGAATTTAGAAAATGTGAGAAAATAATATTTAAGTATGCTTTGAGTCTTTGATCGAATCAGTAAAATTATTAAACCAATTTATGTGAATTATGCAATAAAAAAAGTTATCTGTAATATACATATTTATTTTCTTATTATATAAGAATTAACATTTATATTACTATTATCACATACATAAATCTCTCTATACATATTTCCGAAATGTAAATCTTTGATTTTGAAATATACCTTAAATATTTGATTTAATTATATATAATATTAAATTACAAATACTATTGTATATATTCCTTAAACCGCCTCCCTGGTTATTCTATATAGCTTAACATGTCTTAGTAATTACTAATTGTTTTTTTAATGTATACATTAATATTAAAAAATATATTACCATATCATATTAAAATCAGAAATCAAAATAGAAAACTAATAAGATGAGTGATCTGAATGAAACTGCTGTTTAAGAGTAATTATTATAATACCTTCATTTAAGAGTAATTATGATAATATTCTATTACTAATGACTAGATATAATATTATTTTATACATAATTAAGTTAATTCTCAATTAATAACGGTTACAAATATTTATTTATGCTATTTGAACTTACACAACATCCAATAATCTTTTTGGGATTTCTTTTTTAATTTAAACATTCTTCACTAACACAAACATATAAAAAGTTTAAAGTGACAACTTCAATTATATGAATTAAATATTAATCTTATTTATATATATTTTTTTGTAAATAATAAATAAATATAATTATCGTATACTCAATATTATATGTATTAGTTCTATGTTCTAATTGCTTAGATTTTCTTATAGAGTTTGAAATGACATGACAATATTCTTTGCGAAGACTTTTAATTTAATAAAATACATAGTTCTAAATTATTGTTTTATTCACCATAGTTATATTTTGTACAAACTATAAATTTAGAGTTCACCACAATGAATATTGTCACATCATTTCAATCACTACAAGAAAATTGTTGTCTAAAAACTATAAATTTAAGTTTACTTTAACTTTATAGATTTATATTTTAGGTAATTTTTTAATTAATTTTTGTCATATTATTATTATTGTTTATGTTAATATAATTCATAATTATAGTTTTAATGCAGTAGTATATAATGTTTTTTGTACATTTATTTTACAAAGTACGTTCATACTATAATTTATATTTTATTTTAAAACATTCAATTCAAATAACTACATTATTTGAAAATATTCAACAATATTATTTTAGTGAAACAATCATAATTAAACTTTTATTAATTGTAACATTAAATATAAATATAAGTTATATATGAAGATATTTTTTAAAAGTATATACATATTTTATTTATGATTTTTCTAAAATTGAACACTGTGTATAATTTAATTATTTAAAGCATGTTTAAAAATTGCATAATGTCATATAAATTTTCTATAACGATAACATTATAATTAATGATTTTATATCAAAAAATAATTATATTATTAAATAAATTATATTTTTACAATTTGTTTTATATGGTTTACTTATAATTCATTATATCTCTTTAATTTTTTTTATCAAAATATTAATTTTAAATGAGTGTTATTTCAATTAATTGATAGTACAATATTTGATGTAAAATGTGAGATGAATGCTATATGAATAAAAAAATGTGATACTTTAATGAAACTTGATTAACATATTAAACACCTCATAAAATCTTTGTACTAAATTTTATTATCAATTGGATAAAAATACGAAATAATTGTATTTTATATCGATATTACGAGACTATCTAAATTAAACAAGAATTAAATTAACAAACGTAGTTTATTGTTTTTTTTATTAAATTGGCTAATTCGTAACTTAATTGTGTGGTGGTGAGTTAACTATTTTATTTTAATAATTTATACATTAACTATTGTAATGGTAGTTTTGGTTCATTTTAGTCTATGTGGTTGAAAAATCATCACGTGTATTTCGTTTTAACTTTATATATATTTACTCAATTGTATCATGAATTACGAAATGGAGCCCATAACTCGATGGATGCAATCAGGGCAAATTCTCTGGCCGGATGTTGTAGATCATATTCTTTGTATTTTAAAAAAAGTTTAGTAACTTAATTGTGGAATAAGGTTAAGTACGGATTGTTAATTATAAAAAAAAATCTGAAAGATAGTTTAATCCCTATACTTGATATGCTACGTATGTTTTTTTTTTTTTTGTTAAAATGAACAGAATAATACTCACATAATTAAAGTACTAATTGTAAAAAATCGATTAAGATACCAATTACACAGTCTCCTATATATGAAATATATTTTATATTCCTCGTCTTTAGACAACTTAATTTAGTACAATAATTACATCAATACACATACTAACGCACACTCCACTTGTATATCTCTATGGTGCCTTTATTTTATAATGTCTCCATCTTTGGTCCTATGGGAAGCTTCCAGTGAGTTGGATATGGTTGAGTGTCCTTCGAAGCCCGAATTTGAGCACGGCTTGGTTTCCAAGCCTGAACCCATCTCCATATGCCGATGAAGTGTCTGACTCGATCTGGTGCTTGAAATATTCTCCGAGTTTCTTCTCAAAATCGGACCTTTTACCCTTCTTTGACGAGGTAGTAGAAGAGGATGAAAGTGAGGAAGAGGAAGACGATGATGATGATGAAGAAGTAGCTTCACTTCCAGAGCCAGAGTACATCTCCGAATCCAACCACATGTGAGCTAAGACTTGGCAAATTCCCTCCTCAACCTCAGGCCTTAAATTCGGATAACCTACAAAACAAAATTGATATTACAAACATAAACAATCTTTTACAACAAGGGTGTAGTGACTGTCATTATGTGAGACTTAAGCCGTACGTCTTAACCAACTTTCATAAGTCCAAATAACATGCGTGCTCTGATACCATATGAGACTAAAGACGTATGCATTAACTAACTGTCTCATAAATTTGAATTTGTGAGTGAAGATCGGTATACTCTTAAGTCATCTTAACACATTATTCAATATGTCACAATCTACTTTTGCAGGACTCTATATTGTGCAAGTCCATCACGGCCCTAGGTCAACTTTGATATCATTTCTAACACTCTAAGCTCGAACGATTATCCTCACTAACCCAACAATATCATTTCTAACACTCTAAACCCGAACGATTATCCTCACTAGCCCAACACATTTGATTGAGCCTTTACTCTAACTTAGGTATGGAAAATTGGGCAGGAAATAGTACATCTCCTACTTATAAGAGATCTAAATCACTTTTTTCTTTTTGATGTGGAACAATTTCATGGTGTCACAAATTCTCCTGCTATTTAATACTTTGCTTATCCTAATCGACCTCATTTTGTCATTTTTATATGATACCTTGCTAAAGTCACGGTCTTAACATCTACGACAACGTAAAAATGAAATCTTTAATTACGAGATCTCACGAACCGTTTAGTCGGAGCCATGCGTGCATCAACTCATGAGCAAGTATAGATCCAGTCAACAACCTGAATTTGTAAAACATGACACTACGATGAGCAATGGTTTCTTGTAGTGTTATATGATGACTATCTATATAATACCTACCTGGGAAGACCATATAAAATCAGAATAGCAGTCACTTCACATTGCCGAACTAGCCTATAAGGTTCTGTTATCATGTCGACGATACGGTATCCAGCACCGATCTTTGGCCTCTGAATAATCTACAAATGTTATCAAGACAAACTATTTAGCCTTAAAAAAATGCCATGATTAGTATATATAGAAAACATCAGGTGGGAAGAAGTTATGTACGGTTGTGATGCATTGTTCTTCTGACAAGCAAAGCCCTCTAGTCTCTGGCAAGTGATGATGCCCCTATAGTTTCCAACAACAACAAAACATTAATCAAGGCATGTTGGGATTTTGAAGAAAATAACTGTGGAATGGAATGAGCTTCATTTGTTTTTGTAGTTACATTCTTTTCTCCCTCCATGGCCTCATTAAGTGCTTGTCTCTCGACCAAAAGCATAGGAATTTGTTGTTCCACCTTCATGTTTAAACCCTCATAGAATTCTAGTATCTCAAGATAGAGAGGCTGACATTCATGTGTGTCCATGATGGACGAATCCAAACACTCGAGGCATAGCTTCCTTCCATCATCAAGTGACAAGTATCTTGTGTCTCTTGGCTGCAAAAAATTGACACTTTTGTTTCATAGTCGCTAAAATCCTCAAATTTCCGAATTAAAAATACATTTTTTAATTAGAAGATGATAGATTCTTATTGAGGGTAGAAACTGACTTCCATTCTTTCACAGCTACAACATCGAGGAGTTCCGTCCCGTTCATGCGAGGGGCAATACTTCTGCAGCCAAAAAGGGTGTGCCCTGTACTCGATAAGCCCAACTGGGTTTGTCGGGATCTACAAGAAAGAAGTTGAAAAGAACATACTTATTCCATAGGAGTAGAATCAATACATTTTAGTTTGATGCATAATAATTACTACTTACAAAGTTACTACAGACATCACATTTAGGGTGATGCTGCTCCTTGTAGCACGATTTGTGATACGGACGATTATCTGACATTGAAAACTAGGGCCAATGAAAAGAATCAGGTGAAACAGAGCACTAAAAAGCACGGGATCTAAAATCATTTAACTTTTGATTACTGAATAATTACCTCGTAATCCGTAATTGGAAGATTACACGAATGACATTGAAAGCATTCGGGATGCCAAACACCACCCATGCAACTCAAGAATCGACCACGACCAATCTCAATGTTGCAACCTGCACAAGTTCTGTCACACATATGCTTCTTAGTAAACAGTTTCTAATTTCAGAAGTCACATCTTATAGTCAATAACCAAAATATTTTGAAAGAAGATAAATAAGTACTTTTAACTGCTCGATCATTATTCGGCAATATGATGATTGTTTTATATAAATAAACATATGTACCTTGATCCAGAAGAAAAGAGAGGCAAAAGAGAGGTGGTGAAAACATTTCCTGTATCATGTTTCGCAGGAGAAGGAGAAGGAGAAGGAGAAGGGGGAAGTGGTGGTGCAAGAATCAGACTTTCTTGAATAGCTTTAGCAAGTAGTTCATCTTCCTCTAACTGAGATTCAGATTCTTGAATAGCTATAGCAAGTTGTGCGTCATCCTCTAACTGGGTTTTAGACTGATCAAGCCCCTCCACCTCCACCTTCACCTCATCATCATCATCTACTTCAGATTGTGCATTAGAAGATCGCCAATCGTCAGATGGGGTTCTAGGAGATTGTCCATCTTCAGATGGGGCATTAGAAGATTGACCAAGTTCAGATGGAGATCTAGAAGATTGTCCATCTTTAGATGGGTCTCTAGTAGATTGATTGTCTTCATCTGAGTCATATTCTTCAAAATCTAGGAAATAGAGAATGGAAACTTTAAGGTTTAAAAACAGAAAGAAAAGAGAGAGAGAGAGAGGCAACGTTAAGTGGACAAATTTTTTTACTTCTCCTTCCTAAATGAGCAACTTAACAAAGTATGGAAATTAGAGTGAAACTAAAAGATAAATGATTTTCCCCCTAAAATTTTTAAAAAAAAAACGGCACTCTGGCAAATCATATTTATATGTCGATAGAATTTGTCAGAACACGGGATTAGAGTTGTCAACTTGAACCAAGAACTTCAAAAAGCTAATGATTAAATGTAAATTGTGAAGTAAACTGAAAGTTACCAATAACTTTTTTGCCTTTCTGATCCATCTCTGAAAGTGAGAGAGCTATTGCACACTCAAATTCCTCTTTCTCGGTATCCGCTAAATCATCCTGCATCCATTTTTCAGAAGAAAAATTCAAGAAATTTTACAACGGAGCAGAAATTGACATTAGTTTGTTCATCTTCATCTTCATTTTTTTAAGAACAAATAAAACCATACTTTACTGTAAAGAAAATACATGTGATTGCAGGGGTAAGCAATTATTATAACTAAGAAGATACAAGTGAAACTAAATATATACCAAAGGGATCCGAGTTTGTTCCCAATATCTATCATTTCCATGATAGTGTCTCTTGTGGCCCGACGAACCTTTGAATATGTTGGTCAACCAACTCATAATTTTATTGCCCTTTTAAGTTTAGCCGTAGGTTGATAGACCTTTTCCTGCATCAAATTCAGCTCCACACCATTAATCATCTTGAGAAATGATTGATTCCATGAGAGATAGTCTAGTCCCAACCTTTGACAAAACCAAGCAAAGACTATTATCGGTTTCATTGCTCGAAAGGGAAACCCTGACAGCAAATCTAGCATTGTATGGCGTTTGTTCGACAATTGTCATTATAATCATTGTAATACTCAAAGTGTAACATACATTCAATCCAGGTACTTATAAATCCTAAATTTTGCAACTCATAGTCAATAGAGCAATTCTTCAAATCCTAAAAGTCTGCAGATGCAATAGATTTCTCAATTCAATACAACTACAAATTAAAATCATAAATATTTTCCAACACCAAATTTTTAATGCTTTTTTTTTACACCAAATTTTAATCAGATTCATCAAATATAGCTAAAAAAAAGATTCATCAAATAAGGAATACGTTATCACCCAAGTGAAATTTTAAACAATCTCCAGATTCTTGCATAAAGATAAGGATTGCTTGAACAGATAGATACTTCCAGATTTTCAATAACATAAGAAAATTGAGCCATATAATGCTCGAGAATTCACCTGAAACAGGATCTTCTACAATCGGAGCTTCATCGTACCCTGTCTCGTTAATGTCGAAATTAAGCTCCACCTCTGGTAGAAGGAGGTATGAAGGATGAAGTCAAACATACATTGAAGCGAGTGTCAGTGAAGAATCACAGTGACGGAGCGAAGCAATAGAAGGGAACTTGAATCTTACGCAAATTAGAACCGAAAGTTCAAGTAAATAAACAATATTATTTAAAAAGGATCTTTTCTGAGTGATGTACCTTCCTTAAACCAGTAAAAAGCAAGAAACTTGAAGATGGAAACTTGAATTGGACGCGGGTGGGTGGAACTCTGGAAGTGTAAGGAACATTGATAGCATTCAAAGCTTTCCTTCTTTTTCTTGGTTTTTATAAAGGTGGGTCCTTTGAGCATTTTCCACCATAATTCCACAATCCACATCACCTCCGTGACCCCATAACACCTAATGTTGACGGAAGGGGCAGAAGAGGGTGGATGAGATGATGTCTGAACTCTGAACCTCATCTTCCTTCCTCCGCTTTACTTCTTCTAGTGAGATCATAAAGTGACTGTGGAGTGAGTGAGCCCTTGACTTACGTGGCGATGTAGGTAGAAGACCAATCTGTGGCCACTCACCACTTGTTTAGTAATTATTGAAGTAGTATATACTGTATACCCCAAACAACTAGCTTAATTTAAATAAATTTGAAAGTTATTAGTTGATATATTCTTTTACAAAATATCAATTAATTGAGCTTTTTTTATTATACCAAAAATAATTTCGACTTTTTTTTTTATCAATTAAATGTGTTTATAACACTATTTAGAAGGTTTTGTATCGTATGTAGAGTTTTTTATGTATCGTATTATACAGTAAGTCTAAAAGTAAAAAATTAACGCATAGTTAGCGTCATTTAATTCGTAATTAAATTATATACGCACCGTAATTTTTTTGATTTTTTTTGAGTAAGTACATAATTAAATTTCTCATCTAATGCATTTAATTATTTCGGTCAAATTATAAAACAAACGATGTTATGTTACAAAATCACTGTATTTCTAATCAAAAAAATTACCCTAGGTTAGGCTTGGCCAAATAAACCGGTTCGGGCGAACTGGTCTGGTCTGGTCTGGAACTGGTTTGGTTCGAACCGGTTCGTCCGAACTAGTTCCAAAACCAAACCAGTGTTTTTTGCCTTCAAATAAAACAGTTCAAAATAGTACCAAAAATCCAGTTCGAACCGGTTCGACTCGACTCGTTTTTTATACTGGTTTATACTTAAATTTCAATCAAACCACTTTAAACCTATATAATTTTAGAACCGGTTTAAAGCAAAATTAACTAAACCGGTCTGAAATTAAACCAAACCTAGATATGTTTTCAATAAACCAAACCTAGAGATATATTGAACTCTCGTATGTTGATGTTGGACAAGATTTTAGTCGGTTGTGGAATAGATTTTCAATCGGTTCAATGTGTTTTTCAGTCGGTTCAATGTATTTATCAGTCGTTTCAGTGTTTTTTCAGCCGGTTCAGTGTTTTTCAGTTGGTTCAGTATTTTTTAAGACAGTTCAGTGTGTTGGACAGAATTTTCATCCGATTTAGGTTCGATTTGAACCGAAATATTTCCGAACCAAAATTGATATTAAAAAAAACAGACCAGAACAGTTCGAACCGGTTCTGAATCGGTTCGAACCAGACCAGTTCTTTTTTCCTTAAACCAGACCAGTTTTTTTAGAAACAGAAAAATGTACTGATTTTTTTCAAACCAGACCAGTTCAGTTCAGAACCGGTTCGGGGTCGAACCGGTTCATGAACAAGCCTACCCTAGGTAGATAATTGAAATACTATATAAATGACGTTAACTGTGGTGAGTTTGGATTTACATGGTCTGAGTTATAATGTTTTAAGTCAAATTTTCATATCTCAACTTACGCTAGAGCGTACAGTCAATCCGTAAATCCAAATTTAATATTTTTTGCATAATTTGAATCGCAATTAAAATATCTACTTACTATAATGTTTTTAAAAAATTTTAATAGATATATAATTTTATTTTTAATTAAACATCGAGTCGTCGTTATTGAACAAAATCTTTAAAAAAAAATTCTAATGAGCGTCACTTCAAAGTGGCGCCTATTCAATAGGCGCCACCCGGAGTGCGCCTATGTCCAATACGCGCTACTCGAGGTGGATATATACCTATTTTTCGAAATATTTTTTTTGTATACTTACTTTTCTAAAAAAAATGCTTACTTTTAAAAAAAATTCATATTAATGATGATAAAATCAGATTTTTGTATATTTAGTTTGCGTTATATTCTGATCACTTGGGTCGAGCTAAACTCATAATGCTTCGCAAAATTTATATGAAGGAAGGTCTGAATTGATTCGACGTTCACTTTCAACGATAAAGTCGGTGCAAGTTTTGAAAATGATCTGCAATATATGTATGGAGTGTAATGTTTGGGGTTACGTTTTTGTCGTGATTGAGTTTGAAAGAGTTGATGATTCTTAGTTGTAGTTACTTTTTATCGTCTTTGGTGTAGCTAAGAGTCCAATCAGTCATGCCAAACAAATAGTGATTTAACTACTGACGGATACATGAAGAAATGTTCATTGGACACTTACCAGAAAATAATGAGTGTTTGAAAAATAATTCCAAAAATGCCTCAAAATAAAAAAAATATATCGAAATATTCTCAGTTTTCAATAAATATAGCAAAGTATAGCAGTATACCTAATCACGAATGCGAATGTCATTCACGGATTGTCTAAATTCGCGGGTGTAAATTCGCACAAGTCTCTCTCTCTCACGTGATGCAAAATTATCTATCTCAATCATTTTTGTTGTGTTTTGAAGATGTGCAGGACTTCCATCAGCGAATAGTATGCGTGGGTGAGAGACTAACTCCCGTGAATAGTTTCCGCGGGTGGGAGACTTACACTCGTGAATCAATATCTTGGGAGGGTGACTTAGAATCTTAGATAGTGTATGGACTGTCATTTAGGGCTTAGAACGTCTTTGATCAGATCAAGACTGCTTCTGACGACTTGTGGAATTGTTTGAGAGTTACTAGTGACCCTAAAGAGACCCTAAACTCAAGCTACTTTTGTTATTGATGTTGGCTAACACAACAATGAATTCAAACGCAGAAACGACTTGTATGAGCAACACATTCAGAAGGAGGGACAGACTCTACCCTTATTTTTTTGGAGTATATTCCTCCTATATAGATAAAAAGGCATTGGACCTAGATTACTTAGAGCAACTATTTATTCGTTCCTGCTTCTACCCAGACCATAACAGACATCATGTCAGTAGTTGATGAACCTTCATGTAAGAATCATTCTGGCAGCATGGTCGAGCGGTAAGGCGGGGGATTGCAAATCCTTTTTCCCCAGTTCAAATCCGCCTTTCCAACATTTTGTTATGAGTTGACTTGGTTGGACATCATTCCCAAAAGAACCTCTCTTTGGGATCCTCGAGGACATCCGTCATCTACTTCTCCTAAAACCAGAACGAACGGTAACTCATGCAGAACGTCGAGATGGATTCATTCCTATTATTATATTCATTATGAGCATTCGACGAAACAAATGCGTTCTCTAATATATATTTTTGTTTTTGTTTTTTCGCATGTTCCGCATAAAAAGTGTTTTTTAACATTTTCCAGCACGTAGGAGTTAAAGTTAGCAACAACGAAGACTTTGTAATGTGACACACACGTCTGAGATAATTTATTAATCTTGTCAAGGTGTCATAATATATTTAATTTCCACATTAACTCTCATAAAAAGAATGGGTGAGTCTTAACACATCGAATGTAATAATTGGAGGTGCATTTTGCCTTAAATTTTCTCTAAGACCCAATATTTTTCATC
Organism: Chamaenerion angustifolium; assembly: GCA_946814005.1. NCBI lineage: Eukaryota > Viridiplantae > Streptophyta > Magnoliopsida > Myrtales > Onagraceae > Chamaenerion > Chamaenerion angustifolium. Next base: position 32,189,960 of record OX328268.1, read on the forward strand.
GATTTAGTTAAGATCGAGGTGTCTCTCTTCTTCATTAGTCGTCGCGTCAAAATGCGGTATGAAGTGAATTGTTTTGACTTGGGCAATGATTTCAAATTTATAGTCCAACCTGAAGAAAGTTTCGCATGTTACCTTGTTAGACACACTCTAGATGATCCATCGATGATCCATCCATAATACGTTTTTGAGCTTTTAGACCCAATTCTCCTACGTTATCGACTCTTTTCTTTAACTCACTAAGTATTGTTTTATTGATAGCATCAATGTTTATTTGTTCACAATATTATTTGAGCTCTCTGTCTGCAAATTAGGGGTCATTATCACTAAAAAGAATGGTATGCCACTACAAGAATGTTCATGAACACCGACGAATATAAGTTGTTATCACTAAGGTTTTGACAGTAAAAATGTTATTTAGTTGCGACATTATATCATGTCCAAACATTAGGGGAGACTTTAAATTTTAAGGGGAAATTTTAAAATTGGCGTAAACTTTAGGGGGTAATGTCATATTTTACCATATTTTGTAACAACATACTGTATTTAGTTACAGAAAATTTACCAACGCTAAACCAAGTGTTTAGCATGTACTTTTGTCGCAACAATCTTGTAAACTCAAAGAAATTTCAGTGTCAAATAACTTTTCGATAGTAATATATACAATCAGTTATAAAAGACTACGTTATTGAAAAAACCATTGTTTAGTGTCTCATTATGTTGATGCAATATCATGATTAACAGTTTCAACGTAATGACGTAGTTGTTACTGTATTTGTCGTCACTATTCAATATTATTGTTCCCTTATTAAAGTCAGAATGGTTAAATCACTGTTTAGTGTCTCAATATGTTGATGCAATACATGATTAACAGTGTCGGAGTTATGTTGTACGTTATTTGTCGCCATTATTCAATACTATTGTACTGTTATTAAAGTTTGAATAGTACATACCTGTTTTAAAAGTGTAGACTGTGTGTCTTGAATTCTTGATCTTCTGCTTCTTAAGCTTACATATTAACCATTTGCAATGTGATATTTTATACTTTTAAATATTATGTTTAATTCAAATATCCTCAGCCTCGGAAGAGCCAGGGACCACCCCTCACAGCAGATCTCCTGTCTTCCTCACTCAACTGACGGCTACGAACAAACGAAAACCTCAAGGGTGGACAAACCTCGCCAATGTTTCCCGTCGGTGGAGACAAGTGCAGCGATGCTGGGTACGAAAATCCCCAAAGGTCACCTGCATTGGTCAGGTAAGGGTCAAGACAAAAAAGAAGCAGCAAGCCAAAAAGTTCAGGAGTGGATCTCAACGTAAAGGAGAGGTGAGTTTCAGGAAGTTGGAGCTGAGTAGATCTGGGCACCACAGTTTTTAGCAACATCATCATCTGGGGAATACTCTGAAAGGGTTATCGCGCAGAAATCGACGATGAGGACGCTTGGCGCCGATTGAAACTGTTTCTTGCCACTACTAGAAACTATGCTTTTACCGGCGAGAAAAATATTTTCGCTGGTAAAGCTCGCCGGCAAAAATTATTTACGCCGGTAAAAGTTATTTCGCGTCGAGACTCAATTATTCGCCGGTAAATGTTCACTTTTACCGGTGAAGTATTTTTTTCTTGCCGCTAAAGAACTTTTACCGGTGAGACAAAATCTTTCGCCAGTAAAAGTTATCTTTTACTGGCGAACTTATTAGTTTCGCCGGTAAAAGTTAACATGTACCGACAAAATATTTAGTCTCGCCGCTAAATAACTTTTACCGGCGAAACTAATAAGTTCGCCAGTAAAAGGGTTAATCTCGCCGGTAAAAGTTCTTTAGCGGCGAGAAAAAATGCTTCGCCGCTAAATAACGTTTACCGGCGAAACTAATAAGTTCGCCAGTAAAATGGAACTTTTACCGGCAAAAGATTTAGTCTCGCCGGTAAAAGTTCTTTAGCGGCGAGAAAAAATGATTCGCCGGTAAAAGTGAACCTTTACCGGCGAATAATATAGTCTCGCCAGTAAATAACTTTTACCGGCGAGAATTTTATTGTCGCTGATAAATAATTTTTTCCGGCGACCTTTACCGGCGAAAATTATTTCCTCGCCGGTAAAAGCCTATCTATTTAATCTGAAATCCGAATGAACGGTTTATTTTTCTTTATACGGTCTTTTGGTCGGATTTTTTTTGAAGAAAATCTGGTCCGAAAATATAGGTATCCGACCGAAATAGTATAAAAACCGGTCTGACTGGTCCGGTTTCACCCCTACCTTCAAGACCCATTCCCCTATACTCTCTAGAGAAGATGGGTCGGCCACCATGCTGTGACAATATAGGAGTGAAGAAAGGGCCATGGATAGACCTGTCAAAATATGACCTGACCCGCAATCAATCCGGGTACGGGTCGCAAAAAAGGTATGTCTGATCATTTTCGGGTTGACCCGTCACTAGAGGTGGGTCGGACCCGGGTTGACCCGTCTGACCCGGATCCGCCCATACAGTGATGCAAACATTAAAAAATGAAGAAAAAAAACACCTAAAAGGTACTGATAACTGAGAACTTTCTCATTCTTTCTTTCTGAGAACTGAGTACTCTTTCATTCTTACTGAGAACTCCTTCGTTTTCGTCCGATCGTCCCTTACTTCTCGACTTCTCCTTCTCTGTTCGCCTGATCGGTGCTCGTCGTGCTCCCCTCCTGTTCTTCTGACCCGCCTGCTCGCTTCGCCTGCTCCGCTGGCCCTGCTCGATACTCGCCTCTCCTGGTCGGTGTTTGCCTCGCCTGGTCGGTGCTCCACTGCTCCCCTCGCCTGATCGGTGCTCCACGGGTACCCTCGCCTGGTCTAAATCGATTTTTCGGTTGAATTTGATTTTTTTTACAGACCAATCAGTTTTTCGGTTTAAATCGATTGGTTTGTTGATGACATGGTGGACGATATGGACGAACTAGAAGATTTGTTTGGATAACATGTTTGTGTTTTTCGTTATTCTTGTCTTTGTTTATTATTTTCAGTTTAAGGTATAACTGTAAATGTTCATGTGTATAATTGTAAGATTATTTTGGTACCATGATACTAATATCATATGTGTATTGCAGGTTAAAATGACAAGTAGAGAAAGAATAACCTCTAAAGGTTCAACAAGACAGATTCCAGAAGTTGTACATCCACCATTAATAGAACATCCCAGTACATATGAACACGTTGCAATGGAGGGCTCATCCGCAGGAAGTTTGTATCTTTTCGTCTTTTATATGAGTATTGTTTCAACCTATTAACCTTTAATTTTTTTAGCAGGTACCACCAAAAAGTCTGGAAGAGGACCCACAAGGAGTTTGGATATAATGAAAATGCCTGAAGGAATGAAAGTGCCAATGGAGTTTAATGCAAAAGGAGAATCGATTGGAAAAAATACAAGTAAATTCAGTAGCTATTGTGGTTGATTAATCCGTATGCCGGAAAATGCCACACCATGTGTGCCAAGTTGGTGTGGAAGAGGCGGCGATGCAGGAGTACCAGAAAGACAGAAAGAGAAGATGTGGGAGGTTATTTGTGTAAGTGGATTTTTCATCTATCATTATATATTCTATTCATCCTAATATAATTTAAATGCATCTAATTAGATCTAATTTGTGTAGGATAAGTTTGACATTGACAAAGACAATGAGATGATTAAATGGGCTACCTTTAAGAAGTTAGGAAAGAAGTTTAATGATAATAGAGCCAGCATTAAGGCGTTGTACTACACGCCTTACGATACTGATGTTGCGCGATTAAGGAAGATGCCAGATTACTACTCAGAGACAGAATGGAAATACCTAATAAAACACTTTAATTCTGAAGTGCACCAAGTAAAATTGTTCATTCTTTTATTATTTTATGTTTCATAGATTTAAATATTCAAGGAATACTTTATCATTAGTTTGTTCATACAGCTCAAGTGCAACCGCAATAAAGGAAATCGAGAAAAACAAATAGCACTACACACATCTGGAAGTGTTAGCCATGCTAGGATTTATCATGCGGAGGTAGGTATAAGTCCGTTTATAACAAATGCATTTATGATTTAAAATTATTATATTGCTTTAAGTAACACATTTGTTATAGACTGAGAAAATTAATGGTGTTCCACCGTCGGAATACGCTCATTATTGTCGGGTACATACACATCGAAAAGATGGCACCCCCTGTGATAGTATTGCGGCTGAAATTATGGTAAGTCTAAAAAATGTCATTGCATTCAAATGAGAACTTTATCACATTTCATTGTTTATGTAGTTTGAAATTTGCATTGCAGACGCAAGTGGATCAATGGATAGAGGAAGATGAGCTTGAAGGGGTATCTCATAATGTGGATGATATATACTTAAAATTACGAGAGCAACAGAAGTCGCCATCAAAGTATAAACGACGTCCATGTTGCACTACTGATATAGGTACTTCACAGATGATGGACTACAAAAAAAATAGTTGAAGAGTTGCGTACTGAAAATGATACCTTGAAAGAGCGTCTACAAGTATCAGAAGAGAAGGCTTCAAATATGCAATTGAACTTCCATGCACTTAGTAAGAAGGTTGACTTCTTGATGAATGCTAGACAACCTTCGGCTACTGACAATAATGAGATTCAAGGTATGCGAAAAAATTACAAATTTCATATGTTGATATTTATTTTATTTCAAATTCACATATATGTCTGTGATGATGCATTTTACATATTCTTTGATCAAATGCATGAGTAAACATAAATGTTATTGAAATATTATCTATTTTGATTGCAGATAGGTGACGACGAATGCAGAAGATGAGATGAGCGACGACTAACTTATTAATGTTTTGTAAGTTGTCACTCATATTTTGTAAGTTCTGACCTTGATGGGACAAAAGCCGCTGATTGTGTATTTTAGACTGAATCGGCATGGTTATTATATGTAAAATTTGGGTTATGTATGAAAAGCAAAATGGTTGTATATTTATTAAACAGGTAAAATTGTTGTAAAGGTACTCCATTACCGGTGACTTGGTTCGCCGGTAATAGAACAGTAGCACTTTTAACAACAGAAATGGAATTACAGAGAGACCTCCAGAATCAGAAATTTCAGTGCTGGTTGGAAACATAGAAGAAGCTACATTGGAAGACCCTGTCATAGACGATAATCCTTCTTTTGAACGTCCTAAGGTGATGAACATTTTGCACTTTTTCAGTCAAATTCTTGTTTCTTATTTCGTGTTCTCCTATTTTGTGCTGATTTTATAGGAAGTGGAGGAATCCAGTGATGAGCATCCAAAGCCCTTCAAGCCCGAGAAGGATATAAAGCTTGAGAAGCTATCATAAACAGGTAAACATATAAACAGGTAAAGAGTGTGCTTGATCCCTCTAAGGATGAGAATAATGATAGTCAAGATGATACAGTGAGTTTGGGATCTGATGCTATAAGAATAGATGAATACTCTGATTCTGACAGTGAGGTAAAATGACATAGTTGTATATATTGTTGTTTCACTTCAGAGTGAGTAAGCTGTGTGAGTCGGTGCTCATAGACTTATCTGTATACTGTATTGCAGGTGAATCAATCAGATGATGATGAGGAATATATAGTTGCACCTATTGGTAATGCGCCTAAGCTGATTCATATTGGTTCTATTCCTCGATGAGCCAACTTCATGCCTAGATTCCACCACTGCGCAAAAAATTGTGGCTACACTGCTCCGATTGGCCCGGGGTGGTCGGACCGTGGTGACAACCATCCACCAGCCATATAGTAGATTGTACGGAATGTTCGATAAAGTTCTAGTACTGACTGATGGGAGCCCAATATACAGCGGAAGAGCCGATCGGGCTATGGAGTATTTCGGGTCGATCGGGTTGGTTCCCGGGATCAACTTGGTGAACCCAGTTGATTTTCTTCTTGATATTGCGAATGGTAAGAAAAGTCTTGCCTAGACAATCACTTTATTTATGTAATATACTTGTCAAATTTCATCATACCCTTTCCAATGTAAAGTCGTTACCATAAAATATGCTCAACAAAGCTACTCATCCACCATTTCGTGTCTTTCAAAGGTAGGGCCTGAAATTCCTAAAGCAAGAAACATCAAGATGCCATGTTGTTAATAAATTAAAGCACATTAATTAATTGTTTATAAGGAAATTACTCAAATCAGGTCTTCCTAAGCTTCGATTGACAGATTCAAAATACAGGGGTTGTTACAGCTGTGGACTCTAAGCAAGACTATGGACTCGTGTTCCACGCGAACCTGGACCAGCTTGATGAACAGAACTCGATCAAGCAATCACTCATTTCGTTATACAAGAAGTATGAATATCCATCACTGAAGGAAGAAACTGTCCAGGAGTTTGACAATCCATAGCCATGTGGTGTCAAGAACATGGCTATGGTTATATATATATATGAACTTTGTGGGTTTCTGGTATAATGAGTGGGTTTCTGGTGAAGTTTCTGGTCGCTGTGCTGGCAATTCATCTTCTCACGACTGTCCATTTAGAGGCAGCTTCAGCACTCGGTGCTTCTGGTAAGAACACATATGGCGACCAACTATATATATATATATATATATATATATATATATATATATGTCCTGTCATCTTCATCTATCTGCAGGTCTGATCTCATTACAACTGTGAGTTTCTATGATGTGGTTTTTTGAGAAGGTTGTGACGGAGGAGAGAAGGTGATGCAGAGATCCTCCAATGGAGTCTTAAGGAAGATGAGAAGTCTTAGAGTGAGACACGGATCTGCTCCGCCATCTCCAGTACCCAACCAAAGTTCATATATATACAACCATAGCCATGTGGTGTCAAGAACATCATCATCATCATCATGTAAATGTAAGTAGAAAGATTTACTTTTTCTTATGATGTTGTGTTGGGTGATTATATAACAAGTGTTTACGTTTTACAGATGGAGAGACCCAATGGACGACGACTTGGTGTGAGCAGTTCATGGTGCTGCTTAGCAGAAGTTTACAAGAACAAAAACATGAATCGTATTCGGAGTTACGGATCTTCCAGGTGATGTCCGTTGCAATTCTTGCGGGTTTGTTATGGTGGAAATCTGATATCTCGAACCTACAAGACCAGGTACGATGATATCTTATCATCATCATAGACTGCACTCCAACGGGATACAACTTGATTACCCCTAATTCTAACAGTAATATTGGTCCTATTTTTATTAAAGATGCTAAAGTTCTTTGTCCCCATTATGGCCCGCCTAGCAACAAGACAGCAAAGCCTAATTAATGGATTAGAGTTATTTATTTAGATATTATTATATACTTTAATGATTTGTTGATTATTTTATTTAAAGTTCCATCATTCTATTTTGTTTATTTAGCTTTAATGATTTGTTGATTATTTTATTTAAAGCTTATCAATTCAATATTGTTTCCTTACTTTATCACATAAAGTAAGACCTAATTAACAACGTATTATTTTGTTTCCATCATTCTATTTTGTTTATTTAGCTTTAATGATTTGTTGATTATTTTATTTAAAGCTTATCAATTCAATATTGTTTCTTTACTTTATCACATAAAGTAAGACCGAATTAACAACGTATTATTTTGTTTCCATCATTCTATTTTGTTTATTCAGCTTTAATTATTTGTTGATTATTTTATTTAAAGCTTATCAATTCAATATTGTTTCTTTACTTTATCACATAAAGTAAGACCTAATTATCTCGTACTTTGGAAGAAAGCTGTCTTTTGCTTCGCATGAGACCTAATTAACAACGTTGTCTTCCGATTTTGGTAGGTGGTCTGAAATCAAACGTTGTCTTTTGCTTCGTATTCTTATCGTACATCTGTTGATCTTAAGGTAATCTCACTTCGTATGTACTGCCGCCACAATTATTTTATCTGTTTCACCCATATATCATTATTATTGATTTTGACTAAAAATTCATTTGCCAACAGCTTGTAGTTGGATGTTATGCTCTGAAGGTAGATCGTATTGTTGTTTCTTATTGTCACTCGCAGTTTCTGTTCTACTTTTTGTTTTCTCATCTGATTCGAATCGTCGGCAGGTTACAACGACGATGAGATGTATTCAGAGCTGTGGAAGGCGTGCGCGGGACCGTTGGTTGACATTCCGCGCACTAGAGAAAGAGTCTTTTACTTCCCACAAGGGCACATGGAACAAGTGAGGATACTTGATTTTTGCTTCGGATGCTGCATAATTTCGTGAAATTTTGGTAACTTACTTTTGTGTAAAGTTTTTTCTTTGCTATTTTTGTGTGTAGTTGGAGGCATTGATGAATGAGGAGTTGGACCATAGAATTACGATGTTTTCTCTGCTGTCAAAGATTCTATGTCGAGTTTTTCACGTTCAGCTACATGTATGGACCTTCTTCCTCATATTAGTTCTGTTTTTTTATGGTTTCGCTATGTTGATTGCTGTTTGAAGAAGGCCATTATGTAGCTACTTATATCTCACTTGATTGCTATGAGTTTATTTATTATCATTTAATAACTTATCAAAATTTGTACTTTCTTTTAGGCTGAACGAGAAACTGACGAGGTCTACGCAGAAATAACTCTCATGCCAGAACCTAATGTAAGATCCGGACTTTAGAGTCTCTAGTTTCATGTGTTCTTCCATAAGGTATTTGGTTGGTGGGGAAAGTGTCATGCTATTTTTTTTCTTCCAGCAACTCGAGCCAACAAGTCCAGATGAGTGCCCTCCTGAGCCTCCAGGGCCAAAAGTTCACTCGTTCTGCAAGGTTTTAACTGCTTCGGATACAAGCACCCATGGTGGATTTTCTGTTCTGAGGAAGCATGCAACTAAATGTCTACCTCCATTGGTAACTACATACAGATTATTCTGTTTCAATCTTGTTCTTTAGCAGAGGACTGTACTTGAACTTTTGTGTTTCTTCAGGATATGAACCAGGTAACTCCAACTCAGGAGTTAGCTGCAAAGGATCTTCATGGTTATGGATGGAAATTTAAGCATATCTTTAGAGGTAGCGAACTGGATTTATGTTTCAAACATATATATTTTATCTTATGTAAACTTGATATTAAGCACACGTTTTCCAAATTCCTTATGTTATTGCTTTCACAGGCCAACCACGGAGGCATTTGTTCACTACGGGTTGGAGTACATTTGTCGCTTCCAAAAGATTGGTTGTTGGAGATTCCTTTGTTTTTCTGAGGTACAAACCAACAATATACATATGAATTTCGTATGTTTTTCCATATTAAATTTTTTAACAAATAATTTTACACATATATCATAGGGGAGAGAATGGAGAAGTACGAGTTGGGGTTAGGCGTGCTAAACGTCAACAGAGCAGCATGTCAATGTCAGTGATACCAATGTAGAGTATGCATCTTGGAGTGCGTGCTACTGCCTTTCACGCTGTTTCCACTAAAACCCGCTTTGTTGTTTTCTATAAGCCCAGGTATGCTATGTTCTCCTATTTGTCTGTGCATGATCAAGTTTCTGCTGAACCTTTTATGAACTTTTATGACTCTTCATTTTTTAATTATGATTAGGACAAGTCAGTTCTTGGTGAGCTTGAACAAATATATGGAAGCTGCAAACAACAAATTCTCTGTTGGTATGAGATTCAAGATGAGGTTTGAAGGTGAAGATTCTCCTGAAAAAAGGTATCTACTATTCAGAAATATTATTAGTAATTTATGTCCTATCACTTGGAATATGTCTTCATAAGTTCTTTCTTTTTTAAGTTTTCAGGTACTATAGTGGGGCTAGAAGAAATTTCTCCACAATGGAAAGACTCAAAATGGCGGTCAATAAAAGTAATTACATTGATCTTAGGCTCCATTATTATGCATACTATGTGTGAGAAGCATTTTTTTTCAACTTATTCCTTCTTTTTGCAGGTTCAATGGGATGAACATTGTTCTATTACCAGACCAGATAAGGTGTCTCCATGGGAGATAGAACCATTTGTCAGCTCTGTGCCTCCAAGTTTGTCTCAATCACCGTCTTTCAAGAATAAAAGGCCTCGATTGCCTCAAGAAATTCCAGACCACCTTGGTAATTCCGGTTTAAAAGATAAAACTTTCACCATTTTCTTTTCCTTCGCTTTGTGAATTTCATAACGTGTACTATTTGATACAACAGACCATGAAACAAGTGTCCATGTTGAGAAAGACAAAAAGACGGAGCCAGCAACTACTAGCTGTAGGCTTTTCGGATTCGAAATGATTAATCATATCACTGACCCACAGCCTCCAGAGAATGTTTCGTTCAACGAGCCTAGGTCCAATAATGAACAGAAACATGACTTTGTGAACCCCTCTAAGGATAGTAATCAATATCAGGTAAACGTTTCCTCGAAGGATAGCCAAAACACATAAAATTCATCCTCCTCAAGGAGTAGAACCAAGGTACTTTAGTTTCAAAATAGAGACAATGATGTGATTTCATAGGTTCTGAAGAATATTATTTGATTGGTGTTGCATTTTTTATGTGCCAAAAGGTTAAAATGCAGGGTATTGCTGTGGGGCGTGCAGTGGACTTAACTATGTTAGTAGGGTACGATGAACTTATCAATGAGTTAGAAGAGATGTTTGAAATTAAGGGTCAGCTTCGGCCTAGGAACAATTGGGAGATTGTGTACACTTATGATGAAGGAGATATGATGCTTGTGGGCGATTATACGTGGCAGTAAATATACTCACCTTACAAAGCATTTTTTAAATTATATTTTTGTTGAGTTTAATTGCGAATCAAATATTTTTGCAGGGAGTTCTGCAACATGGTGAGGAAGATATTTATAAGAAGGAGATGGGTGAAACTAACTTAGAAGAAGAATATGCGGATGTTATCCATGTTTTGTTAGTTCTAACTTTGATAGGTCAAAAACCGTCAGTTGTATATTTTGTACTAAATCGACAAAATTGTCGATTGTATATTTTGGATTGAAGCAGCATGGTTATTATTATATATATATTTTGGGTTATGTATGAAAAATAAATTGGTGGTTGTATATTTATATTTTGGATTGAAGCGGCATGGTTATTATTATATATAAATTTTGGGTTATGTATGAAAAATAAATTGGTGGTTGTATATTTATTTAACCGGTTGTATAGTTTATGTATATATATATAGAAAATATAGTTTATGTATATATATATAGAAAATATAATTACAGAAAATTATAGGTATATAATTCCCGGCGAACCAGCTCGCCGGTAAAGGTATATAATGTCCGGCGAAACAAATCGCCGTTCACCGGTAAAGGTATACCTGTGCCGGCGAGTTGGTTCGCCGAGAAAGGTATACAATTCCCGATGAGTTGGTTCGCCGGTAATTGTATACCTTTGCTAGCGGGTTGGTTCGCCGGTAAAGGTATACCTTTACCGGCGAGTTGGTTCGCCGACCAATGTACACCTTTACCGGCACGTTGGGTCGCCAGTAAAGGTACAGCTTTACCGGCGTGTTGATTCGCCTGCCAATGTACACCTTTACTGACGCGTTGGGTCGCCGGTAAATGTGCACCTTTATCGGCGAGTTGATTCGCCGATAAAGGTATACATTTGCGGCCCGAAATGGATACATTTGCCGGCGATGTTTGGTTGCCGGTAAATTGAAAACTTTACCGGCAATAAATGTAGCCACCTTTCCCGGCGATATATGGCGCCGGGAAAAGGTAATTTATTACCGGCGAACAATTTTTTCGCCGGTAAAATGTTTTCCCGGCCAATGTACACCGACGACTTTTACCGGCGAATGGTATCGCCGGGATGACTTTTACCGGCGAAAATTGTGTCTTACCGGCGAGTAAGGTTCGCCGATAAAAGAGACACTTCTTTTAGTGTGCCTTGTCGTTCCGCCTGCATCACTTCCAGAGATTGAGTTGGTAGTCGAAGGGGAAGATATAGATAGTTGGAGTTACCGGAGCCAGTGACGATATATTTCTTAAGGACTTGACTTCAGTGAGGATAAAGAAACAGCTACAGTACAACTAAAAAAGACGGGGGGAGGGTAAGCATCAAGTTTTCCTACAGATGCAGCTGTAGAAAAATAAGGTTTGTCGCCAGCACTGCTTGGTATCTGCAATGAACGTGTTAAACATCTCCATTCATCTCCTTGAGGTCTTCCTCATGTTCTCTATCTAAGATTCGCTTTTAGAATTGTGAAATTTTCAAATGATCCTGGATTAACTGCTAAATGTAGGGAGATTTTTAACATCATTGGTATGTGAATACTTTGATTGGGCACAATTGAAACATAGTTCGAAAGTTTATCAGCCAAAATGTAATTTGGTAGTGGACTACACATAAATGAAGGTTATGTACTGGTTATTTTTATATTAACCATGTTAATACAGAAAGGAACATTTATAGTGGACTATACCTCATGCATGTTTGTTTTCCGATGTTGTGCAACAAACTCTGGAACATTCATGTTCCCTTCTTTATTTTTTAGGTTGTTTTGAGAAATACATCTCCTTTTGACTTTTATTTTTTAAATTGGCATGATCTTATAACATATTGTAGTCTTCCTAGGTAGTAGCATTAGTTTCCCTTTGATGAATGACAATACTTATGTATTTTAACATAATTTGTCACTTGGCAGAATTTGACCAAAGCGAGAAGTAGGGCCGACAATGGTGCGATGAAAAAACCAAAACCATGGGTATAACCGTTATTTTTTAAAATGGTTAACCGTACCATTATTGGGCGGTGCAGTTATGGTGATGAATTTTCTACCTGTAATGGTTATGGTATTTTAGTCATACCCATGGTTATTATATAAATAAAGTAATAATTTAATATTAATATATACTAATAACATAAGTAGGATTTTCACTTTTAGATTTCACAAATCTATAATTCCAAGGCGAACTGTAATTGAATTATTTAAATGTTAAATGGTATTAGTGTTAATTTTGAGTGGTGCTAATGTTGAATATTTTTGTTATTTGTGACATAACTTTATGTATTTATTAAGATAATATTTATAATATTCTATTACATTTCACGTGTGGTAATAAATATGAGTATACAGTTAAAACTGTGGTTAATAACTACGGTTAAAACTGTAGTTAATAACCACAGTTATGGATATGGTTGTAGTTATAGTATTGAAAATTATATCTGTAATGGTTATGGTTATGATTATGGTATACAATTAAAAATATGGCATGATTATGATATTTGACATATCCGTACCATACCTTAATCATTGTCAGTTCTAGCGATAAGCAGTGGGAAGAGAATGCCCACATCAGAGGAATCATTGTCTAAAATGGATTCTCGAAATGTTAGGAGACCATCTTTATCGTCTCTTGAAAAAGGGTATCCTCCACTGGGAAGGTACAATCCCTCTAGTAGTTTGTTGATGATATGTTGTAATATTTGTTTGCTTTAGTTATGTATTTGGGAGATATATTGGCAAAAAAATAGAACTACAACAATTGACGATTGTACTACAATATAAACATTTGCATCGACCTATGTGTTGGATTTAGGATAATGGGTCGCCCATAAGTGGGAGCCCATTCAGGTAAGCCTAATATATGATACTCGCCATAAACCTTATCCTTTCATATATCTGTATATAAGGGGTGCTCTCCATCAGATGAGGTTGATAATGAAACAGATAGATAACCACTCACAGTTTAGATAGATGTCAGCAGCTGTGGAAACTTAGGTCACTGCCCATTAACCCGTGACATGTCCTCCCGTCCAGCATACCGTAATCCCAACCTCAAGCAGATATGTTTCCGCTAAGGCAATCACTTCAGATGTAACTTAATTATATGTCATTATGTTGTGCCCTAAATTGCATGTGTATTACATAATCCAACATTGATATCATAGTCGTGTTAGGTTTGTTTCCGAATTATCGAATTTTAGGAAAATCCCCACCGCGACGAGCCCCAACCGAAAAATCAGTCACTCCAAGGCTGACACTCAGGGGATGCTGGGGCCTCCATGGCCGCAACTCAGCACCTGGTGGCCACAGCCACTGTGGATGCCGCAACACTGAGGTTGGTCGCAGCCTCAACCCCTACTAACCGCATCCTTCGTGACTGCGGCTCGGCCCCAGCTGGCCGCAGCCTTCGTGGCTGTGGCTCAGCCCCAACTGGTCGATTATATGTGATGATTGTACTACTATATATAAATTTTCATTGTCCTATGAAATAAAAGTGTTTTATTTGCAATAAATTTGACGGTAGCAAAATAAGGTTTGCTTTGAAAAAGAGTATTTTAGCATTAAAGACAACCTGATGTGAATTAAGTGTAATCGGTGTCAATCAACGTTAGTCGTTGATAAACGTTTATTGCAGGTGATGCAATACACACTTAAATGGTATCGCTGATATGTTGACACTGATGTATCTAATTTACCAACATGATATTTTGAAATAGTAGAATATGTGTAACAACTAAAACAGGTTGACGGTAATTATGCATGAACACCATTGACAATATGTTGATGCTAAAGCTAAAGGCAACTGTTCATTCCAGCAATGGCATACCTTTAGTCGCAACATATTGTCGTTGCGGAAACCTTTAGGCACGAGCCTATTGACACGAAGATTTCGTTGATGCAAGGAATTATCAGCGACAAAAGTCCTCCTAGCAACGACCATTGACCGTCGTTGTAGAGCAACTTTCTTGTAGTAAGCACTTCGTAGCTGGATATAAACAATTTTTAACTTAGAGAATTTTAATCACACCAAACTCCGAATAAAATTACACTATGTTAAAAGTTCGAAATATAATAATTGCTTCCATCTTTCAATAGCTTCGTGCATGTCAAATTTAACTTAGCTGTCGATAAGGGAGTCTTGGTATGAGAACTAGTTTTAACAACTCTATTACTGTTTCTAACAGCTCTATTACTGTTCTAACAACTCTAATACAGTTTCCTTTCCTACACTCCCCCTCAACCTGGGTCACACACATTTAGCTTGCACCATACTTCTTCAAACGATGTTGCATTGATTGCTTTCGTCAATACATCTTCAAGTTGATCTTCTGACCGTATGTATGGGAGTGTCACCACACCTTCTTCTAATTATTGTTTGATGAAATTCATATCCACCTCAACATGTTTAGTTATATCATGTTGGACTGGGTTCTCGGATATACTGATAGCAGCATTGTTATCACATCGTAAATTACACGCCCCTTTTACTGGAAATCCAACTTCATTCAATAGTTTTTGTATCCATAGTATCTGAGTCAGACCTCGAGTTATTCCTCTAAACTCAGATTCTGCATTGGAAAGGGTGACTACCTTTTGCTTTTGGCTCTTACATGTTACTACACAAGGGTGAAATATCCATAAATTGATCTCCTATCCACTTTGCTTCCTGCCCAATCTACATATGTATATGCTTCGACCTCAAGGTGTCCATTATTTTGAAATATGATCCCTCTTCCCGATGTATCTTTTAGATACCTTATAACTCTCATAGCGGCCTCCATATGTTCCTCCTGGGGTTGACACATGAACTGGATAAGAACTCCCACTGAGTATGCCACATCAGGACGAGTATGTGATAGATAGATTAACTTCCCTACTAGGTGTTGATATCGCCCTTGGTTAGCTGGTTCCGCTCCTTCGGTGATCTTCAACCTGTGGTTTACTACAATTGGGGTTTCGGCTGGTTTGCAGTCCGTCATTCCTTTTTCTACCAGCAGATCCAGAATATACTTTTTTTGAGAGAGAAAAATACCACTTTTTGATCAAAGTACTTCAATGCCCAGAACGTACTTGAGATTGCCCAAGTCTTTCATTTCAAACTCTTTGACCAAGTTTTCTCTCAACTTCTTCATTTCTTCTGAATCGTCACCTGTGATAATCATATCATCAACGTAAATGATCAAACATGTTATCTTTTCATCTTTCCTTTTTAGGAACAGTGTGTGTTCTGCATTACTCTGCTTTTAGCCGTACTTCTTCATAGTTGTAGTAAATCGTCCAAACCAGGTTCTAGGAGACTGTTTTAATCTATATAGTGCCTTTTTCAATCGACACACTTCTCCTTCTTTAAATTTCCTTGGTATGTCTGGTGGAGTTTCCATGTACACTTCTTCATCAAGATCTCCATGGAGGAAGACTTTCTTCACATCAAATTGGTGCAACGGTCAGACCCTATTTGCTGCTATAGAGAGCAGTATCCTGATAGTATCGATCTTTGCTACTGGGGAAAACGTCTCTGAGTAGTCAACTCCATAGGTCTGAGTATACCCTTTGGCTACTAGTCTCACCTTATATCTCTCGATCGACCAATCCGCCTTGTGCTTTATCGTGAATACCCACCTGCATCCAACTGACTTCTTCCGAGGTGGAAGTATACATTTCTCCCATGTTTTATGCTTCTCTAGTTCTTCCATTTCTACACTCCTTGCTTGATGCCATTCTTCCTTGGTTTGGGCCCTATGAACGTTTCTTGGTAGATTGACTGAATAAATTGCAGTGGAGAAGACATGTGCTTCTTGTGACATATTTCCTTTTGCCAGATTCGTAACTGGGTATTTTGATTTCTTCGGCACATATTCAGGTTCAAAACGACTTGGTGGTACTCCTCGGGTGGATCTAGGTGGTAGTACATATTTGACTGCTCATTGGCCTCCTTCTGCTCCCTTTCTCCTATACCATTCTCATCAGAGTACCCAGCGGAATCATCGTTATCTGAGATTTGGGTGCTTACCTCAAGAATATTAGTCGGGATAGATGTACCACCAGCGTCTGCCTGGAGAGATTGTATTATGTCTGAAAATGGCTTTGTGGTTCCATTTTCTGGATCTGTTAGAATCGTGTCAGACCACCCTGGACTTGACACCCAACTTAGTGGGTCTATTTGATTTTTCCCCTGACTGCTAGGTTGGGTGGTATAAAAGAACTCTGTTTCGAAAAAAAAAACATTTCATTGTTGTATAGATACGATGTGTAGGAGGATGATAACACCGATAGCCTTTCTGATGGACCTCGTATCCGAAAAAGACGCATTTTACTGCACATGAGTTTAATTTAGAACGTTCCTGTTTAGGGACATGAACATAGATGGGACATCCAAAGATACGAGGTTGAAGTGTTAACACTAATGGAACACTCACATGATGTGAGAGTTCTTGAAGAGGATTTTTAAGACTTATGACTTTAGTTGGAAGTCGATTGAGTAGGTATACTGAAGTTGCTACAACTTCGGGCCCAAAAAAGGTAGGAACTCGAAACTCGATCATAATGGAATGGGTCATTCCAAGTTGGAAATCATATATGAATTACACGAAATATTTAAAGTCAGTATTATTCATGCAAGACTCAGAAGTTGGAGCACGCCCGCACACATCAAAAGGATCTAAAGAAAAAACTAACTCTGCTATAATTTTCGAGGGCTGATATGACTTTCTATGACTTTTGGATAACACACACTTCTTACACGAAAATTTATGCGATAACTCAAATAATGAAGAAAATAGCATATGGAGATACCCTGGCGACAAATGTCCCAACCGTCGATTCCACAACCATTGTTGTCTATTGACAGTTCCATGCTGAGCCACATCGTCGACATAGTACAATCCTCCACGTTCAGTGCCACACCCAATCATCTTTCCTGACTGAATATCCTCTAATAGACAGAAATATGAATATATTACCACCATGTAGTTTAATTCCTTAGTCACATGACTTATAGACATCAACTTGCATGACAATTTTGGTACATAGAGACAATTTTTTAGTTTGAGTGTTGGCGAGATTTCTATGGACCCCACTCCACAAACCGTTGATAGTTCCCCATTGGCGCTTTGAATAGACGCTGGAGTAAGACTTGACCATTCACCCAAGTCATTTTTATTGAGCGTCATTGTGTCTGTAGCACCTAAATCCAAAAGCCACTGCGCATTCTTTTCTTCCGGTTCATTGGCTATGTATACCTCAGACTCATTTGCTCGGTTTTCATAGTTGTTGGGCCGACTTGAATACCTGGCAAAACTAGGAGGACCACTTTTGCAAATATCAGGTTTTTAACCAAAAAGCCTATACCTAATCGGGGAAAGGAAAGTGCAGCGGCATCACTTCCAGCAACCTCTTCTCTCATTGGTTCCTCTCTTCCTCGGACAAAGACTTCGTCTTGTGCTCGGTTCCGGCCACCTCTGGCTTGTGCTCGGGGCTTCTCCTATGGTCCTGACCTCTGGTATGGCTCTCGGTCCCATCCTTTGATTTGGTTCTCTTTGAACAGAGCTCCTAAGCCGATGTTCTGAGTGCTTTCAGTTTCGTCCACTGTTGGTGCTTGGAGCTCCTCCCTCGGTCCTGACTTTCGATTTGGCTTCCATCCGTCGGGATATCCGATAAGTTGGTAGAACTCCTCTCTTGTATGTCAGGATTTGCCGCAGTGGGTACACTTTAGTCGATTTCTGTCGCCGCCGCGCGAGGATGAAGTTGGCCACCTTCCGGCGTCTGAGCGAGGCTTGGTGGCATAGGATGTCCCATCTTCGTCTGTGGGGTTCTTGGAGGTGTCGACAGCCACACCGACGACTTGCTTGGTGGCTTCGCATACAATCCTGCCCCGATTCCTGAGGCAATCGTCGATGATGGCCCACCGGACTGATGCTCCGATCCCATTACGAGTCTTCGGTCCTGTTTCGTGTGAATCACGACGTAGGCTTATTCTGGCGTGGGCTTTCGATCTCCTTTGAGTAAGTCTCTTTTCTCAGCATCAAACTCGTCCCCTATACCGTC
This sequence comes from Chamaenerion angustifolium, assembly GCA_946814005.1. NCBI lineage: Eukaryota > Viridiplantae > Streptophyta > Magnoliopsida > Myrtales > Onagraceae > Chamaenerion > Chamaenerion angustifolium. The sequence goes on from OX328268.1 coordinate 32,208,645, forward strand.
GAGAAACTGGTATAGTTTTGACTCTGACCGAATTTGGTTGTAGGTTTCGATATGGAAAAAGTATGAAAAAAAATGTAATATATTTGCCAAAATTGGTAACTGGTGTAACTTGTTTTTAGTCGCAGATTTTTTATGTATTATGTTTAATTTTATTTATTTTTTAAGAAACGTTTGTTTTTCCGTCAATTTATCTGTTTAAATTGGACACGTTTTTTTTATAACGTACAAAAACAATAATTAAAAATACTGAAACTACCCTCGTCATATTTTACCGACTCTTTCAGTCGCGACCCTCTCCACTTTCAGTCACGACCCTCTCCACTGCTTTCCTAGATCGGTCCACCACCACCAAAATGATTTCTTCTCTGTACCACCTATTGGCCTTCCATGGAAGAACCCGAGCATCAGGAAATGTAACCACAACTCCAGATTTACCTAAACTAATGATGGGGTCCCATCTAGGAAGAACCACCCACCTAGACCAAGCTTTCCGCCTCCACCACACCAAACTCACCCTTCACCATCCGCTTTGATGGAGCCTCCACCACGTCTCCCTCTCCCTCTCCCTCTTCTTCTCTGAAAACGTGAAGAACCACCAAGGAGATTGCTTCAGATACCTCCCTGACCTTCATCCTCACCACGAAACCTTAACCCCCTCACTCTCATCGTCCACTGTTTTCTCACCACCACTAGTGTCTCCTAGCAGTTCTTCCATCCCTACCGCATTGGCCTTCTGTGTTACCGCAGTTGATAGTGCCAGCTCCAGAGTTGTCGTCCTCTGCTCAGATGGATTTCGATGCTCCCAACTCTGCCGATAGTACATGAAATACAAGCAATCTCCAGGGAGGGTATAATTGAACATGTCCAACCCTTTCTCACCTTTCCGTCGAGTAAATTCCTTCGGGAAGATGACAGGGGTCGAACACTTCGGGAAGAACACGAGATGAACACTTCGAACAAGCGTGAAGGGAAGACTGCATATAATAGTTGTGAAGAAGTTAGAGGCATTTCAGGGATTTCACACCAAAAGGAGTTCACGTGCAAGACATGTGCGGTGTTAACAGAATTTTTTAATTAACGGACTTCATCAAAAATCAACAAAACCAAACATATTGCATCAAAACAAACATTGTATCCCTTTTACCACTTTGATCAAATATATTAAATCTTTTTCATACTTTTCCCTTTCGATATCTTCGTTGCACTTCATTGGATTTGGTTGACGTGTTTCAATCTCTCTCCAAATTCGTTGTAGATTGGAGAAAAATTGCTCCACGCTGTTTGATCCTCGCTTCATGTTATTCGCCTTTACTGTGAGATCAAATATTTGAAATTCATCTCGTTTCTTACTATATGTGTTGGAAAGTCCATTCCACATATCTTTTGCTGTTGGGTACTCACAATAGTTAGCGGCCAAATCTCGCTCTATGTATCCATCATCCATGAAAAAACAATTAAATTTGTTTGCTCCCATTGTGTGTGCTTCTCGGTTTCCTTTACAGATGCAGTCGGTATCCCAGTGATGTGGCTCAGATTTGCTCTGTCTCTGATCGTCATTCTCATTAGACGAGCCCAAATGGAATAGTTACTTTGTCCCAATTTTTCACTGTGAGCTATTGGCTGCTGTGGTTGGTTTTGAAACATGGATGCGAGTTGAGCCGACAACGTATTTGTTGAGGCAGGTTCCTGGCTAGAGTGAACGCTTTTTTCTAACATCCTTCACGTAAGTGATTGGCAGATGATGAGGTTAATTCGTATTCGATCCTAATTGATAGAAAGATTTAGCTCAAAACTCAACTATGATGCCATAATAGAATGTATATTGGATTGAATATTCAGTTGGATTGAATTAGAGTACCTACAATCTAATTTATATACTTCTAAATAACAACTATAATACTAGTTTTAACCGCTCTATTAGTGTTCTAAGAGCTCTATTATAGTTTACTTTTCTACATCAGTGTCTTAGAATCTGAAGAAAGATAGTTCGCCAATAGGAGTGAGGCAATCTCACCTTATCCACACTCCAGCCACACCCTTAAAGTCCATTCATCATCCTCTCCTTCCACATCATCATCATCCACTAATCTTATAACCCAAGTAAACAAAACAAAAACGAACATTCACTCCCCCTCTAACTATTCTACCATCGTTAGAGCAGAAAGGTTGTGAGGTATTCTCTAAGTCCAACCATGGCTACTCTTAACTCAAGCGTCCTGGCCTGCAAATACTCCATTGCCGGATCAGGGTCGGCTGAACTTACCTCTAAGATCAGCTCCGAGGTGTCTCCAGCGGGATCAAGCGTGAAGATGCCGGTGATCAGGGCCCAAGTTGGTAACAATAAGGAATCTGGGTCTGAAGGACGGAGAGCCGCCATTGGGTACTTCGCTGCTACCATTTTAGCTGTTGCCGCTTCTGCTTCCTCCGCTAACGCGGGTGTCATCGATGACTACCTCGAGAAGAGCAAGGCCAACAAGGTTGATAATTTGTTTAATTCGATTGTGTCAAAACAGCTAGTAGCTCGGTTAATGACTGTCGTTAATTTAATGTTGTTGTTGGGGATGGACGTGTGTAGGAATTGAACGACAAGAAGAGGTTGGCCACAAGCGGGGCGAACTTCGCTAGGGCTTACACTGTTCAGTTCGGAACCTGCAAGTTCCCTGAGAATTTCACTGGATGCCAGGATCTAGCCAAGCAAAAGGTTTGAACTTCATTTTTCGTCTAAGTAATGTGTAGCTGTACAAACTCATGCATATTATTAGGGTTAGGGTTTGATAATCTTCTTCTTGATTATTGATGCAGAAAGTGCCATTTTTATCTGATGATTTGGCGGTGGAGTGTGAGGGGAAGGACAAGTACAAGTGCGGCTCCAATGTTTTCTGGAAATGGTGATGATGAGATTAAAACACATCTGTATGAAATCCTCCATTGTTTTTTTTTTTCCATTGTTGATAACTTGCTTCTACTGAGACATTTGGTTTAGGATTCTTAAAAAATCCTTGCTTGTGTTTTCATTGTTTAACATTGTTCTGGCGATCTCACAATCCAGTTTATTAGACAAGGTAACAACTAAAAATACATTATAGAGTTTTTTGCGGTCCACTTAATTCTATAGGTGATTGTTTAAAATAAAATAAAAAATCCAATATTTAGTTAATGGATTGACATACATACGAGAGTAAAATAAAATTAAGTGAAATGATATATGTTATTTATTTTGTATTTTTTGGAAAAATATATGTTATTTACTTAAAGTAATATGTCTAATATCTAAACAAATTATATTATAAAAAAATAATTTTAATTAAAAATCTAATTTTTAAATACGTTAGAATCAATTAAATTATTAAAAACATAATTAAATTGAAAAACATATTTTATTCAAAATTTTAGAATATATAAAATAAAATAATAATTAAATTAGTCACGAGAATATATTTAATAAGTTTAAGTATTTCGTAATTAATTAAAATAGTTGAGTATAATTTTGTTATTTTAGTCTTATTTCTTATTCAGAATTGACAAGTTCTAAAATACACTTCGTTCAAAAATCAAAGAATTTTATTTTAATACTTTCCAAAATTTCAAGTCCCTATTTCACATTATTTTTTTAAGTATACATGTCAGATTTGTTTTTTAAAAAAAAACATATATTTAAAAATTTGGGCATACGCGCTACGAGAGGTAACGCGTAATTTTATATTGCCAAAAGCGCTACCCCATGTAGCTAGCATCAAATTCCATTTTGGAATTGGGAAGATTCAAAGAGTGTTTTTTTTAATAATTTCGACAACTTGATGTTTAATTAAAAATTAAATTATTAACCTATTAAAACAATTAACAAAATTATAGTTAGTAAATATTTTAATTGTGATTCAAATGAAACAAAATATATTAAATTTGGAATTACGGATTGATTGTACGCTCTCCCGTAAGTTAAGATATGAAAATTTAACTAAAAACAATAGAACTCAGGCTCTATAAGTCGAAACTCAACACAATTATTTTTTAACTGTGTTGAGTTTGGACTTACCGGGTCTAAGCTATATTTTTTAGTTAAATTTTCATATTTTAACTTAGGAAAGATCATACAGTCAATCCGTAAATCCAAATTTAATACTTTTTGCATAATTTGAATCGCAATTAAAATATCAACTTACTATAATTTTGTTAATTGTTTTTAATAGATACATAATTTAATTTTTAATTAAATATTGAGTCGTCGAAATTATATATAAAAAAAAACATATTGAATGTGCTCAATTCTATTTTGGAATTGAGCGCTACTTGGGTATTGTTTTTGGAAGAAAACAAAAAATATGTGCTACCGGGGTAGCGCATATGTCTAGATTTTTAAATAGTTTATTTTGAATATATACTTTTTTTAAAAAAAATCTAACATGTATAATTTTCAAAAAAAATCCAGTATTTTGTAAATTTTAAGTAGTCAAACAACTTATTATGGTTCTCTATTCCGTCCACCTAACTATTTATTTTTTCTAAATTTTGGTATTATATATATTCTAAAAGTAAACGTCACTCAATCACCTCTTACCACCTAATCAGTTTTCTTCTTAAATTAATATATTCAATAGTTACTTATCTTTGCTCATGAGAATAATTGGTTACTACTTATGCACAATAATTATACATGTTTGGTCGGTCATGTAATTATTTGGTCATTTTTATTACCCACCGTTTATTTTATATGATAAATGACTATTATAGCAGATAAAATGACCAAATTACACCTATTTAATTAAACAACCAAAGATACTTCTTCAGTAAGTTTAGTTCACATATATGTCATTCTCAAGTCTTCAAGGAGTTTACGATTCAAGTCTTCGAGTCTTGGATTCTTCATTATGATCACGATTCTTCAACAAGTGAGTTTATTCTCTTCGAACCTCTCATGATCGTCGCCCTGCTACCTCCCAAAATCAACATAGAAAATTGAATTTTTGGATTAAAATCAACCAAAAAACTGAAATTTGGGTTCAAATCAACTCCCAAAAAATGAAATTATGGGTTCAATTCAACCCAGAAATCGATTTTATGGGTTGATTCAGTTGTCTACGTGAGAGAAATGGTGAAGTTCTTCACAACCTCTAACCCCAAGAGAGAATTCATCACAGCCTGATCCATTTCCTTCTCATGTAAGGCGGTTGAATCACTCGGAACTCGATGCGACTCAACAACCAACTTCAGATCCGTGTCACCGGTCTAGAAATCAAGCTAAAAAAATTCCAAGATTGGATGAGTGTAATTGCAATGCCCTTATGAGAGAACTCGCAAAAATGGTTGAGTGGATCTCCTAGGGTTCATTTGAGAAAGATGGAAAATAACAGATAAAATAAAATAAAGATTGTATAGGAGTAGAGTTGTCACGTTTATAATTTTCTTCCTTACGAAGGTCTGCCGTTAGCATTAGTGGCCAAAAGAAAATAGATTGCCATTAAGAGAATGTCGCAAAATATATGGTGTAATAGTCATTTAATAAATCAAAAATATGTTAATAAATTTGACTTACGGAAAATATTAATATTTGATAGATGGAGTAACTAAATAGTCTTATGCTGAAATATAAGTGATCATTTAATCATGCGTAAAAAATGAATAATCAAATAGTCATATTCATCTACAATATATAACCATGTTAAGTATTAACAGATCTTTTTGGAGTTTTTATTTACAAATATACCTCAAAATAAAAGTACATAACAAAATATTCTCAGTTTAAAAAAAAAAATAACAAAGTATACCTACCTGCGAATATTTGTGGGTGGATATAAAAACATCACCCGTGAATGTCATTCGTGAATGTAGAATTTACACTCGTGAATGTCCCCGCGAATTGCATTTTTTGACCAAAAACAAACTTATGTATCTCTCTCCAACTTTCTTAACTCTCTCTAATTGCAGGCTCACTCCAATCAATACTTTTCGATGCAGACTCAATTTTGTCACAATTATGTCTTATATACTCACTCGCGAATCAAATTCGCGGGTGGTAAAAAAACAATTTCTCATCCGTGAATCTCATTCGCGGGTAAGTATACTTTCGTATTTTTTAAAAGAGTAAAATATGAGTTTCCCCCCTAAAGTTTGAGCTGAATTTAAAATTATCCCTTAATGTTTGAAATTTGAAATTTTAGTCCCGATGTTTGTACAAGATTAAAGTTTCTCCCTTACCGTCATTTCTCTATTAATTTCAGACGGATTCGTTGACATGTGCAGATCACGTGGTATTTTCAAGGTGAGAATTGACGAAATTGCCCTTTATGGAATCCTCTTCGTCTTCCTCCTCCTTCAACCCCAACAACTCATCCACAGTGTCGTCTGCAACCCAGACAACGAATCTAGCCTCCTCGTATTCAAGAAGGGCATCACCACAGACCCCACTAGAATCCTAGCGTCCTGGAAGTCTGACACCGATTGTTGCACCTGGAACGACATCACTTGTTCAGACAACCGTGTAACCAGCGTCTTCCTCGTCGGGATAGACGGAAACTCCTCCCGCTACCTAGCAAGGAAGATCTCGCCATCATTGTTGAAGCTCCAGAAGTTGGACGGGTTCTACTTGCTGAATCTCAAGCAAATCTCTGGTCCATTCCCGGAGTTCGTTCTCTTGTTGCCAAAATTTAATTACATGTACCTCGAGAACAAGAAGCTCTCTGGTCCACTTCCCGCATCCGTAGGATTCTGAACTTGTTATCAGTGAAGTAGTTGTTCTCACTGAGTGTTGCTGGGAATCGATTCTTAGGGTCGATCCTGAGCTCCCTGTCGGGGCTGACGGAGCTAGGGAAACTCAAGCTTGGTAACAACTTCTTCAGCGGCAGCATCCCCGCCGGGATCCGAAACCTCAAAAACCTAACCTACCTAAGTTTCCACCAGTACCACCTATCCGGTCCCATACCAGACATATTTGGATCCCTGTTGAATCTCATAATCCTCGAACTATCCAACAACAACTTCACTAGTAACCTCTCGCCGAGCATGTGGCAACGCTGGCATCGAAGTTGAGGTTCCTCGAAGTAGGCTGCAATGCTCTCACTAGACCCATCCCTGACTTCCTCAGACAATTCATGACCTTCAACACCTTGTACATTTCCGAGAATAATTTCTCTGGTACGGTGCCCCAAAACCTTCGCCAACCTCATCAAGATCTTCAACCTTGACTTGTCGCACAACCGCCTTGCCGACCTATTCCCACATTTAAATTTAATGGGGATCGAATCCCTCGATTTGCCGTACAATAAGTTTCACATCGGTCAAGAATGGAGATGATGAAGAAGATTGGATGAAGAATGACAATTTGATCACTAAAATAGCATGTGTTACACACATGACTAAGTTTCCGTCAAGAATAAACGGCTAAGTGACGACAATGAATGATTTTTCAATCGAGCCAAACATTATTACTACAATTTAAAATTTCAAACATTAAGAGAAATCTTAAATTTGACTTAAACTTTAAGGGAGAAACTCATATTTTACTCTTTTTAAAAAAATGAGAATGTTTTCGGGGTTTTTTTCAAGGTATATTTGGTCAAGATTTCTTGTTCTCTTTTAGGCAGTGTTATCAGAACTGGACCGACCCTCGAATCAGCGAGGGGAGCCGGTTTCCGGTTTGTCCGATCTAAACCATATAGTCTCAAACACATACATAATTATCTCGAACTACATAGTCTCAAATACACAAAAATCATCCAAAAAAACTGAAAGTCAATTGGTTTAAAACGAAAAAAACGATTGGTCTATTAACAAAATCATAAAAAAATAACGAACCGATCGGTTTTTGTGAGGAAAAAAAACGGATTCATATCGATTCAAATACTATTACTATGCAATTCAGCTTTTTAAATGAACTAAACCGAATAGAAGTGATATCATGTGGCGCACTCTACCACTAAGCTAATAGTCCGTCGTACGGGCCTCCCACTGGGTCAACCTGTAAATCCAGCATGGGGCGTAGAAGGTTTTGATCCTTTTGCTTTAGCTGATGGAACAAAACTCATTTTCAAAGAGAATCTTCTACCGTCTCGAGGTTCTGATAACACTGCTCTTAGGTTTAGGACACCTAACCAGGGGTGGGAATAAAGGCCCGTCTATGGCTAGGGTTATTTTTCTCATTCGGGGTTGAGTGGCGGCTTTGCTCCCGGAGATTCTTCGGCGACTCTAATGGTCGTCGAACTCTTCTCCGGTCGATTGCGGAGCTGCCCTTTCTCCGTATGTTTTTCCTTTCATCATCGTTGCTTCTTTAACTTGGTTGTTCGTCTCTCTTTCCGATGTTCCTCAATCTATTTCATGATAATTGATGATCAATCGCAATAGAAGCAACAAATACAGATAATATATATATATAGATAGATAGATACACAGATACATAGATGCCGATTTTGAACTGTAGAGTTTCCCCGACTCTGAGATCTGAATAGGTAAGCAATGAGGCTGTGACGATTAGTTCATTATGGCAGACGAAGTATCAGAGAACTGTCCGTATCTTGGCATGGCGGCTCTGGGGACGTGTCGCAGCCATGGCGGGGTTCCACCTTCGCTTCCGTCTACTTTGCCTGAGATAAATCACATAATCTGAGCTTCTCTTTGTAAGCCACTGTATCTTGGTCTTTTCGTCGAATCTCAAGAAATCGATTCCCCTTTTAAACACTGATAGTGTTCGACTTGATTGAGTGTTTTGTGAGCTACCTTTCACGATTGGGACGCTCAATTAGACTTGTGTCTCTTTCAGAACTGCTGAAAATATTGTATTTTTCTATGCCTCTTTGATTGACTAACCGATGGCTTCAGGTGCCATTTGGATCGATGACTTGATCATACCGTTACAGTCGAGTCTTTCTTCTGTATAAAAAAGGGTATTTGATGAATATACTTGCGACTTTAATGTTTTAGATTTAAAAGTTGATTTAGAAATACTGTTTTCTCTAAAGCGAAAATTATGGCAATGCCCTCTCCTCTAGTTTGGCTGGTTAATTTTCTTCAGTGCTGCATCCCCTGTGATATCTCAAAAAGTTGTTTTTGAAACTCTGGTTTACTGAGACAAGAGGGTTATGCATACAAAACGTGGTGGTGTTGTTAAAGGTAATATGAAACTACAGCAATAGAGGTGGAAATGATCAGAGCTAGCTATGTACGGGTGGAGGTGGCTCTGCTCTTGGATGTTGATAGCTTATCTGGCGACTGTAATGGCTGTGGGACTCTTGCCTCATCGAATGTGAGGCTTCTGCCCTATCTTTATTTGCCTCTACTGTCCTCGCATGCTGGTCGTTCTTGTTGATTATCTATTTCTGGAGAAATTGGTCTTCTAATGTATATTGGTTAGTTAGTTGAAGATTGATAATTAGTTAGTTCGTTAATTCTTCATTTAATGTTCACGTTCATTTAATGTTCACGTGGCAGTGTAATGCAAGCAGCAAAAAAATAAAGAGTAAAACATAAGCAAAATATATAGATTTTTTTTATAAGTAACCATGTTAGTTTTTATATTTAAAAAAGTAAGTATACAATTTTTTTTTTTAGAAAAATAAGTATATGCGCACCCCGGGGTAGCGCCTATTGGACATAGGCGCAGCCCGGGGCCGCGTCAATTGGACATAGGCGCACCCCAGGTGAATAAGCGTACCCTGGGGTGCGCCTATTCATTGGCGCCACTTTGAAGTGGCGCCTATGGGCAGCTGTTCTCTTTTTTTTTTTTTTAAATCATTTTGTTCGAAAATGATGACTCGATGTTTAATTAAAAATAAAATTATGTATCTATTAAAAAAATTATAGTAAGTATATATTTTAATTGCGATTCAAATGATGCAAAAAATATTAAATTTGGATTTACGAATTGATTGTATGACATGCCGTAAGTTGAGATATGAAAATTGTACTTAAAAAATTATAACTCGGACCATGTAAGTCCATACTCAACACGGTTAACGTCATTTAGGTCGTAAATCAATTATTTACGTAGGATAATTTTTTTGATTAAAATTACAGTGATTTTGTAATCTAACATCGTTTACACCCAAATTTGACCGAAATAAGTAAATGCATTAGGTGAGAAATTTAATTATATACTTACTCAAAAAAAATCAAAAAAATTATGGTGCGTAGATAATTTAATTACGAATTAAATGACGCTAACTATGCGTTAATTTTTGACTTCTAGACTTCAAAGTGGCGCCCATGAATAGGCGCCTATTCATTTGGCGCACCCCTGGGGTGCGCCTATTCAATTGGCGCCCACTTCACCTGGGGTGCGCCTATTCATTTGGCGCCCACTTCACCTGGGGTGCGCCTATACCTATTTTTCTAAAAAAAAATTGTATACTTACTTTTTTAAATGAAAAAACTAACATGGTTATTATTAAAAAAAATCAAATATATATCATATAAGTTATGGATTTACAATTTAAGCGATATAATAATTATTTTAGTTTGGAAATTAATAATATTCTTTTATATAAAATATTTATTTACAGTTTATTAAACTTTATTTAATTAATGTAAATTTAATTATACAACATAAAAATTAATTGTATTTATAAAACAATGTTAAAACTTATGTTTTTTTTGGCCAAAAAAAAAAGTTTTTTTAATATTATACAATATAAGGATTGTTTATACTAATTCATAAAAATATTTGAAAATAATGAGTAAATAAAATAAATGTTAACAATTATAAATATGATGCTAATTAATGATTTTACAATCATTTTTATGACATCTATTATTTTCATATAGTTTTAAATAAATACAAACTATTTAAAAAAGTATATATTTTTTAGTTGGAGTAATTACTAATTATCACTTATATAAATTATTATTTTTAAGTATCAATATATATTGATTATAGTATAATATAACAATGATATTTTACAAAAACATGAATGAAACTATATTTACAATATTAATTTTTTGTTAAATTTAACATATACATCTACTTTTATTAAAATACTAGATTATGAATTTTATATAAAATTTAGTAAATAAAATAAAATTATAAAATGAGAAACAAGGAAAGATAAATAAAATTTTATAACTTATTATGACATATTGAAAGACTTTAAATTGTTACATTGCGTGTCACAAGTGAGTAAAAATTATATATTCGACATGAACCAGTTAGAAATTATAAATTTGATATTAAAAAAGAAAAAATATCTTAAAAAACTTAATTATCACAATTCTACGTAAGTTATCTAAATTAATACATACTAGATGTTTATTTTCATAATATTTATCATTTTCTTTATTTTGGGAATTAAATTGAACACAAAAACTCAAACCTCGGAAAATATGGGCGTCAGTTTTTCATCTGTCACGTACAAACTGTACTGCATGTTATTGTTCATCGATCATTGATGGAAACAATTTTGGAAACGAAAATACAGTTGAGGATGTGGCATACTTAATAAATGGCAAAATATCATAAATTTGAACCCAAAAGTAACATCTAAAAACATAAACATACGTGACCATTTAATAACGCTAAAAATGATAAATAACCGAAAGCTAACATTGTTCTTATAAGTTTGAATTTTACTCTCCTGTTGGAATTAGGGGTGAGCAAATTTTCCAAGAAATAATATCGCAAAATGATTAAGAATTTACTGCACAAGATAAATAAAAAGAACTTGGCAAGCCACATTACTCACCAGACAATAGCTAACCTTCAGTACATAGACTTGGATAGCGAGAGACTCGAAAGATTCAAATACATTGAAGAAGAATATCTACAGATCCAAAATATGTTTCTTGGTTAGGCATTTCGAAGAGCCGCCAAACGCTTCTCAAGGTCACCAATCCCCGAACTGCGAAATACAAGTACAATACTACACATAAGATAGAGCCTAACAAAAGCAAATACCAGCACTTCCATGAAGAAGAAAAAAAAGTGTAGGAACACACTATAACAGAGGTCTGTCACTTGAAAAAACAGGTTTTAATAATAGAGGCTTTTCGTTATTAAACTAATCATCACAGCATTTGATCCTAATACTAAGGTAACCACAATGCACATAATAATTTAATCCTTTAACCTCTATTGAAGAGAATGAGATGATGATGGGAGCAGCGATCGGTACCTGCCGACATCCTCGGTTTGCTTAGTTGGAATTCTTCCTCTTGGAGCTGCTGACAACTGTGATAAAACAAACAATAGACAGGCAGTATTGACGTTGCATAACCACCAGCTAGCACAAGTAAAAATACTAAGATATATATTAAAAATGAATCAAATCACTAACCTGTGAAGCAACATCGACACCAATCTCATCCAATACCTGCCAAGGAGTTTACAAAGAGCAATGGAATTAATGGGACTCAAGATTTTAAACAATAAGAAGAAGCCATTTTCAATAATCTTCTTGTAAGTAACCGTTTGGGGTATGTACCTGATTGGTAAGATCGTCGGTCTCCTCTTCAGCCTCATCATCATCCAATGCATCATCTATGGCTTCTGACATCATCTCGGTCTGTAGATGAGATGCTAAAATTATTAAACCCTGCACTTTAAAAAAATGCATATGTATAATCTCTAGTAGAAATGGTAGAATGGACCTACAGTCATGTCCAATTGTGCTGACTGCTTCTGAAACTCTCGAATAACTTTGGCTTGTTTTGCAGGAGCCATTTGCTGCAAATGATAGTTGGTTAATAGAAAAATGATACTGGAATAGAATTGCTGAGTATTTAATCTTCATATTACAAATTGACCACTCATGACGAAGCTTAGCACACGATTACAGGAACAATTTGATTCAAAAATATACGGTAAGCCTTAAAGTCGTAAGTTAAAAAGAAACAAAAAATACACCTTGTTCATAGCAGCCATTGCCTTGCTAGCACCTTTCATGCCAACTGCCACTGAAGATTGTGCATGCATTGCCTGATCAGAGGAAAGAAATATTTAGAAGAGCTTACTACATATCAAAGTAAATAAATAGAAAGAAAAAAAATGAGGAAAAGCAAATTATATGGTTCACCTGTGTATGAGTAGCAATGCCTCTCATTTGGGCTCGACTACTTTGTAAATTCCCTATTTGTTGTCTTAGCCTAACAAGTTGCCGGGCTAGGATTTTGGTGGCAGACTGTTATACACATGATAAAGAAGTTAATATATGCTACAAGTAACATTAATTTACATTTCGGTATTCTGCTGAGATTTAACCACCTAAATCTTCACCACAAAATCATATACGAAATTAATGTACCTCGTTTCCTGTTTTTGCAGTCCTCTTGATCTCAAGAATAAGCTTCTTTTCCTGGCAGCAAATAACACAAAATTAACAAATGTATATACAGAGAGTATATGATATAGATAAGGAGATTAGGGGAATAGCTTAATTCAAGAGTCGATATATACTTCTTGTTGCAGCACACCAATTTCCTTCTCTACGCCTGGAAGTGAGAGAAAATGAGAAAACCAAAGAAGCAATAACAAAGTAATAGGTTCAATTGAAAACTCTAGCACTCAAAACCAGCTACTGCCTTTTGCTTCGCTTCAACGTCAAATTATTGTGTGTGTTTTGGTTTCCCGTGGGGTATCCTAGAGGGAAACTCATCTGGAGGGCAGCACCCTTAGCATGCTAACGTCAAGTTATTATCGATTTTTTAATTAAATTCCTCAAAGTAGCTGTAAGAGGATGAAACGGAAATGTAGATTAAAGCCATTAACGAAACCATACTATGATGGATGTTCCTAACAAATTCAAATCTACATGTATGTACTCGTATGCATACTTTTAAAGACAAAAAATGGGAACCATAAGTACAAATTCCAACTCTGATAGAAAACAGTGATGCCTTAACTGTGCAATTCCTAGGAATCGAACTAGAAGATTATCACGATAGAGACCCATCACCATTTAAACATATACAAATAGATTTAAGAGAACAACAGCAGATGTTCAACTTGGATTTTAAAAAAATGTTGGATCAGTTAGATGTTTCACCATAGATTGGACATACTTAACATATAAAACCTATTAAAACATTACCGAAAGTGAGTAATGACTATTGCAAATCTATAATCACATTTCGACACAATGCCAAGAGTGATCAACAAGACGTGGCAACTGCTGAAAAGCTTCGATAAGAAACTGGCTATTTGAAATCGAAAATCACATTTCAAGACTTGATAACAAAGAGTGATCAACAATATGTGGCATCTACTCTAAAATTTGACAAGAAACTAAAGCTCAAGTATAAGCCTCAAACTCTTTCATAGTCTCTTCACCAGTTTGTTAATGAATAGATCAAACTCCACAAATAATGAACACAGTGAAAGTTCAGTGTGTTTTGTAATTAACCCTACACATATATGAGCAAAAGAAATCAATCAATTAAGTAAAAAAGTACCTCTAGTGGCTTGGTTCATCTCTCTCTTACTCTCTCTCAGAGCCTCTGCAATCAGAAGGAAAGGTCTTTAGCAGTTGATTAGTAAAGGTAAAGGTCAAACCGCATACCAAAGGATCATGCCGCAACCAAATGTATCAAAACGGTTTAAAATTGGCACAAGTTAAGAGGGTCCGAAGGAGAACCTTTGGGGTCGGGTTTCTTAAAAATGTTCTTCATGTTCAATGTGAAAATTCGCAGGCGACCAGTCAGATGAAGAAAGCAATAGCAGTGGTTGCGGCAACGCCTCCGCAGGAAGGCGAAGGAGATGTCTGTCTGTCTCTGAAACGACCTTCAGAAGCTGACCGATGTGTTGTCTCGCCGGTTTCAATTTGGAAATGGAACTTTTCATCATCAGAACTGTGAGATCTGAGATAAACATATTATTCCCTTGATTCGGCCCAAAAAAGAAAAAGGCCTTGACTTGATGCTTGACTTCACAAATTTTTTATTTTCTTTTTCTTTGTTGTTGGAATTGAAATTAAAAATTAGAATCTTATCAGAACCAACTTTGTGACCGGAACTATATATTTAATTTTTTAGTATTTTTTATATCATTAAATTATTTTTCGAGGTTAACATTATACGTCAGTTGGCTAAGTATTTATCCTACGGTAACGTCAGTTCGTAAGTCAAATTTAATGTCCTTAATTTAATTTATATCGAAAATTAATTATTTATATACTGTATTTTTATTAAGTAAGTATACAATTAAATTTTTCACTTAATTTATTTTGTCATTCCAACAAATTATAAGACAAATGATGTTAAATTATATACCTAACTAAAATAAATAAAAAATAAGTGGGTAGATAATTGAGACGATGTTGAATTTCGAATTAAAAAGTATGAGTTGAGTTTTTTAAAATCAAAATTTTAGATCTCAATTTAGGATATACTGAATGGTTGATTTATAAGCCTAAATTCAACGCCGTTTACGTCCTTTGGATAAGAATACAAATATCTATTCTAACCAAAATTTAATTTTTAACAAAAAAACATTCGTTGAGAAAAAGCTATTCTAAACAACACTCCACCAAGAGTAGCGGTTGTATCGTTTTTGGCACAACTCGATAACCTGATGAGCGAAATGTGTATTTTTACTACAAATTGCTCTTTTTTGTGTGCGCATATACTTAATTTTCTAAAATAAATACCCCTGTTTTTTTAAAAATATTTTTCAGATATACTTAGTTTTCAAAAATAATTCTAGAAGATTAGATAAGTAAAGAAGTACTAGTGTACAGTACTACTAAGTACAATGTTATGTAGTATGTACAAGACTCCAAGTACAACCATCGGAGATGTGGGTTTAGTGGGTATACACTTGCAGTAGTTTAAGGTGGTATTTTACCAAACTTAATAGTTTAAGGAGCATGTTATAATTAATTAACCCAAGGTAAAAAACAAAACAAAAAAAAAAGGATAGAAAAAAAGGCGGGGAGACGTGAGAGGGAGAGATATTCACGCTGAAACGGAATAGTGGAGGGAGGACTCATTGTAGGAACTTACCATTTTACCGTCCTTTTCTCATCATCGTCATCGGAGGTCTTCGTGTTGAATCCATCTCCCTGGACAAATCTGCGAATTGCGTAAGCATAATTTGCTTTCTTATAAGTTTCTGAGTAGATTCTTGTTTCCAATTGCTTCGGAAGCTAGATTGCACATTACACATTACGTTAGTTCGTATATCAAATTCGATCTTTCATATTGGGCAGCTTATTTCAGTGTGATTCCTCATTGATCTAGATCAAGAGACGCTTGATTGGACTTGGACGATTACATATCTAGTCAGTGCTACAGGAAATGATGTTGCATGATCCGTGGTTATTGATTGTTGATCTTTCTCTTTTACCTTGTAGATTGACAGTTATTCTTAGATTTCAACTTGGTGTAACGTTATCGGATATCATAGACCTCGGATGAATGGTTAGCAGCTTTCAGGGTATTCTTTGGATTTGGATTTGAAAATGGATTCAGCCAGAAGTTGGCTTCAGAAATTTCAGCCCCGTGAGAAGTTAAGAACAGCGACACCAAACAAGGAAGGTGGTGATTCTGGCAGTCAGGATGGCTCTGTTCATTCAGGAGATGATGCACCCTCCAATGTCACAAAGCAGAAAGTTGCAGTTGCCAAGCAGTACATTGAGAATCACTATAAGGAACAAATGAAGAATTTACATGAGAGAAAAGAAAGGTATGAATTTGAGTATAACTGTTTTAATTTTCATTTTCCTGAGCGGAATTTGAAGTAGCCAATATCTGAATTAGGAATGCAACGACTTCCTTGGTCTAGGATGGTGGAGAATAAAATTTTGAGAATTTCTAGGATACTTGAGAATTGATTAGGAAGTAGAAATGATGATATAAAGCCATTTTTCCTACCTAGTACCTAGGATATCTGATTTGTGAAATGTTGTATATTTTTAATGTTAGATTGAATTAAAGATCAATAAAGCTCTCGGCGTTCTCTAGTTGCTCTCTAAATCCTCATCATTTTATTTTCAACATTCAAGAAACAGTGCTGTAAGTTAATGGTCTTAGGTTATTAATGCTCATCAATGTACCGAAAATACCTTTACTCCTTGTCTATTACTACCTCTGAGAGATTTTGCTGTACATACATGGCTCTTTGCTGTCTAAACATGGATCGAATTTATTTGGAAAGGACTGACACTAAACCTAAATTCTAACTACCTTTTCCATTGATCTTCTCAATTTGAACTACCTTTTTCTGTTGCCAAAGTTAGCTCTTGTTTTATTTGTTCCTCCTTTTGAAGCATATGGATAACATAAAAAAAAAAATGTTGCTTTTATCCGGAATACTTCGATGAGAAAAGGTAGTGATATGTCTAAGGAGCTTAGTTTTATGATTGTTGATTAGGTACTATGAGGTTAATTGGTGGCTCGATATATTACAATGACTATAATGTTTATCTGGCAAATGTCCCTTTCTCGTATATCTATTGGCTTGCGTTTTTTTTTTCAGATGGGACAGGATGAAATTCTGTTCTTGCTACACTTTAATAAATGAGTTGCAACAACAAGGTGTTACACCTTATAATGAAATGATAATCAGGATTTTACACATGAGATGAGGCCAACTCTGCCATAGGATATTATGTTCTAGATATTCCTACTCTTATAATAACGTCCCCAACCTTCGCAGACGAAATATTTTGGAAAAGAAATTGGCTGATGCTGATGTCTCTGAGGAAGATCAATACAATCTTCTCAAGTACTTAGAGAAGAAGGAGACAGAGTACATGCGCCTTAAAAGGCATAGGATGGGTGCTGATGATTTTGAGTTGTTGACGATGATAGGGAAAGGTGCATTTGGGGAGGTAATTATTGCTTCTCCATTTTACTCTTACTTCATTTAGCCTTTTCTTTTCCAGAGTTTCATTGTCTAGATCATGCTTGCAAATTGGATTTGGAAGTATAACTTTATTATTTCTCAGACTACAGTGTCCAACAGTGATGGAAAAATGCTCTTAATGAGATCCTTCTTTGTTCCTGAAGTGTTGTCACCTTTTATTTAGTGATCTTGGGGTCCTTATTAACGTCAAATAGTTTTCTTCTTAAAGTTTCATTATTTTATTATTATCCTTCCATTGATTGCTGTGAAGAGTATGTTTGTTAGCTTGTAATATTGACTTCTGCAGTGGAATCTAGTAAAAATCAGTTACCTTAAACTTATTATTTTTCATGATCCGTTTGAACTCATTCATACTGTTGCAAATAACTTTTAGTTTTTGCTTTAGGTCAGAATTTGCCGAGAAAAGACAACGAGTAATGTATATGCTATGAAAAAGCTCAAGAAGTCAGAAATGCTACGCAGAGGCCAGGTAGAAAACTTATGTAGCAAATGGTTGAGCCGTTGAGGTCCATATTTCATCTAGTTAAAGATTAGCATCCAGTTAATTCTTTTTCTTAGGTTGAGCATGTCAAAGCAGAGAGAAATCTACTTGCAGAGGTTGATAGCAACTACATTGTGAAGCTATACTGTTCTTTTCAAGACGATGAATTCCTTTATCTTATTATGGAATATTTACCTGGTGGAGATATGATGACTTTGCTGATGCGCAAGGACACCTTGACTGACGATGAAGCCAGATTTTATGTTGCAGAAACAGTTTTAGCTATCGAATCAATCCATAAGCACAACTACATTCATAGGTTTGTTCGTGGTAGAATTCTATCTTACAGAGTATTGAAATTTTTGAAAGTAGTCTTAACATGTTGAACAGAATTTTGTGGATGTAACTCTTTTTTTTCCCAACTTGCAGGGATATAAAACCTGACAATTTGTTGCTGGATAGATATGGTCACCTTAGACTCTCAGATTTTGGACTCTGCAAACCTTTAGATTGCAGTACTCTTGAAGAGAAGGATTTCTCAGTAGGAACCAACGCCAATGGGAATGCACTGAATGATGATCGTTCTCCAGCTTCCAAGCGTACCCAGCAAGAGCAATTACAACATTGGCAGAAGAACAGGCGAATGCTTGTGAGTTACTTCTGTTTTCCTTGGGAGCCTTTTCCTTAGATGTTGATCTAATACTAGCTTGTTTATTTATTTTTTTGGATGGCGTGCTCATTGAATAGTAATGTTTGCGAAGTTCAAGACGAATGTTTATAAAATAATTTCCTGTTTTCAAAAACAAAAAAGGGAGACTTGTGATGGTAAAGAACTAGAAAAAAATCACCATCTGAGGTTATTCAAGGCCTTAGACCACCAACACGCTTCAAGTGCTGCCAGAGTTGGTTGAAACAACTGGATAGTCACTGTAGGACAGAGCACCTCACTTCATCTTAATTTCCTCTAACCTTGTGATGCTGGCTGCTCACCTCACCTTGTGACTAGCTAAACTTGAGAACAAGCCTGTGGCCATGACACCAAAATCTTAGAATAGGATGGATGTGTGACTTTATGTGCTTGATGATGTCAAAATAGACGGATATCTACTGCTAAGTTGACGACTTACAGTGTCTCTCACACAGAACACCTGTCAGATCCTGAGATTTGGCAAGTTCAAGAATGGTAAGCATCCCACAAGAGGAACTTCTTCAGTTTGTCCTTTAATGCCCAGCTATGGTGGATGAGGATCGGGGGAGGTGAGAAATTCGGAGAGTTCCGTGGTGACGTGCTTTCTATGGGAATAGGGGTTTCGCATGTAGGTCAGATTGAGGTGAAAGTAGTGGCAGACAGAGAGGAGCTAAAAGAGACTCAGGTGGACTTATTTTTGGATGGGGATCATATTAGAATACTTAAGTTGAGCAAGATGAGATTGCATAATGGGAAATGAAAGGTCTAGACGAGAGCACGACGTAGATAGAGGAGTTATTGAGCGGTGAAGAGTTCAGTTGCGATGGTCATCAGATACGGAGCACTCCGGTTGAGTAGTGATGTGTGAATGTAGTTCTGGTGAAACTATTTAATAAACTTTTTCAAAGTGTGGCTGTTTACAATCATTTTTTTCTTAAAAGAATTGCCAAATACAAATTTAAGAAAACTTCTTATTACAGTCAAATCTGAATATAAGGGCAGGACCAAAAAGGTAAGTGAGCATCTTGTTATCATTTTTCATGGCGCAGGCTTATTCTACTGTTGGGACCCCAGACTATATTGCTCCCGAGGTTTTGTTGAAGAAAGGTTATGGGATGGAATGTGATTGGTAAGTTGATACATATTCTGGTGCATTTTTCTGCTAGTTAATTCCTGGGAACTTGGAGTTCATTTTTAATCATAGAGATTGTTTAGGTAAATGTGATGTACTTCAAATCATTTCTGGGTATTGTCATGTGCGTAATGTTACCTTTTGAGGATTTGGCATTAAGGTGATATTTGCAGTTCATGGTAAGTGAATTATATATCCATTGACCCAGAAGTAAGATGATACATACTCGATTCAAAAGTTCGGTTGTTAAGTTTTCTTTCTCTTAGACGCCCTAACACCTCTGTCTAACACCCACATTAACATGCCAACTTGTGTTGCTTGTACTAAGTTGTGTTGCTTCTCTAAGCCGTGTGACCTTTTGCACTGTCATAAGGTCGGCATGATCAAGTTTCCGTTACAGAGCTACAAACCCTGCTTCAGGCCCATGTGAAACACTGATAACCGTACAGGAAAAATTGGCCTATATAAGCTAAAAATTTAAGCTATTTACTTATTTACTATGTCTTGCTTTTCTTTTTCCAATGTGGGACAGTTTTTTCTCAGACATGCTATCAGGTGCCATTATAACTGTCAACAATAAGTACACATATCTCTGTAAATGTGGTTATCATTTCTCTATATGCAGCTAATATATTATGATGTTTATTGTAATAGGTGGTCACTTGGGGCTATTATGTATGAAATGCTCGTGGGATATCCACCCTTTTATTCTGATGATCCAATGTCAACATGTAGAAAGGTATTTACGTAGCCATTCATAGACACGTTATCAATATGGATTCTAAATATTGTTTAAAATCTTTTCTCCCCTTCTTGCAGATTGTAAACTGGAAAACCCATTTGAAGTTCCCCGAAGAAGCAAATCTTTCTAATGGAGCAATAGATTTAATTAGCAAACTTCTATGCAACGTGAATCAGAGATTGGGATCCAACGGCGCTGATGAAATAAAGGTGTTGTATGGTGTGTGCTACTCTAAATTTTAGAATCTGTTCGTATGAAGCTGCAAGTAAAGTGATTACGTGGTTGATTTTCCATTTAGGATCATCCCTGGTTCAGTGGTGTTAAATGGAATGAAATATATGAAATGGAAGCTGCATTCATTCCAGAGGTTAAGGATGAGTTGGATACCCAGAATTTCGAAAAATTTGAAGAGGTACACTTTTATTTTTTTTTGGTTCAGATTTTAATCACTTGACGGATTTCATTCCCGTTTTTTTTTAATATATATATGGTCCATGAACTTTTTTTAATATGTGCAGTCTGATAACAACGTACAGACTTCATCTAAATCAGGTCCTTGGAGAAAGGTCAGTTTGTAATCACTTGATGCAGCTTGCACAATGACAATGTCTCCTTGTACATCTGTGTTTCACCACGTACTTCAACTTTTCATGCATTATGTGGATTAGAATAGTTTAGAAGACGTTTAGAAATGAGGAATGTGTTTATTGCCATAGTTGTCTGTCTTTGGTTCTATGCAAATTAGTGGTGCTAGTTCTGGAACCCCAGAACAGAGAGACAGGCTAACCTTTGGGTAGCTAGTTTAATGCAAATCAATCCTCCAGTTTTAGAGAAAAAAAAATATTGTTTACTCCGTTTAAAGATGTTAGAAATGGTATTAAACCATAGGTTGTCATTGTATAACTAGCCCTAAATTCAGGATTACTAACAGTTTACCCAGTGTATTGACATAGGCTGACAATCAGCTCAACTTTATAAAGTTCCTTTATATTAGTAAAACAATCAACCTCAAGTATACTATTACAGGATGGATATGTGATAGTCTCTGATGAACAATTTGGCAGTGTGAAAATTTCCTATTGTCATAATCTTATCTGAATAGTTTTTAGTCAGCTTTTGTTTCTTTTCTTTTAGCCAGGCTCTTATTATTACAAATTCTTTTTTCTGGTTCCCTCAATGTTGCAGATGCTTTCTTCTAAGGACGTCAATTTTGTTGGGTACACGTATAAGAACTTTGAAATTGTCGGCGATTGTCAAGTTCCTGGAATGGGTCTGTCTCTCTCTCTCTCTCTCTCTCTCTCTCTCTCTCTCTCTCTCACACACACACACACACACATTTGTATGAAGGAAAAAAACTTTCTATAAACATCGTTATGTGGTCTTTTTGATGTTTTTATATTTCTTTAGCCGAGCTGAAGAAGAAAAATAACAGTAGTTCTAAGAGGCCTTCCATCAAGACGCTTTTTGGTAAGCGTTGGACAGTTTTACCTTTCTTTTATTTTTCTGCATATAATTTGTACTATCATTTCATCTGCATATCTAAGCACAATACTAATGAATTGCGCATGATACTTTTGCAGATGTTGAGGAGACTTCAGGTAATTTATTGCTGAAAACCGATCCACCTACTACCATTTGGTGAAGAATCTCTCTGATTTTTTTGCCCCCTTTAGACAGATTTTATTTAGATTTTGTGTTTGGTTTACAGATGAACAAGGCAAGGAGACGTGAATCGGAAACCCGAGTCTTCTTTTACTCTTGATTTTGGCAAAAAGATGTTCAGAACACAGACCAAATTGCTTGCTTGCAACAGCTTCTTATTGATGTACAGAAGGGAAGCAATTCAGGGATATTTTGGACAAGACTTCACTCACTTTTGATTGATTCATTAATTAATGCATATACATATACATATACATGTACAAATACATATACATATACATATACATGTACATAAATGACAATCTTAATTCGTTCACAGATGGTTATGATACTTTTCCTGCCTTTCTTATTGAGTCTGATATAGTGTATACATTACGCTCATTGCCAACTGATAAGGCAACTCGAACTCGAAGAACTCAGGAGGGGATGTGATGCGAGCCGCACCTGAACCGATCGATCGTAGCTGTGAGTTGAACCGGAGTAAGCTTAGTCCGACCATAGTTAAATAAGTTGGGTCGATGATAACTTGAGTTAGCCGTTTAAATGGTATTTAGCTGCTTTGTCTGCTGGTTTGAGGATTATGAATGAAAATACGTACGAATTCTGTTTTCTCCCTCGTTTCTCTATTCTCTCTCTCTTTCTGTTCTAACAATCTGCCCAGGTGTCTAGATACGATCTGCAGGAGTGTATCATCTGGTATCAGAGCTAGGTCTGCCCTCCATTCCGCCGCCGATCGTTGTAGCTGCTGTCATGGCCAATGAAACCAGAGCCCAGAGAGATCTACGTGTGGACGCCACGCTCGAAGAACAGGGGAGAGCTCTGTCCGAACAGAGTAAGGCTCTCTCCGAACTGCTCCTGGCCAACGAGAGGCTCGCCAATCTCACAGAAAGGCACTCGGGATTTTTGGACGAGATCAGATCATTACTTCACCTGGTCTCAGCTCGACAGACAGGGTCCGATGCAGGTATTCTGGGTGCAGGGTCCGACTCTGTTATTTCTGCAGCAGAGGATATTAAAACCACCGAGCGTATGACTACCAAGCAAGCTGTTCCTGTGGATATGAATACTCAACAGACAGAAACTTCCCGTGACAGAGACCGACGCCACTACCACATTGGTAAGGTCGAATTTTCACGTTTTGATGGTACTGATTTAGCTGGCTGGCTGTTTAGATGTGGGCATTATTTTGAGGTAGATGACACACCTGAGGAAGCTAAACTCAAGATAGCTGTGATTCATTTAGAGGGTGATGCTTTGCAGTGGCATCAAGGCATTACTAGGGTATGGAATAGACAAGATCGTAAGCTGTCCTGGAATGATTATGTTATTGCTCTGCAATCTCGATTTGGGGAAGAGATGTATGGTGACCCGGTATTGGAAATGAAGAACTTGAGGCAAGAAGGATCACTAGGGGAGTATTTCAGAAAATTCGATTACTTGCTGAACAAGGTGCAGGTGATCGAGAACTTATCAGAAGGAGCTGTTCTGAGTTTCTTTATTGGGGGACTTCGACCGAATTTACAGGGACCGGTGAGGCTGTTAAGGCCAACCAATCTTCATGAAGCGTACGCCCTAGCCAAGCTGCATAATGATGTGTCGGGGATGCAACAGAGATCTAAGTTCAGTTAGGGAAATAAGGCTCAGACAGAAGGAATTAACAGGACCACTGCCTATAACCAGAATCAGGTTCGGTCCTACAGCAAGGGACCCACGGCTAAGACTATGTCGAGCAAGGAACTTGAGAATCGAAGAGCAAAGGGCTTGTGTTACTGGTGCCCGGAGAAGTACGTGCTAGGCCATAAATGCAGTCGGGGCAAGCAGGTGTTTATGATCGAGGTGGATGATGAGGATCAAGAGGAAGGCAATATGGATGATGAGAGTGTTGTTGAGGAGGAAGTTATAGAAGAGGAGGTACCTCAAATATCTTTGCATGCCCTTAGAGGAACACTCCACTGTTCGACGATGAAGCTAGAGGGAATGGTTCGGAACAAGAGGCTTCAGATTTTGATCGATTCGGGAAGTACACATAACTTCCTCGATATCGACATGGCAGAGAGGTTGGGTTGCAGTACTGAGGACATAAACACGATGAGGGTGATTGTAGCTAATGGCAGCGCCATGTCATGTAATAAGATCTGTCGGAGCTTCAAGTGGTCGATGCAAGGAGAGGTGTTTGCTGCAGATGTGTTTTTGATACCCCTAGAGAACTATCATATGGTTTTGGGCGTCCAGTGGCTTGTCACGCTCGGGGATATAGTCTGGAACTTCAGTGAGCTCTCAATGAGCTTCAGGCTCGGAGAACAGGAGTGTCGTTTGAAGGGTAGGGGAGGCAACTCAGTCAAGACAACATCAGTGGAACAAATGAATGCTATACTGTCGAAAAGGGGAGAGCTGGCCTCTGTACAACTTTGCAGCCTTACCTTGCAATTAGAACGAAAGCAGCATGCCACGGTGTTCTCCACAGAAGTGACGAGTGAAGATAAAGAGACAGAGGAGCTTAACAAGTTGATTCTGAAACATGAGGCTGTATTCAAGGAACCCACGGGTTTACCTTCGAAGAGAGAAGTAGATCACCGAATACCATTGAAAGAGGAAGGAGTGACGGTCAATCAAAGGCCGTATCGTTATCCCGCACCGCAAAAGGACGTTATAGAACGAATGATAAAAGAGATGTTGGATTCAGGGGTCATTCAGCCAAGCTCGAGCCCATTCTCTTCTCCGGTGGTATTAGTTAAGAAAAAGGATCAGTCGTGGAGGATGTGCGTAGATTACCGGAGGTTAAATGATTTGACCATTAAGGACAAGTTTCCGATTCCTCTAATAGATGAACTACTAGATGAGTTACACGGGGCAACCATATTCTCCAAGATAGATCTACGCTCGGGTTATCACCAAGTAAGGATGTTTGAGGGGGGACATTTACAAGACAGCGTTCCGCACGCACGAGGGTCACTACGAGTTCCGGGTAATGCCGTTTGGGTTGACTAATGCTCCGGCGACGTTCCAAGGATTGATGAACAGTCTGTTTAAGCCGTACTTGAGGAAATTCGTGCTCGTATTCTTTGATGATATCCTCATTTATAGCCCTAGCATTCAAGAACATGTGAGACATTTGGGAGTGGTGTTCAAGATTATGGAGGACAACTCTTTGTTTGCCAAGAGATCTAAGTGCTCATTTGGGGGTTCTCAGATAGAGTATCTTAGACATCTTATTTCGGGCCGAGGTGTGTCGACCGAACCAACAAAAATAGAGACGGTCAAGAAGTGGCCCACACCCACGTCGGTCAAACAGCTCCGAGGATTTTTGGGACTCACGGGGTATTATAGGAAGTTTGTGAAGAACTACAGGTCTATTAGTAAACCGTTGACTGAGTTGTTAAAGAAGGATTCATTCCGATGGTCGACTGAAGCTGAGCAGGCGTTTGAGGCACTAAAAGTAGCGATGACATCGACCCCAGTATTAGCTCTCCCAAATATGAGTGACACGTTTGTGGTTGAGACAGATGCCTCGGGAAAAGGCATAGGAGCGGTCCTTATGCAAAGGGGACATCCAATCGCCTTTATCAGCAAGGCGTTAGCTCCCAAACAACAAGTATTGTCAGTTTATGAAAAAGAGTTATTGGCGGTGTTGCTGGCCATAAAGAAATGGCATTTCTACCTCATAGACAGGCACTTTATTATCAAGACCGATCACAGGAGCTTGAAGTACTTACTGGAGCAACGGGTTTCTACACCACTGCAACATACATGGCTGGCTAAGCTCTTGGGGTACGATTATGAGATTCAATATAAGAAGGGGATAGAAAACAAAGTCGCGGATGCTCTTTCAAGGCTACCCGGGTCCGAATTAATGGCATTAGCGGTGACTTCGATCTCGTCGGATATGTTGGAAAGAATCAAGGGTAGTTACGAAAAAGATATAGACTATTCGGCTATGATTCAACAGCTAAGTCATGGAGCTGGTCCTTCAAGGTTCACTTATGTGGATGGGATATTGAGAAAGAAGGGGAAGATGGTAGTGGGTAACGACAGTGAGCTAAGGGAAGAAATATTGAAGATATATCATTGTTCAGCAGTAGGAGGCCATTCGGGAGTCACCGCCACCTTACAACGACTCTCGTCCCTATTATATTGGAAGGGTATCAAGAAGTATGTCAAGGAATTCATAAGACATTGTGAGGTATGCCAAAGGAATAAAACAGACAATAGTGCAACACCGGGATTGTTGCAGCCACTGCCCCTACCCCATGAGGTTTTCACAGACATATCGATGGATTTTATAACTGGGTTACCGAAGTCGCAAGGTAAAGAAGTAATATTTGTAGTGGTCGATCGATTATCAAAGTACGGACATTTCATGGCTTTGAGCCACCCTTTCAGTGCTTCGACCGTGGCAGAGGAGTTCTTGGCGAATGTCTTCAAACTGCATGGGTTGCCCAACAGGATAGTGAGTGACCGGGATTCAATATTCCTAAGTAACTTCTGGCAAGAGTTGTTCAAAAGACAGGGCGTTTCACTCTGTTTATCATCAGCCTATCATCCACAAACAGACGGTCAGACAGAGGTGGTGAACAGATGTTTGGAGTCTTATCTCAGATGTATGGTGGGCGAGCGACCCTCTACATGGTGCAAATGGTTAGCATTGGCTGAGTGGTGGTATAACACCTCCTGGAATTCATCCATAAGGACGACACCTTTCGAAGCTTTGTACGGATATCCCCCTCCGATCCATCTGCCTTATTTTGCAAAGGAATCAAGTGATGTGGCGGTTGATACAGTTTTAAGGGACCGAGAAGAGACTATCAAGTTGCTTAGGTTTCATTTAGAAAGGGCTCAAAACCGAATGAAACAGCTAGCGGACAAGAAGAGGTCGGAAAGGACATTTGAGATTTGAGATTGGGTCTTTATGAAGTTACATGCTTATGCTCAGCACTCGATGAGGAAGAAAGGGGTCAACAAGTTTCAACCAAAGTGGTTCGGACCCTATCAGATTATAGAAAAGATTGGAGCTGTTGCCTACAAATTGGATCTTCCGGCAGAGGCGTTAGTACATCCCACCATTCATGTGTCCCAACTTAAGCTCGCCTATGGAACCCAGGATCGAGTAACACAGCTACCGAAGGAGTTCATCAAGTCAAGCACCAAGGTACCAAGTGCCATAATAGAGAGGAAGATGGTCAAGAGGGGAAACCGGGCAGCCACTAAGTTCCTAGTTCAATGGGAGGGTCACTCAAGGGAAGAGGCCACGTGGGAGTTCAAGGATGAATTTTGCAAGAAGTATCCGGACTTCGACCTTGAGGACAAGGTCATCGCTTAGGGGGGAGTGTTGATGCGAGCCGCACCTGAACCGATCGATCGTAGCTGTGAGTTGAACCGGAGTAAGCTTAGTCCGACCATAGTTAAATAAGTTGGGTCGATGATAACTTGAGTTAGCCGTTTAGATGGTATTTAGCTGCTTTGTCTGCTGGTTTGAGGATTATGAATGAAAATACGTACGAATTCTGTTTTCTCCCTCGTTTCTCTATTCTCTCTCTCTTTCTGTTCTAACAATCTGCCCAGGTGTATAGATACGATCTGCAGGAGTGTATCAGGATGGGGCACAACTCCACTTAGTTGGTGAAAGTCAGATGTGATTGCAGACAGTGAAAATCACGAGTCATTATGTAAACGATAAAGGATGAATTGAATTAAGCGTTATTTAATGGTATTTTTTTGTTTTTTGGTCGATAACAAATTCCATAACATTGCAATACCGGTCAAGCGTTCGCAAACAAAATGTTGTCCAAGAAAATACATCTAAGAAGCGGGGTTGGGGGTGCAAGCACCCAATCCTGAGGGCACAACCCGAGCAAAGCAGTTTTCGCAATCCAATCCGCACAAGCGTTAGCGGATCGGGGAATGTGCACCCACGTTGCCGCCTGAATCATAGAAGATAAGGCGGTAACGTTTGACAAAATTGGTGCAATTCTCCATGCGAAATGAACACCTAGTAAATGATCTATTACATGAGAGGAGTCTGACTCGAAAATAACCGGCGACCAATGGTGATGAATGGCGAGTCTAACCGCTGCTAGGGCCGCCTCCGCCTCGTCCACGGAAGCCGACGGCTTGATAGCGTGGTAGCCCCCAACAACCGATCTCGAGGAGTCCCTAGCAATGACTCCAATCGCTCCCGAATTTGTCGATGATGTCCAAGCGGCGTCGCAGTTAATCTTGATGGTTCCGATGGGTGGTCTCTTCCAGGCGGCGTATGTCGAAGGTTGTTCGGCTGAACTGGCCCGTGTAGCTGCCGATGGTGATGCAATCTCGAGTTCAGTCCGAGATATCTCCTGCAAAATGGTCATAACATGCGGTTGCCTATTCTCGAACAACAACTTACACCTGGCTTTCCATATCGTCCAACACACGATCATAAAACAGGACCAGAACTTATCACTGTCCGCTCGGTTCGTCCCCGATCCAACCGCAGCAACCAAGAGGCACTCATCCACCGAATTTAATCCACAGCTAACCAAGTCAAACCGCACAAAATGACTCCAAATCTGGAGTTTCCAAGGGCACCCAAACAAAAGGTGTTCCCGTGACTCCTCGAGGCCACAAGAAACACATAAGGACGAAAGATGAAGACCCCTTCTACTCAAGCTCTCACCCGTGGGAAGAGAGTCCGAAGCAAGTCTCCACATGAAAGCCTTAATCTTGGGCCAGACTCGTGAAACCCAAAGACGAGACCATACCTTGGATAGGTCCGGGCGTGCCCTTCGATTTAGGTCGGTGAAACTGTGGAGTGCATCCTCATGAAGGGCATGGTAAGCCGATCTCACCGAGACCGACCCATTCGTCGTGTGTGGCCACCTCCACCTGTCTGGGGTAGAAACGATCGGGATAGAGACATTAAGAACCTCGTCTACCTCGTCGGGATTGACCAACTGCCTGACAAAATCCTCACGCCAAGAAAGGGTATCCCGGTCGATCCATTCGTCCACTCTCGTCGAGTCCAAGAGTGGGCCTGCAACTCTCGGCTGAAGCATTGCCCCTCCCCGAAGCGGTACCCAAGCGTCAAAGAAAGGTCGTATGGAGCTGCCATCTCCAAGAACCCACTGCCCCTTTGCCCGAATGACGTTCCGACCCTCAAGGAGACTAGACTAAGCCCACGAGGGTCGCCCTCCTTGAGACGCCTGCATGAATGATACATTAGGGAAATAGATACCTTTGAGCACCCGTACCCATAATGCCTGAAGTTCGTCCATAATCCGAGCCGCCATGTTCGCAAGTATAGCTCTATTGAAAGAGTGCATCTCTCTGAAACCATAACCTCCTTCCTTCTTTAATGTTGTCATGGTTGGCCAACTTCTCCAATGGATCTTTCTGGATTCATGACTAGACCCCCACCAGAACCTTGCAATGAGCGCATTTACCTTGTTACACCACGTGATAGGCAGTTTGAAGATGTGCATAACGTAGGTTGGAATGGCACTGAGGACGGCTTTGATTAGGACTTCCTTCCCCGCGTTGTTAAGAAGTCTGTTCCTCCAACCTTGAATCTTATCTCTGATCCGCTCCTTGAGGTAGGCAAGGGCCTCCCGCTTAGACCTACCCCAAACCGTGGGTAGCCCTAAGTAGAAACCCGGGTCGGCTGTCTGAGGTACTCCAAAGAGAGTGGAGATCTCCGACCTATAAGAAGCATCCGCCGCCGAGTTGAAGAACATGGTTGATTTGGCGAGGTTGATTTGGCAAGGTTGACCTTCTGTCTCGAGTCCTGACAGTAAGTCATGATTGTGTCTTTGAGGTTGCGCGCCTCGTGAACTGACCATTTGAAGAAAAATAAGGAGTCATCCGCAAAGAAGAGATGCTGGACCTCCGGGCATCCCCTCCTTGGTCGGATACCCCTTATTCGCCCTCTCGATACCTGATCCTCCAATAACCTTGAGAATACGTCAGCAACCAAAATAAAGAGATAAGGTGAGAGAGGATCACCCTGTCGTAGCCCCCGTGATGGAACGATGATGTCAGATGTTGTTCCATTCACCAGAACCCTGTACGTTACTGATGAGATGCATGCCTCAATAAGCTTGACCCATTTCTCCCCAAAGCCTCTCCTCTTAAGACTCTCGAGTAAGTAGTCCCATTCTATGCGGTCATAAGCTTTCTGCATGTCTATTTTGAGAGCACTTCAGATCTTCCCCTAGGGCCACTCGGGCGGCCCCTCGTCTTGAGATAGTGGAACATCTCATGTGCGATAATGATGCTGTTATGTATCCTTCTCCCTGAAACGAATGCACTTTGACAAGGGGTGACCAGTTCCGGCATATAGGCTTTAAGCCTATTTGCCAGAACCTTAGAGAAGACTTTATATGCAAAGTTACAAAGGCTTATCGGGCGGAAATCAGATGCACATAAGGGGTTTGCAATCTTTGGGATCAAGGTAATAAGAGTTTGGTTAAGAAATGGAGGCATGTTACCTGAGGTGAGGAACGCATTGACAGATGTGATCAAGTCAGGACCGACCGTGCCCCAATTCCTTTGAAAGAAAGTACCGGAGAAGCCATCCGGTCCCGGCGCCTTCGATCCTCCCATCTGAAAACAAGCCCTACGGACCTCATCCGAAGAAGCCAAACTCGTCAAACCTTCATTCATCTCATCCGTGAGCTGCCTTGGGATGCACCCCAGAGATGATTCGAACCCGTCGGGCGTGTGAAAAATCATCCTTCCCGACTTGAAAAGGCTTGAGTAAAACCCAAACAGTTCAGCTCTAATATGACTGTCCCCTTGAATCCACGCTCCCTCACTGTCTCTGAGCTTAACAATCTTATTCCTCATTCTTCTCGACAGAGCGGTTTGGTGGAAGAATTTCGTGTTACGGTCTCCATGTGCAAGCCATTTAACCCGTTACCGTTGTTTCCAATATATTTCTTCGCGCTTCCAAAGGGCATTCAACTTTGACTTAAGGGCCCTTTCCTCGTCCTGATCAGCTAATTGGTCGTGTCTCGCATTGAAGTGACTAAGCCTGATCTTAACTCTCCTAATTTCCGCCAAGTTGTTCTTAAATTCCGATTTGCTCCACTTTTGTAAGGCCACCGAACAGTTTTTGAATTTACGGTCTAGGTCGGTCTCGACCGAGACCGGGCCGCCCATGTCCCAAGCCACGCGGATGATGTTTTGGCATTCTTCCTTTTCTAACCACATCTCTTCAAATTTAAAGGCTTTAGTCCCCCTTGTGCCCTCGTGAACCAGATGAAAGGAGATAGGCGCGTGGTCCGACCCAATGATAAGCTCATGAGTGCACAAAGCCGATGGAAATTTGGCGCTCCATTCATGATTGACAAGAACACGGTCAAGTCTTTCTCGAATGCGATAGACCCCTCTTTTGTTGTTTGTCCACGTAAACATTTGCCCTTTGAAACCAATGTCCTCAAGGTTGAGATCGTCCATTAATGAGTTGAAACCATCTATCTTATATTGCTCCTTTCTAAGGCCCCCGACTTTCTCTCTATGATGAGAGATGTCGTTAAAATCCCCTATGCATGCCCACGGCTCACTTCTGTTTTCCCCCATACATCTGAGCGTCTCCCAGTTCATGACTCTTCTAGCATAATTCGAGTCCCCATATACCCACGTCATCTTGAATCGGCCCCCACACTCTTCACTAGTGATCGTTGAGTCGATGAAGTTTTTGTTTTTGCAATGGATCGACACAGAGATGTCCTCCATCCACCACAAAGCTAATCCCCCGCTCACCCCTACCGGGCCTACATACGCAACATAATCAAAACCTATTTGTCGTCTAACCAACTCACAGTGGGTGTCATCTTGTTTTGTTTCCATGAGGAAAACAATCTTCGGACGCGCACCCTTAACCAGGTCTTTTAAGTGACGGTTCCAGCTGAGTGCGATCATCTAGACCCCGTGGATGTTGGGGGACAGCCACCGGAACCCTTGCTTCTTGTGATACAGACGTTATCAGACGGGTTTTCAGTCCTCCTTGAGAGGCCCGGACCGTTGATTGAGTCGAGACCTATTGAGGAAGAATTCCCCACATTCGGTAGAGCCCCTTCTTTATGCGATTGTCTATTTTTCTTTTCTTTTTCCCCTTCTTTCCTTGGTTACGTTTCCTTTTCCCCGAGCTAGACTTGCTTGTTTCGCAAGAAACCCTCCCCTCGTTTGGCTTGCCTTCCGAGCTGATTTCCATCTTGTTCATATCGGGCCCCCTTTTCAGAGCGTTGTTGCTGAGGCAGGCTCCTTGTTCCCCCACCCCTGGAGAATGAATGGAGTAGGTTCCCACTGCACATAAACCCTGCCCCTCAACGTTCGGCCCGTCTATCATTGGGATCCTCACAGGTGTTGGGCCCTCTGTCATTGGGTTATGGTTCGATGTGGCTTGATCTGAGTCTAGCAGGACCGCCAGACTTAGAGATAGGTCGCAGGGTTGGATGCATTGTTGGACCTCCCCCTCTTCGAGTTCCGGGTCGGCGTTAAGATCAAACTCGATGGTGGGTGGTCGTGATAGTGTCTGGGCAGCTGGTCTATCCTGAGCCTGTGGCTCAGATGGTGCTGGGTGGTAGGCCTGGTTTGGGATGGCAGAACTCGTGCTCCCCGTAAAGATGGTGGGAGACCGAGTTCTCCCACGAGCCTCCCCAAGCCCTTGTGACTGGCCGGCCTCCATATTGGATCTATGGAGGTCACGGTTGCTTGCAGCATGACTGAGGTCATTGTCCTCAATCCGGTGTGTTCCACTCCTTGAGCCCGAAGTCTCGACAAGTCTCTTACCCGACATGAGATCTTTCCAAGATGGCCTAGTTGGGTCCCTTGCAGGTAGGGGACGGGTTCCCCCACCCACATTAACCCAACGTGTGACCTGCCTCGGTCTAGTCCCCGAGTTCCATGGGCCATAGAGGGGGGATCCATCAGCATCATTGACTGTCACTTGGTCGGTGCAGCTATTGGAAGAGTGCCCTATCCGACCACAACCATAGCATATATCAGTGAGCCTTTCAAACTGGATGGTGGTCCATTTCTGATTGCCTCTCGAGTCAACCCACCTGAACCCCGGCAGTAACGGTTTCATCGTGTCAATGTCCACTAGCAGTCTTAGGAAGGTCCTATTCTTCATAGTTCTTTGATCCTCAATTCTGACAAACTGACCAACTGAATCAGCAATACATCTAGCATTCTCTTCATTCATCATTTCCAAACTCAATCCGTGAATCTGAATCCAAACTTGCATTCTATGGAAATCAATTTCAGTGCAGAGTTTCAAGTTGAGGCAGTTACCATGCACCGACCATGGCGACAAATCTAAAATCTGGTCCCTATCGGCAACGCTCTCAAAATCAAACATAAGCAAATCCGGGTTAACCTCAGTAATCTTCACCGAGCCAAAACGACTCCAAGCCTCCTTTAGGACGTTCTGAACAACATTATGTTTCATCGGTTTAGCATTTAGAATTGTGCCAAGGACCCGAGCTGCAGCCTCCCTGCTCGGACCCGAGAGAACCAAAGGGACCATTCGCAACATGGGCAGCCCCGGGTTCCTCCCTTCATCGGAATTGGTGCGTGAGGCCATAGCCTCGGTCCGAATCCTGACAAGATCACAGTAGTCGCCGCCCCCTGTACACACAGATTGAAAACGAAGATATAGAGAAAGAGAAGGAAAAGGGAGGTTACAGTGAAATTGGCGAGGTTTGATTGGTGGCCACTCCGAACGGTCTCCCCCTGGCAAGAGAAGGAGATAGATGACTGTGGGAGAGTGGAGAGAGTTGATGGTGGTGATGATGGTCGAGCTGAGCTTGACGATATTCCGACGGGTCCAGAGAAATCACCAAATTCAGCGAATTCCGACGAGCTTCGGCGAAGCAACACCACGAACTGAGGGACAGAGCTACGGAGGAATGAAAGCAGCAGGTAATATGAGAAGCCCTCAGCTTCACCCAGGATCACCGTGGACAGAGATTCACCTTGGTTCACATCAAATAGCTCAGTCACCGTGGATCACTTCAATTAGTTCAGTCTGACCTCGCCCCAGGAGAAACCACCGTGGGATTGATCGCCGAGCTAAGGGGAGATGATTGCCGCACTTAATTGAAGAAAGCCCTCATAATCCGAGCTGGGAGCTGGGATGGACGAGGCCTCGGGACCGAGCTAACCCTAGGCGCCATAACTCCTTAAGAGAAAAGGGGGAAGCGTGTCTTTTACACGCGCTGCTATTTCCAAAAATATGATTCTAGAAGGTTGTTATTTTTTGAGATAAAGCCTGTTTAGTGAGAGGTTTAACAACATAGGTTATGAGAAGAAAAAAAAAACTGCAAATCCACTGCAGCCGATCTATCCTGAGGTTGATTCGGGATAGACCCGGCGGCGAATGATTTTTGCTTCATATTTAATAAGGATAGAACTTTGAGTACAATTTTGAATTTTCTATTGATGTTATCTCAATTAGTCAATTTGTTGTGTTATTATATTTTCTTTTTTTTACAAAAAAAAAAAACATTTAATAAGGACAATAAGTATTTAGCATGAATATGAACTGTATGACGATGAATTCAATTGATCTCTCTCTATATATAATCAATATGAAAATATTGTTTTATCAATACTTAAACTATTGGAGACTATATTGTTTTATTTTAAAAAATAATATTTTTTATTTAAAATCATAAAAAATATTTGAAATAAATTTATATAGAAAAATGATAAAAAGTAAACCCTTATTTTCACCTTTTTCTATCTATCTTATATCTAAATGTTTTTTAAATAAATAAATATATATATATTATAATACCGTATAAAAATTATGTCATATTTTCAATATCGTAACTATCGTTATGGTTTCTAAAATAAAAAATTCAATATTTATCTATCTATCTATCTATCTATCTATATATTAATTTGGTTAGGTTACATAGAATCGTGACAAATAAGTTTTTTAAGATACTTTCGCATTCATAATGTTAATTTCATAACTTCTACTTGGTTCATATCAAACATATAATTCTCACTCATATATGACATACCATGTAACTTAGTCTGAAATCTTTAAAAGTCTCTCATCCATTCTCCTAATAAGTTACAAAAATTTATTAATATCTTCTTATTTTTCATGTGCATTTATGATTTTTATTAAGTTTATTTTATTTACTAAATTTTATATTTTATGAAAAGCAAGTAGATGCATATATAAATTTTTTTATTACAAGATAATTTAAGAATTATTATGTATATTATATATCAATTTTATGAAAATAATAATCACGTATTAATTTTATGTAGATATTTATAATTATGTATGCAACATAAAATTTAGGAAATGAAAAAAATAATAATTTTAATATAATTTCTTCGTACTTTTCGTAGAACTATTTATATATATATATATATTATTAAGGAAGAGATGGTTTTTGTAACCACCACCTGTAAATTTACACAAATGCCCCTTAATAATTCAATTAATTTATATTTATCATGACTATTTTGGTCATTTAAATGTCTTCTCAAAAATGTTATAAAAACATATTTGCACTGAGACTCAAACTTATTACATTATAACTTAAAGACACATGTATTAATCAACTATACACGTATGCAACATCACAAATTAAAAAGGATACATAATTATATTTTCTTTATAACTATCCCTATCATTTTTGGTCATTTAAACATATTCTCAAAAATTTAGAAAAAAATTATATACACGAAGACTCAGACATATGACCTTACGCATTAAAGACATACATATTTAACCAGTTCCACACGTATGAAGCATTACAATTTTACAAGATAATTATATATTTCTCATGCAATATTATTTTATATCTTGCTAACAAATAAAATTATATTTTCACTTTATCGGACGTTAATATAACAGTGAATCTAACAACTTAGATCATTTATAAAAGTGATAATTTCATCTACAAGTGAGAGAATTTAGATTGAATTAATAATGACAAATATGCATTATCTATTATATGAAGCAATAAAGATGTACAATATAATCAAGTTTGAAATTTAAATTAGAGTGGAAGAAGAAATCTCATTCATTATCTATCCGATTTTTTAAATATATTTTATTTAATTATTATATATGTTATTCTATATAACTTTACAATGTTACATAATAATGATAATTGTATATTATGTTCTCAAGTCGTCATATTTTTTTGCTAAATGTGATTTTTTATTATTTCTACAATTATACAGATTTGTTTTCTTCAAAACATTCTCTTTTCTTTTCAAGAAGTTATAGATTTTCTGAATTGTGAGAACTGTCGTTATAGAAATACATCAAGGAGCTACCTGAACTTTGGACTTTTTGCAACGAGTTACCTGAACTTTAAAAAAATCAAAACGGGATACCTTAACTTTGGACAAAGGTGCAACGAGCTATCTCCGTCCAATTTCTGACGAATTTCCGACGAATTTCCGACAACAGTTGACGGTAATTTGTACGGAGGTAGCTCGTTGCACTTTCGCCAAAGTTGAGGTAGCCCATTCCGACTTTTTAAAGTTCGTTGCAAAACGTCCAAAGTTCAGGTAGCTACTTGATATTTAACCCTAAAATTAAATAAGTCAAACAAAATTAAAATCCATAAAAAATGATGTATATTTATATGTTTAATATACATAATCTATCGCGTGAAACAATAAATACAAATAAGTAATCAAATTAAAACCAAATTGAAAGGAGATACTTGATTAATGTATACATTTTTTTATAATGATAATTATGTATTATATAGTATTTTTAAATAATGACATTATTAAAATATTAAAAACCACTTATAGATTTTTTTAGTCTTATTAATATCAATGTATAGATGATTCCAAGACCTTGATAAAGATATTTTAATAAAATAGTAAAATATCTTTCTTCGTTATTTTATAAAATTTACCAAAACTTGTTAATTTGTTATTACTTCAAACTAATATCATCCAAAATTTAGGTATTAGTGTATTACATGTCGAGAAAAAGTAACAAAAATATTTTACTACAAAATTAAAATAACCCCGGTGATGTTTTGAAATAATATTTTACGGATTACTGAAATATAAAAGTCAATATTAATTTTTAGGGTTTATTATTTCTTATCTTTACAAAATATTTTTAGGATTGGTCAAATTTAGATTCTATAAGTATTTCTTTACTTAACCCTGCATTCCAAATATATCTAAAATTAAAATACAAATATACTTAACTCTCAACCCTTCTTTATGAACTCTGAAAATATTAAAGTAACCAATAACTCTAAAAATACTAAAATAAAAAATAAATAAGAAAGAAGTTAATCAATTATCTAATTTTATTTATATTCTTAAGGGAGAAATGGTTTTTGTAACTGCCACTTGTAAATTTATACAAATACCACTTAATAATCCAATTAATTTATATTTATCATGACTATTTTGATCATTTAAATGTCTTCTTAAAAAGGTTATACAAAAATATTTGCACGGAGATTCGAACTTATGGCCTTATAACTTAAAGACACATGTATTAACCATTTATACACGTATGCAACATTACAAATTAAACAAGATACATAATTATATTTTATTTATCACTATCCCTATCTTTTTTGGCCATTTAAATATATTCTCAAAAACTTATAGAAAAAACTATATGCACAAAGACTCAAACAGATGACCTTATACATTCAAGACATACATATTAACCAACTTCTCACATATGAAAAATTACAAATTTTACAAGATAATTATATATTTCTCATGCACTATTTTTGTTATACTTTGCTAACAAATAAAATTATATTTTCACTTTATCGGACGTTAAGATAAGAATGAATCTAACAACTTAGATCATTTATAAAAGTGATAATTTCATCTACAAGTGAGAGAATTTAGAGTGAATTAATAATGGCAAATATGCATTATCTATTATTTGAAGCAATAAATAATTAAGATGTACAATATAATCAAGTTTGAAATTTAAATTAGAGTGGAAGAAGAAATCTCATTCATTATCTATCCGATTTTTTTACTTTTTTTTTTTAAAATTTAGTTATTATGTCTGTTATTTTATATAACTTTACAATGTTACAAAATAATGATAATTGTATATTATGTTCTTAAGTCGTCATATTTTTTTGGGTTAAATACCAAGTAGCTACCTGAACTTTGGACGTTTTGCAACGAGCTACCCAAACTTTGAAATTTCAAAACGGGCTAACTCAACTTTGAAGAAGGTGCAAATAGCTACCCTGTCCAATTTTCCGTCAACTGTCGTGGTAAAGTCGTCAAAAATTCGCCAGAAATTGAACGGAGGTAGCTATTTGCACCTTCTTGAAAGTTGAGGTAGCTCGTTTTGAATTTTCAAAGTTCGGGTAGCTCGTTGCAAAACGTCCAAAGTTCAGGTAGATACTTGGTATTTAACCTTATTATTTTTGGTAATTGTAACTTTTTAATGTTTCTATAGTTATACATATTTTTTTTTCAAAACATTCTCTTTTCTTTCCAAGAAGTTATAAATTTTTTGAATTGTGAGCATTGTCGTTATAAAAATACATATCATCTATAAAATTAAATAATTCAAACATAATTAAAATCCATCAAAATTTATGTATATTTATATGTTTAATATACATAATCTATCGCGTGAAGCAATAAATACAAAAAAAAAATCAAATTTAAAAAATTAAAAGCAAATTGCAAGGAGATATTTGATTAATGTATACTTTTTTTATAATGATAATTATGTATTATAGAGCATTTTGAAATAATGAGATTATTAAAATATTTAAAAAAAATTATAGATTTTTTTAGTATTATTAATATTAATGCATAGATGATTTCAACACTTTGACAAAGTTATTTTAATAAAATAGTATAATATCTTTCTTCGTTATTTTATAAATTTTACCAAAAGTTGTTAATATGTTATTACTCCAAACTAATATCATCCAAAATTTAGGTATTATATGTCGAGAAAAAAATAATAAAAATATTTTACTACAAAATTAAAATAACCCCGGTGATGTGTTGAAATAATATTTTACGGATTACTGAAATATAAAAATCAATATTAATTTTCATGGTTAATTATTTATTATCTTTACAAAATATTTTTAGGATTGGTCAAATTTAGATTCTATGAGTATTTCTTTACTTAACACTACATTCTGAATATATCTAAAATTAAAATATGAATATACTTAACTAACCCTACTTTATGAACTCTAAAAATATTAAAGTAAACAATAACTCTGAAAATATCTAAATAAAATATAAGGAATAAATTAATCAAATATCTAATTTTTTTTTTGGTGCAAATTTTACTGGTAACTTATTGATATTGTTACAATAGATTTTTGATAGTTGTCGTTTCATAGCCATGGTAGTGAGATTGTTAAGATATCTTAAGAGTATATTGAATGCCTTCACTGACATGTTCAAATTTATGAGACAAGTGGTTAAGGTGTACCGTATTAATTCATAGATAGCAACAACACCCAGGTTCAAATCCTGGGGATGTCGGGAGTATAATGCTCAAAGAAAGGTCGGATATCAGGAGTACAATACTCAAATAAAGATCGGATATCAGGAGTATAATAATCAAAGAAAGATCGGTATCGGGAGTAGGAAGTATAATATTGAAAGAAAGGTCGGATGTCAGGAGTATAATACTCAAAGAAAAGTCGTCAGAGTGCCAACGTTTTCAAATCATGGGGCCTGGGGATGTCAGGTGTAAAATACTACAAAAAAAGTCTTGAGGGAGCGCATTTGCCTCCTATAAACAAGGTGCAATATCAATTTTGTTCAAATATCGACATATATTTTTTTTATCATATTCTTAGAAAAAAAATATGATAAATATTTATCGTGCGTGAGGTGTTAAGTTATCTTAAGAATATATTGAATGCATTTATTGACAAATTCTGACTTATGAGCGTACGTCTTAAATCTCAAATGGTATGAGCGCGTAGGACCAAATTCTGAGGAAGTTGTTAGGGTGAAAATACTCGTAGAAATTTCGAGGTCGGTATGAATACTCATAGAAAGTTCGAGGTCGGGTATTAAGTGATAGTTGATATTAGATGAGATAGTATGGTATGATGTCTGAATGAAAATACCAATAGAAAATTCGAGATCGAGCATTAAGCGATAGTTGATGTTATCAAGGTAGATTTGTAATAGTCATTGTAATCGTCAGTATGAATACTCATAGAAAGTTTGAGGTCGGGCATTAATCGATAGTTGGTATGAGATGAGATAGTATGACATGGTATGTAAGTAAAAATACTCATAGTATGATTATAAGTGACTATAAACAATGCACAAGGTCAATTTTATCAAATATCAACATATATTTGTTTGATCATATTCTTAGTGACAAATAATTATATATTATTTTCTCATGCATAGTAACAAAAATTTATAGTAACAAAAAAATTATGTAGTCACCAACATAAATTTTGGTTAAGAAAGAAGATTTCAAAATAATTATCAACATATATACTTAAACGGAGTCTACAAAATATTTTGTTAGATTTATCAATTAACTGTTCAATTTTGTTATAGTAATGCGAAAATGTATATAGTAATTTTCTTTAATTATATTTTTTTCATTTAGCTATATCAATTAACTATCTAATTTTGTTATAGTTAGGATAAAAATATACATCTTAATTTTCTTTAATTGTATTGAATAATTTGAGTATACCCTTTTCATTTACTACTAATCATATTGCTTATATATTTATATTGTTCTCTAAGAGTAAATTTTCATCAACTTAATGAATAGTTATAGACAAAAATTCATATACAATTTAAAATGGAAGTTCTAGAATCCACATAAGTGTATTTTCCTAATGGTTATACTAAACTCTGGCACGCACTACGCGCGTGTACGTTGTCATCGTTTGTCTTGCGTGAGGTGTTAGGAGGACATGATCGATATGATTCCTAGGATAGTACAGGAATTAAACACTTGATGACAAATATTATTTGAATTGGAAGACTAAACTTAAATTACTTAATATAATGAAATAAAATTATTTTTATTTTAAATATTTTTAAGAAATTGTTCGAGCATCCGAGAGCCTCTTTAGTAGTGGTTCTTGCTCTCTGATCCTCAAACAATTTCTTAAAAATATTTAAAATAAAATTAATTTTAATTCATTATATTAAGTAATTTAAGTTTAGTCTTATAATTTCAATAATATTTTTTTATCTAGTGTTTAATTCTTATACTATCTTAGGAATCAGATCGATCATGTACTCTAACACCTCACGCAAGACAAACGATGAATGCACGTAATGTAAATATAAGTATATATAACTTAATGGCATGTTCTTTTCACGGAATGGAAAATGAATTCGGCTTACGAATTCCGTAAGAAGTTGTTCTTTTCGCAGAATTGCAAAAAATTGACTTACGGATTCCGGGCGAGGTAGGCTTAGACATTCTGGGTGAAAACCTCGGATTTCCTAAACCTATAAGGCAAGGAATCCGGAATAGAAGTGGAAATGACCATTTTGCCCTTATTAAAATTTCTTAAGAACATTCTTATCCTCTTCGTTGCTCTTCACGTCTCTTCCCCTGCTCTTCGTTGCTCTTCATCGGATCGAACCTTCTGCTCCTCCTCGTCTTCACCACGCTCCGATTCTTCATGTACGCTTCGATCCTTCAATTTCGATGCTTTGATCCTTGGATTCTTCTCCCTGCTCCTTCTTCGGTGATGAACCCAGAATTTGATTATGGGTTCGGTTGTTGAATGCAGTTGTAGAATCGGTTGTTGAATGATGTTAGAATCGGTTAGAATGCTGTTAGAATCGGTTGTTGAATGATGTTAGAATCGGTTAGAATGTTGTTAGAATGCTGTTGAATGTTGGTAGCTCCCCTGTTTGTTGAACGATGTTAGAATCGGTTGAGCATGTGTATCAAGAGATGCTTGGTGAAATTGATGAAACGGATGTGTTATTGATGCTTGGTCGATTGACAAATTGAAGTTGTGTTCTTGATGATTTGTGTTTGTTTAGTTGTTTAGTTGCATTGATCTGTTTATTGTTTGATATAGTGATTTCTATTACAACATCTTGATAGTTTCTTGGATTTGTCTGATGAATTGTTGATCTTTAACATATAAAACAGCAACAGCAAGGGAGAAGAAATGCTTGAACTCAGAGCTATGGCATGCATGTGCAGGTCCCCTTGTGTGTCTTCCCTCGCTCGGAAGTCGAGTGGTCTACTTTCCTCAGGGACACAGCGAGCATGTTTTTTCTTTTTAATCTTCTCGATTAATTTTGTTCATCATAATGACCCTTCACATGCTTGGTTTACTGCAGAGGTAGTAGTATGGTGATGGGGATCAAATCTCGTCAGAGCTCGGGTGCAGACATCGTGAAGCCGTTGATCCAAGCTGTAAGTTTGTGTTTGAATTGAGGGTGTGGGGGGAGGGGGGATCAAATCTCTTCAAGTCGTTGATCTCCAACACCTTCTCTAATGCTGTCTCCTCACATGCACAAGAAAATGGAGAAATCGCAATTGAAGAGAACAAGACAATTGTAATGGTTCTTTGTTCTTTACTAGTATATCTAGTTTGGTTTATTCTTGTTGAATTATTTGGGTTAATTTATGTGTTCTTGTTTGGATATTTGGTTTATTTTGTGGATTCGGGTTGATTCGGGTCAATTAATTGATGATCTTGTTCTGTGTTATTGATGTTCTTATTCGAAGAAATTGAGAAATCTATGAAATACAAGGGTTGTCCTTTAAAATTAATTAAATAATTAAATAATTTTTTTTATTTTTTTTTAAAATTATTAGTTAATTATATTTATTATTAATTTTTAAAAATAATTAAAACAAATTATATGTATTATATACTATACATATATAATGAGAGGCAAATATGTCATTTTAACACATTTTATTCATTTTTTGTATATAATTCCTTATTCCATTCCACCAAGTAAATAATTTCATATTCTTAAATCGTATTCATTATTCTCCATTTTTATTCCATATAGGGGTGGCAATCGTGTCGTGTCGTGTCTAATCGTGTCGTGTCATTAAACGTGTCGTGTCTAAACGGATAAGTTTTAAACGTGTCTGTAAATGTCAGACACGTACACGACACGTTTAATAAACGTGTCACACGACACACGACACGATTAAGACACGACACGACACGACTACGACACGACACGTTTACAACACGATAAGACACGACACGATTAGACACGGCATGACACGATAACACGACACGATAGACACAACACAACACGATAGACACGATATATACGATAAAACACGACACGATAAGACACGTTAAAATCAACACATTAATGTGGGTGTGGGTTAGTGAAAATTATACACGGTTAGACACGACACGATTAGACACGGTTAGACACGACACGGTTAGACACGACACGATTAGACACGGTTAGACACGACACGATTAGACACGTTTAGACACGATTAATTAATCGTGTTTAAACGTGTGTTTGTCGTGTTTTAGCAGGTTAGATGTGTTTAGACACGATTATTAATCGTGTCTAAACGTATAAGATTTGTTTAGACACGCTTAGTAATCGTGTCGTGTCTAAACGTGTAGATTGCAGATCGTTTGCAGATCGTTTAATCGTGTCATGTCAGAAATTGTCACCCCTAATTCCATATTACGTCGGGCTTATTCCGAATTCCTATAAACAACACGTTTGATTGAGTGGGATTCACCGTCATCGTTCTTCCTGTGGAGACTAGAGTGAAAGTGGAACGGCCTCGAGCAATTGCTGCAAAAAAATGGCGCCAAAGCGAAAGAATAGAGAGTCGACTGCGTCCGTCGACCCCAACGGCATGTTCTCCGGCATGATCGTCTTCTTGATTGAAACCTCGGTTCAATCGCGTCGTTTACAGGTTTCGTCTTTACTTCTCCTTACGATAACTTTGTATGTGATGGTCTCCAATCAATCCAATCCCAGCACCAAGCATCAATCGATCTCCTTCATCAGTGAAAGTTTTTTTTTGTCTGATAAGATTTGGAAGCAGAAGCTTACTCAAATGGGAGCCACTATCTCGGAGAATCTCTCCAAGGGAGTCACTCACATTTTCGCCCTCAACTCCGAGACGCTTCTTGGTCAGCTGAGCAAACAACAATTGGCACGTTTTAAAGGGGTTCATTCCAAATTCAATTCACTTTAATTTCCTTTAAATTTCAATCGCTGCGGTGTTGGGATAATTCTCAACATGCGGTATCTCAGCGGAAATCTCCACTAAGTATGAGCTTTATTGATGGAATTAACGAGGATGATTTTGCAAATGCGAGCTTTTCAATTTTTAGTTAGATATTTAGTTTACATAGATCCGGTATAGCATGACTTTGGGGTTTGGAGCAACAAGGGG
Source organism: Chamaenerion angustifolium (assembly GCA_946814005.1). Classification (NCBI taxonomy): domain Eukaryota; kingdom Viridiplantae; phylum Streptophyta; class Magnoliopsida; order Myrtales; family Onagraceae; genus Chamaenerion; species Chamaenerion angustifolium. The sequence goes on from OX328268.1 coordinate 32,253,480, forward strand.
ACGTTGATTGCAATTATGTCGAGAAGCCAAATAGTAGTCTGCATTGTAATCTTGAAACATATAATTTAAATTCACTTATTGGAACCTTGGATTTGTAGCTCAATCACTGTACTAACTTTTGCAGACCATTTTACCATACCAGTGGTTAGAGGATAGCTTGAGATCGGGTGAAAAGGTACCTGACAACATCTATGATTTGAGAAAGGATTTGAGAAAGGAAGTGAAGAACATGCTAGAGAAGTCGGATGGACAATTATCTAGTGATGATGAAACTTTGCTGCCGAAAACAAGTGGATGCTTTTCCAGGGATTCAAAATATCACAAGTATTTTCAACGTGGAAGCAACCTTGTAGACTCAGATGATTCGGGTCTGTCAGTTAGTCCAGTGGATAATCCAAGAACCACAGATTCTTCAGAGAAGGATGTAAGTTTTAGAAACCCTATTGTTTCTAAGTCATCTGAGTGAGGTCTAGCAATTGGAACTTCTTAGTGATTCGTTCCTGCCTCTTGCTTCTTTTCTGGTGGAAATGCAGCACTCGTCCTCAGTATACAAGCCACCGGATTTGAACAAGAACATAACTGAAATCTTTGGAAAGCTCATTAACATATACAGAGGTAAGAATTTACATCTTGATCAATTTTTTTTTTGGAGACTAACATGTGAGGATTAATTTGGCATGAAGCGCTCGGTGAAGATAGAAGGTCCTTCAGCTATTATAAAGCTATTCCTGTTATTGAGAAAGTCCCTTTTAAGATTGAAAGTGCTGACCAAGTTAAAAATCTGCCTTCAGTTGGAAAGTCATTGCAGGACCATGTAAGTGACCTGAATTTCATGAATCAGCTACTTGTGATTTCTGCACGTTATTAGTTACCTTTGAGTTTTTAAGATAAATTTTGCTATTAGCTAGCTTTATCATCATGGCTCTTTCATCTTTTACCTTTTTAAGATAATAATAGCCAAGAGTGATATATATATATACATATTGCAGATTCAAGAGATAGTGACTACTGGGAAATTATCCAAGTTAGAGCACTTTGAGACAGATGAAAAGGTATTTCAATGATTTTCATGAATCTACACATTTGTCAGTGAATTATAAAGTCCTCAGCTAGCATCTTAAGATGAGGATTTGATACGCTATTTGGCTGATTTGAAGATATTAGTTTCCTGCATATATATATAAACATTCTTTTTTGATTAACCTGAAATGCTAACCTGCTTCAATTTGTTTTTTCCCTGTTAAGTGGTTTTGTAACTTGCGATTGTTAAAATTGACATTGTTTGTGTTTTTTCTCCATTGAACTGCATATTCTTGTAATGTTTTCCATAACGAACCTCTTTGATGATAAATCATCCTGCTATATATATAATACTTGCAAAGAGTGTCCCTAACAGCACACATATAATAATATAATTTAGGTCCGCACAATCAGTTTATTTGGTGAAGTCTGGGGAATTGGTCCTGCAACTGCATTGAAGCTATATGAGAAAGGATACCGCAGTCTAGAAGATCTGAAGAACGAAGAATCACTAACTCATTCTCAAAAGTTGGGTTTACAATATTTTGACGATATAAGACAAAGGATCCTGCGGAATGAGGTGCCGTTATTGCCTTTACTTAATTTTCGAGATACCTTCAAGTAGTAGATTATCCAGTTGATCAGTATATCAAGTTCAGTCTCAGCTTTACCCTTTACATCAGGTTGAAGTTATGGAAAAGTTGCTTCAGAAAGCAGGGGAAGACATATTGCCTGGGGTAAGTTTTCCCTTTAATTTCAATAACAATGAATCTTGGCTTGTATATACTTTTTTTCATGTTAGAATTAGATCTGTACTGATTATGCAAATCTACTATCGGTTTAAATGAAGGTGCTCATTGTGTGTAGCGGATCTTATAGACGTGGAAAAGCTTCTTGTGGTGACATGGACATTGTAATTACTCATCCTGATGGCAATAGGTGTAACTAATTGTTATGTTTACTGTTTCTTTTGGACAATTTTGCCCTCACCTTTTCTTTCTTGAACTCATCCTCTGTTATAGTTCTTCCAACTGAAATAGTTCTCTTTGGTTTACCTCAGCCAAAGAGGTTTTCTAAAGAAGTTTGTAAAGTATTTGAAGGATACAGGATTTCTAAGAGAAGACCTTGTTTTCAGCACCCACAGTGAAGAGGTATGTTTCTTTCATCTTTTTTTGTTGTTGAATCTTTTTGTTTATTTATTATAGAAAGATTAGTGATTTCTGTTTGAACTAATTCTAGCTTAGCTTTCTAAATATCTTTTGTAATTGTTTTTTCTTTCTTAGCTTTCTGTGCTTAGTAAATGCTCCTTTAACTGGTTAATAAATCTAGCAGGGAACTGATTATGGAGTGGACACATATTTTGGTCTCTGCGCATATCCTGGACGAGAACTGCGCCATCGCATAGATCTTAAGGTATTTGACCTTTTCCTGCAATCGGTAATAAAAGTTGAAGACATCAGGATGGAATCTCCCAGACATATATCATCTTCACAAAACATACCGTTCACAAATATGGTCAATTTGTCATATATGTTGTTGACTTAAGCCGTGAATTGCTGCTTCTAATGGACAACATGACACATATCTGGGATGGATCATAAATCTTGATTTGATGAGACTATTGGGTTTTCTGCAATGTGTCTCCTTCCAATAGGTTTATCCGCGCGATATTTATGCATTTGGACTGATAGCTTGGACAGGCAACGATGTTCTCAACAGAAGGTGTGTGTTGTATTCAGAGCTTCAACTCTTTGATTCTCATATATATATATATATACATATTCACTCTATTAAATCTCTAAAATCGGAAGTTTTTGTTAAGTATTTTTTCTGCACTTATCCTCATGAACAAGCTTACCATGTGTTTCCTGTGATACTAAAATAAGTGCAGACTGAGAATTCTAGCTGAATCTAAAGGATTCCGACTTGATGATACGGGACTCTTCCCTGCAACCCGCGGGTCTGATGGTAAAAAGGTTATATTCTTCTTCTGATTCTTTATTCTAACACTGTAACACGAAAAGATATGTGATTTATATTTTTGGGTTTGCAGGGGTCGAAGGGTATTACAAGTTTAAAGCTGTACACAGAGAAGGAAGTTTTTGACTTCCTGGGGTTTCCATGGCTGGAACCTCATGAGAGGAACTTGTGAAGGAGACTGAAAAGGTTGTGTTTTTGGCGCCAGGACATAGAGAATGAACGAGGAGCAAAAGACACAGCGGTATATATGTACATCTTAATTAATGTATATTTCTGCAGTCTAGATTTAGTCAAGTCCAGTTAAGTAGTAGGTTAAGCCTTTCTTTGTTTTTTGGGTCCATAACTTGGAAGAAGGGGCCATGGAGTCCTCTAATTTGGCAAAGGTGCTTATGGAAGTGGTTGGTTCTAGTCCTCAGTTCAAATAGAAACCTACTCTTATTATATTAATGAAGTTATATATATATATATATATATCATTTCATATTTGCCTTCTCTGTATAAACTAACTTCATATATTAGCTATTAGGAACTATTAAAACTTGTGTTCAAGATTCCAATGGTATGGCTCACTTAGCTTTAATCTACTTCTAAGCATCTAAAATGGATCGGTAAGGTGGTGGTAGTAGCCAATCCGTATTACCAAAGTTGACATTGACTTATCTTTTTTCACCACAATCGAGGGCTTGGTGTCCGACTCATGCTTTAAGGAGAGTATTTATATTGACAGTGTCCTTAGAATTTGAATACACATGCAGAGGCATACTGATGCCCTCTTAAAACTTGGAGTAATACGACCAAGTAAGAGTAAACATAGGACAATGTCCATAATGGTTTACTCAGGATCTTCAATTGATTCAACCACTGGAAAAGAGATAAAGGGAAAAGAGAGAATGGTGTTCAATTATCGAACACTAAATGATAACACGTATAAGAATCAATATTCCATGCCAGAAATTAACACCATCATGCAAAAAGTTGGGAGATCAAGGATATACTCGAAGTTTGATCTAAAGAGTGAATTCCATCAAGTGGCCATGCATGAAGAATCCATCCCATGAACCGCATTCCTTACACCAGAAGGACTATATGAATGGAAGGTAATGTCTTTTGGGTTGAAAAATGCTCCTGCAGTTTTCCAAAGAAAAATGGATAACTGTTTTCGAGATCATTCTGATTACATAGCAGTATATATTGATGATATACTGGTTTTCTCGGAAAATGAAGAGAAACATGCAAAACATTTAGCTTGTGATACTTAAAATATATACATTAACAAATTATTTCATAAATCTAAACTTGTAAATGTAAATGAAGATATTCAGTAGTTTGTAGCTCATGTGACATCATTTTACCCTCAAGATGGAATCAATACCAAGCTAAAGTGCTTAAACTTTTGATCAGTTTGGTTGCACCTTAATGTAATGTTACCCATTACAGATTGGATAACGTTGGTATGAGATAGCACTGATGATATATATAAATCTCCATGACATTTTGTTGGATTCCATTAATATATAATAACTAATATTTATATTGATATTGATATTGATATAGTCTCCTCTTCCTTGTTACTAATTAATAATGGACAGCTTCGAGTTTCTTTTTCTGATATGATTTGACTTGTCTTCTTTATTATATATCAATATAATAACTATACACATCATTAGAATTTAGAAGGCATGATTCTTGCGTCCTCATCCCTATGCCATGCTTTTGTTTATAGAAATAAATAATTTGTAAATTGGCTTAATTTAACTACGACCGGTAACGATATTCTAGTAAGTGAGAGCGTTGATTTCCAAGTGGATTGACTCCGGTATCACGAGTTTGAATTCCCTACAGAAAAAAAAGTAGGGAAAAAATTGTGACTTGGGTCTAAGGCCGGCTTCTCAATCGCAAGCGGTTGGTGGAGGTACATTGACGGAGTTAATGCATGCGCTAACACAAAAGTCTGAACATTACGAAGTAGAGTGTGTCTTGAACGCTATAACTAATTCATTCCTTTCATTGGCAAAAACAAAATTGGCTTAATTTAACTCAAAAAACTAGATGGTAATGTGAAAATGCACAAGTAATTAATTCAATTTAAAATGTTGCGCGCCACGACCGGATGCTATGCACCTTAGGAAGAAATTGTAGATTGAGGGGTAAATATTTTGAATTGGGTCGTAATGAAAATGTTGCATGCTTTAAAAATAGAAGAATGTAATGCTCTATATCAGAACAAAAAATTTAAGAATAATAAATTATGACACTTTAATTTGTCCCACATTATTATAAACGAACAATATAATTTGAACGAATTTAAATTCATAAAAAAAATCTCCTTTTTACAGTCAATTCCCCGTACGCCACAGCTCATCCAATGTAGTACAATTGACACAATTAATCAGTACAAACACAAAGTACCAAACGACCTCTCTTAAGTCTAAACGTTGACATTGACATTGTCTTAACATAGATAATAACATAATACTGTGTATAGGTGTAACATGTCACGCAGCAGAAGGACATAGCTTTCCCCGTCTGTGATCGTGACATCGACAACCCCAAGCAATCTATATATAAATTACATCTCATTTCCATTGGAGGGATCATCGTATCGAGACAAGAATGGGTTCAGTCAATGTGATGTCCATGATCCTGGGGGTGTATTTCCTTCTGGTGGCTACAGTGGTGAAGCCGCATGACATGAGTAATATGCCTCCGGGCATGGTGATGGCTCCTTCACCGGACCACCACGACCACGCTGCAGGTAGCTTGGCAGTTCCCTCCATGGCAATCGGAATCTTTGCTGTTGCTCTCTCCTTCTTCATCGTCTTTGGGAAGAAGATTTAATGGCATCCATCGTCCCTAATATCGAAATACTTTCCGGTGTGTTTTTGTTGTAATGATTATGCTTCTTCTGCTTCACCAATGTCGTTGCACGTTGTTTCCTATTTTGTAATAAAAAATATACATAAATATCTTTTTTTTTTTTTTTTTTCCAAAATAAAGACTATGTAATCTTGTGTTGAAAAAATGAAAAAAACAATTGAGTTTGGATTAGTTTTATAATTAGTTAAAGAACTTTTTCAAAAAGTAGATACTTTAGAAAAAATATTTGAAAAAGTGTATATCGAAAAAAATATATTTAGGAAAGTATGTATACGCGTGTCGCGCCTATTGTATAGGCGCACCCTAGGGATGCGCCTATACCACATAATTTTTTTTTTTCTTTAGTCTGAAGCCGTTAGTATCTCCATCCCGCTCCCTCGAGTCATGTATTTCCCTCGAGCCATGGAAATTGTTTATTCTTTTGAATTCTTATTATTATAATAGAGTAGGTTATAGCTTTGTTTATTCTTTTGAATTCCCTGTCCCCCACCATCATTAAACAAATCTCTTGTATTATTCCCTTTTATTTTAGCAGAGAAAAAAAATATGAAAAATGGATTCTAGTTTTAGCTTTGGTTTAATTTTAAAATAAAGATGCCCAAATTTTTTTTTTAAAATAAAAGTTATAATAATAAATTTAAGATTTGAACTCATGACGACATCTATATTCATCACAAGTTAATTTTGTTAATAAAATGAATATACATTTAGGGTAATTATAATGAAATTATGAGTCTAGATTAATAATTATTTTTTAGTTGATTTTTATTGTAATTACAAGTTCTTCAACAACACAGATGGCACTCTGGTCCGATGCAACTGTTCCGCCTTTGTTTGCCTGCTATCATCCGTGCCAAGGTAGTTGATTTCTTTAGTAGATTAACAGGCAACTTTGTTGATTTTGCAATAGTTGTCCACCTTTTCAGTCAATTTCACGGCCAATATTCACTATTGATTATGCCATACCATAATGTTTTAATTTTGTTTGGAGTATTCGGCCTGGACTGTTTTTTAGAAGTTGGTGAATGAGGAGGTGGAGAATCTCATCCATCGATCATACCCAGAATTAAATTTTTGCTTCTTCATATTTCAAAACTTGTTCTGACATCAAATGATTCTTGTCTGATGAATTGCAGATTAGCATATGGAAGAAGTGTAACCTCATCTTCCTCTTCTTCCTCCTAAGAAAACTAATCCTACCTTTCTACTCATTCACCCTCTTCTGCATCATCCTCCCAATGACCATGTTTGTACCCGAAGCAGAGCTCCCCGCATGGGTCGTCTGCTACATCCCTGCAACCATGTCCTTCCTCAACATCCTCCCCGCCCCCAAATCCTTCCCTTTCATTGTCCCGTACCTTCTCTTCGAGATACTAACGGCTTCAGAGTAAAGCAAAAAAAAAATTAAAAAAAAAAAATTATGTGGTATAGGCGCGACGCGCGTATACATACTTTCCTAAATATTTTTTTTCGATATACACTTTTTCAAATATTTTTTCTAAAGTATCTACTTTTTGAAAAAGTTCTTAGTTAAACACAAAAAGTATAAATAGTGAATAAAAATGTACGATATTGAAGATTTTCACTTATTAAAGATTATTCTCACTCTATATATATAGAAGAACCCCTTCAAAATATATGAAAAAAATGGATTCTAAAATCAGAATTATCTTTTATAGTTTTTTATTTTTCTCCTCTGGTTTTCGTTGAAATCTTTTCGGTCGTAGTGTTAGACATACTTTTTCTTCTGTATTGATCGTCGTGTTTTTTTTTTCCAAGATAAACTTTCATTCAACTTAATAACGTAATCGGATAGTCCAATAACAACAAAGATTGTAGAGTAGATGACGATGTACAAGTCCAATTTACCGGGCATATCTCTCTTTTCGATTGCTTAGCAATCCAATCCACACATCTATTGGCGGTTCGTCTTACCCAACACCATTTGGTTGATTCTATGTGGGTTGCCGCCTCTTGTATCGAGGTGACCATATTTTCCATTCGCCAGTCCGTGTCCTTGGCCGATCCATCTAGCAATTTAATCATCTTTTCAGAGTCTAATTCGATGATTACCTTCGTCCATCCGTGATGAATTGCCATCTCCACGCCTTACAAAATTGCCTGGGCCTCCATGTTTTCCGCTGAGATGTCCCTCGTCGTCGAGTTTCTCCCCGCGATCATGTTGCCCTTGTCGTCCCTTCCTATCACGCCCGTGCCTCCCTTGGTTGAGCTATTGTCCCAAGCACCATCACAATTGACTTTTATCGTTCCTTGCTCCGGTGGTCTCCATGTCGTGTTGTTGTTTGTGTTGCTTCTTGGGATTACTTCTGTTCGCGGTTGCACTACCGACCCTGCTTTCCGAGCCAATTTTAGCCCTCGCTCAAGTGTAAGGGTCGGTCGGGGTTGTTCGTTGTTGTGGTAAGCCCAGCATTGTTCCTTCCATATCTCCCAAGCCATGGTTGCCACCGTCATCTTCAAGCTATCCCCGCGTCCCGTGCCTTCCCCCTCCTTTGCCATCACTATCGTCATCTATTCCTCCCATTTTGGTCGCGTGGCCTCTTCCCATCGTACTCCAATGCCTCTGAACCAGATTGACTTTACCCATTGACATTCCCATCGTACTCCAATTCCTTTCATATTGATCGCCGTGTTCAGTTTGATCAAAATAAACTTTGTGCTAGCTAATTTCTTTCATACCACAATGTTGTATTATGAGAAATAGTCATCCTGTAAATCCTAAGTACAAATCGTGCGGGTGAGGGAGGACAAAGTTGTTTTACAAAGACGGTGCACCTCACGGATTTCATTTTTTTTTTTTTGTCAATTTTAGGGTTAATTTCGATAATATGCTTGATGATATTTAATTTTGATTATTCTGCATATTAGGCCTTACACTTTTAAAACATTACAATTTCATCTATCCCATAAATTGCGAACATCGATCTTATTCTTTATCCCTACACTGTTTGATCCGACTGTTGGATCACATAAACAAGAACTTCTTCTCCTTTTCATTGTAACCGCTCCTTGGACCTGCACGAAAGGAAATCCCAGGGTGTTACCGTTGTTTCCCCTCCGATGACAAAGTTAGTTAGAGGTTCGTTTGTTCTGAGCACTTAAAATGTATCGTAGGTGGATGGGATCAGAAATTATTAGTCCTTGAATGAGGAAGATGAAGGCGTTTTTATAACATTCCATACCTGAACCATAATAAGGTCATATCCTACCATGGTAATCTATGTTGTCTTTCAGGCGAGCGAACCATAGTTACTTTAGGAATAATTGTTTATAATAGGGTTATTCCACTCTAGACTATTATTTTAGTTTGTTTAATTATAGGCGTGCTAAAAAGCGATTGAGCTAAACTGTAGGCGTTCAGACGTTCAGACTAGGGTAGTCAGTGGGTGTTCTAACATGCACTTATTCCGTGTATTTTATATTTCTGGCGCATCCTCACGCGGTGGCGCCCTTACACCATCATCCATATAAAAGAGCGACACCCTAATTCAATTAGGCCTGTAAACATCTGATTTTGGCTCGGGGTCAAAATACTGTACGCGAGGAACCGAGACGAGAAAAATCGAGACGAAAAAAAAAGCAAAAATAAAATAAATCCTATACCCTAAAATCCCAAACCCTAAAACCCTAAACCCCAAACTCTAAAATCTCAAACCCTAAACCCTAAACCCTAAACCCTAAACCCTAAACCTTAAATCACAAACTCTAAACCCCAAACCCTAAATTCCCAAACCCTAAACCTTAAACCCCAACCCTAAAGCCTAAACCTTAAACCCCAAACCCTAAAACCCTAAACCCCAAACCCTAAATCCACCCTAAAACTTAAACCCCAAACCCTAAAATCCCAAACCCTAAACCCTAAACCTTAAACCCTGAACCCCAAACCTTAAACCCCAAACTATAAACTCCTAACCATAAACCCCTAAGCCCATGACACCCATTTTTGGCCAAACATCCACCATTGCATCCATTTTCTTCCAAATTCCCACCATGCCCCAAATCACTCCCAATTGGCACCAAAAGTCTCCTAATTGCCATCACCATTTGATCACTTGATCACCTTTTCTCATCCTTAACCAAATTCTCTCCAATTATCATCAAAACTCCTCCTAATTGTCAATCACCTCCCAATTGCCAATCACCTTTGTCCAATTGCTATCACCTTTTCCATCCACCATGGATTGTCCATATTTATCATCTATTTGGAGGAGAAAACTCTACAAAAGCAAGGGATAGCTACGGTTGAAGAGAAAAAGAAGAAACCAAAGGATAGTTTGGAACAAGCTTGCCATAAGCTTGTTCAAAGAAATGGAAAGAAAAACAAAGGAAAAGAGAGAAAAAAAAATTCAAAGTGAGGATTTGAGAGATAGTGAGTGAAAAAAAATAGATAAAAATTGAGTGAAGAAAAATCGGTGAATATCGGTCTCGGTTCCTTGTGAGTTATCTAAACTTCGAATAACTTAGGTATATCTCCTCTCGTGCTCGATATTTGTATTTCTTAATGTGAATGAAGTTTGTTTCATCGATACTATGTATTAATAGTTGTATTTCATATAAGAATCGTACTCGGTTTTAAGTTTGGTATAGCTTGGGGTCATTTTAGACATTTGTGAAATTTATGGGGGTTGTTTCAGTAAAAAAAATATTTTCGAAAATGAATTAGGTCATTACCAAACTTTGATGAAGGTTACAACTCGGTCCTTGGACTCTCGGGTCAATTTGGGATTTTACCGAGTGTTATAAACCAAACCAGAAATGTTTTGGGTCATTTGTGCAATTTTCAAAAGATTTTTCCAAATCATCTCGAATTTTAAATAATTGCACCTTGGTCCCTAAACTTTTCTTGACATCCCATTACTTCTCAAGGTGTCACAAATTAGTCAAATATGCTTCGTATTTTCAAAATCATTTGTATACGTTTGATACGATTTAAAATGACCCCAAAGTTAAACCACTCTTTTTTAGCACAATTAAGTTTATTCTCTCTTGTTTATTTATTTTAAATTAACTCAAAAAAAAATGCTTGTATATTGTTAATTAAAAAAAATGCATGTCATCTCTTTAGCCAAACATGATCAAATTGGACAATTTGCGTAAATCGAGCAAGTTGAAAAAAATATAAATTCAAAAGCAAACTAAAGTACCGAAATGGCGAATTATGGGCTCGCGAGCCCTTAAGACGTAAGCAAACCCCTGAACTCTATTATCTGGACGTAGACCTTTCCATGCCCTAGGATGTTTACACCATGTACCCTAGGCAATTTTAGGATTCAGATTAACCTTTAATTAATCGGTGGCGACTCTTTCACATTTTTCGGTCTGGTTGATGACCCCGCTCGATCGGACCCGTCGCTCGCCAAGTCCCGACATTTTCGAGCGAAACAAAAAATAAAAAATATTTTCCAAAATGGGCCGAGGAAAGTCGGATCCAACGTTTGACAATTTGGCGACTCTGCTGGGGATCTCTTTTAGAGGGTTTAGGCTTTGTCATGTTTGCTTTGCCATATTATATTTTTCCTTATCTGTTTTGACCGTTTGCTCATGCTTGCAGTTTCAACTTTTGTCCAAAAGGCGATGTAATTGTAATAATTCATAAAAAGAAGTTAAATTCTTGTTTTGCACACACCACGCTGGTTACTATTACCCGCTCGGACGTGGAGCACAATAAGAGCTTAGGAAGTTTAGTAGGGGAATGCGCCCGGAGCGGTTTGGACCGCCGGCACGCACCCAAACAACTCATCTCGATGATCGAAATGGGCCCGTGATCCTCTTTTGGGGTGAGGTTCCACTGGTTCAGAGGACCTAGAAATTCCATCCATTTAGAACAAAAGCTTCACACCGTGTTTAACCTTTACCAGTTTTGTGTGTATTTCCATTTTGGGGATCAACTTATGTAAATGGGAATTCAACCCAAGTATTTGGATACGAGATTGACCCACAATTCATGAAGAAGATTCGGCCCAACAGTTGAGAATTAGAAATCAGCCCAACAACTCTATAAAAGATGTTTGGCCCATGAATAAATTTGGCCCATGAAGAAGTTTGACCCATTGATGTAAATGTGTTGTTTTTGCATTATATATTCCAGACTGTAGTAAATGTAATACGAGTCTTACTAATTAAGTTTACAATCTCACACTTGCATTGCATTTTCCAAAAAAAAAAATGTAAGTTCCGTTCATTCAATCTTGTATCCTTAAGACATTTCACACACCATCTTTAGTAAGGATGAAAAAAAATCATTGCCCTCACATTAAGGTCATACAACCCCTTACAGTCAAAATTGCCCGAATATGGAAAACCATGACAAAAGGGAATCAAAAATACATGAACAAAAAGATTGACGAGGTTCACGAGCTCGTGAACTACAAAGTCAAATGGATTCTCCTTAACGCCTTGTCTAAATTATGGAATATGTAAAACGCGTCTGTGTGGTTAACAACAACGGAATATGTTCACAAGTTCCATTCGACACCAGCAAGTCCGTCTTTCAACCCGGATGAGATAATCAGGGATAGATCCGAACAACCTACCTTGGAAAAATGTAGGGGCAACGTAGCTAAGTTGAATGACACCCTTGAACAGTTCATATGAAGAACGAGGTTAATAAAAAGATTTTCAAAATACATGTCGTCGACCTTCGTTCGAATCAAGGAACAATCAACAAATGCACTCAACGAGTTGCGCAGTCGTGTGAAACGTCTTAAGGGCTAGATTTCGATTGGTCAAAACCTTTAAAAGTATTTTTGAAAAAAAACTTTTGCCATACATGCAATCAAAGTTTACGAATGGAATGAATGGAATATAGAATTTTCAAAATCAATCATGCATGATCAATTGTGTATTCGTTCTTCTTACTACGGTATTTTGAATTTAGGTTTTCGGGAATCCATGCGACATTCCACGACTCCAGCACCTCAAGAACACGAGGAGAAAATCATCCAACTAGAACAGACCATACACGCCATGAGTTCCTGCACAGTGCAGTCAATCGTTGGCATGACCTCCTAGGTCGAGCGAATTTTGGATTTTCTGAGCTCCAGACAGGCGTGACTACCACAATATCCCCGACCTCGTCTTTCCGAGAAACACTACTGTGGTGGCACCTCATAAATCCATGTTAGACATTTTTGCCATCCTGGCCAAGCTCCACCTCTCACATATGGCCACCCTGACCAAGGTCCACCTCCCACATATGACCTTCCCACACCCGAAAGGACAAAGACACTTTTAGGATTGGGTTTTTGTCTTAATGTTAAAGATTATGAAGTCGCCCAGAGAAAACGTTTAGCCGAAAGTTCAGGGACATTGTTGTTTCCTCCCCTCGCCGTTTCATTCCCAAACCCAACACAAGTGATCCAACTCGATGAAATTGATGCTCACGAGGGCTTGTCAGACTTATTTTCAACCGATATCACAATTGGAGCTTTGCTCAAGAAGCCCCCCTTAGACCTTTTTGTCTGTCCACTCGCTAGTGGGAAACCCTTACCGGATTCGAGTATATACAAATGATCATTCGATGATGCCCGTTTGAGATGCATGAATGTTGAAAAAACTGGGCGTCTAATGGAAGAATTTCATGAAGGTTGTTGTGGACCACACATGAGCGTGCAGACTTTGATACTTTTGGCCAACTGTGTGAGATACGTCCACCAGTGTCACCTCTATCAAGAGTACACAGACCAAATCCCCGTACCACTGCACGAGCTCTGTCCCATGACTTCCCCATGACCTTTCTCAAAATGGGGCATCGATGTAGTCAACATGGTTTCTCCCAAAGGTGCCCAATGGTCATCAATTCATATTAGCAGCGATCGATTATTTCACCAAGTGGGTAAAGGCTATCACCCTGGCATCAATTACGGCAAAGACCATTGAATTTTTCATCACCCAGGACATCATCGTGCGTCATGGGATGCAAAAATCAATCATCACCGGCAATGCCAGAAATCTAAATTGGTCGATAGGTTGTGATCAAGCATAAAAATTCATCTCCATATCGCCCATAAATGAATGGCGCAGTGGAAGCATCAATTAAAGGGCTGACATGATAAGCTGTTTTGGGGCACTCAGGGCATACATGACCTCAAAATGGACCTCAACAGGAGAAACTCCATTCTCCTTTGTTTACGGGACCAAAATCGTGTTGTCAATTAAAGTAAAAATCTCGTCAGCTAGGATCCTCACTGAGGCAGAAATGGACGAGCCAGAGTGGTGAGATGCAAATACGAGCAATTGAACCTCATAGAAGGAAAGCGGTTCATCGCTTTGTGCCACAGGCAATTTTACCAGAAACGTATGGCTCGTGCATTTAAAAGGAAGATGCGCCCGAGAGAATTGCAAGCAGACAATCTAATTCTCAGAAGAAAAAAATCCTTCAAGTCAATCCAGACTCTTGGGGCAAATTTATACCTAAATATGAAGGGATTTATGTTATCAAAGAGATTTTCAGCGTGGGAGACATGATCATCAACTGACACGGACAACAGAGAACTCCCCAATCCAATCAACGTGGATGCAGTAAAAAAATCTCGTAATCAGAAAGCGAGCCTCCAAAAATGAGAGAAATTCCCGCTAAATCAAAAACCTGAAAGGGCGGTTTAGGCAAAATTTAGGGAAAAGGGGCATGATTAAAAATCCCTAAAAATGGCGATCATGGCAAAAGGAAAGGAATCAAATCCCTGCTAGGTGGTAAACCCAAAAGGGCGACCTAGGCAAAAAAATAAGGGAACTAAGAGGTGCAGTAAAAAGAAAAAAATATCGTAGCAAAAGAAAAGAAAATCAAGAGATAAAAAAATAAATAAAAATGCTCAAAAGTGAACGACGGTGTTTCCTACAGCAGCAATAAAAAAAAGTTGTGATCGACATTAATTTGAGCTGCCTCGACAACTTGCATGGATACACCTTGTGAACATAACATGAATGACTTTAGGGAACTCCATCTAGAAGGACTCAAAAGTCGATTAATGAGAAGGGTTTTTTACCTCCAAAGTGAATTACAAGCTGATGAGCGGAGTCGTTAGGTGTTCTAACTTCGCAAATCATTCTCGACGATCAGGACCTGTAGCTATCCAGCTTCTGGGAGTCACAAGCCGACAAGTAGAGTCTTTAGGTGCTCAGCCTCCGCAAGCCATCCCCAACGATCAGAACCTATAGATGTCCAACTTCTGAAAGTTACAAGCCGACAAACGGGGCCTTTAGGTGCTCAGCTTCCGCAAGTCATCCCCAACGATCAGAACCTGTAGATGTCCAGCTTCTGAAAGTTACAAGCCGACGAACGGGGCCTTCAGGTGCTCAACCCCGCAAATCATCCTCAACGATGATTCTGACCAGAAAAATTTTCAACTTCCAGCTCGTTATAGGCAAAAAAAACGATGAGAGGAGCCTTTAGGTGTTTAACCTTCGCAAGTTATCCTCGACGACCAGGACCTGTAGTTATCCAGCTTCTGGGAATAAAAAAAAAGGAAAAAAAATGACGAGCGGAGCCTTTAGGTGTTCAGCTTTCGCAAGTAATCCCCAGTGAAGTCGCAAAAAAAACCCGACGAGCGGAGTCTTTAGGTGTTCAGCCTCCGCAAGTCATCCCCAACAAGTCACAAACCGGCGAGCGAAGTCTTTAGGTGTTCAGCCTCCGCATGTCATGCCCAAGGAGTCACAAGCCAACAAACGGAGCCTTTAGGTGTTCAACCTCCGCAAGCCATCCTCGTCGACCAGGGCATGTAGGTCTCCAGCTTCTGGGAGTCACAAGATGATGAGCGTTTAGGCGCTCAATCTCCGCAAAGTTTCGTGATGATGTTTGTCTACTATGTAAATAATGAATAAAGAGGAGCCAAAATCAGTTGTTTGTCTTTGAACACACACTCATGAGATCACTTCCATGAGCGTGTGTTTAAAGAGGGGCAACTGTAAACACCTGATTTTGGCACGGGGTCAAAATACTGTACGCGAGGAACCGAGACGAGAAAAATCGAGACAAAGAAAAAAACAAAAATAAAATAAATCCTATACCCTAAAATCCCAAACCCTAAACCCTAAACCCCAAACCCTAAAATCCCAAACACTAAACCCTAAACCTTAAATCCCAAACTCTAAACCCTAAACCTTAAACTCCAAACTCTAAAATCCCAAACCCTAAACCTTAAACCCCAAACCCTAAAGCCTAAACCTTAAACCCCAAACCCTAAAATCTCAAACCCTAAACCCTAACCCTTAAATCTCAAACTCTAAACCCTAAAACTTAAACCCCAAACCCTAAAATCCCAAACCCTAAACCCTAAGCCTTAAATCCCAAACCCTAAACCCCAAACCTTAAACCATAAACCATAAACCCCAAACTACAAACCCCAAACCATAAACCCCTAAACCCATGGCACCCATTTCTGGTCAAACATCCACCATTGCATCCATTTTCGTCCAAATTCCCACCTTGCCCCAAAGCACTCCCAATTTCTTCCAATTGGCACCAAAGGTCTCCTAATTGCCATCACCATTTGACCACTTGATCACCTTTGCTCATCCTTAGCCAAATTCTCTCCAATTATCATCAAAACTTCTCCTAATTATCAATCGCCTCCCAATTTCCAATCACCTCCCAATTGCCAATCACCTTTGCCCAATTGCTATCACCTTTGCCATCCATCATGGATTGTACATATTTATCATCTATTTGGAGGAGAAAACTCTACAAAATCAACGGATAGCTACGGTTGAAGAGAAAAAGAAGAAACCAAAGGATAGTTTGGAACAAGCTTGCCATAAGCTTGTTCAAAGAAATGGAAAGAAAAACAAAGGAAAGAAAAGATAAGAGAAGAAAAGAAAAGAGAGAAAAAAAATTCAAAGTGAGGATTTGAGAGATAGTGATTGAAAAAACATAGATAAAAATTGAGTGAAGATAAATTGGTGAATATCGGTCTCGATTCCTCGTGAGTTATCTAAACTTCGAATAACTTAGGTATATCTCATCTCGTGCTCGATATTTGTATTTCTTAATGTGAATTAAGTTTGTTTCATCGATATTATGTATTAATAGTTGTATTTTATATAAGAATCGTACTCGGTTGTAAGTTTGGTATAACTTGGGGGTCATTTTACACATTTGTGAAAGTTAAGGGGGTTGTTTCAGTAAAAAAAATAATATTTTCAAAAATGAATTAGGTCATTACCAAACTTTGATGAAGGTTACAACTCGGTCCTTGGACTCTCGGGTCATTTTGGGATTTTACCGAGTGTTATAAACCAAACCAGAAATGTTTTGGGTCATTTGTGCAATTTTCAAAAGATTTTTCTAAATCAGCTCGAAATTTTAAATAATTGCATCTTGGTCCCTAAATTTTTCTTGACATCCCATTACTTCTCAAGGTGTCACAAATTAGTCAAATATGCTTCGTATTTTCAAAATCATTTGTATACGTTTGATACGACTTAAAATGACCCCAAAGTTAAACCACTCTTTTTTTAGCACAATTAAGTATATTCTCTCTTGTTTATTTATTTTAAATTAACTCAAAAAATTTAAAAAAAATGCATGTCATCTCTTTAGCCAAACATGATCAAATTGGACAATTTTGGTAAATCGAGCAAGTTGAAAAATATATAAATTCAAAAGCAAACTAAAGTACCGAAATGGCGAATTATGGGCTCGCGAGCCCTTAAGACGTAATCAAACCCCCGAACTCGATTCTCTGGACGTAGACCTTTCCAAGCCCTAGGATGTTAACACCATGTACCCTAGGCAATTTTAGGATTCCGATTAGCCTTTAATTAATTGGTGGCGACTCTTTCACATTTTTCGGTCCGGTTGATGACCCCGCTCAACTGGACCCGTCGCTCGCCAAGTCTCGACATTTTCGAGCGAAACAAAAAAGAAAAAATATTTTCCAAAACGGGTGAGGGAAAGTCGGATCCGACGTTCGACAAGGCCTATAAATCCAGTTCCGAATGTTCTTGGGCAAAATGTAAAAATAACCTAGCCCAAAGTCATGACCCATCATCTGCCCCGGAAGCCTTAAAAGAGCGACGCTCAATTGAGGATTATAATTTTCGGTGAAAGTCGTTTCTCCCATCAATGTTAATTCTTCTTTTATCGAGCGACGTATTTTTACAAACCTTATAATCATTTGTACTTTCCAAAGGCGTCACTCAAATCTTGTAATCACTTGTAACCAATCTTCATTTTCACGTGTCTTTCATGTGCAGTTCGCCTCTTACCCGTCATAATTAGTTTTTTGAATTTCAAATTCAATTTTTTAGGCAGGATCTTCTAGAAACTTTGAGAACCGAGGAGACTCCTCCTTTTAGGTGTAGAATCGTACTTTCACACACCTAGGTCTAGCCTAGGTAACCATTCAACTGACCTAAGGGAGTTCTATAAATACCCCTAAACTCATCCATTTACCACTTTTACTTCTCTCTCTTATTTTCGGATCTTTCTCTCTCTAAAAATCTTTGTCTTCTCTCTAGAATTCTGGCCAAGCTCCAATCGGCTTTCATCATTGCTCGGTTTTTTCTCTCGCTCTCAATGCCCATCACCTTCGCGCCATTCGCTCAAATCAGAGAATGACTTCTGACTCGGACGTCGGTAATCACATCTTTCTCCCTACGCATTTTCTTGATCTTAAACTCAATACTCTTTCTTTTCCGTTTTCGAAAAATCGGTGGATGAGGCGGGGATGAGCAACGCTCATGCCCAAGGTATCCCATCCCTGATGATGCGTTACCTGAGAACCCTCACCTAGTATGTCAACCCAAATAGGGTGAGGAAATCATATTCCCACTTCAAATTAAAGTGGGGTTAAGGTTTCCTTATTGTCCTCTCCTAGTCGAGTTGTGTCACCATAATGACATTTCTCCCACCCAACTATCTCCAAATGCCCTTTGCACTTGGGTGGGTTTTCGAGTCTTATGTTTCCGTCGCGGATGGACGTACTCTTTAAATATTTTTCGCTGTCTTTATCGCTTGGATCCGAATCATCTTGATGTGCGCCTTTTTACTACCCGAGTGGTCCCTCCTTTCAAAGATTGGTGCTGGGATTCCACTCGTCCCTTGGTCACTGGTTTCCCGACAAGGAACTCGAACTGGAAGAACACCTATTTCTTTTTCCAAGGAGGCGTCCCCTGGTGTCTAGGGTCATTGAAGGCCAGTAAAGATCCATGCCCCGGCATTGAGGAATTGTCTTCGACAGACATGGATGCCTTGACGGCGATATATCTAGACCATAGAGTGGGGCACGCTCCGATAATCTCTTAAGAGACCAGTGAGTCTGATTTAGAGCAAGTTGGTGTGTCCCTTGTAGAGCGTCACCTTCTACCATTAACTCCGACAAATAACTCATTCTTATATTTTTTTGCAGAAAAGGATTTTGACATGTTTTCTCATCTGTTAGACGCTCCACGGAAAATGACGCCTAGGGAGAAGAATATGGAAAAGGATATTAAGAGTGATGCTCCTGAGGGCTCCAAAAAACGCAAGAGTCATCACTCCTCCAAGGGACCGAATAAGGCAAAGCCTATGAAGGATTCGTTGGAACCCCTCAAGGCCTCAGCCGAATTATTCAGCGACACTACAAATGAGGTCATCGTGGCTTTCAAAGGTGTGATTCCTAAATCCTATTGGATTAGTAACAACATTATTAGTAATAAGAATAACATTTTATTCACTAAAATGCGGGGTCCCCCTATCTTGGCTTATGACAGCATCATGTGGACCTACACTAAATATGACAATGGCGTCCTAATAAAGGGAGCATTTGACCATTCATTTGATCCGACAGGGGCGACGCTTGCAGAAGCGTCAACATCCAAGGCGTTGACTCCTGCCCGGACTCCTGCTACCAGGTCCTAGGAGGTGATCGTGGTAGACAATATTCTCGATGAAGTGCTCATTTCTCCTCCTAGAGTGGCAAGTACCCCTCCTCCAGTTCTGGCGCGCGCTAGAAATGAAGGCCCTCCCCCTTACACGAGTCCTAACTTCGACCTGAGGCGAGACATGCTGGAGAATGTTGGAGTAGCGAACCCTCAACAACCGTGGGAGTCTTGTGCCAAACTGAGGAAGGTTCCCTTAGTAGCTGGGAACTCCTGTCAAAACCCCAACCTGGGTCTTCATTTGCTCTCTGGGGCGTGCCCCCCAGCCGATAGAACCTTTGACTTTAGACCGCGAAGCTCTAGAGGGATTGGTTCGCCAGTCCCTCTTCTTGATGATGAGTCAGGTATACGTCAGTCTTCTTCTTTTTTTCCTTATGATTTTTTATACTTAAAATTTTCCTAACATTTTGAAGTTGAAATCCTTTAGGTTATTTATGCTCAGCTGAAGATGGTTGTCACCATCATGGTATTGGCGGAGGAGAGGTATCGCAACATCTCCACGATCCTCCAAGTAGAGGCTAAAAAGTTCGAGCTGGAGCGAACTCGTCGTCGCCTCACCATTTCAGAGGCGGCGCAGAAGGAGTTGGAGGCTGAGGTTGTTCAAAAGGAACAACTCGCTACCAACTTAAGGGATGAGTAGAAGAGGGAAACCGCCCTAGCTAGGTTGTTAGAAAAGCTCCAAAGGGAGAATGCCCAACTAAATGGGGAAGCGGCGACTTCCCAACAAGTGGCTATATAGGCCAAAAGGAGGCAGAGCAAGCGCTGAAGGAGGTGACGCAAGCAATGAAGGAGGTTGAGCTCCTAAAAACCGAACTTCCCAAAATGTTGGAAGAGAGCGTCACAGAGGCAGTAGAGACCTTCTGCACCAGCAAAGAATTGGCATAGGCTGCTGCATAATGGAATCGCAAGGGAGTGGTCTCCATTTTCAAGAAGGCATCCAAAGACATTCAAAAGGTCGACGCCAACTTCCCTCTGGAAAAGATGTACTTCCTTAAAAGCTACCTCGCTCTTAAGGTTAGGAAGGAGGCTGAAGCAGCGAAAGAAGCTGAAGAGGAAGAATCTGAGAATGAGAGTGTTTCCTTAAGGGATCCACCCCTGCTCAGGAGACACCTCTTAATCCAGAACCTCCAGTACCCACTCCTGAAATATCATCAATAGCCAACACCCTTCAAGCGATCCGCCTCTACTGCATTTCTCTTCTAAGGATCCACCACCACCATCTTCTTGAAGATTTTCATCTTATCTTTTCGTACTTACTTTATTATGCTTTCATCCACTTAGCCTTTTTCAGATGTTTTTTTAAAGACTCGATTTATTGCAGCGCCTTTATCAATCATATTTTGGGTACTTAATTCTATTTCATCAAATTTTGTATCCACTATTTAGTTTGCTATGATTTGATGCTTCACCTTTGTCACCTCGATTTTTGTAATTATTTGAAACTTTCCCACTTAGCCTTATTTTGACTAAGCAAGAATATCATACTACTTGATCATAATCATAACCAAAACGAATTGCCATAGATATTTAGATGAACGTCTCGCCTAAGCAAATTTAACTGTGTTACTCAATTAATCAAACTTAAGCATTTGCCAATAAGTATTGATTTTTCAATCTTTCAACATCGATTACAATGCCTTCGACATTACATGATTACAATACATATGCATGTACCATCTTTCAAGCATAAAACTTTTTCAAATGCTCTGCATTAAAAGTATTCTTCAATACTTTCCCTTCTTGATCTTCTAGGACATACGCATTTGGGTGAGGGATGACGACGACCTTGTAAAGTCCTTTCCATTTGGGAGACAATTTATTTATTCTACCTTGATGCGCAAATTCATGTCTTCTCCATACCCTCTCCCCCACGAAAAATTGGCGAGAAGATACTCGCCTATTGTAGTATCTTGTTGTGACTAAGCGCATCCGACCTTGAGTTTTTTCAGAGGCCCATCTCTTTTCATCAACCATATCCAATTCGAGATGCCTTTGGTCATCATTGTTCAAGGCGTCATAACGATTTACCCTATGGGACACTACTGCTATTTCTGTTGGGGCAACAACCTGAGAACCGTACACTAATCCAAAAGGCATTTCCCTAGTCGCCTTCTTGGGAGTTGTTCGCAACGCCCAT
The DNA here is from genome assembly GCA_946814005.1 of Chamaenerion angustifolium. Classification (NCBI taxonomy): domain Eukaryota; kingdom Viridiplantae; phylum Streptophyta; class Magnoliopsida; order Myrtales; family Onagraceae; genus Chamaenerion; species Chamaenerion angustifolium. The sequence continues at coordinate 32,275,369 of OX328268.1, forward strand.
AATACATTTTTCAATTCTTCTGTCCACTTTCCTCCCAAAGCGTCAAGTCTTTTCTTTAGACCATTCAACACCGTTTTATTTGTTGTTTCCTCTTGTCCATTAGCATGCGCGTGTTTAACTGAAGCATGTCGATGCTCAATTTTCAACTCTTCACAAAACCATTTCAATTTTTTTCCGGCGAATTGTGGACCATTGTCACTGATTAGAACGCTTGGAATTCCATATCAGGAAACAATCCTCGACTTAAGAAATTTAATGACTTGATATTATGTAGTAGATGCCAACGCCTTTGCTTCAATCCATTTTGAGAAATAGTCGATTGCCATTATAATGTAAGTGTGTTGCTTGGACCTTGGTAAGGGACATACCAAGTCGATTCCCTATTGAGCAAACGACCACGCATCACTTATACTAGTAAGCTTTGTTGGGGGACGCACTATTCTCGGACTATACTTTTGGCATGATTCACATTTCATAACCAAAGTCATCGCCTCTTGATTCATTATAGACCAATAATATCCTTGATTCAAAACTTTTCTCACAATTGACATCGCTCCTTCATGACAATCTGCATATCATTCATGTACTTCTCTCAAAATGGTAGTTTGTTTCTGGATGGGATCAAAAATTATTAGTCCTTAAATGAGGATGATGAAAGAGTTTTTATAACATTTCATACTTGCACTATAGTAATGTCAGATCCTACCATGGTAATCTGTGTTGTCTTTCGGGTGAGCGAACCATAGTTACTTTAGGAGTAATTGTTTATAAGAGGGTGATTCCACTATAGTATATTCTCTTAGTTTGTTTAATCATAGGTGTGCTAAAAGCGACCGAACTAATCTGTAAAAGCAGTCGAGCTAATCTGTAGGTGTGCAAGCGTTCAGACTAGTGTAGTCAGTGAGTGTTCTCACATGCACTTATTCTGAGTATTTTATATCTTCTCGCACATTCTCACAGGGCAACACCCTTACACCATCAGCCATATAAAAGAGCGACACCCTAATTCAATTAGGTCTATAAGTCCAGTTTCAAAAGTTCTTGGGTCAAATGTAAAAATAACTCAGCTCAAAGTTCATGACCCATCACCGACCTTAGTGAAATCCCTCTTTTATTAGGTACTATATGTGACGTAAATAGCTAAAATACCTATTTCTTAGGGTTAACTCATCTAAATAGTTAACACTGATCAATATTTTAGAAATTATTAACAAAAAAGTTTTAGTTATGGCAAAAATAAAGGAAGCAATTGGGGATATTATTTAGAGGAATAAATCTTAAAAGTTACAGTGATCACCTGGGTTACACCTAATGACTCGTGTCAGAGTTGCATAAATTCAATCTTAAAATGATGCATAGTATTTGAATTGAATTTTACTACACATTTTTTCATTTAACCCAAATTAATAAGTCTACAGACATACTTTAATTAAGTTACATGGTAAGGATTGACGAACCCTTTTTAAGATGTACAAATTAATCCAACTAATCTAATCTATTGGATAGAATTGACATTAACATGTAACCCTCGATCGGCGTCTATAATCTTCTTCCTACATCTCTTGAGGAAAGGCCCAGACTCAGTTCTAAATCCGACGCTCCTGACCTTCTTCCGTTGACTTTAGTCTCTGTAAACTTACGATCCACGTCACTTCCCAAAGCGATACCAGTAGTCACTGTTTGATGGCTGCCACGGTGGCTTCGTACCCTGCAACCATACGAGTCCTGTGCAGCAACCTGGAAGCTAATCTGCAAAGACGACGACGAAGGATCACAGTATTGACTGACACCAAACCGAAGGTTATCCTTGTTCTTGTTTTGGAGGTGCTGATGTTGCAACATCTGTAGGTTTGTGTTTCTTGCAGCGTGTAGCTGAAGTAATCGCTTCTTCTTCATACGTTCCTTCTTGTGGGCGTTCTGGTGACCTCCTAACGCTTGTGAATTAGCAAACTCCTTGAAGCAGTACTGACACTCGAACCTCTTACCTATTCCAACGTAGTTTAGCGTAGCATCGGAGAAGATGGGGTTATTCACTGAAGAGTTGCTCATGGTATCTCCTTCATGATGGGATTTTGCCAGATCGAACCCGAAGATCCGGAGCTTGTTGGAAGAAGGCGAAGGAGAAGAGGTGGTGGTGGTGGTGGTGGTGCCATCGCCATTAGAGGTTGTACAGAAATTGGAAGCACCATTGGAATGATATGTGTTTCTTGGCGACATGAAGAAGGATAGAGTATATATTATATGATATGTCTGCTGGTATTGGCTTCCTTTTATAGGTTGGACTCGACTTTGAAAGCACCAGAAAGATACGTTTCAAAATTCAGTTATTGGTTGGTGCAATGAATCTTACAAAGATGACAATAAAAATATATGGAGGAAATTAGGACTAAGTTCATGGATATATATATATGGAAAATTAGGTTGATTATAGCTTATCTCGTAGGTTTATATTATAGGAACATTTTTTTTTCATCTCTTTGAAAAAAATAAAATAATCTATCACTAAGTTTAGAGGTTTGTTCCAACTTGTCAACCTAAACCCTAAACCATACGCAAGATAATGTAGCGGTTTAGTATTTGTTTCTTAATTAGAGATCTTGAATTCAAAACTTGACAATAAATAAAAATCTTCATAATCAAATACTCATAAGTCATGCCCTTTAAAAGTTACCATAAACAATATTTTCAATAAAAATAAATAAATAATACGAATTGTGTATAATTTATAATTTGAATAAATTTCTAAGTACTCGTAAAGATCATTCAATTTTAAACGTTGTATTCTTAACTTAATTCAAATCCCACTGAAATTATCTTTTTGGATAGGATTCAACTCAAAATTGTAAAAATATAATTTTATTTAAATAATTACGTGCATGGTAATAATATACATGAATCAATATTGGTATGATAATAAGAATTATAGAAAGTGTATTATAATTTTGAATTTATTTTAATAAACAGTCTCTTTTATCAAATTTTGATATTATCGGCATGGCTTTCCCTATGGAAAGATTATCATCGTCCTAAATCACTTAATTTTATACAATTATTTAGATTAAAGCGTTATAGGGACACGTATAGAAGGTGTCCATCTAATTTCTTTCTTTATTATTTGTTTAGGACATAATTAAAAGTCAGATATCGTAATAGTATAGAGTAGGCATCTTTCAAATCATGCAATATTATATTGATAAGAATGATGGATGGATACTTTATTATTCTTATTCTTATTATTATTTAATTGTGTAGTAGAAATGTAGAATAGAGACAATGAGACATTTCTCATTTTATCCACAAAAAGAGGATTCGGTGTGTTTTATTTTTGTCGGTTTACAAACTTTTTTTTTTATATATATACCACTTCAAAACTAAATTTATTTGTTTATAATTAGTTGAATTAATTCGTAAAATAGGTTACACATTTTAAAAGGAATGAAATTTAAATTGTATTCAAATTATTATTTTAGAGATGACTTTAAAAAGTACAATATATATATAAATTACAATAAAAATATTATTAAATTGAATAACCCACAGTTTGGAGGTATGGTTCAAAATTCAAATATCTGCTAGTAGTAGCTTCACCATTTACTTGTCCTTGTTAGTATTTTAACAAAACAATGTATGACTAATAGAATATATATTTTGTTACATTTTGCAATATAAACTAAAATATTAATATGCAGAATTAATATTTTCCTATATAATTTATAAAATAGGGCTACTTTTTTTCTTTGGTGACAATTGCAAAGATAACTTATTCTATTTTGAAAAATGTTTTATTCTATTCCAAGTGATTACGTGGGTGATTGAGGAAAGTCAAAACGATTCTGGGGAGTGTAATATAATATAATGGAGATATGGTAAAGCCTTTATTTATTTATCGCAAAGGAACAAATGGATAGCCTTGCAATTATTTATTTAGATATTTGAAAGGAAAAAAAAAAGTGTATTTTAATCAAAGAGGAATTTATATTGAAGTTTAATTTTATTTTTTTAACAAGAAACGAAATATTTGAGTGAGATAATATTCCATGATTTTCTAATATATATTATTATAACCAATCCTAGTAATTACTAATTTGTTTTTTGAACATTTGATAGAAAAAATTAATCCTTTTTAATTAACAAAACGGAATTGAATTCGTAACAATAAATTATGTTTATTTCTTTTTTAAAACATGATGAAAATTGTTTAAACCACATAATGCATTTTAACTTGTCATTAATTCTTAAATATCAATGAGCTACCTGAAATTTAGATATTTTATAACGGGTTATACCTAAACTTTAAAAATTCAAAATGAGCTAACTCAACTTGGACGAATGTGCAAATAGCAACCTCCGTCCAATTTACAGTCAACTGTCGACAGAATTTAGTTGGAAATTCAACAGAAATTCGTTAGAAATTGGACGAAGGTAACTATTTGCACATTCGTCCAAGTTGAGATAGTCTGTTTTGAATTTTTAAAGTTCGGATAGCTCGTTGCAAAACGTTCAAGTAACCTATTTTACACTCCTTGGTATTTAACCATGTCATTAAAGGAGCAAATCAACATAATTTTCGTTAAAATGCATAACATGAATATTTCATATGAAATTCCATTACATTTTAATACCAAAAAAGTAACGTAACTTTCATAAATAAATCATGTGAAAGTAACGTAACTTTCATAATTTTAGTTTGTATTTATTTATAAATAAATCAAATAATTTTCATAAAGCACTCAAAATTTATTTTATTTTTAACATATAATTAACCGTCCCACTAAATTTACATTAAGTTCCTCCTAGCTAATCCTTAAATAATAGGAAGTCAAAATTATATTAGAAGCTAATGACTAACATTTGTGCACATTCCTAATAGTTCATTTGGGTGCGTAGATGTGGTTGCCATTACAAGAATCTAAACAATTCATTCTTATCAATGACGTGCACGTAGTCTCTTTGTAATAAAAAATTCAAATGTAATTTTGTAAATTAAATATTTTTTCTAATATGTTATATCTCAATTATGGTATTAAGTGTTAAATATCAAACTCTTAGCTAAATTTTGAGTGTAGAAACAATTTATTAATTGTTTTTAACAAATTATTAGTTGCTTTTATATAAAGTTGCAATTTATTAATACTCGTATAATTTAGATAAATTTCAAAAAGTAACTATATCATAATATTTTTTTGAAAAAGTATGTATGTAATTTTTTTTTTTAGCAAACTATGTATACACGCACCCCGGGGTCGCGCCTAACGGACATAGGCGCACCCCAGGGGTGCGCCATTACCACCATTTTTTTTTTTTTTTTAAATAAATTTTTCAATAATGATGACTCGATGTTTATTAAGTATAAAATTATATATCTATTAAAAAAAATTTAAAAAAATTATAGTAAGTAGATATTTTAATTGCGATTCAAATGATGCAAAAAATATTAAATTTGGATTTACGGATTGACTGTACGGCATGCCGTAAGTTGAGATATGAAAATTGTACTTAAAAAATTATAACTCGGACCATGTAAGTCCAAACTCAACACGGTTAACGTCATTTAGGTCGTAAATCAATTATCTACGTAGGATAATTTTTTGGATTAAAAATACAGTGATTTTGTAACCCCCCATCGTTTACACCCAAATTTGACCGAAATAAGTAAATGCATTAGGTGAGAAATTTAATTATATACTTACTCAAAAAAAATCAAAAAAATTACAGTGCGTAGATAATTTAATTACGAATTAAATGACGCTAACTATGCGTTAATTTTTTACTTTTAGACTGACTGTATAATACGGTACGTAAAAAACTCTACATACGATACAAAAACTTCCAAATAATGTTTTGCACAGTAAAATCACTGTTTAACTACTGTGCAAAACACTATTTGGAAGTTTTTGTATCGTATGTAGAGTTTTTTACGTACCGTATTATACAGTCAGTCTAAAAGTAAAAAATTAACGCATAGTTAGCGTCATTTAATTCGTAATTAAATTATCTACGCACTGTAATTTTTTTGATTTTTTTTGAGTAAGTATATAATTAAATTTCTCACCTAATGCATTTACTTATTTCGATCAAATTTGGGTGTAAACGATGGGGGGTTACAAAATCACTGTATTTTTAATCCAAAAAATTATCCTACGTAGATAATTGATTTACGACCTAAATGACGTTAACCGTGTTGAGTTTGGACTTACATGGTCCGAGTTATAATTTTTTAAGTACAATTTTCATATCTCAACTTACGGCATGCCGTACAGTCAATCCGTAAATCCAAATTTAATATTTTTTGCATCATTTGAATCGCAATTAAAATATCTACTTACTATAATTTTTTTTAATAGATATATAATTTTATACTTAATTAAACATCGAGTCATCATTATTGAAAAATTTATTTTAAAAAAAAAAAAAAAAAATTGGTGGTAATGGCGCACCCCTGGGGTGCGCCTATGTCCGTTAGGCGCGACCCCGGGGTGCGCGTATACATAGTTTGCTAAAAAATAAATTTGAATACATACTTTTTAAAAAAAAAATCCTGACATAGTTACTTTTTGAAATTTATCAATAAATAATGTAAGAAATGTAAGAATATTAACAAAATCCGTTTATAAGTGGGAATAAATTTCATAATTCAAAAGAGAATTTTTTCAAAAACTGTTTAGTTTAGAAAAAATATTTGAAAAAGTGTATATCGAATTTTTTTTTTTAGAAAAGTATGTATACGCGCGACGCGCCTATTGAATAGGCGCACCCCTGGGATGCGCCTATTGAATAGGCGCACCCCTGGGATGCGCCTATTCAGTAGGCGCGTCCTAGGGATGCGCCTATTCAATAGGCGCATCCCAGGGGTGCGCCTACTGCAATAGGCGCACGCCAGGGGTGCGCCTATTGCCCCAAATTATTTTTTTTCGCAAAAACACCGGTCTATCAGAAACCACGTTGATTTTAAGTCTGCTTAGGAGATCATTGCGTACATGAATTTGAATTGTATTGGTTAGTCGTACGGTGAGGACAGAAGAAAGCTGATCCCCTTCCAATGGTTAGGAAGGGGCTTGGATCAAGAGGACAGAAAATCAATTTGTTAACAAAAGGGTATTGGATCAAGAGGACAGAAGATCAATTTGTTAACAAAAGGGTCTTGGATCAAGAGGACAGAAAATCAATTTGTTAACAAAAGGGTCTTGGATCAAGAGGACAGAAAATCAATTTGTTAACAAACCACGGAGATGATTGTCTCACGCGTTGCTTTATCCCAGTATTCACAAGTCCAAATTCTCTGCGCGCACCAAATTCCTCCATGTATGCTTTTTTTCCTACTATACGTTTAATTTTTGTAAAACATCTGATTTTGAGCCTGCTTATACGGTTTTCCTCCTACATAGAAATTGAGAGATAGTCTCTCCAATAAAGAAGAAAGGAAGTTCTCAGAAGTTAAATACTTTAGGTTCCTGCCCTAGATTTTCCAACTTGTTCTGAACAACATCCGCGAGGTCAAACATTGAAACAAAGTTATTCATTCACAAGTTTCTGAATGAGACTTTTCTTCAAATACACTAGCTAGTTTGACATTTTCCAGGTTCCTGCCCTAAATTTTCCAACTTGTTCTGAACAACATCCGCGAGGTCAAACATTGAAGCAAAGTTGTTTATTCACAAGTTTCTGAATGAGACTTTTCTTCAAATACACTAGCTAGTTTGACATTTTCAGGAATTACTGCTGCAAAATAACTCTTTTGGGGTTACTTTAGATACATTTCAAAAAGTAACTATGTCGTTACTTTAGGTTCCTGCCCTCCAACTTGTTCTGAACAACATCCGCGAGGTCAAACATTGAAACAAAGTTGTTCATTCACAAGTTTCTGAATGAGACTTTTCTTCAAATACACTAGCCAGTTTGACATTTTCAGGAGGAAAACCATTTCTTCTTAGAACTTCCTTTCTTCTTTACTGGAGAGAGTATCTCTCAATTTCTATTTAGGAGGAAAACAATAAGCAGGCTTGAACTCAGATAAAAAGCTATAGTCATTGGAGAAGCTTTACAAGATATTCGGAAGATTCAAAATCTTGTGAATAAACAACTATGTTTCATTGTTGTTCAGAACAAGTTGGAAAATTTAGGACAGGAACCTAAAGTAACTCCAAAGAGCTCTTTTGCAGGAGTAATTCCTGAAAATGTCAAACTAGCTAGTGTATCTGAAGAAAAGTCTCATTCAGAAACTTGTGAATAAACAACTTTGTTTCATTGTTGTTCAGAACAAGTTGGAAAATTTGGAGGAAAACCTGTGAATACTGAGATAAAGCAACGCGTGAGACTATCTCTCAATTTCTATTTAGGAGGAAAACCATAAGCAGACTTAAAATCAACGTGGTTTCTGATAGACCGGTGTTTTTGCGAAAAAAAAAAAAATTTAGGCAGTAGGCGCACCCCTGGGATGCGCCTATTGCAATAGGCGCGTCGCGCGTATACATACTTTTCTAAAAAAAAAAATTTGATATACACTTTTTCAAATATTTTTTCAAAAGTGAACAGTTTTTGAAAAAACTCTTCAAAAGAGACTACACGTATTTCAAAGTCATACATTTATTTTTTCAAAAATGAGTATGCTAAGAATAATAATTAGAAAAGTAGGTATATAAAAATATATTTCGAAATCTAGGTATACGCGCATTCTAGGGTGACGTGTATTGACAAAATGCGCACACCAGTGTAGCGTGAATTGCATTTTTGCAATACACACCCAAATGAGTTGATTTGCTTTATTTTTTTCTTTCTTATTCGACGACTCGATTTTTAATTAAAAATTAAATTATGTATCTATTAAAAAAAATAAAAAAAAATTATAATAAGTAGATATTTTAATTTTGATTCAAATGATGCAAACATTGTTTGTCCTATATTTATAATTTTTACTTAAACATTTGTCGTAAGTTGAGATATGAAAAATTGACTTAAAAACATATAACTCAGACCCTGTAAGTCCAAACTCAACACGATTAACAACATTTAAGGCGGAATTCAATTATCTACATACTCTAATCTTTTTTGATTTTTTTATTTGATATATGTTTAATTTTTAACCTAACATTGTTTATCCTATAAGTTTACCGCAATGATTAAATGCATTAGGTGGGAAATTTAATTATATACTTACTCAAAAACAATTACAATGCGTAGATAATTTAATTACGACATAAATGACGTTAACTAGACGTTAATGTTTACCTTTCGGACTGGCCGTATAATACGATAGACAAACAAAATATACATACAACTATATTTTTCTCTCTATATATATATAATATATAGGTGTTTATATATTTGTTTTGTCTATCGTATTATACAGTCAGTTTAAAAGTTAAAAATTATATGAATCATCACTAAGTTTGCATAATTTGAATCGAAATAAAAATATCTACTTACTATATTTTTATTTTTTCTTAATAGATACATAATTTAAATTTTAATTAAACAGAAAGTCGTCGAATAAGAAATTAAAAAAAACAAACAAATTAACTCATTTGGGCGTGTATTGCAAAAATGCAATAGACGCGAGTACGCATTTTGTCAATACACGGCACTTTATGATGCATGTATTCCACGATTTCTAAATATTATTTTATATACCTTCTTTTCTAATTATTTTTTTAACATGCCTACTTTTTAAAAAAAATTCTCATACAAATTCTATGTACACAGTATTGTATAAATTCTAATGGACTAATATAATTTATTTTTAACTGAATATATTGAGATCAAACGACTTAGTGGTTAACTCAAACTCATATATTGTGTATCTCATAATTAGTTCAATATCTAATGTCAACTAATTTATAATTGAATATCTTATATTAAATAATATATAATTAGTTAGTTATACGTATTTTACCCTGCTGAATATATTATATTAGATAGTACTTGAAGTGGATGATGACACAGACCTATTAAAATAAAATAATGCGATAGATCTGACAGAATCTTCTTAGAACTGCAGAAGCATATATTAATTATATTTTAGGGTTACATATGATAGTGATTATATTGGTAATTGAACTTTATACTATAATGCAATTTTTTTATTTTTAAAATAAACTCTTCTTTTTTTGCCAACAACATGATCTTATTCCAACAAGTGAAACAAAATCGGTTACATAGAATTGTCTAAATAAATGAGATGATAGAGCTCGGGTGGGGTCTTTCGACCCAATCCAACGGACACCCCCTTAATTTTGCAAGATTTGCTATAAAGTCCGCACATTGGTTGACCTCCCTCGGGATGGCTTTCCAAGAAACATTTCTAAACGAACTCACCAAAACACGAATATTTGAGGCAATCGCATTCACCCTCCAAATCGAGCCCCGACCGCTTAGGTGGTTGATACAAACTGGATTTTTTGCATTGTATAAATAATAGTTTCATCCAATTTTCTATTAAAGTTATGAAAAAGTAATTTAAAACCTTAAATGGAAATTTAACAGAACTAATTTTGTTTGTATAATATAAACAAATTCAAATAATAATTTACTCTAAAAACAATTAGTTGACAAATTACACGCTAATATAAAATTCAGCACTTTATTATTTATTATAAATATTTTATAATCCCACAAAAAATCCATTCATTCGAGTTTCAGGTGAATACGCTATTTAGGGTTCACAACATATTTATTCGAACTGAACTGACACTCAAACGGGCAAGGGGTTGGTTACCCGTTCATCCGGTTCAACCCGGTCAGATCTGATTTGATGTGTGGTTCACTGTTCATAATAAAAAAACTCAAAATACAAAATTACAAACTAAATAATTTCAAACACATACATAATTACACCTTAAACTATATAGTCTCAAAAACACAAAAATCATCCAAAAAAACAAAAATCAACCGATTTAAACCGAAAAAAACGTTTGGTCTGTTTTAAAAAAATTCATCCCAAAACAATGAACCATAAATCGATTGTTTTTTGCAAAAACAGACCGCTTCGCACCAGTTCAAACACTGTTGATATTCAATTCGGTCTTTTGAGCTGAACCAAACCGGACAGGGTCAGTTCCCGATCAGACCCGGTCGGACCGCCGATCCGATTCTGATAACACTGGTTCAACGACTTCAACCATTTTGCTATGGACAGCTGGTAGACAACCAATTTAATAAAGTCTTCCAAAATTTTCACACAGTAATTAATTATTAGGGTTTTTGGATAATTATGGATTAACAAACCGCTATAGGTGACAACTAATCATCCAAGTTCAATTACACAACCAAAACTAGCTAACTTTAACAATTCGCGAAATAGAAGAGCCAACAGCGTCTTTCCGGAGTGCATTAATAGTTTCCTTCGGAGGTAAGCCATAGATTTCAAACACTTGTCGCTGGTTGAGCGTCATACCCGCCATGATATCCGCTACCGCATTCGCTTCTCGAAAAATATGTCTGAACTTCATTCTTTCGAACTACATCAATAGCTTCCTGCAATCCGCAATGATCAGCATTAGTTTTTGATTTGACATATTTTCATCAGAGATTACCTTATGGGTTGATAGGGCGTCCGTCTCAAGGTCAATAGATTTTAATCCGAGTGTCTTTGCCAAAAGCAGTCCGTCTCGGATGGCCCAACATTCTGCAGTGAGGCTGTTTGAGTAACCCAAATTCTTTGAGAATCCTGCAACTCATTGACCCCTGTAATCTCGGCTCATGCAAATCCTTGGTTTCCCTTAGCAACTCCATCTGTGTTAATTTTAAACCAATCCTTTTTTGAAGGCACACGACTAACATCAATGGAAATGAACTCATTAGCACTGTCAGTCTCAAGATAAATATTTTTGTGAAACGTTGCCTGAGATAAACATATAGTATAAACAGAAGAAAAAGCAGGCTTATCATTAAAAATAAGAGAGTTCCTATTTTTCCAAATGTTCCATAGAGCATAAGGAAAAAAGTACTTCCACTCTACTCCCTGAATCTTGACTCCTGATTCCTGACATCCCTTCTTGATCCACTCATTCAAAGGGTAGTCGAAAGATTGCCCCAAATTTGGCGGCCCAGTAACTGAATTTCACATCTTTTGAGCATGCTCACACCCACGTAATATGTGTTCTATGTCCTCTACCCCAGAGTAACAAATTTGGCACAGAGGGCTCAAATTGCATCCCCTATGGCTCAAATTGCATCCCCTGGAGTGCCTCGAAACATGTCCAAAAAATGTTTGGGGAAGTCGAAAGAAGTTCTATCAAGATTCCACTCGTCATTGTGGAAGACATCTCCTACCATTAATCTGTCTTCTTCATATTTCAGTGGACCATAGATAGCCGATCGCAGGGGTTGATTACCCACCCAATTATCGTGCCAAAATTTAATATCTCTACCATTTGCCACCGCCCACCTTGAACCTAATTTAAGGGTGTTCATACCTTCATTAATTGATTTCCAATTACAATGCGTTTTATTCGAAGTAGTGAGAGAAGTTCCATCCTGCTTAAATGTTCTGTTTCTAATGACCACAGCCCAATGAGTCGTTTCCTTCTTCAATCTCCAAGCCAAACTCCCCAGGAGTGCTTTATTTCGATACACTGCTGACTGCAGACCAAGCCCCCTAGTTTTTTTCGGCTTTGTTATTTCCTCCCAATTGATCAAATGGATTTTCCTTTTCTGGTCCGTGGATCCCCAAACAAAATTTCTATTAATCCTATCCAATTCTTTACAGACTGACTAAGGAAACCTAGTACATTGCATATAGTAGGAGGGGATTGTGGACAAAACCGATTTGACCAACGTAACAGCTTTGCCCTCCAACCCGAAAGTTTATTTCTAACTTTATCCAAAACAAAGTTGAAAGAGCTAACTTTCGAGTTTGACAATTCCAAAGGAAAGCCAAGGTAAGAACCAAAGTTTTCAACTGTTCTAAACTGTAACCTCGTTGATATCTGTGTTCTTTTGGTAGCTGGAACATTTTTTGAGAAAATTATGATTGACTTTCCCTGATTTACCTTTTGTCCTGAAATGTCGCAAAACTCTTTTAAGACCGAGTTGGTACAGTTACAATTTTCAGGTGTCGCCTCTCCCATTAGAATGAGGTCATCAGCAAAGAAAAGATGGGATAAGGTCAAGCTACCTCTTCCCACTTTTATTCCTTTCCATTGACCTTGCATAACTTTTTCATCGATAAGAAACGCCAGATATTCCATGCATAGAATAAAGATGTACGGAGATAGAGGATCCCCCTGTCTAATACCTCTGGACGTGTAGAATTTTTCTAGTTTCCCCCCATTGAACAAAATTTCAATTGAAGTCGTGGAGATACAACTCATAATCAGCTTAATGACTTTATAAGTGAATTTAAAGAAAATGAGTGTTCTTCTGATGAAATCCCACTCAACCCTATCATAAGCTTTTCAAGGTCTATTTTGATGATCATACACCCTGTTTTGCCCTGTTTATGCTTTGAAAAATGCAGCACTTCTCTAAAGAGAATGACATTATCTGAACCCCTTCTACCAAGGACAAAACTAGTCTGAAATGGGGAGATGATATTGTTCAGAACTGGTCTGATTCTGTTCACCAGAATTTTTGATTTGACCTTGTAAATAGAGTTGCAAATGCTTATAGGTCTGAAGTGGGAGACCGAATTAGGCTGACTACATTTTGGAATTAAGCAGATAAACATCTCATTCCAACTTGTAGGGACATACCCTCTTTTAAATACCTCACTGATAGCATCAATCAGAGAGCTACTCGTACAGTTTCACAACTTTTGGAAGAAGGCCGGATGGAGGCCATCCGACCCCGGAGCTTTAAACGGTTTAAGATCCCAAGTGTCTTTCCTAATTTCTTCCAGAGTGATAAAGTTGTTTAGACGCCGGATTTGATTTTCAGAAAGAGCAGTTCTCCATGCCTTTGGTTGATCAACCACCAAAGGTGAGGAAACCTTTGAGGTGGTAAAGAGATTTGAAAAGAATTTCTGAAATTCCTCCTGAATGAGACCCTCATCGAAAATCCAATTTCCAATTAAGTCTTTAATTGCCAAGATCTCTTTTAACAAGAATAGAAATATGATAGAATTTAGTGTTTCTATCCCCATCTCTGATCCACTTTGTGCGGGATTTAGCAGCCCAAAGTTTTTCTTCCTGGTCAAGAATCTCAGAAAGCTCTGCCTGAAGATTTTTTTCCAGAGCGACAATGAAATCATTTGGGGAGTTAGCAATACACTTTTGTGCTCCTGAGATCCTCCGAAGGATTTTTCCTTTTCTCTGAAAAACATTTCCAAAAATTTCTTTGTTCCAGGCTCTAGCTTTGACAGGGAAGTGGTTAATGGCAGGCGTGATCCTATTACTAAATTCATTCCAAGTATTCTTCACCAAGAGTTCAAAACTTGGGTGATCAAGCCACATAGGTTCCATCCTAAACGGCCTAATTGTCCTGATGCCACCATCCCCACCAGAGTTTATAAGAAGCGGGCAGTGGTCAGAATGGGTTCTCATAAGATGCGTAACAGATGCATTGGGAAAACTAAATTTCCAATCCATATTAGCCATCATCCTATCAAGTCTCTGCTGGATTAATCTATCTGAGTTCCACAAATTGACCCAAGTAAACTTTGGCCCCTTAAAGCCTAGGTCAATCAAATTACAATCACTGATCATATCATTAAAGAGAGACACCATATTCATGCATACACTATTCCCCCCCCCCCCAATTTTCCAGAACTATTAGTGACATCGTTAAAATCACCTACTACTACTAGCCAAAGACAAGATATAGTAGAGGCAACCGATTTAAGATTATCCCACAACAGTAATCTTTCATTTAATTTGGGGCTAGCGTAAATTGCAGACATGAACCAAGACAAGTTAGAGGGGATAACCTGGATTTTGAAGTGTAATTCCTGCTCTGTAGATGTCATCTTCGTAATATTTGTCTCGTAATCATTCCATAGCACAATGATTCCTCCCTTAAAACCTCTTGCTTCCACCCCTAGAAAATTGTTGAACGGGAGCTTACCTGCTTGGTCATCCATCTTTTGGCCACTGAGTCTAGTGTCAATTAAAATCAACACTGTAGGTTTGTGAATCTGGATGAGATGCTTTACCGCCTTGACAGCTGCTGGATTACCAAATCCTCTAACATTCCACATTATGGATCTCATGTGAGCTTTTTCTGGAACCATATTACTAGAAGGTTGTACTTGATTCATAAATAATATGCTATAAATACTACCAAACCAATTACATAGACCTACTAATATCTAAACTCATGTTAAATACTTCACCTTGTCCCTTACCTCCCTGAGTATGAACAATTTTACTCCCTTGCTCGGTGGATGCCTTTGCGATGTATATTGACCCTTTCTCCACCATATCCAATTGGATTCGCGGTTTCCCAATTTTCTTGTGTCCCTGGATTTTTAAAGGAACATCCTTACGACTTCCGACTTTCCTTGTGTCCCTGGGCTTAGAAAAATTTACATAAGTAGTTAAATTGTTTTTCTCATTATAATTATAATCAGGACTAATAAAAGAAAATTTCAAGGTGTTATCGGTTGATGTTTGCTCTTCCTTGATAGTCTTGAGCTTTATCGACCAATTTCCCGCCTCAGCATTCTGGTTCAACCCTCCAACCTTATTCAGCCCGTCAGCCTTAGTCAACCCATCATTTCGGGCCAACTGAACAGGACATATATTCAACCTAGCTTCTTGGGTTTCTCCATCCATCCGGTCCAGTCGAGACAAGATCACCAGCCCATCACTTCAGCCCATCTGTTCCTTCTCTTGACCCAGGCCCACTTCATCCAATCTAGCCACTTCATCATGCAGAAACTTCCCTTCGGTCCCAGCTTGTCTTCCACTCATGTCATCTTCACCACCTTGTCCCACCCTTCCATTGATTATGTTTTGTTCCATGTTGCACTTCTTTTTCGTTGCCATCCCACTACCATCTGCTGCTACTTTGCCCGACCTCCTTTCCATATCAGCCGACAGCATCTTGTTGCCTCCACCTTCACGGTTTGCACTTGGCTCCTCCTCGATCGTAGCTTGCCTTCCCACCATCTTCGACTTTCCACTTCCCTCGATACCAGTTTGTCTCCCCCTTCGTTTTGTTCCACTTACCTCGAGCTGTTCGTTCGTTCCTTCGACGTGACCGACCGTTCCTTCTTTCTGCCGAAGCATCTTGTCACTTGCCTCGATACGAGCTTGTCTTGACTTTATTTTTGTTCAACTTACCTTTATCTGATCCGTTGTTCCTTCAACGTGGCCGACCCGATCGACGTGGCTGATCGTTCCTTCGTTCTGCCCAAGCAGGTGGACGTTCTACCCAAGCAGATGGCCGACATGTGTTGCATGGTTTTTGTATGCACCCCTTCCCGAACGGTCTTTGCCTTCTTCCCTTTCCATTCCTTTATCATCTTCAGCTGCCCCACTGGGCGACCCCCCTCTTCTCGAGCCACTTTCCTCGGTGAGGCCCTCCTCGTGGCCGAGTGCTTGCCCCTCGTGTTGGGCGGACCCTTGGTTCTCAACATTACCATTTGTTCCAACATTACCGTTTGTTCTCCACTCACTCTCGGTCCCGACGTCATCCGCTCAACCTTCCTTTAACGCTGAGCTGGTCTGATCGGTGGTTCGCCCTGTGGTTTCCTTGCCGGAGTGAGCTATCCCAACGGTTAAGGTAACTAGGGTTCCGGGGAGCTGCTCGGTTTTCTTCTGGCTGCCCATTCGGTTATGGGGTAATAGGATTTCCATTTGATTCTGAGCCTTTTGGTCCATTTGTTTTGCTTGATTATCGCGCCATAGTCTAGACGTTTCCGATGCCGAAGGTTTTTTCCGGTGAGTAACCAACATCCAGGGTCCCCGATCTCCATTTTGGTTTTCTGTGTTAGTAACTGGAGGTTTTGTCGTGGTAGAGGTGTTTTCATTTGAGTCTTGATCGTCCGACCTTGGGGCTGCTGGGGTGACCTGATTACATAGTTCTTTTGTATGTCCAGCCATGCCACACGAGAAACAAATTGATTGAATACCTTCATAAGATATT
The DNA here is from genome assembly GCA_946814005.1 of Chamaenerion angustifolium. NCBI lineage: Eukaryota > Viridiplantae > Streptophyta > Magnoliopsida > Myrtales > Onagraceae > Chamaenerion > Chamaenerion angustifolium. The sequence goes on from OX328268.1 coordinate 32,292,391, forward strand.
TTTTGGGAATATCCATCAATGACGATTGACGAAGGTAGTGGTTTGCTCAAATCAAGTTGGATACAAAATCGGGCATATTTCCCTCTTTCAGCGTTTATGGTATAACTATCGATTCTCAACAAAGGTCCTATTGTATTTCCAATACCTTGTAGAATTATCGGATTGAAATATTCCATTGGTAAACTGAGCAATCTGATCCAAACAGCCACTTTAGATACATTAGTTCTTTCTGGGTTGAATTTGGGTTCCCAAATTCGTATTGATAAGAATTGTCCATTGATGAACCAAGGTCCATCTCTGAATACCCTATCCATATATCCCAAGCAAGTAAATTTGATTAGATAAAAACCTTCTCCGAGTAATAAACATGACATTTCCCCTTCCGGTTTCCAGAGATTTTGAATTTTCAGCACCATGTGGTGATACGGTATGCTCCTTCCTATTATTTTAACGATAATAGATTGTTCGTACCTTTTTTGTATCCTTGCTTTCTCATATATGGATATGGTATATGATAGTTTCCCATCTGATTTCTCTTCATCCTGGCCTCTTGGGGGAGAACATTCTCGATAGAATGCATTTTTGTATGCCCCCGGAACACTCCTAGTCAGTTTTTCCTTGTAGGAGGTGGAGCTTATAGCTGTCTTTGGTGTATTTTTTTCCATGTCTTGCAGGTGGTGCAGGTGGTGCAGCTGGTTTTCCTTGAGTTTGGTGTTTCTATTCAAGAGTTCTGCAGTCTCTACTGCAGTAAGGGAATGTGTAGAATTTGAGAGCATTTGAACAGTACAATAATTAAGATAGAGTTAATTATCATGTACTTGAACTTGACATGGTTTGAAAGATAGGTACATAAACTTTTTTTTGCCGCAAATAGATTGCCTAACTTTCTTAAATAAGCAAATGAATACCTCCCGTTTATTCTTAACAGAAACAATCACGTGAGGATCACGTGCATAACAAATTTAAGGGTTAATTAGAAAACAGGTACCTGAACTTAACACATATTGGAAAGTAGGTAGCCTAAATTATTATTTTTTTGTTGCAAATAGGTTGTCTGACTTTTATATATAAGTAAATTAATACCTTCGTCTTGTTGCAAATAGGATGCATAACGTTAATGCACGTGAAAATTTTGATTTTTTTTCCTGAAATTGTTCCTAACCCAACTGAGATTCTTAGAAATGTGATGAAATTCAAAACTTTGATTGGTTCAGATATTGAAGTTATGAGTGGAGCAACGATTTTCATCCGCGAAAATTTCAACCTAACATCCGTTGAAGTCCTTGTGGGCATCCTGAATCTGAGTTCCTTAATCGGGTCTCTCGCATTCAGTAAGACTTCAGACTCCATTGGTCGGTGTTACACCATTTTGGTGGTTGCCGTCACATTCCTCCTTGGTGCTCTTCTAATGGGCCTTGCCCTGGTGTACCCTTACATGAACTGGAGTTTGATGCTCGTGTTGTCTGCTATACCTGCAATTTTCATCGGGCTCGGGGTTATAACAAAAAAAAGTTCAGGTATCTACTTGCCAATTTGTGTCAAGTTCAGGTATCTACTTGTCAATCTGTGTCAAGTTTAGATACATGTTTGTTAATTAACCCTTATATTCGTAATGCATGTGATCCTCACATGATTTTTTCCGTTAAGAATAAATGAAAAATAAACATGAGGTATTTATTTGCTTATTTAAGAAAGTTTGGAAACCTATTTGCGACAAAAAATATTTTAGGTACCTACCTGCCAAACCATGTCAAGTTTTTAATAATTAACCTTAATTATTATCATATTGTGCATTATTTTGTGGAAAAACAACAAGTATAATTTTTTTGAGTATACTATCTTAATAATTACTTATGTTGACTCTATGTAACTAAATATTTACTTATATTTTTTTAGGTAGTTAAACAAACGATTACATTTAAAAAATGTGTCTTTTTATTAAACTTGTCATATCAGTTAGTTATGTTTGACAAATGTGATTAAATGGTCACTAAGATAAAAATGTTACCATTCGCTTTTATCTTGTTCAAAATATGATACCCTTTCCTTATATGATTTGCATATGTGCGTTCGAACTGAACCCATATTTGTATACGTGAGTTCGAATTGAACCCATATTCGTACATCTGGGTTCAATTCAAACTTACGTATGCAAATTTGGGTTCGAATTGAGGAAGAAAAGTTTGAAGATAAAGAACATGAAGATGAAGATGAAAAAACTAAAAATGAGTATTTTAGTCATTTTTTTGCATAAAAAATCTTTATAACCGTCCAGTCAAATTTTGAAATATAAGTAATTGTTCAACACAAGTTTCAAGTGTTCAATCTCATGTGCCGATATAAGTGACTGTTGAGATAATTTACCAAAAATGATCTGACATGTCTTTTCAGTAATGAGAGACTTGAACATAATGTAGATAATCATAAATTATTGGGATAAGACTGAAAATGGTCCAACATATTTGCACAAAATGTTTTTTCAATCGAAAATGTTTTGAATGGTCCAACATGTTTAAAAACGGTGGTAATTCTTACTTTCGTTACTTGTTTGTTAAAAAATTCCATTAAATATTTTGTATATTTTCAAAATTAACCAATTATTTTTCTAAATGTTACAATTAAACAATACAAACTTACAGTAATGTTATAAACGAGTCTCAACTCGATTTGAGCCACATAGAAGGTTCCCTAGTCAGGGTCCAGACCAAGTCAACCATCCTTAAGGACCTTCAGACCTAGTTTGAGTTCACACTCAGACCATACAAGTATTCATTTGCTAATGATTATGTCATTAAAAATCTGTGCAATAATAATTTAATATTTATTCAAAAATAAATCTTTTTTCTTAAAGTAATTTTTTTTCAAAACATAGTTTTAATTTAGATGATAAAGATGAAGAGACGAACTCTAGATTCGAAATTAGTAGGTGTATGTCGAACTGTGGTAACTAGTAATTTATTTTAATAAATAGCACTTACTAGGATTACTTAGGGTTTCATCTAATAATATATATGAAGACTACAGAAAAAGGTTAATAAAATAACATTCATTTCTAATGAATCTCTTTCTTCTTTTTTTTTTTAAAAATAATGTTAGTGCATCAAAGACTAATATTTACATTAGTGTTAATTGGCACTACAAAAATTTTGTATTTACCGACGAAATAATTTCGTCTGTAAAAGATGTAAAAGATGAAATAATCATAAGAAAACGATTATAACCACATGCCATGCTAAATAAACGATTTTGAAAACGTACAAATCTTATACGGTTAAAAAGAAGTCCTTGAAACCATTAAAATTCTTCTGCGTGTACCTCAAGATGACAGTATTTTGCATAAACCTAATAAAATTAAAAAGAATCCCTTTAAGCAATTTAAAAGCATTTGTGCATACACTCAGTTTAAAAAACATACAATAAGGTGCTAAAGTAATTAACCACACGACAAAATCAAGGAAGTTTCCATCAGAATAGAACTTAGATTCAATCAGGTAAGTCTCCACCAGAAACGAGTTTAAACCATTGCAACTACAGTAAGTAAGGCAGTCCAGTAAGTATACACCTAACAAAATAAAAATTTGGTGCAATCCAGTGTTGTTTAGTCAAGTAACGAAGGAATAAACCAGTAAAGAAGTAAAAATAGGACTTGTTGCTGATTCACAACTGCTCAAGCAGCAGTAAACCGAATGCAATCACAGTGACGATTCAGATACAACTAAGAAAGAAACAATTCGAGACTAGGAAAGTCCAGTAGTATATTTGTACATACCTTTGTCAGAATCAAAATTCATAAACGGGGTTGGGAGAAATGCAACGAATTAGGATGTCTGGAATTTAGGGTTTTTCGTCTGCTGGGGAAAATCTGAGTTGTAGTGGAGGAACTTCACACCAAATATTCAAATATTGAGGGTTGCCTTAGTCAGTTTTTTGTTTTTATATTTGTTCTCATGTCTTTGTTAATGTTATAATAAAAAAAACATTTGAAAATATTAACAGAAGGTGCAAGTGGTTGAGTGGTATGAACAATTCCATTTGAGTGTAGTGGGGTTCGAGACACACCACCTCCACTTCAACGAACAATACCATTTTTCAGTTTAACTATTTGTCTTCGGAATTGTCACGCCCCAAAATCCACCCAGGAAGTTAGAGGTGACGATTGTTGTTTCTACCAACAAACAAGTATATACCGAAATCCAAACAAATCCTATATTGAAATATAACTCTAATATCGATCACGTTCTCACATAAATAATAATGCACTTACATAATCGAAATAGCTTCTTGTTCCATGCATCTGTTGCGCACTCTGATACCTTCTAAAACTCAGCATCCTCAGACATCAAACTTCCAACACAAATTAACTTCTCCTGAAACTACGGAGTTGAATGGGGTAAGTTGTTGGGGAACAACTTAGTAAGTAGTCGTAACTTATCCCTACCGGATCAAGCGCTTAGAAAACATATTTTGTAAATAGTATAAACCTTAGACTTACAATAAACATTTAAACAATGTAGAGTTCAAAGGATTTACGAAACAGAGTTTGTCAAAATGAGATGATGCAAACTTACTAAAATAAATAATTCAGAGTCATAGTCTAATCAAAATGTAGGTTTCACACTTATCAAAAATTCATAACATAACGAAAGCGGAGGTTCGAACTTGTCGAATTTCAGAACGGAACAAAAACAGAGGTTGCTCTAGTCTTTTTACCACGCATATTGTGTCGCAGGAAGGCTCAAATGTTTAACCCCCATTGGAAGGATACAGAGCCTAGATATATTCGCTAGGGCGTCCAGAATGATCATGATCTTTTCGTATCGATACGCCAGTGGATCCTCGTAAGGGTTTCAGGCCGTAGTAGACTTACGAGCACAAAATCAGAAATAGAGATCGAACTTTCTAAAATGGATTTCACTAAACTGTTTTGCACTAAGATTCTATACCAACTATCTCACAAAAAAACACATACTGATAAAGTCAGACAACATATCAAAAGCACACTTTATAAAACAACTTCAATCACTTGATCCGAATTTTATTAACGAAAACTCATATTCATGCTCTAAAGTAATCTTAGCTTATCTTTAAACTTTCATGCAATGCATAAAATATTTTCTTTAGTAAAAGTAGAAATAAGTTGAAACTACTTACCTAAATTGAACCCCGATTCTAATACCAATAGCTTCGTCCATTCGAATTCCCTAAAATCAACGCGAACGAGAGTATAAGTTTTCCATTCAAACCATAATATCCTATCACATCTTAGTCATGTATTCAAATCACAAGTTTCCAAATCAGGTTTCCATTGAAACTAGCATCCCCTTAGTTTCCAAATCAGGTTCCAAATTTACTATTATGTTCGTGACACTAAAAACGAGACAAATCTCATAACAATCCCCAAAAATTACCATAGGTAGAGGGTTGCATTAAAAGTCTAACGCCGCAAACGGCGTTGCGTTTCAACCTTAGGGTGACCCACACACGCCGGTCAAACTTGTCCATACGTGGCCAAATTCATCTTCAACCTAGAGAAAGTTTGCAGATTGCAGAGCCGACTTTGAGAGCTTCATTCTCTCTCGTCCGAGCTTTGTTTTTGGTGTTTTTGGTATCTGTAGAAAGATCTTACAATGAAATACAGTTGTGATGATTCCGTTTTGTGAAATACTGAATAAAAACGTAACATTTGGGTCCTCAAAGTATCGGTTTACTATGTGTTCCGGATTTTCCAGACTTCATATCTAATAAACGGCTTAACCAAATTCAATTCCGTCACTTGGGTTAGGTTAGTTAGAACACCTAGAACCTAACCATGTCAAGAAAGAAGAATAAAAACTGACATATCAAAATTCACCATTAATGATCTTGGAAGTTTTCTCTCTCTAGAAGATTATTCATTCATGGAGGAAACTAAGCATAGCTACGAGGTCTTACCATAGTCTTGCCTAGTGCATCTGTCGGTAGCTTGTGGATGCTCAATTTCGTCTGATTCCATGATCGTTCGAGCAAACGTCAAATTTTCGTCGATTTCACTTGCTAGCTCTCTTGTTTGTCCCAAGCCATCTAGGGTTTGCTATGGTTCCGAAAATGCAACATTATCGACCCTAAGTTGCAGACCTTAACTGAATATCTCCTCCAAATCTTTCTCAAAGATTTTCTGTTGCCCAAATCTTAACCACATCAAAACATGTCTTCCATACAAATGCTTATTTTATCCTTGCACTATACCATTAATTGTCATTAGCCTTTGAATTTCTTTTCTTGCGAAGTTTGGTCCTCCAAAGAGTTACAGGAATAGTTAAATATAATTAAATTTGATAAAGGTATAGATTCTGGCAGAATGGTTATGACACACATTTACTGACTTGGTGGTCAGCTATAGATTCAAGTTGAATGACTTTCTGGTATATGATGCACATTTTCTCACTTGGTGACCAGAGTTCGATTCACGTCAAAGATAATTTCTACTTTTTTTTCCGCATCAACAGAGTTTTTACTGACGCAATATTTCCGTCGGTAATATATATATTTTTACCGACAAAAACATTCGTCAGTATTTATTGTGTGCGGTTTTACCAACGATGTGATTACTTTAGTCGGTAACTTTGTTTTTACGACAAAAATAACAAAACTGTCGATGAATATAATGGTTTACATACGAGAAAACATTTTGTCGGTAATGATATTTTATTATGGACAAAACGTTTATTTTGCCGGTAATGTAATAATTACCGACGAAAATAAATTTCGTACTTAAAAATAGGATTTTCATTAGTGTGGGGAGATTTAGGGGACTCCGCTCACATTAATGTAGGTTTGTTCCGGAATGAAAATGTCACATTATTGGCTATGTATATTATAATACTTTTTAATTGATTATTAATTATGTCAAAATATATTGTTATATATTAAATTAAAGGAAAATAGTTGGATTAAACCTTATGTTTTTCAAAATCATAATTATCATCGCTTAATTTTTAATGATATAGTTTTATATGATTCGTGATAATTTAAATAATCACATTTATTAAAATCCATTTTGTCTCCTTATTCCAAGTTTCTCTTTCAATCTTGTTCATTGAGATCCATTGAATCTATTCAACTTTCACCTATGAAGTCATCCATTCCAAAGGGGAACAACAAGAAGAAAGAAAAAGAACTCGTTGAGCTAATAAGAGGAGTTTCACTTATCTCACTTAAATTAAAGATTTCGTCTAATAACCAACAAGGAGGATCGTCTTAGGGCGATGTCGGACTTCCTAACATTAACACGATACGATAAGACAGACGTGTGTCGCCCTATGATCTGACATGATAAGACATGTATTTTTATACCTGGACCACCTGGTGATGTGACCCCTTTTCCTTTTCCGGTCAATAAAAAATAACCACGATCAAAAGAAATTAACTACGGTAAATAAAATTAACTTGGTAACGAGTTAAGTTCTCTATAAATAACTCGACATTCGATGGACATGCACTAATATCTTTCACTCTCCTTATTACAATTTCTAGTACCTTGATTGACTTATCTTTCGGAGGGGAAACAAACCATAACACTTGAGGTTTCTTTTGTGCAAGTATTAGAGCAAATAGAAACGACGTTTTGCGAGAGACTATTTGTGAGAGTGTGGAATCCAACGGAAGTGTTACAGATTCTAACATGAAACCTCTAATTTCTGATCAATGGACAAAAATATTGAAGTTTTTCAAAAAGTAATCACTGTGCAAAAAATATTTTAAAAAGTAACTATATAAAAAAAAATATTTAGCAAAATGTATATAAGCGCTACTGGGGTAGCATTTTTTACAACGTACGCTAGTTGGGGTAGCGTTTTTCATAAAACGCTACCCTAGGTAGCATTTTTCATAAAACGCTACCCTAGGTAGCATTTTTCATAAAACGCTACCCTAGGTAGCATTTTATGAAAACGCCAATGGAAGTGGCATTATTATTTTTTTGTTTATGTTTTTTGCATTTTTTTGACGACTCAATATTTAACTAAAAATAAAATAATGTATCTATTAAAAAAATTGTAATAAGTAGATATTTTAATTGCGATTCAAATTATGCAAAAAAAATATTATAATTGGACTTACGGATTGACTGTACGCTCTGCCGTAGGTTGAGATATGAAAATTTGCTTTAAAACAAATATAACTCAGACTTTGTAAGTCCAAAATGATCACGGTGAACGTCATTTATGTCGTAATTCAATTATCTACCTAGGGTAAATTTTTTGATTAGAAATACAGTAATTTTTTAACCTAACATTGTTTGTCTTATAATTTGACCGAAATAATTAAATGCTTTAGGTGAGAAATTTAATTATGTACTTACTCAAAAAAATAAACATTACAGTGTGTAGCTAATTTAATTACGAATTAAATGACGCTAACTAGACGTTAATTTTTTACTTTTAGACTAGTTGTATAATATGATACGTAAAAAACTCTACATACGATACAAAAACAACCAAACAGTGTTTTACACTGCAAATTAACTGTTTAAACAGTGATTTTACACCGGCATGGCCCGCCCATGATCAGCTCTACCTGGCGGGGTCCAAGGGGCAGAGCCCGTGTGAAAATTCATTATAAATTTCAATTTTTGGAATTAATGACTTAACATTTTAACTCAAAATTCCCGATTTTTGGACACTTGCTTTGGAGCCAAGTTTCAACCGAAATGGTGCAATGACTTTGGCGCCAAGATATCTTCCCAATGAGTTCTTATGTTTTGGAGCCAAGTTTCAAATGAAGAGGTGCATTCGAAGAGGTTCTTGTGTTTTGGAGTCAAGTTTCAAATGAAGAGTTGTGGTAACTTGGGCGGCAAGCCTCATCCAAAGGGGGTGACCAACTCTATAAATTGGTCAAGTCTCATCCGAAATTAACATCACAAAAAAACATACAATCATTCTCAAGTTCTAGTCCAGACATATTCTAATTTTATTCGATTGAAAATTTGGGTAAACCTCCAAATAGTTTCAATCTGAAAGTGTCGTCACGACTTCAGATCAATCCAAGAAATCCTCTCAAAATTCTACACCAAGCCGATTTTGTCAAAGTCGACAAAATTTGGTCTGAATTTTGGATTCTTTGGAGAAGGAACTCGAGGAAGCCTATGCCCGAGTGCTTGGAGCATACCAGATGGAAAAGATGAACATTTTCTTACCTCAGACAAAACGGAGTGAGAAACTAGGAAATTGAACAGTTTTTGTCTGAGTTGCTCACCTCAGACGAAACGGAGTAAGGATACAGGTTCTTCATTTGGAGCTGTGGAAGAACAACTCAGGTTCTCCAAGTTGAGATGAGTCTGTATTCTTACAAAACGCAATAAACCAGTGGAAGAACAGAGTGGAGTGAAGAACCGTTTCTTCAATTGAAGGTAAGGGTAATTGAGTCATTTTATATATCAAAATAGTTACTTAACGGAGAAAATAAACGATGGACAATAAAAAGATCAATTAATCACATTCTGAAACATATGTAACCATTATGTACACTGAACAAACATGTGTAACCATTTAAGTAATTAACCATTTTTTTCTATTTTGTATTCCTAGATGATTTGGAATAGTAAATCCGAACCAAAAGCAAAGAAATAACTATTTCAAGTTCTCAAGAAATCTTATTAATTTTATCTTTCACCAATTTCGTAAAACAAATATAAAAATATGGAATCTGTGTTCCATATTTCATTATCAATTCGACAAATCAAACACGTTAATTGTTGAAGATAAAGAACTCCAATTCGACTTCTTGTCATCCACTTTACTTCCATGTGTGTATACAGTACAATATCCTAAAAAGGAAACGAAGGATGTGAATTGCAAAGGGAGTGGGTGGGTGGCCGATTTTGGATTCATTCATTTCGTTTTGTCTTAGAATTATTTTGTATCACATATAATATGGTAGTATTGAGATCACAAGGGTGGATGAGTCATGGACAAACCCATATCCCATTTTCTGTATTGAATACTTTTCCAAACAAAATTTATGTAATCACTTTTAAAACTTCTATTAATTGTTTAATTTTAAAATTTTATAAATTCCACTTTATGAACTTGTAAATGCCATATTTATATATACTATGAGTTAGTTCTTCATTTTGAAAGTTTCTATACACTTAATGTACTATTAACTAAGTTTATACAATACGATAATACAATATAAATATAGACAAGTAAATTACGTATTATGTTTGTGTTTATAAATAGAATAGGACAAACTTATTGTACATCTTTTTGCTTTGGTATGTGTAATATAATGAAGTTATTAATACGCAATAATATTCTACACTCGGACACACAGGATCCTTCCTTGTTCCCATTTCATGATCGGCCCCTGCCTGGAAAATCAGATTGCGTGCCAAAATTGACCCAGCGTGAATGTCGTGGCTTCGGTGTAGAGACAGATCCCCATAAAGATGATGTGAAAAATTAGCCAAATCCAGCTCTGATGGGGAAATTTCCATTTGACCTTTCTATTATATCATCAAATACTATAATTACTAAGTGGAAATATATAATCAATAATAAAGAAAAGAAAAAGAGAGACAGGCAGCGGCTCATTTGCTTTGCCTAATTGGATCTTCAAAAAATAATTAGGTCAAAAAAGAACAGAATTTACTTGTCCTTAGGGTGATTCCCGGTCCCACAAACTACTAACGTATCCTAGCATGACAAGATTATGTCGGCTTACGATGTACTAATTATTTAAATAAAAATTATAGGTGGGACCCATTACACTTAAACACGCGTCGACACACACCACCCTAATTGGAGGGGAGTAGTGCGGCCGTGTCAACTCACTCGTGGAAGGGAAAAATCATCGGTAGATTAATGGATACACACGAACATCGGCAATGGCAACAAACACGTGCTCATACTCAAATCTCACAGAACACCATTTTTTGTCCGCACTCCACAACGAAATGAAATCCATTATGTCAAATACAAATTAGCCACAGAAGACGAGACTCATCTCAATCATTTCATTTCGCCCCTTGCCTTGGATCCATATCATCAACATGCTCTGGATCACAAGGAAACGGCTACTTCCTGATTTACACCCAAAATGGAATAGAACCCAACAAACTACCAAATACAAAGTTGTCACGAACTAAAACTAATGGCCAGTTCAGAGCTTATAATAGCATAGATCAGAATTCCTGCATACCACCCACAAGTACAACATACTTTCTCACGCTTTGGCTCCTCTACGCGTAGGGCTTCCAAAAATGAAACACAGCTCAGTCAGACTGTGAAACGACCGCTGCAACCTGATTTCTCTATTGTTGTCTTTTCGGACGAGGCTGGATGGACTGAAGAATCTTCTTTCTTGGTCCCTGTTTACAGTTCAAAATATAACTTAGTGGACATCACCACATCGACTTCTACCACACCAAACAATAAATTGAAAGTATGGCAAAACTATATGTTGTGTTTATGGAAAAACTATATATGTTGTGTATAGCAAGGAAAAGATAACAATAAAATCATATCAATCCAAAGTAAGTGCAGGTACCATAGGAATTCCGAGCTCTTTAAGGTCATGTTCTCCCATTTGCTTCAATGCAGCCATATCCACCTGAGCAATACGAGATAAGGCAAATACAGGAGAAGGACTAAGAAATTCTGGAGGCATTTCACTTGATGCAGGAGCAATGATGAGGCAAATATAGCATATACAAACTAACCCCATCATGTTCGGATCAACAAAGAGGATTCACCGACAGAGAATTCTTTCATTGTTATTTGAAAAACAAAAACAAAATGAACCTTGAGAAAGTTTTGATATACAAGGTTTGATTCTACAAAAAAATAAAAAATAAAAATACTTCTAATCTTGAAGGTAATAACAAGCTTCGAGAACAAGACAAATCTGAATCACCACTGAACTTTTGTGGATGGTCTTAACATCTGTTTAACAACCATTGCATACTAAAGTACCACATCAATAAATTAGTAGAAGAGAAGTACGTAATATAAGTATTTAAGATTCACTGACCTATTAGATTAAGCTTTTAGATTCAATAGGTACAAATCAATTTATAGCACATACAAACAGTCACAGCTTGATTTCAGGCCATTGTGGATACACAGACAGAACCAATGTCGAGGGTGCAGAAATACAGAACTAATGTTAAAGTCGTATATGTCTCTATGTCCAAGTTGAGCCAGTACTACGAATGAATGTGCACACCACGTTGAGTACCAGACGACTAGCTGCTAAAAGTCATTTATGAAGTCTATGCATATGTTGGCATCCGTACTAAACAGCTAATACTGAATAAGTACAGAGTACACCAGCTATTTTCAAAGTCCACCTACCTACTCTAACATTAAGGTCAAAACACCTGCAAAGGCCATGACTAAATTCACTGGAAATATAAGGGATAATTAGAAATAGACTCCTATGGCTTTGAAATTTCTAGAAGCAAGTTTTAAATCACTTTTAAGACCAAAAAACGTAATAAGCTATTGTTTTTTAAAACTTAGCTATAGACACCTATAGAGCTTATATAGTATCTTTGAAAGAAAATACAAAGGGCAACCCTGTTCTTTTCTTTTATTTAGAAATAGAGGCATACACAGCAAGACTAATTTCTGAAGACACCTCCCCTGACCAAACCTATTGGCAGAAACAGTATCTTTTCAAGGATGAACAGAAAGTTCAAGAAAAACAGAGAATGTTAAGCAATTTAACAGCAAACGAGTCACTCTGAAGCAGCCCCCGCAAAATCAGTAAGCTGTTTATTTATAACCTCAAAAAGAAGTAAAATCTATACCCAGCTGTGTCCAATTATGATGAACTTGAAAAGATTAATCAAATGGGTAAGCGAATAAGAGTCATCATTCCAATGACCTGACTTAGATAGGACTTAGTAATTGAAATAGTGAACCCAACTTGAGTTTATGAAAAGTCTGATATATAGAGCTTAAGAAAAAGCAAGAGATAAGAAAATATTGTATAACCGTGCCAAGTTTAACACAAGATTACATATTCACGTCAACCAATCCACTACCTTGCATTTTTCGACTTGTTCATTACTCTATTTAAGTTTCACAAACTGCTAAAATACATGACTTCACAAAAAGAGATACTAATCAAGTATGAAGAAAAACAGAGTTTATTCCAGGAATTGAAAAAGCTTACTTCCTCGGCCTTGAAAATGATGCTATACTTTCCCAACTCTAACGCATTCAATAAACTGTCAACAGTTTGGTGTTCAATAACCTGCAACAAAAGATTCACAGCAAATTCTTTGGTATTCCAAGCAGTCATTTTCAAGAATCAGAACTGTAATACATACACTTAAGTCTTAACATAAATATCCTCATCTTAACTCTAGCGAATAATTACATGAATCACTGTTGTTGTTTTTCAAACCCGAATGTGGTACCAATTTAGCCACCAAAAGTTCTTATGTAAGACACCATGTAACTTTAAGTCGATCACAAAGCATATGTAGAAATTTGTCAAGCTAAAAAGCAGTACAGACCGATTTAGGATATGAGTGTTCACATATACATCATACACGCAAGGAACTAACTCAATTACAAGAACTAGCACTGTTCTCAGCATGTCAAAGAAAATAAGAAGCAAAATCAACATCAACCATATGATAGTGATACAGTAGATGATTATTGACAATGCCAGGAATATGAAAAATGTAAGAATTACCAAAAGATAACCATAAATGCTTTGCCGATGACAAACACCTCAGCAAAAATCAAGAATTATCACATGACATTATGAACATGTTGCTGACATTTGCATCTCTGGAAATCCTCTACACTTTGATGTTAAACAAATTATAATACACCTAAGAGTGAATTCACACAATCATGATCCCTTCTAATTTTGCAGCGGTGCTTCATATGGATAAATAATGAACATGAGTTAATCATGGTGATAAATTATCACTATGCAATGCATCACATTCATCATTAGCAATGCAATTGTTTTATGTATAGATGTAACCATATGCTTTCATATAAATCCATCACCTGAAATCTTTCTTCAGTCCTTGACAATATAGATAGCCAATTGATTCTTGCATGTTTATGCGCCAAGTATAATACACATTACAACCCTACTTAATAGTTCTAGAAATCTATCTACAGAGATCAGAGATTAACATGATTGCAGCTGTTTAAATGAGCAACTGCTATTGTTTCAACTGCATTAGATGAGTCGGAGTAACTGATACTGATAACCAATGAAACAGCAAAAAACTGCAATCATCATCATGAACAAGGACAAAGTACCATAGGTTACCATCAGCAACCCAAGATGCAGATTGCAGAGATATGCACAATATAAAAGGGAATAGTAACAAGGTGTGTACCAACTGTGTACTTCTTTGAACACTGATGCCAGGTCCAGGAGGAGGGTTTAGTCCCACGAGTTGTGGAGCTGGAGGCCTCATGATCGAAGTAGGACGTGCTGAATTTGACAGATAAGGTCCACTACTCATGGGTCTTGGAGGTTCAATTACATCTCTTCTCGTGTATGGAACTGGCCTTACATCACCTGGTGTCCTCATGACCAACGTTCTCGGTAATTCCTCTATATTTCTTTTTGAATGGAATTCCTCCATATTTCTACGAGAATGGAAATCCTCCACATTTCTTCGAGGAGAAGGACCTCTAGAACTACTTATATATCTTTCCGGGGATCTCCTTCTCAAATGTTCCAAAGACCACGGAGAATATGAATTTTTTGAAGAGTCTAACCGGTGCAAGTCATCTTCTTCGACTCTCGAGGGAGGAAGCCTAATTTGACTCGAGACACCATTTTCCCTCCTTTCAGGTGGTCGCTGCCGTGTATCAAGAACAGTGGCAGAGGGATGAACTGTCTTGACCAGTTTTTCACGAAGATCAGCAACCCTTTCATCATGATTGTCAGTTCGTCTACCCGAATTTTTTTGCAAGAGCATATACCTAAGGTCGTCTTTACCTATGCGAACATCTTTATATTCAAACAGTAGATAAATATACAATGAGAAATGGACTGTGGGAAGAGAAACAACTTTGAGAGAACAACGTTCCAAGGAATTTACCGTCTAATCCACTTCCATTCCTTGTAGGCAGATCAATATCTCCTCGTTGACTGTAATAAGAACAATCGATAAATAAGTTAGTAGGCACAGATATACGCACAGAAATTAACTTTCTAACAGGGGATAGTAAAAGGGGCCAGAAAATTAGCTGATAGTATCCAAAATGCAAGAAACTGAATGAGAACTCAATACAAACATGGCCAATGCACTTGTAGAGCTGACATTGATATCATTTCAGTAGTAAAATAGATATAGCATCCCACTAGAATTCAGAGAGCATGGAAGAGGGTGTAGAACATTATGACCATGTAAGTGAGAATCTGAAGACAAACCGTTTTCTACTCAGCTGGCTTGTGTTCACCAAGGAACGATCAGAATTACTGCCCAATCTCTCTCTTACGGAACGCTTAGACGCAGATCCAGGTAGATTATCAGTAAATCCGTCTGATACTGTTCCAGACTTCTTCACAACCTGCAATGCAATTTAAAGGTTTATACAATCACTGTCCAAGTAGAAGAAAGGACAAGCAAACATCTGATAGAAGTCAAAATCTGTACGAGAATATTTAAGACAATAAGACATGCTGTTCTCTATCCACATTCAAATTTACACAAAACGGAAAGGAGAGAGCATCCAAAATTTACAATATCAAGAATCCAGAACAAGGAAATGAAGCCTTCACAAGCTAGGACAAGCAAAATCTCAGCTTTTACCCTCTTACTTTTACAACAGCAAAAAAATGAGGAAGCAAGTCGCGTAGAGGCAAAATCAAGCAATAAGATTATTGATGCAATAATCTACAATATCCAGACAAGAGTGAAAATGGCATTCATGAATCAACAGCGGAGATAGTAGCCCTAAGCCCAGCAGAAGACGAAATCGTCCATTCAAAATGGAAGAGCAAAAGTACCTGGCCAGTGCGTCCAAGAGTAATAGTCACCCTGCCTCGAAAAGTATCTGCCATTCCTGAAGTCCGAAACCCTTGGAAGGCGAACCAGCTATCGCGATATCAGCCAAATCAATCTCTTCAGCGTCGACACATCACAAGCCAAGACAAAACCAACGCGTCCAGAAGAGCGCTCTGACCAGCAGCAGAAATTGAAGAAGGTGAGACGAAAGGAAGAGGAGGACCGCCGCAACAGGGAACGATAGAATCAAGTCGGATGCCGTTTTTGGTTTATGACCTGAGAGGTGGGAGCCTAGCCGCCAGGACCGAGAGCTCTGAGTCGCCTTTGGGTCGTGAAGACGTCCCTGAGGAGTGAGAAGAGGACGGACTAATCCATCCGTTGATTGATCACTATTTTGGGTTCAGCCGTTCGATCTTCATCATGATTTAGTAGTAACATTCCATGTAGCACGGACACCATTGGCAAATCACAAAAGAATATGAGGGTGCACATGATGTGGCATCAAGTGGGCCATTCTCACCACTCTTTTGGACCCACAAACCCCACACCTAAGTCCTCCCCCTCCACCGTGGCTGTAATGTGGCATCAATGGCCTATGCCACCTCAGGTCAGGTATATAAAAGGAAGTACACTCTCGATAGGGTTTTGTATTTGCAATGTGTTGCAATTAATACAACTGGGTAAAAAAAGGTAGTCATGTATATTGGATTGAAGGGACTAGGGAGTATGTAAAAAAAATGAAAATATAATGTTATTTCATTTTAAAAAGGAGGTGCATCTTTACGGAGCGTTTGTTTCACAGAATTCGGAATAAGGAGTACGGAATAGGAATATGGAATAGAAGATAAGAATATGAAGTTGTTTCTTTGGTGGAATGGAATGAAATAAGGAATTCTGTTGTTTTTTTGGTAGAATTGTATATGGAAATGGAATGGAATGTTGTAAAATGACATATTTGCCCTCCTTATATATGTATAATATATAATACATATAATTTGTATTAATTAATTTTAAAAATTAAGAATAATAAAAATTTATAATATAATTAATTATTAATTTTAAAACAACTTTTAAATAATTAATTAAATTATTTAATTAATTTTAAATGACAATTCCTTGACTATTTTTTAGTAAAATTTGTAATTAATGTAAATTCATTTTTTAAAACACGATTCGTTGAGATCATATTTATTCGAACAGTAAAATCCTTAATCACACTATCTGTAACATAACATTTCATTGCTACACGACAATACACGTAGAAAGAACATTATTCATATACAAAGTATGTTCGATCTCCAAGAACAATACAAGGAACACGAAACGGTTATTTCTAAACCCATACAAAATGTTGAATGATACCACACATTTGTGGACCGAACTCAGTTGGATTCAATGAGATGAACAACAACATTGAAGTTGAATGCATCCCCATGCATGAAACAGTCTTCGAGATCTTCATAACTCTTGTCAACTTTCAGATTTTTGCGCACACTTAAACCATTCTGCATCAACAACAAAAAATATCACTTGCCTAAAATTCATTCATTGCTTAGAAAATTGGGTGATACGTCATGGTTCCAGGGAAAACAGTTTATGGTGCAGCAGCTAATACCTGAAATTTCAACCACTTTGCCTTTTTACTGTCTGCAAGCACCTCATTCTTTTTATATTCAAACTCCTCGAATTGATTTCCTAGCTTTGCTTCAAACTTTGTGGGATTTGAACTAATTTAGAGGAACAAGCCTCAAACTTTGGGATTTAAAAGAATGCAATGCAGCAGCTTCTTGTTCAAGTTCTTCCAGCAACAAACTTAGATGGTGATACCCTCTGTCCAACATAGCAGGTAAATGGGGTAAATAAAAATTACTTGCCAAATGCAAATTACGGAATGTCTAAATGGAAAAAAGCAAAAGGAAAGGTAAATATAGCTTTATTTATAAAGTAAAAGGAATGTCTAAAAGGAAAGCAAAAGCATCCCCAGGCATGGAAGGCATCAAGAAGCAGTGAAGTCTACCACAACCTGTTAGTCATAATCAATTTCTCAATATATGTAAAGCATATGGATACTTTGTAAATGAGACATCCTTTAATATCAAAATAACACTGCAAAATTGTTCGAACAAAAGACTGAAGTCACTTAACCATTTCAAGGATATAACTAACATCGTATAGGGGTTCACTCTTAAGAATTTAAGGAAGTCCCATAAGATTGTTCAAAGAAGAGACTGTAACATTAAACATACATAATAACAACATAAAATCTTCCCTCAAGAAGGATCTCAACAAATTCCATAGGCTTAAGACTTAAACCTAAGAACTTATGACAGCAGGAACTAATCTTGATATTCTCCTTAATCTTATGCTCTACACAACAAAACTAATTGGATTCATAATCAATTTACCTATAATGTCAGAAGTTATACCCCAGTTAAGTGCTTTTCTAGGTTTCTAGCAGCATAACAAAATCAAAAACCACAAAGGCCTTAATTTCGTCCATCGATTTCATCAATCAGATAAGTCCATACCGTAACTAGTGAGGACAAAGAGATTTGCTTCCCAAATGCTTGGTGGTAAGCTGCCTCAAGTGCTCCAGTAGTACTGCAAGTTGATAAAGAAACTCAGAACTTCACTGTAATTACATTTTTCATAATCCACCAAAAGATAGATTCGTCTTAGCCAAATATCAAGGTAGAAGTGAAAATGGACCTGAATGTCCAATATGAACCACAGTGACCTTGATCCTTAACTGGACTCACAATGTCTTCAACCCTACAAAGTACAACGGTTCAATTGGCATCACCAATAGTGACATCAAACTCAACTGAATTAGTCATATGTTGTAAGTATAGTTTAAAACCAAATAGTCCTTATCTGCAAGAGCATACACATAACAACAATAAACAACATAATGAAAATTACATGGAGTATAATATATTTGCTTACGATTGATAGCGAGAGTGTAAGGCAATCCCTTCTTGTTAGTCCTCCACGACTGACAATTCTTGCGGTACCTAACCAAAATGATTCGATCATCGCGCCACGACTGACAATACAAACCAAGACGAATCGGGGACTGGATTAATTTCCACAGTACTTAATTGCTGGCAAAACGAGAGAAGGAGTGAGCATGGAGGATGTGGCCAATGGTCCAGAAGATCGAAGATTCCAAGTCGTTAATACCGTCGGATACGAGGACAAAGATTGCTTCGGCGAAGAGGACAAAGATTACTCCGGCGAGGATGAGCCGAGCCATAGTATGTCGTGCGGGAGTAGCTCCGACTAGGTCCGATGACAGAAAGAGAATCGGTCATTGAAGGAGAAGAGAATTGTGAAGGAGCTGAGGGTAGTCATTGAAGGAGCTGAGGGTACACGTATTTCATTGAAGAAGCGTTTGGGCAATATGAAAAGATAATGAGGGCAGAATCGTCATTTGGGCACCTATTCCTGATTCCGGGCGGGCTAGGCTTAGAAATTCCGAGCATTTCATCTAGAATGTCTAATAGTAGAAGGCTAGGATTCTGTAAGTCAATTCTTGGCAATTTCCCGAAAAGAATAACTTCTTATGAAATACGTAAGCCGAATTCCTTTTCCTTTCCGCGAAAAGAACATACTGTTAAAGTGTGTTGTGGTGAAGTGGATTGATGGACTTTCGAGAGTAAGATAAATTTATTTATTTTTTATATTATGAACGTTAGATTAAAAATGTAATTATATATTTACTTAATATAGATTAAAAAGGCAAGTAATTGAAATATGATTTAAATGTCAGAAATTGCATCGAGTTTTAATTTCAAAATTGAACATATGTTTTGCCCTAAGTTGAGATCTAAATGCTTAACTAAATATATACAACTTGGAGTCTTGGACTCGAACATCCAACATCCCTTATGGTATTAGGTTATAATTCAGTTTTCTACCTAGTATAATTTTTTGATTATTTTAGTAGTTATATAATTGAATTATTAACCTAACATTATTTGTTCTACAATTTCACCCAAATGGAAGAAAAAACGTCGGGTGAATTTTCATTATACACCTACTCAAAAAAATCAATCTAAGTAAATAATTTGAATTACAACATAAATATAAGTAATTTGGAAAGTTTGACTAAATTAATTACAATAGTTTAAAAACTAATGGATCAATATGCAAAATAACCAAACTTCATGATCATCGTACATATCATCAAAATTAACAAAAGCTTAAACTAAGACTCGTGAAGTGCGTAATCTCTTTATGGCAATTCCTTCCTCTCAGGTTCGTACTTAAGAATTTACGATTCAATCACCTTACTTGATACAATAGTATCGTCAACACATAAACTAACATGAAATTTCTTCCAAGCATATTAAACAATGCCTAAATAGATATATAATAACATTTGAACCCAATGTCCATACTGTTCAAAATAAAATTAAGCAAGCCGATTACAAAAATTGCCTCCTACACACAATGAATTATGAAGTTAAGACTATACACATTAAATTTGGGTAATGAAACTTGCTCGTGAAAAAAACAATGAATGAACAAAGACATACATCTCATCTTAGGCCATTAATACAGTCAAAAGAGTCGATACTTGAACTCTTGTGGACAAACTAAGTCAACAGATACACAAACGTCCATCGTGTAAACCTTTAATTACGATAAACAAGTTGATCTTAATACAAATAAATATTAAAAATCACGGTCATAACTAAAAAACTACATTGGCAATAGGGGTGAGCTTGGGCGGGTCGGGCCGGTCTTTTTGGCAAGACCGAGCCCGAGCCCGAAATTTCGGTCCTCCACTTTGGAGGACCGAGTTTGGTCTAAAAAAACCGCCCGAGTCGGTCTTGCTTGACTCGGGCCGGTCTCGGTCCATTACCGAAATTCCACAAAAAAAAACAAAAAAAAAACTGAATTATTACAAATTCAAATACATCCAGTCATCCAAATTCAGTACAAACTAGTAACTACAAAGTAGTACAAAGTGATCCACAAAGTACCAAGTACCAAACTAATCCAAATTCAGTACATCTACAAACTATTTTCCACAAAGTACAAAGTGAATAATGCTGAAGTATCCCTTGCCAATTGCCATTTACCAAACCTGTAACACAAAGGAGTAAATCAGTAAATTTGCACTATTATAATTCACAATCTAGTCAAATCAATGAAAAGCTGAAAATCAATCTATTATATTGTACAAAATGCTTCTAGGAAAGCTGAAATTGAACAATATCAAATAGGCTCGGGGCATTGCAAGCTTCATTATGCATACTAAACTTAAGTCAAAAGGGAGTACCTAGTCATCATAAATGATTCATAATCAAAAGTAAGCTACAACTTACCTGTTTTCCTAGTCATCATAATCAAGATTAGACAATGGAAAAGTTTGCGCCAAGTCGTCTATCACCTCAGTAGATTCTGCAATTAAAAATAATCGTATAATACAAATGAGTAAGTAAATATCACCATTATTAAACTATAATAGTATAATTTAAAGAAAAGTACCTGACTCTTCTTCGGGGTCAATGTCAATGTGAAGTTTTGAACTACCTGAAGTTCTTAACCAATCACCTGTGCAAATGAGTGTTTCAACCATACCTGTTGATAGTGAGCTCCGAAACTTATCTAACACTCGCCCTCCAGTACTAAAAGCACTTTCCGATGCTACTGTGGATACTGGAATTGCTAAGACATCTCTTGCCATTGCTGATATAATCGGATATCGTGCAGAATTCAACTTCCACCAGTTTAAAATGTCAAAATTAGCTTTAAGAGTCTCTAGACCTTCCCTTAAATACTTCTCTAATTCTGATTTTTCATCAACATTTTCCTGCATCCCACTTTTTATCAAGAACTTCATATCCATGTAATCCACATTAGCAATACTAACCTCTGCATGCGAAGTAGTAACATTGATGACTGCATTTTGATCAAAGATCGTAGCTTTTTCTTTCTCAAGATGCTTCTCATACTGTTTATACAAAGAATCCAAAGTCAAATTCAATTTGTCTTTCAACTGAGCAGAGAGTGTTATATCGTAACACTCGTCAATCAACCATGATACATATATCATTTTACGTCGATGATCAAGGACAGCAGCTACAAACAACAACATATTAAGGCTCTTAACACTACCCCAATATTTGTCATGTTTTTTCTTCATCTTTTCAGCCATGGTAGCAAATCGTGAATCTTGCAAACGTTCTGTAATTTGCATTGATATCTTACAAACTTCACTCATGCAATTATTGCTAGTAGCATAAGAAGAACCAGAAACAAGTAGAGTAGCATCATAGAAAATTCTAAGAAATGGCAAAACTGACTCAGCAAAATCCCAATCTTCATAAGTAGGAACTCCTACACCACTACTAAGTTCCATCACATACTTAGAGTTAGTTTTCCCTTCTAGATATTCAAATGCCTTTCTATACTTGACAGCTGTCTCCAACATATTAAAAGTGGAATTCCATCTTGTTTCAACATCCAAACACAAATTTACTGTCCAAGCCAACTTCTCATGTTCAATTGCATCCTTAAACTTTTGTAACCTAGCTGGAGATCCTCTCCAAAATCTAACTGCTGTACGAATTCTGCTAATAGATACGTTGATATCCTTCAACCCATCCTTGACGGTAAGATTAAGAACGTGGGCAACACACCTAACGTGAGAGAATTCACCTTTAAGTATGGTTGTGTTCCAGACTTGAAACCTTCTTTTCAGATGGTTAACAAGAACATCATTAGCACATTTAATTTCCAAGTTTCACACATTTAATTTCAGCCAATCGAACTATCGAAGAACGGTCCGAGTCGGAGACTTACTGGAGGCGAGAGGAGAGGCGAAGGCGAGGCGGAGACAAGGTCGGAGAGCGGAGGCGGAGGCGAGTCGAGAGGCGCCGCGGGAGAGGATACGAGAGACGGGGAGAGGAGGCGCAGCGGGAAATGGCCAAATGGGAATGCACTGCAGTTATGTGCTGGCCTGACTTAGTAACCCTACTAAGTATAGTATTCTTAGGTTTTTAGTAAAACTCGGGCCGGGCCGGGCCAGTCCGAATCGGTAATTTCGGGGGAAAAAAAACGAGACCGAGCCCGACTTCAAAGGAAAAAACCTGTCCGCTCGGTCTCGGTCTTATTCGGGTCGATCTCGGTCCAACCAGTATTTTTTGCTCACCCCTAATTGGCAAATACATAATACGCTCTGAATATAATGGTACATACGGTATAATTAAATACCCAACTCTTCTATGTACAACATCCACGCTACGAAATTTGGAAGCAAAACTACCAAAACAATAACTAGCTAGGGTTAGACAAAAAAGAAACTAACAATGAAGGGGGAGGGCCGGACCCACATAGGGTGAGAGTGGTGCAATTGCCCTCCTCAATTTTTAGATTTGTGTTAATTCTCCCCTGAACTTTTAGATTTATATCAATTTAACCCTAAATATTTTTACATTTGCCCCCTTTAAATTTTTTTTATTTTAACTATTTGTCCTTATACTAACTATTACTAATTATTACCCCCACTTACTTAAACTCATGGATTCGTCCCTGTGAAGGGGGATCCGTATGTGCCACACTTTGATACTACAATCCAACCCACCGCTGTAAACCATGTATGAGTTACACGAGTTCCCGTCAATATCGCCACCATGGACGGCGGCAGCAGCCACACACTTCACTGGACGTGTGTGCCCCTCCAGCACTGTCACACAGACGTAACTCCTCCCCGGACCTCTCCTCCATATCCGCACCGTATTATCAGCGGATCCGCTGAACACCAGATCGGCTACCGCAAACAGGCACAACACCGCCTTGCTGTGGCCCCTCAGGGCACCCACCACCACCATTGGCCGCGTATCTCCACACGCTTCCTTATCCTCCTCCCATACCAGAATGGATCTGTCACACGCTCCGGAGTAGAGCGTGGAGCCATCCTCGCTCAGTGCAAGGGCGTTGACTGCTGACCTGTGTTTCTCAAGCGACGCTGCTAAAGAATATAGCTTATCTCCATGGTTCTTCCGCCACACCTTGATCTTCCTGTCGGCGGATCCAGTATAGACGACGCCTCCCGGGCCTGCAACGACAGCGTTTATGGCATCATCGTGTGCCTTCTCCACTGACTCCAAGCACTTGAAGTCGATGGTCCGCCATACTTTCAGGGTTCGGTCCCATGAGACGGAGAACAGGAGAGAGCCATCCCGGGACAACGCAAGGGACGATACGGCGTCGGCATGATGGACCCACGTGTAACTCTTGTGGCGGCGGACCTCCACGTAGTTCTTAGCGGAGAACATCCTCGTCAGTTGGTCGGTTAGTGTCGGAAGCGTGATCAACAATTTGCACTTCTCTCTGCTCAACTCTACCTTCCAAACCCTAATCTTATGGTCTTGGTGAGCGGTGATTAGCTTATCTCCAAGTACAATGATGCTCTTCACTGCACTGTCCGCAACCGTGACTAAGTGAGATTGTTCGGTGGTCCCAGAAGGGTTGTTTACGGTCCAGAACCTTATTTCACCGTCTGAGGAGCAGGAGAATAGAGTTTTTCCGGCGAGGTAGAGAGAGGATACGTAGGAGGAGTGGCATTTGAGTGTGGACAAGCAGCTGTGGTGGTTGGGTTGGGGAAGGGGTGTCTGTGGGGTTAGAGAAGGAACAGAAGGGAGGCTGCACTGGGATGAGAGGGAGCTTGAAGATGATGACAATGAAGTTGAAGAAGATTCAGAATGGAGATGGTGGTGGTGGTGGTGGCGGCGGCGGTGGTGACTAGTGTCTGAACTGTTATGGCATGGGAAGGGACATGGGCATGGAAGAAATCCCATGATTGTTCTTCTAATCTCCTTGCTAAAGGCAAAGAGCCAAAGAGGGTAAAAAATATGGTGCCAAGTCTTTCTTCCATTTTATAGGGTTGTGTCTCTCTATATAGTGAAATCTTAGATATTAATCCCAACATCGATTTTGTTTGGGATATTTATTTTCTAAAAAATGTGATAATTTCCATTCTGGTCCTCAATCTTGTCAAAAGCTTAAGCATTTTCGTCCTCCAAAGTTACCAATCTACTAAACTCATCCTTGAAAAAGCTGTGATCAACTGATCCTGGAAGGATAAGCCTGATCTGATGGAGGCCGAACACCCACTTCTTTTATATTTTCAACTGTAGTGGCCACGTGGACTCTTCCTTCCTTTTACTTTCGATCAACTTACTATTATTATTTACGTATTAGAATAGAATAGAATTGTACAAGTTGCTGCTGAGATAAAAGAAAGGGTTATGCTGCTGAGAATAGTATCGTACTTTTTATTCATGTTATCGCTTAGTATTTATATGTTAATTTTTAGTATTTTATATTTCAAAATGTTATTATTTAGTTCAAATTACTTTTGACCGTCAAAAGTTTGACTAACAGAATAGTGATGTGGCGTCAACGTACCGGATGCAAAGTAAAATTCAAAAAAAATAAGAAAAATACAATAAATATAGGAAAAATAGGGGGAAATTAGGAAAAACTTTATATATATATATAAATTTAGAATAAAAATTAGTAAAATTAAAATTAAAAAATAAAACTAAATTCAAATATAAATTCTAAAATATAAAAACTATTGTTTATACATTTATTTTTAAATAAAAAGTAAAAAACAAACTGACAACCAGGTCTGGGTCGGACTCAGCCCTGGGTTCGACAATGGTTGAGTCAATTGGACTCTCAAAGGTCGAACCCTAGTTGTTGTTTTAACTTTCTGTTTTTTGTTTTTTAAAATAAAATTAAAATAATATATTATAGAATTTATAATTCAATTTTCTGATTTTTTTTAAATTTTTAAAAATTATTTTCTAATTTTATTAAAAAAAATAGATTTTTATTATTTAAATTAATCATTATATTATATATCTACGTGACAATAATGTGGTGTTGACGTTGACCATTTAATATAAAAATGTAACGGAAGACTAACGGAGAAACTAAAAAATAACACTTTTAAAACATATGATATCATACGTTAACCTAAAAATTCTTAAAATACCATTCGATAATATGAGACCGAGATAAGATACTATTAAAACAATTAACCTAAAACAAAACCACACTCTTCCGCAAAAAGGAGTTTTGCAATTTGTTAATAGAGTTATATGTGCCCCCTCCCTCCATTCCTGAACCGACCTTTCTCAACATCTTTGGTTGTGTTGCTTTTTAATTCGGTAACTAATACTAATAATTACAGCTTATAAAGGAAGATAGGTCTTGCCAGAATGCCAGGTGGGGTAACACTTGCACCCACAATTCATCTTTCCTATGTAATTACATCATGTTATTATAAATAAATAAATTTTAAACGTGTTTTTAAATTTAAAATATAAACATATCACAATTGATTAATTGATTGCATATAATATACATAATTAATTTTTCAAATAAAAAATATATATTTATATATATAAAATTAACATACGGTCGTGTTTCACAAAACACGAAACTTATAAATTTCATAATTAAGTTTAAAAAATCTCTGATTCAAAAATAAATCTAAATATTTTACACGCATAATTTAATTGTTTTTACAGATATATTTGCATGTCAAAAGTGTTTAGATATAATTATTAATCAAATTTAAATGCATAAAAATTGTTTAGAACTAAATTATATTAAAATTAAATAAATATGTACGTAAATACAAATTGTACAATTATATCAGAAATTGTGATTATAATTTTTATTTTTAAATGGCGTGAGAGGTCTCACGTTTTCCACTCACTTAACACAAAAAAGTACTCATTCAATCTCTTTCTAGAATCGCTCCTTCACATTAATTATTTTTATTTTATCTTTAAAATAACAATTAATAATATAAAAATCACTTTTACTAATGCTTTGTAACGATATTAATGTTTTCAAATATTTAAAAGAATATATTATTTTAAAATACAATACGCTAATAATTTTATTTTTATATTTTCAAAATATCTTGTTTCTGTTGCAATACGAGAAAGAAACTATGAACCAAAGTACAATCTTAAGGTTATGAATATGAACTGTTAGTTACTTTTCTGTTGTCATCATTAAATAGCGATGCAATTCGTTGAAGTTTTTTTTTTTTACTGTTCTAATATATGTATATAAAGAATTAGGAATGGATACGAAGTATTGAGTATCGAGAGTGACAACTCAATAAGGAAAATGTCCTAGAGACTAGGGCTGATCATGGGTGGTCCGGTCTGGTCCTGAAGGCAAGACCGAGACCGAAATTTCGGTCTTGCCTTCTGGAGGACCGAGACCGACCTCGGCCAAAAAAGCCCGCCCGAGTCGGTCTTTCTTGACTTGGGCCGGTCTCGGTCCTGGACCGAATCTACACAAAAAAAAAACTATGAATTCACGGTATTCTTTAGTAAAAGGCGAAGGAATAGTTCACCTCTCAAAGAAACACTTTGAACTCTCTATATTCTTTAGTAAATTTATCAAGATACACCTTTTATAGAGATAGAAAACCTCCCAAATCCACATTATTTTCGGTGTGGTATTATGAAAATCTCAAATACACATACATTCGGTCTGGACCGGTCCTAAACGGGCTTTCGGGAAAAAAGCCCGAGACTGAGACCGAGCCCGACCTTGAAGAAAAAAAAACCGCCCGTTCGGTCTCGGTCCTAGTCGGGCCGGTCTTGTCGGGAATTCAGTCCTACAGTTTTTTTTGATCACCCCTACTAGAGACCCAATAAGTGTGAAGGGGGTGAAACTCATGTCATTCGAACCGGATCAACCCATGTTAAGGTTGATCTGACCCTCGTGAAGTGGCCCAGTATCGAGCCCAATCTAAAGTGGACACCAAATGCTCCATCACTGGTCGTCATTAACCCAAGTCACGGACTCCTACTGCTCGTCATAGAAGTGCTCGCCCAAAGAGAGTCCCACCTCTCTTCTCTGGTCCCGCCAACCGTCACTAAAATATGGCCACAATATCCTGCATATCTCAGGCACATATTCTCTAAAGATTACATATGGTAACTGCAATATTACATCATAACCGTAATATCTGCTATCCTAATATTCACCAACACAATATTCATTAAGATATGTTGTTGCCTTTTAGGTTTGGTCTCCTTACTCTATAAATACCTTTGTTTTACATACATTCAGTTATGTTTTGAGTTCATAGACACACATATACTCATTTAAGTATCGGAGAGGGACCCAGAGACACCCCCTCTGTTGCGATCCCCTTTCTGCAGGTTCACTGAAGCTAATGCGAGAGCAATCTTCATCCTTCCATTGACATTCAATTCACTGTCAAGTCAGCATTCAGGAAATCAAGATCCAACACGAAGAACCCAATATGATTCAGAAAGTGCTTTTACAGTTTTACCATTTAGAGAAGGTAGGGAAAGCTATACATATACCTGAATTTGACACTGATAAACAATACTTGAACTTTGTTTTTAGTAACGAAGTAGCCGAACTTATTAAAATAAGCAAGTAGGTATCTACCATTAATTTCCATTAATAATAAACAGAAAATATCACGTGAGAAGCAAATAGATACCTGAATTTACACGAATGAGCAAGTAGGTACCTGAACCGATTCGGTCGAACTACTTTATTTAAAAAAAATAGATTTTATATATCAAATACACGCATAACTCAACTTCAGACGTTCTCGGAGTGTTCCTTGATGCAACGAGAACGTCTGGAGTTGAGTCATGCATCATGTGTTTGGTATATAAAACCTATTTTTTTCTAAAAAATAAAGTGCTTCGATCGAACCGGTTCTGAACTTACTTGCTCATTTGTGTAAGTTCAGGTACCTGTTTGCTCCTCACTTGATATTTTCTGTTTATTCTTAACATAAATTAATGATCTATTTGCTTATTTAAGAAAGTTAGACAACCTATTTCCGGTACATAGTAGTTTTCTCCATAATGTAATAATAGGTTTTCTATCACCGACACAACTACTTATATATATATACATATATTCGTCAAAACAGGTGTTGGAGAAAGTTCTAAATTGCATGCAAGAATGTTTTTTTGGGTATGTCGTCTTTTGGGAAAAAAAGGAAAGTATGTTGTCTGGAATTGTGCGCACTCTTCTAACCCGAATATATGTTTATCCCCGCGTCGGTATGTATATAACCTTTTTCTATTTTATTTTATTTTAAAATTAGTTTAAAGCCTTGTTTGGTTCCCATCTATTGGAGTCCAGTTGGAGGGGAAGATAGCGCATAGCCAGCAGCCTTGGTGAAGATGAGAAAGGAGTACGCCAACTTGCAGTTGAAAAGAAGATACTGTCATCCCAGTAGTCAACCATCATTATGAAGTAGAGTTGATAAAACAACGACGTGGAAGAATGGGAACGAGAGGCCGACAGCAGGGGTATGGAGTCGCTACCATATCATATTATATTATCGTGACAATAACAGTTACGATCGAATGTAGACTCAAATGTCATAGAATAATATCTGTGGTCTAAAACTATCCTAATATATATAATGTGGTAGTTTAACAATTCATAATTTTGAATTCAAACCCTATAAATGGAAAGATAATTGTAATCAATATTTTATTCAAATTAGATATGAAGTTAAGATACTGCTTATTATTGTCCAAATTTAATAAATCACTGTCTTAAACAAACCCTAGAACAATACCCCATTAATTAGATCTAAGAAGTAAGAACAATACCACATCAATCTTTTAAACTGATGGAGGAGGTAGACTATAGGTGGGCCGTACAGTGCAAAATCCATTTGTCGCGTATCTCTTTTTTTTCTTCTCTTCTCAGTGGTGTTCCATCCCCACCCTCCACCAAACCAACTTGCATGACTATTATTGAAATCCACAAGTCAGAACAGATGACTCGGTTGTAAGTCACACTCCTTTCTTTTCCAATAAAGAAATTCTTAGTCGAAGAATTAATAGAATAGCTAGGGTTAAAAAATGATGATGGACTGCAGGAAAAGGTTGTCGGATGGACGTGGAGAGATATTATGCAAGTTGGCACGAGAACGACACACAGAATTACTTGGATAAAGTCATAGATAGTAAGTTTAACATTCACACACTCAATCACTGTGCACCCGACACCGACAACAACACTCGCCAAGTCAAACGTCTCGAAGGCGAGCCTCCAAGGTTCAACCTTTCGTGCTTGACACGGATCGGAAGACTTGATATTCAAGTCTCAACTCTCCGATAATGTTTTCCCATGGTTAGATAGTACTTGCACAATGTTTACTGTTGAGTTCTAACCCGACATCTATCAGATGACCCGATCAAAAGCCGACTCGATCCGAAGGAGATAGTAGCGCCGCTACTAGCTAGGCGTAGGGGCGCGTCTACGATGATTCTAGTCCATGTTGATAAGGTTTGTTTAATCCAAGCCCAACGAAAACATGTTCATGACGATGTCAGAATATGCAACATTCCATATGTAATATTGTATATATCATATTTAGAACATACATTAGATAACTGCTACGTTTGTATACAAATATGATGTTATGTATTCAAAAAATAATAAGAAAAATATCAAATACAAACATGGTATCAGAGCAGTGTTTTTGATTCTAGGAACTCAAAAAAGTTTCATCACAGTTCCTTATGCCTTTCCCAGCCAAATATTAGCCAAGAACATGCACTCAAACATGTCAGAATTCAGTGAAATCTCTGACAATAGCAACAACCGAAATTCAACCAACATCTCAGAAGAAGTGATGTTGCATATTGTGACATTACTAAGGAACAACCTCGGGATACAATCGACACCAACTAATTCTGAGAATTTATCTCTCGGAATCAAACTCAGTGGGGACAACTATACATTATGAGCAACATTGATGATGAAAGCAATCGGGGGTAGGGAGAGACTCTCACATTACCGGAGAACCATCACCCCCTTCAAAGATAGATCCAACATTTATACACTGAGAACAGAACGACCAGTGTGTATTCACCTCGTTGATTCAAAATATTGAATCAAACCTCGTGAACAATGTCTCACAGTACCCAACCGTGAATGCTCTATGGGATGGGCTATAGCTAGGGCTGTCGATGGTTAGGGTATGACAAATACCATAACCATACCATATTTTTAAATCACATACCATAACCATAACCATAACCATAACCATAACCATTATGAGTATAATTTTCAATACCATAACCATTAAAATAACTATGGTTATTAACCATGGTTTTAACCGTATACCCATATTCATTCCACACATGTAATATAATGAAAGATCGAAAATTTTATTTTAAAAATACATCAATCTATATTCCCATCGTTGGACTTTGGCGCCTTCAATCTTCAACAATTTCAAATTTTCAATTATATAATTTATATTTAGTATATTATATAAATTAGTTTATTAATAATAAATAAATATTATATTTATATAATAACCATGGTTATAACTCAAATACCATAACCATTATGGGTAGAAAATTCATCACCATAACCGCACCGCACCATAATGGTACGGTTAACCATATTTGACAGTAACAGTTATAACCATGGTTATGAGTTTTTCACCGCACCATTGTCAGCCCTAGCTATAGCTGTCACGTATGGCTCGAGGACAGGCTCCCTACACGTGTTTCACCTCCACAAAAGAGCAAATACGTTAAGACAAGGATCAGGTACCTTATAGGAATGCTGGAACAAATTGCAAATGATCTGGATGGCTATTGATCGCAGAGACCCAAATCCAATGAAGGATCCCAATGATATCCAGATCTATAACAACAAAGTTCAAGAACAGAGATTGTACCAGTTATTGACGACCATAAACGACAAATTCGAGTCGATTAAACGAGACATCTTGAAGTGTGGCCCTCTTCCCTCAGTCGAATCGGCTTACGCCACCATACAGCGAGAGGTCGCCAGGCTTCACATCATGAAAGTGGCATCCTCCGAATTCGAATCATCATCGGGAATCTGAGCGAGATGGGCTAGCCGTCACATATGGCTCGGGGACAGACTCCCTACAGGTGTTTGACCTCCACAAAAGAGCAAATATGTTAAGATAAAGATCAAATACCTTAGAGGAATGATGAAACAAATTGCAAAGTATCCTGAATCCAATGAAGGATCCTGAGGGCATAATTGGTTCATGCAATCACACCTGGTCCGATAACATAGAGTTTGCTTTTCCCAAAACAATACTAGAGTTGATTCTGTTTTTTCATT
The DNA here is from genome assembly GCA_946814005.1 of Chamaenerion angustifolium. Classification (NCBI taxonomy): domain Eukaryota; kingdom Viridiplantae; phylum Streptophyta; class Magnoliopsida; order Myrtales; family Onagraceae; genus Chamaenerion; species Chamaenerion angustifolium. Next base: position 32,324,543 of record OX328268.1, read on the forward strand.
AATTCATTCTGATGTGTGGGGACTAACTCCAAATTCTAGTAATGGCCGTTTCTAGTATTTCGTATTATTTATAGACGGTTATTCTCGTATGACCTGAGTATATTTCATGAAACATAAGTTTGAAGTATATGAAAAATTCCTCAATTTCTACCAAATGATCCATACTTAGTTCAATAAAAAAAATACAAATTCTACGTTCTGATAATGGCTGAGAATTTGTAAATCAGTCCATGCAAACCTTAAAAAAAACGGTCTTATTCATCAAACTTCATGTCCTAACACCCCCTCCCCCCCCCCCCCCCAAACAAAACGGTGTAGTCGAAAGAAAAAATCGGATATTACTCGAAATGACCCGAGCCATGACGATTGAATCTCAAGTACCTAAATTGTTTTGGCCTGAAGCAATAGCTACATCAACATATCTGATTAATCGCCTTCCGACCAAAGTCCTTGATCACAATACCACTCTACAGGCCCTAGCCACACAAACAAAAATTCTGTATATTTTAACTCTACCTCCTCGAGTCTTTGGTTGCTCTGTATTCATTCATATCCCTAAAAATGATAGGAACAAACTTGATACATGCGATGAAAAATGTGTTTTCGTAGGGTATGTCACTCATCAAAAGGGATACCAGTGCTATAATCCAACCACTCGTCGCATTCATATTACTATGGACTGTGACTTCTTAGAGTCAGGGTATTTCTTTAGCCACCAACCTAGTGCTCAAGGGGAGAAAGCAAGTGAACCATTAGGTTGGTTAAGTAGTCTGAGTTGGCCAGAGACTGTTCCAACATAGCGGGTAGATAGAGCCACCGAACCTGCTTCCAACATAGACAAGGTTGACGTACCAGTACGTACAATCGATGAATCTACTTTGGACAATGTCCAACATGAGGTAAATGAGTCGTACTCTGATGATTTGTCTCATAGCATGAATCATGCCACTAACCATGACAACAACCTAGAAGAAGTAAAACAGCCAGAGGAGTTCATACTACCTCGAAGAAGAAGTAGAGACGTGCCACCTAACCAATACTCACCAGAGCATGTACCGCGTGCTTCGAGGTATTCGATCAATATAGACAGGGGTTGAATGACTGAAGTTGCAAAAGCATTCTCTGTCTCACTTCTTTCAGAGAGCATTTCCAGAGCAGCTCAAGAGGCAAGAAAAAGGTTGAGTGACAAGAATCTATGGATGCAGAGATGACATCTCTTGAGAATAACAACACGTGGGAGAAATGCTTACTGCCACCAGGAAAAAAACCAGTAGGCTACAGGTGGGTCTTTAACATAAAATACAAGGCTGACAAAATTATTGAACGATACAAGGCAAAGGCTGGTAGCTTCCGAAAGTTGCGTAATAATATTTGTCTACTATGTAAATAATGAATAAAGAGAAGTCAAAATCAGTTGTTTGTCTTTGAACACACACTCATGAGATCACTTCCATGAGCGCGTGCTCAAAGAGGGGCAACTGTAAACACCTGATTTTGGCTCGGGATCAAAATCCCGTATGCGATTAATCCAGATTGTAAAAATATATATAGTATATATATATATATACATATATATATTTGAAAACTAAAAATAATAAAAAAAATTCAACGGTGGAAAATTTCCCCTTTTCCACCGTTTTTATTTTCTATTATAAAAAAAACGTTTTTATTAATTAATTAAATATGTATACATTTCTCTATAAAAGACAAGGTTTGATGAATGAATTGAGGGAGCTTCAATGAAGGCTACGGTGATTTAAAGATTGAAATGAGAGAATGAGAGAAAAAAAAATAGAAGAAAAAAATAAAGTGAAAATTATCGATGATTATCAGTCTCGGTTTCTCGTACGGTATTTTAACCTCCAATGAGTTAGGTATATTTCTCTCATATTCAATATCATATTTGTATTTTTATAAATGTGAAATAAAATTTAGAGTTTATATACATATATTATATATTTATGTATAATATACTTGTTAATATATATATATATATATAATATATTTATATTATGTTTATGTATTACTAAATATATCTATATGTATAATATATATTTATATTATGTTTATGTATTACTATATATATCTATATGTATAATATATATTTATATTATGTTTATGTAATACTATATATATCTATATGTATAATATATATTTATATTATGTCTATGTTATCTATCTACCTATATGTATAATATATGTATATGTTAAAAACAATAATTTTCAAAAATGACTTAGGTCATTCCCAAACTTTGGTGAAGGTTACAACTCGGTCCTTGGACTCTCGGGTCATTTCTGGGACGTTATCGAGTGTTATCAACCAAACCGGAAAAGTTTTTGGCCATTTGTGCAATATTTTTTTCTTATTCCAGCTCGTTTTAAAAAAAAATCATTTTGATTTCTAAACCTTTCTAGACATTCCATGATTTCTAAAATGTTACAAATAAGTGTAGAATAATTTTCGGGTTATTTTTTGGAATTTTACTAAGTGTTACAAATAAATCTAGAATAGTTTATGGTCAATTCTGTAATTTTAAAAAATATTTTCAGTTCAATTATAATTTTTTCGAAAATTACATTTTTGATTCCTAAATTTTTTTGGACATTCCATGACTTTTCAAAATGTTACAAATAAGTCTAGAATAATTTTCGGGTTATTATAGAACTTTACCAAGTATTACAAATAAGTCCAGAATAGTTTTGGGTCATTTCTGTAATTTTCAAAATATTTGTCCAATTCAGCTCAAATTTTAATAAATTGCATTTTGGTCCCTATCTTTATTTTGACATCCTATAACTTCTCAAAATGGGACAAATTAGTCGAACGAGCTTAAAATCTTCAAAAATATTTCGTGCATGTTTTGACACGTTTAAAATGGCTCGAGAGTTAAACTATTTTTTTTCGAGCACGATTAACTTTAGTACTCTTTTGTTTATTTGAAATTAACTCAAAAAAAAAATGTTTATACATGGTTTAAGGAAAATGCATATAGTCTTTTTTGAGCCAAACATGATCGAAACGAGCAATTCAGGTAAATGAAAAAAATTTCAAAAGCAAACTAAAGTACCGAAAGGGCGAATTATGAGCTTGCGAGCTTTTAAGACGTAATCAAACCCCCGAACTCGATTCTCTGGACGTAGATCTTTCTAAGCCCTAGGATGTTAATTCCATGTACCCTAGGCAAAATTTTAGGATTCCGATTAACCTTCAATTAATCGGTGGCGACTCTTTCAATTTTTTCGGTCCGGTTGATGACCCCGCTTGATCGGACCCTTCGCTCGCCAAGACCCGACATTTCAAAACGAAATTTAAAATATTTTTCAAAAGGGTCGGGAAAGTCGGATCCGACATCCGACAGTGGGAAAGTGCATTGTGTTTAGAAGAAATGAACACTTAAATGTAGAAGCCTTTAGTGATGTTGATTGGGCTGGTAACCCAAATGACATGTGGTCTACTGCAGGGTATCTCACCTTGTTCGGAGGGAACTTAGTAACCTGGAGAAACAAAAAACAGAATGTGGTGACCAGCCTAGGGCGACACCCTAGGCTAAATTGGCGCGCCTGGCCATAGCCAAAGAGGTGCGGCCCTCTTCAGGGGCGCGCCACCCATCGAAACACCTTCCATCCTTGGATCCCCTCGTACAGGGGACAAGATGGCACAAAGTACAATGCATGTCAGAGGGATAATCGAGTACCGACAACCATTAATACAGCACCCCCTGACCTACGAACGACCATTTAAGGATGATACAAACAGATCTGACCAAAATGATAGAAAGGACAGTCTACCAAAAACACTTGTTCACTCAACACATTAATGAGCACTCAGCCATGGTCACTTAACCAGATGACACCTGGGATGACCATGGTCAGGGATGACCTGAACCAGGTTAGAGGTGAGGGTTATAAATACCCTCACCCACCCCATATCTGGGTTTAATACCTTATTGATTACTCTAAACCTCCCTACTCTCTTGCATTTACTCCCTTTAAACGAACCTTCGACTTACTTGATCATCGGAGGGAAAACAACAGGAACACCCTGGGTTTTCCTTCCCTGCAGGTCACTGGAGCAGCAAAGAGACCGACCTGAAACGTTATGAACCGAGTCCTATCGAAGAACGTGATCCAACAATTACCTTCTCATCTTTAATATCATGACTATATAAAGGTCATCATATTCTTTTAAAATAGTACATATCACCATTCACTTTATTTTCTAGGATTAAATTCGACATTGCCCCTAAAATTTACGTCGATTTTAAAATTCCCCCTAATGTTTAGAAATGATAAAAAAAATCCCCCTAAAAGAGCATCTGACAAGAGGAATTTTTCATCATTTCCAAACATTAGGTGGACTTTAAACTTTAAAGAGTAATTTTAAAATCGACATAAATTTTAGGGGGCAATGTCATATTTTACCATATTTTCTATAAATGAAATTTGACTATAACAATTAACACCTCAACACATAATAATAATAATAATAATAATAATAATAATAAATCTTAGTATTGATAAACGTATAAGCAACTATGTAAGATTATTAGTATTGACTCAGACAAATATAATGGGCAACGATCACATATCCTCGCATTTGAGGAGAATCTAGCCTCAACAAGTTGTTGGGAGCTTCGCACATAAATGGGTAATCTTCACATGTAGTAAAAGCTATGTTTAGGCCCTCGAAAAAGGCTTTGCACATAAGGACTTCAGGTGAATACCTCACTTGGGGAATGGATGAAGGCTTCGCCCATAATAAGGCAGAAGACGCTTCCGTCGCATAAATCAAGGTTGACTTTGTCACTCATCACTTGTCACATGACATTATGACAAGACAATAAATCTTCCAATATCAGACGATTTGACACCTTATTCCTTTTCGATTGATAAAAATTTATCACGGTAAAAAGACTGTCTAACGATGGTAAGAGGTTACCCCATTCAACGGGTTAACTCCTCCTATGAATATCAATATTTACTGCACCATTAAACACATTGACACACATATACATTTACTCTCCTTCTTTAATCGCTCTGAGAGACTTTATCCGACTTAACTATCATAGGGGAACAAATGAGAAAACTCAAGATTTTGTTTTGTGCAAGTCTTGGAGCATTGGGGAGTGACGCTAAAAGCGTGAGAGTGAAATCCAACATACTCCAAACAAGATATATATATATATATATATATATATATATATTCTTTCATTACAAGAATTTTGATTTTCTGTTCTTACTATTACGTTTATACATATTCTTATATATACTCATCCTACTAATGGAGTATGCCTTAAATAAAATCTTTAATTGTCCTTTTTTTGCAAGTAGGAGTGATAATTTTTGCATATCTATTTGCGATTTTTTTTTCAAACTCAAAAAAACGAATACGACACGATTATTAATCAGGTCACATGCTGATACACATGATTAATACAATTAAGTTTTTGAACAAAAAAATGAAATTTATATGACACAAGTCATGACACACAAAAATGAACGTCACAATACAACATAACACGAAATTCATAAAATGTATAATTTAATTTCACAATCAAGTTTAAAAATCTTTAAGTCATTAGGGTTAAATAGCAAGTAGCTACCTGAACTTTGATAAATTCAAATATCAAATAAATGTAGTTTATCGTGTTTATAAATATATTTTCAAGTTAAAAAGTGTTTAGAAACGATTATTAATTATATCTAAAATAAATATATGAAAGTTTTTAAAATACTTAGTATATTAAAATTAAATTCATATACGTATAAATGTACATCATTACAAAATATATAATGGTGTCCGGTCAAAAATTACGTTGTCGTTACAAATTACAAATTATAACCTTATCCAAACAATAGGTGTGTCCATGAATGGGCAACCCTCTCTGTTTAAGATAATCAGGTAGGGAAATGCATTTTGACAATTGTGGATTGACCTGCATTGGCTTTGAACAAACTGCGGACCGAATTAGAAATTGGGCTGATTTAGGGCTTATCGGAAGCTCAATTCAATATAAAGATTTAGGCCCGGTATATTTCATGTATGGGCCCTAGTTTGGGCCGTTTTCTTTTAATAATGACGGGTTGACCTTGGGCCCTAAACCCTAAACAAACATTCTACATCTCCTACACCTAAGAAATGTTCATAGGAATCGCATTTTCTTTCTGATACGATCATTTGCAATGATTTGCATTTAATGTGTCAGTTTTGATTTTAAAATATATTGTGTCTAAACAATTTTTATCCATTTAGACACGATTAGTAATTATGATTAAATCCTACTAATATGCAAATATACATAATTAGTTTTGCGTATCTAATCATACGTGTATAACTCGTGACACATTTAGTATACTGTTAGGTATGTATTTTATACCCTCCAACTAAATTCATATTACAACACAAGTTCATTGATCTTTTTACCCTCCAACTAAATTCGTATTACGAAATATTTATGTACTTTTATACTTATTTACTAAAAATATTAAATTTCACATTGCGTCATATCTGGACGCATGTGCGGTGTGTCGTATAAGTCGATTTGTTTTATGTAAGATTTTTTTATAAAAAAAAAATTAATCGTATGTGTCGCTTATGATCTGTTTGTTACTTGGATTGATGTTTGAAATTTAAAAATACATTTAAAATATATCTATTTACCTATAATTAATAATATAGAACAATTAGTGACATAATATAATTTACACGATAGACACAAATTGATACTCTTGATATTGGTCGACTCAATGAAGTTCATTTACTACTTGAAGTCTGAACTCGAACGTATTAGTCTTCTTCTCTCATCCATGATTGTCTTCTTCACGGAAAGGTCATTGCACGAACATCACGTATAAAGCTTTACAGATAAAAACGATACATGCTATAAAGATAGGGTAGGGAGGTGTCGTAATGAAGAGAAGAGAAATGTCGTTATCAACAAAATAAATAATTGGGTAAAAAGGGTTGTGAGGTTTTTGAGGAGAATAAGGATTAAGGAATCTAATTTAATGAAAATAAATTTAAACTTAAATAATTACACTCAAAATGACGGAAACAATAGTAAGAAAAACTGTGATAAATTTCCTTATTTATTTATAAATTTTAAAAATTGTATTAGTTAAATTTAAAAAAAAAACAGTTAACTAATTATTTTTAACCCAAGTGTTGGTTTAGGGGTATTGGGTCGCCCATTCTAATAAGCCTAGTATTGGATACTGATCCAAACCAAATAACAATAACAGTGTCCTGTCGCCCTACAGTTTAAACTGAGGTAAGTAGATGTGGAAACCTAGGTCACTGCCCGTTAAACCCGTGGCGTGACCTCCCGTCCGGCAGACCGTGATCTCAATCTCAGACAGATCCGCTAAGGCAATCGTTCAGGGAGGTAACTTAATTATGTGTTATGTTGTTGTACATTAATCGATTGCGTGTTTTGTACGTTATATTCCAACACTAAGAATAAGTTAGTTAGTAAATGGTAATTTAACTTAAATGATAACAATAATATATAAAATGCTCAATAGCATAATTAATTACAATGGGTGAAAAACCCGCCAAAAAATCAACCACCACAAAACAGACATATGGAGGAAAGGTGGCTCCTGGTCCTTTTGAATATCATCATTGATCAAAGCATTAGCACTAACATGAATCCGACGGCCAAGAGAGCTCTGGGGCCCCAACGGAGCACGGTATCTGCACCATCATTGGACTCCCTCTGAGGATCAGTGACCGCCGGCGTTGACGAAGACAAATTATAGTTCGGGTTGCTGCCGTACAGAACCTGGATTCCCTGTACATCGTCGGTACCTAACTCCACCTTCCTCATCATTGACGATATCGTGGGGAACATGATCGCATCCTCCACCGACGAGTGCCCCAAGCCCAGAAGGTGGCCGATCTCGTGTACCGCCACCGACTCCAGGTCTACCGTCGTGCTCACCGTCGCTGTTGCGATGTCGCCTTCGATCCACCAGTCCTCATCGCCATCGAGGTGCATTATCCCAGTCGGCGGCGAAAACGCGTGTGCAAGAGTCCCCAGGACGCCGTCGAAAGGTTCACCATCGCCGTGGTCGCCGGTGTAGAACGCGATTCGGATATCCGCAGTGAAGTAAGAGCTGGTCTGGGTGAACTTCAGAGGCGTGACGGCTGCCCACCGCGCGAAGGAGCGAGTAAAGGCGCTCTTGGCTGTTTCGGGGAGGTTGTTCCCCGGCAGAAAAGCGTAGGTCAAATCTGTCTGGCCTTCCGGCCACCGCGGAGTGCCGGGGAAGAACGCGTAGTGGCCGACGGAGTGGAAGAACGACGTCGGCTTGCCGGAGGTCATACTTGTCGATCCGTTGACTATATCCGGATTGCCGCACCTGGGTTTGATGATCTGTTTCAACGTAGCGTCATCGAGAAGTCCAGTGACGTTGAGATTGAAGTTCTTCTGGTACGTCTTGACGGCGGCCTCGAGGGAATCGTCGAAATCATCGGTGAAGTTCGACGGAGAGTTGGGTATGTAGCCGAAGTAGTTGAAGTATTTCTTGAGCTTGGCGAGGCCGTTCCGCTTCTCGCCAGAGCGGCAGCCTGAAAAGTTCTTAAAGGCGTCCCATGCAACGGAGGTGATGTTGGGGAGCAACGACGGCGGAACTCCAGTGATGTTGGGGAAGAAGAAAGCAGAGGCCGGCCGAGAGAAGCAAATGGAGGAGGCTATTAGAAGGAATAAGCTGAAGATTCTCATGTTCCGGCGTGTTAATGTCCGTCGATCTCTGGTCTCTCTCGTCTGTGTAATTATAATGGAAGGGGACGGACGGCAGCGGCAGCGAAGGTTCCAATAAATACGGTGTTTGGTATTATTTTCTAGTCAAGACTCGAGAATCATTCCGCGTTGAAAAGTATTTCTAATTTCTTCCTTACGAAAGAAATTATGATACTAGTTATTCACCTGCTCACGAAATTAACTAAAAATAATAATTAATCTATTTGTTTTTGTTAATACATAAAAGGAAATATATAATATTCTATAATATTTAAAATTTCTTCATATAACATTTAATATTTTTGTTTCTAAATTTGACTTTACAATTTATGTTTTATAAGGTCAATTTCATTTAATATTGGACTATTAATATTGTTTAGAAATGGGTTATAGCTTTGATTTGACCAAGCTTGCTAAAGAAAGACAGATTCTTTTACATATATATATATTATTGTAATGTTTAAAAATTCAAATTTATTTTCATTTTTTTTATCCTCATATAGTCTTTTTTTTCTTCTCAATATTCAGAAATTTTCCATAACTGAAGTAGAAAAAAAAAAGTATCGTAATCAGCACATTGAGTATCTAGATAGTTGTTAATCAGCTACTACATTTTCAGATTCTTATTACTTCATTTTATTGTTTTACATTTCTTAAATAATTATTCCGTGCTTTTTTTAAATTGTTTTGTACTTGTATTTTAGTTTATCCTTCATTGTGTGAAACACGCGCAATGATAGCCAAACGACGACGTCTGACTTGGCTTTTCTAGAAGTAGTATTTCAGACAAACAGTACAAGAATAAGTCAAGTACAAGAATCAGTCAAAGAAGGGAGGACGTTCAGATGTTGTAATCAGGTAATTTCGTAAACAGCAAACTACCGAACATGCGTTTGAGTTAGTTGTCCACGTGGACAACGGTTCCGTTTTTCCTTTCTTTCACCTCCCAATTCCATCCATGAAAAAGAATGATCCCAATTTCCACTGATCAAGGCTAAGAGGATACCATGATCCTTCTTCAGATGCAGTACGATATTTTAGCCGGCACATTTCCTAGACAATATAGTCTGAAACCCCAAAGTATGAATCTCATAGCAAAATTTATGAAGAAAAAAAAACGAATGAAAAACTTCCCTCAATTTAAACCGGGGCACCTTGCTCTCAGCCGCGCAGGCATTGCAATAGTTTCAGCGAGAACGAGCATGTGACAACTGCAACTGGAGGAGTGGGACATTTTTGTATCTAACCGGAGGATGTGTTAAATCCCAAAAAGGTAGCAATTTGAATAGCAAGGGAGGAGAAGGGCACTTTCTTCGACTGCCAAAGGTTGCCTGAATGGATTCAGTTGGATCTGCAAGTAGGTGAGAGGAGGCAGTTTTGATTCTCATTTCGGATGCTTTCTCAATTCGAAGCAGTTCCAACAATAATGTCACCCAGGAAAGAAAAATAAGCAAACAATAAGAAACAAAGCTTACAGGGATCCTAAGCGGATGATCAGTTGAAGCATTGATGCATCGAACAGCCAAATGACAAGCTTCTTCACAGTAATCAGAAAATATTGCTGGCACATTCATCTTTTTAATCAGCTCCTGAGATATGAAATCTCATCCAAGATCCGAAAAATCAGTAAGAACATGAAAAGGCAGGCAACATATAGATTGGGCCAGATTCATAGTTTATAAATACGTACAATTGTTGGTAACCAACTGGAATATGCAGCAACTCCTGCATTCGGTGCTATGATCAAATCAGGAAGAGAATCCTGCTGAATTTTTCAGCATCAGGATAATGCAAGACATGTACTATAATATTGCATAAATAACAAATGAAAACATGGGACAGACCTGTGCTATGTCACTGAAAATATCATGGTATAAGCCTCTGCGGAGCTGCAGTGTAATAGCAGAGGATCTTTCACTGTTGTTTTTAGCACGGCTGGAATTTTCACTTGAGGCTTTGCAAGTGCAATCACTGTCAGTGCATTGTGGGTAAGTGGAGAGGTTGATTCTCTCGCCATCGCTGCTTGTACTATTTTGAGAAATTAGAGAATGTTAAAAAAACAAGTCACTAGTTCAGCATTGTGGAGAAATGAATGCAACAGACACCAACAGATGGATAGGTAAAGTTCTACTATGCATTGATATATATATATTCAACAAACAATAACACATAATTGAATCCTTTCGTGAATGACTAACCTACCTATGTTGTGAAACTGCAGGTCCTACAAGTTCAATATGCAGATGAACACCTGGAAGAAGAGCCTGCAACTCCGCAAAGGCGCCAAGCTGTACAAGTTCTTTCTCTGGACCTGAATTGGAAATTCAATTTACATAAATTAAAGTTTAGAATGAAGTAATTGAACTCTAGAGAAATAGAGCCAATTTCAGTAATTGAGCCTACGTGACAAAATGATAAAAGAGGGGAATTACCCAAATAGTGTATTTGCAGATTCTTTTGGATTCCAAGTGGGAAGCACTCAAGACCAGCAAGTTTAATGGCATAATATATGAGAAGTGGCTGAAACAAAAAGGAAAAAAGATAAGTTCAAATGAAACGTATGGCAGTTAATTCAGACACATGTAAATACGTATCACTAAACTCTGTTGGCCAAAAAAAAAACAAAAAAAAACTCAGGTGATGCTTTACAGTTTGCACATATATCCAAAAGTTGGATGTCTCACAATTTGCTACTAATACAAGTGAACAAGAAAACATGAATATGTTCCCACTGCCAAGACAAACTAGTTTTTACTCAACGAATCGGATCACTCTGACATTAAAGATAGACAGCAATAAAATTTATTTTGCCCCGTAAATAATTGTCTCATGCAACAGATACATTAATGAATCTGGAGAGACGTGCCTGACTCTAAGACTCATGATACTTTTGAGAAATGAACAGTTCAGCTCACCGATTAGCTAGAACAGTGTGTTGAAGTAAAGGGTGACAACATCAGAACTCAGATAACTCAAAAGACAGATGTTGTATCATACCCACTGAAGAAGCAAACTAACAGGTGAATGCAGTGGAATGTTTCTCCATTTATAGTAGTCCTCCCAATCATCAAGGTCTTCTAATAGTGGAGATACAGGTCCTGTAGTATAACACAAGTCAAGGACTATTTGTGAAATCTACAAACACATATTATTATATAGACACAAGGGATAGGAAGAATCTACTTTTGCAAGGGCAGGAGGTACTTGGGAGATCCCAGCTATCACAGAATCTGCCAATTGGATAAAATACCGAATCTTGTTAACGTTCAATCTCCATGAGTGATTGAAATGGATTGTCCTGCATTTTGCAGGTTTTTCATAATTCATATCATTGACAAAGCTAAAATCATTATGCGAAGTATGTTTCTGTGATCCTGGAGTCTGAATGCGGTAGTTCACATTCTTCTTTTAAAGTTGTCCAATCAAAATCTAACTTAAAACAGATAGTCAGATACAATTTGCCGAGTCATGTATTTGAACTGATTTACAACTAAAGGACCTTTGAGAATCAAAAGAAACTTGTGCGCCACAACTGCATTCTGATGTCCACATTCCCACTCTGTGGATGCCCCTTTTACTTAGAAATGAACACCTAGTCTCCTGATTTTCACAAATCTTAAGAAACAAAAAAAAAAAAAAATTGAATTGATCCAACTTGTGAAGAGATAAAGGGCGAAGAAGGAATTGAACACTCTGGCCAGGCAAGTACGTTACCTTATATGTGGCTTCCTCAGAGAATACGAAAGGGAAATCATTTAGGGCATCAACATTCTCCATTTGATGCTCTAATCTTCCACATTCCTCTTTGTGTACACTCCAATGAGATACCTATACCAAAATTTAACCGAAAACTCGAATAATCATTCTCTCGATGGACATACTAATAGCAGCACTCATGGCGTAGCATGCATGACAACGACCAGAAACATAAGGTCCTGCTCTAAATTAATGATGATCAAACCATAATAGACCTTGTAACACAAACTAAAACTTTTGAAACCGGCCAAGCTTCATGCGCATGATTTTCTGATTACAGTTACTGGTACTCAAGTTCGATCCAAGTAGAAGAGACAGTTAAAAATTACTAAAAGAAGGCAGTGGTCACCTGGTGAGTGACGGAGCAATAAGCCACGGCACCGCAGCGAGCGCACCGCCGTCGAGGTGGGCCGACACACCTCGTTCCCCGACCTTTCCCGGCGCATTCCATCATTACCCCTCTCCGTACAGCATTTTTTCTTTGCTTGGGCTTATAATTCAAGAATCCTCCCGTTTCTACTGTGTGTCAAACTGGATTAGACTAAATAGAAAATATATAATAAAAAGGGTTAATTACTTAATTGGTTACACATGTTTGACCAATGTTCAGAATGGTTACACATGTTTCAAAATGTGATTAATTGGTTTTGAAATGTGACTATTTGGTTTTTTACTGTTCACCGTTAAAATCACAGTTAAGTCACTATTTATATACGTAAAATGACGTAATTACCCATATAATCATCTTCAAGAACACATCATCATCTTCAAGAACAAGAATTGAAGAAACCAGAAATCATATTTCTGGTTTCTTGAGAACCCAGAAATCATATTTCTGGTTTCTTGAGAACCCAGAAATCATATTTCTGGTTTCTTGAGAACCCAGAAATCATATTTCTGGTTTCTTGAGAACCCAGAAATCATATTTCTGGTTTCTTGAGAACCCAGAAATTGCGATTCTAGGTTCTCAAGAAATCAAAAATCTGATTTCTGGTTTCTTGAAGAACCCAGAATCGCGTTTCTGGGTTCTTCAAGAAACCAGAAACGCGATTCTAGGTTCTCAAGAAACCAAAAATCTGATTTCTGGTTTCTTGAAGAATCCAGAAATTGCGATTCTGGGTTCTCAAGAACCCAGAAATGCTGTTTCTGGGTTCTTGAAGTTCTGTATTGCAGTATATGTTATCACCAAATGTGATTAAATGGTCATACATGTTTCTCTATAATGTGATTAAAAAGTCATACATGTTTCTCTATAATGTGATTAAATGGATACTGTTGTTTGAAATGATGTGATTAAAAGGTTGTACATGTTACCCACATTGTGAATAACTCATTCGAAATGTTTAAAATTAATGTTCTGGGTTCTTCAAGAACCCAGAACAGCATTTTCTGGGTTCTCAAGAACCCAGAACAGCAATTCAAGAACCCAGAACAGCATTTTATGGTTCGATTTTTACATCAAATCGAATTTGATTTGATTTTGGTTCTTCAATCCTTCCAATCTGTTCTTCAAGACAACTAAGGGCATAATAGTCATTTCACAATTCAATAATATGTTAAAAAAATGAATTAACGTTAAAAGTTAACGGTTTACTAACGGAATAACCAATTAATCACATTTGGAAAAACATGTGTAACCAATTAGTCACATAGCAAAACCAATTAATCACATTTTGAAACATGTGTAACCATTCTGCACAATGGTGAAACATGTGTAACCAATTAAGTAATTAACCCTAATAAAAAAGTCCTAAAAACGCCCACAAAAATATCGCACGTGCTAATTTGAAAATTCGAGTAAGAAAACATGACCTAGGTCGTTTTTTTTGGTTAATTACTTAATTGGTTACACATGTTTCAATACCAATTACACATTTTGAAACATGTGTAACCATTCTGAACATTGATCAAACATGTGTAACCAATTAAGTAATTAACCTTTTTTTTTTACTGTCCTAAATTGCTCTATAATCATTATGACTCAGTTCGATAAGGCAAATATTTTCTATTGCAATCAAATTTAAATTTTAAAATCTAATTAATAGTTAGGTTTGAATTTAGCTAAATTATAAATATTTTTATGTTCTATTTAAATTTCTAAGTATAATTTTGGTAAATTTATAATTCTGATGAAAAATCGAAACTTCAACTTAAGCATTCTAAGTAAAATACATACAATTTGAAAAATTTGGACAAAAATGTGACATTTGGGCCTAATGAATGAGCAAACTAATTAATGATGACAAAATATAATAAATGTGTAATAGCACACTAATTTTTTTTTAGTTTTTTGGGAAGATTTATAAATTTAAAACACTTCACAAGGGTAGAAAAGATCACAGATCCGATTCATGACGAAAAAGTTTGGTTTTGTTGTATGTATATATATATTTGAAAATTACATATATCTTTTTTCATCCAAACATAACGAAAAATAAAATTGAAAAACAACAAAATACTTTTTGATTATTGCAATTATATTTTCAAACTTCTCTTTATATTAAATTGAGTTTTGATTTGATTAGTTTATTTGAACCCCAATTATGTTTGTGCAAAAAGAATGTCCTTACAAACCCGTTTAGAATGAGTTTGTAATTAAACATGTTAGAAATTGTTTGGGGGAACTATTTCCAAAAGCAAACGAAATTTCTAAAGATTAAATCAAACCGGTTCGAGAAGTAGGTTCAGTTTAGTTCATTTGAGGTATCTCAAATTTGAAGCTTATTTATAACAATTAATGTAACCAATGAACTATAGTGCATAACCTTTTCTTTATACCTTCATTTCGCCTAAAGCATGTGCAAGTTAAGTAACATAGAATCAGTTTAGAACTAGTTAGAACCAGACTAGTTATTTTATCATCAAACAAATTAGTGCTTTTACTAAGCTTAAAAACTGATCAAATTTGCTTTTAAAAAATCAATCTAAGTTTCGAAATGGTTCATGAACAAGTCTAGTCCAAATTGAGGGCTCAAATTCTATGTCTTGACTCAAATCAATATGCTAATGGGTGAAGTTTGAGTTGGGTCAATACTCATATCCTAAGTCCTAACCCCATTGATTGATGTTAGACTCAGTATCACCAATTAAATTGGGGTTCAATCTTGTTTCAATCAAATTATAACTTTATTTTTTTATTTTTTTGTGATATTTGAAAATATATTATATTATTTTTGAAATTTAACAAATATATTCTGTTAAGTTTATGAAAAATTGGACAAAATGGAAGAGCTCAAATCTAATCAAATTTTAAAAATAACATCTTTTAATTATTTTTTAAAAATTCGTTTGAACATTGTTTTTTTAAAAAAGTCACTTTACCTTTGAACAGAGTCAATAGACTATTGAATATTGATCCTTTCATAGTTGTCCTTTTTAACGGGAAATAGATTATGGAATGTTTCATGGAAACCGTGTATCCATCCCCATGTTGAAGAGAAGACCCCGGAAGCTTCTACAGTAAAAGTCAAAGTTGCGAACAAGTTATTTGGTAAACCGTACTCCGTAGTTTCGGAAAACGATTTTTTTTTGTGGATACGACTTTATAGGCATTTTTTTCATTATAATAATAATGAGAAAAATAATTGTTTATGCTATGTCGGACGGACCAATTCTGAATTTACGAGTGGCGAAACTATTTCCTCAGCAACCTTTCTGGCCTTTTGTGATTACATTGTTAAGGAACACACGATCTCAATCAACTTAAGTTATATTAAGTATATATTTACTCTGCATTTTGCGCAATAAATTAAATATATCATTTTTTATTTAGTTTAAAATATATTTTTATAGTAAAAAAAATATTAAATTTATAAAATACACAAAAAAATTATATATATATATATTGGTTATGAAATATCAAATATATATTTTTTTATGTATAATTTTTCTTGATAATAAAAATACAATTTTATACTCGAGTTTGAAAGTTCTAGCACTAATAGAACAATTTATTAATGAAGAAAAATTACTGTAATAATATTTATTATATAAATATATTCTTATGTTAAAGGTAATTGGAGTTATTTGAAATTAAAATTTCACACACACACATAATAAATATTTGAGCATTGAATATCATATTATATTAACTAATAAAGGATTATATATTTTTGTTGAATATTTCTATTTATTAATTATGATATTATGTGTTAGTTTTAAATAATTTTTGGCATAGTAGTAATAAAATTGTATTTTTACATGTTAATTTTATGTTTGAAGTTTTAGATGTTATTTTGTGTTTTTTTCTAAAAACTAATTAATGTTTTCTTATGTTTTTAAAGTTAAATTCAACATAATTTGTGATCAAGTTAAATTTGTGTATAAATATATTGGTATTTTTTTCTAGCAAGAATATATATAGGTATTCATTATGCATTTATCTATGAAATGTTCTCTAATTTTTTAAATTTAAATTATTTTTATTATATATATTAAAAATTGTATAAACATTTACTAATATATTATTACTGCATTCTCTTCAACTTAGTTTTTATGTTCTTTATTATTATTGTGTATTTTTAACGAATATTAAATTGAATATACGTATTTTAATTCTAACTACTCTACTTTGATAGGAATTATTACTTATGTTCTCTACCAAGTATGAACATATAAAAAAACATATCTTTAAAAAGTCAGTAATTATAATTATATTTTTGGTTCATATGATAAAATTTATATTTTAAACATACTCATAAATAAATTTGTGTAATTTATTATTTTTAATTAGAAATTTTAATATATTAAAATTAATAAAACCGATTTGAATTACAAACCCTAAAACTTACAATTATAGATTTGTGAATAAAATATATTGAAAATCCATGATTATTAATAGATCGTTTAATTAAAAAATGAATAAAAATAAGATAGAAAAAAAAAGAAATATTGACTAATTGGTTTGTAATAAATGTGATAAATTGAAACGGTTTTTAATGTTCAATGTGGTGCTTTAGAACAATTTTAAAATATCCACGTGTACAAAAATATAATGTCATATAAGCAATTGTAACATAAAATGTGAACCAATAAAATTTATTATAAAATTTTATTTTAGTTATTTGTTAACGGTATATACATCTTAACCAAATTAATAGATATAGATATAGATTCTGTGTTCAACATATTAGACGTTGCACATGATTTTATTAATTGGACGAATTAATCATAATTATTGCTAAATGTGGCGGCAATAGTATAAAAAAGTTGTGATATTTTTTTCTTCTTCTCAAAGCTCGAATATAAAATATTTAGTTAATAAATAAAGTATCATTATATTATTTTACGTTAATTTATGTTTTCTAGTGTTGATAAGTTGTATTGTACATTATCTTTTACTATACTCTAGTTTATAAATTGCATGCTTATGTGAAAATAAACTTTAAGTGTTTTTAATGATACAAAATCTGTGTAAAAATTACACTATTTGTTCCTAATTTTTTGGACAAACTGAAATTTCATTCAAATTTGAATTATGTTCGATTGGTCTAACAACAAAAGAGAAATTAGAGCAGATGGTGGTGTACAAAACTAATTTACTGAACACATCTCTCTCTTCGATTGCTTAGCAATCCAGTCCGCGCATCTATTTGCGTTACGACTTACCCAACTCCATGAGGTTTTCTCAATCTGGGTTCTGGGAGGCCACCTCTTGTATCGAGTTGACTATGTTTTCCAACCGCGAATCCATCTCATTTGTCGAACCATCCAACAACTTTACAAGTTGACTATTGGACCGCCATCTCCACGGCTTGTAGGATAGCCCGAGATTTCATGTTGTCCGCCGAGATGTCCCTCATTGACGAGTTTCTCCCCGCGATCACTTTCCCCGCATCGTCCCTTCTGATAACTCACGTGCCTTCCTTTGTCGTTATTTCATCCCACGCACCATCACAATTGATTTTGATTCTGCCTCGTTCCGGTGGTCTCGAGGCTGTTGTTCGCCTGGCCTCTTGTCGTGGCGTGATGTCCTTTTGGCTCGGCTGCCCCATGTCTTCTGTTTCTCGTGCTAGTCTCATACCGCGTTCGAGTGTTAGGTGTGTGTGAGGTTGCTCATTATGGTGGTACGCCCAACACCGTTCCTTCCAGATCTCCCATGTCACGGTTTCAATTGTCGTCTTTAGGAATGCACCTGCACCCGCGCCGTCCCCATCCTTCTCCATTATCTCCATCATCCACTCTTCCCACGTTGGCCTCGAGTTGTCATCGCACCAGATTCCTATCCCTCCGAACCATATTGGCCTCACCCATTGGCATTCCATTAAGGCATGGTCGGTCGTCGCCACTTTAGCACAAAAGGGGCAAGTCGGTGCTACACTCACCCCCCTCCTATGCAACTCCTCCTTCACCTGCAAAGCACGATTACTGCTCCGCCAAATGAACTGTTTTACCTTCAGAATGGTTGGTCCCTTCCAAATGTGCTTCCATGTGTTCGGTCCTAGCCTCCTTGATGAGGAAGCTCGGTTTGTCGCCTCTGGTTCTCTACGTTCCATGAGTCGATGATAGACCAGTTTTGGGTGCGCCGTACCCGATGTAGAAGTTGGTCATACCATCCTATCCCGAGTTGGAAATCTCGGCAAGTGGATGACTTCTATGACTATCTTTTCCGTTTCGGTTATGGCCCCTTCAACTACTCCTGTTTCCCATCGTCTCCCATCGACCTAGATGATCTCCGCCACTTTTCGATCTTGGTCCACCACATTGCCTCTACCTCGATCCAACCTGTGGCCACTGATTCCCGGGACCCATGCATCTTGGAATATTCAGATAGTCTTGTCATCGTCTACCCTCCATATCCCTTCTTCCTGAAGCACTTTTCTTCCTTCTAGTATACTGGACCAAGCCCATGATGCACGACCGCCTTTCTTCGCCTGAAAGAAATCAGAACTCAGAATCTCAGATAGTATATACCTTTGATCACCTTCGCCAAATATGCGTCCGAGTTGTTCTGTAGCCTCCAAGCCGTTTTCGTGAGCATGACATCATTGAAAGTGTTAATGTCCCGGAATCCCATCCCCCGAGTGTCTTTAGTTTAGTCATATGCTCCCATTTCCTCCAATGAATAGATCTCCTATCCGCACTTTGACTCCACCAAAACCGAGCCATCATTGCCATCATATCTCCGCACCACGTTTTAGGTAGTTTAAATATAGCTATTGCATATGTCGGGATAGCTGTTATGACCGCCTTAAGCAATATTTTCTTACCCACGTTGCTTAGGTATAAGTTTTTTCATCCGCTCATCTTGCTCCAGATTCTGTCCTTTAGGTATCCTAGCGCCTCCCGTTTGGATCGTTCCCACGGGGATGCCTAAGTATTTCACCGCCTCTCGAGCTTCCTCTATCCCCAATATTTAACTTATTAGTATTCGGCTCGCTTGGTAGTTGGTACGTCCTGGCATCCTAGTTGTGATGTGTTTTTTAGAAGTTGTACTATTGCTCGCAACAAAACAATTATTAGATGAATAAATTATTTTAACTCCCTTATATACACATATATATATCTGCGACCGGCTCAACATTCGATGACCTAGTCTGTTAACTGTTAAGCCTACACCATCATCCTCCTGCATTGAGGGATTATTATATAAAACTTCAAGTGAATGTTGGTAATGACTTTGTAAACATGAGCTGGACTTATTAGTTTAAAATTAAATAGAAGTTTCAATTCAATATCATACTATGGTTAAGGTCCTTAAGGAGTAGGATATCACGAGTAGGATATCATGGATCAATCATATTTCGTTACAGACTGATATATTTTATTTAGGATTAATTAATAAATAAAATAATAAACAGATTTTCACGTTATTACAAATAAACCGGTATACTTTTCTTCTTCTTTTTTTAATAAAAAACAAACTAAATTTAGGAAGAGTAAAAAATCACAAAGTCATCTGGGATAATTCATTAGCTATTGACTAGAACCAATTTTTTTAATAAAAAATTCTGAAAATTGTTCTAACATATTTGCACAAAATGATTTTTTAACTCAAAATATTTTGAATGGTTCACCATATTCGAAAACGAAGGTAATTGTTCTTCCGTCAATTTTCTGTTAAATTTTACGTGAAATATTTTGCATATTTACAAATTTAACCAAATACTTTTTCTAAACGTTACAACTAAATTCCACTAACTTACTCTAATGTTATAAACAAGTCATGATTCAATTCGAGCAACACTGGGATCCCTTGGCCTGAGTCCGAACCAAGACTAAGTCGTCTAACTTTGAGGAACTGGTATGGGTCCAAGCAAGACCATTTTCCCATGGTTGGGCGATCTGGTCTAGGTTCGAACCCAGGCTAAGTGTGGTTCGAATAGAGTCAGTACTTGTTTGTAACATTACTGTAAATTTGTAGGGTTAGTTGTAGTGTTTAGAAAAATATTCGGTTAATTTTGCAAATATAAGAAATATTTAACGGGATCTTTTAACAGAAAATTAACGGAAGTACCAATTACCATCGTTTTCGAACATGTTGAACCATTAACCATCGCAAAAAAAAAATGTTGATGTAACTAAAGTTTTGTGAAAACATGCTGAACCAATTTTTAAAGAATATTTTTTTTCTTAAAATTTGCTTATTTCATTCGAGAGTTTATGTAGAAAATTATTTTTAAAACCGCATGCCTATTTTGAAAAATAGTTATCATATATTTAGTTTGTAAGAAGAAATCTATCTATTTTCACTATCACATGCATTTATTCGTCTAGATTTTTTATTATTGAAAAAAAAAAAGAATAAGCGTTTGATTTGATTTTGTGACAAACTGTCTAAAAAAAACTATCCAATCCATCGACATCATTTTGACACTACCTTGGAGTTGGAGGAAGATGGGGACGACAATTTTGTTGTATTGGATGGACGGTTTCGGTACACTAAATATGATAAGTCTATACAATCACATTTTATTTTTATATAAACGGAATTCTAATAAATAAAAATTACAATACAAATCGACTTAAATTAAATAATAAATAAATATATTTCAAATTAGTGCTCCTAGATATGGTGCTATTTATATTACTTACTGTGAGTTAGTTTGATTGGTGGAATATAAGAAATTAAGAATAAAGAATATGATAGTGAATATGATAATGATAATTAATTAATTTTTAAAAATAATTAAATTAAATTAAAATATAAATAATTGTTTAAAATTAATAAAATATAATTAGTTAATTAAATTAAAATATAAATAATTAACAGTGGAGGTTATTTTGGTATTTTTACGTCCTATTCCGTATTTTGAGAAAGCTAGGAATACACAATCCGAGCTCTTCAGACGGAAACTGTATTCCCACTTCTCACATAATACGTATGTCGTGAATTTTCAATTTTGCGAAACAAACAACTTCATACAAAATTTATATTCTCTAATCCAACGCTATTCCACAAACTAAACACCCCATTATACTTTTAACTAAACTTTAAGAATTTAAACAAATTTGTTAACTATTTTTTTTTAAAATAAATTGGTAGCTAAGTTTATTCGAAGTTGTAGTTTGTCAACTTCATTTAATTTGTTATTAAATATTAATGGATACATACACATGTCCGTTACATATCAACTAACAAATATTGAATTCCCCTCCCCTCAATTTGCACAAAAACACAATTTGCACAAAAACAAAATTACGATAATAAATAAAATGCAAAATTTCATTACTGTTTAACTAATAAATTACTCAAGATTGTAAATTGTAACTTTATATAAAGTCAGCGAATAATTTGTTCAAAATATTTTATAACCTTATTTTTTAATGATTTATATTTTAACTATTTAAAGTATTGTTTGGTCTAAGTGGTCATCCAATTTAACAAAAAAAGTTCTTTTTTTTTTGTCATGCACATTTTAGCTAAAAAGATCAACATACATACCATTTTTTTTTTAAAATAAACATTACACTTCTAAGTTTACTTCACAGTTATTAGATTTTTAAACTAAAAAAAGATACAAATAAATCTAGACCATCATCTATACTATAGGATCATGGCTCGTCCGACTCAACCAGGTGACTTACCCTGACCGAGTCTCGCCCAACCACGTCACTGGTCTAATTAATTCCGTCCCAAACAAAGTGAATTGAAGATTATATAATTGTGAAATAAATTTTGCTTATAATGGAAGTGGAAGTAAACAAGAGGGAGAAAGAATGGTAATTAAGCCAGTAAACTCAAAAGATGATGAAGAAAACCCGGGAAGCTAACTGCTCCTTTTGATTCTGTCAAGCAAGCAAGCTACCCAACTATATGCAGATTTCGCTCTTTTTCATACAACTCTAGGCTATTCGAAGAAGAAGAAGAAGACAGAGAGGAGGAAGTCACCGAACCAGAACGATCATGGCGTTGAGGATACAAAAAAGTCTTCTCATCCTTATTCTCATAATTGCACTATCTCATAGCAGCCGCATTCATTGCCAACAAAATCTCGAAACTCGATATCCCTTTCCTCCTCCTCCACAACCACTACCCCCGTCGCCTCCGGTTTCTTTTCCTCCACCTCCAGTTTTCCCTCCTCCTTCTCCGCCGTCTCTGCTTTCGCCACCTCCGCCACCGCCAGCCGGGAGAAATGACAACAAGACCCTAGCCACAGCCGTCGCAGCAACAGCAGCGAGCACGCTCGTGATCTCGGGTTTGGTCTTCTTTCTTGTTGTCAGGCGACGGACCATGGCACAGCGGAGGAAGATACAGGGAATGGGAAACGGAGGAGCGCCACCGCCGCCAGTGGTGGTTTCTAGGGAGGATTTCTCCAGGTTTGAGGGGAACGTGAAGGGGATCATTGTGGATGAGAATGGGTTGGATGTGCTGTACTGGAGGAAGCTGAATAGCCGCAACAGTCAGAAGCAGAGGAACAGCTTGAAGAGAGAGGCGATGAAGCGATCCAAGGAGGAGGAAGGAACTGAAGAAAGGTTTGTTAATCGGATTCAGGAGGTTCCTCTACTCCGAGGAGAGTCGTCCATGTCAGAACAGAAAATGTATCCCGAAGAAGCACGAAGCTTCAGCGGTTCAAAACTTATTCCGCCGTCGCTGCAGCCTCCGATTAACCCTCCTCCGCCGCCTAAACAGCCGGAAGCGGTCACTTTCGAGGCTATACCAGCTAGAAAGAGCAATTCTCCACTGCCGACGCCTCCTCCACCACCGTCAGTAGCCAAGGCACCGCCACCTCCACTGCCTCCACCACCGAAAATTGGCAGTTCCGGCGTGTCCTTGAAACCGCCGCCGGGCCCCGTGAATGTAGGAGCGTCTTCTGCTGCTGATGGGCAGGTAAAGCTGAAGCCGCTACACTGGGACAAAGTCAACATCAACAACTCCGAGCAGCCGATGGCCTGGAACAAGATCGAAGGTGGTTCCTTCAAGTAAGAACCAAAAAGTCAACTTGTCCATAAGTGGTTAAATAGTCTGTCTAATTTCACAATTTGATCATATATATAATCTTTCTCCGATCCTCAGGGTTGACGATGATCTAATGGAAGCTTTATTCGGATACGTTGCCACAAACCGGAAAACGCCAACACAAGGGAACAAACCACCGTCAAACGCCGACAACCTCAGCCCCGGTACATCAGGCCAAATATTTATCCTCGAGATGCGAAAATCGCAGAACATCGCAATCGTCCTCAAATCTCTAGCCGTCTCACGCAAGGAAATCCTTGATGCCCTAACCGCAGGCCAAGGCCTCACCGTCGAAACCCTAGAGAAGCTCAACCGAATCTCCCCCACTAAAGAAGAAGAATCGGAGATCCTCAACTTTGTAGGAGACCCGACGAAACTCGCCGATGCAGAATCTTTCCTGTTCCATATCCTCAGAGCAGTTCCATCCGCTTTCACTCGATTCAACGCCATGCTCTTCAAGCTCAACTACGAAACCGAGATCCTATCCCTGAAGGAATCGATCGACACAGTCGATCATGGTTGTAAGGAGATGCAAACTCGCGGACTCTTCATGAAGCTTCTAGAAGCGGTCCTTAAGGCCGGAAACCGCATGAACGCCGGAACTGCTCGAGGAAACGCGCAAGCGTTCAACCTTAACGCGTTGAAGAAGCTCGCCGATGTTAAGAGCACAGACGGAAAGACGACGTTGCTCCATTTCGTGGTGGAAGAGGTAGTTCGGTCGGAGGGAAGGAAATGCGCCCTGAACCAATCCAAAAGTTTAACTCCCCAAACCCGAGTGAATAGCTTCAGTTCTGACAACCCTGAGAAGGAATATATGGTGCTAGGGTTACCAATCGTAGGGGGTTTGAGCCAAGAGTTCTCCAACGTCAAGAAAGCGGCCACCATCGATTACGACAACTTCTCAGGGCATTGCTCGGTTCTCTTGTCCCGCGTGTCGGAAATCCAAGTTCTCGTTTTTCGAAGTTCTGATGTCGAATTAGGGTTTGGGATGGAAATGCTTGGGTTTCTCAAGAAGGCAGAAGCGGAGCTGTCGAACCTGAGAAGACAACAGAATAGTGCTGTCGAGCTTGCGAAATCAACCATCGAATACTACCAAGGATCCGCATTTAAGGAGAAGGGATCGAATCCGCTTCAATTGTTCGTCATAATCAGAGATTTCCTCAACATGGTTGATCGGGTCTGTGTCGAGATCGCTAGGAATGTGCAGAAGAAAAAGATAATCGTGTCGGATATGGGTTCGTCTACGAGGAAGACGATGAGGTTCCCGAAATTGCCGCCAGATTTCATGTCGGAGAAGTCGAATGAGTCGGACCCCGATTCTCAATGAATCAGGTTCGTACATACGAGTTGAACGTGTATAGGATAAATTATACAGGCTGTGTGCACTGCGTTTGCAAGGGGGTAACAACAGAGTGATTCTTTCATTCATTTCGTTGGGTAAGTTTAAAAAATGGATTTTTAGCTCTGATGATGTTTTTTTATACATGGAAAATGATTGTAAATTCGAATTTCAAGTACTAGAAAAGTACAATTTTGAGACGATTAAAAAGAACTTTTGAATTTGCAGAAAATTATAGACATTGTCATTGCATCTTCTTTAATTTTTGAATGATTCCAGTAAGCAGTTCTTATTACGAAAACCCTAGAAGTAGCGATTAATCATTAACAAACAGCATTGCTCACCTAACTATTTTCTGTGTTTACAAGTAAGTCAACAATATTAAATTCTCAAAGGTTGTTACAATCCTTAGATCATGCAGACAAGTTCTTCAATTCCAGCGCTTTGTTGAGTCTAATAAAAGACATTAGCTGAATAAATAAATGCAGCTCAACAAAGGTTTTCTTTATCATCATTAAATAGATTACACATCACATTCTTGTTTTATCAATACACATAATGCAATCATCAAATTCAAACCACTTACTCTTCCATTCTTCTTCTCATCTAAGAACAGTTTCTAAACAGAGCATTTTTACCATGATCTAGCAGTGACAACCTAGATATACATTTTGTATTCATCTAACAGATTATTGCCTCCTCCATGAAGGCACCTCGTTCATGATGTGCCAACTCCGAATAAAATGAAAAGCTTCTGCTCCTTCATGATGGTAAAACCTCTGTTTATTCTCAACAGAAATAAACTTGATCACTGCAGCAATTTGTTCTTGGGTTCATCCTGCAGATCAGATTCTTCTGTTAGTGTTATCATGATATCAACTGAACAAAGCCAATCTCTTCCTTCTTTTCGCTGAAACAGGTTTAAAACATTATGCAGCTCTAAATGATGGTATTTGCTATGACCGGATTAGATTTGACTATATAGGAGAATATGAGTATTGTGCTATGGTCTTTTACTTTTTTTTTTTACTGCATTTGGTGAATCCCTATTATATTTTCAAACATATTTGGCCAAAGAACTCTGAGTTTCAATTTGTAGCCAAATTTTCAGCCTTTCTGCCAAATCCCAAAAACTTAAGAGTGAACACTACACTCTTTGGCTAACTTTTCAGCATTTCGGCCTAACCAAAATTTTCAAATTTCTCAGTTAATTTAACAAAATGGTTAGAGTTTAAATGAACAAATTTCAACATGAGATGGATTACCTTTGACTGACTGGTCTTAAGTCTCGGTTGTCCTCTGTTCTGTGAGAAAGATGTTCTTGAATTGCTGCTCTTTTTTGATGTATTAACGGCAGCTTCTTTCTCCTCCTATGACATGAAACTCTCCTTTTAGATGTGCAGTACTTTATCAAAGTACAAGTATGGGGACATTATTAGTTTTGGCATAGATTTTCAACAAGAACATCGATATTTTATAATGGCTCCATGGCAAAGTTCTGCATTATTTTACCTTTGGTTTTGATTGGATGGGTTTCACCATGGCTGCTCTTTGTTGAGAATCAGATCTGTCGAGTGATTTTCGCCCGAGCTGGAATACATTGAAAACAAATATATCAATGTTCTGATAATTGAGTATTGAAATTGATCGAGATGACAGATGAAAAAAAATGAAAACTTTGACACCTCTCTACGTTTCTCTGCTGTTTCACAATTTCTTAGGCCGAAGGAAGGTGGGGGAGCAGGAGCCCTCAGAACTTTCTGAATTGCAGCTCGTACTTTAGGCTTGTCACTGGAAGACAACAAAATACAAAATTGCTTCAATGAAACTGAATTCTTGAATCTTGAAATTAGTTTGAGATATAATGATGCCATCCTTAGTGTCGTCATTGTCTACTGCAAAACGTATTATATCGCAAAAAAAAAAGAAGAAGAAAGGGAAGTCTAATGATACATTGTATAGCCAAAATAAAGATGACTGATCAATCTAAAACCAAGAACATAATTAACTTTCTGAATAATATGTGAATGGTATATGTCATTTCTCATGACTATTATAAGTATGCCTGGGAAAAGTAGTATATATATGAACAGGCTCAAGTGAAAAGTAACTATAACTATACATTATTAAGTAGGTTAATACATTTTAAAATATCGATTCCCCAAATCTCTATTTAGATTCATATCTGCACTTTACCTTCCATTGGATTTAAGTGTGGCCTTTAGCACTGTTTCACCAAACGGCACCTGCACAAGACCCACAAGAGATGATGCTTTTAGTTCCCATTGAAGGAAAATAAAAATATATATATAATATAGCCATGCCTGTTTGGAAGGTTTCTCATCAGTCGGTTTGTTCAATTTCCCAAGATCGTGTTGAAACATCTTAAATGCTCGCTTCACAATGTCCTTGTCTCCCATCTTCTCCATTATAGAAGATTTTCTGGGTGCAGAAAGAGAGGATGCCGAAGCTTGAGGGCTAGGTGAATTCAAGCCATGCAAAGATTTAGGAACCATATTCTTGTAGTTCCCTTCAGAATTCGGGGTCCTGTTTTGTGGTAAAGATGAAGTTGTTCCCCACACCGTTGAAGATGTGGATGCAGGTGTCACAGTGGAAGAAGCTCTTGCCTTTGATACTCTTTGTGGTGTGGAAGTTTGAGGAGATTTCTGCACTGGTGATGATACAGGTTTCTTCTTGATTCTCAGCGTGCTTTTCTCCTTAATCACCTTGCTAGTCTAGAACATCCGAAAAACAAAGAATCACCAATCAAATGTAAGTTAACTATGTATGGAATAACAAAGGATAATCAATATTTCTCTTCATAGCAATGATACAAAGTGGGAAGTTGAGTCAAATTTCGAAACTGTTAACTAAACTTTTTTTTCGAAACCGTAAAGTTCGGAACCGAGTGAAAATGGAAAATTTTCCCTTCCCTTTCTTAAAACCATTGACTATCATATTTAATCACTATTTTCCTCCAAAAGAGGTAACTTTTTCACTTCTCTACTAAGTTTTTCATACTAAACTCCACGCCTTATAGAATTTTCCCTTTTCTTTTCAAAGTCAATCAGAGAATTGAAACCTACCTTTTGCAGGTTTCTTGGCGGATTCAAAACTGAAGCTTCCTCATTAGAACTGGGAGGAATCAATTTTGAAGCTTCATTAAGAGAAACTGGAGCAATTTCCAGCTTATTATCCTCATTTTCCTGGATGCGAAGCTTACACCCAACATCTTCTATTTTCAATACAGTTGGGGGAATCACTTCTTGGATTTCTTTTATAGTACTTTCTTCTTCCTCTGATTTCACAAAATGAGAGCTGTACAAACTTCTGCTCACATCCTCTCGAGCTCTCTCAAATGGCATGCTATAACATTCAATTGTAATCAGATCATCCTCATTAGGCACTTCGAAAAATTCCCCTCCATCCTCGACCCTAAAACCTCTTTCCTGCTTAATTTCTTGATCAAAGTTTCTGTCCATGGAGGAGCCATCAATTTCATCATTTGCCTCGGTTGTACTACGAATCAGCTCTTCATCATGATCATTTGGTATAAGGTATGAAACTCCAATTAGTTTCTCCTGTTCCAGCAGCTCGGTTTTACGGGCAGCGATCTTCTTGTAATGCGCTTCGAAGTATGCTTTCTTCTCAGCAACAGATCCAGGGGTGGAGAACTTCTCCACTTCTTCGAGATACTTGTTAGGCGAAAAGGTCGACCATTTCTCCCATGAGAGTGAAGAGTCATTCTCGTACTTACCAAACGAAATCGACGATTGAAGTACCGGAGGAGCTGAAGCTGCTGTCTCTCCCATCTGCAATACAAAAAATCAATACTTTACGGTAACCCAACATGCAAAATCAAGAACAGATCAGAGATCTGCCACAAAATCGAGATTTTACAGCACACCACAAGCAAACTCGATAAAACGACGAGCGAGAGCATGGAGCAACCTTCATTAACAAGAGATCTGTAGCGTACCTCAGATTATTCACCACAGAAGCGCTTGAGGAAGAAGCTTCAAGCTCTTAATTGATCTGGTTTGCGCATTTCATCACTCAACCATAATTGTGCAGTAAGAACAATACCGAATGAAGGTGCAATCCACTTTAACAAGAGAGATCTGTAGGGAGAAGCTTGCGTTAACTCACCATGAAAAGCTCCTTATTTGGTAAGAGAAGTAGTGGCAGAGGCTCTTAATTGCTCTGTCGAGGGCATTTGGTCAGTCAACTGAAGTGCAGTGAGAAGTCACTGAGAACACAGCATGTGTTGGAGGTGGTATTAGAAAAGCTTCACCATTTTTTAACGCCATCTTCACAGCTATGAGACCTTTGTCTGTTTCTAGGACTAATAACTTTTCGGAAAATCCTGAATGATGAACCCAATCAACAAAACATCACGTAGAAGAAGAAAGAAGCATAAAAGTGAGTGAAGATCACAAAAGTAATAGTTGAATTTGAGCTTCCAGAAAGAAGATTACGTTATTTTGGCTTGTGGTAAACGGTAAACCCCACAAAGCTTTATCTCAAGTAGAGAAATTAGATTGGTTGGGTCAATGTAACAAGTAGGTACATCAGTGGTCATGTTACACTATTGCCGATGAGATACAAAAATGGTTCCGAGGGTATCAAGTTGACTCGAAAAGCCCTGAAGGAGATCGAATCTGGCAATTTGAGAGATTGTGTGATTATGTCGACACTGTTATGTTGCACAACCCAGGAAGCAATGTTGTGATACAAGTAGACCCTATACCATCTCCACTTCAGTCAAAATTTGAACGTATGTATGTCTGCTTAAATGCATGTGTTGATGAGTTCAGAGCAGGATACAAGTCATTCATAGGCTTGGATGAGTTTCATTTGAAGGGAGTCGATAGTGGTCAACTAAGATGCAGATAATCGGGGTGTTTCCCCTTGCTTACGCATGGGTTGAGGCTGAAACTGGGAGTTCCTAGACTTGGTTTCTTGAATTGTTGAGTCAATATGTGGGCAACTATAGGAATTGGGTGATCATGTCAGGCAGACAGATGGTTAGAAGGTTAGTTCATGCACATTCATGCAACTTTATTGAAATATGCATGCAAATTATAAATATGACATGTGTTGACTGTTTGTTTGTTAGTACACCACTATGTATTAGTTAATAGAGGTTTCTTGTCTGTGTGTTTATAGGGTTTAATAACAGTAGTCGAAGAGATCATGCCTTTAAATGACCACAGATTATGTGCTATACATAACCACCAAAACATGTTGGCGAAAGGCATGAACGATATAGGTATAAAATCTCAATTTTGGGCCACAGACTGCGTGTACAATTATCACAGACAAAAGTGCACATGGAGTGGTTGAAAGTGCATTTCAAGACTGCTTGGGAATACCTCACGGAGATTGACCCAAAGATATGGTGCATGTATGAGTTTCATCTGGAATCGAAGATTGGTCTTATAGTTAACAATTGTTCTAAAAATTGGAACAGTAAGATTATTTTGGCCCGTGATAAACCCATCATAACACTCATGGAGAGTCTCAATGACAGAATTCCAAACGAGGATGCAGGAGGTGAATAGTCACGAAGGTGTTTTAATGTACAACATGCTGGAGAAGATTAAGAAGTAAAACGTTTCAGTCTGTGGAATGCAAGTCCTATACGCAGGTGAAGGAGAATATGAGGTACAAATTGGAATCATGGACCAACACAAGGTAGATTTGAATGATAAACGGTGCAGTTGTTTAGAATGGGATCTATCGGGTATTCCATGTCCTCATGCAGCTGCATGTTTGATGATTGGACAGATCTTCGACTTTTCTGAATATGTTCATACATGTTATAATGTATCTACTATGAGGAAGCTTTATGCACCAATAATACACCTATTACCTGGTGTCGACGATTGGGTCACGGTAGACTCATTGCCTATTGATCCACCGAAGTTTAGGAAAAGAGGTGGAAGACCAAATAAGAAACGCACTAGAGCAACTCATGAAGCAAGCAACAAAAGCACGATTAAGTTGATGAGCATGAGTTAAAAAGTTTTGCTCAGTTTGCCATGGGGATCGCCTTAGGTTCATTCACCCACTTTCTTGTGTTTGTTTCGCAAAGGAACTGTTACCCTTGATATGGATTTGTTCGCTTTGTATGACCAATCTTAAATTTTGCCCAACTTATAAGGGAACGGCTTCCTTAACGGATCGCTCGCCTTCCGCATCAGGACTTCTGTCTGATTTTAATATCAGGCCTTTTTGCCTAACTTTTACCTTAGGTCTTTTTGCATGATTTTGTTATGAGGATTTTTGCCCAATTTGAATATCAAGTCTTGTGCCTAACTTTGGCGTCAGGTCTTTTGCCCAATTTGAATATCAAGTCTTGTGCCTAACTTTGGCGTCAAGTCTTTTGCCCAATTTGAATATCAGGTCTTGTGCCTAACTTTGGCGTCAGGTCTTTTGCTCAATTTGAATATCAGGTCTTGTGCCTAACTTTGGCTTCAGGTCTTTCGCCTAAATCTGACTTTAGGTCTTTCGCCTAAATCTGACTTTAGGTCTTTCGCCCAATTTTGATATCAGGTCTTTTGCCTAACCTTGGCGTTAGGTCTTTCGCCTAAATTTGAATTTAGGTCTTTCGCCCAATTTTGATATCAAGTCTTTTGTCTAACTTTGGCGTTAGGTCTTTCGCCCAATTTTGATATCGGGTCTTTTGCCTAACCTTGGCGTTAGGTCTTTCGCCTAAATTTGACTTTAGGTCTTTTGCCTAACCTTGGCGTTAGGTCTTTCGCCTAAATATGACTTTAGGGCTTTCGCCCAATTTTGATATTAGGTCTTTTGCCCAACTTTGGCATTAGGTCTTTCGCCCCATTTTGATATTGGGTCTTTTCTCCTTCGTTTTGGTTTGAGTGGCCATGCTTTATGAAGGAATGATTTGCTTTATTGACATAACATTTTGATTACATGCTATGCATAAAACCTCCTTAAATGTTCAGAGTTGAATGAACGAGGCAGCCTTACACCTTCTGTGGTTTCCAAATAGTAAGATCCTGGAGCAGCAATCTCTACTACTTTGTATGGACCTTCCCACTTAGCTGAAAGCTTATTTTGTCTGTCCAGTCGCATAACCATCTCCCCCACGAAAAATTGGCGAGCGCTGACTTTTCTATTGAAGTATCGTGTGGTCGCCAGTCGCATTTTAGCTTGGGCTTTTTTTGATTGTCATCGCTTTTCTTCGTGCTCGATTTCGTTCGCTTCAGTGTTAAAGTGTAGGATTCTGTGGGTAGGCACAACTATTTCGGCGGGTACTACTGCTTCTGATCCGTACACTAAATTGAATGGTGTTTCCCCCGTTGTTGTTTTGGTTGTTGTTTGAATAGTCCACAATACATTATCCAGCTCTTCTGCCCAGTTTCCTTTGAAGGCTTGAACTCGCTTTTTGAGTCCTGCTAGGACAACTTTGTTGGCTGCTTCTGCTTGCCCATTCGTTTGAGGATGGTGCACTGAGCTCAATCTGTGATCGATATGGTATTCTTCTCAGAGCCACTTAAGTTCATTCCCTACGAATTGTGGACCATTATCGCTTATGAGTATCTTGGGGATGCCAAACCGCGAAAATATGTTGACTTTCATGAACTTGATCACTTGGAATTCAGTCGTAGAGGCCAAAGTTTTTGCCTCAATCCACTTGGTGCAGTAGTCGATCGCCACTATGATGTGGGTTCTTTGCCCAGTGTTGATGGGAAAGAGGCCCAAGATGTCTATACCCCATTGGGCAAAAGGCCAGGCACCCGCCATTAGGGATAGCAGTGTTGGTGGTCGACCGGATCGTGGTGCGAACTGTTGACATGTCGCGCATTTCTTTGTCAATTCTGCCGCATCTTTGCTCAAGGTTGACCAATAGTAGCCTAATCTGAAGATTTTGTGCGTCAATGAGCGTGCACCTTCATGACATGCGGCAACTCCTTCGTGAGCTTCACGGAGAACTCTTTCTTTCTCAGGATGAGAGATGCACCTTAGATAGGGAGTTGAATATCCTCGCCTATAGAGCTCTCCATCTATGAGAAGATAGCTTGCTGAGAGACGACTTATTTTCGTGGACTCGCCTTCGTCTTCTAGGAGTATTCCTTCTTTCAAGAAGTTTTGGAATGGAGTCATCCAGGTTACCTGCCCTTGAATGTTGAAGACTTTTGCTCAGTTGTCGAGAACCGAATATAGAGCTTGTTCCAGAAATTGCACATCCTGAATTCTTGTCCCTCCGAACGCAAGTTTGCTTAGGGAGTCTGTCAGCTGGTTGTCTTGGCGAGGAATAGACTTAATCGCGAAAGGTAGGATTTCGACGATGAGTTTTTTAGCTATCTCGGGGTACTTTTTCATTTTCCCCCTTTGCTTCGTAAGTGCCATTAACTTGATTAACAATTAACTCTGAGTCGCTTTTTGCCCTGAGTGACGTTATGCCCATTCCTTTAGCGAGTCGCAGTCCAGTGATAAGAGCTTCATATTTGGTGTCATTGTTGGTCGCCTTAAAAGTAAGGGTGATCGCATACTTTAAGGCTCGCCTTCAGGGGGATGAGAATTAATCCTGCCCCTGAGCCTTCTCTTGAAGATGATCCATCTCTATAGAGTTCCCAGCCTTGGCTTGTATCTGCTGACTGAGTTGGCCTATTTTCTGCTTCTGTTAGACCATTGCATGTGCTTTCCACTATGAAATCTGTCAATACTTTACCTTTGATGGCCGTTTTCGGCGCAAATTTGATCTTGAATTAGCTCAGCTCGATCGCCCATTTTACAATTCTTCCTGAAGAGTCTGACTTCAGCAGAAAGTGTTTGAGAGTCTGGTTGGTGAGGACTGTAATGGCGTTCGCGTGGAAATACAATCTTAATTTTAGAGCAGCAATAACTAAGGCATAGAGATACTTCTCAATTTGGACATATTTTATTTCAGCTGAATTAAACATATTGCTAACAAAATACACTGGACTTTGCACATTTTCCTCTTCTCTTATTAATACGACACTGGCTGCAACCTCGCTAATGCTCAGATAAAGAAAGAGTTGCTCGCCGGGAATGGGCTTCGCCAGAGCTGGGAGTGTTTGAAGGTGCTGCTTTAAGGATTGGAAGGCAGCCTCACACTCCGGCATCCACTCGAACTTGCGGTTGTCCATGAGAGTCTTGAAGAATGGGAGTGATCTGTCGCTCGCCCTGGAAAGAAAACGATTGAGTACGGCTAGGCAGCCATTCAGACATTGGACCTCCTTGTGGCAAGTTGGCGACTTCATCTCCTCGATGGCTTTGAGTTTTTTTGGGTTTGCCTCAATTCCGCGCTCGCTTGCCATAAATCCCATAAATTTGCCTGACTTGACCCCGAAGGCACACTTTGCTGGGTTTAGGCGAACACTATGCCTCCTCATGCACTCGTACGCTTCCCGAAGGTCTTCTGTGTAAGGACTTCCCTTTATTGTTTTGACGAGCATGTCGTCCACATAAGCCTCCATGTTACGCCCCAGCATGTCCTGAAACAGTCGGTTTACCATTCGCTGATATGTTACCCCGACATTGATTAGACCGAAGGGCATTACTTTGTAACAAAGTATATCTCCGTCTGCATAGAAGGTTGTGTGTGCTTCATCGGTTGGGTGCATTCGAATATGATTGTAGCCTGAATAGGCATCCATGAAGCTCATCATTTCATGACCAGAGGTTGCGTCGACCAGCTGATCAATTCGAGGAAGGGGATATGAATCTTTCGGGCAAGCTCGGTTTAGGTCGTGAAAGTCGACGCACATTCTCCACTTGCTATTTGATTTCTTCACCAGAACTGGGTTGGCGACCCAGCTCTGGAATCGTACCTCCCTTACAAAGTTGGATTCGATCAACCTGCCTACTTCCTGCCTGATCGCCAAACGCTTGTCGGATCCGAATGACCTTCTTTTCTAAGCAATTGGCTTTATCGAGGGATCTATCCTTAGCTCATGAGAAATTATGTTGGTGCTGATGCCTGACATGTCACTGGGCTTCCATGCTAAAAGTTCCTTGAATTCTTTCAAGAGGGAAGTCAGGGCATTACTCTGGTCGTCGTTCAAGGTGGTCCCAATGCGCACATTCTTTTCTGGACCATCGATCTCAACCTCTGCTAATTTCTCCATTGGCGCTGGTCGGGTCTGGTCTTCACGCGGGTCAGACTCTGTTTCGATGACGAGTGTTTCCCTTTGGTTCTTCCTGCGAAGTCAGTTCACATATGTCGTGAGGAGGGTTGGTCGCCTAGAACTTCTCCAATCCTGTTTGGTGTGGGGAACTTCTCCAATCCCGTTTAATCACCCTCCTGCTCTGAGATGGGCCATATTGCTCGGGCGGAGCTGGCGAGTAATAATTAATTTGGTTAGAATGTATATAATTGTGACAAATAAGCTTTTTGATATATTTTCTCACTCATGTCATAATAATAAATTTTAATTAGTACATATCATGTAAATCACATTAAAATCCTCCAAACCTTCTCATTCACTCTCAAGATAAGTTACAAAATCTTAACATTTTTTGTTTATTGTTACATGTATATTTATGATTATATCTTAAATATATTGTATATAGTTAATTTTATAAAATACTAAAATACATAATATTATATTTGATGGATTAAAACAAATATGAACATATAAATATTTGCAATTAAATAGATTAGTTAAGTATAAATTTAGATTATTAAATAATAATTTTATCAAATTGCATATCAACATTGTTTAGCTTATTATAATAAAAATTGTAATATAAATTTAGCATATGAATGAATGAATAATAATAATAATATGAAGATAATGTTTTGGCATTTTTATATAAGTATATAAAACTAATAGAAGTCATAAACCCATAATAGACATAAAATCATAATAGACAAGTTAAAAGTATTGTATCGACATTAATATATTAAACAAATATGAAAAATATTTTTATAGTTATATACTTAATATATTTATAAATTGAAAATAAATAAAATTTTATTTGTAGATATTTTTACTATCCTTTCCTTCACATATTAAACAAATAGAAGTGAGAGAACCACAAAATAACTTAAAATTATTAACTAACATTGTCACTATTGCTTTTCAATAATAATTCATGTATTTTTTTTATTAGTTTTGTAAATAAATAGACTTAATCTTGATTTTATTTAACAGAATTATAATATTAAAATAATTTATATTATACACAAATATTAATAGGGTTAATATTATTTATAAATATACCTTATTTTCTTATTGTATAATATTAAGTTAAATTTATTCTTAATTAAAAATTCTTTTATAAAATAAAAATCTAATAAATAATAATTAAATTATACATATATTTTAACACATTATTCAATATAAAAAATAGTTGTCGCGCAGAGCATGTATCAACTATCTAGTATATATTAATTTGACTAAATTGTATGTAATTGTGACAAGTAAGTTTTTTGATGCATTTTCTTACTCCTAATGTAAAATTAATTAATTCTAATTGGTCCATGTCAAACATACAATTCTCATTCCTAAGTGGCATGCCATGTAAATCACTTTAAAAACTTTCAAGCTTTCTCATTCATTCTCAAGATAAGTTACAAAACTTTAATTAATTAGTTTTATTTCACATGTATATTTATAATTTTGTGCAAAATATATTTTATATAGTGGAATTTATACAATACCAAAATACATAATATTATATTTTATGAATATAAATTATGCACATATTAATTTTTATATTACAAATTAAATTAATTAATTAAGAAACATCTCATATTCCTTATTATACTTTCATTTTTAATATAAAATTCAATTCAATTTTAACAATCTTATAAAAATATAAGTTATATATTTATAGACTCAAATATATATTTTTTTCAACTAACAAAGCATTAAAATAAATAAATGCTATTTTTTTCTATACATTTTTATATAAGTATATGACTCTACTAGAAATCATAAAATTTAAGTTAAAATTTGTATATGAATATTAAGATATTTTTTTTGCAATTTTATGATAACTATCTCTTAATATATTTTGTGAGTTAAGAAAATACAATAGTGTTTGTATGATTAAAATTACTAAAATGAGTAACTACTAATGATTCTAACATTTTTATAAGCATATAACACTAATAAAAGTCACAAAAATATTTTTTTAAAAAGGTTAATTAGTATTGTATCAATAATTTTTATTATTTATTCATGTATTTTCAATTAATTTTAAATAATTAGACTTAATATTTTTATTCTATAATATATTTTCTAGTATTGAAGCATATGGAGTAGAGCATATTACAAAAATTACTAATAGTTTTAATATTTTTTTAGAAATATGTATAATTTTTATTATATAATATTAAATTAAATTTATACTTATTTATTTTAAAAAATGAAAATTTAATATATATTAAATAAGTTATATAAATTTGATTATATATATAATTATATATCGCGCAACGCGCGTATCAATTTTCTTGAGGTTAGGATTTAGCTAAATCACATACAAATATACAATGTTGACAAATAAGTTTTTTGTAGTATTTTCACACTCCTAATGTTAAATTAACATCTTCTAATTGATCCATGTCAATCATAAATTTCTCATTCCTAGGTGGCATGTCATGTAAATCACTTTAAAATTATTCAAAGTCTCTCATTCATTCTCAAAATAAGTTACAAAACTCATATCATTTCTCATTCATTCATAATTTTTTTTTTATTTATTAAATATATTTTATGAAGTTAAATTTATATAATAATAAATACATAATATTATATTTTATGATTATCAAGTTTGCACATATAAAATTTACTTTTACAAATTAAAATATAGATTAATTAAGGATCATTTCATATATAACATAATACTCTTATTAAAATAAGATATAATTCACATATAAACATTACTTACTTCATTACAATAATATCACAATAAATTTTATCAATGTCAAAAAATTACGTATTATATATTTATAAAGTAAATATAATTTACAGATAACAAATAGAGAAAATATAATATGTATACTAAAACATTAGAGATTGTTACTAATTTACTATTACTATAAAAATACTAATATTTTTATATGTACATTGATATAAAATATAATATGTATACTAAGACATTAGAGATTGTTACTATTACTAGAAAAATACTAATATTTTTATATATACATTGATATAAGTAACGTTATATGGACATTAACATATTTTTTTACAGTTTTTAAAAAAATATGTTTTATATATTGATAACCCAACATATTTTTGAGTTATTAAAATACTATTTATATAATAATAATATAATATATTATTATTATTACTAAAATAAATTAAAAAATACTAATGATTTTAATAGTTTTTGTAAACATATGCACTTTTTAATATTAATTTTAATTATTGATTCATGCTTTTTTACTAATTTTATGAACAAATGCACTTAATATAATATATAATTTTTGTATTTCATAATATAATTTATAATAACTTAAATATATAATTAATTATTTCATGTATTTTTAAGTTTTAATATTTTTATTGTAAATAATTAAAACTTACAATAATAAACTTTTTGAAAAACAATTATAGTGTATATTCACTCGAAAAAAAAATTAACCTTATAATAGTAAACCTATTATTTTATTTTATAAAATTATTTTACACTATATTCATTTAAAAATAATTTAAATATGTTATACTATATGTATCCTGAAAAAGTTACTTAGAAATATAAAAAATAAAAATATTAAGAAAGAAAACATAATACTAATTGCGCAAAGCGTAGATCGAATATCTAGTTATATTATCATTCTGGTCAAATTACATGATAAATTGTGTTAGGTTAAAAATTATAGACCGTAAAAAAAATACAATATGTAAATAATTTAATTTTGTCATAAACACTACTAAAATTCTACTTATGAGCGTCGGAATCTCTTTTAGGCCTAAGCTCAAGAAATTCGTGATGTAAGGCCTAATGCTAAACATTATATCTGTAACATATATTTTAACCACATATTAAGAATATACTAATAATGTTTGCAAATACAATTTCTAATATCATTAGATTGTTTTAACTATTTAAACAGGTAACTTATTTATGAAATAATTTAATTAGATTGGTAGAAAACAAACAAAAAAAAATGAGTTTTTGTTTTAAAACAATAGTATTATTTAATCTGGGAAGAAAAGGAAAACAAAAATTCCAAGCATCAAATAATTTTTTTTCCCCACCTTCCAGATGAAGGGACAGTTTCTGCATAATTGTTCGGTTTGAGCTTTGCACAATTAATACTATATTTTATTTCTTAATATTTTTTATATTTAATATAAATTATTTTTTTTATGGTACATAGTATTAACCTATTTAAATAATTTTTAAATGAATATAGTGTAAAATAATATTAAAAATAAAATAATAAGTTTATTATTATAAAATTTAAAAAGTTTTTTTTTTCAATGAATATACACTATAATAATTTTTCAAAAAGTTCATTGTTGTAACTTGTAAGTTTGAATTGTTTACAATAAAAATATTAAAACAAAAAAATGCATGAAATAATTAATTATAAAGATAAGTTATTATAAATTATATTATGAAATACAAAAATGTGAATATACACTATAATAATCTTTCAAAAAGTTCATTGTTGTAAGTTTGAATTGTTTACAATAAAAATATTAAAACTTAAAAATGCATGAAATAATTAATTATATAGATCAGTTATTATAAATTATATTACGAAATACAAATATTATATATTATATTAAGTGCATTTGCTCATAAAATTAGTTAAAAGTGCATGAGTCAATAATTTAAATTAATACTAACAATTAATAATAAGATACTAATTAATACTTTTAAGTTATATATTTTTATGACTTAATTTTATGCATATGTTTACAAAAGAAAAGACTATTAAAAGCATTAGTAATTTTATTTATTTATTTTAGTAATAATAATAATAATATATTATATTTTTATTATATAAATAGTATTTTAATAATTCACAAATAGGTTGAGTTATAAATATTTAAAAAACATTTTTCACAAAACTGTAATAAAATATGTTAATATCCATATAATACTCTTGATTTATTTTTTATGATTTATTAGTTTTATCAATCTACATATAAAAATATAGGTATTTTTCTAACAATAGTGACAATCTCTAATGTTTTAGTATACATATTATATTTTATCTATTTGTTAACTGTAAATTATATTTAGTTTACAAATGTATAATGCAATATATGAAATTGTCCTTAATTATTGTGCTATTATTGTAATGAAGTAGGTGATGTTTATATGTGATATATGAAATGGTCTTTAATTAATCTATATATTAATTTGTAAAAATAAATTTTAATACGTGCGTACTTGATATTCGTAAAATATAATATTATGTATTTTATTATTATATAAATTTCACTTCATAAAATATATTTAATGATGTATATGACATACCACCTAGGAAAGATAAATTTATGATTGACTTGAACCAATTAAAAAATGTTAATTTAACATTAGAAGTTAAAAAATACAATAAAAAATTTATTTGTCAACATTGCATGTGATTTAGTCAAATTAATATAAATATAGATTCCATGAGCGATGTAATCAATGAAAAAATAATACACGTTAAAAATGACTAAAAACGCTTGATAAGAAAGAAACATTTGTTTTTAAAATAAAATAAGATATGATAAATTGAAAAATAAAATAAATAATAAATTTTATATTTTTTTTTTTTTTGGTCAAGTAATTTTATATTCAATACGCCATGAATAAACAATAGTATGGGGCATAAAATATAAAGTTGAATTGACAATAGATTTATAAAATAGATTCTAGATAAACGAATTACATAAATAGTATAATAATTATAGATTAGATTATGCTAGGGTGGATTACCATAACCCATTTAATTAGTTTATCAATAACTTCCTCTGTAAGTTAGTTCATAATCCAACGTATATTTTATTCTTGTAAAAAATTATATATTCGTACTCATAGAAATAGCCAAACTTTAGAGATGTCGGTTAAAGTAGAACCTGCATGGAAGCATCAATCCGGTTTTTTTTTTTTTTTTTTTTGACCATTAACAAGCTTCAATTTCCCATAACGAAAATCAAACCGTTACATCATAGTTGTCTAATCGAATAAAATGTAAAAGGTCGGGTGGGGTCTCTCGACCCAATCCAAGGGACACACCCGCCTACTTGCTAAACTAGCAATACAATCCGCACTTTGGTTCGCCATTCTCGGAATGGCTTCCCAACAAACACTCGAGAGAGAGGACGCTAACGCACGAACATTAGACAAAATCGTATGGATTCTCCATACGGTGTCCGTGCCTTTGATGTGGTTGATGACCACATCCGCGTCCGACTCTATAATAATATGTTGTCAACCCATCTCAATGGCTAAGTTCACCCCTTCAAGGATCGCTTTTGCCTCCGCTTCCTCGACCGATCCTCCCATGATAGAGCCATGTCGACCGCCTTGTATGATTCCCAAGTGATCCCTCGCAATCACCCCGATTCCACCGAGTCGAGTAGAGGAGCACCACGCCGCATCGCAATTGATCTTGATCGTACCCGACCTAGGTCTCGTCCACCTCGATCTATAGAGCCTCCCAGCCACAATTGATTCTCTCGCCCGCAGCTCAGAAAGTCGGACCCTGTTCAGCTCGAGCATGGCCCTCTTCACTTCCTGAATCACGGACCCCGCGTCGGGCGGCTTGCCTTCGAACACCAGCTTCGATCGAGCCTTCCAAATCACCCAGCACGTACACATCGTGGTCTCCCACTGGTTTTCAACGAGGTTAGAGTTCTGAAGCGCAACAGTAGGAGAAAGAAAAATTGAAGGATCGACTTCCACCGAGACGGCAGTGCCTTAATGGACTCGGAAGTCGGAACTACTATAGAGTAATATCAACCGACACTTGGTCCAACAGTATTACTCTTGCTTGAATGCAACAAGTTCCAAAATTGATTATCGGCACGTCTCAAGATTAATTCTTGAATGACCAAAAAGAAGTATCGGAGATATACTCCAGAATCTTCTTCGTCGGCATGTTGAAAGGAGCTTAGATTAGAAGGCGACGCTATTCTAAGAGGTCTAAAATCGATTCCAAACGGGCAATTATGGGTGACAATCGTGTCGTGTTATTAATATGGTGTGTCTAAACGGATAGGTCTTAAACGTGTCTCAAAACTTCAGACACGACACGATTAAGTAGCAAATCACATGAGACACGATTAACTTTATTGGAAATTGAAAATTGATAAACATGTTGTGCTAAATGACACAACACATAACGAATAGACACGATACGATGCAAAACAATTAAACACGATACGACATAACACGATTATAAACAACCTGAAACAGATACGAAGCTACACGATTAAACACGACACGATACGATTAACACTAAAGTCAGTAATTTTACATATTTTTCAACATACGAACTAAGATCTTCAAAATGCAAATTGATTACTACTAAGGTACATACATAATAATAATATTACAATCCAGAGATACAAACAAAATACAAAGACCAAACAAAATTCAGACGCTACACCCTTGCGCAGCACTCCATAAACAATCATAATTTTGTTTTTGGCCATCATAAACAATCATAATTGAAGATCACATGCAGACCACTTCATGTGTGGTCTTCCATGGGAGACCGTCTTGTTTGCTTCACCTAGGTAACATATGAAGAAAAAAAAATGTCAAGTCACGAAGGAGCAGCTCGCAAGGGAAGCTCACGTCACGAAGGAGTTCATAGGGGCAGCTCGGGATGGAGTTCAAGATGGAGTGACCAACGCAGAGTTCAACTCACGAAGCTCACGGCCAAGCCGGGACGG
Organism: Chamaenerion angustifolium; assembly: GCA_946814005.1. Lineage (NCBI taxonomy): Eukaryota > Viridiplantae > Streptophyta > Magnoliopsida > Myrtales > Onagraceae > Chamaenerion > Chamaenerion angustifolium. The sequence goes on from OX328268.1 coordinate 32,367,629, forward strand.
AGTGGTTGCGCAAGGGAAGAGCATGACAAGAAACTTGTTGTCACAGCAAGAAACTTTCACGGACGGGAGATGCTCAGAGATGCTCGGGACGGGAGTTGCTCGGTATGGTTGCGGTGGGTATGGCTACGGTAGCTATGGGTGTGGGTGTAACCAAGCTGGGAGAGTTTGTATGATAGTCAAGTGAGATTGACGTGTTTCAAATTATAATTCGAAAAACTGGTAGAAGGAAAGACAAATAAATAGATAAGGAAAACTGAAGAGAGTGAAAACGTTGCTTGCTTCAGTAGGATTGTAGTCTGCAAAGCTACGATTTGACATCAGTGATTCTATATCGTTGGATTGTTTTCGATCCAACGGTGAGTAAGTTAAACATGTATAAATATGTCACATGTTTACACGACACGATTAAACACGATTGGTTAAACGTGTCTCTATTCGTGTCACAATTATATACGACACGAATAGTTAATCGTGTTTATACAGATATCTGCAAATCTAAGTTTTTTAGACGTATAATAGTTGTTTAGACACGATATCTGTTAAAGTGAAACTCATATACGTTTTAAAGCAGATTGTGTCGTATCGTCACTACGGGAGAGATGCCATATAACGGCCAACAGTCACGGCTCAATGTGTGTTGAGCCGTGATAAGTCAAATTTATTTCACTATCACGGCTCAATTGATATTGAGCCGTGGCTGGGCTTATTTGACGGCTCGATTTAATGAGCCAGTCCGATTATCACGGCTCAAATTGGCCTTGAGCCGTGATAAAACGTATTTGTTTGTTCACCCGGCCCACTTATCACAGCTCTTGAGCCGTGCTAAAGTCGTTCAGTCGCTCTGGTAGCTGGGTATCACGGCTCATTTACATTGAGCCGTGATGACTATTGGATTTAAAAAAAAAAAAAAAAAATTCGACGGCTCAAATTGCATTGAGCCGTGACATAAGAATAAGTCGGGTTACAGAAGCCAGACTTCATTCTGCAGCAGACACCCCTCTTCCAGTTCTTCCTCTCCGTGCGGCGCCGAGCTTCCTCTCCACCAGGTAAATTCTTCTCCTCTCTTCAATTAATCGAAGGAAATGTTCGGTCGAACTCTTATATGTGTAGTCCATGTTCGATTTTGCAGTATAATCCACTAAATCGGGCTTCTCCGTCGAAATCGCCACTCCGATTTTAGGTATGTAGTTTTCTAAATTTTCTTCAATTTGTTCATTGAATTGATCTTCCCAAGACTTATATGTGTTCTACTTGTTAGATTTAGTGTTAGAATTGTATAAATCCGAATTTTTGAACAATCGGCTCAAACCCTAATTTCTCCACATATATCTGAATCTATGAAGTTTTCGAATTTATCTTCAATTTGTTCATTGAATTTATCTTCCCAAGCCTTATATGTGTTCTACTTGTTATATTTAGTGTTAGAATTGTATAAATCCGAATTTTTGAACCCTAATTTCTCCAAGCTAGGTAACCCTTGATTTATTTCGAATTTATTGTTTATAAGACATGTATAGCAGCAATTAGACATATATTATACATCCTCATGACGAATTTAAGTTGCCTAGTATAAATTGAATGGATGACAAATTTTTTTAGATGGTTAGGAACTTTATATTTAAGTTGCCTCAATGATGATTTTCAGTTTCCTCAATGATGAATTTAAGTTGCCTCAATATTATTTTGGGTTAATTACCTCAACCGTTACTTATGTTTGACAATGTGACTGAACCGTTCAAACTTGAGCTCAACCGTTACTTAAGTTGACACATGTGACTGAACCGTTACTATCACCTAACTGACGTTATTTCTTCCCGTTAAGTAGTAACATGTGCTTGTCACGTGATTAACTTGTAATTTGAAGTTCCTAAACTACCCCTAAGCTCATTCAGCCCTAAGCTCATTCAGTCTTCACATCTTCTACGATCATGGCGGTCTCTCTCCACAGCCGCTGCTCGTCTCCCCTGCTGCCCACAAATCTCCCGTTAGCTATCTTTTTCTCTGAGACGAAAATTAGGTTGAAGTTGCAACTGGGAGAGAATTGTTGGTTGGTATTGATGTCAATTGCTGGATTCTTCCTGACGTTGAAGGTTCGTACCTCGCGCCGTGCTTATGGATCTGGAGCCTGGGACCATGGACAACGTCAGATCTGGACCGTACGGGCAGATCTTCAGGCTTGACAACTTCGTCTTCGGGCAGTCCGGTGCCGGGAATAACTGGGCTAAGGGACACTACACTGAGGGAGCGGAGCTAATTGACTCGGTGCTTGATGTTGTAAGGAAGGAAGCTGAGAATTGCGACTGCTTACAAGGTTGGTTTCGCTGATGATTCATGGAAATTCTCTCACAATTCATTACGATTCTTTATGTGCCTTCAATTTTGATGGATTCAGAAGTAATCTGATGCATTTGTTATTGATAAATCTCTCGATCCTTAGAAATTGAAGAGAATTTAGAGATATTGTGCTGCTAAATTCAAATCGTTAATTCACTGAATTGCTGCATCTGTATCGAATGAAGTGTATACTGTTACATACTATTCTGAAAGGCGAAGTAATATTATTCGATTTGGTGCTTCTCTTTTAGATGGAGAGAGTTATCCATAATTCTCAAGATTGATGGATTTTCAGCTAGTGAATCAGTACTACTTGATTTGCTATAAGTATGCAGCGGCTAAGTTGGTGAAATCTGTTCATATGAACGCTCATTAATGGATGTGTATCCTGATAGACATATGCTTCCGTACTCTCAAGCTCACCACCCCAAGCTGTAAGTCAGTCTATATTACAAATATCTGGAATTCAATTATGTCTTGAATTGTCTATTTTGGTGCAATTGTATAACTCTAATATCTTAAGTAATGATTGAGTTTTCATCTGCACAAAACAAATATGTATCCTGTTGAATTGCAGCATTTGGGTTTTCTCTTGTGAAACTTAACTGGCAATCTGCAATTCATACTTGTGTAACGTTGGGTTTATTCTAATATGTATAAACTGTCAATTGTGATATGTTGTTCTTCCTCTGCAATAATTGCTTTTATTTCATCTGCTCCCATGTGCATGCTGCCCTTAACCTCGAGCTAGGATTCATTGCTAGAGGGACAGTTTCCTGCACATTACGAATGCAGTTTCTAATGATTTGAAAAGCTCATTGATGCTGTTCAAGGAGATGAAAATCAGGTATGTCACTAAACCATTTCGACTTCGTAAGTTTTGTTTCTTTGTAAAATTTATGATACTCATGTTCTGTTGTGCAGGACTGCCCAAATCAGTTTCAATTCATGAAGAACCTTCCAGAAAAAGTTGGTTGTAAAGTATGAAAGTGGTGCTTATTCTCCTGGAGTATCCATTACACAAATTTGGTAGAAGTATTAGAGATGTTTGTAAGAAGTATTTATTTGCAAATTGACATTGCCAGAATGTTTGTAATTCCAATAAATAGCATTGGAGATGTTTTATGAAGGTGGATTTGTAGAAGTATAACTGACCCGAAATAGTTTGTAGGAATGATCATTTAGTTGAACTTACTTCTATTTCTTTCATAAAAAAAAATCAGATATTAAGAAGAAAATAAAATGAAATGGTTGCAAATGTGGTAAATTATGTTTGTGGAGAAGTTGTTAAATGATGTTTTATCTTCTTCTAAATGTTATTAAATGGTTACTTTAGTTTGAACATTTTGTTACCTAACCGTTACTACTTCATAATCCATAAACATAAAAGGGGGGTAGAATCGTCTTTAAATTAGCTCACGTGACTTGCACGTGACACTTTGACGGCCAGATTTGACGGAAAGTTCACGGAGTAACCTTTCAGTCACATCTTCAAACTTAAGTAACGTTTCAGCTACACAAAAAAAGATGAGTAACATTTTAATCACATGGGTCAAACATAAGTAACGGTTGAAGTATGGTTAGGAATTTTAGAATTTGACATGGATAGAAGTTGGATAACAAAACCAAGAATTAGCAGAGAGTATCAATCCGGTGTCAAAGACTTCATTGAATTTGCTAATAGAAATGGATTGGTTAATGGAAAGATGCTATGTCCTTGCCGTAAATGCAAGAATAGAAAATATCATGTGGCGGACGAAGTAGAGAGTCACTTGGTTTGGAATGGTTTCTTGTTTGGATATACAATATGGTTTTTTCATGGTGAATTGTGTGTCCAAACTCAACCAAATATGAATCATGAAAGGAATACTCCTATAACACCCAGTGAAATAAACAATCATTTGGATGGACAAGATGAATTACGAGATTTATTTACTGCTGCCATGGGATCTGCTTCGTCAAATATTGTGCAAGATATTAGTCCAGTTGTTGGTGATAATGACGCTTCCGGATCACAACAACATGATGCAGGCCCTGAAAAAATTTCACCTCTTCAAAAGTTAATGAGTGAGTGTGAGAAACCATTGTATCCCCATTGTGAATCATTCACAGTGATATCATTTATCTTGCACATTTGGAATATAAAAACAGTTGGTGGCTGGTCTCGGAAATCAGTTGATATGCTGTTTGAAGTTTTAAGACTTGCATTTCCTTCAGCAACCTTTCCAGTTTCTTATTATGATGCTAAGAAATTGATTACAGAATTGGGTCTTGGGTATGATAAGATACATGCATGTCCAAATGATTGCACGTTGTATTGGGGTGAAAATGCTGAACATTCCAGTTGTCCAACTTGTGGTCTTTCGAGGTGGGAAAAACATAAAAAGGACATAGCTGAAGATTGTAGAGAAGAGACTACTTCGGGGGAAAAAAAGAAACCTGCAAAAGTATTGCGGTACTTTCCGTTAATTCCAAGACTCAAACGACTATACATGTCAACGGATAGTGCATCTTCGATGCGATGGCATAAGGAGGGTTGAACAATGGATGGAGTCTTGAGACATCCTGCTGACGCATTGGCGTGGAAGTCATTCGATGAGCGTTACCCGGATTTTGCTTCTGATCCACGTAATGTCAGATTAGGATTAGCCAGTGATGGTTTTAATCCATTTAGGACGATGAGTGTAACTTATAGTACATGGCTTGTTCTGATAATTCCTTACAATATGGAGCCTTGGTCGTGCATGAAAAAGTCGTCTCTCATATTGTCTATGGTCATCCCCGGTGAAAAAGGTCCTGGAAATGATATAGATATTTACCTAAAACCACTGATCGAAGAGTTAAAACAACTTTGGAAGGGTGTTGAGGCATATGATGCGTTAAAGGGTGAGCATTTTACTCTTCGTGCATCACTCATGTGGACTATTAATGATTTTCCTGCATATGCAAATTTATCCGGTTGGAGTACTAAAGGTCGGGTTGCATGTCCTATATGTGCTTATTCAACTGAGTCTTTGTGGTTGGATAACGGTGGCAAATACTGTTATATGTGTCATCGTCGCTGGTTACCCAAAGATCATCCATTCCGTCGTCAAAAAACTGAGTTTGATGGTACAAATGAGATGCGACTTGCACCAACAATTCTGTCAGGTATGGAGGTTTTCGAGCAAATGAGGAGGTTAACAACCAGTTATGGTAAAGGTAGTAAGAAGCGGTCAAGAGATGCCAATACCATAGTTGTTGATACAACATTGGAGGATGAAGAGCTATTTGATAGAGACGATTATTCTGAATAAGGTGCCTCAACATCTACTCAAACCAGTATCTTGTGGAAGAAGAAGAGCATATTTTTTGAATTGCCTTATTGGAAATATAATTTTCTCCGACATAATCTGGATGTGATGCATATAGAAAAAAATGTTTGCGATAACGTGATTGGTACATTGTTGAATGTCGATGGGAAGACAAAGGATAATGAGAAGGCTCGACACGACTTACAAATCATGGGTATAAGACATGAACTTCATCATGTAGATTGTCCCAATGGGAAGACTTATTTGCCGCATGCTTGTTACACCTTCACATTGGCTGAGAAAGATAGGTTTCTTACATTGTTGAAAAATCTTAAAGTTCCTGATGGATATTCTTCAAATATATCAAGAGGAGTAAACCTGAAAGAGCGGAAGCTGACCAATCTTAAAAGTCATGACAGTCATGTGCTAATGCAAGATATTCTACCGCTTGCACTGAGAGGTGTATTGACAAAACATGTTGTTCTAGCTCTCAATGAACTGTCAGCTTTTTTTAAGAAATTGTGCTCTAAAACTCTCCATCTCGAGGATTTGGATGAACTTCAAAGCAGTGCAGCACTGGTTCTGTGTCATCTAGAGAAGATTTTTCTTCCAGGATTCTTTACGGTCATGGTGCATTTAATTATACATCTACCAGTGGAAGTAAAACTAGGTGGACCTGTACAATACCGGTGGATGTATCCTATTGAAAGGTTAGTTCAAATAAATTTCCCTATCCAATTAATGTTTTTAGCGGAATGTGACAATATTTTCCTTCTTCATGAATTCTTAAGGTTTTTGGTCACCTTGAAAAATTACGTTCGGAATAAAGCTCAACCAGAGGGCTCAATTGCAGAAGGATATATTGTTGAAGAATGTATGACCTTTTGCAAAAGGTTTATGGGAGAACTAGGCTCGATCTTTAACCGACCCAAAAGGAGGTTATCTTATGCAGGAGGTGAAAATCAAGTAAGTATATAATTTACATTTTGCAATGATATCATTTTATGCATTACTGTTTGATGGATGACCATATAAATCATTGTTGTTGCCCGTAATCTTTAGATGTTGCATCTTATACTTTAATGTGTTATTGTTTATATAGGATCATTCTAGCCCGTACACTCCTTTTACCAACCTTATGTTGAGTTCTTCACATTTACCAGTTGCAAATCAAGTAAGTATTACTTTTCACGATGTTTTTACTATTTTGGATAGTTTAGTTTTGCTTGAGAATTTGGGTTTAGTTTGCATCTAGTTAATGTTATGATTTTTGGATGTTTGTATAGAATGATCAAGCAACTCATCAATCAACAGCATCTAATAGTGAACAATCTGCTAGTGGAAGTCAAGAAAACGATGAAGAAGATGAATCGGTTTAGTCAAGGCAGTGTTATGAATGAAGACTTATTATAAGATATTATGTATGTTTTTGAATTAACGAAGCGAACTGCTGGATATGTAATGTATGTTGGATATGTAATGTACTGTTTGCAAAAACTATGGTTTTGGTATGTAAGATATTCAGGTTATGGTTATTGTTTTATGATTAGGATTATAATATAAATTATTCTGGTTTTTATGATAAATATTGTATATAGCACGGTTCATTCGAATTAGAGCCCTGCAGTCTTTTCAGCACCCTTATTCACGGCTCAAATAGAATTGAGCCGTGAATAATACTGCCTTCAAAATTAAACGGAAATAATTATCGCGGCTCGACTTAAACGAGCCGCGATAATTAATTCCACGGCTCGTTTGAGTCTGAGCCGTGGAATGTCACGGCTCAACTGTATTTGAGCCGTGAAAATGATGCTGACTATTCCTGTAACGGCTCAAATAAAGTTTAGCCGTGAATTACTAACGGCTGCAAATCCCAGCCGTTATAAATTATTTTTTCGGCCGGTGTTGGCCTCCTCTCCCGTAGTGCGTTTAATAGTGTAGTATCAGAAATTGTAATCCCTACCAACAATGCTTCTACACCTCAAAAGCAATCAATCCTTCTCAATAAATTAACAACCACTTCTCTAAAGGCGGAGGGCTCCCACAGGCTCTAGCCAACTCCCAAGCATCCGTGATCAACTTGGCAAACAACGAGCTCATCGAAGTAAGGAAGCGAAACTAAAGTGTGGGAACAGAGAAGGAAGGAAAAGAAAACAAGTGTAAATTCGAAATGGAAAAAAATGAAAACATAAAATTTAAATTAATACTGACGCACATGAGCTAACTTAACAATTAAAAAACGGTAAAGATAACATTACAATTAAAATGAATATATTTTATTACATACAAACAACCTGAAATAAATGATATAAGATAATAATATCAGATTACATAATTTGATTGATAAGAAATGATCGAATATTAATTTTACTTTCTCAAGTTTGTTCTTTAATTAATTAATATTTTTATTTTCAAAAAAGACAGTCATCAGAACTTGTTCTATCTAGTAAGTTAGAAGGGTTAATCATTTTTCATTTAAAGTAGTATACTTCTTTGTTTTTTGTTTTTATAAGATTTAGGGAAAAAGGACTCAACCTACCACGAAAAATGCCAAAATGTAGCTGCTGAGAGAGAAAGAGACATGACAACTGTCACAAATCCATTAAAGCAACCTCAACAATAATGAAAAAAATCTTTATTGCAGAATCTTTAGTCTATACACTAATAATTATTTACAATATTATCCGATAAAAGATCAACGATAACCAAAAACCCTCAACAATAATAATCGACCATTAAATGAATTATTTAATATAAAAACACCCAATGCAGCATGGCACAATAGATTAACTGAACTAGTTACGAGATTGAATTCCAATGGTTTGAAGTGAAGGAGAGAAGGGCAGAAACTGCTGCAAAATTACGTTTACATCATCTAAATCTAAACAATCTGCATCAAAATTACAAGACAAAATATCGTCCAAAATTGGTTCCAGAAACTGGAAAACCCATTCCACTCATAATAATCAAAGAATCTAAAATAAACTCACTCCAATCGAATCGAACTGAATCCAACAATCTGTGTAAATCTTTAATCGCCAACACCTAATTGAAGAATATGTACAGAACAATCTAGCAAACAAAGAATGGAACATGCCTGATTCGTGTTTCACGACGATAGGAAGCTTGGTTGATCCTTCAATGGATACTGGATCGGCTTGTACAAATCGTAGGGCTGCCACAAAGAATCGAGTGGGCAGGGATTCTTTGAATCGAGACGCGCCCATGGTTTACCCTTCCCGCTCCAATGCAAAAGGCTCACCGGACCTGGATGCAGCGATCGGCAGCTACCTCTCACATTGTCTCCGCCGAGGCCGTGCTGGTTCCACCTGTGGTCGATCGACTCCACTCTGCCGGCGAAAACCAACAAGAACGGTGGAAGAGAGCCCAATTCGTAGATCCTCTTGCGCTTCTGCACCTCCATCCAGTTCTCAATTCTCTTTCTGAAGCTACCCTCCCGCCACGCCACCAGGTCCATGACCATGGCTCCAGTGTTGAAGTAGCAGGGCCGCCGCGACGCGAACACCCTGGATAGCACCGGATCCGACCAGAAGTTATCGGTGAAGTACTTAGTAAAATTGGCGTGGCAATACTCCGGCGCGGCAATGACTTTGGAGTTCGTCAGCCGCGTGTCCCAGAGACCCCGGATGTCGTCGACCACCACCACGTCGGAGTCGAGGTAGATAACTCGTTCGACACAGGGATCGAGGATATCTCCGAGGTAGTTCCGCGCGTAGTTCAGCGGATTCTCGAGCGCGTGGCGGATGGAGGAGGAGATGAGATTGATGACTCTGTCCTCCCTAAAGATGTAGACCTTGAAATTGAGGGAGGGGAAGATGGATCGGACCAACTGAGTTAGGACTCGGGGACTTGCGGGGTCGAACTCGGCCGAGATAAAGTGGAAAAAGATATTCTCCGGACAGGAGGCGTGGCGGAGGACGGAGTGTACGGCGGCGATGGAGCCGCGCAAGTACTCTGAATCCAGCGTCATCGCGATGTGAACCAGAGACGGATCACAGTAGGAGACGACCTCAAGGTCTCCAGCGGTGATAGCGGCGCACTCCACTCCATTCCAGTACCCAGGTGCCTCAATAAACCCAAAATCATGTCTATCTCGCAGCGGAAACGACCGAATGGAGAAGCATACCGGCGACAGAGCAATGAGGAAGAGGGGCAGAAGTGCCGCGGTTGACATGAACCGAAGCATTGTAAATGGTAGATCGTAGATGGCGATGTTGAATCGGTAGGTTTACAGTGAAAACGAAGCTGAGGAGAAGAATGGTTGTGGGTTCAGTGGTGGTTTGAGGATAAGCGAAGAAGAAGAGTCAATGGCGGAACGCGGTTTCTACTCCATCTTAGATTTATGAGGATGAGTGGACGAGCGAGAGAGACGCAGTTAGGTATGGGAAAGTGAGTAAATTTATCTATACGAGTACAAACAAAAAGTGTATAATAACTTAATATTTAGATGTATAATAATTAATAATATTCCAGCAAAATAAATTGCTGCTGGCAAAAAGCCAAATCGGGGACCCTACTAAATAATAATCTATTTTGACTACCCTATAATGCATTCTAATAAATACATTCTATAAATGTATATAATATTTAAATGATGAATTGCAGACAAATCGAATGGGTATGGTAAATGGTTAGTACGTTAGGTATTTAAATAATTATGTTTATATTTAATTGATACATTTTCGGTACATACTAATATACTATATAGTATATATATACACTTGTTTTGCGCTATAACTATTTTTTATATTAAATACTAAGTAAAAATACATGTATAATTTACTTATTATTTATTAAAGTATCTTTAATTAAAAATAATTTTAATTTTATATCATATAATTAAAAAAATAATGTATATTTATAAACAATATTAACCCTATTAATATTTGTGTATAACATAAATTATTTTATATATTTTAATATTATAATTATGTTAAATAAAATTAGTATTAAGTCTATTTATTTATAAAACAAATTAAAAAAATACATGAATGATTATTAAAAACAAGAGTGATAATTATTAAGATAATATTAATTAATATTTTTAAGTTATTTTTTGTGGTTTTGTTACTTCTATTTTAATATGCTAATGAAAATGTTAAATTATTACAGATTTTTTTACTAATCGTAATAATAGTAAAAATATCTAAAAATAAAAATGTATTTATTTTCTATTTATAAAATATATTAAGTCTATAAATATTAAAAAAACATATTTTTTAATATATTAATGTTCATATAATACTTTTAACTTAACTATTATGGTTTTATGACTTCTATTAGTTTTATATATTTATATAAAAATCGTCAAAAAATATTATTTTTATTCATTCATATGTTAAATTCATTATTTTTCATTCATATAAGTATTTTTATTCATTCATATGTTAAACTTATATTACAATTTTAATTATAATAAGCTATACAATGTTGATATGCAATTTAATAAAATTATTAAGTAATAATCTAAATTTATACTTAATTAATCTATTTAATTTTTAATTGCAAATTTTTATATGTTTATACTTATTATCCATCAAATATAATATTATGTATTTTAGTACTTTATAAAATCCATTATAGAGAATATATTTAAGATAAAATCATAAATATACATGTAAAAATAAATAAAAAAATGTTAAGATTTTTTAATTTATATTGAGAATTAATGAGAACGTTTGTAGGATTTTAAAATGATTTACATAGCATGTCACTTAAAAGTTAACTGTATGTTTAAGATTGATTAATTAAAATTGATTAGAAGTGAGAAAATGCATCAACAAACTTATTTGTCATAATTCTATACATTCTAACTAAATTAATATAGATAGATATACTTTCTAAACATCCAAAAAGACAAAAATCCATTTAATCGTCTTGAAAAAAGATGATTGGCCAAAAAAAAATATCTTGGAAAAAGACAATAATAATGCCTAGACCTACATTAAATGTAGATGCATGGCAACTGGTTAGTCTTTCACTAATATCACCTTAGTTAATATTTGATTATCCATATGCAATCTGATAACTACGATAGGACATTTTTTAAGGCTCCCTATTGCCACTTTTTTAATATGCGTTTAATTTTGAATTTACAAATATTTTTATTTTTTTACATGCAAAAATAATGAAAATTGGTGTGTTGGTAACAATCATTTAAAGTGCTTATTTTTCGTTAATGTATTAATTATTAAAAAAACATATATTTAAGCTAACCAAGTATGTAGTTTTTCATGATGAAATAAGGAGTAATTTTTTTTCTCTAATTCAACATAATATTCTTGCAATTTGATGTTTAACCATAAATGACATTATCATCTTAATTATTAGGTAGAATCTTAATCACTAGTATTATAATAATGGTCACTATTTCTGCGTAGGAAATACTACATGAAATTAATATTAGTATGTGACTATGCGCACTAGTTAGTAAGTTAATAATATGAAATTAAAATTTATTATAAACAATCGTATTGTAGTACAACTTAAATCCTCTTCTCATCGGAAAAAGTGGAAAGCAACTATATATCAATCAGTAAGAGAATCCGAAATGAATAATTTAACTAGTAATGCTAAAACTTCATATATGAAGATAGATAAATTAGATAGAGTATAAATTTTTAGAGGGGAAAAAACAATATTAGCAAGCTCCGTACTAAAATAACAAATAGCTAGCTGGCTCAAACATGATTTACACGTGAGTTAATTCAGGTAGATGCCGAGATCAACCGAATCTGTAAAAACAATCTTGTAATCTGAGTAAAAATCACATAACAATGATGTATATGCAATTATAAATATTTAACATGGTCACAAACCGAAAGCTGTAGCCTCCTAATCAATCAAATCAAATAAAAATAAAATGTATTTTGAATATAGAAACCAATCTGGAAAACCAGGTTTTTATTGAGTATCCTCCTCTGAGTGGACGGAGAGGAGAGACTTGAACATCAATAGTGAAAGGTCAGACCAAAACTTGCTTTAAGCCCTTCCTTCTAATTGTCGCCATTTCATTCACGGAAGCGTTACTCTTACTTCTTTTCTATCTGCCCCATATGCCTAGAATTTTCAATCGTTTAGTCAAAGCTAAGTATCTCAACCGCAAATAAATCTGTAAATTATGGGACTGCACAACGCAACAATAATATATCAGATAGTGTGTGAGAAGGAGTTAGTTACCTCAGTTCCATATCCTTTCTTATAGACATCAGTGAACAATTCAGAGTTATCTGGTACTGAACTCTCCTGTAACAACAAAGAGAACCGGATTGTACCGACCAGTAAGAGCACTGATAATAAGCACAACGCTTTAATAAGTAATGGAGGATGTGATCGTCTGCTTCTTACCTTTGCCAGAGCAATGGCTTCATCAACCTCTTTTCTCACTTCCTTTTCAATATCCTGTAAATAGCGACCGACACAGATAAAAATTCACTTCAGTATGTGGTTTTAGAGTGAGAGACAGAGAGTGATCTCCAATACATACCTTAAGTTCTTTCTCAGTAGCTAGGTCAAGACCCAAAACAAGCTTCCTTATTCTTTCAATTGGATCACGTTCCTGAAAAGCAAACAATATCCTCAAATAACATCATTCAGCAATGGGACATGACCGAATAATTTAAATAGTAACAAAAAAAGAAACACTTTTGAATGAATCAATCAAGAAGAACTGCATATTTAGTTATTTACCTGTCTTATGCCGCTAACCTCATCCCTGGTTCGGTAGGTGCTGCCAGGGTCTGACATGGAGTGACCGTGGTATCTGTATGTGTCCATCTCAAGAATCTTACAGAAACACAAACAAAAGCAGGTCAAATAGGTAAGTGCTAGGTATTTTGAGATGCATAATCCAAACACAAAATGGCCAATCCAACTTCTTATCATTTCATGCTTAAAATCACATAACGCTATCAACTTACGATTGGACCATTCTTCAATGCATGCTCCTTGGCAAATTTGCATGCCTGTTTCACTGCAAAGGCATCCATACCATCCACCTGCAAAAAGCCAAAGAAACACTTTTATGATATGAGCAAAAACAAATAAAATGTTAGATGATTTTTACAGAAGAAATGTAAAGATATTGTAAGTTCACATGAAACCCTAGACAAATTTGTCAGTTTAAACAGACTAGGTTAGTTATATCGTAAATTGAAGCAGGGCTATGATGAGGAAATATGAATATATTTAGACGAGACATGGGGCCGAGTAAAAAGAATTACAAAAAACCAAGTTTCCTCTAGCAAAGTGTATAAGATTAGCAACACTATCAGGATTAGAATTTAGTGACATGGTGTAACCAGTTCTTAAGTTTAACAGGGTAATCAACCTTAGAGAATGTAAAAAGGTAAAAATAAAGAGTAAATTTTCTACATCACCTTCAATCCCGGAGCGTAATCACCACGTTTGTAATATGCTGGGCTCTTTGCTGCTCTCCACTCTGCAGTTCCCATTCCATCTAGGGACAAAACATTTCATTACAGTTAACTATGCTGAGCCAGTGTCAAGAGTAAGTAAAGCAACACCCATTATAGTTTGAACTTTGAATCTCTGTTCCAAAAGTATGAAATCTTAAAAAGCGAGAAATAAGCTTGCTTTTTCACCCTCATTTCTATGTAACCGTCATCTTGATCTAAATGCCAGTAATGATAAACACATGTTAGACTGTTCAGCTCGGCCTGATTGTAAATATAATTGCCAGCAGATTCTGAGTGCATTGCTCGTATTCTTTTAAATAAAGTAAACTCAGATGAATCTTCTACACGGGAATCTTTCACTATTCAATTATATGTGAATTACAGTACCAATATCATGCAAATCTATCAGCATCGGTTTCATATATCTTACACGCGCATGAAAATCATCAATTAAGAGTAAGACATGCTACAATCAAATTGAATGGCTAAAGTTAAGAGTCAACCCAATAAACGAATCATCTTCCCGAAAAAATCCACCAAAATACAGCCCAGATTCCTAAAAATTGCACAAAGATGCTATCTATTGCTTACAATGGTTGTTCTCGCAAACCAGAATTGCAGGCAGGTCCCAAAGGCAGGCAATGTTTAGAGCCTCGAACAATTGCCCCTGGTTAGCAGCACCATCACCGTAGAGAGCAAAAGTCACATTCTCATCCTTGGAGTACTTCTGCGCGAAGGACAATCCAACCCCTAGCGGTACCTGAGCCCCAACAATACCGTGACCCCCATAGAAACCATTCTCCTTCTTGTAGAAGTGCATGGAGCCTCCTTTTCCCTTGGAGCAACCACCACGCCGTCCCATGAGCTCAGAGAAGACTTGCAAAAGCGTGCCGCCACGTCCAACGAATGTGCAGTGATCACGGTAGGAAGTGATAATGCAATCCTTCTTGGTTATCGCGGCCTCCATTCCGACGCAGACAGCCTCCTGTCCATCGTAGAGATGGCAGAACCCACGGATCAGCTTGGCCTTGTAGAGAGAATCGGCAGCGATCTCCATCCGCCGCATTAGAGCCATCTCACGGAAGAAAGAGAGGAGCTCCTGGGGAGTGGTCTCGACAGATCGCGACGGCGTATCACATTTGTGTGCGGAAAAGGGGATGGAGGTCTCCACGGTAATAGGCGTGGTATCGGTGGAGATCTGACGGCGGAAGAGGGCAGCCGCCAGGGGATTTAACAAATCACGGCGTGAAGAGGAAGATGCTAATCGAGATAGAGCCATCGCCGTCGCTGAAATTGAGCTGCCGATGACGAAAAGGATGGCTACCGAATCTCTGTTGTGGAGAGAATGAGAAGTGGCTCTTGGTCACCCCTGGAGGCTATTGAGCATGGGGGAAATACGGCTTCTGCTAAGGAGTGAACCCGCCACACGAGCGGGGTGGGTATGGCGGAACAACTCCTGCATACACCCGGTTCACAGACTACAAGGAGAAGTACTTGATTAGTTGATTTACGAAATTTCGTCCTAAGCTTTTCACTTAGAAGCAATATGACCCTTTCCATTTCAAAAATAACCCTATTCCTTCTCCTCAAGTACACGGGCAATCTAGTAACTCCAAAAATAAAATTTTAAAAATGTTTATCGGGAACTATGTAACTAATTGAAGTCGAACTTTTACTTTAAGAGAATAACTGCATGAATCATTTCAACCAATCAACATTGGTGTTTTGTTTTGAAATATAGAAAAAATATTTGATATATAAGATTAAGACAAGTATTCAAAAGAATAGGTTGTCAGCTATTCTAATAAACCTTCTTCTTATTTATTTTTTATTTTTTGGACTATTTAATAATTTAAATGTCTACTTTTTTTTTTATACGAATCAATCAAATTAAATCATTTTAAATAGAGAAAATTGTGTAAAAATATAAATGGCTAGATAGATAGCCTATAAGTTTTCATTTAAATAAAATTTAGTAGATAACTTAAATTAATATATAACCATTTAAATAATTAAATAAAAATAGAGAGTACTAAATCACATCCTTTTTATAACTATCTCTCTTGTTTTCCTCTACCAATATCACACCTTATCTTTCCGGACACACAACTTGTTTAGGGAAGTAAAATATATTTTACTACTCAAATTATATGTTATTATTTTTAAGAAGGGTTAATTGTCAATGTGCCCCCTAATATTTGGACCGAATTTAAGAATTTCCTTAATGTTTAAAATTTTAAATTTCAGTCCTAATGTTTGGACGAAATAAAAAAATCCCCCTTTCCGTCATAAGACCGTTTATTTGAGACGGAAAACCGAACATGTGCCCTGCACGTGCCTTTATTTAAGTTGGAAAGACACAATTGCCCTTACTTTGACAAACTTTATGGGGAATATTAAACAAGTTCAATACATTAAGGGGGATAGTTAATCCACCTGGGAAATTTCAACAACATCGAATCTTCATTGCGGAACCAAAAACCAGTTTTATACAATAACATTACATACTTCATAACGTACTTCTTACATGATTCATTACAAATACACTAAAAAAAACTACATTACATAGTAAAGACACACAACTAACATGAACAATAAAGCCATCAACAAACAAACTCGATAAATTTATTCTTTTCGACGATAGTCTTCGACCGCAGTGGATGTCTTCTCGTACAAAGACAGTAAATTTGCAAAAGCACTGCCACAACATCTGCATTTATCAACCTCTTGTTCTTCAACGTCCAACCATTTGAAAAACCCACATCCCGGATTCTCACTATTCTAAACAAAAAAAATATACATAACGAAACATACACAATAAGCTTCGAAATTTCAACAAGTTAACTCAATCGGTTTTCAATCATACCTTGAAGTGAGGACAACCCCAAAATTCACGTTCATAGTTCTTGGGGGTTCAGGACATTCTCAAACGAAGTGACAATCTGCAATTACATCGGTGAAGATTTGAGAATGATACCTTTGACGAAGATTGAGTCGATATTCCCTTGCGAATCAGCTCAGTGCCGTGCCTTTCACCTCCCCTTGAAGAACCCTAGCTTTCGGTCAGTTCTTCATCAACTAACTGTCCAATTTCAAATAATGAAATATGCAGTTACGTTCTTCTATAGAGTGACATAAGGACAGTTGTGTCTTTTCAACTTAAGTAAAGGCACTTGCAGGGCATATGTTCGGTTTACCGTCTCAAATAAACGGTCTTATGACGGAAAGGGGGGATTTTTGATTTCGTCCAAATATTAGGACTAACATTTAAAATTTTAAACATTGAGGGATTCTTAAATTTGATCCAAATATTAGGGGGCACATTGACAATTAACCATTTTTTAGAACTTATAGTTTTGAATATGGATAAATTAATAACAATGATTTATTATATGAATACAATTATAGCATTAAATATTTACAACTCTTAATAATTATAGTATGTAATTAAGAAAATATTACAATAAGATATTCATCATACTTGAACTATTAGAAAACCTTAGCTCTTAACTATATGGAAAATTGGAAATTGACAATCCATCCTCAAAGCATTGAACAAAACGCCGAAAAATCAATCAAAGCAAAGCAAAAAAGTGCTCTTCAAATGTTGCAAAAAAATTGCTTTCTACGTGGAATTACATGAGGAAAGGATATACCACATTATTGTTGCTCCAACCCTTCCCCATAAACAAAGAAAATATACAGAATAATAAGAGCCACTCTCCTAAGTTTCTCTCTACAATGGCAGATCTTAACCAATCAGTACCACCACAACAAACAGAAAGAACTCATTATCGCCCATCACCCCCCTCAACTACCACAAGCTGCTCTACATCTACACAGATACACAGCAGCAGCAAACAGACAATTACAAACAGTTTGTGGAACATGATTTGAACAAAATCATAAGAAGTAATCGGGGGTTTTGCGTGTAGTGTCAGGCTCAATTTGACGGGGGGCTGGGTCAAATTGAAGGAAGTTCTGCTCCATGTTCTCTCCAATCTCAAGTATCGCGGCCATATTACCACATCGATAACAGTAATTTGGGGCACTAAATACAGTCACCACATTCTTTTCCTGTAAAATCAGTATGAATTTAGCTGATTGCAGACAGAATTACTAAAAAATAAATAAGAGGAAGAGGTTCACAAACCTGACACCAATTATATCCTTCCATAACAAGTTGGTGGGCTCTTGAAATAAGAGTGAGACCATTGGTGTGGTTAAATGAAGCAGCAATATCCTGACCAAATGTATATCCAGCACCTCGAGGTGAAATCCCCCACCCACACCGGTCGTCTGGATCAGACCACAATAGATCACACATTGGACCTTCATGTGGGACCTACGCGAGCACACATAAAAAAGGAAAAAAAAAATCAATAAAAACTACGAAACGTCTGAAAAAACACTTAACTCCAGAATCCACTAGTGAAACAAGCAAAGTTGTCTGTTCTAGTGAGAAGAAAGGAGCAATGCATCTGCAAACGAGAAATTCTGCTTTCAAACTTTGACATTTTGTTAACTCAATCAATGACATATTTGTCTGTGAATTATTAAACAAGCAATTTCTTCTCCTGTAATTAGATTTTATACCATATATTCGCCATGCCATTGTGTACAGTAGTACAAAGATTAACCGTGTTTTATCAGTTTAGTTGAGTAGTCAGTGCGCACAAACCTCCTGTATGCGATCCAAGGATCGAATATTGTCCAATGTATCCAAAGATGGTGACAACCCTCCATGCAAACAAAAGATCTGCAATTCACGGTCCAACATTGATGATATCATCAGATGATACAGTGGAAGAGACTGAATTTGCTTCTTTCCTTTGGCCTTTTCATTTTTCTTTTAAAGAATATAGAGCTAATAGTCAAATGGAAGACGAACCTGACTCTCGATAAGTGCAGTGAGAGGTAGATAATCAAATAGGTCGGTAAAATACTTCCAGACATTAGCATTTCCGTATTTTCTCAAACACTCGTCGTAAAATCCATACCTGGTATGCAATAGAAAGGATTTGCAACCAACGAGTTATTGAAGTGAACAACTACATACATGCACATAATTACAAAACAACAAAAGCAAGTGAGCGAGATATTAAATGAATGCATATTTTCACAAACCACAAACTCATGCTCACCAATTGTGCAATATGAAAATCTAAAAACTCCACATCAAGGTCTCAAACACGTAGGGACGAAGGCAAGAAGGGGCTAGGGGGAGTAAATTGCCCCCCTCAACTTTTAACTTGGTGTAATTTTGACCCTAAAAAATGCAATAATTTTCAATTTAGCTTTTTTAAATCATACATTTGTCCCCGCTGTTTTTTTTTAGTTCAACTATTTGCTTTTACTCAAATACTTGCCCCCAGAACAAGTTTTCTGGCTTCGTCCCTGCAAACAAGTAATTGTCTCATATCAACAAATAATAAGTTCCTTGAGGCTCTCCACTGCCCCCTTGACCCTGAATGTTTTTTTAGAAAATTGCTTACACTTGAGTAATTTGCCGACTTTCATGATTTCCCCTGAGAATTGTTATCCTATCCCTGTAACGAACTTTCAGAGCCACTAGAAGGGTGACGGTCTCCACTGAATAGTAACCACGATCTGCAATACCATTATCGTCACATAAGTACATCAATTAAGGTAGTATTATCAGAGGAGAAGAAATTATTAAGTAGGAAATCTCACATTATAAAAACATCCGTACTCCAAGTCCAAATTCAGGTATAAGGGCAATTTTTCTCTCTATGTAAGGTTGCTAGGTATAGAAGTAACTGTGGTTGCTATATTTTTTTGTTCAATCTAAAACAGATTAACCTTGTCTGCTTAGTAAAACAAGCTTTATATGGTTATGCTCACTTTTTTAAAGCAAAGCAGCTATTTAAGCATAAAACTTTTCCAACTTCCCATGATTAGCTCATCTGTGCAATCCATATCATTTAGTTCCTTTAAATATAATCAACTGCCAAATCTAACAGTCTTGTTTTAATATAAATAAGATGTAAGCTAACACACTCAGGAAGGTGAAGAAATGACATTTTGAAACCATGGTCAGAATGGTCCTTGAAAGATACATCATCCCAGAAGATTTTAATAACATTGAACTCGACTGAACTAAATTTTTTAAATCCTATGAAAACCTTTACGAGACACTACATTAACTACATCAAATAAAAATGCAAAAGAGCAAACATCATCAGCCTCATGCATCTCCCTAACTATAACCATCAAAATAGAACGTATCTCTCGGACGATTGCTATTTTATGTTTCCATAAGGGTATCAATGTTGAATAATTTTATCAGTACTGATCCTAAATCTACTAAAGCTTCAAACGCTAGAGCAATATAATTGCACTTAAAGCACAATGGTCAACGAGACGCCAATTCTATTCGCATCCAATTGAGTAGGTAAAAGATATCTGTTACGCACAAGATATAAATCAATAATATCAATTGCCCGCCAGAAAATAGAAAGCTTGGGTTACTGCCCACCAGAAAATTGAAAGCTTGGGTTACTGCCTACCAGAAAATAAATAGCTTGATTAAGAAATAAGATCAAGCTGCTCGAAGACTCACCTACATAGTCACCCATAAAAAGATAATTCGTATCTGGCGTCTTGCCTCCTATCCTAAACAGCTCGATGAGATCGTAGAATTGGCCATGAATGTCACCGCAGACAGTGACCGGGCACTTCACCGGCTGCACGTTCCATTCCTCAATTAAAACGGCCCTGGCCTGATCACAGAGCGTCTTCACCTCCGCCTCCGTCAGCGGTTTGCACTCCATCAGCTGCTCGATCTGCCGATCCAGATCTGCGTGCGACGGCATAGCTATTGTTCCCCCTCAGATCAAGATCGCAACGAAACTACGAGAACAGATCGATCGGTTCCACTTGATTCCTCCCGTCGGTCGGATTCAATCAACTCGTCCGAGCCTTGGATCCCTAGGGTGTGGAATCGCGCTCAATGGACTCTCTTGGAAATCTAGCTCGTCTGGATCTTCGGATCATTACTCGAACAAATCTCCGCTCCACGGTTCTAAGATTGAGAAAAAGGAAGAAAAGGAGAGAGTGAAAATGAAGCTGAAATGGAATGCAAATGAATGGAGAGCAACGAAGACAGTCAAATTTGGTTGATTTTCATTTTCTTTCCTTTTTTGGTTTTCTTTTCCTCTTTCTCTCTCCGGTGGCTCCGCCGAGTCAAATTAGAAAAGCAGCACAAATGGCGTGCCACGTCTCGTATTTTGAGGTGACTTTGAGTTGATAAGTTCTTCTCCTTTCTCCGCGCGAGTGAAGTTGCACTTGCGGTATGGATCGCGTTCCATTCCTCATTCTACCAAGAAAACTCTACAATCTACATATTTAATACTATCACTTGTTGCACCCTCAACATTTTTATATCACGAAATGCATCCTCAATAGTTTTTTAACACCAACCCTTGCCCATGCTTATAAAGTTTCATTAACCCATAATACTGAAGCTTAGCAACTTCGGGAGGGTTTTCAGTAGGACTGGGCAAAAATATTCGGTTTGGCCGAACCGTATCGGTTTTGAACCGGTTTGGCCGAACCGTATCGGTTTTGAACCGGTTTGGCCGAACCGTATCGGTTTCGAACCGGTTCGGCCGAACCGTATCGGTTTTGAACCGGTTCGGCCGAACCGATTCACAAAACAAACGATTTTTTTGAAAAAAATATGGAGCGGTTCAGAAGAGGTACAGAAAACCGGTTCAAAATCGGTTAACTGAACCTCTTGTTGTACCAGTTTTAACCTTAAAATATTACTAAACCGGACCAAACCACTTTCAGACCAGAACAAACTAAATTCACGGTTCACTAGTTCAGTCTCTTTTACAGCTCGCGGATCCCGACCATGCTCTGGCAGCTTTCTCCGGTCACATGCAGCTCGGAGATACGTACTCGATGCTTGTCCAGGTGGATCGATCTATCCAATATTATGGAGAAGGACTGAAGATTCAGATCGACACTCTTGGAGAGACAGATCCTAGGGTTGGGGAAACTTGCAGGTAAATACGTATATATCTTCAATTTTCAACATTTCAACCATTTCTTGAACAAAGCACTTCAACCATTTCAATTTTCAGCATACCCGCACTTCAACCATTTCTTGAACACCTCGCGATTTTGCGGGCTTTCAAGTAACATGACCAAGACCGCCTACCTCAGTCCTCACGCTTGCTGAATTGGAACTTGGAAGTGGAACTCTTTTTTTTTGTTTGTTTATGAAGTGGTTCGGCTGAACCGGTGCATAACAGATACGATAAATCGGGCAAAATCTGGAGCAGCAAAAAACTGGAGCGGTAAACCGTACCAGTTTTAAATTGTGATAAATGTTCGATTCTGAACTGGTTCGGCCCCGAACCGGTTCATGCTCAGCCCTAGTTTTTAGCATTTAGTTTTAAAATAATGTTATTATTAAAACACTAGAAAAATTGGATCACGATTCGCTCAGATATGGAAAAAATATTTCAATTATTTTTATAAAGATATTTAAAATTAAACAGTTAATTTAATTATTTATTTCAATAAATAAAAAAGAAATGTAAAGTTATTGATTAGTTTAGTAATTTGAAGTGCATTGTTTAGATACAAACTGTTATATTTTAATTAGTTTTAATTTCTCCATGATTATATCAAATCAAATAAATCAACACACTAATAAAATTTTAAGTAACATAATAAAAATGATTAGAAATGATTTTATTGTACTAAATTCATGATCTCTTTGGGAAGTTTTTCAAAAAGTGTTTGTTTTAGAATTTGTTTTTGAAAAAGTATATATTTTAAAAAAAATATTTAGCAAAATGTGCATCTGCGCAGGTAGGACAGTAGCGATTTCTTAAAAAAATTGCAAGATGATAGCGTCGTTAATAAGTAGGTTTGATCAAGAGAAATGAGTCAATTTTGAGAAGACACATCAGAGTGTAAATGGATTTTCAGTGGGTGGAGGAGCAGGATACGGAATTGTAACCTCATTCACAACCAAAAAGTAAGTATCAACCAAGAAAAATGGAAGGTTTGATCAAGAGAAATGAGTCAATTTTGAGAAGACACATCAGAGTGTAAATGAATTTTCAGTGGGTGGAGGAGCAGGATACAGAATTGTAACCTCATTCACAACCAAAAAGGAAGTATCAACCAAGGAAAATAGAAGGTTTGATCAAGAGAAATGAGTCATTTTTGATTACTTTGAGAAGACATGATTAGATCTCTCAGCAAGATGTTGGAGCAATTATAGCGCGATATATCAATGACAACAAACTGAATCACCCTATGAAGAAGAGAGTAGTTTGTGATGAAAGACTTCAACGAGTTACTGTCAGTATACTATGCAGAAAATCAAGAGTCTTCAGATGAGGAGTTTTGGAGTTCGGGTGAGGATGCTGCACCAGTTAAAGTCGGCTACCCTCTTGCACCTAAAAACCCCAAATAGCTCTTTTGCAGCAGTAATTCCTGAAAATGTCAAACTAGCTAGTGTATTTGAAGAAAAGTCTCATTCAGAAACTTGTGAATAAACAACTTTGTTTCAATGTTGTACCTCGCGGATGTTGTTCAGAACAAGTTGGAAAATTTAGGACAGGTAATATTTGCCTAAGAAAAAAGTATTTAACTTCTTATAACTTCCTTTCTTATTTACTTGAGGAATTTGGTGAGACTAGCCTAGAGAATGAACAAACATCAGTTAGCTTGAAAGACCTTGGTTGTTGTACCATGTTAGTATCTAAACTTCACATTTTTAGAGAACCAGTTGAAATTGTAGCACTGACACTCTTTTGTCTGACAGACTTTCTTTAATAATTTATGTTGTAGGCTTGGACCTATGAATACTGAGATGAATAGGGGTGGCAATTTCAGACACGACACGATTAAACGACCTGTAATGACCTGCAAATTACACGATAATAACACGATACGATTATTAAGCGTGTCTAAACAACTCTTATACGTTTAGACACGATTAATAATCGTGTCTAAACACATCTAACCTGCTAAAACACGACAAACACACATTTAAACACGATTAATTAATCGTGTCTAAACGTGTCGTGTCTAACCGTGTCTAATCGTGTTGTGTCTAACCGTGTCTAATCGTGTATAATTTTCACTAACCCACTCCCACATAACCAGTAACCCTAATTGCCTTTTTCATTTTCAATTGTTGTCAATCTCATTCAGTCATTCTCATCTCAATTCGCCGCCTCCATCGTCCATCGCCTCCAATTCGCCTCCATCATCCATCGTCCAATTCTCATCCCAATTCGCCTCCAGGCTCCATCCCAATTGCTCCCCAGCTCTCTACCCGTCCATCGTCTGTTCGACATCTAGAGCAAGACGTTCGAGTCTTCGACGTCTGGAGCAAGACGTGACCGCGTCAATCCCGCCTCTTTCCGCGTGACCACGTCAATCCTGTCTGGAGGTAAACGACGCTTCTCTATTACCTTTTGTGATTTGTGATTTGCGATTTGCGATACACTAGAGCGACTGAGCGAGGGAGCTAGCTAGCTAGTAGTTATCATGTCTAGTGTAAACAGGATTGACAGCTAGGGAGTTTTGGATAGTTTGCTATCAGGTCTAGAGCGACTGAGCGAGGGAGCTAGGGAGCGTCAATCAGGTCTTTAGTTATACTGTATCGTAATTATCATGGTTTGCAATTATCATGGTCTGCAATAACCATTACCTTAATTACTGATGATAAGGTTTACAACTCATAGAACAACAGTCTTTAATCTTTATAGACTCTACTTTACGTAGATAATAAAGATCTAGATCTCTCTATATATTATATACACTAATACATTTTGAGAAAATAAAGAAATTTTTGGCTACATTTTATGAAGTTACCCGTATATTTTCTGGTGTGAAGTATCCAACATCAAATTTGTATTTTCCTTCAGTTTTTAAGGCGTATTCAGCACTTAGGGATGCTGTGCATGGGGTTGAAGAGTATTTGAAAGTGATGGCCAGTAGGATGGTGGTCAAATTTGAAAAATACTGGTCTGAGTTTTCTACAATTCTCTGCATTGCGGTTATCTTGGATCCTCGGTATAAACTTCAATTTGTCATTTGGAGTTATGATAAGATGTATGGTAGTCATTCAACTGAGTTTGAAAGTGTTCGTTTGGCATTACACTCATTGTTTGATGAGTATAAACATGAGTATGAACAAATAGCATTATCCAAACAGAGAGCCGATGCAACAAATATAGGGTTGAACAATGTGGATATTGACGTCGATGATGATGCACTACAGGTAATAATATTTACTATTTCAGTTCAATGTTTTATAGTATAAAATAAGGAAAAGTATGAAAATGGTGCAACATGTTTCACCAAAATGGTTTTCCAACCCATCTGATGGTTTTAGGTACAACATGTTTAGTCAAAATGGTTTTTGGTACTTCCGTATGATGTCTGTTGAATACGTACGTTAAGTTAGCACGTGGTCTGTCACGTGACTCTGCCTTAGAAAATAAATTTTGAAATACCATTTATGCCCTTATCAACCTATATAGTATCCCGCCCAAATGATTGCCGAACCATTTGCTGTGTGTCGTGGTGTGGGTTTGCTGCATGTCCTTGAAGCTGGTGGGAAGCTTGAAGATTGCAGTTGAAGTTCTCCATGCCTCCAGGTAAGTTCTCTACGTCTTCGTCTTCATCTTCCAAACCGAAGTCCCCACCGAAGACATTCCACGAGTATGACTGCCGATTATGCCACTGTGGGTTGTTGTCGCATGCAATTCCAGCTGGTACGGCGAAGAACTTCGGGCGTATGTTCTATGGGTGCCCAAGATATTCGGTAATTTGAGTTTAATTTGTCCCAATTTTAGTAGTTTGGAAACCCTAATTTGGAATAGTAAACCGAATTTGATCATCCCTCATCCACTAATTGTGTTTGAAATATGCAGTGGAAAACGTCTTCATGCGGGAGTCACTGCAATTTATTTGAATGGGCAGACCCTCCAATGTGCGAGTATGGAAAGAGGGCGTTGAAGAAGTTTGACACAATCCGAGCCGAATTGAATGATGAAATTGATTCTCTGCGTTTGATGGTGCAATATCAAAAAAAGATCATAATTTCAATGTTCATTATGATATTAGGTATTGTTGTTTGGGTCATGATGTAATGGAATGGACTAGTTAAGTTGTTAATGTGTTGTTGTCTAGTTTCTGTGTTAGGTTGTGTATTGGACCTAATGTGATATTAGGTAGTGTTTAGTTTCTGTGTTACTTCTGCAAATCAGTGTCTGTGCTGTTAATTTGTAGTCTCTGTTGTACTCTGTTGGTGGTTGTTAAACATGAAGAAGTTGTACCAAAAACCATCATCTGTCAAACGTGTTTCATTCGTATTTATCATATGATCTACAACTTGTACCAAATACCATCAGCACAAAACATGCTATATCAAAATGCCTTCATAACAGAACATGTTATACCAATATCCATCTGAACAACTGTCTCGACAGCATCAGTTAAGTACCAAAACAGAAGAAATACCCTTGTCATCTAACAACTACCAGCATTGCCAGAATTACCCAGAAAATGGGACACAAAATGGGACACACAACATTCACAAAATGTGATACAAAATGACAGCAACCATCTAGAATCACTGAGTTGACCTAGCTTTGGAGGACCTCGGCTGTTTAACCTTCCTTGGTGATTTTCTAAAACCGGGCCTGAACACTTTGGTTTTCTTTGTCTTCAAGGGTTGTGGTAGAAGGACAATGTCCCTGCAATCTGACAGGACGGGAGGTGCAGTTGAAGCAGCAACAAAGTCGTCATCATCATCAATGTTGATGGGTTGGACGGTTGGTTCATTCACTGGCACGTCCTGCCTAGGCGTGTCCTCCCTAGGCACGTCCTGCCTGGGCGTGTCCTCCCTAGGCACGTCCTGCCTGGGCGTGTCCTCCCTAGCCACGTCCTGCCTGGGCGTGTCCTCCCTAGGAACGTCCTGCCTAGGCGTGTCCTCCCTAGCAAAATTTTCCTCACGATCCATTCCAATGATATCATCATCTTTCTCGTGCTTGTGAAGGAAATAAACTTTCTCATCAGTGTTTTCTTGTTCATCACGTTTCATATCCAAATTGAAGGGAAAAACATACTTTTGGTTGCAGTCGCTTCTACCTTTGACTGCTTTATCTTTTCCCTTTCCCTTAACCTTTGTCCTTACGTTACTATCATCAACGCTGTCATCGGTCGAGTCTACATGACTTTCGTCCATTCTTCTTGGCTTCCAGTTGGGATCCGAAACTGAATCAGAATCTAAGTCTGTGTCTGTGTTTTGGTCTGACTCATGCACTCTATCATCATCAATATCATCCTCCATTGGTCTCTTCCCTTTGTCTTTTGACATTACTATCAAATAGACAAGCTAATTCAGTCTTAATCCATCGAATACACAACAAAACGTACAACATTAAGAACCGACCTATTTCATATATCAGTCCAAATCTAACAACCCTAACCAGAGGTCCGAAAAATCACAGCAAGGTCCGAAATATCAGACAGAAGCAGTCAAAATCATCCAAGGTCCGAAAAATCACAGCAATACATACTATTCGGTCCAAGTCCACTAGTCTGTTCTACTCACCCACTAAACACAGAAAAATCACGACTTTATACTGTAATAGCCAAGGAGATACTCACCGAAGCCTTTTGCAAGACCTACCTCGGCGAAATCGCAAACTGTCGAACCTATTTCTCAACAACTTCGGTAGACAAGCACGCTTTGTTAGCGAAATCAGCACGCTTTGTTAGAGAAGATGACTTTAGAACGAAGCCAAGCAGAGAATGTGGGACGAAATTGAAGGAAGAAGACTGACCTAAAACCGGAGGAAGGAGAAGACGAAACACCACGCTTGGTTGGAGAAGACAACTTCAGAATGAAGAACCCAAGAACGAACAGTCGGATGGAGAGGATATGACCAAATAAGGAGAGGGCATATATGTCTTTTCAAAACTGATTTCCAAACGAAAATACGGTTTATAAAGTCACGTGACAAAAACGTGACAACTTAACGACATAATTAAACGTTTTGTAGACGGAAGGTTCATTTACCATCGTTTACAAACGTATTGAACCATTAACCATCGTCCAAAAACAAGTAGCACCAAAAACCATTTTGGTGAAACATGTTGCACCATTTTCATACTTTTCCCTATAAAATATGCATTGTAACATATATTTTTGGTATTTGCATCATAGGAGTTTGATGACTTTGATATGAATGAGTACGATACGACATCGAGGAAGACTGAGTTGGAGAGTTATCTAGAAGAGAAAAGGATGGATAGGAAAAAAGAGGTGAATGTCATCGAGCATTGGAAAAATGACGGATCAAGGTATCCTATTCTTGCAAGAATGGCTCGTGATATCTTGAGCATACCAATATCTTCGGTTGCTTCAGAGTCGGCTTTTAGTGGTGGAGGTCGAATACTTGATCAGTACAGGAGTACATTACGTCATGAAGTGGTTGAAGCATTGATGTGTTGCAGAGATTGGATTTATGGAGATATAGGTATACTATGATTCTCTAATATTTTTTTGTTTGGTTATTATAAAAGCTCTAATCTTATTTATCTCAATTGATAATAGAGTTATCTCAATTGATAATAGAGAATAGAGAGATTTCTATGGATGATCTTGCTGAAGATGTGATAAAAGTTAATCAACTACAAGAAGAAGACCATGGTGTTGATGTTACGAAAGTTTGAAAATGTAAGTTATGCGAGGTGGCTAACTACAAGAATATTATGTGTTGATTATTACTGTGTGTGGAGAATTTGAGTGACTGATTTTTGTTGATTCGGTTGGATTTGTGTTGAATGTTGGATGTTTTGTTGAGTGTTGATTTAATGTGTTGATTTTAACGTGTCTTATCGTGTCGTGTTTTATCGTATATATCGTGTCTATCGTGTCGTGTTATCGTGTCATGCCGTGTCTAATCGTGTCGTGTCTTATCGTGTTGTAAACGTGTCGTGTCGTGTCTTAATCGTGTCGTGTCGTTTCTTAATCGTGTCGTGTTGTCGTGTCTTAATCGTGTCGTGTTGCCGTGTCGTGTGTCGTGTGACACGTTTATTAAACGTGTCGTGTACGTGTCTGACATTTACAGACACGTTTAAAACTTATCCGTTTAGACACGACACGTTTAATGACACGACACGATTAATGACACGACACGATTAGACACGACACGACACGATTGCCACCCCTAGAGATGAAGCAACGCAAAGTCTCTGTCCATCGAAAAACGCCACGTAATGGTGAATGAGCGATTTTTTTTCAAAAAGTGTATATTTTAGAATTTTTTTTTGCAAAATCGCTACTACTAGTGGCGATTTTCTGAACATCGCTACTTCTAGTGGCGATTTTCTGAAAATCGCTACTACCAGTAGCGATTTTGTAAAATCGCTAATACCACCTGCGCAGATGCACATTTTGCTAAATATGTTTTTTACATATATACTTTTTCAAATAAAAAATCTAAAATAAATACTTTTTGAAAAAAGTCTCTCTTTGGACATTAATTTAATAAAACTAATTTAGTTTTAATTTAAAAAACAGTATATTAAGAAATTATACATAAATTTATTTTCTTTTTGAAAATAAGTATATGAAAAAAAGGAATTATTGTTATAGTCTATGAATTGTATAACCTATTATATTTATATTAAACTTATTATATTTGTTTTTAATAAATTAAATATAATATTATGAAATCACATATTGTAAAAACACAATAAAAAATTATAAATGAAATGAACAAATAAAATGAGTAACAAATAAATAAAATAATTTTTGCATTAATAGTTAAAAGAAATCTAAAAATAATGTAACCGTTCTTGAGATTGATTGTGAGTACTTAGATGAGTTTTAACTCACTTTAGGTACACATGTGGCAGTGCCACGCCACTGTGGAGAAATGCGCATTGATGTGGACCAATAAAATATTTGCATTTTGACACGTAACTACTTCATTTTATTACTTGTCACAATTCTATGCAATCTAGTCAAATTAATATATATATATATATATATATATATTATTAAGGCTGAACAGGTTTATGTAACCGTCATCAGTTTAAATTACTAAAATACCCTTTAATTGCAAGAAACTATTAGATACATACATTATTTAATAAACTATTTTAGTCATTTCACATTTTATTATTTATCCACATCACTCTCTCTCAATATTATTTTATTATTTTTCTTCCACTATCCACATCCATTTTTTACGATAAAATCTCTCTCACTATCTCTCTCTCTCCCACTATCTCACCAATCACCATCTCTACAATTTCAAACATAATTTTTTATTCCACCATCTCTCCAATATTAAGTATTTTAATATTAAATATTAAGTATATTTTGATCCTTAAAATGTAATATTAAGATTATAATATTATTGTTACTAATACGTATTATTTATATACATTCTCTCTTCTTTCCAAGAAGTTAAAAAAAAATTGAATTGTGAGCATTGTCATTATAAAAATACATTTCATCTATAAATTAAAATAGAATTATAATCAATCAAAATTTACTATATTTATATGTTGAATATACATAATCTATCGCGTGAAACAATAAATACAAAAAAAAAAATCAAATTTGAAAGAAGATATTCGATTAATGTATATATTTTTTATATTGATAATTATAAATTATGTAGTATTTTCAAATAATGAAATTATTAAAATGTTTAAAAGATTATACTTTTTTTAATACTATTAATATTAATGCATAAATGATTTCAGCTGCCCAAAGTTGTCAATATGTTATTACTCCAAACTAATATTATCCAAAATTTAGGTATTACATGTCTATAAAAAAGTAACAAAAATATTTTACTACAAAATTAAAATAACTCCGGTGATGTGTTGAAATAATATTTTACGAATTACTGAAATATAAAAATCAATATTAATTTTCAGTGTGTATTATTTATTATATTTACAAAATATTTTTGGGATTGGTCAAATTTAGATTATATGATTATTTCTTTACTTAACTCTACATTTCAAATATATCTAAAATTAACATATGAATTTACATAAATCTCAACCCTACTTTATGAACTCAGGAAATATTAAAGTAAAATAACTCTGAAAATATCAAAATAAAAAAATAAGGAAAAAGTTAGTCAAATATCTGTTAATTTCTTGATGTTGTCACAGTAGATTTTAATAATCGTCGTTTCATAGACATGGTAATGAGTTTGTTTAGAGATCTTAAGAGTATATTAAATATTTTCACTGACATGTTCGAACTTATGAGACAGTTGGTTAAGGCGTGCGTCTTAAATTATAGATACTGACAGCGCCCAGGTTCAAATCCCGGGGATATCGAAAGTATAATAACCAAAGAAAGGTTGGATGTCGGGAGTATAATACTCAAAGAAAGGTCGGATGTCGAAAAAATTTGGATGTCAGGAGTATAATACTCAAACAAAGGTCGGATGTCGGGAGTATAGAACTCAAAGAAATGTCGGATGTCAGGAGTATAATACTCAAAGAAAGGTCGATCGGATGTCGGAAGTAAAATACTCAAAGAAAGGCTGGTTGGATGCCGAAAGTAAAATACGTATTTTGTCCAAATATCGACATATATTTTTTTGATCATATTCTTATAAACAAATATGATAAATATTTATCATGCTTGAGGTGTTGATATGAGAATTAAACATTTGATAAATATATCTGAAATTAAAATATAATTAAACTTAACTCTGAAAATATCAAAGTAATAAAACAGGAAATAAATTGATCAAATATATAATTTTATTTTTTGGTGCAAATTAGTGGGAATTTCTTGATGTTGTCATGGTAGATTTGTAATAGTCATTATTTTATAGACATGGTAGTGAACGTGTTAAGATACCTTAAGAGTATATTGAATGCATTCATTGACGAGTTCTGACTTATGAGCGTACGTCTTAAATCTCAAGTAGTATGAGCGTATAGGACTGAATCCTACGAATGTTGTCTGAGTGAAAATACTCATAGAAAGTTCGAGGTTGGTATGATTACTCATAGAAAGTTCGAGGTCGAGCATTAGCGATACTTGGTATGAGATAAGATAGTATGACATGATACATGAGTGAAAATTACTCATAGAATGTTCGAGATTGAGCATTAAACGATAGTTTATATTATCACGATAGATTTGTAATAGTCGTTGTAATAACATGTATGAATACTCATAGAAATTAGTTCGAGGTCGGGCATTACGCGATAGTTGATATGAGATGAGATATTATGACATGGTATGTGAGTGAAAATACTCATAATATGACTATAAACAATGCGAAATGTCAACTTTATCAAATATCGACATATATTTGTTTGATCATATTTTTAGTAGCAAATATTTTTAAAAAATTGCTCGAGCAACCGGGACCAAGAACCACTACTAAAGAAGCTCCCGGTTGCTCGAATAATTTTTTAAAAATATTTACAACAAAATTAATTTTATTTAATTATATTAGGTAATTTAAGCTTAGTTTTACAATTCAAATAATATTTTTAATCAAGTGTTTAGAGTAAAATTGGAATAAACTCAACGATGTACCTTCATAATATGTAGATATGTGTTGCATATATATATATATATATCTAATTAACTACTAAACTATACTGAAATTTTTGTAATCCACTTAAGTGTATTTCCCTAATGGTTATACTAGACCCCGGCACGCGCTACGCGCATGCACGTTGTCGTCGTTGGTCGTGCGTGAAGTCTTACGAGAACATGATCAACCCGACTCCTAGGATAATACAAGAATTGATCACTTCATAAAAATATTATTAATGTAAAACTAAACTTAATTTGCATAAGATAATGAAATAATAAAATTTAAAAACTCTTAAATATTTGTAAAAACTTGCTCGAGCGACCGAGATTCCTTTTGATAGTGGTATATGCTCCCGGTCGCTCGAGCAATTTTTGAAAAATATTTAAGAGTTTTTAAATTTTATTATTTCATTATCTTATGCAAATTAAGTTTAGTTTGACATTAATAATATTTTTATGAAGTGATCAATTCTTGTATTATCCTAGGAGTCGGGTTGATCATGTTCTCGTAAGACTTCACGCACGACCAACGACGACAACGTGCACGCGCGTAGCGCGTGCCAGGGTCTAGTATATATAGACAGCTAATTAAGAAACAAATATATTGAGTTAATGCAACCAATGTTTGGAAAATTAATAATTTAAAATTGTGTTAAAAAGTATTTTTATTTCAAAAATATGTTTGACAAGATATTAGCCTAAATTTTAATTTAACTATTTCGTTATCATACAATTATACATTAATTATATAGTACCTATAATCTTATATATATATATATATATATATATATATATATTAATTTGGATAATCATATAGAATGTTGACAAATAAGTTGTTTGTTGTATTTTCTCACTCATATTGTTAAATTAACCTCTTCTAATTGATCCATGTCAATTATAAAATTCTCATTCCTAGGTTGCATGTCATGTAGATCACTTTAAAATCTCTCATTTATTCTCAAGATAAGTTACAAAACTCATATTATTTATCTTTATTTCATATTATACTTATGATTTTTATTTAAATATATGTTATGAAGTGAAATCTATATAATAATAAAATACATAATATTATATTTTAAGAATATCAAGTATACACACATTAATGTTTACTTTTAAAAAATAAAGTATATATTAAGGGTATATTTCATCTATCACATAACACTCTTATTAAAATAAGACATAAATCACATATATATAGACATCACCTATTTTATTACAATAATATCAAAATAAATATTAACAATGTCACAAAATTAAATGTTATATATTATAAACTCAATATAATTTATAATTAACAAAATAGATAAAATATAATATGTATACTAAACATTAGAGATTGTTACTACTTACTATTATTAAAAAAACTACTAATGTTTTTATATGAACATTGATAGAAGTAATAAACCATAAATATCAAGCTAAGACTATTATATGAACATTAACAAAAAAATTTACAGCTTTATGAAAAATATTTTATATATATTATTAACTCATCATATTTTTAAATTATTAAAATACTATTTATACAATAAAAATCTAATATACTATTACTAAAATATATCAAAATTACTAATGACTTTAATAGTCCTTTATAAATATATGTACTAATATAAATCATAAAACTATATTAAAATATTTAACTTAAAAGTATTAATTATTATTTTATTGTTAATTGTTAATATAATTATTGACTCATGTATGTTTAGCTAATTTTATGGACAAATACAATTAATATAATGTATAATTTTTGTATTTGATAATATAATTTTTAATAACTTATCTATTTCATGCATTTTGAAATTTTAATATTTTTATTGTGAACAATTAAAACTTATAACAATGAGTTTTTTGAAAAATTATTATAGTGTATAATATATATTCACTTAAAAAATAACTTGTTAAATTTTATAACAGTAAACTTATTATTTTTTTGAAAATTGCTTTAGTTTATATTCACTTAAAAATAATTTAAATAAGTGTTATACTATGTACTATAAAAAATAATTTATATTATATATCGCTTACAATTGGTCCATAAACATAATTACTTAATTAAATACAAAAGGTTAATGTATATTATCGTTTTGTATATAATGCACAAAGAGAGAGCAACAAATGAAGGCACCGCTCCAGCATGTCTCCTTCCTTCCTTCTAAGCCTGCCCCGGAGGCCGTCGTGAGTTCCCTACTCTCCTACAATGACAAAAGCACAGATTTGTCAAGGATACGAAATAAAAATACCTTTTTTTAAATTTCAAAATGATAAAATATTAGTTTGCTTTTCCTAGTTAAAATTTAGTTTTTTCTAATGTTTAAAGTATAAAGTTTTCGCCTTTTCGGTCATTAACTTTGAACAATCTGTGAGTTTTTCCATTCCGTCAAAACTTAACATAATATATTTTAAAAATTGCAAAAATAATATAATACTTTTAAAAATAATAATGTTGAACTTTTTGAAACGATTTTAAATTTTACAACTGAATATTAATTCGATCTAGACTCGATTAAACCCCAATTAAAGGAGCTCAAGTCTAGGTCAATACCTAGATCTAATCACCCACTAATAGGGGTTGGTTTGTATCAAGACCCAGATGAGCTCCCAATCCATGGGCAAGTAGACGTGTCAAGACGTAGACCCTAGCCACCTCAATTCAGGCTCAATTAAGTCACAATTGAATCATGACTCAATTTTAATATTTGAAATAATTAAACTGTAACTTTTTTAAAATTAGTATGTTATTTCTGCAATTTTCAAAACATATTTTATTAATTTTAAACGAAAATGAAAAATTTAACAGAATATCAAATATTAATGCCTTAAAGTTTTTGAAACCTGAAACTCGATTTTGGTAAAGGGCAACATTTTTTTCCAAATCATCCCTTATGTAAAAGTATAATATCTATTTTTTTTTCTCTTCCAAATAGAGTGAATAATTGTAAGATCCTCATCTCCCTTATTTATATTGGTATATATCTATATTTACCTGTTGTGTATCGGGTCCGACCCGTTCGGAACTGTTCTTTTGCTCATAATCTTGTAGTTAAGATCCCAGGTGTTCTTCATGGATGTCGTCTCCACTGCAGAAGCAGCTTCTCCCAATCCTAACAAACAAACCCACAACAAAGCAACAAACACCATCCCGCTGAACAGTCTCCAAGACACAACAAGAGGAGGAGAAGAGATCTTCATCCCCAGTATCCTCTTCTTATACATACAAGATATATATATAGAGAGAGATAAATCATAAAACACTCGTTCTACAACAGCAGAGACTGTCTTATATACATATACATATATAGTTTAAGAAATCATGAGAGCAGTGGCACGAGGAAAGGAGAAGCTCAGCTGGTAAGGCAGGAGTTTCTTTTGACCAGATTTAGTGTTGTTTTTCAGCTGTTACTGTCGTGCCAATGGTAGAGAGGTGGAGGTGATTGGGTCTTCTTTATAGAACAAAGAGATTCTGTTCTGTAACTGTAATGCTTTCTCGATAAGACAACAGACGAGAGCTGCAGATTGGAGGGCTTTAGAACGTGATACTAGTTAGCTTTATTGACGTATACGTATACGTATACGTATATGTATATGTATATGTATATGTATATGTATATGTATATTATCAAATATATTAGTTATTTGGATAGTAAAATTCATTCGTACAAATTTATGTTAGAGAGGCCACTTTCGGAATCCACTCAAAAATTTAGTTACTTCATTGTGCAAATAATCGGATTGTTTTACTTATATTGAACTAGTCATTAATCCTCATACCGTGAAAAAAAAATATTTAAATGAAAACGTATATTATAATAATTAATTTGTGTGGAAATTGTATTAAATTAATATACTAAAAAATATGTGCCTTATTTGTAATTAATTTTTATAGTAATGTAATGAAATTAAAAATATATAATTATCGTATATTGTTACAAATCTCTCTAAATCTATTTTCACATGAAAAACAGTTCATCAATTTGAATATTATAGAAGAAGTTTAATATTTCTTAAACAAATATATCTACAACTAGTATAACAGTATTTAATGATAAGAGTATTGGAATCGAAAACTGTGTGGAATCTGTTAGTATCTATACATTTTGGATACTCAATTAGATTCTACATATTTTTTTTCTTCTAAAATGAATACTAATACTTTTTACAAATTTAATTTGATTTATGAACTTCATATAATATAAGAATAAAAGTAAAATATATTGGAACAAAAATCGATTTAACTAGTTTTTATATTTCTCTCCCGGATCCTACCATAATTAATTCCAAATACTCTTTTCGAACCCTACCCAATCTGTCGAATTTTAGGTAGGTTCCGAATCCGAATGAGTATTTCGCTCACTCCTAAGAGTTGACAATGGTGCAGGTATAACCAGGGACGAAGTCAGGATGTAGAATCAGTGGGTGCAAACTGACAAAATATATAATAATTTTTCTAATTAGAAATTATAATTGTTCTCGATGAGTTTTCATATTCTGAAAACATAACAAAATTCTATCATTATCAATAGTACAAAATATATATTTTTCAATAAGCGTAACTAAACAGACGTTCATTCAAGAGTCGCTCATCTTGTTTCACAATCTTTATCGCTGAGAAAACTATTTCAACAGAAGCAGTGCTAACTGACAAGATCAATGCTAACTTCATGATCAAATACACCAATGTATACACAATATGTCTTTTCTTTTCAACCAACTTTTGAAAGAGTTCGCCAATGCCTTTGAGATTTAGAAACTCAACACTTGACTTCATATCAAAGATAAATCTATCAAGTTGTTTGACAAGAATATGAAGATCAACGTCAGAAAAATTTGAGAGATAAAATTAGGCGAGGCAAACCAATTTCTCTTTGTCAAAAACATCAGAAGAATCAGCTGGATTCAAACAAACCACACATAGAAGCAACTCAATATTAATCTCAGGAGGTGTCATCTTTGCATTACCAGGAGCATTCTTTACAACACTCTTAATATCTGTATTATGATTGCTAAGAAAATCCAAAAACTCATGAAAATTTCCTTTATTAAGAGATTATTTATCTTCATCATTACCATGAAATGCCGGTCCTTGACGCAAAATAAATCAAACACAGTCAAGTGAAATAGTTAAACGTGTTCGATACTCTTTGTGTAATTTATCTTATTGCTTAAAGAAACACAAAGTTTTTTTTTTTGCCAGCTAAATACAGTAGAGCACAATACCGAAAAATCTTTGAATTGAAACACTCCAAGTATGTTTAAAGACGTACTTATATTACTTGCCTTCTTACTCAATTGCTATATGATTACATAGTGTGGGTTGAACTTGAACTCCTACTTACGGTGAGCAGGAAACCTCCAGACCTAAAAAATCTCTTTAACAAAAATTCACTTACAAACTATAGAGAAATTCTTAAAAATTATTTAGGTCTTACGACTCTCCTATTCAAGATACATCGACAGTTAGATCAAATTAAATTTTAAGTTAGCCCAAATACTGAAAATAACACACAAAAACTACTTTATATTTAACATTTTTCTTAATTTTTTACAAAGGGTAAAGTAGGTAAACACACACGTTTTTTTTTTTTTTTTTTTCTGTAATTGGACCCATATGTTTTTTGGCGTATGTTATGACACCCGTATGTTTTAATTTGTTGGTAATTGGACCAAACGTTAATTATACCCGTTAACTGTCATGTGCTAATCACGTGCGAACGTTTATTTTGAAAAAATGCAATGTAAAAAGACAAGTTTTCCCTTTAGACATCCCATCACCTTCTTACTCACCCGATTGTTTCTTCATACCGCGGTTTCGATTCTCCCTCCCCATTTGAGCATTTGTGAAAACCTAACCTCCATCTCCATACCTCGCTCCGACGAAGACGTCTCCTCCGTGGTTGCTGCGACGAAGCTGGTGTTGTGACACCGACGAAGGCGACATCGTTGCGGCTCCAGTCCAACCACCGATTGCAGCGTCTTCTTCGAAATTGCTGAGAAGGTCGGTCTCGTTCGGGTTCTGTTCTCGGTTTGGGTTTGCAGCAAGGGTTTCTGTTCTGTTCTCGGAAGGTCGTTTCGGTTCTGTTCTCGGTTTGCAGCAAGGATTTCTGCAGCAAGCTTTTGTTCGGCAAGGGTGCTGTAGCAAGGGACCTCCTTCAGCAAGGTGAGTGAAGAGTGTTTCGAATTTGATGATTGACTCAATTTGTAGATATTGCTGCAGTAGTTGATTGCCTGGATTTGTATCTATTGATGGGTATGGTTTTGAATTTGTTAGGTAAGTTATGGACAAGGATAGTGGCCAAAACCGAAATTACATTTTGACTATTAACCACAACGGACAATATATTGATGGAAATTGGGTTGGACAAACCGAAGTGACTAATTTAGAGAGGGATATAATCAGTTATGAGACAATGGAAGTGTTCATGGAGTATTACGGATTAGTAGCGGGTTGCTGTATTTTTTATCTCCCTGTCAGACCATGTCAGACCTCAAACTCCAATGGATGACACACAAATGGATCCACCAGAACCGCCAATGGCCGAGCCACAAATGGACCAACCAGAACCGCCAATGGCCGAGCCACAAATGGACCCACCAGAACAACCAATGGCTGAGGCAGAAAAGAACCTAGCAGAACTGCATGTGGAGCCTCAAAAGAGAACAAGAAGGGTCAAGTTGTCAGTGAGACGAAGCAAACCAAAGGTATGTAAATTGCGTATTCACGATAAATTTAGATATGGACAACATTTTCAACATTTCTAGTTATGTAGGTTGATCGACCATCTTCATCGAAGTCGGCACCAAAGTCAGCACCAATCAACATAGAATCGGCCGATGATTTTCAGACGGTAAGATCAAGTGCCCTAGAGTTGTCAAGTTGTCGTGCATTAGTGTTATCTCCCCAACCACTTAAAAAGGGAAAAACAAGAAAGAAGACAACGGTACGTGGTTCCCGCACCTCACCCCGTTTTGTGCGAAGATCTACTCAGTGAAAGCAAAGTCAGCACCATTAGTGTTTAAATGGATGTTATGTTTGTTAAACCATTGGTTTGTTAGGTTGAGTGACTTCATTTTGTTGGATATTACGTTTGTTGAACCTTTGTGTTGGATACTATCTAAACAGGTTGGTCTCATGGTTTGTGTTGATTGTTCTGGTGGATAATGTGTAAACCTTTGTTTAGGTGGATTTTCTTTAAACAGGTTGGTTTGTCTGTTTTGTTGGACAATGTTTGTTCTGTTGGATTTTCATGTCGAAACATATGTGTGCTTTCACCAATTTTTTTTTCCAAACATAAGGGTGGAAACCCAAACTATACACCAAACATAAGGTACAACTGAATAACAACGTACATAACTTGTGGGTCCACAAAGTATTCATTAAACAATCATCAAGTACAACTGAATGACAAAGCACATAACTTACACACTATACAACAAAAGTTTTAAACGTAGCTACATTTTCAACATAA
Organism: Chamaenerion angustifolium; assembly: GCA_946814005.1. Taxonomy (NCBI): domain Eukaryota; kingdom Viridiplantae; phylum Streptophyta; class Magnoliopsida; order Myrtales; family Onagraceae; genus Chamaenerion; species Chamaenerion angustifolium. The sequence continues at coordinate 32,407,764 of OX328268.1, forward strand.
GTTCAGCTACAACGAAAAGTAAGAACACTATAACACACAGCTGTTGCTGATTTCTACTACGCAACACATACATTTGATTGTTGAGTTCGGATTCCTTTGACACAAATTTGGCCATGACTTTCCTTCCATACACACACATCGGTGGATATGCCCAAGCGAAGAAATCACAACCCCTTTTCAATGGCTGCATAGTGGTAAACAGAAATTGGGGTTTCCAAAAATTATCATTTTTTCGGAATACACTAATCGACCATATCTTCGAAATTAACTCAAGAAATTGACAGCATTACCTGGTATCTCGGACATGAAAAGAACAGGCGACCAGAATTTTTCATGGTCCAAGCTGTTCTGGCACGGGTTTGTAGACCGCAATAGCAAAGTGGTTCCTCATAGTCCATATTCGGGTGAGATGCGAAAGAGGAAGAAGAATTGGAAGAAGATTCAAAGTACTTACCTTTGCTCATCTTGCAAGGAGAAGACGCAGCAAGCCGAACGACAAAGTGAAGAAGGAAGGGAAGAAATACAAAGACTTAATCAACAGAAAGTGCCTAGAGTAGTTTAGGTATTATCATTTATGAGTCAGGCACATGACAACCACGTGAGCCTAATTTAACGGAAAACGTTTCAGAATGGACGGAAAGGTCCAATGACCAACAAACGTAAACATCCGGGTGTAATAACAAACATCATGGATACAATTACCAACGGGTGTAAACATCCTGTGCATTTACTTTCTTTTCCCTTTTACAAACTAATCCTAACTTAGTCCGTAATATCCGCAATATTTTCATTGCTTTGAATTTGTACCACGTTGATCATCCCATCTAGATAATTCATCAAAGATATTACATGCATATTTGAAGACGTAAAAAATGTGTAGATCAGTAGAACTCTTTAGGTAGTCCTCTAGTTAATGCCATGTAGAATAACCAAGTGCAATTTTCACTTGTCCAAGACCGTAAACATAGATAAGAAGATAACTCAATGATATTATACTTCAAATATTGTATACTTGGAGAACCTTGTAGACACTTTTCTTCATTCACTTGATGATCCATACAAAGAATTTATGAGAACCGACATCAGAATTGAAGGTTTCTTGTGAGACAAGTAATTAATAACCATCTCAATGATTAGCTTCTCTAATTTCACATTTTGGTATCTGGGTTTTCTCTGGATCTACTACAATATTGAATCATAATCAATGTACATATTGCCACTCAAGCTGACCCAAGATAGTACAGAAAACTACTTTTCATTGCTTGATCATGAAGCAACTGCAACGCATGGAGATTAAATTAAAGTCTTAAATTTTTTTTTGTAGTACTAAAAGAATTTAACAAATTCCAAGATTAGTCTCTCCTTCGGATTCAGTCAAGTTGCTGCATTATTCGTTTAGCAGATCAACTCTCGTCGCTTAACCCTAAATGGTGGTACTTTGTATAGTCTATTCCATTCAACCGAATGCAGCACAAGACATGCTCCGGTAGCTCTTCTGGTTTGTTTCCCTGCTTGATCACACAACAAATTCCAGTTATTATCAATGGTTTCGACGTTCAAAATCCATTCCGATCAGAGAAAGAAACCTGCCTGAATTGTAAGACCAATGTCGAGGACACAGAGCTTGAGTCTGTCTAAGAATGTTTCAAATCCTTTCCTTGATATGTAACTGAATCTGTGCATGTCCAAATCTATCTCGAAATAGTTATCTCCCTGTTCGTTCATCAAAGTTGAGATAAATGTGGACAATATTATGTGTTAATGTTGCAACAAATGGTATCAGTTTTAGGTTATTCTGCATGGGTAAAAAGTTGCACAAATACTCACTGAATAAAACCTGTGTTGCGGACGGGAAAGAACCGGTTTTTCGTTGTAAGTCTGCATAAGCTTCCTCTCAGCAGCATTCATGGGTAGATCTTCTACATTTGCTACCCGACCCAATAATTTCAATCTTTCACGGAATGGAACGGTTGAATCGACTGGAAAAGTTTTCACCTTTTCAATTTCATCATCCATGAACCTCTACAAAGGTGAAGTTAGAAAAAATTAAGGAACTTGAAAATGAATGTTAATCAATAACCCAAACAAAAATGGCATTCTTACTCTAATACCATTCTGAAAATGGGGTGGAAGATCCTTTGAGTAACTTTCAGATAGCTTGAAGAACAAGATGACGCTGAAACCTTCACCGTCGGTCTCGTTATGGAGGATTGCAGCCGAATAGAGTGGAATCTGTTGAATTGAATTCAGTACATGAAAGTGATGAGGAACAAAATCAATTGGTAAAGAACTCATTTTGTCGATGGAGAAAACCTGAACATTTACGACAAGGATTGGAGGGAGATCCTCTGAAGAATTGACGATCGGGAGCTCCACGTATCGTGCTATATGATCGATCTTTCGTTGAGTTAAGTAACAATCCACACCAAATGGATTGTATGCAGACAATGTAGGAGCAAAATCTTTTTTCTTGTCCCTAACAAAGATTCAATCACACAGCAATTATCAATCATTTTTTGAGTGATAATTCATTATACGTTTAAACATTATTAATAAAAGGTGTGTTTTTTTGTAGTGTTTCTAACCTGAGGTAACTTTGTCCCCGGACCTTGAAAGAACTTGGCTCCACAGACGACCAACAATTGAACATGTTCTTGTCGATCGGGCAAATGGGCACTTGAGAACCCGCGATGGGTTTCGCCGGAAGCATACTTGATGAAACTGAGGAAGCCAGAAGAAATCACTGAGTTGTTGAGAAATGAATGGGACTTTAATCAATCTAGCTAGTTTACTTACATGAAAGGGTACTCTCATATCCATCATTCGATTTGAACAGATGTTTCAAAGCCGCCTTTTTTCGTGAACTCGGCGGACTCGAGCTTAACAATCTTTTTTCGGGATAGGAGACAGCAGAAGCCACGGCAGAGACACTGCTGCAATGATCAACGCTGCTTAGATGAGACAAATCTGTAATGGTTTTGTTGTTAGAGTTGGAACATCCTTAAAGATTAGGAAATTGATCACATTTTTTTGAAGAATTCATGAATACCATCGAGAACGCTTTCATAGTCGTCGTCAAAATCACTCTCAAACACCGCGACCGAGTCGAACCACTCGTCATCAACACTTCCAACTGATAGAAGAGAACAAAGGCGACACTTGTTATCAACATTCTAGAACAGATGGACATGAAATGAAGTGGGTATTCCAGGCCTAATATTTCTGAATAAACAAGTTCCAACGCCTTTCTATGATCTGGTTCTGAAATTTATTATCGGGCCGATTCGTAACTAATAATAGTAATCATATTATACAACTTTGTTCTATCCTGAAATCAATGGGTGATAAAAAAAGTTATCGTTGTTGTATATATGGTGCCTAATTTTGTTGTAAGCCACCATCATGAAACTGTCGAATTAACCATCACATTCAACACTTTCCTGCAATGTGATAGCTCTAACCATCATGAAGTTGTAGTATTAACCATCACATTCAACATTTCCGCACGACACCGACACATTTTAATCATAGACAAGTTGGTACTCAACAAATCCCCTCTCACGTCCATGTCCAATCCGAACTCTAGTACGTGTAGTTAACCAAAAACAACAAACCCACAACGGGAAATAACCCAACACCGTCAAACGGAACTAAGTTTTGATACCATGTTAAATTTATTATTGAGGGCGAGTCACACTCTAATAAGAATCACATTATACAACTTGAGTTTCATCCTAAAACAAATTGACGATAGGAGGAGATAAACTTCTTGAATGTATAGTGTCTAATTTTGTTGTAAGTCACCGGTGTATTATTAACCATCACAGTGGAATTCAACACTCCCTGCACTATGATAGTTCAATTAAGGCACGACACTAACACATTTTAATCCGGGTTGGGACTCAACACTGTTAGGCTACAATGGCATCTACTCAACCTCAGTCTGTTGACATCAACTGAATCCATTCTGCTAACCTTCTTTGTAACCTTTTCTATCCATCAAAATCACTGTTTCATGGAGTTCACAGACAAAGCAGAAAAGGGTTACCTTGGAAGGTGGGGTTCATGTAGGATCGATTGCAATCGATCTTGTTCTTGTCTGCTGACTCATCCGACAAACGGGACGGCAACTTCTTGGCGATCTTGATAATCCTCCTTCTCCTTCGAGACTTGGTCTTCTTTGAAGAAGAAGCAGACGATGAAGGCCTGATTTTGCCACCCACACAAGATTGTGGCCGCGATACGCAGGTCCCCATGTCTCAGAATTATTATTGTCAGCCACCCTACCAATATATGGATAGAGTATAACAGACCCAGCTTTGTGGTCAATAACATGAAATGTCAAAGAAACAAGGAAGAAAAAAGCGTCACGACACGGCCACGGACGCGGTTATAGCAGTTGTCGTACTTAGTCGCCTGCTTGATATTCAGCCTGCATGAAAATGGGTTCCACTTTCTTGGAGCCGTTCAGCCACCTGGCAATGCCTTGCTGGCATTCTGGCGATTGGGTTGGATATTATCACGACAGAGTATTAGTTTAACGGAATTTGTTTTATGGATTTTGGTTTGCTTTTTTACTAATTTTTGGTAACTCCTTTAATGGTTGGATATGGGAGTGGATTTCGTTTTTCCTTTATCGGTTAGGGTATTACTTTCCTTCTAATAAAAGTAAAACGAATACTTTTTGTGACAGTCTGATCGGCGTACCACCGGATGAGGGACTGAACCGAGACTCAACCAAGCTCCAACACCAACGCCAGAGATAGCAATGAAAATGGGTGGTGTGCCATATGGAAGTGTAATATGATCCATAAAGTTAAGAATTTCATGTGCCGGTTGTTGGGTATTGGAGTATGATTAATATGTAATGTTAGATTATGTATTAATGTACGCGTCTCACGGTTCAACCTAATTTCTCCGAGCCAGTAGACTGTACTGTATCGTTTTTCTTATTGTATACGTATTTTGTAACAATGTATTTTTCATCAATAAAAGAGCTAAACCGCGTGGAGGTTACCCAATTGGGTGTTACCACGGAAATCAGCTCTCTCTCTAGCTCTCCCTCATCTCTTTAGAATTTGGTTCTTCTACTTCATCAGAATCCATTGTGTGTTCAAGAATCGATCCTAACAACTGGTATCAGAGCTAAGAAGATTCAACAGGATCATTGAAGATGGAGAGTTCGAAGTTTGGAATCGAGAAGCTTGATGATCCGAGTTCGGTTTCTGGAAGATGCAGATCGAAGATTGTCTCTACCAGAAAGATCTTCACGAACCCTTGATCGGGGTGAAGCCGTATTCCATGACAGAGGAGCAGTGGAAGCTGAAAGATCGTCAAGCCCTAGGGATGATCCGGTTGACCTTGTCGAAGAACGCGACGTTCAACATCGTCAAGGAGAAGACTACGGCCGATCTGTTGAAGGCCCTATCAAATATGTACGAAAAGCCATCAGCGATGAACAAGGTATATTTGATGCGTACATTGTTAAATTTGCAGATGTCTGAAGTGTATCTGTTGCTGATCATATCAACGAGTTTAATATGATTGTGAGTCAATTGAGTTCTGTGGAGATTAACTTCGAAGATGAAATTAAAGCCTTGATTTTGATGTCATCTCTGCCTGAGTCTTGGGATACTATTGTTGTTGCAATTAGTAAGTCCCGTGGTTCTGAGAAACTGAAATTCGATGAAATCCGAGATGTTCTCAGTGAAAGTATTCGCAAACTCGAAGTGGGAGATTTATCGGGTAGTGCTCTCAGTGTGGACATTAGGGGGAGAAGCAATTCGAAGGGCCAAAATCAACATGGTCGATCAAAATCAAAGAATCGAGAAAAATCTCCGAACAAAGCCAACGTGATTTGTTGGAATTGTGGAGAGAAAGGCCACTATTGGACAACCTGTAAGAAACCCAAGAAGAAGCAGAATCAGAAATCAGGGGATGATACATATTCTGTAAATTCAGCAGAAGACATTGGGGATGCTCTAATTCTTAGTGTGGACAACCCGGTTGAATCCTGGATTTTGGATTCTGGTGCATCATTTCATTCGTCTCCAAGCAACGAATTGTTTCAAAATTTCAAGCCTGGAAATTTTGGAAAGGTATATCTTGCTGACAACAAAGCATTGGAGATTGAAGGAAAGGGGGATGTCTGCATAAAGACTCCATCGGGAAACCAGTGGACATTGGAGGATGTTAGATATATTCCTGGACTCAAGAAGAATATGATCTCTGTTGGTCAGTTGGATAGCACAGGTTATGCAGTAGAGTTTGGTAAAGGTTCGTGAAAGATTGTAAAGGGTGCTATGATTGTAGCTTGTGACACCAAATCTGGAACCTTATACACCACTGCAAGGTGTATAAACATGGTTGTTGTTGCTGATAGTGTTTGTGGTTCATGTTTGTGGCACAACAAACTTGGACACATGTGTTAAGGGAATGAAGATGATGGTTGCAAAAGGAGCTTTAGAGGGCCTGAAGTGTGTTGATATGAGTCTTTGTGAGAGTTGTGTTATGGGCAAACAGAAACGAGTCAGCTTCATAAAGACTCCTAGAGAGTCGAAGAAAGTGCAGTTGGAAATGGTCCATACAGATGTATGGGGACCATCTCCAGTTTCATCACTTGGAGGATCCAGGTTCTATGTCACCTTCATTGATGATTTCAGCAGGAATGTATGAGTTTACTTCTTGAAGCACAAGTCATATGTGTTTGCAACATTCAAGAGGTGGAAAGCTGAAGTTGAAAATCAGACCGGATTGAAGATCAAATGTCTGAGGTCTGACAATGGAGGAGAGTATGACAAGTCAGAGTTCAAAGCGTTCTGTGCTGCTGAGGAATCGGATTGATGAGAACAGTTCCCGGTAAGGCTAGGCAGAATGGAATTGCTGAAAGGATGGAATGAGCGTGCGAGGAGTATGAGGCTGCATTGTGAACTGCCCAAGATGTTCTGGGCATACACAGTGAGCACAACTGCATACTTGATCAACAATGGACCATCAACTCCCTTGGAATTCAAGATTCCAGAGGAGGTATGGGTAGGAAAAGATCTCAAGTACTCACACTTGAGCACTTTCGGTTGCACGGCTTATGCTCATGTTGATCCATAGAAAAGAGATAAGCTTGATGCTAAAGCTGTGAAGTGATAGTTCATAGGCTATGGTTCTAACTTGTTTGGTTACAGGTTTTGGGATGACAAGAACAGAAAGATCCCGAGACACTGTGATGTCACATTTGATGAATCTGTCCTATACAAGGATAGAGAGCAGAAGGCTCCAGAGACAACTAAGCAAGTGGGAGTTGAGTTTGAGTTGCAGAAGATTACACCCATGGAAGATACTCAAACAACTCTAGAGACTGTTGCTGAAGAACCCGTAGTGGAGCAAATAACACATGAGGAGGTGTTGAGGAGATCATCCAGAACCATCAGAGCACCAGATAGGTATTCACCTTCATTACATTATCTGTTGCTGACTGATGAAGGAAAACCAGAGTCTTTTGATGAGGCCCTACATGTGAAGGATTCAATCAAGTGGGAGCAAGCCATAGATGATGAGATGAGCTCACTTGAGAAGAATGACACTTGGTTGTTGACTGAATTGCTTGTAGGGAAGAGAGCATTGTTGAATAGATGGGTGTTCAGGATCAATGCTGAACTAGATGGCAAAACACGGTTCAAGGCTCGGTTAGTAGTTAAAGGGTATTCACAATGGAAATGTATTGATTATGCTGAAATATTTTCTCCTGTTGTGAAATTAACTACTATCCGTATTCTATTGAGTATTGTTGCTTCAGAGAATTTGCATCTTGAGCAAATGGATGTAAAAACAACATTTTTACATGGAGATCTGGATAAGGAGATCTATATGCAGCAACCAGAAGGATTTGTTGTTCCGGGAAAGGAACACATGGTGTGCAAGCTCAACAGGAGTTTGTATGGGTTGAATCAAGCACTGAGGCAATGGTTCAAGAAGTTCAACTCCTTCATGACCAAGAGTAGCTTTTGTAGGAGTGAAATTGAACAGAGTTGTTATTTCAAGAAATACTCTGATTCTTATGTATTTCTACTATTGTATGTGAATGATATGTTGATTGCATCCAGTATGAGAGAGATAAACAATGTGAAGGCAAGTCTGTCTTCAGTGTTTGAGATGAAATACTTGGGTGCAGCAAAGCAGATTCTTGGGATGAGAATATCTCGGGATAGATCTGCTGGCACCTTAAGTCTATCCCATGAGCAGTACATTGAGAAGGTCGTGACCCGATTCAGGATGACTGATACTAAACCCAGGACTACTCCTTTGGCAAATCACATAAAATTGTCAAAGAGCCAGTCACCCAAGACAGCTAAAGAACGTGATCAGATGACACTGGTTCCATATGCTTCAGCATTTGGTAGTCATTAGTATGTTATGGTCTGTACAAGACCTGACATAGCACATGCAGTTGGTGTGGTTAGCAGGTACATGGAAAATCCGGGTAAAGAGCATTGTGAAGCTGTGAAGTGGCTTCTAAAATATCTGAAATGTACATCTAGTACTTCACTTTGTTTTGGTAAAGACAAAGTGATTCTGCAGGGATTTGTGGATGTTGATCTTGGTGGAGATGTAGACTCTAGCAAGAGCACATCCGGATACATTTACACCATAGGTGGTACAACAGTAAGTTGGATGTCCAGACTTCAGAAATGTGTTGCCCTTTCATCGACTGAGGCTGAGTATGTGGCAATTGCTGAAGTTGGGAAGGAGATGATATGGCTGATAGATTATCTGGAAGAGTTGGGCAAGAAGCAGAGTGACAAGATTCTGTATTCAGATAGCTAGAGTGCCATACAGTTGGTTAAGAAGCCAGTCTATCATTCGAAGACTAAGCACATCAGAAGACGGTATGATTTCATTCGCAGGGCAGTAGAAGAAGGCGACTTGTGCTTAGAGAAGATAGAGGGTGACAAAAATCCAGTAGACATGTTGACAAAATGTGTCGATGTTGGGAAACTGGGGTTGTGCAAAACCTCAGTTGGTCTTCTGTAGTTGTGTTACTACAAATGGTGTGGTGAAGGTATTGATGAGAGAATATTGTGTTTGGTGACTGAATCAGTCTCCAAGTGGGAGATTTGTTGGGTATTGGAGTCTGATTAATATGTAATGTTAGATTATGTATTAATGTACGCGTCTCGCGGTTCAACCTAATTTCTCTGAGCTAGTAGACTGTACTGTATCGTTTTTCTCATTGTATACGTATTTTGTAACAGTGTATTTTTCATCAATAATAGAGCCAAACCGCATGGAGGTTACCCAATTGGGTGTTACCACAGAAATCATATCTCTAGCTCTCCCTCATCTCTCTAGAATTTGGTTCTTCTACTTCATCAGAATCCATTGCGTGTTCAAGAATCGATCCTAACACCGACTTCGCTCGAACTCACTACCGCTTATGGCGAACCTAAAAAGTAGGGGGGATGAATGTGCCGGTAAGTTTTCCAATATGTGGATTAGATGAGGATACAGAACATATGGTGTATAAATGCAGGTGGACGGAAGGGGTACGGGCCGAACTACTAGGGCTCAGACCGAACCACCACGCGAACCACCAATTTGAAGAATGGGCACGAGCAAGACGAGAGGAAGTAGGGATGACAAGACAAACCCAAGAAACAAGGTGGAATTATGTATGGTGATATGTTGGACAATATGGAAAGCAAGATGTCGAGCGGCGTTCGAAGGAAAAATGCTGAATCCGAGAGCCACGATCGAGGAAGTAAGGCGAACCCGCGAGGAGCTAGGGGCCGAGCCGAACATCATGCAGGCTGAACCAAACCCTAGAGTGGCCGAAAGGTGGGGGACACCAACACAAGGTGAAATCATGATAAAGTGTGATGCATCATGGTGTCCACGAACGAATACGGGAGGGATCAGGGTCATTGCAAGGGATGAGGTAGGCCGTGTCAAAGGATTGGCAAATAGAATTATGCAGGGTCCAGACGCAACGACATTGGAGGCTCAAGCCAAGCCATCATGCTTGGGACAAGGATGGCCATAGAGAAATGATGGAACCATGTAGTGATCGAATCAGACTCGGAGGTGGTGATCAACCAATTGAACAACAAGACACACCATTGGAGGATCGAAACTATTTGTGAAAACATCAAAGGTTTAGCGAGAGAGATTGTAGTGATTATATGGAAGAAGATAAGACGATCCGCGAATGAAAGTGCGGATTAGATTGCGAAACAAGCACGATTAGGAGTGAGACTAGATGATTGGGTCGAAAGATCTCCACTCTTATTAAGTAACATTTTGAGGAATGATTCTAATAGCATCGGAACTGCTTTGAATCTGGAATGAATACATGCATCTTTTATGACAAAAAATAAAAGTAGGTTTGTACCTCGAATCCAATTCCAAAACGATTTTTCAGCAGTTAACCTAATATAAATAAACACTAACTATGCTTTTGCAGCACTTAGTTAATAAACACTGATTTTGAGTATTTAACCTACATATAAATAAATAGTAACTCTAATTGTGCAGCACTTAACAGTTAACCAAAATAAAAGGATGCGATGCTGTGAGTAAGTGAAGACTTCACAGTGTATCACTCAAAGTGAAGAAGAACACGGACGAGACGAACCATTGGTTTATCGATTTGGAACTTGGAAACGAAGACGGGCAAGAGAAATATGAATCAAAGAATGAAGTCAAAATAAGAAAACCGTAGAGAACTTGTAAACTCAATCAGAGCCTAAAGATGAGATATTTTTTTATTGCATTTAGCGCCTCAAATTTTTATTAATGTATAATACATCCTACAATTTTATAAACTTACAGAGAAATCCCTACTACAATGGTAGGCTTGGCCAAATAAACCGGTTCGGGCGAACTGGTCTGGTCTGGTCTGGAACTGGTTTGGTTCGAACCGGTTCGGTCGAACTAGTTCCAAAACCAGACCAGTGTTTTTTGCCTTCAAATAGAACAGTTCGAAATAGTACCAAAAATCCAGTTCGAACCGGTTCGACTCGACTCGTTTTTTATACTGGTTTATACTTAAATTTTAATCAAACCACTTTAAACCTATATAATTTTAGAACCGGTTTGAAGCAAAATTAACTAAACCGGTCTGAAATTAAACCAAACCTAGATATGTTTTCAATAAACCAAACCTAGAGATATATTGGACTCTCGTATGTTGATGTTGGACAAGATTTTAGTCGGTTGTGGAACAGATTTTCAATCGGTTCAATGTGTTTTTCAGTCGGTTCAATGTATTTTTCAGTCGGTTCAGTGTTTTTTCAGCCGGTTCAGTGTTTTTCAGTTGGTTCAGTATTTTTTAAGACGGTTCAGTGTGTTGGACAGAATTTTCATCCGGTTTAGGTTCGATTTGAACCGGAATATTTCCGAACCAAAATTGATATTAAAAAAAACAGACCAGAACAGTTCGAACCGGTTCTGAATCGGTTCGAACCAGACCAGTTCTTTTTTCCTTAAACCAGACCAGTTTTTTTAGAAACAGAAAAATGTACTGGTTTTTTTCAAACCAGACCAGTTCAGTTCAGAACCGGTTCGGGGTCGAACCGGTTCATGAACAAGCCTATACAATGGGTTAACCTCTTATACCATAACCTGTTTCACACCGATGATATCTCTTTCTCCTATCAAATCCGCTTCATAACTCGCAATTACATAATTAATTATACTAACGTAGATTGTAAATCATCACCGAATCAACTTTGGTCTAATGGTTTAAAATAAATATTTTAAAAATTAAATATAATATTATATTAAAATCGGTACAATAAGTGATACGATTTACCGTTTGTGAACCGTTTTTTTGTACCTTTTCTGAACCGCTCCATTTTTTTTGGAAAAAAAAGTTTGGTTTGTGAACTGGTTCGGCCGAACCGATTCTTAACCGGCACAGTTCACAAAATGTACGATTCAATTCGGACGAACCGGTTTTTTATGTTCACCCCTACCTTTGGGCATTGGTTATGGTCGACTAGTGTTCCAAGGAATGAGTCATGACGATGTACAGTCTCACCTAATTTTCGAATGAACTGTAAGGAAATTTAACTAGAAAGAAATAAGGATTCTGTTTCGTTATAGAATTTACAACCGTACGAGTATAATAAATATTATAATCCCTTTAAATGGGATAACAATTCTATTATATATGATACGAAAATCAAATATAATGTCATAAAAAGTTGAATCTCAATTAAAATAATATTAATTTAGTTGACCTTAATATTAGGTCAATCCAATAATTCTATGCTAAATTATTAATTCTGGTGAGTGACTATTATGTAAAAAAAAACTGATTCATCTTGCAAAATTTGTCACCACAAACAGAAGAGACGACGTGTACCTTTCGAGGACCACACATCACACCCACCACCGGCCCATAACGAATGCTGTTATTAACAAGTGGGTGGCGTAATTCAATGGACGAAGACTTGTATAAGGTGGCGACTTTACGTTAATTCATCAATTTATATGTTATTTTTAGAATAAAAAATAAATTAAATGTTAAATTATTTTTAAAAAATAACTTGTGGTCGTTGTTTTTTTCATATATATATTTTTTTGTTGAATAAAATGTAAATTTAATGAATAAAAAAGTTACTGGAGCTAAGATTAACGCATCACAAATTGAAGTTTAGGTAATCGTACGCGTTTTGTATTAGCATCTCTTTATGAATAATAGTCTTTATGAATAATAGTGATAATGTATTTCAACTTTTCTCCCCTAATTTTTCTCTCCTTCAATTAATTTTTCAATTTAAATTTAATATAATATATATTTTGTGAATTGCAAAAATAAGAAAATATTTTTAAAAATATCACAATTAAACTCTACAAAACTTTACTATATTACAAATTAGTCTCGATTCGTTCAGAACTCTATCGAATCTCAATCAAAGAGACTACGATTTGGACCCAGACAAACTCATTGAGTCGATGGGTAAGAGTTGAGTTGGGTTAAGAGTTAAGACTCTACCTCTAGCGTGAGATGATAGTCTCAGTTAAACCCTCATACCGTAACCCCTAGATCGGGATTCAATTGAGTTGCGATCAAATAAAAATTCAATTATATAAATAAACTTTTAAATGGTTAAACAATTATATTCTTAAAAGTATTTTGTTAATTTTATATTTTTCAAAATATATTTTTATTAAATCTGAATAGAAAATCTAACCAAATAAGTTAACTTAACTCTAGCTAAATATAAAAAAAAGAATTATTTTTTCGAAAAGAAATTATAGAATAAAAACTCAGATTTTAACTCAACCAACCCATGCATTTAATTATGCACACTTATTTATCTCCCAACGGAAACTTACCAATTTAGTTGAAGACGCAAAGACCATTTTGCTTTCTCCCTCTCCTATTTATACTCTTCGCATATTAATATCAACGTAACCTCTCCCATTTCAGTTACCTTGTAAGATCTGATTATGGCGAAAAGCGACGTGAAACTGATCGGCGCATGGCCAAGTCCCTTCGTAATGCGGCCACGGATCGCCCTCAACATCAAGTCCGTCGACTACGAGTTTCTGGAAGAGACTTTCGGCTCAAAGAGTGAACTCCTCCTCAAATCAAACCCCGTTCACAAGAAGATCCCTGTCCTCATCCATGGCGACAAACCAATCTCTGAATCCCTCATCATTGTTGAATATATCGATGAATCCTGGTCCTCAGGCCCTTCCATTCTACCTTCTGATCCATACAGTCGAGCTACCGCCAGATTCTGGGCTGCTTATATCGATGAAAAGGTAACACAAGTTTTTCTTCAATCTCTTTTGTTTTCCTTGACAATTCATGCATGTCGATGTCTTGTTTAGACAGATCATGTCGTATCTTATATAAATTGTGTAGATTGTGTCGGAAATAGTTATAACATATCGTAAAATTGCATGGTGTGATTAATTGTTACCCAACAGAATTTCTGATCGCACTCTCTTAATTCTATTGAATTGGATCTTGCAGTGGTTCCCTTCGCTGAGTGGTATCGCGAAGGCTCCGACTGACGAGGCGAGAAAAGCGGCGATTGATCAAGTGACTGAAGGCTTAGCCCTTCTGGAGGAGGCGTTCACCAAGTGCAGCAAAGGCAAGCCCTTCTTCAGCGGTGACCGGATTGGATACCTCGATATCGCGCTCGGCAGCTTCCTCGGGTGGGTGAAGGTGTCTGAGAAGTTTAACGGATTGAGCCTGATTGATGCGTCCAAGACTCCGCAGCTCGCGCAGTGGGCTGAGAAGTTCTGCTCCGATTCGGCAGTGAAGGACGTGATGCCGGAGACGGAGAAGCTAGAGGGATTTGCAAAGGTCATGATGGCCAAAATGAGAGCTGCTCCGCCGCAGTAGGATGTTTTTGTTCTTTAGTAACTATTGATGTTATCATCGAGCGTCTTATCTTGGTAATATGGTTAAAAATAAACGATATTTGTCCATGTGTTGGAAACGTCAACTTCGAGAACTAGCTATCTCACATTTTCACGTAATTCCGTTATAAGCCAAGTGATAAAAACTTTGTATTCATCTCTGGCATACTCCGGGTAAAATTACTTACTGTGTTACTCCTTAATCTGCCTCAAAATTCTGATTAACTCGTCACTCTAGTTGTCACACTCACGATGCTACAGAGTAAAACAACATTGGGTAAATATGAAAGAATTATACCAACTGACACATATGAAAGAAGTTGTCCACGTACTTAATCTCTCGCAATCCTTTGAACTTGTCGGGCCTATGAATATTCAGATGAGGACCAAGTGGAATTGCATTTCCCCCCCTTGCCCTTAATGTGAGTTCTCTGCAGTCGATTGAGCTCATGAAGCTCACTTATGTGAAAGTATGAGGGACATTATTCTTACATATAATAAAGTTAGGGACGTAAATAATAATACTAATAATATTTCTGTTAGATTTGTTTATGCTGTAGCTGCTATAAATAGATCTTCTTCAGTATGAATAAAACAATGATTGTAATTTCGGTGATCCCCTGCACGGGTTTACAATTGATCTTTTGATTTCCTCTTCTTCAATTTATCATCATGGTATCAGAGCTTTCTTGATGAAGAATTGAAGTAGAGTATTGCAACAAAGCTTAGAGTCGTGATCTTCGTAGCTCAAGATGTCTTCGAATTCATCTCTAGGTTTACAGTTTGGAAGTCGGCCACCTGTTCTGAATCCATTACATATGGATAGCAATCTATCGTAAGGTCCTGCAACTACTCCTCTCCATGTCTTCGATGATTGATTGTACTTGCATCCTTCGAATTCTCCAGGTTCGTCTCTTATTTCTGATCACCTTACTAGTGTTGGGAATTATCAGTTTTGGAGTCGCTCTATGCTTGATTGTCTGCTGGTTAAGAATAATGTGTGCTTTATTGATGGAACTTGTTTGCGTGATTCTGTGTCTATTGCTGAAACTTTTCGTTGGGACCGTTGTAATGTTTGTGTGAAAACTTGGATACTGAATTCAATTGATCGAGATTTGATTGTTGGTATGCAATATATGCATTACAAGAAACTTGTGCAACAACAACGGGTTTTTAGTGTTGAAACTAAGAATTGATGTTGAATGTATGTATATTGTGTCGGCAGTTTTTGTTGTCGTTACTATTACTAGGGTTGATCATGGGCGGGCCGGTCCGATCCTGAAGGCAAGATCGAGACCGGAATTTCGGTCTTGCCTTCTGGAGGACCGAGACCGACCTCGGGCAAAAAAGCCCGCCTGAGTCGGTCTTTCTTAACTCGGGTCGGTCTCGGTCCTGTACCGAATCTGCACCCCCAAAAAAAACTATGAGTTCACGGTATTATTTAGTAAAAGGCGAAAAAATAGTTCACCTCTCAAAAAAACACTATGAACTCACTATATTCTTTAGTAAATTTATCAGGATGCAGCTTTTATAGAGATAGAAAATCTCCAAAATTCACATTCCTTTCGGTGTGATATTATGAATATCTCAAATCCACATTCATTCGGTCTGGTCCTAAACGGGCTTCCGGTAAAAACCCGAGACCGACCTTGAAAAAAAAAGTCACCCGCTCGGTCTCGGTCATAGTCGGGACGGTCTTGTCGGGAATTCGGTCCTATAGTCTTTTTTGATCACCCATAATTATTACTTATTAGGCACAATATGTTTTTCACCGTTATAAGTTAAATTTAGTGTTAATTTTTGTAGTTACTTTATATTTTACATGGATGAATGTGTAATGTCGACCAACACTTGATGTTAAATGACTCCATCAGTAGCAAATGACTTTTCCATATTAAATGTACATATTTAAATGCGAAAAGTTTTGTAGTAAATACAGCTATAACAGCAATGGATGTATTCCGTAACTAATAAATTTTGTCGTCATTAAAACATAAGTACCATAAAAATGTATGAATAGGTTTGCGTGTCAATATATTGTCGGAATTTGTATAGTCATTCAGTGGCGACTATTATTGTTGTAAAATAGTCTATTTAATGGCGACTATTGTTGTAAAAAAATCAAATTTTCAAAAAACAAATCTCGCTCTTCTTCCCTCACCCTCACGTTTTTTCACAGAACTTCAACCTTAAAGTTGTTGGATTTCTCTTGCCTTCACTTCTCTCACCCTCCCTTCCCTTCACGTGAGAGATGGAGCTGGCACCAACTGATTGAGACCAACAGTATGCACCGAAGCTGGGGAAGTGACGCTGGAGCATCGAAGCTAGAGAAGTGAAGATGGAAAACCGAAGTTAGAGTTAGAGAAGTAGAGAAGTGAAGCTTCCCTTCATGAGAAGTTAGCACGAGAACCGAAGCTTCCCTTCAAGAGGTGAACCGAAGTAATCTCAATGGATGTTCCATTTAAGTTGGTTCTACGATGAAGAATCCATGGATGAAGTGCTGAGAACAAATCAACCATGGATGAACCGAAGTGAGCTCGATGGATGAAGCCATGGTGGATGAAGTGTCGAGACAAACAGGGATGAAACCATGGATGAACAAAAATAATAAAAAATCGGCCAAAAAAATCACAGGAAAAAATCGGCCAAAAAATCACACACAGTTGCCATCACTAAGAGTAATCTATAGCATCGACAAGGTGTTGTTGCCTTTGAACTGTCTTTAACAACAGCGAGTTCCGATGTAAAAGAGAAATATGAAGTGTCATTCTAACAGCGGCAAAGCTTTGACAACAGACAACTGTCGTAGGATTAGCCTTTAACGACCTTTAACGACGGGGGCTATCGTCACGAAAATTTCGTTGTCATTAAAAGTTAATAGCGGTATTTATGCATTTAGCAACGATATTTGGCCGACGCTACGATAAAGTTTGTAGTGATGATTACTTCTCTTGATGTTTGGCATGATTTCAAGCAACAATACGATAAAGTTGATGTCACTCGTATATTTTAATTCCATCGTGCGATTTGTACTGCTCAACAGGGCTCTTTGGGTATCACTTAGTTTTTTCCCCAATTACGGTCTCTTTGGGCTGAATCTGAGGCTCTTCTCCGTTTTGATCTAACATCGGAATTTTTGTTTCATCTTGATCAACATAAACTACTGCAATTTTCGTTTAGGCTAAATGAGAGTTTTTATCATACACGTAGTCAGCTACTGCTAATGAATCCATTAACCTCGGTTAATCAAGCTTTTTCAGTGCTTTCGCAAGATGAAAGTCAGTGTTTAATCACGAATTCGAGTAATCCAGGATATGGTCTTCTTGATTTCCACCAGAACCTTTGGTGGCTATGTATTAAACAAATAATACTCCTCGGCCGAAGAAGAACGTAACCCATTTTTATTGCAATAAGAAAGGTCGTAAGGCAGTAAGAAGAATCAGGACTTAGCAGCTGGAATTGTTCGAAATCCATCTGCTGCAGCAACAACATCTTCTCAGCCGAAACTGGAACATGCTGATGAATTTGAACCGAATATACATAATACATCCTCTGCTGCATCCTTTACTCCTCAGCAATTGGATCAACTTCGTCATCTTTTTGGTCCCAAATATGTTTTTATTGAACATGTTGCTGCTTCTCACCTAATTAGTGGTGATATGAAAGCAAATGTGGCAGGTATATTCTTTCATGGTGTCTCTATTGTTGCGAATTCTGCCACGAATCATATGACTTATCATAAGTCATGGCTTTGTAATTTGCGTACCAATACCTTTGGTTTTCATTCTGTTTGCTTGCCGAATGGACAATCTTCTATTGTTAGTCATATTGGAGATTATGTTCTGGATTCAAATCATTTGCTTCGTGATGTTCTATTGGTACCAGAATTTCAGTATAATCTAATTTCTATCTCAAAGTTTACACATGATTTAGCTTCCTCAGATATGTTTTATCCTGATGGTCTCATCTTTCAGGACCTCTCAAGTGGGAGGTTCGTTGATGGTGGCTTATACATTTGGAAGGAACAGAAGCCTCATTCTGCAACATATCGTGATTCTGCAACATTTATGTTCGGCTCATTTGCAGTGACTACTAATTATCACATGTGACATCATCGTTTGGGTCACCCTTCCTTTAGTCGTATGAAGGAATTGGTGTTTTGTCTAGTGTTGATGATCATACAGACACATATTGTGTTGTTTTCCCTTTAGCCAAGAAAACGCGTCTCACATTTCCATTGAGCAATAGTCGAGCTTCGTCTATCTTTGATTTAATACACATGGATGTTTTGGGGCCATAAAAAACTACTACATTCGATGGTTTTTGATATTTTATTATGGTTGTCGATGATTATAGTCGTTGTACTTAGATTTTTTTTGTTGCGGACGAAATCAAACATATTTGTTCACATTAAGGATTTTCTGACCAAGGTTACTAATCAGTTTAGGACATCAGTTAAAATCGTTCTATCTGATAATGGATCCGAGTTCTTTAATGATTCGGTTCGACGTCTATTACTTCAACACGGGATTCTACATCATAGTATCTGTGTTGGTATACCACAACAAATGGTTGTGTTGAACGTAAACACCGCCACATTTTGAGCGTTGCCCATGCCTTGAAGTTTCAGGCTTCAGTTCCTCTGAAGTATTGGGGTTGTTGTGTCATAGTTTCTTGTTACTTAATCAATATCTGCCTACTGCAGCTTTGAAGGGTAAAACTCCATTTGAGTTATTATATGGTGTGCATCCTTTCTATTCCCATCTTCGAATTTTTGGTTGCCTTTGTTATGCAACCATGGTAGGCGTGACTGATAAATTTGGTGCTCGGGCTATTCCTACCATTTTAATATGTTATTCTTCATCACAAAAAGGTTATAGATTGCTGAGAATTTTAGATTCTGTATTTTTCACGAGCAGAGATGTGTGTTTTCGTGAATCTGTGTTTCCATTCTCAATGTCAAGAGCATATGTTTTTCACTTTCCTAATACTCCAATAAAAACTCCTTGTTCAAATGCTCCTTTGTTCGGCCATATTGATGACTATGTTCTCATACCAACACCAAATATTGTCCCTATATTTCATGAATCAGTTTCTGCACCAGCCCCAGATGCTCTCGAGTATCAACAACACCATCTCTTCGCCACTTGTTGATACTGATGATGTTGCTACTCCATCTGCAATTGCTCTTGCTAATGGAAGTTCCTCTTCTTTGGATGTTTCAGCACCCTTGATGTCCCGTCGTAGCTCCAGAAATCATGTTCGTCCTGCTTGGCTTTACGATTTTGTCATGACTACTCGGACTTCATCCGTCCCTTATCCCATTGCCAATTACCTTAGTTATGCGTGACTTAATTCTCATTAAAAATGGTATCTTGGTTCTATTACCAAGCATACTGAACCAAATAAATTTGTTGAAGCTTCTTCTGATATTCCTTGGATAAATGCAATGCAGGATGAGCTCAAGGCTCTTCAGGACAATCATACTTGGTCTCTTGAACATTTACCGCCTAATAAGCAGGGAATTGGATGTAAATGGGTTTTTTCGGATCAAATAAAATTTAGATGGGAGTATTGAACGTTACAAGGCACGTTTAGTTGTTAATGGGTATACTCAAAAGGAGGGTATGGACTTTACCGAGACATTTTCACTCGTGGCTAAGATAGTTACTATGCGTATTATTCTTGCTTCGGTTGCATCTCTTGGCTGGTCCATTTATCAAATGGATGTCAATAATTTTTTCTTACAAGGTGATCTTGATGAGGAGGTATATATGCGATTACCTCAGGGATTTGCTGATTCAGACAAGTCCTTTGTTTATCATCTTCACAAGTCGTTGTATGGCTTAAAACAGAGAAACTATAATGATTTTTTATTATAAAATAATTAGAGTGGTGTTTTATTATAATTATAGTGGAGTTTTATTATAATATAATTATAGCGGTATTTATATATTATTTATTTATAATAAAAAAATATAATAAAACTAGTATAAATAGAAGAAGAGCTTGGTGAGAATGGGAGGAAGGAAGAAGAAAAGAAAGAAGAGGGAAAATATTGAATGATAGTGAAAAACAATTGAAGAGAGGTAAGTGAAAAAATATGAGTGATTATCGGTCTCGGTTTCTCGTACGGTATTTTAAACTCTGAATGATTTAGGTATATCTCACTCATATTCAATATTGTATTTGTATTTTCTAATATGAATGGAACTGAGGTTTTATATACATATATTATATATCTATGTAATACTATATATATATATATAGATAATACATATTATGTATATATGATACTATATATATGTATATGTATATGTATAATATATATATATATATATATGCAATAAAAAAATCAAAACTGACTTAGGTCATTTCTAAGCTTTGATGAATGTTACAACTCGGTCATTGGACTCTCTGTTCATTCTGAGACTTTATCGAATATCGAGTGTTACAAACAAAACCAAAAAAGTTTTCGAGTAATTTTTGCAATTTTTAAAACATTTTTCAATTAAGCTCAAATTTTTTAATAATTACATTATGTTCTCTGGACCTTTTTGGACATCCCATCACTTCTCAAAATGTTACAAATAAGTCCATAATAATTTTCGGGTTATTTTGGAACTTTACCAAGTGTTACAAATAAGTCCAGAATAGTTTGGGACCAAGTCTGTCATTTTTAAAAAACATATATTTTCAGTTCAATTATAATGTTTAAATAATTGTGTTTTGGTCCCAAAACGTTTCTAGACATTTCATGACTTCTCAAAGTGTTACAAATTGGTCCAACGTGCTTAATATCTTCAAAATCATTCGTGTACATTTTACACGTTTAAAATGACTCCAAGGTTAAAACACTTTTTTTTCAAGAACGATTAATTTTATTCTCTTGTTTATTAATTTGAAATTAACTCATAAATAAATAAAAATTATTGTACATGGTTTCTTTAATTTAAAGAAAATGCATGTAATCTCTTCGGTCAAGCATGATCAAAACAAGTGAATCAGACAATTCGGGTAAATCGGTGAAAACAAAATTCAAAAGCAAACTAAAATACCGAAAGAGCGGAGTATGAGCTCGCGAGCTCATCATGTGTAATCAAACCCCCTAACTCAATTCTATGAACGTAAATTATTCCAAGCCCTAGGATGTTAACACCATGTACCCTAAGCAAATTTTAGGATTCTGATTATCCTTTAATTAATCGGGGGTGACTCTTTCATTTTTTCGGCAGGGTTGATGATCCCGCTCGATCAGACTCGTTGCTCGCCAGACCCGACATTTTCGAGTGAACAAACTAAAATAAAAGGGTCGGGAAAACTCGGATCCGACGTTCGACAGAGGGCATGGTTACTCATTTAAAGTCTGTTTTAACATAGAACTTTAAGCTAAAAGATTTGGGTATCTTACAATACTTCATGGGCATAGAGGTTGCTTGATTTCCTCTTGGAATTGTCCTTAACCAGCGCAAATATGCGCTTAATCTCATCAATGACTTTGGTCTTCAAGCTGCCAAAGTGTGTTCTACGCCTATGGAGAAAAATTTAAGCCTTACTCCTGCAGAATATGACCGTATCTTTTAGTTGAATGAGACTAATTCGGTTCTGGAAGATGTTGATTCATATAGAAGACTTGTTGATCGTCTTCTCTATCTCACCATGACAAGGCCTGGCATTGCTTATTCGGTTCAACGTTTAAGTGAATTTATGCATCAATCGAGTAAATCGCATTTTCCAGCTGCTTTACATGTTCTTCGATATATCAAGCTTTGCCCTTGGCAATATATTTTTATCCCGCTGCTTCTATTGTTGGGATCACTGTCTATTCAGATAGTGATTGGACTGCTTGTCCGTTCACCAGTCGATATTTTAGCGGCTATTGTGTCAAGCTTGGGAATGCCATGGTTTCGTGGAAGGTTAAGAAGCAACCAACTGTGGCTAAATCCTCGGCTGAAGCAGAGTACTGTTCAATCGGTGATGCTATAATTGAAGTAGTTTGGATTAGGGGTTTTCTCATCGAGCTTGGATTCTCTTAGACCGAACCAGCTATCCTTCATGGTGATAATAAATCTGCTCTTCAGATTGACAACAATCCTATGCTTCACGAACGCACTAAGCACATCGAGATTGGTTGTCATTTTGTTCGTGATCGCATCAATGATAATACATTCATTACAACCCATATTCCAACGAAATTGCAGCATGCTAATTTTCTTACGAAGGCTTTGAGCAAGCATCAACACACCATTCTTTACTACAACAATTTGGAGTGAAAAATATTTTCACTGTCGGCCTGACTAGAGATTTTCCAAATATGTAGCAGTGGGAGAAGAAAGAAAACCATACAAGAAGAAGAATAACATGAGTATAATAGTGATCAGAATTATTTTCTTAAGCGGTGTGTATGAAAGTATAAGGGACATTATTATTACATATATTAAATTTAGGGATTTGAATAGTAATACTGATAATATTTATGTTAATTTTGTTTATGTTGTAGCTGTTATAAATAGAACTTCTTCAGAATGAATAAAACAACGATCTGATTGTAATTCCAGTGATCCCCTGCACTGGTTTACAATTGATCTTTTGATTTCCTTTTCTTCAATTTATTACCAACTTACCTCGCAAACCAATAAGCTTGGAAATCATTGCTCAAGTACCCACAAACTATGTCATCTCTCCAACGACAACGAATCGTCCAATTATTGAGTATTGTTCCTCGATTATCGTATTTAAGGCGCTTTCAATTCCTTATGAAGCTCATCCATCTTTAAATGGATCTCCTAATTGCCAATGGATGTGTTCTCAGTCTTCCTTTGGACTTATCTGTTATGATATTTTGCAACTTCACCATTCGGTCCTATAACTAGGGCTGACAATTTTCTACGAAACACGATAACACATTACGGTCACGGAAGAAAAAAATTGTGTCCGTGGAAGCATATGATATAACGATAACATGATATCACGAACACGATAATACGAAAGTATTTTCGTGTCATGTTCGTGTTTAGGTATCAAATTAACACGACACGCACGATAACATTGAATTATTTTTTGCCAACTATAAATTTGGACTTGAAAATCTATTTTTTTCAATATTTTTTAAAATAATTCTCGTTTAATAGTTTTTCAAAGTCTACTTAGATATTTAATTCCTAGAGTTTGTCAATTATACATTAATGACACATGAAATTTGATGTTTGAGTCGATAATTTTTACTATGAACAATTCATTATTTTGATATTTTTGTTATAAATCTCGCATTTGAATATATAACTAACTAACTTAACACAACACGATAACACAACATGAACATGCACGAAAAATTGTGTGTTGTGTTCGTGTTGAGGAACATGCATGACACGATACATTTATTATGTGTGTTCGTGTTTGGTAAGTGTCACACAATAAACGTATCGATACGCACGATACCACGCACATACACACTGATGTGTCATGAACTTTGGGCTGGGTTATTTTTACATTTAGCCCAAGAACATTCGGAACTAAATTCATAAGCCTAATTGAATTAAGGTGTCACTCTTTTATATGGTTGAGGGTGTAAGAGTGTCGCTCCGTGAGGATGCGCCAGAATATATAAAATACTCAGAATAAGTGTGTGTCTGAACACCCACTGACTACACTAGTCTAAACGTCTACACGCCTACAGATTACCTCGGCTGCTTTTAGCACGCCTATGATTAAATAAACTAAAAGAATAGTCTACAGTGGAATAACCTTCTTATAAACAATTATTTCTAAAGTAACCATGGTTCGCTCGCTCGAGAGACAATATGGATTACTATGGTAGAATCTGACTTTACTATGTTTCAGGTATGGAATGTTATAAAACTCATTCATCATCCTCATTCAGGGACTAATTGCTATGATTCCATTCACCTACCATACATTTTTAAGTGCTCAGATCAACCGAATCTCCGATTAACTTTGTCATCAGAGGGGAAACAACGGGAACACCGCGGAATTTCCTTCATGCAGGTTCAAGGAGCGGTTACAAGGAATAGGAGAAGAAGTTCCGGTTTATGTGATTCAACACACGATTTGTCACCCCTATCTATAACGCTTTTAACTAATCCCTTAATTTTCACGAGTTTTGTTCACATTCGTTTGCTCATCAACAAATGTTGCTTCTACATGTTTTTTCAATAGTGTTTGATTGGATTGACTATGATCTGATAGTTCTTTTCACATGTTTAAATTTTCTCTAATGTTCTCTTATCTATTAGACATTAGTGTCTGCTTCAAAGCGATCTTCATTTGTCACAAGATTCTAAACAGAAAGTTTTAGAGAAATTCTAAAACTCTTAACTTTTTATGTGTTCTAAATGAGGATTATCCTCCTATAATGATTTTAAATATATTGTCTACCCAACTACTCGTATTAATTATATATTTTACTTTTTTGGCCAGCTCGTATTAATTATAGAGTCTCAACAACCTCTAAAAACTGATTTAGGGTTTTCTATAGAATTTTATCAAATAAAAACTATTTAATTTAGAGACACAAGAGAGGTTTAAACTAGTGGTGTCAATCGTGTTAACGGGTCAATCACGCGTTGTCATGAAAATATATTCAGTCCAAATGTATCATTTATTTCTAACAGAATTGACTAGACATAAATAAATTTTAGTGTCCAGAGGTCGATCTGTTTGACCCACATTTATTTTAAATCTCATTAGATATGAAATCTTAGGAGTCAAATCAGTTATTAATTTTCATAATCCATATTTACACGTGAACCATGAAATCATAGACCTGCATAATATAGTCATGGAATATGTAGTATGACTCATTTTTCATACACATTAAATAGATTATATCAAAATAATCTACAATTTTAACTCCAAAAAGACTCGTGAACATTATTCGTAAGTCACCGTAAGTCGTATGGAAATTTATCACATTTATATGCTCTAACTATTAAGTTCCATATAATAGACATTTGTATTTATCATTTGGGTCTTCTTTTTTTGCCAAATTAACGCTTTACTTGATAAAATAAAATGTCGTGACATTAAGTCACGGATGTTCGGAATTACAATCATACTCAATCAAAGATAATAATGGTAGTGGGGGTCTTTCGATCCAATCATCTAGACTCACTCTCAATTTCGTTTGCTTCGCTATCCAATTTGCGCACTCATTTGTCGTCATTGGAATAGCTCACCTTTGCACTCGCTTCATGTTCATGGCTAGCTAGTGCTCGTGTGTTTGTTATGATGGTGGATACTCTCCAATGTGTCGGTCCCTCTTCGAGTTGCTTGTGTACCACTTGTAAGTCAGTTTCGATGACGACACTTTGCCACCCCGCTTTGTATGCTAGGCGGACTCCTTCTTGCATCGCAATGACCTCCATGGTCTCAATATCCTCGCCTCGGTACCGTCGGTTAACGCCTCCCACCACCTTGATGTCCTTGTCCCTTGCCACAACCCCAATGCCCGCTCTTCGTGTGTCCTTGCACCATGATGTGTCACAATTTATTTTGATTGTGCTCCCTTCCGGTGGCTTCCATCGATGTCTTGGTCGAGTTTCTTCGGTTCTTGCTTCGGTTGGAATACCCACCTTGCACTCCTCATATGTTTGTTTAATCTCCATCATCGTCCTCCTCGGGTTAGGTGGTATGCCCTCAAATACGGCTTTACACCTCGTCTTGCATTTGTGCCAACACGTGATTAAGGTGAGCCTCCATCTTGTTTCCCGACCTTGACCTTCCATGTTCGATTCGGTCCTCCTCCAACCATTGGACCATGTTGACATTGTTCCTTCGGTCGGGTCTTCTCCCTAGTATCCAAAACCATACCGGTTCGGTCCATCGACAATTTAGCATCATGTGTTCCGTTGTCTCATCTTCTCCACATATTGGGCAATTAGGATTTACGGGCACACCTCGTCTTACCATGTTTGCTTTGACGTCTAGGGCATTCGTGGCCAACCTACATATAAAGTTTTTACCTTAGACATCGTTTTGGTCGCACATATGTCCCTCCATAGCATATCTTGGTTCGTTTGTGCCTCCCTTTCTCGATGTGCATTCTTCTCTCTCAACTTGTGGTATACCGATCGGGCTTGGGGTACCCTGTCCCTCGTGTGTGGCCATATGTACTGATCCCTACCTTTGTCTTGTGGTATATGTAAGTTTAGTATGTGCTCAGCATCTTCTTTATTTACGATACCTCGCACGATCTCCTTATTCCATCTCCTATTGGTTTGTATCAAGTCACTCACTATTAGTTCTCTCCCATGCTCCACTTGTTTTTTGGCATTGACCCTCCTACTCTCTTTCGTGTAGATCCATGGGTCCTCAAAGACTCTTATATCCTCCCCCGATCCTATCATCCACACTCCTTCTTATTTCATTATGTCTCTCCCATGTATGAGGCTACTCCACCCCCATGAGGCTCAGCCGCCTCTTCTCACATCAAGGAAAGAGGTCCATGGGAAAGAGATCGGCTCATGCCTTTTAATACCCGTGCACATAACGTATCCAGTTCGACCATTATCCTCCCCGCCATCTTGGTGAGTAGTGACGTGTTGAAACTTTGGAGCTCTTGGAATCCTAATCCACCCGTGTTCCTGGAATTTGTTAGTATATCCCATTTCCTCCCATGTGTTCTCTTCCCCTCCGATGTTTGTCCCCACCAGAAATCCGCTATTAGTGAATCTATCTCAGTGCACCATGTTTTTGGTAGGTGGAACACACTCATAACGTAAGTGGGGATCACAGTGATGACCGCCTTTATTAACACCTCCTTTCCCGCTTGGTTCAAGGTCTTTGGTCTCCATCCGGCCAGTTTGTCATTTATCCTCGTTTTCAGGGACTCCAATGCCTCCTTATTTGACCTCCCCCAAATTGATGGCAGACCTAAGTATTTGCCCGAGTCATTTGTGCTCTGGATGTTGAGGGTCTCTTCCACTTTCTTTCGGTCATGTTCCCTTGTTCCTTTTCTAAAGTATATGGACTACTTGTTTACATTGATCCTTTGTCCTGACATCCGACAATAGGTCTCTAGTATCCTTCCCAATCGTCTAGCATTGTCGGGTTCCCCTTTGATGAAGAACAAAGAGTCATCTGCAAAGAACAAGTGATGTATTTTCGGGCAATGTCGCCTCATTGTGACCCCTTGTATATCCTTCTCCATGGCTGCCCCTACCAACCTTCTAGACAGCACATCAGCAAGTAGTATGAATAAGTAAGGTGATAGTGGGTCACCTTGTCGAATGACTCTTGTCAATATGATCATGTCGGTTCGGTCCCCATTTACCACTAGTTGGTAGGTGGTTGTTGATATGCACTCTTTGATCCATCCTATCCATAGTCCCGAAAATCTTATCCTCCGAAGTGTTTCTAATAGGAAACTCCACTTCACCCGATCATATGCCTTTTGCATGTCAATTTTGAGTGCACACTCAACCTTTTCTTCATTTCGGCTTGTTTGGAGATGGTGAAAGACTTCATGAGCCACCATTATATTATCTTGTATGTTCCTTCCTGACACAAATTCACTTTGAAAAGGCGTGACAAGTTCTTATAGATACACCTTCAGGCGATTCACCATAACTTTTGATATAATCTTATACAGAAAATTGCAGCAGGTTATTGGCCTAAAATCAGTTGGCATAGTCGGCATTGACACTTTAGGTATCAAGGCAATATCAGTATGGTTTAGAGGGTTTAGAATGATACATCTTCTAAAGAAAGCCTTGACCGAGGTGATGACATCCGCTCCCACGACATTCCAATTCCATTGATAAAACAGACCCGAAAATCCGTCTGGGCCCGATGCTCGTGCCCCCTAGTTGAAACGCAGGCGTACTAATTTCCTTCTCCGTTACGTCCCGAGTTAAATCTGCGCTCATGTCACATGTTATTTGATTCGGCACCCATCTTAGGAGCTCTTCCCCCGGATCGGTTGTTTCCGATGTGAACATATTCCCAAAATACCTCCTTAGTTCGTCAGCTATCTCTTCATCCTTGGAAAACCACTCCCCATTCTCTGCCTTCAACCGAAAAATTTGGTTCCTTTTCCTTCGGGCTATTGTTGTTTGGTGGAAGTAGGTTGTGTTGCTTGCGGTCACCCTCCACTACATGAAAATCGGTATTTTTTGAAGGAAATTTTACAAGGGAAATAATCCCTTTAAATTTACAACTATTTGTAAGGGATTTGTTAGAGTTAAGTGAGGAGAAAAATAATTAGGGAAATTTCTCACAAAATATATTTTCCTTACTACATTTCTTACCGATTTGTAAGAAAAAGGTTTTAGAGGAATAATGAAAATATTTTGTGACGGTTTTTCCTTATAAATAATTTTAAGGATAATCCCTCACTAATTACCTTTTTGAATCCTAAATTTTGTAAGGGATTTATTGTTCCTCAGAAAATGTATTCATTTGCAAGGGATTTATATCTCCTTAAAAAATATTTTTTTTTGTAAGGGAAAACCCTAAGAAACATTAACGCCTAATTGTATTATTTTTTTGTAATTGTATTATTATTTTTGCGTGAACTCTTACATAATTATGATTTGCTCCCTACACTTATATTTTTGTAACTTTATCACATATTTTGAAGAAACAAAATCACATATTAGTAAATAATACAATTATGTAGCGAGCAAATCATAATTAGTCACGTGTTTATAACTCAATATACATACACATCTCTCCCTTGCAGACTGTGAGGCCCATTACCTATGCAATTGAGCTCAAACCCATTACCCATTACGACATGGTGCAGCGGTCGCCGGCCAGCCGGTGGCGTGATACAGGGGAGCTTGATCGCGATGATTTAGAGGATGTACTGGTGCAAAAGATGTCAAACTGAATTCAAGTTCTCAAATTTAAAGACCGAACTTGATTTGACAGAAAAAAGAGTTTGTTTTTCTGGTCACTAAATCTATGAATGTACACATACTTTGTCTTAAACCTTTTCGAGACTTCCGTATGGTCTACTAACTTTGAAAACTGACCGAGTGTAGTCCCAAAAAGGCAAAAACCTCAAAATTGTCTGATATTTATATTTTCTCAATAAGTGGCAAAAATTAAAATTAGAGTTAAAAACAAGCTTGTCATATATATCATCATATCCATGGTATTTATTATGTTATTAAAAAACTCCTCAAACATGAAGGGTTTGGCTGACCCATTCTTGATGATGGTTCATGACCGACCATGGGCTCTAGAGACCTCTGATTGAGCGTCAATCATCAGACAACAAGCGTAACTTCGAAACTTGCACGCAACTCCAACTTTCCTCTTCCTGTGGTATCTCTTCTCTTCTTCTTCTTCTTTCAATTTCAACTAGAGCTCAAGCAAATAACAAAGTAGATCTTCCTGTCAGTAATCAAATAATAATGGAGCAATTTGCAAAACAAGGTCAGGAGTTTAATCCCTTTCAACGGGATAATGGTTCCAATACATAAGTTGTTGCATAATTTCTATTTAGATATTTTTTACTAAGTATGGATTATTTAGATACGTTGTTAATTGTTATCTCTTTATTGAAGACTTTGAATGTTTAAACTATAAACTTGTTTCATATAATATATATATATATATGTGTGTGTGTGTGTGTGCGTGTGTGTGTGCGTATTCTGTTACATGCTATAAATATTATATATATATATATATATTTATACAATTATTTATAGTGATTTTCCTTGATAGTACATAAAATTCCTCACAAATCTACTCCTTAATAGCCCCTTTGTAAATTTACTAAATAAATACCCTCACTATTTTCCTCAAAATTCTTGAAAAAATCCTTTATAATTTACTTGGGAAAATACTCACAAAATTTCCTAAATAAGTTTGTGAGGGAATTTATTTTTAAAAGTTTGCTAGGGATTTTATAAGGAAAATTTGTTGAAACTTTTTGCAAGAGATTTTCCTTTTAAATTGCTATTTTTCTGGCAAGCTTATTTGTTAAGGGTAGATCCCTTAGAAAATTCCTTACAAAGTGAAATTTTTAAGGGATTTTTTAAATTTCCTTAGAAATTTGACCCTCACAAAAAGACAAATTTCTTGTAGTGCTCCCTTAGCCATTTGACTCTCGGCCTTTGTTTCCAATACATTTCCTCCCTTGTCCATAGACCTTGGAGCTTGCCCTTTAACCTCTTCTCCTCCCTTATCGCATCATTGTCCATACCTACTTGCATGTGTCTCATAAGGATCGCCTTGGTTTGCTCAATTTCTCTTAGGTTATTTCTGAAGTTTTCCTTGTACCATTTCTGTAGGTACCTTTGACATTTTTGTAATTTTCTATGGACTTCTCGAGCTTCCCTACACGGTGTGGGTTTATCCCACGCTTCTTTGATGACCTCTTTGCATGTTGGGTGTTCAAGTCACATGACTTCAAATTTGAATCTATGATGCACTTTTTTCTTCAGTTGGTTAAGAGTCACTATCATGGGCGTGTGGTCTGACCCAATAGCGAGCTCATTTATGCACTTTCCTCTCGATTGTCTCGCCGCCCAAGCTGTATTTGTCATTACCCAGTCCAACCTTTCGCTTATTCGTTCGGTCCCGCTTCGATTGTTGCACCATGTGTGTGGGGTACCATTGGCACCCAAATTCTCCATGTTTAAATCGGCCATAAGTTGCTTGAATTCATCCATTTGCCTTTGCGACTTTCTTCGTCCTCCCATTTTCTCGTGCGGGTGACATATTGTGTTAAAATCTCCTAGTATCATCCATTGCCCGGTTCGGCCACTTCCCATTGCTCTAAGGAGATTCCAGTTTTGAGTTCTTCCTTGGGCCTCCGTACTCGCATATGCCCATGTCACATGCATTGTTTCCGCATGTGGTTTCATTTTCACCCCGCAATCTATGAAATTATGATCGCCATAGTTAATGTCAATTCTTGTTTCGGCCGACCACCACAAAGCTAGACCTCCCGATGGTCTGTTCGGTCCCATATAGTATTTGTTGTCCATCCCCATTCGTGCTCTTGTCTTCTCACAGTAGGTATCGCCATTCTTCGTTTCCATTAAAAAAATTATGCTCGGGCGATACCTTTGTTGAGGTCTTGAAGGTGTTGAACTGTCAGGGCAAACCCCAAACCCTGACAATTCCAGGAGATGACACTCATTGAGCCCGTGTGGCTGTTTCAGGACAGACACCAGAACCCTTTTCTTCAGTTTGTGTTTCCCTCATTGTGATTGTTTCCTCTTTCTTCTTTATAATTTTCCTCCTCCTTGGGGGGTTTGTTCGACTCCCTCGATGCCTCAGACTGATTCTAGTACTCGGTT
Organism: Chamaenerion angustifolium; assembly: GCA_946814005.1. NCBI lineage: Eukaryota > Viridiplantae > Streptophyta > Magnoliopsida > Myrtales > Onagraceae > Chamaenerion > Chamaenerion angustifolium. The sequence goes on from OX328268.1 coordinate 32,439,413, forward strand.
CTCCCTCCCCCTTCTTCTCCCATTCGGTTACCTCTTCTTGTTTCCTTCGTTTTGTGTCTGGTTGTTCCTCTATCTCTTCTCCCGTTCTTTTTAGTGTAATCTTGTCCATATATGGGCTGAGACCGGATGTGGGGTTTTGGGTTGTCCGTGATGTTGGTGGGGTATCTGACGGGTTTTCTACGGTGTAGGTTTGGATAGGTGTGTTTGTGGTGTTGGCTTGATCGGGAAGGTAGGTGATCATGAGTTGGTCTTGGTTCATTTGGGATTCGGTTTGGTGTTGGATGTAATCTTCAAGGTGTGTTCTCCCTATGAGCCATCTAGGTGGTTTGTTGGGGTGTGCTTCGGTGGTAGGTTCGATTCGGCTCGAGGCTTGGGGATGTGTATGACCATGGCTAGGTATATTTCTCTCGGGTGGTTTGGGTTATTGGGTGGCTCATTCATGGTTGGCATAGGTGATGTGTTCCACTTATGGGCATTGTGTTCCTTGGTTTCTTCGACTATGTCATGGCTTGGTTTCCTGGTCTCATTCTTTGGCCCCATCTCGTACTCCATTGGTTCATCCTCTTGGTGTATATTTGTTGCCTTCATTTTCTCGCCCCCCTTTTTCTTTTCCTTCCTTGTTCCCATCTTTCTCATTCATTTGTGCCTTCACCTTTACACTTTGCCTCGCCTCCTCCATTATGTCGAACCACGACCTACGCGATTCTTGTTTCATGCCCGTGCTCATATCCTCCTCGCCTCCCACTCGTGTACGAGCCGTGGTTTGCCTTGGTCTAACTCCCCCAAGCCACAGTCCATACATGGATTTTTTGTCCTCATGTTCTGACATTCAGACCTCCTCTTTGCAGGCTTGGGTCGTGTGTCCCAACCTGCCACAACCATAACAGTAATCTGAGAGTCTCTCATATTTTATTGAAGCCCACTTATCAATCCCTAGTGAATTCCTCCACCAAAAACCCGTCATCAATGGCTTGTCCACATATACTTCCACACGCATTCTCATATAACTATGGCATATTCTTCCTACATGTGGCTCTATTTCTAGGCACTTTCCTATCATGTTCCCAATCTTCCAAGCATTTTCATCACTAAACTTCTCCAACCCTAGGTCATTTGGGTCCAGAAGTTTACCTTATTGAATTCCACTTCGCTTACTCCCTTGTTTGGTTCCCACTGTTTGATATTCAATATGTGCACATTTATCGTCCATGGCGATAGGTCAAGAATTCGATCCACATCCTCTTTCTTTTCGAAATCAATCAGTAGAATGCCGGTTTCTGCCTCTGACACATTCACTTTGCCATATTTTTCCCATGCCGGCCTTAGAACACTATGTATAGTGTTCATCTTCACTGTTCTTTGGGTGAGCATCTTCCCCACGTACCATGAACCAGCTTGTATTTGCTGATTTGAACTGAGGTCCACTATATCGTCCTGGGGTCTGTTTTTGTCATCGAAATTGGTGTCGTGCTCCATGGCCAACGTCGTAGTATCGGAGCTCTCACCTCAGCTAGAAACTTTCATGCAAAACAAGTGGAAAAGGAGGGTAAGTAACGATTGGATATCGGTTCTAGGCTCGGTGGTTCACTACTGCTCAGATTGCCCCTTTTCGTGCCCCTGTCGGCCCGCCGATGATTCAGAGATTGCCTCATCCCTTTCGAGCTTCCCCGATGTTTGTTCGCCTTGGGGGTAGTGACACGGGATCGTTTGCTTGCTCTGTTGGAGCTCAGGTTGATTTTCTCGTTCCGGTTCCTGCAGTTTGCTGCTGGGTCTGGTTTTGCCAAGGCTGGTCTCTTGCTGCCCCCAACTCTCCCTCTCCCTTGCTGCAGCTCTGTGTGTATCTACGATCAGATGGCACTGCTGGACAAGGGTGAAGTCAAGTTCGTAATCGAGGTCGGGCAAAAATTTCAGGCGCCGATGCTGTCGAGACCTTCAGCAGCTTCATTTCCTCCTTGCATGGCTATGTTAGTTCGGTGATTAGTAATTGGCCACATGTATGGCTTCAACTGAAGGTTAGTGCCAATTGCAATAAATGCAATGAAGACAAGTCCAAATGCTTGGAAGAAATCAGTGAATCTCTGTCACGTTGTAAATCTAGAATTTGGGGGGTTTGAACATCCGGACAGAGGAAGCAGTGGACTCACGCGCCACATAGGAAGCAGTGAACTCACCGCCTTGTATCATTTGGGTCTTTGGGAAATTGGGTGAAAGCCATTTACGTTTTTTATTTTTATTTTGTAATATTTAAATGGGTTAATGGTCAAAGTGCCCCCTAAAGTTTGGCCGAAATTTAAGAATCCACCTTAAAGTTTAAAATTTGAAATTTTAGTCCTAATGTTTGGACGAAATCAAAAATTCCCCCTTTCTGTCCTAAGACCGTTTATTTGAGACGGTAAACTGACATGTACCGTGCACGTGACGTGACTTAAATTTTAAAGACCAAAATGTCCTTAAATGCAATAGGTGTCAAACAAGGAAAGCAGGGAGAGGGTGGGGCGGTCGGAGTCAGCTAGGGACGCAAGCTATCTCCATGGATACTGGAACGAGCCTTGGATATTGATTCCCACCAGGAGTGCATAGGATCGTCGAAGGTTCCATTGGTAGCCGTCGTGGTTGTGGGGAGCGGAGTGGTGGAGGCTGTGGAGGACGAGGATGGTGACATGTGATTGTTGCTGCCACTGAGATCAATTGCTCTGAAATTCAGAGTTGGACTTACAACTGAAGATGCAAAAGAAGAACAAGAGTCAACTCTGCCACTACCGTCATTATGATTCAGAATCCAAATAACTAGAAGAATCCATGGCGTTCGAATGCAGAAGGGGAGCGAGTGGAGGATGACAACTTTGTATTGAGAAGGGTGAAGACAAACACCTCGTTGGACCTTGGGTGTTGCGTGTGTGGATTCAGAGAACTGTTGTTGTTGCTTCTCTCTGCCTTCCTTCCTCCATTTCCGTTTTCCACAAAATTCATTCGCGTAACTCCTAATCGAGGCCAGCTGGTGGCCGACGTCGCTGGCTTCCACACGTCTACATACACCTCAGAGGCTCATATCATATATCTATACATTTGTTCGTTCGCTCATAATACGAGAAGAAGTTGATCTTTTGTTGTCTAAGCAGGCTTTGTCAGAGCTCTCCCTCCCTGCACTCACTGTCATGTCAAATATTGGCGAAGGTGGTGACTTCTGCGCCCTCAAGCATATCCGCGCCACACTACATGCCGCCGTCACGGCACAAAACGCAAGCTGAACAAATTTTTTTAGTAAAAAGGCTAAGAAACCTTGTGATCGACGGAGAGTGGGATCGGCACGTCGTTTCGGCAAAGGACTGCGCGCGAGTCGCTAGAATTGGAGACAACAATCTTCTTTGAGGTGATGACAGCGACGACGGTCGTGGATCCAACTGCGTCACACTGTGGAGGCTGTAGCTGGCACCTACAGTGGGAGGAAGCAACGCCTTCTCTGCACTGGTGGACTTCCTTATCCATCCTGGTGAAGCTGCGCTCCATAGTCTCTTTCCACCGTATCGTGTCTGCGTAAAGCTGCATCTCCTCCTTCACTATCTCATGAAGCCTATGCTTGCATCTCATCGCAACCTGAAAAGTTAATCGTTAAAAACCCTAAATTAGCACCAATCATTCGTTTCGTTGATCCACAAGTACACGTTCTTAGCTATGTGAAGCGAGCGAGAGAGATAGAGAGTATTACATGAGAGCAGACATGGCCATCGAAAACGCCAAATAGGTGTAATCCCGTCTGATTGCTCCGACTGTCGCTGCAGAACCAAGGTTGTACGGACACAACATCTTCCATATCTCTTCTCCTTCCGCATGCGGATGTTAACCCAAATTTAGGCCAGTCCCGCACTGACGTCTTCTGTGTTGTCTCTTCTCGGAGATTCAGAGACTGACTGTCTCTTCTCTGGCGTCTCTCCTCTTCTTTACTGTTACATCTCTCATACTTAGCATTTTGTTGAATCTTTGACTGATATACATATAATTAAGAGCATTTTGGTCTTTAAAATTTAAATCACGTCACGTGCACGGCACATGTCAGTTTACCGTCTCAAATAAACGGTCTTAGGACGGAAAGGGTGAATTTTTTATTTCGTCCAAATATTAGGACTAAAATTTCAAATTTTAAACTTTAAGGAAAATTCTTAAATTTCGATCAAACTTTACGGGGTACTTTGACCATTAACCCTATTTAAATTTTAAAATAGATTGAGAAAAAAACGAATCTCTGCGTGTTGGATTCTTCAAGCCAGGAGCCAGAACCACGTGGGCCATTGTTCGGCTGGATGCTTAGGCTATATACCCATATAATATAAGTATTTCAAACTATTTTTAATAAACTTTGAAAAAATCAAAAAACAAACAAAAGAAGCAAACAAATCACGTTTGGTTGGAAGGATCAGTAAGAACTTTCATGTTTCTTGTGCCCTTTCACATGGATTATTATATTATAGCAATGCACAATATATATTTTTAATTATTAAGCACTTGTCAGCACAGCAGTGTATATATATATTTAATAACTAAACTACTTTCTCAATTTTATATAGTTTTTTGAAATATGAATAATTTGTTTTTGATAATTTTGAAAATAATATAATTTTTTATAATATGGATTAATCACGTGTTACGACATCAATTTCGGTACAAATTGAATGAAAAATTATATGGCAGTAGTATTTTGTTTCAACTTCGAAACTACGAAGTACCAAAATATGAATTAAAAAAAATTGAGTTACAATTTATAACGTCACCAAGTATAAATAGTGATTTTATTATTAACTTAAAAGGTCATTGAATTTAACCAAGTGACCAATGTCTCTTCCAACATTCGGTGTAGCTAGTTTTTTCTTTTTAAATATATATATATATAATATAAAAATATTTAGAAAAATATTAATACTCTCTCCCGAAATAACAGTGTATTTATCAACATGCTATAAGGTAACGTGTTGCATATACAGGCAACTTGTTGCCCCCATTAATTTTTTCCTTAATAGTTTTTAAAAAATTACAATATATAAAAGATTTAATTATAATTTTATATCACAAATTATATTTAGTTTTGACTTTCGTATTATCCCTAATCACTTTAATTTGAAGTTAAAAAAATTTGGGTTAAACTTTTAAATTGTGTGGTCACTATGAAAATTAAAAGTCAATTTAGTTTGTAGCATAGTTATCAGAATCGGATCGACCATGAAACCGGCGAGGGGGCCAGTTCACGGTTCAGCCAGTCCAACCCGGCTCAGTGTGTGGTTCACTGTTCACAAGGGAAAAAAATTGAAAATTTAAAATACATACATAGTCTCAAACACAAACATAATTACCTCAAACTACATAGTCTCTAAAATAAGTCAAAGCGAATTAAATCAATTCGAAGCACACACATAAAATAGAGTTGCACCCTAACTTATGTCAGATCTTACATAAACAAATCTCATAAACTGAAAGTTGGTCAGGAATTAAAAAAAATGAAGTGAGGAAGCTGAAAGCAGTCTTTTGGCTAAGTAAGATCTAACATTTTAGAGAAACTGCTATAATACCTTTATAATCTGGCATACATTTTGACACTGAACTCCCAATAGAAGATTTTGCAGTCACATAAGGAAGAATTTCTGAAAGAACTACTTCTACAGCTGCATCAGTATTATTAGAGTTTTCAATTGCCACAGCTTTCAGTAGGCGAGCGTCAATCTACGAAAAAGAGGTAACACAACACGAATCAGCAGAAATTTAAAGTGATAATCCAATTAAAAGATCAAACACTAAAGGCTCTTCAGAACCACAAATTGAAGAAAATGCAGCTTAAGTCTGTCAGTATCAAATTCAATTCAACATAGATAGATACGTTAATTGGAACCCTATTTATATGAAATGGCCAAAATTACATTCTAAGCTTAATATGAGTTGAACAATTTTAAGCAGTTAACATATCATTGTAGCTTATATTTCTAAAACTGAAGGAGTAGTTTCACTTTGATGAAGATTTGTCTGAATAAGAGAACATAAAATTCTTCCACCAGAAAAATCTAAAACAGAACGATTCCTCAGCATAATGATGCAAAGAAGCCGACACGGCGTAATTGCTAGCACAAACTATCTATAGAGGCATTGTAAGCGATGGACAATACCTAAGCTAAACTATTTCATAATTGAACAATACCTAAGCTAAGCAACCGATGGAGCTAAGCAAACGAACCTAGAGCTGGAGACGAACCCATGGAGCTAGAGTTGGAGACGAACCCATGGAGCTAGAGCTGGAGACGAACCCATGGAGCTAGAGCTGGAGACGAACCCATGGAGCTATAGCTGGAGACGAACCGATCGAGATGAAGCTGGAGAAGAAGCTGAAGTCACGAAGAAGCTGGTAGTTCTGTGGTAGAGCTGGAGACCTACGACTGCCTTCTGTAGTTCTGTGATAAACTGATAACTCACGTAACTTAACATAGCAGTGAACCGAACCGGTTTAACACTGCAGAAACAAACCAATCAGTTTAAAATGAAAAACTGATTGGTCTGTAAAAAAAATCAACTAAAATGTGAACCGAAAAACTGGCCGGTTTTCTAAAAACCGGTCGGTTCAACCCGGTTCAAATATTGTTCATTTGTAAAACGATATTTTAACTGAACCAAACCGGACAGGGGTCCAGTTCTCGGTCGGTCCGCCGGTCTGGTCCGGTTCTGATAACTATGGTTTGTAGTATTAAACTCATAATTGAAGTTTTACCCATAGTTATCAGAACCGGACTGGACCGGCGGGATGACCAGGAACGGGAACCATGTCCGGTTTGGTTCAGTTAAAAGACTGTTTTACAAATGAACAGTGTTTGAACCAGGTGTTTTTTGGAAAACCGACCAATTTTTTAAAATTCGACCGGTTTCCGATTCACTTTTTAAAATTTTTTTTTACAGACCAATCGGGTTTTCGGTTTAAACTGATTGGTTTGTTTGATCAGTGTTAAACCGGTTCACTGCCATGTTTAAACCTATTGTCATTGTGTTTGATTTTGACACTATTGTGTATTGTGTTTGAGAATTGAAAGTAATGTGTGTTTGAAATTGAAACTATGTAGTTTATGTGTGTGAGACTATGTAGTTTGATGTAATTATGTTTGTGTGTTGAGACTATGTATGTATTTTCAGTTTTTTTCCCCTTGTGAACAGTGAACTGCACACTGAACCGGGTTAAACCGGGTTGGATCGGTCGAACCGTGAACCGGGCCCCTCGTTGGTTTGATGGTCGGTCCGGTTCTGATAACTATGGTTTTACCTACTATATTTTTGTATTTTTTTAATAAATAATTAATTAAAATTTTAACCTATTACTTAATATGGTATTACTTCACACATGAAAAACAAATAAGTTGGGTTGGCACCATGGCAAGACGGGGGATGAATGTAAGTCTGGTATCCCCGATATGCAGGGGAGTGGACACACGGGAACACATGATCCTAGAATGTAGATGGACATAATTGGTTTGGTTTGGCATACTTGGGGTACATATCGACCGAACAACCAACATGGATGTGGTCACATGGCTCGAGACGAGGAGGACCGAACCGGGAGGACACTGCACGTCGAGAGAGACAATGTGGATAGTAACTCTCCTAACATGCTGGCACATTTGGAAGACAAGATGTAAGGCAGCCTTCGAAGCACTGCAACTCAACTCGAGGGTCGTAGTATTAGAAATCCAACATGCCCTTGAAGAGCACAAGGCACATGGACATACGCCACAACCGACCCAAGAGAGTAGACCGCGAGAGCAATGGCAGCACCTACGGGGACCATCATCAAGATCAATTGTGATGCATCATGGTGTAACCAAACACGAAGAGCGAGCATAGGGGTTGTAGCAAGGAATAGTGAAGGCAATGTCGTAGGTGGCATCAGGGACGAAGCCATAAAGTTTATCGAGTGGGGACAAATATTAGAGTAAGGACAAATAGTTGAACTAAAAAAAATCAGTGGGGCAAATATACGATTGAAATGAGCTAAATTGAAAATTATTACATTTTTTAGGGTTAAATTTACACATAATTAAAAATTGACCCTAGGCATAAGGTAGCTTCGTCCGCGGGTGGCATGAACCGAAGGGAATGGAGCGATGACATAGAGACCATGGAAACGAGAGTCATACAAGAAGGAGTCTGACTAGTGATTGAACGAGGATGGCAAATCATTATCATAGAAACGGATTCACAAGCGGTTCAACGACAAATAGGGGGAGACGGTGCATTGGAGGTTATCAACCCCGATACGAAACATTCGAGTATTAGCAAGACAAATCGAACAAATACAATGACGTGCTATTCCAAGGACTGCGAACGAGTGTGCGAATTGGATAGTCAAACAAGCGAGAATGGTAGTGAGTCTTAGTGATTGGGTTGAAAGAGCACTACTACCATTATTATGTTTAATAGCTAAAGATTGTAATTCCGAACAACCGTGACCCCGAGTCACGACGTTTTATTTCATCAAATAAAGCAGAATTTTCGAACAAAAAAAATTGGGTTGGCACCATATGATTAAAAAGTTAATCTAGAAATTAGGTATCGTATTGATTAATCTGTTGTTACTTTGGCTGACGCCTACTAACATTTTTTAAATTAATATCTACTTTAAAAAATCCATATAAGAGGGTTGGTTAGTTTAGCAGCTAATCCAAGTCTTCAATCCATATCCTTGTGCATCAGCAGCTCTTCTCTACCCCAGTCCGCCCAGCTCCGACATATTCCACGCCGGAATGGACAAGTGCGGCGTGAAACTGCTTGGATTGTGGTCTAGTCACTTCGGGATGCGACCTCGAATCGCTCTCAACATCAAGTCCGTGGACTACGAGTTTCAGGAGGAGATTTTCGGGCCGAAGAGTGAGCTCCTACTCGCATCCAACCCCATCCACAAGAAGATCCCTGTACTCATCCATGCCGACAAAATCATCTGCGAATCTCTCATCATAGTGGAGTATATTGACGAATCGTGGCCAGGCCCTTCCATTCTACCTTCTGATCCTTACGAGCGAGCCACCGCCAGATTCTGGGCAACTTACATTGATGAAAAGGTATCCCAAGCTTTCTTACATAATCAATAGAATCTTCATTTATGTAGTACATCAACTGTGATCTGATTGGATTGGATGTTGCAGTGGTTACCGGCACTGAAGGGAGTCTTCCTAGCCACGACCGATGAGACGAAGAAGGAGGCCACAGAGCAAGTGATGCAAAGCATGGCCCTGCTGGAGGAGGCGTTCATTAAGTGCAGCAAAGGCAATGCTTTTTTCAGTGGCGACCGAATAGGGTACCTCGATATCGCACTCGGTTGCTTCCTGGGGTGGGTGAGGGTGGTTGAGAAGTTGAACGGACTGACCCTGATGGACGCATCCAACACTCCAAAGCTGGCAGAGTGGGCCGACATTTTCTGCTCCGACCCGGCAGTGAAGAACGTGATGCCGGAGACAGACAAGTTGGTTGAGTTCTCCAAACTCCTCATCCCCATACTTCGAGCATCTCCGACGCAGTAGAGAATATCCTTATGTTAGTGTGTCGACACGCTACAGTACTTTTTTTTTTTTTTTTTCTATTAAAGAAGTTTGAAATTTTCTGAATGTTGGTGTTTGAAGGAGAACGAAAAAAAAAAAAAAAAAGAAGGTTATTTGATGAAGGTATTATTGTATTACTATTAATATATGTATTAACTAATATAATTATTAATTAGAAATATGTATTAATGAATACATACGTATTAGCTAAACACAATAGTAATTAAGTATTAACTAATGCACCCTCTAATCATAATTTTATTTAATATATAATAAAAAATTACTTTAACTACCATTATTCTATTAACCCTACTTACCAACCAAAACAGATAGTATGCCTAAGTCTATTCTCTTCCTCAATCAACTCAAGCTAATTGAGGATACAATTATTCATCATCGATTGACGCTCAGACGAAACTGAATTGGCCAAAATTATAAGATATCTGTTCTTCACCTCCGATTCTCACCACCGATCTTCACTGTTCTTTGCAGGTGAAAGTGCCCAAGCAATTTTTTTTCATCTTTACCGAATTAAACATAGTCTTAGGTTATATATGTATAAACATATCTGAATCCATATTCTTTTCAAATATAATATTAAGTAATACATCCATATTCTTTTCAAATATAATATTAAGTAATATGTGTATTAAATAATACTAGAAAACTGACACGTTAGTTGTGCAATATATATATATATATTAAATATATATAATTTATTTAATATTTATTACTTTTTTATTTTTAAAATAATTAAGGATAAATTTTAATTTAATATTATATAATAAAAAATTATGCATATATTCTGAAAAAATGTTAAAACTATTAGTATCTTTATAATATTATCTACTTCATATGCTTCAATACTACAAAGTATATTATAGAATAAAAAACAAATTCTACCAAAAAAATATATTATAGAATAAAAAGATTAAGTATAATTATTTTCAAAATAATTGAAAATACATGAATTAATAATAAAAATTATTGATATAATGCTAATTAACTTCTTTTTTTAATGTTGTTGTGACTTTTTTTTATAATGTTTTTGTGACTTTTATTTGTGTTACATGCTTATAAAAATGTTAAAATCATTAGTAGTTATTCATTTTAGTAATTTTAATCATGCAAACACTATTATATTTTCTTAACTCACAAAATATATTAAGAGATATTTATCATAAAATTGCAAAACCATATCTTAATATTCATATAATACTTTTAACTTAAATTTTATAACTTCTAGTAGAGTCACATGCTTAAATAAAAATGTATTGAAAAAATAGCATTTATTTATTTATTTTAATGATTTGTTAATTGAAAACATATATTTGAGTCTATAAATATTTAACATATTTGTTTTATAAGATTGTTAAGATTCAATTTAATATTGTTATTATTAGTTCAAATGTTCAATTTTATATTAAAAATGAAATTATAATAAGGTGTGAGATGAGATGTTTCTTAATTAATTTATTTAGTTTGTAATATAAAAAATTATTATGTGCATAATTTATATTCATAAAATATAATATTATGTGTTTTGGTATTGTATAAATGTAACTACATAAAATATATTATAAACAAAATTGTAAATATAAATGTGAAATAAAGAGAAATAATTAAAGTTTTGTAACTTATCTTGAGAATGAACGAAGAAAACTTTTAAAGTGATTTACATAGCATGCCACTTAGGAATGAGAATTGTATGTTTAACTTGGACAAATTAGAATCGATTAATTTGACATTAACAATAAAAAAAATGCATCAAAATACTTATTTGTCACAATTGCATACAATTTAGTCAAGTTAATATATAAATAGATATAGATATTCACTTAAACACCCCTAATTAATACACCTAGTATATCTGTGCTGAACTTTGGAGTGATACACTTAACAAATGAATTTATAGAATGCCTAAAATATGTCTAATTAACAATATAATTTTACAAACTCTAAAATATCCTTATAATAAATCTAACTATTTATTAATTTTAAAATCTTCTTCACTTATTTTAAACTTTTATTCTCTCGATCTTTTGTCAAGTTAGCCGCTTAATATTAGCCGATTTAAAGTTGATGCTAACCCACTTCTTCTTCAACTCTCGAACTTATAACAAATTTAACTATGATACTTATTTTACTCCTAACAAGAAATATGTAAAATTAATACATAATAATAATAAATTAATTATTATTTAAAAATTAAAACAAAGCACGAGGTTATGGTTATATTGTAATTTATGCAAATATTGATTATTAACTTTAAAATTGTTAACGTATAACTATTTTTTATGTTTACACATTGATGATAAAGATTATATTAACGACAAAATACTAATCAAGATTTACATAATCAACATAAATATAATATCTATGAATTAGGATTTTTGTATATTCCGTTCCCACTGTCATGCGGACGCGACATCCACGCAAAGTCTCACGGGCTTAAGTTTTTATTCATTCAATAGTTAAGTTATTTTTTTGGATAAAAAAAGAGGAGATATTTTAATATTGAATTTCGCCATTACTATTTGATAATATTAAATTAAGGTATTTATACTTAAATAGGTAAATCGTTTTATGCAAGTGAATTTGACAATCTTGATTTTCTGTATTATGTGTATATAGTTTAGATTCATAACCTTATAACCTATATATTAATATTTGTTTATTAGTATACAGGGTAAAATACGAGTTTCTCCCCTAAAGTTTGAATCGAAATTAAAATTCCTCTTAATGTTTAAAATTTAAATTTTAGTTCTAATGTTTGGACAAGATAAAAATTTCCCCAATTCTGTCATATCTCCGTTTTTTTCAGACAGTTTCGGGCACATGTGCGAGTCACATGCGGTTTCAAATTTGAAAATGACAAAATTGTCCTCATTTCAAATTTGATCCAATTGCGTTCCTTGTTCCTAGTGAGTATCGAACAAAATCGGTGTCGAATGTAGCAGAAGAAGCCTAACAGCACAGAAACCCCGATGACAAATCCAATGAGGGGAAGACGCCCGACGCGTAGATCGTGACCTGACGGTGGCGGTTGATTCCGACATCGATGCTGTAAACCGATTTCGTCCTGGCCAAGACCGCACCTATCCTTATATAGCAAGTCACTTTTTTATTTTGTCGTCCAAGGAATACCATGGATAGGCTTGATTAATTGTACCAACCAGTGCACATATTTGATACAAATCGACTGTATGTATTCCATCCCCAAACTTAATAAATAATATTTTAAAAAAAATCATTATACAGTCCCGTCGCATTGAAAAATTTCTCTCTTTCTCACCGCGTTGTGAAAACCGTAGCCTACTACCGAGAAATTTCATGTGTATAATATCAAAATCAGAGTCCACCTTAATTAGCTTCTGTCTGGAACTCATACGGCCTAGCTTGTGAATTAAGAAACTTTCATATTCATTTGGATATTCCAAGAACGATCCAACAGAACACACCTTTTCCAACCTCTGGTCATACTTTCTTCAGTCATCTTCCTTCCATATATATATATACATACAATTTACAAACAGTAAATAACAAACAGAACCAGACAACTCGGAAACACTTCCATGGAGCTCCTTCAGAAATCGAAGGTTGTAAAACTCAGGAGCCACAACGACAAGTACCTCGTCGCTGATGACGATCAACGGACCATCCGTCAGAGTCGGAACGGAAACTCCACCAAGGCGAGATGGGTCGTCGAGACGGTGGAGACGAAGAAACAAATCATAATTCTCAGGAGCTGCCACGGAACGTACCTCACCGCATCAGACAATCCTTTCCTGCTAGGAATGACAGGGAAGAAGGTGGTGCAGTCATCGCCGGAGACGAATTCTGGAGACTGGACCATCGAGTGGGAGCCCATCAGGGATGGTTTTCAGGTGAGAGTTATATCTTAATTGAGTGCAGCACGATTTCGGTCAAACGACACGACAGGTTGGGTCTGAATCAATATCGTGTGGTTGTTAGGTGAGGTTTAAGAGCTGGTGCGGGAAGTTCTTGAGGGCCAATGGAGGGACGCCACCGTGGCGGAACTCGATCACGCATGACGATCCGCAAACGAGCTCGACGAAGAACTGGATTCTTTGGGATGTGGAGGCGGTGACGGAGTTGGACCGGTTTTCCGACAGCAGTTTGTCGTACATGTCGAGCTTTGGTGTTTCGGATGAACCGGAGGAAGTGGCCAACGGGTCTCTGGTAACAAGAAAATCGTCGAAGCAGGTAATTAATTACATCCTATTTCATCAAACATAATTAATATTAAGTGAAATTTTAATTAATAATCTTATTATCTACCTTCTTGTCTGTAGTCCGTAATGAGTTTTTTACGAAACCATAACTGTTGGTCTCAGAAATGGATTAACGTAGCATATGCTTATTCATAATGAACTGAAGGAGACTTGTATATATCAGACTATATATATCGTATACATACACTCACATATATATATATATATATATATATATAATATTTTGTACACTTTATATATAATATGTATATATATAAATTAAGATGGTAATAATAAGTGTTTGGTGCACTAGGACAATATCAACTTTCAATTCAACAATTATACCAAAAAAAAAAAAACTTTCAATTCAACAACCCTTCTGCACTTACTAGAAGCATTAGGACAGTGACAAAAACATTACGTTATTAGATTCAAAGGGTTCACATGCATGCACATTTTTCATTGGTTGGCCACGATAGTTGGGTGATTAATTGTATTGGGACACATAAGTGTTCATATTTTGGGGTAGCTAACCTCTATCCACATATATATATAGATATAGTTCATTAGGGAAATATATATTTTACGGTATTTTTTTTCTTTATATATTAGGCTTGTTCATTTAAACCGGTTCGACTGAACTGATCTGGTTCTTGGGTTCGAACTGGTTCGGTCGAACTAGTATCAAAACCAAATCAGTATTTTTAGGATTCAAGTAAACCAGTTCAAAATAGTACAAAAAATTCAGTTCAAATCGGTTCTAATCGACTCATTTTTTGATACTTGTTTATACTTTAATTTAAATCAAACCACTTTAAACTTATATAATTTTAGAACCGGTTTGAAGCAAAATCAACCAAACCTAGAGATCTATTCAATAAACCAAACCTAGAGATGTCTTCAATAAACCAAACCTAGAAATGTATTGGACTCTCGTATGTTGATGTTGGCCAGGATTTCAGTTGGTTGTGTAACATATTTTCAATCGGTTCAGTGTTTTGTCAGTCGATTTAGTGTATTTTTCAGTCGATTCAATGATTTTTCAGTCAGTTAAGTGTTTTTTTTCAGTTGGTTCAGTATTTTTTCAGTCGGTTCAGTGTGTTGGACATGATTTTTAGCCGGTTCAGTTTCGGTTTGAACCAAATTATTTCCGAACCAAAATTATTATTAAAAAATCAGATCAAACCAGTTCGAACCAAATTCGTTTTTCTTACCTAAATCATATCAATTTTTTTAAAAACAGAAAAAATAATTATTTTTTACAAATCAGACAAATTCAAGTTCTGAATAGATGTGATTTAGGTAAGAAAAACGAATTTGATTCGAACTGGTTTGATCTGATTTTTTAATAATAATTTTGGTTCAAAAATAATTTGATTCAAATCGAAACTTGAACAAACCTAGTATATATTATACTCCCGGGAAAAGATCCGTCTAGAAGAATGTGACGACTCTGAATACGATGGCATTATTATCCACCACCAAAAGTCAAATGACGCGATTCTGGTCAATATAAATATTCACACGATAGCCATACATTCCTGCATCAAATTACCGACACGCTCGCATTAATATTTATAGAAGGTAAACTACACGAAACCTAGTCAACACTGACGTCGTTAAGCCAATCTCACGTGATTTTAAAAAAAATCACGAGATTAAAAATTAGAAACAAACTCGATGAAGGACTTGATGTTTATATTATTTTTAACATAGTCCTCAATCTATTCTTCGAAGCACGACAGATTCATAATCACGAGGGAAGACTTTTAATAATCGCACTGAATTAAGATTATTATTATTAATTCTGGGATAACTTATAGATTATATTAAAAATAATGCTGCATATTATTATAGGTGCAATAATATATATCTTTTAATACTTTAATAATGAAACTAATTTGAAAAATGTTTATAAATTTTTAAATGTAATAATTTTTAGCTGTTCAGTACAATTATTAAAAGCCTGATATGTATTATTTTTTTTAGAAAGAAAAATATTCTACAATTTTAAGAGGATATATAATTTTCACTCTATAAGAAAGAATGGGACCATGTTCTAATGATCGCCCCTTTATTTTCTTTTGCTAAAAATTCTTCCTACAATCTACATGTTTTAAAAAATGTTAATGTTACCGCATTTTCATTATTTGTTGGAAAAAATAATTAGGGTTAATTACCTACCTACTTACTAGCTAAATTTTAAGTGTTATACAATTTGCTAGCTTAACTTTCGTAACAAATTAATATTTGAGTTGATATAAAGTTGCAATTTGCTTGCTCCATCAATGTTTGTTTGTTAAATGGTGACAAATATATGCATGCGTTCGTCATGTGTCAACTACCAAATTACAAATTTCTCCCCAAATTTCAGCTAGCATGTGTAACTTTTCGCAAAATTCAGCTAGTCACTTATAATTTTTTTCTCCAAAAGTTAAGTCATTAATTTGCAAAAAAACATAATAAAATTAAAAAAAAAAACATTTTCATTATGATTACAATTTAATAGTAAATTAAATGGAGTTAGTAAATTATAACTTTATAAGTTAATTAGTAATTTTCTTAAAAAATATCCAACTAACAATTTGTCCACACTTTTAAAGTTGAACTATCAAATGATACTAAACCCAAAATTTTATTAAATATTTTCAAAAATTATAAATTTGTCTTTAAAGTTCAAAGTCTTTTTTCTCCTCTAAAATTAGCTAAAAAAGTTTGATTGGGTCTGAAATTATTTAGCTAAGAAAAAATTAATAGTTTTTGGACTGAAATGTTAAAATGAGAAAACGGTGGACATTTTGCGAAATTTGTAAGGAGTGTTTTTGCCAAAACAAATACTTAAAAAGGTTAAATACATGTATTGTCTCAAACGATTGGGGCAAAACGCAAATTACCATTTTCCCTTCCCCAATGATGTGGGTACAGTGCTCCGGAGTTAAGCACGATGATGCTGAATGTTCACATTGACAGCTGAAACTGAAGGAAAGGTCTTCCTGCCAAAAAAAGACGGACAGTAGAAGAACGCGTGTAAAGTAGTAATCCGTGTTCTGTTGATTCCTGCCGTTAACTAGCTGGCGCCGCTTGACACGCTTATTTTGAGTTTCGTGGCGGTGCTCTGACCTGCATTTTGAGTTTCGTGGCCTTGCTCCCCCCCCCCCCCCCCCCAAAAAAAAAAATAAAAAAAAATGATTGATTATATTTAATAGGGATACACATATAGACTTGGTCAACATCTAATCTAATCCAAATCTGCAATCTGATCCAGCAGCTCTCAAGGCCCAGCGCCGACAGTTGTTTACTCGCCGGAATGGAGTTCTTTCGCAACGCCAAGGCTGTCCGCCTCCGCAGCCGCCATGACAAGTACCTCCTCGCTGAGGAGGACGAAGAATCCGTCACCCAGGACCGTAAAGGCTCCTCCAAGAGCGCTCGCTGGACGGTAGAGTTCGTCCTCAACTCCGATTCCATCATCCGCCTCAAGAGCTGCTACGGTAAGTACCTCACTGCCTCCAACCAGCCCTTCCTTCTCGGCGTCACCGGGATGAAGGTCCTCCAGACACTTCCCCGCCGTCTCGACTCCTCGGTGGAGTGGGAGCCCGTTAGGGAGGGCACCCACGTCAAGCTCCAGACCCGCTATGGCAAGTTCCTCCGGGCTAACGGCGGCCTTCCGCCGTGGCGCAATTCGATCACGCACGACGTCCCCCACCGCACCGCCACACAGGATTGGATCCTGTGGGACGTCGATGTGGTCGAGATTCAGGTCAGGTCGTCCGCCGATAAGCTCCCCGTGGATCCAATCTCGCACATCGACTCCATGAACCCTAACTTAACTGTCTCTCCGTCTTTTGCCTCCGTGGATTCTTGCAACTACTCCCGGCAAGAGGTGCGTCTCCTTATTTGGTCTACAATTAAAGAACAATTTTTTTTCTTCTATTGAAGCCAAAGTTTCTTATTGATTATTGTATGAACTTTCAGTCTATTGAATCTGATGCGGGGTTGCCTCCGAAATCCGAAGGCCGGACCATATATTACCACATTGCGGATGAGAATGGAGTTGTGGAAGGTGAAAACTTTGAAGGGTATACGTTTAATTTCGTGGGTAATAGTTTAGAGGAATTGAGTCGAAAGCTTCAAGAGGAGACGGGGATGGAGGATATTGTTGTTTGTTCTCGCAGCCCATTGAATCAGAAGCTCTTTCCACTTCGGCTTCAACTCCCTCCGAACATTACCACTATGCATGTTGTAGTAGTACCATCCTCATCAACAGGTGAGAATTTTCAATCCAAATGCATTTTATTATTGATCATGTTCGTGTTTAGACAGTTGAGATTTTGAAAAAATTCAACATCTCTTGATTCTCTTTTATAGGATACGGATGTGTTAGAAATGAGCCTTTAGTAGGCAAAAGCTTGATTTTTTTTTTCTTCCAATCTGTCTCATTTCACGATGCTACATGATATTCATATTAGCACCACAATCTTTGTCTGTTTGGAATGGCAAATGAAGTTGTTGTGTTGTTCCATTGATATGATATAGTTACTATTACGTGCATATTACTTCTGTTCTATTACTGCCTGACAATGTTTGGTTAGACATTTCGACAAAGTAGAGACTGGGTATGGATCGAGCTATAGTATCCTAGTCTGTTTGTTTTGGTTACAATGGATCTGTTGGACTTTGATTCTTAAAACAAGCGAAAAAACCCAGAAATATAGTAATACCAAGCTTCAATCTTTGGTTTGACAAGTGATTGATCAAGTGGATCTGCGTCTTTTCTTTTTTTTTTTTCTGCAAAGAAGCTTCATTTAAGTATTCATTCATGTTTGTATTTCTTAGTTTAGTTACACTATCTATGTCGGAATAGCTGATTGCTTGAATCCTTCTCTAACTTTCCTCATCTTTTGATGTATCAGCTACTGAAGGCTTCTAAAACAATGAAGGACATTGCAAATAGTGAGAGAGATCAAAGCCACCTGAAGACCTCTGAATTGTCGAAATAAACCTTTTGCTCACCGGACTTGATGCAGTGGAAGAGAGTGAAGGCAATGCATTGGAGTTGTATCTCGATCTAAGTACTACGAAACAACGAAACAGAAAGAGGGACATGTTCTGCTAGGAAACAACCTCAACGCTTTGCTCTGGTTATTGTTGGATTTACTATAGAAGATGATTTATATATCATGGAGATTGCATCGGATTGGCACTGTAAAATACGATTGTTTTAATTTTTGTTGTCTTAATTGGTATGGAGAAAACGAGATGTGATTCTGTATATTATTATTACGGGTAAACCTTGTATTATTTGTTGCAGTGTAATTGTTGGAATTTAGTTACTAATTATTCTGTTTCACCGACCCAACAGGTGAATCGAACTCAACATTATAAGTGAATTCGATTCAAACTTAGAACAACACTTAAGTTTCGAATCGAGCCCTAAAAAATAATCAAGATGATGAATACGATCATATTGTAACATAACCGAGCATCATGTGTTGCGCACATGGCCAACTAATGGAAAATGGACGATACTTATGATGGATGACGCATTTATCAACATACGCACATGCACAAAGCCGTGTGAGGATGAGGGTAGCAATTTTTTTTTTTTTTGAGGGTAGCAATTGACTCAAATTTTGGCAAGATATAATTTTAAACTTTAAATATTGATGGAATCTGGACGAAGCTGCCTTCATCATCGATAGTTGAGGGAAGATTGGCTCGATTTAGGCATTGTTCTTGGTTGAGAAGTTTAGCTCGGAGACTAAGAAAGGAGAGTGTCATTAGAAGATGAGTGAATGTCGCAACAAGAGGGTCGTATTCTGCACATAACCCGTTTAATGCTTGTATGGCGATATCGTTGTTGCTGATTGGACACCTAATGGCTGCAAGAGAGTCGATAATGGACTTGATCCTGTACATGTATTACGAGATAGATAGGTTCGACTTTTTCGAATAGCTGTGAAATTGCAACTTAATTGTCATTTCGTTTGACACAGACTGGTCCATGCACTGTTGGCCAAAGTATCGACCTGCTCTGATAGCATATTGAAGCTTATTAACTGTATGAGACAAGATTTATGCTGAAAAGCTTAACTCTCATAGGAATTGTGTATTGATATATATATAGCTACAACCTTCATCTATACAAGCAAGGATTTAATATATAAGGCAAGAGTATTATACATTGTAATATAAGGAATGTAAAGATATCAATTGAATGAGTAACCTATATATTGTGTAAATGCTGTGAAGATTTGGTCACTAATAGTAGAGAATAGAAGTCTTCTGTGAGTTCTTCATCTTCTCGCTACCTTCAAAAGTGCTACCTTCAATAGTGCCGTCACCTTCAATAGTATTCTCACCACCTTCAATAGTGCTGCCACCTTCAACATTATTCTCACTAATATAGATAACACATTCTATAGTTTGTGGAAGATAGTTTCTTTAATAATATCATTTATTTGATATAATGGAAGACAATTAGTGGTATAGTTAACCATATAAAAAATGACGGTAATAACTACGGTTATTAGTTTTTTACCGCACCATTGCCGACCCTAATCGGTATTTTTCTGAAGTAAAAGTATAGTCAATCCAGGATATGGAGGTAAAATTAGTTATTCGGAATTCCATTTCGAACGAAATCGATAATACAAATATTCAAATAAACAAGATATATGGAATCTATAATCTCTATTCCTATCATTCCAGAAACAAACACCCTTTACTCTCTTTCTGAATTCCTTCCATCAATTATTACTTTGATCATCAAAAAAACTCTATAGAGAGAAGTCATATAAAGACACTATTGAATTAGTAGAGTCGGTGCTCAATCTTTGCCTTGAGTTGTTCCTTGTCGGCGCCCACAACCTTGTCCACGACATTCCCTTTCTTCATCAGCAAGAATGTCGGCATCGACACCACTTGGTATTTCATAGCCACATCCTGTCGAAGGTAAGTAGCAATGGCATTAATACAAAAGCTATTATGCATTCATTACTTTTATGCATCATATATACAATGAACACACTACACGTACATGAAGTTTATCCACATCAATCTTGATGAACTCGACGGTGGTGTACTTTTCAGCAAAGTCGCTAATCACCGTATCCATGGCTCGACACGGCCCGCACCATGTTGCTGTGAAATCGATCACCATCTGACGATATTTCCCAAATATATATATATAGTTAGGGACTGGTATATTTTGTCTCCATATAATATAGTTAGTTGTATCCATATATATAAACTTACCAGCTTATCAGTATCTTTAGAAGCATCAAAATGTGCCCTCCAATGAGCTGAGGACGGGAAGGCCATGACTCCTGATGATGTATTCCTCTGAGATGGTGGTGTGGTGTTTGAATTACAGTGCCCAAAGCTCGGACGGTTAGAGCGAAACATAAAGCTCGAAACTTTCGGCTGCAACGGGAAGTTAGAGTAGCCGGTGACGACTCGAGACAGGGACCCACTTGGATTCCGAACCGGAAAGGTAGTGTACTCAGCGGAAGGAGACGCCAAACCTCCATTGCCAGTGGCACGAACCATGAAACTAGTCTCGGTGCTCGATTCTCGGTCGAATCCCATGTTTATCACTCAAATGAAACCCTAGAATGTATATGAATAGTTTCTTGTTGCGAAGCCAAGTACCTATGCTAGAGGGATTGAAGAAGATATGATATGATGTTCGATATGCTGTATGAAGGTTGAGGATTGCGTAGAGAAATATTTATACACATTTTAAAGGCAAAAGGTGAAAGCTTATTCAATTGATTGATTCCAAGCATAGATTCATGGTAGGGTACTGGAGAGTGATGGTGACGAAGACGCGCCGTTTATGAAATAGTTGGGGTTCTTCATTCCTACTATGAGCTGGAGCAAGTTGTGCATGCACTACTTCTTTCTCCATTTTTTATATTTCTTTTTTCTACATGAAATAATAATCATAATTTTGGTCACGTAGTATTATCTAGTAGGAATTCTCTTGTTAGGAGCTAGGTTATAAGAGATTCTTTTTCAAGGATAAGTTTTTTTAAAATTAAAAGTTATATTCAGTGCGAATGATAATATAATTAGTTAGGATGGATATGTTAAATATACCCACATATTTAACACATCTAAACCAAAGGCACATTAAAAAATTGTGTATTATCAAATACACTATTATCTTTGTGAATGTTATGTTGAATTTTTTTATTAGTTTTTCATTAACCTTATCTATTTAAAAGTTATATGTGACTCGCATATGAAATTAACCTCGTCAATTTCATAATATTGTCATGTCGCATAGACATATAATATATTAAACTTAATTAATAAAATAGTATTTTTTTAAAAACAAATGTATAAATTTGACGGTCAACACTGATTTAGACTACATAACCACACTCTCAAACATAAGGGTACATTAGAGATAACATATAAATACCATGAGATTACATGACTCAAGTTGTGAGTGTATTGAAACTTTGAACTTTATAATTTATATATCATAAACTCATTAAGCATTATCACAATTAGTGATACATCAAGTCACAAATTATCACTCATACTTGCATTCATAAGCTTGAAAATGACGTCGGATATAAGTATTTTACGACAGCTAATTAATAGCAACGAAAGTATGAATGGGAAAAATAAAGGAACCGTGATTCTCTTACGGGCGTTTTCCAGCGTCAAATGCGAAAAGGGAAAAAGAACACTGTCGAATGTCCATTGTATTTGTGGCCAAGATCAATACGTGAGCATATTAATCTTTTATGATGTGAATGTTATTCCTCAAGTACGTGAGCATGACTTGTACATAGCTTGAAGGCATAAGGTGGAACAACTTAATTATTCTATTTGATTGGTATAGATTCTTGGCATTAATCGGTGCTAGTAGATAGTTTCTTGAGCTTTGTGTACATGCACAATAAATTTTGATGTGTTAATTATCTATTTGATTACTTATATCTGATTTATATGATTATTTAGTTCAAATTTATATTATGAAGTCATTTATATTTGATAAGATTACTTTTTGGTTATAATGTTTTTTTATGAAATGAAATATTAAAAATACTCTTTTTTCCCCTTATGATTTCGAACCCATAAATCAATTTTTTGGTTAGAAAATGAAACCAGAAATTACATTTGTGGTTTGTTTTGAAAATTTAGAGTAGTTCAATTGAACAAGAAAATGAACATAGAAAGAAGATGAACATGCGAAGAAGAAGATAAAATGGAATAGTAAAATCATCATTTTAGTGACTATTTATTAACCTTGGCTAAATATAAGTGATTAAATGGTATAAATTTAAACTAAAATGTAACATCCTCAATACAAGTGACCATTTAATAACGTCATTTAAGATAAATGATAAACATTAACATTAGTCAAATAAAAATGACCAAATAGTTATTTAACCCTATTTTTTTTTTATTATATTTGTCGTGTCATTACAATCAATATAACTCGAACTTTTAATTAATACTTAGGAATTTGTCACACGCGTTGCACGTGTAGAAAATATATATTTAAATTAGTAATGTTGAGAATTACTATAGTGTAAATTAACTTGAGTTTAGGGTTTAAGGTAAGAAGTAAATAAATATAAATTAAATAATATATTATTAATAAGAGAACACATTGTAATTATTTGTTTAGAGGAAAAAAATAATGGTATCATCCTTGTTATATAAAAGTTTGTAACTTGTATTCTCTCTGTGCGTACATTCATCTCATGCTATTTTTCTCATAAATAATAATAAATATAAATTTTAAACATTACAAATATAACTAATAAGTAGTTTTTTTTTATCAAGGACATGATGTTTAATTAAAATTAAATTATATATATATTAAAAATATTAGAGTGAGTAAATATTTTAATTGCAATCCAAACTATGTATAAAATAAATAAATTTAAACTTTCGGATTGACTATACGCTCTGTTATATGTTGCGATATGAAAATTTAACTTAAAAAAATCCGACTTAGAGAGTTATTTAAAGAATTGATAGAATTAATTAAACGTTGAAAAGAAAAAAAATAGTGATTTTATAGAAGGATACAATGATTGGAGGGAATGAGGGTGATGTAATGAACACGATAGTTGATGAAGAGGGGTGTTATGAGATAAAATTAGGACAGTTGTTGGATCACGGTAATTGAGATTCATTCGGGTTGATTGCTCCTAGCAGCTTTGGTGACCTGCACGGAAGTAAAGCTTGGAGAGTTCTCGTTGTTTCCCCTCCGATGATATAGTAAGTCGGAGGTTCGTTTGGACGATCAGAGTAAATGCAGAGCAATAAAGGTAGGTGGGAGAGTAAATGAGCAATTAAATTCAAATGAGGTTGGTGGAGGGGTATTTATACCCCTCCTTACCTGAACCATGGTAAATTCAAATTCTACCATGGTAATACGAGCTGTGACTAAGCTGAGCGAACCAAAGTTACCAGGGATGACGATTATGTGTAAGACAACTACTCTATAGTAGGTTGTCGTTTCTACCAGCCTTTTCAATATCTTACCATAAATGGTTGGACTAGGCCTCTAGGGGCGCTGACGTATATGTTAGGGCACTCATTGGACGTTCTGACATGCATTTAATACTTGTACTTTCATGTATAATGCTCACGAGGAGATGAATTGTGTTTGGCGCGTCTCACAGGGGCGATGCCTACACATGTTTCACATAAGGGTGACACGCATGTGGTAAGTATAAGAGCGACGTTTTTTACTCCTGTGGGTCAAGATTCGACTGGTCTTGGGCCGGATACGAAAAGACTCGGGCCCAAGACCCATAACCCATAATCTGCCCTCAAAGCCTCGAATGAGCGACGGTCATTCGGGGATTCTTACCTTACTCTTGATAAGTCAAATTTTGTAATTGTTTCCAAGGCGACGCTCCTGTTGGTCATTCTATGCCCCCTACTTCCACGTGTCCTTCATGCACGATATGCCTCTTACATCTCCATGATTATTTTTTAATTTTCAAAATTTGAACCGAATATTTTGGCGGGATCTTCTAGAAGCTTCAAGGACCGAGGAGACTATTCACCTTAAGGGGCACATTTGTAATTTCAGACACCTACGACAAGCCTAGGTGACTCTTCGATTGACCTAAAGGGCTTTTATAAATACCCCTTACCCTCCTTCATTCTTCATTTTTACCTCCTTTGATTTTCCGAACTTTTTTCTCTAAGCTCTGCCTTCTCTCAAGAATTTCGATCATGCTCTGATCGCCTTTCTTGTTTTATGACCACCGTACACAATTTCACTCTTAGCTTCTTTCCCAAACGCCTTTCTAACCTTGGTCATCATTGCTCAGTGTTTTTCTTTATCTCTCAACGCCCACCATCTCCGCGCTATCCGCTCAGTACGATCATAAAGGAAGATCGTACATTGGTAATCATATATTTCTCCCTAAGCCATTTTATGATCTTAAGCCAAACATGATTTCCCTCGCCGTTTTCGAAAAACAGTGGCTGAGGCGGGTATGAGCGACGTTCATGCTCCCAAGTTCCCCATCCTCGACTATCGGATGTCGGATCCGACTTTCCCCGACCTGTTTTGGAGAATATTTTTATTTTTCATTTTGAAATGTCGGGTCTTGGCGAGTTGAAAACAACCCCCATAACTTTCACAAATGTCTAAAAATGACCCCAAAGTTATACCAAACTTATAACTGAGTACGATTCTTATACGAAATACAACTAATAACACATAGTATCGATGAAACAAACTTCATTCACATTAATAAATACGAATATCAAGCACGAGAGGAGATATACCTAAGTTATTCGAAGTTTAGATACCTCACGAGGAACCGAGACCGATATTCGCCGATTTTTCGTCACTCAATTTCTATCTATTTTTTTTCACTCACTATCACTCAAATCCTCACTTTGAATTTTTTTTTCTCTCTTTTCCTCTCTTTTCTTTCTATTTCTTTGAACAATCTTAAGGCAAGCTTGTTCCAAACTATCCTTTGGTTTCTTTCTCTTCCCTTCAACCATAGCTATCCCTTGCTTTTGTAGAGGTTTCTCCTCCAAATAGATGATAAACATGGACAATACATGGTGGATGGCAAAGGTGATAGCAATTGGGCAAAGGTGATTGGCAATTGGGAGGTGATTGGCAATTGGGAGGTGATTGGCAATTAGGAGAAGTTTTGATGATAATTGGAGAAAATTTGGCTAAGGATGAGCAAAGGTGATCAAGTGGTCAAATGGTGATGGCAATTAGGAGACTTTTGGTGCCAATTGGGAGAATTTGGGAGTGATTTGGGGCATGGTGGGAATTTGGACGAAAATGGATGCAATGGTGGATGTTTGGCCAAAAATGGGTGCCATGGGTTTAGGGATTTATGGTTTGGGGTTTATGGTTTGGGGTATAAGGTTTGGGGTTTAGGGTTTGTGGTTTAGGGTTTGTGGTTTAGGGTTTGTGATTTAAGGTTTAGGGTTTGGGATTTTAGGATTTGGAGTTTAAGGTTTAGGGTTTAGCGTTTGAGATTTAAGGGTTAGGGTTTAGGGTTTGGGGTTTAGGGTTTAAGGTTTAGGCTTTAGGGTTTGGGGTTTAAGGTTTAGGGTTTGGGATTTTAGGGTTTGGGGTTTAGAGTTTGGGATTTAAGGTTTAGTGTTTATGGTTTGGGATTTTAGGGTTTGGGGTTTAGGGTATAGGATTTAATTTATTTTTGCTTTTTTCTTCGTCTCGGTTCCTCGCGTACGGTATTTTGACCCCGAGCCAAAATAAGGTGTTTACATCGACGATGCGAATCCTGAGAACCCTCACCCCGTATTCCAACTTCAATTTGATGTGGGGCTAAGATTCCCTTATTGTCCGCCGTAAACACCGGATTTTGGCTCATGGTCAAAATATCGTACGCAAGGAATCGAGCCAAGAGAAATTGATATTAAAAAATAAAGTTATTTAATTTTTTTAAAAAAATATCTGAACGTGGAACATGGCCACATATTACCATGTTCCTCTTTTGAACCAACTTTTTTGTTTAATATGAAAAAAATAATAATAAAATAAGATTTCATTCTTCTATAAATTGAATAAGAATGGTGAAGGATTGGGGGAGAACCGTAGCTTACGGTGGAAGAAATGGTGAGTGAAGAAAAAAAAGAGTGAAAAAAAATATCGGTGATTATCAGTCACAGTTTCTCGTACGGTATTTTAAACTTCAATGAGTTAGGTATATTTCTATCATATAAAATATCATATTTGTATTTTCTAAATGTGAAATAAAATTGAGAGTTGATATACATATATTATATATTTATATATATTATACTTGTTAATATATATACATATATATGCATAATATATATGTGATATTATATCTGTATGTATAATATATATTTATATTATGTCTATGTAATACTATATATGTCTATGTATAATATATATATATATATATATATTATGTAGATGTTATCTATCTTTCTATATGTATAATATATATATATGTATTATGTATATATATAATATATGTATATGAAAAACAATATATTCAAAAATGACTTAGGTATTTCCCAAACTTTGATGAA
This sequence comes from Chamaenerion angustifolium, assembly GCA_946814005.1. Classification (NCBI taxonomy): domain Eukaryota; kingdom Viridiplantae; phylum Streptophyta; class Magnoliopsida; order Myrtales; family Onagraceae; genus Chamaenerion; species Chamaenerion angustifolium. Next base: position 32,466,744 of record OX328268.1, read on the forward strand.
GGTTACAACTCGGTCCTTGGACTCTCGGGTCATTTCTGTGACTTTATCGAGTGTTATAAACCAAACCGGAAACGTTTTGGGTCATTTGTGCAATTTTTGATTTTTTTCTTAATACAACTATTTTTAAAAAAAAAAATTACATTTCGATTTCTAAACATTCCATGATTTCTCAAAATATTACAATAAGTCTAGAATAATTTTCGGGTAATTTTAGAACTTTACCAAGTGTTACAAATAAGTCTAGAATAGTTTAGGGTCATTTCTGCAATTTTCGATTTTTTTTCAATTAAGCTCGAATTTTAATAAATTGTCAAAGTGTTACAAATTGGTCTAACATGCTTAATACTTTCAAAATCATTCGTGTATTTTTGACATGTTAAAATGACCTCAAAGTGAAGTGTCCATTTTCTCGAGCACGATTAACATTTTTATCTCTTGTTTATTTATTTGAAATTAACTCATAAAAAAATGTTTGTACATGGTTTGTTTAATTAAAAAAACGCATGTAATCTTTTGAGCTAAGTATGATAAAAACGAGCAATTCAGATAAATCAGTAAAAAATAATAATTTCAAAAGTGAATTAAAGTACCGAAAGAGTGGATTATGGGCTCGTGAGCCCTTAACACGTAATCAAACTCCTGAGCTCAATTCTCTGGACGTAGACCTTGCTAAGCCATGGGATGTTAGCTTCATGTACCCGAGGCAATTTCGGTCAGGTTGATGATCCCGCTCGACCGGACCCGTCACTCGCCAAGACCCGCATTTTCAAACGAAAATTAAAAATATTTTTAAAAAAGTGTCGGGGAAAGTCGGTCACACCCGCCACTAGTTGAGTTATGTCACCATTATGGCATTTCCCCTCACCCAACTTTCACTAAATGCTTTCCACACTTGGGTGGGCTTTTGAGTCTCGTGCCACCGTCGTGGATGGTCGTATTCTTTAAAAAAAATTCATTGTTTTGACTGTCTCGATGTGAATCATCTTGGGGTGCACCTTTTTACCACTCAGAGCTTCCGCCTTTCAAAGATTGGTGCTGGGACTCCGCTCGCCCATTGGTCACGGGTTTCCGAACAAGAAATTCGAACTAGAAGAGCACATACTTCTTTTTTCGAGGAGGTGTTCCGTGGTGTCTGGGGCCAGCGAAGGCGACCAAAGATCCTTTCCCCGGCGTCGAGGAACTATCCTCGACTAACATGGATGCCTTGACGGCCATATATCTGGACCATAAGTCAGGTCGCGCCCAAGTCATCTCCAAGGACACTAGTGAGTCAGACTTAGAGAAAGTTGGCGTTTCCTTAGTAGAGCGTCGCCTCCTGCCATTAATTCTGGTGATGACCCATTCTTTTACTTTTGCAGAAAGAGATTTTGCCCAATTTTCTCACGTCTTAGGCACTCCACAGGAAAAGGCGCCAAAGGAGAAGAAGGAGAAAAAGACAAGAAAAGTGACGCTCTTGAGGGCTCGAAGAAGTGCAAGAGCCATCACTCATCTATGGGACAGTAGAAGGCGAAGCCGATGAAAGATTCACTTGATCCTTTGAAGATCCCAGTCGAACTATTCCCTGACGCCGCCAATGAGGATGTCGTCACCTTTAAAGGTGCGGTTCCTAAATCCTACTGGATTAATAGCAGTGTTATTAGTAATAGGAACAATATCATGTTCACCAAAAAGTGGGGTCCCCCTGTCTTGGCCCATGTCGCCATCAAGTGGACCTACACCGTGTATTACAATGGCATCATAAAAAAGGGACTGTTTGACTCTTCCTTTGATCCGACATGGGCAACGCCTACAGAAACTTCAAGGCCCAAGACGCTAACTCTCACTCGGACTCCGGCTACCGAGTACAAGTCGACGCACTCCCGAGAGGTGATCATGCTTGATGAAGGGCGTCCCTCTTATTGAAGGGAATTCACGTTTGCACCCTAACCTGGGCCTTCATCTTTTGAATGGTGTTTGCCCACTTGTCGATTGGACGCCTCTGAGTCTGGTACGCAACGCCATCGAGGGGTTAGTCTGGCAAACACTTTCATCCGTCATGAGCCAGGTACCCCTTCACCTTTTATCTTATTTCCTGAGAAATTTTCATGCTTCAAAAATTTCTAACACTTTAGTTTTTCTTGTTCATTCCTGCCCAACTCAAAATGGGGCACGTCATAATGGGGTTGGAGGAGGAAAGGGACGCAAATGTCTCGAAACTACGAAAAGTGTAGGCCATGGAGCACGAGTTGGAGCGTCTGAACCGCTGTCTCACCATTGAAGAGGGGGCCCCAAGGAGTTAGAGGTTGATGTGGTGTAGAAAGAGCAACTCGCCAATAACCTGAGGGAGGAGTAGAACAGATAAAACACCATCGCCTTAGTGGTAGAGAAGTTTCAAAAGGAGGCCTCAACTTTCCAGAATGCGATTGCAGAGGCCCAGAAGGAGGCGACACGTGCGAATGGGGAGATGGAGCTCGTTAAAATTGAGCTCCCCAAAAGGCTAGCGGAAAGCACCACGGAGGCTGTCGAGACCTTCCGCACCAGCAATGAGTTCAGCATTGTCGCGTGGGAGTGGAATCGCCGAGAGCTCATCTCCATCTTCAAGATGGTCTTCTCGACAAAATCGACTTCTTTAAGGATTACCTCACCCTAAAGGCTAGGGAGGCGAAAGAGGCGAAAGAGGCTGAGGAGGAGACATCAAAGAGCGAAAGCAGCTCCTCAGCGGGATCCGCCTCTGCTCATGGAACTCCTTCCGGCTCTCCTTCTGCAACAACCGCCAACGAAGACTCTTCAATGATGCCTGCCCTTGAACGTCAGAACGATCAGCCTGTGCAGCCTTCTCCGCCCAAGGATCTGCCAGTTCCCACTACATAAAACGATTTTCAACCCTTAGCCTCTATCTCATCGCCTTTGATAGCTCACCTTTAACAATTCCCCTTTAAACTGTTTAAGTATTCATTGCGTCTACATAGGCTCATAACGTCTTTCAAGCATAGAATTTTTAAAATGCTCCGCATTAAAAGTGTTCTTCAATACTCTCCCTTCTTCATCTTCTAGGAAATACGCGTTTGGGTGGGGGATACAATTTGTTCATTATATCTTGGTGAGAAAATTCATGTCTTCTCCTTACCCTCTCCCCCACAAAAATTTGGCGAGAGGAAACTCGCCTATTGTAGTATCTTGCAGTGGTGAGGCACATCTATCCTTGGGTTTTTTCTGAAGCCTGTCTGTTCTCATCAACAACGTCCAATTTGAGACGCCTTTGATCATCGTTGGTCAAAACGTCAAAATGATTTACCCTATGGGACGCCACTGCTATCTTTGTCGAGGCCACAACCTCAGAACCATACACTAATCCAAAAGGCGTTTCCCCAGTCGCATTCTTGGAGGTTGTTCGCAACGACCATAACACATTCTCTAATTATTCTGTCCATTTTCCTCCCAAGGCGTCGAGTATCTTTTTCAAGCCATTCAAAACAGTCTTATTCGCTGCTTCAACTTGTCCATTGGTCTGCACATGTTTACCTGAAGCATGTCGATGCTCAATTTATAACTCCTCGCAAAGTCATCTCAATTCCTTCTCGACAAATTATGGACCGTTGTCACTGATGAGAACGCTTGGGATTTCATATATGGAAATGATCCTCGACTTAAGAAATTTAATGACTTGAAATCCTGTAGTGGATGCCAATGCATTTGCTTCAATCCATTTCGAAAAATAGTCGATCACCACTATAATGTAAGTGCATTGCTTAGACCTTGTCAAGGGGCCTACCAAGTCAATCCCCCAATGGGCAAATGACAATGCGGCGCCTGTACTGGTAATTTTAGCCGGGGGCGGACTATTTTTTGGCTAAACTTCTGACATGACTCACACTTCATAACCAAAGTCGTCGCCTCTTGATTCATTGTAGGCCCATAATACTCTTGATTCAGAACCTTTCGCACAATTGACCTAGCCCCTTCATGAATGACTGCATATCCTTTGTGCACTTCCCTCAAACTGGTAGTCGTCTCTGGGTGAGCGATGCATATGAGGTAAGGCGTGGAAAATTCCCGCTTATAGAGTACTTCATCTATTATCTTAAAACTTTGGGTAGGCGAACAATTTTCTTGGCTTTGACGTCATCCTAAGGAAGCTCCCTAGATTCCAATTAAGTACTTATAAGCGTCGCCCAGTCTACTGCTGTGTTAATGTTTGCGCAAATCATATTCACCTATTCATGGATGGGTTCTATGAAATGCACCTGTTGGATCGTCGCCTGCAAGGCGTACTTGCTTAGGGCATCGGCTTCGTGATTCGATTCTCGAGGGACGACCTCTATCTGGAACCTTTTGAATCCTTCTTCCAATGCCTTAGCATCTTTCCAATACAACTTCATCTTTTATCCTTTTTCCATATACTCGTCTTTGACTTGGTATACCACCAATTGCGAATCACAATATTCATGAAGAGGGGCGACACCTAAACCCTTTGCCAATCGTACGCCAAGGACAAGCGCTTCATACTCTGCCTCATTGTTAGTCGCCTTAAAGGTGAGCACCAAACTGTATCATAATAGGGCGCCGCCATTAGGTGGGGTCAGTATTAACCCTGCCCCTAAGCCTTCAACTGATGACGAGCCATCTTTATGAAGCGTCCAAGGCTTTTCCTCCTCTTCCATTTCTGTAGGCGTCACTGTCACTACTTGGGAAATTGTTGATTCAACAATGAAATCCGCCAAAGCTTGTCCCTTAGACGCAGTCCTAGAGTCGAATTTAATTCGAAACTCGCTTTATTCAATATACCATTTGATCATTCTTCCTAAGGAGTTTGTTTTTTGCAAGAATTGTTTAAGCGGTTGGTTTGTTAAGACGGTGATTTCAAGTTCATGAGAGTATGGGCACAACTTCCTAGCCGATATTACCAACGCATAAAGATACTTCTCAACCTCCATGTAATTCATTTAAGCTTTGGCGAGAACTTTTGATACATAATACACACGCACTTGACCCTTGCCTACTTCTTTAACCAAACTGAGCTTACGACGACTGGAATGATAAGGCATCGCCTTTGGAGGGCTTGACCAGTGGTGGGAGCGTCATGAGATGCTGCTTCAGGTCCTGAAATGCCTTCTCACATGCAGGTGTCCATTCGAATTTCCTATTGACCCTCAACAACTGAAAAAATGGAAGTGATTTGTCCCTTGCCTTCGCCAAAAATCGATTTAGCGTTGCTAGCTTTCCATTCAATTGCACTTCTTTGTGCAAGTGAGGCTTTTCATCGCTTACATTCAACATCTCTTGATTATCTTTTATAGGATATGCATATGTTAGAAATGAGGGTAGCAATTGACTCAAATTTTGGCATGCTATAATCTTAAACTTTAAATATTGATGGAACCTGGATGAAGCTGCCTTCAACAGCAAGGCGTCGCCACCTTGGAGGCGTCACCTCTTTTTTTATACCCTCTGACAGTTTGACTCAAAAGACTTATTATGGCTACAAACAACTCTGACAAGAATGAGTACACCTAGTACTCATTACGACTAGAAACGACACTGACAATGATTATTTAAGACCCTCTTACCAAAAGTAACTTTGGTTACATTCTTAGTCAACATATATAGTCAATCAGAGTAAAACCCTAATTGGATGAACAATACAACGACTTTGCTTATAAATATTCTCCACCTACCCCTTTACTAAATAACCAATTCTCCGATTTTCACATTTACTCTTCAACAACCTCCCACTTACTTTATAATCGGAGGGGGAAACAACGGGCAAAACTCAGACTTTCCTTCTTGCAAATCACCGAGGGAGTAAAAGGAAGCGACGAGTCCTTTGAACACAAGCAAGAACACTGACGCAAGTTCACGAAGAACCAACAAATATGTAATTATTTTTTATTTAGCTTTTCAAAGTTTAGTATTTTCACTTAAATTTTTTATAATTTAATACATTATTTTTACTCTAATTCTTACCACTTAATAATGTTTTGGTTTGCATAGACATACAACTTATTCGACTATTTATCAATATCAAAATTATTATACCGTTTTTTCATATAGGACAAACATAATATCTCATTTTCCCACATGAGGCAAACCTAATGTAACATGTGACTACTATTCACGTTAACATTATAACTTCAATAGGTAGCAGCAGTAAATGAAACCCATACACCTATAATATATTGTATGAGACATCACGATGTTATTATTTTAAGAGGCAGTCCACCATACAAACCCTACAATACGTCAACTTCATTAGTTTATTCTTGGGTTATTATTCATACTACACTGCTTGCAGTGCAAGTAAGTAACTAATTTAGTAGAGAAAGAGATCAATCTTTGCCTTGAGTTGGTCCTTGTTTGCACCCACAACCTTACCCACGACATTCCCTTTCTTAATCAGCAAGAATGTCGGCACCGTCACCACTTGGTATTTCATAGCCACATCCTGTCATTTTTCTTCAAAATTAGACACCGAGTGTATGTCTATCATATATACCAACATTCAAATTTTACACACACACACAAAAAAAACGTACATGAAGCTCATCGACATCAATCTTGATGAACTCGACATAGGTGTACTTTGCAGCAAAGTCTCTAATAACCGCATCCATGGCTCGACACGGACCACACCATGTTGTTGTAAAATCAATCACCATCTATACAACAATTCCACCAAAAAACACAATGAGTATAACTGATACATTTTAACTCCCATGTATATATATTATTTTTGATGAACTTAATTACCAGCTTATCAGTGTCTTTGGCAGCAGCAAAATGTAACTTCCATTGCTCTGATGAGTGGAAGACGATGACCTCTGATGACTTCCCCTGAGGTGGTGCAGTTGAGGTATTATTATTATTGTAGTGCCAAAAGCTCGAACCATTGGTGGGAACTGTAGAGCTCGAGCCTTTCGGGTGAATACGGAAGTTCGATGGGGTCCCGCTTTTCATATGAGCTGGAAGGATGGGGTAGTCGGTTGCCCGAACCACGGTCTGTTGACCTCTCAAGCTCGACTCATTGACTCCCATGTTTATCAAAACCCTAGGGTATGTATGACTTGTTTCTATTGAGTTGATGAGATGGAGTATGGTGGCTGGGCAGCAGATGATCATTTATACATGGCTTAAAGGTAGAAGGTGGAACAAATTCTATTTGATTGGCTTGCTTGTGAAGTACAGATTCTTACCATGAAACGGTGCTAGTAGATAGTCTCTTGAGCTTTGTACATGCACAATATATTTTATGAGTTAATTATTTATTTGATCACCTACATTTTACTATATGATTATTTGGTTCAAATTTATATTATTTACTCACTTACGTTTGATAATGTTACTTTTTGATTATAATAATTTTTTATGAGATGAAATGTCAAAAATACTATTCTCTTACTTATGATTGGATTTTGGGTTTGCAATTGACCTCAAAAATCAGATTTAGGATTCGTTTTCAAAATTTAGAATTGTTCAATCGAAAAAGAAAATGAACATGGAAAAAACATGAACAAGTGAAGAAGAATAAGATTAAGGGAATAATAGAATCACCATTTTAGTGACTATTTATTAATATTTGACTAAATAGTACAAGTTTGAACCCAAATGTAATATTTTTAAATGTATCGTGAGTATTTAATAATGTCATTAAAGATAAATGCTTAACATTAATCAAATATATATAAGTGATTAAATAGTTATTTAACCCTATTTTTCATTATATTTATGTCCTGCCATTACAATCAGTATAACTCGATCTTTTAATATTGGATGGAGTATACTCTAGAACTTTTAAAAATGTTAAACGTTTAGAAGTTCATTTGAAAAAGGTAAAAGTGCAGGCAGACAGAATAAGTATGTGCCGACAGTTCAATAGCAACGTTGTTGAAGGAAAGAAAAACACAGAGAATCCGTGATTATAACCCGCGTTTCTCCGACCTCAATTGAAAACGTTGGAAAATAAAAAGGTTGATGGAGTGGGGAGAAGAGAATTTCAATTCCTTGGCGGCTGTCATTCATGGATTCGTGAAAAAGGAATCACTGTTCAGACATATTCTAGACAATTAACGTCGATCGTTGATATTATATTCTACATGTTGTTTATATGCCGTTAGCTCGGAAGCACATTTAGTGGAAAAATGTTGTTTATTATGGATATCAGGCGTCATCCTTATCGGATTTAGGACTAAACTGAAACTTGTGGGCGGCAGCTTTGTGTGATGCATGGGCGACACTATGAGTGAGAGTGACTCCATATGAGTTCGTTTAACAAATAAAAGAAATTTGAGGGATTATAGTGGGTATAGATAGTTGTTCGAATAAGAATAACACATTCGCTAACACCATTTATTTGATATAATGGAAGACAATTAGTGCCTCCAGTATGCATGAATATATCCATTGAATGCATAGTTTGTGGAACCGTAGTAGTCACTCACTCATACCAAAACCATCTCACGGAGCAAATTATGGCTAGGGCAGCATGGATTTGTCGGGACAATACGACACATTGCACCATATATTCGTTGACACCCCAAGAGTCGTTGAAGACATCCAATTGGGGTCAGGAGGCACCAATATGGATCTGCCTAGACCCAATTAAGTTATATCGGGGTCTAGCAACTCCAAATTGGAGCCACAAAGAGCATTGATTGAGCCCTCTGTGGCTAAATCGAGGCTAGACGGCTCTGAAGTAGAGTTCTTTGGTCTTGATTGGGCTATTGAAAGCTAAGCCAGTGCCCATATCCCTTTGTGGCTCCAACTTGATCGAGGCTTTGGTTGGAGCTCTTCGGCTTTAATTGGTGGATCGACCACCTCACCTTGGCAATGAGTGGTCGCTGGAGCAGATGTTTGGTGGTTGGAATATTAGATGGGTATAATTGTTTTTCGATCGGAATCGATGGAGGTGAAGTTAGTTATTTCGCAATTCAGAATTCATCTCGAATCAAATCAACAAGACAAGCATTTAAATAAACAATATATCTATTCCTTAATCATTCCGGAAACAAACACCCTTTACTCTCCTTCTGAATTCCTTCCATCAATTATTACTTTGATCATCAAAACAACTCTATAGATAGAAGTCATATAAAGACACTATTGAATTAGTAGAGTCGGTGCTCAATCTTTGCCTTGAGTTGTTCCTTGTCGGCGCCCACAACCTTGTCCACGACATTCCCTTTCTTCATCAGCAAGAATGTCGGCATCGACACCACTTGGTATTTCATAGCCACATCCTGTCGAAGGTAAGTAGCAATGGCATTAATACAAAAACTATTATGCATTCATTACTTTTATGCATCATATATACAATGAACACACTACACGTACATGAAGTTTATCCACATCAATCTTGATGAACTCGACGGTGGTGTACTTTTCAGCAAAGTCGCTAATCACCGTATCCATGGCTCGACACGGCCCGCACCATGTTGCTGTGAAATCGATCACCATCTGACGATATTTTCCAAATATATATATATAGTTAGGGACTGGTATATTTTGTCTCCATATAATATAGTTAGTTGTATCCATATATATAAACTTACCAGCTTATCAGTATCTTTAGAAGCATCAAAATGTGCCCTCCAATGAGCTGAGGACGGGAAGGCCATGACTCCTGATGATGTATTCCTCTGAGATGGTGGTGTGGTGTTTGAATTACAGTGCCCAAAGCTCGGACGGTTAGAGCGAAACATAAAGCTCGAAACTTTCGGCTGCAACGGGAAGTTAGAGTAGCCGGTGACGACTCGAGACAGGGACCCACTTGGATTCCGAACCGGAAAGGTAGTGTACTCAGCGGAAGGAGACGCCAAACCTCCATTGCCAGTGGCACGAACCATGAAACTAGTCTCGGTGCTCGATTCTCGGTCGAATCCCATGTTTATCACTCAAATGAAACCCTAGAATGTATATGAATAGTTTCTTGTTGCGAAGCCAAGTACCTATGCTAGAGGGATTGAAGAAGATATGATATGATGTTCGATATGCTGTATGAAGGTTGAGGATTGCGTAGAGAAATATTTATACACATTTTAAAGGCAAAAGGTGAAAGCTTATTCAATTGATTGATTCCAAGCATAGATTCATGGTAGGGTACTGGAGAGTGATGGTGACGAAGACGCGCCGTTTATGAAATAGTTGGGGTTCTTCATTCCTACTATGAGCTGGAGCAAGTTGTGCATGCACTACTTCTTTCTCCATTTTTTATATTTCTTTTTTCTACATGAAATAATAATCATAATTTTGGTCACGCAATATCATCTAGTATGAATTCTCTTGTTAGGAGCTAGGTTATAAGAGATTCTTTTTCAAGGATAAGTTTTTTTAAAATTAAAAGTTATATTCAGAGTGTGAATGATAATATAATTAGTTAGGATGGATATGTTAAATATACCATGAGATTACATGACTCAAGTTGTGAGTCTATTGAAACTTTGAACTTTATAATTTATATATCATAAACTCATTAAGCATTATCACAAAGTACAAATTAGTATTGGATTTAGGGCTAGCATTAGACACATCAAGTCACAAATTATCACTCTACTTGCATTCATAAGCTTGAAAATGACGGCGGATATAAGTATTTTACGACAGCTAATTAATAGCAACGAAAGTATGAATGAGAAAATAAAGGAACCGTGATTCTCTTATGGGCGTTTTCCAGCGTCAATACGAAAAGGGAAAAAGAACACTTACTGGAGAGGGAATGTCCATTGTAGTTTGTGGCCAAGATCAATACGTGAGCATATTAATCTTTTACGATGTTAATGTTATTCCTGAAGTACGTGAGCATGACTTGTACATAGCTTAAAGGCATAAGGTGGAACAACTTAAATATTCTATTTGATTGACTTGCTTGTGAAGTATACATTCTTACCATTAATCGGTGCTAGTAAATAGTTTCTTGAGCTTTGTGTACATGCACAATAAATTTTGATGTGTTAATTATCTATTTAATTACTTATATCTGATTATGTGATTATTTAGTTCAAATTTATACTATGAAGTCATTTAAATTTATAATATTACTTTTTGGTTATATTGATTTTTTATGAAATGATATATATATTAAAAATACTCTTTTTTTCACTTATGATTTCGAACCCATAAATCATTTTTTTGGTTCGAAAATGAACCCAGAAATTACATTTGGTGGGTTTGTTTTGAAAATTTAGAGTTGTTCAATTGAACAAAGAAAATGAACATAGAAAGAAAATGAACATGGGAAGAAGAGGATAAAATGGAATAGTAAAATCGTCATTTTAGTGACTATTTATTAACATTGGCTAAATATAAGTGATTAAATAGTATAAATTTAAACTAAAATGTAACATCCTCAATACAAGTGACCATTTGATAACGTCATTTATGATAAATGATAAAACATTAACATTAGTCAAATAAAAATGACCAAATAGTTATTTAACCCTATTTTTATTTTTATTATATTTGTCGTGTCATTACAATCAATATAACTCGAACTTTTAACTAATACTTAGGAATTTGTCACGCGCGTTGCACGTGTAGAAAATATATATTTAAGGTAGTACTGTTGAGAATTACTATAGTGTAAATTAACTTGAGTTTAGGGTTTAAGGTAAGAAGTAAATAAATATAAATTAAATAATATATTATTAATAAGAGAACACATTGTAATTATTTGTTTAGAGGAAAAAAATAATGGTATCATCCTTGTTATATAAAAGTTTGTAACTTGTATTCTCTCTGTGCGTACATTGATCTCATGCCATTTTTCTCATAAATAATAATAAATATAAATTTTAAACATTACAAATACATACAAATATAACTAATAAGTAGTTTTTTTTATCAAGGACATGATGTTTAATTAAAATTAAAGTATATATCTATTAAAAATATTAGAGTGAGTAAATATTTTAATTGCAATCCAAACTAAGTATAAAATAAATAAATTTAAACTTCTGGATTGACTATACACTCTGTTATATGTTGAAATATGAAAATTTAATTAAAAAAAATCCGACTTATAGAGTTATTTAAAGAATTGATAGAATTAATAAACGTTGAAAAGAAAAAAAAATAGTGATTTTATAGAAGGATACAATGATTGGAGAGAATGCGGGTGATGTAATGAACACGATAGTTGATGAAGAGGGGTGTTATGAGATAAAATTAGGACACAGTTGTTGGATCACGGTAATTGAGATTCATTTGGGTTGATTGCTAGCAGCTTTGGTGACCTGCACGGAAGTAAAGCCTGGAGAGTTCTCGTTGTTTCCCCTACGATGATAAAGTCAGTCGGAAGTTCGTTTGGACGATCAGAGTAAATGCAGAGCAATAAAGGTAGGTGGGAGAGTAAATGAGCAATTAAATTCAAATGAGGTTGGTGGAGGGGTATTTATACCCACCTTTCTTGTTTTGAAATAAGCAATTAAATTCAAATTAAATTCTCTCAAGAATTTTGAACATGCTCCGATCGCCTTTCTTGTTTTATGATTTCCTTACACAATTTCACTCTTAACTTCTTTCCCAAACGACTTTCTAACCTTGGTCATCATTGCTCAGTGTTTTTCTTTAGCTCTCAACGCCCACCATCTTCGCGCTATCCGCTCAGTACGATCATACAGGAAGATCATACATTGGTAATCATATTTTTCTCCCTAAGCCATTTCCTGATCTTAAGCCAAACATGATTTCCCTCGCCGTTTTCGAAAAACAGTGTCTGAGGCAGGTATGAGCGACGTTCATGCTCCCAGGTTCCCCATCCTCGACGATGTGAATCCTGAGAACCCTCACCCCTGTTAGGATTAAAAGAACATGGACTAAAGAACAAGTTTTTAAATAATGGAGTCACATGTTTTTCTTATTCATCTCCTTCACGTATTAATGTTCTTTTAAATCTAACAACCCCGTATTCCATATTCAATTTGATGTGGGGCTAAGATTCCCTTATTGTCCGCTGTAAACACCTGATTTTGGCTTATGGTCAAAATATCGTACGCAAGGAATCGAGCCAAGAGAAATCGATATTAAAAAAAAAATTATTAAATCTTTTTTAAAAAATATCTTAACGTGAAACATGGCCACACATGACCATGTTCCTCTTTTGAACCAAGTTTTTTTTTATTATTAAAAAAAGTAATAATAAAATAAGATTTCATTCTACTATAAATTGAAGAAGAATAGTGAAGGATTGGGGGAGAACCGTAGCTTACGGTGGAAGAAATGGTGAGTGAAGAAAAAGAAAGAGTGAAAAAAATATCTGTGATTATTGTTGGATCGTAAAATCCTGGATGCTGATCTGGCAGTGAATTAAATGTCAGACAAGGACGGAAAGACGCTTCTGCTCCAACTCCGGTGAACCTGCAGGTAGGGGAGCGCAACAGAGGGGGTGTCTCTAGGTCTCTCTCCGATACTTAAATGAGTATATGTGTGTATAAAACTCAAAACGTAAGTAACGTATGTAAAGCAAGGGTATTTATAGGGTTGGAGAGATCAAACCGTATAAGGCAGCTGAATATCTTAGTGTATATTGTGTTGCTGAAGATTCGGATCGTGGGATATGGCAGTTACTGCGAGATATTGCAGTTACCAAATCTAATCTTTAGTGAATATGTGACCGAGATACGCGGGATATTGTGTCCACTTCCTTATTGACGATTTGGTGGGACCAGAGGAGAGAGGCAGGGCTCTCTTCGGGGCGAGCACTCTCATGGCGAGCAGTGAGAGGTCGCGGCCTAGTGAAGATTGGCGAGCACTCAGGGAACCTTTGGCGTCCTCAGAGACTTTGGGCTCGGTTCTGGGCCATTCTATGGAGGACCAAGTTTGACTCGTACTTAGGCCGATCCGGTTCGAATCTCATGGGCTTACCCCCTCTATGGTTATTGGGCCTTCAAGGCTTTTTCCTTACTGGGCTGTCACTATCGATACCCAACATTTGCCCCCGAAGCTTGATTGAAGTTTCTTCAGTCGAGCTTGATTTCCTGGTAGGGTTTTAGATAGTGACGTCTCAGATTCATTTTTTTTTTGTCTCTTGTAATGGTTCATGACCTTTGAGGCATTTCGAGCTCGTTTGGCGAGCAGTTTCTTCCCTGTTCAAAGCTGAAAGAATATCCTTCCTCTTATTCCCCTTTGGCGATCACTCGAGGTAACCTAGGCTTATGAAAGTCTATCTTTCTTGGTTAGGCGATCACTACCTACCCGAGGTATTTCTGATAAAGCCTATTAGTGCGCTGGCGACCACCTTGTCTCCTTAGTGGACTTTTAGCATTTAATAACTGCACAGTTGTCCAGAAATCGAACGGTCGCTTGAGGCACGCCTGTCATTTACTTTTCCGTAAACCAAGGGTAGTCTGACAGCTGCCTGTACCAGCCAACCGTTTGTCTCCCCGAGGCCTCTCTTGGAATTCTGACATTGCTTTTTTTTCTTTTCAAAAAGGTGCAATTATTCTCCTGTGTCGCTTCGATTCGCCCGTGGCGGTTACTTCTTTTTGGGCCTATATAAGAGACATCAGTTTCTCTATTTTGTTTTTTACGCTCCTTTACTCCTTCCTTCGAAGAGCTGTCAGGGAGTGATCGGAACGTCATCGACGACCTATACCGGTTGCATCGGTCGTCCCAATTCAAGTCCATTCGCTCAGTGGCGGAGACTACTGAGAATGCGCTTGAGATGGCGGGCATTCATTAAGCCACGCCAATCTTTGATGATTGGGTAATTTTTAACCCTTTTCTTTTTTTATCATTTGTAGGCAAGGCCGTAGGCAAGAGCCGAAAACTGATAGGTCTCTTTGATGACCAAGGATCGGCGGGGTTGTCCTCCGACCAGGCACTGCTGAGCTCTCCTCCTCCTCCTCTAGGCGTTCGTCCAAGAGGAAGTCCGAGGAGGTGCTTCATTCGGCCACTACTGGCCCTCGCCAACCAGGTATGTCGCCTCGCCCTTTGTGGATTTAACGTTTTCATACTTTGCAGTTTTTTGGTTTCTGACATCTTGCCTTGCTGTTTTGCAGAGAAGTCCTCGGCTGACGTGGCCCGGGACCCTCCTCCTCCTCCTTCTAAGAAGGTCAGGAGTGAGGAGCACCCAGAAGTCGACTAGCATCTTCCTCCTCCCCCTCCTAAGGGCCCTTATGCCAGCAAGGGGAAGGGTCTGGACGTGGCGCCTCCTTCTCCCTCTCCCCAGGGCCCTTCTGCCACTAAGGAGAAGGTTTTGGCCTTGGAGCCTCCCGCTTCTACGGTGCCCACGGTTCCTCCTAAGGAGTCTGGGACCCAGAAGAAGGGGCCCGCTGCTTCCAGCTCTTCGAGGGCTCCCGCCGAGGAGTACTGCTCCATGGCGAGCTTGTTCCAGCCATTTAAGGCTGCGGACTCTCGGGAGCCTTGGGTACCTTGTGGGGACCTTGCAAAGAAGGGGTACCCTGCCCAGAAGAGCCTCCGGGGTAGCCCGAACATGTGCATGCGGCTTCTGGATGGGATAATTCCCCCCAAGGACCGCTCGATTGTTCCCACGGAGCTACCTCAGATCGAGGGGTTCCTGCGGACTCACTTCGAACGAGTCGCCCTGGTATGATCTCGCCTCCTTTCCGCGGAGACCCAGAAGGAAGCTGCTGAGGCCCAGAGGGGCATTGCTGAAGCCAGGGGGATCGCCCTGGAGGAGGAGAAGAACCGGCTGGCTGATCAGCTAAAGGCGGTCCCTTCGCCCCAAACCGTGGTCGAGGAGTTCAAGGCCTCCGAGGACTTTGAGGACCAGGCTTTGAAGGTGATGAAGCCGGCGATTGCCGATTTTCTCCAAGTCCTGGTGGATGAGGTCCAGGCGGTTGACCCCAACTTTCCCATTGGGGAAGTTGAATTCTTTAAGGGTTTCTTGCGGAGTCGCCTTCCTCGGCCCGCTGTTGCTGAAGAGACTGCCCCTGAAGGCGAGCCAAGTACTCCTGCCCCCGAAGACGAGCAAAGCACCCTTGCCCCCGAGGATCCAAAAGCTTGAAGCCTCCAGCTCCTTGGCGACCATATTTTCTTTGTCTTTTTAGATAGCTGTTTTTTTTTTGTAATTTTTTGTTTTACTTTGTAATTATTTATTAAGACTTGGTTTCTTTATATGCCTTTATATTCATGAGCCTTTAATTGACTTCGAACATGTTTGGCTATTCATCCAATATCTTAATCATAATTACTCTCGACTTTTCTTGCTGTATAATGGCTTCGACTCTTAAAGTCTTAGACCGAGCATAAGTCTATACGAACTTTCTCAGGACAATACTCTGACACTTAAAAGAATAAACTTCTAAGTTCAAAGAGATATTACCTTCTTTGAAGTTTAAACCTTTGAGGTGTTTGCATAATAATAGGGAATTTGTTAACTTAAGGCTTCATCATCCATAGTGATCGCCTAAAATTCCTTATCCGCTGTTTAAGGGGTTGATAGCAAATCTCTTTGTCTGGCTTTGGCGTCTGCTTTCCCGTTTTTGCCTAATTCTATTGTTAGGACTTTTTGGCCTAACTTTGGCGTCATGGCTTTTATTTTGCCTAACTTTTTTGCTAGGTCTTTTGGCCTGACTTTAGCGTCAGGGCTTTTGGCCTAGCCTTGTTGCTAGGGCTTTTTGGCCTGACTTTTGGACTAACTTTGTTGTTAGGGCTTTTTGTCCTGACTTTGGCGTCAGGGCTTTTTGGCCTGACTTTGGCGTCAGGGCTTTTTGGTCTAACTTTGTTGTTAGGGATTTTGGCCTAACTTTGTTGCTAGGGCTTTTTGGCCTAGCTTTGTTGCTAGGGCTTTTTGGCCTGACTTTGGCGTCAGGGCTTTTTGGCCTAACTTTGTTGTTAGGGCTTTTGGCCTAGCTTTGTTTCTAGGGCTTTTGGCCTGACTTTGGCGTCAGGGCTTTTTAGCCTAACTTTGGCGTCAGGGCTTTTTGGTGCCCGATTCGGTTGTCAAGTCTTTTTTCTTCGACTTGCTTCGAGTGGACACGCTTTATGAAGGAATGAATTTCTTTTATTAACATAACAGTTTGATTACAAGCTATGTATGAAATCTCCTTAAATGCTCAGAATTGAATGGACGGGGTAACCTATCGCCTTCGGTGGTTTCCAAATAGTAGGATCCTGGTGCGGCGATCTCTACTACCTTGTACGGTCCTTCCCATTTGGCTGAAAGTTTATTTTTACTGTCTTGCCTTGTGAATTCATTCCTTCTCATAACCATCTCCCCCACGAAAAATTGGCGAGTGCTGGCTTTTCTGTTGAAATATCGAGCGGTCGCTAAGCGCATCTTTGCTTGTGTCTTTTCCGAAAGCCATATCTTTTCCTCTGCTAAGTCGAGGTCAGTTCTGCGCTCGATCTTGTTTGCCTCCGCATTAAAGTGTAGGACTCTGTGGGTAGGCACTGCTATTTCGGCGGGTGCTACTGCTTCTGATCCGTACACTAGACTGAAAGGCGTTTCTCCTGTGGCCGCCTTAGGTGTTGTTCTGATGGCCCATAATACTTTTTCCAGTTCTTCTGCCCAATTTCCTTTGAATGCTCAAACCCTTTTCTTGAGTCCTGCTAAGACAACCTTGTTGGCTGCTTCAGCTTGCCCATTCGTTTGAGGATGATGCACTGAACTAAAGCGATGGTCGACACGATATTCTTCACAGAGCCATTTGAGCTCCTTTCCAATGAATTGCGGTCCATTATCACTGATGAGTATTTTGGGAATGCCAAACCTGGAGAATATGTTGACCTGTAGGAACTTGATGACCTGGAATTCCGTTGTCGAAGCTAGAGCTTTCGCCTTTATCCACTTAGTGAAGTAGTCAATCGCCACTATAATGTGAGTACGCTGACCAGTGCTAATAGGGAAAGGACCCAATATATCGATTCCCCATTGAGCGAAAGGCCAGGCACCCGCCATTGGGGATACTAGTGTTGATGGTCGACCCGATCGTGGTGCAAACTGCTGGCAAGTCTCACACTTCTGCGTTAATTCGGCTGCATCTTTTCCCAAGGCCGGCCAGTAATATCCTAATCTGAAGATTTTCCTGGTCAGCGATCGAGCACCTTCATGACATGCTACCGCCCCTTCGTGAGCTTCTCGGAGAACCTTTTCTGTTTCAGGATGAGCGACACACCTCAAGTAAGGAGACGAGTAGCCTCTTCTGTAGAGTTCCCCATCGATAATTAGATAACTGGCTGCGAGTCTTCTAATCCTTGTGGATTCGCCTTCGTCATCTGGGAGGATCTCTTCTTTTAAATAATTCTGGAACGGAGTCATCCATGTGACCTGTCCTTGAATGTTGAAGACCTCTGCTCTCCTTTCCAGGACTGAACATAGGGCATTTTCCAGAAATTGCACATCCTGGATTGTTGTCCCTCCGAATGCCAGTTTACTCAAGGAGTCTGCCATCTGGTTTTCTTGGCGAGCAAATAGAATCAATCGCGAAATTTGGGATTTCCGCGACCAGCTTCCTGGCGATGCTGAGATATTTCTTCATCTTTTCTCCTCTTGCCTCGTAGGTGCCATTAACCTGATTGACAATAAGTTCTGAGTCACTCTTTACCTTAAGCGCAGTTATACCCATTCCTTTTGCCAGTCTGAGTCCAGTGATAAGAGCCTCATATTCTGCTTCATTATTGGTCGTCGGGAATGTCAAGGCGATCGCGTACTTCAGAGGCTCACCCTCAGGAGGAATAAGAATTAAACCTGCCCCGAGCCTTCTTTTGATGAAGACCCGTCCGTATAGAGCTCCCAGATTTGATTGTCGTCTGTGTTGGATATCGATAGTGACAGCCCAGTAGGGAAAAAGGCCTCGAAGGCCCAATAACTATAGATGGGGTAAACCCATAACATTCGAACCGGACCGGCCTCCATAGAATGGCCCAGAACCGAGCCCAAAGCCTCTGAGGACACCATGAGTGCTCACCATTCTTTACCAAGCCGTGACCTCTCACTGCTCGCCATGAGAGTGCTCGCCCCGAAGAGAGCCCTGCCTCTCTCCTCTGGTCCCACTAAACCGTTAATAACAGAGTGGACAAGATATCCCGCGTATCTCGGTCACATATTCACTAAAGATTAGATTTGGTAACTGCAATATCTCGCAGTAACTGCCATATCCCACGATCCGAATCTTCAGCAACTCAATATACACTAAGATATTCAGTTGCCTTTATACGGTTCTATCTCTCTTACCCTATAAATACCCTTGCTTTACATACGTTCTTTACGTTTTGAGTTTTATACACACATATACTCATTTAAGCATCGGAGAGGGACCCAGAGACATCCCCTCTGTTGCGCTCCCCTACTTGCAGGTTCACCGGAGTTGGAGCTGAAGCGTCATCCCAACCTTGTCTGGCATTCAATTCACTGCCAGATCAGCATCCAGAATTTCACGATCCAACATTTGGCGCCGTCTGTGGGAAACGAGCAATTCAGCCATGAGAACTCGATCCCAAAGCAACCGTCGGAACAAGACCAGGGAGCGATCCTCAGATAGCTCTGATTCCGCCGCCGCTTCATCGCTTCAACAGGAACCTGCCAGCCGAGCAGGAGTTAATGCTGTTCCTCTGCCGACAGCTCGAGAACATGTCGGTGATTCAAGACCGACCCCCGCTGCTGATCAAAACGGAGCCCCGGCTTCGCAGACAGTCCACATTGCAGGGCAGGACATTAATTTAACCCCCGGGATGGTCTTCCTGCTGGAAGCCATCCTAGGACAGGCGCGCCGCCAAGCCCCTGCTCCTCAAGAAAACAATCCCTCTGCTCCTAAGGAAAACCACCGCCCTGCTGCCACAGGGACCTCACCTTCGGAAGCGGCAAATCCTGGTCCCGCTGCGCCTCAGGAGGATCAGGAGATGACATCAGGTCAGCAGTCCCTACCTCCGGCACACACCAAGGAGCCAGCAGCCGCATATACGGCCAATCCTTCCGGTCCTCCTCCACCCAGAACCTCTCCCATGTACTGCACTGTGGATCAGATGGATGACCTCCTCAACAAAAGGCTCCAAGAAAGACAGTTGACAGTCATAGCTCCCTTCAAGGAGCAGTCCTCTCATCTTTTCACCGACGGGCTCGTCGCTATCAAAATCCCGAAGGATGTGGTTGCTCGGGCCATACCTGAGTATAGCGGTGGAGGAGATCCCACTGTACATGTCAACAAACATGAGGCCTCCCTTCTGGGTAAGTCAAACGATCCCAATCATTTGGCTTTGCTATTTCCATCTACTCTTTCGGGTTCGGCTTCGTCCTGGTTTTTCGGCCTCCCTGCAGGATCAATCGGAACTTGGGCAGAGTTAAGAAGCAAGTTCCTGGAGAGATATATTGGCGAGCGCCAGCTGTTGAAAAGCGTGGTCGCCCTTGACTCAGTCAAACAGCAGCCGGGAGAGTCGCTGTCCAATTTCTACGGGCGTTTTCATCAGAACGTCACAGAATTAGATCGCCGAATCTCGGATAGGGAGATCATTCGAGCCTTCTACAGAGGTCTGGATGTGTCCAACAAGGCCTCGAGAAAGCTGCGAAATAGCTATCACGTGAAGGAGATTGAAACGTTGGAGGAGCTGGCATCCAGAGCAAAAGGTTTCATAGACCTTGAACGCGCAAACATCGAGGCTAACCTCCTGACGACCTCGCTAAGGGTAACACATGAACCCCGACGCGATGGTAATAAAGAGGTAAAGATGGAGAAGAAGGGAAAGGAAAGCAAGCCCCGAGTCGAGTCTCTTCCAGCGCCTCGCCATCCAGAGGTTCCTGAGTACTTCACGCCTTTAAATAGGCAGATCTCAGCGGTACTAGTCGAGATGGAGAGGAGATCCTTGGCGAGGCCACCGATGCCTCGTCGAGGTGGGCTGCCCATGGGCAAGGATGTCGAGAGCTACTGCAGATACCATAAGTGCAAGGGCTATAAGACAGACGATTGCAAGATTTTGAAGCGGGACATAGAGAGGCTGATTCAGGGGGGAATGTTGAAAGAATTTATAGCAGGGCGAGACCGAAGTCGAACGCCCCCAGGAGACATCGTTCGCCAGCCCCTGCGGATCAAGCTGAGCCTTCTGGAAGCAAGAGGAGAGTGAATCTGATTGCGGGAGGATTCGGTGCAGGCGGCGAGAGGTCAAGTGCCATAGAGGTCTACGCCACTCAGATCTCTACGGCGGTTCAGTTGGGGAACCGGCCCCTACCGGAAGAGAACATTGTCATCTCATTCTCTGAAGATGATTTGGCACATGTTACCACACCCCACAACGATGCTCTGGTCATTACGACAGATATTGACGGCTGAGATGTTGCAAGGATTCTGGTCGAAGGAGGCAGCTCGACAGACATCCTATTTTTGGACGCCTTTGAGAAGATGGGCAAGTCCAAGCGCGACCTGAAGAGGGTCGACTTTCCGCTGATCGGGTTTGCGGGAAGAACAACTTATCCACTGGGGGCTATAACCATGCCAGTGATTTTTGGCGAGGGGTGGAAAAGCATCAAGGTGTCGGTCACTTTCTTGGTGGTCGATTCACCTAAATCCTACAACGCCATCATAGGGAGGACCACGATCAACCCAAATAAGATTGTGGCCTCCACTGTCCACCAGAAGATGAAGTTCCCTACTCCGAACGGGATTGGAGAAGTGCTAGGAGATTAGCCTTCCTCGCGGCAATGCTATGTGAACTGTTTACGCAGGAAGAACCAAAGGGAGGCGCTCGCCATCGAAACAGAGGCCGACCCCCGCGAGGACTTGGCTCGGCCAGCACCCATGGAGGAATTGGAGGAGGTCGAGATCGATGGTCCAGACAAAAAGGTGCGCATTGGGACCACCTTGAAGGAGGATCAGAAGGAGGCCATGACTGCCCTCCTCAAGGAATTCAAAGAGCTCTTCGCCTGGCAGCCGAGCGACATGCCAGGAATCAGCACAGATATTATCTCCCATGAGCTCAGGATAGACCCCTCCATCAAGCCGATCGCCCAAAAGAGAAGATCATTCGGGACGGATAAGCGTTTTGCGATCAGGCAGGAAGTCGGCAGATTGATTGAAGCTGACTTCGTCAGAGAAGTAAGATTCCAGAGCTGGGTCGCCAACCCAGTTTTGGTCAGGAAATCAAACGGCAAGTGGAGGATGTGCGTCAACTTCCGCGTCTTGAACAAGGCTTGCCCCAAAGATTCATATCCCTTTCCGAGGATTGATCAGCTGGTCGATGCTACCTCGGATCATGAGATGCTGAGCTTCATGGACGCCTACTCAGGCTACAACCAGATCAGAATGCATCTCGACGATGAGGCTCACACCGCTTTCTATGCTGATGGGGACATTCTGTGCTACAAGGTGATGCCCTTTGGCCTTATCAATGCTGGAGCAACGTATCAACGGATGGTGAACCGGCTATTCCAGGACATGCTGAGAAGGAACATGGAAGCCTACGTGGATGATATGCTCGTCAAAACCATCAAGGGCAATCCTCACACGGCGGACCTCCGCGAAGCTTTCGAATGCATGAGAAGACACAGTGTTCGCCTGAATCCTGCCAAATGCGCCTTCGGGGTCAAGTCCGGTAAATTTCTGGGTTTTATGGTCAGTGAAAGAGGAATCGAAGCAAATCCAGAAAAGCTAAAGGCCATAGAGGAAATGAAGTCGCCAACCTGCCACTAGGAAGTCCAGTGCCTGAACGGCCGACTAGCTGCTCTTAACCGCTTCCTCTCCAAAGCAAGCGACATGTCCCTCCCGTTCTTCAAAACCTTGAGGGCCAACCGCAAGTTCGAGTGGACGCCAGACTGCGAGGAAGCATTCCAGTCCTTGAAGAGGCATATTCAAACACTCCCAGCTCTGGCAAAACCCGTTCCAGGCGAGCAACTTTTCCTTTATCTAGGCATTAGCGATGTGGCATCCAGTGCTGTCTTAATAAGGGAGGAGAATAATGTTCAGAGTCCAGTGTATTTCATTAGCAAAATGTTCAACTCAGCCTCTAGGCGAGCCCGGACCGTTTCTCCTTCATCAATGCACCGATGAAGGGCTTCAAAATCCTGAAGGGCAGCCGCCACATCGGCCTCCCTCCGCTTGATATCAGCAAGGAGGCGCTGCTCCTTCCTGAAATACTCTGACCGGGCATTGTCTACCAAGGCGATCGCCGTGTTAGCAGTCGTCTTGATAGCCTCCAGCTGCCCAGGGGAGATCCCCGTGCTCCGGTATTGCTCCAGCTCGACAAGCAGGTCTGAATGCTTGCCGGTGAGCTCGCCGAAGACACGGCCGATCATCACCTCTTCCCGAACGAGCTGACAACAAAAGAAAAATGAGAATTGTCAGGACACGAACAAAAGGGAACGACTATGGAAAGAGGAAAAAGAAACGAGGCCTTACCAGAGCGACTCGTTCGTAGTGAGCCGAAGGAACCCCTCGATCTGAGGAAGCTCCGTGGGGACGGACGAACGGTCCTTGGGAGGAATTATCCCATCAAGGAGCCGCATACACAAGTCTGGGCTACCCTGGAGGCTCTTCTGGGCAGGGCACCCCTTCTTCGAAAGGTCCCCACAAGGGAACCAAGCACCCCGAGAGTTCGCAGCCTTGAGCGGCTGGAACAAGCTCGCCATGGAGAAATACTCCTCCCCAGGAACCCTTGAGGAGCTGGGGGCATCAGAACCCTTCTTATGGGTCCCACACTCCTTCGGGGGGACCGCAGACGCCGTAGGAGGTGGGGGCGCTAAAGATAAAACCTTCCCCTGGCCAGCCGTAGACCCCTGGGGGGAAGGAGGGATGGCCGCCAGTGGAAGGACCCTCAGGAGGAGGAGGATGCTGTTCAACAGCCGGCTGCTCCTCACTCCTGACCTTCTTGGCAGGTGGAGGAGAAGGGTCTCGAACCACATCAACCGTGGACTCTTCTGCGAAACAAAAAGAAGAAAGTCGCGTCAAACAAACGCAGAGAATTTAGAAATAAGGTGGAATATGGAAATAATGCAATGTGAAATAACATACCTCGCTGGCAAGGGCCAGCAGGGGCCGAAGGAAGGGCCTCCTCTGGTGTCCTCTTGGACGATCGCCTAGAGGGGGGAGGAGGAGAGCTCAGCAGCACCTGGTCGGGGGACAACCCCGCCGATTCCTGGTCATCAAAGAGACCTATCAGTTTTCGGCTCTTGCTTACGACCTTGCCTACAAGTGATAAGACAAGATAAGAGTTAGAGAATTACCCAATCATCAAATATTGGCATGGCTTGATGAATGCCCGCCATCTCAAGGGCATTCTCAGTAGTCTCCGCCACTGAGCGGATGGACTTGAACTGGGATGACCGATGCAGCCGGTACAAGTCGTCGATGGCATTCCGGTCACTCTCTGACAATTCTTCAAAGGAGGGAGGAAAATCTTTGTCCGGAGCAAACAATTTCTAGGGTACACCCCCCTTGTACAAGAAGTAAAACTTCTTGTAGTTGGAGTTAGTGACCCGAAAATCATCGACCAGGCGGACATGGACGTTCCAAACCCATCCCTGAGGGCCTCCCCACTCTGAAAACTTCGGCCAGCGGGATTGGAAGTGGTGGAGGTGGTTTGCCCCTGCTGCCAGTCGGAAGAAACACCGGAACAAGGCCAGTGAATACACCCATTCCTGGCGTAAGCACAGGAACTTGAAACCGACCCACATCCTGAGGGCATTCAGAACAAGTTGCGTGGGGTGAATCCTGTAAAACTGACACAAGGTCTGTAAATCCTTGATACCTAGGAGCATCCTCCACGCTGAATCCACCGAGCGCCACCACGGTCTTAAAATAAGCCGGCTTCAATTCATTAGGCTTGACGTCTACTCGAACAAATTCAAATATTGCAATGATAAACATAAAAAGCAAAGAACAGCAGGGGATATCACCAAAACAGAGCGTCGAAAGAACAGGGATTTACCTTTCGGAGAAAAGATGGGCGTTTGAAGCACAGACCCATCTACCACCACTGGGGTGGCCGCGGACCTCCCGACGTCAGGCTGTTTCCCCGCTGAGAAGGGCACAGCTTCATCCTTAATGGTCAAGGGAACACTGACATTCTGAGGGGCGCTGGCTTTGTTAGCACCCTTGATGGCCATGTGTTTGACTCTCTGACTTCTGGGGGCCATGGAAATGGTCGAAAGGAGAACTAAAGAGGATTGAAAGAGAAAGGAGAGGGATTCGCAAAGAGGCTCTGGAAATTTGGAAGAGTGAATAAGCGTAAAGAACAAAACAGAGAAACTGTCGTTTCTTATATAAGCCCAAAAAGGAGTAACCGCCACGGACGAATCGAAGCGACACAGAGAATAATTGCACCTTTTTGGAAAAAACCGAAGCAATGTCAGAATTCCAAGAGACACCTCAGGGAGACAAACGGTTGGCTGGTGCAGACAGCTGTTAGACTACCCTAGGTTTACGGAAAAGTAAATGTCAGGCGTGCCTCAAGTGACCGTTCGATTTCTGGACAACTGTGCAGTTATTAAATGCTAACAAGTCCACTAAGGAGACAAGAGGGTCGCCAGCGCACTAATAAGCGCTATCAGAAGTACCTCGGGCAGGTAGTGATCGCCTAGCCAAGAAAGATAGACTTTCATAAACCTAGATTACCTCGAGTGATCGCCAAAGGGGAATAAAAGAAAGGATATTTTTTCAGCTTTGAGCGAAGAAAACACTGCTCGCCAAACAGGCTCAAAATGCCTCAAAGGTCATGAACCAGTACAAGAAACGAAGAAAACCGAATCTAAGACGTCACTATCTAAAATCCTACCAGGAAATAAAGCTCGACTGAAGAGACTTCAATCAAGCTTCGGGGGCAAATGTTGGATATCGATAGTGACAACCCAGTAGGGAAAAAGGCCTCGAAGGCCCAATAACTATAGAGGGGGTAAACCCATAACATTCAAACCGGACCGGCCTCCATAGAATGGCCCAGAACCGAGCCCAAAGCCTCTGAGGACACCATGAGTGCTCGCCATTCTTTACCAGGCCGTGACCTCTCACTGCTCGCCATGAGAGTGCTCGCCCCGAAGAGAGCCCTGCCTCTCTCCTCTGGTCCCACTAAACCGTTAATAACAGAGTGGACAAGATATCCCGCGTATCTCGGTCACATATTCACTAAATATTAGATTTGGTAACTGCAATATCTCGCAGTAACTGCCATATCCCACGATCCGAATCTTCAGCAACTCAATATACACTAAGATATTCAGTTGCCTTTATACGGTTCTATCTCTCTGACCCTATAAATACCCTTGCTTTACATACGTTCTTTACGTTTTGAGTTTTATACACACATATACTCATTTAAGCATCGGAGAGGGACCCAGAGACACCCCCTCTGTTGCGCTCCCCTACTTGCAGGTTCACCGGAGTTGGAGCTGAAGCGTCATCCCAACCTTGTCTGGCATTCAATTCACTGCCAGATCAGCATCCAGGATTTCACGATCCAACAGTCTGCTGACTGATTTGGCCTATTTTCTGCTTCCGTTTGACCGTTACTCGTGCTTTCCACTATGAAATCAGCTAGTGCTTGACCTTTGATGGCCGTTTTTGGCGCAAATTTGATCTTGAACTCGCTGAGCTCGATCGCCCACTTGACCATTCTTCCTGAAGAATTTGGTTCATCAGGAAGTTTTTGAGAGGTTGATTGGTGAGGACCGTGATGTCGTGCGCATGAAAGTAAGGTCTCAGCTTCCGAGCAACAATAACTAAGGCATAGAGATACTTCTCAATCTGGACATATTTTATTTCAGCTGAGTTGAACATTTTGCTAATGAAATACACTGGACTCTGAACATTATTTTCCTCCCTTATTAAGACAGCACTGGTTGCCACTTCGCTAATGCCTAGATAAAGGAAAAGCTGCTCTCCTGGAACGGGCTTTTCCAGAGCTGGGAGTGTTTGGATATGCCTCTTCAAGGATTGGAATGCCTCCTCACAATCTGGCGTCCACTCGAATTTGCGGTTGGCCCTCAGAGTTTTGAAAAATGGGAGGGACCTATCGCTCGCTTTGGAGAGGAAGCGGTTGAGAGCAGCTAGGCGTCCATTCAGGCATTGGACTTCCTTGTGGCAGGTTGGCGACTTCATTTCTTCTATGGCCTTTAGCTTTTCTGGGTTTGCTTCGATTCCCCTTTCGCTGACCATGAAACCCAGAAATTTGCCGGACTTGACTCCAAAGGCGCACTTGGCAGGGTTCAGGCGAACACTATGTATCCTCATGCATTCAAAAGCTTCGCGGAGGTCCGCTGTGTGAGGATTGCCGTTGATGGATTTGACGAGCATATCATCCACGTAAGCCTCCATGTTCCTCCCCAGCATGTCCTGGAACAAGCGGTTCACTATCCACTGATAAGTTGCCCCGGCATTGATGAGGCCAAAGGGCATCATCTTGTAGCACAGAATGTCCCCATCAGCATAAAAAGCGGTGTAAGCCTCATCGTATGGATGCATTCTGATCTGGTTGTAGCCTGAGTAGGCGTCCATGAAGCTCAGCATCTCATGACCCGAGGTAGCATCGACCAGCTGATCAATCCTCGGAAGGGGATATGAATCCTTGGGGCAAGCCTTGTTCAAATCGCGGAAGTCGACGCACATCCTCCACTTGCCGTTTGATTTCTTAACCAAAACTGGGTTGGCGACCTAGCTCTGGAATCTCACCTCTCTGACGAAGTCAGCCTCAATCAACCTGCCGACCTCCTGCCTGATCGCCAAACGCTTGTCCCTCCCGAATGACCTTCTTTTTTGGGCGATCAGCTTGATGAAAGGGTCTATTCTGAGCTCGTGGGAGATGATATCTGTGCTGATTCCTGGAATGTCGCTCGGCTTCCAGGCGAAGAGCTCTTTTAATTCTTTGAGGAGGGTGGTCATGGCCTCCTTTTGATCCTCCTTCAAGGTGGTTCCAATGCGCACCTTCTTGTCCGGACCATCGATTTCGACCTCTTCCAATTCCTCCATAGGTGCTGGCCGAGCCAAGTCCTCGCGGGGGTCGGCCTCTGTTTCAATGGCTAGCGTCTCCCTTTGGTTCTTCCCGCGTAAACAGTTCACATAGCATTGCCGCGAGGAAGGCTGATCTCCGAGCACTTCTTCAATCCCGTTGGGAGTGGGGAACTTCATCCTCTGGTGGACTGTGGAGGCCACAATCTTGTTCGGATTGATCGTGGTCCTCCCTATGATGGCGTTGTAGGATGTAGGTGAATCGACCACCAAGAAAGTGACCGATACCTTGATGCTTTTCCATCCCTCGCCCAAAATCACTGCATGGTTATAGTCCCCAGCGGATAAGTTGTCCTTCCCGCAAACCCAATCAGCGGAATAACGACCCTCTTCAGGTCACGTTTGGACTTGCCCATCTTCTCGAAAGCGTCCAGAAATAGGATGTCTGTCGAGCTGCCTCCGTCGACCAGAATCCTTGCAACGTCACAGCCGTCAATATCTGCTGTGATAACCATAGCATCGTTGTGGGGGGTGGTAACATGTGCCAAATCATTTTCCGAGAATCAGATGACAATGTTCTCTTCAGGTCGGGGCCGCTTTCCCAACTGAACTGCTGTGGAGATCTGGGTGGCATAGACCTCCCAAATCATTTTCCGAGAATCAGATGACAATGTTCTCGACCTTTCGTCGCCTGCACCGAATCCTCCTGCAATCAGATTTACCCTCCTCTTGCTTCCAGACGGCTCAGTTTGCTCAGCAGGGGCTGGCGAACGATGTCTCCTAGGGGGCGTTCGACTTCTGTCTCGCCCTGCCACGAATTTCTTCAGCATTCTCCCCTGAATCAACTTCTCTATATCCCGCTTCAAAATGCGGCAGTCATCTGTCTTGTGGCCCTTGCACTTGTGGTATCTACAATAGCTCTCGACATCCTTTCCCATGGGCTACCCCCCTCGACGAGGCATCGGTGGCCTCGCCAAGGATCTCCTCTCCATCTCGACTAGTACCGCTGAGATCTACCTATTTAAAGGCGTGAAGTACTCAGGGACCTCTGGATGGCGAGGCGCTGGATTAGACTCGACCCGGGGCCTGCTGTCTTTTCCCTTCTTCTCCTTCTTAACCTCATTCTTACCATCGCGTCAGGGTTCATGAACCACCCTTAGCGAGGTCGTCAGGAAGTCAGCCTCTGTGTTCGCCCTTTCAAGGTCTATAAAACCTTTTGCTCTGGACGCCAACTCCTCCAGCATTTCGATTTCCTTCACATGATAGCTGTTTAGTAGCTTCCTCGAGGCCTTGTTGGCCACATCCAAACCCCTGTAAAATGCTCGAATGATATCCCCATCCGAGATTCGGCGATCTGTCTCCGTAACATTCTGATGGAAACGCCCATAGAAGCTGGACAACGACTCTCCGGGCTATTGTTTGACCGAGTCCAGGGCGACCACGCTCTTCAGCAACTGGCGCTCGCCCATATACCTCTCCAGGAACTTGCTTCTTAACTCTGCCCAAGTTCCGATTGATCCTGCAAGGAGGCCGAAGAACTAGGACGAAGCCGAACCCGAAAGAGTAGATGGAAATAACAAAGCCAAGTGATTGGGATCATTTGACTTACCCAGGAGAGAGTCCTCGTGCTTGTTGACATGTACGGTGGGATCTCCTCCACCGCTATACTCAGGTATGACCCGAGCAACTACATCCTTTGGGATTTTGATGGCGACGAGCTCGTCGGTAAAAGGGTGAGCAGACTGCTCCTTGAAGGGAGCTGCGACTGTCAGTTGTCTTTCTTGGAGACTTTTATTGAGGAGGTCATCTATCTGATCCACAGTGCAGTACATTGACGAGGTTCCGGGTGGAGGAGGACCGAAAGGGTTGGCAGTGTATGCGGCTGCTGGCTCCTTGGTGTATGCTGGAGGTATGGACTGCTGTCCTGATGTCATCTCCTGATCCTCCTGAGGCGCGGTGGGGCCAGGATTTGCCGCTTCAGAAGGTAAGGGCCCTGTGGCAGCAGGGCGGTTGTTTCCCTTAGGAGCAGAAGGATTGTTTTCTTGAGGAGCAGGGGCTTGACGGCGCGCCTGTCCTAGGATGGCCTCCAGCAGGGAGAAAATTGATGTTAAATTGATGTCTTCCCCAGCGATGTGGACTGTCTGCGGTGCCGGGGCTCCGTTTTGATTAGCAGCGGGGGTCGGTCTTGAATCACCAACATGCTCTCGAGTTGTACGCGGAGGAACGACATTGGCTCCTGCCCGGCTGGCAGGTTCTTGTTGAAGCGGTGAAGCGGCGGCGGAATCAGAACTATCTGAGGATCGATCCCTGGTCTGGTTCCGACGGTTGCTTTGGGATCGAGTTCTCATGGCTGAATTGCTCGTTCCCACAGACGGCGCCAAATGTTGGATCGTAAAATCCTGGATGCTGATCTGGCAGTGAATTAAATGCCAGACAAGGACGGAAAGACGCTTCTGCTCCAACTCCGGTGAACCTGCAGGTAGGGGAGCGCAACAGAGGGGGTGTCTCTGGGTCCCTCTCCGATGCTTAAATGAGTATATGTGTGTATAAAACTCAAAACGTATGGAACGTATGTAAAGCAATGGTATTTATAGGGTTGGAGAGATCAAATCGTATAAGGCAGCTGAATATCTTAGTGTATATTGTGTTGCTGAAGATTCAGATCGTGGGATATGGCAGTTACTGCGAGATATTGCAGTTACCAAATCTAATCTTTATTGAATATGTGATCGAGATACGCGGGATATCGTGGCCACTTCCTTATTGACGGTTTGGTGGGACAAGAGGAGAGAGGCAGGGCTCTCTTCGGGGCGAGCACTCTCATGGCGAGCAGTGAGAGGTCGCGGCCTAGTGAAGAATGGGGAGCACTCGGGGAGCCTTTGGCGTCCTCAGAGACTTTGGGCTCGGTTCTGGGCCATTTTATGCAGGACCAAGTTTGACTCGTACTTAGGCCGATCCGATTCGAATCTTATGGGCTTACCCCCTCTATGGTTATTGGGCCTTCGATGCTTTTTCCTTATTGGGCTGTCACTATCGATACCCAACAATTATCAGTCTCAGTTTCTCGTACGGTATTTTAAACTCCAATGAGTTAGGTATATTTAACTCATATTCAATATCATATTTGTATTTTCTAAATGGGAAATAAAATTGAGAGTTGATATACATATATTATATATTTATGTATAATATACTTGTTAATATATATACATATATATGCATAATATATATGTGAAATTATATCTATATGTATAATATATGTACATGTATAATATATATATTATGTATATGTAATACTATATATATGTATATGTATAATATATATATATATATATTATGTCTATGTTATCTATATGTATAATATATA
This sequence comes from Chamaenerion angustifolium, assembly GCA_946814005.1. Taxonomy (NCBI): domain Eukaryota; kingdom Viridiplantae; phylum Streptophyta; class Magnoliopsida; order Myrtales; family Onagraceae; genus Chamaenerion; species Chamaenerion angustifolium. The sequence continues at coordinate 32,497,905 of OX328268.1, forward strand.
TTTATATTATGTCTATGTAATACTATATATGTATATGTATATGTATAATATATATATATATATTATGTATATGTTATCTATCTATCTATATGTATAATATATATATATTATGTATATATATAATATATGTATATGAAAAAAAAAAAATTCAAAAATGACTTAGGTCTTTCCCAAACTTTGATGAAGGTTACAACTCGGTCCTTGGACTCTCGGGTCATTTCTGTGACTTTATCGAGTGTTATAAACCAAACCAGAAACGTTTTGGGTCATTTGTGCAATTTTTGATTTTTTTTCTTAATTCAGCTATTTTTTTTAAAAAAAATTACATTTTGAATTCTAAACATTCCATGATTTCTAAAAATGTTACAAATAAGTCTAGAATAATTTTCGGGTAATTTTAGAACTTTACCAAGTGTTACAAATAAGTCCAGACTATTTTAAGGTCATTTCTGCAATTTTCGATTTTTTTTCAATTAAGCTTGAATTTTAATAAATTGTCAAAGTGTTACAAATTGGTCTAACGTGCTTAATATTTTCAAAATCATTCGTGTATTTTTGACATGTTAAAATGACCCCAAAGTGAATTGACTATTTTCTCGAGCACGATTAACTTTTTTCTCTCTTGTTTATTTATTTGAAATTAACTCATAAAAAAAAATGTTTGTACATGGTTTGTTTAATTAAAAAAACGCATGTAATCTTTTTGGCTAAGTATGATAAAAACGGGCAATTCAGATAAATCAGTAAAAAATTAATAATTTCAAAAGTGAATTAAAGTACCGAAATTGCGATTAAGGGCTCGTGAACCCTTAATACGTAATCAAACCCCCGAACTCAATTCTCTGGACGTAGACCTTTCTGAGCCCTAGGATGTTAGCTTCATGTACCCGAGGCAATTTCAGTCCGGTTGATGATCCCGCTCGACCGGACCCGTCGTTCGCCAAGACCCGCATTTTCAAACGAAAATTAAAAATATTTTTAAAAGTGTGTTGGGGAAAGTCGGTCACACCCGCCACTAGTTGAGATATGTCGCCATTATGGAATTTTTCCCTCCCAACTTTCACCAAATGCTTTCCGCACTTGGGTTGACTTTTGAGTCTCGTGCCACCATCGTGGATGGTCGTATTCTCTAAACGTTTTGCATTGTTTTTACTGTCTCGATGCGAATCATCTCGGGGTGCTCCTTTTTACCACTTGGAGCTTACACCTTTCAAAGATTGGTGCTGGGACTTCGCTCACCCATTAGTCACGGGTTTCCGAACAAGAAATTCGAACTAGTAGAGCACATACTTCTTTTTTCGAGGAGGTGTTCCATGGTGTCTAGGGCCAGCGAAGGCGAGCAAAGATCCTTTCCCCGGCGTCGAGGAACTATCCTTGACTAACATGGATGCCTTGACGGCCATATATCTGGACCATTAGCCCGGTCGCGCCCAAGTCATCTCCAAGGACACTAGTGAGTCAGACTTAGAGAAAGCTGGCGTTTCCTTAGTAGAGCGTCGCCTCCTGCCATTAATTCTGGTAATGACCCATTCTTTTACTTTTGCAGAAAGAGATTTTGCCCAAGTTTCTCACGTCTTAGGTACTCCACAGGAAAAGGCGCCAAAGGAGAAGAAGGAGAAAAAGACAAGAAAGGTGACGCTCTTGAGGGCTCGAAGAAGTGCAAGAGCCATCACTCATCTATGGGACAGTAGAAGGCGAAATCGATATCATGTTTACCAAAAAGTAGGGTCCCCCTGTTTTGCTACACCGAGTATTACAATGGCGTCATAAAAATTGGACTGTTTGACTCTTCCTTTGATCTGGCATGGGCAACACCTACAGAAGCTTCAAGGCCCAAGACGCCAACTCCCGCTCGAACTCCCTGCTACCGAGTACAAGTCGACGCACTCCCGAGTGGTGATTATGCTGGATGAAAGGCGTCCCTCTTATTGAAGGGAATTCACGTTTTGACCCTAACCCGGGCCTTCATTTGCTGAATGGTGTTTGCCCACCCGTCGACCGGACGCCTCTGAGTCTGGAACGCAACGTCATCGAGGGGTTAGTATAGCAAACACTTTCAATCATCATGAGCCAGGTACCCCTTCACCTTTTATCTTATTTCCTGAGAAATTTTCATGCTTCAAAATTTTCTAACACTTTAGTTTTTCTTGTTCATTCCTGCCCAACTCAAAATGGGGCACGTCATAATGGGGTTGGAGGAGGAAAGGGACGCAAATGTCTCGAAACTACGAAAAGTGTAGGCCATGGAGCACGAGCTGGAGCGTCTGAACCCCTGTCTCACCATTGAAGAGGGGGCGCCAAGGAGTTAGAGGTTGATGTGGTGCTGAAAGAGTAACTCTCCAATAACCTGAGGGAGGCGCAGAAGAGATAAAACACCCTCGCCTTAGTGGTAGAGAAATTTCAAAAGGAGGCCTCAACTTTCGAGAATGCGATTGCAGATGCCCAGAAGGAGGCGACACGTGCGAATAGGGAGATGGAGCTCATTAAAATTGAGCTCCCCAAAAGGCTAGTGGAAAGCACCACAGAGGCTGTCGAGACCTTCCGCACCAGCAATGAGTTCAGCATTGTCGCGTGGGATTGGAATTGCCGAGAGCTCATCTCCATCTTCAAGATGGCCTTCAAAGACATCCAGAACGTTGACTCAAGCTTCCCTCTGGACAAAATCGACTTCTTTAAGGATAACCTCACCCTAAAGGCTAGGGAGGCTAAAGAGGCTGAGAAGGAGACATCAAAGAGCGAAAGCAGCTCCTCAGCGGGATCCGCCTATGCTCATGGAACTCCTTCCGCCTCTCCTTCTGCAACAACTGCCAACGAAGACTACTCAATGATGCCTGCCCATGAACATTAGATCGATCAGCCTGTGCACCTTCTCCGCCCAAGGATCTGCCGGTTCGTACTGCATACAACTATTTAACCGTTAGCCTCTATCTCATCGCCTTTGACAACTCACCTTTAACAATTTCCCTTTAAACTTGTTAAGTATTCATTGTGTCAACTATAAATGTGACACAAATTTCATCCATTAATATGAGTATTCTCTATAATTAGCATTGCTTCGACCAAATATGGATGTTGCTTAAGAATAACTTAAGGTTTCGCCATATGCTCACTACTCCATTTAATAAACTTTAACACAACGTATCGCCCCAACCATTCGCCACTTAATAGTTTTCGAAACAATGCCTTGCTAAAAACAATACGAATGCTAAGAATGCGCCCTTAGATCGTGAACCAGTCTCACCGCGGGTAAACAAAACAACTATATACTCTTAATGGATCGCTTATTGTTTCGGCTAATAAAATTTAAGCATTCGCCAATAAGTATTTATTCTCAATGTCTTTGATATGTATTGATCACGCCTTAGCAAAATTATAAAGTACAGGAAATTCCCAAGTCGTCTACATAGGCTCATAACGCCTTTCAAGCATAGAATATTTCAAATGCTCCGCATTAAAATTGGTCTTCAATACTTTCCCTTCTTCATCTTCTAGGAAATACGCGTTTGTGTGAGGGAGACAATTTGTTCATTATATCTTGTTGAGCAAATTCATGTCTTCTCCTTACCCTCCCCCCACAAAAAAATGGCGAGAGGAAACTCGCCTATTGTAGTATCTTGCAGTGGTAAGGCACATCCGTCCTTGGGTGTTTTTAAGCCTGTCTGTTCTCATCAACAACGTCCAATTTGAGACGCCTTTGATCATCGTTGGTCAAGGCGTCAAAATGCTTTACCCTATGGGACGCCACCGCTATCTTTGTCGGGGCCACAACCTCAGAACCATACACTAATCCAAAAGGCGTTTCCCCAGTCGCCTTCTTGGGGGTTGTTAGCAACGACCATAACACATTCTCTAATTCTTCTGTCTATTTCCTCCCAAGGCGTCGAGTATCATTTTCAAGCCATTCAAAACAGTCTTATTCACTGCTTCAACTTGTCCATTGGTCTGCACATGTTTACCTGAAGCATGTTGATGCTCAATTTTTAACTCCTCGCAAAATCATCTCAATTCCTTCTCGACAAATTGTGGACCATTGTCACTGATGAGAACGCTTAGGATTTCATATATGGAAATGATCCTCGACTTAAGAAATTTAATGACTTGAAATCCTGTAGTGGATGCCAATGCATTTGCTTCAATCCATTTTGAAAAATAGTCAATCACCACTATAATGTAAGTGCATTGCTTAGACCTTGTCAAGGGGCCTACCAAGTCAATCCCCCACTGTGAAAATGGCAATGCGGCGCCTATACTGGTAATTTTAGCCGGGGGCAGACTATTTTTTGGCTAAACGTCTGACATGACTCACAATTCATAACCAAAGTCGTCGACTCTTGATTCATTGTAGGCCAATAATACCCTTGATTAAGAACCTTTCGTACAATTGACCTAGCCCCTTCATGACGGGCTGCATATCCTTCGTGCACTTCCCTCAAACTGGTAGTCGTCTCTTGGTGAGCGACGCATCTGAGGTTAGGCGTGGAAAATCCCCGCTTATAGAGTACTTCATCTATTATCTTAAAACTTTGGCTAGGCGAACAATTTTCTTGGCTTTGACGTCATCCTGAGGAAGCTCCCCAGATTCCAATTAAGTCCTTATAAGTGTCACCCAGTCTACTGATGTGTTAATGTTTGCGCAAATCATATTCACCTCTTCATGGATGGTTTCTATGAAATGCACCAGTTGGATTGTCACCTACCAGGCGTACTTGCTTAGGGCATCCGCTTCCTGATTCGATTCTCGAGGGACGACCTCTATCAGGAACCTTTTGAATCCTTCTTCCAATGCCTTAGCATCTTTCCAATACAACTTCATCTTTTCTCCTTTTTCCATATACTCGTCTTTAACTTGGTTTACCACCAATTGCGAATCACAATATACATGAAGAGGGGCGACACCTAAACCCTTTGCCAATCGTAAGCCAGTGACAAGAACTTCATACTCTGGCTCATTGTTAGTTGCCTTAAAGGTGAGCACCAGACTGTATCATAATAGGGTGCGACCATCAGGTGGGGTTAGTATTAACCCTGCCCTTAAGCCTTCAACTGATGACGAGCCATCTTTATGAAGCGTGCAAGGCTTTTTCTCCTCTTCCATTCTGTAGGCGTCACTACTTGGGAACTTGTTGATTCAACAATGAAATCCGCCAAAGCTTGTCCCTTAGACACAGTCCTAGGGTAGAATTTAATTCGAAACTCGCTTAATTCAATCGCCCATTTGATCATTCTTCCTGAGTATTTTTTTTTTGCAATAAGTGTTTAAGCGGTTGGTTTGTTAAGACGGTGATTTCAAGTTCATGAGAGTATGGGCACAACTTCCTAGCCGATATTACCAACGCATAAAGATACTTATCAACCTCCATGTAATTCATTTAAGCTTTGGCGAGAACTTTTGATACATAATACACATGCACTTGACCCTTGCCTACTTCTTTAACCAGAACCGAGCTTACGACGACTAGACTGATAAGGCATGCCTTTGGAAGGCTTGGCCAGTGGTGGGAGCGTCATGGGATGCTGCTTCAGGTCCTGAAATGCATTCTTACATGTAGGTGTCCATTCGAATTTCCTATTCACCCTCAACACCTGGATAAATGGAAGTGATTTGTCTCCTGCCTTCGCCAAAAAACGATTTAGCGTTGCTAGCTTTCCATTCAATTGCACTTCTTTGTGCAAGCGGGGCATTTCATCGCTTCCATTCAACATCTCTTGATTATATTTTATAGGATATGAATGTGTTAGAAATGAGGGTAGCAATTGACTCAAATTAATGAGGATATAATTTTAAACTTTAAATATTGATGGAACATAGATGAAGCTGCCTTCAACAGCAAGGCGTCGCCACCTTGGAGGTGTCACCTCTTTTTTTATACCCTCTGACAGTTTGACTATAAAGACTTATTACAGCTACAAACGACTCTGACAAGAATGAGTACACCTAGTACTCATTACGACTAGAAACAACACTGGAAATGATTATTTAAGACCCTCTTACCAAAAGTAACTTTGATTACATTCTCAGTCAACATATATAGTCAATCAGAGCAAAACCCTAATTGGATGAATAATACAATGACTTTACTTATAAATATTGTCCACCTACCCCTTTACTAAATAACCAATTCTACGGTTTTCACATTTACTCTCCAACAACCTCCCACTTACTTTATAATCGGAGGGGGGAACAACGGGCAAAACTCAGGCCTTCCTTCTTGCAAATCACCGAGGGAGCAAAAGGAAGCGACGAGTCCTTTGAAGTTACGCAAGTTCACGAAGATCCAACAAATATGTAACTATTTTTTATTTAGCTCTTCAAAGTTTAGTATTTTCACTTAAATTTTTTATAATTTAATACATTATTTTTACTCTAATTCTTACCACTTAATAATGTTTTGGTTTGCATAGGCATATAACTTATTCGAGCATTTATCAATATCAAAATTATTATACCGTTTTTTCATATAGGACAAACATAATATCTCATTTTACCACACGAGGCAAACCTAATGTAACATGTGACTACTATTCACGTTAACATTATAACTTCAATAGGTAGAAGCAGTAAATGAAACCCATACACCTATAATATATCGTATGAGACATCACGATGTTATTATTTTAAGAGGCAGTCCACCATACAAACCCTACAATACGTCAACTTCATTAGTTTATTCTTGGGTTGTTATTCATACTACATTGCTTGCAGCGCAAGTAAGTAACTAATTTAGTAGAGAAAGAGATCAATCTTTGCCTTGAGTTGGTCCTTGTTTGCACCCACAACCTTACCCACGACATTCCCTTTCTTCATCAGCAAGAATGTCGGCACCGTCACCACTTGGTATTTCATAGCCACATCCTGTCATTTTTCTTCATAATTAGACACCGAGTGTATGTCTATCATATATACCAACATTCAAATTTTATACACACAAAAAAAAAACGTACATGAAGCTCATCGACATCAATCTTGATGAACTCGACATAGGTGTACTTTGCAGCAAAGTCTCTAATAACTGCATCCATGGCTCGACACGGCCCACACCATGTTGCTGTAAAATCAATCACCATCTATCCAACAATTCCACCAAAAAACACAATGAGTATAATTGATACATTTTATCTCCCATGTATATATATAATTTTTGATGAACTTAATTACCAGCTTATCAGTATCTTTGGCTGCAGCAAAATGTAACTTCCATTGCTCTGATGAGTGGAAGACGATGACCTCTGATGACTTCCCCTGAGGTGGTGCAGTTGAGGTATTATTATTATTGTAGTGCCAAAAGCTCGAACCATTGGTGGGAACTGTAGAGCTCGAGCCTTTCGGGTGAATACGGAAGTTCGATGGGGTCCCGCTTTTCATATGAGCTGGAAGGATGGGGTAGTCGGTTGCCCGAACCACGGTCTGTTGACCTCTCAAGCTCGACTCATTGACTCCCATGTTTATCAAAACCCTAGGGTATGTATGACTTGTTTCTATTGAGTTGGTGAGATGGAGTATGGTGGCTGGGCAGCAGATGATTTATACATGGCTTAAAGGTAGAAGGTGGAACAAATTCTATTTGATTGGCTTGCTTGTGAAGTACAGATTCTTGCCATGAAACGGTGCTAGTAGATAGTCTCTTGAGCTTTGTACATGCACAACATATTTTATGAGTTCATTATTTATTTGATCACCTACATTTTACCATATGATTATTTGGTTTAAATTTATATTATTTACTCACTTACGTTTGATAATGTTGCTTTTTGATTATAATAATTTTTTATGAGATGAAATGTCAAAAATACTATTCTCTTACTTATGATTGGATTTTGGGTTTGCAATTGACCTCAAAAATCAGATTTAGGATTCGTTTTCAAAATTTAAAATTGTTCAATCGAAAAAGAAAATGAACATGGAAAAAACATGAACAAGTGAAGAAGAATAAGATAAAGGGAATAATAGAATCACCCTTTTAGTGACTATTTATTAATATTTGACTAAATAGTACAAGTTTGAACCCAAATGTAATATTTTTAAATGTATTGTGAGTATTTAATAATGTCATTAAAGATAAATGCTTAACATTAATCAAATATATATAAGTGATTAAATAGTTATTTAACCCTATTTTTCATTATATTTATGTCCTGCCATTACAATCAGTATAACTCGATCTTTTAATATTGGATGGAGTATACTCTAGAACTTTTAAAAATGTTAAACGTTTAGAAGTTCATTTGAAAAAGGTAAAAGTGCAGGCAGACAGAATAAGTATGTGCCGACAGTTCAATAGCAACGTTGTTGAAGGAAAGAAAAACACAAAGAATCCGTGATTATCTAACCCGCGTTTCTCCGACCTCAATTGAAAACGTTGGAAAATAAAAGGGTTGATGGAGTGGGGAGAAGAGAATTTCAATTCCTTGGCGGCTGTCATGCATGGATTCGTGAAAAAGGAATCACTGTTCAGACATATTCTAGACAATTAACGTCGATCGTTGATATTATATTCTACATGTTGTTTATATGCTGTTAGCTCGGAAGCACATTTAGTGGAAAAATGTTGTTTATTATGGATATCAGGCGTCATCCTTATCGGATTTAGGACTAAATAGAAACTTGTGGGCGGCAGCTTTGTGTGATGCATGGGCGACACTATGAGTGAGAGTGACTCCATATGAGTTCGTTTAACAAATAAAAGAAATTTGAGGGATTATAGTGGGTATAGATAGTTGTTCGAATAAGAATAAATATTGATTAAAAAGATAGAACAAAACAAGGATGCTCATGGTATAAGTACACGTGATGATCATGTTAAAATTGGTTAAATAAATTAATGAGTTACCATATTAAAATGGGAAAAGTCCGAAAAAAGTTTGACTATGTTTGACGAAAATGATTTTTTAATCCTCAAGATTGTTTTAGGTACAACATGTTTGAAAACGATTGTTTTTGGTAAATCCGTCTAACTGCCGTTCAATTTAGACGTTAAACTATCACATTCAATGTTACGTGACTCACCCTGAAAAAATGATAATTTGTAATTCATTTTCTGCCCTTATCAAAGATTTTCCTTTATTTGATAACACATTTGCTAACACCATTTATTTGATATAATGGAAGACAATTAGTGCCTCCAGTATGCATGAATATATCCATTGAATGCATAGTGAGAGAGATCAAAGCCACCTGAAGACCTCTGAATTGTTGAAATAAACCTTTTGCTCACCGGCTTGATGCAGTGGAAGAGAGTGAAGGCAATGCATTGGAGTTGTATCTCGATCTAAGTACTACGAAACAGAAAGAGGGACATGTTCTGCTAGGAAACAACCTCAACACTTTGCTCTGGTTATTGTTGGATTTACTATAGAAGATGATTTATATATCATGGAGATTGCATCAGATCGGCACTGTAAAATACGATTGTTTTAATTTTTGTTGTCTTAATTGGTATGGAGAAAACGAGAGGTGATTCTGTATATTATTATTACTGGTAAACCTTGTATGATTTGTTGCAGTGTAATTGTTGGAATTTAGTTACTAATTATTTTGTTTCACCGACCCAACAGGTGAATCGAACTCAACATTATAAGTGAATTCGATTCAAACTTAGAACAACACTTAAGTTTCGAATCGAGCCCTAAAAAATAATCAAGATGATGAATACGATCATATTGTAACATAACTGAGCATCATGTGTTGCGCCCATGGCCAACTAATGGAAAATGGACGATACTTACGATGGATGACGCATTTATCAACATACGCACATGCACAAAGCCGTGTGAGGATGAGGGTAGCAATTGACTCAAATTTTGGCAAGATATAATTTTAAACTTTAAATATTGATGGAATCTGGACGAAGCTTCCTTCATCATCGATCGTTGAGGGAAGATTGACTCGATTTAGGCATTGTTCTTGGTTGAGAAGTTTAGCTCGGAGACTATGAAAGGAGAGTGTCATTAGAAGATGAGTGATTGTCGCAACAAGAGGGTCGTATTCTGCACATAACCCATTTAATGCTTGTATGGCGATATCCTTGTTGCTGATTGGACACCTGATGGCTGCAAGAGAGTCGATAATGGACTTGATCCCGTACATGTATTCAGAGATAGATAGGTTCGACTTTTTCGAATAGCTGTGAAATATAATGGCAGCTTGAGTGTCATTTTGTTTGACACAGACTGGTCTGTGCACTGTCACAGAGAGTCTTCCAAAGATCGTGGCTCGTTCGCAGGTCGTGCACCACCTTGTGGACAGCGTAGGAGAGTGTTGACGTAATCCATGTGCTCACACACTGATCGGACTGAATCCACGCTGCATATTGTGGATTGAGCATTGTGACGTTGAAAGTGTCCGAGATAATCTGAGGTGGACAGAGGAACGTTCCATTAACGAAACCAAACAAATCGTAGCAGAACAAGATTGACTCCATCTGTGATTTCCACACCAGAAAATTGTCGGCCTCAAGGTTGATGGAGATCAGGTTTGACATACTTGGGAGATGTAGAGTTGGAGGAGACAAATAAGGTTCGACTTGGGAGAAGTAGGGTTGTGAAGAGGATGGAATGGATGGCAGGGGATGAGAGAGAAAGGGCATTTGAGGAGAAGGGATCCACAACACCAAGGATGGATGAACCAGAGGAAGGGTCAGTTGAGGTCTAAGAGAGGCCAACGCTTGATGGGTTAGGGACGGAAGTTGGTTTGGCCAAAGTATCGACCTGCTCTGATAGCATATTGAAGCTTATTAACCGTATGAGACAAGATTTATGCTGAAAAGCTTAACTCTCATAGGAATTGTGTATTGATATATATATAGCTACAACCTTCATCTATACAAGTAAGGATTTAATATATAAGGCAAGAGTATTATACATTGTAATATAAGGAAGGTAAAGATATCAATTGAATGAGTATCCTATATATTGTGTAAATGCTGTGAAGATTTGGTCACTAATAGTAGAGAATAGAAGTCTTTTGTGAGTTCTTCATCTTCTCGCTACCTTCAAAAGTGCTACCTTCAATAGTGCCGTCACCTTCAATAGTATTCTCACCACCTTTAATAGTGCTGCCACCTTCAACATTATTCTCACTAATATAGATAACACATTCTATAGTTTGTGGAAGATAGTTTCTTTAATAATATCATTTATTTGATATAATGGAAGACAATTACTGGTATAGTTAACCATATAAAAAATGACGGTAATAACTACGGTTATTAGGTTTTTACCGCACCATTGCCGACCCTAATCGGTATTTTTCTGAAGTAAAAGTATAGTCAATCCAGGAGATGGAGGTAAAATTAGTTATTCGGAATTCCATTTCGAACGAAATCGATAATACAAATATTCAAATAAACAAGATATATGGAATCTATAATCTCTATTCCTATCATTCCAGAAACAAACACCCTTTACTCTCCTTCTGAATTCCTTCCATCAATTATTACTTTGATCATCAAAAAAACTCTATAGATAGAAGTCATATAAAGACACTATTGAATTATTACTTTGATCATCAAAAAAACTCTATAGATAGAAGTCATATAAAGACACTATTGAATTAGTAGAGTCGGTGCTCAATCTTTGCCTTGAGTTGTTCCTTGTCGGCGCCCACAACCTTGTCCACGACATTCCCTTTCTTCATCAGCAAGAATGTCGGCATCGACACCACTTGGTATTTCATAGCCACATCCTGTCGAAGGTAAGTAGCAATGGCATTAATACAAAAGCTATTATGCATTCATTACTTTTATGCATCATATATACAATGAACACACTACACGTACATGAAGTTTATCCACATCAATCTTGATGAACTCGACGGTGGTGTACTTTTCAGCAAAGTCGCTAATCACCGTATCCATGGCTCGACACGGCCCGCACCATGTTGCTGTGAAATCGATCACCATCTGACGATATTTCCCAAATATATATATATAGTTAGGGACTGGTATATTTTGTCTCCATATAATATAGTTAGTTGTATCCATATATATAAACTTACCAGCTTATCAGTATCTTTAGAAGCATCAAAATGTGCCCTCCAATGAGCTGAGGACGGGAAGGCCATGACTCCTGATGATGTATTCCTCTGAGATGGTGGTGTGGTGTTTGAATTACAGTGCCCAAAGCTCGGACGGTTAGAGCGAAACATAAAGCTCGAAACTTTCGGCTGCAACGGGAAGTTAGAGTAGCCGGTGACGACTCGAGACAGGGACCCACTTGGATTCCGAACCGGAAAGGTAGTGTACTCAGCGGAAGGAGACGCCAAACCTCCATTGCCAGTGGCACGAACCATGAAACTAGTCTCGGTGCTCGATTCTCGGTCGAATCCCATGTTTATCACTCAAATGAAACCCTAGAATGTATATGAATAGTTTCTTGTTGCGAAGCCAAGTACCTATGCTAGAGGGATTGAAGAAGATATGATATGATGTTCGATATGCTGTATGAAGGTTGAGGATTGCGTAGAGAAATATTTATACACATTTTAAAGGCAAAAGGTGAAAGCTTATTCGATTGATTGATTCCAAGCATAGATTCATGGTAGGGTACTGGGGAGTGATGGTGACGAAGACGCGCCGTTTATGAAATAGTTGGGGTTCTTCATTCCTACTATGAGCTGGAGCAAGTTGTGCATGCACTACTTCTTTCTCCATTTTTTATATTTCTTTTTTCTACATGAAATAATAATCATAATTTTGGTCACGTAGTATTATCTAGTAGGAATTCTCTTGTTAGGAGCTAGGTTATAAGAGATTCTTTTTCAAGGATAAGTTTTTTTAAAATTAAAAGTTATATTCAGTGCGAATGATAATATAATTAGTTAGGATGGATATGTTAAATATACCCACATATTTAACACATCTAAACCAAAGGCACATTAAAAAATTGTGTATTATCAAATACACTATTATCTTTGTGAATGTTATGTTGAATTTTTTTATTAGTTTTTCATTAACCTTATCTATTTAAAAGTTATATGTGACTCGCATATGAAATTAACCTCGTCAATTTCATAATATTGTCATGTCGCATAGACATATAATATATTAAACTTAATTAATAAAATAGTATTTTTTTAAAAACAAATGTATAAATTTGACGGTCAACACTGATTTAGACTACATAACCACACTCTCAAACATAAGGGTACATTAGAGATAACATATAAATACCATGAGATTACATGACTCAAGTTGTGAGTGTATTGAAACTTTGAACTTTATAATTTATATATCATAAACTCATTAAGCATTATCACAATTAGTGATACATCAAGTCACAAATTATCACTCATACTTGCATTCATAAGCTTGAAAATGACGTCGGATATAAGTATTTTACGACAGCTAATTAATAGCAACGAAAGTATGAATGGGAAAAATAAAGGAACCGTGATTCTCTTACGGGCGTTTTCCAGCGTCAAATGCGAAAAGGGAAAAAGAACACTGTCGAATGTCCATTGTATTTGTGGCCAAGATCAATACGTGAGCATATTAATCTTTTATGATGTGAATGTTATTCCTCAAGTACGTGAGCATGACTTGTACATAGCTTGAAGGCATAAGGTGGAACAACTTAATTATTCTATTTGATTGGTATAGATTCTTGGCATTAATCGGTGCTAGTAGATAGTTTCTTGAGCTTTGTGTACATGCACAATAAATTTTGATGTGTTAATTATCTATTTGATTACTTATATCTGATTTATATGATTATTTAGTTCAAATTTATATTATGAAGTCATTTATATTTGATAAGATTACTTTTTGGTTATAATGTTTTTTTATGAAATGAAATATTAAAAATACTATTTTTTCCCCTTATGATTTCGAACCCATAAATCAATTTTTTGGTTAGAAAATGAAACCAGAAATTACATTTGTGGTTTGTTTTGAAAATTTAGAGTAGTTCAATTGAACAAGAAAATGAACATAGAAAGAAGATGAACATGCGAAGAAGAAGATAAAATGGAATAGTAAAATCATCATTTTAGTGACTATTTATTAACCTTGGCTAAATATAAGTGATTAAATGGTATAAATTTAAACTAAAATGTAACATCCTCAATACAAGTGACCATTTAATAACGTCATTTAAGATAAATGATAAACATTAACATTAGTCAAATAAAAATGACCAAATAGTTATTTAACCCTATTTTTATTTTTATTATATTTGTCGTGTCATTACAATCAATATAACTCGAACTTTTAATTAATACTTAGGAATTTGTCACGCGCGTTGCACGTGTAGAAAATATATATTTAAATTAGTAATGTTGAGAATTACTATAGTGTAAATTAACTTGAGTTTAGGGTTTAAGGTAAGAAGTAAATAAATATAAATTAAATAATATATTATTAATAAGAGAACAAATTGTAATTATTTGTTTAGAGGAAAAAAATAATGGTATCATCCTTGTTATATAATAGTTTGTAACTTGTATTCTCTCTGTGCGTACATTCATCTCATGCCATTTTTCTCATAAATAATAATTAATATAAATTTTAAACATTACAAATATAACTAATAAGTAGTTTTTTTTCTCAAGGACATGTTGTTTAATTAAAATTAAATTATATATCTATTAAAAATATTAGAGTGAGTAAATTTAAACTTCCGGATTGACTATACGCTCTGTTATATGTTGAGATATGAAAATTTAACTTAAAAAAATCCGACTTAGAGAATTATTTAAAGAATTTATAGAAATAATAAAACGTTGAAAAGAAAAAAAGATAGTGATTTTATAGAAAGGATACAATGATTGGAGGGAATGAGGGTGATGGAATGAACACTATAGTTGATTAAGAGGGGTGTTATGAGATAAAATTAGGACACAGTTGTTGGATCACGGTAATTGAGATTCATTTGAGTTGATTGCTCCTAGCAGCTTCAGTGACCTGCACGGAAGGAAAGCCTAGAGAGTTCTCGTTGTTTCCCCTCCGATGATAAAGTCAGTCGGAGGTTCGTTTGGACGATAAGAGTAAATGCACAGCAATATAGGTAGGTGGGAGAGTAAATGAGCAATTCAATTCAAATGAGGTTGGTGGATGGGTATTTATACCCCTCCTTACGTGAACCATGGTAAAGTCAAATCCTACCATGGTAATCCGAGCTGTGACTAAACAGAGCGAACCAAAGTTACTAGGGATGACGATTATGTGTAAGACAACTACTCTATAGTAGGTTGTCGTTTCTACTAGCCTTTTCAATAGCCTACCATAAATGGGTGGACTAGGCCTCTAAGGGTGCCAACGTATATGTTAGGGCACTCATTGGACGTTCTGAAATGCATTTAATACTTGTACTTTCATGTATAATGCTCACGAGGAGATGAATTGCGTTTGGCGCGTCTCACATGTTTCACATAAGGGTGACACCCATCTTCGACTGACCTATAGGGCTTTTATAGATACCCCTTAGCCTCCTTCAGTCTTCATTTTTACCTCCTTTGATTTTCCGAACTTTTTTTTTCTAAGCTCTGCCTTCTCTCAAGAATTTCGATCATGCTCCGACCGTCTTTCTTGTTCTATGATCGCCTTACACAATTTCACTCTTAGCTTCTTTCTCAAACGTCTTTCTAACCTTGGTCATCATTGCTCAGTGTTTTTCTTTAGCTCTCAACGCCCACCATCTCCGCGCTATCCGCTCAGTACGATCATACAGGAATATCATACATTGGTAATCATATTTTTCTCCCTAAGCCATTTTCTGATCTTAAGCCAAACATGATTTCCCTCGCCGTTTTCGAAAAACTGTGGCTGAGGCGGGCATGAGCGACGTTCATGCTCATACGTTCCCCATCCTCGACGATCTGAATCCTATGAACCCTCACCCCTGTTAGGATTAAAAGAACATGGACTAAAGAACAAGTTTCTAAATAATGGAGTCAGATGTTTTTCTTATTCAGATCCTTCACGTATTAATGTTCTTTTAAATCTAACAACCCCGTATTCTAGCTTCAATTTGATGTCGGGCTAAGATTCCCTTATTGTCCGTTGTAAACACCTGATTTTGGCTCATGGTCAAAATATCGTACGCAAGGAATCGAGCCAAGAGAAATCGATATTAAAAAAAAAAATTATTAAATTTTTTTAAAAAAATATCTGAACGTGGAACATGGCCACGTGGCCACACATGAGCATGTTCCTCTTTTGAACCAATTTTTTATTATTATTATTAAAAAATAATAATAATAAAATAAGATTTCATTCTTCTATAAATTGAAGAAGAATGGTGAAGGATTGGGGGAGAACCGTAGCTTACGGTGGAAGAAATGGTGAGTGAAAAAAATATCGGTGATTATCTGTCTCAGTTTCTCGTACGGTATTTTAAACTCCAATGAGTTAGGTATATTTCTCTCATATTCAATATCATATTTGTATTTTCTAAATGGGAAATAAAATTGAGAGTTGATATACATATATTATATATTTATGTATAATATACTTGTTAATATATATACATATATATGCATAATATATATGTGATATTATATCTATATGTATAATATATATTTATATTATGTTTATGTAATACTATATGTATATGTATAATATATGTACATGTATAATATATATATTATGTATATGTAATACTATATATATGTATATGTATAATATATATATATTATGTATATGTAATATTATATATATGTATATGTATATGTATAATATATATATATATATATTATGTCTATGTTATCTATATGTATAATATATATTTATATTATATTTATGTAATACTATATATGTATATGTATAATATATATATATATATATGTATATGTTATCTATCTATCTATATGTATAATATATATATATATATATATATTATGTATATATATAATATATGTATATGAAAAACAAAATATTCAAAAATGACTTAGGTCTTTCCCAAACTTTGATGAAGATTACAACTCGGTCCTTGGACTCTCGGGTCATTTATGTGACTTTATCGAGTGTTATAAACCAAACCGGAAACGTTTTGGGTCATTTGTGCAATTTTTGATTTTTTTTATTAATTCAGCTATTTTTTTAAAAAACAATTACATTTTGATTTCTCAACATTCTATGATTTCTCAAAATGTTACAAATAAGTCTAGAATAATATTTGGGTAATTTTAGAACTTTACCAAGTGTTACAAATAAGTCCAGAATAGTTTAGGGTCATTTCTGCAATTTTCATTTTTTTTTCCAATTAAGCTTGAATTTTAATAAATTGTCAAAGTGTTACAAATTGGTCCAACGTGCTTAATATTTTCAAAATCATTCGTGTATTTTTGACATGTTAAAATGACCCCAAAGTGAATTGACCATTTTCTCGAGCACGGATAACTTTTTTCAGTCTTGTTTATTTATTTGAAATTAACTCATAAATTAAAAAAAATGTTTGTACATGGTTTGTTTAATTAAAAAAACGCATGTAATCTTTTGGGGTAAGTATGATAAAAACGGGCAATTCAGATAAATCAGTAAAAAATAATAATTTCAAAAGTGAATTAAAGTACCGAAAGGGCGGATTATGGGCTCGTGAGCCCTTAATACGTAATCAAACCCCCGAACTCAATTCTATGGATGTATACCTTTCCAAGCCCTAGGATGTTAGCTTCATGTACCCGAGGCAATTTCGGTCCGGTTGATGATCCCGCTCGACCGGACCCGTCGCTCGCCAAGACCCGCATTTTCAAACGAAAATTAAAAATATTTTTCAAAAAGGGCCGGGGAAATTCGGCCACACCCTCCACTAGTTGAGATGTTTCGCCATTATGGCATTTCCCCCACCCAACGTTCACTAAATGCTTTCCGCACTTGGGTGGGCTTTTGAGTCTCGTGCCACCGTCGTGGATGGTCGTATTCTTTAAACTTTTTTCATTGTCTTTATTGTCTCGATGTGAATCGTCTCGGGGTGTGCCTTTTTACCACTCAGAGCTTCCGCCTTTCAAAGATTGGTGTTGGGACTCCGCTCGCCCATTGGTCACGGGTTTCCGAACAAGAAATTCGAACTAGTAGAGCACATACTTCTTTTTTCGAGGAAGTGTTCCGTGGTGTCTGGGGCCAGCGAAGGCGAGCAAATATCCTTTACCCGGCGTCGAGGAACTATCCTCGACTAACATGGATGCCTTGACAGCCATATATCTGGACCATAAGTCAGGTCGCGCCCAAGTCATCTCCAAGGACACTAGTGAGTCACACTTAGAGAAAGCTGGCGTTTCCTTAGTAGAGCGTCGCCTCCTGCCATTAATTATGGTAATGACCCATTCTTTTAATTTTGCAGAAAGAGATTTTGCCCAAGTTTCTCACTTCTTAGGCACTCCACAGGAATAGGCGCCAAAGGAGAAGAAGGAGAAAAAGACAAGAAAAGTGACGCTCTTGAGGGCTCAAAGAAGTGCAAGAGCCATCACTCATCTATGGGACAGTAGAAGGCGTAGCCGATGAAGGAATCACTTGATCCTTTGAAGACACCAGTCAAACTATTCACTAACGCCACCAATGAGGATGTCGTCGCCTTTAAAGGTGCGGTTCCTAAATCCTACTGGATTAATAGCAGTGTTATTAGTAATAGGAACAATATCATGTTCACCAAAAAGTGGGGTCCCCCTGTCTTGGCCTATGTCGCCATCAAGTGGACCTACACCGAGTATTACAATGGCATCATAAAAAAGGGACTGTTTGACTCTTCCTTTGATCTGATATGGGCAACGCCTACAGAAGCTTCAAGGCCCAAGACGCCAACTCCCGCTCGGACTCCCACTCGGACTCCTGCTACCGAGTACAAGTCGACGCACTCCCGAGAGGTGATCATGCTGGATGAAGGGCGTCCCTCTTATTGAAGGGAATTCACGTTTGGACCCTAACCTGGGCCTTCATCTGCTGAATGGTGTTTGCCCACTCGTCGACCGGACGCCTATGAGTCTGGTACGCAACGCCATCGAGGGGTTTGTGTGGCAAACACTTTCATCCGTCGTGAGCCAAGTATCCCATCGCCTTTTATCGTATTTCCTGAGAAAATTTCATGCTTCAAAATTTTCTAACACTTTAGTCTTTCTTGTTCATTCCTGCCCAACTCAAAATGGGGCACGTCATAATGGGGTTGCAGGAGGAAAGGGACGCAAATGTCTCGAAACTACGAAAAGTGTAGGCCATGGAGCACGAGCTGGAGCGTCTGAACCGCTGTCTCACCATTGAAGAGGGGGCGCCAAGGAGTTAGAGGCTGATGTGGTGCTGAAAGAGCAACTCTCCAATAACCCGAGGGAGGCGCAAAAGAGATAAAACACCCTCGCCTTAGTGGTAGAGAAGTTTCAAAAGGAGGCCTCAACTTTTGAGAATGCGATTGCAGAGGCCCAGAAGGAGGCGACACGTGCGAATGGGGAGATGGATCTCATTAAAATTGAGCTCCCCAAAAGGCTAGCTGAAAGCACCACGGAGGCTGTCGAGACCTTCCGCACCAGCAATGAGTTCAGCATTGTCGCGTGGGATTGGAATCGTCGAGAGATCATCTCCATCTTCAAGAAGGCCTTCAAAGACATCCAGAACGTTGACTCAAGCTTCCCTCTAGACAAAATCGACTTCTTTAAGGATAACCTCACCCTAAAGGCTAGGGAGCCGAAAGAGGCTGAGGAGGAGACATCAAAGAGCGAAAGCAGCTCCTTAGCGGGATCCGCCTCTGCTCATGGAACTCCTTCCGCCTCTCCTTCTGCAACAACTACCAAGGAGGAATCCTCAATGACGCCTGCCCTTGAACGTCAGAACGATCAGCCTGTGTAGCCTTCTCCGCCCAAGGATCTGCCAGTTCCCACTGCATACAACGATTCAACCCTTAGCCTCTATCTCATCGCCTTTGATAGCTCACCTTTAACAATTCCCCTTTAAACTTGTTAAGTATTCATTGTGTCAACTATAAATGCGACACAAATTTCATCCATTAATATGAGTATTCTCTATACTTAGCATTGCTTCGACCAAATATGGATGTTGCTTAAGAATAACTTAAGGTTTCGCCATATGCTCACTACTCCATTTAATAAACTTTAACACAACGCCTCGCCCCCAACCATTCACCACTTAATAGTTTTCGAAACAATGCCTTGCTAAAAAAAATACGAATGCTAAGGATGCTCCCTTAGATCGTGAACCAGTCTCACCACAGGTAAACAAAACAACTATATACTCTTAATGGATCGCTTATTGTTTCGGCTAATAAAACTTAAGCATTCGCCAATAAGTATTGATTCTCAATGTTTTTGATATGTATTGATCATGCTTTAGCAAAATTATAAAGTACAGGAAATTCCCAAGTCGTCTACATAGGCTCATAATGCCTTTCAGGCATAGAATTTTCAAATGTTCCGCATTAAAATTGTTCTTCAATACTTTCCCTTTTTCATCTTCTAGGAAATACGCGTTTGTGTAGGGGATACAATTTGTTCATTATATCTTGGTGAGCAAATTCATGTCTTCTCCATACCCTCTCCCCTACGAAAAATTGGCGAGAGGAAACTCGCATATTGTAGTATCTTGCAGTGGTGAGGCACATCCGTCCTTGGGTTTTTTCTGAAGCCCGTCTGTTCTCATCAACAACGTCCAATTTGAGACGCCTTTGATCATCGTTGGTCAAGGCGTCAAAATGCTTTACCCTATGGGACGCCACCGCTATCTTTGTATGGGCTACAACCTCAGAACCATACACTAATCCAAAAGGTGTTTCCCCAGTCGCCTTCTTGGGGGTTGTTCGCAACGACCATAACACATTCTCTAATTCTTCTGTCCATTTTTCTCCCAAGGCGTCGAGAATCTTTTTCAAGCCATTCAAAACAGTCTTATTCGCTGCTTCAACTTGTCCATTGGTCTGCACATGTTTATTTGAAGCATGTTGATGCTCAATTTTTAACTCCTCATAAATTCATCTCATTCCTTCTCGACAAATTGTCACTGATGAGAACGCTTGGGATTTCATATATGGAAATGATCCTCGACTTAAGAAATTTAATGACTTGAAATCCTGTAGTGGATGCCAATGCATTTGCTTCAATTCATTTTGAAAAATAGTCGATCACCACTATAATGTAAGTGCATTGCTTAGACCTTGTCAAGGGGCCTACCAAGTCAATCCCCCACTGTGAAAATGGCCATGCGGCGCATATACTGGTAATTTTAGCTGGGGGCGGACTATTTTTTGGCTAAACGTCTGGCATGACTCACACTTCATAACCAAAGTCGCCGCCTCTTGATTCATTGTAGGCCAATAATACCCTTGATTCAGAACCTTTCGCACAATTGACCTAGCCCCTTCATGACGGGTTGCATATCCTTCGTGCACTTCCCTCAAACTGGTAGTCTTCTCTGGGTGAGTGACGCATCTGAGGTAAGGCGTGGAAAATCCTCGCTTATAGAGTACTTCATCTATTATCTTAAAGCTTTGGCTAGGCGAATAATTTTCATGGCTTTGACGTCATCCTGAGGAAGCTCCCCAGATTCCAATTAAGTCCTTATAAGTGTCGCCCAGTCTACTGCTGTGTTAATGTTTGCGCAAATCATATTCACCTCTTCATGTATGGTTTCTATGAAATGCCCCTGTTGGATCGTCGCCTACCAGGCGTACTTGCTCAGGGCATCCGCTTCCTGATTCGATTCTCGAGGGACGATCTCTATCTGGAACCTTTTGAATCCTTCTTCCAATGCCTTACCATCTTTCCAATACAACTTCATCTTTTCTCATTTTTCCATATACTCATCTTTAACTTGGTTTACCACCAATTGCGAATCACAATATACATGAAGAGGGGCGACACCTAAACCCTTTGCCAATCGTAAGCCAGTGACAAGCGCTTCATACTCTGCCTCATTGTTAGTCGCTTTAAAGGTGAGCACCAGACTGTATCATAATAGGGCGCCGCCAGCTGGTGGGGTCATTATTAACCCTGCCCCTAAGCCTTCAACTGATGACGAGCCATCTTTATGAAGCATCCAAGGCTTTTCCTCCTCTTCCATTTCTGTAGGCGTCACTACTTGGGAACTTGTTGATTCAACAATGAAATCTGCCAAAGCTTGTACCTTAGACACAGTCCTAGGGTAGAATTTAATTCGAAACTCGCTTAATTCAATAGCCCATTTGATCATTCTTCCTGAGGAGTTTGTTTTTTGCAAGAAGTGTTTAAGCGGTTGGTTTGTTAAGACGGTGATTTCAAGTTCATGAGAGTATGGGCACAACTTCCTAGACGATATTACCAACGCATAAAGATACTTCTAAACCTCCATGTAATTCATTTAACCTTTGGCGGGAACACACAAGCACTTGACCCTTGCCTACTTCTTTAACCAGAACCGAGCTTGCGACGACTGGACTGATAAGGCATCGCCTTTGGAGGGCTTGGCCAGTGGTGGGAGTGTCATGAGATGCTGCTTCAGGTCCTGAAATGTCTTCTCACATGCAAGTGTCCATTCGAATTTCCTATTAACCCTCAACACCTAGAAAAATGGAAGTGATTTGTCCTCTTCCTTCGCCAAAAAACGATTTAGCGTTGCTAGCTTTCCATTCAATTGCACTTCTTTGTGCAAGTGGGGATTTTCATCGCTTCCATTCAATATCTCTTGATTATCTTTTATAGGATATGAGTGTGTTAGAAATGAGGGTAGCAATTGAATCATATTTTGGCATGATATAATTTTAAACTTTAAATATTGATGGAACATAGATGAAGCTGCCTTCAACAGCAAGGCGTCACCACCTTGGAGGCGTCACCTCTTTTTTTATACCCTCTCACAGTTTGACTCAGAAGACTTATTACGGCTACAAACGACTCTGGCAAGAATGTGTACACCTAGTACTCATTACGACTAGAAACGACACTCACAATGATTATTTAAGACCCTTTTACCAAAAGTAACTTTGATTACATTCTCAGTCAACATATATAGTCAATCAGAGTAAAACCCTAATTGGATGAACAACACAATGACTTTTCTTATAAATATTGTCCACCTACCCCTTTACTAAATAACCAATTCTCCGATTTTCACATTTACTCTCCAACAACCTCCCACTTACTTTATAATCGGAGGGGGGAACAGTGGGCAAAACACATGCTTTCCTTCTTGCAAATCACTGAGGGAGAAAAAGGAAGCGACGAGTCATTTGAACACAAGCCAGAACACTGACGCAAGTTCACGAAGATCCAACAAATATGTAATTATTTTTTATTTAGCTCTTCAAAGTTTAGTATTTTTACTTAAATTTTTTTATAAATTAATACATTATTTTACTCTAATTCTTACCACTTAATAATGTTTTGGTTTGCATAGGCATACAACTTATTCGACCATTTATCAATATCAAAATTATTATACAGTTTTTTCATATAGGACAAACATAATATCCCATTTTCCCACACGAGGCAAACCTAATGTAATATGTGACTACTATTCACGTTAACATTATAACTTCAATAGGTAGCAGCAGTAAATGAAACCCATACACCTATAATATATCGTATGAGACATCACGATGTTATTATTTTAAGAGGCGGTCCACCATACAAACCCTACAATACGTGAACCTCAGTAGTTTATTATTGGGTTATTATTCATACTACATTGCTTGCAGCGCAAGTAAGTAACTAATTTAGTAGAGAAAGAGATCAATCTTTGCCTTGAGTTGGTCCTTGTTTGCACCCACAACCTTACCCACGACATTCCCTTTCTTCATCAGCAAGAATGTCGGCACCGTCACCACTTGGTATTTCATAGCCACATCCTGTCATTTTTCTTCAATATTAGAGACCGAGTGTATGTCTATCATATCCAACATTCAAATTTTACACACAAAAAACAAAAAACTTACATGAAGCTCATCGACATCAATCTTGATGAACTCGACATAGGTGTACTTTGCAGCAAAGTCTCTAATCACCGCATCCATGGCTCGACACGGCCCACACCATGTTGCTGTAAAATCAATCACCATCTATCCAACAATTCCACCAAAAAACACAATGAGTATAACTGATACATTTTATCTCCCATGTATATATATAGTTTTTGATGAACTTAATTACCAG
This sequence comes from Chamaenerion angustifolium, assembly GCA_946814005.1. Classification (NCBI taxonomy): domain Eukaryota; kingdom Viridiplantae; phylum Streptophyta; class Magnoliopsida; order Myrtales; family Onagraceae; genus Chamaenerion; species Chamaenerion angustifolium. The sequence continues at coordinate 32,521,957 of OX328268.1, forward strand.
CTTATCAGTGTCTTTGGCAGCAGCAAAATGTAACTTCCATTGCTCTGATGAGTGGAATACGATGACCTCTGATGAATTCCCCTAAGATGGTGCAGTTGAGGTATTATTATTATTGTAGTGCCAAAAGCTCGAACCATTGGTGGGAACTGTAGAGCTCGAGCCTTTCGGGTGAATACGGAAGTTCGATGGGGTCCCGCTTTTCATATGAGCTGGAAGGATGGGATAGTCGGTTGCCCGAACCACGGTCTGTTGACCTCTCAAGCTCGACTCATTGACTCCCATGTTTATCAAACCCCTAGGGTATGTATGACTTGTTTGTATTGAGTTGATGAGATGGAGTATGGTGGCTGGGCAGCACATGATTTATACATGGCTTAAAGGTAGAAGGTGGAACAAATTCTATTTGATTGCCTTGCTTGTGAAGTACAGATACTTGCCATGAAACAGTGCTAGTAGATAGTCTCTTGAGCTTTGTACATGCACAATATATTTTATGAGTTAATTATTTATTTGATCACCTACATTTTACTATATGATTATTTGGTTCAAATTTATATTATTTACTCACTTACGTTTGATAATGTTACTTTTTGATTATAATAATTTTTTTATGAGATGAAATGTCAAAAATACTATTCTCTTATATATGATTGGATTTTGGGTTTGCAATTGACCTCCAAAATCAGATTTAGGATTGTTCAATCGAAAAATAAAATGAACAAAAAATGAGCCGTTAATGAAACAATTTTGAGCCGTTATAAGTGTATTCTCCCGTAGTGGTCCTGCCATTACAATCAGTATAACTCGATCTTTTAATATTGGATGGAGTATACTCTAGAACTTTTAAAAATGTTAAACGTTTAGAAGTTCATTTGAAAAATGTAAAAGTGCAGGAATAACTATGTGCCGACAGTTCAATAGCAACGTTGTTGAAGGAAAGAAAAACACAAAGAATCCGTGATTATCTAACCCGCGTTTCTCCGACCTCAATTGAAAACATTGGAAAATAAAAAGGTTGATGGAGTGGGGAGAAGAGAATTTCAATTCCTTGGCGGCTGTCATGCATGGATTCGTGAAACAGGAATCACTGTTCAGACATATTCTAGACAATTAACGTCGATCGTTGATATTATATTCTACATGTTGTTTATATGCCGTTAGCTCGGAAGCACATTTAGTGGAAAAATGTTGTTTATTATGGATATCAGGCGTCATCCTTATCGGATTTAGGACTAAATAGAAACTTGTGGGCGGCAGCTTTGTGTGATGCATGGGCGACACTATAAGTGAGAGTGACTCCATATGAGTTCGTTTAACAAATAAAAGAAATTTGAGGGATTATAGTAGGTATATATAGTTGTTCGAATAAGAATAAATATTGATTAAAAAGATAGAATAAAACAAGGATGCTCATGGTATAAGTACACGTGATGATCATGCTAAAATTGGTTAAATAAATTAATGAGTTACCATATTAAAATGGGAAAAGTCCGAAAAAAGTTTCACTATGTTTGACGAAAATGATTTTTCAATCTTCAAGATTGTTTTAGGTACAACATGTTTGAAAACGATTGTTTTTGGTAAATCCGTCTAACTGCCGTTCAATTTAGACGTTAAACTATCACATTCAATGTTACGTGACTCACCCTGAAAAAATCATAATTTGTAATTCCTTTTCTGCCCTTATCAAAGATTTTCCTTTATTTGATAACACATTTGCTAACACCATTTATTTGATATAATGGAAGACAATTAGTGCCTCCAGTATGCATGAATATATCCATTGAATGCATAGTGAGAGAGATCAAAGCCACCTGAAGACCTCTGAATTGTTGAAATAAACCTTTTGCTCACCGGCTTGATGCAGTGGAAGAGAGTGAAGGCAATGCATTGGAGTTGTATCTCGATCTAAGTACTACGAAACAGAAAGAGGGACATGTTCTGCTAGGAAACAACCTCAACACTTTGCTCTGGTTATTGTTGGATTTACTATAGAAGATGATTTATATATCATGGAGATTGCATCAGATCGGCACTGTAAAATACGATTGTTTTAATTTTTGTTGTCTTAATTGGTATGGAGAAAACGAGAGGTGATTCTGTATATTATTATTACTGGTAAACCTTGTATGATTTGTTGCAGTGTAATTGTTGGAATTTAGTTACTAATTATTTTGTTTCACCGACCCAACAGGTGAATCGAACTCAACATTATAAGTGAATTCGATTCAAACTTAGAACAACACTTAAGTTTCGAATCGAGCCCTAAAAAATAATCAAGATGATGAATACGATCATATTGTAACATAACTGAGCATCATGTGTTGCGCCCATGGCCAACTAATGGAAAATGGACGATACTTACGATGGATGACGCATTTATCAACATACGCACATGCACAAAGCCGTGTGAGGATGAGGGTAGCAATTGACTCAAATTTTGGCAAGATATAATTTTAAACTTTAAATATTGATGGAATCTGGACGAAGCTTCCTTCATCATCGATCGTTGAGGGAAGATTGACTCGATTTAGGCATTGTTCTTGGTTGAGAAGTTTAGCTCGGAGACTATGAAAGGAGAGTGTCATTAGAAGATGAGTGATTGTCGCAACAAGAGGGTCGTATTCTGCACATAACCCATTTAATGCTTGTATGGCGATATCCTTGTTGCTGATTGGACACCTGATGGCTGCAAGAGAGTCGATAATGGACTTGATCCCGTACATGTATTCAGAGATAGATAGGTTCGACTTTTTCGAATAGCTGTGAAATATAATGGCAGCTTGAGTGTCATTTTGTTTGACACAGACTGGTCTGTGCACTGTCACAGAGAGTCTTCCAAAGATCGTGGCTCGTTCGCAGGTCGTGCACCACCTTGTGGACAGCGTAGGAGAGTGTTGACGTAATCCATGTGCTCACACACTGATCGGACTGAATCCACGCTGCATATTGTGGATTGAGCATTGTGACGTTGAAAGTGTCCGAGATAATCTGAGGTGGACAGAGGAACGTTCCATTAACGAAACCAAACAAATCGTAGCAGGTCAAGATTGACTCCATCTGTGATTTCCACACCAGAAAATTGTCGGCCTCAAGTTTGATGGAGATCAGGTTTGACATACTTGGGAGATGTAGAGTTGGAGGAGACAAATAAGGTTCAACTTGGGAGAAGTAGGGTTGTGAAGAGGATGGAATGGATGGCAGGGGATGAGAGAGAAAGGGCATTTGAGGAGAAGGGATCCACAACACCAAGGATGGATGAACCAGAGGAAGGGTCAGTTGAGGTCTAAGAGAGGCCAACGCTTGATGGGTTAGGGACGGAAGTTGGTTTGGCCAAAGTATCGACCTGCTCTGATAGCATATTGAAGCTTATTAACCGTATGAGGCAAGATTTATGCTGAAAAGCTTAACTCTCATAGGAATTGTGTATTGATATATATATAGCTACAACCTTCATCTATACAAGCAAGGATTTAATATATAAGGCAAGAGTATTATACATTGTAATATAAGGAAGGTAAAGATATCAATTGAATGAGTATCCTATATATTGTGTAAATGCTGTGAAGATTTGGTCACTAATAGTAGAGAATAGAAGTCTTTTGTGAGTTCTTCATCTTCTCGCTACCTTCAAAAGTGCTACCTTCAATAGTGCCGTCACCTTCAATAGTATTCTCACCACCTTTAATAGTGCTGCCACCTTCAACATTATTCTCACTAATATAGATAACACATTCTATAGTTTGTGGAAGATAGTTTCTTTAATAATATCATTTATTTGATATAATGGAAGACAATTACTGGTATAGTTAACCATATAAAAAATGACGGTAATAACTACGGTTATTAGGTTTTTACCGCACCATTGCCGACCCTAATCGGTATTTTTCTGAAGTAAAAGTATAGTCAATCCAGGAGATGGAGGTAAAATTAGTTATTCGGAATTCCATTTCGAACGAAATCGATAATACAAATATTCAAATAAACAAGATATATGGAATCTATAATCTCTATTCCTATCATTCCAGAAACAAACACCCTTTACTCTCCTTCTGAATTCCTTCCATCAATTATTACTTTGATCATCAAAAAAACTCTATAGATAGAAGTCATATAAAGACACTATTGAATTATTACTTTGATCATCAAAAAAACTCTATAGATAGAAGTCATATAAAGACACTATTGAATTAGTAGAGTCGGTGCTCAATCTTTGCCTTGAGTTGTTCCTTGTCGGCGCCCACAACCTTGTCCACGACATTCCCTTTCTTCATCAGCAAGAATGTCGGCATCGACACCACTTGGTATTTCATAGCCACATCCTGTCGAAGGTAAGTAGCAATGGCATTAATACAAAAGCTATTATGCATTCATTACTTTTATGCATCATATATACAATGAACACACTACACGTACATGAAGTTTATCCACATCAATCTTGATGAACTCGACGGTGGTGTACTTTTCAGCAAAGTCGCTAATCACCGTATCCATGGCTCGACACGGCCCGCACCATGTTGCTGTGAAATCGATCACCATCTGACGATATTTCCCAAATATATATATATAGTTAGGGACTGGTATATTTTGTCTCCATATAATATAGTTAGTTGTATCCATATATATAAACTTACCAGCTTATCAGTATCTTTAGAAGCATCAAAATGTGCCCTCCAATGAGCTGAGGACGGGAAGGCCATGACTCCTGATGATGTATTCCTCTGAGATGGTGGTGTGGTGTTTGAATTACAGTGCCCAAAGCTCGGACGGTTAGAGCGAAACATAAAGCTCGAAACTTTCGGCTGCAACGGGAAGTTAGAGTAGCCGGTGACGACTCGAGACAGGGACCCACTTGGATTCCGAACCGGAAAGGTAGTGTACTCAGCGGAAGGAGACGCCAAACCTCCATTGCCAGTGGCACGAACCATGAAACTAGTCTCGGTGCTCGATTCTCGGTCGAATCCCATGTTTATCACTCAAATGAAACCCTAGAATGTATATGAATAGTTTCTTGTTGCGAAGCCAAGTACCTATGCTAGAGGGATTGAAGAAGATATGATATGATGTTCGATATGCTGTATGAAGGTTGAGGATTGCGTAGAGAAATATTTATACACATTTTAAAGGCAAAAGGTGAAAGCTTATTCGATTGATTGATTCCAAGCATAGATTCATGGTAGGGTACTGGGGAGTGATGGTGACGAAGACGCGCCGTTTATGAAATAGTTGGGGTTCTTCATTCCTACTATGAGCTGGAGCAAGTTGTGCATGCACTACTTCTTTCTCCATTTTTTATATTTCTTTTTTCTACATGAAATAATAATCATAATTTTGGTCACGTAGTATTATCTAGTAGGAATTCTCTTGTTAGGAGCTAGGTTATAAGAGATTCTTTTTCAAGGATAAGTTTTTTTAAAATTAAAAGTTATATTCAGTGCGAATGATAATATAATTAGTTAGGATGGATATGTTAAATATACCCACATATTTAACACATCTAAACCAAAGGCACATTAAAAAATTGTGTATTATCAAATACACTATTATCTTTGTGAATGTTATGTTGAATTTTTTTATTAGTTTTTCATTAACCTTATCTATTTAAAAGTTATATGTGACTCGCATATGAAATTAACCTCGTCAATTTCATAATATTGTCATGTCGCATAGACATATAATATATTAAACTTAATTAATAAAATAGTATTTTTTTAAAAACAAATGTATAAATTTGACGGTCAACACTGATTTAGACTACATAACCACACTCTCAAACATAAGGGTACATTAGAGATAACATATAAATACCATGAGATTACATGACTCAAGTTGTGAGTGTATTGAAACTTTGAACTTTATAATTTATATATCATAAACTCATTAAGCATTATCACAATTAGTGATACATCAAGTCACAAATTATCACTCATACTTGCATTCATAAGCTTGAAAATGACGTCGGATATAAGTATTTTACGACAGCTAATTAATAGCAACGAAAGTATGAATGGGAAAAATAAAGGAACCGTGATTCTCTTACGGGCGTTTTCCAGCGTCAAATGCGAAAAGGGAAAAAGAACACTGTCGAATGTCCATTGTATTTGTGGCCAAGATCAATACGTGAGCATATTAATCTTTTATGATGTGAATGTTATTCCTCAAGTACGTGAGCATGACTTGTACATAGCTTGAAGGCATAAGGTGGAACAACTTAATTATTCTATTTGATTGGTATAGATTCTTGGCATTAATCGGTGCTAGTAGATAGTTTCTTGAGCTTTGTGTACATGCACAATAAATTTTGATGTGTTAATTATCTATTTGATTACTTATATCTGATTTATATGATTATTTAGTTCAAATTTATATTATGAAGTCATTTATATTTGATAAGATTACTTTTTGGTTATAATGTTTTTTTATGAAATGAAATATTAAAAATACTATTTTTTCCCTTATGATTTCGAACCCATAAATCAATTTTTTGGTTAGAAAATGAAACCAGAAATTACATTTGTGGTTTGTTTTGAAAATTTAGAGTAGTTCAATTGAACAAGAAAATGAACATAGAAAGAAGATGAACATGCGAAGAAGAAGATAAAATGGAATAGTAAAATCATCATTTTAGTGACTATTTATTAACCTTGGCTAAATATAAGTGATTAAATGGTATAAATTTAAACTAAAATGTAACATCCTCAATACAAGTGACCATTTAATAACGTCATTTAAGATAAATGATAAACATTAACATTAGTCAAATAAAAATGACCAAATAGTTATTTAACCCTATTTTTATTTTTATTATATTTGTCGTGTCATTACAATCAATATAACTCGAACTTTTAATTAATACTTAGGAATTTGTCACGCGCGTTGCACGTGTAGAAAATATATATTTAAATTAGTAATGTTGAGAATTACTATAGTGTAAATTAACTTGAGTTTAGGGTTTAAGGTAAGAAGTAAATAAATATAAATTAAATAATATATTATTAATAAGAGAACACATTGTAATTATTTGTTTAGAGGAAAAAAATAATGGTATCATCCTTGTTATATAATAGTTTGTAACTTGTATTCTCTCTGTGCGTACATTCATCTCATGCCATTTTTCTCATAAATAATAATTAATATAAATTTTAAACATTACAAATATAACTAATAAGTAGTTTTTTTTCTCAAGGACATGTTGTTTAATTAAAATTAAATTATATATCTATTAAAAATATTAGAGTGAGTAAATTTAAACTTCCGGATTGACTATACGCTCTGTTATATGTTGAGATATGAAAATTTAACTTAAAAAAATCCGACTTAGAGAATTATTTAAAGAATTTATAGAAATAATAAAACGTTGAAAAGAAAAAAAGATAGTGATTTTATAGAAAGGATACAATGATTGGAGGGAATGAGGGTGATGGAATGAACACTATAGTTGATTAAGAGGGGTGTTATGAGATAAAATTAGGACACAGTTGTTGGATCACGGTAATTGAGATTCATTTGAGTTGATTGCTCCTAGCAGCTTCAGTGACCTGCACGGAAGGAAAGCCTAGAGAGTTCTCGTTGTTTCCCCTCCGATGATAAAGTCAGTCGGAGGTTCGTTTGGACGATAAGAGTAAATGCACAGCAATATAGGTAGGTGGGAGAGTAAATGAGCAATTCAATTCAAATGAGGTTGGTGGATGGGTATTTATACCCCTCCTTACGTGAACCATGGTAAAGTCAAATCCTACCATGGTAATCCGAGCTGTGACTAAACAGAGCGAACCAAAGTTACTAGGGATGACGATTATGTGTAAGACAACTACTCTATAGTAGGTTGTCGTTTCTACTAGCCTTTTCAATAGCCTACCATAAATGGGTGGACTAGGCCTCTAAGGGTGCCAACGTATATGTTAGGGCACTCATTGGACGTTCTGAAATGCATTTAATACTTGTACTTTCATGTATAATGCTCACGAGGAGATGAATTGCGTTTGGCGCGTCTCACATGTTTCACATAAGGGTGACACCCATGTGGTAAGTATAAGAGCGGCGATTTTTACTCCTGTGGGTCAAGATCCGACTGGTATTGGGCCGGATACGAAAAGACCCGGGCCCAAGACCCATAACCCATAATCTGCCCTCGAAGCCTCGAATGAGCGACGGTCATTCAGGGATTCTTACCTCACTCTTGATAAGCCAAATTTTCTAATTATTTCCAAGGCGACGCTCCTGTTTAGGGGTGTCAAAAACTGACCCAACCCGTGGGTAACCCGCCCACGGGAGTCCCGTTGGTCATTATATGCCCCTGACTTCCACGTGTCCTTCATGCACGATACGCCTCTGACATCTCCATGATTTGTTTTTTTTTTTAATTTTCAAAATTCGAACAGAATATTTTGGCGGGATCTTCTAGAAGCTTCAAGGACCGAGGAGACTATTCATCTTAAGGAGCACATTCGTAATTTCAGACACCTACGGCAAGCCTAGGAGACTCTTCGACTGACCTATAGGGCTTCTATAGATACCCCTTACCCTCCTTCATTCTTCATTTTTACCTCCTTTGATTTTCCGAACTTTTTTTTTCTAAGCTCTGCCTTCTCTCAAGAATTTCGATCATGCTCCGACCGTCTTTCTTGTTCTATGATCGCCTTACACAATTTCACTCTTAGCTTCTTTCTGAAACGCCTTTCTAACCTTGTTCATCATTGCTCAGTGTTTTTCTTTAGCTCTCAACGCCCACCATCTCCGCGCTATCCGCTCAGTACGATCATACAATGGTAATCATATTTTTCTCCCTAATCCATTTATGATCTTAAGCCAAACATGATATCCCTCGCCGTTTTCGAAAAACGGTGGCTGAGGTGGGTATGAGCGACGTTCATGCTCCCAGGTTCCCCCATCCCCGACGATGTGAATCTTGAGAACCCTCACCCCGTATGTCAACCCAAGGAGGGCGATGAGACATATTCCAGCTTCAATTTGATGCGGGGCTAAGATTCCCTTATTGTCCGCTGTAAACACCTGATTTTGGCTCATGGTCGAAATACTGTACACAAGGAATTGAGCCAAGAGAAATCGATATTAAAAAAATATTAAATTTTAAAAAAAAAATCTGAACGTGGAACATGGCCACACATGACCATGTTCCTCTTTTGAACCAAGTTTTATTATTATTGTTATTAAAAAAATTAATAAAATAAGATTTCATTCTTCTATAAATTGAAGAAGAATGGTGAAGGATTGGGGGAGAACTGTAGCTTACGGTGGAAGAATTGGTGAGTGAAGAAAAAAAAAAGTGAAAAAATATATTGGTGATTATAAGTGTCGGTTTCTCGTACGGTATTTTAAACTCCAATGAGTTAGGTATATTTCTCTCATATTCAATATCATATTTGTATTTTCTAAATGTGAAATAAAATTGAGAGTTTATATACATATATTATATATTTATGTATAATATACGTGTTAATATATATATATATATATATATGCATAATATATATATGCATAATATATATGTGATATTATATCTATATGTATAATATATATTTATATTATGTTTATGTAATACTATATATATATATGTATAATATATATATTACGTATATGTAATACTATATATATGTATATGTATATATATATATATTATGTCTATGTTATCTATATGTATAATATATATTTATATTATGTTTATGTAATACTATATATGTATATGTATAATATATATATATATATATATATATATTATGTATATGGTATCTATCTATCTATATGTATAATATATATATATATTATGTATATATATAATATATGTATATGAAAAAAATATATTCAAAAATGACTTAGGTCTTTCCCAAACTTTGATGAAGGTTACAACTCGGTCCTTGGACTATCGGGGTCGTTTCTAGGACTTTATCGAGTGTTATAAACCAAACCGGAAAGGTTTTGGGTCATTTGTGCAATTTTTTTTTATTTTTTTCTTAATTCAGCTATTTAAAAAAAAATACATTTTGATTTCTAAACATTTCATGATTTCTCAAAATGTTACAAATAAGTCTAGAATAATTTTCGAGTTATTTTAGAATTTTACCAAGTGTTACAAATAAGTGCAGAATAGTTTAGGGTCATTTCTGCAATTTTAGATTTTTTTTCAATTAAGCTCGAATTTTATTAAATTGCATTTTGGTCCCTATATTTATTTTGACATTCTATAACTTGTCAAAGTGTTACAAATTGGCCTAACGTGCTTAATATTTTCAAAATCATTCGTGTATTTTTACATGTTCAAATGACCCCAAAGTGAAGTGACAATTTTCTCGAGCACGATTAACTTTTTTCTCTCTTGTTTATTTATTTGAAATTAACTCATAAATAAATAAAAATGGTTTGTACATGGCTTGTGAGCCTTTAATACGTAATCAAAACCCCGAACTCAATTCTCTGGACGTAGACCTTTCTAGGCCTTAGGATGTTAGCTTCATGTACCCTAGGCAATTTCGGTCTGGTTGATGACACCGCTCGACCAGACCCGTCGCTCGCCAAGACACGCATTTTCAACCAAAAATTAAAAAAAAAAATCAAAAAGGGTCGGGGAAAGTTGGATACGACGTCCGACACTTGCCACTAGTTGAGATATGTAGCCATTATGGCATTTCCCCCATCCAACTTTCACCAAATGCTTTCCGCACTTGGGTGGGCTTTTGAGTCTCGTGCCACCATCATGGATGGTCGTATTCTTTAAACTTTTTTCATTGTTTTTACTGTCTCGATGTGAATTGTCTCAGGGTGAGCCTTTTTACCACTCGGAGCTTCCACCTTTCAAAGATTGGTGTTGGGACTCAGCTTGCCCATTGGTCACGGGTTTCCGAACAAGAAACTCGAACTAGAAGAACACATACTTCGTTTTTCGAGGAGGTGTTCTGTGGTGTTTGGGCCAGCGAAGGCGAGCAAAGATCCTTTCCCCGACGTCGAGGAACTATCCTCGACTAACATGGATGCCTTGATGGCCATATATCTGGACCATAAGTCAGGTCGCGCATAAATCATCTCCAAGGACACCAGTGAGTCAGACTTAGAGAAAGCTGGCGTTTCCTTAGTAGAGTGTTGCCTCCTGCCATTAATTCTGGTAATGACCCATTCTTTTACTTTTGCAGAAAGAGATTTTGCCCAAGTTTCTCACGTCTTAGGCACTCCACAGGAAAAGGCGCCAAAGGAGAAGAATGATAAAAAGAGAAGAAAAGTGATGCTCTTGAGGGCTCGAAGAAGTGCAAGAGCCATCACTCATCTATGGGACAGTAGAAGGCGAAGCCGATGAAGTAATCACTTGATCCTTTGAAGACCCTTGTCGAACTGTTCACTGACGCCACCAATGAGGATGTCGTCGCCTTTAAAGGTGCGGTTCCTAAATCATACTGGATTATTAGCAGTGTTATTAGTAATATCAACAATATCATGTTCACCAAAAAGTAGGGTCCCCCTGTCTTGGCCCATGTCGGCATCAAGTGGACCTACAACGAGTATTACAATGGCGTCATAAAAAAGGGACCGTTTGACTCTTCCTTTGACCGACATGGGCAACGCCTACAGAAGCTTCGAGGCCCAAGACGCTAACTCCCGCTCGGACTCCTGCTACCGAGTACAAGTCGACGCACTACCGAGAGGTGATCATGCTGGATGATCACCAAGACGCCAACGAGGCACTCCACTATCCTCCCCGAGTGGCGCATACTCCTTCGCCCGCGTTGGCGCGCTATGTGTCCCTATGTGAGACCTTCATTTGATCTCCGTCGAGATCTGCTCGGGGTAAGGATCACCACCGACCCCTACAAGAGTTGGTAACCGTGTGCAAAGCTGAAGGGCATCCCTCTTATTGAAGGGAATTCCCGTTTGGACCCTAACCTGGGCCTTCATCTTCTGAAAGGTGTTTGCCCACCCGTCGACCGGACGCCTCTGAGTTTGGCACGCAACGCCATCGAGGGGTTAGTCTGGCAAACACGTTCATCCGTCATGAACCGCTGTCTTACCATTGAAGAGGGGGAGCCAAGGAGTTAGAGGCTGATGTGGTGGAGAAAGAGCAACTCGCCACTAACCTGAGGGAGGCGCAGAAGAGATAAACACCCTCGCCTTAGTGGTAGAGATGTTTCAAAAGGAGGCCTCAACTTTAGAGAATGCGATTGCAGAGGCCCGGAAGGAGGCGGCACGTGCGAATGGGGAGATGGAGCTCCTTAAAATCGAGCTCCCCAAAAGGCTAGCGGAAAGCACCACGGAGGATGTCGAGACCTTCCGCACCAGCAATGAGTTCAGCATTGTCGCGTGGGAGTGGAATCGCCGAGGACAAAATCGAATTCAAAGACATCCATAACGTTGACTCAAGCTTCCCTTTGGACAAAGTCGACTTCTTTAAGGATTACCTCACCCTAAAGGCTAGGGAGGCTGAAGAGGCGAAAGAGGGTGAGGAGGAGACATCAAAGAGCGAAAGCGGCTACTCAGCGGGATCCGTCTCTTCTCATGGAACTGCTTCCGCCTCTCCTTCTGCAACACCTACCAACGAAGCCTCCTCAATGACGCCTGCGCTAGAACGTAAGAACGATCATCTTGCGCAGCCTTCTACGCCCAAGGATCTGTCAGTTCCCACTGCATACAACGATTCAACCCTTAGCCTCTATCTCATTGCCTTTGACAACTCACCTTTAACAATTCACCTTTAAACTTGTTAAGTATTCATTGTGTCAACTATAAATGCGACACAAATTTCATCCATTAATATGAGTATTCTCTATACTTAGCATTGCTTTGACCAAATATGGATGTTCCTTAAGAATAACTTAAGGCTTCGCCATATGCTCACTACTCCATTTAATAAACTTTAACACAACGTCTCGCCCCAACCATTCGCCACTTAATAGTTTTTGAAACAATGCCTTGCTAAAAACAAATATGAATGCTAAGTATGTGCCCTTAGATCATGAACCAGTCTCGCCGCGGGTAAACAAAACAACTATAAACTCTTAATGGATCGCTTATTGTTTCGGCCAATAAAATTTAAGCATTCGTCAATAAGTATTGATTCTCAATGTGTTTGATATGTATTGATCATGCCTTAGCAAAATTATAACGTACATGAAATTTCCAAGTCGTCTACATAGGCTCATAACGCCTTTCAAGCACAGAATTTTTCAAATGCTCCGCATTAAAAGTGTTCTTCAATACTTTCCCTTCTTCATCTTCTAGGAAATACGCGTTTGGGTGGGGGAGACAATTTGTTCATTATATCTTGGTGAGGGAATTCATGTCTTCTCCTTACCCTCTCTCCCACGATAAATTGACGAAAGGACACTCGCCTATTGTAGTATCTTGCAGTGGTGAGAAGCATCCGTCCTTGGGTTTTTTCTGAAGCCCGTCTGTTCTCATCAACAATGTCCAATTTGAGACGCCTTTGATCATTGTTGGTCAGATTTAGGATTCGTTTTCAAAAATTTAGAATTGTTCAATCGAAAAAGAAAATGAACATGGAAAAAACATGAACAAGTGAAGAAGAATAAGATGGCCAAAAAAAAAAAAGAAGAATAAGATAAAGGGAATAATAGAATCACCCTTTTAGTGACTATTTATTAATATTTGACATAATAGTACAAGTTTGAACCCAAATGTAATATTTTTAAATGTATCGTGAGTATTTAATAATGTCATTAAAGATAAATGCTTAACATTAATCAAATATATATACGTGATTAAATAGTTATTTAACCCTATTTTTCATTATATTTATGTCCTGCCATTACAATCAGTATAACTCGATCTTTTAATATTGGATGTAGTATAGTCTAGAACTTTTAAAAATGTTAAACGTTTAGAAGTTTATTTGAAAAAGGTAAAAGTGCAGGCAGACATAATAACTATGTGCCGACAGTTCAATAGCAACGTTGTTGAAGGAAAGAAAAACACAAAGAATCCGTGATTATCTAACCCGCGTTTCTCCGACTGTCGGACGTCGGATCCGACTTTCCCCGACCCGTTTTGGAAAATATTTTTAAATTTCGTTTTATTTATAAAATACAAATATGATACTGAATATGAGAGAAATATACCTAACTCATTGGAGGTTTAAAATACCGTACGAGGAACCGAGTCCGATAATTATCGGTATTTTTCACTCTTTTTTTTTTCAATCACTCTTCTCTCATTCTAATTCCTTGAAGTTGAACTCACGTAGCTTCTTGAAGCCTCCATTTCATTGAAGCATTCATCTCCAGTTTATAGGAGAAATGAATACTTATTTAATTAATTAATAAAACTTTTTTTTTTAATAATAAAAAAAACGTTTTTTTTTAATAATAAAAAAATAAATTGGTGGAAAAGAGACAATTTTCCACCATTGGAATTTTTTATTATTTTTTTAATGTTTTATTTTTAAATAAAAAAAATTGTTTTTTTTTTTAATTTTCAAATATATATATTATTTTTCCAATCTCGATTCCTCGCATACGGTATTTTGATCCCGAGCCAAAATCAGGTGTTTACAGTTGCCCCTCTTTGGACACGCATTCATGGAAGTGGTCTCATGAGTGTGTGTCCAATTATAAACAACTGATTTTGGCTTCTCTTTATTCATTATTTACATAGTAGACAAACATTATTATGCAACTTTCGGAAGCTAGACACCTATAGGTCCCGATCGTTGACGATGATTTGTGGAGACTGAGCGTCTAAACGCTCATCAACTTGTGATTCCCAGACGTTGGACACCTACGGGTCTTGGTCGTTGAGGATGACTTGCGGAGGTTGAAGACCTAAAGACTCCGCTCGTCAGTCGGCTTGTGACTCGTTGGGGATGACTTGCGGAGGTTGAACACCTAAAGGCTCCGCTTGTCGGCTTGTGACTCCCAGAAGTTGGATAACTACAGGTTCTGGTCATCGAGAATGACTTGCGGAGGCTGAAACCTAAAGGCTCCGTTTTTTTTTTTTTTTCAGAAGTTGGATAACTACAGGTCCTGGTTGTCAATGAGACTTGCGAATGCTGAACACCTAAAGGCTTCACTAGTTTTATTTTTGTGTGTGATTCCAAGAAGCTAGATAACTACAGGTCTTGGTCGTCGATGATTTTTTTATTATTTTTTTCAGAAGCTTTGTTAAGGATGACTTACGGGAGTTGAGCACCTCAAGACCCCGTTCGTCGGCTTGTAACTTTCAGAAGCTGGACATCTACAGGTTCTGATCGTTGGGGATGACTCGCGGAGGTTGAGCACCTAAACGCTCCGTTCGTCGGTTTGTAACTCTCGGAAGTTGGATATCTACAAGTCCCGATTGTTGATGATGACTCGCGAAGGTTGAGCACCTCAAGGCTCCGTTCGCCGGCTTGTAACTTTCAGAAGCTGGACATCTATAGGTTCTGATCGTTGGGGATGACTTGCGGAGGTTGAGCACCTAAAGACTCCGCTTGTCGGCATGTGACTCTCGGAAGTTGGCTATCTACAAGTCCCGATTTTTTATGATGACTCGCAGTGAGCACCTAAAGCCCCCGCTCATTAGCTTGTAATTCACTTTGGAGGTAAAAACTCTTCTCGAGATGTCTGAATGCTTGTGCGGACTTCTCAGTCTGTTTTCTCATTAATTGACTTTGGAGTCCTTCTTGATGGAGTTCCCTAAAGTCATTCATGCTTTGTTCAAAAGGTGTATCCATGCAAGTTATCAAGGCAACTCAAATTAATGCATATCACAACTTCTTTTTATTGCTACTGTGGGAAACATTGTCGTCCACTTTTGAGCATTTTTTTTATCTCTCTTGATTTTCTTTCCTTTTGCTACGGTATTTTTTTTACCGCACCTCTCATTTTTGCCTAGGTCTCCCTTTTGGATTTTCAACCAAACAGGGATTTGATTCCTTTCCTTTTGCTATGATCGCCCTTTTTAGGGATTTTTAATCATGCCCTCTTTCCTAAATTTTGCCTAAACTGCCCTTTCAGGTTTTCGATTTAGCGTTAATTTTCTCTCACTTTTGAAGGCTCGCTTTCTGGTTACGAGTTTTTTCTTCATCCACGTTGATTGGATTGGGGAGTTCTTGCTCTTCCTTGTCAAGGATAATCATGGCTCTTTCGCTGAAAATCTCTTTGATGACATAATCCCCTTCATATTTAGGGATAAACTTGCCTCGAGAGTCTTGATTGACTTGAAGGATTGTTTTTTATCTATCGTTTTTCTATCATTTTGCTACGGTATTTTTTTTACCGCACCTCTCGGTTCCCTTAATTTTTTTTGCCTAGGGTCGCCCTTTTGGGTTTTCCACCTAGCAGGGATTTGATTCCTCTCCTTTTGCCATGATTGTCCTTTGGGGGATTTTCAATCATGCCCCTCTTCCCTAAATTTTGCCTAAACCGCCCTTTTCGGGTTTTCGATTTAGCGGGAATTTCTCTCACTTTTGGAGGTTCGCTTTATGGTTACGAATTCCTTAAGGATAGTATGTTCTGACTGCGCCCATATTGATTGGACTGGGGAGTTCTTGGTTGTCCATGTCGGTGACGATCATGGCTCATCTGCTGAAAGTCTCTTTGGCGTCATAAGTCCCTTCATATTTAGGCACAAAGTTGCCCCGAGAGTCTGGATTGACTCGAATAATTTTTTTCCTGAGAATTAGATTGCCTGCTTGTAATTCTCTTGGACTGACTTTCCTGTTTAAATGCAAGAGTCATGTGTTGCTGGTACAAATGCATGTGGCACTGCGCGATGAGCCGCCTTTTGTCATGAGGTTCAATTGCACGTATCTGCATTTCGCCTACTCTGACTCGTCCTTCTCTTCCTTGGTGAGGATCCTAGCTGACGGGAATTCTATTTCAATTGGTAACACGACTTCGATCCCGTAAACAAGGGAGAATGGGGTTGCCCCTGTTGGTGCTTGTATTGAGGTCATGTATGTCTTGAGTGCCCATGACATCTTATCATGTTAGTCCTTTAATTGCTGCTTCCACTACGTCGTTATTGACGTCAGGGTAATAACCTCTACTCCTGGTGAAGTAATAGATTGTAATCAATATGAATCGATGACCGTTGGATGCCTTTGGGAAAATCATGTTGATTACATCGATGCCCCACATTTTGAAAGCCCGTGGGGAATTTCTGGAATAGAGCTCGTGAAGTGACGCGTGGATTTGGTCCGCGTACACTTAACAGATGTGATATTGCTGGGCATGTTTTATACAGTCAGCCGTCATGGTGAACCCAAAGTACCCAAGTCTTGCACGTTCATATGTGGGCCGTAACAACCTTCATGAATTTCTTCCATTAGATGTTCAGCTTGTTTAGCATTCACGCATCTCAAATGGGTATAGTCGGGCCACTGGGAAATTAATTGCAAGTCATTCCTCGTATGACCATTCAGACATTTTCTTGTGGCGTTCTCTGGGAACTCCGTACGCCATATTAAATGGTTTAACTCTTGAGCCATTTTAAACGTGTCAAAACTTGCACGAATGAATTTTTTGAAGGTATTAAGCTCTTTGGACTAATTTGTCCCATTTTGAGAAGTTATAGGATGTCTAAAAAAAATGTAGGGACCAAATGCAATTTATTAAAATTTGAGCTGAATTGAACAAATATTTTCGAAAATTGCAGAAATGACCCTAAACTATTCTGGACTTATTTGTAATACTTGGTAAAGTTCTAAAATAACCCAAAAAATTATTCTAGACTTATTTGTAACATTTTGAAAAGTCATGAAATGTCCAGAAAAATTTAGGAATCAAAATTGTAATTTTTGAAAAAAAAATAAATTGAACTGAAAATATTTTTTAAAATTACAGAATTGACCCTAAACTATTCTAGATTTATTTGTAATACTTGGTAAAATTCTAAAAATAACCCGAAAATTATTCTAGACTTATTTGTAACATTTTTAGAAATCATGGAATGTCTAGAAAAGTTTAGAAATCAAAATGTATTTTTTTTAAAAGAGCTGAATTAAGAAAAACAATTTGCACAAATGACCCAAAACTTTTCCGGTTTGGTTTATAACACTCGATAACGTCCCAGAAATGACCCGAGAGTCCAAGGACCGAGTTGTAACCTTCATCAAAGTTTGGGAATGACCTAAGTCAATTTTGAAATTATTTGTTTTTCACATATACGTAATATACATATATTATACATAATATATATATATAGTATTAAATAGACATAATATAAATATATATTATACATATAGATAAGATAACATAAACATAATATAAATATATATTATACATATAGATATATATATAGTAATACATAAATATAATATAAATATATATTATACATATTGATATATATAGTAATACATAAACATAAAATAAATATATATTATACATATATATATATATTAACAAGTATATTATATATAAATAGATAATATATGTATATAAACTCTCAATTTTATTTCACATTTATAAAATACAAATATGATATTGAATATGAGAGAAATATACCTAACTCATTGGAGGTTTAAAATACCGTACGAGGAACCGAGTCCGATAATTATCGGTATTTTTCACTCTTTTTTTTCCAATCACTCTTCTCTCATTCTAATTCCTTGAAGTTGAACTCACGTAGCTTCTTGAAGCCTCCATTTCATTGAAGCATTCATCTCCAATTTATAGGAGAAATGTATACTTATTTAATTAATTAAACTTTTTTTTTAATAATAAAAAAAACGTTTTTTTTAATAATAAAAAAATAAAATAGGTGGAAAAGATGCAATTTTTCACCGTTGGAATTTATTATTATTTTTTAAAATGTTTTATTTTTAAATAAAAAAAAATTGTTTTTTTTAGTTTTCAAATATATATATGTATATATATACTATATATATATACTATATATATATTTCCAATCTCGATTCCTCGCGTACGGTATTTTGATCCCGAGCCAAAATCAGGTGTTTACACCGACCTCAATTGAAAACGTTGGAAAATAAAAAGGTTGATGGAGTGGGGAGAAGAGAATTTCAATTCCTTGGCGGCTGTCATGCATGGATTCGTGAAAAAAGAATCACTGTTCAGACATATTCTAGACAATTAACGTCGATCGTTGATATTATATTCTACATGTTGTTTATATGCCGTTAGCTCGGAAGCACATTTAGTGGAAAAATGTTGTTTATTATGGATATCAGGCGTCATCCTTATCGGATTTAGGACTAAATTGAAACTTGTGGGCGGCAGCTTTGTGTGATGCATGGGCGATACTATGAGTGAGAGTGACTCCATATGAGTTCGTTTAACAAATAAAAGAAATTTGAGGGATTATAGTGGGTATAAATAGTTGTTCGTATAAGAATAAATATTGATTAAAAAGATAGAATAAAACAAGGATGCTCATGGTATAAGTACACGTGATGATCATGTTAAAATTGGTTAAATAAATTAATGAGTTACCATATTAAAATGGGAAAAGTCCGAAAAAAGTTCATTATGTTTGACGAAAATGATTTTTCAATCCTCAAGATTGTTTTAGGTAAAACATGTTTGAAAACGATTGTTATGGTAAATAAGTCTAACTGCCGTTCAATTTAGACGTTAAACTATCACGTTCAATGTTACGTGACTCACCCTGAAAAAATGATAATTTGTAATTCCTTTTCTGCCCTTATCAAAGATTTTCCTTTATTTGATAACACATTCGCTAATATCATTTATTTGATATAATGGAACACAATTAGTGCCTCCAGTATGCATGAATATATCCATTGAATGCATAGTTTGTGGAACCGTAGTAGTCACTCACTCATACCAAAACCATTTCACGGAGCAAATTATGGCTAGGGCACCATGGATTTGTCGGGACAATACGACACATTGGCAATGAGTGGTCGCTGGAGCAGATGTTTGGTGGTTGGAATATTATATGGGTATAATTGTTTTTCGATCGGAATCGATGGAGGTGAAGTTAGTTATTTCACAATTCAGAATTCATCTCGAACCAAATCAACAAGACAAGCATTTAAATAAACAATATATCTATTCCTTAATCATTCCAGAACACAAACACCCTTTACTCTCCTTCTGAATTCCTTCCATCAATTATTACTTTGATCATCAAAAAAACTCTATAGATAGAAGTCATATAAAGACACTATTGAATTATTACTTTGATCATCAAAAAAACTCTATAGATAGAAGTCATATAAAGACACTATTGAATTAGTAGAGTCGGTGCTCAATCTTTGCCTTGAGTTGTTCCTTGTCGGCGCCCACAACCTTGTCCACGACATTCCCTTTCTTCATCAGCAAGAATGTCGGCATCGACACCACTTGGTATTTCATAGCCACATCCTGTCGAAGGTAAGTAGCAATGGCATTAATACAAAAGCTATTATGCATTCATTACTTTTATGCATCATATATACAATGAACACACTACACGTACATGAAGTTTATCCACATCAATCTTGATGAACTCGACGGTGGTGTACTTTTCAGCAAAGTCGCTAATCACCGTATCCATGGCTCGACACGGCCCGCACCATGTTGCTGTGAAATCGATCACCATCTGACGATATTTCCCAAATATATATATATAGTTAGGGACTGGTATATTTTGTCTCCATATAATATAGTTAGTTGTATCCATATATATAAACTTACCAGCTTATCAGTATCTTTAGAAGCATCAAAATGTGCCCTCCAATGAGCTGAGGACGGGAAGGCCATGACTCCTGATGATGTATTCCTCTGAGATGGTGGTGTGGTGTTTGAATTACAGTGCCCAAAGCTCGGACGGTTAGAGCGAAACATAAAGCTCGAAACTTTCGGCTGCAACGGGAAGTTAGAGTAGCCGGTGACGACTC
Organism: Chamaenerion angustifolium; assembly: GCA_946814005.1. Classification (NCBI taxonomy): domain Eukaryota; kingdom Viridiplantae; phylum Streptophyta; class Magnoliopsida; order Myrtales; family Onagraceae; genus Chamaenerion; species Chamaenerion angustifolium. Next base: position 32,542,760 of record OX328268.1, read on the forward strand.
GAGACAGAGACCCACTTGGATTCCGAACCGGAAAGGTAGTGTACTCAGCGGAAGGAGACGCCAAACCTCCATTGCCAGTGGCACGAACCATGAAACTAGTCTCGGTGCTCGATTCTCGGTCGAATCCCATGTTTATCACTCAAATGAAACCCTAGAATGTATATGAATAGTTTCTTGTTGCGAAGCCAAGTACCTATGCTAGAGGGATTGAAGAAGATATGATATGATGTTCGATATGCTGTATGAAGGTTGAGGATTGCGTAGAGAAATATTTATACACATTTTAAAGGCAAAAGGTGAAAGCTTATTCGATTGATTGATTCCAAGCATAGATTCATGGTAGGGTACTGGGGAGTGATGGTGACGAAGACGCGCCGTTTATGAAATAGTTGGGGTTCTTCATTCCTACTATGAGCTGGAGCAAGTTGTGCATGCACTACTTCTTTCTCCATTTTTTATATTTCTTTTTTCTACATTAAATAATAATCATAATTTTGGTCACGCAATATCATCTAGTAGGAATTCTCTTGTTAGGAGCTAGGTTATAAGAGATTCTTTTTCAAGGATAAGTTTTTTTAAAATTAAAAGTTATATTCAGAGTGTGAATGATAATATAAATAACACATCTAAACCAAAGGCACATTAAAAAATTGTGTATTATCAAATACACTATTATCTTTGTGAATGTTATGTTGAAATTTTTTATTAGTTTTTCATTAACCTTATCTATTTAATAGTTATATGTGACTCACATGTGGAATTAACATCGTCAATTTCATAATATTGTCATGTTACATTGAAATATAATATATTAAACTTAATTAATAAAATAATATATTTTTTAAAAAAATGTATAAATTTGACGGTCAACACTAATTTAGACTAGATAACCACACTCTCAAACATAAGGGTACATTAGATAACATATAAATACCATGAGATTACATGACTCAAGTTGTGAGTGTATTGAAACTTTGAACTTTATAATTTATATATCATAAACTCATTAAGCATTATCACAAAGTACAAATTGGTATTGGATTTAGGGCTAGCAAAATATACATAACACGATTAATGACACATCACAATTAGTGACACGATAAGATCATATACATCAAGTCACAAATTATCACTCATACTTGCATTCATAAGCTTGAAAATGACGTCGGATATAAGTATGTTACGACAGCTAATTAATAGCAACGAAAGTATGAATGGGAAAAATAAAGGAACCGTGATTCTCTTACGGGCGTTTTCCAGCGTCAATGCGAAAAGGGAAAAAGAATACTGTCGAATGTCCATTGAATTTGTGGCCAAGATCAATACGTGAGCATATTAATCTTTTATGATGTGAATGTTATTCCTCAAGTACGTGAGCATGACTTGTACATAGCTTGAAGGCATAAGGTGGAACAACTTAATTATTCTATTTGATTGGTATAGATTCTTGACATTAATCGGTGCTAGTAGATAGTTTCTTGAGCTTTGTGTACATGCACAATAAATTTTGATGTGTTAATTATCTATTTGATTACTTATATCTGATTTATATGATTATTTAGTTCAAATTTATATTATGAAGTCATTTATATTTGATAAGATTACTTTTTGGTTATAATGGTTTTTTATGAAATGAAATATTAAAAATACTCTTTTTTCCCCTGATGATTTCGAACCCATAAATCAATTTTTTGGTTAGAAAATGAAATCAGAAATTACATTTGGGGTTTGTTTTGAAAATTTAGAGTTGTTAAGTTGAACAAGAAAATGAACATAGAAAGAAGATGAATATGGGAAGAAGAATATAAAATGAAATAGTAAAATCGTCATTTTAGTGACTATTTATTAACATTGGCTAAATATAAGTGATTAAATGGGATAAATTTAAACTAAAATGTAACATAGTCCATACAAGTGACCATTTAATAACGTCATTTAAGATAAATGATAAACATTAACATTAGTCAAATAAAAATGACCAAATAGTTATTTAACCCTATTTTTATTTTTATTATATTTGTCGTGTCATTACAATCAATATAACTCGAACTTTTAATTAATACTTAGGAATTTGTCACACGCGTTGCACGTGTAGAAAATATATATTTAAATTAGTAATGTTGAGAATTACTATAGTGTAAATTAACTTGAGTTTAGGGTTTAAGGTAAGAAGTAAATAAATATAAATTAAATAATATATTATTAATAAGAGAACACATTGTAATTATTTGTTTAGAGGAAAAAAATAATGGTATCATCCTTGTTATATAAAAGTTTGTAACTTGTATTCTCTCTGTGCGTACATTCATCTCATGCTATTTTTCTCATAAATAATAATAAATATAAATTTTAAACATTACAAATATAACTAATAAGTAGTTTTTTTTTTATCAAGGACATGATGTTTAATTAAAATTAAATTATATATCTATTAAAAATATTAGAGTGAGTAAATATTTTAATTGCAATCCAAACTATGTATAAAATAAATAAATTTAAACTTTCGGATTGACTATACGCTCTGTTATATGTTGCGATATGAAAATTTAACTTAAAAAAATCCGACTTAGAGAGTTATTTAAAGAATTGATAGAATTAATTAAACGTTGAAAAGAAAAAAAATAGTGATTTTATAGAAGGATACAATGATTGGAGGGAATGAGGGTGATGTAATGAACACGATAGTTGATGAAGATGGGTGTTATGAGATAAAATTAGGACAGTTGTTGGATCACGGTAATTGAGATTCATTCGGGTTGATTGCTCCTAGCAGCTTTGGTGACCTGCACGGAAGTAAAGCTTGGAGAGTTCTCGTTGTTTCCCCTCCGATGATATAGTAAGTCGGAGGTTCGTTTGGACGATCAGAGTAAATGCAGAGCAATAAAGGTAGGTGGGAGAGTAAATGAGCAATTAAATTCAAATGAGGTTGGTGGAGGGGTATTTATTCCCATCCTTACCTGAACCATGGTAAATTCAAATTCTACCATGGTAATACGAGCTGTGACTAAGCTGAGCGAACCAAAGTTACCAGGGATGACGATTATGTGTAAGACAACTACTCTATAGTAGGTTGTCGTTTCTACCAGCCTTTTCAATATCTTACCATAAATGGTTGGACTAGGCCTCTAGGGGCGCTGACGTATATGTTAGGGCACTCATTGGACGTTCTGACATGCATTTAATACTTGTACTTTCATGTATAATGCTCACGAGGAGATGAATTGTGTTTGGCGCGTCTCACAGGGGCGATGCCTACACATGTTTCACATAAGGGTGACACGCATGTGGTAAGTATAAGAGCGACGTTTTTTACTCCTGTGGGTCAAGATTCGACTGGTCTTGGGCCGGATACGAAAAGACTCGGGCCCAAGACCCATAACCCATAATCTGCCCTCAAAGCCTCGAATGAGCGACGGTCATTCGGGGATTCTTACCTTACTCTTGATAAGTCAAATTTTGTAATTGTTTCCAAGGCGACGCTCCTGTTGGTCATTCTATGCCCCCTACTTCCACGTGTCCTTCATGCACGATATGCCTCTTACATCTCCATGATTATTTTTTAATTTTCAAAATTTGAACCGAATATTTTGGCGGGATCTTCTAGAAGCTTCAAGGACCGAGGAGACTATTCACCTTAAGGGGCACATTTGTAATTTCAGACACCTACGACAAGCCTAGGTGACTCTTCGATTGACCTAAAGGGCTTTTATAAATACCCCTTACCCTCCTTCATTCTTCATTTTTACCTCCTTTGATTTTCCGAACTTTTTTCTCTAAGCTCTGCCTTCTCTCAAGAATTTCGATCATGCTCTGATCGCCTTTCTTGTTTTATGACCACCGTACACAATTTCACTCTTAGCTTCTTTCCCAAACGCCTTTCTAACCTTGGTCATCATTGCTCAGTGTTTTTCTTTATCTCTCAACGCCCACCATCTCCGCGCTATCCGCTCAGTACGATCATAAAGGAAGATCGTACATTGGTAATCATATATTTCTCCCTAAGACATTTTATGATCTTAAGCCAAACATGATTTCCCTCGCCGTTTTCGAAAAACAGTGGCTGAGGCGGGTATGAGCGACGTTCATGCTCCCAAGTTCCCCATCCTCGACTATCGGATGTCGGATCCGACTTTCCCCGACCTGTTTTGGAGAATATTTTTATTTTTCATTTTGAAATGTCGGGTCTTGGCGAGTTGAAAACAACCCCCATAACTTTCACAAATGTCTAAAAATGACCCCAAAGTTATACCAAACTTATAACTGAGTACGATTTTTATACGAAATACAACTAATAACACATAGTATCGATGAAACAAACTTCATTCACATTAATAAATACGAATATCAAGCACGAGAGGAGATATACCTAAGTTATTCGAAGTTTAGATACCTCACGAGGAACCGAGACCGATATTCGCCGATTTTTCGTCACTCAATTTCTATCTATTTTTTTTCACTCACTATCACTGAAATCCTCACTTTGAATTTTTTTTTCTCTCTTTTCTTCTCTTTTCCTCTCTTTTCTTTCTATTTCTTTGAACAATCTTAAGGCAAGCTTGTTCCAAACTATTCTTTGGTTTCTTTCTCTTCCCTTCAACCATAGCTATCCCTTGCTATTGTAGAGGTTTCTCCTCCAAATAGATGATAAACATGGACAATACATGGTGGATGGCAAAGGTGATAGCAATTGGGCAAAGGTGATTGGCAATTGGGAGGTGATTGGCAATTGGGAGGTGATTGGCAATTAGGAGAAGTTTTGATGATAATTGGAGAAAATTTGGCTAAGGATGAGCAAAGGTGATCAAGTGGTCAAATGGTGATGGCAATTAGGAGACTTTTGGTGCCAATTGGGAGAATTTGGGAGTGATTTGGGGCATGGTGGGAATTTGGACGAAAATGGATGCAATGGTGGATGTTTGGCCAAAAATGGGTGCCATGGGTTTAGGGATTTATGGTTTGGGGTTTATGGTTTGGGGTATAAGGTTTGTGGTTTAGGGTTTGTGGTTTAGGGTTTGTGGTTTAGGGTTTGTGGTTTAAGGTTTAGGGTTTGGGATTTTAGGATTTGGAGTTTAAGGTTTAGGGTTTAGCGTTTGAGATTTAAGGGTTAGGGTTTAGGGTTTGGGGTTTAGGGTTTAAGGTTTAGGCTTTAGGGTTTGGGGTTTGGGGTTTAGGGTTTGGGATTTTAGGGTTTGGGGTTTAGAATTTGGGATTTAAGGTTTAGTGTTTATGGTTTGGGATTTTAGGGTTTGGGGTTTTAGGGTTTGGGGTTTAGGGTATAGGATTTAATTTATTTTTGCTTTTTTCTTCGTCTCGGTTCCTCGCGTACGGTATTTTGACCCCGAGCCAAAATAAGGTGTTTACATCGACGATGCGAATCCTGAGAACCCTCACCCCGTATTCCAACTTCAATTTGATGTGGGGCTAAGATTCCCTTATTGTCCGCCGTAAACACCGGATTTTGGCTCATGGTCAAAATATCGTACGCAAGGAATCGAGCCAAGAGAAATTGATATTAAAAAATAAAGTTATTTAATTTTTGAAAAAAAATATCTGAACGTGGAACATGGCCACACATTACCATGTTCCTCTTTTGAACCAACTTTTTTGTTTAATATGAAAAAAATAATAATAAAATAAGATTTCATTCTTCTATAAATTGAATAAGAATGGTGAAGGATTGGGGGAGAACCATAGCTTACGGTGGAAGAAATGGTGAGTGAAGAAAAAAAAGAGTGAAAAAAAATATCGGTGATTATCAGTCTCAGTTTCTCGTACGGTATTTTAAACTTCAATGAGTTAGGTATATTTCTATCATATTCAATATCATATTTGTATTTTCTAAATGTGAAATAAAATTGAGAGTTGATATACATATATTATATATTTATATATATTATACTTGTTAATATATATACATATATATGCATAATATATATGTGATATTATATCTGTATGTATAATATATATTTATATTATGTCTATGTAATACTATATATGTCTATGTATAATATATATATATATATATATATTATGTAGATGTTATCTATCTTTCTATATGTATAATATATATATATATGTATTATGTATATATATAATATATGTATATGAAAAACAATATATTCAAAAATGACTTAGGTATTTCCCAAACTTTGATGAAGGTTACAACTCGGTCCTTGGACTCTCGGGTCATTTCTGTGACTTTATCGAGTGTTATAAACCAAACCGGAAACGTTTTGGGTCATTTGTGCAATTTTTGATTTTTTTCTTAATACAGTTATTTTTTTAAAAAAAAAATTACATTTCGATTTCTAAACATTCCATGATTTCTCAAAATATTACAATAAGTCTAGAATAATTTTCGGGTAATTTTAGAACTTTACCAAGTGTTACAAATAAGTCTAGAATAGTTTAGGGTCATTTCTGCAATTTTCGTTTTTTTTTCAATTAAGCTCGAATTTTAATAAATTGTCAAAGTGTTACAAATTGGTCTAACGTGCTTAATACTTTCAAAATCATTCGTGTATTTTTGACATGTTAAAATGACCTCAAAGTGAAGTGTCCATTTTCTCGAGCACGATTAACATTTTTATCTCTTGTTTATTTATTTGAAATTAACTCATAAAAAAATGTTTGTACATGGTTTGTTTAATTAAAAAAACGCATGTAATCTTTTGAGCTAAGTATGATAAAAACGGGCAATTCAGATAAATCAGTAAAAAATAATAATTTCAAAAGTGAATTAAAGTACCGAAAGAGTGGATTATGGGCTCGTGAGCCCTTAACACGTAATCAAACTCCTGAGCTCAATTCTCTGGACGTAGACCTTGCTAAGCCATGGGATGTTAGCTTCATGTACCCGAGGCAATTTCGGTCCGGTTGATGATCCCGCTCGACCGGACCCGTCACTCGCCAAGACCCGCATTTTCAAACGAAAATTAAAAATATTTTTAAAAAAGTGTCGGGGAAAGTCGGTCACACCCGCCACTAGTTGAGTTATGTCACCATTATGGCATTTCCCCTCACCCAACTTTCACTAAATGCTTTCCACACTTGGGTGGGCTTTTGAGTCTCGTGCCACCGTCGTGGATGGTCGTATTCTTTAAAAAAAATTCATTGTTTTGACTGTCTCGATGTGAATCATCTTGGGGTGCACCTTTTTACCACTCAGAGCTTCCGCCTTTCAAAGATTGGTGCTGGGACTCCGCTCGCCCATTGGTCACGGGTTTCCGAACAAGAAATTCGAACTAGAAGAGCACATACTTCTTTTTTCGAGGAGGTGTTCCGTGGTGTCTGGGGCCAGCGAAGGCGACCAAAGATCCTTTCCCCGGCATCGAGGAACTATCCTCGACTAACATGGATGCCTTGACAGCCATATATCTGGACCATAAGCTAGGTCGCGCCCAAGTCATCTCCAAGGACACTAGTGAGTCAGACTTAGAGAAAGTTGGCGTTTCCTTAGTAGAGCGTCGCCTCCTGCCATTAATTCTGGTGATGACCCATTCTTTTACTTTTGCAGAAAGAGATTTTGCCCAATTTTCTCACGTCTTAGGCACTCCACAGGAAAAGGCGCCAAAGGAGAAGAAGGAGAAAAAGACTAGAAAAGTGACGCTCTTGAGGGCTCGAAGAAGTGCAAGAGCCATCACTCATCTATGGGACAGTAGAAGGCGAAGCCGATGAAGGATTCACTTGATCCTTTGAAGATCCCAGTCGAACTATTCCCTGACGCCGCCAATGAGGATGTCGTCACCTTTAAAGGTGCGGTTCCTAAATCCTACTGGATTAATAGCAGTGTTATTAGTAATAGGAACAATATCATGTTCACCAAAAAGTGGGGTCCCCCTGTCTTGGCCCATGTCGCCATCAAGTGGACCTACACCGTGTATTACAATGGCATCATAAAAAAGGGACTGTTTGACTCTTCCTTTGATCCGACATGGGCAACGCCTACAGAAACTTCAAGGCCCAAGACGCTAACTCTCACTCGGACTCCGGCTACCGAGTACAAGTCGACGCACTCCCGAGAGGTGATCATGCTTGATGAAGGGCGTCCCTCTTATTGAAAGGAATTCACGTTTGCACCCTAACCTGGGCCTTCATCTGCTGAATGGTGTTTGCCCACTTGTCGATTGGACGCCTCTGAGTCTGGTACGCAACGCCATCGAGGGGTTAGTCTGGCAAACACTTTCATCCGTCATGAGCCAGGTACCCCTTCACCTTTTATCTTATTTCCTGAGAAATTTTCATGCTTCAAAATTTTCTAACACTTTAGTTTTTCTTGTTCATTCCTGCCCAACTCAAAATGGGGCACGTCATAATGGGGTTGGAGGAGGAAAGGGTTGCAAATGTCTCGAAACTACGAAAAGTGTAGGCCATGGAGCACGAGTTGGAGCGTCTGAACCGCTGTCTCACCATTGAAGAGGGGGCCCCAAGGAGTTAGAGGTTGATGTGGTGTAGAAAGAGCAACTCGCCAATAACCTGAGGGAGGAGTAGAACAGATAAAACACCATCGCCTTAGTGGTAGAGAAGTTTCAAAAGGAGGCCTCAACTTTCCAGAATGCGATTGCAGAGGCCCAGAAGGATGCGACACGTGCGAATGGGGAGATGGAGCTCGTTAAAATCGAGCTCCCCAAAAGGCTAGCGGAAAGCACCACGGAGGCTGTCGAGACCTTCCGCACCAGCAATGAGTTCAGCATTGTCGCGTGGGAGTGGAATCGCCGAGAGCTCATCTCCATCTTCAAGATGGTCTTCAAAGACATTGAGAACGTTGTTTCAAGATTCCCTCTCGACAAAATCGACTTCTTTAAGGATTACCTCACCCTAAAGGCTAGGGAGGCGAAAGAGGCTGAGGAGGAGACATCAAAGAGCGAAAGCAGCTCCTCAGCGGGATCCGCCTCTGCTCATGGAACTCCTTCCGGCTCTCCTTCTGCAACAACCGCCAACGAAGACTCTTCAATGATGCCTACCCTTGAACGTCAGAACGATCAGCCTGTGCAGCCTTCTCCGCCCAAGGATCTGCTAGTTCCCACTACATAAAACGATTTTCAACCCTTAGCCTCTATCTCATCGCCTTTGATAGCTCACCTTTAACAATTCCCCTTTAAACTTTTTAAGTATTCATTGCGTCTACATAGGCTCATAACGTCTTTCAAGCATAGAATTTTTAAAATGCTCCGCATTAAAAGTGTTCTTCAATACTCTCCCTTCTTCATCTTCTAGGAAATGCGCGTTTGGGTGGGGGATACAATTTGTTCATTATATCTTGGTGAGAAAATTCATGTCTTCTCCTTACCCTCTCCCCCACAAAAATTTGGCGAGAGGAAACTCGCCTATTGTAGTATCTTGCAGTGGTGAGGCACATCTATCCTTGGGTTTTTTCTGAAGCCTGTCTGTTCTCATCAACAACGTCCAATTTGAGACGCCTTTGATCATCGTTCGTCAAAACGTCAAAATGATTTACCCTATGGGACGCCACTGCTATCTATGTCGAGGCCACAACCTCAGAACCATACACTAATCCAAAAGGCGTTTCCCCAGTCGCATTCTTGGAGGTTGTTCGCAACGACCATAACACATTCTCTAATTATTCTGTCCATTTTCCTCCCAAGGCGTCGAGTATCTTTTTCAAGCCATTCAAAACAGTCTTATTCGCTGCTTCAACTTGTCCATTGGTCTGCACATGTTTACCTGAAGCATGTCGATGCTCAATTTATAACTCCTCGCAAAGTCATCTCAATTCCTTCTCGACAAATTATGGACCGTTGTCACTGATGAGAACGCTTGGGATTTCATATATGGAAATGATCCTCGACTTAAGAAATTTAATGACTTGAAATCCTGTAGTGGATGCCAATGCATTTGCTTCAATCCATTTCGAAAAATAGTCGATCACCACTATAATGTAAGTGCATTGCTTAGACCTTGTCAAGGGGCCTACCAAGTCAATCCCCCAATGGGCAAATGACAATGCGGCGCCTGTACTGGTAATTTTAGCCGGGGGCGGACTATTTTTTGGCTAAACTTCTGACATGACTCACACTTCATAACCAAAGTCGTCGCCTCTTGATTCATTGTAGGCCCATAATACTCTTGATTCAGAACCTTTCGCACAATTGACCTAGCCCCTTCATGAATGACTGCATATCCTTTGTGCACTTCCCTCAAATTGGTAGTCGTCTCTGGGTGAGCGATGCATATGAGGTAAGGCGTGGAAAATTCCCGCTTATAGAGTACTTCATCTATTATCTTAAAACTTTGGGTAGGCGAACAATTTTCTTGGCTTTGACGTCATCCTAAGGAAGCTCCCCAGATTCCAATTAAGTACTTATAAGCGTCGCCCAGTCTACTGCTGTGTTAATGTTTGCGCAAATCATATTCACCTATTCATGGATGGGTTCTATGAAATGCACCTGTTGGATCGTCGCCTGCCAGGCGTACTTGCTTAGGGCATCAGCTTCGTGATTCGATTCTCGAGGGACGACCTCTATCTGGAACCTTTTGAATCCTTCTTCCAATGCCTTAGCATCTTTCCAATACAACTTCATATTTTATCCTTTTTCCATATACTCGTCTTTAACTTGGTATACCACCAATTGCGAATCACAATATTCATGAAGAGGGGCGACACCTAAACCCTTTGCCAATCGTACGCCAAGGACAAGCGCTTCATACTCTGCCTCATTTTTAGTCGCCTTAAAGGTGAGCACCAAACTGTATCATAATAGGGCGCCGCCATCAGGTGGGGTCAGTATTAACCCTGCCCCTAAGCCTTCAACTGATGACGAGCCATCTTTATGAAGCGTCCAAGGCTTTTCCTCCTCTTCCATTTCTGTAGGCGTCACTGTCACTACTTGGGAAATTGTTGATTCAACAATGAAATCCGCCAAAGCTTGTCCCTTAGACGCAGTCCTAAGGTCGAATTTAATTCGAAACTCGCTTTATTCAATATACCATTTGATCATTCTTCCTAAGGAGTTTGTTTTTTGCAAGAAGTGTTTAAGTGGTTGGTTTGTTAAGACGGTGATTTCAAGTTCATGAGAGTATGGGCACAACTTCCTAGCCGATATTACCAACGCATAAAGATACTTCTCAACCTCCATGTAATTCATTTAAGCTTTGGCGAGAACTTTTGATACATAATACACACGCACTTGACCCTTGCCTACTTCTTTAACCAAGCTGAGCTTACGACGACTGGAATGATAAGGCATCGCCTTTGGAGGGCTTGACCAGTGGTGGGAGCGTCATGAGATGCTGCTTCAGGTCCTGAAATGCCTTCTCACATGCAGGTGTCCATTCGAATTTCCTATTGACCCTCAACAACTGAAAAAATGGAAGTGATTTGTCTCTTGCCTTCGCCAAAAATCGATTTAGCGTTGCTAGCTTTCCATTCAATTGCACTTCTTTGTGCAAGTGAGGCTTTTCATCGCTTCCATTCAACATCTCTTGATTATCTTTTATAGGATATGCATATGTTAGAAATGAGGGTAGCAATTGACTCAAATTTTGGCATGCTATAATCTTAAACTTTAAATATTGATGGAACCTGGATGAAGCTGCCTTCAACAGCAAGGCGTCGCCACCTTGGAGGCGTCACCTCTTTTTTTATACCCTCTGACAGTTTGACTCAAAAGACTTATTATGGCTACAAAAAACTCTGACAAGAATGAGTACACCTAGTACTCATTACGACTAGAAACGACACTGACAATGATTATTTAAGACCTTCTTGGGTTATTATTCATACTACACTGCTTGCAGTGCAAGTAAGTAACTAATTTAGTAGAGAAAGAGATCAATCTTTGCCTTGAGTTGGTCCTTGTTTGCACCCACAACCTTACCCACGACATTCCCTTTCTTAATCAGCAAGAATGTCGGCACCGTCACCACTTGGTATTTCATAGCCACATCCTGTCATTTTTCTTCAAAATTAGACACCGAGTGTATGTCTATCATATATACCAACATTCAAATTTTACACACACACACAAAAAAAACGTACATGAAGCTCATCGACATCAATCTTGATGAACTCGACATAGGTGTACTTTGCAGCAAAGTCTCTAATAACCGCATCCATGGCTCGACACGTCCCACACCATGTTGTTGTAAAATCAATCACCATCTATACAACAATTCCACCAAAAAACACAATGAGTATAACTGATACATTTTATCTCCCATGTATATATATTATTTTTGATGAACTTAATTACCAGCTTATCAGTGTCTTTGGCAGCAGCAAAATGTAACTTCCATTGCTCTGATGAGTGGAAGACGATGACCTCTGATGACTTCCCCTGAGGTGGTGCAGTTGAGGTATTATTATTATTGTAGTGCCAAAAGCTCGAACCATTGGTGGGAACTGTAGAGCTCGAGCCTTTCGGGTGAATACGGAAGTTCGATGGGGTCACGCTTTTCATATGAGCTGGAAGGATGGGGTAGTCGGTTGCCCGAACCACGGTCTGTTGACCTCTCAAGCTCGACTCATTGACTCCCATGTTTATCAAAACCCTAGGGTATGTATGACTTGTTTCTATTGAGTTGATGAGATGGAGTATGGTGGCTGGGCAGCAGATGATTTATACATGGCTTAAAGGTAGAAGGTGGAACAAATTCTATTTGATTGGCTTGCTTGTGAAGTACAGATTCTTGCCATGAAACGGTGCTAGTAGATAGTCTCTTGAGCTTTGTACATGCACAATATATTTTATGAGTTAATTATTTATTTCCTACATTTGACTATATGATTATTTGGTTCAAATTTATATTATTTACTCATTTACGATTGATAATGTTACCTTTTGATTATAATAATTTTTTTATGAGATGAAATGTCAAAAATACTATTCTCTTAGTTATAATTGGATTTTTGGTTTGCAATTGACCTCAAAAATCAGATTTAGGATTCGTTTTCAAAATTTAGAATTGTTCAATCGAAAAAGAAAATGAACATGGAAAAAACATGAACAAGTGAAGAAGAATAAGATAAAGGGAATAATAGAATCACCCTTTTAGTGACTATTTATTAATATTTGACTAAATAGTACAAGTTTGAACCCAAATGTAATATTTTTAAATGTATTGTGAGTATTTAATAATGCCATTAAAGATAAATGCTTAACATTAATCAAATATATATAAGTGATTAAATAGTTATTTAACCCTATTTTTCATTATATTTATGTCCTGCCATTACAATCTGTATAACTCGATCTTTTAATATTGGATGGAGTATACTCTAGAACTTTTAAAAATGTTAAACGTTTAGAAGTTCATTTGAAAAAGGTAAAAGTGCAGGCAGACAGAATAACTATGTGCCGACAGTTCAATAGCAACGTTGTTGAAGGAAAGAAAAACACAAAGAATCCGTGATTATAACCCGCGTTTCTCCGACCTCAATTGAAAACGTTGGAAAATAAAAAGGTTGATGGAGTGGGGAGAAGAGAATTTCAATTCCTTGGCGGCTGTCATTCATGGATTCGTGAAAAAGGAATCACTGTTCAGACATATTCTAGACAATTAACGTCGATCGTTGATATTATATTCTACATGTTGTTTATATGCCGTTAGCTCGGAAGCACATTTAGTGGAAAAATGTTGTTTATTATGGATATCAGGCGTCATCCTTATCGGATTTAGGACTAAACTGAAACTTGTGGGCGGCAGCTTTGTGTGATGCATGGGCGACACTATGAGTGAGAGTGACTCCATATGAGTTCGTTTAACAAATAAAAGAAATTTGAGGGATTATAGTGGGTATAGATAGTTGTTCGAATAAGAATAAATATTGATTAAAAAGATAGAATAAAACAAGGATGCTCATGGTATAAGTACACGTGATGATCATGTTAAAATTGGTTAAATAAATTAATGAGTTACCATATTAAAATGGGAAAAGTCCGAAAAAAGTTCACTATGTTTGACGAAAATGATTTTTCAATCCTCAAGATTGTTTTAAATACAACATGTTTGAAAACGATTGTTTTTGGTAAATCCGTCTAACTGTCGTTCAATTTAGACGTTAAACTATCACATTCAATGTTACGTGACTCACCCTGAAAAAAAATGATAATTTGTAATTCCTTTTCTGCCCTTATCAAAGATTTTCCTTTATTTGATAACACATTCGCTAACACCATTTATTTGATATAATGGAAGACAATTAGTACCTCCAGTATGCATGAATATATCCATTGAATGCATAGTTTGTGGAACCGTAGTAGTCACTCACTCATACCAAAACCATCTCACGGAGCAAATTATGGCTAGGGCAGCATGGATTTGTCGGGACAATACGACACATTGCACCATATATTCGTTGACACCCCAAGAGTCGTTGAAGACATCCAATTGGGGTCAGGAGGCACCAATATGGATCTGCCTAGACCCAATTAAGTTATATCGGGGCCTAGTAACTCCAAATTGGAGCCAGAAAGAGCATTGATTGAGCCCTCTCTGTCAAAATCGAGGCTAGACAGCTCTGAAGTATAGTTCTTTGGTCTTGATTGGGCTATTGAAAGCTAATCCAGTGCCTATATCCCTTTGTGGCTCCAACTTGATCGAGGCTTTGGTTGGAGCCCTTCGGCTTTAATTGGTGGATCGACCACCCCACCTTGGCAATGAGTGGCCGCTGGGGCAGATGTTTGGTGGTTGGAATATTAGATGGGTATAATTGTTTTTCGATAGGAATCGATGGAGGTGAAGTTAGTTATTTCGCAATTCAGAATTCATCTCGAACCAAATCAACAAGACAAGCATTTAAATAAACAATATATCTATTCCTTAATCATTCCAGAAACAAACACCCTTAATTACTCTCCTTCTGAATTCCTTCCATCAATTATTACTTTGATCATCAAAAAAACTCTATAGATAGAAGTCATATAAAGACACTATTGAATTAGTAGAGTCGGTGCTCAATCTTTGCCTTGAGTTGTTCCTTGTCGGCGCCCACAACCTTGTCCACGACATTCCCTTTCTTCATCAGCAAGAATGTCGGCATCGACACCACTTGGTATTTCATAGCCACATCCTGTCGAAGGTAAGTAGCAATGGCATTAATACAAAAACTATTATGCATTCATTACTTTTATGCATCATATATACAATGAACACACTACACGTACATGAAGTTTATCCACATCAATCTTGATGAACTCGACGGTGGTGTACTTTTCAGCAAAGTCGCTAATCACCGTATCCATGGCTCGACACGGCCCGCACCATGTTGCTGTGAAATCGATCACCATCTGACGATATTTTCCAAATATATATATATAGTTAGGGACTGGTATATTTTGTCTCCATATAATATAGTTAGTTGTATCCATATATATAAACTTACCAGCTTATCAGTATCTTTAGAAGCATCAAAATGTGCCCTCCAATGAGCTGAGGACGGGAAGGCCATGACTCCTGATGATGTATTCCTCTGAGATGGTGGTGTGGTGTTTGAATTACAGTGCCCAAAGCTCGGACGGTTAGAGCGAAACATAAAGCTCGAAACTTTCGGCTGCAACGGGAAGTTAGAGTAGCCGGTGACGACTCGAGACAGGGACCCACTTGGATTCCGAACCGGAAAGGTAGTGTACTCAGCGGAAGGAGACGCCAAACCTCCATTGCCAGTGGCACGAACCATGAAACTAGTCTCGGTGCTCGATTCTCGGTCGAATCCCATGTTTATCACTCAAATGAAACCCTAGAATGTATATGAATAGTTTCTTGTTGCGAAGCTAAGTACGTATGCTAGAGGGATTGAAGAAGATATGATATGATGTTCGATATGCTGTATGAAGGTTGAGGATTGCGTAGAGAAATATTTATACACATTTTAAAGGCAAAAGGTGAAAGCTTATTCGATTGATTGATTCCAAGCATAGATTCATGGTAGGGTACTGGGGAGTGATGGTGACGAAGACGCGCCGTTTATGAAATAGTTGGGGTTCTTCATTCCTACTATGAGCTGGAGCAAGTTGTGCATGCACTACTTCTTTTTCCATTTTTATATTTCTTTTTTCTACATAAAATAATAATCATAATTTTGGTCACGCAATATCATCTAGTAGGAATTCTCTTGTTAGGAGCTAGGTTATAAGAGATTCTTTTTCAAGGATAAGTTTTTTTAAAATTAAAAGTTATATTCAGTGCGAATGATAATTAGTTAGGATGGATATGTTAAATATACCCACATATTTAACACATATAAACCAAAGGCACATTAAAAAATTGTGTATTATCAAATACACTATTATCTTTGTTAATGTTATGTTTAAACGTTTTAATAGATTTTCATTAACTTTATCTATTTAATTTGACGGTCAACACTAATTTTGATAGTCAACAAATTTGTCGGTCAACACTAATTTAGACTAAATAATCACACTCTGAAATATAAGGGTACATTAGATAACATATAAATTCCATGATATTACATGACTCAAGTTGTGAGTGTATTGAAACTTTGAACTTTATAATTTATATATCATAAACTCATTAAGTATTATCACAAAGTACAAATTAGTATTGGATTTAGGGCTAGCATTAGACACATCAAGTCACAAATTATCACTCTACTTGCATTCATAAGCTTGAAAATGACGGCGGATATAAGTATTTTACGACAGCTAATTAATAGCAACGAAAGTATGAATGAGAAAAATAAAGGAACCGTGATTCCAACGAAAGTATGAATGAGAAAAATGGGCGTTTTCCAGCGTCAATACGAAAAGGGAAAAAGAACACTTACTGGAGAGGGAATGTCCATTGTAGTTTGTGGCCAAGATCAATACGTGAGCATATTAATCTTTTATGATGTTAATGTTATTCCTGAAGTACGTGAGCATGACTTGTACATAGCTTAAAGGCATAAGGTGGAACAACTTAAATATTCTATTTGATTGACTTGCTTGTGAAGTATACATTCTTACAATTAATCGGTGCTAGAGTAAATAGTTTCTTGAGCTTTGTGTACATGCACAATAAATTTTGATGTGTTAATTATCTATTTAATTACTTATATCTGATTCTGTGATTATTTAGTTCAAATTTATACTGTGAAGTCATTTATATTTATAATATTACTTTTTGGTTATATTGATTTTTTATGAAATAAAATATTAAAAATACTCTTTTTTTCACTTATGATTTCGAACCCAGAAATCATATTTTTGGTTCGAAAATGAACCCAGAAATTACATTTGGGGTTTGTTTTGAAAATTTAGAGTTGTTCAATTGAACAAGAAAATGAACATACAAAGAAAATGAACATGGCAAGAAGAGGATAAAATGGAATAGTAAAATTGTCATTTTAGTGACTATTTATTAACATTGGCTAAATATAAGTAGTATAAATTTAAACTAAAATGTAACATCCTCAATACAAGTGACCATTTGATAACGTCATTTATGATAAATGTTAAAACATTAACATTAGTCAAATAAAAATGACCAAATAGTTATTTAACCCTATTTTTATTTTTATTATATTTGTCGTGTCATTACAATCAATATAACTCGAACTTTTAACTAATACTTAGGAATTTGTCACGCGCGTTGCACGTGTAGAAAATATATATTTAAGGTAGTACTGTTGAGAATTACTATAGTGTAAATTAACTTGAGTTTAGGGTTTAAGGTAAGAAGTAAATAAATATAAATTAAATAATATATTATTAATAAGAGAACACATTGTAATTATTTGTTTAGAGGAAAAAAATAATGGTATCATCCTTGTTATATAAAAGTTTGTAACTTGTATTCTCTCTGTGCGTACATTCATCTCATGCCATTTTTCTCATAAATAATAATAGATATAAATTTTAAACATTACAAATACATACAAATATAACTAATAAGTAGTTTTTTTTTATCAAGGACATGATGTTTAATTAAAATTAAATTATATATCTATTAAAAATATTAGAGTGAGTAAATATTTTAATTGCAATCCAAACTATGTATAAAATAAATAAATTTAAACTTCTGGATTGACTATACACTCTGTTATATGTTGAAATATGAAAATTTAACTTAAAAAAATCCGACTTATAGAGTTATTTAAAGAATTGATAGAATTAATAAACGTAGAAAAGAAAAAAAAATAGTGATTTTATAGAAGGATACAATGATTGGAGAGAATGAGGGTGTTGTAATGAACACGATAGTTGATGAAGAGGGGTGTTATGAGATAAAATTAGGACACAATTGTTGGATCACGGTAATTGAGATTCATTTGGGTTGATTGCTCCTAGCAGCTTTGGTGACCTGCATGGAAGTAAAGCCTGGAGAGTTCTCGTTGTTTCCCCTCCGATGATAAAGTCAGTCGGAAGTTCGTTTGGACGATCAGAGTAAATGCAGAGAAATAAAGGTAGATGGGAGAGTAAATGAGCAATTAAATTCAAATGAGGTTGGTGGAGGGGTATTTATACCCACCTGAACCATGGTAAAGTCAAATCCTACCATGGTAATCTGAGCTGTGACTAAGCTGAGCGAACCACAGTTACGAGGGATGACGATTATGTGTAAGACAACTACTCTATAGTAGGTTGTCGTTTCTACCAGCCTTTTCAATATCTTACCATAAATGGTTGGACTAGGCTTCTAGGGGCGCTGGCGTATATGTTAGGGCAGTCATTGGACGTTCTGACATGCATTTAATACTTGTACTTTCATGTACAATGCTCACGAGGAGATGAATTGTGTTTGGCGCGTCTCACAGGGGCGATGCCTACACATATTTCACATAAGGGTGACACCCATGTTGTAAGTATAAGAGCGACGTTTTTTACTCCTGTGGGTCAAGATCCGACTGGTCTTGGGCCGGATACGAAAAGACCCGGGCCCAAGACCCATAACCCATAATCTGCCTTCAAAGCCTCGAATGAGCGACGGTCATTTAGGGATTCTTACCTCACTCTTGATAAGTCAAATTTTGTAATTGTTTCCAAGTCATTCTATGCCCCCGACTTCCACGTGCCGTTCAAAACTCGAACTGAATATTTTAGGCCTCTGACATCTCCATTTTTTTTTTCAAAACTCGAACTGAATATTTAGGCGGGATCTTCTAGAAGCTTCAAGGACCGAGGAGACTATTCACCTTAAGGGGCACATTTGTAATTTTAGAAATCTACGACAAGCCTAGGTGACTCTTCGACTGACCTATAGGGCTTCTATAAATACCCCTTACCCTCCTTCATTCTTCATTTTTACCTCCTTTGATTTTCCGAACATTTTTTCTCTAAGCTCTGCTTTCTCTCAAGAATTTTGAACATGCTCCGATCGACTTTCTTGTTTTATGATTTCCTTACACAATTTCACTCTTAGCTTCTTTCCCAAACGCCTTTCTAACCTTGGTCATCACTGCTCAGTGTTTTTATTTAGCTCTCAACGCCCACCATCTTCGCGCTATCCGCTCAGTACGATCATACAGGAAGATCATACATTGGTAATCATATTTTTCTCCCTAAGCCATTTTCTGATCTTAGGCCAAACATGATTTCCCTCGCCGTTTTCGAAAACCAGTGTCTGAGGCGGGTATGAGCGACGTTCATGCTCCCAGGTTCCCCATCCTCGACGATGTGAATCCTGAGAACCCTCACCCCTGTTAGGATTAAAAGAACATGGACTAAAGAACAAGTTTCTAAATAATGGAGTCAGATGTTTTTCTTATTCATCTCCTTCACGTATTAATGTTCTTTTAAATCTAACAACCCCGTATTCCATATTCAATTTGATGTGGGGCTAAGATTCCCTTATTGTCCGCTGTAAACACTTGATTTTGGCTCATGGTCAAAATATCGTACGCAAGGAATCGATATTAAAAAAAAAATTATTAAATTTTTTTAAAAAAATATCTTAACGTGAAACATGGCCACACATGACCATGTTCCTCTTTTGAACCAAGTTTTTTTTTATTATTAAAAAAAAAATAATAAAATAAGATTTCATTCTTCTATAAATTGAAGAAGAATAGTGAAGGGTTGGGGGAGAACCGTAGCTTACGGTGGAAGAAATTGTGAGTGAAGAAAAAGAAAGAGTGAAAAAAAATATCGGTGATTATCAGTCTCAGTTTCTCGTACGGTATTTTAAACTCCAATGAGTTAGGTATATTTATCTCATATTCAATATCATATTTGTATTTTCTAAATGGGAAATAAAATTGAGAGTTGATATACATATATTATATATTTATGTATAATATACTTGTTAATATATATACATATATATGCATAATATATATGTGAAATTATATCTATATGTATAATATATATTTATATTATGTTTATGTAATACTATATATATATATATGTATAATATATGTACATGTATAATATATATATTATGTATATGTAATACTATATATATGTATATGTATAATATATATTATGTCTATGTTATCTATATGTATAATATATATTTATATTATGTCTATGTAATACTATATATGTATATGTATAATATATATATATATATATTATGTATATGTATATGTTATCTATCTATCTATATGTATAATATATATATATATATTATGTATATATATTATATATGTATATGAAAAAAAATATATTCAAAAATGAATTAGGTCTTTCCCAAACTTTGATGAAGGTTACAACTCGGTCCTTGGACTCTCAGGTCATTTCTGTGACTTTATCGAGTGTTATAAACCAAACAGGAAACGTTTTGGGTCATTTGTTCAATTTTTGATTTTTTTCTTAATTCAGCTATTTTTTTAAAAAAAAAAAAATACATTTTGATTTCTAAACATTCCATGATTTCTAAAAATGTTACAAATAAGTCTAGAATAATTTTCGGGTAATTTTAGAACTTTACCAAGTGTTACAAATAAGTCCAGAATAGTTTAGGGTCATTTCTGCAATTTCCGATTTTTTTTCAATTAAGCTCAAATTTTAACAAATTGTCAAAGTGTTACAAATTGGTCTAACGTGCTTAATATTTTCAAAATCATTCGTGTATTTTTGACATGTTAAAATGACCCCAAAGTGAATTGACCATTTTCTCGAGCACGATTAACCTTTTTCTCTCTTGTTTATTTATTTGAAATTAACTCATAAAAAAAAAAAGGTTTGTACATGGTTTGTTTAATTAAAAAAACGCATGTAATCTTTTTGGCTAAGTATGATAAAAACGGGCAATTCAGATAAATTAGTAAAAAAGAATAATTTCAAAAGTGAATTAAAGTACCGAAAGGGCGAATTATTGGCTCGTGAACCCTTAATACATAATCAAACCCCCGAACTCAATTCTATGGACGTAGACCTTTCCGAGTCCTAGGATGTTAGCTTCATCTACCCGAGGCAATTTCAGTCCGGTTGATGATCCCGCTCGACCGGACCCGTGGCTCGCCAAAACCCGCATTTTCAAACGAAAATTAAAAATATTTTTAAAAATGTGTTGGGGAAAGTCGGTCACACCCGCCACTAGTTGAGATATGTCGCCATTATGGATTTTTTCCCTCCCAACTTTCACCAAATGCTTTCCGCACTTGGGTTGGCTTTTGAGTCTCGTGTCACCATCGTGGATGGTCGTATTCTCTAAACGTTTTGCATTGTTTTTACTGTCTCGATGCGAATCGTCTCGGGGTGCTCCTTTTTACCACTCGGAGCTTCCACCTTTCAAAGGTTGGTGCTGGGACTCCGCTCGCCCATTAGTCACGGGTTTTCGAACAAGAAATTCGAACTAGTAGAGCACATACTTCTTTTTTCGAGGAGGTGTTCCGTGGTGTCTGGGGCCAGCGAAGGCAAGCAAAGATCCTTTCCCCGGCGTCGAGGAACTATCCTTGACTAACATGGATGCCTTGACGGCCATATATCTGGACCATAAGCTAGGTCGCGCCCAAGTCATCTCCAAGGACACTAGTGAGTCAGACTTAGAGAAAGCTGACGTTTCCTTAGTAGAGCGTCGCCTCCTGCCATTAGTTCTGGGTAATGACCCATTCTTTTACTTTTGCAGAAAGAGATTTTGCCCAAGTTTCTCACGTCTTAGGCACTCCACAGGAAAAGGCGCCAAAGGAGAAAAAGGAGAAAAAGACAAGAAAAGTGACGTTCTTGAGGGCTCGAAGAAGTGCAAGAGCCATCACTCATCTATGGGACAGTAAAAGGCGAAATCGATATCATGTTCACCAAAAAGTGGGGTCCCCCTGTTTTGGCCCATGTCGCCATCAAGTGGACCTACACCGAGTATTACAATGACGTCATAAAAAAGGGACTGTTTGACTCTTCCTTTGACCTGGCATGAGCAACACCTACAGAAGCTTCAAGGCCCAAGACGCCAACTCCCGCTCGAACTCCCTGCTACCGAGTACAAGTCGACGCACTCCCGAGAGGTGATCATGCTGGATGAAGGGCGTCCCTCTTATTGAAGGGAATTCACGTTTTGACCCTAACCCGGGCCTTCATTTGCTGAATGGTGTTTGCCTACCCGTCGACCGGACGCCTCTGAGTCTGGAACGCAACGCCATCGAGGGGTTAGTATAGAAAAAACTTTCAATCATCATGAGCCAGGTACCCCTTCACCTTTTATCTTATTTCCTGAGAAATTTTCATGCTTCAAAATTTTCTAACACTTTAGTTTTTCTTGTTCATTCCTGCCCAACTCAAAATGCAGCAGGTCATAATGGGGTTGGAGGAGGAAAGGGACGCAAATGTCTCGAAACTACGAAAAGTGTAGGCCATGGAGCACGAGCTGGAGCGTCTGAACCTCTGTCTCACCATTGAAGAGGGGGTGCCAAGGAGTTAGAGGCTGATGTGGTGCTGAAAGAGCAACTCTCCAATAACCTGAGGGAGGCGCAGAAGAGATAAAACACCCTCGCCTTAGTGGTAGAGAAATTTCAAAAGGAGGCCTCAACTTTCGAGAATGCGATTGCAGATGCCCAGAAGGAGGCGACACGTGCGAATGGGGAGATGGAGCTCATTAAAATTGAGCTCCCCAAAAGGCTAGCGGAAAGCACCACGGAGGCTATCGAGACCTTCCGCACCAGCAATGAGTTCAGCATTGTCGCGTGGGATTGGAATTGTCGAGAGCTCATCTCCATCTTCAAGATGGCCTTCAAAGACATCCAGAACGTTGACTCAAGCTTCCCTCTGGACAAAATCGACTTCTTTAAGGATAACCTCACCCTAAAGGCTAGGGAGGCTAAAGAGGCTGAGGAGGACACATCAAAGAGCGAAAGCAGCTCCTCAGCGGGATCCGCCTATGCTCATGGAACTCCTTCCGCCTCTCCTTCTGCAACAACCGCCAACGGAGACTACTCAATGATGCCTGCCCTTGAACATCAGAACGAACAGCCTGTGCATCCTTCTCCGCCCAAGGATCTGCCAGTTCCTACTGCATACAACGATTTAACCCTTAGCCTCTATCTCATCGCCTTTGACAGCTCACCTTTAACAATTTCCCTTTAAACTTGTTAAATATTCATTGTGTCAACTATAAATGCGACACAAATTTCATCCATTAATATGAGTATTCTCTATAATTAGCATTGCTTCGACCAAATATGGATGTTGCTTAAGAATAACTTAAGGTTTCGCCATATGCTCACTACTCCATTTAATAAACTTTAACACAACGTCTCGCCCCAACCATTCGCCACTTAATAGTTTTCGAAACAATGCCTTGCTAAAAACAATACGAATGCTAAGGATGCGCCCTTAGATCGTGAACCAGTCTCGCCGCGGGTAAACAAAACAACTATATACTCTTAATGGACCGCTTATTGTTTCGGCTAATAAAATTTAAGCATTCGCCAATAAGTATTGATTCTCAATGTCTTTGATATGTATTGATCATGCCTTAGCAAAATTATAAAGTACAGGAAATTCCCAAGTCGTCTACAGAGGCTCATAACGTCTTTCAAGCATAGAATTTTTCAAATGCTCCGCATTAAAATTGTTCTTCAATACTTTCCCTTCTTCATCTTCTAGGAAATACGCGTTTGTGTGGGGGAGACAATTTGTTCATTATATCTTGTTGAGCAAATTCATGTCTTCTCCTTACCCTCCCCCCCACGAAAAATTGGCGAGAGGAAACTCGCCTATTGTAGTATCTTGCAGTGGTAAGGCACATCCGTCCTTGTGTTTTTTTTAAGCCCGTCTGTTCTCATCAACAACGTCCAATTTTAGACGCCTTTGATCATCATTGGTCAAGGCGTCAAAGTGCTTTACCCTATGGGACGCCACCGCTATATTTGTCGGGGCCACAACCTCAGAACCATACACTAATCCAAAAGGCGTTTCCCCAGTCGCCTTCTTGGGGGTTGTTAGCAACGACCATAACACGTTCTCTAATTCTTTTGTCTATTTCCTCCCAAGGCGTCGAGTATCTTTTTCAAGCCATTCAAAACAGTCTTATTCACTGCTTCAACTTGTCCATTGGTCTGCACATGTTTACCTGAAGCATGTTGATGCTCAATTTTTAACTCCTCGCAAAATCATCTCAATTCCTTATCGACAAATTGTGGACCGTTGTCACTGATGAGAACGCTTGGGATTTCATATATGGAAATGATCCTCGACTTAAGAAATTTAATGACTTGAAATCCTGTAGTGGATGCCAATGCATTTGCTTCAATCCATTTTGAAAAATAGTCAATCACCACTATAATGTAAGTGCATTGCTTAGACCTTGTCAAGGGGCCTACCAAGTCAATCCCCCACTGTGAAAATGGCCATGCGGCGCCTATACTGGTAATTTTAGCCGTGGGCGGACTATTTTTTGGCTAAACGTCTGACATGACTCACAATTCATAACCAAAGTCGTCGCCTTTTGATTCATTGTAGGCCAATAATACCCTTGATTCAGAACCTTTCGCACAATTGACCTAGCCCCTTCATGACAAGTTGCATATCCTTCGTGCACTTCCTTCAAACTGGTAGTCGTCTCTGGGTGAGCGACGCATCTGAGGTTAGGCGTGGAAAATCCCCGCTTATAGCGTACTTCATCTATTATCTTAAAACTTTGGCTAGGCGAACAATTTTCTTGGCTTTGACGTCATCTTGAGGAAGCTCCCCAGATTCCAATTAAGTCCTTATAAGTGTCACCTAGTCTACTGCTGTGTTAATGTTTGCGCAAATCATATTCACCTCTTCATGGATGGTTTCTATGAAATGCACCAGTTGGATCGTCACCTACCAGGCGTACTTGCTTAGGGCATCCGCTTCCTGATTCGATTCTCGAGGGACGACCTCTATCAGGAACCTTTTGAATCCTTCTTCTAATGCTTTAGCATCTTTCCAATACAACTTCAGCTTTTCTCCTTTTTCCATATACTCGTCTTTAACTTGGTTTACCACCAATTGCGAATCATAATATACATGAAGAGGGGCGACACCTAAACCCTTTGCCAATCGTAAGCCAGTGACAAGAGCTTCATACTCTGCCTCATTGTTAGTTGCCTTAAAGGTGAGCACCAGACTGTATCATAATAGGGTGCGACCATCAGGTGGGGTCAGTATTAACCCTGCCCCTAAGCCTTCAACTGATGACGAGCCATCTTTATGAAGCGTGCAAGGCTTTTCCTCTTCCATTTCTGTAGGCGTCACTACTTGGGAACTTGTTGATTCAACAATGAAATCCGCCAAAGCTTGTCCCTTAGACACAGTCCTAGGGTAGAATTTAATTCGAAACTCGCTTAATTCAATAGCCCATTTGATCATTCTTCCTGAGGAGTTTTATTTGCAATAAGTGTTTAAGCGGTTGGTTTGTTAAGACGGTGATTTCAAGTTCATGAGAGTATGGGCACAACTTCCTAGCCGATATTACCAACGCATAAAGATACTTCTCAACCTCCATGTAATTCATTTAAGCTTTGGCGAGAACTTTTGATACATAATACACATGCACTTGACCCTTGCCTACTTCTTTAACCAGAACCGAGCTTACGACGACTGGACTGATAAGGCATGCCTTTGGAAGGCTTGGCCAGTGGTGGGAGCGTCATGAGATGCTGCTTCAGGTCCTGAAATGCCTTCTTACATGCAGGTGTCCATTCGAATTTTCTATTCACCCTCAACACCTGGATAAATGGAAGTGATTTGTCCCCTGCCTTCGCCAAAAAACGATTTAGCGTTGCTAGCTTTCCATTCAATTGCACTTCTTTGTGCAAGTGGGGCTTTTCATCGCTTCCATTCAACATCTCTTGATTATATTTTATAGGATATGAATGTGTTAGAAATGAGGGTAGCAATTGACTCAAATTAATGAGGATATAATTTTAAACTTTAAATATTGATGGAGCCTAGATGAAGCTGCCTTCAACAGCAAGGCGTCGCCACCTTGGAGGTGTCACCTCTTTTTTTATACCCTCTGACAGTTTGACTAAAAAGACTTATTACAGCTACAAACGACTCTGACAAGAATGAGTACACCTAGTACTCATTACGACTAGAAACGACACTAATAATGATTATTTAAGACCCTCTTACCAAAAGTAACTTTGATTACATTCTCAGTCAACATAGATAGTCAATCAGAGTAAAACCCTAATTGGATGAATAATACAATGACTTTACTTATAAATATTGTCCACCTACCCCTTTACTAAATAACCAATTCTCCGGTTTTCACATTTATTCTCCAACAACCTCCCACTTACTTTATAATCGGAGGGGGGAACAACGGGCAAAACTCAGGCTTTCCTTCTTGCAAATCTCCGAGGGAGCAAGAGGAAGCGACGAGTCCTTTGAACACAAGCCAGAACACTTACGCAAGTTCACGAAGATCCAACAAATATCTAACTATTTTTTATTTAGCTCTTCAAAGTTTAGTATTTTCACTTAAATCTTTTATAATTTAATACATTATTTTAACTCTAATTCTTACCACTTAATAATGTTTTGGTTTGCATAGGCATACAACTTATTCGAGCATTTATCAATATCAAAATTATTATACAGTTTTTTCATATAGGACAAACATAATATCTAATTTTACCTCACGAGGCAAACCTAATGTAACATGTGACTACTATTCACGTTAACATGATAACTTCAATAGGTAGAAGCAGTAAATGAAACCCATACACCTATAATATATCGTATGAGACATCACGATGTTATTATTTTAAGAGGCAGTCCACCATACAAACCCTACAATACGTCAACTTCATTAGTTTATTCTTGGGTTATTATTCATACTACATTGCTTGCAGCGCAAGTAAGTAACTAATTTAGTAGAGAAAGAGATCAATCTTTGCCTTGAGTTGGTCCTTGTTTGCACCCACAACCTTACCCACGACATTCCCTTTCTTCATCAGCAAGAATGTCGGCACCGTCACCACTTGGTATTTCATAGCCACATCCTGTCATTTTTCTTCAAAATTAGACACCGAGTGTATGTCTATCATATATACCAACATTCAAATTTTACACACACACACAAAAAAAACGTACATGAAGCTCATCGACATCAATCTTGATGAACTCGACATAGGTGTACTTTGCAGCAAAGTCTCTAATAACCGCATCCATGGCTCGACACGGCCCACACCATGTTGCTGTAAAATCAATCACCATCTATCCAACAATTCCACCAAAAAACACAATGAGTATAACTGATACATTTTATCTCCCATGTATATATATAATTTTTGATGAACTTAATTACCAGCTTATCAGTGTCTTTGGCAGCAGCAAAATGTAACTTCCATTGCTCTGATGAGTGGAAGACGATGACCTCTGATGACTTCCCCTGAGGTGGTGCATTTGAGGTATTATTATTATTGTAGTGCCAAAAGCTCGAACCATTGGCGGGAACTGTAGAGCTCGAGCCTTTCGGGTGAATACGGAAGTTCGATGGGGTCCCGCTTTTCATATGAGCTGGAAGGATGGGGTAGTCGGTTGCCCGAACCACGGTCTGTTGACCTCTCAAGCTCGACTCATTGACTCCCATGTTTATCAAAACCCTAGGGTATGTATGACTTGTTTCTATTGAGTTGATGAGATGGAGTATGGTGGCTGGGCAGCAGATGATTTATACATGGCTTAAAGGTAGAAGGTGGAACAAATTCTATTTGATTGGCTTGCTTGTGAAGTACAGATTCTTGCCATGAAACGGTGCTAGTAGATAGTCTCTTGAGCTTTGTACAT
Organism: Chamaenerion angustifolium; assembly: GCA_946814005.1. Lineage (NCBI taxonomy): Eukaryota > Viridiplantae > Streptophyta > Magnoliopsida > Myrtales > Onagraceae > Chamaenerion > Chamaenerion angustifolium. The sequence goes on from OX328268.1 coordinate 32,570,860, forward strand.
GCACAATATATTTTATGAGTTAATTATTTATTTCCTACATTTGACTATATGATTATTTGGTTCAAATTTATATTATTTACTCATTTACGATTGATAATGTTACCTTTTGATTATAATAATTTTTTTATGAGATGAAATGTCAAAAATACTATTCTCTTACTTATGATTGGATTTTTGGTTTGCAATTGACCTCAAAAATCAGATTTAGGATTCGTTTTCAAAATTTAGAATTGTTCAATCGAAAAAGAAAATGAACATGGAAAAAACATGAACAAGTGAAGAAGAATAAGATAAAGGGAATAATAGAATCACCCTTTTAGTGACTATTTATTAATATTTGACTAAATAGTACAAGTTTGAACCCAAATGCAATATTTTTAAATGTATTGTGAGTATTTAATAATGTCATTAAAGATAAATGCTTAACATTAATCAAATATATATAAGTGATTAAATAGTTATTTAACCCTATTTTTCATTATATTTATGTCCTGCCATTACAATCTGTATAACTCGATCTTTTAATATTGGATGGAGTATACTCTAGAACTTTTAAAAATGTTAAACGTTTAGAAGTTCATTTGAAAAAGGTAAAAGTGCAGGCAGACAGAATAACTATGTGCCGACAGTTCAATAGCAACGTTGTTGAAGGAAAGAAAAACACAAAGAATCCGTGATTATAACCCGCGTTTCTCCGACCTCAATTGAAAACGTTGGAAAATAAAAAGGTTGATGGAGTGGGGAGAAGAGAATTTCAATTCCTTGGCGGCTGTCATGCATGGATTCGTGAAAAAGGAATCAATGTTCAGACATATTCTAGACAATTAACGTCGATCGTTGATATTATATTCTACATGTTGTTTATATGCCGTTAGCTCGGAAGAACATTTAGTGGAAAAATGTTGTTTATTATGGATATCAGGCGTCATCCTTATCGGATTTAGGACTAAACTGAAACTTGTGGGCGGCAGCTTTGTGTGATGCATGGGCGACACTATGAGTGAGAGTGACTCCATATGAGTTCGTTTAACAAATAAAAGAAATTTGAGGGATTGATTGAGCATTGATTGAGCCCTCTCTGTCAAAATCGAGGCTAGACAGCTCTGAAGTATAGTTCTTTGGTCTTGATTGGGCTATTGAAAGCTAATCCAGTGCCTATATCCCTTTGTGGCTCCAACTTGATCGAGGCTTTGGTTGGAGCTCTTCGGCTTTAATTGGTTGATCGACCAGCCCACCTTGGCAATGACTCCATCTTTGATTTCCACACCAGAAAATTATCGGCCTCAAGTTTGATGGAGATCAGGTTTGACATACTTGGGAGATGTAGAGTTGGAGGAGGAGACAAATAAGGTGCGACTTGGGAGGAGTAGGGTTGTGCAAGGATGGAATGGATGGGATGAGAGAGAAAGGGCATTTGAGGAGAAGGGATCCACAACACCAAGGATGGATGAACCGGAGGAAGGGTCAGTTGAGGTCTAAGAGAGGCCAACGCTTGATGTTAGGGACGGAAGTTGGTTTGGCCAAAGTATCGACCTGCTCTGATAGCATATTGAAGCTTATTAACTGTATGAGACAAGATTTATGCTGAAAAGCTTAACTCTCATAGGAATTGTGTATTGATATATATATAGCTACAACCTTCATCTATACAAGTAAGGATTTAATATATAAGGCAAGAGTATTATACATTGTAATATAAGGAATGTAAAGATATCAATTGAATGAGTAACCTATATATTGTGTAAATGCTGTGAAGATTTGGTCACTAATAGTAGAGAATAGAAGTCTTCTGTGAGTTCTTCATCTTCTCGCTACCTTCAAAAGTGCTACCTTCAATAGTGCCGTCACCTTCAATAGTATTCTTACCACCTTCAATAGTGCTGCCACCTTCAACATTATTCTCACTAATATAGATAACACATTCTATAGTTTGTGGAAGATAGTTTCTTTAATAATATCATTTATTTGATATAATGGAAGACAATTAGTGGTATAGTTAACCATATAAAAAATGACGGTAATAACTACGGTTATTAGTTTTTTACCGCAACATTGCCGACCCTAATCGGTATTTTTCTGAAGTAAAAGTATAGTCAATCCAGGAGATGGAGGTAAAATTAGTTATTCGGAATTCCATTTCGAACGAAATCGATAATAAAAATATTCAAATAAACAAGATATATGGAATCTATAATCTCTATTCCTATCATTCCAGAAACAAACACCCTTTACTCTCCTTCTGAATTCCTTCCATCAATTATTACTTTGATCATCAAAAAAACTCTATAGATAGAAGTCATATAAAGACACTATTGAATTAGTAGAGTCGGTGCTCAATCTTTGCCTTGAGTTGTTCCTTGTCGGCGCCCACAACCTTGTCCACGACATTCCCTTTCTTCATCAGCAAGAATGTCGGCATCGACACCACTTGGTATTTCATAGCCACATCCTGTCGAAGGTAAGTAGCAATGGCATTAATACAAAAGCTATTATGCATTCATTACTTTTATGCATCATATATACAATGAACACACTACACGTACATGAAGTTTATCCACATCAATCTTGATGAACTCGACGGTGGTGTACTTTTCAGCAAAGTCGCTAATCACGGTATCCATGGCTCGACACGGCCCGCACCATGTTGCTGTGAAATCGATCACCATCTGACGATATTTTCCAAATATATATATATAGTTAGGGACTGGTATATTTTGTCTCCATATAATATAGTTAGTTGTATCCATATATATAAACTTACCAGCTTATCAGTATCTTTAGAAGCATCAAAATGTGCCCTCCAATGAGCTGAGGACGGGAAGGCCAGGACTCCTGATGATGTATTCCTCTGAGATGGTGGTGTGGTGTTTGAATTACAGTGCCCAAAGCTCGGACGGTTAGAGCGAAACATAAAGCTCGAAACTTTCGGCTGCAACGGGAAGTTAGAGTAGCCGGTGACGACTCGAGACAGGGACCCACTTGGATTCCGAACCGGAAAGGTAGTGTACTCAGCGGAAGGAGACGCCAAACCTCCATTGCCAGTGGCACGAACCATGAAACTAGTCTCGGTGCTCGATTCTCGGTCGAATCCCATGTTTATCACTCAAATGAAACCCTAGAATGTATATGAATAGTTTCTTGTTGCGAAGCTAAGTACCTATGCTAGAGGGATTGAAGAAGATATGATATGATGTTCGATATGCTGTATGAAGGTTGAGGATTGCGTAGAGAAATATTTATACACATTTTAAAGGCAAAAGGTGAAAGCTTATTCGATTGATTGATTCCAAGCATAGATTCATGGTAGGGTACTGGGGAGTGATGGTGACGAAGACGCGCCGTATATGAAATAGTTGGGGTTCTTCATTCCTACTATGAGCTGGAGCAAGTTGTGCATGCACTACTTCTTTCTCCATTTTTTATATTTCTTTTTTCTACATAAAATAATAATCATAATTTTGGTCACGCAATATCATCTAGTAGGAATTCTCTTGTTAGGAGCTAGGTTATAAGAGATTCTTTTTCAAGGATAAGTTTTTTTAAAATTAAAAGTTATATTCAGTGCGAATGATAATATAATTAGTTAGGATGGATATGTTAAATATACCCACATATTTAACACATCTAAACCAAAGGCACATTAAAAAATTGTGTATTATCAAATACACTATTATCTTTGTGAATGTTATGTTGAATTTTTTATTAGTTTTTCATTAACCTTATCTATTTAAAAGTTATATGTGACTCGCATATGAAATTAACCTCGTCAATTTCATAATATTGTCATGTCGCATAGAAATATAATATATTAAACTTAATTAATAAAATAGTATTTTTTTTTTAAACAAATGTATAAATTTGACGGTCAACACTAATTTAGACTACATAACCACACTCTCAAACATAAGGGTACATTAGAGATAACATATAAATACCATGAGATTACATGACTCAAGTTGTGAGTGTATTGAAACTTTGAACTTTATAATTTATATATCATAAACTCATTAAGCATTATCACAATTAGTGATACATCAAGTCACAAATTATCACTCATACTTGCATTCATAAGCTTGAAAATGACGTCGGATATAAGTATTTTACGACAGCTAATTAATAGCAACGAAAGTATGAATGGGAAAAATAAAGGAACCGTGATTCTCTTACGGGCGTTTTCCAGCGTCAAATGCGAAAAGGGAAAAAGAACACTGTCGAATGTCCATTGTATTTGTGGCCAAGATCAATACGTGAGCATATTAATCTTTTATGATGTGAATGTTATTCCTCAAGTACGTGAGCATGACTTGTACATAGCTTAAAGGCATAAGGTGGAACAACTTAATTATTCTATTTGATTGGTATAGATTCTTGGCATTAATCGGTGCTAGTAGATAGTTTCTTGAGCTTTGTGTACATGCACAATAAATTTTGATGTGTTAATTATCTATTTCATAACTTATATCTGATTATGTGATTATTTAGTTCAAATTTATATTATGAAGTCATTTATATTTGATAATATTACACTTTGGTTATAATGATTTTTTATGAAATGAAATATTAAAAATACTCTTTTTTTCCCTTATAATTTCGAACCCAGAAATTAATTTTTTGGTTCGAAAATGAACCCAGAAATTACATTTGGGGTTTGTTTTGAAAATTTAGAGTTGTTCAATTGAACAAGATAATGAACATAGAAAGAAGATGAACATGGGAAGAAGAAGATAAAATGGAATAGTAAAATCGTCATTTTAGTGACTATTTATTAACATTGGCTAAATATAAGTGATTAAATAGTATAAATTTAAACGAAAATGTAACATCCTCAATACAAAGTGACCATTTAATAACGTCATTTAAGAGAAATGATAAAACATTAACATTAGTCAAATAAAAATGACCAAATAGTTATTTAACCCTATTTTTATTATATTTGTCGTGTCATTACAATCAATATAACTCGAACTTTTAATTAATACTTAAGAATTTGTCACGCGCGTTGCACGTGTAGAAAATATATATTGAAATTTGTACCGTTGAGAATTACTATAGTGTAAATTAACTTGAGTTTAGGGTTTAAGGTAAGAAGTAAATGAATATAAATTAAATAATATATTATTAATAAGAGATAAATTGTAATTATTTGTTCGTCCTTTGTTGCTGAACTCGCTATAATATTGTCGATACTGTGATTTCTTTCAACCATCTTATCAATGTGTGTGTAAAATATGAATGTTGCTCTAACTATGTCTTTACAAAATGTTGAAGTTGTAATTCTTGTTAGCCCTAAACATTTGTAGAAGGAAAGAACATACTTTTGGTAATTGACATAACTCAGCAATTAAGGATGCTCTCAGCAACATTGAACATAGTGACATTTGTTGTATGGTTTCCATCCTCCACAAACAACCTTAAATTATATTTGTTCACATCGTAGTATAATTATATCTAATTATGATTATTTCACACTTTAAATAATTAATGTGTTGTAATTGGAAATGTTTACTAACATGTTAGAGTAAAGAACATTGGATTTTTCATAAGTATATAGACCATCATCTATAGATAGACACTTTTAGTGCAACTAGCTTTTACAAGCTTATGGTTGTGATGCATTTTCAGAGATTTATAAGAGGAAATAAAATAAAATATAATAAGTATTAATGCTAAAATGATACTGCAGTTGTAAAATAAAATTATATGGATTTTATTTGAAAGATGGATTTTATTTACAGACCAATCACAAGTTTTTAAATACTATTTTTAAAAAACATATTTTGTAACTGCGCTTTATTTGTATTCTCTATCTCCGTACGCATATCCTCTCACGCCCCTCTTAATTGCCCATTTTCCCTCCCGATAGTCTATCCTTCCGTGCCACTTTCTCTCTTTCTTTGTGTCTCTTCTTATTTATCTCGTTCCTTCCACCTTTCCTCTAGATATTTAAGGTGATTGATGTCGAAATTGGTAATATAAAATAAATCAATATTAGATTTATATTTAATGTAAATCATACAAATGAAATTTGTAAGAGGAAATTAATATAAGAACTATTAATACTAAAATAAAATTGCAAAAAGTAGATTTTATTTACAGACCAGTAATAACGTTTTATATACCATTTTTTAAATAAAAGTTTGTAACTTGTATTCTCTCTGTGCGTACATTCATCTCCTGCCCATCTTCTCATAATTAATAATTAATATAAATTTCAAACATTACAAATATAACTAATAAGTAGTTTTTTTTATCAACGACATGATGTTTAATTAAAATCCAATTATATATCTATTAAAAATATTAGAGTGAAAAAAAATTCTAATTGCAATCCAAACTATGTATAAAATAAATAAATTTAAACTTCCGGATTGACTATACGCTCTGTTATATGTTGAGATATGAAAATTTAAATTAAAAAATCCGACTTAGAGAGTTATTTAAAGAATTTATAGAAATAATTAAACGTTGAAAAGAAAAAAGATAGTGTTTTTATAGAAGGATACAATGATTGGAGGAAATGAGGGTGATGGAATGAACACGATAGTTGATTAAGAGGGGTGTTACGAGATAAAATTAGGACACAGTTGTTGGATCACGGTAATTGAGATTCATTCGGGTTGATTGCTCCTAGCAGCTTCGGTGACATGCACGGAAGGAAAGCCTGGAGAGTTCTCGTTGTTTCCCCTCCGATGATAAAGTCAGTCGGAGGTTCGTTTGGACGATCAGAGTAAATGCAGAGCAATAAAGGTAGGTGAGAGAGTAAATGAGCAATTAAATTCAAATGAGGTTGGTGGATGGGTATTTATACCCCCTCCTTACCTGAACTATGGTAAAGTCAAATCCTACCATGGTAATCCGAGCTGTGACTAAGCTGAGCGAACCAAAGTTACCAGGGATGACGATTATGTGTAAGACAACTACTCTATAGTAGGTTGTCGTTTCTACTAGCATTTTCAATATCCTACCATAAATGGTTGGACTAGGCCTCTAGGGGTGCCGACGTATATGTTAGGGAACTCATTGGACGTTCTGACAAGCATTTTATACTTGTACTTTCATGTATAATGCTTGTCGGACGTCGGATCCGACTTTCCCGACCCGTTTTGGAAAATATTTTTAAATTTTCGTTTTGAAAATGTCGGGTCTTGGCGAGCGACATGTTCGGTCGAGTGGGGTCATCAACCGGACCGGAAAATTTGAAAGAATCGCCACCGATTAGTTGAAGGCTAATCGGAATCCTAAAATTGCCTAGGGTACATGGAGTTTACATCCTAGGGCTTAAAAAGGTCTACGTCCAGAGAATCGAGTTCGGGGGTTTGATTACGTCTTAAAAGCTTGCGAGCTTATAATCCGCCCTTTCGGTACTTTAATTTGCTTTTGAAATGTTTTTTTCAATTTTTGCCCGAATTGCCCGTTTTAATCATGCTTGGCCCAAAAAAAACTACATGCATTTTCTTTAAATTAAACAAACCATGTACAAACAAAAAAATTTTCAAATAAACAAGAGAGAACTAAAGTTAATCGTGCTCGAAAGAAAATGGTTAAACTCTCGAGCCATTTTAAATGTGTCAAAACATGCACGAATAATTTTTGAAAATATTAAGCTCGTTGGACTAATTTGTCCCATTTTAAGAAGTTATAAGATGTCCAAAAAAATATAGGGACCAAAATGCAATTTATAAAAATTTGAGCTGAATTGGACAAATATTTTCGAAAATTGCAGAAATGACCCTAAACTATCCTGGACTTATTTATAACACTTGGTAAAGTTCTAAAATAACCCGAAAATTATTCTAGACTTATTTGTAACATTTTGAAAAGTCATGGAATGTCCAGAAAAATTTAGGAATAAAAATTGTAATTTTCGAAAAAATATAACTTAACTGAATTTTTTTTTTAAAATTACAGAATTGACCCTAAACTATTCTAGATTTATTTGTAATACTTGGTAAAATTCTAAAAATAACCCGAAAATTATTCTAGACTTATTTGTAACATTTTTAGAAATCATGGAATGTCTAGAAAAGTTTAGAAATCAAATTGTATTTTTTTTTAAAAGAGCTGAATTAAGAAAAACAATTTGCACAAATGGCCCAAAACTTTTCCGGTTTGGTTTATAACACTCGATAACATCCCAGAAATGACCCGAGAGTCCAAGGACCGAGTTGTAACCTTCATCAAAGTTTGGGAATGACCTAAGTCAATTTTGAAATTTTTTTTTTTCACATATACATAATATACATATATTATACATAATATATATATATAGTATTACATAGACATAATATAAATAGATATTATACGTATAGATAAATAGATAACATAAACATAAACATAATATAAATATATATTATACATATATATATATATATATAGTAATACATAAACATAATATAAATATATAATATACACATATATATATATATATATATATATTAACAAGTATATTATACATAAATAGATAATATATGTATATAAACTCTCAATTTTATTTCACATTTTAGAAAATACAAAATATGATATTGAAGATGAGAGAAATATACCTAACTCATGGGAGGTTAAAATACCGTACGAGGAACCGAGTCCGATAATTATCGGTATTTTTCACTCTTTTTATTTTATTTTCTTTCTCTCTTTTTTTTTTCTCTAATTCTCTCCTTATCTAATCTCACCACCGTAGCTTCATTTCTTCAAGCCTCCCTATTCTCTCCAATTTCTCATCTTTTATAGAGAAGTTTATATTGCTTTATAATGAAATAAAACAATATTAGGTGGATTGATAAGATTGTTGATCAGAAGGTGGCCAAGTTTGGCCAAATTGCACCAAAAGTGTTTTGTCTTCTTATATATATATATATATATATATATATATATATTAACATATATTATATATTAATATTACATATCACTAAGGTAGTGTTTGATTAAAGTATTAACTATGTATTAGTATTAGTTACTACATGTATTAACTAATACAATGTTTGATTAGAAATAATAGGTGGTACTAATTAATACCTATGTATTAGCTAATACACATTTCTAGTGTTAATTGTGTATTAACTAATACATTCTATAACCATGATATTATTTAATACATAATAAAAATTACCTAATTACCATTAATTAACCCACACAATTCCTATCTATAACTCAATTTCTTGATTATTTTTTACGATTTTTTTGAAACCGCATAACTTTTCGAATTCTATGCAACCCATTGCCGTAAGGCGATTTGCCCCACTAATTTATTCTAAAAACACCGTTTTACATCTTAATTCCCCGATTTTTTTTATCAACCTCTATCTCTTCAAATATTTCTCACCATTGTTCATCACTTTTTTTTAATAATTTGTCTCAATTTCTGTCATGGCACCGTTACTCTTGGTCCTCACACGCCATTAAGCTACTCGATTTTGATCGGGACCCCATCGGTAACCGAATACCGCATTTTCGGGTCCTGACAAGCATGCTCACACTCGAACCCGACATGCGCCGAAGCACGCCGAGCGGCGCGCGCTGCCTACCACGATCGCAGCGACGACGTTTTCGCGAGCGTATCAAAGGCTCGGGCTTGGGCCGCCGCCACAATCTGCATCGGTCCACGCCCAAATCGATCGGTGGACCGGCTCATCACCGTTCCACATCCGACCTGGGCGCATCGCCGACCCCCATTCGCTTCCCTCCCGACAATTTCAAGCACTTTTTGACTCTCTTTTCAAAGTCCTTTTCATCTTTCCCTCGCGGTACTTGTTTGCTATCGATCTCTCACCCGTATTTAGCCTTGGGCAGAATTTACCGCCCGATTGGGGCTACATTCTTAAACAACCCGACTCATCGACAGCGCCTCGTGGTGCGACAGAGTCCGGACACGACGGAGCTCTCACCCTCTACGGCGCCCCTTTCCAGGGAACCTGTTATGGTCAATGATCCTCGTGTTTATTGTTGTCATATGAATCTTATCGAATGCCACTTATAATCTGTCATGATCTTGTATGACTCCACTTGAGTGATTCTGGTGTTCATTTGCACATATTAAATCAATTTATGTGTACACAATTTTAATATTAAAAAAAATAAATTTAAGGGTATTAATGTATTTTTGTCATTTTACGAATAATTTTATATTGAATCAAACACTGTATTAAGTTATACACGTATAAGTATATCTTAATACATGTTTCATTCAAACATAGTATTAACAAATACGTGTATTAACTAATACATGTATTAACTAATACATCCAATCAAACACTACCTAAGTGATATGTAATATATATATATATATATGTAATATTAATATATAATATATGTTAATATATGTTAATATATATATATATATATATATATATGTAACTTTTCTATTTCATTTTTTCTTGACTCGGTTCCTTGCGTACAGTATTTTGATCCCGAGCCAAAATCAGGTGTTTACAGTTGCCCCTCTTTGGACACGCGCTCATGGAAGTGATTTCATGAGTGTGTGTTCAAAGACAAATAACTGATTTTGGCTCCTCTTTATTCATTATTTACGTAGTAGACAAACATCATCACGCAACTTTTGAAAGCTAGAGATCTATAGGTCCCGATCGTTGACGATAATTTGTGGATAATGGGCGTCTAAACGCTCATCAACTTGTGATTCCCAGACGTTGGACACCTACAGGTCTTGGTCGTTGAGGATGACTTGCGGAGGTTGAACACCTAAAGACTCCGCTCGTCGGTCGGCTTGTGACTCGTTGGGGATGACTTGCGGAGGCTGAACACCTAAAGGCTCCGCTTATCGGCTTATGACTCCCAGAAGCTGGATAACTACATGTTCTGGTCATCGAGGATGACTTGCGGAGGCTGAAACCTAAAGGCTCCTCTCGTTTATTTTTATTTTTTTTCAGAAGCTGGATAACTACAGGTCCTGGTTGTCGAGATGACTTGCGAAGGCTGAACACCTAAAGGCTCCGTTCGTCGTTTTTTTTTTATCCCAGAAGCTGGATAACTACAGGTCCTGGTTGTCAATGAGACTTGCGAAGGCTGAACACCTAAAGGCTTCGCTCGTTTTTTGTTTTTTTTGTTGTGACTCCAAGAAGCTAGATAACTACAGGTCTTGGTCGTCGATGATTTTTTTTTCCAGAAGCTTTGTTGAGGGTGACTTACAGGGGTTGAGCACCTCAAGGCCCCGTTCGTCGGGTTGTAACTTTCAGAAGTTGGACATCTACAGGTTCTGATCGTTGGGGATGACTCGCGGAGGTTGAGCACCTAAACGCTTCGTTCGTCGGTTTGTAACTCTCGGAAGTTGGGATAACTACAAGTCCCGATTGTTGATGATGACTCGCGAAGGTTGAGCACCTCAAGGCCCCGTTCGCCGGCTTGTAACTTTCAGAAGCTGGACATCTACAGGTTCTGATCGTTGGGGATGACTTGCGGAGGTTGAGCACCTAAACGCTCCGTTCGTCGGTTTGTAACTCTCGGAAGTTGGAAATCTACAAGTCCCGATTGTTGATGATGACTCACGGAGGTTGAGCACCTCAATGCCCCGTTTGTCGGCTTGTAACTTTCAGAAGCTGGACATCTACAGGTTCTGATCGTTGGGGATGACTTGCGGAGGTTGAGCACCTAAACGCTCCGTTCGTCGGTTTGTAACTCTCGGAAGTTGGAAATCTACAAGTCCTGATTGTTGATGATGACTCGCGGAGGTTGAGCACCTCAAGGCCCCAGCTCATTAGCTTGTAATTCACTTTGGAGGTAAAAACCCTTCTCGAGATGTCTGACTGCTTGTGCGGACTTCTCAGTCTGTTTTCTCATTAATCAACTTTGGAGTCCTTCTTGATGGAGTTCCCTAAAGTCATTCATGCTTTGTTCAAAAGGTGTATCCATGCAAGTTGTCGAGGCAACTCAAATTAATGTAGATCACAACTTCTTTTTATTGCTACTGTGGGAAACATTGTTGTCCACTTTTGAGCAATTTTTTTTTTATCTCTTGATTTTCTTTCCTTTTGCAACGTTTTTTTTACCGCACCTCTCGATTCCCTTAATTTTTGCCTAGGTCAACCTTTTGGGTTTTCAACCTAGCATGGATTTGATTCCTTTCCTTTTGCCATGATCGCCCTTTTTAGGGATTTTTAATCATGCCCCTCTTCCCTAAATTTTGCCTAAACCGCCCTTTCAGGTTTTCGATTTAGCAGGAATTTCTCTCATTTTTGGAGGCTCGCTTTCTGATTACGAGTTTTTTTCTTCATCCACATTGATTGGATTGTGGAGTTCTTGCTCGTCCTTGTCAGTGATGATCATGGTTCTTCCGCTGAAAATCTCTTTGACGACATAATCCCCTTCATATTTAGGTATAAACTTGCCCCGAGAGTCTTGATTTGACTTGAATGATTTTTTTTAATCTCTCGCTTTTCTATCATTTTTCTACGGCATTTTTTTTTACCGCACCTCTCGGTTCCCTTAATTTTTGCCTAGATTGCCCTTTCGGGTTTTCAACCTAGCAGGGATTTGATTCCTCTCCTTTTGCCATGATTGTCCTTTTGTGGATTTTCAATCATGCCCCTCTTCCCTAAATTTTGCCTAAACCGCCTTTTCGGGTTTTCGATTTAGCGGGAATTTTCTCACTTTTGGAGGTTCGCTTTATGGTTACGAACTCTTTAAGGATAGTATTTTCTGACTGGGTCCATATTGATTGGACTGGAGAGTTCTTGATTGTCCATGTTAGTGACGATCATGGATCCTCTGCTGAAAGTCTCTTTGGCGTATTAAGACCCTTCATATTTAGGCACAAAGTTGCCCCGAGAGTCTGAATACTCTAAGAATTTTTTTCTGAGAATTTGATTGCCTGCTTGTAATCCTCTTGGACTGACTTTCCTGTTAAATGCACGAGCCATGCATTGCTGGTACAAATGCCCGTGGCACTACGCGATGAGCCACCTTTTGTCATGAAGTTCAATTGCACGTATCTGCATTTCGCCTACTCTGACTCGTCCTTCTCTGCCTCGGCGAGGATCCTAGCTGACGGGAATTCTACTTCAACTGGCAACACGACTTCGATCCCGTAAACAAGGGAGAATGGGGTTGCTCCTGTTGGTGCCTGTATTGAGTTCATGTATGCCTTGAGTGCCCATGACATCTTATCATGTCAGTCCTTTAATTGCTGCTTCCACTGCGTCATTCATTTGTGGATGATATGGAGATGCATTTTTATACTTCACCACAACTCATCGACCAATTTAGATTTCTGGCATTGCCGGTGATGATTGACTTCGGCATCCCATGACACATGATGATGTCCTTGCTGATGAAAAATTCAATGGCATTTGTCGTTATTGACGCTAGGGTAATGACCTCTACTCCTGGTGAAGTAATCGATTGTAATCAATATGAATCGATGACCGTGGGATGCCTTTGGGAAAATCATGTTGATTACATCGATGCCCCACATTTTGAAAGCCCGTGGGGAATTTCTGGAATAGAGCTCGTGCAGTGACGCGTGGATTTGGTTCGCGTACACTTAACAGATGTGATATTGCTGGGCATGTTTTATACAGTCAGCCGTCATGGTGAACCCAAAGTACCCAAGTCTTGCACGTTCATGTGTGGGCCGCAACAACCTTCATGAATTTCTTCCATTAGATGTTCAGCTTCTTTAGCATTCACGCATCTCAAATGGGTATAGTCGGGCCACTGGGAAATTAATTGCAAGTCATTCCTCGCATGACCATTCATACATTTTCTTGTGGCGTTCTCGGGGAACTCCGTACGCCAGATATCCTTTTTTATATCAGTGAGTCATGGTTGACTGTATGATTCTTCGATTGTACAACAATAGGCTGAAACTTCTTTGATTTTGATCTCCATTGGCAGTTTTTTGTTTTCCGGAGAAATTTTACTCATGGGTACGAGCATTGCCAAATTTTTTTTTTAACGCAAAGATGCAAATAAGAACACAAGGTGATTGTTGGTCTGCTTCTCTTCTTCGCAGCTTTCATCCCCGTGGTGATGATGTTGCTGGCGTCATTGTTGTTGTCCCTCCATGAGTTTCTCCACCCTTCAGAGAATCCGATCAGTTGGAAGTACTTCGCCTTGCTGTGACAAACTTTCCGTAGTGGCTACATTTCAAGCCTTTCCGATCGACGCTGCCAACAATGGCATCTCTCTGCATCGACAACGACATCTCCCCTGTTGTGAACAACGACGAGCGTCAACAATGGCATCTCCTATGCAGGAGTCAACAACGGCGTCTGTCCCGTGTCAACAATGGTGACTCTTATGCAGGAGTCAACAACGGCGTCTTCCCCGTGTAAACAATGACGACTCTTCTGCAGGGGTCAACAACGGCGTCTGTCCCGTGTCAACAATGACATATTGATGGCGTCTTCCCCGTGTCAACAATGACGTCATTTCATCTCTATTTAAGTCGCCTATGCTTTAGCTCGATCAAACGAAAGGGAGTTGTTTTTTTCATCTCCTTTACTTTGTAAAACAACCTTCCTTTTTCCGGTGGTCGAATGTGGTCTGGTGGCGTGGGTCGATTTGACCATGATTGCCACTTTCTCTAAGCGAGGCGCAACATAGAAGACGGACTCAATTTTGATGATGAACCTCGGTGTCCCTCCTTGCTGCGGTACCCATTACATATCTCTAGTCCCTTCCTGGATCGGATAGTTGTATAAGTTGATTCTTCATCAGGTAACGGATTTTTCTCGGAGTAGATCTCGTTTTTCATGATCATACTCCTCACTCACTGCATTCAGGAATAGATACAATTTGGTATCTGCTTGATTTTGTATTCCAAATTGCAATGTCGTGTGAGCCAACAGATCCTTCTCTGTAATGAATAGAGTCAGATTCGGCAAGGGTGCCCCACTAACGAGTGGATGATCAAAAGGCATGAGGGAGCTTCATCAATCAGAGCTCCAATGGTGATACCAGTTGAAAATAAGCATGATAAGCCCCCGTGAGTATCAACGTCATCGAGTTAGATCACTTGTGGCGGACCTGGGAATGAAACGGCGAGGGGAGGAAACAACAATGTCCTTGAATTTTCGTCTAAACGTTTCCTCCAGACGACTTCATAATCTTTGAAATCAGGACGAAAACCGAGTCCTAAAAGTATCTTTTTCCTTCCGGGTGTGTGATGGTCATATGTGGGAGGTGGACCTTGGTCAGGATGGTCATATGTGGGAGGTGGAGCTTCGTCAGGATGGCAAAAGTGCCTTACATGGATTGATGAAGTACCACGACAGTAGTGTTCCTCGGGAAGACGAGATCAGGGATACTGTGGTAGTCACGGCTGCCTGGATCTTAGAAAAGCAAAAATCCGCTCGACCTAAGAGGTCATGCCAACGATTGACTGCACTGTGCGGGAACTCATGGTTTGCTTTAGCTTGATGAATTTCTCCTCGTGTTTTTGAGGTGCTGGAGTCATCGAATGTCGCATGGATTTCCGGAAACCTAAATCCAAAATACCATAGTAATAAAGATGAATACACAATTGATCATGCATGATTGATTTCAAAAATTCTGCATGTTCCGTTCATTCCATTCGTAGACTTTGATTGCATGTATGGCAAAAATACTTTATAAGGATTTGACCAATCGATGTCTAGTTCTTAAGACGTTTCACACAACGACGTAGCTCATTGAGTGCATTTGTTGCTTGTTCATTGGTTCGAACGAAGGTCGAGGACATGTATTTTGAAAATCTTTTTATTTGCCTCGTTCTTCGTATGAACTGTTCAAGGGTGTCATTCAACTTAGCAATGTTGCCCCCACATTTTTCCAAAGTGCCCCAACATTGCTAGAATGACGGTGGTTGTTGGAGTCTATCCCTGATTATCTCATTCGGGTTGAAAGACGAACTTGCTGGTGTCGAATGGAACTTGTGAACGTATTCCGTTGTTGTTAATCACGCAGACACGTTTTTCCATATTTAATAATTCAGACAAGTCGTTGAGAATCCAATTGACTTTGTAGTTTACGAGCTCGTGAACCTCGTCAATCTTCTTGTTCACGTATTTCTGATTCTCTTTTGTCATGACTTTCCATATTTGGACAATTTCGACCGTAGGGTTGTATGACCTTAATGTGAGGGCAATGATTTTTTTTTTTCATCCTTACCAAAGATGGTGCGTGAAACGTCTTAACTCTTAAGGATACAAGATTGAATAAACGGAACTTACATTATTATTATTTTTTTTTTGAAAAATGCAATGCAAGTGCGAGAATTTAACTTCATTAGTAAGACTCGTATTACATTTACAACAGTCTGGAATATATAATACAAAAGGCCCAATCCTATACATGTCATGATCTAAGGCCAAAACAAAACACAATTACATCAATAGGCCAAACTTCTTCATGGGCCAAATTTCTTCATGGGTTGTGGGCCAATCTCGTATCCAAATATATGGGCCGAATTCTCATTTACATTAGTTGAGCCCAAAAATGAAAGTACACACAAAACTGGTAAAGACTAAACACGGTGTGGAGCTTTTGTTATAAATGGATGGAATTTCTAGGTCCTCTGAACCAGCGGAACCTCACCCCCTAAAGAGGATCACGGGCCCATTCCGATCATCGAGTTGAGTTGTTTGGGTGCGTGCCGGCGGTCCAAACCGC
Source organism: Chamaenerion angustifolium (assembly GCA_946814005.1). Classification (NCBI taxonomy): domain Eukaryota; kingdom Viridiplantae; phylum Streptophyta; class Magnoliopsida; order Myrtales; family Onagraceae; genus Chamaenerion; species Chamaenerion angustifolium. The sequence continues at coordinate 32,587,465 of OX328268.1, forward strand.
TCCGGGCGCATTCCCCTACTAAACTCTCTAAGCTCTTAATGTGCTCCACATCCGAGCGGGTAATGGTAACCAGCGTGGTGTGTGTAAAACAAGAATTTAATTTTTTTTTTTTGACTTATTACAATTACATCGCCTTTTGGACAAAATTTGAAACTGCAAGCATGAGCAAACGGTCAAAACGGATATGGCAAAATATAATATGGCAAAGCAAACATGACAAAGCATAAAACCTCTAAAAGAGGTCCCCAGCAGAGTCGCCAAATTGTCGGACGTCGGATCCAACTTTCCCGACCCGTTTTGGAAAATATTTTTAAATTTTCGTTTTGAAAATGTCGGGTCTTGGCGAGCGACATGTTCGGTCGAGTGGGGTCATCAACCGGACCGAAAAATTTGAAAGAGTCGCCACCGATTAATTGAAGGCTAATCGGAATCCTAAAATTGCCTAGGGTACATGGAGTTTACATCCTAGGGCTTAAAAAGGTCTACGTCCAGAGAATCGAGTTCGGGGGTTTGATTACGTCTTAAAAGCTCGCGAGCTTATAATCCGCCCTTTCGGTACTTTAATTTGCTTTTGAAATGTTTTTTTCAATTTTTGCCCGAATTACCCGTTTTAATCATGCTTGACCCAAAAAAAACTACATGCATTTTCTTTAAATTAAACAAACCATGTACAAACAAATTTTTTTTCAAATAAACAAGAGAGAACTAAAGTTAATCGTGCTCGAAAGAAAATGGTTCAACTCTCTAGCCATTTTAAACGTGTCAAAACATGCACGAATAATTTTTGAAAATATTAAGCTCGTTGGACTAATTTGTCCCATTTTAAGAAGTTATAGGATGTCCAAAAAAATATAGGGACCAAAATGCAATTTATAAAAATTTGAGCTGAATTGGACAAATATTTTCGAAAATTGCAGAAATGATCCTAAACTATTCTGGACTTATTTGTAACACTTGGTAAAGTTCTAAAATAACCCGAAAATTATTCTAGACTTATTTGTAACATTTTGAAAAGTCATGGAATGTCCAGAAAAATTTAGGAATAAAAATTGTAATTTTCGAAAAAAATATAACTTAACTGAAAATAATTTTTTTAAAATTACAGAATTGACCCTAAACTATTCTAGATTTATTTGTAATACTTGGTAAAATTCTAAAAATAACCCGAAAATTATTCTAGACTTATTTGTAACATTTTTAGAAATCATGGAATGTCTAGAAAAGTTTAGAAATCAAATTGTATTTTTTTTTAAAAGAGCTGAATTAAGAAAAACAATTTGCACAAATGGCCCAAAACTTTTCCGGTTTGGTTTATAACACTCGATAACGTCCCAGAAATGACCCGAGAGTCCAAGGACCGAGTTGTAACTTTCATCAAAGTTTGGGAATGACCTAAGTCAATTTTGAAATTTGTTTTTTTTTTTCACATATACATAATATACATATATTATACATAATATATATATATAGTATTACATAGACATAATATAAATAGATATTATACATATAGATAAATAGATAACATAAACATAATATAAATATATATTATACATATAGATATATAGAGTAATACATAAACATAATATAAATATATATTATACATATAGATATATATATATATAGTAATACATAAACATAATATAAATATATATTATACATATATATATATATATATAGTAATACATAAACATAATATAAATATCTATTATACATAAACATAAACATAATATAAATATATAATATACACATATATATATATATATATTAACAAGTATATTATACATAAATAAATAATATATGTATATAAACTCTCAATTTTATTTCACATTTTAGAAAATACAAAATATGATATTGAAGATGAGAGAAATATACCTAACTCATGGGAGGTTAAAATACCGTACGAGGAACCGAGTCCGATAATTATCGGTATTTTTCACTCTTTTTATTTTATTTTCTCTCTCTTTTTTTTTTCTCTCATTCTCTCCTTATCTAATCTCACCACCGTAGCTTCATTTCTTCAAGCCTCCCTATTCTCTCCAATTTCTCATCTTTTATAGAGAAGTTTATATTGTTTTATAATGAAATAAAACAATATTAGGTGGATTGATAAGATTGTTGATCAGAAGGTGGCCAAGTTTGGCCAAATTGCACCAAAAGTGTTTTGTCTTCTTTTATATATATATATATATATATTAACATATATTATATATTAATACTACATATCACTAAGTGATATGTAATATATATATATATATATATGTAATATTAATATATAATATATGTTAATATATATATATATATATATATATGTAATTTTTCTATTTCATTTTTTCTTGACTCGGTTCCTTGCGTACGGTATTTTGACCCCGAGCCAAAATCAGGTGTTTACAATGCTCATTAGGAGATGAATTGTGTTTGGCGCGTCTCACAGGGGCGACGCCCACGCATGTTTCACATAAGGGTGACACCCATGTGGTAAGTATAAGAGCGACGTTTTTTTACTCCTGTGGGTCAAGATCCGACTGGTCTTGGGCCGGATACGAAAAGACTAGGGCCCAAGACCAATAACCCATAATCTGCCCTCAAAGCCTCGAATGAGCGACGGTCATTCGGGGATTCTTACCTCACTCTTGATAAGTCAAATTTTGTAATTGTTTCCAAGGTGACGCTCCTGTTGGTCATTCTATGCCCCTGACTTCCACGTGTCCTTCATGCACGATACGCCTCTGACATCTCCTCGATTGTTTTTTTTTTTTTAAATTTTCAAATTTCGAACCGAATATTTTGGCGGAATCTTCTAGAAGCTTCAAGGACCGAGGAGACTATTCACCTTAAGGGGCACATTCGTAAATTCAGACACTTACGACAAGCCTAGGTGACTCTTCGACTGACCTATAGGGCTTCTATAAATACCCATTACCCTCATTCATTCTTCATTTTTACCTCCTTTGATTTTCCAAACTTTTTTTTTCAAAGCTCTGCCTTTTCTCAAGAATTTCGATCATGCTCCGATCGTCTTTCTTGTTCTATGATCGCCTTACCCAATTTCACTCTTAGCTTCTTTCCCAAACGCCTTTCTAACCTTGGTCATCATTGCTCAGTGTTTTTCTTTAGCTCTCAACGCCCACCATCTCCTCACTATCCGCTCAGTACGATCATACAAGAAGATCATACATTGGTAATCATATTTTTCTCCCTAAACCATTTTCTGATCTTAAGCCAAACATGATTTCCCTCGCTGTTTTCGAAAAACGATGACTGAGGTGGGTATTAGCGACGTTCATGCTCCCAGGTTCAACCATCCCCGGCGATGCGAATCTTGAGAATATGTCTCCTCGCCCCGCATCAAATTGAAGGTTGGAATATGTCTCCTCGCCCGCCTTGGGTTGACATACGGGGTGAGGAGACATATTCTAGCTTCAATTTGATGTGGGGCTAACATTCCCTTATTGTCCGCTGTAAACACCTGATTTTGGCTCATGGTCAAAATACCGTACACAAAGAATCGAGCCAAGAGAAATCGATATTAAAAAATAAAAAATTAAAAAAAAGGAACATGGCCACACATGACCATGTTCCTCTTTTGAACCAAGTTTTTTTTTATTATTAAAAAAATAATAATAAAATAAGATATTATTCTTCTATAAATTGAAGAAGAATGGTGAATGATCGAGGGAGAACCGTAGCTTCTGGTGGAAGAAATGGTGAGTGAAGAAAAAAAAAAGTGAAAAAATATATCGGTGATTATCAGTGTCGGTTTCTCATACGGTATTTTAAACTCCAATGAGTTAGGTATATTTCTTTCATATTCAATATCATATTTGTATTTTCTAAATCTGAAATAAAATTGAGAGTTTATATACATATATTATATATTTATGTTTAATATACGTGTTAATATATATATATGCATAATATATATTGTGATATTATATGTATAATATATGTTTATATTATGTCTATGTAATACTATATATATGTATATGTATAATATATATATTATGTATATGTAATATTATATAAATGTATATGTATATGTATAATATATATATATATATATATTATGTATATATAATATAATATGTATATGAAAAAAAATATATTCAAAAATGATTTAGGTCTTTCCCAAAGTTTGATGAAGGTTACAACTCGGTCCTTGGACTCTCATGGTCATTTCTGGGACTTTATCGAGTGTTATAAACCAAACCGGAAAGGTTTTGGGTCATTTGTGCAATTTTTGATTTTTTTTCATAATTCAGCTATTTTTTTAAAAATAATTATATTTTGATTTCTAAACATTCCATGATTGTTCAAAATGTTACAAATAAGTCTAGAATAATTTTCGGGTTATTTTGGAACTTTACCAACTATTACAAATAAGTCCAGAATCGTTTAGGGTCATTTCTGCAATTTTAATCTTTTTTTTTTCAATTAAGATCGAATTTTATTAAATTGCATTTCCCTATATTTTTTATGACATCCTATAACTTGTCAAAGTGTTACAAATTGGTCTAACGTGCTTAATATTTTAAAAATTATTCGTGTATTTTTAACATGTTAAAATGCCCCAAAGTGAAGTGACCATTTTCTCGAGCACGATTAACTTTTTTCTCTCTTGTTTATTTATTTGAAATTAACTCATAAATAAATAAAAATGGTTTGTACATGGCTCGTGTAGGCTTGTTCATGAACCGGTTCGGGGTCGAACCAGTTCTGAACTGAACTGGTCTGGTTTGAAAAAAACCAGTACATTTTTCTGTTTCTAAAAAAACTGGTCTGGTTTAAGGAAAAAAGAACTGGTCTGGTTCGAACCGATTCAGAACCGGTTCGAACTGTTCTGGTCTGTTTCTTTTAATAATAATTTTGGTTCGGAAATAATCTGGTTCAAACCGAACCTAAACCGGCTGAAAATCCTGTCCAATACACTGAACCATCTAAAAAAATACTGAACCAACTGAAAAATACTGAACCGGCTGAAAAAACACTGAACCGGCTGAAAAATACACTGAACCGACTGAAAAACACACTGAACCGATTGAAAATCTGGTCCACAACGACTAAAATCCTGTCCAACATCAACATACAAGAGTCCAATATATCTCTAGGTTTGGTTTATTGAAGACATCTCTAGGTTTAGTTGATTTTGCTTCAAACCGGTTCTAAAATTATATAGGTTTAAAGTGGTTTGATTAAAATTTAAGTATAAACCAGTATCAAAAAACGAGTCGAGTCGAACCGATTCGAACTGGATTTTTGGTACTATTTTGAACTGTTCTATTTGAAGGCAAAAAACACTGGTCTGGTTTTGGAACTAGTTCGGCCGAACCGGTTCGAACCAAACCAGTTCCAGACCAGACCAGACCAGTTCGCCCGAACCGGTTTATTTGGCCAAGCCTAGGCTCGTGAGCCCTTAATACGTAATCAAACCCTCGAACTCAATTCTCTTGACGTAGACCTTTCCAAGCCCTAGGATGTTAGCTTATGTACCCTAGGCAATTTCGGTCCGGTTGATGGCACCACTCGACAGGACCCGTCGCTCGCCAAGACCCGTATTTTCAAACGAAAGTTAAAAATATTTTTCAAAAAGGGTCGGAGAAAGTCGGATCCGACGTCCGACACTCGCCACTAGTTGAGATATGTCGCCATTATGACATTTCCCCCACCCAACGTTCACCAAATTCTTTCCGCACTTGGGTGGCTTTTGAGTCTCATGCCACCGTCGTGGATGGTCGTATTCTTTAAACTTTTTTCATTGTTTTTACTGTCTCGATGTGAATCGTCTCGGGGTGAGCCTTTTTACCACTCAGAGCTTCCACCTTTCAAAGATTGGTGTTAGGACTCCGCTAGCCCATTGGTCACGGGTTTCCGAACAAGAAACTCGAACTAGAAGAACACATACTTCGTTTTTTGAGGAGGTGTTCTGTGGTGTCTGGGCCAGCGAAGGCGAGCAAAGATCCTTTCCTCGACGCCGACTAACATGGGTGCCTTGACGGCCATATATCTGGACCATAAGTCAGGTCGCGCCCAAGTCATCTCCAAGGACACCAATGAGTCAGACTTAGAGAAAGCTGGCGTTTCCTTAGTAAAGCGTCGCCTCCTGCAATTAATTCTGGTAATGACCCATTCTTTTACTTTTCCAAAAAGAGATTTTGCCCAAGTTTCTCACGTCTTAGGCACTCCACAGGAAAAGGCTCCAAAGGAGAAGAAGGATAAAAAGAGAAGAAAAGTGACGCTCCTAAGGGCTCGAAAAAGTACAAGAGCCATCACTCATATATGGGACAGTAGAAGGCGGAGCCGATGAAGGAATCACTTGATCCTTTGAAGACCCTAGTTGAACTGTTCACTGATGCCACCAATGAGGATGTCGTCGCCTTTAAAGGTGCGGTTCCTAAATCATGCTGGATTATTAGCAGTGTTATTAGTAATAGCAACAATATCATGTTCACCTAAAAGTGGGGTCCCCCTGTCTTGGCCCATGTCGGCATCAAGTGGACCTACAACGAGTATTACAATGGCGTCATAAAAAAGGGACCGTTTGACTCTTCCTTTGATCCGACATGGGCAACGCCTATAGAAGCTTCGAGTCCCAAGACGTCAACTCCCGCTCGGACTCCTACTACCGAGTACAAGTCGACGCACTCCCGAGAGGTGATCATGCTGGATGATCACCAAGACGTCAACGAGGCACTCCACTATCCTCCCCGAGTGGCGCATACTCCTTCGCCCGCACTGGTGCGCTATGTGGCCCTATATGGGACCTTCCTTTGATCTCCGCAGAGATCTAGTCGGAGTAAGGATGACCACCGACCCCTACAAGAGTTGGTAACCGTGTGCAAAGCTGAAGTGTGTCCCTATTATTGAAGGGAATTCCCGTTTGAACCCTAACCTGGGCCTTCATCTGCTGAATGGTGTTTGCCGACCCGTCGACCAGACGCCTCTGAGTCTGGCACGCAACGCCATCGAGGGTTTAGTCTGGCAAACACTTTCATCCGTCATGAGCCAGGTACCTCTTCGCCTTTTATCTTATTTCCTGAGAAATTTTCATGCTACAAAATTTTCTAACACTTTAGTATTTCTTGTTCATTCTGCCCAACTCAAAATGGGGCAGGTCATAATGGGGTTGGAGGAGGAAAGGGACGCAAATGTCTCGAAACTACAGTCCATGGAGCATGAGCTGGAGCGTCTGAACCGCTGTCTCACCATTGAAGAGTGGGAGCCTAGGAGTTAGAGGCTGATGTGCTGAAGAAAGAGCAACTCGCCACTAACCTGAGGGAGGCGCAGAAGAGATAAAACACCATCGCCTTAGTGGTAGAGAAGTTTCAAAAGGAGGCCTCAACTTTCCAGAAGGCGATTGCAGAGGCCCAGAAGGAGGCGACACGTGCGAATGGGGAGATGGACCTCCTTAAAATCGAGCTCCCCAAAAAGCTAGCGGAAAGCACCACGGAGGCTGTCGAGACCATCCGCACCAGTAATGAGTTCAACATTGTCGCATGGGAGTGGAATCGCCGAGAGCTCATCTCCATCTTCAAGATGGCCTTCAAAGACATCCAGAACGTTGACTCAAGCATCCCTCTGGATAAAATCGAGTTCTTTAAGGATTACCTCACCCTAAAGGCTAGGGAGGCTGAAGAGGCGAAAGAGGCTGAAGAGGAGACATCAAAGAGCGAAAGAGGCTGAAGAGGAGACATCAAAGAGCGAAAGCGGCTCCTCAGCGGGATCAACCTCTGCTCATGGAACTGCTTCCGCCTTTCCTTCTGCAACACTTGCCAATGAAGCCTCCTCAATGACGCCTGCCCTAGAACGTCAGAACGATCAGCCTGCGCAACCTTCTCCGCCCATGGATCTGCCAGTTCCCACTGCATACAACGATTCAACCCTTACCTCTATCTCATCGCCTTTGACAACTTACCTTTAACAATTAAACTTTAAACTTTTAAGTATTCATTGTGTCAACTATAAATGCGACACAAGTTTCATCCATTAATATGAGTATTCTCTATACTTAGCATTGCTTTGACCAAATATGGATGTTGCTTAAGAATAACTTAAGGCTTCGCCATATGCTCACTACTCCATTTAATAAACTTTAACACAATGTCTCGCCCCAACCATTCGCCACTTAAGAGTTTTCGAATCAATGTCGTGCTAAAAACAATATGAATGCTAAGGATGCGCCCTTAGATCGTGAACCAGTCTCGCCGCGGGTAAACAAAACAACTATATACTCTTAATGGATCGCTTATTGTTTCGGCTAATAAAATTTAAGCATTCGCCAATAAGTATTGATTCTCAATGTATTTGATATCTATTGATCATGCCTTAGCAAAATTATAACGTACAGGCAATTTCCAAGTCGTCTACATAGGCTCATAACGCCTTTCAAGGATAGAATATTTCAAATGCTCCGCATTAAAAGTGTTCTTCAATACTTTCCCTTCTTCATCTTCTAGGAAATATGCGTTTGGGTGGGGGAGACAATTTGTTCATTATATCTTAGTGAGCAAATTCATGTATTCTCCTTACCCTCCCCCCACGAAAAATTGGCGAGAGGACACTCGCCTATTGTAGTATCTTGTAGTGGTGAGGTGCATCCGTCCTTGGGTTTTTTCTGAAGCCCGTCTATTTTCATCAACAACGTCCAATTCGAGACGCCTTTGATCATCGTTTCTCAAGGCGTCAAAATGCTTTACCCTATGGGACGCCACCGCTATCTTTGTCGGGGCCACAACCTCAAAACCATACACTAATCCAAAAGGCGTTTCCCTAGTCGCCTTCTTGGGGGTTGTTCGCAATGACCATAACACATTCTCTAATTCTTTTGTGCACTTTCCTCCCAAGGCGTCGAGTCTCTTTTTCAAGCCATTCAAAACAGTCTTATTCGCCGCTTCAACTTGTCCATTGACCTACACATGTTTACCTGAAGCATGCCGATGCTCAATTTTTAACTCCTAGCAAAACCATATCAATTCCTTCTCGGCGAATTGTGGACCATTATTTATCACTGATGAGAACTCTTGGGGATTCCATATCTGGAAATGATCATCGACTTAAGAAATTTAATGACTTAAAATCCTGTAGTGGATGCCAATGCATTTGCTTCAATCCATTTCGAAAAATAGTCGATCACCACTATAATGTAAGTGCATTGCTTAGACCTTGTCAAGGGGCCTACCAAGTCAATCTCCCAATGGGAAAATGACCATGCGGCGCCTGTACTGGTAATTTTAGCCGGGGGCGGACTATTTTTTGGCTAAACTTCTGACATGACTCACACTTCATAACCAAAGTCGTCGCCTCTTGATTCATTGTAGGCCAATAATACCCTTGATTCAGAACCTTTCGTACAATTGACCTAGCCCCTTCATGACGGACCGCATATCCTTCGTGCACTTACCTCAAACTGGTAGTCGTCTTTGGGTGAGTGACGCATCTAAGGTAAGGCGTGGAAAATCCTCGCTTATAGAGTACTCCATCTATTATCTTAAAAGTTTGGCTAGGTGAACAATTTTCTTGGCTTTGACGTCATCCTAAGGAAGCTCCCCAGATTCCAATTAAGTCCTTATCGGCGTCGCCCAGTTTACTGCTGTGCTAATGTTTGCGCAAATCATATTCACCTCTTCATGGATGGTTTCTATGAAATGCACCTGTTTAATCGTCGCCTACCAGGCGTACTTGGTTAGGGCATCTGCTTCCTGATTCGATTCTCGAGGGCGACCTTTACCTGGAACCTTTTAAATTCTTCTTCCAATGCCTTAGCATCTTTCCAATACAACTTCATCTTTTCACCTTTTTCCATATACTCGTCTTTAACTTGGTTTACCACCAATTGCGAATCGCAATATACATGAAGAGGGGCGACGCCAAAACCCTTTGCCAATCGTAAGCCAGTGACAAACGCTTCATACTCTGCCTCATTGTTAGTCACCTTAAAGGTGAGCACCATAGTGTATCATAATAGGGCGCCGCCATTAGGTGGGGTCAATATTAACCCTGCCCCTAAGCCTTCAACTGATGACGAGCCATTTGTATGAAGCGTCCAAGGTTTTCCTCCTCTTCCATTTCTGTAGGTGTCACTACTTGGGAACTTGTTGATTCAACAATGAAATCCTCCAAAGCTTGTTCTTTAGACGCAGTCCTAGGGTCAAATTTAATTCGAAACTCGCTCATTTCAGTATCCCATTTGATCATTCTTCCTGAGGAGTTTGTTTTTTACAAGAAGTGTTTAAGCGGTTGGTTTGTTAAGACGGTGATTTCAAGTTCATGAGAGTATGGGCACAACTTCCTAGCCAATATTACCAACGCATAAAGATACTTCTCAACCTCCATGTAATTCATTTAAGCTTTGGCGAGAACCTTTGATACATAATACACAGACACTTGACCATTGCCTACTTCTTTAACCAAAACTGAGCTTACGATGACTGGACTGATAAGGCATCGCCTTTGGAGGGCTTGGCCAGTGGTGGGAGCGCTGAAAGGATTTAGAGTTGATGAGGTGAAAATGAAGAACTCAATGCTTTAGAAATGGAGAACATTGTATTGATTTGAGATTAAATGAATACAAAGATTAGTAGTGCTTATATAGGAAAAACTAAGTAACTAACAAGTAATTCTCTAGACTAATCTAGACTAAACTTAGATTTATCTTGAACATACTACTCTAACATTCACTCACGATCTTTGTTTTCCTTGATTTTTTTTCCTCAAACTTTTGAAAGTTGCTGAATTGGTCCCCCAAACTTTCAATGCTTATTTACTTGTGCAAAAAGTCCCATATCCAATCCCGATCTAGTCCGCAACTGACTTGAGATCACACACCTTCCATCTTCAACTCGATCCTTCGAACCCAACACAAGCACGTGGGTAACCGCATACGGACGAACAACAAAGTCAACTAAACTAAAGCAATGCCGCCATGGTCATGTCCGTGGTGCCTTCTTGGTCATCCATCGTGATCACACCATTTTAGGCTAAATGAAACAAGAATAAAACCGTCCGATCGGCACTTGAACTTGCAGCCAAAGCTCGAAGTAATCTCACCAAAGATTTGCTTGTGCAAGCAACTCATTCACACACCAATCAATCTTGAATCAGTCATTTCAGCACCAAGTATTCAGCATCGTTGTAGAGCACCAAGTATTCAGCATTATACAGCATCATACAGCACAGGAATGGCTTCAATCAACATCACATAATTCAGCATAGCAATCAGAGCATCACATAATCTCAGCTTGAATTATCACAGCACAGAAATGGCTTCAATCAGCACCATATCATTCACACTACTCTGTTTTGAATGTTTTGAAGCTGGAATTGTTTGAATCAGCAGTAATCACACCAGAAATCAACAACATTATGCTGTAGAAGCATTGAGTAGCAGATCTTGAGCAACATCATGACTAAAAACGGGCAACATCATGACTAAAAAACGAGCAGATCTTCATCAACATCCTCAGCAGCTAATGTCTCGCAGCTCAGCACATTGCACAGACAGAAAACAGAACTACAGAATTCCATAATAGACAGAACACTTACAACCTAATTCGATATGTAGAATCAATGCTGAATTGAAGCTGTAGAATCGGTGCAGCAGGATAGAGAATCGTACAGAAAAGCTGTACTGATTGTTGAAGACGATTGAAGAAGATCGTGAGTCTCTGCTCTGCTGGAATTGAATCGATGCTAATGGAAAAAGCTGATTGCTGCGCGCTGGAAGATCACGACTGAATTAGAGCTGTAGAATCGGTGTAGCAATAGCATAGAACTGAAGATCACTGCCGGAATTGTGCTGCTCAAAGAATTGAAGATCACAGCACCAGAGAATTGCAGATCGAAGACCAGATCGAACAGATTCTTGCGCACTGGTTCTTCTGTAGAGTTTCTGTTTGGATCGGTTGAAATTGAATCTTCTTCTTCGTGGAATCGATTGTTGTTGCTGATCTGAAGTTGTTGCAGATGTAATCAGCTTGATTTGAACAAAATGGAAGCTGGATTGAAGAATGGAAGGCGCGGGAGCTGGATATCTTCAGATTTCAATTTCATACGGAAATTGAGTTCGTTTGAAATTTCCTTCAGATTTGTGACCGAATTTGCAACCGAATTTGAACTTGCTCTGAATTGAAGACTGAATTCGAAGATCGAATTCCTATAGATTTGCAGCGAAAGAAAATCAAATCCCTAATCGAACTAGCTCTGATACCATGAAAGGATTTAGAGTTGATGAGGTGAAAATGAAGAACTCAATGCTTTAGAAATGGAGAACATTGTATTGATTTGAGATTAAATGAATACAAAGATTAGTAGTGCTTATATAGGAAAAACTAAGTAACTAACAAGTAATTCTCTAGACTAATCTAGACTAAACTTAGATTTATCTTGAACATACTACTCTAACAAGCGTCATGAGATGCTGCTTCAGTTCCTGAAATGCCTTCTCACATGCAGGTGTCCATTCGAATTTCCTATTGACCCTCAACACCTAGAAAAATGGAAGTTATTTGTCCCCTGCCTTCGCCAAAAAGCGATTTAGCGTTGCTAGCTTTCCATTCAATTACACTTGTTTGTGCAAGTGGGGCTTTTCATCGCTTCCATTCAACATCTCTTGATTATCTTTTATAGGATATGAATGTGTTAGAAATGAGGGTAGCAATTGACTCAAATTTTGGCATGATATAATTTGAAACTTTAAATATTGATGGAACCTGGATGAATATGCCTTCAACAGCAAGGCGTCGCCACCTTGGAGGCGTCACCTTTTTTTTTATACCCTCTCAAAGTTTGACTCAAAAGACTTATTACGGCTACAAACGACTCTGACAAGAATGAGTACACCTAGTACTCATTACGACTAGAAACGACACTGACAATGATTATTTAAGACCCTCTTACCAAAAGTAACTTTGATTACATTCTCAGTCAACATATATAGTCAATCAGAGTAAAACCCTAATTGGATGAACAATACAATGACTTTGCTTATAAATATTGTCCACCTACCCCTTTACTAAATAACCAACTCTCCGATTTTCACATTTACTCTACAACAACCTCCCACTTACTTTGTAATCGGAGGCGGAAACAACGAGCAAAACTCGGGCTTTCCTTCTTGCAAATCACCGAGGGAGCAAAAGGAAGCGACGAGTCCCTTGAACACAAGCCAGAACACTGGCGCAAGTTTACGAAGATCCAACAAATATGTAATTATTTTTTATTTAGCTCTTCAAAGTTTAGTATTTTCACTTAAATTTTTTATAATTTAATACATTATTTTTACTCTAATTCTTACCACTTAATAATGTTTTGGTTTGCATAGGCATACAACTTATTCGACCATTTATCAATATCAAAATTATTATACCGTTTTTCATATAGCACAAACATAATATCTCATTTTCCCACACGAAGCAAACCTAATGTAACATGTGACTACTATTCATGTTAACATTATAGCTTCAATAGGTAGCAGCAGTAAATGAAACCCATACACCTATAATATATCGTATGAGACATCACGATGTTATTATTTTAAGAGGCAGTCCACCATACAAACCCTACAATAAGTCAACTTCACTAGTTTATTATTGGGTTATTATTCATACTACATTTCTTGCAGCGCAAGTAAGTAACTAATTTAGTAGAGAAAGAGATCAATCTTTGCCTTGAGCTGGTCCTTGTTTGCACCCACAACCTTACCCACGACATTCCCTTTCTTCATCAGCAAGAATGTCGGCACCGTCACCACTTGGTATTTCATAGCCACGTCCTGAAAACGTTTTCTTCAAAATTAGACACCGAGTGTATGTCTATCATATCCAACATTCAAATTTTACACACAAAAACAAAAAACGTACATGAAGCTCATCGACATCAATCTTGATGAACTCGACATAGGTGTACTTTGCAGCAAAGTCTCTAATCACCGCATCCATGGCTCGACACGGCCCACACCATGTTGCTGTAAAATCAATCACCATCTATCCAACAATTCCACCAAAAAACACAGTGAGTATAACTGATACATTTTATCTCCCATGTATATATATAGTTTTTGATGAACTTAGTTACCAGCTTATCAGTGTCTTTGGTAGCAGCAAAATGTAACTTCCATTGCTCTGATGAGTGGAAGACAATGACCTCCGATGATTTCCCATGAGGTGGTGAAGTTGAGGTATTATTATTGTTGTGCCAAAAGCTCGAACCATTGGTGGGAAGTGATGAAAAGTTCGAGCCTTTCGGGTGAATAGGGAAGTTCAATGGGGTTCCACTTCTCATATGAGCTGGAAAGATGGGGTAGTCGGTTGCCCGAACCACAGTCGGTTGACCTCTCAAGCTCGACTCATTGACTCCCATGTTTATCAAAACCCTAGGGTATGTGTGACTTGTTTCTATTGAGTTGATGAGATGGAGGATGGTGGCTGGGCAGCAGATTTATACACACCTTAAAGGCAGAAAGTTGAAACTTAATTATTCTATTTGATTGACTTTCTTGTGAAGTATAGATTCTTGCCATTAAACGGTGCTAGATTTGAACATAAGTCCCTACATAGTACACATTTAAACCAAAATGTAACCTTCTCAATACAAGCTACCATTTAATAACATCATATAAATGATAAAACATAAACTTTAGTCAAATAAAAATGATCAAGTAGTTATTTAACCCTATTTTTATTTTTATATTTGTCCTGCCATTACAATCGATATATCTTGAACTTTTAATTAGTATATATATTGGATGGAGTATAGTCTAGAACTTTTTAAAAAAATTATAAGTTTAAAAGTTAGTTTGAAAAGGTAAAAATACAGGCAGACAGCTAGAATAACTATGTGCCGACTGTTCAACAGCAACGTTGTTGAGAGAAAGAAAAATACAAAGAATCGGTGATTATCTAACCCGTGTTCTCCAACGTCAATTGTAAAATAAAAAGGTTGATTGAGTGGGAAAAATGTCAAATTTATATTCCTTGGCGGCTGTCATGCATGGATTTCTGAACAATAATTCACTGTTTAGACATATTCTAGACAATTAACGTCGTTGATATGATATATTCTTTGAAATATGTAGGCAGCCGTAAGCACATTTAGTTGAAAAAATGTAGTTTATTGATAAAAACAAAACACAAAAATCATGGCATGTTGTAATTAAATTATTTATATAATGTAATGTTTTTAATTTTTTTTGAGTAAGTATATAATTAAATTTCTCACCTAATGCATCGAATCATTCTGGTCAAATTATATGACAAATGATGTTATGACAAAGAGATATACGTAGCCACTACCATGTATCCTTCTCGCTCGCATGAACGGTAGTACCGACTAGTATTGGCCACAGCAACAACACATGTTGCAGCACCGAACATGATCGACCACTTGTTTGATGAGGACGGGGTCACGGGAGGAAGGCCAACGATTCAGAACACTGATCATGGAGACGTTTCGTCCATGCACTTGGATGGATAATGAAAGGCTACGACATGAAGTTCAAAACGTCACATGCAGTCTAGCGACACATGCAGTCACAGAGTCGGACTTCAACAAGTTTGTAAGAACCGTTCAGAATCGCACAACGAGGAGTACTGTACGAGGTTTCTGGGGACGAAGACTGACGCACACAGGAGGGTCGTCAAGAGGCGGAAGAAACTGTTCGTGGCAAATAGGGAACCGAACACTTTCGGTTCATGAATAAACACCATGGACGACCGACTCATTGAGCGGCGAACGCTTATCGGTGGGGAAAACAACCCTCACAAAATGATGCTGAAGACCGAACCTAAGACTCTGATACCAATATTGGAATATCGATATTCACATGCACGAGAAATAGCACGTTAGTAAGACAAACAACGTAATACCGAAACTATACTTACATCGGTCGGTCTATCGACGTGCGGTAGCGGAAGCGTGCGAGATCGCCATCGGTTCGGAGTCACGGCGACAATACCGGTCGAGAGGGACGTCACATGAACGGAGCGTCCCTCGGGTTTTCACGATGGATTCCCTAAGACAATTGGAGAGTATCTATATTATATATTGAGTGTGTCTGTCATGTAGATTGTAGATAAGTGTATGGATGTATCTTAGGGCAGCCCCCCTAGGGGTCTATTTATAGACCCGGGGGCAGTTACGACTTTTCGTGACTGTCCACTTTGGTCCCCGAAGTTTCTATAATTTACGCAAGCACCCCCTACAGGAAGGGCAAATGAAGTTGTTGTGTTGCTCCATTTCTAGGATCCGCAGTTATTTCTGTGGGTTGAGAGTGATACAGCGATGTCTCATTGATATGATATAGTTACTCTTATGTGCATATTAATTCTGTTCTATTTCTGCCTGACAATGTTTGGTTATACATTTCGACAAAGTAGAGACTGGATATGGATCGAGCTATAGTATCCTAGTCTGTTTGTGTTTGGTTACATGGTTCTGTTGGACTTTGATTCTTAAAACAAGCGAAAAAACCCAGAAATATAGTAATACCAAGCTTCAATCTTTGGTTTGACAAGTGATTGATCGAGTCGATCTGCGTCTTTTATTTTTTCTGCAAAGAAGCTTCATTTACGTATTCATGCATGTTTGTATTTCTTAGTTTAGTTACACTATCTATGTCGAAATAGCTGATTGCTTGAATCCTTCTCTAACTTTCCTCATCTTTTGATGTATCAGCTACAGAAAGTTTCTAAAACAATGAAGGACGTTGTAGATAGTGAGAGAGATCAAAGCCACCTGAAGAACTCTGAATTGTCGAAATAAACCTTTTGCTCACCGGACTTGATGCAGTGGAAGAGAGTGAAGGCAATGCATTGGAGTTGTATCTCGATCTAAGTACTACGAAACAGAATGAGGGACATGTTCTGCTAGGAAACAACCTCAACGCTTTGCTCTGGTTATTGTTGGATTTACTATAGAAGATGATTTATATATCATGGAGATTGCATCGGATCGGCACTGTAAAATACGATTGTTTTAATTTTTGTTGTCTTAATTGGTATGGAGAAAACGAGAGGTGATTCTGTATATTATTATTACTGGTAAACCTTATATGATTTATTGCAGTGTAATTGTTGGAATTTAGCTACTAATTATTCTGTTTCATAGACCCAACAAGTGAATCGAACTCAACAATTATAAGTGAATTCGATTAAAACTTAAAACAACACTTAAGTTTCGAATTGAGCCCTAAAAATAATCAAGATGATGAATACGATCATATTGTAACATAACAGAGCATCATGTGTTGAGCACATGACCAACTAATGGAAAATGTACCATACTTATGATGGATGAAGCATTTATCAACATACGCACATGCACAAAGCCATCTGAGGATGAGGGTAGTTGACTCAAATTTTGGCATGATATAATTTTAAACTTTATATATTGATGGAACCTGGACGAAGCTGCCTTCAATAGCAAGGTGTCGCCGTCTTGAAGAGGAAACAACGAGCAAAACTCGGGCTTTCCTTCTTGCAGATCATCGAGGGAGCAAAAGTAAGCGACTGAGCAACCTGATTCACCAGACTGGTAGAGAACCCAATATTGTCTATTAATCTGCTTTGATTGACAATTTAATTGTTGCGGCAATAGCAGCTTTGCGAAGCAAGTATTACCGCCATTTATTGATTTAACCCTAGCGATAAAATTGCAAACTGCGATGAACCGAACAAATCAGACAGCGATGAACAATCAGTGAAAAACTAACCACGCTATAACACAAACAAGAAGTGTCTAATTTGAGCAAACATAGCGAACCAGTTAAACCAAGAAAACTCAATACTGCAAATAAACTAAATCCCCGACTACCCAAAATTGCAAAAAAAAAATCCATGTACGCAAAAAGAGTACGGTGTGCAACAGTTAGAACTTAGAAGAGAAGCGCGGCGAAAGAAGGTTCATTTAGGGGCAAAAAAAGTACGGTGTGCAACAGTTAGAACTTAGAAGAGAAGCGCGACAAAAAAAGTACGGTGTGCAACAGTTAGAACTTAAAAGAGTACGGTGTGCAACAGTTAAAAGAAAGAAGGAACAATTTAGGGGTATTTTGATAATTTGTTTCGAGAAAAAAAATAAAATAGTCAAGGTCAGGTAGAAAAAACGTGACTACTTAACAGGAAAATCAAACGTCAGGTGAACGGAATGTTCATTTACTACCACTTTGCAACATGTTATACCAAAAATCATAGTAAAAAAATAAGTTGTACCCAAAACCATTTTCGTCAACACATAATAGAACTTTTTCAGACTTTTCATTGTTAAAATCGTACGACAAAAATGAATACATTCATAATAATTAAATTTGGTTAAATAAACTAATGAGTTACCATATAAAAATTTTACAATGTGATTATGTCATAATAATTTGAATATGTACAATCAAACACATCAACTAACTATAATGCATATATATTATAAATAGGGTTTGTAAAATCGGAATAGAATCGGTCCAATCAGAATTGAAATCAAAAGCCCGAGCCCCAATCTAATAAAAAACGTTGTATGAGTCTCAATTTTAAATTCTAAAAGGGTCTTTCAGGACAAAATATGAGAAAGTTAAATCGGACATATTTGAATTGATGATTAACATAATGGCCATTTCATGATGAGAGAGAAAGTTAGAGAGAGGAGCCCTAAAATCCCTCAGCTGGCGATTTCCCAAATCCCCTCAGCTCAGCCACTTTCCCTGACCTAACCACCCGTGCGCCTCTTTTCTCCGATCAGCCCAGGTGTTTCAAGTGAGCTTCGAGAGCTTTTCTCACCCCTCTCATACCTGCATGCAGTGTGTGAACTTCTCATCGGGTCTCTCCCTCGAGCTCCGGTGGCCTTCGCCAAATCAGTTGGCTCTCCGACCTCTGGCGAGTTTCCCAGGCAAGAACCAGTCTTCCTTTAGCTTAGACTGCTTCTTGACGCCCTGACTTAGTTGATTGCATGTAGAGCTCGTTATTGTCTGCCTGCTAGCTACAAAGAAGCAGCCACAAAGAGCATTGATTGAGCCCTATGTGGCTAAATCGAGGCTAGACGGCTCTGAAGTAGAGTTCTTAGGTCTTGATTGGGCTATTGAAAGCTAAGCTAGTGCCCATATCCCTTTGTGGCTCCAACCTGATCGAGGCTTTGGTTGGAGCCCTTCAGCTTTAATTGGTGGATCGACCCCCCCATCTTGGCAATGAGTAAACATTTTTCATTTGCTCGACGGTGATGGGGGTGGTCGCTGGAGCAGATGTTTGGTGGTTGGAATATTAGATGGGTATAATTGTTTTTCGCTCGGAATCGATGGAGGTGAAGTTAGTTATTTCGCAATTCATAATTCATCTCGAACCAAATCGACAAGACAAGCATTTAAATAAACAATATATCTATTCCTTAATCATTCCAGAAACAAACACCCTTTACTCTCCTTCTGAATTCCTTCCATCAATTATTACTTTGATCATCAAAAAAACTCTATAGATAGAAGTCATATAAAGACACTATTGAATTAGTAGAGTCGGTGCTCAATCTTTGCCTTGAGTTGTTCTTTGTCGGCGCCCACAACCTTGTCCACGACATTCCCTTTCTTCATCAGCAAGAATGTCGGCATCGACACCACTTGGTATTTCATAGCCACATCCTGTCGAAGGTAAGTAGCAATGACATTAATACAAAAACTATTATGCATTCATTACTTTTATGCATCATATATACAATGAACACACTACACGTACGTGAAGTTTATCCACATCAATCTTGATGAAATCGACGGTGGTGTACTTTTCAGCAAAGTCGCTAATCACCGTATCCATGGCTCGACACGGCCAGCACCATGTTGCTGTGAAATCGATCACCATCTGACGATATTTCCCAAAAATATATATATAGTTAGGGTCTTATATATTTTGTCTCCATATAATATAGTTAGCTGTATCCATATATATAAACTTACCAGCTTGTCAGTATCTTTAGAAGCATCAAAATGTGCCCTCCAATGAGCTGAGGAGTGGAAGGCCATGACTCCTGATGATGTATTCCTCTGAGATGGTGGTGTGGTGTTTGAATTACAGTGCCCAAAGCTCGGACTGTTAGAGCGAAACATAAATCTCGAAACTTTCTGCTGCAACGGGAAGTTAGAGTAGCCGGTGACGACTCGAGACAGGGACCCACTTGGATTCCGAACCGGAAAGGTAGTGTACTCAGCGGAAGGAGACGCCAAACCTCCATTGCCAGTGGCACGAACCATGAAACTAGTCTCGGTGCTCGATTCTCGGCCGAATCCCATGTTTATCAGTCAAATGAAAACCTAGAATGTATATGAATAGTTCTTGTTGCGAAGCTAAGTACCTATGCTATAGGGATTGAAGAAGATATGATATGATATGATGTTCGATATGCTGTATGAGTTTGAGGTTGAGGATTGCGTAGATAAATATTTATACACATTTTAAAGGCAAAAGGTCAAAGCTTATTCGATTGATTGATTCCAAGCATAGATTCATGGTATGAAATAGTTGGGGTTCTTCATTCCTACTATGAGCATTTAATAACGTCATTTAAGATAAATGATAAAACATTAACATTAGTCAAATAAAAATGACCAAATATATTTAACCCTATTTTTATTATATTTGTTGTGCCATTACAATCAATATAACTCGAACTTTTAATTAATAATTAGGAAGTTGTCACGCGCGTTGCACGTGTACAAAATATATATTTAAATTAGTACCGTTGAAAATTACTATAGTGTAAATTAACTTGAGTTTAGGGTTTAAGGTAAGAAGTAAAGAAATATAAATTAAATAATATATTATTAATAATAGAACACATTGTAATTATGTGTGTACAGGGAAAAAAAATAATGGTATCATCCTTGTTCGTCTTTTTCCTTTGTTGTTGAACTCGCTATAATATTGTCGATGCTGTGATTTCTTTCAACCATCATATCAATGTGTGTGTAAAATATGAATGCTGCTATAACTATGATTTTTACAAAATGCCGAAGTTGTAATTCTTTTTAGCCCTAAACATTTGTAGAAGGAAAGAACATACTTTTGGTAATTGACATAACTCAGAGATAGAGCAACTAAGGATGCTCTCAACAACATTGAACATAGTGACATTTGTTGTATGCTTTCCATCATCCACAAACAACCTTAAATTATATTTGTTCACCATAGTGACATATTTCACACTTTAAATAATTAATGTGTTGTAATCGGAAATGTTTACTAACATGGTAGAGTAAGGAACATTGAATTTTTCACAAGTATATAGACCATCATCTATATAGACACTTTTAGTGCAACTAACTTTTACAAACTTTATACCATGCTTGTGATGCATTTTCAACTCCAACAATTCTAACTTTAAATGAGCAATTGATATTCTTGCAAAAACACATGGAAATACAGACTAGCAATCAAATTTGAATAGAGTTTAGATCATATTTGGATACTAACTTTGAAATTAGACAACTCTCGATCCAAAAATTCTAAACCTTGCAGCTCTTCTGTATCCTGTTCATATAATTGTTTGGATTGTTTTGTCATACTCTTAGGATAAAAATACCTTGTTATAGAAATAAACAAATATTGTAACAGTAGAAGTTTGAATCAACTTTTATTCAAGTAATTTCCCCTCCTCGATTGATAGTTCCTCCTAAAGTGTTAGAAAAAATGTCTGCGATCTATAGTTAAATAAAAAAAAAGTTATAACATAAAAAAAAATGTAATTAATAATAAATACTGAGCAAAATCATGATTATATCTTACGTGGAGTCCTAATAATATGTTTCTCTTATTAAGAATCTTCTAGTTGTACTCTTTATGTATTGTTAGTGGGTCCACATCTATAAGACAACCTAGAATATTTGCATATTAAACAAAACAATCAAGTACTTTTTTTGGGCCAAAAATCAATCAAGTACTTCATTGATAATGTTTGTGTATACTGAAGTTTGTTGTCTTTACCTACAACAATTTTCAAATAATTGCAAATCCTCAAAACAAAGAACTCGTACGTCATGCAATCAAGATTTAATGGACTCAATGCAAGCTAATCACAGAATGAGTTATATTTTTTATGTGTATTAATATAATCATAGTACACTTTCTTGGAGTCTCAGTTTATGATAAAGTAAGTCGAATCTTGCTCTAGTGAATCTTCAAAGTGATCTATAACTTCATTGAACATCACAACAGTTATTATTAAACCCTACATAATGCATTTGATAATATATAATTATTATAGATTTTGTATTGTAAATATTAATTTAAGATAGGAGAAATTATATAAATAGCGTACCCCTCCATCCAATAATAAGATATTGCAAAAGTGACTGAGGTGTCCCTTATCTTCTAAAAGAGATTTTACGATATAACAAGCATATTGAAATCAAAACTATTATTATAAATCGATAATTAATAGACAGTAAAGTTATATATTAACTATACATATATATTACCTATTTCATTATCCTCTTCTAACAAGTCAGGAATGTCGATATTGTTTTGAAAGGATGTTTCACAATATTTTTTGACGTCTTTTCTTTCTTGTCACCATTGTCTGTGTCATTGTTGTCCACGAAAGTTTCCTGAGTGTACCTTGCATTTGTTAACTTTTCTTCAACTGGATTTTTTATACTTCTTTTTGGTTTGAACGAATCCATCCCTTCTTATGACCAACTTCATAATATCTTGTTTTCCAGTGTTGAATTCTTTTTCTTTTGCTTAGGTTTACCTATATTAGATGATATAATAGCATAATAATTTAAGAATCTATCCAATATGTATTGTTTTAGAGAACTTTCAAATGTAGTAAGAAGATTTGGGTAATAACTAATTGTACATCGACATCCCTCTTATCCCCCTCTTCCCTCCTGATATACCCTACCTTTAAGGTGATTGATGTCGAGTTTAGTAATTAAAAATTTAGTTCTATTTTGTATAGAAATTAATTTTAAAATCTTTATATATCCCCCATGCCCCTCTAACCTCCCGAACTCTCTTATTTCCCTCATGTACTGTAACTGCGCTTTACTTATTTTCTTTAAGTTTATACGCACATCCCTTCCATGCCTCCTTTTCCTCCCAAGACCCTCGTCCTTCCTTTTTGTGCCTCTTTCTTTCCATCACGAGACCATCCTCTTTCTCTTCCGCGCCTGCTTTTCCTTTTCTTCCCCTTCGGTGCCTCTTTCTCCTCCATTTTTCCAAAATAAATACATAAATATTAGATTGATATGAATGTAAATCATACAATTGAGATTTGTAAGCAAAAATATAATATAATAACTATTAATACTAAAATGATATTGCAACTATAAAAAACATTATGCAGATTTTATTTAAAAGGTAGATTTTATTTATAGACCAACAATAATTTTTTATATACCATTATTTTTTAATAAAAATATGTAAATGCGCTTTACTTGAATTCTTTATCTATGTAGCACATCTCTCCCATTCTTCTCATTTTTACATATTTTCTTTATACGCACATACCTCACCTGCCCCTCTTCCCTCCCGATACCCTACCCTTCCGTGCCTCTTTTTCCCTCTCGTTGTGCCCCTTCTCCTTCATCAGTTTCCTCCACATTTCCTCTATATATTTAAGGTGGTTGATGTCGAATTTATTAATTCAAAATTTAGTTTATTTTGTATATAAATTAATTTTAAAATGTTTATGTATTTTCCAATTTAAAATGTTTAACGCAATCATACAGTTAAAAATTTAACTGAAAATATAATATATGTAATATAAATATTAAACATAATAAATACATACAAATATAAATAATAATTAATGTAAATATTAAACATTACAAATACATGCAAATATAAGTAATGAATAGTTTTTTTTATGAGCTTACCGCTGTTCACATTAAACACAAATCACCCTAAACAGCTCAAAATCTAAAAAGAACAAATAATACATAAAATTGGAAAAGAACAACTACTTATATTAGTTCCTATCATTAAAGAAATCGTTGAGTATTTATTTTAACAATCGGAGCGTACAGTCGTTGTGGTACATATTAGCAAGCATTGTATTCATCCTCTTATTGATTTGTCTTTTCGCATGTTGCTTTGATTCTTGAAAGGCAATGTACGCATTTGAACAATGATTATCATCGACCGTACCATTGTAATTGTGATTGTGCATAATTGATGTTTGACCAATTGAATTGTATATGACTTCCTGCATTTCCAGTTGAGAGACTACATTTGGATCATTTTGTATAACATCAATGGTTGGATCTTCTTTATCGCTTGATACGTCAATTACTTCAATTTGGCTATTATTCATATTTGCTTCTCCAGCATCACTTATCTCTTCTTTTGACATTTTCATAATCATATCAATGTAATCTAGTTCTTCTGGCGGGACTTCCTTTTGGTTGAATTCATCCATATCGTACGTGTGATATTCATCCAAAGAAATTAGTTCGTCAATATTGGGACTATGAACATTAGTACACACCTTTGGATGATTTATTGGTGTAGAAATGATTCGAAAAGAGATCAAATCACATGGTACGAAATAGGATTGGTGTTTTGTATTTTTTTTTGTTCTGTGACCTGAGAATATATAGATGTTGAAGAGACACTTCATATTTGAAACATTCTGCCTATTCCAATTTTTATGAAGTATTGTGTTTATTCCAATTTGGTGGTTTTAATTGAGAAGTTGTCATATATATATTAGGGAAAAGTATCAAACAGGTACATGAACTTAACATTGATTGACAACGAGGTAGTTGAAATCTTTTTTTTTGTAGCAACCATATTGCCGAACTTTTATATATCAGCATATAGAGACCTCCATCCAACTTCCTATCTATGTTGACGAAATTAAGCGCGTGTTGACCACGTGTGGAACGAATTTAAAGGTAATTACCTGTTGGGACCAAAATACCATTGTTTTATGTATATTAAGGTTACCGAATTTGAAATAGATGAACAAATATTGGAGGAGAGCTTCAACAAAGAGGTGAGTTGCATTTCGTTTTCTTCTTTTATGTCGTATCAGTCTCACCCCAAGGCTGTGAAATACTGCAAGTGTGGTCTCGTTACAACAGTAATTCCATGTTATACTTGGGATAACTTTGCAAGAAGATTTTATGGTTGCCCTAACTTCGACAAGTTGAGATTGTCTGAACTGTTTAATTGTGTACTCTTCAGTTTGATTTTTCCTAACATGTTTCAATTTTAGAAAAATATGGTTCGGGTTGTTGTTGTTTCTCTTGGTAAGATCCAGAAATGTGCTCTCATGGGCGAAGGGCGGCTGCTAAATTATGTCAAATGCAAGTTCAAACCGTTGAAGATTTGTAGAAGTATAAAAGAAGGGAGAGAATTTACTTGATTATGCTCCTGACAATGTGCATTGTAATTGAACTTGTGTTTACGGTTTGTGTATTGTTTGTACAAATGTTAGTGTTTGTGTATGTTTAGTGTTTGTAAGGATGAATGCTGCAATGTATCAGAAATCAATCAATGTAAGACATTTTGTGACTGCGGAAATTGTTGGTTATTACAGATGGATACATTCTTCATTGTTGAACCACAAATTCTGCATTTTTGGAACCACAAAAAGTGTGGTTCAACTGGGAGTTGGATGGATGCAGTTAGCATGCTGTATTTTGCACAAATTCTGCAGAATGGTGAGTATTGAAACCACAATTCAGCATAAACCACACATAATTCGATTAACATAATCAATACAAAAAACATATTCAACACATATTGAAACCACACATAATCAGCACAAAGAAGCCAATTAACAAAACATAATTATTCATTAACCATTCATGAAATAAGTATCATACATTGTTCCCAAATAGTTGTTTACATTGTTCTAGAAACCAAAATCAACGTTTACATACTGTTTAATAAACATAACTTAATTTTATGGATTCACAAAATGCCCTGGTCCTTCATCTTCAAGCTGGTGCACAAAACACTGATAAGTCGAACCAAAAAATGTTCGATCCACAAAACCACTGATGTTGGTCCTTCATCTACAAAATTGATCCACAAAACTGACATAAAACAATACATAATATCATCTTCAAGTACATAAAACAACACATAAAATGGAACATAAAAAGTACTTACCTATGGCGACCGCGGTGTACCATCAAGGTTAATAATTGGCATTGTTGTTGTGCTCCTACTAGGACCTGGCCTCTACAGTCCATCAAAGCATGAATTTTGACCCAAAAATGGAAACAAAATCTAAACATAATTCCAGATATATGAGATTCATATGGTACCTGAAGTGTACCAACAAATGGCACCTGTGTTTCAGCTCCATTATCCCAACTACGTGTTCCACCAGTTGGATCAACATCCTCTGGCCCACCACCTATGCCCACGGATCCAGTCCTTGGATTAACATCATGTGACCCATCATCGGAACCGGGAATTGCATCAATAGTCCTTTCACTTGGCACTACTGTTGCGTCATGAGGAGTTTGGTATGGACCACATATTTATAAACTCATGATCATGTCATTCTTTACCTTGTTTATTTTACTCCTAAGTTCACTCTCACTACTGATTCGATATAGTCCAGTTTCAATTTTTCAAAGGTATAGTTCTGTTAGATTTCATTATCGTTCTTGCAGTTGCAATTTTTATGAAGCAACTTAACCAAACATCCATATTTTATACTCCTAGCATCTTCAAGATAATCCAACTTACCAACATATGTCTTCCCCGAGAGTAGCACAAAATGAACTTTGAACAGTAAGGGTCGGTTATCCATTCTTTGCCTTCTGCAAAATCACAGACCAAAACCATTTTTTCAGCATCCCTAATCCCTAAACCTTCTTTGCATTTTACACAATCAAAGTACGAAAATCTAATTATGCATTAGACCTTCTTATTTTGCAGAAATTAGACCTTATTTGCATTAAACCTTCTAATTTTGCAGAAATCTAGCAATAATTCAAGACAACAACCTTGAAATCTAACCTAAATCTTTAGTACGAAAAATTTGCCAACAATCAACCTATAATTTAATGCATTTACTAAGACAATAAAAGTACACCAAATCTAACCCTACAATAGTCGTGAAAACGGAGTGGTATTCCAGATGATTACCTGATATAATGTTGTCAAAACGCTGCAATTCACAGAAGTAGGTAGTTCACCAACCAGGGCGAAACTTCAACGACGATCACTGCATGCAGTCACTCCATTATAATGAATCAGAAGTTTCGAGGGGAGTGGATGAACGGAAAGACTAGGGAACAAAAACTGGGAAGGTTCAGAAGGATGTTTGGTTGAGTATGAAAGAAACGAAAGGTCTGAGAATGTTAAGAGGTTTTGTATCATAAGGGCAACTTCGTCATTTCCAAAATCAAACCATATTTTGTACCAAATCCGTTCCACGCGTGGTCAGCACGTGCTTAATTCCATCAACATTAGACGGGAAGTTGGACAGAGACCTCTATATGCTGATATATAAAAGTTCGGCAACATGGTTGCTACAAAAACAAATCCAGGTACCTCGTTGCCAATCAGTGTCAAGTTCAGGTACTTGTTTGGTACTTTTCCCTATTTATTATATAATTCAATGTTGTATTATATTCGTAGAACAATAAAATTTGAAGACCAGATTTGTACTATTTTTTTGTTATGATTTTCGTCCAAAGGTAATCAATTGTTTTAAATAATTCATTTGAATTTTTATAAGTCATTACTAAGTCGTTTAAAATGTTCATTAATTGTTTGTGTGAAAATCAAAAGACAGCTTTTTTTAAAGAAAAATATTAGGTATTATTTTGTAAATAAAATCATTATATTTAATTTTTATAGAACTTAATTTAAAATATTTTTATATTTTACAATTTAATAAAAATAAATATTAGATTGATACTTAACGTAAATCATGCAGTTGATATTTATAAGAGGAAATATAAAATAATAACTATTAATACTAAAATGATATTGCAAAATGTAGATTTTATTTACAGACCAGTAATAACTTTATATATTCCATTTTTTTAATAAAAGTTTGTAACTTGTATTCTCTCTATGTGTACATTCATCTCATGCCCCTCTTCTCATAATTAATAATTAATATAAATTTTAAACATTACAAATACATAAATATAACCAATAAGTAGTTTTTTTTATCAACGACACGATGTTTAATTAAAAATTAAATTATATATTTATTAAAAAAAATAGAGTGAGTAAATATTTTAATTGCAATCCAAACTATGTAAAAAATAAATAAATTTGAACTTACAGATTGACTATACGCTCTGTTATATGTTGAGATATGAAAATTTAACTTAAACAAATCCGACTTAGAGGGTTATTTAAAGAATTTATAGCATTAATTAAATGTTGAAAAGAAAAAAGATAGTGATTTTATAGAAGGATGAAATGATTAGAGGAAATGAGGGTGATGGAATGAACATGATTGTTGATAAATAGGGGTGTTATGAGATAAGATTAGGACACAATTGTTGGATCACGGTAATTGAAATTCCTTCTGGTTGATTGCTCCTAGCAGCTTCGGTGACCTGCACGGAAGGAAAGCCTGGAGAGTTCTCGTTGTTTCCTCTCTGATGATAAAGTCAGTCAGAGGTTCATTTGGGCTATTAGAGTAAATGCATAGCAATAAAGGTAGGTGGGAGAGTAAATGAGCAATTAAATTCAAATGAGGTTGGTGGAGGGGTATTTCTAACCCTCCTTACTTGAACCATGTTAAAGTCAAATCATACCATGGTAATCCGAGCTGTGACTGAGGCGAGCGAACCACGGTTACCAGAGAGGATGATTATGTGTAAGACAGCTACTCTATAGTAGGTTGTCCTTTATATCAACATTGTCAATATCTTACCATAAATGGTTGGACTAGGCCTTTAAGGGTGTCGACGTATAAGTTAGGGCACTCATTGGATGTTCTGACATGCATTTAATCTTTATACTTTCATGTGTGAATCCCAGGATGAGATCACAAATGGTGTTTGGCGCGTCTCACAGGGGCGACGCCTACACATGTTTCACATAAGGGTGACTTCCATATGGTAGGTATAAGAGCGACGCTTTTTACTACCGTGGATCAAGATCCGACTGGTCTTGGGTCGTATACGAAAAAGACCCGGGCCCAAGACCCATAACATATCATCTTCCCCCGAAGCCTCGAATGAGTGACGGTAATTCGGGGATTCTTACCTCGCTCTTGATAAGTCAAATTTTGTAATTCTTTCCAAGGTGACTCTCCTGTTAGGAATTCTCTGACCTGACTTCCACGTGTCCTTCATGCATGGTACGCCTCTGACATCTCCATTATTGGTTTTTTGAATTTTCAAAATTCGAACAGAAGATTTTGACGGGATCTTCTAGAAGCTTCAAGGACCGAGGAGACTCTTCACCTTTAGGGGCAAATTCGTCATTTCAGACACCTAGGGCTAGTCTAGGTGACTCTTCGACTCACCTATATGGCTTCTATAAATACTCCTACCCTCTTTCATTCTTCGACCCCTACAAGAGTTAGGAACCCTGTGCGAAGCTGAATGGTGTCCCTCTTATTTAAGGGAATTCCAGTTTGAACCGTAACATGGGTCTTCATCTGCTGAATAGTGTTTGCCCACACACGTCGGCAGGACGCCTCTGAGTTTGGAACGCGACGCCATTGAGGGGTTGGTCCGATAAACACTTTCATCCATCATGAGTGAGGCACCCCTTCGCCTTTTATCTTATTTCCTGAGAAATTGTCATGCTTCAAAATTTTCTAACACTTTAGTCTTTCTAGTTCATTCCTGCTCAACTCAAAATGGGGCAGGTCATAATGGGGTTGGAAGTGGAAAGGGACGACAATGTCTCCAAGCTAAGAAAAGTGCATGCCGTGGAGCACAAGCTGGAGTGTCTGAACCGCCGCCTCACCATTGAAGAGGGGGCGCGCAAGGAGTTGGAGGTTGAGGTGATGCAGAAAGAGCAACTCGCTACTAACATGAGGAAGGCGCAGAATAGAGAAAACACCCTCACCATAGTGGTAGAGAAGTTTCAAAAGGAGGCGTCAACTTTACAGAATGTGATTGTAGAGGCCTAGAAGGAGGTGGTGCGTGCGAAGGGGGATATGGAGCTCCTTATAACCGAGCTCCCCAAAAGGCTAGTGGAAAGCACCACGGAGGCTGTCGAGACCTTCCATACCAGAAATGAGTTTGGCATTTCCGCGGGGAAATGGAATTTCCTAGTGCTCATCTCTATCTTCAAGAAGGCCTCCAAAGATATCCAGAGCGTCGACTCAAGCTTCCCTATGGACAAACTCGACTTCTTTAAGGATTACCTCACCCCTAAGGGCTAAGTAGGCGAAAGAGACCGAAGAGGAGGCATCAAAGAGCGAGAGCAGCTCCTTAGCGGGACCCGCCTCTGGTCATGGAACTCCTCCAGCATTTCTTTCTGCAACACCTTCTAACGAAGCCTCCTCAACGCCTGCCCCTGAACGCCAGAACGATCAGCCTGCGCAGCCTTCTCCGCCCAAGGATCCACTAGTTCTCACCGCTTTTTCAACTGTTGTCTGATTAACTCAGCCATTTTCGTTAGTAGACTTAGACTTTTTCTTCTCACCCTAGTTTGTAAAGACTATGACAATTTGCGGCGCCTTTGTCGAGTTTATTTTAGTACTTAGTTTTATTTCACCAAGATTTTCCATTTTATTATTTATGATATTTTAATACTTAATCCTTATTTGATAGCAACACTATCTATGCATACCATGATTCAACCCTTAGCCTTTATCTCCTCACCTTTGACAACTCGCATTTAACAATTCACATTTAAACTTGTTAAGTATTCATTGTGTCAACTATTAATGCGATGCGAATTTCATTCATTAATATGACTATTCTCCATACTTTGCATTGCTTCGACCAAATATGGATGTTGCTTAAGAATTACTTAAGGCTTCGCCATATGCTCACTACTCCATTTGATAAACTTTAACACAACGTCTCACCCCAACTATTCGCCACTTAATAGTTTTAGAAAAAATGTCTCGCTATAACGATACGAATGCTAAGGATGCACCCTTAGATCGTGAACCAGTCTCACCACGGCCAAACAGAACAACTATAAACTCTTAATGGACCGCTTCTTGTCCTGCCTAATCAAACTTAAGCATTCGCCAATAAGTATTGATTTTCAACGCCTTCGATATGTCTTGATCATGCCTTAGCAAAATTATAAAGTACAGGACATTTCCAAGTCGTCTACATAGGCTCATAATGCCTTTCAAGCATAGAATTTTATCAAATGCTCCTCATTGAAAGTGTTCTTCAATATTTTCCCTTATTCATCTTCTAGGACATACACGTTTGGGTGGGGGAGACAATTTGTTTGTTCTATCTTGGTGCGCAAATTCATGTCTTCTCCTTACCCTCACCCGCACGAAAAATTGGCGAGAGGACACTCTCCTATTGTAGTATCTTGTAGTGGTTAGGCGCATGCATCTTTGGGGTTTTTTATGAATCCCGTCTCTTCTCATCAACAACGTCCAATTCGAGACGCCTTTGATCATCGTTTCTCAAGGTGTCAAAATGCTTTACCCTATGGGACGCCACCGCTATCTTTGTCGGGGCCACAACCTCAGAACCATACACTAATCCAAAAGGCGTTTCCCTAGTCGCCTTCTTGGGGGTTGTTCGAAATGACCATAACACATTCTCTAATTCTTCTGTGCACTTTCCTCCCAAGGCGTCGAGTCTCTTTTTCAAGCCATTCAAAACAGTCTTATTCGCCGCTTCAACTTGTCCATTGGCCTGCACATGTTTACCTGAAGCATGCCGATGCTCAATTTTTAACTCCTAGCAAAACCATATCAATTCCTTCCCGGCGAATTGTGGACCATTATTTATCACTGATGAGAACGCTTGGGGATTCCATATCTGAAAATGATCATCGACTTAAGAAATTTAATGACTTGAAATCCTGTAGTGGACGCCAACACCTTTGCTTCAATCCATTTCAAAAAATAGTCGATCGTCGCTATAATGTAAGTGCGTTACTTAGACCTTGGCAAGGGGCCTACGAAGTCAACACCCTACAAGGAAAATGGCCACGCGACGCCAATACTGGTAAGTTTAGCAAGAAGGGACATACTATTTTTGGGCTAAACTTCTGACTTGAGTCACACTTCATGACCAAAGTCGTCGCCTCTTGATTTATTGTTGGCCAATAATACCCTTGATTCAGAACCTTTCGCACAATTGACCTAGCCCCTTCATGACATGTCGCATATCATTCGTGCACTTCCCTCAAAATGGTAGTTGTCTCTGGGTGAGCGATGCATCTGAGGTAACGCGTGGAAAATCCCCACTTATAGAGTGTTCCATCTATTATCTTAAAACTTGGGGCTATGCGAATAATTTTCTTGGCTTCAACGTCATCATGAGGAAGCTCCCCAGATTCCAATTAAGTCCTTATAGGCGTCGCCCAGTATACTGCCGTGTTAATGTTTGCGCAAATCATATTCACCTTTTCATGGATGGTTTCTATGAAATGCACTTGTAGGGTCGTCGCCTGCCAGACCTATTTGCTTATTAGGGCATCTGCTTCCTGATTCGATTCTCGAGGGACAACCTCTATCTGGAATCTTTTGAATCCTTCTTCCAATGCCTTAGCATCTTTCCAATACAACTTCACCTTTTCTCTTTTTGCCATATACTCGTCTTTAACTTGGTTTACCACCAATTGCGAATCATAATATACACGAAGAGAGGCGACTCCTAAACCCTTTGCCAAGCCTAAGCCAGTGACAAGCGCTTCATACTTTGCCTCATTGTTAGTTTCCTTAAAGGTGAGCACTAGACCATATCGTAATAGGGCGCCGCCATCATGTTGGGTCAGTAATAACCCTGCCCTGCGCCTTCAACTGATGATGAACCATCTGTATGAAGCGTCTAAGGCTTTTCCTCCTCTTCCTTTTTTTGTAGGCGTCACTACTTTGGGACTTGTTGATTCAACAATGAAATCCGCCAAAGCTTGCTCCTTAATCGCAATCGTAGGGGCGAATTTAATTCGAAACTCACTTAATTAAATAGCCCATTTGATTTGATTATTGTTCCTGAGGTGTTTGGATTTTGCAAGAAGTGTTGAAGCGGTTGGACAGTGGTAGGAGCGTCCTGAGATGCTGTTTCAGGTTCTGGAACTCCTTCTCACACGCAGGTGTCCATTCAACCCTCCTATTGCCCTCAACACCTGAAAAAATGGAAGTGCTCTGTCCCCTGCCTTCGCCAAAAAATGGTCTTCCGTCGTGGCGCAATTCAATCACCCACGACATCCCCCGCCGCACCGCCACACATGATTGGATCCTGTGGGACGTCGATGTGGTCGAGATTCAGATCAGGTCGTCCGCCGATAAGCTTCCCGTGGATCCAATCTCGCACGTCAACTCCATGAACCCTAACTTAATTGTCACTCCGTCTTTTGCCTCCGTGGATTCTGGCAACTACTCCCGGCAAGAGGTGCGTCTCATTATTTGATCTACAATTAAAGAACATTTTTTTTCTTCTATTGAAGCCAAAGTTTCTTATTGATTATTGTATGAACTTTCAGTCTATTGAATCAGATGCGGGTTTGCCTCCGAAATCCGAAGGTCGGACCATATATTACCACATTGCGGATGAGAATGGAGTTGTGGAAGGTGAAAACTTTGAAGGGTATTCGTTTAATTTCGTGGGTTATAGTTTAGAGGAATTGAGTCGAAAGCTTCAAGAGGAGACGGGGATGGAGGATATTGTTGTTTGTTCTCGCAGCTCATTGAATCAGAAGCTCTTTCCACTTCGGCTTCAACTCCCTCTGAACATTACCACTATGCATGTTGTAGTAGTACCATCCTCATCAACAGGTGAGAATTTTCAGTCCAAATGCATTTTATTATTGATCATGTTCGTGTTTAGACCGTTGAGATTTTGAAAAAAATTCAACATCTCTTGATTCTCTTTTATAGGATAGGGATGTATTAGAAATGAGCCTTTAGTAGGCAAAAGCTTGATTTTTTTTTCTTCTAATCTGTCTCATTTCACGATGCTACATGATATTCATATTATCACCACAATCTTTGTCTGTTTGGAATGGAAAATGAAGTTGTTGTGTTGTTCCATTGATATGATATAGTTACTCTTATGTGCATATTACTTCTGTTCTATTACTGCCTGACAATGTTTGGTTAGACATTTCGACAAAGTAGAGACTGGGTATGGATCGAGCTATAGTATCCTAGTCTGTTTGTTTTGGTTACAATGGTTCTATTGGACTTTGATTCTTAAAACAAGCGAAAAATATAGTAATACCAAGCTTCAATCTTTGGTTTGACAAGTGATTGATCGAGTCGATCTTCGTCTTTTATTTTTTCTGCAAAGAAGCTTCATTTACGTATTCATGCATGTTTGTATTTCTTAGTTTAGTTACACTATCTATGTCGGAATAGCTGATTGCTTGAATCCTTCTCTAACTTTCCTCATCTTTTGATGTATCAGCTACAGAAGGTTTCTAAAACAATGAAGGACGTTGTAGATAGTGAGAGAGATCAAAGCCACCTGAAGACCTCTGAATTGTCGAAATAAACCTTTTGCTCACGTGCAACATGTTTTAGGTACAACATGTTTGAAGACGATTGTTTTTGGTACATCCGTCTAACTGCCGTTCAATTTAGACGTTAAACTATCACGTGCAATGGCACGTGACCCACGCTAATAGTAAATAGTGAAAGAGATCAAAGCCACCTGAAGACCTCTGAATTGTCGAAATAAACCTTTTTCTCACCGGACTTGATGCAGTGGAAGAGAGTGAAGGCAATGCATTGGAGTTGTATCTCGATCTAAGTACTACGAAACAGAAAGAGGGACATGTTCTGCTAGGAAACAACCTCAACGCTTTGCTCTGGTTATTGTTGGATTTACTATAAAATATGATTGTTTTAATTTTTGTTGTCTTAATTGGTATGGAGAAAACGAGAGGTGATTCTGTATATTATTATTACTGGTAAACCTTGTATGATTTGTTGCAGTGTAATTGTTGGAATTTAGTTACTAATTATTCTGTTTCACCGACCCAACAGGTGAATCGAACTCAGCAATTATAAGTGAATTCGATTCAAACTTAGAACAACACTTAAGTTTCGAATCGAGACCTAAAAAATAATCAAGATGATGAATACGATGATGGATGAGCACATGACCAACTAATGGAAAATGGACCATACTTATGATGGATGAAGCATTTATCAACATACACACATGCACAAAGCCATGTGAGGATGAGGGTAGTTGACTCAAATTTTGGCATGATATAATTTTAAATTTGAAATATTGATGGAACCTGGACGAAGCTGCCTTCAATAGCAAGGCGTCACCATCTTGGAGGGGAAACAACGAGCAAAACTCGGGCTTTCCTTCTTATAGATCACTGAGGGAGCAAAAGGAAGTGACGAGTCCCTTGAACACAAGCCAGAACAGCGACGCAAGTTCATGAAGATTTAACAAATATGTAATTATTTTTTATTTAGCTCTTCAAAGTTTAGTATTTTCACTTAAATTTTTTATAATTTAATACATTATTTTTACTCTAATTCTTACCACTTAATAATGTTTTGGTTTGCATAGGCATACAACTTATTCGACAATTTATCAATATCAAAATTATTATACCGTTTTTTCATATAGGACAAACATAATATCTCATTTTCCCACACGAGGCAAACCTAATGTAACATGTGACTACTATTCATGTTAACATTATAACTTCAATAGGTAGCAGCAGTAAATGAAACCCATACACCTATAATATATCGTATGAGCCATCATGATGTTATTATTTTAAGAGGTGGTCCACCATAGAAACCCTATAATACGTCAACTTCAGTGGTTTATTCTTGGGTTATTATTCATACTACATTGCCTGCAGCGCAAGTAAGTAACTAATTTAGTAGAGAAAGAGATCAATCTTTGCCTTGAGTTGGTCCTTGTTTGCACCCACAACCTTGCCCACGACATTCCCTTTCTTCATCAGCAAGAATGTCGGCACCGTCACCACTTGGTATTTCATAGCCACGTCCTGAAAACGTTTTCTTCAAAATTAGACACCGAGTGTATGTCTATCATATATACCAACATTCAAATTTTACAAAAAAAAAAACGTACATGAAGCTCATCGACATCAATCTTGATGAACTCGACATAGGTGTACTTTGCAGCAAAGTCTCTAATCACCACATCCATGGCTCGACACGGCCCACACCATGTTGCTGTAAAATCAATCACCATCTATCCAACAATTCCACCAAAAAACACAGTGAGTATAACTGATACATTTTATCTCCCATGTATATATATAGTTTTTGATGAGCTTAATTACCAGCTTATCAATGTCTTTGGCAGCATCAAAATGTATCTTCCATTGCTCTGATGAGTGGAAGACAATGACCTCCGATGATTTCCCCTGAGGTGGTGAAGTTAAGGTATTATTATTGTAGTGCCAAAAGCTCGAACCATTGGTGGGAAGTGATGAAGAGTTCGAGCCTTTCGGGTGAATAGGGAAGTTCGATGGCGTTCTGCTTCTCATATGAGCTGGAAGGATGGGGTAGTCGGTTGCCCGAACCACGGTCTGTTGACCTCTCAAGCTCGACTCATTGACTCCCATGTTTATCAAAACCCTAGGGTATGTGCGACTTGTTTCTATTGAGTTGATGAGATGGAGGATAGTGGCTGGGCAGCAGATTTATACACAGCTTAAAGGCAGAAAGTTGAAACTTAATTATTCTATTTGATTGACTTTCTTGTGAAGTATAGATTCTTGCCATTAAACGGTGCTAGATTTGAACATAAGTCCCTACATAGTACACATTTAAACCAAAATGTAACCTTCTCAATACAAGCTACCATTTAATAACATCATTTAAGATAAATGATAAAACATAAATTTTAGTCAAATAAAAATGATCAAATAGTTATTTAACCCTGTTTTTATTTTTATATTTGTCCTGCCATTACAATCAATATATCTTGAACTTTTAATTAGTATATATATTGGATGGAGTATAGTCTAGAACTTTTTAAAATATTTATAAATTAGTTTGAAAAGGTAAAAATACAGGCAGACAGCTAGAATAACTATGTGCCGACTGTTTAACAGCAACGTTGTTGAGAGAAAGAAAAACACAAAGAATCGGTGATTATCTAACCCGTGTTCTCCAACGTCAATTGTAAAATAAAAAGGTTGATTGAGTGGGGAAAATGTCAATTTTATGATTCGTGAACAATAATTCACTGTTTAGACATATTCTAGACAATTAACGTCGTTGATATGATATATTCTTTGAAATATGTAGGCAGCCGTAAGCCCATTTAGTTGACAAAATGTAGTTTATTGATAAAAACAAAACACAAAAATAAATCAGGGCTATAAGGTCAAAAATTAGAACTTTTTCAAAAAGTAGATCCTTTAGAAAAAATATTTGAAAAAGTGTATATCGAAAAAAAATATTTAGAAAAGTATGTATACACGCGTCGCGCCTATTGAATAGGCGCACCCTAGGGATGCGCCTATTCAATAAGCGCATCCTTAGGGTGCGCCTATACCACATAATTTTTTTTTTTTAAAATTTTTTTTTTCAATAATGACGACCCGAGTTCCTAGCCACTCGATAAAGGACACGGGAAAACCGAAAGGAGCGGGAATAAAATAAGGAGTGGGGAACAAAGGAGGTTGGGCATGGCAAGTGGAATGTCAACTACGCATGCTTATTTGTATTATTTGGCCAAAAGAACTTTATTTTATAGTAATATTGCATGTTCTTTGTTTGACAAGTGACATTCTAGGTGAGGATAGTACATATTAAATGAAATATGATAGTTAATATATTAATATGTTAATATGTCTTCCAACGTCCCATGCGACATCCTTTGTTCCCCACTTCCAACTTTATTTAATATTAGAAAAACTTTGATTTGTATTATTTGGCCAAAAGAACTTTATTTTATAGTAATATTGTATGTTCTTTGTTTGACAAGTGGCATTCTAGGTGAGGATAGTACATATTAAATGAAATATGATAGTTAATATATTAATATGTTTTCCAACGTTCGCATGCGACATCCTTTATTCCCCACTTCCAACTTTATTTAATATTAGAAAAACTTTGATTTGTATTATTTGGCCAAAAGAACTTTATTTTATAGTAATATTGTATGTTCTTTGTTTGACAAGTGGCATTTTAGGTGAGGATAGTATATATTAAATGAAATATAATAGTTAATATGTTAATATGTCTTCCAACGTCCGCATGCGTAGTTGGCATTCCAACTTGCCATGCCCAACCTCCTTTGTTCCCCACTCCTTATTTTATTCCCGCTCCTTTCGATTTTCCCGTGTCCTTTATCAAGACTTGGGTTCGTCAGACGAGATTTATAGGCACAGTGGCTAGGAACTCGGGTTGTCATTATTGAAAAAAAAAAATTATGTGGTATAGGCGCACCCTAGGGATGCGCTTATTGAAATAGGCGCATCCCAGGGGTGCGCTTATTCAATAGGCGCGTCCCAGGGGTGCGCTTATTGAAATAGGCGCGTCCCAGGGGTGCGCCTATTGAATAGGCGCGACGCGCGTATACATACTTTCCTAAATATATTTTTTCGATATACACTTTTTCAAATATTTTTTCTAAAGTATCTACTTTTTGAAAATTATCCAAAAATTATCATTAGTGTCATTTATGTTATAATTAAATTATTTATATAATATAATGTTTTTAACTTTTTTTGAGTAAGTATATAATTAAATTTTTCACCTAATGCATCGAATCATTTTGGTCAAATTATATGACAAATGATGTTAGGTTAAAAAATTGACTTTTTAAAAAAGTAACGATATAAGAAAAAAAAATTGAAAAAGTATATATGTAGAAAACATATTTAGGAAAATGTTGTTATGCGCAGGTGGTAGTAGCGTTTTTGAAAAACGCTACTACCACCTGCGTTTTTCATTTTTTTTTCTTTTTTTTTTAAAGCATCAGAGTGTTCATTATCTAGTCTAGTCTCACCTGAGGTAAAACATTGAAACAAAGCTGTTTATTAACAAGTTTCTGAATGAGACTTTTCTTCAAATACCCTAGCTAGTTTGACATTTTCAGGAATTACTGCTTCGAAATAGCTCTTTGGGGTTTCCACTGCATTTTTCTTCGGCATCTGAAGACTCTTGATGAGAGATCTAATCATGCGTCTCTACATCTTGCTGAGAGATATAATCATGCGTTGCTTCATCTCAGTATTCATAGGTCCAAATTCCTCTAGGCTAGTCTCACCAAATTCCTCGACTGGTTCTCTAAAAATGTGAAGTTTAGATACTAACATGGTACAACAACCAAGGTATTTCAAGCGAACTGATGTTTGTTCATTCTCTAGGCTAGTCTCACCAAATTCCTCAAGTAAACAAGAAATGAAGTTATAAGAAGTTAAATACTTTTTTTCAAGCGAACTGATGCTTGTTCATTCTCTAGGCTAGTCTCACCAAATTCCTCAAGTAAACAAGAAAGGAAATTATAAGAAGTTAAATACTTTTTTTTCAAGCGAACTGATGCTTGTTCATTCTCTAGGCTAGTCTCACCAAATTCCTCAAGTAAACAAGAAATGAAGTTATAAGAAGTTAAATACTTTTTTCCTAGGCAAATATTACCTGTCCTAAATTTTCCAACTTGTTCTGAACAACATCCGCGAGGGAAAACATTGAAACAAAGTTGTTTATTCACAAGTTTCTGAATGAGACTTTTCTTCATTGATATACCGCGCTATAATTGCTCCAAAATCTTGCCGAGAGATCTAATCATGCGTCTCTATACCTCGCGAACGTTGTTCAGAACAAGTTGGAAAATTTAGGACAGATAATATTTGCCTAGGAAAAAAGTATTTAACTTCTTATAACTTCCTTTCTTGTTTGCTTGAGGAATTTGGTGAGACTAGCCTAGAGAATGAACAAGCATCAGTTCGCTTGAAAGACCTTATTTCTGATAGACCGTTGCTTCGGCGAGTGTCACTTCCACTCACTGCTTGGAAGAGAGCAACGATGGAGCTTGCATACTGAGATGAAGCAACGCATAGGGTTTTAATAATTTATGTTGCAGCATTGGACCTATGAATACTGAGATGAAGCAACGCATGATTATATCTCTCAGCAAGATGTAGAGAGTAGTTTGTGATGAAAATCTTCAATTTTTTTAGAAACAAAATTTTAAAAAATTCATTTTCCTTGTTTGATAAGGTTACTTTTTGAAAAAGACCTTCTCCAAAACCATTTACACTTTGATGAGTGAAAAAATATGTGCATGTGCGCAGATCTAGCACCTGTGTTTTTCAAAAAAACGCAGGTGTTAGACCTGCGCATATGCACATTTTGCTAAATATTTATTTTATATATATACTTTTTCAAAAAAAAATTATGACATACATACATTTTAAAATTTCTCAGATTTAATTCATAGAAAATGGAAAGATATGATAAGGGTTAATAAAAAAATACAATAAAGCAATAAAGATGGCGTGAAATTCAAGATGTCTCCTTGAATAAAGTGCAAGTGCAAGTGCAAGATGAATAAAGTGAATTAGTGAAGGACATTTAGGTCTTGGTAAAAAAAAAAAAAAAGGACATTTATGCACTCGAAGGAGCGGGAAAATGAGTAAATTTGTTTTTGAATTTTTTTGAAAAGGACGTCTCAAATCTCAATGAGTCGTGAAATTGTTTTTATTTTTAATTTGAATTTATCACGGCTGAAATTAAAACGAGCCGTGAAAAATTAAATCAGTGTTTAAACTAAAAGCGGCTCGAAATGAGCCGTTAATAATATTATATATATATATATAATATACTTTTTGCATCTCAAACATAAAATGAGCTGTTAAAATTATAAAAAAAAATCACGGCATTTGAATTTGAGTCGTGAAAAGTGAAAGAAACTTTTCGCGGCTCAAAAACTGAGTCGTAAAAAAAATAAAATCACGGCTCAATAGTAATTGAGACGTTATATTTTATGTAAATTATTTTTTCACGACTCAATGGTAATTGAGCCGTTACATTGAGCCGTTATCTAGCATTCCTCCCGTAGTGATGCAAGAGGTCCTGCGAATCTTATTTGTGGGTGACGTTTAAATGTTCATCCGCGAATCTCATTCGCAAGTAGCAAAAAACAAACTCTTACCAGGTAGGCATTTGCATGTGGCGTTTAAATGTTCACTCACGAATCTCATTCGCGGGTGGCAAAAAAACAAACTTCTATCGAATAGGTATACTTTTGTATTTATTTAAAAATTGAGAATATATTCATAATTCTTTTTATTTTAAGGTAAATAAATATCGATCAAAAATTCGTTTTATTCCGTCATTTAGTTATCCATCCGTTTTTATTTTTACATATATACGATTTTTAAATTATTGCTTTGTTTAATTATCCGCCAATTTTGACCGGAAATTGAACACTTTACGAGATAACTACAAACAAAAAACAGAAATTGTTGGACAAAATTACCCTTATAGAAACTTCTTCTTCCCACCTCTGCAAAAGCTACTCATAAACCATGCATATGAACTTTTCCATGAATTGGCCAAAAAATAAAACTTTTCCATGTCTGCAAAGATCCTTTACAGATTCCGAGTAGCATAACCAGACAAAATCATTTGCCCTAACGGGAGCTCTTTTCCATTGAACAGACCCACCTTCTTCTCCAAATCCTTGTTCGTCACCATTCTCTCCCTCATATTGTGTTTGTCATGTCTTTGCATAAACCACATCACAAAATCCCACATGGCATCCAGTTCTCAGAGAATCATTTCAGAGACTGGATCCACTCCCCTAGTGGTAGAGCACGAAGATGTGGGGGAAACGCAGATTCTTCCAGGCGAGAAAGGGATGATGTCATCTGCTGTTTTTAGGGTTCGTACAGAAGGCACTTAAGAGTCATTCATTTAGGCATATTTGATGAACCTCTTTTGCAGGATAGGTCTTATAAAGGTATTTTGGTCCATAAAATTCTTATTATTTTAAAATTGTCACACGCCTATTTAATTTCTATATTAAAAAAATGATGGGTCATTCGACAAAGCAAGAATTAGGAAATCTTAGTAGCTGAAAAACCCTAATTACAAGGAGAACATAAGACAAGTAGACAACCCATGTAAGTGCAGTTCATGACTGGAGTTATCACTAACACAAGACACC
This sequence comes from Chamaenerion angustifolium, assembly GCA_946814005.1. Lineage (NCBI taxonomy): Eukaryota > Viridiplantae > Streptophyta > Magnoliopsida > Myrtales > Onagraceae > Chamaenerion > Chamaenerion angustifolium. The sequence goes on from OX328268.1 coordinate 32,629,643, forward strand.
TTACATTCCATTAACAGATACATACATATATATTATATATTTGTCTCCTTGATTATTTGGAACTTTACTTGCACCTCAAGTAACTGATGATTTAGTAGAGTCTGTGCTCAATCTTCGCCTTGAGTTGTTCCTTGTCGGCGCCTACAACCTTGTCCACCACATTTCCTTTCCTCATCAGCAAGAAAGTTGGCATTGTCACCACTTGGTACTTCATAGCCACATCCTGTCAGTTCTCTTCAAAATTAGCAATGGCGTACACATATATTCAAGTAATTAATTGGTTTACACGTACCTGAAGCTCATCAACATCAATCTTGATGAACTCAACGTTGGTGTACTTTACGGCAAAATCGCTAATCACCGAATCCATGGACCGACACGGACCACACCATGTTGCCGTAAAATCAATCACCATCTATTTATTCATACACAAAAATTGTAATATTCAGTAAATGATTCATTCATTTTATATCAGATTGTTCTATGAAATTACATGAAGTAATTATACATAGAGCATTTGATGAACTTATTACCAGCTTGTCCGAATCTTTAGCAGCATCAAAATGTGCCTTCCATTGAGCTGAGGAGTGGAAGGCAATGACCCCTGATGGTTTCCCCTTAGTTGATGAGATATTAGAATTATGATTATTATAGTACCCATAGCTCGAAGTATTCGTGCCAATCATTGAACTCGACGAGCCTTTGGGTCCATGAAATGGGTAGTCGGCGACAAGAGACGAGGACCCACTTCTTGTATGAACTGGAAAGGTGGTGGAAAAGCTTGACCCACTTCCCTGGGCTGGGAAGTCGAAGGATTCAGTGGCACGAACCGTGAAAGGCTCAATGGTGGTCTGGTGACCACTCAAGCTCGATTCCCTGGATCCCATTGTTGATCTGGTAAACCCTATAATGAGTTGTTTCTTGTTGTAATACAGTAGTGGAGAGGAACTGAAAAGATGCTCGATATGGTTTGTGGATTTCAGGTTGAGGATTGTTGCTAAATTTATAGACTGCGGAAAAGAAAAAGGAGGGGAATTGAATTCTTGGGATCGGATCCAATTGGTAGTGATGAAGACGCGCCTTATTGATGTATGCGTATATTATATTGGGCACGTTCTACAAAGTACATGCGTAATTTCAATTTGGGGAAGCGGTTTCGGGTCCCAAACTTTTGAATGGGTATTGAACATGCAATCAATTAAGGCACAACATTACACATATTTAAGTTAACTCATTGAACGATTATTTTAGCGGTAGCGGCTCTGCCTGAAGTTGGGATCACAGTCAGTCGGATGGGAGGACACGCCACGGTTTGACGGGCAATGACCTGTAATACTACAGCTACTGACCTCTGTCTAAACTGTAGGGTAACTATTTATCATCAGGTCTTTCCTTAACCATAAGCACCCCTATATATATTGGGATTGGTTTTAAGGCCACACACACAACTAGGCTTATGTGAATGGACTCTCACTTATAGGCGACCCATTATCCTAAAACCGACATCTCTCACTCGCACAAAGTGGGGGCGCTCATTCATCATGTCAACACCAAGAAAACAAATCTCATTATACAGTAAAGTCACAAACGAGGAGGCAGCAGTGGAACCGGCAGGCACAACGAGCAAAGTGCTACACATCAGTTAAGAATACGTAGCGACCCGTGGATCCCACACCAGCAGTGGAAATGTGCCCTGCACCCTTGGTCATGTAACCTTTCTCCATGTCTTACCACACAATGATCTTTCAGATCTATATATGTATTGCGCCCACAACCGCAGCGACGCCGCGGTTGGTGGTCACCTAGTGGACATAATATCGAGAAGATCCCATAATGACCATCCTCTTCCCACAAAACCATCAGCATAATTCAATTCGCTTTTCTACAACCGGTCCAATGTACTTGTAAGCGCACCCATCGAGCACGGACTAAGATAGCAAACACTGAACCGAACTTGAAGTCTCTGTTCAGATTAATGAGGGTACATACGCGACTCTTACGCAAAGAGCTCTGGGTGTCACACGACTCCGAGTTAAGATCACATTTTGGGTCATACCCATGGTTGTTTTGGGTGCGCCGCAGTATGGAACGTGCGCTATAGCATATCTACTCTCCCATGGAGCATATGTCCAAATACTGTACAGGTGTCCATCACACACACAAAGTACTCAAACCAAAAGTCACAAAGACTCCCATCCGACTCCTGAGTGGATTGACAGACCAGAATCCGTCATAGTGCGAAATCATATTGTTCCAGACACAAAGCTCTTTCCGGTCATCCCAACAGACTTCCAGAATTAGGAACTATCACCAACTTCACCTAGCCACAAAGGCATAGAAGCTATCACCCGTGTGAGAGGGTGATCTAATCCACTTTGACATATTTTAATAAACAATCACAGTAAGAACACACAAAACACTCAAACTGTGAAAACATGCATACTCAAATATAATTTAAGTTAAAGAACATTATATGGGAAATAAAATCAATGAAGTACATCACTAAGTCTACACAGTCCTAGACACTACACATGCCTCACCAAAGACTCCCTCTTCAAGGTTGGAGAGATAGTCCACAACCATCTCATCTGAAGACAAGTACTTCAAACTCATCACCTTGTGTGTACCACGTCTCTAACATAGTTTTGGTTTACATCTACTTGTTATGATACTTGGGGTTGTTTGTCATGGAGATTGTGACTCCAATGACTCAACAATCAATTCGGAAGTCTCTTCAGTCATACAACCTACTGAGTGGTCCACACAAGACCCACAAATTTGGCATCAATGGCGATCAATACAATATGTGACTGCTTCTTGTACATCCACGATATGGCGTCATCGGAGAGCAGAGCATAAAGTATGAGGTGGATTTTCTCTCATCAAAGTCACCACCATAGCTCGCATTGTTATACCTAGTCATCCAGAGATTCTCGGGCGTCTGGCAAGTCTCTTCGATATCACAAGGCATGAGGATGCCCTTAAGATATCACATGATCCTATTTACTACCTGTCATTTCTTCAATCCGGGTTCAGCTTGCTACCAACATACCATGCCGACTGCGTGACAAATATCAGGTTGAGTACACACTATTGCGTACATCAGGCTTCTGACTGCACTTAGCTACAAAATTTGTTTTATCTGCTCCATTTCGTTTGTAGTCTTCGAACATATATCCATTTTGAGAGGTTGACCAACGTAAACTTTCAATTGGTTCTCAGTTATTCATGTTTAACATTTCCAACACTTTGTTTATGTAACTTTTCTGTGAAAGCCACAACTGCCTCCTACGGCAATCTCTCGATATCTGAATCCCAAGAATGTGTGTCGCCTCACCTATGTCCTTCATCCCAAATAGAGAATACAATCAGGCCTTAACTTGTGTGAGAAACTCCAAGCTATTTAAGACTATGAGTATGTCATCTACATATAGAGTCATAAACACAATGTTTGGTCCATGCCCTTTTGGTGTACACACAACGATTTTCATCCATCAGGAGAAATTCATTTTCCACGACCAAATCATGAACTATGCGGTACCACTGCCTAGAGAACAGTTTCATACCATAGATCAGTTTGTGAAGTTTGCACACTAAGTGCTCATGGTCTTTCTGCACTAAGCATTCAGATCGCTCCATATAGATCTCTTCTTCTAACTCACCATTGAGGAAAACGGTCTTAACGTTTATCTAGTGCAGTTCCAAGTATAGACTCACTCTAATAGCCAGAATCAAACGAGTTGTGATACTCAACTTTTCATCAGCCTTAAGCTTCATCTTAAGAAACCATTTAGCTCTATTGCTATGTGTCCTCTCGAAGTTCGACCAGTGTCCAAACACAGTTCTTCCTTATAGACTTTATCTCGTCCAAAGTGTTCATCTCATCTTCCATTACTTTCATCCATTATTCTTAGAAAGGTCCATTGACAGTTTCTCTAACGTTTTCCAACACAATAACCACATTGTCACATATTAGGGTGTTTAGTTCTCCATCACATTCGAATGAGTATCGTCGGGCGGAAAACTTATGTTCTAGCCCACGGCCTAACAACTCACTATTACCAGGGTATGACCATGATCACTCCCACTGAGAATGAGATCCCTAATGCTCCCACTGTCAACAAGATCATCAGGAGCGGAATCTGCTCCATTCGCTCCAGCAGGCGGTGAATCTGGCGGACGGCGAACGGATTCATCATCTGCAGCTTCAACTGTCCCACTTGAATTAACAGATATCTGCTCAACTTGATCTTGAAAAACATTATGTCTCGTGATTCGATCTCGGTAACACTCCCACTATCATGTTCGGCTATAAACACATATCCCTTGGAGGTATCATGAGCCAAAAATACTCTTCTTCCTTCTAGGTCCAATCTTTCCCAAACTTATTTGAGAAATCATGGGTGTAAGCGGCACACCTCTATTGGTGCATATGGTGAAGGTCCAAAACTTATTCCAGTCCAAAACGCATATGAAGTGGAGTTAACCGTCTTCATCGGCACATGGTTCAGGATATGGGCAGCATTCTTCAAAGTGTTTCCCCATAAGGAAATCAACAGTTGAGTCTGTGTCATATCGATTGAACCATTTCAAAGAGTGTTTTATTGTGCATCTCTACAACACTATTTTGTTGAGGGGTGTTGGGGATCGTCAATTGATTAATGATTCCTTTTTCATTACAAAAATCGTTAAATTCTACTGAAAGATACTCTTCTTCCACGTTCAGTGTGAAGGGCTTTTACCCTCCTGTCTAACATGTGTAATCATTTGTAAGTGTAATGAAATTTCGAGCTCCGTGCCAAATTCTAGCACTAAGAGAGTCACAGACGTCGGAATGGACTAATTGCAAATGGAAATTCGGCTCTAGGTGCCTAACCAAAAAGGCGTTCTGGTATAATTTTCTGTTAGACAACTTACACAAGTAGACGACTCCACTTTTGGAATATTGGACAGCAAACCTCATTGGGCTAGCCGCTGCATTCTATGTTGACCTTTATAGTCAAATCTAGCTTATCTTTGATTCTCATCACAAACATATCCACGAGTTGAAGAAAATATGAAATTATTATTGTTGGATGAATCCAAATCTGAAACAACAAATCCACCATAAATAATACTAAAGTCAAAAGAAGTTGAATCTAAAGACAATTGGACGGAAAATTCATGAAAAGATAGTCTAAAACTGAGTTTCATTAATCTTAAGACTAAAATAACATATCGGCGAATCTGTGGAGCATAGAGGATATAACATCAGACTAAGACTCGACCACCGCGCAAGCGCAACTCACAAGTTCTAATCCCTTCGACTTCAACATGAAAGTTGTTGTCAATGTACATCCACCTTATTTCGCGTGGAACTATATGACACTCTACGAAAACATCACGATCCTTGGCTACGTGATTTGTCGATCCTAAATCCAAAATCCACAAAGGACATGACTTAGTCAACATATATGTACTAGGAATACAAAATTCACTAGATTAGCTATTAATACATTCATGTCAGATCGATTCAGGGCATGCGTTAACAAAGTGTGCCCACTAGCCACACTTGAAGCATTTCCTGTATTTAGGCTTCTCGGCCTTACGCGAACATTTCCGCGGTGTTGTTTTCGGAGGAGCTCTTGGGTTCACCTTAGTCTTTGTCTACTTTGCCTTCAATGCATTTGCGCCATCGCGTTGTGCATTACTCATTCGCCTTCAGCGACTCTTCTTAGGTCCAGGGGATGGCGTCACACGCACCTCAGCCTTAGGCCCAGCGACCTTGGGTCTGTCCTTTTTAGCTCAATGTGCCTTTGAACGTGTTCAAACGTATTGAGGTCCTTAGAATGAGTTATTTAGATTTTCCTATGTTCCCGAGAGTTATGCAAAGAGCGGATTACGACCTGGATTTGCTGCTCACCGGTCACTGACTAACCATTTCCTTGAGTTTCACAATCACATTGGCCACATGCCTCAGATGCTACCTCGCGGAGTGCTGAGGATTCAGCTTATTTGAATCGAAAACGAGCACGGTTGAGCAGTCGTATAGAACCAATTATAGCCTGCAAAGCATACCACAACCCTTTAGTTGTCTGTTGAGATCAAACCCATAAAGGATGTCGTCATCCACTGTACTTAGCATCATGGCGCACGTCTCAACATCATTAACCTCCCACTCAAATAGAAAGTCTTCTGATGATTCATTATTCCAGAATTGGGTCTTTTCATAATCTTCTTGATGTGGTCAATGGACTTCTACTCAATTAGGACCATATTTATACGCTTTCTTCGCATTTTATAGATGTCACTGTTAAGTCTAAGACTTTTATCCAACTAAGCGACAACGTTCTTGACGGCGGACTACTTTCTCTAACTAAAGAAAATTCTAATAGGATCATGGAAACACAATGAACAATGTTCTATTGCATGTAAAAGACAAGTCTCATATCGATAGGACAGACTTAAGAACATACTTAAACCCGGAGGACAACCCTAGCTATGCCGAGAAGCACTCCCCGTTTCTAAGCATGCCCTAAAGTCACTATTATCAATCGAAACACGGTCCATACCAACAGTCCTTAACGGACCGGAGTCGAACAGATCGCACTAACCCAAAGTGTTCGACTCTTACACAAAACAATCGTCCTAGCATTATTCAAGGAAATTCAGAGAACCTCGCAGACTAACCGACCGGTTCACACTCGGGAATATTTTCCTAGGTGTAGTTCGTACTCATCCAAACTTTCTGAAAAGCTACTAAGGACAATCCTACAGGTTGTTATCTATGCTAAGCGAAAACTAGATCTACCTATTTAGGTAATCTAATACATGCAAGCAAAGAAACAAACCATACACGTCAATACACACACATATATATTGATACCTCTCAAAAATAAATTAATTTGGGGCTAATTTGTAATTTCAGAACCTTGAGGACCAAAATCATCCTAACCAAAAGTTTTGGGATAAAAATTACCGTGAATAAAAATTTGGAGACCACAGTCTCAACAAATAAAAATTCAGGGATTAAACTCTTAACAAATAAAAGTAATTAACATGCTGGACCAATTTTCACACAGTATGCTGGGATCTCAACAAGTCATATCCTAGTCAATTCTACCAGTCATGAAGTCAATCAAGTAAAGTAAGGCAAGACTATCTACCTGAATTAGTCGTTTTGACCATGCTTGGCCAATATTACATGCATTTTATTTAAATTAAAAGGTTTGGAGGCTTAATAGCACCTCCTCGAGGATAAGGGTTAAGAAATCTTTTTTGAAAATTAGGTTTTAAACTTAATTATACTATTATATTTCCGTCTGCAGCGACCTTTTATAAACTTTGAACCGTTGAAATTAGCAAAAGAGTCGGTCAATCAAGTATTACGAAGGTAGGAGCGCATCGGCTAAAGCATATATGACCAACTTAGAGACACCGTTATGACTATGAGTCTACAATCATCATCGGACGTATAAGGGCATCAAAAAGTAAGAGAATGTAAATCGATGAAGCTATATATATTGAAGTTCGGTTAAATTAAGTAGTTTAAACTTATTTTTATATATTTTTTAAATAAAATATTATTAGGCATTGCATCAAATTTTAAAGATATATCATGATTAGTTAAGAATTTGAGCATGAGTTTCGTTAATAAAATTTGGATGAACTGTCGGTATATATTTTATGAGTTGATTTGATATAAAATATTAGTGAAAATGGTCTATTAAGATTTATTTTGTGAAGTTCAATATCTTTTTTTCGATTTTGTATTCTTAAGTTTACTGCTGTCTAAAATCTATTTGAGGTCCCTTTGGTGTTCATAAGAGGCTCATGATCATTTTAGTCGTCCAACAGATATATTTGGGCTCTGCATTCTTCCAATAATGGTCAATCATTAACAAATTATGTAAGCTAAAAAAAGTAGAGCAACCTCACTTATTTAATCTTTATGATATTTGGTAAGTTCAAGTTTATTTCTAATTAGTTCCAAATTGTTACTGTTGGATCACGTATTTTGGTAGTGTTCGGTTCAGAGTGTTCCAGGTCGATCTCTTTGATGCTCCGATGACCTGCACAGAAGGAAAGTCCGGGAGTTCCCGTTGTTTCCTCTTCGACGCTCAAGTTAGTCGAAGGTTTGTTAAAGGATGAGTAGAAATGTAGAAAATATGGAGGGTAAGTGCCTCCAATATGGCATTTGAAACAGAATAGAGGTGGGTGAGGGTATTTATAACCCTCACCTCTAACCTGGGTAGAGCCAGTCCCGACCATGGTCATCCTAGGTGTCATTTGGTTAAGTGACCACGGTTAGAATTCATGCATTGTTTCTTGTGTTGCATTGTCTCTTTTGCCTTGTGTCTTGTGTCTTAGGACATCTTGTTTCTTGTGTCATCTAGTATTTTGTGTCATCCTGGTACGACCCGAGGTAGTCGGAGGTGATGGATTGTTCTGAGTCTAGGTGTTGCCTTGAGACTATGGCTAGCACACACATGGCGCGTCATATGCTCGTGGGGCACGACCCATAGCGACGTTATGGGTCCATCACATGTCTTCTTTGGACCTGTCTGCATGGCGCATCAACAAGTCTTGCACGAATGTAACAGCGTTATTGACTCATCTGAGGCGACTCGGTTTTGGTCGGGTCGTCTGAGAGAGACGGGTATTAACCCAACATCTTTCCCCCACGCCCAGGGTGGGCGAAGCGCACGTTTGTGTTTGAACATTCTTGTGAGGGTGACGCCCAAACACGCGGAGATCGACTAGTGAGGTTGTTCTCCTTCCTTTAGATTGTCTAAAGTGGCGCGCCATTGCTTTACCAAATGCACTCGATTTCTTCAGTACATTGTCTACGAGGCGTGCCCTTCTTCCTTCATAACATATTTCAATCGTCCCGAGAATGGCGTGCCATATTTCGGGTCGAGCAACGGTGTTCATCGAACCATGGTTCCCAAATAGTGCGCCCAAAATGATGTGTCCCAAGTGGTGTTCTCAAATTGGTGTGTCATGGCATCTCGATGTCCAATCGGTTGTCGCCTCATGTCTTCACCCTACTTGAGTTAATTATGATGTCTAGAAATCATGATTACATTTTCAAAATTCAAATTTTGCATGGATCTCGTTGTGCCACATGGCACGCCTTCTAGAAGACTCCACTCCCCAAGAAGCCATTCGGTTCCCAAGGGGGGACTTGACCGTTCGACATGACGGTTCTGAGGTGACTCCTATGGAATGATTTCCCTTTCCTTCATAAACCCCTCGTCTTATCATTTTCATCCACCTCAAAAACCTTAAGCATTCCCTCTTTAGTAGCTCTCCCTTCTCTCTAAAATTTCGGTTACACATTACATGAGAATCAATATTTTGTGAAGGAAATTTTGCAAGGGAGATAAACCCTTTAAATTTAGAACTATTTATAAGGGATTAATTAGGGTTAATTGAGGAGAATAATAATTAGAGAAATTCCTCACAAAATATATTTTCCTTACTAATTACTAACAGATTTGTAAGGAAAAAAATTAAAAGGAATAATGAAGGATATTTTATGATGAATATTCCTAATAAATATTTTTAAGGATAATCCCTCACTAATTACCTTTTCCAATCCTAAATTTTGTAAGGAATTTATAACTCCTCAGAAAATATATTCATTTGCAATGGGTTTGTATCTCCTTACAAAAAAAATCTTTGAAGGAAAACCCTAAGAAATATTATATAATTTAATATTAGAAAAAATTAAAACATAGTCGTGAAACTTCAATCGATCAATTGTGAAACTTCCTCTTTCTGTCTCCTAGTCGTCGCCCTCCACTGCGCCAACTCGTCCGCCGTCGTCGATCCACCGTGCCTCCACAGTCCTTCTCCTCGCCCTTTTACTCATATCTGTCTCCTTCCCATTCCTTCTACGCATCCCCTAGAACTCTTCTTCGCCCTAGTTGTCGCCTCCTTTTTCCTCCAGTACTCCAAATTCTCTTCCACTGTCGCCGTCCATATCTCTGATCTGGAAGCCAAGTGCGACTCCACCTCCACCCTAATCTCCGCCCTTTCCTCCCTCCTCTGTCTAGCCAAGTGAGTAATGATAATAGTTGTCTAGCTAATGTGATGCATTTTATAATCTCGTTAGCTTGTAAGTTCCACTTTGAAGTTGAATGTCATTGTGATTATGAATTTGATCTTACATATTCTCTATGAATTACCGATTGCTTTAGCTAATTGAGTTACTGGATGTCTTCTAGGACCCAAAGTGGGACTTTCATGGACGTATATATGCTCGTCAATAGGGATGGAGTTCGACTAGTATCTTAGAGAGCATTGATGCGGTGAGATTGTTATTTTGATTTTGGGCAGTTGGCCTATTTATCTTCCTTGATCACTTTGAACATAATTAATCTACTGAAATCCTCAATAATTGTGTCTCTTTTATCCACGTAGAACAAATGGGAAGACTATTTAATATGTTTTCCTTTACTGATAACGATCTCAAGTGTCATAAATATGTGTTTCCTACAGATCTCTTGATTGTTCCTAACCATGTAAAGTCTCTTTAAGGTCCCTCCCATCAAGCCTTCAGCCGACAACCAGATGAGCTTAGCAGATATCGATACAATTAAAGTAATTGAAGAAGGAAATGGTGGGATGGTGCAGTTGGTACAACACAAATGAACTGGCCAAATATTTAGGTGTGTTACCTACATTCGACATGATAATACCTTGTTGATTCTCGTGGTGAATAGTCATTTTGATCTTATTAGGATTTCCAGGCATTTCATGCTCCTGTTATTCAGTATTGACTTGACAACATACTTGTAGTGTTTAATAATACTTGTAGTGACCTTCGTTAGACAAAGAATATGCATGCAATACTTTTATTGTACTATGTTCTATTGGTTTAGAACTTGACTAAGGTATGATTGCCCATGTGTACTAATTTTATGTTGCATGTCTGGGTTAGGAGAGAATGGGATTTGATGAGGATAAGTATGACCTTATGGAAGCATTTGAGAGAACAGATGCATCGCGTTACACTAGTATGTTGAATGGTGCGAGGACTCGGATTTTAAAAGCTCTTAAGAAAAATGATGTTGCTGACCTTAAGGATCATAACCCTAGATGGATGACGAAGGATATATGGAATTCGTTGGTTGAAAAATGGGAAAAAACTGAATTGAGAGAAAAATCAGAAGATGCATTACTTTTGTTTTGGGCTACTTAAGTTTTTGCATGATTTCTATTTAGATATTTTTTACTAAGTATGTATTATTTAAATATATTGTTACCTCTTTATAGTAGACTTTGAATGTTTAAACTATGAACTTGTTTCATATAATAATATATATGTGTCTATTCTATTACATGTCATATTAATATATATATATATATATATATATATATATATTCTTAAAATTATTTATAGTGATTTTCCCTGATAGTGCATAAAATTCCTCACAAATTTACCTAAATATACTCCTTAAGAATCCCTTTGTAAATTTACTAAATAAAAACCCTTACTATTTTCCTCAAAATTCTTGAAACAAAAACCCTTGAAAAATTCCTTTATAATTTACTTGGGGAAATTTTTCACAAAATTCCCTACGTAAGTTTGTGAGGGAATTGATTTTTAAAATTTTGCTAGGGATTTTATAAGAAATATTATTATGAAATTTTTTTTTGCAATGAATTTTCTTTTTAAACTGCTATTTTTCTGGCAAGCTTATTTGTTAAGGTTAGATCCCTTACAAAATTCCTTACAAAGTGAAATTTTAAGGGATTTTATTCTCTTAGAAATTTGACCCTCACAAAAAGACAAATTTCTTGTAGTGACATCTTTGGAGTTCCTACCCCCACTTTTGAGGCGCGCCTCGGTCGGATGATCCAGGTAGTTCGTTGACGCCTCGAAGTACTTCACTGAGCTATGTCAAAGGATAACGCACACACTCCATTTTCAGGTGAGGAACAAGTTTTCTTCCCCCCCAGGGTTCAGGGATCCGAAACCAAATTTCATTTCCAATGCTATTTTTGAACAGTACGTCGAGGAGTCAGGAATGGACGAGAGCTATTTATCCTAGGTACCCCATTCCCGATGAGGCAGATCCCGAAAATCCTTACCCTATGAGTGTTCCTCAACCGGGTGAAGAAGCCATCTTTCCCTTTCAAATCGATGTGGGGTTCAAGTTTTCTTATTGTCCCGAATTATTAGAAATGTGTAGATATTACGGAGTGTCGCCTACCCAATTTTCGCCGAACGCTATTCGTGTTTAGGTCGGTTTTCGCATCTTTTGCCAACAACGCAGATATTCATAATCATTAGTCATTTTCCGTCATTTTTATCGTCCTGATTCAAACCGTTTTGGGGTCTTCCTTTTCGTTAGTCGGTGCCCCGATCCTAATCAATCTTGAAATACTTCTCGTCCCATATTCCAAGGTTTTAAAACTCGGAACTCCTATTGGTAGGACGAGTATTTTTTTCTTTAAGAGGGTGTCTCTTGGTGTCTAACGCCTAAGGCATCGCGTGACTCGCTCCCTTCCGCGGAGGAGATGTCTGATTTGGCTACAACCCAACATAATTGTTGAACACGAGCATGGTGGCGCCATATACATGTCTAAGGCAACCACCAAAGAAAATTTGAGGATGACGAGCATTTCGCTTGTAGCACGCTGCCCATCAACGTCACGAGTAATAACCTTTCATTTTTATTTTGCAGAGGATGATTATGCACGGATTTCTCATGCATTTACCTTGATTCCAGAATACAGGCGCGAGGAGAGGCGCGATAAAGTCCACAGGTCGTCAAAGAGGGGCGGCGCCCCCAAGGGATGTAAAAGGAAGAGTCAATCATCCAGTCATCGTGAGGTGAAAAGGGCGTGCGAGGAAGACGATGTGGATCCCCTTAGTGTGCCACTCGAGGTCCTTAGTCCCGAGACTCGAGAGGTTGTTGCCACTTTTAAAGGTGTAGTACCATATTTCCGTTACGCTAATGATTCTCTTCTTTTCCAGCAACTAAGCATCCTTCACACTAAGAAATATATGTGCCGGTAGTGACGGGTTCCATGATCATGTGGTCTTACACCGAGTTTTGTACTGGTTCCACAGCTAAATAAGTCGGAGGCACACCTCTGGGTCAAGGCGCATCATACTCCTCCCCAATAAAGAGAGGACGGTTGTCAGCGCGCCATAAGCGCACCCCTCCGCAAGAGGTCGAGGAGATTCCCCCAACTCCAGGGGCGCCATTCTCGAAGATATGGTTGAAGAGTAAACTGACTTCCATTGTGGTGGCGCCACTTTCGAGCAAGAAAGGGACTACTTAGGCTCTGACTTTGATCTCCGACGAGACATCAAAATCGCGGGAGGTGACACTCCTCCCTCCAAACCTTAGACACCCTGTGAATGTCTCCACGGCGTCCCCCTTGTGCGAGGCAATTCCATGGTGAACCAAAATTTGGGGCTTCATTTACTTACTGGGTTCTGCCCCCCGGGTGACCGGGCACCGGTGTCAACCGAAGACGGGGCCTTGGACGAGGTGGTGTGCCACGGGTTCACCCTCTTTACTCAGGTACGCCTCTGTGTCTTTACTTTGCATTTTATTCTAATACTTTGTCTTTCACTGTAGATGATTTCTGCCCAATTTAAGATGGGTGAGGCCATTGTCGCCATGGCCGAGGAAAAGGCTGCGACAATAGAGAGATTGGAGCGCTGCTTGGCGGAGGCAAAGCGACGCCTTATTGAGGAGAGGGTCGGCCTTGATGTTCTAAAGACCGAGGTGGACGACGGGAAAAAGGAGTTCCAATTGGCACTATCTCGAGAGGTTAACTTGTTGGCTCAAGTCGAGTCGCTCAAGAAACAGTTTGGGTGAGGAACGAGTCCTTCAACATGGACGCGGCCATGGTGTGTTGCTCCACATTTATGGTCGTCTTCACCTCGATTGAACAGGATGTTAGCAAGTTCTTCCCCGGATTCAACTTGTCGCGCCTTCAATGCATGAAGGACTACCTCGCCATGAGACAGATAGAGAAGGAGGCGGAGGAACAAGACTCAGAGAGTGAATGCGAGTCCTCGGAGGCATATCATTCCCTATCCCCTAGTGGCACGCCACCTTTGCCCGAGGGCGAGCCATTTCCACCTCCTCCTACGAGTGTCGACACCTCTCCCAAGGGTGATCAGGTCCCACCCCCTAGAAGATGCGGCACATTAAGATGAGTAAGTTCTACGATTTTATTGTTTTTCCTTTGTAATAGCGATGCCCTTTCAGCATATATCCTTGAAAAGGGGATTGTTTTTGTAATGCGGCGTTTTTCTTTTACTAATCAGTTGTGGATTTCATTTGATCAGTCTTACATTTGTAGTGACGCCATTATTCAATTCATTTTTTTATATTCTTCATTGAGCCAATTGAAGTCAACGCATTTTGTTAAAGGTTCATTAAGGCTTTGACCAGTCACTAATGGACTAATGGAGCGGAGCGGTGCCAATATAGTGTTACCCTTAAGAAGGAATACCATCAACCTTATTTAGGAGACATAACACCACTACTTAAGCATATTTCCATTAAGTAATCTGTCAGGGAGCGACCCTATTATACCACCATAAACATGAATTTGCAAATTACATGCGTGCCTTGGGCGGGTCCATTTTAAGCACAGAATTTTTTCAAGTGCTCCATATTGAACGTATTCTTTAGTATTTTCCCATGTTTGTCCTCAAGGATGTATGCATTTGGGTGGGGTATAGCGACGACCTTATAAGGTCCTTCCCACTTTGGCGATAACTTGTTCTTCATGTCTTGTAGCGAGAACTCGTTTCTTTTCCATACCCTTTCCTCCACGAACAACTAGCGAGATGAGACTCGCGTGTTGTAATATCGTGATGTAGCGAGGCACATCTTGGCTTGTAATTGCTCGGACGCCCATCTTTTTTTGTCCACCAAATCCAGCTTGAGACGTCTTTGTTCATTATTGTTCGTTGCTTCATAATTATTGACCCTATGAGACGTCACAACTATTTCAGTTGGAGCAACGGCTTCTGAGCCATACACGAGTCCAAAGGGTGTCTCCCTAGTGGCCACCTTTGGTGTGGTTCGCAGTGCCCATAGCACATTTTACAGCTCCTCATTCCATTTTCCTCCTAAGGCATCCACCATCTTTATCAATCCGGTCAGGACAATATTATTTGTGGCTTTAACTTGTCCATTGGCTTACGCATGCTTGACCAAAGCATGTCTATGCTCGATCTTTAGCTCTACGAAAAACCATTTTAATTCTCTTCCCGTGAACTGCGGTTCATTGTCACTAACTAGGATGCTCGGGATCCCGTATCTTAAAATGATTCTTGATAAACTTTATCACCTGGAATTCCATTGTGGATGCCAGTTCCTTGGCATCGGTCCATTTCGAGAAATAGTCGATGGCCACAATTATGTAGGAACGTTGTTTTGATTTTGCCAATGGCTTGACCAAGTCAATCCCCCATTGCGCAAATGGCCACGCGACGCTAATACTTGTTAATTATGTTGGGTGGCGCGCCAACTTTGGTCCATACCATTGGCACGACTCGCATCTCAACACCATGTTTGTTGCCTCTTTGTTCATGGTGGGCCATTAATATCTCTGGTTGAGGACCTTCTGAATAATGGACGTTGCCCCCTCATGGCATACGACGTACCCTTCATGCACTTCCCCTAGGATAGTGGTTGTGTCGGATTGAGTGACGTATTTGAGAAAAGGTGTTGAGAAACCCTTTTTGTAGAGCGTCTCATCGATTATCTTGTAATTGGGAGCTATCCTTATGATTCATCTTTTCTCGATCTCATCCTCTGGTACCTCTGTTGAGTCCAAGTATGTGTTAATGGGTGTCGCCTAATCGGCTGCCTTATCGATGTTAGCGCACTCCGGACCCGTTTTCTCGCTGATGCTTTCCACGAAGTGCACCTCTAGGGGCAGCGTCTGCCAGGCATACTTGCTCAAGGCGTCCGCCTCTTAGTTAGACTCCCTTGGTATCGCTTCTATTTCAAATTTGTTGAACCATTCCACCAATGCATTCGCTTCTTTTAGGTGCACTTTCATTATTTTTCTCCCTTCGCAGTGTACTTTCCTTTGACTTGGTTTACGACCAATTAAGAGTCACAGTAAACATGTAGGGAAGCGACGCCAATCCATTTTGCAAGCCTCAATCTGGTGAGCAATGCTTCGTATTCAGCTTCATTGTTCGTGGCTTTATATGTCACTACCAAGCCATATTTAAGAGGGGCGACGCCATCTGGTGTGGATCGTCCAAGGTTTTTCCAATTTCTTTGGTTCGGGCAACACCTCCTTTGTGCACGTCGACTCGACGATGAATTCGGTCAATGCTTGGCCCTTTATCGCAGTTCTTGGAGTGAACCTTATCCGAAATTCGCTTAGTTCGATTACCCAATTTATCATACTTCCTGACGCGTTCGATTTTTGTATGAAGTGCTTTAAGGGTTGACTCGTTAAGACTGTAATTTAATGCCCATGAAAGTAAGGGTGGATCTTCCTAACCGAAACTGTCAACTCATAGAGGTACTTCTCAACTTTGATGTAATTCATTTCAGACTTGTTGAAAACCTTGGATACATAGTAGATAGGGACTTGGCCCTTTATTAACTCATTTACTAAAACTAAGTTAACACCTACAGGGTTGATACTCAGATAAAGGTAAAGGGATACGCCCTTTGATGGCTTGTCCAAAGGTGGGAGTGCCTTGACGTGTTGCTTAACGTCTTGGAAAGCCTTTTCACACTCAGTCGTCCATTCGAATTTATTATTGGCGCGCGGGACTTGGAAGAAGATTAGTGACCTTTCACCTGATTTGGCCAAGAAACAGTTGAGCGCCGCTAGCCTCCTATTCAGGCCTTGTACCTCGCGGTGATATGTTGGGATCTTCATCATTTCAATCGCTTACATCTTCTTGGGGTTGATTTTTATTCCCCTCTAGATGACCATGTAGCCCAAACATTTCCCCGAGTGAACACTGAAGGCGCACTTGGCAGGGTTGAGGCTCACGTGATGGAGATGCATGCACTCAAACGTCTTCCTCAAATCTTCCACGTGGTTGACGCTCTTCACTGACTTCACCAACATGTATTCGATATAAGCCTCCATCGTGTCACCGATCATCCCGGCGAACAGTTTATTCGCCATCCTATGATTGGTGGTGTCCGCATTGATCAGCCCGAAGGGCATGACAGTGTAATGATAAATATCACTATCAGCATATAATGCAGTGTGTTGACCATCTCCTTCATCCATCTGGATCTGGTCGTATCATGAATACGCATCCATGAAGCTTAAGAGCTCATGGTCAGATGTTGCGTGGACTAATTGGTCGATGCGGGGTAAAGGGTAGGAGTCCTTGGGACATGACTTGTTGAGGTCCCTGAAGTCGATACACATCCTCCATTTGTCATTGTTTATCTTCATCAAGCCTGGGTTCGCCACCCAAGTCTAAAATCGAATATCCTTCACGAAGTTTACCTCAATTACCTTGCTCACCTCTTGGCGAATCGCTATTGACTTTTCCTACCCTATGGCGCGCCTCTTTTGGACAATCGGCCTGATGCTCGGGTCAATATTGAGATCATAGGCGATCACCTCTCTTCTTATCCCGGACATGCCGCTCGGCTTCCAGGCGAATAGCTCCTTGAATTCTACGAGGAACATCGGGAGCGTGTCTGCCTCTTCCTTTGGTAGAGTTGCTCATATATGGACTGTCTTAATCGGTTCATCGATCTCGACCTTCTTTATCCCCTCAACCAGTTGAGGGAGGTTCCTTTCTTCCCTAGGATCCTTCTCGGTCTAGATGGCGAAGGTCTCCTTTCTTTTTAGTACATGTCGGCGCACTGAATGCACGTAACAGGTGCACGCCACGGGCTGGTCACCCCGCCCTACCCATACGCCATGGGGAGTTGAGAATTTAAGCATCTGATGATACGTGGAGTGCATTATCCTATGTGGGTTGAGTGTGAAGCACCCCTACCGGGTACGTAGCATTTGACGCGAACCCCATCAGGGGAAAGTTTACCTTCTTCAAGTTCTTCACTGACTTTCCCATCTTTTTCAACGCCTCTAAGAAGAGTACGTCAGTCGAGCTTTCCGAGACAATCAACACTCTTTTCACTGTGTACCCGTCGATGTCCGTAGTGATTACCAATGCATCTTCATGCGGGCATAGTATATGCTCCACGTCAGATTCTGAGAAGGAGATGATGACCTTCCATCCTCTCTAGAACGCTTTACTGCCTTAGCCGTTCCCGAGAGTTCGGTCGCATATACTTCATGGGTGGCGCCCGTCTCACCTCCTGCAACAAAACCACTGTTAATAACATTGAGAGTTTTGTTTCTTCCCTTTGAAAGACTCATTCCTCCTTCTAGGTGACGCTCGCCTTTCCCTACGGGGACTCCGACTTCTTTCCCGACACGCCACAAAGCTCTTCAGGTGGTCTTGATGAATCAACCTTTCTATATCCTTCTTCAGGATATAGCAGTTGTCTTTACTATGGCTTTAACACTGATGGTAGCGGCAATACTTGTTCGGTTTGTTACCCATGGGCACGCCATTCTTCTTGGGATCTGGTGGCGTCACCAAATCTTTTCTTTCCATCTCTTCTAGCACGACGAACACGTCTCTATTCAAGGGGGTGAATGATGTCTCGTAAACATCCTTATTTGGGCGCGCCAAGAAGGGTTGTCGCTGTTCATGCGACACCTTTGAGGAGCGATGCTTTGGCTTTTTGCCCTACTGTATTTCCTTCTTCGACTCTTTAGAAAATTTTCTTCCCTCCTTCGTTATCTCCAAGTCGACGTACAACTTTACGTGCATCGTTAACTCCTCTACGGTGCTGACCGAGATGATGCTTAGGTTGTCATACAGAGCTGAGCCTCGTGGGCTAAGCGCCCTGAAGAATGCGCGTATGGTCTCACCTCCCGTGATAACCTGATCAATTCCCATTAAATCCTTGTTAAACCTGGTGTAAAAGTCACTCAAGCTCTCTTCATTCTTTTGTTTGAGGTGGTCTAACGTACCTACGCTCTTTAGCAGATGCCTTCCTCCATGTATTGCACGATGAAATTTTCTTTCAAATCTCCCCAAGATCTGATGGAGGCCTTGGGTAGCCCGAAGAACCAGTGGGTTGCGACACCTCCTAGGGTGGCCGGGAAAAGCATAGAAAAATGCTTGTCATCATTCGTCCTCCCTAGGAGTGAAGCCTCGTGCCTTTGGATGTGCTCGACTGAGTCTCCTTCACCACAGTAATAGTTGATTCGCGGGGTCTGCACGTGCGAAGGCACGGTGACAGTCAGTATCTCGGGAGCAAACGGGTGTGATGCTTTGTCGCAAAGACAAGGCATGACTCCGCTCTTCTACTCTTTGACCTTCTGAGCGACAAACTCCTCGATATCCTCCATGGTCATCGAGCCATAGGGAAGAGTCATCGTCGTCCTTGTTGACGGTAGGGCGGCACCCACGGGGAGCTGGACTGGCCGGAGCAGCGCCTGATAAGGCTGGGGCCGAGACGTTGCCTCCTCCACTCGGGGGGTGTCGGCATGTCGGGATGTACATGAGGTTGGGAGGTATGTCCCTCATGTTGCATAACTAGTGGAGGCAAATAGGCTGAATCCCCCAGGTGTTGTTGGAGATTGTAGAGGGAGTCGTTTTCCGCTGTCTCGAGGTGACTGCTCTTTGCTCGACACTAGTAGAATTTTGCTCTATAACATCGGCATTAAATAGCTGCTAAAGGGGTATTTGCCGTCACTAACCTTTAGCAGCGGGCTAAGTCTCGTCAGGATAGGTCCCGTGGCTAAAGGTCACTCCGACGGTAAAATGCTGTCACTAAAAGATTTGCCGCTACTAATAGGTCGACCACATTCAGTGACAATAATTGTCGCCACTATATACACTTCATTAACAACGGTGAAATTTGTCATTATATAGTGCTATTAACATCATAAAATGTTGTTATTAATAGGTGTATTTAGTGACTACAGATCCACCATTAAAAGAAGTTGATACCATCTGGTAATGTTACTGCTAAACACATGTCTTTAGTGATAACAATTCCACACTTGAACATATCAGTTTATGTCGCTGCTAAACACAAGTTTTTTGCGTCAACAACGGTTAATCATGGTTAAAAACAAAATTTTGTGGTGTGTTTTTATTAATTATCTAGTTATTGCTATATGAGATGAACTACACAATAAATTTTAAAAAATATAATTTATTATTTATCAAAGTATATATATACATCTTAATAAACATCCAAACTACAAACTTACAATAAATTTGAATGTAAATACATAGTTTTCTAAATCACATGAAGACCTAAAACTAATATGTCGGAACTACGAACTTCATCTCCGTCTCTAGTTCACGATCCCCTACAAGCTCCAACAATATCATGTGATCATATAGTTCAATGAGTACAAGTGATGATCTTCAACATGGTGCAAAATCAGTCATGGCTCCCCCCAAGACTCGCGAGTCTTGGGGGGAGCCATGACTGATTTTGCTCAAGTTTCTCACAGACGACATCAGATGTTGGATCACGTACTTTGGTAGTGTTCGGTTTGGAGCATTCCGGGTCGGTCTTCTTGCTGCTCTGATGACCTGCACAGAAGGAAAGCCCGGGAGATCTCGTTGTTTCCCCTCCGACGCTCAAGTTAGTCGAAGGTTCGTTAAAGGAGGAGTAAAAATGTAGAGAATATGGAGGGTAAAAGCCTTCAATATGGCATTAGAAACAGAATAGAGGTAGGTGAGGGTATTTATTACCCTCACCTCTAACCTGGGTCGAGTCAGTCCCGACCATAGTCATTCAGGTGTCATCTGGTTAAGTGATCATGGTTAGAATTCATGCATTGTTTCTTGTGTTGCATTGTGCCTTGTGTCTTGTGTCTTTTGTCTTGTGGCATCTTGTGTCTTGTGTTATCTAGTCTTTTGTGTCATTCTGGTACGGCCCGAGGTAGTCGGAGGTGATGGAGCGTTCCGAGTCCAGGTGTTGCCTTGAGACTATGGGTAGCACACACATGGCACGCCATATGCTTTATGCTCATGGGGCACAACCCATAGAGCCACTATGGGTCCATCGCATGTCTTCTTTGGACTAGTCTGCATGGCGCATCAACCGGTCATGCACGAATGTAGCGGCGCTACTGACTCATCCGGGGCGAACCAGATTTCGGTCGAGTCGCTCGAGAGAGGCGGGTATTAACCCAACATTTACAACTTTGAAATCTTTGGTTCTGATTAGCCTTTAACTCTGAATTATTTCTAAATTTCAATAAATTTGCATTTTATATATGTTTCACATCTGATTTTGAGAAGATTTTAGGTTCACGTTCTGTTTATAGTTGTTACAATAGTGCTTTCTTAGATTGGTTCGATAGCACCACTACTTACTAAGTTGTTCATCAACAACTTACTCTCATGCAACTACTGAGTTTCAAGATAAATTAAATTGTGTTTCGAATGTTCAATATTAACGTGTAAAATATGGACAATATGGTTATTCTTCGTTATGTGATGTAATGAACACCGTAATAAAAAAATATTGATATATTCCCTTATACAGTCCAAATATAAAGGTTCAGTATTACAATTTTCACATAATCTAATACAAACAATACACATATACATTAACCCCCATATACTACAAATACAGTAATTACAAAACGTGCCCTTACCAATAATATTGTTAACTAAGAGAACCAAGAAACAAATATATGCTTGATTCTAGAAAAAGCAATTATCCATCACACCATGTTTTTTCTTTATGCTTCTCTTTCTAATAAATATATACATGGATAAATGAAAGGTGGAGAATATATATAAGTAATTGGATGGACTATCCTTGAAGAGGTTCATTATATGTGTATTAATTATTGATATCCGAATATGTGAATTTTGCTTATATAAGAGTTTCATATTTGTGCTTTGTAAGACACAAAATCAAAACTAATTATATTTTTAAATCTAAAATTATATAACACAAAAGATTAAGAAACAATTACCCTTCTCATCTCATTTCAAAGTGGTTTTGTGCCTGCACTCTGACCTGAATAAGTGACTTTAATTATAGGTGTGTGTATATATATATATATATATATAATTAATGCAGAAGGAATCTATACATATCACAGATACAAAAGAAAGTCTGGGTAAAAAGAAAACCCTAAAGAGGAAGAATGAGTGGAGTAGAACACAGGAATCGTGAAAAAGAGATTACCTAAACTGAAACCCTAAACTGAGAAAGAGATTACTGGGGAATGTCAACTGTGTTTGAAATTTGTGGAGTGAACAATCAAGGATTCACAGTCTTAGTAATGTTACTTTTGGTATCCCACTTTATGTACAAATCGAATGTCAATCTAACACCGAACAAATGCAAGGAAGGATGACAGTCTTTACAAATCTTAATTATCTGTCTCATAACTTTGAAGTCTCGAGATGAGTGAAAGTGTTCATCATACTCTTGCTTATACCTTAATAGGTTGAATATTATCAAGTGTTTTTTACACGGTGATGTCAACAAGAGGTCTTAATACACCATATTTTATTTGGCTTTCGTCATGACACTTCATGCTCGTTGCAATTTTACATACTATGAAATATCTTTCAAGCCTTAAAACTCACGAAAAATATCATACAACTTTCAAAAAAAAAAAAACTTTTTCACTTTCTTTTATGTTAAGTTAGACATCTCATTTTCATCAACACATGATTTATGTAAAATCCATCTTGATTAACCACATATTGGACAAACATCAGCACTAAATGAAATATAATCGTTTATACATGCATATATTTTCTCATAGTCTAAACTCAAGTTAATTAGAAATGAATTTATTTGTTTCATAATAAAACTTAAGAATTGTATTATATATCTACATGAAGTATATATTTTATGCATCATGTGAACTAATAACTAATCAACAAACTTTGTTGGACAACTTATAAAGATATTTTAGAAGCAATAATTCTACAAAAATCGACAATTTCGTATATATGGATATAAGTTTTTTTCACAATGTTTCAACGTTCTCTAAAATTTATTTGCATTAACAATGAGTTTTTCATTATTATCCCAATCATAACACTCTACTCTCATTTACCATATTCTTCATCTTCTCAGTATTTTGCTTCTTGAAATGAATGAGTACATGCAAAATTGATTAATACTTACCTTATATTGCAAGCTTTCTCATCGTTTGTTCATCCAATTCTTATATCCATCCGCTATTTCTATCAATAAGGACATTTTCAAGGTGAAGTTGTGAGTTATGTTACGAGGGACGAATCTACTTAAAAACAAGGAGATAAATTATTTCACACTCAACTTTTAGCACGTTACGTAGGCTTGTTCGTTTAAACCGATTCGGCCGAACTGGTCTGGTTCTGGTCTTGTTTGAACCGGTTCGGCCGAACTGGTTTCAAAACCAAACCAGCTTTTAGACTTCAACTAGACCCGTTCAAAGTAGTAGTTTCAATTCACTTCGAATCGGTTTGAATCGACTCGTTTTTTTATATTAACCACTTTAAACCTATATAATTTTAGAACCGGTTTGAATCAAAATAAACCAAACTGGTTTGAAATTATACCAAACCTAGATATGTCTTCAATAAACCAAACCTAGAGATGTATATGTTGATGCTGGACAGGATTTCAGTTGGTTGTGGAACAGATTTTCAGTTGGTTCAGTGTGTTTTTCAGTCGGTTCAGTGTCTTTTTAGCCGGTTCAGTGTTTTTTCTGTTGGTTCAGTGTGTTGGACATGATTTTTTTCAGTCGGTTCATTTTTGATTTAAACCGGATTATTTCCTAACCAAAAGTGTTACTAAAAAACCAAACCAGTTCGAATCAAACCAGTTTTTTACCTAAACCAAACCAGTGTTTTTAGAAACATAAAAAAGTACTATTTTTTTACAAACCAGATCAGTTCAGTTCTGAACCGGTTCGAAGCCGAACCGATTCATGAATAAGCCTAGCATTACGTAATTTTAGATATAAAAAATGTAATTATTTTCAAGTTAGTCATTTACAAACTTATATTTACCGCCTGGAGTTTTTTAATTAAATTTTACAAGTGTGTAATATTCTCTCATAAATTCTTTGTTATATTTTTTAATATTTGGTCTCTTTTGAATTTTAATATCTTTTTTCCTGTTTTTCTTCAAAATTTTCGTTAACTTTAAAGCTATGAATGATTTAAAATATTTTTTCTTTTTAATTAAGAACGAATCAGTTCTAATAATATTCTGAAGACTCATAATTATATTCAGCACCATTATCTCGTTGATGTACGTGGACCATTGATTAGTTGTTTAATGGATGAGCGGAGGAGAAGCGCCTCTTTCACTTTTGTTTTTAGGCTCAAATCTATTCGAAATTGTATTTCTATATGTACTTACGAATCTTATCGGTTAAAAGAAAATCCCAACAATATTTAGAGCATCATTATATTTTATTAATGTAAGTATAAGACATTAAAAAAATGTATAATTGTCTATACATTAGTCAAATGTAAATGCGTTGAAGCTTATGTACCCTCCAAAAATTATCAAAAACATTATCGTGGTATTGTATTAATACTATACTCTTTCATTATTAATCGATATACCAGCTTATGTCACACACCTTAATCGATATTGCGCATACGAGTATACTTTTCAATATTATAACCTTATTAATAAATGCGGTTATTAACCAGAGTTTACTCGTATACTCATACTCATTACCACATGTGAAAGTAATGAAATGTCATGACTGGTACTTTAATAAATACATACATTTATGACACAAACAATAAAAAAAAATCAACAGTAACATCATTCAGCATTAACACCATTCAAAATTAACATTAACATCATTCAATTAGAGTTTGTTCTGGAATATTAACTCCGTGAAATCTGAAAAATGAAAATTCTACTTCTATTATTAGTATATACCAATATATTAAGAATAAATAATTATTATATTTATATAATAACTACAGTTATAACCATAGTTATAATTAAAATACCATAATAATAAGCATACCATAATGATAAACAGCTTCTTAGGATACCCTTGTGAATATGGGCCATAGGCCCATTATATTTGGCCCATCAATTATCAGTAGCTTCCATATCATCAGTGAGTATGGTTCAGTTATAGGTTATCCTAATTCCTATTTATTACCTTCTCTTTTATAATGATGATAATGAATAGTGAATAAATAACTAGATAACTCATGCGCGCAGAAGAAATCCAACGAATTTTTTGTAAAATTTTATGTTAATACACAAAAATATAAATAAATTTGCAATCGTATATATATATATATATTGGTGGTTTGGTTAATTATATTACAACTTAGTTGTTAAATGTAATATGTAAAGATTAAATTTATATATAAATATTTATAAAATTAAACATAAATTAATAAGATGTAAGAAAAAAAATGAATATCAAATATTACATTTTTAACTTTATAAATTAATTAGATGAAGACTTTTTTGTTTTCCAACTAGAGTTGACAATTTCTAAGTTGTATACTATAATATGTAAATCTTGTGACGATATCATTTTCATGAAGAAAAACAAATGTGGAAAATGACATTACATGTTTGATAAACTTATTTTTCTTTGTATCACCCATTGTCACAATATGTCATGCATATATTTACAATCATAACCTTGACTATCTTCTTTATACTTTGATTATTATCTCAACATCATCTTGAAGAAAAAATATAAAATAATAAATTAGACGGACTACTAAATCACCTGTCTCAAAATATTGTAAAAGAAAAGTTTAAACATTGATTAAAATAGTCTCACCAAATTTTAGTTACACCAATATATATTTCTTGTGTTGATAAATACATCAATGTGTTTTAAAAAGATAGTAAATGCACATTTCTTAATAAATATCATCGTTAAATACTTTTTAATTTATAAAATTAACTAAATACATTTTTAAATATTACAACTAAACTCTATTAACTTAATCTTATAATTAAGTTATGACTCGATCGAGACTCAATTAGCACCCAACCAAAAGGACCTCGACTTGAATCCTGATTCAGACTAGGTTGCAAAGAATTGAATTTGATCTGGGTTGGTACCCAAAGAAGAGGGCCCTCTATTGGGGATTAATTTGAGGGATTCTTCTGGCATGATTCTCAATCCAGACCAGGTCTCCACCCTTGGGCGAACTGATATCGGTCGGGATCTAGGCCAAAGACTGTTGATTGACTTTAAATTGAATCAAAATTTAACTGAAATATTAGTGTAAATTTATAGAATTTTGTTATAATATTTAGTTGGTTTTATAAATTTAAAAAATATTTAATTTATCATTTTTATCGTATTAGACATTAAAATATTATAAGGTGAAAAACAATTTTGTGCAAACATATTCAGATTTTTCTCTATTCGTAACTTCAATATTATTTATATTCTCTAACTTCTAAAATTAAACAACTTAATCTTCATATTTGTATCATATGATGATTATCTTCTTCGTAAAAAGTCATAAATAAAACCACTCTCTTATCTATGAGTGAACAAATTACCCATTTGGACCCGGAACCTATCCCAAACCGACACTTCATGTAGGTTTCGTGTAGAAATGTTAAAAATAGGGCAGGTTTTAGGGAAAAAAAAATCTAAGAACCTATTTATTAGGTTATGATTCGCCTATCTGTGTACCATAAAATAACCGGAACCGGTTATATATATTAAAAAAAGCAAAAGCTAAAGGAACGAGAGCACTTGTCAAGCACAATAGCCTCACTTTCAGACTTCATTTTCAAACTCTCGCCTCTCTTCACACGACAATCAACATCATTACTATTGATTTTGGCTTGACCCAACACAGTATAAGGATCCTAAGAGCATCTCCTTCTGACTGATTTGCTGGATTCGACGCTCTTACATCATAATCGGTAAATTTGTGCTCATGGTCGTTCTTCCTTGTCGAAATTAATCTCTTTATTGAGCTTTTTTCTTGTGGCTTATGTTGTTCACGGAGCATTCGTCAATTTCTCTGGTATATTAGTTGGCATTTTTCGATTTGGGAGATTGAGAATTTGCTGATTGTGCATGTTGGTTGCTTCGTATTCTATGATTGCTTTTAAACTCACGAAACGATTGTAAGACTGAGGTTACTACCTCGAAGTTGTTGTTGCTATATAGCTATGAACTTTGCAATTAATGAATTGGGTTTTATATGCTTTGATATATGAAAATTAAACCACTGGCCAGGGAGGCTCTTGCTCTGACTGAGAAGAAAATGGATATGTCATTAGGTATGTTAATTGCATGTCTGACTCCGTGTTTCCTCATCAATTGGTATATTTCGGGCTTATCAGAAAATTTGATTTTCGTATTGCAGATCAAATAATCATGATGTCAAAGAACAAAGGCAATGCCATTAAAAAGCCAAAATTTTGGTGATCTAGAATTAGGGGTAGGCATAAAAAACTGGTTCGACCGAACTGAATCGTACATTTTATGAACCGTACCAGTTCTGAACTGGTTCAGCTAAATCGGTTCACAAACCAAATATTTTTTTTGCAAAAAAAATGGAGCGGTTGAGAAGATGTACAAAAAACTGGTTCGCAAACGGTAAACCGTACCACTTCTTGTACCGGTTTTAATATAATATAATATTTAATTATTAAAATATCTACTCTAAACTATTAGACCAAAATTGGTTTGGTGATGATTTACAATCTACATTAGTATATTGGATTATGGTTTATGGTTTATAAATTATGGATTATGGTTTTGGATTATGGATTATGGATTATGGTTTATAGATTATGGATTATGCTTTATGGTTTATGAATTATGCTTTATAGATTATGGATTATGGTTTATGGATTAGGGTTATGGTTTATGGATTAGAGTTATGTATTATGTATTATTATATTTTAAAATATATATATATAAAGTGGTTCGGCTGAACCGGTTCTAAACCGATTTTTGAACCGATTCTTAATCGAGTTTTGAACTGGTTCAAAACAGGTACGGTAAATCGACCAAAATTTGGAGCGGTAAAAAATTGAAGCGGTAAACCGTACTTCTTTAAAATGTGGTAAATGTACGGTTCATGAACCAGTTCGATCTTGAACCTGTTCATGCCCACCCCTATCTAGAATCATATATTCTTGGAAGTACTTTGATTCATTGAGGTTACTGAATTGATGAGTCTTTCTAGTACTAGTTTTGATGACTTAACCCTTTGGAAAGTCATTTCATCTCAAATGCTAATAAAGTCCGATTTTCGAGTTCTCATATGTGTGAGCTGAAATATTTTGCATGCATATATGTCAAATTAGCCCCTCTTGTATCCACCGAGCAATAAAGTAATTTTTTATTTCTGGTTTTGGGCTAACGGTAGTGGATTGTGATTTTGAAAGAGAACCGAAGAGAAATTGGTTCTTAATAAGGTATCCGAAAGTATTTGTACAAAAAGATTTTGGTTCTAAAATTAATGGATAAGTTTCTATTCCAAATTTAAATAATATGTATTATACTGAATAAATTCTGAAAATTCATAAATTTATAGAATACTTCGAATTCGCTCTCCCTATTTTTATCCCCACTGTTACCTGGAGTGAGGATGGTTCGACAGGTGGTGACGTATGTCTGGGCCCCCTTTCTCCTGGATAATGCCTTCTGTTGTCTGCCACATTGCGGTTGTCTCCTGTCTGTGGACCCCATCCAGCCGCCACAGTTCCGTGGTGTAAGCTCCATCCATGCGTCTGGCAGTTGGATGTGATTTCTTATGCGCACACGTCGATCAGTATCCTCCCCGGCCCCTCTCAGCCGCACACGTGTCGTCACAACTTGTCGTTTTTTGGCGGCAGAAGTAGTGTCTTGGAACGTTTGGAAAATATCCCTACAAAGTCAACTACGTGGCGTGTTGTGAGTGGATTACTATATCCCTTACCTTACTCCAACGTCCAACTCAGTCGCGAAATGTTCATAAAACTTGAGATCGTAACAAGACAAGAGAAAACCAGGTCATTTTCTATTGAGGAAGTTACTTTACTTTTATAGATTTAGATTAGATTAAGTATACTGTTTTTCGTGTTCGTTTAAAAAAAAAATTACTGTTACTAATTACAAGACCGAGATTAAAATATAAATTTTGTATGGACTTAAAATAAAACTATGTTACATTCGGGTGAATTAATTGTTAATCCGACTTCACCTCAAATTTTTTATATCAACTTTAAGAAAAATGATTTTGGTATTAAAAAATGTATATTTTTATCTATTCCGGCTACCATCTAAACTCCGACTACTACCACCCAAATTCCGACGACCACCTCCCAATTTCCTACGGAATTCGCAGGTCACCCTCTCTCAATCAAAGAGTTTTTGTTTTACGACTCTCTAGCCACGATTGGAGACGTAAGTGGTTAATCAGCAACCTTACCACGTCGGTAGCCATCTCTGT
This sequence comes from Chamaenerion angustifolium, assembly GCA_946814005.1. Lineage (NCBI taxonomy): Eukaryota > Viridiplantae > Streptophyta > Magnoliopsida > Myrtales > Onagraceae > Chamaenerion > Chamaenerion angustifolium. Next base: position 32,659,077 of record OX328268.1, read on the forward strand.
GTTCTGTCCTTCTAATCATTATATATTACTACAAGCAAATTCGTCTTTTCACATCTTAGTCCTATTGATATATTTTTCGTACTCAACTTTGAAATAACTTCACAATATTATTTGAGCTTTATTCCAAATTTCACATACTTTCTCTTTTTTTTTTTTCTAAATTGTAATTGTCTTACTTATAGATAAATAAGGGAGTGACAGGTCTCGGAGTGATAAACTCTGTATATTTATATTATCATGTATATCATTATGTTTATTACATTAAATTTAGTAAACATGTAATAAGATTATCATGTATGGTTACTGTTTATTCATGTTGTGTTAAAACCAGTTGTACGACATATGCGAGATTTATAAATAATAATAATAATTTATTTATAGTAATAATTATGAATTCAGATATTAAATTTTATGACTATAAAAATTAAACAATTAACTGAATTTTTAAAATTTAGAAAAGTATTTAAAATTTGAATTTACAAGTCCAACTTTATCGTATGTGTCATATTGTAATACCTAGGTTTGTTCATGAATCGATTCGACATTGAACTGGTTCAGAACTGAACTGATTTGGCTTGTAAAAAATCAGTATTTTTTTTCTATTTCTAAAAAAAGTTATCTGCTTTAGGTAAACAAAACCAGTCTGGTTCGAATCGATTCATAACCGGTTCGAACTGGTTTGGGCTGAGTTTTTTAATAACAATTTTGGTTAGGAAATAATCTGGTTCAAACCGAAACTGAACCAATTGAAAATCATGTCAAACACACTGAATCGATAGAAAATATACTGAACCAACTGAAAAACACACTGAATCGACTGAAAAAACACTGAACCAACTGAAAAACTCACTGAACCAACTGAAAAACACACTGAACCGACTAAAAAACACTTAACCGACTGAAAAATACAATGAACCGACTGAAAAACACACTGAACCGATTGAATATATGTTACACAATCAATTGAAATCATGTCCAACATCAACATACGAGAGTTCAATACATCTCTAGGTTTGGTTTATTGAAGACATCTCTAGGTTTGGTTTAATTTCAGGCTGGTTTGGTTTATTTTACTTCAAACCGGTTCTAAAATTATATAGATTTAAAGTGGTGTGATTTAAATTTAAGTATAAACCAGTATCGAAAAATGAGTCGATTTGAACCGATTCAAATTAAATTGAAACTACGACTTTGAACTTGTCTATTTGATGCCTAAAAAACTAGTTTAGCCGAACTGGTTCAAACCAGATCAGTTCGGCCGAACCGGTTTAAATGAACAAGCCTACTAATACCTAAGCACGACTACGATCCGAAAAAAGTTAATTCATCTTATTATTTTCGTGTGTATTCATATTGTATTACCATGTGAATGTGAAGTAAAATATTGGCTTAGACTTTACTAAACCCTTTGTTAAGGATTTAAATTTATAAAAGGAAATTGAAGCAAACATTAAGTTGGGGCATTTCTAGACTTGAGCTCCCTAATCAATTGGAATTTTGTTCCTTATGCTATTGGTACATCTTACCGGGGCTAATTCCTATTATATCACCATATCATGGGTTAACAAATACTAATTTCAAATTTAACAAGTGGGTAAAATTGGTGGGAAGCTGTAAATTCAAACCCCAAATCAAATGCAAATGTTTGAGGACGAAATTGGACAATCAACATTGCCTACAGGATCAGGATGAAGAAACTCAGACTCAAATGTATTATATGGAAAAAGGCACTATATTTACTAATTACCATAATAATTACATCCTAACAGCTAGAGCTAGCTAATCAAGTTCCATATCAATACGGCCAAGACCAGAAGTGATGATCTTGAGACGTAAATATCGAAGCGGAGTCCTCCAGTTCAGGCAGATGGATTTCGTCACCCTCCAACACGTGGGAGGAGGAATTCGCCGTCTCTACCCATGCGCGGCGGTCAGCCTCCGCAAAGTAAGGACTTTCGGAGTCGAAAACACCACTCTTCACCGAGCTCGCAGCCTCTTCCACTTTGGTCTCCGATAAGAGCTTGACAGAAAATTGTTCGGGTTTCGCGGCTTGTACTGGCGCTTTCTCTGTCTCTCTGATTTCCAGTTTCAGAGACATCACTTCTTTTTGTAACCTCGAGTTTTCCGACAGAAGACGTTCGTGGTCGGTCTTGAGGCTGTCGTGTCTCGATTTCAGCACGACGTACTCCTTCTCCAGGTTCTTGGTTTTGGACCTCGCTCGGCGGTTCTGAAACCATACGGCGACTTGTCGAGGCAGCAGCCCGAGGTCTTTTGCCATTTGGATTTTCCTCTCTGGTTCCAGCTTGTTGTCCATATCGAAGCTCTTCTCCAGTAACTGTATCTGATTGGCGGTAAGCCGCCTCTTCTTCGCCGCCGGCTGTAGAATTCCGCATACGCTGTAGTCTTCTTCTTCTTCTTCTTCTTCTTCTTCGCCGAAGATCCGGCAGTTTTCTCCTCCGCTAGCGGTGTTGTAGTTCAGGACTGGTTCTGCACCGCCGGAGACCCATCCGAGGACGTCGGAGGCATATTGGAGGTTTACTGATTTAGTGGCGGCGTTAGCTTGTTGTCTCTCCATTGTTATTTCGTACGATCTTCAAGATGGTGAAGTGATGAAATCTTTGCAGTGGTGCTTCAAAAGATGATGGATGATGATGAACTGGGTGTTGTCCTGATGAAGAGGAAGTTCATATCTCATGGCGGAAGAAGCTGGTGTTGAAGAGGAGGACAGCTGCAATGTGCAAGTAACAGAAGGCTCACCCCCATTTATTGGAGATCAAATTGTACGAGCTTTGGAGAGAGGGGTTTCAGAAAACGGGCGTGAGTATTCCTTTTATATATAATCTACTGGGAGAGACAACACACCGCAATATACACTTACAGTATGAATACAAGCATTTGTAAGGATAATAATAAAGTTGGAGTAACCAACCTAACAATTCATATATTCAAGGGTAAATTAGGTAAATTACCAGTTGTCCCCTAAATTTTAGACCGATTTTAAGTTTTTCTCTTAAAATTTTAAATTTTAGTTCTAATGTTTGGACATAATGAAAAATACTCTCATTCAGTGACTTTGTCGTTTAACACTGACAGAAATGTAATCATGCGCATATCACGTGACTTTTTAATATATTAAAGGTTTAATTGTCAATTTGTCCCCTAATGTTTGGACCGAATTTAAGAATCCCCCTTAAAGTTTAAAATTTTAGTCCTAATGTTTGGACGAAATCAAAAATCATCCCATTCCGTCTTAAGGCCGTCTAATTGAAACGGAAAACTCGACACGTGCCTTGCACATGCATTTTTTTAAGAAACAAAGATAAAAATGCATTTCCCATGAACATAGCTAAACTTCTCCATTTTTCAACAGACACAGTTCCTGGACCTCCGAGGTCTCTCCACCTCTCGATTCCTCTCGTCAGACCCCAATTTCACTTTCCATTTTCGTGGACATGAAAGGCTACTTGAAGTTTGAAATCATTTCCAGAGGAGCTTCTACTATTCTGAAACATTTTAGTCTTACAGAAATTGTAAGAACTAGAAATCAAGAGGAAGAAGAGACTAAGTTAGTTTCTCTAGAGAATAAGTTGATAGTTGATCATCCTTGTTTAGTTGAGAAATAGGTCGCCAATTGGTCTTTATCAGACCATTGTTATATCAGTAATTTATTTCTTACCCCGTGTGTGTGTGTGTTTCACTTGAGCAATGCTACCAAGTGTGAAATTGAATGCTACAAAATGTAATGTTCTTCTTCAATACTGATATCAGGTAAACATGGAAACAAGATTCAAGTGGATGATCAGAACAGGATTTTCTTGTATCAATTGGTTGGAACCTGGACAGTCTTTTATATAAGGGTTAATTTGACCTTTCTCTTGAACCACGGGTCGTTTCATACCCACCTGCACTTGCAAAGGCTACTATTAAAGGGTATTCTTTCTTCGCGGCTTGAAAGTCATACTCGCGGATAGGATATACTACAGCTGAGTCTGAAAAGATGAATTCGTGAGAGAACGCTCGTCCCAGCAGGGCCTATCTCTCAGCCTCTCCTCCCAGAACCCCGGAGGCTTTCGGTCGTTCAACAGGACCGACCCGCAGCCTTCTCAAGGACCTGCAAGCGGTGGTGGGTCGCCGTCCTCCGCTTCCTGCGTCACCAACGGAGTATCCGGATTTCAGAGCATGCTGCTCAGCTCCAAGTACTTGAAGGCAGCCCAGGAACTTCTCGAGGAGGTCGTGAATGTCGGAAACGGAATGAAATTCGATTCACCGACAAAGAAATCTGATAACTTAAGGGCAGTTGAGTCATTTCAACTTAAGAAAATGCATGTGCAAGGCACGTGTCGGATTTTCCGTTTCAATTAGACGGCCTTAAGACAGAATGGGGTGATTTTTGATTTCGTCCAAACATTAGGACTAAAATTTAAAATTTTAAACATTAAGGGGGATTCTTAAATTCAGTCCAAACATTAGGGAGCAAATTGACAATTAACCCTATATTAAATGGACAAAAATGTCCTATATTGAATTTCTTCGTATGTTCTTCAAGTGATATCCTCTATTCTTCAAGTTCTTCAGATGTTGTCCTCTATTCTTCAAATTCTTCGCCCAAAAATTGTACTGCACGATGCTCTCCTCTGTTCTCTTCCACTGTATGCTCAATTGTTTGCGAGACGATTCGAGTTTCACAAAAACTGAGTTTGGAGCTTCCGATTGTTGCAGGACAATTTCTGCAATTGATTCTTGAATCTGTTTGAAGATAAGTAATAAAAAAAAAACATTTACAGCAATTATGAGGAAATTCAAATTCAACATGTGAACTATGAGTGCAACTTAGTGAAAATGTTGAATATCTTGCTACTTGGGGAAATATTGATTTCCGCACCTACATGTCAGCTCCCTAAAAATTTCTTTCCTTCCTCACCAAAATTCTCAAAAGAAATTATCTAACCTGCTTATTGCGTGCTTTCTCTTCCACGTGAAAAGCCAAGTGGAATCTGGGTTTTCTGCAGAAGCTTACCCAGGCGAATTGATTTGTCAATGCATTCTCTGCAAAAGCTCTCCGTCGACACAAGTGGAATATGGGTTTTCTGTCTTTCTTCACTTAAGCTCTCCAACCATCAATTAGCAATGAAGAACTGCAATAGCTCTAGCCCGAGAGAGCAGTAGTGGTCGAATTTAGCTTCTGTTGGAACTCCGCAAGACCTTTCTGGATCAGGGCAGGGTCAATGCGGTCAACTGGCATAGCTTCAACAAAAATTACATCACCAATAGAGTTGGCATGGATGAATGCAAAGCCACTGCTCATAAAATACTTTGTAATGTCATTTCCTTCATGAACTGAGAGAATCCCGGGCTTCAGTCTTCATTCATGAACTGAAGAACCGCACTTGAAGAACAAAGAACATGAAGGAGGGTAGTTTTGTCCATTTAGAATATTAATCAACCACATGTCACTCACGTGACAAACATTCCGTCTGAAATAAACGGATAAGTGACGGAATGGAGGTATTTTTCATTCGGTCCAAACATTAAGACTAAAATTTTAAACTTTAAAGGTGAAACTTAAAATCAGCCTAAAATTTAGGGGGGAAACTCATATTTTACCCTATATTCAATTACCAATACGTCTCACAATTTTGTACTGAATACAATTACACGATATACGGTATGAAAACACACACAAAAAAAATATTTTGTTTGTGGAAGAGTATCACATAATAATACGAAAATATTTTTGTATCACATTCGTGTTTAGGTATTAAATTACGACACGATAATACAAAAAAAAAGAGAGTATCAACTATAAATTTGGACTTTAAAATGCAATTACAATTTATACACTCGTATAAAATTAATCTAGCATATTGGCATACAGATAAATAATTGTAGAATCATACAACATTATCTATCTATCTACCTATCTCTCTCTACGTATATATATATATATATATTAATTTGGATAAGAGACATGATATGTTAAGTAAGCAAAGTGATATTTTTTTCTTCAATTTGATTGGTCCAACACTACCCTATGTTACAAATACTTGTGTGACATCACATTTTTGTTTAGGTGGACAAATTTAGATTGCTCCAAATCTCCTTATTCAATCTTAAAAATTATTTCGTTTTAGCTTAATTTATCACTTATTTCTTTTTCAAGAAAATAATTGTTAATAACTTAATATGTTGTTTTTCACATACTTAGTTCTATAATTTTTAATTTTATAATTGTTTAAAAAAAAGCTATATTAATACGTCTAATATTTTATTAAGTAAATCATCTCATATATTATTAAAAATAAAATAAAAATATTATAAATTAAAAGTATATTTTTAATATAAATATATATCTGATAAAAAGTTTTAAATTCTTTTTAAAACTATAAAAATATAATAAAAAATTTAGTATATATTTTTTTCTATTGTTAAAATATTTATCAAAATATATACTTTTTAAGGAATCTAAAAATTCTAACATTTAGCAAATCAAAAATATATATTAAAAATACTAATAATTCATCAATAATATATATACATATATATATATAATCACAACATTATTATTAATGCATCACTATATTATAATATTAAATAATATTTAGTGTTATTATTGATTTTATACATGTGTACTTGTGTAGTTTACCATTAATATATAAATAGTTTCATTATACATAAATTTTATTATGACATTTGCCTATTAAATTAATTGTTAACCAATACTTCGTTGATTATTATTTTTTAAATCTAAATACCTAATTTTTATTGAACAATTAACTTTATTAAGGGTTAATAGGTCCAATAGTACCATAAGTTTGGGACATGTGATCGGATGGTACCAACTACCATATGTTTTTTGATGTGGTTAAATGGTCTGTTATGTTTGGAGCATGTTGTCCTATGATACTCTGTTAGTCAACCGTTAGATTTTTCTGTTAAATGGTCAATGTCAGCACCACGTCAGCGCCACATCAACGTCACGTAGATATATAATATAATATTTAATTTAAAAAATAAAAATAAATAGGAAAATTTACAAAAATAGGGAAAAATTATAAACAATTTCAAAAAATATTTTAAAACTTTATATATTAATAAAATGAATTTTTTATAAATGAATTTTTTTAAAAAAAAATCGAAAATTGAAAAAAAATAAAAACTAGGTTGGAACCTTGGGGTCCAATTGACCCAGCCAAGGGTCGAACCCTGGGCTGGACCCCTACCAGGTCGCCTGACCTGGGCGACCAGGTCTGGGTCTGACCCAGCCCTGGGTTCGACCCTGGGTGGGTTTGACCCAGCCCTGGGTTCGACCCTGGGTGGGTCAATTGGACCCCAATGGTCGAACTAACTTGGGGTGAAAGAAATATTAGAGAATATTTTTTTAATGTTTTTATTAAAAATATTTTTAGTGAAAGAAAAATCAATAATATTTTTAGAAAATCCCAAATCAATAATGCATTTTTTTTTATTTTTTAAACAATTGTTTTTATAATACAAAAAATAATATAATTTATTAGGTGATTTCTTCAAATTTACTATTTATGCTCTTTAAAAATAAGGTTTGCCTATAAAATTTCCCTTCTATGAATTGTGTCATGCTTAAACTTCTACTAATAGAGCAAGAGACTCATGCGTTAAGTGGATCCAAGCCACACACTAGAGGTGTAAAGCCAACCGATTCCTTTATATATATTTTGTGGGAAATTCTATTTGCACACCATCAATTATTTTATACAATCCACTTTTGTTGAAATACTAAAATGCTCTAATAACGTTTTACATAATTGTCCTTATTAATTTTAAAACATTAAGTTATCAAATCGAATTCATATTTTCGTAGTTACTAAATCAAATTCATATGATCAAAATGGTGAAAAATTCACGTTTCTCACAAGTTTTGAACCTTAAACTTCTTACATACTAGCTACAAAATTTATCACTACATTACTAATTCCAATTGTTTTTTACATACTTCAAATATAATTATTGAAACAACGATCATATTATTGTATTAAACATCTCAGGTTTACTTATTCATGCTCTTTAGTAATTAACATTTGTTTGACGATATTTTTTAATTATAGTTTTAATTTAATTATGTATCTACTGATTAATTTTTTTGAAAGGGTTGAAAAATAATTAGTTTTCTAAATTTGTATTTATAGTTTACCAGAATATTCATTTTGAAAATAATTTTTCAACCATCTCTAAAAAAATCAGAAAGATTAGAACTCTAAGACACATATGAGGTTAAATTTCAATTTTCCCATCAACCATAAAATTTGGTCAAATTTAGTAAAATTGTCAAAAATTAGCAACACTATTTTGACCAAATTTTATGATCGATGAGAAAATTAAAACTTAACACCATATATGTCGTTAGAGTTCTAATTTAATTATCTACATACTATAGTCTTTATGATTTTTTTAGAGATGGTTGAAAAAAATATTTTCAAAATGAGTATTCTGTTAATCTATAAATACTAAATTTAGAAAACTAATTATTTTTCAACCATTTCAAAATATTAATCAATAGATACATAATTAAATTAAAACTATAATTAAACAAATAGTGTTAACAAATGTTAATTACTAAAGAGCATTAATAAATAAACATGAGATGTGTTAATACAATAATATGAGAGTTGCTTCAATAACTATATTTGAAGTTCGTAAAAAAAACAATTGGAATTAGTAGTGTAGTAGTAAAAAATTTAGCTAGTATGTAAGAGGTAGATTTGATAATTAATTTTCTTAAAATTAGTAAGGGCAAATGTGTAAAAAGCTATCATGGCAATTTAGTCTTTCAACAAAAGTGACTTGTATAAAATAATCGTTGGTGTGCAAATAGTGTTTTTTCTCAAATAGAAAAGTTGTAATTTTTTCTAGTTAATTTTTGCATGCTTGTTATAAGTAATAAAAAAATTGAAAATATTTTTAATGATATATAATATTATATATTTCTAATTATCTATGTTAACTTAAGGTATAAATTTATTAGAAATAAGATAAACATTTTTGGGAGAGTATTCTTTAAAACAAAAGTTATGAACAAATCACAAATTAGTTACTATAATAAAATAATTTGTCATTCAATTAAATTTTTGCACATCTCACGGATCAACGACTAGTTATAGACAAACTATCGTAATATAACGAAGCGGCTCACTACTTCGTTCCTTAACTAGAAGTCTCGAATTTGAGTTATGAATGAGAATGAAAAAATATTCATATTCAACCGTGAATATTTAACATTAAATTCAAATTAGACGGAGTTAACATATTGTAATTTTATATCAATTTATAAAAGAAAAACATAATTAACAAATTGTTCAAATTGCCTGAAATTGTTTATTCCCCTTAAAAACAATTAAAATTTTTGGATAAAAATGGTTAAATACCAAATAGCTACTTAAACTTTGAACGTTTTATAAATAGCTACCTGGACTTTTAATTTTGAAAAACGGTTACCTCAACTTTGACACGTGGGGCAAATAGCTACCTCCGTTAAATATGGACGGAAAATGACGTGACAGCACATGATTGATCCATAATTTAAAAACTATATTATTTTTTTAAAATACTAAAAATATTAGAAAATTAATAGGGAAAATAATAGTTTTAAATACAATATTTTTATTAAAAATATGAAATAAAAATAAATGAATATTTTTTTTAATTTTGTTTCATATTTTGCCCCATGTCTCACAGATGAAGTAGCTATTTGCATATTCGTCCAAAGTTTGGGTATTCGTTTTTAAAAATTCAAAGTTAATATAATTATTTATAAAACGTTTAAAGTTCGACGTTTAAAGTTCGATTAGGTATGTAGTATTTAACCCATATACAAATAATTTCCCTCCAAATTTCGTTTGCCCATAAGTCATAACAGTCCCTTTAACAGTACATGAGACATGTCCTCTTCCGCTTGTGCATCAATCCCTCTAGTTGAAGAAATCTAGAAACAACTTCTGTCTCCAGTTCCAGGACACAGATAGCCTCCATGAGTTTGTTGAGATGCGCCATTAAACATCCAAGCCTCTCTCTTATTGACGCATCAACTACATTGAAGCAGCTCAAGCAAATCCATACCCAGCTTCTTCTCCATGGCCTCTTCACTGACGCTCACCTCTCCGGCCAGTTCATTGCCACCATTGCCCTCAAGAACCCTACCAATCTTGATTACTCTATCCGTATCATTGATCACTGCGACGCCCCGACTCTGTTCGCACTGAATTCTTTAATAAGAGTCCACTCCAAGGGCTCTTCCCCTCACCGCAGCTTCCACTTTTACAAAAGGATCCTCTTTTACGGACTGCAGCCAGATAATTACACTTTTAACTTTCTTGTTCGGACTTGTGCCGCGATTTCGACTCAACAGACTGCCCAGTCCGTCCATTGTGCTTTAATCAAACACGGGTTTGAGCACGACCCACATATCCAGAGCGGATTGATTTACATGTATGCGGAGTTGGGTAGGCTGGATTCATGTCATACATTGTTTAGAGACATCGATAACCCTGATGTAGTGTGCCAAACCGCCATGGTTACTGCATGTGCAAAATGCAAAGATATTAACTTTGCAAGGGAACTGTTCGACGGAATGCCTCACAGAGATCCTGTTGCTTGGAATGCCATGATTTCTGGTTATGTTCAATGCGGTAAGTCTAGGCATGCGCTGCAGCTTTTCCATTCTATGCAACTAGATGGCGTTAGAGTCAATGAGGTCTCAATGGTGTCTGTCTTATCTGCTTGTAGCCATCTGGGAGCTCTTGATCAGGGCAGGTGGGTGCATGCATACATTAACCGTAACAAGCTGAAGATGACTCTCACTCTAGGGACTGCACTAATTGATATGTATTCCAAGTGCGGTGAAATTAACAAGGCCATGGAGGTTTTCTGGGGAATGCAGGAAAGAAATGTGTATACGTGGAGTAGTGCAATGAATGGGCTTGCCATGAATGGGGCTGGACTGCATTGCCTTGATCTCTTTAACCTTATGGAAAAACATGGAATCCTTCCAAATGAAGCTACATTTGTTTCAGTCTTGAGAGGTTGTACCGTAATTGGACTAGTTGAACAAGGTATAAAACTTTTCGATTCGATGAAACAAGTGTATGGAATCGAGCCTGAGTTTGAGCACTATGGCTGCATGGTTGATTTGTATGGTAGGTCAGGTCAATTGCAGGAGGCTCTTAGCATCATTGAGAGCATGCCCATGGAGCCTCATGCTGGTGCTTGGGGTGCTTTGCTCAATGCTTGTAAAATCTACAAAAATATGGAACTTGGTAAGCTTGCTTCAAGGAAGTTAGTTGATCTAGAAGCAAAGCACCATGGTGCTTACGTTCAATTATCGAACATATATGCAGAAAGCAAGAACTGGGACAGTGTTAGCAACGTAAGGGAAATGATGAAGTCTAGAGGCGTGAAAAAGCTTCCAGGCTGCAGTGTCATTGAGGTAGACGGTGAAGTTCATGAATTCTTTGTCGGGGATAAAACCCATCCAATGTTTGGTGAAATTAAGGTCATGTTGGGTGAGATTGGTAAGAGACTCAAGTTAGCAGGCTATGCAGCAAACACTAATCCCGTGTTGTTTGACATAGAAGAGGAGGAGAAAGAGGATGCTCTGTCTCTTCACAGTGAGAAAATCGCCATTGCTTTTGGTCTGGTCCGATTGAGGGGAGGGGTCCCAATCAGAATAGTGAAGAACCTCAGAGTGTGTTTGGATTGTCATGATGTCAGCAAAATCATTTCCAAAGTTTTCGATAGGGAGATAATTGTGAGGGACAGGAACAGGTTCCACCACTTCAAGGATGGCCACTGCTCTTGTCACGATTACTGGTGAAATATTGAAATTCATTACAAGCTTCTCAGTGCTTGTGCTCTTTACTGCAGGGACTTCACAATGCAATCTCTGTTTCTGCAGGTAACCTTTTTGCCATTTGCTGATTCTTTTGCTAATAATCCATGATTTTATATTTTCCCTCCTTAGCCTAATCATAGTTAATTTGGCTGCTGCTGCTACACGCTAATCGTGCATTTTATTCATCTTTTGGCATTGATCTGTTATCCTTATTCCGTCACATTCTAATTGTTGGCTTAAAGGAAAAACACTTCCTTGCCATTTGTTTGCTTTCTTATTGGAGTAATGCTTGCTACTGGCTCCATAATACTACATTTGGAAGAAGGGGGGGAATTAGGAAGTTCATTAATTGAAGAAAAAACACCCTTTACTCTTTAGTCTATAGAGAATAGCTTGGTAGTTGTTTTCTTTCTCTTTAGAGTAATGCCTGTTACACTGGCGCCATAATGCTGCATTTTCCAGCATCTCCTTAATTTTAGCAGTGAGTTGCTAATCTTTGCATCATTCTTTTCTCAGGTTATTACTTCAATATGAACATGTTGCGGTTCCAGTAAGGAATTCAAATTCCTTGCTATATTTATCTCCAAACTTTTCAACCTACACTCTTTTGAAAACAATCAAATTTCTCCAGATCCGGTAAATTGTTCTTCCATCTTTCTTAGAATCGGAATCAGATTCCTTGAAGGAATGTTGACAATGATAACGTCGGCAACTACAGATTCGACTGGTAACAAAGGCAACACCCAGTTTCTACATTCCTCCTTTTTAGCTTTGAAATATTGCACAGTATGATGATGATTCTGCTGCTTGAGGGCCCGATTCGTGACCATTTTTCATGCCGCCTTCAGAAACCCGCATTCCATTTACACCACCCTTTTCAAAGTTTGCCACTGAGATTAGGATTCATTGTAGAATTTTTCGGCTTGGAGATTTCAAGATAGCATCTTATTACAATAAAGTATATTGCTTCACCACAAAGCAGGAAACTACTACTCTAGACTCTACTAGCAGATAGATGGTATCCACCATGTCCATCCATCTCTTTCGTGTTTGAAAGATATTCTCTGTTTTGTCTTGTGTAACCAATGAACAAAGTCCACGTGTCTGTATATTTCTTCTGTTCAATACAGTAGTTGACTTTCGTTCTATATAAAAAAACGTGGTCCTGGTCACGTAGAGAGAATGCAGTAATATTTCATGGCGACTAGCAGTGTATGTGTACCAAGCGGAATGTCAACCCAACCCTATTATGGTTAATGTTAATTATTTATTTTTATCATTTATTGCTTTTTGGTTGATTTAGTTACATACTTACATTAACGAAAGTTAATTTCAAATTACACCCTTTTAAAAAGAGTTTTAACCTTATTATTTCTTCACAAATAAATTTAGAGTCATATTATAATCACTTAAAAATAGGGTATGGAAGTTCATATATATATGCCACTAGATATATATGATCGTTGTGATTTAGAACCCTACATTGTGCAATTATGCAATAAAGGAGTACCCAACTCAAAACATCTAGTATTATAGAAAAACTTCTTGCCCACCCTAATTCTCTATAATCTTATTTATGGATATAGAAATACTCTTAAGTTTGACCCTATCCTCACTTTCCTAAACCCTATTTTATTGAATTTACAAAATGGTACCAAGAGTTTAACAGATAGGACCCCAAAGATTTGGGGCAAAAATGTAAATTTATAAACCAAGTTGAGTAAGCAAGCAAGAACCATTGGTATCCTAATGTGTCAATCCCTCTATAATCTTCATCTCCTTTCTTTTTTTTTGGTAAATTATCTTCATCTCCTTAATATATGATTTTTACTTCCCATCCTTAGAAATTAGAATAGGGGGCTTGTTATGTGGAAAGTAGGACAAATAAACTTCATATTGGTCACAACAAGTGACAATCATTAATGACTATTTAAGGAATTTTTTAATAATCATTTACTGCCTTTTATTATACCTAAAAAAATAATCCAAGATTACAAAAAATTTAGTATGTAATACAAATATAGATTACTTTCTTTTATGAGTTTGGACATAATAAAAGTTGCTTTAGAAGATAAAAAAAAGATTTAGGGGTGTAAAAGTTGGAATCAGTGACATAATAATTTGTGGTTGACCTGTTTACAAGTCATGTTTATGTTAGATGATTTTAGGACTATAAATCATTTTAACACAATCCGATTAATTCATACGAAAAAAAGATTGTTTATAGGTAATATGGTAAATATATTTTGATATGTGACACGAGTCATGGCCATGTGTATCTCTCAACCTTAGTTTGTTTGAAAAATGTAATTAAATTTAAAATGAACGTGTGTACGATTGACTTGTATATGTGAATCATTTAATAATTTAGTAAATTAAACTTTAAAAAATTATGAATTGTTTTTCCAAGACGACTCGCATTGATCTATCCAAGTTGCACTAATTATTTTGTAATGCGGTGATTTAGAAAGAAACAAAGCTGAAAAAATCTTGTGCAGTCAAATAAGAAGTGACACAAATTTCAGGCACATAAATAATTTATGGAGAGAAAGAGATGCATGGATTACAATACAAGTACTTTAAAAAGTATATATAATAAATAATTTAAAAATTAATAAAATATAGTTATAAAAAATTCAAAATTTATCATAATAGTTTTTTAAAGCATGAAATATTTACATTTTTTAAACATTATACCTAATTTCAATCTTTTAAAAAGTATACTTTCTCTTTTTTCCTAATCCTTTCATTGACGACTTTACAAGTGTGCACTACAAAAATTATTTTCAATATTTTACTAAAAAGACACTAATAATCATATGGTCTAATTTTTTCCTGAAATAATTTATAATAGAACTGTTTAGATCCTCCTTTGAGTTTGCTGTGATTTAATTGATATATAATAATAAATCAACGAATCTTGTAACTTGTAAGTAACCCCAAAGAAGGTCAAAAGTGGAACAAAGTCCTTGATTTTAGTGTCTGTAGACAATTTCACCCCTCCTTTCCCTCTGTCTATATATATTCATCTTCCACTATCCCTCCATCCACCTTCTGTTCTACTCCTCTAAATAAAAGGAAAAGCAAACTCTCTCTCTCTCTCTCTCTCTCTCTCTCCACAGGCGCAGCAGCAAAGCACAACTTACCCAACTTGGCAAAAAAGATTAGTGTGACCATGGAAAGAATGGTGGGTTTTGGTTCCTTCCTATTCTATCTCGAAAACACAGAATCTAAGCATCGAAATCGAATCTCCTTCACAACCAAATCTATGTCTATATTCATTCACTCATGGTGATCATCACTTTCTTTGCAGGAAGCAACCCAGCAGCTCAACATATGGGAAGGATACGTGGACTGGAGAAACAGACCCGCCGTCGTCGGAATCCATGGCGGTATGGTCGCCGCCGTCTTCGTCTTAGGTTAGTAGCGCATGAAGTTTTCGATGGATAATTGAATTGGGTCTTGTTTTATGTAACTGATGATGACAAAAACAACAAAAAATTGATTTTTTTTTCTTCCAGTTGCGGAGGTGTTGGAGAATTTGGCGTATCTAGCAAATGCGAGCAACTTGGTGCTGTACCTGACGCAGTACATGCACTTGTCGCCGTCGAAAGCGGCCAACGACGTCACCAACTTCATGGGAACCGCCTTCCTTCTGGCCCTCCTCGGCGGTTTCTTATCCGACGCTTTCCTCACCACTTACCATATCTACCTCATAAGCGCCGCCGTTGAATTCCTGGTAATTTTTTGTACTTCAATACTTCATTTTTATAGATTATAATTAGTTTCGTTGATATATAAAACTTGAGAAACAAGCATTAAATTAGATTTAATATCATTTCTTAAGATGGTATTGAAGTATTGGTATCATTTTTTAGTAGATTTATTTCATACTATAGGGAATATTTGACTGTAGGGATAAGAAGTAGAATAACTGAATTAAGTTTGACTAAAAAAGTGGTATTAGTTAAATATAAGATTTAAAAAAGTCAAAGCATATGGTTGAATAAATTTGGATCCCCCAATGTGTTATATCGAATCAATTAATACCGTCCTATATATATATGTTGTATATACGTGACATGTGCACACGCATGTTTCAAATGTTTTAGTGCACACATGAAACTATTAATTTTTCCTCTGCCCGATCTCAGTGTTGAATAGAGATTAGAACAGTAGAAACACCGATATTTGGATAAAAAAATTTCACTCTTAATATTTCATTCCAGTACATTGTCTCTTATAGAGATTACAATAACTTTCTACTGTAAATACTAATTATGACATTTGACAATATGGTAACTCTATATTTGACAATTTGGTAATCTACTGCTGCACCTTTCTGCTCATTTTGACTGGTAAATACTGTCACTTTGTTGACATTTTATCTGCTTTGTTGACACTCCCCCTCAAGTTGGGTAGTAGGATCTACAATACCTAACTTGAAGAGAACTGTTTGTAATACTTTACCAGTCACAGCTTTAGTCAGAATATCAGCTAACTGATCTTCTGACTTAACCCACGGAAACTTGACCAGTCCCTCATCTAACTTTTCCTTGATGAAATGACGATCCACTTCAACATGTTTCGTCCTGTCATGTTGCACAAGATTCTCAGATATACTGATCGCAGCTTTATTATCACACATTAACTTGCACGCATGTTTAGTTGGAAATCCCAATTCTTCCAACAGTCTTCTCAACCACAAAACTTCAGTTAGACCTTTTGCAATCCCTCGAAACTCAGCTTCAGCACTTGAAAGAGCTACCCCTTTTGTTTCTTGCTTTTCCAGGTTACTAGGTTTCCACCCACCAGAGTGAAGTATCCTGAGGTGGATCTTGCTTTACTTTAGGAATTCCTTTACTCTCTCTCCTAGGGTTCTTAGTGAGAGATTTGTTTTCGCCGGAAACATCGGCATTTATTTCTCCAGCCTTCTGAAGTGTCTGGATTGTCAAATCATCAGCAGTAAAAGCCAAAGCAAGCCAATCCAAAGCTGGAGTGTCCTTTTCATGCAATCAATTGGCCTTTTCTGCAGTACAACCATGCACAAAGAAAACCTTGCTACGTAAATTAGGTCGGGAACTCTGTTTCTTTTTTCGTTTTTTTCTTCTGTTTTTGCAGGATTGGTCACGACGGCATTGAACACACCTGAACCTCGCACCATGACGAGCAATCGGAATGGACCTCCCAGTGAACAGATGCAACCCCAGAAGACTTCGATCAATCTGCCACCGAACCCGCAGCTTGTAGACAAAGAACGGTATGTGGCCTCTGTCATTTCTCAGAAAGTTATAAAGCCATCAGTGATTCGAAACGTGCTGAGGATAGCCTGGGCCAGATATGATTCGGTGACAAGCTCAGATGTAGGGGAGAAGATGATAATGCTTGATTTCGAAAATGAAGTTGATAGGGAACAGATTTTCGATTTATCTCCTTGGTCCATCCAAGGACACTGTTTGAGTATACAAAAATGGAGGCCAAACTGTGGTTTCACGCAGGTTGAGTTCAAGTGGGTACAATTCTGGGTACAAATCCATGATCTGGGTTTTGAAAAATTCAGTACCGACAACGCGAAACGGATTGGTGAACAGATCGGGAAGTTTATCGAGGCCGAGGAAGGGATAGAGAATATACATAACATTGTCATGAGACTAAAGGTGGAAGTGAATGTTGATAATCCGCTCCTAGCGGGTTTTTGGTGGACCAACTCGAATGGTGAAGAGAAGTGGGCGACAGTAAAATACGAACGATTGTCGGATTTTTGTTACGGTTGTGGATGTCTTGGACATACATCGCTGGTTTGCAATGAGAAAGTTATTCTGTCGGAAGTTGATGGGGAGAAACCGAAGTACGGGCCATGGCTCACGGGGGTGAGACCGCGACCCCAAAAGCCAAGGAAGATAGGTGGAGGAATGAAGGGTGCTGAAACAAAAACACAAGATGCAGGACACAAATCCTGGCACGAGATCATGGAGGAGAACAAGAAGAAGGAGGAGGAAAGAAAAAACAAACAAACAAAGGAACCGGTTGGACCGAGCAAGAAGGTGGAAGATATACAAAACAAACAGATGGCACCTACTGATGATGACGAGGAGATGATAATAATGGAGACCAATGAACAAAGTAGTGGAGCGCAAGGGACAGATGGGAAGCATGCTGAACAAGGAGATGCTTTGGACCTAAATAGTCCACCACCAGACCAGAGCATGATAACCTACATGGAGGTAATACAACAGCATGACGAGCCTCAATATACAATACCAAAGGATATGTTACTAGAGGGTAACCAAGAGCAGCGCATGGGAATGAAGGAATTCAGACTGTGTGTGAATAAGACACAGTCAAAAGGAGTGAGCTGGAAACGTGCATGTAGAGCTGGAGGACAAACCCGCTGTACTGATGCACCGAGGATAACATACTTACCAGACGAACAAGAGAAGGAACAAGAGCGGGTGACAGGTGATACGGTACCCCCGTACCGTGTCGAAACACCACCTGAGTCACCGATAAAAGGGAGAGTGGAAATCATGGCGGGGAAGGAGACGGGGCTGAGCCCATATCTAAACCGTATGACTCTGAAAAGACCAAGAGAAGGTGATGAAGAGGAGATGGATCGCAGAAATGTCAAGCTAAAGGAGATGGAGGTTGAAAATCATAGAGTTAAGATGGTGGGAGACGGGAGAAGGGGACGGACGAGGGGAAGGGCTAAGGCCCATCGAGGAAAGGCAAGGGTTATATTACCTACTGAGGAAATGAATGAAGTTGAGAGGGAAGTAATTCATAACGAAGGAAAGGATGAACATGATACGGGCTCTGGTGGCTGTCCCATAACAGCCACACGGGGTCAATGAGCACGATATGTTGGAATTGTCAGGGAGTGGGGTCTTCCTTGACAGTTCGTCACCTAAAAGACCTCAGGGGGAGGTACCAGCCGGAGATGATTTGTCTTATGGAAACAAAAAATAATGGTACCTATTGTGAGCGCATAAGAAACCAAGTCGGGATGGACTATGCATATTATGTGGAACCAAGAGGAGCATCAGGGGGAATGGCAATATGGTGGAAGGAGGAGACTCAAGTCCGGGTACTATGGGCGGACAACAACATAATCGATACATGGGTGAAATTTAAGAACAAGGTAGAACCGATGTATATCACATGGGTCCATGCGGACACAGATGGGAGGAGGAGAAATCAAAATTGGGAGAGTATTCGGAATATTGGGGCAAGCCGAAGGGGGGCATGGCTATGTCAAGGAGATTTTAATGCAATCATGTACCAACACGAAAAAGAGGGTGGAAGACCAAAGTCTCAGAGACAAATGGATGAATTCAGGGAGTTCATCAATGATATTGGAATGGAAGACATAGGGGCGAAGGGCCAAAGATTCACGTGGTGCAATAATAGGAGGGGAGAAGAGAGGGTATATGAAAGACTAGATAGAATCCTGGTCAATAGAGAATGGGCCATACAATGCCAAAATGTCCTATGTCTAAATGAGATTGCAGTGGGATCAGATCACACGCCAATAGTACTTACAATGGAGAAAAGGCCGAAAAGAAGGAGGAAAAATTTCAGGTTCGAGGAAATGTGGCTCGAGGACACGGGATGCAAAGATGTGATTCGCCAAGCTTGGGCGGACGAACCAAACCGAGCTAGACAATTGTGGCCAAAGCTCGGGATGTGCAGGAGGAGGCTCAAGGTATGGAGTAAAGAAACTTTTGGGAATAATATGAAGAAAATGAGACGAGCAAAGGAGAGGTTGAGATTCCTAGGGCAATGTCGAACGACAAATGATTCAATCCAAGAGGAGATATACTTGAAGGATCAGATAAGAGACTTGTGGAAAAGGGAAGAGACATATTGGAAACAGAGGTCAAGAGTTCAATGGATTACAAACGGTGATAGAAACACGACTTTCTTTCATTTAACCACAACAACTCGAAGAAGGAGAAACCAAATCACAAGACTTCAAACAAGTAGGGGAGAATGTTTGAGCAGAGAGGAGGATATAAGCCATGAAATCTGGGAGCATTTCAATCAGGCCTTTCAATCGGATGAGATCATATTTGAGGAAGATGCTCTAGATGGTATGCCGAATCAGATTAACAGTGTGATGAATGAGGAGCTGGTGAAAGAAGTCACAGTGGAGGAGGTTCGGAGAGCGGCATATCAGTTGGGGGGGAATAGAGCTCCGGGACCGGATGGTTTTCCGGGGTTGTTTTATCATAGAAACTGGGAGGTCGTGGGCTCAGATGTGTTCAATGCGGTTAAGGCCTTCCTCGAAACAGGTATATTCCCTTCTTCCCTTACCCAAACAGATATCACTCTTATTCCTAAAATTCCTAACCCGATACATGCTGCAGACTATAGACCAATAAGTTTGTGTAACTTTATTTATAAGGTTATATCAAAGGTGTTGGTTAATAGACTAAAAGTATATCTCACAGATTTGATCACCCCTTTCCAAAGTGCATTTGTGTCAGGCAGACTAATACAGGATAACATCATGGTGGCACATGAAGTTTTTCATCATCTGAGGACAAGAAAGAACACAAACACAGTGGAATGTGCACTAAAACTGGACATGCAAAAGGCGTATGATCGGGTGGAGTGGGATTTCCTCCTAAGAAGTCTTGAGAAGAGGGGTTTTGGAGCGAAATGGATTGGATGGATGAGAGCATGCATAACTACACCCATATATAGAGTGTTGGTGAATGGGAACCGAACACACGATATCCGCCCAACCAGGGGACTACGACAGGGTGACCCACTGTCACCTTATCTGTTCATTTTATTGGCGGATGTACTATCTCGACAGGTAGAGCGGGAAATTCAGGAAAAGAGATTGGCAGGTCTTATCCTCAAACGAGGATGCCCGGAACTCCACCACCTATTCTTTGCAGATGATTCTCTATTTTTCTTCCAGGGAACGGGAGAGAACGCCCGTCACTTGAAGGAGTTGATTACAAAATATTGTAGGAATTCGGGTCAGAGGATCAATGAAGCGAAATCAAGCCTCACATTTAACCGGGGGGCGAATGGAACGAAGATAAAAGAGATAGAGGATGTGTTGCACATATCAAGCACATCAAACCCGGGGAAATACCTGGGACTACCGGCGGTTTGGGGGAGATCAAAACGGGAGGCGTTGGGGTATTTGAAAACGAGAATACAAGACAAATTACAAGGATGGAGGGCAAAAACCCTAAACCAAGCGGGCAAGGAGGTATTGATAAAAGCGGTAATAACAGCCATACCAACCTATGTGATGAGTATATTTAAACTCCCCAAGACATGGTGTGCACAAGTTAATGCGATAATTGCAAAATTCTGGTGGGGAGATGGAAGCGAAAATCGAAAAATTCATTGGAAACGATGGGAGGTGCTTGCAAAAACAAAGGAGGAAGGGGGCTTGGGATTTCGAGAACTAGAGACGTTTAATATTGCTCTTCTCACAAAGATGGCGGATAGGGCAAACAAAGAACCCGATGCTTTATGGGTGAAGGTTCTAAAGGGTCTATACTATCAACGGGGTGACTTCCGATCAGCCAAGAGAGGAGGTAGGGCCTCGTGGGCTTGGGCAAGCATTACGAAGGGAAGGGATGTGCTGCTGCGAGAGGGTCTGTGGGTTGTGGGAGATGGAACTGACATAAATGCAGCAACAGACCCGTGGTTACCAACAAAGGGTGGCTTTAGACTTGAGCGAAATCAAACTTGGGCTGACAATCCTGATCTGAAGGTCTCGACCTTCATTGACAGCTGCACCAGGACAGACAGTAGCACCAGGACAGACAGTAGCACCAGGACGTGGAATGAAGATATCATCCACCAGCTTGCAAGCTCAGGAGATGTAAGTCATATTATGAACATACCTCTTCCAGTGCAGGGAAGCAAAGACAGACTACTCTGGCCCTACACGGATCATGGGAATGTGACGGTGAGGACGGCTTATCACCGCTTGAGGGAAGCTGCAGACATGAGAACATCAAGCATGTACACACACGGCGGTCGATCGTCAAGCATTTGGAGTGCGGTCTGGAGAACAAGAACATTGCCAAAGATAAAGACTTTCATTTGGAAATTGCTGACAAATTCAATACCAGTAATGGCAAACCTTAAACGGCGAGGCATGCTGGTGGCGCAGGGATGCACGGTTTGCGGAGAACCAGAGGATGTGGAACACATGCTGTTTCGGTGTCATTGGACCAAGCCACTCTGGTTCGGCGGGCTGGGATTAGGCGAGAACCATCATGATCGAGCGGACGTACGAACGTGGTTGCAGGACAGACGCGACGAACAGAGTGCAGGAAACAGAGGAACGGACGAGCGATGGCAGTTTTGTCTAATGATGTGTTGGAACGTCTGGATTGCTAGATGTAGTGCAGTGTTTGAAAACAAACAGCCTTGCCCAGTGGAGGTGCTGAACAGGTGTAGGAAGGAACATACTGAGCTGCTGAAGTCATGCACGAAAGTGAGATTGGTTTCATCGGAGACAAGGCAGAGGTGGCATAAACCGGAAGGGGATCGGGTCAAGATAAATTGTGATGCATCGTGGTGCCGGGAAACAAAGACGGGTGGACTTGGTGTTATAGCAAGAGACAGGGAAGGAAGGGTACTTGGAGGAGCGAACCGGAAAAAACCGGGATGGTGCATAGAAACGTTAGAAGCGGAAGCGATCCTACTTGGAGTGTCACTTGCTATGGAAAATGGATGGAAACGAATCATCATTGAATCGGACTCAGAGAAGATTATGAATCAAGTAACGGGGAAAACAACAAGTTGGAAACATGAAGTAATTTGCTCGAGGATCACAACACGGGCGAATACTTTCGAAGAAATACAATGGTCTACAGTTAGACGGTCAGCAAATGAGTGTGCTAACTGGATTGCCAAACAAGCTAGATTGGGAGTGCGGTTACAACATTGGGTGTCACAACCCCCACTCCCACTTTTATTATTGTTGAGTAAGGATTGTAATGGTTTGAATGAAGATACATTGTACGAGAACTTGGAAGTTTCATGAAATGAATTATGAAGTTGATCAAAAAAAAAAAAAAAAAGTATACTTTCTCTTTTTTCCTAATCCTTTCATTGACGACTTTACAAGTGTGCAC
This sequence comes from Chamaenerion angustifolium, assembly GCA_946814005.1. Lineage (NCBI taxonomy): Eukaryota > Viridiplantae > Streptophyta > Magnoliopsida > Myrtales > Onagraceae > Chamaenerion > Chamaenerion angustifolium. Next base: position 32,682,054 of record OX328268.1, read on the forward strand.
TACAAAAATTATTTTCAATATTTTACTAAAAAGACACTAATAATCATATGGTCTAATTTTTTCCTGAAATAATTTATAATAGAACTGTTTAGATCCTCCTTTGAGTTTGCTGTGATTTAATTGATATATAATAATAAATCAACGAATCTTGTAACTTGTAAGTAACCCCAAAGAAGGTCAAAAGTGGAACAAAGTCCTTGATTTTAGTGTCTGTAGACAATTTCACCCCTCCTTTCCCTCTGTCTATATATATTCATCTTCCACTATCCCTCCATCCACCTTCTGTTCTACTCCTCTAAATAAAAGGAAAAGCAAACTCTCTCTCTCTCTCTCTCTCTCTCTCTCCACAGGCGCAGCAGCAAAGCACAACTTACCCAACTTGGCAAAAAAGATTAGTGTGACCATGGAAAGAATGGTGGGTTTTGGTTCCTTCCTATTCTATCTCGAAAACACAGAATCTAAGCATCGAAATCGAATCTCCTTCACAACCAAATCTATGTCTATATTCATTCACTCATGGTGATCATCACTTTCTTTGCAGGAAGCAACCCAGCAGCTCAACATATGGGAAGGATACGTGGACTGGAGAAACAGACCCGCCGTCGTCGGAATCCATGGCGGTATGGTCGCCGCCGTCTTCGTCTTAGGTTAGTAGCGCATGAAGTTTTCGATGGATAATTGAATTGGGTCTTGTTTTATGTAACTGATGATGACAAAAACAACAAAAAATTGATTTTTTTTTCTTCCAGTTGCGGAGGTGTTGGAGAATTTGGCGTATCTAGCAAATGCGAGCAACTTGGTGCTGTACCTGACGCAGTACATGCACTTGTCGCCGTCGAAAGCGGCCAACGACGTCACCAACTTCATGGGAACCGCCTTCCTTCTGGCCCTCCTCGGCGGTTTCTTATCCGACGCTTTCCTCACCACTTACCATATCTACCTCATAAGCGCCGCCGTTGAATTCCTGGTAATTTTTTGTACTTCAATACTTCATTTTTATAGATTATAATTAGTTTCGTTGATATATAAAACTTGAGAAACAAGCATTAAATTAGATTTAATATCATTTCTTAAGATGGTATTGAAGTATTGGTATCATTTTTTAGTAGATTTATTTCATACTATAGGGAATATTTGACTGTAGGGATAAGAAGTAGAATAACTGAATTAAGTTTGACTAAAAAAGTGGTATTAGTTAAATATAAGATTTAAAAAAGTCAAAGCATATGGTTGAATAAATTTGGATCCCCCAATGTGTTATATCGAATCAATTAATACCGTCCTATATATATATGTTGTATATACGTGACATGTGCACACGCATGTTTCAAATGTTTTAGTGCACACATGAAACTATTAATTTTTCCTCTGCCCGATCTCAGTGTTGAATAGAGATTAGAACAGTAGAAACACCGATATTTGGATAAAAAAATTTCACTCTTAATATTTCATTCCAGTACATTGTCTCTTATAGAGATTACAATAACTTTCTACTGTAAATACTAATTATGACATTTGACAATATGGTAACTCTATATTTGACAATTTGGTAATCTACTGCTGCACCTTTCTGCTCATTTTGACTGGTAAATACTGTCACTTTGTTGACATTTTATCTGCTTTGTTGACACTCCCCCTCAAGTTGGGTAGTAGGATCTACAATACCTAACTTGAAGAGAACTGTTTGTAATACTTTACCAGTCACAGCTTTAGTCAGAATATCAGCTAACTGATCTTCTGACTTAACCCACGGAAACTTGACCAGTCCCTCATCTAACTTTTCCTTGATGAAATGACGATCCACTTCAACATGTTTCGTCCTGTCATGTTGCACAAGATTCTCAGATATACTGATCGCAGCTTTATTATCACACATTAACTTGCACGCATGTTTAGTTGGAAATCCCAATTCTTCCAACAGTCTTCTCAACCACAAAACTTCAGTTAGACCTTTTGCAATCCCTCGAAACTCAGCTTCAGCACTTGAAAGAGCTACCCCTTTTGTTTCTTGCTTTTCCAGGTTACTAGGTTTCCACCCACCAGAGTGAAGTATCCTGAGGTGGATCTTCTGTCTATAGGATTGTTCAATGTTTTGTATAATCCAGGAGAAAACACATAAGTCTCGTTCCTCCCATTCTGGATATGTTGGCTCGGTTGGGGTTGGTGGTATTGGCACCCCAGTAATGTGGCTTAGTCGTCGTCGTCCTCCAATTGCCGCCTTCATGACAATTGCCCATAGCGGGTAATTGGACTCGTTTAACTTAACCGCTGCGGTCAAGTTTTCTGATGAACTTTGATGTTGCTGGTTGATGGTTGTCTTGGCTGAGTTTTCCATACCACTTCTCAAAAATCTGAGAAGTGTTGTGGCTAAATCATCCGGCCCTTCTGTGATTTCGGATTTGCCTGTTTCTGGTGTAGACATGGCGAATCCGATTTCTGATGAAACGATTTAGTCAGGATAGACCTGCTCTGATACCACGTTGAATAGAGATTAGAACAATAGAAACACTGATATTTGGATAAAATTCTTTCACTCTTAATATTTCATTCCAGTACATTGTCTCTTATAGAGATTACAATAACTTTCTACTGTAAGTACTAATTATGACATTTGACAATTTGGTAACTCTATATTTGACAATCTGGTAATCTACTGCTGCACCTTTCTGCTCATTTTGACTGGTAAATACTGTCACTTTGTTGACATTTTATCTGCTTGGTTGACGCTCGGTACAGATGCAGAATATCTTCGTGGTAAGATTTTTCACGGAAAATATAGAAAGAAAAGGTGTTATGTCCGTTTATTATACTCTCCATCCATATTCCATACCACTGAAAGAGGGTTTCCTTCCTTTTCACCCCCAAAAAGTTAAGCTTCCCTTTCCTCTCTGTTTATGGGAGATAAGTACGATTTGGAGTGACGTGTTTGTCGACTTCCACGTGTGTGTTTCTCTGTGGTGACTTCGTTTGATTTTAATAGAAACTAATTCTTATTTATATTCAAATAAGTTTTAATAGAACTAAGTATAATATTTGGTATTTATTTATATACAATTTTATTCATCATCTTTATTTTAAAAAATATAAAGATGTAAGATATTGGTTAGATAAGTTTGGTGCGTTTACTAAATTAGCTTTTCATGGTTGAGTACAAATATCAAATTCAATCAAGTATTTATCATTTAATAATTCTAATATTAATTAGTGAGAGTGAAACTAGGCCATTAAACTTATATATATACTATTCTAACTCTTTTAATCATTTTAATGTAGTATAATTTACTATTTTATGTATTCCAATAATAAACTAAAAAAATTACAAAATGTGATTGATACTCCCTAAACCCTAATTACATATGTCATTCGTGGGGTCGTAAGTCGTTTTCTAATTTCTTTCATATTTGGGTTAAAGTATTTATTTTAAAGTATGAAAGTAGTCCAACTTGTTTGCACCAAACTTTATTTGCACATACATGTTATTTTTGCAATGTTGAATAGTCAAATATGTTGAAAATGATGGTAATTGATAATTCAGTATTTCATTAAAGGCTTTTTAAATTTACAAAATTAACTGAGTTTGTCACATTACAACTAAATCTACAAACTTACACTAATGTTACTAACAAGTTCCGACTCAATTCGGGTCATACCGAGAATCAATCGGCAAGTTTCGAACCTAAATCAGGTGGTCCAATGTCGGGGGTCTTGTCTGAGTTTGGACCTAAGCTAGGGGACCTTCTATTAGTGCTCATATGGAGCCCAATTGTCTAGATTAAGAATATGTAGTTTTTTTTTTATGTTTAGAACACCAACAAATATGTCATCCATAGAGCACTAGATCCTCATCCTCTTAAAAACATTTCTTTCTTATTAACTTGCTTTTTGGCACTAGGCTTCAAATTGTTGCTATTGCTTGTTGCTTTTTAAAAGCATTAAGCACGGCAGGAAAAAAGATCACTTTTTTTTAAAGGATAAGAATCTTACGTTATAGCATGTGATACTTAATTATGAAGTTATATTAATTATTGCAATTCATAAATCTTACAATAAAGCATATACATTAATTTTATATATTCAAATTAATTATTCTGAAATAATTGCGCAACTCCACTTAGTAGTTTTTTTTTTCTCCAATTTTAGTAGTTTGTTCATTAATTTTTTTTTTGTCCAATGTTTGTTCATTAGATTAGAAAGTCTGAACTTTACAATTTCTGTCCTTATTATTTCATTATTTACTTGTGTTGACCAGAAGATGACATTTATGGATGGAGTCTAAAAGGAAAAGAAGAGAGTCTCCCGTGAATGATTGGGCGTTACATTGCTTTTTTATTGCTTACCGAATTTAATATTAGGCCCCAACCCGACATATTGAGTCTTGAGATGATTCTAGAGTGGTAACATTAATCGTGTCTTGCGTCAATAAGAAATGATGAATTATTCTTTAGGGTAGGGTTCATAATTTCTTATGCGACACCATAACACGTTTGAACACGCACGAAAAAAATTGTATTTATAATAAAAAAATAATATGATAACACAAACATGCATTTTTTTTGGTCTAAAGTTAATTGAAAGTTTATTACAATGACAAATTTTAAGTTTATATTAGTTCGACAATTAAATTATTAAAAAAAAAATGCTTGAAACTTATCTTAAAATTAAGTTGGCAAGTTGTTAATTCGTCAATTTAAATTAAGTTTTTTTTATTGACTTATAGTACAATTGATTTTACGCTGCTCTATTTCTGCATGGCATATTGGCATGAACAAGTCCATCATGCATTGCATTTACTTTGACCAATTACCATACCTAATAATCACGTGTTGACCTCCATGCAGATGAATAGAAGTTATATATTACTAGTTGACCTAACAAAACTAGGGTTTACAGTCTTGGTTATCAGACGATTAAGAAAACTAATTATTGTCTAAACTCAAGATTTCAGGGTCTGGTAATACTAACTGTTCAAGCAAAGTCGGTTTCCCTCCAGCCACCACCATGCGACAGATTATCCGACACTTGCGAACAAGTCCACGGCGCCAAGGCTGCAATGCTGTTCATCGGGTTATATTTGTCTGCGCTGGGTATTGGTGGCATCAAGGGCTCTCTTCCTTCTCATGGTGCTGAACAGTTGGATGAAGCTACAGTGGAAGGCAGGAAGCAAAGGTCCACTTTCTTCAATTACTTCGTCTTCTCCCTCTCAGGGGGTGCCCTAATCGCTGTCACATTGGTGGTGTGGGTGGAAGACAATAAGGGGTGGGAGTGGGGGTTAGGGATCGCAACCCTTGCCATAGTATTGTCCATACCGATATTTCTAGCGGGGTCAACCATGTACCGAAACAAGATACCTTCGGGGAGTCCACTCACAACAATTTGCAAGGTAATTAAATTTTCAATCTTAATAGAAAAATTTATATAAAATCCGTTCATTCTAATTCTTGTGACCCAAGTCTTCTACATTCTTGATTAGGTTTGGATAGCTGCAATGATGAATGGGTGCAACTCAAGAAGCCCTAGAAACGCCATCGCCAGCATGTCCACAAGCCCAGCATATCCAACCAAGGAAGATAATGTCGTGTCGGACCCAGAAGATCATACACAACCAACCAAGACGACCGGTCACCCAAACACCGAATCCTTGAGCGAAAGCCTCACGTTCCTCAACAGAGCAGTGACACACAAACCAACCCACACCAGCCTGCAATGCACCCCTCAACAAGTCGAAGATGTCAAAGTCGTGGTCAGAATCCTTCCGATCTTCGCATCCACCATCGTCCTCAACTGCTGCCTTGCTCAGCTCTCCACCTTCTCCGTCCAACAGGCCGCCACAATGGACACGAAGTTCGGTTCCCTCCAAGTCCCACCCGCCTCCCTCCCAGTCTTCCCCGTCATCTTCATCATGATAGTTGCTCCGATTTACGACCACTTGATCATCCCTTTTGCTCGAAAAGCAAACAAAACCGAGATGGGCATTAGTCATCTGCAGAGGATAGGGCTCGGGCTCGTACTCTCTATTTTAGCCATGGCCGTGGCAGCCCTAGTTGAGATCAAGAGAAAGAGAGTGGCTACTGACTCAGGCCTCCTCGATTCGGAAGAACCACTACCCATTACCTTTTTCTGGATTGCGTTTCAGTACTTGTTTGTCGGGTCCGCAGATCTCTTCACTTTGGCGGGTTTATTGGAGTTCTTCTTCTCGGAGGCGCCAACGAATATGAGGTCACTGGCTACGTCACTGTCGTGGGCATCTTTGGCGATGGGGTATTACTTGAGCTCGGTGATTGTGTCGATCATTAACGATGTTACGGGACGGTCTGGGCACCAACCGTGGCTTTCGGGAGGGAACTTGAACCATTATCACCTCGAGAGGTTCTATTGGCTGATGTGTGTTCTCAGTGGATTCAACTTTGTTAATTACCTCTTCTGGGCATGCAAATACAAGTACAGGTCAGACAAGTAGATGAAGATATCAACTTTAGAGAGAGAAAGAGAAATGAAGGTTGCAAGGAAAAATAACAGAATGCTGTTATTTCTTATTACTGAGAATTGAGAATGATATGTACAACATCTATATATAGTAAGAATGTTAACTAACAGACTGACTAACTATAGTCTGACATAGCATATATACAATAGAATACATATTAGTGCTGTTGTTGAAGGTGGCAGCACTGTTCATACTCCTACATTCCCCCTCAACTATTTCTTCTTCGTTCTTCTTGCGATTCCTCTTGCGATTCCTCCCCTGATTCTCGAAAGACATCCTTGATCCCATACTGATGTAACAGAGTTTCATGCTGCTGGCTGCTCAAGGACTTTGTCAAAAGATCAGCAATCTGGTTTCTTGTTGCAATGTAAAATATATTGTTTCTTGTTGCAATGTAAAATATATTGACTGCCCGTCCAAAATGCATTCTCGAATGAAATGACAATCGAGCTCAATATGCTTGATGCGTTCATGATACATCGGGTTCTTGGCAATCTGAAGGGCGGCTTTGTTGTCGCAAAATAGACGAACATGAGCATTGGAATGGTACCCCATCTCATGCAGCAATTTCTTCAACCAAACAGCTTCTGCTACTGCCATAGCCATACTCCGATACTCAGCTTCAGCACTCGACCGAGATACAGTAGCTTGTTTCTTGACTTTCCAAGCAACGGTAACGGCACCAAATCGAACACAATACGCACTTATTGAACGTCTAGTAAAGACACAAGCTCTCCAGTCTGAATCACAAAATATGTCAATCTCCATTGTATTTCGAGTTGGGAAGAACATACCTTGCCCCGAATTTCCCATGATATAGCGAATCACTCTCATAGCAACTTCAAAATGAGACTTCTTCGGATCGTGTACGAATTGTCTGAGATGTTGAACGGCAAATGCAATATCTGGGCGGGTCATGGTGAGATATAAAAGTCGACCATCCAATCTCATGTAAACATCAGCATCGACACACTTAGTATCATCAGAATTAAGTCCAAAAGCTTGGTTATACTATCGGGTAGTCAGCTTCTGATTCAACTCCAGTGGCGTACAAGCAGGTTTAGTAGCACCAAGACCCGCATAAGAGACCAGTTCGAGTGCATATTTGCGCTGATTAATGACTAAGCCCTTTGAAGATCGAGTAACCTCCAAGCCGAGAAAATACCTTAAGCTTCCCAAGTCCTTTAGCCGAAATGCCTTATGTAAAACATTCTTCAATTCATCTATTAACACTGAATCAGAACCAGTGATCAGGAGATCATCCACATAGATCAACAGGAATACACTTCGATCACCCACCTTCTTAATGAACATAGAATAGTCTGATTTGCTTTGATAATAGCCATGTCGCAACAACACCTCGGTAAGCTTCAGATTCCATTGACGAGACGCTTGTTTTAACCCGTATAAAGACTTGAGCAAACGACAAACCTTTCTTGGTTGAGGAGCACAGTGTTCTTCGCTAAAACCACGTGGAATCTCCATGAATACCTCTTCAACTAAATCCCCTTGTAAAAAAGCATTATTAACATCCATTTGACAAATATCCCAAGAATGGACAGCTGCCAATGCAAGAAGTAATCGAACGGTTGTCATTTTTGCCAGTGGTGAAAATGTTTCTTCAAAATCAGTCCTTTCTTGTTGGGTGTATCCCTTTGCGACTAACCGTGCTTTATAACGCTCTAGAGATAAATCTCTCGATGCAATTGAAAGATTCTCGCGCCATCGACCTTATGAAACATGTCTCGTAAATCTTCCCAAATAGATTGAGCTGTAGGATTGTAGACTAAACCACTGACCAAATCTTTCGTGACTGCGTTCCGAAGCCACGCCTTCACTATGGCATTGCACCGATCCCATTTGGTACGTTGATGAACCGGAACGGAATCTCGAGGAAAATATCCATCGATGAAGCATAATTTGTTTTTGACGAGCAAACCTTCTCTAACAGCACAACTCCATACTTGATAATTCTCCGATCTCAACTGAAACGAAATCAAAAAAGTGACGGTTGTATCGGCTGGATGAAGGTACAGATTATCATCCACACAAACTTGATCTACCATGGCCATGAAGAAAGCAAGCTGCTTAACAAACTCTTGCAGAGAACTCTAGAAAACAATCTTTGATACCATATCTTTAGAGAGAGAAAGAGAAATGAAAGTTGCAGAGGAAAAATAACAGAATGGTGTTATTTCTTATTACTAGAATGATATGTACAACATCTATATATAGTAAGAATGTTAACTAACACCGACTAACTGCTGACATCAACATATATACAACATAATACATATTAGTGGATTTTTTTTAAAAAAGTAGGCACTGTGCAAAAAGAATTTGAAAAAGTAAGTATACTGAAAAAATATTTAGCAAAATATATATAATCGCTAGTGGGGTAGCGTTTTTTACAACGTGCGCTACTTTGAGTAGTGTTTTTCAAAAAACACTACTAGGGTTAGCGTTTTTATGAATTTCGCTATCCCTAGTGGTGATTTTTGTTTTTTTATTGACGATTTGATGTTTAATTTTAAAAAAAAAAAAAAAATATTAAAAACATTTTAAAAAATTACAGTAAGTAGATATTTTAATTTCGATTCAAATGTACAAAAAATATTAAATTTGGACTTATGGATTGACTATAGGCTCTGCCGTAAGTTTAGATATGAAAATTTGACTTAAAAAAATATAACTCATACCCTGTAAGTCCAAACTGACCACGGTGAACATCATTTATGTCATAATTCAATTATCTACCTTGGGTAATTTTTTTGATTAGAAATACAGTGATTTTGTAACCTAACATCGCTTGTTTTAAAATTTGACCGAAATAATCAAATGCATTAGGTGAGAAATTTAATTATGTTAGTACTAAAAAAAAATCAAAAAAATTAAAGTGAGTAGATAATTTAATTACAAATTAAATTACGCTAACTAGACGTTAATGTTTTGCTTTTAGATTGACCGTATAATATAATACGTAATTTACTTCGTATTATATCGTATTATACGGTCAGTCTAAAAACAAAAAATTAACGTCTAGTTAGCGTCATTTAATTTGTAATTAAATTATCTACTCACTTTAATTTTTTTTATTTGTTTTGAGTAAGTACGTAATTACATTTCTCACATAATGCATTTGATTATTTCGGTCAAATTTTAAGACAAGCGATGTTAGGTTACAAAATCATTGTATTTCTAATCAAAAAAATTACCCTAGGTAGATAATTGAATTACGACATAAATGAAGTTCACCGTGGTCAGTTTGGACTTACAGGGTATGAGTTATATGTTTTTAAGTCAAATTTTCATATCTCAACTTACGGCAGAGCCTACAGTCAATACGTAAGTCCAAATTTAATATTTTTTGCATCATTTGAATCAAAATTAAAATATCTACTTACTGTAATTTTGTAATAATTTTTTAAATTAAACATAAAATCGTCAAAAAAAGTCAAAAACGTAAAAAAAAAATCGATATTAGGGGTAGCGAAATTAATAAAAACGCTACCCCAAGCAGCGTTTTATGAAAAACGCTACCCCTGGTAGCATTTTTTGAAAAATGCTAGGTAGCGTTTATATACATTTTGCTAAATATTTTGTTAGTATACTTACTTTTTTAAATATTTTTTGCACAGTAATTACTTTTTAAAAAACTTCCATATTAGTGCTGTTGTTAGTGATAGCACTGTTGAAGGTGGCAGCACTGTTCATACTCCTACAGAAGAAAACTCAGTGGAGATAGAATTCAAGATCAATTAAACAGGATGTCTTCTGTGTATAATATACATCAAGCAAGGCTTAAGATCTTATACTCGATTTGGAAATAATATATCACCCGAAACGGAAAAGATTAGTTTTTTTTTTGTTATCTCTGCCATTGATAAAAGTTTTCAGCAAAATGAAAAATCAAACTACTGGGGCAGTGTACTTCTTCAGATTCTTGTTCTTTGGTGGTTCTTCATTTATCATCAGAAAGAAAAATCCCAGGTGAAGAAATGAAATGGTAAAACAGATGAAGAACATCGACAAAATCGTTCGAATCTTGCAGTTTATTTAGTATGGAAATGGTTAACCCAGAAACTGAGGACTGAATCCATACACAGAACAACCAACCCACTAGCTCTAAATTACACAGTTTTTCAAATCTCACACAACATTGAACTTCCATTTCTTTACATCGACATCACTAACACCAAAAGCAATTACCTCCGATGAAGAAGAGCATGCAAAAGTATGAATTTTGCAGCTCATTTAGTATGTTTATCTAAATGTTCAACCCAGAAAATGATGAATGAATTTATACAGAACAATGAATCTAGCTACCGGTACATTATGCAGTTCGTCTAATCAAAGGATGCAAAATTTTCACCGATTCCTTTCTGTCGTCACGAGCAAAAGAAAATCTTTTTCTGCAGTTTAGAGTTGTTGTTTTCCCGCTGAATCTGCAGATTTTTTATGGCTCAAGCACTCTCTGTTCTTCCTTTCCTCTATGGATTAATCATTAACCCCAACCAATTAGTTGCCGCCATTAAATAAATTCACCATTGAAATCAAATGATGGCGCCTAATTCAGTGCACCTTCACCCAGATGCTCGAGCTGGGAATCTTGCCATGGAGGACGAACAGCATGTAGTACCCAGGTGGCGCCACGTTGTTGGTCGGTGGCCCAAACACGGTGACCTTGTACGCGAGAGCGGACAGATGTTCCACCTTGGCCACCTGTAGAAACAGCATTCTCTGGTTCATTCCGACGGAGTGGGTGGTGAACGACGGAGCAACAAGTGCCACCGAAGTCTGAGCACTGGGGCGGTACATGGCAATGACGAAGTTGACAAATATCTGCTGCTTGTACGGCACCAAGAAGCCGTTAGGCTCCAGGGAGAGAATCGACGGCCGAAAGATGGTGTTTTGCGGCCGTAGGTACGGAGGGTAGAAGGCCTCGAGGCTCAAATCCGTTGGGTATGGGAAGGCGGTGAAGTTGTATTTAACGTGCGGGTTGCTGCCGCCAACGAGGACCCTACCGTCGGGAAGCAGAATTGCGGCTGAATGGTACATCCGTGGAAGCTCTGCCGGCCGCATGACCGAGAACCGCCGCGTCGGTTCCTGACTGGGAGAGTAGAGCAGGGGATTGTAGACCGCGTTCGTCGCATCTTCCCAGCCCGCCGTACCGTTGATGGCGCCGTTGACGATGAGAACGTCCCCGGAGGGGAGCAGCACCATATCGCCCATCACTCGCGGGATCGGCATTCGCTCCATCGCCCATTCTGGGTCGGCGTCCGTCGCCCTCAGCCGCCCACACGTGTTCGACGCCTGAACGAAAATCCGCATCTTGTCGGATAAACTGAAGGCCTTGGCGGGAGCTCCGCCACAGATCATGACCTCCGCCACGATTTTGCCAAAGCCTCCGAGACTCATCGGGAGCAGTACCGAGGACCCGCTGCTCGGGTAGTTTCGTTTATCCAACCCAGGCATTACCGGGAACTCCTTGATGACACGATTCTTGACGTAGTCCAATAGAATCGATCTCTTGTTGGCAAAGATGAAGAGGTCACCGCCCGGGAGTAAGTGCAAGAAAGGGTAGAGATTGTTTTCCTCTTTCAAGTCCATCGTCTCCAGCAAGAACCGGAGAAAGAAACTCTTTTCCTTGCCGGAGCTCTTCGGGAAGAACTCGTAAGAATACACATTCCGGCCACCGACGATGATGACCCGCCCATCGGGAAGCAACTGGTTCGACGCGTACCACCTACGCTCCGTCAGATTCTGTTCCAGTTCCACCCAGTCGCAGTTCCCGTCCGGGCAGGGAGAGAAGGTGCGTATCTTCTTTTCTCCGTCATTGTAGCCTCCGGTCTGTATTAGGGTTCCGTTGGTGCTGAGTGAGCCGGAGGAGCACCAGGTATCTGTTTGTACCGTGAGGGGGCGGATGGTGTTGAAGGTGGGGTCGTAGAGGAGAGAGTGGGCGGTGCAATCGACCTTGAGGACGTTGTCGTTGGGGTTGTAGCGGCAGCGGCCGTTTGGGAGGGAGAGATTGGATGGGCCAAAGTCGGTGCGATCAAAGATAAGGACCTTGCCATCGTGAAGCAGCTGCATGTGCATGGCGGAGACGCCTACGCTCTGTCGCATCATAGACCAGTAGCCTGACATGAGTGTCATCGGTATCGCTAGATCCGACAGAGTCATCCGTGGAAGGGAGAGACAGAGTAAAAGAATCAAGAATGCGTAGTAAGATCGGTTCTTGATGAAGATGAAGGCCATTAGTGCTGGTTTCTTTGATTAGTGTTGGAGAGAGTTGTCTCCCATTGATTCGAGTGGACGATCACAGAGCAACGAGATATTCCGCAGGCAGCTGGTGATACAGAAAACAGAGTGCAAGGCTGAAGAAGGCCTTTCTTACGGAGTAGGAAAGGTTCAATTCAGTGGAATGCTGCCGCCGCCGCCATGGTTTCTGTTTTCAGCTTGAAAGAAGGAATAAGCGCCAATAAGAATGTTGATCTACTAATGAGTCGCGTAATACACTCAAAAGTGTTATGAAAAAAACAGAAAAACCTTCATTTTATCTATTGTAATCAATAAGTGGATTATTTCTCTTGTAGACCAAAAACAGTCCTACTTAGTAGTAGTAGATCGCTTTTGCCATGATTTTATTTGCTCGTAAGGAGAAGTTAAATTAAATACATTTCAATAGAATTTATTATTTCTCAATAAAACTTTATTTTTAATGATTCTAAAGAGTAATCCAACATAATTCTCCAATTCACTTTCTGGGCAGATCATCTTTGATTTTACAATGATTTATTTTTAATCCAATTAGAAGGGAGTAGCAGTCAAAGAGATTGACATAATCATTTAAAAGATGGCAAACGATAACTGTTTTGATTCAATAATCCTCCTCTACGGTTTGGCTTCACCTCTACCCAGATCTCTATGTGCCATCGCACTTCCATCATCATCATAGCACCTAACCTATGCCGATTTTGGCTCCACCCATACAAACTCCAATCTTCCACATCCACTGTCGATCTTGATCGGCACTTTCCAACTTTTACTGTACTCATGTCTTTTGCAATAAAAATGTAAATTCCATATAAAAAGAGTAACATTTATTATTTTGAACAAGACAATGGAAGCAGGGAAGAGAAATCAAAATCAAGGGAATGATTTACTACATATACCCCTCTAAAACTTGTTCTCTAGTGAGAAAAAAATAACGCATTTCTTAATACAAGCCTTGCCCATAAGAATAGGATTAGTCTCTGCCACTCTTCCCAAAAAACATGTTTCTCTACTACAAATACAATGAGAAAAGAAAACATCAGTGGGTCTCTGATGGTTCAATGAGGCTCAGACCAGATAGTCTATGTGGGTTCGTTCCATCACGCCGACTCAGATGATTGAACCCAAACTTGATAAAGTAGGTACACGACTGTTAGCACGCAGTCAATATCATAGTAGTTCATCACATTGGCCTCGTACTGTCTCTAAAAAACACCTCTCAATACACAACTTATCCCACCCATCTGCCCTATTTTGAGATCAATGAACACCAGAAGATACAAATTACATATTCATGACATGACGCCATTCACTAAAGGATACATTTGTTCAATATATAAATGTATATATATATATATATATGACTTGAAAGCCAGAGGAGTTGCAATTGCAGCTCTACTAGGTGGAGGAGGAGCAAGAAGCAGACATGGACAATGTGCGCAATGCAACTCTCACAGCACCAACAGTGCTCCTTTGCCTCATCTCAAAACTCAGCCCGTCCCTCCCGTGACTTCTCGAGCTTTCATCCATCTGGACACCCACATAGTATGCAATCTGTGCTCCGACCACAACAAACACAAATAAGCAGCTGCTGCTATTAAGAAACATGCCAAGGAACTACAACTATGCAGATGCTGTAAAATCATTCATCTCAAATCTCAAATACATGTGCTTAAACTTAGGAGGAAACAGGCATTCTTGGAAGCTGAAAATTAAACATTTATCGAGAGATGTATATCATATAACCGGATATACAAGGTATTCAACATCCTAGAGTCTGATCAAACGGATTCTGGGGAAGAATGTGAATACGTCAAAGACCTTATCAAAATAATTGTACAAAACAAATACAAGATTACTCCTTTATCAAAATTCTAGCATGAGGAAAGGCAAGTATGGGTAAGGCTCCATCAACTCATTTCGTACAGTTATTTGTTCCTTGCCTCTTTCAGAACAGTCATTTATTCTCTCAAGTATGGGGCACCAACCAACTTTATTGATCTAACAACAGAATCCGAACAACTAAAATCTGAATTTTTCAATAGAAATTTCATCGAGCACCATCCAAGTCCATTCAAATTTTAACATGTTACAAGGAAGTCGGAACTCTCTATTATGATAAATAGCATGCATGTATAAGGTTCAGTGAGAATCCTTCATTTTTACAGTACAATAACTTCACTGCCCTCATTCTAATGAACATCACTACCACATTTCACAGGCAGACAAGAAATAACATTCCAAGGAAAACATATGAAGTTAATTTTAGGTACCCAGAACAAGCTTTAAATATGACTATACCTTGCCCAAAGCATTCCGTATGGGAGAAATGTGCAAGAGATTCCAAAACGAACTACCATCCTTCCTGATTATGGGCAGAAACATCTAGTATTAAAAACAAACTTCAGTCGCTAATCAAGTAACGAAAAATAAAGTCAAGGATCAACCTGTAATTTAAGATACGTACTGTGCATGTTTTTTCTGTCCGCACGCTTTCCTTTATCTGTAATTGTTAGCAGTTTTTATAACCAGAATCCTGTCTGACTTAAGTAGCAAAATATAAAGAAGTAACCTTTTAATATTTAGAAGCCATACCAGATGTAGAGTCGAGGTGTCCGTCTCTGCCCCACTTAAAAATCTGCAATTGCGACCCAATACTTCATTTCTGGAATAACCTGCAAACGTAAAGAATTTGCCTATCATGAAATTAAAATCGTAAATTCTGAAGTACACTAAATAAATTGTGCAGTATCATACGCAATGACCAAAAGAAAAACACATGGCATTCAAATACAATAAAACTTAATAGCAACCTGTCAATTTAAAGAAAGCATTGCTCGCATACACTATTGGCATATCTTGCGTGTTCACGTCAGTTCTGGTAAACAAGAGAAGCAGCAAAAAAAAGAGGAAAATTTGTCAACATTATGGAGAAAATCCAGAGCGAAATGGAGTTTGAATAAGGAACTTGTAATAACTCACAGTACAAAGCTTTGTTTGATTCTACCAAGGGATATAGTTATGGACGAACCCAGAGGAGTGGTTCCATAACAGCTGCCTTTCTTTCCACAAACCAATCTGCCTGTCAACTCGCTATAGTGAGTTAGCACCGACATGATGCTGTTAATGGCAGATGTAGCTCTTCGCTTTTCCACCTCATTTGCCTCACAAGATTCTTCAACCTCATTCCCTGAAACTTCAAGAAAAATCAAATGAGAACTGAGCCAATCTGAATTCAAAACTATAATCCAAATGAAACAGTGATTATGATCCAAAAGACGAATCATCAACAAGCCACATTCAATGCCAGGAAGCCATAAATCAGCTCAAATGAAGTAGCGGACAAACTATTACTTTCAATCACAGCATACAAATAGGTAAAAGTTTACAAAGAACAGCAGCAGTTTTGCTTAATCAAAAACTTGAATCATAAGAAACCAGAAAGCTAAGCAATCGACCTGCAGTTTGTGAATCAAAAATCGGATTAAACTCTAACACATGGCCTAGTTCAACGATGCCCTCAGAGCAGAGCTCCATCCTGCAAGAACTGAACGCCATATCTTCCCATAAATTCACCCCATTGGTTCTACTGGTACTCTTATTCCCACCACATAACCCTCTCCGCGACCTCGATATAGGGATCTGAACAGCGATGAAGTGCGTAACCGTCCCGTCATCCTTGCTGAAGATTGGGCTCATGCGAAACAGCATCCAGAAAGGCGTGCCGTCCTTGCGATAATTTAACAGATTCACCTCAACAGTCCGTTCCTCCCTAATGGCATCTCGAATTTCCATCACCGCCCTTCGATTGGTTCGTGGGCCTTGAAATATCCTCCCGTTCTGGCCGATGACCTCATCCCTGGAGTAGCCACACATTTTCAAGAAGCCGCGGCTGGCGAAGACGATGGGGTGGTCGGAGATGCTAGGGTCGGTGATGGTGAAGTTGTCGGGAAGCCCATCGAGAGCTTCGTGGACGTAGAGAGAGTAACGGCTGCTGAAGGACTGCTCGATTAGGGCCAATTGTGATTCCATGTGCTCTGCTTATCGAATCGCTGGAGTTCTTGTCCGCTACTTGAGCCCAATCCCATAGAATCTACGCCTCGAAATTTCTAAGCAGCAGAGAGAGAGGGAGGCGATTCAAGAAAGCAGGTTTAGAGCAGCAGCAGCAGCACCTAGGAATTGCATTATTTATCCTTCTTTCATCCAAATTCTATAGATTTCGAGCGAATCTTCGGCCGTACGGGCAAACCCAGAAAGCGAAGAAGATGAAGAAGAAGAATTACAGAATAAAGATAGCTCTCCCAGCCGAAAACAGCTCAAGCTCTGTCGCTGAAGCTGCGGAGATGCATATGCAACTCGGACTGAAACTCTACCGTTGTCTCATTCATATAATCGAAATCCTTGAATCTAACTATGGAAGATCGAGTGGCCTAAAAGATATACAGAAGATGGAGAAAATATCTTCGGGAAATTATGGTGTGGAATGAAGAGAGAAATAACGATCAAATCAATGTTTTTGACTGTATATGATGATATGAATTTTGAGGAGAATGAAGACGAAGCATGAAAACGAAAGAGCGAGATGACATTAATAATTGAAGCTCATCCACGGAGGCTCATCGTCACATAAATTAATTATTATGAGATTTATTTATTTCGTTTGTTGGTGTTTTATTTTATGGTTTAGGAGTTTGTTTGTTGTTTTTTTGAAAAAGTAGGCATTTGGAAAAAATAATTAAAAAAATATTTTGAAATCTGATTTTAAAATTAGTTATATTTCAAAATCTCAAAATCTGATTATACGCATTAATGCTTTCGTCCGTGGTCATTGTGTTGATCGTTGGTATCGAAGTAGCAAAACGAACCTTCGTCAGTTGATCTTGCGTAAAATTAAATGTGTGACCAAACCCATCTATCTCAATTATTGAGGTTGAGGATACTAAAGTAAATATATATATTATGTATATAATCATCCAAACATTTTAGAAAAGACTGTCCATCCAATTGAACTTAATAATATAATATATATATAGCTTTCTAAGGTTAATAATAGACAAGCAATTACAAATTATGTTTCACAAATAATACTATTTTTGGGAAGCCGCTAATCAAGGGTGGGGCAAGGTGGGTGCGTGGCATGCACGGACAGGATTGAATGCCACACTCTTCTCTTTTTTGTTGGGAACCTGAAATAATCGGATCAAACAAACTCCAAGATTGTCTGTATTCTATTTTGCATTAATTATATAAAATAAATAGAAAGGAAAGAGACCCACCTGCATAGCACAGCTCAATCCGACGTCGGTTCTTATCCGATACACGTCATCCATGTAGTTTTCTTTTCTTCCTCTTTGGGTACTTGACACGCGTCGACTGGCCACTATTGCTGGTTCCTCCGGTGAATCACCGTTTCTCCACGTCCAACTACCCGCCCCAACCCCAACACATTCAATGACCTGGCATAGTCACCTGGCATGGGGTTCTGTTTTCCGGCCATACATAGATGGACTGCCTTCTTCCATTTGTGTTTGATTCCAAATTGAATATCAGCCGCCACAAAAATGGTTCTAAGCAAACTACAATACCACATTTGTGTTCGGTTGGTGGAATACGAAGTAAGGAAGTAAGGAATAGAGAATAGAAGATAATAATAGGATATAGTTTGGTTGATGGATTGAAATGAAATGGAATATGAAATTTAAATGTTTGGTTGGTTGAATGATATGGAAATGGAATTAAGTAAAATGACATATATACCATTTTTTTCCTTCTGTATAATATATAATACAATTATCTTATAAAAAAATTATTAATTAATTTGGGAAGCTTAAAAACTAAGATTAATTAAATTAAAAATATAGATTATTAAAAAATTTAATTAATTATATTTTAAAAGTAAATAAATTGTAATTAATTAATTAAATTAAAATGTAAATAATTCATTTAATTTAATTAAAATATAAAAAACTATTAATTTAAATATAATTCATTTTAATTAAAATATAAATATATGATTTAATTAAAAATTATAAAAAAAAATTAATTAAAATATAAATATATAAATAATTAATTAAAATAAATAAATAAATAAATCACAGTGGATGGTATTTTGATCTTTTCACGTCCTATTCCATAGGGCTGATCATAGGCGGGCCAGCCCGGTCCTGAAGGCAAGACTGAGACTGAAAATTCGGTCTTGCCTTCTGGAGGACCGAGACCGACCTCGGCCAAAAAAGCCTGACCGAGTCGGTCTTCCTTGACTCGGACCGGTCTCGGTCCTGGACCGAATCTGCCCCCCCAAAAAAACTGAATTTGTCCAAATTCCAAATACAAATAACAAACATACAAAGTACAAAATACAAATCAACCAAGTAACAAACATACAAAGTTCTCCCAACATTACATAAAAGTTATAACAATACCATACAATGATCAAGATACATTAATGGAATCAAAGTTCACGTAAGCTGTAGCCCGTAACTATGTTTCCCTAGTCATCATAATCCAAATTAGACAACGGAAATGTTTATGCCAACTCGTTTGTCACCTCAGCAGATTCTGCAATTATAAAGAATAGTATAATACAAATATACAATTGACTAGTACAATACAATTGAAATAGTTGAAGCTTTGAGTACAATCAAAATATTAAGATAAGTATCTGACTCTTCTTCGGTATCAATGTAAAGTGTTGAACTAGTTGAAGATTTGAGCCAATCACCTGTGCAAATTAGTGCTTCAACCATACCTGCTGATAGTGAGCTTCGAAACTTATCCAACACGCGCCTTCCAGTACTAAAAGCACTTTCAGATGCTACTGTCGAGACTGGAATTGCTAATACATCTCTTGCAATTGCTGATAAAATGGGATATCGTGCAACATTCAACTTCCACCAATTTAAAATGTCAAAATCAACTCTAAGAGTCTCGAGATCTTCCCTTAAATACTTCTCTAATTCCGATTTCTCATCACTAATTTCTTGCTGCCCACTTTTACTCAAGAACTTCATATCCAAATAATCTGCGGACGCATTACTAACCTCTGCATGTGAAGTAGTAATTTTGCTGAGTTCATTATGATCCTCTGACATAGCTTTTTCTTTCTCAAAATGCGTCTCATACTGCCGATACAAAGACTCCAACGTCAAATTCAATTTGTCTTTCAATTGAGCTGATATTTTTTATATCATAATGATAACACTCGTCAATCATCCATGACACATATATCAATTTACGCCTAGGATCAAGTACAGCAGCTACAAACAATAACATATTAAGACTCTTCACAGTTCCCCAATAATTATCATGTTTTTTCTTCATATTTGCAGCCATGGTAGAAAATCTAGCATCTTGCAAACGTTCACTAATTTGCATTGATATTTGGTTATGCGGGGTATTAACAAAGGGCTTACTATCACTGTTGATAATGCAAGTTCTAATGATGTTCTTGTTAACCATCTGAAAAGAAGGTTTCAAGTATGGAACACAACCATACTTACAGGGGGATTTTCTCACGTTAGGTGTGTTGCACACGTTCTTAATCTTACTGTGAAGAATGGGTTAAAGGATATCACTGTATCTATTAGCAGAATCCGTACAGCAGTTAGATTTTGGAGAGGATCTCCAGCTAGGTTACAGAAGTTTAAGGATGCAGTTGAACATGAAAAGTTGGTTTGGACAGTAAATTTGTGTTTGGATGTTGAAACAAGGTGGAATTCCACCTTTAATATGTTAGAGACAGCTATCAAGTATAGAAAAGTATTTGAATATCTGGAAGGGAAAACTAACTCGAAGTATGTGTTGGAGCTTAGTAGTGGTGTAGGAGTTCCTACTGATGAAGATTGGGATTTTGCTGAGTCAGTTTTTCCCTTCCTTAGAATCTTTCAATAACTACACCCATCGATTCACCGGTGTGGCTAGCAACTTGACAAAAGTTCAAAATTTTCTTATGCAACTTCCAATTAGGATCAATATAATGAGCAGTCAAAGACAAAAAAAACACTGATTTTTAATGGAGGTCCATGTATCAGTCGTAAGACAAACCCTTTGTTGTGACACAAGAAAATACAATGTCAACTTCAATTTCTCTTCATTGTACAAACTAAAACAATCTCGTGCAACAGTTAGACGTCCAAGCAATACAGCTTTTGGGTTCAAGGATCTTACAAACCTTTTGAAACCCTTCTTCTCAACTAAGTTAAATGGTTTTTCAATCTCAATTATCATCTTTGCTAGTTCCTTACGAGCTACTTCGTTATCAAACTTCCATGACGCTTCACTACTAGCAGCAGATGTAAATGAAAGAGTCTTTTGCTTTTTATCTTGGACTCTATGTGAATTAAGTTTGCATCTTTCAAGATGGTGGTGCAAACCACTAGTTCCTTGAGCACTACTATAAGCAAAATCTTTTCCACAATAGTTGCAAGTAGCTCTACTAGTTGAAGCATGCCTCACAAAATGTTTCTAAACAGAGGACCAAGTTTTACCTCTAATAGTTGCAGCACTTGCAGGTGGTAGACTTGCAGTTTCAGTGATTGTCGGTGCATCTACTAATGGAGTTGGAGTTGACCCAGCATCACTTGGAGTCGGGTGAAAACTTGGAGCATCGGATTCACACTCACCCACCCAAGTCATCTACATAATCAACAATTCAGTGTTTATGTAATCTACAATGACTAAGCCATATTCGTTTTTCAGTCCCTAATCTAACATCTACTTGTTTCAATCCCTAAACTGAAGTAATCAATTCACGCCTTTCATATCGTTTTTCAGTCCCTAATCTAGCATCTACTTATTTCAGTGTTTCAGTCCCTAAATCCCTAAACCGGAGTAAATCCCTAAACCGAAGTAATCAATTCAGACCTTTCAGATCGTTTTTCAGTCCATAATCTAGCATCTACTTGTTTCAGTGTTTCAGTCCCTAAATCCCTAAACCGAAGTAAACAATTCAGTAAATCCCTAAACTGAAATGTAAATCCCTAGACTTAAATGTAAATCCCTACCTTCGAGTGGCGACGACCGAAGGAGCTGGAGCTGGACACCGAAGTGGCAACGACACCGACTCGGATGGCGACGACACCGAGCTGGAATGAAGAGTTGGATGGCGACGAGCCGACGACACCGACCTAGCGAGCTGGAATGAAGAGTCGGAAGAAGAGTTTAGGGATGAAGAATCTGCCTCTATTTAGGGATGAAGAGTCGCAAGAAGCTGGAATGGAACGAATGAAAATAGAAAATGATTGCGCCTGCCTCTGTTTAGGGTTTTTAGTTTGCACTAATTTCGGGTCGGGCCGGTCCAAACCGGGCTTTCGGGAAAAAAGCTCGAGATCGAGCCCGACCTTGAAGAAAAAAAATCACCCACTCGGTCACGGTCCTAGTCGGGCCGGTCTTGTCGGTAATTCGGTCCTACAGTTTCTTTTGATCACCCCTACTATTCCATATTTCGGGAGGGCTAGGAATACACAATTCAACATTTTTGGATGAAAAACGTATTTCCAATTCTCTAGGAATACGGGTTCAATTAATTTTCAATTCTGCGAAACAAACAACTTCATACGGAATCCGTATTCCTTATTCCAACTCTATTCCACAAACCAAACCGGTAATTAGTATGAGAAAATCATTACTTTATCAATGAAAAAATATATTTGTTGGGGTTTATAGGTTGAGAAAAGTGAAAATTAATAAATCTATTTCGTTAATGGATTTTGTTTTATTATTAATATATAATACACGTGACATTTTTAACAACTAATAATTTCTAAACTCACTAACAATTTTGAAGCAAATAACTATCTCTTCGTCCCTAGTCCCTAGTCATGTAACCGAATTCGAATCATGAATGAATAACCTCTAAATATGATGTCTACCATGTTTTTTTTCTTCAAATAATTCATTAAAAATCCAATCCAACAAAACTCGAACCCATCATACATTCACAATTTTTTCACCATATTCTTCTATAATTTAAAAGTCTCAAATGCTTCCCTGTTTTAATTTGGAAAAATTCTAAAAATGATCCAATATATTTACAGAAAATAATTTTTAGTGCAACTTGTTTTTTTGTGATGGTTAATGATTCAATACGTTTGAAAATGATGATAATTGATACCTCCAATAATTTTCTGTTAAAAAATTTAGTTAAATATTTTTCATATATGCAAAATTAACCAAATATTTTTATAAATGTTACAATTAAACCCTACAAACTTACACTAATATTTCAAACAACTCCCGACTCAACTCAAGCCACACCGGGGGATCCCTAGTCAGGGTCTGAACCCAGACCAGGTCACCCAACCATGGGTACCTGGTCTGGGTTCGGACCCGGACCATAGAATCTTGTATTAGGGTTCAATTGAATCCCCAATCGGGGGTCCTATGGTCTGGATATGAACCCATACCAGGTCCCATGGTTGTGCGACCAGGTATGAGTCTGAACCCATGCCATAGGACTCCGGATTGGGGCTCCAATTGAGCCCCAATCGTTTGGGTTAGAAACCATTTTCATCAAACATGTTGTACAATTTTCAACTTTTCCCTTATGCTTTAGAAGTTAATACATTTATGAATAAATCATCGTAAAGGTGAAAATATATATCCTGAGGATGTCTGCCTTCCAAATATTTATATTATAATTATATATTCTTAACTAATAAAATTATCCATTAAATACACCATAGTTAGCAGTACCGGGTCGGACCTGCGGTCCGATCGAAAACTGAACTCCTGTCCAGTTTGGTTCGATTAAAAGACTGACTTACATAGCTCGTTCTGGTTGGACATTTCAACCAGGAGAAACATTTGGACCAAGAAGAGTCCTTCATTTTCTGCTTTGCAATCTGTAGAGAAGTCCACTCATAAAGAGAAAGATAAAATTAGAACTAGCATTCTAGATAGTAAGATAATTTGATACTATTGTGTTATGTATGTTTATTGTGTTATGTTGTGTTTGAGAGTATTATCTATATATCTATATATTAATATGACTAAATTGTATGCAATTATGACAAGTAATTTTTTTACTCCTAATGTCAAATTAATCCATTCTTATTGGTCCATGTCAAACATACAATTCTCATTCATATGTGGCATGCCATGTAACTCACTTTAAAATCTTCCAAGCATTATCATTCATTCTCCACATAAGTTATAAAAATTCCATAATATATCCCTCTTTCACGTGTGCATTTATTATTTTTATTAATATTTTTTTCAAATACTAACTTTTATAATATTATATTTTATAAAAATCAAGTAAGTTTAAATTTTATAATATTATACTTTATAAAAATCAAGTAAGTTGGCATATTAAATTTTGTTCTTAAGTTTTATTTCTAAGACTAAATTATAATTAATTTTATGTATTAATTATATATTCTTTAAAAAATTAATAGTTGCATGTCTAATATTATGTACCCAATTATAATTATGCATGCAATATAAATTTTAACACATATATAAAAACATATTAATAAAATAAGTATAGTTTCTTAAAATAAATATATAGTCATGTGAGCTTTTTTTAGACATAATATCACCTTACTTCACATGTGATTTTATTATTTGTTTTATTAAAATACTAAACTTTATAATATTATACTTTGTAAAAATAAATTAAGTGCACATATTAAAATTTGTTATTAAAATTATTTGCTAAAAATAAAACATAAATATATTTTTTGTATTATATATCTTTTCTTTATAAATTAATAGTTCAATATCTAATATTAAGTAATTTATTATAATTATGCAAGACAATATGAACAAAACAAATACTAATATTATCATTATAATATCTATATATTAATTTGACTTAATTGTGTGCAATTGTGATAAGTAAGTTTTTTTATGTATTTTCTTACTCCTAATGTCAAATTAATCAATTCTTATTGGTTCAAACATACATTTCCCATTCCTATGTGGCATGTCATGTAACTCACTTTAAAATCTTCCAAGCATTCTCATTCATTCTCCACATAAGTTACAAAAATTCAATAATATATCCCTATTTCACATGTGCATTTAGTATTTTTATTAATAATTTATTATAATACTAAATTTTATAATATTATACTTTATAAAAAACAAGTAAGTTGACATATTAAATTTTGTTCTTAAGTTTTATTTCTAAGACTAAATTATAATTAATTTTATGTATTACATATATTTTTTTTAAACTTAATAGTTGCATGTCTAATATTATGTACCCAATTATAATTATGCATGCAATATAAATTTTAACACATATATAAAAAAATATTAATATAATAGGTATAGTTTCTTAAAATAAATATATAGTCATGTAGAGCTTTTTTTAGACATAATATCACCTTACTTCACAAGTGATTTTATATTTGTTTTATTAAAATACTAAACTTTATAATATTATACTTTGTAAAAATAAATTAAGTGAACATATTAAAATTATTTGCTAAAATAAATCATAATTTTTTTTCTGTATTATATCTTTTCTTTATAAATTAATCGTTCAATATCTAATATTATGTACTTTATTATAATTATGCAAGACAATATAAAATTTAACACATGAACAAAAAAAAATACTAATATTATCATTATAGTATATTAATATTCTTTTTAGTTTTGTAGAGCTTCATTTTTTTATATAGACACGACTTATTTTATGAAATAGATAAATATTGAACGCAAGTGACAAGTAAAATAAACATATTTCACCAATACTTTCAACATTATAACTATGTGAAAAAATTGTATTAAAAATATTAATTAGTAGCATGTCAATAATTATAATATTTATCTTTATTATCGACTTATACAAATTTTACTTACTTTTATGAAAAGTATACTTATTCTTTATATTTAATAATAACATAATTTGTATAATTGAAATACAAGTTCAGCTATTGCAATTTAAATTTTAGATTAATTAAGGGTGATATCTTAATATCTTATAGCACAATATTTCTAAAATCATGTTTAAAATCAATACCTAATTATAATTATGTATGTAATCTAAAATTGAACACATTAACAAAAAAAATGTTAATATATTTTTTTAATACTTAAGTTTTATAAAACTTTATATTTAAATATTATAGATTTAACTTAATTTATAGATTAATAAATTTTATTTAATAAGAATCTATAATATATTAAATAAATGATATACAATCATCATTTTTTATTAATACGTTTTTCTTAAATATTTATATATATTTTACTTATAAGTAATTATAATAAAAAAAACATATATCCCGGCAATCGTGAAACATAATTCTAGTGGTAAGATAATTTTATTATTCTATTGAATATATATAGTTTTAACAAAAAAAATTTACTTATACATAGTGATCCGGTCGGTCCAACCGGATCCGACCGACCGAACCGGAAACCAGTCCTCTCGCAGGTTCGCAGGCCGGTCCAGTTATGATAACACTGAAATACACCATGTCATAATTTTCAATATATAGTTATTTTTCTCTTAATTATACTAGATTTGGCGTTTCGTAGATTGAAACGAAATTTGTTATTGCCTTGAAGCGTCGTCCTCGTCCTGTCCCTCTGAAGTACCCAAATTGCATCGTTGTGTTTTAATATTTTGACAAGCTCCTACTTGATAACGACATGTGATATCTATTTTAGATTATTTCTAAATAAATTCAAATATTAATTATTGTATTAAATCATGTCAAAAGGTTAAAGCATCCAATCAACCCAAAACCAACAAAAATTTCCAACATCACCTAAAACTACTATAACGAAAGTCTCCCCTCCCTCCCTCTCCATCCCTATTCCTAGTAAATAATTCGACTCTCTGTTCAAAGACATTAAGCTCTCTCGCAGCCCTTCAACTTATTCCAAAAGAGATACAACCACCAAAACAGAAACATGTTACTTACCACAAGATCATTATGCGGATATCTTTTCGGAACTGGGAGCAGACAAGAGTTTATCATTCCTTTTCCTGCATAAACTTTGGAACAAATGAGCGTTCTATGAATAACCAAAGTGGAGAGTGAAGCAACCTTAATCTCATAAAAGTTTTTGGTAACTTAGGTTTACTTGGTAAGCAATACTTTTTGTGTGTAATCTAAAATAAAAATGAAGGAGAAGGCACAAACTTACTTGTCAAATAGTTTAACAATCGACCGTGGCCTCTCATGGAAAGGCTCCTCCTCCTCAAACTCCTGGTCAGCCTTGTTCTGAGACTTCTGCTCTCCCTTAGGTTTATGCCTTGATTCTGGTTTCCAGTTAGCTTTTCCAAGAGATTGGCCCAACAAGACAGCAATACCCGAAGCCATCTCCTCGGCCTTCCATCTGAAAGGAAAAGTGTCCTCGTTGAAGTGGTTCGACAACCAAAGGTACATAGAACAAACTTGATGCCTTGACTCGAGGTCTAACAGTTCAAGATCATTCTTAGCTGAATCCTTCGGCATACCCATCGCTATATTCACAGGCAAATTCTGACTATAAGACGAAGCAAATCTAAGCAGATGGTACATTGCCTTTGGGTCCCGAACATTGACGGGGGCAAAACAGAAATTAAAACGGTCTTCTAAAGACATCTCCTTGATTTTGTCCAACATGTTGGCAACTTTCTTTATGTGGTCATGTTTGCACAAGAAGTACGAGCCGTCCATACGACAGTTCTCACTAAATTTTTCGATAATTTGGTAAAATGCGATGTTTGAAAGCTGCCCTGCAAAGAGCTCGACCTGTTCAAAGAAAGGGAAGAGACCAACTCTCCGAACATCTTCAAACGGCTCCTTTAAACACTCAATTAGATAATCTAAATCATCGAGGTTTAGGGTTGTCGTGAGCCCATCTGGGTACCGACTTCCCCTCCGTCCAGCTCTTCCAGCTATCTGCTTAACCTGGGAAGCAGGGACTGGAACATTCCTATCTCCGTTAAATTTTGCCAAACTATAGAATACCACTCTCCTAATATTGAGATTCAGACCCATTCCCACTGCATCACTGGCGACAAGAACATCATATTCATTATCCTGGTCATTAAACAAGTTAGCTTGTTGCCTTCGAGTCTCAGGCGGCAAAGCACCATAAATGACACAACATCGGTGATTGGTGTGCTTCTCAATCGCCAGCTTAACTTCAAATATTTCCCTCCTTGAAAAAGCAACCACACAGTCTCCAGACCGAACATTCCGAAGATCCCCTAACAGGGTCTTCGCCTCAACCACAAGGTCCTTAAATCTTTGATAATGGCACTCGTGCAAGTCATCACCAGTGTCGGAACATATTTTCCTAACAATATTAAGTACACTTGGATCGCCACATACATGAATTTCGTCCGCTTTTAACCCAAGCAAGGCCCTTGTCCATGCATAGCCTCGGTAGGGGTCCGCCATCATTTGAATCTCATCAACGACTG
Organism: Chamaenerion angustifolium; assembly: GCA_946814005.1. Classification (NCBI taxonomy): domain Eukaryota; kingdom Viridiplantae; phylum Streptophyta; class Magnoliopsida; order Myrtales; family Onagraceae; genus Chamaenerion; species Chamaenerion angustifolium. The sequence continues at coordinate 32,710,187 of OX328268.1, forward strand.
CCACATCATATAATACATCGGTTGAGACCATTTCCACAGTGCACGCCACATGGTTCGCGAAAGGAACATACTTCCTTTCCTGCCCAGTTAGAAGACTACAATATACACCTACAGCATTCATTTTATCAAAAACCTCCATTGCTAATAACCGAAGAGGGCTGCAGTAGATACCCTTTTTTGCTTCCATGAAACTCTGCAAGGCATTGTACGTTTTTCCACTATTGGTTGGCCCACAATGGTATACAATCTTGCGCTTCATGGCCCGCGCAAAAGGGAACCATGTATGAGGCTTTGTGAGGTCTGCTGATGAAACCATGGTCTGGAACTGCTTAATCTCATCAGGAAACTCTGTCAGACAGTACTCAACAAAAATTGGGAATAGAAACTTTATAGCAGCCTCGGAGGGGCCGAGGGATACCAAGTGTGCTGCAATGTCGGGAGAGCAGCCGCTAAGGAAGAATTTTCGGAATTTGCTGACAGCAGTGGGGAAAAATGACAACCCAATGTATATAGCAAGAGCTTGATCAGATGCCCAGCCTGATCTAGCAAACACCCTAAAAATCTCAACAATTGTGGCTCGATCGCTTGGTTGGGTCAGCTTTGAAGGCTTTTCCGCATTGCGAAGCTCATAGAATAATTCCACGGGGTCACGCTCCCACACATGCACATGACCTGCATTTTCTGTATATTCTGATTTAACTTTATGCTCAACATCTCCATCATGATCTGAAATACTGTCAAAAACTTCAATTTTCTTGCTTTCCATACTATCGTCCTCGTTCCCTACCGAACAACAAAAGGATCTAGTGTCCACATCACTGCAACCGATAAATTTAGAGCGCCAAGTGAAAAAATCAAACTGGTTTGAATTTGTCCATCCGGATGTGCTGCAGCAGGGAATGGAAGGGCATATACGGGGAGTGATGCGGCCAAATGAACTGAAGCGTCGATTCAACAACAAACCTTTCACCTTAGAGCTTCTATCTCTTGAAGAACAAATCCGGAAGAGGGAACTCGCAGGGCCTCTCGCCATCACTACCAAGCAACAAATTTAATTAAACGTAATGCTTGACAAACATATAGTTGCAAATAAAACACCTCAAGAAAAGAAAAACAATGCTGGAAAGAACAAAAGCAATGAGATTGAAAATAGAAATACAAAGAGATTAGAAGGAAAAAAAATTGACCGCAAACATGTTTTGGAGCACCCATGAAAGAAGAGACATTGATGAATTCAAAGGAGAAGAAGGATAATTACAGTCAGCTAGGATAGGAGACAATTGAGCTTCTATATCTAACTTGAGCTGAGGGCATGTCGGTCATAAGCCCCAAAATTCCTACTAAGGAATATAACAAGAAGAAATTGCTCGCCGGTATAACGAAGACCGCGAACGAGTGAGAAGGACGCCTGGAGGAAGGAGGAAGAAGCCGAATGGAGGACGAACAAAGAGGACGGACTGCAATGTAAGTAAACCCTAATTTGGAGAAGGAACTAGAATCATTTTTTTTTAAGGGGAGCCAAATTGGCCACAGGTAGCCCCGCAGCTTCTTAAAAACAAATAATAAATAGAGGATTAAAGGGTCAATTGATAATTTAAAAAAATCAGGTCAAATTGTTAATTGGAAGTTTTAAATTAGAACAATGATCCGTTCAATTTTACTGTTAAGTTTAACTATAAACTAGAAATCTGTTTCACCATTGGCATGATAGGAGTTTTTTTTTAATATAATTACATATTTAATAAAAATGTATTAATAAAAAATGATGATTGTATATAAGTTATTTAATATATTATAGATTCTTATTAAATAAAATTTAGGATTAATTACTAAATAGGTACCCAACTTTATATTGGCAAGTAGGTACCTAAACTTTTTTTTGCTGCAAAGAGGTTGCCCAACTTTGTGAAATTAGCAAATAAGTACCTACCGTTAATTTACCGTTAAGAATAAACGGAAAATAACGTGAGGAACAAACAAGTACCTGAACTTGACATGGTTTGACAAAAAAATATCTGAACTTACACGAAATATCAAGTAGATACTTGAACCGGTTCAAAAATCGATTCGGTCGAACCACTTTTTTTTTTTAAATAGAGTTTATATACCAAACACATGCATGACTCAACTCCAGACGTTCTCGGTGCATTAAGAAAGCATCATGAACTCATCGCTCGGGTCTATCACCATCTTGACCCCATCGATCCCTATTATCCCCGATCGGGAAAAGACTTCTCTCGACTTCGTTTACGTGGTTGCCGATTTCGTTCGTGTATTTTCTTAGTTCAACCCCCATAAACCCTACTTAGATGCACCGAGAACGTCTGGAGTTGAGTCATGCATGTGTTTGGTATATAAACTCTATTTTTTAAAAAATAAAATAAAGTGGTTCGACCGAACCAGATTTTGAACCGGTTCAAGTATCTACTTGCTAATTAGTGTAAGTTCAGGTACCTATTTGCCAAAACATGTCAAGTTCAGGTACTTGTTTGCTCCTCACGTGATGTTTTCCGTTTATTCTTAACGGTAAATTAACGGTAGGTACCTATTTGCTAATTTCACAAAGTTGGGCAACCTATTTGCGGCAAAAAAAAAATTAGATACCTAGTTGCCAAATCATGTAAAGTTGGGGTACCTATTTGATAATTAACCCTAAAATTTATTAATTCATAAATTAAGTTAAATCTACAACATTTAAATATAAAGTTCCATAAAACTTAAGTATTAAAAAAATATATTAGCATTTTGTTTTTATTAATGTGTTAAATTTTAGATTGCATACCTAATTATAATTATAATTAGGTATTGATTTTAAACATGATTTTAGAAATATTGTGCTATAAGATATCACCCTTAATTAATCTAAAATTTAAATTGCAATAACTGAACTTGTATTTCAATTATACAAATTATGTTATTATCAAATATAAAGAATAAGTATATTTTTCATAAAAGAGTAAAATTTGTATAAGTCAATAATAAAGATAAATATTATAATTATTGACATGCTGCTAATTAATACTTTTAATTTAATATTTTTCACATAGTTATAATGTTGAAATTATTGGTGAAATATGTTTATTTTACTAATAGTGGTTGTCACTTGCGTTCAATATTTATCTATTTCATAAAATAAGTCGTGTCTAGAAAAAAAAAACATTAAGCTCTACAAAACTAAAAATAATATTAACATACTATAATGATAATATTAGTTTTTTTTTGTTCATGTGTTAAATTTTATATTGACTTGCATAATTATAATAAAGTACATAATATTAGATATTGAACTATTAATTTTTTTTAAAAAAGATATATAATACAAAAAAATATTTATGATTTATTTTTAGAAAATAATTTTAATAACAAATTTTAATATGTGAACTTAATTTATTTTTACAAAGTATAATATTATAAAGTTTAGTATTTTAATAAAAAAATAATAAAAACATATGTGAACTTCACATATGCAACATCTCACTTACATCCAAAAAGCAAGCTTTCATCTGCTGCAAACACGTCTCCAGAACATCATCTTTGCTTTAGAACCTTCACTAACTGCTTTCATATCAAACTCCATCATTGATTTGAGATTTGGTTTCAATAGCTGATACTTGAGCAGAAACTACTGTCAACATTGACACAATCAATTAAGACTCCACAAACAACCATAGGAGCAGGCGTGTTATGTGAACTAAACTACATAAAATTGATCTCAATATATTAAAAAAATCTAGGCAAGTAAGATGTTAAAGACACTTGCACCCTGCTACAAAGACGTGGTCTAGCAATCAGTCGGACGAAGAAGACGAACCTGGTCTAGTCGGACGAAGAAGGCGAACCTGGTCTAGTCGGACGAAGAAGACGAACGTGAATCGTCTGAAGACTGAGGTGCGAGGGGAGGCGCGAGGCGGGAGCGTGACTACGTGACTGCAGCAGCGTGAGGACTGATGAAATTAGGTCTGAGAAAAATGAACTGAACTGATGAAATTAGGTATGCAGCAGCGTGACGCCTGAACTGAAGTGAACCGTGAATTCAGTCTGGTCTGGTTTAGTAGTATTTTAAGTTTAAAATTGGTACAAAAAGTGGTTTTGAACCGGTTTTCTGTACCTCTTCTAAACCGCTTAATATTTTTTCAAAAAAATAGTTTGTTTTGTGAACCGGTTCGAAACCGGTACGATTCAGTACGGTTCGGCCGAACCGGTTACTTTTGCCCAGCCCTAATGTGAAGTAAGGTGATATTATGTCTAAAAAAAAGCTCTACGTGACTATATATTTATTTTAAGAAACTATACTTATTATCTTAATATTTTTTAACATATGCGTTAAAATATATATTACATGCATAATTATAATTGGGTACATAATATTAGACATGCAACTATTAAGTTTAAAAAAAATATATGTAATACATAAAATTAATTATAATTTAGTCTTAGAAATAAAACTTAAGAACAAAATTTAAAATGTCAACTTACTTGATTTTTATAAAGTATAATATTATAAAATTTAAAATTACTGAATTTTTATAAAGTACAATATTATAAAATTTAGTATTTGAATAAATTAATAATAAAAATAATAAATGCACATGTGAAAGAGGGACAGATTATTGAATTTTTGTAACTTATGTGGAGAATGAATGAGAATGCTTGGAGGATTTTAAAGTGAGTTACATGACATATCACTAGGGCTGGGCAAAAATAACCAGTTCGGACGAACCGTACCTGAACCGGTTCACAAAACAAACGTTTTTTATTTTGAAAAAATATGGAGCGGTTCAGAAGAGGTACATAAAAACAGTTCAAAACCGGTTAACCGAACCACTTTTTGTACCGGTTTTAACCTTAAATATACTACTAAACCAGACCAGACCACATTCACAGACCAGACCAGCCATTTCAGACCTAATTCTGATTCAGAATTAGTGAATTCAAAATTTCTGAATTCACTAATTCACGCCTCCCTCAGTCCCTCTATCACGATTTCACGCCTCCCTCGGTTCATGCCCATCCCTACATATCACATAGGAATGAGAATTGTATGTTTTACATTGACCAATAAGAATTGATTGATTTGACATTAGGAGTAAGAAAATACATCAAAAAACTTACTTGTCACAATTGCATACAATTTAGTCAAATTAATATATATATAGATCTTAAAAATGACAAAAAAAAATTAAAATTGTATTGTGAGGATAAAAAAAACTCAAAATTTATATAAAATACATAAAAAACAATAATATTCTAAAGTTGTATATTTAAATTAGATATTACATATAACTTTAATGAAGAAAAAGTAATAAAAACTTTTATATACCACTTTGCTCACTTTATGTTAAAAACCATAACAACATGTTTGGTTGCCGAAATTAGGGCTGGGCATGAACCGGTTGGTGAGGACTGTAATGGCGTGCGCGTGGAAGTATGGTCTTAACTTTCGAGCAGCAATAACTAAGGCATAGAGATACTTCTCAATCTGGACATATTTTATTTCACCTGAATTAAACATCTTGCTAACAAAATAATCTAGACTCTGCACATTTTCTTCTTCTCTTATTAAGACGACACTGGCTGCAACCTCGCTAATGCTTAAATAAAGGAAGAGTTGCTCGTCAGGAATAGGTTTTGCTAGATCCGGGAGTGTTTGAAGGTGACTTCCTTGTGGTGACCATTCAAACATTGGACCTCCTTGTGGAAAGTTGGTGACTTCATCTCCTCGATAACTTTGAGATTTTCCGGGTTCGCCTCAATTCCACGCTCGCTTACCATAAATCCCATAAATTTGCCGGACTTGACTCTGAAGGCACACTTTGTTGGGTTTAGGCGAACACTATGCCTCATCATGCACTCGAATGCTTCTCGAAGGTCTTCTATGTGAGGATTTCCCTTAATTGTTTTGACGAGCATGTCATCCACATAAGCATCCATGTTTCGCCATTGCATGTCCTGAAACAGTCGGTTTACTATTCGCTGATAGGTCGCTCCAGCATTGATTAGACTGAAGGGCATCACTTTGTAGCAAAGTATATCTCTGTATACATAGAAAGCTGTGTGGGCTTCATCGTCTGGGTGCATCCGAATCTGATTGTAGCATGAATAGGCATCCATGAAGCTCAGCATTTCATGACTAGAGGTTGCATCGACCAACTGATCAATTCGAGGAAGGGGATAGGAATCCTTCGGGCAAGCTCTGTTCAGGTCGCGAAAGTCGACGCACATTCTCCACTTGTCATTTGATTTTTTGACAAGGACTGGGTTGGCGACCTAGCTCTGAAATCTCACCTCCCTTACGAAGTCGGCTTCGATCAACCTGCTTACTTCCTGCCTGATCGCCAAACGTTTGTCTTATCTGAATGACCTTCTTTTTTGAGCAATCGGCTTTATTGAGGGATCTATCCTTAGCTCATGAGAAATGATATCGGTGTTGATGCCAGACATGTCGCTTGGTTTCCATGCAAAAAGTTCTTTGAATTCCTTCAAGAGGGAAGTCAGGGTGTTTCTCTGGTCGTCGTTCAAGGAGGTCCCAATGCGCACCTTCTTTTTTGGACCATCGATTTCGAACTCTGCTAACTACTCCATTGGCACTGGTCGAGCCTGGTCCTCACATGGCGAGGGTTTCCTTTTGGTTCTTCCTGCGAATGCAGTTCACATAGCATTGCCGTGAGGAGGGCTGATCGCCAAGAACTTCTCCAATCCCATTTGGTGTGGGGAACTTCATCTTTTGGTGGACTGTGGAGGCCACAATTTTATGAGGATTGATTGTGGTCCTCCCCAGGATGGCGTTGTATGATGTAGGTGAGTCAACCACTAAGAAGGTGACGGACACCTTTATGCTCTTCTATCCTTCGCCCAAAATTACCGGCAGGGTTATGGCTCCCAGCGGATAAGTTGTTCTCCCAGCAAAACCGATTAGGGGAAAGTTGACTCGCTTAAGGTCACGCTTGGATTTGCCCATCTTCTCAAAGGCGTCCAGAAATAGGATATCTGTCGAGCTACCTCTGTCGATCAGAATTCTCTTCATGTCGCAACCGTCGACATCAACTGTGATAACCAGCGCATCATTATGTGGGGTGGTGACATGTGCCAAGTTATCTTCAAAAAATGAGATGACAATGTCTTCTTCAGGTCGAGGTCGCTTTCCCAGATGGACAGCTATAGAAATTTGAGTTGCATAGACCTCCCCTGCATGTGACCCCTCGCCTCCGGCACCAAACCCTCCAGCAATTAGGTTGATCACTCTTCTGCTCTGGGATGGGCCAGATTGCTCGGGCGGAGCTGGAGAGTGGTTTCTACATGGTGGCGTTCAACTCTTGTCTCGTCCAGCCACAAACTCCTTCAACATTCCTATCTGTATCAGCTTTTCGATGTCGCTTTTGAGGATGCGGCAATCATCGATTTTATGGCCCTTGCACTTATGATATCTGCAATAGCTCTCAGTATCTTTCCCCATAGGCTGAGCACTCTTGCGGGGCATTGGTGTCCTTGCCAGAGACCTTCTTTCCATCTCGACTAGTACCGCCGAGATCTGCCTGTTTAAAGGCGTGAAATACTCGGGGACCTCTGGATGTCTAGGTCCTGGGTTTTCTATTCTGGGCTTGATGTCTCGACCCTTCTTATCCTTCTTGTCCTTCCTACCATCGCGTTGGGGCTCAGGAACCACCCTTAGCGAGGTCGTCAGGAAATTGGCTTTGGTATTCGCCCTCTCAAGGTCTATAAAATCTTCCGCCCTTAATGCCAGCTCTTCCATCGTTTCTATCTCCTGCATGTGGTAGTTGTTGCACAGTTTCCTCGAGGCTTTGTTGGCCACATCGAGTCCTCGGTAAAAAGCTTGAATTATCTCACCATATGTGACCCGACGATATATTTCTGTGACGTTTTTATGAAAAACCCCATAGAAGTCGGTCAGTGATTCTCCTAGTTGTTGCTTGACTGCGTCCAAGGCGACCACACTTTTCAGAATTTGGCGCTCACACATGTATCGTTCCAGGAATTTGCTTTTGAGCTCAGACCAGGTCCCTATCGATCCGGCAGGAAGGCCGAAGAACCAAGACGACGCCGAACGCGAAAGGGTCCACAGAAATAACAGGGCTAAGTGATTCAGATCGGTCGACTTACCCAACAGAGAGGCTTCATGCTTATTGACATGTATGATGGGATCGCCTCCACCACTGTACTCGGAGATGACCCTGGCAACGACATCCTTCGGGATCTTGATAGTGACCAGGTCAGCGGTGAAGGGATGAGTTGATCGCTCCCGAAAGGGAGGCATGGCGGTCCCACGCTATTCCTAGAGTCTTTTACTGATAAGCTCCTCAACATGGTCAAGAGTGCACTGGTTCTGCTGTCCTTCATTTGGTATGGAACTTGATGGATTAACAGAGTAGGTAGCTGTCGGCGCCTCAGTGGAAGTCAGAGGCAAGGACTGGTGTCCCGAAGTCATCTCTTGATCTTCTTGAGGGGTTGTGGTGCCCAGATTTCCAATTTCTGCTTGTCTGGTCCCCGCGGGGCGAGAATTTTCCTAAGGAGCAGGGACTTGTCTGCGAGCCTGTCCTAAGATGGTCTCTAGGAGTGATATCATCTCCGGGGTCAGCTGAATGTTTTCCCCAGCCACATGGACGGTTTGCGGTGCTGGAGTCTCCATGGCGTTTGGAACGGGGGCCGATCTGGAATTGACGACATGTTCGTGTGCCGACCTCGGGGGGACGGCATTAGGGACTGCTTGGCTAGCAGGTTCTTGGGGGAGGGGGGGGAGCGGCGAAGCTGCGGTGGAATCAGAGTTGTTCGAGGACTGCTGATTAGCCTGGTTCCGGTGATTGCTTTTGGATCGAGTTTACATGACTGTTTTACTCGTTTCCCACAGACGACGCCAAATGTTGGATCTGAATCTCCCTGGTGCTGACTTGGCAGTGGATTAAATGTCAAAGGATGAATGAATATTGCTCTCGCTTTAGTTCCGATGAACCTGCAAGAAGGGGATCGTAACAGAGGGGTGTCTCTGGATCCCTCTCCGAAGCTTAAATGAGTATACTGTGTGTATGAACTCAAAAACGTAATGAACGTATTGAAAAGCAGATGTATTTATAGAGTAAAGAGACCAAACCGTTATAGGCAACATAATATCTTGGTGAATATTGTGTTGGTGAAGATTAGGATAGCAGATATTACAGTTATGACGTAATATTGCAGTTACCGTATGTAATCTTTAGAGAATATGCGCCCGATATATGTGGGATATCGTGGTCATATTTTAGTGACGGTAGGTGGGACCAGAGATGAGAGGTTAGACTCTCTTGGCAAACACTCCTATGGCGAGCAGTAGGAGGCTGTGACCTTTGGTTATTGACGACATGTGGTAGCACTTTGGCTTGGGTTCGATACTGCCCCGCATTATGAGGGTCAGATTAACCTTAATGTGGGCCGGACAAGTCTGAATGATATGGGTTTTAACCCCTCTGTGAAATTATTGGGTCTCTGAGGTCTTTCTCATATTAGGTCGTCACTATTATCCGGTGTGGCCTTACGGACGTCGTTTCATCATACAGCCTCAAGGGTGAACCGCCATTCCTCTCAAGGGCGCCGCTCATATCTTTCCTGGATCGAGTTGCCCCTAAGTTGGTGCCGAGATACACGGATTCGATTTTAGATTATTTTAGATTCGATTCGTGATTTAATTATTTAAAACAAAACGATGATGATGTAGGCAATTTCATCAATTTGTTAAAAAATAGCATATACGGATGTATTTTTAACCATATTCAAGTATATCTATTAAACTACATCAAAAAAATATGAATACAAATAATAACCTCTGGATATAAGGTATACCGTATACGGACATATCATATACGGGCATAAGATATATAAAGGAAATGAAATTTGTTCAATTTTCGGGAGTATTTTTAATAGTGTCAGAAAATAGAATAGACTATTGACATGGTCCTAAAATCAGGTCAACTGTAGTGAACACGATGTCCAGAATAGATACGATCAGAAACAAATGCTAAAATTGAACCTAAATGACCAACATAGACTTTTTGTTCTTCTAATTTCAACTAAACGCATCAAAACCGGCTCACCACTTTTCTCGACTAACCAATAATAGTATACACACTTGATCTCTTCATATTTAACCCTAAAAATCGATCTTAGAAACCAACAAGGGCTCTCAACAATAACCAAGAAAAAAAAAAAAAAAAAAAAGAGGCCCTCCCCATGATCACCTGAGCTAAGCTTCATCCATCCATATGGTGGCCGGCTCAAACTAAGGTACTGGTTTGACGTGCGTGGATCATTTCATCGATAAGATGGCGAGTTTGAAGAGGAAATATGCTGTTTTTTTCTTCACCATTTCATTTTCCGCATCGATTCTGGTCGCACGATCTCACATTGCAGAGTTGGATGAGTACTGGATGAGGCGAGCCGAGGAGGCCAAAAATGATACCATCAATGCTTACCATCCAAATCCGCATGAAGTCATAGAACACTTTAATATGAATGTCCACAGGTGAGAACAAACCCTAACCCTAACCCTAAATTGGTTTATCTAGACTTTATTTATTTATTTATCTGACTGATTATATCTACAATTTTTGTAGTGCAGGACTTATCAGGAGATGGACAGCAACAGCACGAGAAGGAGTTTAACAGGACATGGAGGACATGCACATGGGAAGGGCGGCGATCCTTGCTTGGGTACTAACCCAATTGACAGATGTTGGAGGTGCGACCCTTCGTGGGCCCAGAACCGAAAGAAGCTCGCCGACTGCGTCCTTGGGTTCGGTCGAGAGACTCGTGGTGGGAAGTTTGGGGAATATTACGTGGTTACAGATTCGTCGGACAATGACATGGCAAACCCCAAACCCGGTACGTTGCGACATGCGGTGACGAGAAACAGGCCCCTCTGGATCTATTTCGCACATAGCATGGTGATAAGATTGAATCAGGAACTAATCATAACGAGCAACAAAACCATCGATGCTCGAGGAGCCAATGTCCAGATTATCAATGGCGCGGGACTTATGATGCAATTTGTGAAGAATATAATCATCCATGGGCTTCACATTCGCAACACTGTTCAGGGTAATGGGGGAATGATCATGAACTCAGAGGATCATGTCGGTGCGAGGACAGCTAGTGATGGAGACGGCGTCTCCATTTTCGGAAGCTCTAACATCTGGATTGATCATGTTTCAATGTCTGCATGTGGAGATGGTCTCGTCGACGTTATTGAGGGATCGACCGCCATCACCATTTCCAACTGCCATTTCACCCACCATAATGATGTAAGAAGCTGGTTCCTTGCGCTGCTGAAAGTTGAATTTCTATTCTTAAAGCTACGCATGAAACAACAAATTGCAGGTGATGCTGTTCGGAGCGAGCGGCATGTCCACCCAAGATAAGAAGATGCAAGTAACTGTGGCATTCAACCACTTCGGGAAGGGGTTGATCCAAAGGATGCCAAGGGTGCGGTTCGGGTTCATCCACGTTGTTAACAACGACTACACCCACTGGCTCAGTTACGCAATTGGTGGTAGTCACCAACCAACCATCATTAGCCAGGGCAACCGCTACATTGCGCCCCCAAACCCTAACGCTAAGCAGGTAAAATGACCTATTCCATCAGCCGTTAGAATCTTTTTCAATGACTCCAAATTTTTAACCTCTAACAATATTAATTACCATTCATTATTAGGTGACAAAGAGGGAGTATGAACCAGAATCAGTATGGAAGAATTGGCTGTGGAAATCAGAGGGAGATCTGCTGATGAACGACGCCTTCTTTGTTACCTCAGGAAACCCTAATCAGGAGCTCCCCTACTCTAACAAGGACATGATCAAAGCAAAGCCTGGAAGCGCTGTTCGGCGTCTCACTCGCTTCTCCGGTGCTCTCAATTGTTTTGTGGGAAAGCCTTGTTAACATTACATATAGCGTGACGTAGATTGTCATTTTTTTCCTTACCTTTTCAAGTTGATTATACAGACACATATATTTTGACCCAAAATTAGTATGTATATATACGTGCATACTATAGCAAGGAAAGCCAATAGCCTAGATAGCTATGTAGCTTACCATGGTGCTCATGCATGGCCTGGCTTCCTCACTTTCCTCTTCCAAAATGAGGGAGGAGACAGATATTTGTATAATGTTAAAAACAAATATTATTGAAGAACGAGTAGTCACTCGGGCGGAATTTTCTCCCCGCCATTTAGTGAAGGTGTTAAACTTGCAATATTGTGAAACAATCGTTTTTTGGTTTAATATACTCAATATTTACGTATGTTACTCCATGTAATTAATTGATTATTCTTTATGCAGAATGGTTAGGTAGTTTTGGACATGTGACTATTTAGTTACAATGATTTTTTATAAAATGAAAAGACAAAAATACTCTTTTGACTTATCCTCATCTTCTTCATTTGTCTTTCATCTTCTTTATTTGTTCATGGTAACTTTCTTCGAAGTCTTCTTCTTTTTCTTCAAATTCTTCTATTTTTATTTTCTTCAAAATCTTCTTCGTAATCCAAAAAACTTTTGTAAAATTTTCTACTTCTTCAAATTAACCCATACTGGGTTCGATTTGTGAAGAATAAGACGATCTTGAAGATAAACACGAAGAAGTTGAAGATGTACATGAAGAACATGAAGTATGATGAAGATAAGGGGAATGACAGTAACCATTTAATTAGATTTTCCAAATATGAGTAACTAAATAGCACAAGTTGTAACCAACTTAATTACATTTTCCAAATATGAGTAACTAAACAGCACAAGTTGTAACCAAATAGAAATATGCTAAAAGATATGTAACTATTTAGTTACGCGAACAAATATGTATAACTAAATAGGCCCGTTGAATAAAGATATTTAATCATTGAATATATTAACCTTGTTTTTTTTAATCAAATCAATAATCAAGAAAGAACTACGTGCTTTCACAAAGTGAGGCATGGGTGTTAAAACTCATAGATGGTTGTTTTTACTTCTCTTTCTTAATTTCTCTCTTTTAAACATTAATTATTAAGTTTTACATTTAATATATATATATATATATTAAAATATTTGTTCATCAAAATTCTCAACATCAATTTTGTTTTTAATTATACTCATCTATCTATCTCACTTTTTGTTTTTGTTTTTCATTTTACTATAGTTTTTTGGGGGATAAAAGAAATTTAATAGAGTCTAATTGTATTACAATAACTTTTATATTATTTCTAGTTTTACTAATGTAGTTTTATATTATATTTGGCATTTCAATTATTTTAAGGGAAATCATGTTTAAATCATTGTTTAGAACATTATCTAACTATATAATGAATTTTAATGTTCATATCAAAACGTATAAAAATACATTTCTCGTGATTTATTCCTCTATGAGTTGTTTATAGTTATTTTAAAAAAATCTATTAAATGTTTAAATATTTGTGTATCAAAATTCTCAAAACCAATTATATTTTCAATTATACTCATTCTCCTCTTCTATACTAAATAATATAGTGTTTATTTATACAATTTTCAGTTTTCATGTAACAAATTTATACTTTTTAATATATTATCTAGCTTCATTACTAAGTCATAATTGTTTTTTTTAGTAAAATTCACTATAAACAACTCATATACAAATAAATCATGAAAATTCTACTTTTTTATACACTTTGATATTAAATGAAATCTGAAAATTATTTTGTTATTCAATTATGTTCTAAACAAAAATGTAAACATGATATCCCTTAAAAAAAATTTTTTTTTTGATAATTCATCCCTTAAAAATAAATGAAATGACACATAAATATAACACGGCTATAACAAATTAAACTAGAAATAATATAAAATTTATTGTAATACATGTAGACTATAGTAAGGTTAAAAAGAAATAGAGATAAAGGAAATTAATTTTGATGGATAAATATTTTAACATTTAAAATATATTTTTCAAATATACTTCTTAATAATTAATATATACGACATAGAAATTAAAAAAGAGAAAAAGCAAATATATCATATATGAGCTTTAATATTCTCCGTTCTACCATTTCATACTAATCCTACTAATGATATGTCAAATCTATATCTATGTTCTATATATATATTAATTTGGTTAAGTTACTTATAATTGTGACAAGTAATATTTTTAAGACATTTTCTCATTATTAATGTCAATTTCATAACTTCTAATTGGTTCATGTCAAACATATAATTCTCACTCATATGTGGCATGTCATGTAAGTTCGTTTAAAATCTTTCAAACTCTCTCATTCATTCTCCCAATAAGTTACAAAATTTCATTAATATCTTCTTATTTCTATGTGCATTTATGATTTTTCTTAAGTTTATTTTATTTACTAAATTTTATATTTTATGAAAAGCAAGAAGATGTATAAATTGAATATTTTTTTTATTACAAGATAATTTAAGATGAAATTAAGGATTATTATTATATTATATATCAGTTTTATGAAAATAATAATCACATGTTAATTTTATGTAGATATTTATAATTATGACATAAAATTTAGGGTATGAAAAAATAATAATAATAATTATAATATAATTTCTTCATACTTTTCTTAGAATTATTTTTATAAAATATTGTTGTTATATTCTCTATTAGAATCAACATATATTACAAAATTTAAAAAATAATTTATATAATTTATAATTACTATAACTAATATGCACATATATATATATATATTCTAATAGTTTGTATTTATTTAAAAATATTTGAAAATAATAGATGTCATAAAATGAATTTTAAAATTATTAATTAGCATCATATTCATAATTGATTACATTTGTTTTTATTATCTACTCATTTATTTTCAAATATTTTTATAAAATATAAATAATTGTTATATTGTATAATATTATAAAAATAAAAAACAAATTGAACATTTTTTCATAAATATAATTAGCATAATCACAAATTTAATTTTTGATTATGACAAAATTTTATAACAAAATTTTCAGCTGAGTAGTTAGACCAATAATTAAATATAAGTTAAGTGTATTAAAAAATATTTAAAAACTAATGATCTAGCGGAATAATGCGTTATTTTAATAGTGAAATGTTTTGAGTTCAAAACTTTACCAAGTTTATAAATATAAGAAGGTGTTATTGTAATAACAGTTAAAAAAACAACTTAGTGCTTTATAAATAGTATAGACATATTAATAGAATAGATATATGAATGGGATTACAATTTAGTCTATCATACCATAGTCCTCATATCAGACGGACCAATTTATTCTTTCGCGTGTTTCCTCCTCTACTTAACTGACCATATCCAGTACAAATTGACAGCATCTATCTATACATAGATAAACATGTTAACAAATATAGCGGAAATGTAGTATTGAAGCTTTGTATGCATTCAACTTGTATTTCATTGATGACAATGGTCACTACTTATAGTACATTGGAGAATAATAGTAGGTACAACAAGAACTAGTAGGTAGCCTAACACTACAAGGAATAATAGTAGGTACAACAAGAACTAGTAGGTAGCCTAACACTACAAGGAATAATAGTAGGTAGCCTAACACTACAAGGAATAATAGTAGGTACAACAAGAACTATTAGGTAGATGTGTCATTTCAACACTCCCCCTCAAGTTAAATAGTCGGATCTCCAATATTTAACTTGCATAACACGTTTCTGAAATTTGAGCCATATTTCTTCATGGCTACTGTGAATCTCCCAAACCATGCCCTTGGTGCTTGTTTGAGCCCATAGAGCGCCTTTTTTAATCTGCATACATCTGTTTGTCGAAACCCTGTATTGAAACCTGGTGGTGGCTCCATATACACTTCTTCTTCTAAGTCCCCATGTAGGAAGGCATTCTTGACATCAAACTGGTGTAGCGACCAATTTTTGTTTGCAGCTATAGAAAACAGGACTCGAATAGTGTCAATTCGAGCAACAGGAGAAAAAGTTTCAGAATAATCAATACCATAGGTTTGAGTATATCCTTTGGCCACCAATCTTGCTTTGTATCTTTCTATGGATCCATCAGCTCTGTGTTTTACAGTAAATACCCATCGGCAACCAACAGCTCTTTTTCCATGAGGCAGTTCACACTTCTCCCACGTTTGACTTTTCTCCGGAGCCTCCATCTCGACTTGCATGGCCTGCCTCCACTCCTTACTTTGTAAAGCTGACTCAACATTTTTTGGTATGGATTGAGTGTATATTGCAGTAGCAAATGCTTGAGCAGTATGTGTCAGACTCCCCCTTGCCAAGTTTGCTACTGGATAACGGCTTTTTCTCGGACTGTATTCTGGTTCATATCTGACTGGAGGAACTCCCCTATTTCTCCGAGCAGGTAGTACATATCGTTCCTGTACAGGTGTTTCTTCCAAGCCAATATTTGGAGAAATAATAGAACCAGAATTAACCCAATTAGTGTTACTAACCTCCGGAATATTCGTCGGGGTTGACGGGGTTGAAGCATCTGGGACCTGTACGATGGGAGATAATGTCTCGGTGGTTCCACCAACTTGCCATTTTGGAACTATTTGAGGAAACACTGGAGTAGTCACAGTAGTCTGTATCAACCAATCTAATGGAGCATGATAAAAAATCTCCCCCTGAACAGAAGATTGGGTGATATAGTAGAATTCGGTTTCTAGGAATGTACAATCCATGGTGGTGTACATACGATTATTTTTTGGATTAAAACACCGGTAGCCTTTTTGATTAATCCCATATCCCACAAAGACACATTTGACAGAACATGGATCAAATTTAGAACGATCTGTTTTAGGAATATGAACAAAAACAGAACATCCAAAGACATATGGTTGTAGTGTCAAGGCTGTGGAGACACTCATATGACTTGATAATACCTCTATAGGTGTTTGAAATTGAATGACAGTTGTAGGAAGACGATTCATGAGATAGACAGATGTAGCAACAGCTTCTGGCCAAAATGAGGTTGGGACATTTGACTCTAGCATCAAAGCTCTAGTCATTTCTAAAATATGTCTATTTTTTCGTTCTGCAACTCCATTTTGTTGGGGTGTATGTGGACAAGAGGTTTGATGAATAATCCCATTATCCTTCAGAAATTGTTGGAGAGTGGAATTAACAAACTCTCCACCATTATCTGAACGGAGAACTTGAATTTTTGTATTATACTGGGTTTTAACTAAGTTGTGAAATTCTACAAACTTAGTAATAACTTCGGATTTGTTTTTTAGAAAGTATACCCAGGTCATACGAGAATAATCATCAATAAACAGCACAAAATATCTAAAGCCATTACACGAACTACTATTTGGAGCTGGCCCCCAAACATCAGAATGTATAAGGGAAAAAAGGGACTTGGCTCTAGATTCAGATATGTGGTACGAGTTTCTATGGCTTTTAGCATGAATACAGATTTCACACACAATTTCTTGATTTGACGGAAATAAACTAGGAAGTAATTTATGAAGATACCCTCCAGACGGATGACCCAACCTCCTATGCCACAACCATTGTTGCCTCGTGACTGTTCCGTGGGCAAGCATTGCAGTTCCGTTTTGAGTCACTTCCTCCACATAATACAGGCCTTGATGTTCAATTCCACGTCCGATGATTTCCCCCGACTGAATATCCTGTAGTACACACAAATTAGGGTATATTAGTACCACACAATTCAATTCCCTCGTGACATGGCTTATTAAGAGTAACTTGCATGCTAAGCTAGGTACATAAAGACAATTCTCCAGTTTAATATTTGAGGAAATATTAACAGTTCCCGCTCCATGAACCGGTACCAACTCTCCATTAGCCGTCTGTATCATTTCCCGTCTTGGTACTGAATGATTCACAAAGTTACTCATATCATAACTCATGCTATCCGTGGCTCCACAATCGAGTAGCCATTTTCCACATTTTCCTGAAATATCCTTTTGAGCAAAAAATGTTCGAGCAATTTTTTTATCATACTCAGAATTATTAGACCCAAAAAACCCATGTATAGTCATTTGGCCTGAATTTGAGCTTTGTTTTTGGCCCAAACCCGGACCACTATTTCGGCCCAGCTGTGCATTACCTTGGCTTGGCCCAGCTTCCCCAAATGGCCCAGCTCCATGCTCACTTGGCAGCCCACCATTTGAAGAGAAGGGGGGTAATAATCGGTTTACCCCCCCAAACCCTACCATTCCGTGCGGTTCCTGAGCAGCAGCCGCAGTCACTTGCTCCCCCCAAACCCTAGCTTCGCCTCCTTGGCTGCCGTGGCTGAGGCTGCCGTCGGCGAGGGCTCGCCTTTGTTCGTCCGTTGTGTTCCAAGCGCCATACGTAAAGGGGCTGCCGGACCCCTCCATTGCGCCATGATTCCACCCGCTCCAGTTGGTCCCGTCAGTCGGAGCCCTCGCCACCGCGACGTGGCCTTGGCTCGGTTGGCCGAAGTAGGTATTGCCGAGACCTTGGCTTGGCTGTCCCCACCTGTCACGACCATTCGCCATCGTGGCATGTAGGGTTCCAGCGCCGGCGCCACCTCCTCTCGGTCCTCTCCATCCTTCGGGATAGCCTACAAGAAGGTAACATTCTGATTTATCGTGTTTTTGTTTACCGCAGTGAGTGCACCGGAGAAACCTCCGTTCGACCCCTCCAATCCGGCTCGGCTTGCCCTTTCCGGCGAGTTGCTGTGGTCGGAGGTTGTGGCCGGGGACGAAACCTCCTGTGTTGATGCCTGGAGATGACCGTGTTGCTAGTCCAGTTCCGATCCCGTGACCTTCGACTGATTGTTGCGATCCCATAACGGCCCGCCTATCCCGTTCCGATCGGATCGTGGAATACGCCTTTTCGACTCCTGGTAACGGTACAATTCGAAGCAAATCACGTTTTTCGTTATCGAATTCATTACTTACTGCGTTTAGAAATTGATACAACTTCGATTCAGCCCGTTTTGTGTTCCATGTTTGGATTGATTTCGGGTCTTCCATTGGATTAGGATCTCGTTGTTCAATTTCCCGCCATAATCCTTGCATTTTGGTATACAAGGATTCTAACGAATCCGTTCCTTGTTTTGTGTTGCTGGTTCGGCATATGAGATCAAATAGCTGGACTCCGTCTTGGGCTTTACCGTACGTTTCAGCTAGTCCGTTCCATAGATCCTTTGCCGTGGGGAACTCGGCATATTGGTTGACCAATACGGGCTCCATGTTGTCGAGCATCCATGAGCACACTACGAGGTCGTCTTGCTCCCACTATAAGTATGCTGGTTCGGTCATTTTGGGTGGTGCCGGAACACCCAAAAGATGGTGAAGTTTTCCTTGGCCGCCTATCTTCATTCGTATTAAGCGTGCCCATAGGAAGTAGTTACCTTCATTTAGCTTAGTGTTTAAGCTAATATTGGATAAACTGACGGTTTTATGAACGGTGTTGGTTTGTGGCAGGTTTGAGAACATTGCCGCCCACTGAGCTGCAAACGGGTCACCGCCCGTTGGGGTAGTCTCGGTGGTGTGGGTGCTGTCCCCTTCAGACTCTGCCATGATCCAGGTATGTCGGATACCTCCGGTAAATGATGATGCCGAGAAAGATTCAATCGATCAGTCTGATCGAACAATCCGACTCTGATACCATGTTAACAAATATAGCGGAAATGTAGTATTGAAGCTTTGTATGCATTCAACTTGTATTTCATTGATGACAATGGTCACTACTTATAGTACATTGGAGAATAATAGTAGGTACAACAAGAACTAGTAGGTAGCCTAACACTACAAGGAATAATAGTAGGTACAACAAGAACTAGTAGGTAGCCTAACACTACAAGGAATAATAGTAGGTAGCCTAACACTACAAGGAATAATAGTAGGTACAACAAGAACTATTATGTAGATGTGTCATTACAACAAAACATAGACCTATGAATTAATCCTGTCTTTTACTGTTTCTCTCTTCAATCCTAACATGGAACCCATCTTGCATTTTGGAGGTTAGGTACAGGGTGAATATTGGGTCGACCCCATCACCCATAACAGGAATAAGTTTGAATCGTCGCACCACTCCGGCCACCACCCTCTTCATCTGTAAAAACGCCATCTCCTTCCCTAGGCAGATCCGAGGCCCTGCTTGAAACACGGGGTAGGTGAACGGATCCCTCCCGACGAAGATCCACTTGTCGTCTGCATCCGAAGCCTTATGTAGCCATCTCTCAGGCTTGAACTCCTCCCAGTTAGAGCCCCACAGCTCCTCTAGACGACCCATTGCGTAGGGATGGTACGTGACTCGTGTCCCCTTCTTAACCACCGTGCCATCAGGTAAAACATCATCAGATACAGCTTCCTTGCTGTCGGCAGGAACTGGTGGGTAAAAACGCATGCTCTCACACAACGAGGCATGGGTGTAGACCATGTCCTTCACGTCGTCATAAACTGGGGAATCCGACTTCTCATTGATCTCAGCAAGAACTTCACTTTCCACATTTGGGTGTTTGTGTAACAACCAAAAGTACCATGTCAAAGCAGCAGATGTCGTGTCCCGACCCGCAAGGATGAAACTTATGACGATGTCAATGATGAAATCTTCATCTGAGTGGCCTGAAGTCAAGAACCGTGATAGCAGATCAACTGATTCCAGGCTTGACTTCTCTGCGAGCTCCCGCTTCTTTTCTTTGATAATGTCTTTGGCAAACTGTCGGACTTCGGTTACAGCAGCCTTTAGTTGTTTCTCTGACCCGATGTTGAAAGCGCGCTTGAGCTTCCACAAGATAGGAGACAGGTAGAGGAACCTAAGGCTGCTTATTTGGGTTGCTGTCTCGAAAGCTTGTGCAAACTTTTCATCTGGAAGAGAAGGTGAAAGGTATTCAGGGTCATAGCCGAAAGATATGTTGCAGATGTTATCGAATGCAAATCTCTGAAGGATGTCCTGCATGTCGAGGATGGTGCCCTTCTCGGCAGCTAAAGAGAGTATCGGGATAAGGCGATCGTTTAGCTCTTTATCCACTACAGTCTCGATGAATTTGCGGAGAGATTTCGTGTTGAATTCATGGCTCGCTACCTGCAAAATGAGTAGAAGATAGATTTAGAAAACGAAAACAGTACTACCCGAACAAACCTTCACCAAAGCTTCTCTATTGGATTAAATCATTTTATCTCTAATCAAATTTAGGCCATACATTCAGTGTGGTTTGGTAGGTGCATCCAATCCGGGCACTATGTTTGTATGAGCGCCAGGCACTGCACAAAATTGGTGGAAAATAGCTAAGGAGTAATACAAACCCGTACCTGTCTTTGAAACTTCCAGGAGTTTCCATTGACGTTGAAGATGCCATCGCCAAGCATGTCCCGGAGCATGTTGCTCACATCGTCTCCCTTATGATAGTTTGTGAAGTGAGTTTTGAGAATATGTTGGACATTGGCAGGGTTTGCAGTAAACACTGTCTTCTGGCCGAATGGACGGTGGAGGATGAACGTTGCAGAGGGAGAAACCTTGATGAGGTCGGAAGTCCACTGAATCCTTCTGTTTCGGTTCAAAAACAAGGAAGGAAAAGAGCCTATAAGAGGAAATGACTTTGGTAGCTGGATTTTGGAAGAAGCTGATGAGGGTTTTGCAGAGGTGAAAAAGAAGCATAAAATTGGAAGGAGGAGGAGAAGGAAGATGAAGACTGAAGCAATAAGGTCCATTTGGAGAGAAGGTGAGGTGTCCAGGAATTCCTTCAATTGAATAAGTACATGTAAGGGGAGAATAGGGTGGTATTTATATTATTACAATGGAAGTCAGGTTGACATATGGTCGGGTCGGGCCGGCATTTATTTGATGTTATAAGAGTCTTCTTGGGCGTCGTATGAAAGTAAGGTTTCGAATTCCAATATGTACACGACTCCTTTTAATCTAGAACAATAATAATTCGAAGAAATTTAAAAAGTAGTATTTGGAAAAAAATATATTTAACAAAGTAAATACAAAAAAAAAAAAAAATCTAAAAATAGTCACACCACATGTAGCTTGTTAGCAAATTGCTCAACAGCTACCCCAATGTCCCCACTTTTTTTTTTCACATATACTTAGGTGATATATATATACACATAATATATAATCTATATACATATACATATAGGATACACATATAATATATATATATAGAGAGAGAGATAGAATGTTTTATCAAATCTATTATACGGTTAGTCAGAAAGTCGAAACTTAACAAAATTAACGTAATTTATGTTGTAATTCAATTATCTACGTACTGTATTTATAGTTTTTTTTATTAAGTATACAATTAAATTTATCATCTAAATTATTTTGTCTTTTCGATCAAATTATAAAATAAATTCAGTTAGTTTAAAATTATAATTATACACCTACTGAATTTGTTTTATAATTTGATCGAAAAGACAAAATGATTTATGCGAGACATTTAATTATATACTTATTAAAAAAATTACAGTACGTAGATAATTGAATTACGACATAAATTAAGTTACTTTTGTTAAGTTTTGACTTTCGAACTAACCGTACGATAGATTTGATCCTTCCATGCAAGTCTTCAGAGTTGGAGCGCCCCACGAAAGTTTGAAGAGAACGAATTCAGAACGAAGTGATCAACCGAGATCCAACATTGACGCCGTCTGTGGGAACCTAAGCAAAACCATCCATGACTCCCCCCCCCCCCCCCCCCAACACCTAAGCAAAGAACCACCGGGAAAACACGGAGAATGACTCGCTCCACAACCTTCAACAATACTTTGGACTGTCATCATTTTTGCCCCAACCTGATATACTTCAGGATGGTCAGACCTCTGGTTTACACCCCCAAGGCGCACCATCCAGACATCCCATTGTCCTGGAGCAAGAAGCCACTAGACCAACTCACTCTCAGATCGCCTCCTCTAAGAGAGAGCCACTGTGGGTGGACGTGCCACCAGAAGTCATCCTGACACCCGTTTTCATCGCAGCATTAGACGAACTTCTCGATAGGAGAGAACAAAGGGCAGTTGCCCGAATCGCTGCTCGCCAGGCAGAGGCAGTTAGGGCAGAAGAAGCCACCTTTAAATTGCACCTCCAAATACCAATTCCAACGCAACAACCCGCTCTTCCCTTGAGCGTCACTACCATAATGGCACTACCAGAGATACTGTCGGTGACTGTACTGCCACATGTGCAGTCACCTAAGATTGAATACTACAAAGGCAAAGGAGATCTGGTTGAACACATCCAGAGACATGAAGTCTCCCTCCTAAGGGGAACAAATGATTACAATCACTTCGCTCTCCTCTTCCCAGCGACCCTAGGAGGCGTCGCTTCACATTGGGTCTTTGGACTCCCCAAGGCTTCCATCAAGTCTTGGGGCGATCTAAAGGAGAAATTGTTTGTTTATTACATGGGCGGGCAACATCTTCTCAAGAGCGTTGGGACGTTGGACAACATCAAGCAAAGGGAAAGACGAGAGCCTTTGCGATTTCTATACAAGGTTTAACAAGGAATTAACGGGGATTGACCAGGTCATTACGGGGGCGAGACCATTCACGCCTTTGTAATGACGCTTGGACCCAAAGGATACGCTCTTCCTGACAACCTGAGCGTGATTCCAGTCAACACAGTAAAGAAAATGGTAGTCATGGTCAAATCCTACATCGACCTAGAGATCGCCAAGGAAGGGAGAAAGTCGGTTCAAAAGGAATCTAAGAAGGAAGCTCAGGAAGGGAAGAAAGTGGATCAGTGTCATCATAAGGAAGGAAATGATGACCAGAAGCATCGCTCAGTGATATCGCACGCTAATAGGGAAATTTATGAGACATACACGCCCCTTATCTAGGATATCTTGGTTATCTTGGTAGACATAGAGAAGAACAATTTGGTGACTCCACCTATACTACGAAATAGCGATGCGCAATTGGGAACCGGCCAAAATGCTTAATGTCGCTATCATCGTTGCAAGGGGTACACTACCGACAATTGTAGGATTTTGAAGAGGGATATTAAGAATCTAATACAAAAGGGTTTTCTCAAAAACTTTGTGGCATGCCGTGAAAGGAGCAGAACACCTCGCCGCTAAAGGAACAAGAGGCACCTCGAAGGGCACAAGAGTCCAGCCACACTAAAAACGAAGTATGAATGTTATCAGTGGAGGGTTCGTCGTTGTAGGAGAGACAAGAGGCGCTCGAGAGGTGTATGCTTCACAAATTTCAGGGACCGCCTTGGCTGGGAAGCACCCTAGGGAAGAAGAGGATGTGGTAATCTTTTTTTTCTGAGGTGGAAATAGGACATGCGACTTGTCCCCCACAAAGACATTCTTGTCATCACCGTTGAGATTGACGGTTATGATGTCAAGGGGTACTTTGACCCGGGAAGCTCAACGGATATACTCTTTCTCGACGCCCTGAAGAAAATGGTGCGCTCGGAGAAGGAATTGAAGAAGGTCAACTTCCATTTGATGGGGTTCGCCTCACATGCAACTTACCCGGTAGGGGCGATCACTTTGCCTGTGTACTTGGGTGAGGGGTGGAATGTGATCATAGTAAATGTCACATTCATTGCGGTGGATGCCCCAACCTCATACAACGATATATTAGAGCGCTCCACTTTGAACCTAAATCGGATGGTGCACTCTACGTACCACCAGTTGTTGAAGCTCAGAACTCCCCACAGGATAGGGGTACTGAAAGGAGATCAACCCATGACGCGCACCTGCTACGTTCACTCAGTGTGTTGCAACGTACTAAAAGACAAGGGAAAGGAGGCTCTGGCGATCGAAACGGGGGAGGACCCTCGGGAGGAGAGGAGACACCCTCAACCAGTTGAAGGGTTAATAAAAGTAGAGATAGATGGTTCCAGGAAGACCGTTCAGATAGGAACGGCGCTCCCAGGTGAAAGGCCTGAGGCTCTGGAAATACTTCTCATAAAGTTCAAGGAGTTGTTTGCCTGGAAACCTATCGATATGTCAGGATTCAGTAAGGAGATAATCACCCATGAGCTAAATATTTATCCAAACATCAGACCAATCGCTCAAAAGCGATGCCCCGTGGGTGAAGAGAATCACCATAAATCAGGAAGTAGGGAAGTTGGTGGATGGCAACTTTGTGAAAGAGATTAGGTTCCAGACATGGGTAGCGAACCCAGTCTTGGTAAAGAAGAACAATGGAAAATGGCGGATGTGCATAGACTTCAGGGACCTGAACAAGGCGTGTCCCAAGGACTCTTATCCCCTGCCAAGGATTGATCAGCTAGTCGACGCTACTTCAGGCCACGAGCTGCTCAGCTTCATGGACACCTATTCAGGGTAAAATCAAATCCAGATCGTCGAAGGTGATGCCCAACACACAGCTTTCTACACGGATAACAATGTCTACCATTACAACGTGGGCGACCTACCAGAGGATGGTGAACAAACTGTTCGTCGAGATGATTGGCAACACCATGGAGGCCTACGTTGATGACATGCTAGTCAAATCCATCAAGGGTGTTGATCGTGTGGAGGACTTGAGAAAAACGTTCGAGTGTATGCGTCTCCACCAAGTGCGCCTTAACCCTGCCAAATGCGCATTTGGCGTGCAATTGGGAAAACTATTGGGCTACATGGTTAGCCAAAGGGTAATTGAGGTGAACCTTGAGAAGCTGGAGGTGATTGAGAAGATGAGGAGCTCAACCTGTCACAAGGAGATTCAATGCTTGAATGGGAGACTAGCGGCGCTCAGTATCTTTTTGGCAAAAGTGGGTGACAAGTCCCTCTCATTCTTCCAGGTTTTAATGGTGAACAAGAGATTTGAATGGACCTGGAGAATGAGCATGTGTTCCAGGACCTGAAGGCACATTTTAAGGCGCTCCCACCACCGGCAAAACCTACAAAAGGCGACGCACTTTCCCTGTGTGTAGACATTAATCAAGGTGATCGCCAAGGGACAAGTGCGCATGTACTATGTATCAAATGTCCTTACAAAGGCTTAAATGAATTATCTAGAATGTTGAAAAGTATCTCTATGCGCTGGTGATCTCAACTAGAAAGTTTCGCCCATACTTTCACGAAATCACTGTTCTAACAAATCAACCTTTAAAACACTTCCTGCAAAAACCAGGCACTTCAGTGAGGATGATTAAATCGACGATTGAATTGAGCAAATTTTGAATTAAGTTTGCACCCCGAACAACTATAAAAGGGTAGACACTAGCTGACTTCATAGTAGAATCCACTTGCCCACCAGAAGCGTCGCCTAAAGAACTAGATGAAGTAAAGGAAACTTGGATACTTCACACGGATGGATCATCCTCAGTTGATGGCTCAGAGGGAGAATTGGTACTAACACCTCCAGATGGTGGCACTCATTTGCGGTATGCCTTGGTACTCACCTTTAATGCCACAAACAACGAAGCAGAGTATGAAGTGTTGATTACTGGTCTCAGACTCGCCAAAGGGCTAGGCGTCGCTTATCTCAATGTTTATTGTGATTCACAACTCGTGCTAAATCAAGTAAAAAGCGAATATGCTGCGAAGGGCGAGCAAATGAAGATATACTTGAGGGAGACAAAAGAATTAGCTGAGGGATTCAAGATCTTCCAAATAGAATCTATCCGCCGAGAGTCGAACCAAGAAGCGGATGCACTAAGCAAATACGCATGGCAATCGACGCCTTTTCAGGTGCATTTTGTGGAAATCGTCTCCGGAGGGGCGAACCAAGTCTGCGCTAGTGTTGATAAAACCGTTGATTGGGTGACGCCCATTCGAACATACTTAAAAACTAGTGAATTACTAGATGAAAAAGTCGAGTCCAGGTGAATATTGAGATTGACTCCAAATTATAGAATCATTGAAGGAACACCATATAAGAATGGATTATCTACGACGTTTCTCAAATGCGTCACCCAACCAGATATAACAATAATACTAAGAGAAGTTCATGAAGGATATGATGCTTGCCACCAGGGGCAAGATCCCTTGTTTGCAAAATCCTAAATCAAGGATACTACTGGCCTACCCTTAACAGAGAGACTAAGGATTTAATTGAAATGTGTATCTTTCCAAAAGTACAGTCCAAAAGTAGCGCGCCATCCTGCAGACCTAACAATAATTGGCGTCGCTTGGAATTTTGCACAATGAGGGATTGACTTGATAGGACCTCTGCTCAGGGCCAAACAACGCACTTATGTTATAGTAGCAATTGACTACTTCTCGAAGTGGATCGAGGCGAAGGCATTAGCGTCGACTACATAATTCTAAGTGATTAAGGTCCTCAAATCTAGAATTTTCCCTAGATATGGGATTCCAAGTATACTTGTGAGCGATAATGACCCACCATTCTCTAGCAAATAATTGAAGTGGTTTTGCGAAGAGCTGAAAATCAATCACAGGTGTGCCTCAGTGAGACATGCACATGCGAATTGACAGGTTGAGGTGGCCAACAAAACAGTTCTGAACGGATTAAAGAAGAAGCTAGACGCCTTACAGGGAAATGGATTGAAGAACTAGCGAATGTCCTTTGTACGCTTCGAACAACACTTAAACAGGCGACGGGGGAAACACCTTTTATTTGGGTATATGGTTCAGAGGCGGTTGCCACAATAGAAATAGTGGTTGCCTCGCACATAATCAAACACTTTGATGTGGCGACCAATGATAACCAAAGGTGTTTCAAATTAAATTTGGTGGATGAAAAGAGATGGGCATCTAAACAATTCCAAGGAAGGATACGCCTCGCCACCACATGATACTATAATAGGCGAGTCTCCGCTCGCCAATATTTTGTGGGGGAGAGGGTATGGAGAAGGAACTAATTTGCCCATCAAGACAAGATTAACAAGCTATCACCAAAATGGGAAGGATCATACAAGGTCGTCGTCATTCCCCATCCGAACGCCTACATACAAGAAAACGAGGAATGAAAGACTTTGAAGAACACCTTCAATGCGGAGCATTTGAAACAATTCTATGCTTAGGCGCCGCTAGATGATCGGATAGTTTGTACTTAGTCAAATTATTGAAGTTTGATTTGCTATATACAAATGGTGTTTCCTTATCATAGCAAATGGCGTCTAAAATTAAATTGAGGCGTTTCAATTTACATGGCATTTCGAGCGCTCTGGCGTTTCGAATACGAAAACCGTTAAGGTATTAGACATATTAAGGTGTTTTGAACACTTAGCCAAAATTAGAGAAGTTGCAATGAGATCGAAGCGCCGAAATTGTTTCACATTAATGAGTGTTTTTCATTACAAAAACGCATCGCTTGGAGGAATTAACAAAAATAAAAGGAAAATACAAGGGGGGCTAAAAATGACTAAGTAAAAATCCTAAGAATTTACAAGATCAGTTGGAGGAGGATCTTCTTTAGGAGGAGAAGGCTGGTGAGGCGCCTCATCTTAAGGCAAAGGCAATTCTTCTAATGACACCTCAGGCGGGGCAACCTCAGCTTCAACGACGCGCTTTGAACGACGAAGGGGAGACGGTTCAGGAGATTCCTCTTCTTCATCCCACGAGTCATACTCCACTTCGGTCGCCTTCTTCTTCGCCGACTCCACTCTTTCCTCGTAATCCAGAAACTGTTGCATGGAGGGCAGAGTTGCCAGAGCAAAGTTGGCGTCAACATTCAGGATATCCTTGTGCATATTTTGAATGCATTAATCAATGCTTATCGGCTCCACAATGTCACCTCCTTATCAAAGGTCTCGCTATCTTTGAACTCCTCCACCGCGTCGTGAAGGCACTGGGAAATTTCTTCCTTGATGAGCGAGACCTCCTGCTCAACCTTGATGGCGCGCTCCTCAAGCTGGGCCATTCACTCTTTAACAACTCAAGTTATTGGCAAAGATCCACAACTTCAGCGACTGTTTCAACCACCTTTGCATGAGCCTCATGTAGCTCCTTGGCGTGGCGCGACGCCTCCAACTCTAGCTCATCCTAGGCGGCCCTTTCAATTGACAGGCGATGCTCGACACACTCCAGTATGCTCAAGCTCGCGAACCCGCTTGAGCTCTTCAGTGGTGGCCTCCCTCTCTTTAGAAAGCTCCACTATGGCGGTGTCCATTTGGAGTTGCAGCGGTAGGAGATAACAACTTACTGTTAGTACAAAACACTTAGAAATATTTTAGAAGATTTAGAGAAAGGAATGATACCTGAGAGAAGAGGGTAAGGCCCTGGCGCACAATGTTGTCCAGAGTACCGCCACTCTTGTCAATGGCGCACAAGGTTGTCCACAGGAGGACAGGAGACAACTAGAAGATGAAAACCCAGGTTTGTGTTCAGTAAAGTATTCCCCCTCACCCGGGGAACATCTTCGAGTTGCTCACAAGGAGCTCAAGGCGTTTAGGTTGGGTTGTCAGAGGCGATCCACTCTAGAGTGTTGTCCACCTTGAGGTCCTGGTGAAGGTCAAACGTCAGACCTACATAGGTAACGTATCGCCCCGCAATATCATCCGCCAGGAGCGAAGGCGTCTCCTGGTCATATATAGTGGACGGAGGCGTCGCCTTCTCAGCAACAGAGGTGGACTCCCTTGCAGGAGTCTTCTTCTTCATGGAGGGAGCGCTATACTTCTTCCCCGCGTATATGAACCCATCATCCTTAACGCTATTCTTTGTGAAAGTACCATCAGGAAAGGCATAGTAAGTCCATGACATGTAGTTTTCCGTCACAAGAGGCGCACCCCACTTCTTAGTATGAAGAATGTTTAATCTTCTAGTAAGAAGAGAATTGTCACAATAGCGATAGTAAGAGACCACACCTTTGTAAAGAGTGACCGCCTCCCGAGTCTTAGGGATCAGCGTTATAGGATCCTCTGTCAGCAGATCCACTTCATCCTAGGGGTGTGCCTTCTTCTTGGAAGATTTATGCATCTTCCTCTTCTTTGAACCATCGGCGGCGACACTGGGAACTTTTCCTTTCCCCTTTTCCTGTTCAATCGGAAGGGAGAACGCATAAGCAGCGCGCGAAACAGTGTTATCTGCAAAAGAAAAATGAAATGAGTTATAATCCGTGAAGAAGAAAGACGACGTTGCAGTGGGGAGATGCCCGCATTGAACAAGTCCTCTTCCGTGGTCTCCTTGGATATCCACGTGGCGCGCCCAGCTTGGTGGTCTGAGTACACCAGATGGAGAGACTCCAAGTCCCAAGGTGATAGTTTATCAGGGGAAAGTAGAGGGTCACGGAGCGCCTTCGAGGTTATGCACCAAAGAACGACCATTGGAAGAAGAAGTAGGAACTCTTCCAATTGGATTTCCTCGTCCTAAAACCCGTAACTAAGGGCAAGGAAGAGTGTCAGACCTGATACTTGTTATCAGGGAAGCGACTACCAAAAGTAAAAACGCCAAAGCGATTTGAATCTATCTTATAAAAATGGCGAAACAAAACTAAGGAATGTGTTCAACCTCTCTTCTCATACAATACCCTAAAACCTACCCAGGTGCGAATGGAATTGGGGGAAAATTTGGTAGGGGAGACGTCATAATAACGACACGCTTCTACGAAGTCTGGGCATATAGGAAACCTCAATCCCGCATCAATCTGCAAGTGATAGTTGGTTTCCTCGCCCTGACCTGGTTTAGAAACAGGATGGACGTTTTCTGGATCGCTCTCATCCAGTAAATGTATTGTTCAAAACACTATTTGAAAGTTTTGTATCGTATGTAGAGTTTTTTACGTATCGTATTATACAGTCAGACTAAAAGTAAAAAAGTAACGCATACTTAGCGTCATTTAATTCGTAATTAAATTATCTACGCACCATAATGTTTTTGATTTTTTTTGAGTAAGTACAAAATTAAAATTTTCACCTAATACATTTAATTATTTTGGTCAAATTACAAAACAAACGATGTTAGGTTACAAAATCATTGTATTTCTAATAAAAAATTTACTCTAGGTAGATAATTGAATTACAACATAAATAGCGTTAACCGTGGTGAGTTTGGAATTACATGGTCTGAGTTATAATGTTTTAAGTAAAATTTCCATATCCCACCTTACGCCAAGCCGTACAGTCAATCCGTAAATCCAAATTTAATTTTTTTTTTTGCATAATTTGAATCGTAAAAATATCTACTTACTATAATTTTTTTATTTTTTTTAATAGAGACATAATTGTATTTTTAATTAATTATCGAGTCGTCGTTTTCGAACAAAATATTTTTAAAAAAATTAATTGATGCATATGTGTTAATTGGATAGGCCCTAGGGTGCACGTATTGTAAATACGCGATATCCGGGCGTGCGTGTATACCTATATTTTTCGAAGGAAAAAAAAATTCAATATTTACTTTTCTAAAAACAAAATGTATACTTTTTGAAAAAAAATCATTTTAAGTGGCTACAAACCTCTGATTTTGTCCAGAATAACTGTCACTTCTGCGTTAAGTTATCAACTTCGTGTGGACATTTGGACGAACCATGAAACGTCATCCATGACTTTTTTTAAAACATGAGGTCAATAATTCAGTGCATCCGCTAGGTCAAAGTCAAGCTGCAATACAATTTCCTACGGACATATTACTTAGATTTATACATATGCATGCGTATAATAATCATTTATATTATTATGAAGTTACTAATTAATACGATTTGTGTGAGAATTATTTTAATTAATTTGTTATAATAAAATATTTGAAAACATATTAAAATAGGTAGTTATCAAAAGTAGTTTGCACTTAATAAATGGGTTAGTGTTACAATTTGTGGTTTGATATAGTTAAAATTAATAGCCATACAAAATGGAAAAATAAAAGTACTGTAATATTATTTTATTTTATTTTTGGTAAACCATATGATATAATTTTGTCATATGCTAGGTAATACCCTTTGATATGATTACCAATTAATAGCCGGAAAAAGGAAGAAATAAACTGTTGAAATTTATGTACGAAACCATGAAACGTCATCCATGACTATTTTTGGACGAACCATGAAACGGCATCCATGACTTTTTTTTAAACATGAGGTCAATAATTCAGTGCATCCGCTAGGTCAAAGTCAAGCTGCAACACAATTTCCTACGGACATAATACTTAGATTTATACATATGCATGCGTATAATAATCATTTATATTATTATGAAGTTACTGATTAATACGATTTGTGTGAGAATTATTTTAATTAATTTGTTATAATAAAATATTTGAAAACATATTAAAATTGGTAGTTATAAAAAGTAGTTTGCACTTAATAAATGGGTTAGTGTTACAATTTGTGGTTTGATATAGTTAAAATTAATAGCCATACGAAATGGAAAAATAAAAGTACTGTAATATTATTTTATTTTCTTTTTGGTAAACCATATGATATAATTTTGTCATATGCTAGGTAATACCCTTTGATATGATTACCAATTAATAGCCGGAAAAAGGAAGAAATAAACTGTTGGAATTTATCTACGAAACATGCAATTGATTAGGGCACAACATAACACATAATTAAGTTACCTCCTTAAACGATTGCCTTAACGGAAGCGGAAGCGGATCTGTCTGAGGTTGGGATCACGGTCTGCCGGACGGGAGGACACGCCATGGTTTGACGGACAATGACCTATAATACCACAGCTACCGATCTCTGTCTAAACTGTAGGGCGACTAACTATTTAGCATTGACATCATCAGGTTTACCTAACCCTGAGCACCCCTATATATACTGATATATAGAGGGATAAGTTTTAAGGCCAGATACACAACTGAGCTTATGTAAATGGACTCCCACTTATGGGCGACTCATTATCCTAAAACCAACATCTCCCACTCGCACAAAGTGGAGGGCGCTCATTCATCAAGTCAGCACCAAGAGAACGAATCTCATTATACAGTAAAGTCACATACGAGAAGGTAGTTGTGCGACCGACAGGCACAACGAGCAAAGTGCTACGCACCGGTTAAGAATACGTAGCGACCCGCGGATCCCACACCAGCAGTGGAAATGTGCCCTCCACCCTTGGTCATGTAATCTTTCTCCAGGTCTGACCACACAGGGATCTTTCAAACCTATATTTGTATTACGCCCACAACCGCAGCCGATGCCGCGATTGGTGGCCACCTAGTGGACACAATATCGAGAAGATCCCATAATGACCATCCTCTTCCCACAAAACCATCAGCATAATTCAACTCGCTTTTTTAGAACAGGGACCCGGGCGGAATACGCCGAAGGCCCATCGAGCACGGACTAAGATAGCAAACACTGAACTGAACCTCAAGTCTCTGTTCAGAGTAATAAGGGTACGTACGCGACTCTTACACAAAGAGCTCTGGGTCTCACACGACTCCGAGTTAAGATCACATCTCGGGTCATACCCATGGGTGCGCCGCTGTATGGAACGCGCGCTACAACATATCTCTTCTCCCATGGAGCATATGTCCATATGATGTACAAATGTCCATCAGGTACACAAAGTACCCGAACCAAAAGTCACAAAGACTCTCATCCAACCCCTGAGTGGATTGACATACCATAATCCGCCGTAGTGCGAAATCATATAGTTCCAGACACAATGTCCTTTCCGGTCATCCCAACAGACTTCCAGAACTAGAAACTATCACTAGACTCACCTAGCCACAAATGCATAGAATTTATCACCCGTGTGAGAGGGCGATCAAATCCACTTTGACATATGTCAATAAATAATCACAGTAAGAACACACAAAACACTCAAACTGTGAAAACATGCATACTCAATTATAATTCAAGTCAAAGAACATTGTATGGGAAATAAAACCAATGAAGTACATCAACTAAGTCTACACAGTCCTAGAGACTACACATGCCTCACTAAAGACTCCCTCTTCAAGGTTGAAGAGACGGTCCACAACCATCTCATTAGTAGACAAACACTTCAAACTCATCACCTTGTGTCTAACCACGTCTCTAACATAGTTTCGCTTGATATCTACTTGCTATGACTTGTTATGATACTTGTGTTTCTATATCACGGAGATTGCGACTCCAATGACTCAGCAATCAATCCGGAAGTCTCTTCAACCATACAACCAACTGAGTGGTCCAGACAAGATCCACAAATTTGGCTTCAATGACTATCAACACAATGCGCGACTGTTTCCTGCTCATCCACGATATGACATCATCGGAGAGCAGAGCATAAAGTCCGATGTGAGTTTTCTCTCATCAAAGTCACACCATAGCCCGCATCGTTATACCCGGTCATCCAGAGATTCTCTCACCTCTAGCAAGTCTCTAGCAGAGAGCATGACGATGCCCTTAAGATATCACATGATCCTATTTACTGCCTACCATTTCTTCAATCCGGGTTCAGCTTGATACCTACATACCATGCCGACTACATGACAAATATTAGGTTGAGTACACACTATTGCGCACATCAGGCTTCCTACTGCACTTAGCTACATAATTTATTTATCTGGTCCATATATACATTTCGAGAGGTTGATCAATGTAAACTGGAGTTTCAATTGGTTCACAGTTACTCATGTTGAACATTTTCAACACTTTGTTTATGTAGCTTTCTTGTGAAAGCCACAACTGCCTCCTACGGCGATCTCTCGAGATCTAAATCTCAAGGATGTGTGCCACCTCACCCATGTTCTTCATCCCAATCACAGAAGACAATCAGGCATTTACCTGTGTGAGGAACTCCAAGCTATTTACAGCTATGAGTATGTCATTTACATATAGAATCAAACACAAAGTTCAGTCCAGACCCTTTTTGGTACCACTGCATAGCGAACTGTTTCAGACCATAGATCAAATTGTGAAGTTTGCACACTAAGTGCTCAAGGTCATTCTGCACAAAACATTCAGACCGCTCCATATAGATCTCTTCTTCTAACTCACCATTGAGGAAGACAGCCTTAACGTCTATCTAGTGCAGTTCCATCTAGTCCAAAGTGTTCATTTCATCTTCCATTACTTTCATCCATTCTTCTTAGAAGGTTCCATTGAGAGTTTCTCTAACGTTTTACGACACAATAACCATATCGTAAGATATTAGGGTGTTTAGTTCTCCATCACCTTCGAATGCATATCGTCGGGAGGAAAACTTATGTTCTAGCCCACGACCTAACAACTCACTACTACCCGGGTATAACCATGATCACTCCCACTGAGAATGAGATCCATAATGCTCTCACTGTCAACAAGATCATCAGGAGCGGAATCTGTTTCATTCGCTTTAGCAGGCGGTGAATCCGGCAGACGGCGAACTGATTCATCATCTGCAGTTTCAACTCTCCCACTCGAATTAACAGGTGTCTGCTCAACTTGATCTTGAATCTCATATAGAGATCGATCCAGATCAATCTCTCCCTTCTTAGGAAATTCGTTCTCTACAAATGTTACATCTCGTGATTCGATCTCGATAACACTCCCACTGTCCTGCTCGGCTATAAACACATAACCCTTGGAGGTATCAGAGTAACCAAAAATACTC
Organism: Chamaenerion angustifolium; assembly: GCA_946814005.1. Classification (NCBI taxonomy): domain Eukaryota; kingdom Viridiplantae; phylum Streptophyta; class Magnoliopsida; order Myrtales; family Onagraceae; genus Chamaenerion; species Chamaenerion angustifolium. The sequence continues at coordinate 32,745,493 of OX328268.1, forward strand.
TTCTTTCCTCTAGGTCCAATCTTTCCCAAACTTATTTGAAAAATCATGAGTGTAAGCGACACACACCAATGAGCGCATATGGTGAAGGTCCAGAACTTATTCCAATCCAAAATTCATATGAAGTGGAGTTAACCGTCTTCGTCGGCACATGGTTTAGGATGTAGGCAGCAGTCTCCAAAGCATTTCCCCATAAAGAAATCAACAACTAAGTATGCGCCATATCAACCGAACCATTTTAAGGAGCGTTTTATTGCGCCTCTCTGCAAAACTATTTTGCTCAAGGGTGTAGGAGATCGTCAACTGATGAATGATCCATTTTCATTACATAAACCGTTAAATTCCGCTGAAAGGTACTCTTCTTCCACAATCAGGGTGGAGAGTCTTTACCATCCTATCTAATAGGTGTAATCATATGTAAATGTAATGAAATTTCGCGCTCCGTGCCGAACCCTAGCACTAAGAGGGTCACTGACATCGGAATGGACTAATTGCAAATGGAAATTCGGCTCTAGGTGCCTAACCAAAAGGCATTCCGGTGGAATTTTCTGCTAGACAACTTACACAAGTAGACGACTCCACTTGTGGAATGTAGGAGAACAAACCCCAATGGGCTAGCCGTTGCATTCTATGTTGACCTATGTAGTCAAGTCTATCTAGTTTTTATTTCATTCATATCGCAAAACATATCCACGAGTAGAAGAAAAAACATGAAATTATTATTGTTGCCTGAATCCAAATTCGAAACAATAAATCCACCAGAAATAATACTAAAGCCAAACGAAGTTGAATCTAAAAACAATTGGACGGAAGATTCATGAAAAGATAATATAAAACCGAGTTTCATTAATCCTAAGACTGAAATAACATATCGGCGAATCTGCGGAGCATAGAGGATATGACATCAGACTAAAACTATACTGTCGCGCAAGCGCAGCTCACGTGTTCTAATCCCTTCGACTTCAACACGAAAGTTGTTGTCAATGTACATCCACCTAATTTTACGTGGGACTCTGGCACTCTACGAAAATGTTGCGATCCTTGGATATGTAATTTGTCGATCCTGAATCCAAAATCCACAAAGGACATGACTCGGTCAACATATTTGTACTAGAAACACAAAGTTCACTAAGTAGCCAACAAGACATTTAGGTCAGATCGATTTAGGACATGCCTTCACAAAGTGTACCTACTGGCCACAGTTGGAGCATTTCCTGTATTTAGGCTTCTAGGCCTTACGCGAACATTTTCGCGGTGTTGTTTTCAGAGGAGTCCTTGGGTTCACCTCAGTCTTTGTCTACTTTGCCTTCAATGCATTTGCGCCATCGCGCTGTGCATTACTCTTTCGCCTTCAGCGACTCTTCTTAGGTCTAGAAGATGGCGCCACACACACCTCAACCTTAGGTCCAGTGATCTTGGGTCTGTCCTCTTCAAATCAATGTGCCTTCGAACGTGTTCAAAAGTAATTAGGGCCTTAGAATGAGTTATTTAAATTTTCATCTATTTCTAGGAGTTAGGCAAAGAGCGGATTACGACCTCGATTTGCTGCTAATCGGTCACTGACTGACCGTTCTCCTTGAGTTTCACAATCATGATGGCCATATGCCTCAGATGCTATCTCGGGGAGTGCTGAGAATTCATCATGTATGAATCAAACTTAATGTTGAGTGAGCACTGCTTAGCAGTCGTATAGAACCATTTCTAGCCTGCAAAGTTTCCCACAACTCTTTAGCCATGTGTTAAGCTCAAACTCATCTACCGTACTCAGCATCATGGCGCACTTCTCAACATCATTAACCTCCCACTCAAATGGAAAGCCTTCTGCTGATTCGTTATTCCAGAATCGGGTCTTTTCATAATCTTCTTGATGGGTTAATGGATTTCGACTCAATTAGGACCATCTTTATACGCTTTATCTGGATTTTATAGATGTCACCGTTAAGTCTAAGGCCAATGTCCAACAAAGCGATGATGTTCTACATGGCAGCCTAATTTCTCTAACTAAAGGAAATTCTAATAGGATCATGGAGACACAAAGAACAATGTTCTATTGGATGTAAAAGACATGTCTCAGACCGATAGGACAAACTTGAGAACATACTTAAACCCGGGGGACCACCATAGCTATGCCGAGAAGCACTCTCCATCTCTAAGCATGTCCTAAAGTCACTACTATCAATCGATACACAGTACCAACAGTCCTCAAAGGACTGGAGTTGAACATATTGCACTAAACCAAAGTGTTTGACTCTTACACAAAACAATTGTCCTAGAATTATTCAAGGAAATTCAGAGAACTTCGCAGACTAACCGACCGGTTCACACTCAGGAACATTTTCCTAGGTGTAGTTCGTACTCATCCAAACTTCCGAAAGGTTACTAAGGACAATCCTAAAGGTTTACTATCTATGCTAAGCGAAAACTAGATCTACCTATCTAGGTAATCTAATACATGCAAGCAAAGAAACAAACCATACATGTCAATACACACACATATATATTGATACCTTTCAAAAATAAATTAATTTAGGGCTAATTTGTAATTTTCAAAACTTTGAGGACCAAAGTCACCCTAACTAAAAGTTTGGGAATCAAAATCACCATGAATAAAAATTTGGAGACCAAAGTCTCAACAAATAAAAATTCAAGGACTAAAGTCTCAATAAACAAAAGTAATTAACATGTTAGACCAATTTCACACACTTGCTGGGATCTCAACAATCACAACCTAGTCAATTCTACCAGTCATGGAGTCAAGAGTCATGCATATAATGTAAGGCAAGACTATCTACCCTGCAGAAAACACAAAGTAATCCAGGGAACTCAAGGAACCCACACAACATTTTATATATATCCAGTCATGCAATATAAAATAACATAAGGCTCTCCCAGCAATTTAAATTAGTCTAACAGTTAATTTAATTAGCCTAAAAATTATTAATGAAAGGGGTCCAGCATATTTACCAGACTAAATTAGGTTATCTGAACCCACAAAAGGTCCAAGATCGTTTCCAAGTTCGTTTCGAACCAATTCTGGCGGTCCAAAGCCTCCGAATTAGCTCAGACCGGTTTGAACAGCACTAAGCCATCCAATCTGGTCTGAACCGGTCTGGTCTGTCAACGAACCGAACCAATTTAAACAGTATGGTCCAACTTATCAGACCAAACCAGTTCACTCAGACTGGTCCAAACAGTGCCATCTCCTTCGTTGAAAAAAATGTCAAGCTGCTAGGGTTTTGAAAACCCTAGTAGCCGCAGCCACCAAGGGTGGCCAGCCGCGAAGGGTGGCCAGCCGCGAAGGGTGGCCAGCCAGCATTGGCCGACCTTTCCCCAGTGTCTTCGGCGACTGGCCGCAGCCACAAAGGTTGTAGCCCCGCCTCAGCTTGGTCGTTGCTTAATGGTTGCGGCCAGCAGAGGACGAGCCGCAGCCCAGTGGCTGCGGCGAGAAGAGGACGAGCCGTAACCACTGAGGCTGCGGCCATAGAGGGTCGAGCCGCGGCCACGAAGGCTGCGCCCTGATCTGGACGCGTCCGCAGCCACGAAGGTTGCGGCCGTTGCTGCGGCCGACCTGGGCGTGGACGCATCCACGATGGTTGCAGCCAGTAGGGGCTGAGCTGCGGCCCCGAAGGCCGCGACCGCCCCTATTTTGGCCTCGATGGGAGCTGCTTTTTCCGATTTCGATCCCGTCGCGGTCACGATGACGACGTGGGGATTTTCCTCTTTTAATTTGACAATTTGGAAACCAACCTATTATGACTCTGATGCCAATGTTAGAATTTATGTACGAAACATGCAATCGATTAGGGCACAACATAACAAATAATTAAGTCACCTCTTTGAACTATTGCCTTAACGGAAGCGGATATGCCTGAGGTTGGGATCACGGTCTGTCGGACGGGAGGACACGCCACGGTTTGACGGACAATGACCTATAATACCACAACTACTGACCTCTGTCTAAACTGTAGGGCGCCTAACTATTTAGCACTGACATCATCAGGTTTGCCTAACCCTGAGCACCCCCTATATATACTGATATATAGAGGGATACGTTTTAATGACAGATACACAACTGGGCTTATGTAAATGAGCTCCCACTTATGGGCGACCCATTATCCTAAAACCAACATAAACACTTTGATATAGTTTTTCTACCCAAAACAAATATTATATGAATAGCACTTTAATATGATTTATATATTTATATTAATTTGACTAAGTTATATAGGAATGTGATAAATATATTTCCTCTTTCAATTGTAAAATTCATATCTTTTAATAGCACATGATAAATATAAGAATTTCATTTCGTATGTGGTTTTAACTTGGTTTAAAAATATTTAAGGGTTCTCATTTATTCTCATATTAAGTTATAAAATTTCAATCATCTTTTCTTATTTTTTATATTCATAATTTTATATTTAGTAAGTTTTATTAAATATTAAAATTCATAGTATTATATTTTATATAAAAAAACTATGAATATATTAAGACCAAATTAAAATAATTGTACATAATGTATGATTTATCGAAATATAAATATATCATTGGTCCACGATGATATACATTGTTATGTAGACAATTTTACGAAGTTGATATTTTTTCCCGAGCTTTCTTATTAGATCTTAAAAAATACTTTGATTTTTCTTTAATAGTTTTGGTATGTTTTCAAGAACAAGAAAATTGATTGATTAATTATAATTGAACCAATACACTTAAGAATTAGTCAACAACAACAAATTGAATCATTCTAAGTTAGAATGATCAAACTTCCAACTAGTCTTGGCCCAAAAAAAACAACTTCCAAATAGTGGTGGCAAAAACGTTTACATCAAATAATACTACAGCGGATATCCAACGAAATCAATTGGTTTAAGGTGACCTAACTTGATGGATTTTGGATATACAAATAATGAAATAATTTGATAAATTTTGGTAGAGGTGAGAATTTTGTTATGTAAATAAATTCGGATTGAATTATGGCATAATTGACAATATTTAAATTAAATGTGATAAGGTTGTATAGTGAGTAACTTTGATATAATCTTTTCAGAATTAACATACTTAAATTAAATGAAAGAGGTCCACTAAGATAATCTTTTTTTTTTTGTAAATCATAATCTACAACAAACATGTTTCGAAACATTATTATTTGGTCTGATTAACTCAAAAAATTAACTTAACTAATGGAAAACATATATTGTATTTTAAAATGTTGAGAAGTATAGTAGTTTTTATTTTATTTTTAACTGCATTTGAGTTACAATGTAATATTATATACTATAAAGTATATTTTTCAAAAAACAAATTGAAAGTACATAAAAAAAAGTAATAAAAATGAATGTTAGATAATTATTATTTATTAATATGATGTTAATTAATGCTTTTAACCTAACTTTAATATTTTCATAAAGTCCATAATTTTCATATAATAATAAGATTTTGTTTTGAAAGTGTAGGAAAAGTTTGTTTATTTTACTGATATTAATTGTCACTTCTGTTTAATTATACAATTTATTTTAAAAATAATTCGAATCTATAAATATGTAAAACTTAAGTTGCACAAAATTATAAGAAAAAAATAAAAGGCATTAAGAAATTACATTTATATTATTAATATTTTCTGTCTATGTGTTAAATTTATATTATATACATAATTTTAATAGGTACATAATATAGATATGTTATTACTATTGTTTAAAAAAATGCAATATATATAATTATTTTTAATTTAGTCTTAAATTTAAATTGCATTGAGAAATTTGTATACGGGCACATACTTTATTTTTATAAAAATATAATATCCTAAATTTTAGTATTTTATAAAAGGAATTCAATAAAAAAACATAAATGTACATACGAAATAAGAAAAGATGATTCAACTTTTGTAATATATCTGAAAAATGAATGAATGACTTGAAAAAATAAATAAAAATGTTACATAATATTATAAAAATTATAAATTTAAAATGAATTAACTAAAATTTATAAATTTATCATTCAAAAAAGTAAAAAAACATTACTTGTAACCAAATGAATATATATACGTATTTGTATACTTACACTACAGGAGGAATGACAAATACCGACTAAAAAATGTATTTTTAACGGCTGAAATATTCAACCGTTAAACTATCACGGCTCAACTGCGGCTCAACTGAAGTTGAGCCGTGATACAAAGTGTCCGGACAATTATCACGGCTCAATATAAACTGAGTCATGATAATTTCCAGCCCAAAAGCAAAAGTGCCGTCAAAATAATTATGTCAGCGCTTTTGAGTTGAGCCATGATAAATAATTGTTTTTTTAAACACATACTTTTCGCGGCTCATATATATATGAGCCGTGAAAAATAGGTATATTAAAAAAATACCAAGTGGCGACGCAACCACAGATAACACCAGCAAGCCGACCGAGCCGCGATGGAAGTGGGTGGAGGACTACTGCTGGAAAAAGGATGCTTCCGATAGGGGTGAGCAAAATGCGGTTTGGTTCGGTCTTGAGACCGAGACCGAAAATTTCGGTCCATTAATTTCGGTCTTTAGACCGAAACCCAAACCGTTTGGACCGTTTATATGGTCTTGATTTTTTCGATTTTGGTTCGGTCTAGACCATTTGGACCGTTAGACATAATTTTTTTATATATTTTTCTATTATGTATGTATATTCCTCTACAAGTACACAATACAAGAATATAATTGTATTACATCTTTATAAAATATGCAATATATCGAAGTAATATTTTATTCAAATGACATAACTTCGTTCAAAATTGAAATAAACCGATTAGACCGACTTTTTAAAAATCATTTTGAAATAAAAATAACTATACTATCCAATATAATTTAATATCATAATATAGAATTATATAAATTACTATAACATGATAATGTCTAATATAATATATTAATGTTATAATAATTTATTATTGATCTAAACTTTTTTCATTCAAATTATATTATATTTTTTATCGAGCGTTCTTTTATAATTAATTCTATCGAAATAAGACATATATAATAAATTCACTAAAAATTAGTTAATGGTCTTCAATGGTCCCCATGGTCTTAACGGTCTAGGACCGAAATAAGACCAAGACCGAAAAAGACCATTAGCCGAGACCATTGGTTTCGGTCCACAAATGGTCCGGTCTTTTTGGTTTGGTCTCGGTCGGTCTCGGTTTGGTCTCGGTCTTCGCGGTCTTCTCGCTCACCCCTAACTTCCGAAGCCAGAACCAGTGTAACCATAACAATTGTAAAAAATAAGGATTAAATACTAAGGAGCTACATGAACTTTGGATGTTTTGCAAGGAGCTACCCGAACTTAAAAAAATCAAAACGAGTTATCTCAACTTTGGACAAAGGTGCAACCAGCTACCTCCATCCAATTTTTGACGAATTTCTGTCAACAGTTTACGGTAATTTGGACGGAGATAGCTCGTTGCACCTTCACCAAAATTGAGTTAGCCTATTTTAATTTTTTAAGTTCGTGTAACTCGTTATAAAACGTCCAAAGTTCAAGTAGTTCTTTTATATTTAAAAAAAAATAACAATGTATAAAAACTAGGTTATTATCTAAATATATAATAATTGAAAATCATTAATCCATCACCCCATCTATACCGTACCGCGGAACTGGGGAGATTACAATGCTGCTGCAACTCAACATGCTCTCCTAATTGGCCAAAAAAAAAAAACATGCTCTCCTCCGCCATGTCCCCAAACCCTAGCCTCTCCATTCGCAATTACTCCCTTCCTCAGCTTTTCGGCGGTAGTAGCCACTTCAGTAACTCTGTAAGACTCACTCGCGTCTCTGTAGCTCCGCGGTCTAACCGGAAGTTCGCCTTGCAGTGTCGGCAGTCGGAGTTCTACGAGCAAAAACCATGGTCATCCTCCCCGTCCCCTTCGGAAAACTCTTCTTTCGGTGCTTCTGGCGGAGGAGGTAACTGCTACAGCATCCTGTTGAAATATCGCTTCTCAAATCATGGATGGTTTTGTAATTTTGCGGAAAAGGAGTAATTTTGAAATAATGGTTATACTAAGGTTTGCAATTTTCATTATCTAACTGAGCTAGAACTTTCCACAAAAGGTTTTTGTTTTGGAGGTATTGCTCGTTCTAATTCACGTTCTTCTTCTTCTTTAAATAAAAATATATATGTATTATATTGCTCTTAAAATCTGATAATGAAAATGTGAGGTTCTGGGGTGTTTCCTGAAATTCTATTTTCTTGTAAAAAAGAAATGCTTCTTAGAACTAGCTTGACAATGTGCCTTTTAGGCCTTGAATAGAATTATGGAAGTTAAAAAGTTTTGGTTGGGTAAGATTTATTAAAAAACACGAATCATGTTAGGTAGGCTAGCTAAAAGGGATGTGCAATCTTGCCAATCTACCCTAAATGCAAACTTAACAAAAGGATAAATTGTGTCATTCAACTGAAGAGCCTTCCGATTGGAGGGTTTGTTGGGAAATGAATCTCTCCCATTCCCTCCCCCTCCATGTTACCGCCCTACACATGGTTTGTGTCTCAATTAGACGCATTCACATTCTCAGTTTCTCTCAATCCAAACACAGGGTTGGGGTTATTAAATTGTTCCAATTCATCAGTGGGTGGTGGCTAGTATCTTTCTATGATCAAAGGTTGAGGCAATGGCTGTGATAGTTGAGGCTTAGTGTACTTTGTTGCTAATTGTTCCTCAGTTAGGATAGGACTCGTTGATGGTATTGTTTATTGGTATAACATTAATTGATTCTATGTCTCATGGAATGGGTGGAACTATCAATGTACACTTTAGATGTCTTGGCATGTCCATTAATGTTTTCATGTACTCGTTTTGCGTATTCCCTAATTTCTCTTTTAGATTACTAAAGATAACAATCAGAAAACCATTCATTGTGGTCCCCCTGTTATCTGTTATAGAACTAGTAATTATAGGTTGTGTGGGTCTTTCTTGTGTAGCTTATGCATCTTAAAAAGGGTATCTTTCTATGTGAGTTTAGAAGAAGTGTGTTTGCTCAAAGGACACTACTTTGATCTGCTTTCATGGATAGAACTGTTAGAAATTGTTTTGAATCTCATTGTCTCGTTTCTATACGCAGTTGTGGGTGGAGCATCATCATCTAAGTTGTATGTGAATCATTCAATATACAAAGGCAAGGCGGCGCTGACAGTTGAGCCCAAAGCTCCAGAGTTTACCTCCTTAGATGTATGCAAATCTCAATAGGTTCAAAACTCAACTGCAATCCTTTATATTTTGGATTTCAAATTGTAAGATTTGAGTCGATTTCTGCAGTCAGGAGCCATTAAATTGTCAAGGGAAGGTTTTATACTACTTCAGTTTGCTCCTGCAGCTGGTGTACGCGTCTATGATTGGAGCAAAAAACAGGTAATGCCTTTTTTTCTTCCCCCCTCTCCCATGTATGTAGTGGAAGATCCTGCATTCTGTATTCATGAAATTTCTCTCCATGCCAAAATCTTGTACGTAAAGTGAAAATTTGGATTAAAAAACCTGCTAATGTTTATTGGAAACTCTATTGAAAACTATTTTTCGTTTATTATGGTCCATTACCTCTTATTTTTAACCTATTAATGTCTGTATGATATTCTCCATGTAGGTCTTCTCGTTATCTGTGACTGAAATAGGAACTCTTATTGGCCTGAGTGGAAAAGATTCCTGTGAATTCTTTCATGATCCTTTTAAAGGAAAAAGGTATCATCCTTAATATATCATTTTTTGATGCATAAGAGATAACTTTATGTATTCCATAAGCTTGTAGATCTTTAATCTATTAACAGGCCTTAATTATTGTATTACTCAAATATGACAAATGGGGTAGTGCAATACATCATTATGTGCATTTATTATTTTCTGCAGCCCGGAACTGATAGTTTGTGACTTGGAAAAAATCGTGATCTTATCAAGTTGTATGACACCTAGTCTTCCCCCCCTACATTTCTGTTGTTTTTCTCTTAAATTTTGTGTGCATTTAGATCACTCTAAATTCAGTTAACCTAATGCACATGTGAATTTGATGTTTCCAATTGCACTATGGTGTCTGATATCTGACATCTTTGTTTTTGGATCTCTCGTCTTATCCACATTCAGTAGTTTCATCAGTGATTTGGTTATAGTTGCTTTTACTCTGTAAACATTCAATATTTTTGATATGTTTCATCGGAGAGATAATGTCTTAACTTTGCAGCGATGAAGGTAAAGTGAGAAAGATTTTGAAGGTTGAGCCCCTTCCAGATGGGTCTGGCCACTTCTTTAACCTCAGTAATTCTCTTTTCCTCGTGTCCTTTAGATTAACATGTATCCAATTGGTATAGTGATTATTAGTTTTAAGTTAGCTATGAGAGAATGAGCAACCCAATCTAATACGAATCTCTTATCATTGCTGAACTTTATTTTATACTGACATTAAGTATTTATCTGGATTACAACTACTATTTTAGCTGTCCAGAACAAGATGCTGAACATGGATGAGAGCATTTACATTCCAGTGACAAAAGCAGAATTCACAGTGCTAAACTCCGCATTCAGTGTAAGGACCATGTTTCTATGCATTCCCTTTTCTGTTTAGTAAAGTAGCATGATCATGCCAATTCGAGTTCTTGATGTAGCTTCTGAACACTATAAAGTTGTGTGACATGTTGTATTATGTAAAAAAGTATAATTCATATGATTTTTTGCAGTTCATATTGCCCCATCTTCTGGGTTGGAGTGCTTTTGCCAACTCCATAAAGGTGGATGAATCACAGAGAACGAACAATGCAAGTCCCCGATACGGAGGAGACTTTGAATGGAACAGATAATGAATGTGTAGGACGAAATTTTGTCAACGTGTTATGTCGGAGTTGTTCGGATTTGACAAAGATTGTAGTTATTTCATTCGAAGACAGTTGTTAAGTATGTGATGTTAGTTAGGGGTTGTTGAAGGTACGATTTGTGAGGTGCTGGTATTACTAATATGGACCAAAGGTTGCCAACTTTTAGAAAAGGGTGGTAAAGTGATTACCATATGGGCCGGGGGACTTCATTGTGGAGCCTAATGGGCTTTTATATTGGGCTCCTTAGTTCGGGTCATATTTTTTAAGGCCTACAATTAATTTTACAGAAGGGCTTAATTCAAAATTTAATCGATTGGGTATTTAGTATTTCTAATGCTAAGTGTATCTCAGGTTTGATTTTCTATTAATTAATTGATTATTACATCAATTAATTAGTAATAATTATTGTAGTAAATAAATCAATATAGGAGCGTTTCAGTTCCAGCTAGAATTGACATTTAATAATGCTTCGAATTAACTCGTGGGTTGGACGGTCTTGGCTGTGAGCAGCTCATTCCAAGCTAGCGTGAGCTACCAAATCTTTATCCACTTTATTATTAAAATTAAAATAATAGTAAATAAATATTCTTTCATCACTGATTGCATATTTTTATTCGAAACGTTTTCATCTCTACAACTCTACAAAGAAGAGGTTTCCAACGACACTTTTGAGTGGAACTCCTCAACATTTTAAGTACAATTCATTTGTTTACCTAAGTAATTTATAGGGCTGATCATGGGCGGGCGGGCCGGTCCTGAAGGCAAGAACGAGACCGAAATTTCGGTCTTTCCTTCTGAAGGACCGAAATCGAGACCGAGAGCGACCTCAGCCAAAAAAGCCCGCTCGAAGCGGTCTTTCTTGACTCGGGTCAGTCTCGGTCCTGTACCGAATTTATACTCCCAAAAAACTATTAAGCTCACAGTATTTTGTAGTAAAAAGGCGAAAGAATAGTTCACCTCTAAAAAAAACTATGAACTCATGGTATTCTTTAGTAAATTTATCAGGATGTAACTTTTATAAAGATAGAAAATCTCCAAAATCCACATTCATTTCGGTGTGGTATTATGAAATCTCAAATCCACCTTCCTTCGGTCCGGTCCTAAACGGGCTTTCGGGAAAAACCCGAGACCGACCTTGAAGAAAAAACTCCGTCCGCTCGATCTCGGTCCTAGTCGGGCCGGTCTTGTCGGGAATTCGGTCCAACAGTCTTTTTTTATGACACCTAGTAATTTATATTTATTCTTACTAAATTCAAATACTATGTTTATAAATATTTTTCTGTACGAAGTAAATCATCACTACTTCCAAAACATTGGAATTGCATACCATGCATTATGCCAAATGGCAGTTGCCGGGTGTATTTGTCCTTAATCATAAAGACTTAAAGATTAAAGATCCCTTTCCCTCCTCCCTAAACGCTGCGTTTTTAGGTACAAATAAATCAAAGCTCGCCGGTTGCAGCGTCTCCTTCCTCTATCTCCCCAATCGAAAAGCTTCATTCAGCTGCTGGTGGTTACAAGATTGCAGTGTAGGGGTCGGTGAATCGTAGAGTAGAGCCGCAATCGCCGTTGTTGAAAAGTTGACTGGTGCTATTTTTCTCTCTTCTTACTGTGGACGCCTTTTTTCTTTTATCTGAGTGGAACGGAGAAGTCTCTGCTCGCTACAGTCTGCCTCACCTGCTGCGAGCTTGTAATGCGGTTACTTTATTTGTTTACTCCAGTTTGCTTAGGCTTTCCAACTTTTGCACATCAGTGTAATGCATTTGAGATCCGATTTCTAGCTTATCTATACTTCATCTTCGTATGTTTCTCTGTTGGACTATGCGGTGTTTTGCTGAAGTAGATCTCCGTTGTTTCTTACAATTCTAGCTTCATTAGAGAGTACATTCTGCTACAGTGTCTTTGATGCTTGATTATTGAGCTCCCAACTTGAATAATTTATGGAAACTATACTTTCGCTTTTCTCCGTTTTCCTTTTATTGATGAATGACTGACTGCAGTAGCAGTAGCCTTTTATTCAAGAGAAATATGATCTTCCAGATTGGAGTTATCCAAAAACTGATTAATCTGTACATGAATTCCTGAATTGTGGTCATGCAGGTCACTGTTTCAGAAAGTTAGCTTGAACACTTTCCTTCTTCTCATTAGAAGCTATGGGAAAAACACCGGCAAAATGGTTCAAGACCTTACTACCTGGGAAGAAATCTCCAAAGCCTAAGTTGTCTAAAGACAAGGATATTCTGGTAAGATAATCTAGAAGCATGCACTCCTCTCACCTTTTCCTCCTTTGCAGCCAGTCAGTTGTTTCTGCAATTTAGATATGTTCTGCAAATTAGGCCTTATGTATGTTGAGATAAAAACTGATTAGAATTTAGAAGTATCCTGACTGCTTGTGGTTTCAAAAAAGGTGTTAGTTCTTATATAGACTTTGAGTTACCTACACCTCATAGAGATGTTTCCGAATGTTCTTTCATCCCTATAAGCTAAATCAGGTAATCGGGGCATCTCACACCATGTAATATTTCCACATCAGGGATTTAAAATAGTTGGTCAAGGAAAAAGTTACTCTAGTTTACTAGTCATAAAAGATGTGAATGTTCTAGCAAACAATCACTTGAAAAGTCAAAATCTCTTTCCACTGTTCTGGAAATATGAACTTGTAATACCCTAAACATGCTTTGGTTTGTCTCTTAACTACTTAGGTTCCATTTGCATCTTGTAGATCTAATTCTCCCCAAGGGAGTCTAATCATTTTTCCAGTTGTCTTCATAATACTATGGGCACTAACCGTTTTCTTAAGAGCACACAAATTTACTTGCTTGTAGTTTATACTTTATACGGTGATGCTAGATTCTGTTGAAGGTGTATTAAAGGATTTGGTCATAGAATATCTCTCCAGTCATGCATAACTCCTAGTATATATGTTTTAAAAGTGTCCTTCATGGAGCATCTAATGACTTGATGGTTAATCTGTGTAGCCAAATGATGCAACATTCACTTGCAAAGCCTATCTTTTCTGTTTATATTTTATCTTAATATTCTGGTTAATTTTAGTAAGTCATTTATTGTCTATTACTTTTGCATGTGTAGAATCCTGCATATGTAGGTGAAAGAGAGACCATGATCTCTTTGAATGTTCCACCTACCGGGTTAACAGAAAGTCCTCCCCCAAAGTTATTGCCGATCACCATGGCTAATGGTTCTGATGACGTGCGTCATGATGAAATGGTAGCTGACAGAGTTCCAAATGTTGAAACCCCTTCATCCATTCAAAATGCTGATGAAATTCTTTTGTTGCGAACACATTCCCCGGAAGATCATGAGCAAGACAGGCTGCACGAAGCAGCCACAAAGGCACAGTCTGCTTTCCGGGGTTATTTGGTACTCTTTGCTATTGCAGTTGTTCCATCAATTATGTGAATTATTTTTAAACTATCTATCCAGGCATATTTATTTATGAAATTGTTTGTTCAGCAATTTTAAACTCATTTGTATTATGTCATGGATCATATCTTTAGTTATAAGCATTACATGTTAATTCAAAATCGTGTTGCATTCTTTTACATATTTATTATTGCAATAATGTAGAATGTACTATTTTTGTGGTGGTAGTCCCTTATTGGTTGCAGTACTTGTAACACATGTAAGAGAATTAAATAAGTTAAGAAACTCATAACTATTAATGTATGTAAAAACTGTCCTTTTATTCTTGGTCGTCCCTGAATTGTGACTGGTTAATTTCTCATGTATCATCTCTTGTATATTTGAAGCATCTGATGTTATTGCAGGCTCGACGTGCATTTTGGACACTCAAAGGCATAGTCAGGCTACAAGCATTAATTCGTGGCCACTTGGTTAGGAGGCAAGCAATTGCTACTTTATGCTGCCTGCGGAGCATAATAAAATTGCAGGCGATTATTCGTAGCAAAAAGGTGATAGTTGTGTTTACAACAAAACTATGTGACTTTTTTCTGTAATCATCTAGATGGCGCTACTTTGCTTTTCCTTTATTATTTGCTTCATTTTCTTTCAGGATCCTCAATGTGCGACTCCTGTGATGAGATTTAAAGTAAAGTTGTTGAGAGATGTCTATATTCAGAAGGTGAGATATTATTACGCAGTATCGTGGTTACCTCAGTACCTTTCTGTTTGGTGGTTGCTTTTTCGTGTCAGGATGTTTTTAATGATTACATTAGAGGGTACTAGTGCCAATTAGATTTCCACATTTAGATTAAATAAACACAAATAGGATATCTTCATCGATCATTCAGAATCTCAGGTCAAATAAATATAAAGAGTCTTTTTATAACATTTTCAGAAACAAAGAGAGTAACCTTATGCTGCTTTTAAATTGGTGCATTCTAGAACAGGACCAATGCAAAGCAATCTCTTGATTTTGACTAATTGAGTACAAATTATTAGAAAAACACATTTCAAAGAAAAAGATGGTGGAGGTTATGCAGATACCTTTAGAGAGAATTGATTTCAGTTAAGTCAGCAAGTGCCAATCGTGGTTTATGAAGTAGGCAAAGATCTTAACTCTCACAATATGTGAATATAGTGTATTAAGTGGGTGAGGGTCTTAACTCTTGCGATGTATTTATTCTATGAAGTAGGTAAAGATCTTAACACCCATGATGATCATATGATATTGCTCTTTCTTCTTAAACTCATGTGTCTACTTCATTGAAGAAGTTTGTTGCCTAAGTTTAGTAGCAGAAGGCTGTTTATGTCGCCATTCAAATGTTTCTACTAAAATTTAGTGTCTTTCATTTTGTTTCTAGAAGTGATTGACTGCCAATGAGCAATTTGTCATGTGTTTGTGAAAATTAGTTTCTTGAGGGAGGAGGTACAACATTTCTCTATAATTTCTACGGAAAAAATAGAAAGATCTGAATAATTTTAGCAAAGTATGGAACGAACTATGATTTGTCTCTTTTTGATTTACACCGTTGCTTATATATTTGTAGTTAAGTCATATGTCTCTTCACGGAGCTTTATATATCCATGTTGATATATTTTGATTGTCTTGGAAATGTTTGAACACTACTCTCATTTTCATCAGCTCCTGGAGCTTTATATATCCATGTTGATATATTTTAATTGTCTTGGAAATGTTTGAACACTACTCTCATTTTCATCAGCTCCTGTCCCTGACCCTGTCTGCAAAGCCTCTTCATCTTCAGTATGCTCCTGGTGATTCTAACTCTGTGTTGGAGTGGCTAGAACGCTGGACAAAGTCTCGTTTCTGGGACCCACCTCCTGTACAACAATCCAGGAAAAAAACAAAATCTCAGCCAAAATCAAAACTAAAACAGCTAGCTGCTGCAAAAATTGATCAAATCAGACCAAAGAGAAGTGCCCATAAGCTGCCTATTACCATTTGTGAAACGGGTCCCAATCATTCCTCTTCACAGACTGAAAAAGTTAAGCGGCATGTAGGCAAAGCTTCCGGCGACCCAGCTTCACAAAATGGTAACGAGAAATCCAAAGTAATCTTGAGAAAGACTCGTGATCCTGTGAAGGTGGTGGAATCGGATAAAAAGAAATCAGATCACAATGCAGAGAAGGCTCCAGATACTCCATCTTGTGATAAAATGGTGGAACCAATTACAGCCATGAATAATACTGGAGAAGAGGACAGTGTGGAAACAGTGAACAGGAACAAGAGTTTGGAACCCGCAGGTGAACTTTTGCATAATCTAGCTGATGAAGTCGATGAACTTTCTCTTACTGAATTAAATAAAGCAGAGAGCATTACTGCTGCTGCCACTGAAAAAAAGATGAATAGTGAAGATGCTAATGGTAATCAACAGATTAGCAACAGACGTGTGTCTTTGCCTACAAAGATGGAGAGTGAAGCAAGTGGCAGCACACCAAGGCGGCCAAGTTACATGGCGCCGACTAAATCGGCTAAAGCTAAGCTGCGAATTCAGGGGTCTTCTTCATCCCCAACAGATGATGTAGATAAGAGCGCAGAGAAGAATGGATATACGAGGCGGCTTTCGCTGCCAAATGGAAAAGTAACTTCATTCTCTCCACGAGCACATAAACTAGTGGAAGCATCTACTCCCAAAGGAGCAATTAAAATTGAGAAATCTTTTTCTTCATCTAGAGATGGCAGTGGTAAGGTGGTCTTAATATGTGTGTATCCTTCATTTTCTGCATGTATGGTGTCTCTTAGACATGCTAGGTGATTTGTAAAAAGGCATTAAGAGCTTATAATGCTTGGGGTGTGAAATAAACCATAGAATCGTCTTTACTATAAAAGCTTGACTTATTAATTGGTTGGTGTTGATTTCAGATAAGGCAAACAAAGCGGAGTGGAAGAGATGATAAAACGTAACAGTGAGAATGAGAAGGAGAAGGAGAAGGAGAAGGAGAAGGGGAGGAAGATGCAGTATTCTATATATGCTGCTAAGCTGCAGGAGGTTTCTTTTCAACAAACAAAGAAAAGTTTGACAGTTTGAGGTATCTAAAGCGCTCTATCTTTCAGAAGATAAGATGTGCTTGGTGTGGTGTGCGTAGCAGCTGTTAAAAGAGTGGTTTAAGGTTGACTATCTAATAGAGAGAGTTGGTTCGGTTTTACGGTTATATAGTGATTGTTCTGTGAGAGTAAAATAGTGGAATTTGACATTTTAGCATGTAAGTAAACAAGATCTGATGATGTCTATTTTCGGGTCAAGTTTGGATTAACCTTTCTCTCCTTTAGTTCTGGTAACTGATACCCCATATAATATGGTTGTAGACTCGTTTGAGACCAAAGGTTGCCAAGGGAGTATCAGTTAGCAAGTCTAGTATGAATCAGACTTATATGTAACTAAAACATACGTTTAAGTCAACTGTTTAATAAGTTTGAACTTGTGAATACGATTACATTAGTTTATAGTTTTACTGAATATACTATCGATTTCTACTTGTTTTTATTGTGACAGGGGACTCGTTTTAGTTATTTTCATGAATCCAAGTTTGGTTGATACACAGACGGTCGTACACACAAATGATAGTCGTCTTCGTATTCTTACCCTCACGAGAGTAGTTTCTCTTGGCATCTCTTTAGTTTCCCTTCCGCAGCCTCAATATGCATTTTGTTGAATTCCACCGCAAATAACAAATTCCACATCGTTGGGTTTGTTAAGCACTAGACACTATATACAAATTTATTATATTCTTCTCTCACCAATTAGTTTTAGGATAAACCAAGTAGGGTAAATTGTTGTGTTTGTTTGTTCATTATGTTTGACTCAGTCCGATGTAAGTATCATGTTGTGTCTGAATTTCCCGGATGCTGACTTGACAGTGAATTGAATCTCAATTACTTGATAATCGCACGTCTCCGCCGGAGCTCCGATGAACCTGCAAGAAGAAGAGCGCAACAGAAGGGGTGCCTCTGAGTCCCACTCTAATACTTACATGAGTATACTGTGTGTATGAACTCAAAACGTAATGAACGTATGTAAAACAAGAGTATTTATAGAGTTGGAAGACCAAACCATTTTGGGCAGCTGAATATCTTTGTGAATATTGTGTCGTTAAAGATAAGGATAGCAGATATTTACGGTTATCACCTAACATTGCAGCTGCCTTATGTAATCTTTATAGAATATATGCCCGATATACACGGGATATCGTGGTTGTATATTCGTCAGTTTGTGGGACCAAAGTTGAGAGTTTTGACTCTCTTGGCGAGTGCTCCTATGACGAGTAGGAGGAGACTTTGCCCTTGCCCGATGACGACCTGAAATAGGGCTTTGACGTCTACTTTAGTTTTGGGTTTGGTGCTGAACCGCTTTATGAGTGTCAGCTTACCTTTACTGTGGGCTGACCTAGTTCTGAATGGTGTGAGTTTTATCCCTTGCAAACTTGTTGGGCCTTCGAGGCCTTACCCATATTGAGCCGTCACTATCGATACCCAACATTTGCCCCCGAATCTTGAGTGAAGTTTATTCGTTCGAGCTTGATTTTGTGATAGGGTTTGAGATAGTGACTTATGGATTGGATCTTTTGCTGTCATTGCTTGCTTTTTGTGCCTTTTGATGCTCCGTATACTTTGGCGAGCGGTTTTTGGTTGCTTAGAGTTTGTGGAATGTTTGATCTCTTACCCTATTAGGCGAACACTTTGGGTTGCCAGAGTTTATGGATGTTCACTCACCACTCTTTGGGCAAACACTACATTTGCGAGAGTTTTAGGAGAGGCTTGGTATAGCTTTTGGCGATCACCTTTTTTGTGTAAGGTAGTGAACATTTAATGGATGCACTATTAGCGAGAAGTCGAGAGGACATTTGAGGCATGTCTGTCTCTTTGTCTTTTGTAACCAGGGGTAGATTGACAGTTTTTCGTACCGTTTTGACCTTTTGTATCCCCGATGTGACCCTTGAAATTCTGACATCGCTTCGATTTTACCCAAAGGGGTATAATCATTGCCTGAGCCGTTTCAGACGTACTCGTTCGGTTTCTCCAATTTTAGCTATAAAAAGCCAAACTTTGGCATTTAGCCCTTTACGCACTCGAGCCTTTGCATTCCAGAGTTCAAGTGTTCTTCAATCCTCTGTTCAAACTTTCCCTTTCTCATCTTTTACCTTCAGTAAAGTTCTCTTTTTACCATGGCTAGCAACAAGAATCAAACTTCCGGTAAGGGATCATCATCATCATCCAAACCTTCTCCTGCCCAGTCTACTTCTGGGCAGAAAGTGTTAGATATTTTAGTGTAATTGGATTGACTAGTTGACCAATAGGATCATAGTCTCTCATTAAACAAGTTAGGAGGGAGCAGAGTGCATGCTTGTTTAAGTATATTATGATTCACTGTATCGGATATTCATCAGTTGATTAGAGACGAGGCAATGGGGGTTAAAGGGGGCAACACCCCTTTGTCGGGGTCCAGGGGCAGCACCCCTGGCAGGGTCTAAGGGGCAGCTAGGGCCGGCAATGGTGCGGTGACAAACCCATAACCATGATTATAACAGTTACTGTTTAATATGGTTAACCGTACCATTATGGTGCGGTACGGTTATGGTGATGAATTTTCTACCCATAATGGTTATGGTTATGGTATTTCAGTTATACCCATGGTTATTATATAAATATAATAATTATTTATTATTAATAAACTAATATATATTAAATAATGGAAGTTACTATACATACATGTAATAAATAACTATGATGTTAGTTTTATATATTTTTATTGTTGACAATATAGATTTATGTATATTTTTAAAATAAATTTTTCGGTCTTTTCTTATATTACATGTGTGGAATAAATATGGGTATACAGGTAAAACCATGGTTAATAACCACAGTTATTTTTTTGGTCATGGTATTGAAAATTGTACACGTAATGGTTATGGTTATGGTATGCAATTTAAAAATATGGTATGGTTATGGTATTTGTCATACCCGTACCATACCCTAACCATTGACAGCCCTAGGGGCAGCGCCCCTGGCTGGGGTCGAGCTGCCAGGTCAGCTGTGATTTTTTTTTATTATTCATAAAGATTTCCCTTGGCCAAAGGGTGTAGTTACTCTTCCAAGGCGCATAGTGTCTCTTCCAAAGGGTGTGGTGTCTCTTCCAAAGGGTGTGGCAAACACTATAAATTGGTCATAGGTGATGTCCAAAATATCATCTCAAACATTCACAATCCTTCTCAAGTTCTAGTTAAGCATTCTGATTTTATTCGATTGAAAGTTTGGGTGCCTCCAAATTGTTTCAATCTGAAAGTGTCGTCACGACTTCAGAATAATCCAAGCAACCATTCGAAAGTTCAACCACAATCAATTCGAAAGTTCAACAACAGAAAGTTGCGACAATGGCTTCCAATGTCCCTCTCATTATCAGGGATGTTTCTTCCCCATCACAGGACCAGAGAGCTCCTGTGTCAAAACCAATTTCTGGTCAGCCGGCGGTCGCACCGATAGTGGTGGATGTGCCCGAGACCAATGTCCCCGCCTTTTCTCCGACAGGTAATCTTTTCTATTTTCTTTGCTTCTTTTTAGGCGGTAAAACATCCCCCTCTTTGTTATTTTAGTATTGTTCTTTCCATGGCATGGTATTTTTTTTAGATATCAAGCCCAATGAGTTGAGACCAACTCAGGTTAAGGCGGTGATCGCCCTAACCGGTTTAGGAGAAGCAGATGCACCTAGGTATCCAGGTTTAGGTTTGCACTATCCTCGCGAAGGAGAGGTTTACGTCTATATGACTCATATTGATGCTGAGTTGCGTTTTCCTATCTGCGATGACCTGAAGGATCTTTGTTGCTATTACGGGATAGGTCTCACGCAACTGGTGTCCAACGTCATTCAGATGTGGGTTGAGTTCAAATTCATCTGTTTACGTCAAGGGTGGACATATTCACTTGCCCTGTTCCGGTGTTTCTATCGGTTGGCCGTCAGAGCTAACCACCTTCATCATTTCCAAACCCGATGGCCGAAGTTTGAGGAATGGAGGGGTCAGGCGTGGAACTGGAACGTCCACTTTCGACTGGTTGATGACTTTCGGGCTACGAACTCCAACTACAAGAAGTTTTACTTCTTTTATAAGGGTAGTGTGTCGTGGGAGATTTTTCAGACGGAGCGGGATATTCCTTTTAGCTTTGGTAAGCTATCGGGGAGTGATCAGAATACCATAGATGACTTTTTCCGACGCCATAGGTAACCAGACTTCTGTTCGATATGCTCGGTGGCGTAAATTTCAGAGTCGATGCTTAGAATGGCGGACATTTATCAATTTGTGCCAGTCTCTATTGATTGAGTAATTTTCTGACCCTTTTTCTATTCTGGCTTTGTTTTGTAGGCACTCGGGGACCTAAACTTCTCAGTCTCTTTTCCAAGTAGGCTAAGGTGGGGCTGTCGGCTGCCCATACGTCTTTGAGTCCACCTCCTTCTCCTTCCAGGCGCGCGACCAAGCGTAGAACCGAGGAGAAACAATCTGGGATCGCTTATGGCGATCGTCTAAGAGGTATGACTCGAAATATGCCCCCTGTTTTTCTTATTATGCTCCAGCCTTACGTTTTAATACCCCCTTTTGCCTGTTTTTAGAGAATATCGTAGCTGAGGCGACTCTTGCTCCTGCTTCTGCCAAAAGGGCAAGGAGTTCTGGCGAGGAGCGTCCTGCTTCCACTGAGGGATCTTTTGCTTCTCGGGGCAAGGCTCCCACCATTGGGGAGGTTGGTGCCCCTGCTCCCGATCCCTCCAGGGGAGCTTGGGCTCGAAAGAGGATTCAGACCCAGGGTGCCGCGACGGGCACTTCAAAGACACCCTTTACCGGGGAGTACTGTTCTTTGGTGGGCATCTTCCAGCCACCGAAGGTGGCAGACCCGAGGGGTCTTTGGGTTCCTTTCCAGTCTCCGGAAGGTGAAGATTTCGAATAAGACCACGCTGCGGGGTAACTCAGACCTTTGCATGCATCTGCTGGACGGGATCTTTCCACCTCAGGAACGGATGGAGGTCCATTCAGATCTGAACGACATTGAGGTCGTTATGAGGTCACATTTTGAGCGCCTCGCCTTGGTAAGATGTTTTCCCACTTATTTATTCCTTTACAAAACGTCATTTCCATTGCCCGCTCTTTTATCACTCCTTAATCCCTTTTAACTTTTCCCCTTTTTCCTGTTGTCACCTTGTTCGCGATGAGACGATGATCGGGCGGATTGTACGGGAACTCGCCGATAAGCAAGTTGATTTGCTTATCGAGCTGGAGCAATTCCGGAGTTTGAGATATACTCCTTAGGAGATGGAGGACCTGAAGAGGAGGGCAGAGGTGTCCACGGAGCTGGTGGAGCATACTCAACGGGAGTTTGAGGAGAAAGAGAGGGGACTGCTTGCCACCATCAAGGTGAGGGAGGATTAGGTGGCTCTCGCCGATGACAGCCGACTCAGGGATGAGATTCAGACCAAAGAGACCGAGTAGTCCGCTCAGCTGGAGACGAAGATCGCTGACCTCAACGGCGAGCTGAAGGAGTTCTGGGCTCAAAGGAAGCAGCTCGACCTTAAGCTGAAGGTTGTCCCATCCCCCTAGAGAGTGGTTGAGAACTTTAATAAGTCCGAGGAGTTCTCCGAGTACGCCTTGGAGGTGATAAAGGCTGAGCTGGCCGCCTATCTCCAGGTCTTGGTCAACGAGATTCAGGGGATAAATCCCAAGTTTCCTCTCTGAGAGGTGAAGTCTCTTCATGACTTCATTGAGATTGGCTATAACAAGGGAGCTCCTTCTGCTGCTTTTGGCGAGGAGGCTTCCCCCGAGGTCGAGAAGGAGACTGCAACCCATGATAAACTCAAACCTTGATGCCCCATGCCCCCAGGCGACCAAGTCGATGCAGAGTTTCAAGTCGAAGGAGTCTGTTTGGTCTCCTCATGCTTTTGCTCCTCCTCTTTTTCTCTCATATTGATGATAACTCCGTTCGACTCCTTTTTGAATCAGGAGTCTTGTAATTATTTTCCCTTCGATCATTAACTTCAGATATTACTTGGATTATATTGAACGCCTTTTTTTTTTCGCAAGCTTTTATTCTTGTTTGACCTCACATATATTTGGTTGTTTTTCCGATGTCATTTTTGTTTGAATGCTTTAGGAAGTTTTACCATACTTGTTTTCAACTTCGCTTTAGCTTATGTAGGATAGCCTCGCCATATAGGGTCTTGGACCTTTTCTTGAGGGAAACATTACATTTTTCCATAATATTGTTTTTGCTCCTTTAGGCTTCGAAGGAAGGATCGTATCTCTTTATCGGTCCATCCATTCCCTTTGCCAAATTTTCTTAAGGAAACTATTACTCAAGGGTTGTGCCTTTTAGGATTTTAGTCATTTGATTTGTTCGCCCAATCGTGGGGAACTGTTACCCAAGACTCACCGCCTTTTAGGAAGTTGTCACCTTAGATTCGTTTGCCCACTTTATTGTGTCCGACTTGCAATGAAACTGTTACCCTTGATATGGGTTCGTTCTCCTTTTATATAGGTCTTTGGTTTTGCCCAACTTGCAAGGGAACTATTACCTTAACGGTTCGTTCGACTTTTGTATCAGGTCTTATTTTTTGCCAAACTTGTAAGGGAATTGTTACATTAATTGTTCGTTTGCCTTTTATAGTAGGCCTTAATTTTTTGCCCAACTTGTAAGGGAACTGTTATCTTAACGGTTCGTTCGCCTTTTGTATCATGTCTTAAGTTTTTTGCCCAACTTGTAAGAGAACTGTTACCTTAACGGTTCGTTCACCCTTTATATCAGATCTTAGTTTTTGCTCAACTTGTAAGGGAACTGTTACCTTAATAGTTCGTTCGCCTTTTGTATCAGGTCTTAGTTTTTTGCCCAACTTGTAAGGTAACTGTTACCTTAACAGTTCGTTCGCCTTTTCTACCAGGTCTTAGTTTTTTGCATAACTTGTAAGAGAACTGTTACCATAATGGTTCGTTCGCCTTTTATAGTAGGTCTTAGTTTTTTGCCCAACTTGTAAGGGAACTGTTACCTTAATGGTTCGTTTGCCCTTTATAGCAGGTATTAGTTTTTTGCCCAACTTGTAAGGGAACTTTTACCTTAACGGTTCGTTCACCTTTTGTATCAAGTCTTAGTTTTTTGCATAACTTGTAAGGGAACTGTTACCTTAACGGTTTGTTCACCTTTTATATCAGGTCTTAGTTTTTTGCCCAACTTGTAAGGGAACTGTTACCTTAACAGTTCGTTCGCCTTTTATATTAGGTCTTAGTTTTTTGGCCTAGTTTGGGGAAAACGGTTACCTTGATGGTTCATTCGCCCCTCGATCTAGGTCTTCGTGGGAGAGGAACTGTTACCTTAGTAAGGTTTGTTCACAATCCTCTTTTTGCCTAATTGACGAGATTGTCACCTTCATTTGCTCATCTACCTGTATGCGCCAAGTCTTTTCCTTTGATAGTTCGTCCATTCTTTGGGACTTTTCATTTTGGTTCGAGTGACTATGCTTTATATGAAGGAATGATTTGTTTTGTTGACATAACATTTTGATTACAAGCTATGCATAAAACCTCCGTAAATGTTCGGAGTTGAATGGACGAGGTAGCCTTACACCCTATGTGGTTTCTAAGTAGTAGAACCTTGGCGAGGCGATTTCAACTACTTTGTATGGACCTTCCCATTTAGATGAGAGTTTGTTTTGGTTGTCCAGTTTTGTGAACTCATTCCTTCGCATAACCATCCCCCCCACGAAAAATTGGCAAGCGCTGACTTTTCTGTTGAAGTATCGAGCGGTCGCTAGTCGTATTTTAGCTTGTGCGTTGTCTGATTGCTATCACTTTTCTTCTGCAAGATCGAGGTCTGTACGACGCTCGATTTCATTAGCTTCAGCATTAAAGTCCAGGATTCTATGGGTAGGCAGCCCTATTTCGGTGAGTGCTACTGCTTCAGATCCGTACACCAGACTGAATGGAGTTTCTCCAGTTGTTGTTTTGGGTGTCGTTCAGACAACGCAAAGTACACTATCCAGCTCTTCTTCCCAGTTTCCTTTGAAGGCTTGAACTCGGTTATTGAGTCTTGCCAGGACAACTTTGCTGGCTGCTTCGACCTGCCCGTTAGTTTGAGGATGGTATACCGAGCTGAATCCGTGATCAATATGATATTTTTCGCAGAGCCATTTGAGCTCCTTTCCCACGAATTGTTGACCATTGTCACTTATGAGTATTTTGGGGATGCCAAATCGCGAAAATATGTGGATCTTTAAGAATTTGATCAGTTGAAATTCAGTTGTGGAGGTCAATGCTTTCACCTTTATCCACTTGGAAAAGTAGTCGATCACCACAATAATATGGGTTCTTTGCCCACCGCTTATGGGAAAGCGCCCCAAAATGTTTATTACCCATTGAGCGAAAGGCCAGGCGCCTGCCATTGGGGATAGCAATGTCGTTGGTCGACCGGATCTTGGTGCGAACTGTTGACATATCACACACTTCTTTGTTAATTCCACCGCATTTTTGCTCAAGGTTGGCCAGTAATAGCCTAGTCTGAAGATTTTGCGCGTCAGTTAGCGTGAACCTTCATGGCATGCGAAGACTCATTCGTGAGCTTCACGTAGAACTCTTTCTGTCTCAGGATGAGAGATGCATTTCAGATAGGGAGTTGAGTATCCTCGCCTATAGAGCTCTCCATCTATGAGAAAATAGTTTGCGGCTAGGCGACTTATTTTCGTGGCCTCGCCTTCGTCTTCCGGCAGGGTTCCTTATTTTAGAAAGTTCCGGAATGGGGTCATCCAGTTATCATGCTCTTGAATATTGAAGACTTCTGCTCGATTTTCAAGGACTGAGTATAAGGTTTGTTCTAGGAATTGTACGTCCTGTATCTTTGTTCCACCGAACGCCAGTTTGCTTAGGAAGTCAGCTAGTTGGTTGTCTTGGTGAGAAATGGATTCGATCGCGAAATTCGGAATTTCGGCGATGAGTTTTTTTGGCAATGTCGAGGTACTTTTTCATCTTTTCCCCCTTTGCTTCATATGTGTCATTGATTTGATTAACTATTAGCTCTGAATCGCTCTTTGCTTTGAGTGATGTTATGCCCATTCCCTTAGCGAGTCGTAGTCCAGTGATAAGTGCTTCATATTCGGTCTCATTATTGGTCGCCTTAAAAGTAAGGGCGATCACATATTTCAAGGGCTCGCCCTCAGGGGGGATGAGAATTAATCATGCCCTGAGCCTTCTTTTGAAGAGGATCCATCAGGAAATATTACAGTTGGTATAATATATTAGGAAATATTCTCTTAATATTCACCACAATATTGCACAATATACTTAGAATATTGTTACTATCTTTTATATATCAAGATAATATTATTAATATATTTCATAATAAAATATTTCCTAATGAAATATATTTCCTAATGAAATATTTCCTAATGAAATATTTCCTATTGTGTTGTTTCCTATTGTAATATAGTTATTGGTATTTTTGGTTACAATGAGTACCATAAACCCTATAAATTGGGTTGGTTCTTCTCAATTAAAAATCAATCCTATACACTCCCGAAAAATCCAAAAATTACCAACTAATATATTGCTCGAGAGTTAAGTCAGATATGAGTTCCCAATTGTGTTAGAATTTCCGTCGGAGTTAAGATATTGTTCAGTTTAGTTAAGGGAAACATCGTGTTTGTTTCGCCTTGACGACACTCTTTTATCCTGGGAGGTAATCGTCCTAATTTTTCCTCTTACACGAACCATTTACGGTGAGAGGGCGAAATTGCCTTAAAGAGACTGTTTTGATACGGGACTCAGTAATTTCGTCAATTTGCATGTCATTCAATAATTTTATGCATTTTTAATTTCTAAAATTATTATTTAATTCTCCTATATATTACTAACACGTGTCACATGTTTACATGACACGATTAGTTAAACGTGTCTCTATTCATGTCACGGGTATACACGACACGATTAGACACTCTTAGACACGAATAGTTAATCGTGTATATAATGATATCTGCAGATATGAGGTGTTTAGACACGATTATTAATCGTGTCTAAACGTATAAGAGTTATTTAAACACGGGATCCGTTAAGGTCAAACTCATATACACTTTAAAGCAGATTGTGTATTGTGTCGTGTCAGAAATTGTTAGCCCTACTGAAAAGAATGGGGAATTCCAGAAAAGAAAGTTCGGACATTTATAGAGATAAACAACTTAAATCAATGAACCAAAACTTCACTAAAATTAAAAAAGAAGATTTCTCATTGTGAGTTTATTATTTATCGTATATTTACATAATAGAGTCCGGAGTGGGTTAAAACTTAACAGCACTCCACACGCAATCCGTATGCAATAAGAAATACTTCTTTAGTATAAGAAACCATTGACTTACTACCGTGAGGAAAATGTAAATCCATATACGAATACTACAAGAGATCAACGTCGCGAGTCAGACAACTTGGCCATGGGCAAATATTAGGGCTTCGTGCTTGGATATAGTTTCGCATGATGCCAAGGTTTTAATGACCCGTCGTGAGAAAAACTATAATTTTCTCTTGTCCTTAGGGTTCTGCGTAGGAATTCGCAGAAACACTTCCATATACTGTAACGTTTCCTTTCGATCAGCGTGTAGCGATGGTATGTGATTCTGAGTCTCTTAATGCATGATCCGCTTCCGCTTCAAACACGACAAGATCTATGTAAGTATCATATTGGTCATGATCACAGATTGTATACTGATGTCGTGGTTCTTCATTTACATTATTTTATATATATATATCATTGAAAATAATTAACATGCTAAGGCAAATAAAACGGTAAGCTTAATTACCATTGTGATGTGATTTAATATAGAAGACATGACGCGGAATCGCAGGTTGTTTCCTGTATTAGATGAAATGACTTCCTTTCCAAATTTAGGAATGAATAGAGATTCTGCTTGCCATCGATCAGTTGCTTCTGGGAGTTCCCCCAAACACTTCAGTAGGCTATGTGTGAAGCAGTACTACAACACCCCAATGAAGTGTTCAGGGAACTCTAAGGAACACCTGAATTCATCTCTCTCTCTCTCTCTCTCCCTCTCTCTCTCTCTCTCTCTCTCTCCCTCTCTCTCTCTCTCCTTGCGTACAATCTGGTGCGTGGTGTGTATATACCATCAATTAGCTATTTATAATGAACATGCAGCAGCTCACCAGAAGCAGAAAGTCTGTGCTGTGGCTTAATCAAGGTATTACCTAGTGAAATGGTTTAGAAGATAATATATGAAAGAGCTAGAAAGATCAGTGCAACTTGCACGAGCAGAGTGAACTTGGATGGTTTCAGGGTCAGGGAGGATGAAGCTCAAAACAAGTGAAAGGGGGTCCTCTTCACGATTTAAACTGCTGAATTTTGCTTAATTATAAGGAATATGGCTCTATCTCATGATACAATCAAGTTCAACGGAAATTATTCCAGCCGCTTTGATGCCTTTCTACGAAAGAGAGAAGATGAGGTTTGGTTCCACATATTATTCTGATGGCCATTTGAGAGGAATGAAGCCATGAACTTGGACTAGGTTCATTTTCTTGATTCTTATAGCAAAGAAATTTCAAACCGACAACCAAAACCATATATAAATTCCTTCCTTAGGGTAGTTAGCTAGATAGAGCAGTACATAGAGTTCGAGTTCATCAGGTCTCCCCAAGAGTTCTCTTGAGCACTTCAATGGGAGAGATTGGTCTTCTCTTCACTGAAGTGTTTGGGGGAACTCCTGGTGTCTCTCCTGATAAAATATCCACTCCTCAGGCTTTTAATTAGCAACTACACAGTTAACTCTCCTTGTTTTCATCATGGTAAAAGAAACTTGTCAGCAGGTATCTAGAGTTCCTCTCGAACATTTCAATGGATTTGGAGGTGTATCTAGTTGATTTTTTGCCACACTACTCTACTGAAGTGTTTGGGGGAACTCCTGATGTCCCTTGTCCCCTTCACATCATTCAAACGAAGAGGTCGAATGCATTCAATCCACTGAAGTGAATTAGGTACGCGTAAGTGAGATTGACAGCATATGTAGTAAGTGATTTGCTGTTGTCCATAGTATCTCCCCCGTGTTCTCATCCAACAACCCAAGCCCAGTCTGTCTTGGTTTTGTTCATTGTAGCTAGCATGAATGTTTCTCTTTTGTTGTTGGCAATGTTAGTGTAGATTTGCCACCCATCAGTGGCGGAACCATACTGCCCACCCCACTCCCTCCTCGCCTCCTGGGTCCAGATGCCTTGCGACCAGTATTGAACACTTGAACTTCAGTACAGTGAGATAATCGAGTTAACTTAACATCATTAGGGATTGGCAGTGATATATTGTTGTTTTGTGCCACTTGACATTGTATGACTTCTTGACCAGAGCAACTTCATCCATGGCGAGATGATCTGAGTGAGACTGAATTGAGTTCTGATTGAATTGAAGCTCCATTGAGTCCCGATCAAATCAAAACCTAATTGTAACGTACATATATATTATAAGTGATCAATTGAGACATTTTTAAAAATATTATATTATTTATGCAAATCTCAAGACAATTTCTTTAAACTTTGGACGAAAATTTTCATTGAATGATGGAAACTCGATTGATTACCAAATATAAATGATGAAATCTTTCGAAACCAAATATTATTGAAAACTCGATTAACTACCCTATATCTATTAACCCTACGCAAAAATAGTTTATCATGTTAGTTTTTAGTTTTTATCAAACATTGTGAATTTAAAAAACAATATTTTAAATCTATTATTTAGTCAGATTATCTAACAATAATTGATAAAAAAGTATTATATTAAATGAAAAATAAAATGATGTAATATTATTTATAAATTTCAATAATTAATTCTTCCAAATATGTTTTATTTTATAAAAATTGAATAACTAAGTTAAACACAACAACATTTATTGGGTACCCTTCGAATTCAGGAACAATTCTTGAGTGCATTTCGACGATGAAATATGACATATAGTCAATATTTAAAACAAATGGTTAAAAAATCAATGAATAATTTACTTATAATATTTTAATACTTGATCGTCTCTTTGATAATTTTTTGAAAAAATAACATTAAATAAACATATATCATTTGCTCTATTTTTTTTAATCTTTATGTATATGTGTCATGAGGAAAAAAAATTAAAAGTGGTTATTTAACTGTTTCGTCTCTATATTTTGCTACATTTGGTTCCACATGTGTATAAAATCATGTTGTTTGCAAAACCAACACATTGCTCTATTTTTTCTCTTAAGTTAGAAATCAATCGCACATAGTCACTTAAGAACATGAAAGTTTTGAAGCTTTATCCATGAGAGTAAAATTTTAAGGATGAAATTGCAAAGATCGGAAAAGAAGAGTCGAAATGGATTGAAGCGGTTATGACTCAAAGATGATATTATCTTTTTTTTTTTGTGTTTGTGATTTTTCTTTCCCCAATTATTTTGAATATGAATGTATTTTACTTTAAAAAATAACTCAACTCATGTGTTGAACATATTTACCTTACAACATAAATTTAATGGTATTTATGACTTTTTGTCACTTTACGTATTATTTTATACTAAATCAAACACTGTCTTAGGTTATGTATACATACGTATATCTTAATACATGTCTCATTCAAACATAGTATTAACTAATATATGTATTAATTAATACACGTATTACCTAATACATGTATCAGGTAATACGTGTATTAAATAACACATTCAATCAAATGACCCCTAAGTATTCAGATGAATGCTGAATTTATAAAAATATGTTGGGAAATTATAACTTCAATTTCAGACAGAACATGATTAAATTATTTGTAATGGTTTGCATTTATACTTATGTGGGTCATTAACATATTCTGTGTCTAAACAACTTTTGTATGTTTATACACAATTAATAAACATGTCTAAACACTCTTGATATGCAAATATATGTCTAAATGCCATTAAATATATGTTATAATATTTGAATTTTTTCTTGTACTTGGTTTTTTATCACTTGTGAATTTTAAAACTTGATTGTGAAATTAAACTATGAAATTTATGAATTTCGTGCGTGATGTTTCAAAAAAGCAGTTGTACGTGTCATGTGTGATCTGTTTATTAATCGTGTTGCGTTTCTGTTTAAAATTTGGAGACGCGTTTAATACTTATCCGTTTACACACAGTACGATTAATGATCGACATATATTCTACCCCTGGTATCAACTTGTGTCTTAGTAATCACGTCCACAACCAATTCTCGTGTGCTGGTATAGATATTGTAAGGACGTTTTTTTCTAGTATAATTAAATAAAAGTTGAATTATTTGTGTAGTTTTACTATAACAAGTACTACAGTTACTATCAACACAAAATTGTATTTAAAGTGAGAGACTTATATAATTTTTATTTTGTAGATAAAATACAGTTTTATACTGCAGGTGCAATTAGAACGTAACTTCGTTATTTTATATAGTATCAAAACCACAGTTATGGAAATGTTCGAATTAAGATCATAACTGGATTGAAGAATGTTCTTCTGAAAATCTAACATTTACCGACTAAAAACTAAATTCATCAATAAAAGTTCGTCGGTAAAGAAATGGAAGCATCTGCCTTGACATTCTAAAGGAGCAATGGAGCCCTGCTCTTACTGTGTCCAAGGTTTGTATCAATTTATTTGTACTCATTCCTCTTGCATGTAATCTCTTAATAGATATTGAACCAACATTTTTTAGTGTAAAATTGACCATATGAATCAAGGTTCGCTTTGATTTTCTGTAAATCTTGATTTGGGCTATATTATAGGTGGTGCTGTCTATATGTTCGTTGCTGACGGACCCAAACACAACTCGATCATGGACGGAGAAGTATGCTACCAGCTAGCCTCCATCATCATTGTGTTTGAAATTTGAGTTCAGAACTTTGTATAAATTTCATTTCATCTAATTACATACAGGGATATGTATGACAAATATATTATTCTTCTATTTGTAAATTTATTTTATTTTAAATAAGTTTTCTTTTATCGACGGAATTTTCCGTCGGCATAAGATGTTCAACGAATGAAGTGTTTTTGTCGGCAAATAGATCTTTACCGACGAAACGTTTTTCATCTGGTAATAGGTATTTACCGACGAAATGTTTGTGGTTGGTAAAAACTTATGACGCAATCTATTTCGTCGGCAAAAAATGTAAGTTGTTGACGAACAAATCAGCTTTACCGACGAAAATTTTGTGACATATTTTGTTTATAAACTTTTGCCGACGATACCTTACCAACGAAAATATCATTTGACCGACGAAATTTATTTTTGGCGACGGAATGTTCCCCATTTACCGACGGAATAGTTTTGTCCATAAATTCCAGATTTTCAGTAGTGAACTAAGTTACTCTGAATATGAATTATTAGTCAGGTGATTTAGCTAGGAATGGAGTCACTCAATTTGTCCAATTACCAAATTTAAAAATTATGCATAAAGTCTAATTACTCAATTTGTCTACAAATGGTGAGAAGATCAAGCGGAAGAGAAGAAATGTTAAAGTAGTTTTTTTTTTAAGAGATTGATATTGTTAAGGTGTGTGAGCATTTTTCATGATGCACCTGCTAATTTGATATGAAAGACGCTAGACCAGCTCTACAACAAGAAAAATGAGTCTCGGTCACAAAGATGTTGGAGATAATTTGGGTCAAATCCAACCCTCATGTTTCAAAGTTTGTTTCTTGATTAAAATTAGAATATTGTGGGGGCAGTTGATATTTTATAAAATCTTTGAGAATTACATGCCATGTATGTGAAAGATGATAAGGCAATCCTACGCTTGTTGAAAAACATAAAGGCAACTATTTGATTAAATGCGGTTTAGGGGAATACTTAAAATGGTTCAAACTTAATATAATGTAAAATTAGTAATTTTTCCGGTTGTAAATAATTGAAATGCAAATGGGAAAAAAGGGTAGAGTTTATTACCATTGTCGAAGGCAATGCAATTGAAAACAAGGTTTGGAAGGTAAAATGATTCTCATTGTGGAAGGTAAAATTCATTCTCTTCAAACATCGCATGAAGTTTTCCTACTAAGTAGCATCAGTGGCTTCTGGGAGTTCCCCCAAACACTTCAGTAGGCTACGCTCAGTAGAACGAACACCCAATGAAATGTTCAGGGAACTCTAAGCAGCACCTGATTGGTTCATCTCTCTCTTATTGTGTTTTCAATTTGATATGAATGCCATATATAGCTTCAGTTAGCTATTTATAGTCAAAATATGCAGCACCAGCCAAGAAGCAAAATATGTGGGAATAGGTGTGAGATGTGGATTAACCAGGATGTTACCTCTTGGTCTAGATGACAAGACGTGAGAGAGGCAAGAAGATCACTGAAATTTGCACAAGCAGAATGAACTTGGATGGTTCCTCGGTCAGGTGAAGCTAAAAAGAAGAATATAACCCATTAAAAGTGAAAAGGGTGAAAAGTTGGATGGTTTCTCTGTGTATGTTCTATTCAATCTTTTTCTGCAATGAACCAAGCTCTGATCATGTTTACAATTCTGACTATAGTTGATGAAGAGTATGTCTCTAAACAATTCAAGACACAAGCTCGCATAAAAATGATTCCAATTGATAAGCCAAGTTCTGATGATGCTTTTCTTTACGGTCCACAAAAAGAAAGATCACGAAAGAACATGAGAGAGAGAGAGAGAGATGAGGTTTGGTTATACATATTATTCTGGTGGCTTTTTTATTGGAATGAAACCAAGAGTTTGGACTAGGTTCAGTTTCTTGCTGCTTTGTAGCAAGGAATTGTCTCAAGTAGATTCCTACAGTAACGGCAACCAAAACCATATATAAATTCCTTAGGGTTAGCTAGGGCAGCAGTATGTAGAGTTCATCAAATAATCAAGTGACAACAAGTCACCCCAGGAGTTCGCTTGAACATTTGAATGGGAGAGATTTGCCGTCTCTTCATGGCTCTACACATAATATGTGTTTGAAGTATAAAGATTAAATCACGTTTTTATTATAATCTCCAATTTTTAGGACGGTTGGTGAAGTAATTTGTTTACAATTTCACATATTGTATGGAAATGCGCATGTCCGGGAGTGTTGAAGTATAAAGATTAAACAACTTATTTTACATTTGAAAACTCAGAGTTATACGTTGATTAATTAATCCGTCTAAACATTTAACAAAATTAATATCAAATTCGTCCCGGTTCATAGTCAGTTATTCGCCATATTTTCTTTTTCATTGGTTCAAAACATGCAGATAAAGAGAAATCTTATGTCAGGAGCCATCTACAGTTCTCCTTGAACACTTATATCCACTTGAATTTGCCTTATACTCTACTGAAGTGTTTGGGGAACTCTTGATGCCCCTTGTCCCCTTCACATCGGTTCCAATTTCCATCCGCAGAGACGGTGAGATTGAATGCTTTCAATATCGACTAAATCGAAATGGGTTCCAACATAGCATCGTAAGTGAGACTGACAACATAGATGTAGAAAGTAAAATGTTCCTTTAAATGTTTTTTTATTTTAAATTCTCGGACAATATCTTTGGTCGTTAGCTAGGGTTTTCTCTCCATGACCTCTTCTGCTATCTGAGCCAATAAGACCTAATGTGTAGAATTGTATATTATCTCCGAAAATAATACTTGAAGAATCTTAGAATGAAAATGATATTTCATCCTAATCTCAGGTATTTGTCAATAGACTTTATTGTGAAATACAAATATTATGTAATATCTATTTCGTAGATAAGATTATATAGAAATATGAATTAGGAACATGTAAAGTTGAGAATATTCTTAGTAGCCACGGATCTAATTGTCCTAAGCTGATGTTGTGTCCACTCCCATATAAATGACATTATCGTTACCTTATGTATATGGTGGTCTTGTGGAATTTTTGACCAAGGTATACACAAAAAAATAAACAAATACGGAAATATCCTCATTTTTTTAAAAAAATACCAAAGTATACTCACCAGTGAATGGTATTCGCGAGTGAACATAAAAAAATCACCCGTGAGTTCTATTCGCGGGTGTAAATCCTACCCGTGAATGCGATTCGCAAGTGGAAATTACACCCGCGAATCTGATTTGCGGGTGTCAATTGCATTGAATAATCACAAATCTCTCACTTTCTCTCATTAATTTTTCGTCTTGCTTTTTTGCTGGAATCATTGTTTGTTGGTCATGTCTCTCCAATTGACATCCTCCACCTGTTAATGGGATTCGTGATTACGACTTTTATGTCCACCCGCGAATACCATTCGCTGATAAGTATACTTTCGTATTTTATTTAAAAAATGAGGATATTTCTGTATTTGCCCTAGCTAACCCTAAGGAATTTATATATGGTTTTGGTTAGGGGTGAAACCGGACCGGTCGGACCGGGTTGTTTACTATTTCGGCCGGGGACCTATATTTTCGGACCGGCTTTTCTTCAAAAAACAATCCGACCAAAAGACTATATAAGGAAAAATAAACCGTCCACTCGGATTTTGGATTTTCGGTTTAAACCGAAAAAACAAAAAAATACACATTCAAAACCATAATAAGTATTCAAAATCAAATTAAACAACAAAATAATTTGATTTAACAATATTTACAGAGATTTCTACTAAACCGATTAAACAACTAAAATAATTATTAAATAATAAAAAATTTATTTGTTTGTATTCGTTGATTAATTATATTAATTAATACTAACTAATACAATATATAAAATAATATACATATAAATAGTCGGACCGGACTCCACGGTCTTTTAGAGTTGTAGACCGAACGGTCTAAAAAACTGTTTCAAACAAAAAAATCCAACCACAAACCGAACCGTACATTTTCGGATCGGAATTTTCGTTTCGGACCAGTTCGGTTTTCACCGAATTTTCGAATCAACCGGTTTTTTCTTTCACCACTAGTTTTGGTTGCTGTTACTGTAGGAATCTACTTGAGACAATTCCTTGCTACAAAGCAGCAAGAAACTGAACCTAGTCCAAACTCTTGGTTTCATTCCAATAAAAAAGCCACCAGAATAGTATGTATAATCAAACCTCATCTCTCTCTCTCTCATGTTATTTCGTGATCTTTCTTTTTGTGGACGGTAAAGAAAAGCATCATCAGAACTTGGCTTATCAATTGGAATCATTTTTATGCGAGCTTGCGTCTTGAATTGTTTAGAGACATACTCTTCATCAACTATAGTCAAATTGTAAACATGATCAGAGCTTGGTTCATTGCAGAAAAAGATTGAATAGAACATACACAGAGAAACGCTCCAAGTTAACTTTTCACCCTTTTCACTTTTAATTGGTTATATTCTTCTTTTTAGCTTCACCTGACCGAGGAACCATCCAAGTTCATTCTGCTTGTGCAAATTTCAGTGGTCTTCTTGCCTCTCTCACGTTTTGTCATCTAGACCAAGAGGTAACATCCTGGTTAATTCACATCTCACACATATTCCCACATATTTTGCTTCTTGGCTGGTGCTGCATATTTTGACTATAAATAGCTAACTGAAGCTAAATATTGCATTCATATCAAATTGAAAACACAATAAGAGAGAGATGAACCAATCAGGTGCTCCTTAGAGTTCCCTGAACATTTCATTGGGTGTTCGTTCTACTGAGCATAGCCTACTGAAGTGTTTGGGGGAACTCCCAGAAGCCACTGATGCTACTTAGTAGGAAAACTTCATGCGATGTTTGAAAAGAATGAATTTTACCTTCCACAATGAGAATCATTTTACCTTCCAAACCTTGTTTTCAATTGCATTGCCTTCGACAATGGTAATAAACTCTACCCTTTTTTCCCATTTGCATTTCACTAATTGTCAACCGGAAAAATTACTAATTTTACATTATATTAAGTTTGAACCATTTTAAGTATTCCCCTAAACCGCATTTAATCAAAATAGTTGCCTTTATGTTTTTCAACAAGCGTAGGATTGCCTTATCATCTTTCACATACATGACATGTAATTCTCAAAGATTTTATAAAATATAAACTGCCCCCACAATATTCTAATTTTAATCAAGAAACAAACTTTGAAACATGAGGGTTGGATTTGACCTAAATTATCTCCAACATCTTTGTGACCGAGACTCATTTTTCTTGTTGTAGAGCTGGTCTAGCGTCTTTCATATCAAATTAGCAGGCGCATCATGAAAAATGCTAACACACACCTTAACAATAACAATCTCTTAAAAGAAAACTGCTTTAACATTTCTTCTCTTCCGCTTGATCTTCTCATCATTTGTAGACAAATTGAGTAATTAGACTTTATGCATAATTTTTAAACTTGGTATTAGACAAATTGAGTGCCTCCATTCCTAGTTAAATCACATGACTAATAATTCATATTCAGAGTAACTTAGTTCACTACTGAAAATTTGGACTTTACCGATAAAAGTATTCCATCGGTAAATTGGGAACATTCCGCCACCAAAAATAAATTTCGTCGGTAAAGTGATATTTTCGTTGGTAAGGTATTGTCGGCGAAAGTTTATAAACAAAATATGTCACAAATTTTTCGTTGGTAAAAACAATTTATTCGTCGGTAAAGCTGATTTGTTCGTCCACAACTTACGTTTTTGCCAACGAAATAGATTGCGTCGGTAAATAAGTTTTTACCAACCAAAAATATTTCGTCGGTAAATACCTATTACCCCGACAAAACACTTCATTCGTTGAACATCTTTTTCCGACGGAAAATTCCGTCGATAAAAGAAAACTTATTTAAAATAAAATAAATTTACAAATAGAAGAATAATCTATTTGTCATACATATCCCTGTATGTAATTAGATGAAATGAAATTTATACAAAGTTCTGAACTCCAATTTTAAACACAATGATGATGGAGGCTAGCTGGTAGCATACTTCTCCGTCCATGATCGAGCTGTGTTTGGGTCCGTCAGCAACGAAGATATAGACAACAACACCTATAATATAGCCCAAATCAAGACTTACATAAAATCAAAGCCAACCTTGTCCTAAGCTGATGTTGTATCCACTCCCAAATAAATGACATTATCGTTACCTAATGTATATGGTGGTCTTGTGGAATTTTTGACCAAGGTATACACAAAAAAATAAACAAATACGGAAATATCCTCATTTGTTTAAAAAAATACGAAAGTATACTTACCAGCGAATGGTATTCGTGAGTGGACATAAAAAAATCACCCGTGAGTTCTATTCGCGGGTGTAAATCCTACCCGCGAATGCGATTCGCAAGTGAAAATTACACCCGCGAATCCGATTTGCGTGTGTCAATTGAATTGAACAATCACAAATCTCTCACTTTCTCTCATTACTTTTTCGTCTTGCTTTTTTGCTGGAATCATTGGTTGTTGGTCATGTCTCTCCAATTGACATCTTCCACCTGTTAATGGGATTCGTGGGTACGACTTATATGTTCACCCGCGAATACCATTCGCGGGTGGTAAAAAAGCAAGCTTCTACCCTTCGAATACTTTCGTATTTTTTTTAAAAAAGTGAAGATATTTTTGTGTATTTATTTATTTGTTAAGGTATAAATTGGTAAAAACTTCTAGTCTCGTGTTGTATGAGTGTATTATTATCTATATCTATATTAATTTGGTTAGAATGTATACAATTGTGACAAATACGTTTTTTGATACATTTTCTCACTACTAATGTCAAAATAATCAATTTTAATTAGTCCATGTCAAACATACAATTCACACTTCTAAATAATATGTTATGTAACTCACTTTAAAATTCTCCGAACCTTCTCATTTACTCTCAAGATAAGTTACCAAATCTTAACATTTTTTGTTTTTTTACATGTATATTTATGATTTTATCTTGAATATATTGTATACAGTAAATTTTATAAAATACTAAAATACATAATATTGTATTTGATGGATAACAAGTATAAACATATACAAATTTCTGCAATTAAAAATTAGATAGACTAAGTAAATATAAATTTAGATTATTAAATAATAATTTTATCAAATTGCATATTAACATTGTTTAGCTTATTTTAATTAGAATTGTAATATAAATTTGACATATGAGTGAGTAGTAATAATATGAAGTCAAATGATGCATTATTCACTTGCAACGCCTATCTTTTCTGTTAATATTTTATCTTAATATTCTGGTTAATTTTATTAAGTCATTTATTGTCTATTACTTTTGCATGTGTAGAATCCTGCATATGTAGGTGAAAGAGAGACCATGATCTCTTCGAATGTTCTACCTACCGGGTTAACAGAAAGTCCTCCCCAAAAGTTATTGCCGAGCACCATGGCTAATGGTTCTGATGACGTGCGTCATGATGAAATGGTAGCTGACAGAGTTCCAAATGTTGAAACCCCTTCATCCATTCAAAATGCTGATGAAATTCTTTTGTTGCGAACGCATTCCTCGGAAGATCATGAGAAAGACAGGCTTCACGAAGCAGGCACAAAGGCACAGTCTGCTTTCCGGGGTTATTTGGTACTCTTTGCTATTGCAGTTGTTCCATCAATTATATGAATTATTTTAAAACTATCTATCCAAGCATATTTATTTATGAAATTGTTCGTTCAGCAATTTTAAACTCATTTGTATTATGTCATGGATCATATCTTTAGTTATAAGCATTACATGTTAATTCAAAATCGTGTTACATTCTTTTACATATTGATTATTGCAATAACGTAGAATGTACTATTTTTTGTTAGGTATTGTAGTATGATTAATATGTAATGGTAGATTATGTATTAATGGACGCATCTCGCGGTTCAATACAAATGTAACAGTAACCATCATCAATACAAATGAGTCAAACCGCGTGGAGGTTGCGTGGAGGTTAGCTTATTGAGTGTTAACACGGAAATCATCTCTCTCTCTCTCTCTCTCTCTCTCTCTCTCTCTCTCTCTCTCTCTCTCTCTCTCTCTCTCTCTCTCTCTCTCTCTCTCTCTCTCTCTCTCTCTCTCTCTCTCTCTCTCTCTCTCTCTCTCTCTCTCTCTCATTGTTTCTTCTACTTCATCAATTGGTGTTAATCAATCCTAACATTTTTGTGG
Source organism: Chamaenerion angustifolium (assembly GCA_946814005.1). Lineage (NCBI taxonomy): Eukaryota > Viridiplantae > Streptophyta > Magnoliopsida > Myrtales > Onagraceae > Chamaenerion > Chamaenerion angustifolium. The sequence continues at coordinate 32,785,771 of OX328268.1, forward strand.
TAGTAGTCCCTTATTGGTTGCAGTACTTGTAACACATGTAAGAGAATTAAATAAGTTAAGAAACTCATAACTATTAATGTTTGTAAGAACTGTCCTGTTATTCTTGGCCGTGACTGGTGAATTTCTCATGTATCATCTGTTGTATAATTGAAGCATCTGATGTTATTGCAGGCTCGACGTGCATTTCAGACACTCAAAGGCATAGTCAGGCTACAAGCATTAATTCGTGGTCACTTGGTTAGGAGGCAAGCAATTGCTACTTTATGCCGCCTGCGGAGCATAATAAAATTGCAGGCGATTATTCGTACCAAAAAGTTGATAGTTGTGTTTACAACAAAATGTTGTTTATCAAGCAAGATAAGTCAATAAACAACAGAAAATATAAGCAAAATATGCAGAACTTGAATTGAATTTATTTGATCTGCAATTGAGAATTTATACAAGATATATTGCCTATTTTTAGCTAATTAATCAACTACTTCCACTATGTTTAGCTAATTGATCCACTAATTCTACTATTTTTAGCTAATTAATCCACTAATATGGAAACCTGATTTCAATTAACACTCTTCCTAAATCAGGTTGCTGCAAACTCCCAATCTTTTCCGGATAAGTAATACTTGACCTTGAAGTGTTTTGTCCTTCCATTCATAACTCACGTTTTATCCTGAAGAACCTTATTAATTGAATTTGTCTATCCTTTTTTCATTCTTCTCGATCATGGCAAGCTCCTTCTTCATTGCAGCTAGCCATTTCTTATCAATCTTGACTTCCTCATATCCTTTAGCTTCAAGGGCTGCAAGATTGCATCTTTGATAAATCTCAGCAAGAGATCTTGACCCCCTAACAGATTGATCATATGCGAGTTCACCATCATCAAGGCAGGCACTTCCGTCTTCAACAGTAGGAGAAACAAAAGAACAAGACTGGAATACTTTGTCCTTGATATGATCCCTCGATCGCTCCAACTCCGAGCGAAGCGTATCCACAGTCACATTTGTAATCTCAAGTTGCCTCTCGGTGTTCTTTATGACTTCCATTGCCTGAGCTTCAGATTCTCTACAGGCAGCAAGTTCATTACTTAGGGTTTTCACTAGGTTTAGGGTTTCAGAGAGCTCCATACGGAGTGTATGGACATCATGATGTGCAGACTCTGTGATGTCTTCTTTGATTATGAAAGCAGATTGCTCCTCCTCCAATGGATTGAGTGCAAAACTCTTTCCTTTCATCTTGATTGTGAGCAGTTCTTGGCCTGCTAGATCCTTTATCACACATACTCTATTTTTGAAAATCACTTTAAAACCTTTCTCTATTAATTGACCAACACTAAGCAGATTTCGATCAATATTTGGCACATAGAGAACATCAATGATTAGTTTTGTTCCAGAACAGCTTGCGATAGTTATGGTTCCTTTGACGGCAATATACTCACCATTTCCAATTCTGACTTTGGAAAGAACTGATCTGTCAAGTTGTTTGAAAAGTCTCACATAACTAGTCATGTGACTAGTGCAACCACTGTCAACCAGCAACCCATCACTCGATGCTACTATTGTGAGGCAAGAAGCCGCAAACAGATGATCCTCCTCCTCTTCATGGATAGCAATTTGAGTTTCTCTATTCGTCTGATTGTATTTTTCAGGGCAAATCTTTTTGACATGCCCCATCTTCTGACACCTCCTGCATTTTATGTCTGGTATCTTCCAGCGTTTGTAGTGAGGATGGTTTTCCTTACCAGAATGCTTACAAGGAGGAAGATTTCCTTACCCAAATTTCATTTTATGATTTTATGGACATGATCTGACTGAAAATTGCAGATGAGACATCTGAATAAAGGCATGACTTGGCTCGTGCCTTTCTCATTTTCTTCTCCCTTTGAACCTTGATTTGAGCAAGTGTGGGGTTGGGTGAAAGAGCTGGAATTTCATAGTCTTCTTCAGTAGCCTCCCACAGATCAGTGCCCTCCATGTAAGCTTCCATTTTGATAGCCCAAGCTTGGTAGTTTGAGCCATTGAATTTTGGTGGAGCTATACCTGAGAAGGATTCTTCCATTTGATGAGATTTTAGAGTGTTTATGGGTGAATGATCTCAAAAAATTGCACAACCTCACAGATCCCTCAAGAAGTTAAGCTCTAATAAGCTATAAAAGCTTGACTTATTAATTGGTTGGTGTTGATTTCAGATAAGGCAAACAAAGCGGAGTGGAAGAAATGATAAAACGTAACAGTGAGGAAGAGGAGGAGAAGGGGAGGAAGATGCAGTATTCTATATATGCCGCTAAGCTGCAGGAGGTTTCTTTTCAACAAACAAAGAAAAGTTTGAGGTATCTAAAGCGCTCTATCTTTCAAAAGATAAGATGTGCTTGGTGTGGTGTGGTGTGCGTAGCAGCATATAAAAGAGTGGTTTAAAGTTGACTATCTAATAGAGAGAGATGCATGAGTGGTGAGCCGTTTGGTTCGGTTTTACTGTTATATACTGATTGTTTTGTGAGAGTAAAATGTTGGAATCTGACATTTTAGCATGTAAGTAAACAATATCTGATGATGTCTATTTTCGGATCAAGTTTGGATTAACCTTTCTCTCGTAACTGATACCTCATATAATAAGGTTGTAGACTCGTTTGAGACCAAAGGTTGCCAAGGGAGTATTAGTTAGCAAGTCTAGTATGAATCAGCCTTATATGTGTTAAAATCAGAGTTGAGACTGAAATCCTAGTTTCAGGAATGAAAAAGACGGAAGAAAAACGAAGAAGGACAGACTTGGAGATCATAGGAATCTATTCCTACATTTTGAGATTTCTCACCCTTAAAAACAAAAACCCAACAAACTAATGTCACTTTACATATCAAAATAATAAGAAAATTACATTACAACCAAAAACAGAATAAAACGAAAAATCATAAGTGTATTCTCCATTTGGGTACTGACGCTTGGGTACATTTGGGTACTGACGCTTGGAGTTTTAAAGCTCTAGACACTTCCAACAAGTGTCTATGCTTTCTTTCAACTCTCCCGTTTTGCTGGAGAGTATAGGGGCAACTGCTCTGCTGAATAATTCATTTGTCACGAAATAAACTACTCATATGTTCATTATAAAACTATTTTCCGTTATCAGTTCTAAAACACTTGATTTTCTTACCGAATTGTGTCTCGATCATGTTAACATATCCCTTCATCACTATAAATACATTATACTTAAACTGCATCAGGTGAACCCAAGTAACTATAGAAAAATCATCCACCAATGTTAGAAAAAAAAACGTTTATTATCATGAGTGTGACACTGATAGGGGCCCCATACATCATCATGAATCAAATCAAATGCAACATCTGCTCTGGAATCAGAATCCAAAAAATATTTTGTAATGATCTTGGCCTTAGGACAAAAAGCACAATCACCTAACCTCAAGACCTTATTCTTAAGTAAATTCAAAGATTGAACATGTTCTAAAGCCTTGACAGATGCATGACTGACTCGCATATGTCACAACATAACATTTTCAGGGGTAGAAGGAATAACAGAACCAACATACGTATGAAAGGATTTGAAAAAATACAATCCCGAGTGCTGATTACCAGTCCCCAAGACCTTCCCATTTCAGAGGTCATGGAGGACAGCAAAATCGGGATAGAAAGTTGCAGAACAGTTTAACTCTTTGGTAAGCTTTGAAATAGACAACAGGTTATATTTAAAATCAGGTATGTATAACACGTTATGCAATCATGTTTCAGGGGGTAGAAAAATATTTCCAATACCATCAACATCAGAATATCTACCATCAGTTAACTGCACTTTAGTTCCAGGAACATTTCTAATATCATCAATCCAATCAGGTCTATTTGTCATATGATTTGATGCTCCAGTGTCTAATATCCAACTGTCCTTACCAACTGTCCTTATCAAGTAAATGGACATATTTAAGAGATATACCAACAATGTTGGATAAAGGTTCTACGGGGGCGGTAGCACCTGCTGTGGTCGCAGTGCTGTCGGCTTGTCCCACGGTCTGCAAGAGTTTCTCAAATTGCTCTCGACTGAGAGTGATAGAACCTTGAAAACTAGAGCTCATAGAATAATCATTAGCAATATGCTTAGGAAAACCAAAATTGAAGTCCTCATTGTCAACAGATATGGCATTAACTTTCCCTTTAATTCCTTCATTTTCTGCATGTATGGTGTCTCTTAGACATGCTAGGTGATTTGTAAAAAGGCATTAAGAGCTTATAATGCTTGGGGTGTGAAATAAACCATAGAATCGTCTTTACTATAAAAGCTTGACTTATTAATTGGTTGGTGTTGATTTCAGATAAGGCAAACAAAGCGGAGTGGAAGAGATGATAAAACGTAACAGTGAGAATGAGAAGGAGAAGGAGAAGGAGAAGGAGAAGGGGAGGAAGATGCAGTATTCTATATATGCTGCTAAGCTGCAGGAGGTTTCTTTTCAACAAACAAAGAAAAGTTTGACAGTTTGAGGTATCTAAAGCGCTCTATCTTTCAGAAGATAAGATGTGCTTGGTGTGGTGTGCGTAGCAGCTGTTAAAAGAGTGGTTTAAGGTTGACTATCTAATAGAGAGAGTTGGTTCGGTTTTACGGTTATATAGTGATTGTTCTGTGAGAGTAAAATAGTGGAATTTGACATTTTAGCATGTAAGTAAACAAGATCTGATGATGTCTATTTTCGGGTCAAGTTTGGATTAACCTTTCTCTCCTTTAGTTCTGGTAACTGATACCCCATATAATATGGTTGTAGACTCGTTTGAGACCAAAGGTTGCCAAGGGAGTATCAGTTAGCAAGTCTAGTATGAATTAGACTTATATGTAACTAAAACATACGTTTAAGTCAACTGTTTAATAAGTAAACTGTTTAATAAGTTTGAACTTGTGAATACGATTACATTAGTTTATAGTTTTACTGAATATACTATCGATTTCTACTTGTTTTTATTGTGACAGGGGACTCGTTTTAGTTATTTTCATGAATCCAAGTTTGGTTGATACACAGACGGTCGTACACACAAATGATAGTCGTCTTCCTATTCTTACCCTCACGAGAGTAGTTTCTCTTGGCATCTCTTTAGTTTCCCTTCCGCAGCCTCAATATGCATTTTGTTGAATTCCACCGCAAATAACAAATTCCACATCGTTGGGTTTGTTAAGCACTAGACACTATATACAAATTTATTATATTCTTCTCTCACCAATTAGTTTTAGGATAAACCAAGTAGGGTAAATTGTTGTGTTTGTTTGTTCATTATGTTTGACTCAGTCCGATGTAAGTATCATGTTGTGTCTGAATTTCCCGGATGCTGACTTGACAGTGAATTGAATCTCAATTACTTGATAATCGCACGTCTTCGCCGGAGCTCCGATGAACCTGCAAGAAGAAGAGCGCAACAGAAGGGGTGCCTCTGAGTCCCACTCTAATACTTACATGAGTATACTGTGTGTATGAACTCAAAACGTAATGAACGTATGTAAAACAAGAGTATTTATAGAGTTGGAAGACCAAACCATTTTGGGCAGCTGAATATCTTTGTGAATATTGTGTCGTTAAAGATAAGGATAGCAGATATTTACGGTTATCACCTAACATTGCAGCTGCCTTATGTAATCTTTATAGAATATATGCCCGATATACACGGGATATCGTGGTTGTATATTCGTCAGTTTGTGGGACCAAAGTTGAGAGTTTTGACTCTCTTGGCGAGTGCTCCTATGACGAGTAGGAGGAGACTTTGCCCTTGCCCGATGACGACCTGAAATAGGGCTTTGACGTCTACTTTAGTTTTGGGTTTGGTGCTGAACCGCTTTATGAGTGTCAGCTTACCTTTACTGTGGGCTGACCTAGTTCTGAATGGTGTGAGTTTTATCCCTTGCAAACTTGTTGGGCCTTCGAGGCCTTACCCATATTGAGCCGTCACTATCGATACCCAACATTTGCCCCCGAATCTTGAGTGAAGTTTATTCGTTCGAGCTTGATTTTGTGATAGGGTTTGAGATAGTGACTTATGGATTGGATCTTTTGCTGTCATTGCTTGCTTTTTGTGCCTTTTGATGCTCCGTATACTTTGGCGAGCGGTTTTTGGTTGCTTAGAGTTTGTGGAATGTTTGATCTCTTACCCCATTAGGCGAACACTTTGGGTTGCCAGAGTTTATGGATGTTCACTCACCACTCTTTGGGCAAACACTACATTTGCGAGAGTTTTAGGAGAGGCTTGGTATAGATTTTGGCGATCACCTTTTTTGTGTAAGGTAGTGAACATTTAATGGATGCACTATTAGCGAGAAGTCGAGAGGACATTTGAGGCATGTCTGTCTCTTTGTCTTTTGTAACCAGGGGTAGATTGACAGTTTTTCGTACCGTTTTGACCTTTTGTATCCCCGATGTGACCCTTGAAATTCTGACATCGCTTCGATTTTACCCAAAGGGGTATAATCATTGCCTGAGCCGTTTCAGACGTACTCGTTCGGTTTCTCCAATTTTAGCTATAAAAAGCCAAACTTTGGCATTTAGCCCTTTACGCACTCGAGCCTTTGCATTCCAGAGTTCAAGTGTTCTTCAATCCTCTGTTCAAACTTTCCCTTTCTCATCTTTTACCTTCAGTAAAGTTCTCTTTTTACCATGGCTAGCAACAAGAATCAAACTTCCGGTAAGGGATCATCATCATCATCCAAACCTTCTCCTGCCCAGTCTACTTCTGGGCAGAAAGTGTTAGATATTTTAGTGTAATTGGATTGACTAGTTGACCAATAGGATCATAGTCTCTCATTAAACAAGTTAGGAGGGAGCAGAGTGCATGCTTGTTTAAGTATATTATGATTCACTGTATCGGATATTCATCAGTTGATTAGAGACGAGGCAATGGGGGTTAAAGGGGGCAACACCCCTTTGTCGGGGTCCAGGGGCAGCACCCCTGGCAGGGTCTAAGGGGCAGCTAGGGCCGGCAATGGTGCGGTGACAAACCCATAACCATGATTATAACAGTTACTGTTTAATATGGTTAACCGTACCATTATGGTGCGGTACGGTTATGGTGATGAATTTTCTACCCATAATGGTTATGGTTATGGTATTTCAGTTATACCCATGGTTATAACCATGGTTATTATATAAATATAATAATTATTTATTATTAATAAACTAATATATATTAAATAATGGAAGTTACTATACATACATGTAATAAATAACTATGATGTTAGTTTTATATATTTTTATTGTTGACAATATAGATTTATGTATATTTTTAAAATAAATTTTTCGGTCTTTTCTTATATTACATGTGTGGAATAAATATGGGTATACAGGTAAAACCATGGTTAATAACCACAGTTATTTTTTTGGTCATGGTATTGAAAATTGTACACGTAATGGTTATGGTTATGGTATGCAATTTAAAAATATGGTATGGTTATGGTATTTGTCATACCCGTACCATACCCTAACCATTGACAGCCCTAAGGGCAGCGCCCCTGGCTGGGGTCGAGCTGCCAGGTCAGCTGTGATTTTTTTTTATTATTCATAAAGATTTCCCTTGGCCAAAGGGTGTAGTTACTCTTCCAAGGCGCATAGTGTCTCTTCCAAAGGGTGTGGTGTCTCTTCCAAAGGGTGTGGCAAACACTATAAATTGGTCATAGGTGATGTCCAAAATATCATCTCAAACATTCACAATCCTTCTCAAGTTCTAGTTAAGCATTCTGATTTTATTCGATTGAAAGTTTGGGTGCCTCCAAATTGTTTCAATCTGAAAGTGTCGTCACGACTTCAGAATAATCCAAGCAACCATTCGAAAGTTCAACCACAATCAATTCGAAAGTTCAACAACAGAAAGTTGCGACAATGGCTTCCAATGCCCCTCTCATTATCAGGGATGTTTCTTCCCCATCACAGGACCAGAGAGCTCCTGTGTCAAAACCAATTTCTGGTCAGCCGGCGGTCGCACCGATAGTGGTGGATGTGCCCGAGACCAATGTCCCCGCCTTTTCTCCGACAGGTAATCTTTTCTATTTTCTTTGCTTCTTTTTAGGCGGTAAAACATCCCCCTCTTTGTTATTTTAGTATTGTTCTTTCCATGGCATGGTATTTTTTTTAGATATCAAGCCCAATGAGTTGAGACCAACTCAGGTTAAGGCGGTGATCGCCCTAACCGGTTTAGGAGAAGCAGATGCACCTAGGTATCCAGGTTTAGGTTTGCACTATCCTCGCGAAGGAGAGGTTTACGTCTATATGACTCATATTGATGCTGAGTTGCGTTTTCCTATCTGCGATGACCTGAAGGATCTTTGTTGCTATTACGGGATAGGTCTCACGCAACTGGTGTCCAACGTCATTCAGATGTGGGTTGAGTTCAAATTCATCTGTTTACGTCAAGGGTGGACATATTCACTTGCCATGTTCCGGTGTTTCTATCGGTTGGCCGTCAGAGCTAACCACCTTCATCATTTCCAAACCCGATGGCCGAAGTTTGAGGAATGGAGGGGTCAGGCGTGGAACTGGAACGTCCACTTTCGACTGGTTGATGACTTTCGGGCTACGAACTCCAACTACAAGAAGTTTTACTTCTTTTATAAGGGTAGTGTGTCGTGGGAGATTTTTCAGACGGAGCGGGATATTCCTTTTAGCTTTGGTAAGCTATCGGGGAGTGATCAGAATACCATAGATGACTTTTTACGACGCCATAGGTAACCAGACTTCTGTTCGATATGCTCAGTGGCGTAAATTTCAGAGTCGATGCTTAGACTGGCGGACATTTATCAATTTGTGCCAGTCTCTATTGATTGAGTAATTTTCTGACCCTTTTTCTATTCTGGCTTTGTTTTGTAGGCACTCGGGGACCTAAACTTCTCAGTCTCTTTTCCAAGTAGGCTAAGGTGGGGCTGTCGGCTGCCCATACGTCTTTGAGTCCACCTCCTTCTCCTTCCAGGCGCGCGACCAAGCGTAGAACCGAGGAGAAACAATCTGGGATCGCTTATGGCGATCGTCTAAGAGGTATGACTCGAAATATGCCCCCTGTTTTTCTTATTATGCTCCAGCCTTACGTTTTAATACCCCCTTTTGCCTGTTTTTAGAGAATATCGTAGCTGAGGCGACTCTTGCTCCTGCTTCTGCCAAAAGGGCAAGGAGTTCTGGCGAGGAGCGTCCTGCTTCCACTGAGGGATCTTTTGCTTCTCGGGGCAAGGCTCCCACCATTGGGGAGGTTGGTGCCCCTGCTCCCGATCCCTCCAGGGGAGCTTGGGCTCGAAAGAGGATTCAGACCCAGGGTGCCGCGACGGGCACTTCAAAGACACCCTTTACCGGGGAGTACTGTTCTTTGGTGGGCATCTTCCAGCCACCGAAGGTGGCAGACCCGAGGGGTCTTTGGGTTCCTTTCCAGTCTCCGGAAGGTGAAGATTTCGAATAAGACCACGCTGCGGGGTAACTCAGACCTTTGCATGCATCTGCTGGACGGGATCTTTCCACCTCAGGAACGGATGGAGGTCCATTCAGATCTGAACGACATTGAGGTCGTTATGAGGTCACATTTTGAGCGCCTCGCCTTGGTAAGATGTTTTCCCACTTATTTATTCCTTTACAAAACGTCATTTCCATTGCCCGCTCTTTTATCACTCCTTAATCCCTTTTAACTTTTCCCCTTTTTCCTGTTGTCACCTTGTTCGCGATGAGACGATGATCGGGCGGATTGTACGGGAACTCGCCGATAAGCAAGTTGATTTGCTTATCGAGCTGGAGCAATTCCGGAGTTTGAGATATACTCCTTAGGAGATGGAGGACCTGAAGAGGAGGGCAGAGGTGTCCACGGAGCTGGTGGAGCATACTCAACGGGAGTTTGAGGAGAAAGAGAGGGGACTGCTTGCCACCATCAAGGTGAGGGAGGATTAGGTGGCTCTCGCCGATGACAGCCGACTCAGGGATGAGATTCAGACCAAAGAGACCGAGTAGTCCGCTCAGCTGGAGACGAAGATCGCTGACCTCAACGGCGAGCTGAAGGAGTTCTGGGCTCAAAGGAAGCAGCTCGACCTTAAGCTGAAGGTTGTCCCATCCCCCTAGAGAGTGGTTGAGAACTTTAATAAGTCCGAGGAGTTCTCCGAGTACGCCTTGGAGGTGATAAAGGCTGAGCTGGCCGCCTATCTCCAGGTCTTGGTCAACGAGATTCAGGGGATAAATCCCAAGTTTCCTCTCTGAGAGGTGAAGTCTCTTCATGACTTCATTGAGATTGGCTATAACAAGGGAGCTCCTTCTGCTGCTTTTGGCGAGGAGGCTTCCCCCGAGGTCGAGAAGGAGACTGCAACCCATGATAAATTCAAACCTTGATGCCCCATGCCCCCAGGCGACCAAGTCGATGCAGAGTTTCAAGTCGAAGGAGTCTGTTTGGTCTCCTCATGCTTTTGCTCCTCCTCTTTTTCTCTCATATTGATGATAACTCCGTTCGACTCCTTTTTGAATCAGGAGTCTTGTAATTATTTTCCCTTCGATCATTAACTTCAGATATTACTTGGATTATATTGAACGCCTTTTTTTTTTCGCAAGCTTTTATTCTTGTTTGACCTCACATATATTTGGTTGTTTTTCCGATGTCATTTTTGTTTGAATGCTTTAGGAAGTTTTACCATACTTGTTTTCAACTTTGCTTTAGCTTATGTAGGATAGCCTCGCCATATAGGGTCTTGGACCTTTTCTTGGGGGAAACATTACATTTTTCCATAATATTGTTTTTGCTCCTTTAGGCTTCGAAGGAAGGATCGTATCTCTTTATCGGTCCATCCATTCCCTTTGCCAAATTTTCTTAAGGAAACTATTACTCAAGGGTTGTGCCTTTTAGGATTTTAGTCATTTGATTTGTTCGCCCAATCGTGGGGAACTGTTACCCAAGACTCACCGCCTTTTAGGAAGTTGTCACCTTAGATTCGTTTGCCCACTTTATTGTGTCCGACTTGCAATGAAACTGTTACCCTTGATATGGGTTCGTTCGCCTTTTATATAGGTCTTTGGTTTTGCCCAACTTGCAAGGGAACTATTACCTTAACGGTTCGTTCGACTTTTGTATCAGGTCTTATTTTTTGCCAAACTTGTAAGGGAATTGTTACATTAATTGTTCGTTTGCCTTTTATAGTAGGCCTTAATTTTTTGCCCAACTTGTAAGGGAACTGTTATCTTAACGGTTCGTTCGCCTTTTGTATCATGTCTTAAGTTTTTTGCCCAACTTGTAAGAGAACTGTTACCTTAACGGTTCGTTCACCCTTTATATCAGATCTTAGTTTTTGCTCAACTTGTAAGGGAACTGTTACCTTAATAGTTCGTTCGCCTTTTGTATCAGGTCTTAGTTTTTTGCCCAACTTGTAAGGTAACTGTTACCTTAACAGTTCGTTCGCCTTTTCTACCAGGTCTTAGTTTTTTGCATAACTTGTAAGAGAACTGTTACCATAATGGTTCGTTCGCCTTTTATAGTAGGTCTTAGTTTTTTGCCCAACTTGTAAGGGAACTGTTACCTTAATGGTTCGTTTGCCCTTTATAGCAGGTATTAGTTTTTTGCCCAACTTGTAAGGGAACTTTTACCTTAACGGTTCGTTCACCTTTTGTATCAAGTCTTAGTTTTTTGCATAACTTGTAAGGGAACTGTTACCTTAACGGTTTGTTCACCTTTTATATCAGGTCTTAGTTTTTTGCCCAACTTGTAAGGGAACTGTTACCTTAACAGTTCGTTCGCCTTTTATATTAGGTCTTAGTTTTTTGGCCTAGTTTGGGGAAAACGGTTACCTTGATGGTTCATTCGCCCCTCGATCTAGGTCTTCGTGGGAGAGGAACTGTTACCTTAGTAAGGTTTGTTCACAATCCTCTTTTTGCCTAATTGACGAGATTGTCACCTTCATTTGCTCATCTACCTGTATGCGCCAAGTCTTTTCCTTTGATAGTTCGTCCATTCTTTGGGACTTTTCATTTTGGTTCGAGTGACTATGCTTTATATGAAGGAATGATTTGTTTTGTTGACATAACATTTTGATTACAAGCTATGCATAAAACCTCCGTAAATGTTCGGAGTTGAATGGACGAGGTAGCCTTACACCCTATGTGGTTTCTAAGTAGTAGAACCTTGGCGAGGCGATTTCAACTACTTTGTATGGACCTTCCCATTTAGATGAGAGTTTGTTTTGGTTGTCCAGTTTTGTGAACTCATTCCTTCGCATAACCATCCCCCCCACGAAAAATTGGCAAGCGCTGACTTTTCTGTTGAAGTATCGAGCGGTCGCTAGTCGTATTTTAGCTTGTGCGTTGTCTGATTGCTATCACTTTTCTTCTGCAAGATCGAGGTCTGTACGACGCTCGATTTCATTAGCTTCAGCATTAAAGTCCAGGATTCTATGGGTAGGCAGCCCTATTTCGGTGAGTGCTACTGCTTCAGATCCGTACACCAGACTGAATGGAGTTTCTCCAGTTGTTGTTTTGGGTGTCGTTCAGACAACGCAAAGTACACTATCCAGCTCTTCTTCCCAGTTTCCTTTGAAGGCTTGAACTCGGTTATTGAGTCTTGCCAGGACAACTTTGCTGGCTGCTTCGACCTGCCCGTTAGTTTGAGGATGGTATACCGAGCTGAATCCGTGATCAATATGATATTTTTCGCAGAGCCATTTGAGCTCCTTTCCCACGAATTGTTGACCATTGTCACTTATGAGTATTTTGGGGATGCCAAATCGCGAAAATATGTGGATCTTTAAGAATTTGATCAGTTGAAATTCAGTTGTGGAGGTCAATGCTTTCACCTTTATCCACTTGGAAAAGTAGTCGATCACCACAATAATATGGGTTCTTTGCCCACCGCTTATGGGAAAGCGCCCCAAAATGTTTATTACCCATTGAGCGAAAGGCCAGGCGCCTGCCATTGGGGATAGCAATGTCGTTGGTCGACCGGATCTTGGTGCGAACTGTTGACATATCACACACTTCTTTGTTAATTCCACCGCATTTTTGCTCAAGGTTGGCCAGTAATAGCCTAGTCTGAAGATTTTGCGCGTCAGTTAGCGTGAACCTTCATGGCATGCGAAGACTCATTCGTGAGCTTCACGTAGAACTCTTTCTGTCTCAGGATGAGAGATGCATTTCAGATAGGGAGTTGAGTATCCTCGCCTATAGAGCTCTCCATCTATGAGAAAATAGTTTGCGGCTAGGCGACTTATTTTCGTGGCCTCGCCTTCGTCTTCCGGCAGGGTTCCTTATTTTAGAAAGTTCCGGAATGGGGTCATCCAGTTATCATGCTCTTGAATATTGAAGACTTCTGCTCGATTTTCAAGGACTGAGTATAAGGTTTGTTCTAGGAATTGTACGTCCTGTATCTTTGTTCCACCGAACGCCAGTTTGCTTAGGAAGTCAGCTAGTTGGTTGTCTTGGTGAGAAATGGATTCGATCGCGAAATTCGGAATTTCGGCGATGAGTTTTTTTGGCAATGTCGAGGTACTTTTTCATCTTTTCCCCCTTTGCTTCATATGTGTCATTGATTTGATTAACTATTAGCTCTGAATCGCTCTTTGCTTTGAGTGATGTTATGCCCATTCCCTTAGCGAGTCGTAGTCCAGTGATAAGTGCTTCATATTCGGTCTCATTATTGGTCGCCTTAAAAGTAAGGGCGATCACATATTTCAAGGGCTCGCCCTCAGGGGGGATGAGAATTAATCATGCCCTGAGCCTTCTTTTGAAGAGGATCCATCAGGAAATATTACAGTTGGTATAATATATTAGGAAATATTCTCTTAATATTCACCACAATATTGCACAATATACTTAGAATATTGTTACTATCTTTTATATATCAAGATAATATTATTAATATATTTCATAATAAAATATTTCCTAATGAAATATATTTCCTAATGAAATATTTCCTATTGTGTTGTTTCCTATTGTAATATAGTTATTGGTATTTTTGGTTACAATGAGTACCATAAACCCTATAAATTGGGTTGGTTCTTCTCAATTAAAAATCAATCCTATACACTCCCGAAAAATCCAAAAATTACCAACTAATATATTGCTCGAGAGTTAAGTCAGATATGAGTTCCCAATTGTGTTAGAATTTCCGTCGGAGTTAAGATATTGTTCAGTTTAGTTAAGGGAAACATCGTGTTTGTTTCGCCTTGACGACACTCTTTTATCCTGGGAGGTAATCGTCCTAATTTTTCCTCTTACACGAACCATTTACGGTGAGAGGGCGAAATTGCCTTAAAGAGACTGTTTTGATACGGGACTCAGTAATTTCGTCAATTTGCATGTCATTCAATAATTTTATGCATTTTTAATTTCTAAAATTATTATTTAATTCTCCTATATATTACTAACACGTGTCACATGTTTACATGACACGATTAGTTAAACGTGTCTCTATTCATGTCACGGGTATACACGACACGATTAGACACGCTTAGACACGAATAGTTAATCGTGTATATAATGATATCTGCAGATATGAGGTGTTTAGACACGATTATTAATCGTGTCTAAACGTATAAGAGTTATTTAAACACGGGATCCGTTAAGGTCAAACTCATATACACTTTAAAGCAGATTGTGTATTGTGTCGTGTCAGAAATTGTTAGCCCTACTGAAAAGAATGGGGAATTCCAGAAAAGAAAGTTCGGACATTTATAGAGATAAACAACTTAAATCAATGAACCAAAACTTCACTAAAATTAAAAAAGAAGATTTCTCATTGTGAGTTTATTATTTATCGTATATTTACATAATAGAGTCCGGAGTGGGTTAAAACTTAACAGCACTCCACACGCAATCCGTATGCAATAAGAAATACTTCTTTAGTATAAGAAACCATTGACTTACTACCGTGAGGAAAATGTAAATCCATATACGAATACTACAAGAGATCAACGTCGCGAGTCAGACAACTTGGCCATGGGCAAATATTAGGGCTTCGTGCTTGGATATAGTTTCGCATGATGCCAAGGTTTTAATGACCCGTCGTGAGAAAAACTATAATTTTCTCTTGTCCTTAGGGTTCTGCGTAGGAATTCGCAGAAACACTTCCATATACTGTAACGTTTCCTTTCGATCAGCGTGTAGCGATGGTATGTGATTCTGAGTCTCTTAATGCATGATCCGCTTCCGCTTCAAACACGACAAGATCTATGTAAGTATCATATTGGTCATGATCACAGATTGTATACTGATGTCGTGGTTCTTCATTTACATTATTTTATATATATATATCATTGAAAATAATTAACATGCTAAGGCAAATAAAACGGTAAGCTTAATTACCATTGTGATGTGATTTAATATAGAAGACATGACGCGGAATCGCAGGTTGTTTCCTGTATTAGATGAAATGACTTCCTTTCCAAATTTAGGAATGAATAGAGATTCTGCTTGCCATCGATCAGTTGCTTCTGGGAGTTCCCCCAAACACTTCAGTAGGCTATGTGTGAAGCAGTACTACAACACCCCAATGAAGTGTTCAGGGAACTCTAAGGAACACCTGAATTCATCTCTCTCTCTCTCTCTCTCTCCCTCTCTCTCTCTCTCTCTCTCTCTCTCTCTCTCTCTCTCACTCTCTCTCTCTCTCCTTGCGTACAATCTGGTGCGTGGTGTGTATATACCATCAATTAGCTATTTATAATGAACATGCAGCAGCTCACCAGAAGCAGAAAGTCTGTGCTGTGGCTTAATCAAGGTATTACCTAGTGAAATGGTTTAGAAGATAATATATGAAAGAGCTAGAAAGATCAGTGCAACTTGCACGAGCAGAGTGAACTTGGATGGTTTCAGGGTCAGGGAGGATGAAGCTCAAAACAAGTGAAAGGGGGTCCTCTTCACGATTTAAACTGCTGAATTTTGCTTAATTATAAGGAATATGGCTCTATCTCATGATACAATCAAGTTCAACGGAAATTATTCCAGCCGCTTTGATGCCTTTCTACGAAAGAGAGAAGATGAGGTTTGGTTCCACATATTATTCTGATGGCCATTTGAGAGGAATGAAGCCATGAACTTGGACTAGGTTCATTTTCTTGATTCTTATAGCAAAGAAATTTCAAACCGACAACCAAAACCATATATAAATTCCTTCCTTAGGGTAGTTAGCTAGATAGAGCAGTACATAGAGTTCGAGTTCATCAGGTCTCCCCAAGAGTTCTCTTGAGCACTTCAATGGGAGAGATTGGTCTTCTCTTCACTGAAGTGTTTGGGGGAACTCCTGGTGTCTCTCCTGATAAAATATCCACTCCTCAGGCTTTTAATTAGCAACTACACAGTTAACTCTCCTTGTTTTCATCATGGTAAAAGAAACTTGTCAGCAGGTATCTAGAGTTCCTCTCGAACATTTCAATGGATTTGGAGGTGTATCTAGTTGATTTTTTGCCACACTACTCTACTGAAGTGTTTGGGGGAACTCCTGATGTCCCTTGTCCCCTTCACATCATTCAAACGAAGAGGTCGAATGCATTCAATCCACTGAAGTGAATTAGGTACGCGTAAGTGAGATTGACAGCATATGTAGTAAGTGATTTGCTGTTGTCCATAGTATCTCCCCCGTGTTCTCATCCAACAACCCAAGCCCAGTCTGTCTTGGTTTTGTTCATTGTAGCTAGCATGAATGTTTCTCTTTTGTTGTTGGCAATGTTAGTGTAGATTTGCCACCCATCAGTGGCGGAACCATACTGCCCACCCCACTCCCTCCTCGCCTCCTGGGTCCAGATGCCTTGCGACCAGTATTGAACACTTGAACTTCAGTACAGTGAGATAATCGAGTTAACTTAACATCATTAGGGATTGGCAGTGATATATTGTTGTTTTGTGCCACTTGACATTGTATGACTTCTTGACCAGAGCAACTTCATCCATGGCGAGATGATCTGAGTGAGACTGAATTGAGTTCTGATTGAATTGAAGCTCCATTGAGTCCCGATCAAATCAAAACCTAATTGTAACGTACATATATATTATAAGTGATCAATTGAGACATTTTTAAAAATATTATATTATTTATGCAAATCTCAAGACAATTTCTTTAAACTTTGGACGAAAATTTTCATTGAATGATGGAAACTCGATTGATTACCAAATATAAATGATGAAATCTTTCGAAACCAAATATTATTGAAAACTCGATTAACTACCCTATATCTATTAACCCTACGCAAAAATAGTTTATCATGTTAGTTTTTAGTTTTTATCAAACATTGTGAATTTAAAAAACAATATTTTAAATCTATTATTTAGTCAGATTATCTAACAATAATTGATAAAAAAGTATTATATTAAATGAAAAATAAAATGATGTAATATTATTTATAAATTTCAATAATTAATTCTTCCAAATATGTTTTATTTTATAAAAATTGAATAACTAAGTTAAACACAACAACATTTATTGGGTACCCTTCGAATTCAGGAACAATTCTTGAGTGCATTTCGACGATGAAATATGACATATAGTCAATATTTAAAACAAATGGTTAAAAAATCAATGAATAATTTACTTATAATATTTTAATACTTGATCGTCTCTTTGATAATTTTTTGAAAAAATAACATTAAATAAACATATATCATTTGCTCTATTTTTTTTAATCTTTATGTATATGTGTCATGAGGAAAAAAAATTAAAAGTGGTTATTTAACTGTTTCGTCTCTATATTTTGCTACATTTGGTTCCACATGTGTATAAAATCATGTTGTTTGCAAAACCAACACATTGCTCTATTTTTTCTCTTAAGTTAGAAATCAATCGCACATAGTCACTTAAGAACATGAAAGTTTTGAAGCTTTATCCATGAGAGTAAAACTTTAAGGATGAAATTGCAAAGATCGGAAAAGAAGAGTCGAAATGGATTGAAGCGGTTATGACTCAAAGATGATATTATCTTTTTTTTTTTTGTGTTTGTGATTTTTCTTTCCCCAATTATTTTGAATATGAATGTATTTTACTTTAAAAAATAACTCAACTCATGTGTTGAACATATTTACCTTACAACATAAATTTAATGGTATTTATGACTTTTTGTCACTTTACGTATTATTTTATACTAAATCAAACACTGTCTTAGGTTATGTATATATACGTATATCTTAATACATGTCTCATTCAAACATAGTATTAACTAATATATGTATTAATTAATACACGTATTACCTAATACATGTATCAGGTAATACGTGTATTAAATAACACATTCAATCAAATGACCCCTAAGTATTCAGATGAATGCTGAATTTATAAAAATATGTTGGGAAATTATAACTTCAATTTCAGACAGAACATGATTAAATTATTTGTAATGGTTTGCATTTATACTTATGTGGGTCATTAACATATTCTGTGTCTAAACAACTTTTGTATGTTTATACACAATTAATAAACATGTCTAAACACTCTTGATATGCAAATATATGTCTAAATGCCATTAAATATATGTTATAATATTTGAATTTTTTCTTGTACTTGGTTTTTTATCACTTGTGAATTTTAAAACTTGATTGTGAAATTAAACTATGAAATTTATGAATTTCGTGCGTGATGTTTCAAAAAAGCAGTTGTACGTGTCATGTGTGATCTGTTTATTAATCGTGTTGCGTTTCTGTTTAAAATTTGGAGACGCGTTTAATACTTATCCGTTTACACACAGTACGATTAATGATCGACATATATTCTACACCTGGTATCAACTTGTGTCTTAGTAATCACGTCCACAACCAATTCTCGTGTGCTGGTATAGATATTCTAAGGACGTTTTTTTCTAGTATAATTAAATAAAAGTTGAATTATTTGTGTAGTTTTACTATAACAAGTACTACAGTTACTATCAACACAAAATTGTATTTAAAGTGAGAGACTTATATAATTTTTATTTTGTAGATAAAATACAGTTTTATACTGCAGGTGCAATTAGAACGTAACTTCGTTATTTTATATAGTATCAAAACCACAGTTATGGAAATGTTCGAATTAAGATCATAACTGGATTGAAGAATGTTCTTCTGAAAATCTAACATTTACCGACTAAAAACTAAATTCATCAATAAAAGTTCGTCGGTAAAGAAATGGAAGCATCTGCCTTGACATTCTAAAGGAGCAATGGAGCCCTGCTCTTACTGTGTCCAAGGTTTGTATCAATTTATTTGTACTCATTCCTCTTGCATGTAATCTCTTAATAGATATTGAACCAACATTTTTTAGTGTAAAATTGACCATATGAATCAAGGTTCGCTTTGATTTTCTGTAAATCTTGATTTGGGCTATATTATAGGTGGTGCTGTCTATATGTTCGTTGCTGACGGACCCAAACACAACTCGATCATGGACGGAGAAGTATGCTACCAGCTAGCCTCCATCATCATTGTGTTTGAAATTTGAGTTCAGAACTTTGTATAAATTTCATTTCATCTAATTACATACAGGGATATGTATGACAAATATATTATTCTTCTATTTGTAAATTTATTTTATTTTAAATAAGTTTTCTTTTATCGACGGAATTTTCCGTCGGCATAAGATGTTCAACGAATGAAGTGTTTTTGTCGGCAAATAGATCTTTACCGACGAAACGTTTTTCATCTGGTAATAGGTATTTACCGACGAAATGTTTGTGGTTGGTAAAAACTTATGACGCAATCTATTTCGTCGGCAAAAAATGTAAGTTGTTGACGAACAAATCAGCTTTACCGACGAAAATTTTGTGACATATTTTGTTTATAAACTTTTGCCGACGATACCTTACCAACGAAAATATCATTTGACCGACGAAATTTATTTTTGGCGACGGAATGTTCCCCATTTACCGACGGAATAGTTTTGTCCATAAATTCCAGATTTTCAGTAGTGAACTAAGTTACTCTGAATATGAATTATTAGTCAGGTGATTTAGCTAGGAATGGAGTCACTCAATTTGTCCAATTACCAAATTTAAAAATTATGCATAAAGTCTAATTACTCAATTTGTCTACAAATGGTGGGAAGATCAAGCGGAAGAGAAGAAATGTTAAAGTAGTTTTTTTTTTAAGAGATTGATATTGTTAAGGTGTGTGAGCATTTTTCATGATGCACCTGCTAATTTGATATGAAAGACGCTAGACCAGCTCTACAACAAGAAAAATGAGTCTCGGTCACAAAGATGTTGGAGATAATTTGGGTCAAATCCAACCCTCATGTTTCAAAGTTTGTTTCTTGATTAAAATTAGAATATTGTGGGGGCAGTTGATATTTTATAAAATCTTTGAGAATTACATGCCATGTATGTGAAAGATGATAAGGCAATCCTACGCTTGTTGAAAAACATAAAGGCAACTATTTGATTAAATGCGGTTTAGGGGAATACTTAAAATGGTTCAAACTTAATATAATGTAAAATTAGTAATTTTTCCGGTTGTAAATAATTGAAATGCAAATGGGAAAAAAGGGTAGAGTTTATTACCATTGTCGAAGGCAATGCAATTGAAAACAAGGTTTGGAAGGTAAAATGATTCTCATTGTGGAAGGTAAAATTCATTCTCTTCAAACATCGCATGAAGTTTTCCTACTAAGTAGCATCAGTGGCTTCTGGGAGTTCCCCCAAACACTTCAGTAGGCTACGCTCAGTAGAACGAACACCCAATGAAATGTTCAGGGAACTCTAAGCAGCACCTGATTGGTTCATCTCTCTCTTATTGTGTTTTCAATTTGATATGAATGCCATATATAGCTTCAGTTAGCTATTTATAGTCAAAATATGCAGCACCAGCCAAGAAGCAAAATATGTGGGAATAGGTGTGAGATGTGGATTAACCAGGATGTTACCTCTTGGTCTAGATGACAAGACGTGAGAGAGGCAAGAAGATCACTGAAATTTGCACAAGCAGAATGAACTTGGATGGTTCCTCGGTCAGGTGAAGCTAAAAAGAAGAATATAACCCATTAAAAGTGAAAAGGGTGAAAAGTTGGATGGTTTCTCTGTGTATGTTCTATTCAATCTTTTTCTGCAATGAACCAAGCTCTGATCATGTTTACAATTCTGACTATAGTTGATGAAGAGTATGTCTCTAAACAATTCAAGACACAAGCTCGCATAAAAATGATTCCAATTGATAAGCCAAGTTCTGATGATGCTTTTCTTTACGGTCCACAAAAAGAAAGATCACGAAAGAACATGAGAGAGAGAGAGAGAGATGAGGTTTGGTTATACATATTATTCTGGTGGCTTTTTTATTGGAATGAAACCAAGAGTTTGGACTAGGTTCAGTTTCTTGCTGCTTTGTAGCAAGGAATTGTCTCAAGTAGATTCCTACAGTAACGGCAACCAAAACCATATATAAATTCCTTAGGGTTAGCTAGGGCAGCAGTATGTAGAGTTCATCAAATAATCAAGTGACAACAAGTCACCCCAGGAGTTCGCTTGAACATTTGAATGGGAGAGATTTGCCGTCTCTTCATGGCTCTACACATAATATGTGTTTGAAGTATAAAGATTAAATCACGTTTTTATTATAATCTCCAATTTTTAGGACGGTTGGTGAAGTAATTTGTTTACAATTTCACATATTGTATGGAAATGCGCATGTCCGGGAGTGTTGAAGTATAAAGATTAAACAACTTATTTTACATTTGAAAACTCAGAGTTATACGTTGATTAATTAATCCGTCTAAACATTTAACAAAATTAATATCAAATTCGTCCCGGTTCATAGTCAGTTATTCGCCATATTTTCTTTTTCATTGGTTCAAAACATGCAGATAAAGAGAAATCTTATGTCAGGAGCCATCTACAGTTCTCCTTGAACACTTATATCCACTTGAATTTGCCTTATACTCTACTGAAGTGTTTGGGGAACTCTTGATGCCCCTTGTCCCCTTCACATCGGTTCCAATTTCCATCCGCAGAGACGGTGAGATTGAATGCTTTCAATATCGACTAAATCGAAATGGGTTCCAACATAGCATCGTAAGTGAGACTGACAACATAGATGTAGAAAGTAAAATGTTCCTTTAAATGTTTTTTTATTTTAAATTCTCGGACAATATCTTTGGTCGTTAGCTAGGGTTTTCTCTCCATGACCTCTTCTGCTATCTGAGCCAATAAGACCTAATGTGTAGAATTGTATATTATCTCCGAAAATAATACTTGAAGAATCTTAGAATGAAAATGATATTTCATCCTAATCTCAGGTATTTGTCAATAGACTTTATTGTGAAATACAAATATTATGTAATATCTATTTCGTAGATAAGATTATATAGAAATATGAATTAGGAACATGTAAAGTTGAGAATATTCTTAGTAGCCACGGATCTAATTGTCCTAAGCTGATGTTGTGTCCACTCCCAAATAAATGACATTATCGTTACCTTATGTATATGGTGGTCTTGTGGAATTTTTGACCAAGGTATACACAAAAAAATAAACAAATACGGAAATATCCTCATTTTTTTAAAAAAATACCAAAGTATACTCACCAGTGAATGGTATTCGCGAGTGAACATAAAAAAATCACCCGTGAGTTCTATTCGCGGGTGTAAATCCTACCCGTGAATGCGATTCGCAAGTGGAAATTACACCCGCGAATCTGATTTGCGGGTGTCAATTGCATTGAATAATCACAAATCTCTCACTTTTTCTCATTAATTTTTCGTCTTGCTATTTTGCTGGAATCATTGTTTGTTGGTCATGTCTCTCCAATTGACATCCTCCACCTGTTAATGGGATTCGTGATTACGACTTTTATGTCCACCCGCGAATACCATTCGCTGATAAGTATACTTTCGTATTTTATTTAAAAAATGAGGATATTTCTGTATTTGCCCTAGCTAACCCTAAGGAATTTATATATGGTTTTGGTTAGGGGTGAAACCGGACCGGTCGGACCGGGTTGTTTACTATTTCGGCCGGGGACCTATATTTTCGGACCGGCTTTTCTTCAAAAAACAATCCGACCAAAAGACTATATAAGGAAAAATAAACCGCCCACTCGGATTTTGGATTTTCGGTTTAAACCGAAAAAACAAAAAAATACACATTCAAAACCATAATAAGTATTCAAAATCAAATTAAACAACAAAATAATTTGATTTAACAATATTTACAGAGATTTCTACTAAACCGATTAAACAACTAAAATAATTATTAAATAATAAAAAATTTATTTGTTTGTATTCGTTGATTAATTATATTAATTAATACTAACTAATACAATATATAAAATAATATACATATAAATAGTCGGACCGGACTCCACGGTCTTTTAGAGTTGTAGACCGAACGGTCTAAAAAACTGTTTCAAACAAAAAAATCCAACCACAAACCGAACCGTACATTTTCGGATCGAAATTTTCGTTTCGAACTAGTTCGGTTTTCACCGAATTTTCGAATCAACCGGTTTTTTCTTTCACCACTAGTTTTGGTTGCTGTTACTGTAGGAATCTACTTGAGACAATTCCTTGCTACAAAGCAGCAAGAAACTGAACCTAGTCCAAACTCTTGGTTTCATTCCAATAAAAAAGCCACCAGAATAATATGTATAATCAAACCTCATCTCTCTCTCTCTCATGTTATTTCGTGATCTTTCTTTTTGTGGACGGTAAAGAAAAGCATAATCAGAACTTGGCTTATCAATTGGAATCATTTTTATGCGAGCTTGCGTCTTGAATTGTTTAGAGACATACTCTTCATCAACTATAGTCAAATTGTAAACATGATCAGAGCTTGGTTCATTGCAGAAAAAGATTGAATAGAACATACACAGAGAAACGCTCCAAGTTAACTTTTCACCCTTTTCACTTTTAATTGGTTATATTCTTCTTTTTAGCTTCACCTGACCGAGGAACCATCCAAGTTCATTCTGCTTGTGCAAATTTCAGTGGTCTTCTTGCCTCTCTCACGTTTTGTCATCTAGACCAAGAGGTAACATCCTGGTTAATTCACATCTCACACATATTCCCACATATTTTGCTTCTTGGCTGGTGCTGCATATTTTGACTATAAATAGCTAACTGAAGCTAAATATTGCATTCATATCAAATTGAAAACACAATAAGAGAGAGATGAACCAATCAGGTGCTCCTTAGAGTTCCCTGAACATTTCATTGGGTGTTCGTTCTACTGAGCATAGCCTACTGAAGTGTTTGGGGGAACTCCCAGAAGCCACTGATGCTACTTAGTAGGAAAACTTCATGCGATGTTTGAAAAGAATGAATTTTACCTTCCACAATGAGAATCATTTTACCTTCCAAACCTTGTTTTCAATTGCATTGCCTTCGACAATGGTAATAAACTCTACCCTTTTTTCCCATTTGCATTTCACTAATTGTCAACCGGAAAAATTACTAATTTTACATTATATTAAGTTTGAACCATTTTAAGTATTCCCCTAAACCGCATTTAATCAAAATAGTTGCCTTTATGTTTTTCAACAAGCGTAGGATTGCCTTATCATCTTTCACATACATGACATGTAATTCTCAAAGATTTTATAAAATATAAACTGCCCCCACAATATTCTAATTTTAATCAAGAAACAAACTTTGAAACATGAGGGTTGGATTTGACCTAAATTATCTCCAACATCTTTGTGACCGAGACTCATTTTTCTTGTTGTAGAGCTGGTCTAGCGTCTTTCATATCAAATTAGCAGGCGCATCATGAAAAATGCTAACACGCACCTTAACAATAACAATCTCTTAAAAGAAAACTGCTTTAACATTTCTTCTCTTCCGCTTGATCTTCTCATCATTTGTAGACAAATTGAGTAATTAGACTTTATGCATAATTTTTAAACTTGGTATTAGACAAATTGAGTGCCTCCATTCCTAGTTAAATCACATGACTAATAATTCATATTCAGAGTAACTTAGTTCACTACTGAAAATTTGGACTTTACCGATAAAAGTATTCCATCGGTAAATTGGGAACATTCCGCCACCAAAAATAAATTTCGTCGGTAAAGTGATATTTTCGTTGGTAAGGTATCGTCGGCGAAAGTTTATAAACAAAATATGTCACAAATTTTTCGTTGGTAAAAACAATTTATTCGTCGGTAAAGCTGATTTGTTCGTCCACAACTTACGTTTTTGCCAACGAAATAGATTGCGTCGGTAAATAAGTTTTTACCAACCAAAAATATTTCGTCGGTAAATACCTATTACCCCGACAAAACACTTCATTCGTTGAACATCTTTTTCCGACGGAAAATTCCGTCGATAAAAGAAAACTTATTTAAAATAAAATAAATTTACAAATAGAAGAATAATCTATTTGTCATACATATCCCTGTATGTAATTAGATGAAATGAAATTTATACAAAGTTC
The DNA here is from genome assembly GCA_946814005.1 of Chamaenerion angustifolium. Classification (NCBI taxonomy): domain Eukaryota; kingdom Viridiplantae; phylum Streptophyta; class Magnoliopsida; order Myrtales; family Onagraceae; genus Chamaenerion; species Chamaenerion angustifolium. The sequence goes on from OX328268.1 coordinate 32,811,047, forward strand.
TGAACTCCAATTTTAAACACAATGATGATGGAGGCTAGCTGGTAGCATACTTCTCCGTCCATGATCGAGCTGTGTTTGGGTCCGTCAGCAACGAAGATATAGACAACAACACCTATAATATAGCCCAAATCAAGACTTACATAAAATCAAAGCCAACCTTGTCCTAAGCTGATGTTGTATCCACTCCCAAATAAATGACATTATCGTTACCTAATGTATATGGTGGTCTTGTGGAATTTTTGACCAAGGTATACACAAAAAAATAAACAAATACGGAAATATCCTCATTTGTTTAAAAAAATACGAAAGTATACTTACCAGCGAATGGTATTCGTGAGTGGACATAAAAAAATCACCCGTGAGTTCTATTCGCGGGTGTAAATCCTACCCGCGAATGCGATTCGCAAGTGAAAATTACACCCGCGAATCCGATTTACGTGTGTCAATTGAATTGAACAATCACAAATCTCTCACTTTCTCTCATTACTTTTTCGTCTTGCTTTTTTGCTGGAATCATTGGTTGTTGGTCATGTCTCTCCAATTGACATCTTCCACCTGTTAATGGGATTCGTGGGTACGACTTATATGTTCACCCGCGAATACCATTCGCGGGTGGTAAAAAAGCAAGCTTCTACCCTTCGAATACTTTCGTATTTTTTTTAAAAAAGTGAAGATATTTTTGTGTATTTATTTATTTGTTAAGGTATAAATTGGTAAAAACTTCTAGTCTCGTGTTGTATGAGTGTATTATTATCTATATCTATATTAATTTGGTTAGAATGTATACAATTGTGACAAATACGTTTTTTGATACATTTTCTCACTACTAATGTCAAAACAATCAATTTTAATTAGTCCATGTCAAACATTCAATTCACACTTCTAAATAATATGTTATGTAACTCACTTTAAAATTCTCCAAACCTTCTCATTTACTCTCAAGATAAGTTACCAAATCTTAACATTTTTTGTTTTTTTACATGTATATTTATGATTTTATCTTGAATATATTGTATACAGTAAATTTTATAAAATACTAAAATACATAATATTGTATTTGATGGATAACAAGTATAAACATATACAAATTTCTGCAATTAAAAATTAGATAGACTAAGTAAATATAAATTTAGATTATTAAATAATAATTTTATCAAATTGCATATCAACATTGTTTAGCTTATTTTAATTAGAATTGTAATATAAATTTGACATATGAGTGAGTAGTAATAATATGAAGTCAAATGATGCATTATTCACTTGCAACGCCTATCTTTTCTGTTAATATTTTATCTTAATATTCTGGTTAATTTTATTAAGTCATTTATTGTCTATTACTTTTGCATGTGTAGAATCCTGCATATGTAGGTGAAAGAGAGACCATGATCTCTTCGAATGTTCTACCTACCGGGTTAACAGAAAGTCCTCCCCAAAAGTTATTGCCGAGCACCATGGCTAATGGTTCTGATGACGTGCGTCATGATGAAATGGTAGCTGACAGAGTTCCAAATGTTGAAACCCCTTCATCCATTCAAAATGCTGATGAAATTCTTTTGTTGCGAACGCATTCCTCGGAAGATCATGAGAAAGACAGGCTTCACGAAGCAGGCACAAAGGCACAGTCTGCTTTCCGGGGTTATTTGGTACTCTTTGCTATTGCAGTTGTTCCATCAATTATATGAATTATTTTAAAACTATCTATCCAAGCATATTTATTTATGAAATTGTTCGTTCAGCAATTTTAAACTCATTTGTATTATGTCATGGATCATATCTTTAGTTATAAGCATTACATGTTAATTCAAAATCGTGTTACATTCTTTTACATATTGATTATTGCAATAACGTAGAATGTACTATTTTTTGTTAGGTATTGTAGTATGATTAATATGTAATGGTAGATTATGTATTAATGGACGCATCTCGCGGTTCAATACAAATGTAACAGTAACCATCATCAATACAAATGAGTCAAACCGCGTGGAGGTTGCGTGGAGGTTAGCTTATTGAGTGTTAACACGGAAATCATCTCTCTCTCTCTCTCTCTCTCTCTCTCTCTCTCTCTCTCTCTCTCTCTCTCTCTCTCTCTCTCTCTCTCTCTCTCTCTCTCTCTCTCTCTCTCTCTCTCTCTCTCTCTCTCTCTCTCTCATTGTTTCTTCTACTTCATCAATTGGTGTTAATCAATCCTAACATTTTTGTGGTAGTAGTCCCTTATTGGTTGCAGTACTTGTAACACATGTAAGAGAATTAAATAAGTTAAGAAACTCATAACTATTAATGTTTGTAAGAACTGTCCTGTTATTCTTGGCCGTGACTGGTGAATTTCTCATGTATCATCTGTTGTATAATTGAAGCATCTGATGTTATTGCAGGCTCGACGTGCATTTCAGACACTCAAAGGCATAGTCAGGCTACAAGCATTAATTCGTGGTCACTTGGTTAGGAGGCAAGCAATTGCTACTTTATGCCGCCTGCGGAGCATAATAAAATTGCAGGCGATTATTCGTACCAAAAAGTTGATAGTTGTGTTTACAACAAAATGTTGTTTATCAAGCAAGATAAGTCAATAAACAACAGAAAATATAAGCAAAATATGCAGAACTTGAATTGAATTTATTTGATCTGCAATTGAGAATTTATACAAGATATATTGCCTATTTTTAGCTAATTAATCAACTACTTCCACTATGTTTAGCTAATTGATCCACTAATTCTACTATTTTTAGCTAATTAATCCACTAATATGGAAACCTGATTTCAATTAACACTCTTCCTAAATCAGGTTGCTGCAAACTCCCAATCTTTTCCGGATAAGTAATACTTGACCTTGAAGTGTTTTGTCCTTCCATTCATAACTCACGTTTTATCCTGAAGAACCTTATTAATTGAATTTGTCTATCCTTTTTTCATTCTTCTCGATCATGGCAAGCTCCTTCTTCATTGCAGCTAGCCATTTCTTATCAATCTTGACTTCCTCATATCCTTTAGCTTCAAGGGCTGCAAGATTGCATCTTTGATAAATCTCAGCAAGAGATCTTGACCCCCTAACAGATTGATCATATGCGAGTTCACCATCATCAAGGCAGGCACTTCCGTCTTCAACAGTAGGAGAAACAAAAGAACAAGACTGGAATACTTTGTCCTTGATATGATCCCTCGATCGCTCCAACTCCGAGCGAAGCGTATCCACAGTCACATTTGTAATCTCAAGTTGCCTCTCGGTGTTCTTTATGACTTCCATTGCCTGAGCTTCAGATTCTCTACAGGCAGCAAGTTCATTACTTAGGGTTTTCACTAGGTTTAGGGTTTCAGAGAGCTCCATACGGAGTGTATGGACATCATGATGTGCAGACTCTGTGATGTCTTCTTTGACTATGAAAGCAGATTGCTCCTCCTCCAATGGATTGAGTGCAAAACTCTTTCCTTTCATCTTGATTGTGAGCAGTTCTTGGCCTGCTAGATCCTTTATCACACATACTCTATTTTTGAAAATCACTTTAAAACCTTTCTCTATTAATTGACCAACACTAAGCAGATTTCGATCAATATTTGGCACATAGAGAACATCAATGATTAGTTTTGTTCCAGAACAGCTTGCGATAGTTATGGTTCCTTTGACGGCAATATACTCACCATTTCCAATTCTGACTTTGGAAAGAACTGATCTGTCAAGTTGTTTGAAAAGTCTCACATAACTAGTCATGTGACTAGTGCAACCACTGTCAACCAGCAACCCATCACTCGATGCTACTATTGTGAGGCAAGAAGCCGCAAACAGATGATCCTCCTCCTCTTCATGGATAGCAATTTGAGTTTCTCTATTCGTCTGATTGTATTTTTCAGGGCAAATCTTTTTGACATGCCCCATCTTCTGACACCTCCTGCATTTTATGTCTGGTATCTTCCAGCGTTTGTAGTGAGGATGGTTTTCCTTACCAGAATGCTTACAAGGAGGAAGATTTCCTTACCCAAATTTCATTTTATGATTTTATGGACATGATCTGACTGAAAATTGCAGATGAGACATCTGAATAAAGGCATGACTTGGCTCGTGCCTTTCTCATTTTCTTCTCCCTTTGAACCTTGATTTGAGCAAGTGTGGGGTTGGGTGAAAGAGCTGGAATTTCATAGTCTTCTTCAGTAGCCTCCCACAGATCAGTGCCCTCCATGTAAGCTTCCATTTTGATAGCCCAAGCTTGGTAGTTTGAGCCATTGAATTTTGGTGGAGCTATACCTGAGAAGGATTCTTCCATTTGATGAGATTTTAGAGTGTTTATGGGTGAATGATCTCAAAAAATTGCACAACCTCACAGATCCCTCAAGAAGTTAAGCTCTAATAAGCTATAAAAGCTTGACTTATTAATTGGTTGGTGTTGATTTCAGATAAGGCAAACAAAGCGGAGTGGAAGAAATGATAAAACGTAACAGTGAGGAAGAGGAGGAGAAGGGGAGGAAGATGCAGTATTCTATATATGCCGCTAAGCTGCAGGAGGTTTCTTTTCAACAAACAAAGAAAAGTTTGAGGTATCTAAAGCGCTCTATCTTTCAAAAGATAAGATGTGCTTGGTGTGGTGTGGTGTGCGTAGCAGCATATAAAAGAGTGGTTTAAAGTTGACTATCTAATAGAGAGAGATGCATGAGTGGTGAGCCGTTTGGTTCGGTTTTACTGTTATATACTGATTGTTTTGTGAGAGTAAAATGTTGGAATCTGACATTTTAGCATGTAAGTAAACAATATCTGATGATGTCTATTTTCGGATCAAGTTTGGATTAACCTTTCTCTCGTAACTGATACCTCATATAATAAGGTTGTAGACTCGTTTGAGACCAAAGGTTGCCAAGGGAGTATTAGTTAGCAAGTCTAGTATGAATCAGCCTTATATGTGTTAAAATCAGAGTTGAGACTGAAATCCTAGTTTCAGGAATGAAAAAGACGGAAGAAAAACGAAGAAGGACAGACTTGGAGATCATAGGAATCTATTCCTACATTTTGAGATTTCTCACCCTTAAAAACAAAAACCCAACAAACTAATGTCACTTTACATATCAAAATAATAAGAAAATTACATTACAACCAAAAACAGAATAAAACGAAAAATCATAAGTGTATTCTCCATTTGGGTACTGACGCTTGGGTACATTTGGGTACTGACGCTTGGAGTTTTAAAGCTCTAGACACTTCCAACAAGTGTCTATGCTTTCTTTCAACTCTCCCGTTTTGCTGGAGAGTATAGGGGCAACTGCTCTGCTGAATAATTCATTTGTCACGAAATAAACTACTCATATGTTCATTATAAAACTATTTTCCGTTATCAGTTCTAAAACACTTGATTTTCTTACCGAATTGTGTCTCGATCATGTTAACATATCCCTTCATCACTATAAATACATTATACTTAAACTGCATCAGGTGAACCCAAGTAACTATAGAAAAATCATCCACCAATGTTAGAAAAAAAAACGTTTATTATCATGAGTGTGACACTGATAGGGGCCCCATACATCATCATGAATCAAATCAAATGCAACATCTGCTCTGGAATCAGAATCCAAAAAATATTTTGTAATGATCTTGGCCTTAGGACAAAAAGCACAATCACCTAACCTCAAGACCTTATTCTTAAGTAAATTCAAAGATTGAACATGTTCTAAAGCCTTGACAGATGCATGACCGACTCGCATATGTCACAACATAACATTTTCAGGGGTAGAAGGAATAACAGAACCAACATACGTATGAAAGGATTTGAAAAAATACAATCCCGAGTGCTGATTACCAGTCCCCAAGACCTTCCCATTTCAGAGGTCATGGAGGACAGCAAAATCGGGATAGAAAGTTGCAGAACAGTTTAACTCTTTGGTAAGCTTTGAAATAGACAACAGGTTATATTTAAAATCAGGTATGTATAACACGTTATGCAATCATGTTTCAGGGGGTAGAAAAATATTTCCAATACCATCAACATCAGAATATCTACCATCAGTTAACTGCACTTTAGTTCCAGGAACATTTCTAATATCATCAATCCAATCAGGTCTATTTGTCATATGATTTGATGCTCCAGTGTCTAATATCCAACTGTCCTTACCAACTGTCCTTATCAAGTAAATGGACATATTTAAGAGATATACCAACAATGTTGGATAAAGGTTCTACGGGGGCGGTAGCACCTGCTGTGGTCGCAGTGCTGTCGGCTTGTCCCACGGTCTGCAAGAGTTTCTCAAATTGCTCTCGACTGAGAGTGATAGAACCTTGAAAACTAGAGCTCATAGAATAATCATTAGCAATATGCTTAGGAAAACCAAAATTGAAGTCCTCATTGTCAACAGATATGGCATTAACTTTCCCTTTAATTCCTTTAGTTTTAAAAAATTTCTTGTGTTTGAAGCAATTGTCCTTAGCATGAAATTTTCTTTTGTAATAATCACAACCTCTAGCAAAACATCTATAAATGATATGACTTTTCTTGTAACGATGGGCACATTCAATATTCTGATTACTTTTAGGTTTATCTGAATTAAGGGACACATTCACAGAACTAGAACCAACAGAAGCATTCATAGCAGAAGTAATTCCTCCCTGACTTTCCTTTTGCATTAACATATTATATGCATGATTAACAAAAGGGCAAGGAATTCCAAAGCAACAAATGACTTTTAACACCATCATAATTTTCATTCAAACCCATTAAAAACTAAAATAATCGTTGGTTCTCCTTATGTTCAATATGTTTCTTAAACTCTTCCTTCTATATGAGGTAAAGCACAAACAACATCATCTTCGGCCCAAAGCAATCTAAGCTTAGTAAAGAAGGTTGATCTCGAATCAAGACCCTGTTGAGTCAAAACTATTTCCATGTGTAACTGATAGGTTCTAGGTCCACTAACCTTATCAATCCTTTCTTTTAAATCTTTCCAAACCAAGAACGCATTTTCAATGTACATATAATCACTGCCTAAGTCCTTTGAAATAGAATTTATAATCCATCCTAGGACAACATCATTGCATCTATCCCAAATATGATGAAAAGCATAATCAAATTTCTCACGCATGCAAGTACCAGTGATGAACCCTATTTTGTTTCTACCCAATAAAGTGAACCGAATAGCACGTTACACATAGCATAATTCTCAGGTCTAGTCAAAGTGAAAAATCATATTTACCCAGGGTTATAACTAACATGTAAGTATAAAGGGTGATGAGAGTCTACCATCGCCATGCATTGTAGTTAACCTGATCGATGATATTTTTATCTGCCTCCATGATAGGTTTTCCTTCAGCCATCCAAGAATATAAAAAAAAAAGTAAACTGAGCAAACCTTTTACAGAATAGCAGCGGAATCATCACGGGAATGGGTGCGCTTTAACCGATCTGACTGACAGTGGAATCGTCACAAAAAACACACACCACCAGATCACATACAGAAGCTGAATCCTCACATATAGCGTTTCATCATGAACAGAATCCACCACCAAGATTTTTGATCAAACCGACTAATAGTGAAATTGATACTAAATCCACCACCAGTACATAGAAAACAAACTGACACCGGAACTATGAAGATTTGTTTCCACCGTGAATAAGATCTTTCACTAAGAAAAACAGAAAGGAAACTGTCACAAAAAAAAGTTTATGATTGTGACGAGAAAAAAGAACTAAGATAAATGGCAAGAAATCCTAAAATTGCTACAGGATAGAAAATGAAATTTCAGAAGCAAGATTGTCTCAATGACTCTGATACCATGTTAAAATTAGAGTTTAGACTGAAACCCTAGTTTCAGGAATGAAGAAGACGGAAGAAAAACAGAGAAGAAGACGGAAGAAAAACAGAGAAGAAAACCAGACTTGGGGATCATTAAAATCTATTCCTACATTTGGAGATTGCTCACCCTTAAATACAAAAACTAATGTCACTTTACATTCCGAAATAATAAGAAAACTACATTACAACCAAAAACAGAATAAAACATAAAAAGTCCTCAATAATAGAAATGAAACAGATTGAACCTCAAATATAACTTCCAGATTGAATATAGATGTCCAATTTCAACAATATGTAACTAAGACGTACGTTTAAGTCAACTATTTAATAAGTTTGAAACAATTACATTAGTTTATAGTTTTACTGAATATACTACCGATTTTTACTTGTTTTTATTGTGACAGGGTTAGGGGACTGTTTTAGTTATTTTAATGAATCCAAGTTTGGTTGATACACAGACGGTCGTACACACAAATGACAGTCGTCTTCCTATTCTTACCCTCATGAGTAGTTTCTCCTGGTATCTCTTTAGTTTCCCTAACGCAGCCTCAGTATGCATTTTTTTGAATTCCACCGCGAATAACAAATTCCACATAGTTGGGTTTGTTAATTAAGCACTAGTTTTTTCTGCCATAATTAAGCACTAGTTACTATATACAAATTTCTTATATTCTTCTTACACCAATTAGTTTCAGATAAACCAAGTTGGGCAAATTGTTGTTTTTGTTTGTCCATTATGTTTGACTCCGTCCGAGGTAGAATTTAATATAATATCATAACCCAATTTCAATTGAAGATATTGAGTTGTATTATTTCTCATTGTGAGTTTATTATTTCTCGTATACTTCAGAATGATTTGGAAGATCCAAAACAAAAAAGAGTGGTATTTGCACATAGTGGAGGCATTTAACTGCACTCCACACACAATCCGTATGCAATAAGAAATACTTCTTTAGCATAGGAAAGCATTGAATTACTACCCTGAGGAAAATGTAAATCCATATACGAATACTACAAGAGATCAACGTCACGAGTCAGAGAACTTGGCCATGGGAAAATCTTAGGGCTTCGTGCCTAGATATAATTTCGCATGATGCCAAGGTTTTAATGACACGTGAGAAAAATTAAATATTATAGTTTTCTCTTCTCGTTAGGGTTCTGCGTTGGAATTCTAAGGAACACTTCCAAAAATATACTGTAACGTTTCCTTTCGATCAGCGTGTAGCGATGGCATGTGATTCTGAGTCTCCTAATGCATGATCCGCTTCCGCTGCATGCATCTTCAAACACGAAAAGATCTATGAAATTAAGTATCATATCGGTCATGATAACAGATTGTATACTGATGTCGTGGTTCTACATTTATATGATATATATTATATCATTGAAAATAATTAAAATGCTAAGGCAAATAAAATAGAAAGTTTAATTACCTTTGTGATGAAAGGACTTCCTTCGCAAATTTAGGAAGGAATAGAGATTCTGCTTGCCATCGATCAGTTGCTTCTGGGAGTTCCCCCAAACACTTCAGTAGGCTATGTGTGAAGCAGTACTACAACACCCCAATGAAGTGTTCAGGGAACTCTAAGGAACACCTGAATTCATCTCTCTCTCCTTGCGTACAATCTGGTGCGTGGTGTCTATATAACATCAGTTATCTATTTATAATGAACATGCAGCAGCTCACAAGAAGCAGAAAGTCTGTGCTGTGGCTTAAAATGGTTTAGAAGATAATATATGAAAGAGCTAGAAAGATCAGTGCAACTTGCACGAGCAGAGTGAACTTGGATGGTTTTAGGGCAGGGTGGGAGAAGCTCAAAACAAGTGAAAACTGAAAAGGGGTCCTTTTCACAACTTAAACTGCTGAATTTTGCTTAATTATAAGGAACATGGCTCTATCTCATGATACAATCAAGTTCCACGGAAATTATTCCAGACGCTTTGATGCCTTTCTACGAAAAAGAACTACAGTGACAGAACACGAGAGAGAGAAGATGAGGTTTGGTTCCACATATTATTCTGATGGCCATTTGATAGGAATGAAACCATGAATTTGGACTAGGTTCATTTTCTTGCTTCTTATAGCAAATAGATTTCAAAACAACAACCAAAACCATATAGAAATTCCTTCCTTAGGGTAGTTAGCTAGATAGAGAGCAGTCCATAGAGTTCAAGTTCATCAGGTCTCCCCAAGAGTTCTCTTGAGCACTTCAATGGGAGAGATTTGTCTTCTCTTCACCGAAGTGTTTGGGGGAATTCCTGGTGTCTCTCGTGATAAAATATCCATTCCTCAAGCTTTTAATTAGCTACTATACAGTTAACTTCTCCTTGTTTTCAACATGATAAAAGAAACTTGTCAGGAGGTATCTAGAGTTCCTTTCGAACATTTTAATGGATTTGGAGGTGTATCTAGTTGGTCTTTTGCCTACACTCCTCTACTGAAGTGTTTGGGGGAACACCTGATGCCCCTTGGCCCCTCCAAATCATTCAAACGAAGAGTTCGAATGCATTCAATCCGCTGAAGTGAATTAGGTACGCGTAAGTGAGATTGACAGCATACGTAGTAACTAAAATTGTTTTCAAAACTAACAGTTTTCTTATCTGTTTTCGATGTAACAATCTCCAGGAAAATATCTTTCGTAGTTAGCTTGGGTCTTCTAGATTTTTATTGATCTCTGGAAACGACACCAACTGATTAATGTCTGGCTCAGTGGAGCTCCAAAATGATATGCCTTCAACAACCTTTGGAGTGAAACATGTTGCCCTCAGAGAATTTAGATCATTCGTCATCATGCAGTAGTACTCTATGGACTTAATTTACATACAGTTTTTAAGAATTTGTAAAATAATTAAACCTATGCATATAGTATCAAACAATATTAAGTAATATATAAACTTATTCAGATAACTATTAACGCACAATATATTTCCTCAATATTCTGCAATATATTTACGGTATATTCTCATGCAATATATGTGATGTATCATGAAATAAATTTGCTGTGCATATTTTCTTAAAATCTAGGTTTCTATATGTACTTAGTTTCCTTCATTAGCGTGAATAATAACTACCTATTTGTACTATTATGTTACATATCATTCAATTAATTTGAAAATAAGTTTTTTTTTTGTATGTAATTATGGAACACATTGTTCTGCTTGGTTTGACTAATTAGTAGTGTAAAATCTTTTGTCCCGGCAACGTACAAGATCCCTTTCCCATGATAAATGCAACCTTAACTTGCTGATCCCTCTGTATATTTTGGTAGAAAAGAAAATAATATTACAAAACAAAACACACACTTAGGTAAGATATACAAGTCTTGTTTTGGCAAAGTCAAATATATCTGATTTAATAATCGCTAACACTCCTGGCGGAGGATCATTTAAGATCACAAAATATTTTTCAAGTCTGGCCGTTGCTTTGGCAAGATGACTTGCTACACTGTTTGCTTCTCAATAAATGTGTCTGATTTTGAATCTTTTAAACTCCAACAACAGTTTTCTGCAATCGGAAATTAGCGGCGTTAAATGTGTATCATTGTCCACTTCTTCTACTATTATACCTATTGTCTCTTTTGTTGATCCCTATGTATAATTGCGTATATAGGTCCTTTCGAAGCATGCAAACCCTACATCATTCCATACTGAGTCGGGTGCTTAGGCAGTATCGTTGCTTTCATTTGCTGTTGTCCATAGTACCTCCCTCGTGTTCTCATCCAACAACCCAAGCCCCGTCTGTCTTGGTTTTGTTCATTGGAGCTAGCATGAATGTTTCTCTTTTGTTGTTGGCAATGTTAGTGTAGATTTGCAACCCATTAGTGGAGGAACCATACTGCCTGCCCCTCTCCCTCCTCGCCTCCTGGATCCAAATGCCTTGAGACCACTTTATTGTAGAACTTCGGTACAATGAGATAATCGAGTTAAGTTCAGATTCTTAGGGATTGGCAGTGTTATCTTGTTGTTTTGTGCCACTTGGTCTGAGTTAAAATCCAGACACTAATTCTTCGAGTGAGACTCAATTGAGTTCTAATTGGATTAAAACTCCATTGAGTCCTGATAAAATGTGAACGGTTTTGTGCAAAATAAACGATTGCAGAACAGATATCACGAATATGAACTCAGCAATTGGGAATCATCGAGGTTGGTTCCTTCACTTGGCAACCTCTCATCCTTAAATACCTAGAACTAGAAGTTCATTTACACTACAAATGAAAAACAGATAGAAAACGGAACGATGCAACGGAATACGAAACGAGAGAGAAGTCTGTCAAGAAAACAAGAAACCCTAGAGAATGAATGAAGACGCAGCAGACGAAGGGACAGCAGCGGAGGAAGAAGCTTCTGGAATCTGGGTTGTGCAAGGAGCAAGGCTTCATAACAGAATTGGATTGGATGAATTGGACTGGGCTTCAGCTGAAGATTGTGCCAGCAATATAACAGATAATGGGCCAAACGAGAATAAATCAGCCTGCATATTATATTTTCAACACTCCCCCTCAGACTGATAATATCTGGACCAATCTTCAAGTCATCTCCCCCTGTCTATCAAAGAGATTCCACATACCAAGCTGATTGCAAAGAAGATGATGTTGTGGACTTCCGAGTGCTTTTGTAAAGATGTCAGCTATCTGACTTCCTGTCTTAACATGTCTCAATTGCAAAATGTTATCCAACAACCTTTCTCTAATATAGTGGCAATCAATTTCAATATGCTTTGTTCTTTCATGAAAAACAGGATTATTCGCAATTTGTATTGCAGCCTTATTATCACAATGAAGAATGCATGGCTCAGTTTGTTCAAAACCTAATTCATTCAATATATTTCTAAGCCAAATAATTTCTGATAAAGTCGAACCCATACTTCTATATTCAGATTCAGCTGAAGATCTAGAAACAGTGTTCTGCTTTTTTACTTTCCAAGAGATTAAAGATTTTCCAAGAAAAATGCAGAAACCAGTAACAGACCTTCTTGTTTCAATGCATCCAGCCCAATCGGAGTCACAGAATCCGATTAGGTTGGGATCTGAACTACTAGATAAAAGAATCCCTTTACCTGGTTCTTGCTTTACATACCTTACTATCCGTAAGGCTGCATCCAAATGTGATTCCTTTGGGTCCTGCATATATTGACTTAAATTCTGCACAACAAATGTTATATCTGGACGGGTAATGCTCAAGTATAATAATTTTCCTATCAGTCTCCTATATAGGCTGACATCATCTAGGCCTTTATCATCCTCATTAATACCCAGATGTCTATCATATTCCCTACTAGTCAATTTCAGATTCTGCTCCATAGGGGTTTTGGCAACTTTGGCACCAGACAATCCAACATCAGAAATCAATTCAAGAGCATATTTCCTTTGCGATAAAACCAGGCCCTTTTCAGACCTAGCTATCTCAATACCCAAAAAATATTTCAGCTCACCCAAGTCTTTCATTTTAAAATTCATTTCAAGCACATGCTTCAAGTCATCAACCAATCCGGAGCTATTTCCAGTAATAAGCAGATCATCGACATATATCAACAGAACAACAATATTTGCACCATCACGCTTAGTAAACAACGAATAGTCAAGTTTCGATTGGACATAACCAGCTTTGATAAGAGAATCACACAATTTCAAATTCCATTGTCTACTTGCTTGTTTCAAACCATAAAGCGGTTTTTTTAATTTGCACACCAAGACAGATTTTTTACTATTTAAACCATCAGGAACATGCATATAAACATCTTCATTAAGATCACCTTGCAAAAAAGCATTGTGCACATCCATTTGGTAAAGAGGCCAAACACGAATAGCAGCTAAGCTTAGAATGGTTCTCACAGTATTCATCTTTACCACAGGAGAGAAAGTTTCAAAATAATCGATCCCATGTTTTTTATTATAGCCTTTAGCAACCAATCTAGCCTTATATCAAGCCAAGCTACCATCAGATTTATATTTCAATTTGTAAACCCATTTACTCCCAGTAATGGACTTACCTTTTGGGATAGGAACCAAATCTCATGTATCATTTTCTTCTAGAGCCCTTATTTCTTCCTGCATGGCTTCAATCCAGGACTCATTTTTTATCGCCTCACTGAAGGTTTCTGGCTCAATCATCTTAGAAATCGATGTCAAATAGCATTGATATTCATTTGATAACCCATCATAAGATATATATTTTTCGATTGAATGAGGACAAGAAACATTCGACACCTGATAGTCCTTCATCCAAATAGGAGGTCTGATGGTTCTTCCTGATCTGCTGACAGGATGATTTCCAGATTCTTCAGTGAGTTGAACATTTCCATCAGAATCAGCATTTGAACCTTCATCTGGTTCTATTCCATCAGGATCAGGCTGATCTTCATCATTTGGATTACCTGCATCATATTCTCCAACAATCTCCTCGGTATTCCCATTTCTGGGATTACCATCATTGGAGTCATCATCATAATGCTCACAAAATATGGGTTGCTGATCAAGTTTACCATTCTCAAAGGGAAACACACTCTCATTAAAACGAACATCTCTGCTAATAAATATTTTTTTATCAATTAAATCATAGAGTTTGTATCCCTTTTGAGTCTCAGAGTATCCCATAAAAACATAAGGGATAGCTCTGGAAGCCAACTTGTCAGTAACCGACATATTTTTGGCATAACACAAACAGCCAACAACCCTAAGGTGGCTGAATGCAGGTTTCTTTTTATGCAACATCTCTAAGGGAGAATTCCCTTGTAACAGCTTAGAAGGCATGCGATTGATCAGATAACATGTTGTAAGGATACAATCCCCCCAAAAAATGTTCGGGATTGATCCTTGCAGTAGCTCTAGCCACCTCCAAGAGGTGTCTATGCTTTCTCTCAGCTTTACCATTCTGCTGAGGAGTGTAGGGACAGCTACTTTGATGAATGATCCCTTTATCATGCAACATATCATTCAAATGCTCATTGAAAAACTCCCTACCATTATCAGTCCTAAGACATTTTATCCTTTTCTTGAATTGAGTCTCAATCATAGCAATAAACCCTTTTAGCACAATGAAAACATCAGATTTGAACTGCATTAGGTGAATCCAAGTTACTCTAGAAAAATCATCCACCAATGTCAGGAAGAAACGCTTATTATCATGAGTGGGACTATGATATGGACCCCAAACATCAGCATGCACAAGATCAAAAATAGCATCAGATTTAGTATCCGAAACAGGAAAAGGATATCTAACAATTTTTGCCTTGGGACAAATAGCACAATCATGTATATTCAACTCATCATGCTTTACAATATTCAAACCATCAACATTTTCCAAAGCCTTCAAAGAGGCATGCCCAAATCGCAAATGCCATAATGTTCCACTATTCACAACAGAATTACTAACAACAGATCCAACACGGCTTGCAGACAATCGAATGAAGTACAATCCAAATCTTTCCTCACCAGTCCCCAAGACCTTCCCATTTGAGAGGTCCTGCAGGATTGCAAGGCCAGGATAAAAAATTGCAGAGCATTTTAAATCGTTTGTAAGTTTAGACACTGAGAGAAGGTTATATCTGAAATCAGGGATATATAAAATGTTCTGCAACTTTTTTCCTGAATCAGTGAAAACACTTCCAATCTGTACAACCTTAGAATATCCACCATTAGGTAACTGAACTTTGATATCAGGAGCAGCCTTAACATCACATAATCAATCATTTCTGTTGGTCATATGATTGGTTGCTCCTGTATCAAGGATCCAGTTATCTTTTTCATACAAAGAAATTGAATTAAGAGATATACCAGCCGTGTTTGCATGTGGGTCAGAAGGTGTGGCTGCACTTGCTCCAGCCGCAATGCCTCCTACACCTTTAAAGGTTTGCAAAAACCTTTCGAACTGATCATGAGAGAAGGTGACCCCTCCCTGTACTCCACCACTCAGATTAACATCATTAGTAGAGTTTAAAGCAACAGAGTCAACGTCACTACTCCTAATGGAGGTAACATTGACTTTAGGATTTAAGCCCTTTTGTTTTAATTGTTCCTTGTACTTGAAGCAAATATTTTTGGCATGACCTTTTTTCTTACAAAAGTCACACCCCTTTGAAAAACATTTGTCCACAGTATGACCCTTTTTCTTGCAAAACGTGCACTCTAAGTTTGGATTTCCTTTCGGCTTATCCAGACTTAGAGACATATTTGCAGAAGAAGGATTGTAAGATGCATTCAAAGTACAAGAAACACCCCTTTGAGTCTCCTCTTGAGTTAATAAATTGTAATCTTGATTAACCAAAGGTAAAGGAGACCAAAGTAACAAATGACTTCTAATATTGGCATAATTTTCATTCAATCCAGTCAAAAATTGAAAGAGCCTTTGGTTCTCCTTATGCTCTATATGCTTTTTAAAATCGTCACCTTCTATAAAAGGAAGAGCACAAGCAGTGTCATATTGAGCCCAAAGACCTTTCAATCTAGAGAAAAAAGTTGATATGGAATCCAAACCTTGCCGACACATGATAATTTCAAGATGCAATTGATATGCTCTAGGACCACTTACCTTATGGAACCTTTCTTTAAGTTCTTTCCAAATGAGGAATGCATTTTCAGTATACATCATCCCGCTGGAAAGATCCTTAGAGATAGAGTTGGTAAGCCACCCTATAACTACAGCATTACATCTATCCCATAAATGGTGCAAGGCAGGATCAAAATCATCACACATGCAAGTTCCATCAACAAATCCTAATTTGTTTCTACCTAGCAACATGAATCGGATAGCTCTACACCACATGGTATAATTTTCAGGACCAGTAAGGGTAACAGATAGCATATTAGTACCCGGATTATCACTAGCATGTAAAAACAAGGGGTGATGAAAATCCACAGAAGCTAATATATCATGCTCATCAGGATTAATTTTTCTTTTTCCTTCATTAACAGGTTTATCTTCTGCCATGATGACAAGAGAAAACCAGAATCTCAAGGAAAAAGAAAAACAGGCAATAGTAATCAGATATACCAAAAAAAACGTAAATCAACCAACAGTCACAAGAACAGATACTAAAGAACCACGATAATAAGAAACAAGATCAATATGCAACGTAATATCAGCAAGACCAAAAAAAGCAGATCTGAATCACAACCTAGTAAAGATTCCAATGAAATAAAGATCTGGACAGAAAAAAAATCATATGCCATAAACAAGGAAATACAGATCTGAAAAAATACCAGAAAACTACACAGACTATAGAACAAGGAAACGGTTAACTAAAAAAAAATAACTGATTCATATATGAACAGAACACACAGAGAGAAGACAAATCCAAGATAACTTGGATAGAAAACACCTGAATCGAAGAACAGACCGTTCTTTTAGCCTTTCGGCTCTGATACCATGATAAAATGTGAACGGTTTTGTGCAAAATAAACGATTGCAGAACAGATATCACGAATATGAACTCAGCAATTGGGAATCATCGAGGTTGGTTCCTTCACTTGGCAACCTCTCATCCTTAAATACCTAGAACTAGAAGTTCATTTACACTACAAATGAAAAACAGATAGAAAACGGAACGATGCAACGGAATACGAAACGAGAGAGAAGTCTGTCAAGAAAACAAGAAACCCTAAAGAATGAATGAAGACGCAGCAGACGAAGGGACATCAGCGGAGGAAGAAGCTTCTGGAATCTGGGTTGTGCAAGGAGCAAGGCTTCATAACAGAATTGGATTGGATGAATTGGACTGGGCTTCAGCTGAAGATTGGGCCAGCAATATAACAGATAATGAGCCAAACGAGAATAAATCAGCCTGCATATTATATTTTCAACAAGTCCCGATTAAATTGAAACTCAATTGTAACATTTTTTTGAAGTGTTCAATTGAGACATTTTAAACATATTCTATTATTTATGCAATTCTCAAAACAAATTCCGTAAACTTTGGACAAAAAATTTGACGGAAGGATGGAAACTCGATAGATTACCAAATATAAATGACTAAATCTTTCGAAACCAAACATTATGAAAAAACTCAATTTTAGCAAGAAGCAGAGTAATATTTAATCCTATATATATTATCAAAGTAATTTAATATTTATTAGTCATAACTAATCCATATAGTGACTTAATGTCCTTTTACAATTTTTGTTTACTATATGTAAATACTTATCTATTCAGCTTTTTTCTTTTATACATTAAGTATTCAGATGAATGCTGAATTCCTAATAAAAATATGTTGGGAGGTTATAACTTCAATTTCGGACCGAGCATGATTAAATTAGTTGTAATGGTTTGCATTTATACTTATATTGATCATTAACACATTCCGCGTGTAGACAAATTTTGCTTGTTTATACACAATTAATAAACATGTTTAAACACTCTTGATATGCAAATATATGTATAGATATAATGTGATTAAATATATGTTATAATAATTGAATTTCTTCTTGTACTTGTTTTTTTATTAAATTGTAAAACTTAATTGTGAAATTAAACTATGAAATTTGTGAATTTCGTGCGTGGTGTTTCGTGTTACACGAATATATTTATTTATTTATTTTATTCAAAACCTTAATCGTACATGTCATGTGTGATCTGTTTATTAATCGTGTTGTGTTTGTGTTTAAAATTTGGAGACATATTTAATACTTATCCGTTTACACCCAACACGATTAATGACACGACATATATCGAATTTCTACCCCTGTATCAACATGTGTCTTAGTAATCACGTCCACAACCAATTTTCTTTGTGTAGTTTTACCACTACAAGTACCACAGTCACTATCAGCACAAAATTGTATTTAAAGTGAGAGACTTATATAATTTTTCTTTTGTAGATAAAATACAGTTTATACAAGTGCAATCGGAATTTCATTATTTTGCATAGTATCAAAACCGCATGATTATGGAGATGTTGTACGAATCGAGATCATATTGAATTGAAGAACTTTTTTTTTGGCCAAATGATAACTTGATAAATTAAGCACCGCCCCCTAAGGGGCAAACCGAGTTTGATACATCGTAATTAAGAAGAGATAACAGAGAGGATGGGGGTGTAGACACCCAAACATGGTAAGACATCCCCGTGATAGCTTGTTTCGCCGCCCAGTCCGCACACTGGTTTGCCGATCTCGGAACGAACTTCCAAGAGACTTCCCCGATCGAGCATGCTCGGAACCAGATATTTGATGTAATAGTTCTGGTTCTCCAAGACCTCTGCAGCCCCTTGATCTGATCGATAACGCCTTTAGCATCAGACTCCACTTCCACAGATGGCCAATTGTTCTCGATCGCGAGCTCGACCCCGAGAAGAATCGCCTTTGCCTCAAGGCATTCTACATTGTCCGCCAGAACAGATTCAAGGCTTCCCCCTACCAGAGACCCCGCTGAGTCCCGGGCCAAAGCAGCCAGACCTCCTCTTCCCGAGTCGCGAGACCAGGCTGCATCGCAGCTGATCTTGATCACCGATGGAGGTGGCCTAACCCAGTGGGAAAGGGAGGCAACGGGGCTCATGGCAGGCTGTAGTTGAGCGCCTTCATATGTGCCACCATGATTCTGCTTCTGCTTCGCGAGTCTACAGTCCTCCATCAGCTTTCTAACACGCCTTACCACTGCAGCTGGGTCCGGACGTCGTTGCTGGAACACGAGCTCACATCTGGTCCTCCAGATCTCCCAGCATGCAGTGAGAGTGATTGCCCACCTAGACGCCGAACTATGACAGGATGGCTGACCATTCTTGCACCTGCGCATCAGCCAAGGGACAATCGAGTTGCACCCATCCTGTGGGTCATCCAGGCCTAGTAATTCCCTCCACACCTGAGTGGTCCAACTGCATCCATAGATGAGGTGTTCGCAGGACTCCCATGCATCACATGACGGGCAAACCGGATCCACCTGAAGTCCTCTCCTGGCCAAGACATGACGCACTGCGATCGCCCCCTTAGCTAGCTTCCAGGCGAACACCCTGATCTTAGGGAGGGTCGGTGAGTTCCAGATTTCATTCCAAAGCCCCTGTGCCTGTGGATCCTCCAGCTGGTTCTCCGAAATCTGCATGCTGTCCCTGGATATCCCACGAATGAAATGGTATGCAGATTTCACCGTGTAATGTCCACCTCTGTCGAAAGGCCAGCACCTTTCGTCTTCTGTTTGCACCAGAGGGATGGGTACCTGTAAAATGGCAGAGGCCTCCTCCTCGGACACCTGGTCCCTTACCGCAGCTTCGATCCAGGTCCTGCTCGTAGGGTCTATCCAGTCGACAAGCCTGGAGTTAGCTTGTTCCTCCGTTATTGGTTGAGCTCCAAGCCTGCAGTGTAATCTGCCCGGGATCCAAGGATCGACAAAGGGTCTTATAACTCTTCCATCTCCCACGTTCCAAGCCGTGCCCTGCATGACAGCGTCCCTACCCGCAAGCAGACTATGCCACGCCCACGAAGAGTTGTTGCCTTTGAAGAACTCAGTTACTCTAAATTTGGATTATTAGTCATGTGATTTAGCTAGGCATGGAGTCACAAAGTTGGGAACTTCAAATAGTTTGGTGACAGAACTGTGGGTAATTAGAGATGACTTAACTTTGGTCAAAAGCATGGGGATCAACGACATCCATGTGGAATCGGATGTCAAAGAGGCAATAGGTATGATAGTAGAAGAAGTGGAAAATGATAGACTTTTAATGCCGCCAATTTTCAATTGCATGAAACTGTTGTTGGAGTTTAAAAGATTCCAAATCAGACACATTTATCGCGAAGCAAACAGTGTAGCAGACCATCTTAATAAGGCAAAGGTCAGACTTGAAGAATATTTTATGATCTTAAATGATTATTCGTCAGTAGTATTATCGATTATTAAATCAGACATATTTGACTTGACCAAAACAAGACTTGTATATCCTAACTAAGTGTGTTTTTTGTTTTGTAATATTATTCTATGTTCTATCAAAAAAGCTAGGCATGGAGTCACTCAATCTGTCCAATTTCCAAATTTGGAAATTATGCATAAAGTCGTATCTTTTAAGGACACATTTGTGTGATGTCGTTAAAGGGAGTGACACTACCACCTTACAGGAAATCGACACAAATAGTGAGAAGATCAAGCACCCCAAGAGAAGGAATGTTAAAGAACTTTTTTTTCTTAAAGAGATTGATATTGTTAGGGTGTGTGTGAGCATTTTTCATGTGTCACCGTGCTAATTTGGTAGGAAAGACTCTAGACAGACTTGATCTGTCGAATGGTAAACTTAGTAAAAGTCCAGTTTCACAATCTTTTCTATATGTGAAGATATTGTGTCATAGATTAATTTGTTCAAATTAAAAAGAGAAACTGTCAAAGTAGAGAAAGACTAATGATAAAATATTTGTAGGAATGTAGAGTTAACGTGAAAAGAATGGGGAATTCGAGAAAAGAAAGGTCGAACATTTACAGAGATAAACAACTTGAATCAATGAATAAAAACTTCACTAAAATAAAAAAGAAGATTTCTCATAGTGAGTTTATTATTTCTCGTATACTTCAAGTAAAAAAATCCGGAGCGGGTTAAAATTTAACAGCACTCCACGCGCAATCGGTATGCAATAAGAAATACTTCTTTAGCATAAGAAAACATTGAGTTACTACCGTGAGAAAATGTAAATCCATATACGAATACTAGAAAAGATCAATGTCGGGAGTCAGACAACTTGGCCATGAGCAAATCTTAGGGCTTCGTGCCTGGATATAATTTCGCATGATGCCAAGATTTTAATGACACATGAGAAAAACAATAGTTTTCTCTTGTCCTTAGCGTTCTGCGTAGGAATTCGAAGGAACACTTCCATAAATATATTGTAACGTTTCCTTTCGATCAGCGTGTACCGATGGTATGTGATTCTGAGTCTCTTAAGGCATGATCCGCTTCCGCTGCATGCATCTTCAAACACGACAAGATCTATGTAAGTATCATATTGGTCATGATCACAGATTGTATACTGATGTCGTGGTTCTTCATTTACATTATTTTATATATATATCATTGAAATGCTAAGGCAAATAAAACGGTAAGCTTAATTACCATTGTGATGTGATTTAATATAGAAGACATGACGTGGAATCGCAGGTTGTTTCCTGTATTAGATGAAAGGACTTCCTTCGAAAATTTAGGAAGGAATAGAGATTCTGCTTGCCATCGATCAGTTGCTTCTGGGAGTTCCCCCAAACACTTCAGTAGACTATGTGTGAAGCAGTACTACAACACCCCAATGAAGTGTTCAGGGAACTCTAAGGAACACCTGAATTCAGCTCTCTCTCTCTCTCTCTCCTTGCGTACAATCTGGTGCGTGGTGTCTATATACCATCAGTTAGCTATTTATAATGAACATGCAGCAGCTCACCAGAAGCAGAAAGTCTGCGCTGTGGCTTAATGAAGGTATTACCTAGTGAAATGGTTTAAAAGATAATATATGAAAGAGCTAGAAAGATCAGTGCAACTTGCACGAGCAGAGTGAACTTGGATGGTTTTAGGGTCAGGGGGGGAGAAGCTCAAAACAAGTGAAAACTGAAAAGGGGTCCTTTTCACAGTTTAAACTGCTGAATTTTGCTTAATTATCAGGAACATGGCTCTATCTCATGATACAATCAAGTTCCACGGATATTATTTCAGCCGCTTTGATGCCTTTCTACGAAAGAGAGAAGATGAGGTTTGGTTCCACATATTATTCTGATGGCCATTTGATAGGAATGAAGCCATGAACTTGGACTAGGTTCATTTTCTTGATTCTTATAGCAAAGAAATTTCAAAACGACAACCAAAACCATATATAAATTCCTTCCTTAGGGTAGTTAGCTAGATAGAGCAGTACATAGAGTTCGAGTTCATCAGGTCTCCCCAAGAGTTCTTGAGCACTTCAATGGGAGAGATTGGTCTTCTCTTCACTGAAGTGTTTGGGGGAACTCCTGGTGTCTCTCCTGATAAAATATTTGTTGGAAAAAACAGAGAATACAAGAGTTGAGATTGCTGTAAATTGCTCACATTTATTCAATCGGAGATACAGCATTTATAGGAAAACAAGAATAACAAACTGATCCTACTAACTTGGAGATCTTAGCCACTAACCTCAGATTTCTTAGCCACTAACTGACATTCCTATTTTTAGCTAAAATGAAAAACAGAATAGAAAGAGAAAGACTAATTTTTGCAGGACTTGAAATCAACTACCAACACTCCTCCTTGATTCATGGACTGCAGATTCCAATTTTGTTCCTCAGAATCTCGAACTTGTCAGCTAGTAGTGGCTTGGTAAACAAGTCAGCTAGTTGATTTTCAGTCTTACAATAGACCAAGTTAACTTCTTCATCCTGTTGAACATCACGAACAAAGTATAACTTGATATTGAAATGCTTGGTTCTTTTGTGAAAGACTGGATTCCTTGAGATGGCTATGGCTGCTTGATTGTCGACATCAATGGTTGTGGCTCCAGATTGTGTCATTTTCAAATCTTCAAAGATTTTTCTTAGCCATATAGCTTGATTCACAGCTGCAGCTGCTGCCACAAGTTCAGCCTCTGCTGTCGACTGAGTCACGAAGTCCTGTTTTTTCGAGCTCCAAGAGAAGATTCCTGAACCAAAATTGAAGCAGTAACCTGAGGTGCTTTGTAATCATCTACATCGCCACCCCAATCACTGTCTGAATATCCTTCCAGCTGAACTGCTTGCTTCTTCTTGAACTTGATTCCATACTCCACTGTACCCTTGATGTATCTTAGGACCCTTTTTGCTGCAACTAAATGCACTTCATTGACACAATGCATATAACGGGATAGAGCACTTACAGCGAATTGGATATTAGGTCTGGTTGCTGAAAGATACATTAGACAACCGACCAAGCTTCTAAAGTGCTCTTCATTGACTTTTGCAGATCCATCTTCCTTGCAGAGTCGCTCCTTCTGGTTCATTGGAGTGTTGACTTCTTTGCAGCCTTCCATTCGAAACCTTTTGAGAATTTCTTGGGCATACTTCTTCTGACTTATGAAGATATCCTCCTTGCCTTGATGGACCTCCATTCCAAGAAAGAAGGACATTACCCCAAGATCTGTCATCTCAAAAGTTTGCTTCATCTCCATTTTGAACTTCTCTATTAATTCTACATTGCTTCCGGTCACCAATAAATCGTCCACATAAAGAGATACAATAATGATGTTACCTCCTTTGTACTTGATGTAGAGAGTTGCTTCAGACAGACTCTTTTCAAAGCCAAGTTCCAGCAAATGATTATCGATCTTGCTATACCATGCTCTAGGGGCTTGTTTAAGCCCGTAAAGAGCCTTTTTTAGCAGATAGACTTTGTCTTCAGCCCCATATACTTTGAATCCATATGGTTGCTCCACATAGATTTGCTCTTTGAGGACACCATTGAGAAAAGCTGATTTGACATCTAGCCGAAATATTTTCCAGCCTTTTTGCACAGCAACAGCAAGCAATAATCGAATTGTATCTAATCTGGCGACTGGAGCAAATGTATCTGAATAATCTACTCCAAATATTTGAGCATACCCTTTAACAACTAACCTCGCCTTTAGTTTGTTAATGGAGGAGTCCGCATTCAGTTTGGTCCTGAACACCCATTTGACACCAATGACTTTTCTGTTTAGTGGTCTGTCCACAAGTTCCCACGTCTGGTTCTTTTGGATCATCGACATTTCCTCCTCCATGGCTTCTTTCCATTCAGGAAATTGAAGTGCTTCCTCAGGTCCAGCAGGTTCACAGATTGCCACACTACACCTTTGATAAACATCTGACAGCAGCCTTGTTCCTCTCACTGGTGGATCATCCTCGACTTCCTGCATCCAGTGCTCATCGAATGGAAAGGCAGGTACTGTTGGTGCCACTGGGTCTGAATTCTTCCAATCCCACTCGTCTTCCTCACTGAAGTGGACATCCCTTGTGATTGACATCCTTTGAGTTTGTGGATGATAGACTATGTAGGCTTTTGATGTTGTACTGTAGCCCACAAATATTCCAGGAACTGCCTTTTTATCGAGCTTGTCCCTCTTGATCTGAGGAATGTGAACGAAGCATACACATCCAACACCTTTAAGAAACTTAAAGAAGGTTTGTAATCATACCAAGCTTCAAAAGGTGTTAAAATCTTCACGGCCTTAGTTGGAAGTCTGTTCTGTAAGAATACTGCAGTGCTAGCTGCCTTTGCCCAGTAAGATTTTGGCAGATTCTTTTCATGAATCATGCTCTTTGTCATCTCTAAGATCGATTTGTTCCTCCTTTCACTTACTCCATTCTGTTCTGGAGTATATGGAGTAGTGAGCTGCCTTTGAACACCTTCTTCTTCGCAGAAACTATTGAACTCGGTAGAGTTGTATTCAGCTCCATTATCTGTCCTTAGAGCTTGAATTCTGCAACTGCTTTGATTTTCCACCATTCTTTTGAACTTCTTGAACACCGCAAACACCTCTGATTTGGCTCTGAGGAAATAAATCCAGCACATTCTTGTACAATCATCAATGAAAGTCACAAAATAGATGCTACCTTGTAGTGATGGTGTCCTTTGAGGTCCCGCCAAGTCAGAGTGCACGATCTGCAATTTTTGGTCAGCTCTTCGGACCGACTTAGGAAATGGTTTCCTGCTTAATTTTCCGAACTGACATGCTGCGCAATCTGGAACATCACCTTGAAAATCAGGTACGCCCTTTGATAATGACTTTAAGGCCATCATTCTTTGAATGCTGCAGTGACCCAGCCTTTTATGCCAAGTCTCTATATTGTTCGTTTTGGCAGCGTAAGCAGAATAAACTTCCTGAGTTGGGTCAAAAAAGAAGCTTTTTCTTCTCATTTGAACACTTAGAATTTCCTTCCCTTTTGCGTCATAGACATAGCAGTATCCATCACAAAAGGTCAGAGAAAAACCCTTCTCGACCAGCTGTCCTACGCTCAGAAGATTCTGACTTAAGTCTGGTACATAAAGAACATCAGAGAAGTTTCTTATACCAGACCTTGAGGTGATTGCCACTGTCCCTTTTGACTTTGCGACGAGCCTTCTTCCATCTCCTATTCGGACTTTGATCTCTCCACAAGGTTTGAGGTCCTTGAAGTGAGTCTTGTCGTAGGTCATATGGTTCGAGCAACCACTATCAATCAGCCAAGCTTCAGATTCTTCACAGGTGGTAAAACACTGAGCTACAAAGATTTGATCTTCATCATCCTCCTCCTCAATTTGAGCAACTGCACTTTGCTTTTGAGCTCTGCAAATTATAGCTTCGTGCCCCATTTGATTGCATTTGGAGCATTTTGCGTCTGGTCTCTTCCAGCATTTGAATGGTGCGTGACCCTTCTTGCCGCAGTGACTACATGGTGGATAAGTCTTCCTTTGGCCCTTTCCCTTGTGAGTCTCCTGACTATGCTCGGCATTGTCGTTGCCTTGCTGTTGTCTTCTTCTGCTGAATTTTTTCTTCTTTGCAGCAGCATGAGACTTGGCGATCAAGGCTCCCTCCACAGCATTTTCTTGCCTCATAAGTCATCTTTGTTCCTGTGCTTGCAGGGCATGGATTAATTCAGACAACGAAATCGCATAGAGGTCTTTTGTGTTCTCCAACGTTGTGAGAGAAACCTCATATCGTTCTGGTACTGTGACTAAGATTTTCTCTACAATTCGTGAATCAGAGAAGTCCATGCCTAGTAATTTTATCTTGTTTGCAAGGTTGAGCAGCTTATCTGAGTATTCCTTGATTGACTCAGACTCCTTCATCCTTTGGAGCTCAAATTCCCTGATTAAATTCAGGACTTGCATTCCTCGAATCCTTCATTGCCCGAGTATTCTTTCTTCAGGTAGTCCCAGATAGCCTTGGCTGTTTTGAGACTCATGATCCTGGTGAAGATTGTTGGAGTGACTGAAGAGAATAGACACGACCTTGCCTTAGCTTTCCTGGTCTTCTTCTCCTTCTGGACCTTGATTTGCGCCAAGGTTGGGTTGTTTGGAAGATCAGGAATGTCGTAATCTTCCTCTACTGCTTCCCATAAATCATGGCCCTCCAGGTATGCCTCCATCCTCACTGCCCATCCTTGGTAATTCTCTCCATCGAACACAGGTGGTGCCATGGCTGTAAAGGAGTTTGATCCTTCGTCCACTGAAGAGGGTGTTTCGGTGGGAAAAGAAACTGAATTCACTCGGGAAGGGATTGATTACTCATAGGCTCCTTAAGAAGGTAGCTCTGATACCAGTTGTTAGAAAAAACAGAGAATACAAGAGTTGAGATTGCTGTAAATTGCTCACATTTATTCAAGATACAGCATTTATAGGAAAACAAGAATAACAAACTGATCCTACTAACTTGGAGATCTTAGCCACTAACCTCAGATTTCTTAGCCACTAACTGACATTCCTATTTTTAGCTAACATGAAAAACAGAATAGAAAGAGAAAGACTAATTTTTGCAGGACTTGAAATCAACTACCAACAATATCCATTCCTCAGGCTTTTAATTAGCAACTACACAGTTAACTCTCCTTGTTTTCATCATGGTAAAAGAAACTTGTCAGGAGGTATCTAGAGTTCCTCTCGAATATTTCAATGGATTTGGAGGTGTATCCAGTTGGTTTTTTGCCTACACTACTCTACTGAAGTGTTTGGGGGAACTCCTGATGTCCCTTGGCCCCTTCACATCATTCAAACGAAGAGGTCGAATGCATTCAATCCACTGAAGTGAATTAGGTACGCGCAAGTGAGATTGACAGCATATGTAGTAACTAAAATTGTTTTCTTATCTGTTTTTTATGTAACAATCTCCAGGATAATATCTTTAGTAGTTAGCTTGGGTCTTCTAGATTTTTATTGATCTCTGCAAACGACACCAGCTGATTAATGTCTGTCTCAGTGAAGCTCCAAAATGATATACCTTCAACAACCTTTGGAGTGAAACATGTTGCCCTCAGAGAATTTAGATCATTCGTCATCATGCAGTAGTACTCTATGGACTTAATTTACATACAGTTTTTAAGAATTTGTAAAATAATTAAACCTATGCATATAGAATCAAACAATATTAAGTAGTATATAAACTTATTCAGATAACTATTAACGCACAATATATTTCCTCAATATTCTGCAATATATATATTTCCTGTATATTCTCATGCAATATATGTGATGTATCATGAAATATATTTGCTGAGCATATTATCTTAAAGTCTAGGTTTCTATATGTACTTAGTTTCCTTCATTAGCGTGAATAATAACTACCTATTTGTACTATTATGTTACATATCATTCAATTAATTTAAAAATAAGTTTTTTTTAATGTAATTATGGAACACATTGTTCTTGCTTGGTTTGACTAGCATTAACAATCACGGTCAATCGAGCGTTGCAGTTGCAGAGTCAGACTACAACTCCTGGGATTGTGCATTCGTAATACTGTAAAGTATAAACTCTCAAGCTATGGATGCATTTGAGAACTACTGCTACAAGAAATCAACCTATCACACCTTTTTTTTTTCATCCCAGCTTTTCAATTTGAACTGATGTCGATCACACTCATCACTGACTTTATCAGATAGACAGTAACCATGTTACTTTGCGATTTCTGACCAAATCCACATGAATTTCTCTGTTTTAATTCGTGTGATGTCTGTTGTTGGATTTGAGTTTTTTTTACAAGAATTTCCTTTGTTTAGATAAGGGCTGACTGAATATAAACCATTTCCCCACCGCCTTAGTAAGGTTTTGCATGATCATGGTTGCTTCTTGTAATATTAGTAAAGAGTTTGCGATAAATATACTTTTGATTGAAATTAAAAGACGTTAGAATTTTCTTACGTAAGAAACAAAATAATGCTTTGGTCAGGCTCAGGCTCAGGCATTGCAAAACATTGGTTTTGCAAGCAATGTCGATTTGAAAATTTTCACTCTTTTTCCCCAGGCAACGTAATAGATCCCTTTCCCATGATAAATGCAACCTTAACTTGCTGATCCCTCTGTATAGAGGTTCTTTCGGAGCCTGCAAACCCTACATCGTTCCCGACTGAGACAGATGCTTGGGCAGTATCGTTGCTTTCATTTGCTGTTGTCCATAGTATCTTCCCCGTGTTCTCATCCAACAACCAAAGCCCCGTCAGTCTTGGCTTTGTTCATTGGAGCTAGCATGACTGTTTCTCTTTTGCTGTTGGCAATGTTTGTTATATTAAGCTTATTGATAATTTTTATGTTAAGTGTTATTTTCGGTTCGGTATTCGTTTGTTTATATCGGCTCGGTAAAAAAAAATTATGATTGTTGGTTTAGTAATAAAAGAAAAAAAAAACTCGGTGCTAAGGTTGCAGTACCACAAAACATTACGTGAGTTTCTCCTTTTGCTCTCTAAGAAATTGTCGTTCCTAGGGTTTTTCCACCGATCACAAGAGTGAAATTGAGAGAAATCGTGAGTTCGATCCAACAATTGGTATCAGAGCTTTGTTGATCACGATAAGGAGAAGAGAATGGCCGATCGTGATGGAGGAAATGCCGCGGGATGCCATAGCAAGGGGACAGGCGCCACCCCTACCACCGATGAGAGCTTCGGCGGTACCGATCCAATACCCCATGCTCACCGAGTCAAATTATAGTATTTGGGCAGCGAAGATGAAGATTATTCTTCAAACGTTAGGATTATGGTCGGCTATCACGAGAACTAGCAGCAATGGCGGTAATTTCATAAGCCCTGCAGAGTCAGACTACAACTCCTGGATTGTGCATTCGTAATACTGTAAAGTATAAACTCTCAAGCTAGGGATGCATTTGAGAACTACTGCTACAATAAATCAACCTATCACACTTTTTTTTATCCCCGCTTTTCAATGTGAACTGATGTCGATCCCACTGATCACTGACTTTATCAGATAGACAGTAATCATATTACTTTACGATTTCTGACCAAATCCACATGAATTTCTCTGTTTTAATTCGTGTGTAGCTAGTCTGTTGTTGGATTTGAATTCTTTTTGACAATAATTTGCTTTGTTGTGGTAAGTAAGGGCTGACTGAATATAAACCATTTCCCCACCGCCTTAGTAAGGTTTTGCATGATCATGGTTGCTTCTTGTAATATTAGTAAAGAGTTTGACATAAATATACTTTGGATTGAAAAGACGTTAGAATTTTCTTTCGTAAGAAACAAAACAATGCTTTGTCAGACTCAGGCTCATGCACTACAAAACATTGGTGTTCCAAGCAATGTCGATTTAAAAAATCTCCCTCTTTTCCCCACGCAACGTACAAGATCCCTTTCCCATGATAAATGCAACCTTAACTTGCTGATCCCTCTGTATTTTTTGGTAGAAAATAGAATAATAATACAAAACAAAAAACCCACTTAGTTAGGATATACAAGTCTTGTTTTGGTCAAGTCAAATATGTTTGATTAAATAATCAATAACACTCCTGGCGGAGGATCATTTAAGATCACAAAATATTTTCAAGTCTGCCCGCTGTCTTGACAAGATGGTCTGCTACACTGTTTGTTTCTCAATAAATGTGTGATTTTGAATATTTTAAACTCCAACAACAATTTCCTGCAATCGAAAATTAGTGGCGTTATCATACCTACTGTCTCTTTTGTTGATCCATCTGTATAATCGTGTATATAGATCCTTTCGGAGCATGCAAACCCTACATCGTTCCGGACTGAGACGGATGCTTGGGCAATATCGTTGCTTTCATTTGTTGTTGTCCATAGTTGTTAGTTGAAATCAGGTTTCCATATTAGTGGAAGTAGTGGATTAATTAGCTAAAAATAGTGGAAGTAGTGAATTAATTAGCTAAAAATAGTGGAAGTAGTGAATTAATTAGCTAAAAGTAATGGAAGTAGTGGAGGTAGTGGATTAATTAGCTAAAAATAGGCAGAAACTCTTGTATAAATTCCCAATTGCAGATCGAATAAAATCAATCCAAGTTTTGCATATTTTGCTTCAGTTTTCTGCTGTTCTTCAAATTATATTGCTTGATAAACAACAACGCTATCAGAGCTTAACTTCTTGAGGGATCTGTGAGGTTGTGTGATTGTCGGTTTCTTGAGATCATCCACCCATAAACACTCTAAACTCTCATCAAATGGAAGAATCCTTCTCAAGTGTAGCTCCACCAAAATTCGATGGCTCAAACTACCAAGCTTGGGCCGTCAAAATGAAGGGCACGGATCTATGGGAGGCTGTTGTAGAAGACTATGAAATTCCAACTCTTCCACCCAATCTCACACTTGCTCAAATCAAGGTTCAAAGGGAACAGAAGATGAGAAAGGCACGAGCCAAGTCATGCCTTTATCCGGCTGTCTCACCTGCAATTTTCAGTTGAATCATGTCCATAAAGTCAGCCAATGAAATTTTGGACTTCCTCGAACAAGAATACAAAGAAGATGAGAGGATAAGGGTCGTGCAATCTCTAAACTTGATAAGGGAATTCGAGAAGGAGAATATGAAGGAATCTGAGACCATCCAAGAATACTCGGATCGATTGGTGGCACTTGCAAACCAGGTTAGAATACTTGGTAAGGAGATGAAGGATAACAGAATTGTGGAGAAGATATTAGTCTATCTTCTTGAGATATTTGAAGCAAC
This sequence comes from Chamaenerion angustifolium, assembly GCA_946814005.1. Taxonomy (NCBI): domain Eukaryota; kingdom Viridiplantae; phylum Streptophyta; class Magnoliopsida; order Myrtales; family Onagraceae; genus Chamaenerion; species Chamaenerion angustifolium. The sequence continues at coordinate 32,842,347 of OX328268.1, forward strand.
CATTGCCTCATTAGAGAACACCAAAGACCTGTCAACTCTAAAATTGGCAGAGTGCCTTAGTGCTCTTCAAGCTTAAGAGCAAAGACGATTGATGCGTGAAGAAGGGGCAATTGAAGGTGCTTTGAAGGCCAAGTTGTACTTAAATCAGAAGAGTAAGGAGAAGAAGTGGAAAGGCAATCCTAATTCTAGCGATGGTGAGTCAAGTGTGGTACTAATGAGCCAAAAATAAGGAACTCTTCTTCCTTGTAAGCATTGTGGTAAGGAGAATCATCCTCACTACAAATTTTGGAAGAGGCCAACCATAAAATGCAGGAGGTGTCAGAAGATGGGGCATGTAGAAAAGATTTGCCCTGAAAAATACAATCTGACGAAGAGAGAAACTCAAGATGTTGTCCATGAAGAAGAGGAGGAACATCTATTTGTGACTTTGTGCTTCACAACAGGAGCATTGAGTGATGGGTGGCTGGTTGACAGGTCAGTTCTTTCCAAAGTGAAAATTGGAAATGGAGAGTTCATCTCTGTTAAAGGAAAAGGGATAGTAGCTATAGATAGCAATTCAGGTACGAAGCTGATTGATGAAGTGTTATATGTGCCTGAAATTGATCAAAACTTTCTTAGTGTTGGTCAATTGCTAGAAAAGATTTTCAAGCTGCTGTTTGAAGTGCATTATTATATATTCTATTGGTAAGGAGCTTTTTAGGATCAAAATGAAGGGAAAGAGTTTTGCACTCAGTCCATTGGAGGAGGAGCAATTTGCTTTCACAATCAAAGAAGGCTTCACAGAGTATGCACATCACGATGTCCATACACTCCGTATGGAGCTCTCTGGAACCCTAAACTTGGTAAAAAAAACTAAGGAATGAACTTGCTGACGGTAGAGAATCTAGAGCTCAGGCAATGGAAGTCATAAGGAACACCGATAGGCATCTTGAGATTACAAATGTGACTACGGATACGCTTTGCTCGGAGTTGGAGCGGTCGAGGGATCGGATCAAGGACAAAACCTTTCAGTCTTGTTCCGTTTCTCCTACAATTGAAAGCGGAAGCGTCTCCCTTGATGATAATGAACTGACAGATGATCAATCTGTTAGGGAGTCAAGATCTTTTGTTGAGATTTATCAAAGATGCAATCTTGCAGTCCTTGAACCGGAGGATATGAGGAAGCCAAGATTGATAAGAAATGGATAGCTACAATGAAGGAGGAGCTTTCCATAATTGAGAAGAATGAAAAAGGAGAGACAAATGCAATTAAGAAGGTTCTTCAGGATAAAACGTGATCTATGAATGGAAGGACAAAACACTTCAAGGTCAAGTATTACTTCTTAGGGAAAGATTGTGAGTTTGCAGCAACCTGATTTAGGTGTTAGTTGAAATCAGGTTTTCATATTAGTGGAAGTATTGGATTAATTAGCTAAAAATAGTTGAAGTAGTGAATTAATTAGCTACAAATAGTGGAAGTAGTGAATTAATTAGCTAAAAGTAACGGAAGTAGTGGATTAATTAGCTAAAAGTAACGGAAGTAGTGGATTAATTAGCTAAAAATAGGCAGTATCTTTTGTATAAATTCCCAACTGCAGATCGAATAAAATCAATCCAAATTCTGCATATTTTGCTTATGTTTTCTACTGCTCTTCAATTATCTTGCTTGATAAACAACAATAGTCTCTCCCCCGTGTTCTCATCCAACAACCCAAGCCCAGTCTGTCTTTGTTTTGTTCCTTGGAGCTAGCATGAATGTTCTTTTTTTCTGTTGGTAATGTTAGTGTAGATTTGTCACCCATCAGTGGCGGAACCATACTGCCCGCCCCTCTCCATTCTCGCCTCCTGGGTCCAAATGCCTTGAGACCACTTTATTATAGAACTTTAGTACAATGAGATAATCGAGTTAAGTTCGCATTCTTAGGGATTGGCAGTGGTGTCTTGTTGTTTTGTGCCACTTGGTCTGAGCTTAGATTCATACCTTAATTCTTCGAGTGGGACTCAATCGAGTTCTGATTGGATTGAAACTCCATTGTATCCCGATCAAATCGAAACTCAATTGTAACATTTTTTTGAAAGTGTTCAATTCTGACATTTTTAAAAATATTCTATTATTTTTTCAATTCTCAAAATAAATTATGTAGAATTTGGACAAAAAATTTGACGGAAGGATGGAAACTCGATAGATTACCAATTATAAATGACTAAATCTTTCAAAACCAAACATTATGAAAAAAAAACTCAATTTTAGGAAGAAGCAAAGTAATATTTAATCCTATATATTTTATCAAAGTAATTTAATATTTATTAGTTATAACTAATCCAAATAGTGGTTTAACGTCCTTTTACAATTTTTGTTTACTATATGTAAATACTTACCTATTCAGATTTTTTTCTTTTATACATTAAGTATTCAGATGAATGCTGAATTCCTAAAAATATGTTGGGAAGTTATACCTTCAATTTCGGAACGAGCATGATTAAATTGTTTGTAATGGTTTGCATTTATACTTATATGGGTCATAACACATTCTGTGTCTAAACAAATTGTGATTGTTTATACACAATTAATAAACATATTGTCTAAACACTATTGATATGCAAATATATGTATAAATATAATGTGATTAAATATATGTTATAATATTTGAATTTCTTCTTGTACTTGTTTTTTGATCACTTGTCAATTTTAAAACTTAATTATGAAATTAAACTATGAAATTTGTGAATTTCGTGCGTGGTGTTTCGTGTGACACGAATATGAATATTTATTTTTTTGTTCAAAAAGTTAATCGTACTTGTCATGTGTGATCTGTTTATTAATCGTGATGTGTCTGTGTTTAAAATTTGGAGACATATTTAATACTTATCCATTTACACACAACACGATTAATGATACAACATATATCGAATTGCTACCCTTGTATCAACATGTGTCTTAGTAATCACGTCCACAACCAATTTTCGTGTGCTGGTATAGATATTCTAAGGACGTTTACTATAGTATAATATAAATAACAGTTGAATTATTTGTGTAGTTTTACCACTACAGGCACTATAATCACTATCAGCACAAAATTGTATTTAAAGTGAGACTTATATAGTTTTTCTTGTGAAGATAAAATACAGTTTATACAAGTGCAATCGGAATTTCGTTATTTTACGTAGTATCAAAACCACAATTATGGAGATGTTGTACGAATCGAGATCATATTGAATTGAAGAACTTAGTTACTCAAAATTGGGATTATTAGTCATGTGATTTAGCTAGACATGGAGTTACAAAGTTGGGAACTTCAAATAGTTTGGTGGCATAACTTTTGGGAATTAGAGATGGCTTAACTTTGGCCAAAAGCATGGGGATCAACGACATTCACATGGAATCAAATGCTAAAGAGACAATAGGTATGATAGTAGAAGAAGTGGACAATGATAGACTTTTCATGCCGCTAATTTTCGATTGAAGGAAACTGTTGTTGGAGTTTAAAATATTCAAAATCAAACACATTTATCAGGAAGCAAACAGTGTAGCAGGCCATCTTGTCAATGCAGCGGTCAGACTTGAAGAATAATTTGTAATCTTAAATGATCCTCCGCCAGGAGTGTTATCGATTATTAAATCAGACATATGTGGCTTGGCCAAAACAAGACTTGTATAGCCTAACTAAGTGTTATATATTTTAGTGTAATTGGATTGACTAGTTGACCAATGGGATCATAGTATCTCATTAAACAAGTTAGGAGGGTGCGGAGTGCACGCTTGTTTAAGTATATTATGATTCATTGTATTGGAGATTCGTCGGTTGATTAAGAGATGAGGCAATGGGGGTCAAAGGGGGCAACGCCCCCTTTATCGGGTCCAGGGGCAGCGCCCCTGGCGGGGTCCAAGGGGCAGCGCCCCTGGCTGGGGTCGAGCTAATGAATTCATTGAAAAATTGAATTTTGGAACTAATGACTTAACTTTTTAAAACCTCAAAATTCCCGGTTTTTGGACACTTGATATAGAACCAAGTATTGGACCGAACCATTGGCTAAGGGTTGAACCATGGCTAAGGGCCGAAATGGTTCTAGAGTCTTCCTAAGGTGTCCATTTGATTTTGGAGCCAAAATTTGAACCAAATGGTGTGTTATGGCCGAAATGGTGCATGCCTCTTCTAAGGGACATGGTGTCTTCTCCTAAGGGTGTGAATAACACTATAAATTGGTCATAGGGGGGGTCATAATTCTTCATCCAAAACATTCACAATCCTTCTCTTAAGTTCTAGTTCAGTATTCTGATTTTATCCGATTGAAAGTTTGGGTGCCTCCAAATAGTTTCAATCTGAAAGTGTCGTCACGACTTCAGAATAATCCAAGCATACAAATTCGAGTTCATCCCCCACATCCATTCGAAATTTTCCAACACTAAGTGTGTTTTTTGTTTTGTAATATTATTCTCTTTTCAACCAAAAAAGTTAAGCATGGACTCAATCTGTCTAATTACCCAATTTGGAAATTATGCATAAAGTTTTATCTTTTAAGGAAAAACTTGTGTGATGTCGTTAAAGGGAGTGACACTACCACCTTAGAGGAAATCGACACAAATAGTGAGAAGATCAAGTACCCGAAGAGAAGAAATGTTAAAGCAATTTTTTTTTCCTTAAAGAGATTGATATTGTTAGAGTATGTGTGACATTTTTCATGTGTCACCCTACTAATTTGGTATGAAAGACTCTATACGAGCTCTACAACACGAAAAATGAGTCTCGGTTGCAGATGTTGGAGATTGATCTATCGAATGCTAAACTTAGTAAGAGTCCAGTTTCACAATATTTTATATATGTGAAGAAATTGTGTCATAGATTATTTGGTCAACCCAGATGAGTCCGGAGCGGGTTAAAATTTAACAACACTCCAAAGGCAATCGGTATGCAGTAAGAAATACTTCTTTAGCATAAGAAAACATTGAGTTACTACCGTGAGTAAAATGTAAATCCATATACGAATATTAGAAGAGGTCAATGTCGCGAGTCAGACAACTTGGCCATGGGCAAATCTTAGGGCTTCGTGCCTGGATATAATTTCGCATGATTCCAAGGTTTTAATGACACGTGAGAACAACTATAGATTTCTCTTGTCCTTAGGACTTCCTTAGCAAATTTAGGAAGGAAGAGAGATTCTGCTTGCCATTGATCAGTTGCTTCTGGGAGTTCCCCCAAACACTTCAGTAGGCTATGTGTGAACCAGTACTACAACACCCCAATGAAGTGTTCAGGGAACTCTAAGGAACACCTGAATTCATCTCTCTCTCTCTCTCTCTCCTTGCGTACAATCTGGTGCGTGGTGTCTATATACCATCAGTTAGCTATTTATAATGAACATGCAGCAGCTCACCAGAAGCAGAAAGTCTGCGCTGTGGCTTAATGAAGGTATTACCTAGTGAAATGGTTTAGAAGATAATATATGAAAGAGCTAGAAAGATCAGTGCAACTTGCACGAGCAGAGTGAACTTGGATGGTTTTAGGGTCAGGGGGGGGGGAGAAGCTCAAACCAAATGAAAACTGAAAAAGGGTTCCTTTTCACAGTTTAAACTGCTGAATTTTGCTTAATTAGCAGGAACATGGCTCTATCTCATGATACAATCAAGTTCAACGGAAATTATTCCAGCCGCTTTGATGCCTTTCTACGAAAGAGAGAAGATGAGGTTTGGTTCCACATATTATTCTGATGGCCATTTGATAGGAATGAAGCCATGACCTTGGACTAGGTTCATTTTCTTGATTCTTATAGCAAAGAAATTTCAAAACGACAACCAAAACCATATATAAATTCCTTCCTTAGTGTAGTTAGCTAGAGAGAGATGTACATAGAGTTCGAGTTCATCAGGTCTCCCCAAGAGTTCTCTTGAGCACTTCAATGGGAGAGATTGGTCTTCTCTTCACTGAAGTGTTTGGGGGAACTGCTGGTGTCTCTCCTGATAAAATATTCATTCCTCAAGCTTTTAATTCGCTACTACACAGTTAACTCTCCTTGTTTTCAACATGATAAAAGAAACTTGTCAGGAGGTATCTAGAGTTCCTCTCGAACATTTCAATGGACTTGGAGGTGTATCTGTTGGTTTTTTGCCTACACTACTCTACTGAAGTGTTTGGGGGAACTCCTGATGTCCCTTGGCCCCTTCACATCATTCAAACGAAGAGGTCGAATGCTTTCAATCCACTTAAGTGAATTAGGTACGCGTAAGTTATATTGACAGCATATGTAGTAACTAAAATTGTTTTCTTATCTGTTTTTTGATGTAACAATCTCCAGGATAATATCTTTAGTAGTTAGCTTGGATCTTCTAGATTTTTATTGATCTCTGGAAACGACACCAACTGATTAATGTCTGGTTCAGTGGAGCTCCAAAATGATATACCTTGAAGAACCTTGGAGTGAAACATGTTGTCTTCAGAGAATTTACATCATCGTTCTTGCTTGGTTTGACTAAATAGTAGTGTAGCTGTAAAAGAAGTGTGGTTTTGTACATGAAAATTTTCATTTTCAAAAACCTATGTTGTCTTGCAAAATTAAGTGTTTTAAGGGCATGTTGTTGAGAAATTGGTCGCTAAGCATTAACAATCACGGTCAATCGAGCGTTGCAGTTGCAGAGTCAGACTACTACAACTTCTGGGATTGTGCATTCGTAATACTGTAAAGTATAAACTCTCAAGCTAGGGATGCAACTGAGAACTAATGCTACAAGAAATCAACCTATCACACTTTTTTTTTTTCTTTTCATCCCGTCTTTCAATGTGAACTGATGTCGTCACACTGATCACTGACCTTATCGGATAGACATTAACTAAGTGATATTAAGATTTCTGACCAAATCTACATTAATTTCACAGCTGTTTTAACCTTTTTACAAGAATTTTCTTTGTTTTGATAAGGGCTGACTGAATACAAACCATTTCCCCCACCGCCATAGTCTGGTTTTGCATGATCATGGTTGCTTCTTGTAAATATTAGTAAAGAGTTTGCGATAAATATACTTTTGATTGAAGAGACGTTTGAATTTTCTTATTTAAGAAACAAAACAATGCTTTGGTCAGGCTCCGGCACTGCAAAACATTGGTTTTGCAAGCAATGTTGATTTCAAAATTTTCCCTCTTTTTCCGCAGGCAACGTACAAGATCCCTTTCCCATGATAAATGCAACCTTAACTTGCTGATCCCCTGTATAATCGCTTATATAGGTCCTTTCGGAGCCTGCAAACCCTACATCGTTCAGGGCTGAGACGGGTGCTTGGGCAGTATCGTTGCTTTGATTTTCTGTTGTCCATAGTCTATCCCCCGTGTTCTCATCCAACAACCCAAGCCCCGTCTGTCTTGGTTTTGTTCATTGGAGCTAGCATGAATGTTTCTCTTTTGCTATTGGCAATGTTAGTGTAGATTTTCCATCCATCAGTGGAGGAAACATACTGCCCACCCCACTTCCTCCTCGCCTCCTGGGTCCAGATGCCTTGCGACTAGTATTGAACACTTGAACTTCAGTACAGTGAGATAATCGAGTTAAGTTAAAATCCTTAGGGATTGGCAGTGTTATATTGTTGTTTTGTGCCACTTGACATTGTATGACATCTTGACCTAGATCAACTTCATCCATGTCAAGATGCTCTGATTTAAGATCCATACCTTAATTCTTCGAGTCAGACTCAATTGAGTTTTGATTGGATTAAAGATCCATTGAGTCCCTATCAAATGGAAACCCACTTGTAACATATATATATTTTATAAGTGTTCAATTGAGACATTTTTTAAAATATTCTATTATTTCTGTAATTTTCAAAACAAATTCATTAAACTTTGGACGAAAATTTTGACGGAATGATGGAAACTCGATAGATTAACAAATATAAATGACGAAATCTTTCGAAACCAAACATTAGGAAAAAAAAACTCAATTTTAGCAAGAACCAAAGTAATATTTAATCCTATATATATTATCAAAGTAATTTAATATAAATTAGTCATAACTAATCCATATAGTGGCTTAATGTCCTTTACAATTTTTGTTTACTATATGTAAATACTTAATCTACTCAGCTTTTTTTCTTATATACATTAAGGGGGTGTTTGATTGGGGTATTAACCACGTATTAGTATTAATTAATGCAATATTTGATTAGAAATAATGGTATGTATTAACTAATACCTAGGTATTTTTTTTTTTGGCCAAATAATACCTAGGTATTAGCTAATACACAATTATAGTGTTAATTGTGTATTAACTAATACATTATCTAACCATGATATTATTTAATACATAGCAAAAATTTACTTAACTACCCTAAATTTATTAACCCTATGTAAAAATAGTTTATCATGTTAGGTTTTAATTTTTATCAAACATTGTGAATTTTAATAAACAATATTTTAAATTTATTATTTACTCGGATTATCTAATAATATTTGATAAAAAAAAAACTATTATATTAAATGAAAAATAAAATGATGTAATAATATTTATAAATTTCGACCATTAGTTCTTCCATATATGTTTTATTTTTCCAAAATTGAATCACTAAGTTAAACACAACAACAGTTGTTGGGTACCATTTGAAATGAGGAACAATTTTTGAGTTCATTTCAATGATGAAATATGACATATAGTCAATATTTAAAAATAATAGTTAAAAAATGAATGAATAATTTATTTAATAATATTTTAATACTTGCTCGTCTATTTGATATTTGTTTTGAAAAAATAACATTAAATAAGCATATATCATTTGCTCTGTTTTTTCCTGTTTATGTACATGTGTCATGATGAAAAACTTAGAAGTGGTTATTGAAGTGTTTCGTCCCTATATTTTGCTAAATTTGGTTCCACATGTGTTTATAAAACATGTTGTTTGTAAAACCAACACAATGCTCTATTTTTTCTATTCAGTTAAAAATCAATAACACATAGTCACTTAAGAACATAAAAGTTTTTAAGCTTCATGCATGATAGTAAGATTTTAGGATGAAATTGTAAAGATCATAAAAGAATAGTCGAAATGGATTGAAGCGGTTATGACTCAAAGATGATATTATCTTTTTTTTTTAATGCATGTTTGTGATTTTGTTTTTCCAATTATTTTGAATATGAATGTATTTTACTTTAAAAAATAACTCAATTCATGTGTTGAACATATTTACATTACAACATAAATTTAATGGTATTTATGACTTTTTGTCAATTTACGTATAATTTTATACTAAATCAAACACTGTCTTAGATTATATATATATACGTATATCTTAATACATGTCTCATTCAAACATAGTATTAACTAATACATGCATTAATTAATACACGTATTACCTAATACATGTATTAGGTAATATATGTATTAAATAACACATTCAATCAAACGCCCCCTAAGTATTTAGATGAATGCTGAATTTCTAAAAATATGTTGGGAAGTTATAACTTCAATTTCTGACAGAGCATGATTAAATTATTTGTAATGATTAAATATATGTTATAGTATTTGAATTTGTTATTGTATTTGTTTTTTGATCACTTGTGAATTTTAAAATTTGATTGTGAAATTAAACTATGAAATTTGTGAATTTCGTGCGTGATGTTTCGTGTGACACGAATATGTATATTTGTTTTCAAAACATTAATCGTACGTGTCATGTGTTATCTGTTTATTAATGTTGTTTCGTTTGTGTTTAAAATTTGGAGACACATTTAATAATTATCGTTTACACACAATACGATTAATGATACGACAAATATCTAATTTCTACCCCTGTATCAACAACCTATGTCCTAGTAATCACGTCCACAACCAATTCTCGTGTGCTGGTATAGATATTCTAAGGACGTTTTCTCTAGTATAATATAAATAAAAGTTGAATTATTTGTGTAGGTTTACCATAACAAGTACTACAGTTACTATCAACACAAAATTGCACTTAAAGTGAGAGGCATATAATTTTTCATTTGTAGATAAAATACAGTTTTATACAGGTGCAATTGGAACTTCGTTATTTTACATAGTATCAAAACCACAATTATGGAGATGTTGTACAAATCGAGATCATATTGAATTGAAAAACGTTTTTATGAAAATCTGGTATTTAACGACGAAAAAATAATTTGGTTGATAAACGTTTGTCGCTAAAGAAATGGAAGCATCTGCCTTGACATTCTAAATGAGCAATGAAGCCCTGCTCTTACTATTACTATGTCTAAGGTTTGTACCAATTTATTTGTACTCATTCCTCATGCATGTAATCTCTTAGTAGATATTGAACCAACATTATTTTTAGTGTAAAATTAACCATATGAATCAAGGTTGGCTTTGATTTTCTGTAAATCTTGATTTGGGCTATATTGTTCGTTGCTGACGGACCCAAACACAACTCGATCATGGACTGAAAAGTATGCTACTACCTAGCCTCACCATCATCATTGTGTATGAAATTTGAGTTCAGAACTTTGTATAAATTGTATTTCATCTAATTACATACATGGATATGTCTCACAAATAGATTATTCTTCTATTTGTAAATTTATTTATTTTAAAAATGAGTTCTTCTTTTATCGATGCAATTTTCCGTCGGCATAAGATGTGCAATGAATGAAGCTTAGCTTTTTTGTCAGCAAATAGGTCTTTACTGACAAAAGTTTTTTCGTCGGGTAATAGGTATTTACCGACGAAATGTTTTTCGTTGGTAAAAACTTATTTACCGACGAAATTGATTTTACTGACGAAATGTATTTCGTCGGCAAAAACGTAAGTTCTTGACGAAAAAATCATCTTTGCCGACAAATTTTTAATGGCAGTTCCATGTATTACTTTATTGTGAAAGACTAGATTGACTCGTTCGGCCATAAGTACCTCCATATGAATTTCAGCGCCGATCACACACCACCAGCTAGACCAAATCCACCGGAGAGAAATGGAGTCGAGTATACTGGAATCGATCGGGCTGGAAATCCCTTACGGGAATCGAACCCGTGTCTTCGCTTACTACTTAGATGCTTTCAGCAGTTATCCGCTATTTTGTCGGTAAATAAATTATTTTTACCGACGAAATATTTGGGATATATTTTGTTGGTAAACTTTTGCAGACAGTATTCGCCGACGATACCTTTACCAACGAAAATATCATTTTACCGACGAAATTTATTTTTGGCGACGGAATGTTTCACCTTGTACCGACGGCATACTATCGTCGGTAATTGCCAAATTTTTAGTAGTGAACTCAGATACCCTAAATATGAATTATTAGTCATGTGATTTAGCTAGGCATGGTGTCACTCAATTTGGCTTAATTACCAAATTTGGAAATTTGTCTACTTACCAAATGAAAACAAGGTTTGGAAGGTAAAATATTCCCATCGTAGGGCTCATCTATTTCTTAGATGAGCTTTGTTTCGTTTTTGTAGGGCTAGATGAATTTTGTGAACTGTGAAGTATGAAGCTGTTAAACTTAGTTTTTATAACCAATCTGCAATGAAATAGCAATATTATGGCCCCTCGGGGGCCTTAGGTTTTCATGGCCCAACTGAGAAACATGTTTCTTGATGAAATTATTAATGTTGTGTCAGCTCGTTGTATGATTCGTTCATTAAATTTTCTAAACCAAGTTTAAGTTAAAGTGTCACATTTTGAATACTCTTCTATCTGACTTTACACTACCTTACTAACCATTTGTCGGGTGGATGAATTATGAACTACGCGAGTATAGGATGCTTCTCACTCTCTTTCATTATATCACACTGCAAGTTGTTCAACTTCCCTATATCTTCCGCCGCCTTGGTTTAGAATATGATGAAAAGGCCCTTCCTTCCATTGTAAATGAGGTGCTAAAGGTTGTTGTTGCTCAATTCAATGTCGATCAGCTCCTCACATCAAGAGAAACTTAGCCCCATGTATAACTCTCTTTTCATTTTAAAGCTTTGTTTTGTGTATTGAAGTCCATAGAAGAAGATTTACAGTAGGATACCCTAGATAACCTTTTTATGTTGAGAAGAAAGTGTAAAATTCATCGTAATTAGTGAATATTTTAGAGTAGTGCTTAGATTATTAATTTATTACTTGCTCTCGCAGTACTTAGGAAGATATTGTTAGAATATCCCATGATTTATTGCAAATTAAATTCTTGGAATTACTGCAAATTTAACGTCGCTTGAACTATTTGTAAATTTATAATTTTTTTAAAAATAGTTATATTTTTACCGACAAAATGTTCAGTCGGCATACGATGTATGACGACGAAATTGATTTCGTCGGTATAAACCTATTTACCGACCAAAAATATTTCATCGGCAAAAACCTAATTATCACGTAAAATTTATCGTCGGTAATTATATTTTACCGACGAAATTTGTTTCGTCAGTAAAATATTTTTTTCTGACGAAATAGAACTTGCCGACCAAACCAATTTCGTCGGCAAAAACATATGTTGGTGACGAAAAAATGAACTTTGCCGACAAAAATTTCATCGGCAGATACATTGTTTTTACCGACGAAATTTTTGGTCAATATTTTGTTGGTAAACTTTCGCTGACGAAAATTTAACCAACAATATTTTATATTTACCGACGAAATTGATTTTTACGGTCGAAATATTTACTTGTACCGACGAAAATATTTCGTCGACAAAAGTGAAATCTCCGGGAGTGTTCTTTCAATTCTGCAAGGTACTCTGCAGTACCTTGATACCTTGTTCGGGTTAAGACTTGGATTAAAGAGTTCTGAGTAGATTCAATTCAATTTTAGTCAAATTGAAGCTTAATTCGAGCCCTAACTTGATTAACACTTGATGAAACCCTAACTAGGACCCTTGATTAAAATTAGAATATTGTTGGGGGGCAGTTGATATTTTCCAAGCTCTTTGAGAATTACATGCCATGCATGTGAGATGATAAGGCAATCCTACGCTTGTTGAAAAACATAAAGGCAATTTTGACTAAATGCGTTTTAGGGGAATACTTAAAATGGATCAAACTTAATAAAGTGTTAAATTAGTAATTTTTCCTGTTGTAAATAACTGATGTACAGAGGGAAAAAAAGGTAGAGTTTATTACCATTGTCGAAGGCACTGCAAATGAAAACAAGGTTTGGAAGGTAAAATGATTCCCATTGTGGAAGGTAAAATTAATTATCTTCAAACATAGCATGAAGTTTTCCTACCTATCAGTGGCTTCTGGGAGTTCCCCCAAACACTTCAGTAGGCTATGCTCAGTAGAACGAACACCCAATGAAATGTTCAGGGAACTCTAAGGAGCACATGATTGGTTCATCTCTCTCTTATTGTGTTTTCAATTTGATATGAATGCAATATTTAGCTTCAGTTAGCTAATTATAGTCAAAATATGCAGCACCAGCCAAGAAGCAAAATATGTGGGAATAGGTGTGAGATGTGGATTAACCAGGATGTTACCTCTTGGTCTAGATGACAAGACGTGAGAGAGGCAAGAAGATCACTGAAATTTGCACAAGCAGAATGAACTTGGATGGTTCCTCGGTCAGGTGAAGCTAAAAAGAAGAATATAACCCATTAAAAGTGAAAAGGGTGAAAAGGGAACTTGGATGGTTTCTCTGTGTATGTTCTATTCAATCTTTTTCTGCAATGAACCAAGCTCTGATCATGTTTACAATTCTGACTATAGCTGATGAAGAGTATGTCTCTAAACAATTCAAGAGACAAGGTCGCATAAAAATGGTTCCAATTGATAAGCCAAGTTCTGATGATGCTTTTCTTTACCGTCCACAAAAAGAAAGATAACGAAAATGAGAGAGAGAGATATGAGGTTTGGTTATACATATTATTCTGGTGGCTTTTTTATTGGAATGAAACCAAGAGTTTGGACTAGGTTCAGTTTCTTGCTGCTTTGTAGCAAGGAATTGTCTCAAGTAGATTCCTACAGTAACAGCAACCAAAACCATATATAAATTCCTTAGGGTTAGCTAGGGCAGCAGTATGTGGAGTTCATCAAATAATCAAGTGACATCAAGTCACCTAAGGAGTTCGCTTGAACATTTGAATGGGAGAGATTTGTCGTCTCTTCATGGCTCTACACATAATATGTGTTTGAAGTATAAAGATTAAATCACGTTTTTATTATAAGCTCCAACTTTTAGGACTGTTGGTGAAGTAGTTTGTTTACAATTTCACATATTGTATGGAAATGCGCATGTCCGGGAGTGTTGAAGTATAAAGATTAAACAACTTATTTACATTTGAAAACTCAGAGTTATACGTTGATTAATTAATCCGTCTAAATAATTAACAAAATTAATATCAAATTCGTTCCGGTTCATAGGGCAGTTATTCGCCATATTTTCTTTTTCATTGGTTCAACATGCAGATAAAGAGAAATCTTATGTCAGGAGCCATCTACAGTTCTCCTTGAACACTTATATCCACTTGAATTTGCCTTATACTCTACTGAAGTGTTTGGGGAACTCTTGATGCCCCTTGTCCCCTTCACATCGGTTCCAATTTCCATCCGCAGATGACGGTGAGATTGAATGTGATGGGGTTTATAAGGGAACGCCCTATGTAATAACCATTTATCACTGATCTTTTAAATAAAATCGCAAGATGCTATCCACCATATGCATAAAGATGACACCTATAAGCTAAGAATGGGCATCGGTCCCTAGATATATATGGGTGACGCCCTCAAGGTCATAGAGGCGTTACCCTGCTCAAAGGCGTCGCCTCTGAATGTCAAGATAGGACCGCATTAAATGGGGATTGGACATCTCTGATATTTGTAGATAAGACCCTGTCCCATCAGAATGACACAAAGTAACTCCGGTTAAAGGTTAACCACGGTAAAAAGGTAACACTATTCATCGGGTTAAACCAAGGCTATAAATACAGACATTCATTGTCATTTATTACATTCAGATTTTTTACCACACACACATAAAAGCTCTCCAAAATCCTGGACTGACTTAAGCTTCAAAGTGGAGAAAAATGGGTCAACCTGAGACAGTTCATCTGTGCAGGTCCGACCGCTAAGGAGAGTGACGCCTGCGTAAGGCAAGGATTCTGAAGATAAAGATTTGGCTAGTATTTGACAACTTGCACCATTTTGGTAGATTTCTACACTCGCTTTAATAAAGATTTGACTAGTATCGATCAGGTTATCACGGGAGGTGACACCATTAGAGCTTTTGTTCGAGCATTGGGTCCCAGGGGCTCTGCCTTATATGATAACTTAAGTGTCATACATGTCAACACTGTGGAGGATATGACGGCGAGAGTCAAGTCATACATTGACCTCGAGATAGCCAGGAAGGGAAGAAAACCTCTTAAAGATCATAAGAAAGAGGTGCATAAAAGAAAGAGGTCGGAGCAACGATCAAAGAGAAGCCACCCTCAAGAATATAAGCGACGCCCTACCATGCAGCGCCCAATGAGAGAAGTTTTTGAGGATTTCACTCCCTTAAACCAAGAAATTCCGGTCATCTTTAACGAAATGGAAAAGAAAGATTGGGTTTCACCTCCACTACCTCGGAAGACCGGAGGAACTATGGGCCCCTATCATGAACAGTATTGTCGGTACCACCGATTCAAGTGACATAGTACCGATGACTGCAAAACCTTGAAGAGGGATATCGAGGCGCTCATACAAAAGGGACTCCTCAAAAATTTTGTGGTGAATAGGGGTCGAAGTCCTAGTCCTAGAAGGGATAGAATGGTGTCTCCTATAAGATAGAGAGGGCAGGATGAGTCCCGAGATAAACGAGGGCACGTACGTGTGATCAGTAGTGGCTTCGCCTCAGGTGGGGAGACTAGCAGTGCCAGAGAGGTCTACGCCGCCCAATTGTCTGGCACCTCCAAGGCAGGGAAGCGCCCTAGGTCACAAGATGAAACAAGCATTACTTTTGGGTAAGATGAAATGGATCACGTGACATGCCCGCATGAGGATGTATTGGTTATCACAGCTGAAATCGATGGCTATGACGTGGAGAGAAAACTTATTGACTTTGGAAGTTCAACCGATGTTCTCTTCCGCGATGCTCTAAAGTAAATAGGAAGGAGTAAGAAAGACCTAAAAAAGGTGAAATTTCCACTTTGGGGCTTCGCCTCAACTCCCACATATCCAATAGGAGTCATTACTTTGCCATTATTTTTGAGTGAGGGGTGGAAATCCCTAACAATAGATGTCGCCTTCGTTGTAGTCGACGCCCCGGCTGCCTACAACGTTATATTGGGACAATCTACTTTGAACCCTCACCGTATGCTTCATTCAACATATCACCAGCTCTTGAAATTCCCAATGCCTCATGAGATAGGAGTGGTGAAGGGAAACCAGCCTGGGGCACGAACTTGTTATGTTCAATCCACGAGACACCGGGTGTTGAAAAAGGAAACCATGTCCATCCAAGCGGAGGAGGACCCAAGGGAAGGGAAGGTTCGTCCAACACCGGTAGATGGATTAGTGAATATATGGATAGATGGACCTGATAAGGTCGTCCAGATTGGAGTGACGCTCCCCACAGAACAGGCTAGGGCTTTGACCCTCCTTTTAATTGAATTTTGAGAGCTCTTTGCTTGGAAACCTAGCGATATGTCAGGTATAAGTGAAGAGGTTATCACCCACGAGCTCAACATAGACACCAGCATAAAACCAATCGCTCAGAAGCGACGACCCGTGGGAGAGGAGAAAGTCATAGCCATCCGACAGGAGGTGGCAAAATTGATTGATGTTAAATATGTCAAAGAGATCAGGTTTCAGACATGGGTTGCAAACCTAGTACTGGTGAAGAAGAGCAATGGTAAATGGAGAATGTGTGTCAATTTCAGGAACTTGAACAAAGCTTGTCCTAAGGACTCTTATCCCTTGCCAAGAATTGACCAACTAGTAGACGCCACTTCTGGACATGAGCTGCTGAGCTTCATGGATGCATACTCTGGTTATAACCAGATCAAGATGTCAAAGGGCGATGCTCATCACACATCTTTCTATGCAGACAGTGATATATATCACTACACTGTCATGCCTTTCGGGCTCATCAATGTTGGTGCCACCTATCAACGGATGGTCAACAAGCTATTTGCAGGTATGATAGGGGTGAATATGGAAGCCTACGTGGATGACATGTTGGTTAAATACATTAAAAGGCATCGGCCATACAGAATATATGAGGAATACGTTTGAGGTGATGAGGCTCCACCAGGTGCGTTTAAACCCCGCCAAGTGTGCTTTTGGCGTTCAGTCTGGAAAATTCCTGGGGTATATGGTGAGTTAGAGGGGGGTTGAATTTAATCCCTAGAAGCTCAATGCCATAGAGGGTATGAAAAGTCCTACTTGTCATAAAGAGGTACAAAGTTTAAATAGAAGTCTGGCGGCGCTTAAACGATTTTTAGCCAAAGCTGGGGGATAAATCATTACCCTTCTTCCAAGTATTTAGGTCTAATAAGAAGTTCGAATGGACGCCATAATGCGAAGAAGCATTTCAAGACCTCAAGAATCACCTTCGAACGCTACCTCCGCTAGCTAAGCCAGAAAAGGGCGACGCTTTAGTTCTCTACTTAAGTGTCAGTACAGTGGCTGTAAGCTCAATCCTTGTAAAGAACATGGAAACTGGCCAAGTGCCAGTTTACTATGTATCTAAAGTTCTTTCGAAAGGAGAAATAAACTATGTGGAAGTTGAGAAGTATCTCTTTGCGTTGGTAGTTTCTGCTAGCAAGCTTCACCCCTATTTCCACGAGTACGAAATCACTGTACTAACTAATCAACCACTAAAATATTTTCTCTAAAATCCAGACGCATCTGGAAGGATGATAAAGTGATTGATAGAGTTAAATGAATTTCGAATCCAATTTGCTCCAAGGACAGACATCAAAGGGCAAGCTCTAGCCGATTTTATAGTATAGTCAACTCATGAGCAGGTTGAGGTGTCGCCTTCAACTAGTAGCCTACCTTCTCCAGTTGTGGAAGAAGCGTCTCCTATATGGAAGTTGTACACGGATGGGTCCTCGTGCATTGAAGGCTCGGGGTAGGATTGGTGCTAACTCCACCAGATGGAGGGGAACCCTTAAGATACACCCTAGTTTTAACCTTCAAGGCTACCAACAACGAATCTGAATATGAGGCATTGATTGCGGGTTTAAGTATATCAAGAGGTATAGGCATCGCCACCATCAATGTGTATTGTGATTCCCAACTTGTGGTCAACCAAGTAAAAGGGGATTATGCAGCCAAGGGAAAGATGATGAATAAATATTTGAGAGAAGCAAAAACTTTGGTTGATAGTTTTGCCCAATTCGAGATTAACGCCATTCCAAGGGAAGAAAATGTAGAGGCCGATGCGTTGAGCAAATATGTCTGGCAACCAACGCCCTTAAAAGTGCATTTTTTAGAAAGCGTCTCAGTCCAGGGGACTTATGAATGTACCAATACATGGGTGACGCCCATAAGAGCATACCTGGAAACCGGGATGGAACCTTTGGAAGAGGCGGAGATAAAGAGAATGAAACGGATAGCACCAAGCTATACCTTGATTGATGGGATCCTTTATAAAAAGGGATTCTCTACACCATTCTTAAGATATGTCGCCCAACCTGAAACTACCACCATACTCAGGGAATAGTATGAAGGATATGTTGCATGCCATAAGGGGGCAAAGTCAATTGTTCGAAAAGCTTTGAATCAAGGTTATTACTGGCCCACGATGGCGAAGGAAGTCATTGAAATGGTGAAAAACGTTCGAGTCATGCCAAAAATACACTCCAAGAATAGGGCGCCCACCATCTGAATTGATACCCATGAACGTCGTCTGGTCGTTTGTGCAATGGGGAATCGATTTGGTAGGTCCATTTCCTAAGTCCAACCAAAAGTGTTATATCATTGTCGCAGTAGACTACTTCTCCAAGTGGGTAGAGGCCAAAGTTTTGGCGTCGACTACGGAATTCCAAGTGGTTAAATTCCTCAAGTCCAGGATTATATCCAGATATGGAATTCCGAGTGTTCTAGTCAGTGAAAATGGCCTTCACTTTGCAGGAAGAGAGTTAAAATATTTTTGCGAAGAATTGCATATTGAGCACCGCCATGCTTCAGTAAGGCATGCTTAGACAAATGGACAAGTAGAGGCGCCGAACAAAATCGTTCTCAGTGGATTGAAGAAAAAAAATCGACGCCTTGAAAGGAAAATGGACTGGAGAATTGGATAATGTCTTGTGGTCTATCAGGACAACGCCAAAAATCGCCACGGGTGAAACACCCTTTGGATTGGTATATTGTTCAGAAATTGTCACCCCTACTGAAATAGAAGTAGTCTCACATCGGATAACACATTTTGAGGCGGCACCCAACGATGAACAAAGGCGCGTTGACCTCGATCTTGTAGAAGACAAAAGATGGATATCATACAAACACATATTAGGGCACAACATAACACATATTTAAGTTACCTCCTTGAACGATTGCCTTAGCGAAAGCGGAGGCGGATCTACCTGAGGTTGGGATCACGGTCTTCCGGACGGGAGGACACACCATTGTTTGACGGGTAATGACCTATAATACCACAGCTACTGACCTCTGTCTAAACTGTAGGACGGCTAACTATCATCATCATCAGGTTTTTCCTAGCCATGAGCACCCCTATATATACTGATATATAGATGAATAAATTTTAAGGTCAGACACACAACTGATCTTATTTGAATATGCTCTTACTTACTGGCGGCCCATTATTCTAAAACCAATAAAAATGAACAGGATTGGGAGACTAGCTAGAGACGACTATTTCTCTAAGGTGTGTATGCAGCATATTCATTGAATTAACTATTATATTGTAGTATAATACTATACTATATTACAGTTTGACTCATTGCTTTCAGATAGAAGAACATGGATTTTTTTTTTTGGCCAATAAAGAACATGGAGTTGGATTACTTTTTTTTCTTCTCTAATTACCAGGATCGACTAAGATTAATTATACTATTAATTAAGTCCCCACCAGCACGAGAGTCTTTCCATCAAAAGTAAAAAAAATATATTCTAGTTTTATGTGAAATATTATAATTCTTCAAAAAAATTAGGCTTGTTCATGAACCGGTTCGGGTCGAATCGGTTCTGAACTGAACTGGTCTGGTTTGAAAAAAAAACAGTACATTTTTCTGTTTTTAAAAAAACTGATCTGGTTTAAGGAAAAAATAACTGGTCTGGTTCGAACCGATTCAGAACCGATTGAACTGTTCTGGTCTGTTTTTTTAATAACAATTTGGGTTCGGAAATAATCCGGTTCAAACTAAACCTAAACCGTCTGAAAATCCTGTCCAACAAACTGAACCGTCTGAAAAAATACTGAACCAACTGAAAAACACTGAACCGGCTGAAAAAACACTGAACCGACTGAAAAATACACTGAACCGACTGAAACCACACTGAACCTATTGAAAATCTGTTCCACAACCAACTAAAATCATGTCCAACATCAACATACGAGAGTCCAATATATCTCTAGGTTTGGTTTATTGAAGACATCTCTAGGTTTGGTTTAATTTCAGACCGGTTTAGTTGATTTTGCTTCAAACCGGTTCTAAAATTATATAGGTTTAAAGTTGTTTGATTTAAATTTAAGTATAAACCAGTATCAAAAAACGAGTCGAGTCGAACCGATTCGAACTCGATTTTTGGTACTATTTTGAACTGTTCTATTTGAAGGCTAAAAACATTGATCTGGTTTTGAAACTAGTTCGGCCGAACCGGTTCGAACCAAACCAGTTCCAGACCAGTTCGTCCGAACCGGTTCATTTGGACAAGCCTAAAAAAAATAGAAGTAGAATGTAATTAGTTGAATGTTTGGTTTTATATAGTGACCAACTAACCATATTTAAGTACTATATTTTTTTAAATATAAAAGTCAAGAAGCGAACATTATTATTACAGGTGACTAATCAGTCTGTAGCTATTTTCTTAGCTACAAATGCTATATTAATGCAATATTAATAAATAAATTATTAATTGTCTATTCACAGAGATAATCTGGTTGGTTAAGATGATGTTTAGAAAGGCCTCATTCAGTTGACTTCCAAGATATATGTCCCTTTTGCGTGACACGGTCTGATTCTTCCATATAAAAATAATTTAAATTATATAATGCCCCCTCAACTTTGTTACTAGACCTTGCATGCCGGACTTAAGTTTTTCCCAACAACCAATTTAACAACGATTAACAGTTGTGCATCATCCCAACATGAACATAATATTTTGATCAGGCAATAATTCCTCAAGAAGGATGGATTACACGTTGAAGTGAAGAAAAATACTTCTAGCATATGTGATAATAATAACAATCGTATTAGGAAAGTGACAACCAAGTGTTCTCATTAGAGTTGAGTATCAATGAGAAGAATTGTTCAAAGGTGACAAAACTTAGACAAATCCACTCTTTTGCGTTTCCATTATGGAGAAGATACAACGTTCCAACAACGTTCTAAGAATTTTGTTGTTTGTGCAGTTTACTTAACAAGTTTCCCACAAAAGAGAAATTGGTGATATGACACCCGAAGAGAAGCATGTAGCATGTAAAATTCGAGTATCTATATTTTCTGAGTGTTTGGTATTGTTAGATTGAGTCTCAATCGTTGATCGGGTATGGTTCTTGACCTAGATCTGGTTGCTCATCCATGGGAGGTTAATCTGGGTCAAAACCTAAATTCAAGTCCAATCGGGGTGGAGGTGGGTCTGGGTCAAGACCCAGACCCAATCGCCCACCCATGGGGTTCAGTTTGTGTCACTCCAATTTGTGATCACACAACCCCAATTGAATCATGATTCATCAATATTTGAAAAGGTTTTAAAGTTTTAAATTTTTTTGTTATTTTTAAAACTTATTCTATTAAATTTAAATGGAAAAGTTGATGAAGAGACAAACTTACACTTTAACCAAATATGAAAGAAAGAAAATATTACAGTTTAAAGGGAACTCAAAATTTGACCAATATTGTAATCTAGTCCCAGTTGAAACGGTCATTTTTCTTCCCAGGATACCTCTGAAGTTTGTATGAACTGCAGTTGCAGGCCAAGCTTTATGTTAAAGCCTTTTGCACCCAATCTTTTGTAAAACCCAGTTTGAAGCTATAAATCTTGTTCTAGATTATGAGAATAAACACTAGAAATGTCCTCTCGATGTGCAGATTGGGTGTGTAAATGTTCCCAAACATAAAGTTTTGCGTGCAAGTTCACTTCAATATTTACAAAGGTGCCTTTGCCTCTTCCCGTCATGATGAAGGACCATGCTACAATAGTATAATACTTTTTTAACATATTAATATTTTATAAGGAGTGTTCATACTTGTGTAGTACAGCAGCCTGGTCCCCTCTTCACCTCGCTTCCTCTAGTCACCTCAGAGCTGCTTTGTTTCTGTTCAGTATTCAGCAGACCAAGTTCATAAAGTTAGTATTCAAAACTATGTTGTGTATATTAAACTGGAACGAAATGAAAATTTAACTAAGGTACAATAAAAAATGCATAATTGATAAATCCTAGCTGTGCTTCGTAGATTTGTAGTAAACCCACAAACCTCCTAACCTCAACCATCCTGTGCACCACATAATCCCCAGAGCGTAAAGTCTACGGATCCACCTTATAACTGAACCCAAATCCTCATCCTTCACCTACCATTCTATATATCCCCTTTCATCTTCTGCAGACCCCTCTGCTGCTGATCCTTTAGTAACTGTATGTAACTGTCCACAGGTTTGACGACAAATGGCCGCCACAGTTTTGAATTTAGACCGAGTTTGGAGGTTCTAAAGTAGTGTTATATATTTTAGTGTAATTGGATTGACTAGTTGACCAATGGAATCATAGTATCTCATTAAACAAGTTAGGAGGGTGCAGAGTGCACGCTTGTTTAAGTATATTATGATTCATTGTATTGGAGATTCATCAGTTGATTAGAGATGAGTCAATGGGGGTCAAAGGGGGCAACGCCCCCTTTGCCGGGGTCCAGGGGCAGCGTCCCTGGCAAGGTCCAAGGGGCAGCGCCCTTGGCTGGGGTCGAGCTGAGAAATTTTGTATTATTCATAAAGGCACTATTCTAAAAATTCATTGTAAATTTGAATTTTTTGAATTAATCACTTAACATTTTAACCTCAAAATTCCCGATTTTTGGACACTTGCTTTAGAGTCAAGTATTAGGTCAAACCATTGCTAGGGGTCAAACCATTGCTAGGGGTCGAACCATTGCTAGGGGTCGAACCATTGCTAGTGTCATCCTAAGGTGTCCTTTTGATTTTGGAGCCAAAATTTGAATCAAAGAGGTATGTCATGGACGAAATGTTGCATACATTGGCCAAGGGATTTTGTGTCTCTTCCAAGGGGCAAAGTGTCTCCTCCAAAGGGTGTGGCAAACACTATAAATTGGTCATAAGTGAGGTCCAAAAATTCATCTCAAACATTCACAATCATTCTCAAGTTCTAGTTCAGTATTCTAATTTTATCCGATTGAAAGTTTGGGTGCCTCACCAAATTTTATCCGTGATTGAAAGTTTTGAAAGTTTGGGTGTCGTCACGACTTCAAAATAATCCAAGCAACCATTTGAAAGTTCAACCACCATCCATTCGAGAGTTCTCCAACAAGTAGTGTTCTGGAATATTTACATTTTAGATTAAGTTAGCTACTTAGCCAGCTGTAAGTGTTAAATTTAGTTTTGGGAAAGATATATATGAGATTGTATCTTTTAGAGTTAGTTGTTGAAAGTTATTATTTTCGAATTTAAAAAAAAAATCATTATTTTTTATAAAAGTTAGTTAAGGGAATAATGATAGATCATATCTACCGTTATATTAGAACTGACAGAGCGTTTATTTCACATAACTCGGAATACCGAATAGGGAATAAGGAATAGGAGATAAGAATATGAACTTGTTTCTTTGGTGGAATGGAATAAGAAAGTTATGTTGTTTATTTGGTGGAATTGTATATGAAAATGGAATGGAATGTGATAAAATTACATATTTACCTCTCCATTTATATGTATATTATATAATATAATTAATTTTAAAAATTAATAATAATAAAACATAATAAAAAACTTAAATATAATTAACTAATAACTTTAAAAAATATATATCAACATACAACATATATCAACACCAACATATGAATGCAAACACACTGCAACAAAATCCAAATTAACATATTATCATATTTGAATCAACATATTAGCATATATGAATCAACATAACAAGAACAATATAATCAACATATATACCAAATCAACAAAACAAGAACAATTTGAAGAACAAGAACACATCAGAGATAAACAGATCCCGGGTTTAGACTGAACTCAGAACATAGATTATGGGTTGAGACGAACCTAGAATACCAAACCTAGAATCATGATTCTGAGTTCATATCGAGCCCAGAATCATGTTTTTAAAGGAGATTGAAGAGTAGGGGAGAAGACTGAAGAGCAGGGGAGACCAAACCCAGCATCGCAGGGATGAAGAGCAGGGGAGCTTCTTCGGTGGGTTTTGCAGTAGGGTAGTTTGACCCTTATGAAAAGTTAATGAGGGTAAAAGAGTCATTTGGACACCTATTCCGGATTCCTTGCCCTCCCACCTTAGGAATTCTTTGGTTTTTGCTCGGAATGTCTAAGTTTACCCCGCTCAGAATGTCTAAGCCAAATTTTTTCAATTCCGCGAAAAGAACAACTTCTTACGAAATCCGTAATCCGAATTACATAAGTTTTCCGCAAAAATAACGGGTCATTAGGGTGTACGGGTCATTAGGGTGTGATAGTTTGACTAATAAAATTAGTTTCTTCTTTGTTATCACGAAAGACCTTTTAGCGTGAACTTCTATTGCAGATTCCTGTCAAAATTTGTGAATCATATGATATGAATTTAAATCCCATCGTTGCAGACGTCATGAATCAGTCAAGGTGCGCATAAGCGGATGATAACATTTACACAATACGTTATAAAGTACAAGCATTTAAAGTATCATATAAACCACACGGTGTGGAGGTCCACACCGTACATCCATTGCATTAAATGCCATTGGAGGTAGAAGACTCAGATTCAAAAAATTGTGATCTATTTCTAGATGACAGACATTCACTCTAATATCGTATTATACCATAACAAATTCTAGATCTCTTCTGTTATCGTGTCCGTGTAGATTGTCGATGCGATACAAGTGGTGAATGTTGCTTTACTAATGGTGCGGAAGAAGCAACTCTCAGCTGCTCAATTTGGGACGTTTTCGCTCCATTTCTCAGGGCCTCCAGCTGCTCCAGAGCCACCAACACCTCCGACATCTTAGGCCTCACCTTTGGTTCAGTGCTTAGACACTGCAGAGCCAGTGATGCAGCCGTAAAAGTTCCTTTCTGAGAGTATTGACCCTCCAGTTTGGTATCCATTATTCGGAACAGCTTTCTTCTGTCACCGAGGTACGGTTTTGCCCATTCCACAAGGTTTTGCTCGACTCCGACTTTTGTTTTGTCCACTGCACGACGCCCTGACAGAAGCTCCAAAAGCACAACTCCGAAGCTATAGACATCACTCTTCGCCGTCAACCTTCCTGCTCAAATCATTGAACAGTACTTTGTGAGAGAGATTGGTTAGTCTGATTTGGTGGGTTAAATTCATTGATCTGACAGTCTGACATACCTGTAGCAACGTACTCGGGTGCTGCATATCCATGTGTACCCATCACCTGGGTGGAAACATGAGTTCGGTCACCCGTCGGCCCTGCCTTGGCTAAACCAAAATCTGAGAGCTTTGCATTGAAATCCTGAAATCCCGAGTGCCCAATGAGCTCTTCTTTTCATACGTTATAAGAAGCTCATAACAAGATTGTAGATGGGTTCCCTAATCATGTAACTTACAGCATCTAGAAGGATATTGGAGGCCTTGAAATCACGATAAATGACTTGAGACTTAGCATCGTGAAGGAAACAGAGTCCTCGGGCAGCTCCAACGGCTATTTTCACTCTTGTGGCCCAAGAAAGCGGCTGTGGTCCTCCTGAAAACAGAAACAGCAAATCTCTTACAATAATTACAGAAGAAAACCAACAGAGCACTTGCTCTCTGAAGAACATTAGCGCCATACTACTCACTTCTGAAAAGATGATTCTCTAAGCTCCCTTTGGGCATGAACTCGTACACCAGAAGTCGATTATCTCCATCACAGCAGTACCCGAATAACTTGACTAGATTTGGGTGATGAAGTTGGCTCAGATAGTCCAGTTCTGTCTGAAACCGAATCTCTATCAGCAAAATAAAAGGGAAAAGACTAACAAATTGGAAGCACAAGCGAGAGAAGAGGTGCTTCATTACCAACCACTCCTTGTGGCCTTGGAAGCTTTCTTGCTTGAGTTTCTTCACAGCCACCACCATTCCATATCCGGGCTTTGAAGCAGTGAAGTTGTTTTCGTCAATCCATCCCTTGAAAACATAACCAAATCCTCCTTCTCCGAGAAGGCTGTCGGGGCGGAAGTTTCGCGTCGCACTCCTTAGTTCGTTGAATAAGAAGGCTTTTAGGTTCGGAGAGGAGAGAATTTCATCTTCTGATCTTGGTGTTGGAAGGTTTGAACTTGAGATTTTACCACTTGGAGATGGTATGGACAGTGCGAAAGATCGGTTTTTTGAGACACCGGATGCTGCAATATGTACAGAAAATCTTAGTTATTCGGACAATCTATTCCATAATCACTGCGGGAAAGGCATAATTGATATTATGTATCAGCAACAATGAAATGATCTCACTTGAAACAACATAAGCGACTAAAACTGGACCTTAGTAACCATAGAAGCTCAAAATTAAATGGACCGCAATATCAGAATTTGTCTAGAATACTACACCTGGTGATCGCTGATCAGAAAGGTCGTCAAGCGTGCTCCATCATCAGAAATGTCCACACACAAAAATTGCTTATTTTAATACAATACTTTTCTGGGTGTGTCTCTTCTGCTTTAAATTGAATGAAATGAATAACCCAGTTATCTAATTTCTACGTAAAAGGGAAACCGCCCAGAAGTCATTCATTACAAAGGAAGAGATAACATAAACTAGTACATTTTCAGAAATCACTACCTGCAGAACATCAAGGCATAAGCTTAACAGATTAACTGTAACTAAAGAGAAGGAATGGCAGAAATTACCAGAACTTGCGTTGGAAGCATCAACTCTTGCAGAAGAACCAACGCAGTTCCCCATTGGATGGATGCTACTTGGAACACAGAAGGATAAAGAGAGGTAAGTGGTCAGGAGTACAAGGAAAATCGTTCAAGAAGCTGCAGGTGCCGTTGAAGTGACGACCCAGAAAGGTGATTCCTTTTCTGGGGATTGAAATGAAATAGAGAATCAGAATGAAAGGAAGGGAATAGAAGAAAGGGTATGAAATAACGAAAGGAATGGACGACGACTATGGGAGAGTCTGCTGTTGGTTGGCGTTCTCTTTTTTATTTTCAAGTGTGGACACGAGCATCAGGGCAGACGCGTGAGGAACTTGGCTTATTATGAGTTATGACGTGGGGTGAGGATCAGGGCAGACACAAGGATTTTATTTATATGCTTTCATTTTCTGAGTTTCTTTTGTTTTTCTTCTATCTAGAAACTTAATGACAGGAAAAAAAGATAAATAAATGGTTGTTTTCATCTTATTTTTCTTTAAATTTTCCAATCTCTCAATTAAAGTAATGAGATTTTTTAAGTTATGTTCTTTAGAAAGAAATAATAATTTTGGTCAAAAAAAAGAAAGAAATAATAATTAAGTGAGTTAATCCACACAAAGAAATATCCATTGTTACTAAATTAAAAAGAGTTTTAGGGTGTGAAATATAATAAATGAGAACTGCTAAATATAATACAATTTAGTTTAGCCCCAATGAGCTTGACATTTAGCTGTTGTTGGTAATTGGTATGTACAAGCAGCACAAATTCCTTGGGCGGGTGGGCGGGTTTTCTTAGTTGTATTCAGACTAATTAATTAATGGTTGACAAGTTGGAACCATTAGAAATAATAGACAATATTATTTGCTGCCCTCATGGTAATATAATATTATTTCACTTATTTTTGTGCAATTTATTTGTATAGGAAAAAAATAATGGAGGAATAACTGAATTGCATTCTGCACCAAATAATGGGGGGAATAGCAATCACGGGAATGAGATGTGGGCTTCTTGGCCTGTGAATTTCTTTAATATTTTAAACGGGGAGGATATGAGCAATATTAATGTCTATTATATTTTGGCGGTGTTAGTGTTGGCCGATTGTTTTTGTTTTTAAAGTTTAAATATGAGATCTCTAGTTAATAATGAATGAATTGTTTGATTTGGTAGATGATTTAAGTAAATTTTAAGTGTTGATAAATTACTTTGTATAAACATAACATTCAGAAATTGAAAATCTAAAACGTCAGAAATAATCATTCTTCAAAAATTTACTCTTCAATCAGTCATAATAATTTTAATTTATAAATTTTATATGCTTTTTTTAAAAAATTATATTAATATAAGTTATGCATAAAGTTAAAATTATGGAACCATCTAATTCTTTTCTAAAGCACTTCGTAGAGAGTGAGGCAAAAAAAAACGACATAGGGTTTGTACCATCACGCTATTCAATTGCTTTCGCAATTTAATCTTTTTTTGTATGTAAGATTTTCGGGATGGGAGTATAAATATTAAAACTTTACTTAAGATGGTGTTTGTTATCGAATTCAAAGTTTATTCGCATTTACATAACTAGTTTTACCAACTTTACTCTGCAACTTTAACCCTCTATTTTTTTTATATATAGCTCCAAGTCGAATTAAAAGCCACCCGACCTAGCCTTTCACAAGTAGTGTTTCCCTCTTTCTTTTTTTAAATATCATTCCCTCTTCAAAATTTAAATACATGCATGTTTGATTATTCCCCTTAAAATAATATTGTCTTGATTTAAACCCTTAAAATGACATTGTTTTCTTGGATCTATTTCCAGTCTAAATTAATTAGATAAAAATTATAGAAAACTTTACAAAATTACCATCATTCCTTCTAAAAATAAATCAAGTTTTTTTACAAGATGTTACATTCGAACTCTAACTAATTTGGTTTGAACTCTAACAAAATTAGTATTTAGTATTCGATCAAGCCCCAATTAAACCATGACCTAGTTCTTGACCATGACTAGATCATCACCGCAAAGAAAGTTTAGATTGTAATATAAGTAACTAGAGTTTTTGAAGTAAAAAAAAATAAGCTTAGTAGGGTTATTTCGAAAAATTATAATTTAGTTGATTTAATTTTAGATGGGAAAAATATTCATAAGAAAATAGTAAAATATTGAAGACATTTTAATGTAAAATAAGATAGAAAATTGACGCATAATTTAAGTGGAAAATTATTTCTCCTCAGATATTCTGCCATGTACGTCTACAAATTAGTAAATGCAGTCAATCATTAGATCCCATATCTGCATTCTTAAAATATATGTATAAATATAATTTTTTCCCTCCAAAATGAAGTAAGGTAATATTGGATATACATGTGGAGACCTTTGCATAGGACTTGGGGGAAAAAACGGTTCGGTTAACTGTAATTCTTAAAAATTCAAATATCTGCATTCAAATTGTACTTCTTTTAAATTGGTTTAATCGAACCGATTTAGAAAATAAACATTTTTTTAGCTATAATATGGAGTGGTTTAATTTGACTAAATCATAAACAAACTGTTTAAAATGGATAAACCATTCCGCTTTAAAACTGTTTTTATGCTTATATATTACTATTTAATTAAAAAAATCTTCACAAGTGGTCTGGTCTAACTCTAAAAGTTGTTTATTTGCATTGATATGTTTTAATTTTTTCTTTTCTTCACAAGGGGATCGAATACTGACATTATCTGGATCGAGCAAAGAAAACAATCATTTTAGTTTTCAGATTTTTTTTAGAGTTGTTATGTATTGTTAGATTGATTGTTAAAGTTTATAACAAGTGGTATTCAAAAAATAAAAATTTATCCAAATGAGTGAATCAAACCGTATATTTTCCATAATTTAAGTGTTGAGAAGGTCTGCGCCTATGCAACTGAAAAATTTCCAGTGATAAAATCCACTATAGTCGCATAAATCCATGCTTCTATGGAACTGCTAAAGGCATTCAAAATTTATTATCTCGATAGGGAGGCAGTAACATTAAGAACTGACTGTCAAGACATGGTCAGTTTTTATAATAAAAGTTTACATCATAAACCATCAAGGGTTAGATGGTTAAGCTTTGTGGACTTTATAAGGAGTTGAAGTACATATTGAGCATATTAATAGGAAGCAGAATGCCCTGCCAGATACATTGTCCAGATTAACATGTTTTTTATTAACTACAGGGTGGAACCAGAATCTAGTGGAAGAAAAAGACTTAAAGACTACAATGGAGCAGCTAGAGAAAGCTATACAAGAGTTAAGCTATGGAATGACTATGGGGAAGCATGTATCCGAGAAAGAAGCACTCTTGCACAATATACTGAAAATTGTACTTCCGGGGGCATTGCAAAGCAATAACATTTCAAAATCCTCACTGAAAACTTGCTCAGAAGCCTAATCGATCTCAAGGATGAAGGAGAAGAAAGAGTCAAGCTCATTAAGTTATACAAGGAACATGTCAAGAGGGTAAGAGGAGAAATGACTCTCCTACTATCCATGATGTACATAAATCTCACCAAGATAGGAGCTCAAGGAACAAAAGACAATTGAGCTGGAGAAATGTTGGATCATGAAACTAGCAAAATCCAGGAGTTGGAAAAATCGGTTGACTATTTTACAGATATACATTTTATATAAGGGGCTAATGTAAAAGACTAATATGTGGAAGATGGTCGATAAGGAGATAAACTTTTAGATAAGATAAAATCTTAAATAAACGGTGTGTAATTATAGTGCTTTATAAAATCACTTTAATAATTGGAGCATGGTGGGTCTGTAAAGGGATAAGAATGATGACGATGGGGCCCAGAGCGCACCCCATCAATCTTATCTCTTCCCAAGCTCCATCAATCTTATCTCTTCCCTAGCTCCATTATAAATAGAGTGTCAGTAAGAAAGGATTACTCACGATTGAAAAATAACAAATGAGAATCATTTAGTATGAGTGTAAGCTACTCCCAAAACCAAACCAATTCATGTCTTAGTACTATCTTTGCATGATGTTTCAATTCACTCCATTGTATATGGGAAAGTGGTAGGCGGCCTGCCACCGCATTTGCTTTGCTTCACTCAAGCTCCCAAGTAAATCTTCGGACAAAAAGTTAGGAAAATATATATCCCCAAATAAGTCAACAAGACGGTTTCTTTTTTCAAGCCGTAATTTCTTCTTCTTTTTTTTGAACTGAACATCTGTAATAATGTTAAATTTGATTAAGTTTGGCGAGTGTTAAAATCAATAGGATTAGAAGTTTAAAATTAAATTTATTTCTGAAACAATTATGAAGTATGAAGTTTTCTGAAATTGACATTTTTCTGTTTGTAATTAATAATTATGAATACAGTTATTTCAACTTGGATATCAACTCTTTTTTTATTAACAGAAATGAAATGTGTGATTTTTCATCTAAAATAAACGAAAAATGAAGCAGAACTGACAATTTTTCCGACAGATAAATTTAAGTAACTATTTGCTAAAAAGAACGTTCAATCCATTAAACTTCAACTACTAACTTGGTAAGTAACCCTAGTAATTAATATTCATCCATTGATGAATTTTCCCTCTTGATTAGATGTGTCATGTGTGGCTACACACTACATCAAAGAATTCTACTTATATCCTTATCAGCACAATATTTCTTATGGGCTCACAGTTATTGTGAAATATGAGAGAAAAATTTCTGAATACAACTGGTCCTGAGCAATCTTGATACTTGCACGATGCCATCATGGATATGACATTGCCAAAATATCTTATTATCCAATTGTAATTTGCTAATGTTCTCCTCTAACCTAATCTATACAGAAAATACTGAAACGAAAGAAATAAAGGTAGGAAGCAAAACTCACACTTTGAATAAAGAGGGAAAGGGCGTTCTAGAGAGAGGACTGAGAAAACCTCAATGCAAGCAGAACAACATGCGTAGATCCATGTGGAAGACACACCAAAACCAAGACAAGTTCTCATTCAATAGGCAATAGATACAAGCAAGAGTCCCCATTACATCTGGAAATTATGAATAAGTGTGTAAATAATGAAGTAGGAAACATAAACAGGACATGAATAAGAGAAAAACCTATAGTCTATTCACGCCACTCTCTTTTTCTCTCTGTAGTAATAGATGTATATGAAGGGCGAGATGCCAGACCCGAAACATTCAGACAAAAGTACTGTACAAAATGATGAATAAAATGTAGTATCGATCAAAAATCCTGATCAGGATATGAAGGGCCAGACAGATCCTCAGGACAACACAAAACAAAAGAATGACACGCATAGAATACGATAACTCAACCTTGAGTGTTTGAACGAAACACCAAATGATATATCTTTGTTTTCTATAGGATCCTAGAATGCCCCACTACATCCTAGACCTTATACTATATTCCAAACTCGATGAAAAATATGGACAGTGCTGGTAATTTTGGTTTGTAGATGAATTAATCGGTAACTTTTGGGTGTTAAAGACTCTGAAGGAGGGATCTTTTGCAAGGTGGGGGATTAGATGGATCAATGTTTAGAGTAGAGATTGTTGATTCCATTCCAAGAGTTCTCATCAGGAAGCTTCTTTCCTGCACAAAATAAAATAACGTGCCGTTTATGAGGTTAACTTGCTGCTGAAGTTACTTAGTTGGGGAAAAGTGAATGGAGTTCTTGTAGAGAAAGAACTTACACTTTCTGAGAACTTGGGGCTCGGAATTCCTGCTCCCACGGATCGGAAGAGCGGAGTTACTTTAATTGGTGACCCAAACTCTGTCTGCTGTGAGGCACATAAAAGATCATCCTCACTCAGGAGCGCCTCAGTAGTTTCAATAATAGCTGTTACAAATCATGTAATGCTGTCAGTATACAATGCACATATCATGTGTGTGTTTAGGCTTTGGTTAGGTAAGTATTAAGATATCAGACTAGCTGAATAACCAACGTAAGAACTGTTAGGTATTGTAGTCTGATTAATATGTAATGGTAGATTATGTATTAATGTACGCGTCTCGCGGTTCAACCTATTTCTCCATGTACGCGTCTCGCGGTTCAACAGTTTAGCCCCGAACCCATAGGCTATACTGTACTGTATTTCTCCATGTATACGTATTTTGTAACAGTAACTGTCATGAATAATATCTTCTAAACCGTGTGGAGGTTACCCACTTGGGTGTTACCACAAGAAATCTGATTTTGTTTCCCTTCATTTTCTCTCTAGAAAAACTGAGTTTTTCCTTCTCAAATCCTAAGTGTTTTCTTCATTAGATTGAGTGTTTGATCCTAACAAGAACCGAGCAGTTAGCTATTTGAAAGTCGATGACACTTACCTGTAACTGCACTAGCAAAGATGCCACACTCATTTGTGCCGCTTCCTTCTTTAGAGTGATTGGAGGAGACTTCTGCAGCAAGATATTCATGCTTTCCGGCTTCATTAACTCGGTTTTTTCCATTTTGGTTGTTTGCCGAACATGGTAGAACAACCGATCCACTGCTATACTCTGAGCTAGTTGGTGACTCATCTTGTAGGTAAGGTTGCCTCCAAGATTCTTGGCTTTCCATGTCACTCTTCACCAAGTCTTCCATCATTTCTCTAAAATCATGCTGAAAGTAAGCATCGGAGACTTTGTAACTCGTTATATCACCCTCTTTCTTGTGATTCAAGTAATCTTGGAGAAGCTGCATCGAATAATTCACAAAACTTAAATCAGTGTTATTCTTTTAAAAAAAAAAATTCAAGCGGATAGAGGTAGTGAAATAGTTATAGATACCTTCCATGCATTTTCAAAACTCTGATCAGTGCTTTCCGTGTTAACTTGGAATGCAAGGGAACTAAGCAGCTCTGCTTGCTGCATCAAAGCAGTAACCTTTGGATCATCTTTTCTGAGAAAGGTTCCTCGATCCGTTCCACTGAGAGCTGTTTTTACAGACAGAAATTTCGATAATCAGCAACTATGTTCATTATAATCATGAACCAATTTTCTAAAATCTATGTTTCTTTATGAAGAAGAAACTGACCAGCCATTTTCACTCACCGTCCTCAGTAATCTTCATGTTACTGACAACACCATGCTGCCTTAATGATAGACTGTTGTGAATATTCCGAACAAGAACCGTGAATGGCGTTCTTAGCTGCTGCCAATTAGGTGTAATTCCAGATCTCCCCTCAAAGTTGCAGCCTTCAAAACCATCTGAAATGTGATCCCGCCTGACATGTAAATAATCAATGACATGTCAGCACGAAACCGGGAAATAACTGCAGGAAAAACAAATAGATTTTGCCATGCTGTACCTCATCTTTTTCACACTTTCTGTTACATCAACATTCAGAGTGTCGTGTATTATGACCCTTTTGTTGTTTTGATTGATGTAGCAAGCACTGTTCTCTTTCGCCAAAGCTTCGTATTTTGCTCTCTTTTTGCAGAGAGTTGAAAACCGATTCTTCACTGCGTTGTCGGTTCTATGGTACGATAACAATATTTGAATCAAATACTAAAAATATTACCGCGCTATAGATGGAAAGGAACAGCTGATGATATTACCTGCCTGAAACTACCTTTGCTATCTCTGTCCATCGATTCCCAAATATTTTTTGAGCCTGTAATTTCATAAAGAGAAGAAACAATAGGCATATTAACAAAGATAAGAAATTGACAATCAATTTATTCTATAAAAACATATTCAACCTACGATGTTATGTTTCATTTCTTTGTGTATACATCAGAAAACTATATAGAAAAATAACATTTAATATTACCTCACACAAGAGCAAGTCTTCCTCTGGGGACCATCCACCCTTCTTGAAATCAGAATTTAGGTATGTATACCATCTGCCACCACAACATTCATCAAGTTCATGGGAGAAGATCCATGGAGAAGGGAAAATAGGGATGGCCACTGTCATTATTATATTATATTCGACCATATTGACTATATAAGTTACTAACCTTCTTCTGCACTGCCTCGTCGTCTTATCTTTGAACTTCGACGCGATGATCGTCCAACTACACGCACAAGCTCAGAACATTCAGTCTCAGTTATTACTACTACTATATGTATATATATCCATATACATGTATAACATATAACATAAACTAACAAGTAACAAGAACAGAGGATTCTGTTTTTGTGTGCAAAGCAATGAGCAGCAATCATACTTGTCTGTGCCGTGAATGCGTATTTGCTCTCTTAATATGTTATCCTCCTGCAACCGATTAATTATAACATAAACTCAGCTCCAAAACTGTAGCCGGGTCGAAAACCCGGCAAAAAACAAGAAGAACGTGAAATGAATGCAACAAATAGACTAAGGAAGGAAGAAGAGACCTCTTGAGACCAAGAAACAATATGTCTCTCCTTCTTCTTGAAATCTTCGGCTCCATTGGAAGTGGTCTTCCTCTGCATATTGCCTCCTTGTCTCATCGCCTTTTAATTAAACAATCCACCTTCCTCCTAGGACGCTCCTTCTTCCTTTATAATAACCATAAGCCAATATGCATGCTTCTCTCTATATATTAAAAAAAGAAAAACATCCCACACAAAAGGAGGAACCACACTCTTCCTTTTCCAACTTTTACACTAGCCTAGATTACTGTTGAGTTTAATGTAAATGAAGGCAAGTCTTCCACTCAAAGACTGTATGTATTGCCTTGGATCCTCACTTTCTAATCGCCCCGCTCGTCCGCATCGCATCAAAGAAGAAAGTTACCACAAAATAAGATTTTTTTACGACCAAAAGAGGGATCTTTTAAAGAAATTTTGCTTTTTTAAAATGGAGGATACTGTAGAATGTATATCAATGTGTGGATGGAAGCATCAAGATACTGAACCCTTTTGCGAAGTTCATAGGGATTCGAGAAAGTGATATACGGGTATGTATATGATGAGTATTTACATCATTAGATGTGTATTCCCTCAATCAAGAAGAAGAAGAAGAACAGAAAGAAGAATATGTGTATCTCTGATGATAATGAACTCTGTGGGTTGATGTACTTCGATTGAAGGCGGAGTCTCTCTGTACAGGAGGAAGTAGCGAGAAGGAAGGTAAAGGGAGAAAACATAGTATTTAAATAAATAAACAAATAACTGTAAATGAATGAGTGTGTTTCTTGTTTTTCAGGGCGCGGATACGGTAAATTTGAAAAATGCTCTGAAACCCACGAGACTCCATTAATGGATTGGTCATGGACATTGGACGTGCTGCTTGCTATCGTAGAGAGTAGAGACGTCGGCTACAAAGGAATAGAAATAGTATAAATAGTCATATAAGTTGAGTTTAGTTGGTGATATATAAAAATAACATTTCTGTATATATACATTATAACATACCATATATTCACGTCAAAATCAGTGACATGAGCTACGTATGAAGCGGCAAAGTCTGTATTAATTATATAAAATCTGTATTATATTCGTCATGCATGTACCAAAACTAAGACATCCGTAATTTTTTCACATAATTTTAAAACAATTTGAAATTGAAATCAAAACCTTACGTACGTGTAGTAAAATACATGATATATACATGTACGGTTCAAATTTGAAAATTAAAATTAGGCGTTTTTAATGTGGACGTGATTTTCTTCATGACTCAACCTCTCTTAATCAGTTTCACTATGATGCGCCGCACGGCCATTCTGATTTTTCATTGATTCAAACAGCTTCCTTATGAATATTTCATATCTAGGTTTTGTTTTACCATAAAAATATGTAAATATTTAACAATGACAAATCGCAGTGCATTAATAGTTTCCCTCGGAGGTGAGCTATGAATTTCAAACACTTGTTGCTGGTTGAGCGTCATACCCGCCATAATATCTGCTACCGCATTCGCTTCTCGAAAAATATGTCTGAACTTCATTCTTTCGAACTGCATCAATAGCTTCCTGCAATCCGCAATGATCGACATTAGTTTTTGATTTGACATATTTTCATCAGAGATTACCTTATGGGCTGAAAGGGCGTCCGTCTTAAGGTGAATAGATTTTAATCCGAGTGTCTTTGCCAAAAGCAATCCGTCTCGGATGGCCCAACATTTCGCAGTGAGGCTGTTTGAGCAACCCAAATTCCTTGAGAATCCTGCAACCCATTGACCCCTGTAGTCTCGGATGACCCCACCGGTTCCTGCAAATCCTTAATTTCTCTTAGCAGATCCATCTGTGTTAATTTTAAACCAATCCTTTTTTGGAGGC
Organism: Chamaenerion angustifolium; assembly: GCA_946814005.1. Classification (NCBI taxonomy): domain Eukaryota; kingdom Viridiplantae; phylum Streptophyta; class Magnoliopsida; order Myrtales; family Onagraceae; genus Chamaenerion; species Chamaenerion angustifolium. The sequence goes on from OX328268.1 coordinate 32,879,629, forward strand.
ACCCAACTAATATCAATGGAAATGAACTCATTAGCACTGTTAGTTTCAAGATAAACATTTTTGTGAAATGTTGTCTGAGATAAGGATAAAGTATAAACAGAAGAAAAAGCAGGTTTATCATTAAATATAAGAGAGTTCCTATTTTTCCAAATGATCCATAGAGCATAAGGAAAAAAGTACTTCCACTCTACTCCCTTAATATTGACTCCCGATTCCTGACATCCCTTCTTGATCCACTCATTCAAAGGGTAGTCGAAAGATTGCCCCAGATTTGGCAGCCCAGTGACTGAATTCCACATCTCTTGAGCATGCTCACACCCACGCAATATGTGTTCTATGTCCTCCACCCCAGAGTAACAATGGCACAGATGACTCAAATTGCATCCTCTATGGTCCAATAGTTTGCATGTGGGTAGTCTATCTTTAAGGCACAACCAGATAAAGTACTGAATTTTTGGGATAGTCCGAATCTTCCAAACTCAATCCCATTGATTTAGTACCTGACTATTGGTGTCATTACCTGCTAATAGAGAGTATGTCGATGATGTAGTGTAATTCCCCGAGTGTGTGACATTCCATATTTCAGTGTCCGAGGAGACATTGGTCTTGTCCCCTGGAGTGTCTCGAAACATGTCCAAAAAATGTTTGGGGAAGTCAAACGAAGTTCTATCTAGATTTCACTTGTCATTGTGGAAGATATCTCCTACCATTAATCTGTCTTCTTCATATTTCAGTGGACCATAGATTGTCGCTCGCAGGGGTTGATTACCCAACCAATTATCGTGCCAAAATTTAATATCCCTACCATTTGCCACCACCCACCCTGAATCTAATTTAAAGGTGTTCATACCTTCATTAATTAATTTCCAATTACAATACGTTTATTACCAATAAGCTAAGTTCACTTTTTACCATTTAAAATATTCAAATAAAACCAATTACACAAACTCTACGTATGTAGCCTGCGATGGGCTTCTAATAATATATAATAAGTTAACATCATCAGTGTTTATATTCCAAATAATGTGTATTTATGAAAAAAGATTTGGTAGTGCACGACTTCATATTAACAACTTAGCCAATATTATTAGACCTAGCTCTATAGACCTAGGCACCTAGCTCTATCATGTACAATGAAAAAATCAACCCATTTTTTTCTAATCATAATCCAAATATCTCCGTAATTTGTAAAATCAAGATTCATTAAGAAAAGAGAACCCCGAAAGGGGGGATAATAATAATAATAATAACGCGTGGCTAAATTAGCACAAAATTCCAACTACTTCGAAGCAAATCAAAACGAGATGGAAAGAAAGAAGAAATAGAGGAGAACATACAGCTAAACGATCAAGGAGTATGATTGACCAAAAAAATTCAAGGAGTATGTTCCAACGAAAAAGGGAAAAGGAGTTTCGGCCTAATATATATTTATACAAAATAAAGACAAAAAATTTAAATATACAGATTACTTTGTCTTTTCTTTATTTTTTTTCATCGTATATTTGTCCCAAAAATAAAGTGGATAGAGACATAAATTATAAAGACAGGGCATAAACCTAACACCACCCGGCAATACCATTATTAACATCAATGGAAGGGTCTCGTGTGCAGATGTGGGTTCGACCTATCCTATAGTATGCTCCACAGTCCACTAATATTATTACCTATATAATAATATAGCAAAGACATAATTGATAATACAACATCTTAGTAGACTACCTAGTTCTAATTCTAGGTTCATCCAACAACATAATATGCAGGTAAATTATAATTTCATTATGTCGCAAAAGTAACATCACTCGTCCTTATTCATTCATTTGTTTTAACAAGAAATATATTATTATTTTTTTAAACGTTTAGGGATAGGAGCGTAAAATTCAAAAAACTTCCTAATATAATGTTTTTACTTAGATTTAAACTTCGTTCGTAAAATAAAGAGATTAAGTGATAAGTTTAAGATGTTTAAATATATAATATAAGAAGAGAAAAAACATCTAAACTTTGTGAAAATATATGAATCGTATTAGGGATAAATGAATCATATATTGTAGTGGAAAACTGTCCTTGCTCCCTCCAATGCTTTACATTATAAGCAATCATTTTATTGGTCATAATAGTAGAATATAATAAAGAATAGCTAATCATATTAATGTTCACAGAGCTCAGAGATTGTTTCCCCTACCTCTACCTTATAATTTCCTCTGCAAATATTCTGTAATCCAACAATATATGTCTTTTTGTGAAAAGAAAATACTATATATCTCCATTTATTTCCTTATAAATATTATATTTATTATTATTATATATCTTCAAAGTCTAAGTCTGCGTCTGAGAAGGTCCCTCTCAATTTGCAATATAATTATACGTACCTATACCAGACATAATGAAACTTCTCTGCAATGCCCAAAAGGAAAGAATATATACTATTAAAAATTTAAGATTAAAAAAAAAATGACATCTAGCACCATTGATATGGACAAACCCATGAAGTATAAAACTCCATATAAAAACATCCTTTACATTTTTGTTTTTTATTTTACTAGAGGAACTGATAACAGAAACACAAGTAGGAAAGATGACAAAAGTTATCATATATGAAATTGCTAACTGAATTAGAGTTTTTTTTCCCATTATTACCGACTTCTCTTTTTCAACGAATATCTAACTTAATTCATAACCATGTTGCTCCTCTAATTGAACGTAAAATGCTCACTTGATTGACACATAAAAAATCATGGCACGGTGTGAATCATTAAATGATATGAAAAAATGCTTTAAACCCTAAACCCTAGATAGGCCGAAAGCCAAATATACACTTCACCCGGTGAGTTCCGGCAAGCCATGATGCAGACTCTCTAAACCCTTTGTTATTTGTTCGTTCGAATAGTGAACGAGTATATAATGGGTTCTCTCAGACCCATAACCTAAACAGAGGGTTCGGACTTGGGACTTGGTTCGATCGGTTTAGGGTTTGAAGAAACACATAATAGAGGTGTCTAGGTTTAGTTGGCAGCTATTATCTCTTTCTATGTGTTGTCAAACCTGAAACATGTTATATATTTTAATCTAATTGGATTGACTAGTTAACCAATGAGAGTATCTCATTAAACAAGTTAGGAGGGTGCGGAGTGCACGCTTGTTTAAGTATATTATGATTCATTGTATCGGAGATTCATCAGTTAATTAGAGATAAGGCAATGGGGTCAAAGGGGGCAACACCCCCTTTGCGGGGTCCAAGGGGCAGCGCCCCTGGCTGGGGTCGAGTTGTTTAGGGTTTAGGGTCACTATTCTAAAAATTCATTGTAAATTTGAATTTTTGGAACTAATGACTTCACATTTTAACCTAAAAAATCCTGGTTTTTGGACACTTGCTTTAGACCCAAATATTAGGCCAAACCATTGCTAGGCCGAACCATTGCTAGTGTCATCCTAGGGTGTCCCTTTGGTTTTGGAGCCAAAATTTGAATCCAAAGGACATATATGACCGAGATGACACATACCATGGCTAAAGAGTGTTGTGTCTCTTTAAAGGATGTGGTGTCTTCTCCAAAGGGTGTGACAAACACTATAAATTGGTCATAGGGGAGGTCCTAAAATTCCATCTCAAACATTCACAATCCTTCTCAAGTTCTAGTTCAGTATTCTGATTTTATCCGATTGAAAGTTTGGGTGCCTCCAAATAGTTTCAATCTGAAAGTGTCGTCACGGCTTCAGAACAATTCAAGCATACAATTCGATAGTTCAACCACCATCCATTCGAGTGTTCTCCAACAAAACATAGGGCATTGGATGTCTCTATTCTGAACTCCACCAAACCTAGATAGAAAGGCTTGAACACATGAATAGAGAGTTCAAAATCTCAAATTTGATTGTCGGAAGAGACGAGATTTAAGCCCTAAATTGAGCAACCTTTTTGTCAGTTCAGTCTTTGTTTTCTTCTAATTGCGACAAAATAACATCGCATATCAAAATGAAGAAAACTCAACAATCGAAAGCACACTTTGAAATTCAATATTTTGTTTTTTTTCATAAAGTAGATGATTAGTTGGTGAAGGTGTTCTACTAGTCTAGGCCTTTGAGATTACTATTGAAAGCATAGACTGTAGCCACCTACACGTAGTGAAGGGATACAAGAATGGTGACTATTTTGTAAGACGTGCATGAACGTGTGATCTAGCTACGATGGGTGTGACTTTTCTTAGAGACTCCTTGATAGGCAAAAAGAAGGTAAGCTGACATTTGTTTAATGCGTACGAATTAAGTTTTATACGGTATCAGAGCGTGCAACTTCAAATTCTAGAAACGGACCAAATAAAAATACTCTCCTTAATGACTAATGTCAGCCAACAAGTCTTAGTTGGTTAAGATATATATCTTAAGTTTTACAGTATCTATCCCAAGAAAGAAAGGTTGGAACCACCATGCGGTCTTCAATGAGAAAATTGTAATTGTAACTAATGGTGAAAAATCTCATACAAGTAAGTAGTACGATGCCTCGTACTATATACATAGTTACATACATAAAGATACACACCACTTCAATAAGATGGAATTTGTTTCCCATATAGTAAAGTGGGGTAGAAAACTATCATGAAATTTGAAAGCCAGAGATGGAAAAGAGAAGGCATTGGAGAGTGGAGGTTTGTGGGAGTGAGGTCCAAGTTCCAAAAGAGATTGATAATTTGATGAGATGGGCGGTGGTAGCTACTGGCTAGCTTTATATACAATTATAATAAACACAATGTATATGTATATATACATTTATGTACATAAATATTCCTAGCTACATTCTTTTTGTACATAAAAATGTCTTCTTCATCATTTCTATTTCCTACCAGAGCGTCCTCTCAATCAATTACCAGGCGCCATGTGTTTCTTTCACCCACCTCCATCTCAGGGTTTCTTTTTCTTCCTGCTTTATATCTGAAAAAAGAAATACAAACACAAACTAAAACGTGGATGCTTTTCATCAATCAAAAATGGATGAAGATTGATTGATAAATTTTCAATAACATTATCACTTTTTCGTAACGTAGATGGTTCGTGCATTCAGCTCGCATGACTATATATTTCTGTTAGGTATTGTAGTCTGATTAATATGTAATGGTAGATTATGTATTAATGTACGCGTTTCGCGATTATACTGTACTCATAGACTATAATGTACTGTACTGTATTTCTCCATGTATACGTATTTTGTAACAGTGTATTCTTCATCAATAATAGAACCAAACCGCGTGGAGTTTACCTTATTGGGTGTTACCACGGAAATCAGCTCTCTCTACCTCTCTCTAATCTCTCTAGAATTGGTTCTTCTTCTTCATCTGAATTGGTGAGTGTTCAAGGAATCGATCCTAACAATTTCTCCTAGGTCTGACAAAATACCTCATTTATTCGTTCCGAACAACTGTTCTCATTAGTCAAACTCGATCTGACCAAGCATGTTATTTTTACTTGAATCCAGAAAAAGAAGAATTACAATTGAACTTAAGTAGTACTTATCTTTCATATATAAAATGTCCAAATGAAAATTTCTTTTCCGACATTAGACTTTTCAGAGTGTCGCCCGAAGAACTATAGCTCATTTGTAGATAGTAACGGCGTGCTGTTACCCTTACATCATTCTACGTACAAACTGTAATTACACAAGACAAGATATGCATGCTTTGTTTTATGCTATCTGCAATAGCAGCAATACAATGAACCCCGTATGAATAATACCTAAGGAGTCAATGATCACACTTTCCATTGTTCATCTTTGTCTTTAAGAGAAAGGTGAACCAATTGGAAAAGGATAAGAACAGCAAAAGATACAAAGCAAGAACATTATATAATTAATCAGTCATTAGGACAAGACATAAATATCAGCAGTGAGACATATAAGGCCATCACACAATTTGACTTCGTGTTTTCTGCAGCCAATTTTTCAAAAGCATTGTTTTCCTGATAGAGATGCATCATCCATGAAAAAGAATACAAAATCAAAGAGAATATCTATTTCAGATTCATTTAGTCATATGTTGGAATTATTCATCAGGGATTTGGACGCATAGTGGTGACCATCATAGGAAAGAAGCTCTATTCAAACACGTAATGTAGAATATATGCTTGTCTTTCAAAAAGATTTGCTGGACGGGGACAAACTTTATGCGGTGAACTGCCTTTTGAATAGAATACAATGCATATGGTGTTTAATTTATGCTAAGTACTAAACGATTTGTCTTGTTGTTTGTGCGATTTAATCTCACAATTTTAGCTACTTTCTTCAATTCATATGGCCCAACTAGCTAGAGATCTGCATATAGAGCGCTCCCTCATCATTTCCAGTTAGCTAAATCAAGGAATTAACAAAAAGAGGGGCAAGAATGGTCGGAAAAAAAACAATGAGAAAGAGAGTTTGTTTTACCCTACAAATAAAGTTTGATCTGTCAAAGAGTACAAAACAACTTTCAGTCGTCACTCTTCAAGCTGCATTCTATTTACTATTTATCTCATAATTAATTTATTGATTAGTGTGGAGGAAAGGATTAGACTTTCAATTCAAAATATTGTTGACTGCTTGCTACATTTAAAAGTAATTTTTCTACTCACTATGTTTTACACTTTTTAAAAAAACGTTAAAGGTTGGAACTTCATTAATAAAGCACCAAAGAGGATGACTTATTTACAAAAAGGGGGCAAAACAAAACAAAAAAAAATACATACAAAGATCCATAGACGTGCTAAGATCCCATATTTAACCCCTGATGAATATATAAAGTCTAATCCAGTTTTCTATAAACACGTAATTATGGGCTCCATTCCTTCTCCTGCAAACAGTCCAGAATAATGCTGGAGCGATGTCTTAACAGTTTGTCTAATCCACCTTAGACTTTTACTCCCGTTCTATATTATATGCATAAACGTACAACACATTTGCTAATATTGTGGACTTTAAAGAGTTTTGTGTCTCAACTCAAGTCCATATCAATTACACATCACTTAAATCTCCCACTTCGTAATTTGAATTCAAATCAGAGAAATCTCCAAGCAAGTACTTGTATGTTCTTCAATAATAGAAGCTTGATCAATCTATACATATATGTATATGGAAGAGATTGGTAATTGGTACTTTGTTTTGTATCAAACCCCTCTTTCCTAACCCTTTCCAGCTGCTACCAAGAAGACAGTCTTCTGTTAATTAGTACAATGAATTCTGGCTTCTGGGTGGTGGAGGTGAATAACAGAAGTGGCAAATGGACCCACGTGTGGTACAAAATTTTGGAGCTTATTCGGTAAATATTGAATCCTATTTAGCTTTTTACGTTAATAATCATGTTTGGATTTGTTTGTTTTCTCTTGCTTGGGATTCTTTACATTTTTGCAAATGGTTCCCTTTTATCAGATATCAATTCTTTTCACTAATCTTTTCTACAAAGAACGCTCTCAAAAGTGAAAGTGTTTGGGGAATCCTATGCCACCATTCATATTCCCCATGTCTCTGTAGTGACTAGATTCCGCATAATATGTAGTGATTCGCTGATCATAGTTGTGTTTAGATTAAAGAAAATTGAATAAGTGAGTTATTTTGACATGATTTGTTCAATACATATAAAAAAAATGTTATATTTGAATTGTAATTTTTGATGCGTAGCACATAACATAATACGATTTATGAACCTGTATAATAATATATAATATAAGATGTAGGTCCACCAAATTTTATGAGTGTATAAATCTAATTAGATACCGATCAATGAGTCACGCGACTTGACATATGAACCTACGCAAGTTGATATACCATGTTTGTCGTAGTGTACTTGAACAATTCTCTCTTAACGTTAAAAGCAATTTTTTTGAATTGAGTTAAGCCCAAATCTGTTTTTAGTATTTTGTCATAGTGAAATTTGGACCAAATTTGGTTTGGTGGTAATGGCATCCCTTGATAAATATCTCATACTTCATATTGTCGTGTATTCAGCCTCACCAGGAGAGGATGCGTTAAATAGTAATACACCATTAAATTAGTTCTTTTGGATAGGTGTGGGCATGAACCAGTTCGGGCCGAATCGGTTCATGAACCATACATTTACCAAATTTTAAAGAGGTACGGTTTACCGCTCTAGATTTTTGTTGTTTTTTACCGTACCTGTTCTGAACCGGTTCGGTCGAACCACTTTATATATATTTAAAAAAAACTATAATAATACATAATATATAAACCATAATACATAAACCATAATCCATAAACCATAATCCTAATCCATATCCATAAACCATAAACCATATAATCTATAAACCATAATCCATAAACCATAATCCATAATCCATAATCTATAAACCATAATCCATAAACCATAATCCATAAACCATAATCCATAATCCATAAACCATAATCCATAAATCATAATACATAATTCATTATTATACTAATGTAGATTGTAAATCATCACCGAACCAACTTTGGTCTAATGGTTTAGAGTAGATATTTTAATAATTAAATATAATATTATAAAAAATAGGTACAAGAAGTGGTACGATTTACCGTTTGCAAATCGTTTTTTTGTACATCTTCTGAACCGCTCCATTTTTTTGCAAAAAACAAAAATGTTGGGTTTGTGAACCGGTTCAACCAAATCGGTACGGTTCACAAAATGAATGATTTGGTTTGGCCGAACCAGTTTTTTTTTCCCACACCTAATTTTGGAGCAATTACATAACCAGTTGGGTCTAGCCTTTGGAATCCAGTTTGACCCAATGTATGACGTTCTCGTCGCGAGTCTTATACTTTTTAGATACTCTTTAAGGTCTAGCCAATTATTTTCTATCATTGGCACGGGTCTTCAATCTTACAAATTTGATTACGGTATCGAGTCGGCTCTGATACTATTTGAAACACCCCAAGTCCGAGTAACTGTCCTCACTAGCTCAACTCAGTCTGACTAAGCTCGTTGTCCTCACTTGAATCCAGAAAATGAGAAATTTTTGTTGCTCTAGAGTAATACATCTTTATTTATATGAGTTTTAAATCATTTCTTTCTATTCGATGTTGGATAGGTATCAAACAAGTGTTGTTTCCTTCTTCCCAAATTGATTAGAAGTACAATTTGTGTGATTAATGAAATCGTTCATCCACTTTTAACCCCAAAGGAGTAATTTTATTTGTGAACTATTTTGAAAAAGGCTTATACTTTGCAAATGTAAAATTTTACTAGTCGTGGAAACATAGTAAAATTTAGTAAAGAAATGGAAGGGGAAAAAAAAAACTTCATTTTCAGGTAAACAATGATCGAGTTGGGATCATCAAACAGTTTTCTATATTGAAAAGAAATTAAACCCTAAACTACACTCTGTAGCAGTTGAACTTAACATTGTCAAGAATTTGAAATGAAGAGAGCAATCAAAGAAACTTCATATAATGTTAACTCAATAAGCTGGAAATGTAATGAATAAGGGACAATAAAAACAGGTGGTGGGCATTGAAGTTACCTAAAAAGAGCCGAATGGTCATGGTCACGGGGGTTGCTTTTTTCTCTGCAAAGGCCAAAGAGAAGATACAGAGAGAATAAATCAAGCTCTGTCAATATTTCAACAGATGGGTCTCTAGCATCTTTCAATAAAGATACAGATCGTCCAACGCATTTGTGTTAGCTGGGCAGGGCCGGACTGAGCAATTTGACACGACACCACCCATCAATACTCTTACTTTTCTCCATGAACTCATTCATTCTGCTCATGGCATTCCCTTTCATTTGTCTCTTTTTCAAAACAAGTAGCAGACGAAGGAAAAGAAAGAAGAAGAAAAACAGCAGGTAGTGTGGTAAAAAAAGTCATGTGTTCCATTATGCTCTTTCTTTTGCCATTCTTCATCTGTTCTGCTCAGCTGCAGATGACCCGCAACTTCCCAGTAGTTTTGCGGCCGGTTTCAGAGTTTCGACGCAACTGTTGTCAGATGGCAGGGACAAACCACCATTTTTTTTATTGTTTGATTGGGGATTGGGTGTCAAAACAAACCACGATTTCATTGAGGACGCAAGTGGTTAAATTTTAATCAGGAAAACAAATGAAATACATAAGCTTTTAGTGAAAACAAATATTAAATTAAAAATATTTAAATTGAAGAATAAATATATTTTTTAAAAACATCATTGCATAGTACTAATAGGAGTGAAACCGGACCGACCAGACCGTTTTTTTATTATTTCGGTCGGGTACCTATATTTTCGGATCAGATTTTCATTAAAAAAAATTATCAAAAAACTGTATAAGGAAAAATAAATATTTCATTCGGATTTTCGGTTTAAACCGAAAAATAAAATAAAATACACATTCAAAATCAAAATAAGTATTCAAAATTAAATTAAACAACAAAATAACTCGATTTAACAATGTTTACATAATTTTCTACTAAACCGATTAAACAACTAAAATAACTATTGAATAACAAAATTATTATTGGTTTGTATTCGGTGATTAACTATATTAATTAATACTAATTAATATAATATATAAAATTATATATGTATTAACGGTCGAACCGAACTCCACGGTCTTTTAAATTAGTAGACCGAACGGTTAAAAAATCGTATCAAACCAAAAAAAAAAAACATAAATCGAATCGTACATTTTCAGACTTTTTTTCGGTTCGATATAGTTCAATTTTTACCAAATTTTCTGACCACACGATATTTGATTTCACCCTAAGTACTAAAAGTGGGATTGTGGGAATGAGGCAAAGTTACACTCTCATGTCTTTTTTTTTTATTGTCACTTCTAACTTCTAAGTGTTATAATGTCGATTCTAACTTAAAATGGTCTAAAGCTTAATAAATATGAATCTGTATTTTTGCTTTCGTTCCCTCTAATTCATCAACGAATATTTTTCACATAACATTTTTAATATATATAAATCTAATTATATTTTACATATTTATCTTCCATTCTTCTCCCATATATCTATTTTCTCTCTCTTTTTTCTTCTCCTATTTCTTTCTTACCCCTCAATTCCTTTCCTTATGCCCGTTTCCCTCTCTCATTCTCCCCGCTTTACATTTACATTGTACTAACCTCATAAAAAACTTTATCAAATTATATGATAATAATTATCTACATTGATAAATTATATTTAATGAAAAGGAAAAATCCAAAGACTAATTTTTCTTCATATAATAAGGAACTTTTTTAAAAAGTATTTATTTTAGAAAACAAATTTGAAAAAGTATATATGTAAAAAAAAGTATTTAGCAAAATGTGCATCTGCGCAGGTAGAGGTAGCGATTTTCGTTTTTTTTTTTTGAAAAAAAAATAAAAAAAAAATCATAAATTTTTTTTAAAAAATTACAGTAAGTAGATATTTGAATTTCGATTTAAATTATGCAAAAAATATTAAATTTGGACTTACGGATTGACTGTAGGCAAAAAATATTAAATTTTTGGAAAATCGCTACTATCCTACATGCGCATATGCACATTTTGATAAATAGTTTTTTTTTATATATATACTTTTTCAAAAAAAAATTATGTAGTAGTTACTTTTTTAAAAAGATCTATAATAAGGCATGGAGAACTATCTAAGAAAGAGAGTTAGGAGAAGGGATCGAAGTGCGAGAAGAGAAGGAGAAACACAAGAGGATAGGATAGGATAACATTATTGTTACACTCAATAATTATTTTTGCTAATAGTAACTTTTACTTTTGTTCAATTATATAAATAATATTTTTTAATCCATGAAATAAGTTAAATCTAAATATATTTAAATATAAAGTTCCATGGAACTATAAAAGAAAAGGTACTAAGAAAATATATTAATATTTATTTTTTGTTATTATGTTAAATTTTAGATTGCATGCATAATTATAATTAAGTACATAAACTGGACTTATTTTTCAATTATACAAATTATATTATTAAATATGCGGTATACGTATATTTTTTATAAAAGAGAGTAAAATTTACATAAGTCGATAATAAATATAAATATTATTAATTTATTGACATGTTGCTAATTAATACTTTTAACTTAAAAATAAATCTTTATAAAACTATAAAATAAAATATAGTCAGAAAATATAATGATAATATGAATATTTGTTCTTCATGTATTAAATTTTATATTGCATGGCATAAATCTAATAGAGTACATAATATTAGACATAAAACTATTAATTTATAAAACAGAAAATTACTTATAATTTGGTCTTAGCAATAAATTTTAATAAAAAAACTTTAATATGTGCACTTAATTGATATTTTATAAAGTATATTATTATCAATTTTAGTATTTCAATAAAAAAAACTAATAAAAAATTATAAATTCACATATGAAGTAAGTATACATTATTTCTAAAAATGAAGCTCTACATAACTATATAAAAATATTAAGAAACTATACTGATAATATTACTATATATTTTTTATATATGTGTTAAAATTTATATTGCATGCATAATTATAATTGGGTACATAACGTTAGACATGCAACTATTAATTATAAAACTATTTAAAAATCTATGTAATACATAAAATTAATTATAACTTAGTGTTAGAAATACAGCTTAATAATAAAATTTCATATGTGCACTTACTTGATTTATATGAAACATAATATTATAAAATTTAGTATTTTAATAAAAAAAATTAATAAATGCACATGTGAAAGAGGGAAAAAATATTGAATTTTTGTAACTTATGTGGAGAATGAATGAGAATGTTTGGATGATTTTAAAGTGAGTTACATGACATGCCACATATGCATGAAAATTATATGTTTGACATGGACCAATAAGAAGTTATGAATTTAACATTAGGAGTGAGAAAATGTATTAAAAATATTACTTATCATAATTGTATACATTATAGTCAAATTAATCTAGATCTAGATCTAGATCTAGATATAGATATAGATAGATTACAAGAAGAAGGATAAAAACTTGACAATAGTAATATATAACAAACAACCTCAAAACGTAAAAATTGACACCATGGATAGGGTATAGCAATACTAGTTATGATTGAAAATCATGGTTTAGCATTTCATCTCTTAACTAGAGATTTCAGGTTCGAGACATGAAAATTTAAAAAGAATTACGTTCAATATTTTACCCCTGACGGATTAACAACGATGCGAGTCGGAATTACCGACTAACTAAAGAAAAATGTTAAATTATATAGACAATGTATGAGTAACTATTGTTATAAAATTGAGTTAATTGGGGTGTTTCAGCTATTTAGACAAATATAGTCCACTGGGCTTTTAAAAGAAATTTGGCCCTAAGTAGGCTAGTAGAAAATAAAATAAAATTGTGTACTCCCTAGTTCATATAATCATATATAATGAAACAGAAAATTCACTTCCTATTTGAAAGCCTAACTAATAGTAAACAATTGTCTCTTCATTGCAAAATGCGCATAATTTCCTGCATATGCTTCCTCTCTTAAAAGTATAAATTTAACCGGTTTTATATCGGGTTAGCACTTCGTTCTTCAATTAAAATTTTGTGTTCAAATTTAACAAAAAACTTATTTGACAATGTGAATGAAAATTATTCTAAGATTGAAGAAAATATGCTTTAAATGCTTGACTTTCACTATGAAACTTGGGATCAAGACTTGATTTTTACCCCAATTATTATTTTAGAAGAAACACAGTGTTAAATTATTGTATTGTGTTTGAGTTTTTTAAATAAATAGTGTAAGTGAACTAATCAATAATGTTTCTCTACAGACTTATTTAAGCATTTTCGATAAGGATTCTTTAGCCTATCTGTAGACTGTAAGTATATATATAGTGTTAAGACCCGACAGTTGAGAGATGTGATGCGCAAACTCACCCAACTTTTTTTTTTTTAAGTTCGAACAAACAGAAAAAAAAAAACAGAAAAAACTTAACTAGGAGTTACAAGTCTGATTTTGGCTATGTCAATCATGTCTGAACTAATTGTAGACATTACACTTGAAGGAGTATATGATAAAATCATAAAATGTTTTTCGCTTCTGACCGTTGCTTTTGGAAGGAGGTCTGCTACACCATTTGCTTCCTGATATATGTGTCTGAGTTTAAATTTTTTAAACTTCAACATCGTCCTGCGATGAGAAATTAGACTCAGCCAACCTATAGACGGGTTTTTTTGTCGTTACTCTTTAGTTTGAGAAAGTGTGTTATTGTTCGCAAACTTGAGTTTAAAGAAATGTGTTGAAATATGTTCTATGTATTAAATACATTCATTCACAATTTAAACTTATTAAAAAGTTGATTAATATGTATGTTTTACTCTAACCTTTTATGCTCTACTTAGAATCTTTTCCTACACACCTGACTGAGATCAAATTATGCACGTAGCATGAGGGACGTAGATAGGTTAAGATTATTAAGTTTGAGCCTCAAGAATCGTGACGAAAAGTCATATATCTGTGTATTATATATATAGCCACGCATAAAGGCCAGTGTCAAGCTAAGCTTTAGAGGAATTTCTTTACTTCCCAATTACTAAACATTATCCTCACTATTAAAATTCAAAATTCAAAGTTAATCTCTCCAATTTTTATTATACCAATTATACATCTCCAATTTGTAATCACCATAACTTTATCAATAGTCAACTATCACATTACAAACATTTTCATACAATTATACTCATTACACCTCTATAATTCACATGCATCACAATTCTACCAATAGTTACATGTATATTCTCTTACAAACATCTTCATGTTCTTTATATTTGTTTTCTCTTGAGAACATAAACAACTTTCCCTCGAAAACTCATCCACAAAATAAAGGTATTTTACGTAATTTATTACTCTATGTTTTAAAATTCATTAGTAAAGCTACCATTCATTTTTTTAATTTTTTTTATCTGTAATCAATTTTTTAATTCATTACATAAATATTAGGTTTTGGAGATCCACCCAACATTTTAATAGAACAAAAGGAAGACTCTCGATTCTTGCTACAATTTTTAGTTAATTGCATGTGCAGCAAATTTTGTTTTTTTGGCCCACCAACCTGATATACTCAGGATTCATTAAAACGAAGTTCGAGTACAAATGGAAATCCGAGGTAAGTAAAGATACAAGAGGGGAAGGCGGTCTTTCGACCCAATCCAATGGACACGTCCCCTGCTTAGCTTGCGAAGCTAACCAATCTGCACATTGATTCGCCGATCTAGGAATAGACACCCAACTGATTTCATCAATCGGGGTCGCCAAAAATTTAGTATTGAAAACTATGGTATCTATTTTCCATAAAAAAAAACCTATACCGTTGATGTGATTGACAACCAAAGCGTTGTTCGACTCGATCAAAATTTGTTGCCACCTTTCATCGGTAGCAAGCTTCACACCCTCCAAAATTGCCAATGCCTCCAACTCTTCTATGGAGGCCGCGTCAATCTGTGCAATACGGCCTCCTATAATGAGACCATGACCGTTCCGAGCAATAACACCAATCCCACCTTGAGTCGATGATGGATCCCATGTCGCGTCGCAATTGATCTTGATGAGGCCATGTTCCGGTGCTGTCCACACACCCGCCTCCGGTCTAGGATTGGACAGTTGCTTATTGATCCTACCCAGCTCACCCTGCGCCTCACGTACCTGGCGAGTAACGAGCCACGGGTTTGGCTTGATTCCATCAAAGACGAAGCGGCATCAGGCCTTCCAAACAAACCAGCACAGCAGCATAACCGTAATCCAGATCTGGTCTCGATCACGGCCACCTGTACCACGCCGGGTTATCCATGAATGGTGCCCCGTAGCTATCGCTGATAGCCATCGGTCCATTGGCTCGGACACAGCTGCAACGTTCCACCCAAGCACCTCAAACCAGGCCTGACTTGTTGGGATATTAACTGCTGCTAATTTCCACCTTGCAGGATCTTGGGGCTCGATGGATTAAGAGAAATGCAAAAACGACACAAGGATTTACGTGGTTCACCAATTTGGCTACGTCCACGGCTCACACCCACACTTCACTATAGACAAATAGTGTTACAAATTGTATCGCACTCTGAAACACTCACTCGTATTTCTGGCTCACAACAACACTATTTTCTCCCACACTCAAGACACCAACAACCAACTCTTCTCTCAAATTCGTAATTCATGTCTGTTATATTTTCCTTCACACATTGTTGGTTCTTATAGGCCACAGAAGTTGACTTGTCCACCTTCACAAGTGCTCCACCAGAAGTGCTCCACTTCAGCACCAGCAAGTGCTCCACCAGAAGTGCTCCACTTCAGTGAGTGGTCCACTTCAGCAAGTGGTGGTGGCCCGAAAATCTCCATCATCAACAGTGGTGACCCGAAAGTCTCCATCATCAACAATCTCCCACCTGGAGACTTTGACTCCACCTGTAACTATGAGTGAAAATGGGTGTGAGGCTTACCAGTCTTCTATTGTTGAAGAGCAACTGAAGCTGAGCACAACTTCAGTTTCTCTGTGGTGACTGACTTGGTTAACATGTCAGCTGGGTTTTTGCTGCCTTGGATCTTCTCGAGTGTTAAAACTCCATCCTCTAGTAGAGACCTGACGAAGTGATAACGAAGTCCAATATGTTTGGTCCTCGAATGAACTGCAGAGTTCTTTGCCAAATGTATCGCACTTTGACTATCACTATGCAAAACATTCATTACCTGTCTTAAACCCAATTCTGCTAACAAACCTTGTAACCAAATCATCTCCTTGCTTGCCTCAGTGACTGCTATGTATTCCGCCTCTGTGATTGATAACGCTACTATCTTCTGTATCTGCGATATCCAACTGACTGCAGTAGTCCCCACTGTGAATACATAGCCGGTAGTACTCCTCCTGTTGTCTACCTCACCAGCAAAATTCGAGTCTACAAAGCCTTGTAGTCTCAACTCGTTTCTCCTGAAACATAGACAGCTATCAGTAGTGCCTCTTAGATACCTGAGTATCCACTTGACCGCTTCCCAGTGTTGCCTTCCAGGATTGGTCATGAACCTGCTCATCGCTCCCATTGCATGAGCAACATCCGACCTTGTGCAAACCATGGCATACATGAGACTTCCAATGGCTGAGGCATATGGAACCTTAGCCATGAAGTTCCTTTCTTCTTCCGTCTTGGGTGACTGCTCCTTGGATAGTCGGAAATGACTACCCAATGGTGTGTTGACCGCCTTAGCATCACACATGCTGAATCGTCTAAGAACACGCCCAATGTACTCCACCTGAGATAACTCCAAAGTACCATTTGACTCGTCTCTGTTGATTCTCATCCAAAGAATCTGCTTTGCTGGACCCAAATCCTTCATCTCAAACTCACTGGACAATTGCTTCTTCAATCGTTTGATTTCACCTATATCTGAACCTGCCACTAACATGTCATCGACATAAAGCAGCAAAATAATATAGCTGGACTCAAACCTTTTGAAGTAGCAACAATGGTCAGCATTGCATCTAAAATAGCCATTTGTTTGCATAAAACCATCAAACTTTTTGTACCACTGCCTTGGAGCTTGTTTCAACCCATATAAGCTCTTTCGCAGTTTACAAACGAGTTTCTCCTTGCCATTCTCTGAGAAACCCTCTGGTTGCTCCATGTATATCTCCTCCTCGAGATCACCATGGAGGAAAGCAGTTTTGACATCTAGCTGCTCAAGTTGCAAATCTTCTGCTGCAACAATACTTAAAACTGACTGAATGGTCGTCAGTTTTACAACCGGGGAAAAAATGTCGGTGTAATCGATACCTGCTTTCTGCTGAAAGACCTTGGCTACAAGTATTGCCTTGTACCTTTTGGAACCATCATGTTCCTCCTTGACTCGATACACCCATTTGTTGTGTAACGTCTTCTTTCCAATGGGTAACTTAGCTAGCTCCCATGTAGGGTTAGAGATAAGAGAATCCATCTCTTCTTTCATTGCATGATCCTACTTGATAGAGAATTCTCCTTGACATGCTTCCTCATAGCATTTAGGTTCTTCTGCATCAGTAAGCAGCAAATAATTCATGTACCTTCTATTTGGTATAGTAGGCCGTGAAGATCTCCTCAATACTGGAGATGAAGAAGATGGAGACTGTGGTTGATCAGTCTGTTGTGTGCTGCTCTGCGGTGTCTGTTCCTTTGGCTGAGAACTTTCCACTGCTTGCTGCACTATACTTCTGTTCGAGATATCATCTGGATCAACGTACATAGGATCGCTCTGTGCTACACTAATAGGTTGTAGTGTTTTTCTGTCCTTGTACATGACATTTTCATTAAATATCACGTCTCGACTTCTGATCACCTTCTTTGTCTGGTCATCCCAGAACTTGTACCCAAGCTTATCTCCACCATATCCGATGAAGGTGCATTTTAGTGACTTGGAGTCAAGCTTCCCCCTAGCATGATCACTAATATGCACTTACGATACACAACCAAAAAATTTCAAATGAGAAAGTTTTACCTCTTTTCCGCTCCATACCTCTTCTGGTATTCCGAACTCTAGCGGAACCGATGGTCCACGGTTGATCAAGTATGCTGCTGTATTGAATGCCTCTGCCCAGAACTGCTTGGGCAGTCCTGCATGTATTCGCATGCTTCTGACTCTCTCAGTCAATGTCCGGTTCATTCGTTCTGCTACACCATTCTGCTGTGGTGTTCCTGGCACAGTCCTTGCTAGTCTGATGCCATTCTCAAAACAAAACTTCATGAACTTCATGTCATCATACTCACCACCGTTGTCGGATCGCAAAGTTTTGATCTTTAAACGTGTCTCATTTTCTACCATGGCTTTCCATATCTTGAACATTTCAAATACCTCATATTTATGTCTCAAGAAATAAACTCATACCTTTCTGGAATGGTTGTCAATGAAAGTCACAAAATATGACTTTCCGCCAATGGATGAGACAGTGGTTGGACCCCAAACATCCGTGTGAACTAGCTCAAGCTTTTCATGCTTTGCTGCTCTGCCACTCTTCATGAAGCCCCCTCTCTTCTGCTTCCCAAAGATGCAGCTTTCACACAAGTCAGTGTCAACTGACTTCAAGTCTGGTATTCTTCCCTTAAAATGCAGTATCTTGAGACCCTTGTCACTCATGTGACCAAGTCTCAGGTGCCAAAGATTTGGATCATTTTTGCTGTCCGCAACTGCAATTGACACACCAACGTTCGTTGTCATATAGAGCGTACCACTCTTCTGGACACGAGCAACTGTAATTGCACCTTTAGAAACCTTCCAAGAATCGCCATTGAAGGTTGTGACACAACCTTCTGTTGCGAGCTGCCCCACCGATATCAAATTCTTTCGTAAGTCAGGAATGTGTCTTACATCCATTAACTTCCACACAGATCCATTTAACTTGATCTGTACATCACCCCTGTCAACCACATCATAAAGTTGATCATCACCAAGATAAACTTTGCCAAGATTACCTGGTGTATAACTCATTAAGAGTTCTCTGTTGGAGATCGCATGAAAGGAAGCTCCCGAATCAAGCACCCATGACTTAGACTTGTTCTCCAAAGAGCATACCAAAACATCACTTGCCTCTTCTGCAACGATGTTTGCTTCCTGCTTGCCTTCCTTCTCCTTCTTCGGGGATCTACACTGGTTCTTATAGTGCCCGAGATTCCCGCAGTTCCAACACTCGATCACCTTCTGGTTCTGATTGTTGGAATTTTTGGGATTCTGAGATTGTGACCTCCCACCCTTGGACTTGGACTTGCCCCCTCCATTCTGCTTTGAATCCCTACCTTTGTTCTCTACGTTCAAAGCTGACCCTGAGCTAGAAGTGGCATTCGACTGATTTCAAATTTCTCCAGTCATAATGATGCTGATCACATCATCAAACTTCAGAGTTTTCTTTTTACCTGCAGTTCCGCTGATTGCAGTGACTATGCTTTTCCAACTATTGGGCAACTGCCCAAGAATTAGACAGGCACGTATCTCTTCACTAAACACCATGCCCACTGCTTCTAGCTCTCCTATTACTTTTTCGAACTTGCTGAGATGATCTCTGAATGTTGTTCCTTCTGACATCGTCATATTGAACAACTTCTTTATCAGATGAATCTTGTTTGCTGCAGAAGGCTGTTCATACATACTGGTGAGGGCCTCCATGAGAGATGCAGTCGTTTTCTCATTCTTGATGTTGTAGGCCACTGATTTTGACAGTGATAGCCTTATGTGCCCGAGAGCTTTCCGATCCAGTACCACCCAATCGGCATCTTTCATTTCCTCTGGTTTCTTACCCAAAGGCAAATAAAGATCCTTCTGGTACAGATTGTCCTCAATTTGCATCTTCTAGAATCCAAAATTTGTGCCATCGAAGTGAGAAATTTTGGACTCCTTCTCTAGCGCCATTGCTCCCACTCGAACATATAGGATGAATACGAAAAATTATTTTCCGTAAACGAATTCCTTGCCTTTGATTCACCAACCGAAGGCTCTGATACCAATTGTTGGGATATTAGCTGCTGCTAATTTCCACCTTGCAGGATATTGGGGCTCGATGGATTAAGAGAAATGCAAAAACGACACAAGGATTTACGTGGTTCACCAATTTGGCTACGTCCACGGCTCACACCCACACTTCACTATAGACAAATAGTGTTACAAATTGTATCGCACTCTGAAACACTCACTCGTATTTCTGGCTCACAACAACACTATTTTCCCCCACACTCAAGACACCAACAACCAACTCTTCTCTCAAATTCGTAATTCAAGTCTGTTATATTTTCCTTCACACATTGTTGGTTCTTATAGGCCACAGAAGTTGACTTGTCCACCTTCACAAGTGCTCCACCAGAAGTGCTCAACTTCAGCACCAGCAAGTGCTCCACCAGAAGTGTTCCACTTCAGTGAGTGGTCCACTTCAGCAAGTGGTGGTGACCCGAAAATCTCCATCATCAACAGTGGTGACCCGAAAATCTCCATCATCAACATGACTGACCTAGCTGCACCGAAGGAACATGTGTTCCCTCGATTCACACCCCCTGCATAGCGCACACAGATCAGATGTAGGGATACCGATTAATTGCCATACTGGCCGATTAATCGCCTATTCGGGCCGAGTAATTGGCATACGGGCCAATTAATCGACTGTTCGGGCCGAGTAATTTGCATACGTGCCGATTAATTGATATTGGACCGATTAATCGCCTGTTCAGGCCGATCAATTACGCGTGGGCCGAATAATTGACATTACGGACCGATTAATCGTCATACTGGGCCGATTACTAGTAAATGATAAAAGATATGACAAAATGCAGTTGTCAATCCTGCAAAACAATGCTTAAAACCTGGAAATTTTACAATTTTTGTTCTTCTCGTTTCAATTTTTTCAGCTTTTGGCGACTATGACATAGTTAAGGCTCTGATTCATCAAATCCTAGAACCGAAGCATTGAATGCATCCATGAATTGAGTTTGAAGTATGAACGCATGACAGCCATTGATATAATAACACCCGAATCTGTTTTTAAAAATATTACTTTTGATTTTTGAAAGCAAACGTCACGAACCACGTACTAGTTTTGTCCCTTTTCATTTGTTTTTTTATATAAACAATCGGAAAGTTCATTTCCAAAAATTTGTTGATAACAGAAACTTCAAATTCAGATCGCACCAATTCAAAAGGTAGTTGGAAAAAAATGCGAACACGCAGGTGGCCACATAGCCCAGTAGTCATTAATTTGAAATTCTTAAATCTTAATGGAACTTGTCTTTATAATATAATATAAATAAACAAATATTAAGTATGCGTTGGGATCACTAAATTACAACATAAAGAAAAAAAGCTAACAGCTATTATCATTGTGCACATGATCCCATGAAATAGATAACATTATTTAACTATTTTTTAGTCATGGAGAAATTATTAGTTGATATTTAGATTAAAATATGTAGTGTATTTAGTTAATTATTATTAGTAATTTAAAGTTCAGGTAGAACTCATCAAATGCCATATTATTATATTCAACCCAAATTCTTTTCTCATTTTCTGTATGATTTTTTTTTTTGTATTTTTCATTTTTTTTAACCCTTGGGCACTTGCTTCACTGTCGGTAAACCATCATAAAATAGTATAACATTTCAGTGTTTCGTTCATTAATTAAATATTTCAAATTCATGTTTTAAAAATGAAAAAAAAAATTCAAATTATCACTCTCATATTTGGCCTCTTAGTTAGGGTTTTGTATATTTTCTTACCTGCTGCAGCTTTTTGTTGTCCAGTGATTTGTACCTGCTGGTCCAATAAAGTGCGTTGCTTTCTTAAAAAAGGAGTTGAATAAATTTTCCATAACTTAAGTTGAACCCTAGCCTTTCTTATAGGTATGGAAATTCATTATACAAACTGGTTTTCAAGCAAAGATCAAACCAAAATTCAGTATTATGGCCTAGAAATGGATATATTAACCTGAATATTCACAAATATTGTGACCAATTATACAATTAAAAATTGTGCTTAATTATGAAAAGTGAGTAATCTGTGCACTGCAAATTATCATCATATAGTTGTACACGTTTTATCAGAGTAACCTAGGGAAGACACAATCACTCTCGTTCGCAGTCCTAACCTTTTCCTCCTGCAGATAATATGGCAATTAGAAAGATTGTTAGAGACGACGAAGCAACAAAGCTAAGGAGAACCATCATAATATAGCGTATCAGTTTAGCGCTTCATCCCTTAACCAGAGTTCTTAGGTTTGAGTCCAGTGAATGAAAAGATATTCATGGTCAGTATCTTATTCCTTACTTACGGGTTGAACACGGTCTGAATATGAACTTTTCAAGATGTGGAGCAAGCATGTTATCTCTGCCATTTTGAGCTTCAGATCGAAGTTTATTCAGCTCTAGCTAGGCTTCGATAAGAAGTACCCTCTTGATATTGTCTAAAAGTTTTTTGGATGCTTTTTAAACAAACTTCTAATGGAATTTAGATTGAATAATAGTTGACTGTATGTTTAGGGTTTTACATAGTGGGATACATATAAAGTAAGAAAATGTTAGTATCATAGGTCAACAACACATCAAAATTTAATTAAAGATAGTGTGATTTTAACTGACTTAGTCACTACGAAAAAAACGAGTAATGTTGTTGTTATTTCAGGAAAGGTGGAACTCTCATTTCTCAATATATATCTTTCTTCGTTGGGTATATGCACTGAATCTAAATACAAATCCAAATTGAAATGGGAGATATCGAGAGAGACATAAGACGAGTGTGGAAGGTTACACTGAAAAAAGTGTATCTACCCTACGTGATATGTGACATGACATGGGTCATTTGATATTATATACATATACCATTCAAATTTGCCACCACGAAATCAGACTTGTTTTTCAAATTTAACCATAATTTAATAATTAATTACCAAACTAACCATCACATTTTCGAATGTACGAAAATAAGACAGAACATTTATGGGGTTAGAAACGTTGACCATGTCAACGTTTTGGGGGAAATGATGATGGCATCAACGTTTACAACATCTCCCTTCATTTGTGTTCTCCTAAAAAAATTGTTGTGGGGACCCACTTGCTTCATGTGTTCACGCCCCAAAAAAACACATGAACTGTTCACACTAATGCCATCATAGATGGATCCACCTCCATGTGTTCACGCCCCAAAAAAACACATGAAGTGTTTACATTGATGCCATCAGAGATGAGACCCACCTCTTTCATGTGTTTTTCCCCAAAAATGTTGCTCCCTCACGATTTTCCCTTCATGAGATGGGATTCACCTCCCTGCTTTCTGCTTCACGTGATTTTTTTTTAAATAGCTAAACGCTGATGTCACAACATTTAGGAGTTTTTCCCCAAAATACATTGACTGCATCAACGTTCACTTAAATGTGAACGATGATGCGGTCAACGTTGAAGACATTCGTTAGACGGATATTCAAGATGCTGACGGGGTAAGCGTTTTTGTCCTATTTTTGTATAGTAAAAAATGCGATAATTAATTATTAATTAGAATTAAATTTGAAAATAATTTTTTTTTACTAAACGTCCCCTTCACCCGAATGACCCATTTCCAACTTTCCTTCTTTGTTCTCTTCTATGCTTCCAAATCCTTCTCCTTGTCTTCTTTCTCCCTCTTGTTATTCGTGCCCTCTTCTTCTCCTCCACACCAACTAGTACATTTCACAAGTGATGAACAGACTTCACACTGTGTACTGCCATTAGATTGAAAGTGAGAGCTCATCTTCCTGTTGTTTGTCAATGGCACCGACGACGGTGAGCCATTCGAATTGTATTATATAGGAGGAATTACACAACATGATATGTAATATGTATAGTATATATTCAGGGGGAAAACATAAATTTCAACTCGACCGCATCATGAAATAAGAATTTGTTTCCTTAATAACGAGAGAAAGTACAAAATTAAGAACAAAAACATAGATTGTGCTTTAAATTTATTAGTTTTGTGGGACGTTTTAATTGAAAGGTTGCTGTTCGAGCCATGGCCAAAAGCCAGATTGGTCGTCGATCCCACAGAACATGTTGGTGAAGCTCTCCTCCTTCACCATCTGGTCAATCTTCTGGCACTGTGAAGCAGCGCTGTGATTCTGAAGCAGCTGAGCACCTCCTCCATTAACGCCACCAGCTGGTCTCATTGAGGCCGCAGAGGACGGAGGAAACAGCTGGTGGCTCAAGATTGGATGATGGGGCGGCGGCAGGGGGCTGTCGATGGCTGGAGCTCTGGACATGTCGAGTTTGAATTCGGAGCTGTTCTCGCTTCTGTTGCTCGAAGATCCTTCCGTTTCCTTGTTCAGGTTGATGGATTCGGCGGGTTCTCTGTTCTTCAGTGCCATTATCTGATTCCAGATCAAAATTTCAATTTTTAGAATCATATATTTCAAAAGACTAATCTTTTTTTAAAAAAAAATACAATGATTGAGGGAATCATGTAGAAAATTAATATTATACGAATGATGTGAAAGGGAAAGTTTGAAATCTTTCAGCTGTATACGTAACCCACACATTATCACAAAGTCAAAAGGTTGTTCCTTGAGTGAGGACATTAAAATCAATTATTGGAGTGGTCTTGTTTGTCCAGTTGTCTTGTCTCTCTTGGTTTGTACAGTAATTGATATTCCTAACTTAACCCTAAAAAGAATTAACTGTACAAATTATTACATGTTAACTCGAATTCAATTTTAATATAAGGATGTATTTGAGAGCATAATTGAGGTATATGTGAACTATTAAACTGTAATCTTAATATTACTACCTCAGCATGAAGCTTCTGGTTCTGAGCTTGGAGAGCTTCATTGTCAGCTTTAATGGCTTCAAACTGCTTCTTTAAAACATCGTAATCTTTCTCCAACTGCTTTGTCTTCCATCGAGCCCTTCGATTCTGAAACCAGATCGCGATCTGTCTCGGTTGGAGCCCGAGAGTCCGCGCTAACTGCATTTTCCTCTCAGGCTCGAGCTTATTCCCAAGCTCGAAGTTCTTCTCCAACGTCTTCACCTGTTCCATGTTGAGTCTTCTTTTCTTCTCTCCTGCTTGTGACCCATCATCGGAGAAGTCATCCTCTCCATTGTTGGGCACTTCTTCGCCCATATCTAATCCTGAGAAGGACATTGATCTCTTCCCCAGAAATGATGCCACCCCTATATAAATGAGAGATCAGATGGTTAAGCATCCTGACTGGTTTCTGCAGGTAGAAATCTGGAACTAGGTTTTAGAGAGAGAACGTACCATGGTAGTCTTGAGGAGTGCAGGAAGGAAGAATCTGAGAGAGAGAAGAGGGAGGTTGATGGTGATCTTCTTCATGGGTAGGTGTAAGCATGAAGTTTGCTGGGAAGAAAGCCATCTCATTGCTGCTCATGATCTTCTTCAATGGCGATTACGATCTTCTTGACTGTAATCGCTGCAGAATCTTTCTTCTGCAGCAGCGCAGATTCATGTTGAAAGAGCGTTATAGAGATGAAGATGAAGAGGAAGCTGCTAGCTAAGATGGCAGCTAGAGCTTCACAATCTGTTCAGAAGAGAGAGAGAGAGGATTCTGAAATTTTTTTAAAAAAAATCAGAGATTAAAATTAAAATTGAGAGGAATTCGTTTATGTATAAAGTTTAGAAATAGGAGCTCTGGTTTTATACCTCTCCTTAGCTCTAATAAAGGGGCTTCCTTTTTAGGTGTATATTTTATGGGAGAAGATCCGAGTGGGGGAGACGAAAATAGAACTGTAATTGTGAAGCCTAGCTATGATATTGTCCAATACTCATTGCCATCGGTCGATATACGTTATCATATAAACGTATCATAAACGAAAAAGAATCATGAATGTCAGTACGATTTTTGCTGATTTTTTGAATTATTAAAAGAATAATAAAATCACCCGAAGGCTACCTCCTCCTATTACCAATTGGTTTTAAGATGGACCCCGAGTTGTATATTGTGGTTGCTATTTGGGTGTGGCTCGGTCCCGATATTGAAATTTAACATGGTATCAGAGCCCGGTTTTGGTTGACGGTGTTGGGTGTTTTCCGTTGTGGGTACCCGATGTGGGTTTGTTGTGTCCTGTTTACTCCACGTACCAGAGTTCGGGTCGGGCCTGGACATGAGAGGGGATTTGTTGAGTCTCAACCCGTCTAAATTAAAAAATGTGTCGGTGCCGTGCCTTTAAAAAAAATACGAGTTGTCACAGTGCGGGGGAGTGTTAAAATAAAGCCACTGTGACAAATAAAATACCACACCGGATTTGTAATTCAAATTTGACACCATATATACAACAAGGCTACCTCCTCCTATTACCAATTGGTTTTAGGATGGAACCCGAGTTGTATATTGTGGTTGCTATTTGGGTGTGGCTCGGTCCCGATATTGAAATTTAACAATTATAACTCTCTTTAACCTATACGGTCGATGCACCCATATTGAACAAACTTAAAATATAATCTCCACTTAACTTATATGGGTCATTTCTAATATTAAGAAATCGACTGTGACATTTTGATTTGTTTCACACTAAATTTGAAAATATGATTTTGACGACTTATTTATGAGACTTCAATCTGAATTGAACTAGTGAATACGGTCGTCGTTCATCGAGTTTTTTGCTCACTAACACCGACATTATTTCATTTTATTTCTAACCTTAGTTTCCAAATGAAGAACCGGACCACTTTTCTTGATTGATGATTCCTGTTTTTTTCACAGAACAGCTCAAAGTTTTTTCTTGTGTTCTAAGGGAGACAATTACAGACAGTGCAGCTTTTACTTTTCTAAAGTGAAGTATTCACAGATGTAGAAATGAGGGTCTGAAAATGATGAAAATATCAAACTAAGTCGACTGACATCACAAAATCATGGGACCTAATGTTTTTTTCTACTTATGTTTGAGCGCGTAAATTGACCAAACCGACGTGAAGTTCAACCTTTTACGTGTCCATGAATGACCTACATGAACGAATAATTAAGTGTATATTAAAAGTCTTTACTTATAAACTCAGGGATATAATAAAATGGGATAAAACTAACCTATGCGAAGTGGATTAAAGAAGCGCTGCCAAATGATTTATCCATTGATGAACTATAATTAAAAGAGCATCCTTTCCTGCATAAAGAGAATAAGAAGATGACTTTTGGAGGAATTCAATAAAGACACATGGATCTAGACTCTTTCTTATATCAATTTATATACATTGATGATTCATTTTTGTTTGGCGAAAAGGAGAGCAGCATAGCAACTTTCTCTTATTGTTTAAATCTGGCCGAATGTAGGGCTTAGAACGCGTATGCCCGAAGGTTTGGCCTTAATAAGAAAATGAAATAAAGCACGTAACAACATAATTTTACAAATTATAAACTATGAGGATGACAGTAGGATCGTATCATTTAAGCTTTTTTCGTACTTTTTCTGAAGGTCTTGAAAAAGATAGAATCAATAGAATTTTTCATAATGTTTTTTCCTTTCCTCAGTACCAGTACCAGGAGATAACAGTTTAACTTGTTACCTACCACTCTATTTATAACACCCCAAAACGGATCAATTGTTCTCACTGACTCAACCTAGTCTGATTGAATCTGTTGTCCTCATTTGGACTAAAAAAATGAAGAATTCATGTTGGACTTAAGTGGTACATATCTTCTTATATGAGTTCCAAATCATTTCTTTCTATAGGGTATCTCATCGGATAGAAAGAGTGATTTAAAACTCATATAAGTAGAAATGTACTACTTAAATCCAACAAGAATTTCTCATATTCTGGATTCAAGTGAGGACAACAGACTCAATCGAGCTAGGTTAAATTAGTGAGGGCAGTTGCTCGAACTTAGGGCTATACACTAATGATATTGTATATTTGATTATAAATCTTAAGCTCTAGTTAGTATTTACATGGAGTGTAAGTAAATATCATTACAAACATTCACCCATAATATATTAAAAAAAAAATACAAAGAAAATAAGAAGCTAAAATCGATGTATAATGAATTTGGTAGATGTGCATGGGATTGTCGTATTATATAACGTAGCTTTCGCGGACACTGTGAGAAGGAAAAGGAGGGAGGGGTTTGCTTGAGAGAAAGGAGAATGAGTTGGCCATATCTTCCATTTTCGAAAAGGATTTGATATAAAACACACACACACATATATATATATATATATACAGTTGGAATCATCAGGTTGTATAATATTTATTTTTATTACGTAATATTATATTCATTGATAAAGTCTAGTGAGAGAACGAGAGGAATCTAGCTTGTAACAGGGAAGAAGAGAGGGAGTAGAATGGGGACAATTGGGTGGGCAGGAGTTGCCACCGAAACAACCAACATGTATCATGCACTGACTCAACCCCTCCTTCCTATCTCTCTTTCCGAACTTGGTCCTCTCTTAAAATGGGGGCTCGATATGTATATATGACTATGAGGGTTGAGGGAAGAAGAGGAAGGGCAACTTCGGTGGGTTCAAATAGTAAAAGGGTAAATTGATAACAAAATAGTTAAATATGTTTGTCTAAAATAACTTTTTAATTTAAAATAGTTGTAATAATTTAACATATTTAAATAAAGGTAATTGATATTTTTGTTAACAAAATATTAAGTAATTTTGTAAATTACAAAATAATAATGGATTTTTTTACAATGAAGTGATGGAATAATCAATTACAATTATTTTGAAACATATTGGATTATTCACCACCATACAAAATATATTGGTGCAAATCAATTTTTGTGCAAATATGTTAAGACTTTTTTTTTTGTTAACTTTTCACATTCCTGTAAAAATATTTTTTTTTTCAAATTTTCATTGACTTAAATAGTGTGATATTTGAAAAAGTAATCTATTATTTTAATAATTTTTAAAATATATTTAACTTAGATGTAAAATTGGACGAAATAGAACACAAAAATGTTTAAAGATGAAAATTTTAAAACCCGTACTTAAGAAGAATTCTAAAAGTGCATTCAAACGGGGAAAACGTCACCAAAGAGTAAGTGGTTTGCTAACTAAACCAAAAGGTGAATATGCTTTACATAATGCGATAACACGATATGAATATGTATGAAAAAATTGTGTTCGTAAAAATATATGATAAAACGATAGCACAAATACGATAAACGAAATATTTGTGTATCGTGTTCGTGTTTAGGTATTAGAACACGATACACTCGATAACATGATAAAATTGCATTGTTTTTGTCAACTATAAATTTGAACTTAAAAATATATTTTTTGAATACTTTTCTAAATAAATCTCATTTAATAGTTTTAAAAATTTATTTAGACATTTAATTTTTAGAGTTTGTTAATTATACATTAAAGATTAAATGATGTTTGAATTGATAATTCTTAATATGAATACTTTGTTATTGTGATATTTTCATATAAATTCCGCATGTGATCATATAACTGACTAACTTAACACAATATAATAACATGAACATGCACGAAAATTGTGTGTCACGTTATTGTTGAGAAACATGACACAATAAGTTTATCGTGGATGTTATGTAGAATTTCGAGAGGATTTCTTGGATTGATACGAAGTCGTGACGACACTTTCATATTGAAACTATTTGGTGGTTCACCAAAAATTTCAATCGGATAAAATCAGAATCTGTCTGAACTAGAACTTGTGAAGGAATGTGTGTTTTTGTCATGATTTTTCGAAACTCAACATTGACCAATTTATAGTGTTTGTCACACCCATTGGAAGAAACTTGGCGCAAAAAAAATTATACATTTTCATCTGAATCTTGGCGCCAAAGCAAAGGTACCTATTGGGAAGATAACTTGGCGCCAAAGTCATTGCACCATTTCGGTTGAAACTTGGCTCCAAAGCAAGTGTCCAAAATCCGAGAATTTTGAGTTAAAATGTTAAGTCATTAAATCCAAAAATTCAAATTTATAATAAATTTTTATAATAGTAACTTTATCAACTAGGGACCTGCCCCTTGGACCCCGCCAGGGGCGCTGCCCTCGGACCCCTGCAAAGGGGGCATCCCTTTGACTCCCGATTGCTTGCCCCTAAGTAACCAATGAAGTTCTAATATAGTGAATCATAATATACTCAAACAAGTGTGCACTCCGCACCATTCTGACTTGTTTAATGAATTATTATGATCATATTGATTAACTAGTCAATCTAATTTTATTAAAATATCTAACATGTTAGTATTTGGTGTCACATGATAAATTTTTGTTTTTGGCCAAAGTCACATGATAAATTTAAAAAAATACACACAATAATATGTACATAATTTTTCACCTTAATGTTAAACGTCTTCCTCTCCGTCCCAAACTTGTGCAATCTTTTTTTAGCTAGTTTCTGAATTTATTTTTACCTTTTTAATAACCCTTAAAAGTTTTATAATTAACTTATTTTTTTGTATCTTTCAGATAGGACCCCATAATTAATGAACTTAGGGTCCCAAAGATAGTCTAAATTAGGCTCAAACCACACACGTTGATCTATCATTTAACGGTTTTTGTCCATTAATAGGACATCAGTCACTTTGTTATGACGTTAGGAAAAGTTGACCAAAAAAAAAGACGTTAGGAAATGAAAGACTGACTCTGACTCCATGGAGGAACTAAAGACATGCATCTGGAATGAGCTTTCAGCTTGTCACTATCAGGGGATGCCACTTGGTATCTTCAAATAAATACGTGATTTTCTAAAAATTAAATATTGAATTTTTAAAATTATATATATATGTGTATATTCTTGAATTATATTTAAGGGTTTGATTAAAATTTTCATTAAACTCATAAATGGGATTAGCAGGTACATACATGGTTTTGGTATTTGAAAATATCATTCATAACTGCAACTAACATTTAAAAGAAATATATAATTAATAAAAAATATTTAAAATTCCAAAAAATATTTAAATGATTTTTTCAATATTGATGAATACTTTTGGATGAATTGTTGAAATTCTAGAGAGAAAAAAAGTTCTAAAAAATCACAAATAATTATTGAGAATTTCAAGAATGTGATTCAATTGTTTGACTTAATTTTGACTTTTCTAATAATTACACACGGTGGTTAAAATAAAATTTTGAGTATTTAATTTAAAATTACTTAACTTTGTTTGACTTGTTAATTCTAAGGTTCAAAATTTGATATTGTTTGCAATGTTATGCATGTGAATCGTTCTATCATTTTAATTTGTAACTATTTTTTGAAGATGGTCCAATAATTCATTTCTAAGAGAGACGTTGGAATTATATTTTTGTTATAAATAAAAAGTACATATAATTTAAACCCTAAAATTCAATAATTAATCGATAAATACTTACTAAATTCATTTTTCTAAAATTTCATAATCAGACAAAATAATTGAACCCAACTGCAAATTTAAACATATATCCTACCAAATTCATTGACAATTACTAACCAATTAATATTTTTACGATAATTCAAACTTACTAACAATTCAACCCCTAAAATTAGGGCTATGAAAGATGCGGGTATGGCGTTATTATAGTAAATAATATAATTGTACAATATTTTTTTTACTACATATGATAATTATAACCACTACCGATATATTTTATTATTATCATAAATGCGGTTATTAACCACAATTGTACATGTGTATCCATATTTAAATTGCTTATATTTTATTATAGTGAATTTTTTCAAAAAATGATTCTGTTAAAAAAAATTAGAAAAGTAAATATGTAAAACAAATATTTCAAAATCGGGGTATACGCACTACCATGAGTAGCACATTTGTTTTTACAAAAGGTGCACCCCATGGTAGCGTGTTGTGCCAAAATGACTCAACACGCTATCCCAAGTAATACACGCACAAATGGTGCTGCTTTAGTTTAGTTTTTGTTTTTTTCTTTCTTCTTCGACAACTCGATTTTTAATTAAAAATTAAATTATGTATCTATAAAAAAAATTATAGTAAGTAGATATTTTAATTGCAACTCAAATGATGCAAAAAAATATTAAATTTGGACTTACGTATTAACTATACACTCTCGTCTAAGTTAAGATATGAAAAATTGACTTAAACAATATAACTGAAACATTGTAATTCCAAACTCAACACAGTTAAAGACATTTATAGTGAAAGACCTTGTAATTTTTTAACCAAACATAGTTTGTCCTATAATTTGACCGGAATGATTAAATGCATTAGGTGAGAAATTTAATTATAAATTCACTCAAAACAACAACAAAAAAACATTACAGGGCGTAGATAATATAATGACGACATAAATGCTAACTAGGCGTTGATTTTTAACTTTCGAAATGACCGTATAATACGATAGACAAAAAACTATACATACATCTATACTTTTCTCTCTCTCTCTCTCTATATATATATAGATGTATGTATAGTGTTTTTGCCTATCGTATTATACGGTCAGACAGAAAGTCAAAAATCAATGCCTAGTTGGCGTCATTTATGTTGTAATTAAATTATCTACTGAATGTATTTTTTTTTTTGAGTAAGTGTATAATTAAGTTTCTCACATAATGCATTTAATCATTATATGGTTGTACTATAGAATATACGATGTTAGGTTTAAAAAACAAATATTTAATAAAAAAAAGTCCTAAAAAATTAGAGTAGGTAGATAAATTAATTTCACCATAAATGTCCTGAATCGTGGATGGTCTGAGTTATATATTTTTAAATCAAATTGTCATATCTTAACTTAGGGCAGAGCGTAAAGTCAATACATAAGTTCAAATTTAATATTTTTTTTGCATCATTTGAATCAAATTTTTTATTTTTTTAATAGATACATACTTTAATTTTTAATTAAACATTGAGTTGTCGTCGAAGAAAAGA
Organism: Chamaenerion angustifolium; assembly: GCA_946814005.1. NCBI lineage: Eukaryota > Viridiplantae > Streptophyta > Magnoliopsida > Myrtales > Onagraceae > Chamaenerion > Chamaenerion angustifolium. The sequence continues at coordinate 32,912,844 of OX328268.1, forward strand.
AAACAAAAGCAGTCCCCCTTGGCGTGTATTGCCATTTTGGCAATACACGCCACTTGGGGTAGGTGTTGGCACAACACGCTATCTTGGGGTGCGCCTTTTGTAAAAACAAAATGTAGTGCGCTACCTACTGCAACGCGTATACCCAGATTTTGAAATATTTTTTTTACATATTTACTTTTCTATTTTTTTTAACATACTCACTTTTTGAAAAAAAAAATTCTATTATAGTATATTTATATTATTAAGGGAGAAGTAGTTTTTGTAACCACCACCTGTAAAATTACACAAATACCCTTTAATAATCAAATTAATTTATATTTATTATGACTATTTTGGTCATTTAAATATCATCTAAGATTTATAAATAAAACTATATCCACAAAGACTCAAACTTATGACCTTATACATTAAAGACATAGGTATTAACCAGCTACACACATATGTAGCATGACAAATTTTACTAGATGATAATTATATTTTTGTCTATCATTATATCTATATTTATACTATTTATAAAGAACGACGTAGTTTTAATAGTTGTCAATTTAAACTTATCATGACTATTTTGGTCATTTACATTTTATCTTTCCACAATTTTCTTGAATGCAATTTACTGGTAAGAAACCCCTTAAAAAAGGACTCCAACGAAGTTTCAAACTCAAGAACTTTCACTATTACAATAAAACATTCCTCCACTAGATCAATAGTACTCAAATATCTTTGGATACACTTAACCAACTTTAACTTTGAAAATATTAAAGTAAAAAAATGAGGTATAAGTTAATGAAATATCTAATTTTATTTTATTTTCTTGATGTTACCATGTTAGTGAGTGTGTTAAGATCTTTTAAACGAATATTGAATCCATTCCCTCACTAGTTCGGATTCATGGTACAGTTGGTTAATGCGTATGTATGGAATCTTATATATTTATCAGAGTACACATGTTCAAATCTTGCCGACTCCGACAAAAATAGTTAGCTAAGGTGTCGGGCAAAGACTGGAAAGGTCAAAGTCGGAAAAGGCCGGTATCAGAGTGTGTTGGTTCAAACCATGGGAACGTCGAAAATAAATAGTTGGCTAAGGCTAAAAAGGTTAAAATCAGAAAAGGTGGGTATCAGAGTGTGTGTGTGTGTGGGTTCAAGCCAAGTCGAAATAAGGTTAGTATCATATTGCCCAAGTTCTAATCCTGGGAATGTCACAGAAAGTTGGCTAAGGTGCATAGTAAAAATAATAATTGGCTAAGGTGCGGGCAAGATTGAGGTCGGGTTGGACAAAAGATTGATATGTTTGGATTTTATGTGTCATGCACCATTTATTTTATACTTATACTATTTATAAAGAACTAAGTGGTTTTTATAACTGTTACTAGAAACAATTACACAAATAACCCTTAATAATCTAATTAATATAAATTTATCATGACTATTTAGGTCATTTACATTTTATCTTCCCACAATTTTCTTGAATAAAATTACATATAGGAAACCCCTTAAAAAAGGCTTCAGCGAAGTTTTGAACTTAAAAACTTTCACTATTACAATAATATATTATTTCACTAGATCAATAGTACGCATATATTTTTTGATACACTTAATGAATCGTAACCTTGAAAATATCAAAGTAAAAAAAATGAGGTATAAGTTAATCAAATATCTAATTTCATTTTATTTTAAAAAAATATCACTGAAATTTTCTTGATGTTGCCACAGTAGATTTGTAATAGTTAATGTTTCATAGACATGGTAGTGAGCGTGTTAAGATATCTTAAGTGAATAACAAATGCATTCCCTCACAAATTCAGATTCATGGTACTGTTGGTTAAGGCGTACGTTTGAAATATTATATGGTTATCAGAGTGCTGTACAAACCTTGCCAACTGCCAAGTCCAAAAAGGTCGGTATGGGAGTGTGTTGGTTCAAATCCTGGGGACGTCGGAAAAAAAATAGTTGGCTAAGGATGAAAATGTCAAAGTCGGAAAATGTCGGTATTGGAGTGCGTGCGTATGTTCAAACCAAGTCGGAAAAATTTTGGTATCATAGTGCCCAAATTTTAATTCTGGGAATGTCAGAGAAAGTTAGCTAAGGCGTGCACGACCGAGGTCGGTATCATAGTGCGCAAATGCACAAATATTTATTTCAGCATGTGACACCACACAGTCGACAACAAAGGTTTTGGTAAAAAGTGAGACTTCAGAGGAATTACATGTATACATACTCGAAATGTAGTATACATAAATGTTGTGTTATCTAGATTAAATGAACTCTTAAATTACTAATTAAAGATGTAGTTGTATATATTAATTTTCTGTAATTGTATTTCTTAATTTAAATTGATTTTTTCATTGACTATTAATGTTATTTTAGTATCACTATATATAATTATATTCTCTTTTAAGATAATATTTACACTCAATGAATAGTTATAGAAAATGCTCAATCAACACATATATGTAAATAAAGGGTTGTACCTCTCATAACTGTAGATATATGTCTTATACATACACATTTGAAAAAATATTTTAACTAAAAGCTTTTTAATCCACTAAAGTGTATTTCCCTAATTATTATACTAGACTACGGCACGCGCTACGAGTCTGCACGTCGTCCTCGTTGGTCACACGTAAGGTGTAACGAAGACATTGTTATTCTGTCTCCTAGGATAATACAAGAATAGTACGAAAATTTAACATTTGATTAAAATATTATTAATTTAAAACAAAACTTAATTTGTATAAGCTAATAAAATAAAATTTAAAAGCTCTAAATATTTTTAAGAAAGTGCTCGAGAGGAGCAAGAAACACTACTAAAAAGAATCTCAATCACTCGAGCATTTTCTTAAAAATATTTAGAGCTTTTTCAATTTAAGTTTAATTTTAAATTAATAATATTTAAATCAAATGTTGAATTTTCCTACTATTCTTTTATTATCCTAGGAGACAAAACAATCATGTGTTAGTTACACCTCACGTGCGATCAACGACGACGACGTGCACGCGTGTAACGCGTGTCGTAGTCTAGTGTAAATTAAAGCTTGAATTCTTTGGTCATAAAGGATTAACCAATTAATACTCTTAATAGATGGGCAAAAATAACACTCTAAATAACTTCAATAATTGAGTAGAATCCTCAAGTTTGGCATACAAGAAATTCAAACTATACAACGCATAGAAGAGGAGATCGATGCGAAGAGAATGTCGAAGAAAAGCCATATACAAAAGCTTCTTAGGTCGTTTGGATTGACGATATGGATGTCGGTCTAATAATCCATAACCACATTTGTGAATTAAATACCATAATAGTAAGAATAACTATTACGAGTGAAACATTTATCATAATAATCGTTCCTCACCATAATAGTGCGATCAATAACATAAAAAATCGTGTGAAAAATACGGTGTTTGATTTTCCACCGCACGATTATTGTACCTACCTAAAATTCAATAATGTCTTAATAAACTAAAATTTCAAAATATCATAATTAAACAAAATATTTGATCCTGATTGCATTATTTATTTTTAAAAATCAACACTACACAATTCATCAACCGTTAGTTAATCAATTAACATTTCCACAAGAATTCAAACTCATTCATAATTCAAATCTTACAATGTAATTGAACAAGTGTATTTGAAAGAATAAGTGTTTGAATTCTTTCAGTTGAAAGGTTTGAATTATTTCAATTAACATTTTTTCAATTGATGTGAATTCTTTCACATTCTTAAGAACGGGTGTTCTAATTCAAAATTTTAAAGCAATGAATAATAAAAAAATTCAATATTGAGCAAAGACAAAAGACTTATTAACAAGAATTTGAACAAGACTAATTCAAACCTCAAATAAAAAAGAATCTACACTAATTGAAAAAAAACAATGTAAGAATTTCAAGGGCTAAATTAAAAATAAATACATTTTTTAAGTTTAAATCTACGCAAAGTCAAAAGTTAAAAGGGGATAATTGCCCCTCAACCCTGGGCTTAGTCCATATCTATCTCCACTAGTTTAAAAATGGGTGAGTGAAATGCTCATTTAGATTTGAAACCCGACCAAAATCGGTCTATTAGGTGGGGTCCAGATAGAATTTTTTGAATTAAGGTAGGGTCCAGAAAAAAAATATAGGAATCAGTTAAATCGGTTCTGGTTCCCATAATAGTGTGCCTGTATTGATGAAAACTGAGTGATATCGTAGACAAATCATCGAAGAACTGAAGAACCCTAGCAGACGAAGAAAACAGCAGACTTGGGAATCATTGGAATCGGTTCCTTCATTTGGCGATTCCTCATCCTTAAATAAAACCCTAGCAACTACAAAATACAGAAAACACTTTAAACTGTTCAGAAATAACAAAACGACCCTTAAACAATTTGTCCGGAATAAAAATATCAAAAAGACACTCAAACAATAATAAATGACAAAAGAGGACCTAAACTATTAAATGAATGAATAATGCCATGAATTAGGGCTAACAATTTCTGACACGACACGATTAAACGACACAACACGATCTGCTTTAAAGCGTATATGGGTTTGACCTTAATGGATCTCGTGTCTAAACAACTCTTATACGTTTAGACACGATTATTAATCGTGTCTAAACAACTCAGATATGCGGATATGTGTATAAAAACGATTAACTATTCGTGTTTAATCGTGTTGTGTATACATGTGACACGTTTAGACACATTTAAGTATAATAATAATAATAAAATATTAAAATACTCACTTACTTTTTAATATTGAACTATGAAGACCTTACTTTGTATATTTGAATTTGTGTATATATGTATTTGTGTATATATCTGCTTTAAAGTGTATATGAATTTGACATTAACGGATCCCGTGTCTAAACAACTCTATACGTTTAGACACGATTAAACGGCTTATACGTTTAGACACGAGACATGTTTAGACACGTTTAAAATGTATCCGTTTAGACACGAGACATGTTTAGACACGACACGATTACGACACGACACGATTGTCAGCCCTACCATGAATGAATAATGTCAGCTTGTTATAATCTCAATACTCCCCCTCAAGCTGGAATAACATCTCCTTAGTTGAATATCTTCATGTCATTCAATCATACAGACTCCCCCTGTCATGCATATATATTCTTCATTCCAAGTTTACTGCACAACAAATGATGCTGCTGTGTTCCCAAGGCCTTTGTAAATAGATCTGCCAATTGTTCACCTGTTCTAATACGTTGAAGCTGCAAAATATTGTCAAGTAACCTCTCTCTAATATAGTGACAGTCAATCTCAATGTGCTTGGTTCGCTCATGAAAAACAGGATTGTTCGCAATCTGAATTGCTGCCTTATTATCACAAAATAAGGTAATTGGTTCAGATTGTTCACAATCAAGTTCTTTCAGTAAATTCCTAAGCCATACTATTTCAGAGACAACTGATCCCATGCTTCTATACTCAGACTCTGCAGACGACCTAGAAATCGTGGTTTGTTTCTTGACTTTCCAAGAAATCAATGACTTACCCAGCATGATACAAAAGCCAGTAACAGACTTCCTAGTTTCTATACATCCTGCCCAGTCTGAATCACAGTAACCAATTAACCTAGGATCAGATTTAATGTATAGTAAAATACCTTTACCAGGTTCCTTCTTAATATATCTCACAATTCTCATTGCAGCTTCATAATGAGATTCCTTTGGGTCCTGCATAAACTGGCTCAAGTGTTGTACAACAAAAGAAATATTCGGTCTGGTTATAGTCAAATAAAGCAGCTTTCCTATCAGTCTCCTATAAAGGCTGACATCATATAGGGCTTTATCATCTTTGTTAATATTCATATATTCATCATACTTTCTACTCGTCAATTTCAGATTCATTTTCATGGGAGTCTTAGCAATTTTACCACCAGATAAACCAACAGAGGATATCAATTCAATTCTTTGGCTAAGAATAAGGCCCATTTTCGATCTAGCAATCTCAATACCTAGGAAATATCTCAATTCACCCAAATCTTTCATTTTGAAACTAGATTGCGGCACATGTTTCAATTCAGCAACAAGTTTACTACTATTACCAGAAATCAGTAAATCATCAACATAAACCAGCAAAACAACCAACTGATTTCCATCACGTTTTGTAAAAAGAGAATAATCCAGTTTAGACTGACTGTATCCAGCTTTAATTAACGCATCATACAATTTCACATTCCACTGTCTACTAGCCTGTTTCAAACCATACAAAGATTTTTTTAATTTTCAAACCAAGGTTTTATCATTTCCATTGTAAAAACCTTATGGTATACACATGTAAACCTCTTCATCTATATCTCCTTGTAAAAAAACGTTATGCACATCCATTTGATATAAATGTCAATCATAGAAAGAGGCTAAAGCAAGCACAGTACGAACAATATTAATTTTTGCAACCGAAGAAAAAGTCTCAAAATAATCCACACCATGTTTCTAATTATAACCTTTTGCAACTAATCTTGATTTATATCGGCTTAAACTTCCATCAGATTTATATTTAAGCTTATAAACCCATTTGCATCCAATAACAGATTTACCTTGTGAAAGAGGCACTAGATCCCATGTTTTATTTTCTTCCAAAGCATCTATCTCTTCTTGCATGGCCTGAACCCAAGATTCATTCTGGACAGCATCTGAAAATCTTTCTGGTTCGACCAGCTTAGAGATTGATGCAATACAACTTCGATAACAATCAGATAGATTATCATACGAAATATATTTCCCAATAGAATGAACATGCGAAGAATTAGACATATCATAATCATTCATCCAAATCGGGGGTCTAATTATTCTACCAGACCTGCTCGTGTTTGGTCTGGCAGAATCGACAACAGGTGCATTCTGCATAGAGGATCCATCAGAGTCGTTATTGGACTCATCATTTGGCACTGTTCCATCAGAGTTTATATTAAACTCATCACCTGGAACATCCACAACTTCAAAGGTGTCATCCTCCCTAGTCAAGTTAATTTGTCTATTGACTTTTTTTTCTCAGCAATATATAGAGCCTATAACCCTTCTGAGTCTCAGAGTATCCCATCATTACTGATGGAATAGCTCTGGAGGCAAACTTGCCAGTCACAACCAAATTTTTTGCATAGCACAAACATCCAAAAACCCTCAAGTGATTAACTTTGGGTTTTTTAGTACTCAAAACTTCCAAGGGACTCTTACCATTCAGCAACTTGGAGGGCATCAAGTTGATCAAATAACATGGAGTAAGAACACAATTCCCCCATAAAATATTCGGAACATAACTTTGCAATTTCAAGGCCCTTGCCATTTCTAGCAAGTGCCTATGTTTTACCCTACCATTTTGCTGCGGGGTGTATGCACAACTACTTTGATGAACAATTCCTCTATCATGGAATAAAGAATTAACATGTTCATTAAAGAGTTCTCCACCATTATCTGTTCTAAAGCATTTAACTTTCTTTCCAAATTGAGTCTCAATCATCACAACAAAGCTCTTCAATATGACAACAACATCTGACTTAAATTGCATCAAATGGACCCAAGTCACTCTAGAAAAATCATCAATAAGTGTCAGAATAAACGTTTATTGTCATATGTTGAAGTATAAAATAGACCCCATACATATGCATGAACAAGATCAAATGCAACATCTGCTCTAGAATAGGAAACAGGAAAAGGATTTCTTACAATCTTTGCTTTAGGGCAAACAGAACAATGACCTATTTCCAAACCCTTATTTCTAGACAGATTCAAGGAGTCAATATTTTCTAACGCCTTTAATAATGCATGCCCAAATTGCATGTGCCATAACCTGATATTATTAACCGAGGGACAAGAAATAGCAAATCCAACAGACTTGCAAGGCAATCTAATGAAATACAATCCTGACTCTTCCTTACCAATCCCCAAGACCTTCCCACTTGAGAGGTCATGCAGGATTGCAAGGTTAGGATAAAACCGAACACAACAATTCAAATCTCTGGTAAGTTTTGAAACTGATAACAGATTGTACTTGAAGTCAAGAAGGTATAAGACATTATTCAATTTTCTATTCGAATCCATCAAAACATTTCCAGTTCCACAAACTTCTGAATGACCACCATTGGGTAATTGAACTTTGGTTCCAAGAACAACCCTTTTTCCATCTAACCAATCATCTCTGTTGGTCATATGGTTGGTTGCCCCAGTATCCAAAATCCAATATTCACTATGTATTAGGGAAGTAGAATTAAGAAGAATACCAACCGTATTTGCATGATGGTCCACGGAAGCGGTAGCACCTGCACCCAAAGCAGTGCTGCCTGCATTCCCAACTGTAGCTAGGAACTGATCAAACTGTTCTTTGGTAAATGTTATCCCACCTTGCATAACACTACTCACAGAAGGATCATTAGAAGTAATTTGCATAGAAGAAGGATCAACATCACCAGTCCCTGAGGAGGCAATGTTGACCTTAGAAACATTTCCTTTTGCCTTCAATTTCTCCTTATATTTAAAACAGTTATCTTTGGCATGCCCATTCTTTTTACAGAAGTCGCATCCCCGAGAATAACATCGATCTATGGTATGGCCCTTTTTATGACAATGTTAACATTCCAAATTTTGGTTTCCCTTTGGCTTATTTAAAATCACAGAAGTATTTCCAAAATTTGTGTTCATAGTCGCATTTAAAACAGAAGCTATACCCCTTTGACTCTCATCTTGAGTCAAAAGGTTATATGCTTGATTTACTGATGGTAAGGGACTCCAAAGGAGCAAGTGACTTCTAACATTTGCATAATTCCCATTTAATCCCATAAGAAACTGAAACAACCTTTGATTTTCTTTGTGCTCAATATGTTTTTTGAAATCTTCTCCCTCAATATGAGGGAGAGCACATGCAGCATCATACTCAGCCCAAAGAACTTTTAATTTTGAAAAAAAAGGTTGAAATAATCCCTGCTTAGTCATGACAATTTTCATATGCAATTGGTAAGTTCTTGGTCCACTGACTTTATCAAACCGTTCTTTCAATTCCTTCCAAACGAGAAATGCACTATCAGTGTACATCATCCCATTTGCAAGGTCTTTTGCAATAGAAATAGTAATCCAACCAAGGACCACATCATTGCATCTATCCCAAAGGTGATGATATGCCAGGTCAAATTTTTCACGCATACAAGATCGAGTCACAAATCCCAACTTATTTCTTCCTAATAACATCAATCTAATAGATCGGCTCCACATCACATAATTTTCAGGTCCAGTCAAGGTAATCGAAATCATATTCACACTAGGTTATCACTCGGATGAAGATATAAATGATGGTGGAAATCTACCTTGGCCATAGCCTCATGATTTACCTCATCAATGTCGTATTTGTCTGCCTTCTCAATAGGCTTTGTTTCTGCCATGATATAACCACCAGAATAGGAATAATCGAAAAATACAAGAAGGAGGAAGAAGGTATCCGCAAGCCAAGGCTCGTTCCCAAGAACACAATATATCGGAAGCAGAAGGTCACAAAGGAACTCCAAAGGTCACAACCAAAGAATCGGAAACGAACTGATTCAAAGAAACACCAACAACCAGGAGTTGCAAACGAAGAATCGGAATCAAATCGTTTTTCTTTTCGATTCAGTAACCGCAACACAAGACCTTGTTCCAAGATCCGAAAAATTCCAAACTAAGAAGCAATATCAATCAAAAACAACAACATAATCGAAATACAAGAGGCAAGATACCTCAGGGCTCTGATACCATGATAAAAACTGAGTGATATCGTAGACAAATCATCGAAGAACTGAAGAACCCTAGCAGACGAAGAAAACAACAGACTTGGGAATCATTGGAATCGGTTCCTTCATTTGGCGATTCCTCATCCTTAAATAAAACCCTAGCAACTACAAAATACAGAAAACACTCTAAACTGTTCAGAAATAATAAAACGACCCTTAAACAATTTGTCCGGAATAAAAATATCAAAAAGACACTCAAACAATAATAAATGACAAAAGAGAACCTAAACTATTAAACGAATGAATAATGTCATGAATGAATAATGTCAGCTTGCTATAATCTCAATATGTATATAATCTCAATATGTATTGGAACCGAAATGGAATATATGTCTAAATAAATATTAATATGTCATAAATATATAATATTCTATTGATTATTTCATTTTTTATTAGTTTTTATTGTTTATTTTTAGTTATTAGATATTTATATGTTTAACTTTCACTTTTATTATAATGTATATAATTAAAAATAAATTGATTAGAAATATTAGTATTCATTTTAAAAAAAAAAATTAAAAAAACAATAGAGTCCAATTGAATACCCAAAACTTTTTAATATCAACAAGTTCATAATAGGTTTTAGTTTCCGTACTAATTCCATAGAAAGTAAGAAAATCAGGAACCGATTTTATTAAATAAAATAAGTTATAAAAAATCATAATTCTACAGGATCCTCATGTATGACTCTTAAGTTTAAACACTACTTTGGCTGTTAAGGGAATTAGGAAGATACGGAAATTCTAAACTAATGTAGTTGTATAATTATAAATTCTTTTATTTACCCCATAATTACAGCGCTAGTTGAAAGGACCCGAAACTTCTCGGAAAGTTTATCAACTAAGGACCCAAAGATTATGGAACTCATGAGAATATATCTGAATATGTGCATTCTTTCAAATTCTTAAGAACAATTGTTTTAATTCAAAATGTTAATGCAATAAAGGTTTTCAATATTGAGCAAAGACAGTTCAGCTCATAAGCTTACCTCTGATGAAAATTCTTCAAATTTTAAATTAATGTTCATCATTATGGATGGTAGGAAACTCATGTTGCAGTTCGACAGAGTGAAGTTCTGACATATCTATCGAAAAACAAATGAGGTTGCTGACATCATGACAGCTATGATGATTAATCAGAGTCAAATCTACGTTACTTATGGATATCCACCGACAGAAACTAAAAATGCTCTCCTAAAAGACGCTTTGAATTTTATCTATTTGAGAATAATAAAGTTTAGCTAATTATTATATTGTAGTAAGGATTAAGGTGCGAGTTTCTCGTAACAAGTTTGTTATTTTTAATTTACCTTTTATCTATAAAAAAAAATATTGAGCAAAGACAAGAGACTTACTGAATGACGTTACTTTATTAGTTGGGTGCCCCATTGCCATTGGGATGGGGTGGATTCATGTTCTTGCCCTTCCCTCTCCACTACATTTTCATATATATAAAAAATATACTTGATTATTATATATGCTTTTAATCTATTTTATTTTATTTTTGAAATTTGTAATTAAAAAACAATACATGAATCTTCCTCACCACATGCTCTTACGGTTGGTGCGCTTAGCTAAGCACTATTACCATGTGGGCAGTGGGCTTCCTTAGCATGTCTTCGCCTTGTTCCTACTTTGAAGATTCTATATATATAGTATATAATTGTTTTAATTTTCTACTTTCTTTTATTTATTATAATCTTGTGATATATTTTATTGTGAAGGAGAGGTCCTTTCTCTTCTGAATGATAGTGATTTGTCAACTACTATGTTTTTATGTTTTGTCTGGCTACTCAATAGATTTTGTGAAGAATTATAAAGCTGACCCTAATTTAAGGAGACAGTTTCAATAGATTCCTATTTTTTACAAGTTCTTAGGCTATGGTGCATGTATATTATATATCATAATTATACTATATTTTTAAATTATATATCATAACTATTATATGTATAATTTTTATTTTTTAATACCATAACTATATTAATAATAATAGTTATTAACCACAGTTTTAACAGTATACTCATATTTATTATCACCATGTGAAATTTAATAGAATATTATAAATGTTATCTAATAAATACATAAAGTTACGTCACAATCAACAAAAATATCCATATCATTCAAAATTAATACTAATATCATTTAACATTCACATCATTCAATTATAGTTCGCCCTGAAATTATAGATTCGTAAAATCTAAAAGTGAAAATATTACTTATGTTATTAATATTTGTTAGAATCAACAGCTTCTACTCCTCTGTGTTTTAGCCTAAAGAAGGACTGTTTCTTCCCGTTTCTATGGTACCCTCGACCCCCATTCCCACTGACTGCCAAGAAAGAGGAGGAGATTGGAAATAATTTGAACAAGTATAACAAGAAATACGAGGCAAAGGACCAGGATGTGTCGATGCAGTTGAGCGACCAAGAACATAAAAGAAGGAAGATGGTGAATGATGAATGCCTCGGAAGGTGGAAGCAACTGCAAGAGGAAGAGAAGGAGGAGGAGAGGCAAAAATTGAGGGATGGAGAAGGAAGCGATGCAGAAGAAGAGTACGAGGCTAAGGAAGTCGAGCAGTCGGGGAGTTTTTTTGCCGATGAGGGTTACCTTGAGTAGGTTCTTTACGAGGTTAATGGTCTTTCAAGACATTTCACTGCAATTTATTGCGGGTTGAATCGCAGACCTGCAAGTCTAGTCAATGTTAATATATCTAACCCGTGCAGAGTGGTGGGTCGAGTCTGAGTTGATCTGTGCACATTAGCACATTATATAAGTATAATATTTGTAATCATATTTTGCTAGTAAGTTCGAAAGTCAAAACTCAAAGTCTCGTCATTTAATTATCTACCTACTGTATTTTTTTATTTATGAAGTATACAATTAAATTTCTCACATAAATTATTTGTCCTTCCGATTAAATTATAGCACAAACGATGTTAAATAATATTAAAAAATTTACAGTAGGTAGATAATTGAATTTTGTTATAAATGTTGCGATTTTGAGTTTTGATTTAAAGGGTCAGTGTTGAATATTTGTAAGTCAATTTTTAGGTATCAACTTAGGACAACTCATGATAAATATGTAAGCTCAATTTCAATACCGTTTGTGATGCTTAGATCGCAATACAAATATATATTCAGTCTAAATTTTTTCTTATTTTTTTAATTAAAATATAATTTAATTTAACTTAGTCAATTGTTTCATAAGACTTAACTTATAAGTAAAAACATTATGGGATACTCTATTCTTGATTTACTCTTAAAATATTTTAGTAATGCATATGTTACTTTCGTTGGTATAATAAATTGAAGAATATCATGTTCTAAATACCTGGAATCATAGCAATACGTTCAGAGGATAAGTGCCGAGAAATACAATTTTCAAATTTTAAAAAATAAAATAAAAAAGATTGACTTCTTTTTCCTTTATTAGTAAGGTTTAACTTTACAAACATACTAACCGAACCTTTAGAAAAAAGACGACTTATTTATTCAGTTTTAAAAAATATTAAATACTTTTTGTCTAATTTTAACATAAAAAATAATAATATCATGTTTTTTTTTCATCCAATAATTAATCTTGAGACATGCCGAGAACCAATCTCGAGACCTCTTGCATCCCAGTAAAGGCGATACTGTTGTACCAAGTGTCCGTTGGTATATCATGTTCTAAAAGACTAAAACCTAAGAAAACTTAATCCGAAAAAAAATTAAATGAGTCAACTTTAATTTGAAACAAATTTAGAGAAAATCCAACACTTTTTCTTTACAAATATTTCTGTTATTATCTTCTTTACATAATTTATGTACCTTTCAAAATAATTGTTTTGGACCACAAAATAAGCCCATATGGCCTACACTGCAAAATAATTGTTTTGGGCCACAAAATAAGCCCATATGGCCTACACTGCAAATTCGTCCCAACATCCAATTTAACTATTGTCAGTGTTGTTCTCATTGACTTAAATTAATACTGTGGTCATATGTACATTGAAAAATATCAAAAATTAATGATGTGCTTTTATATTGACGCTAAAAATACATTTATCTACAGTAGAGATATTGAATAAGTAACTTTCCTAACAATGTCCTCATTAATGAAAAAAAATATAACTATTTGAAGAAGACATAACACTTTAAATTAAAATTTAATTATCTATATACTAACAAAAAAAATATTTAAAATGGATGGATTATAATGGGGGTCGAAATTCAATATTATGTACGATAATTAAAATAAATAGTTTGCAAATGACAAAAAATAGTAGGATTATATATATATATATAATATATATAAAGTGTTCGAAAAGTACTATAGTGTGACCAAGTGGTGAGAGGAAGACTGCAGTAGTTTCCTATTCGTAGTGTGAGTTTGTAGAAACAACCGAGTGGATGAGAAGAAGATTCCCGGTTGATTCAGGACTTTCGTTAGTACGTTCATTTCCACATGGATAATTATGAAATAATCATTTCATATATAATTATCCGCCAAATATAAACTCATGGTACATTATCTTTTCTCATCTACATATGATCATATTTAAATAGACGGAAATATTTTTAAAATAATATTATATATTATATAAACATTACGATAATGAAACAAATCATTTTAATTGAAGCACTAAGAAGTAACTTTCCCTACTTCTTCAAATAATATCTGTGGTCAAACATATAAAAAAGCAACTTACTATAAGGACGTTTAGAGTATCCCCTGCATGTTAATGGCTGCCACCATTCGAATTTTGGTGAAAAATCAATATAAATATTAAAAAAAAAAATTAGAAAAGTAAATTATATATATAAATTTTAATTTGTAAACTAGGTAAAGACCCACCTAGGGTAATAAATTAAAGGGTTAATTATGTTTTACTATTGTGCATAATGGTTGCACATGTTTCAAAATGTGATTAATTGATTTTGTTATGTGACTAATTGGTTACACATGTTTTTACAATGTGACTAATTGATTAATCCGTTATTGAACTGCCAATTTTTTCGTCAATTTGGCATGCGCGTAACACGTAACCCCTTGTTTTACTAATTTACGATATTTGAAAAGACTGTTATGCCATTCTACATGAGTGTTCCCCCTATTTCCCCCATTTATGTCAGAAGAGTGTTTTGTTTCGGTTTTTTCAGTGAGACTTTCCAGTTGCTTTTCCTATCTCGATTGCGCTCCACCTTCGTGTGAACGTGTGAAGACTCAGGTATACTCTTTGTCCCTTACTTCTTTTCTTCGTGCGGAGTTTTATCTTTCGGTTTTGCTGTTTGCGTCAGCCAAACGAGTGAGTAGTTGCTGAAATCGTGTTGTTTGTGGTTTGGAGTTACAGTATTGCCTCTATTTCTTGAAGTTTATAGATGGTGTCTTTCTGGGTAAATCATGAAACGTACTTTTAGTTTGTTTAGGTTGATCCCTTGCTGTGTAAAACGTTTATCCTGGTAAGCAGGGACGAGCTGCAGAGCTTCTGCAAAAGCTTTCATTGGCCAAGGAAAGGAGGTGATTCAAAGGTGTTAGCTCAATCCAACAGTTTTTGTCTCAGAGTTGTATTAGCTAAATTAGGTTGTTGTGTGTACTTTGTGGTTTGAGTTCTTAATTGGTCTTATGCCCACTATAACTATTTCCAAGTAGAGTGTTGGTATTTCATTTCTTGATACTTTTATTCGTTTCTCTGTTGGCATCAGGTATCATGGCACAGAATACAAAATACATTTTCTTGGCAAAAATACATCAGGTATCATGGCACAGTACCCAGGTTTTGAAGAACATCAGTACATAATACATTTTCTTGCTTCCATTTCAACAAAAGATGCAGCAACAAATTCAAACAACTATTTGTTTAATATAGAATACATCTTTTTGTCATCGAAATCCTCGATTCAGTGCCTCTCTTCCACTCCCACCTCGATCTGCTTTTCAATTTTTAGATCTCTCTTATTCCTGCTTCTACTCAAAGTAGGTTTCTTACCAAAATTAGTTTTTTTTTTTGTCACAATCGAAGGAAAAATTGGGACGAAATACTCAGAATGCTTGCAATTACCTCAAATTTAGAGCAACCATGGAACCTACAGACTGCTCTAGGCGATTGGGGGATGAACTCACTGGTTTCCTTCTTCATATTCAACCATGGAACCTCCAGACTCCTTCATCTTCAACCACTTGTTTCTTCAACTTGACGATTTGGCGATTGAGTTCAAAATTCTATTCACTTATAATAAATGAGTCAAGGGAATTTTCGTAACTTCATATGGGTTTAGGGTCACGTGCTAGGCACATGGCTGAGTTGACGGTGATTTCTGACGATGAACAGTAAAAAAACCAATTAGTCATATAGCAAACTCAATTAGTCACATTTTGAAACATGTGGAAGCATTCTGAACAATAACCAAACATGTGTAACCAATTAAGTAATTAACCATAAATTAAATTAGCTCATAGCGTGTGGCGGAGCGTTGAGTAGTTTATATCATTTTAAATGCATATATGATTTTATATGTGTATACTTTATTATCTATATACCCTAAAGTCAATTTAAAACTTGAAACTCAATGTGATTAACGGTATATATATTGTAATTCAACTATCTATTTTAAAATATTGTGTAAAATATAATATACTCTCTAACATTAGCAAATTTCCACCACGAAAAACTCTCAACATTTTGGTGCTCCCAGAAGAGACCCAAAGCTTTGCTCAAACAGCACATTAATGAAATAGCTAATTGATTATTAAAATTTCAACCAAAGCGCGAGTTAAAGGACTGAAAGTCATTCGGATCACCCAACCATCTTCAAGTTTAAGTTTTATGTGTTAAGCATTTTATTATTGATTTAATTCGTAAACTTTTAGGCATTTATATTTTTGATAGGCCCTAAAATATACTATATTCACTAATGTTTAAAAGGAAAATAACATTTATATTATGAACTTGAATTTTCCATCATTATAATAGTGAAAGAAAATGTTATAAATTTAAAAGATAAATAAAAAGAATCTCTTTTATTATAGTAAAAAAAATACTTTTGATTTCCGTAGGAGGCGAGGAATGAATGTGGAACCAAAGTGTCCGGTATGTGAACAAAACGAAGATGCGGAACATATGGTTCTCCAAAGTGGATGGACAAGCTAGGTGTGGATAGAAATCTTGGGATCGAATGCCATAAACCAGAACAACGTGTCGATGCTAGAGTGAATGCGAGTGAGACGGACCGAACCGAACATGGATCATGCGACACAACAAACAAGATGGGGCTTGTGCCTAGTCACGTGTTGGAACATTTGGAAGGCAAGGTGCAAGATGACGTTTGAGAATAAGATGCCAAATACACGAGAGGTCATCGAGCTAATAAGGAAAGGGTACGAGGAGTACCAAGGTGCCCAAGCGATCAAAAGAACCGAACCAAACACCTCGGGAGCACCAGGTATGGACTCAACCGAACCAAGGGTACGTAAAAATAAATTGTGATGCATCTTGGTGTAGTCGAACTGGAATGACGGGGCTTGGGGTGCTTGCGAGAAACGGGGTGAGAGTTTTGGTAGGAGAAACAAATAGGCGATTAAAGGGCCGAAATGTTGATGTCATGGAAGCTGAAGCGATTCTCCTAGGGGTAAAGATGGCACTTGAAATGGGATGGTGAAAAGTTACAATTGATTCGGAGTCGATGAGGATTATGGAGCAATTACAAGGAAGAGCTCAATATTGGCGGAGTGCAGTGGTATGCTCGAAGAACCTAGCATTGGTAGGAAACTTTGAGTTGTTAAATTGGTCAACGGTTAGACGCTCTGCAAATGAAGGTGCTAACTGAGTTGTCAATCAATCGAGATTGGGAGTGAGATTACAAGTTTGAGTTCGACAACCCCCACTTCCACTAGTAGCTATTTTAAGGAAAGATTGTAATTCGGTTTATGAAGACTTTGTGTTTGAATGAAATAGAAGTACTCTTCAATGATAAAAAAAAATCATTCTATTAGAAAGAATCGTTATGATCTTCAATAAATTTTCTTACGATTGTTTCTACTTTTGTTATAATTAGGATTGATTCGACTATAACTTACTATATAGAGAGACCCATCAACGTAATCCATATTTGATAATAATAAATTCTAAATTAATGAGTACAAGGCTACTTCAGTGAGCACTGCAGGTCTCTTGTACAAAACCTCTGGAATCAATCACAGAGTTCCTAGAATCAATATATAAAGCAAGAAAAACAAAAGGAAAGGTACATTAAACAAGGTTTGCAACTAATTAAGTAGATAAAATAATGAATTACTACATAAGCAAGCTCCTAATTATGTTTGCTTCATTGTTATCAGTGTCGTTAGACTCCAAGAGCAGTGCTAGTCTATCACTTAGGTCGTCCACCTCCTTGTGTAAGCTTCGAATGTAGTTGCAAGTCTCCTGCAACACTTTCGAAGCAGAAACCTGCAGGACCATAAAATCTATTAGCAAAAGGAAGTTCATGATGATTTGGGTTTCTGATGAAAATTTACACAGGTATATATATATATATGTATGTATATGATAAAAATGCATTAATGGTGACACATATATTCTCTACGTACAGAGTAGGGTATGCACATTATTATAGATAAGTTCTGATCCTCCACATGCAACACAACTACAATAACTACAAGTTGGTGATAGGAATAAATGGTAGCAGGAACAATATCAACTTC
The DNA here is from genome assembly GCA_946814005.1 of Chamaenerion angustifolium. Classification (NCBI taxonomy): domain Eukaryota; kingdom Viridiplantae; phylum Streptophyta; class Magnoliopsida; order Myrtales; family Onagraceae; genus Chamaenerion; species Chamaenerion angustifolium. Next base: position 32,931,281 of record OX328268.1, read on the forward strand.
TTCAACGGACCTTATCTACTCAAAGACAAAGGAGACCACATATACTGAAATGCATGCATGCATGCATCTAGATATAACCTATATGCGCAGGAACGAAGCCATAAAATTTATTGGGCAAGTATTAAAATAAGAGCAAAAATAGTTGAATATGTATAGAGGCTAAACTGAAAATTATTGTACTTTTTAGGGTCAAATTTACACAAAATAAAAAGTTGAGAAGAAACAATTTCCCACTCCCCCGTCGTCTCTTAGTGGCTCCGTGCCTATATGTATGTACCTTATCTGCACGACAGCGACGGAGCTCGGGGATAAGACGTCGTAGCTTGGACACCAAGTCAGACATCTGATCCTCGGTCATTACCGAGTTGTTCGAGTGCCTTGATCTTCTGGTCGACATTGATAATCGTTAATTAGTAGGTTTGGTCGGAGGGGCTGTTGGTTCTCTGAGGGGAGGGAGGATATGTTTAGAGAGGAAGAGGTCTGATGTACTAAAGAAGTGTTGTTTAGGTGACTTATAAATAGAGGAGAGAAGTGGCGGGGGCCAGACGCCGACGAGTCATGTTATAAACAGCGACCGGAGTCTGCCCTCCGCCGTATAAATACAACAGCAGTATCCCTTAACAAATCACTCCTAACTTGTTTTTATTAGTCAAGCATTGATTAAGGATATGTCTGTTGGTCGAAACTTGTAGAGGATTAATGTCTATATACAATCTATATTAATTTAGTCACAATATATATAAATTACCAAATAGGTACCCCAACTTTACATGGTTTGGCAAGTAGGTACCTAAACTTTTTTTTGCCGCAAATAGGTTGCCCAACTTTGTGAAATTAGCATATAGGTACCTACCGTTAATTTACCGTTAATAATAAACGGAAAATAACGTGAAAAGCAAACAGGTACCTGGACTTGATATGGTTTGACAAAAAAGTACCTGAACTTACACGAATTAGCACGTAGATACCTGAACCGGTTCAAAAAATGGTTTGGTCGAACCACTTTATTTTTTTTAATAAAATAAGTAGAATTTATATACCAAACACATGCATGACTCAACTTCAGACGTTCTCGGTGCATTAAGGAAGCATCATGAACCCATCGCTCGGGTCCATCACCATCCCAACCCCATCGATCCCTATTATCCCCGGTCGGGGGAAAAGACCGCTCTCGACTTCGTTTACGTGGTTGTCGATTTCGTTCGGGTATTTCCTTAGTTCAGTCCTCATAAACCTACTTAGATGCACCGAGAACGTCTGGAGTTGAGTCATGCATGTGTTTGGTATATAAACCTTACCTTTTTTAAATAAAAAAAAATGGTTCGACCGAATCGGTTTTTGAACTGGTTCAGGTATCTACTTGCTAATTAGTGTAAGTTCAGGTACCTATTTCCCAAAACATGTCAAGTTCAGGTACCTGTTAGCTCCTCACGTGATATTTTCCGTTTATTCTTAACGGTAGGTACCTATTTGCTAATTTCACAAGTTGAGCAACCTATTTGCGGCAAAAAAAAATTTAGGTACCTAGTTGCCAAATCATGTAAAGTTGGGGTACCTATTTGATAATTAACCCATATAAATTTAATAATTAAGTTTTTTATAACATTTTTTTGCCATCTAATGGTAGTGTTTCTTTAAATGATCGATACACGTTAAATATAGATATCATATAAATTACTTCAAATTTATCAAAACTCACTCATTTATTGTCTGCATTGATAGGTTACCAAACTTTAATAATTTATTTATATTTCATAGTATATTTATAGCTTTTCCTATGAATTTTATAATATTAAAATACATAATATTATATTTTATTAATATAATATTTGTGATGATATTTTGCCAAACGAACATGATCCATAAAATGACGGTCATCCTCGAATCTACATGGAACCGTAGGATGTTTGCTGACCATCAAATATGCATGTTTTTTAGAAAATAAAAATAAAAATCCAAGAATTTGTATGGATAACTTAAAACCAAAATAGTATTTTTTTTTTACCAAACTAGAAAAACGAATTTCATTTACAAGTGTCAAATTTTGACCCAACTCGTGGGTGACTCGCTCATGAGTCACATTTTTTACTCACGAGTTATTTGACAAGATCCACCCAACCCATACTAAAAATGGATCAAGTTTGGGTCGTAACTCTCAATTCACTGGACAACTTATGAACCTGTATAATAAATATATAATAATTTTATTTTATGAAAATTCATAAGTAACATTGGTTATATGGGTTACATGGATATTCATAAGTCTATATTGAAAGTGTGAGTATGAAATGTGGACGTAGCCAAATTGACGATCCACGTAAATCCTTGTCCCTTATGTATTTCTCTTGAATTATTGAATCCCAAAGTTATGCAAGACGGAAATTAGAATCATCCAATTTTTCAACATAGAGTAGTGACAAGTTTCTTGATGGTCAATGTCTTGTAATCAAGAACAAGGTCACAAGTATGCCATTGGGGAAGCCCACTTCTATGGACCCATATCTTAATTCTGTAGGACCCACAGAACCCATCTCTCTCTAGAGCTACCACCTTCATCTCCTTCTTGTCGGATCTGATGAGACTCATGCACACTAAAAAAGACCATTAGAAGTATGTAGACTAACTTCACACTCTAATGACAAACACAAACAGGGATAGACAGATATACACAAAAGAACAAAAACACAACATGAAGAACAATCTTATCTTATGACCACAGTTGCAAAACAGATCTTATGACCGAAAAAAATGAAAAGTAAGGGGGCAAATTCAGCAGAATAGATAAGTTCAACACAACTTCTATGCAAATATTTCTTCAAACGGGCTGAATCAGCGCATTTGGAATGTTAAGATTAAGGTATCTTTAATAAGGCACCGAGAAAGTAAAAGATTTAGGAAAGGGGTAGATGCAAAAGATATATTACTATTTGATTTATTAAAACCAGATCCCTTATTCATGTCAATGTTCATTAGAAAGAAAATAAATAGAGGTGTTGAATCCTGACACAATAATCTTAACCGCTCAGACACATGGAGTGTTTCCGTAGCATCCGCAGATGAAACAGCAACAGGAGGGACTCATTGGTCCCTAACACACAAGCCAACTACATTCAATTCGGGTGGGACCTATGGCCATAAACAATTGTCATTTTCATCCACCATTACTATAATGATTTGGTTAGAGTTTATGAGTTAACAGGTTTCAACAGAGACTTGTATGACTTTTTGATCATTAAATTGTTAGTCACAAAAATAAATAAAAGAAAAATCAGCAGGTTCTGGCTAAGTGTTCAGCTGATGTGAGAAGTTCTGGTTATAACAACAGCAGACACAATTTCATACACTGCATAGAGACATTGGCAACACATGCTTGGCCCCCATTCAAATTATCCTTTTCAATGATAACAACCGGACACTTGTTGTGACGATGAAAGACCGCATACAATACAATAACTAGTAACAGTAATGTTCTGTGAATCCTTTTAAGTTCAATCTAGTTCTGGCGTAGGGTCGTGTTATCTTCCAAGTCAAAGACAGCCCCTTAACTTCTCTTTCTTTTGTCCAACAAAACCTTCCCCATTCTTAAATGTTTCAGTTATGCTGCACCACCACCACTTCACCCCTACCCATATGTCTGTTAGGTTATTATTATGTCTTTCTCAAGAAAAGATGTCCTCCGAAATTCATGTTCTACGGCCAATTTTGAATTTAATTTTGATGGTTTTCGGATAATGGGCCGTCCATAAGGGGGAAGTCATTCACATAAGTTTAGTTGTGTGTCTAGCCTTAAAATTTATCCCTCTATATATCAGTATATATAGGGGTGCTCAGGGTTAGAAAAAAACTTTTGCTGAAGAAGTAGACAAAAAATAGTCACCCTACAGTTTAGACAGAAGTCGGTAGTTGTGGTATTATAGGTCATAGCCCGTCAAACCGTGGCGTGTCCTCCCGTCCGGCAGACCGTGATCCCAACCTCAGGCAGATCTGATTCCGCTTCCGCAAAGGGCAATCGCTCCAGGAGGTAATCTAAATATGTGTATTTAGGCGATTACATATTGTTGTTCATATTTCAAACTCCATATGAGCTTTGGACTAGAAGAAGTATGGACTTTATCCGTATGTGCCCATGGGCGTGCGCTGCTTACACCCATGATTTCTCGAACAAGTTTGGAAAAATTGGACCTAGAGGAAAGAAGAGTACCTTTGTTGGTCACTCTGAAACCTCCAAGGGATATATGTTTATAGCTGAGTAGGACAGTGAGAGTGTAGTAGGACAGTGAGAGTGTTTCCGAGTTCGGATCACGAGACACGACATTTTTAGAGAACGAAGGGAGAGATTGATTTACACCGATCTCTATATGAGATGCAAGATCAAGGGGAGCACATACCTGTTAATTCGAATGGGAGAGTTGAAGCCGCATCATATGAATCAGTTCGTCATCTGCCGAATTCACCTCCTGCTGGAGCGAATGAAACAGATTCCGCTCATGATGATCTTGTTGAAAGTGGGAGCGTTGGAGATCTCTTGCCCAGTGGGAGTGATAATGGTCATACTACCAGAGGATGAATCAGTTCGTCATCTATCAGATTCACCTCCTACTAGAGCGAATGAAACAGATTCCATTCTTGATGATCTTGTTGACAGTGGGAGCGTTGGGGAGTTGAAGCCGCATCAGATGAATCAGTTCGTCATCTGCCGAATTCACCTCCTGCAGAAGTGAATGAAACAGATTCCGCTCGTGATGATCTTGTTGAAAGTGGGAGCGTTGGGGATCTCTTGCCCAGTGGGAGTGATAATGGTCATACTACCAGAGGATGAATCAGTTCGTCATCTATCGGATTCACCTCCTGCTAGAGCGAATGAAACAGATTCCATTCCTGATGATCTTGTTGACAGTGGGAGTGTTGGGGATCTCTTGCCCAGTGGGAGTGATCCTGGTCATACCCCTGGTAGCAGTGAGATGTTAGGTCGTGGTCTAAGACGTAAGTTTCCCTCCCGACGATATGCATTCGAAGGTGATGGAGAATTTTACACCCTAATATCTGATGAGACAACTTTTGAGCCGAAAAACGTCAGAGAAACTCTAAATGGACCATTCTAGGAAGAATGGATGAAAGTGATGGAGGACGAGATGAAATCTATGAGGAAGAATAATGTTTGGACACTAGTCGACCTTCCGAGATGACTCATAGCAATAGAAGCTAAATGGTAATGAAAACAAAGCTCAAGGTTGATGAAACAGTTGAGCATCAAAAAGCTCGACTAGTCGCGAAAGGGTATACACATAAGTAGGGAGTGGACTTTAAGGAGACCTTCTCACCGACTGTTCGAATGACCACAATTAGCTTGATTCTGGCTATTACAACGAGTCTTGATCTGGAACTGCATCAAATGGACGTTAAGACTACTTTCCTCGATGGTGAGTTAGAAGAAGAGATTTACATGGATCTACTTAAATGCTTTGTGCAGAAAAGTGTTGAACACTTAGTGTGCAAGCTACATAAATCGATCTATGGTCTGATATAGTGATCTAGGCAGTGGTACCGCATATTTCATGACTTAGTTGTGTAAAAGGGATTTCTCATGCTAGATGAGGATCATTGCGTGTACACCAAAAGATCTGGACTGCACGTTGTGTTTATGACACTATACGTGGATGATATACTCATAACCGGAAATAGCTTGGAGTTCCTCGCACAGATCAAGGTTTGGTTATCCTCTCTTTTCGAGATGAAGGATATGGGTGAGGCGGCATATATCCTTGGGATTCAGATCTCGAGGGATCGCCGTAGGAGGCAGTTGTGGCTTTCACATGAGAGTTACAAAAATAAAGTGTTGGAAAGGTTCAACATGAATAACTGCAAACCAACTGATACTCCAACTTACATTGGTCAACCTTTCAACATGGAAATGTGTCCAAAGACTAAAGAAGAAAAGAACTGGATGGAACATATTCTGTATCCGAGCGCAGTCGGAAGCCTGATGTATACAATGGTGTGTACTCGACCTGATATCTATCACGCGGTCGACATGGTATGTCGGTACCAAGTTGACCCCGTATTGAAATATTGACTGGTACTGAAGAGGATCATGTGATGTTTTAATGGCCCCGTCAATTATGGCATGTGCTATGGAGGAAACTTGCGGAGACCATAGAATCTCTTAATAATAGGGTACATCGATGCAGACTATGGTGGTGACCTGGATGAAAGGAAATCCACCTCGTGTTTTGTGTTCGTACTCTCCAATGGAGAAATTTAATGGATGAGCAAGAAACAGCCATGCACCGCTCTATTCACCATGGAAGCCGAATTTGTGGTTGTTGCGTCAGACGCTCAAGAGGCGGTGTGGATGAAGAGGCTCCTGGATGGATTGCTGAGGCGTAGGAGTCCAGATGATCTAATCATGGTTTACTCCGACAATCAGGTTGCGATCTCCGCTACAAAGGATCCCAAGTACCATAACAAGTCGAAACACATTGATATCAAATATAATATGCTAGAGATATGGTGAGACACAAGATGATAAGTTTGGAGTATTTGTCTATAGAAGATATGGTCGCGGACCACTTCACCTAAACCCTAAAGAGGGACCCTTTTGTGAGACATATGAAGTCTCTAGGATTGTATATTTCTCAAACAATGTTATTTGAATTGAATTATATTTGAGTATGCATGTTTTCGCAGTTTGAGTACTTTGTGTGCACATTATTATGATTGTTTGTTGAAATATGTCAAATTGGATTGGATCACCCTCTCACACGGGTGATAGCTTATGTGCCTTTATGGCTAGGTGAGACTGGTGATAGTTTCTTGTTCTGGAAGTCTGTCGGGATGACCAGAAAGGACTTTGTGTCCGGAACTATCTGATTTCGCACTACGACTGATTATGGTCTGTCAATCCACTCAAGGGGTCAGATGGTAGTTTATGTGATTTTTGGTTTGGGTACTTTGTGTGTCTCATGGACATATGTACAACATTTGGACATATGCTCTATGGGAGAGAAGATATGTTGTAGCGCGCGTTCCATACTGCGGCGCAACCAAAACGACCATGGGTTTGACCCGAGATGTGATCTTAACTCGGAATCGTGTGAGACCTAGAGCTCTTTGTGTAGGAGCCACAAATGTACCCCCATTACTCTGAACATGGGTTTGAGGTTCGATTCAGTGTTTGCTATCTTAGTTCGTGCTTGATGGGTCTTTGACGTATTCTGTCCGGGTCTCGGTTCTAGAAAAGCGAGTTGAATCGTGATGATGGTTTCGTGGGATGGGGATGGTCATTATTGGATTTTCTCGATATTGTGTCCACTAGATGACCATCAACTGCGACATAGGTTGCGGTTGTGGGCACAATGCATATATAGGTTTGAAAAATCTTTTTGTGGTCAGACGTGGAGAAATATTACATGACCAAGGGTGCAGGGCACATTTCCACTGCTGGTGTGGGATGTGTGGGTCGCTACGTATTCTTAACCGGTGCGTAGCACTTTACTCGTTGTGTCTGTCAGTTCTACGACTACCTCCTCGTATGTGACTTTACTGTATAATGATATTTGTTCTCTTGGTGTTGGCATGATGAATGAGCGCCCTCCACTTTGTGTGATTGAGAGATATTGGTTTGAGGATAATGGTCCGCTCATAAGTGGGAGCTCATTCACATAAGTTCAGTTGTGTGTCTAGCCTTGAAATATATCCCTTTATATATCATCAGTGTATATATGGGTGCTCATGGTTAAGAAAAACCTGTTGCTGAAGAAGTAGACAAAAGATAGTCACACTACAGTTTAGACAGAGGTCGGTAGCTGTGGTATTATAGGTCATAGTCCTCCAGTCCCGCAGACCGTGATCCCAACCTTAGGCAGAGCCGCTTCTGCTTCCGCAAAGGGCAATTGCTCCAAGATGTAATCTAAATATGTGTATTTAGGCGATTGCATATTGTTGTTCATATGTCAAATTCCAATATATTTTAATCTAACACAACATGTTCTCTCAACAATTACGACAAGACAAGATTATGAAGTTACCCTTATCTTGACCCTTCATGTGCTTACCCAGCCACTTGTAGAAGATCATGGGAAGCATTTCATTCTCTAGAAAATTGGCAAAGTTAGTAGAGTGTAGAGCTAAAGTGATTGGGATGACAGAGTGCAACCTTAAGTGTCTCTCAATCTCAACAGTTGAAGTGGAAAGCTTCTGTCTCAAAGCTTCCATCTCATCTTGGCAGTTCATCATCTTAGTATCTGCACAGACATTTAAATATGGATTGCCATAAAAATAGTACTTTCTGATTTCCTCTATAATAAAAAATTATAGCATGGGCTAACAATGCATCTAAAGTTAAATCCTGCATATTCAGCTGGCTCTTGAAATGCAAATCCGTGATAAAGAAACAACAAACTGAGAATCCTCAAGTGAACTTGATGGAGGTTCACAAGCATCGGCCATTGAGTGTAATAGCATAAAGCAATAATCTTTCAACTCTTTGACAGAGTAAATGAATGGTTAAAATTCCTTTCTCATTTTGACAATAACTGGTAATTATGGAGCCAATCTCGTTGATCGTTCTCTACTTCTCTCTATGAGCTACTACAAGCTACAACCCTCCTTAAAGTATAAGCATCTTAGAGGACTGCAGGGCTGCCCTCACTTTTTTAATGTTGTGTCAAATTATATTTAATGCAAAACAATAATGTATAGTTACTACAAAAATATTAAAACAGATGTTTTAATAGGAAAAATAAATATGAGAAGATAAACATTCTAATTAAATGGATGATTCATGAAACTACTAATAAGTTGATGTTCCTTATAAATTCCAAGGACGTAGATTTACATTCATTATCTACAAAAAAGGTGGGATATTTCTTAGAAAAGGTAAACAAATGTTCTTGATGTTACCATAGTAATATGTTGAAAGAATTGTGATGCGCTCTTCTGGTTGAAAAAAAACAACATACTTAGAACAAAAACAGCCATTTATGATGTAAGAATCTCATTATCACTAGTAAATAACAGAGAAGCACATAGGCAACATAACGAAGTTCATCCCTCTATAAGTTCAACGTGCACAAATTAGAGCAAATTATTAGTTTCCTGCATGAAAGAATGGGGAAATATCGTGCAAAATAAAATCAGCTGATAGGTCCTTAGAAAAACTCAAATATTACCCCTCCATGCATTAGCTTCAAGTGTCTTGTAAACACTAGTTACTAAGTTCTAATAATCCTGGTAAAACACCCTAACACATTATACAAATCAATACTATAGTGATCATCATGGAATATCCCCAACCAGCAAACATCGCCCAAGCTTTTGCATCTTCCTATCTACGGGAGTGTCAATGAATATGGAGAACTAGGCAGGCTAAAAAATGAACAAATATTAAGCTAGACAGGGAATAGAGGATGTGCTGTCACATTTCCTAATAATTTTAAAATGGAAGGAGAAATTAATACTGGGCAGGATATGAGAAGAAGAATACCATAACAAAAGTGCCTTCACGACGAGTGGGGAGTTGTTCAAGCTTTTGCAGTCCCTCGTCTCCTTTGGTAACTAACCAAAAATTGCATACTGAAAACAATCCATGAAATTAAACAGCAGACAAAGGTGATTTGTGTGCTAAAAATCTGACAAAATAAATAGAATCTATGGCATAGTTGGTGATCAAGATGGGGGCATTGCCAAGAAGTATTGAGAAACAGGATTAAGCGCTATTTGGATCTTCATACCTAGATCATACAACATGCTATAGTAAGTTAAGCATTAACATGGGCCTTAACAAAGTATCGAAAATGTAAAAGGCAGCAACTTTTTTTTTTTTGTGGGGGGAAGTCAACCTACTGAAATATAGTGTAATATGATAAAATGCGAACGGTTTTGTGCAAAATAAACGATCACAGAACAGATATTACGAACATGAACTCAGCAATTGGGAATCATCGAGGTTGGTTCCTTCACTTGGCAACCTCTCATCCTTAAATACCTAGATCTAGAGTTCATTTACACTACAAAATGAAATAGAAAGAAAACGGAACGATGCAACGGAAACGAAACGAGAGAGAAGTCTGTCAAGAAAATAATAAAACCCTAGAACAGAATTGAAGACGAAGAGAAACGAATGGACGCCATCTGCAGGAAGCTTCTGGAATATGGGTGAGGCTTGACGAACTATTGGGCCAAGCAGCCTGCACACGTGGGCTAAGCAGCTGCATATGCTGGGCTGCGGACAGAAGATTGGGCCAATGACGGATAATGGGCTAAACATTAATCAGCCTGCATTTGTATTTTCAACACTCCCCCTCAGGCTGATAATATCTGGACCAATCTTCAAGTCATCTCCCCCTGTCTATCAAAGAGATTCCACATACCAAGCTGATTGCAAAGAAGATGATGTTGTGGACTTCCAAGAGCTTTTGTAAAGATGTCAGCTATCTGACTGCCTGTCTTAACATGTCTTAATTGCAAAATGTTATCCAACAACCTTTCTCTAATATAATGGCAATCAATTTCAATATGCTTTGTTCTTTCATGGAAAACAGAATTATTTGCAATTTGGATTGCAGCCTTATTATCACAATGAAGAATACATGGCTTATTTTGTTTAAAACCCAATTCATTCAATAAATTTCTAAGCCAAATAATTTTCGATAAGGTCGAACCCATACTCCTATATTCAGATTCAGCTGAAGATCTAGAAACAGTGTTCTGCTTTTTCACTTTCCAAGAGATTAAAGATTTTCCAAGAAAAATGCAGAAACCAGTAACAGACCTTCTTGATTCAATGCATCCAGCCCAATCGGAGTCACAGAATCCGATTAGGTTAGGATCTGAACTACTAGATAAAAGAATACCTTTACCTGGTTCATGCTTTACATACCTCACAATCCGTAAGGCTGCATTCAAATGTGATTCTTTCGGGTCCTGCATATATTGACTTAAATTATGCACAGCAAACGTTATATCTGGACGGGTAATGCTCAAGTATAATAACTTTCCTATCAGTCTCCTATATAGGCTGACATCATCTAGGCCCTTATCATCCTTATTGATACCCAGATGTCTATCATATTCCCTACTAGTCAATTTCAGATTCTGCTCCATAGGGGTTTTAGCAATTTTGGCACCAGACAATCCAACATCAGAAATCAACTCAAGAGCATATTTCCTTTGCGATAAAACCAGGCCTTTTTCAGACTTTGCTATCTCAATACCCAAAAAATATTTCAGCTCACCCAAGTCCTTCATTTTAAAATTCATTTCAAGCACATGCTTCAATTCATCAACCAATCTGGAACTATTTCCAGTAATAAGAAGATCATCGACATATATCAACAGAACAACAATATTTGCACCATCAGACTTAGTAAACAACGAATAGTCAAGTTTCGATTGGACATAACCAGCTTTGATAAGAGAATCACACAATTTCAAATTCCATTGTCTACTTGTTTGTTTCAGACCATAAAGTGATTTTTTTAATTTGCATACCAAGCCAGAATTTTCACTATTGAAACCATCAGGAACATGCATATAAACGTCCTCATTAAGATCACCTTGTAAAAAAGCATTATGCACATCCATTTGGTAAAGAGGCCAAACACGAATAGCAGCTAAGCTTAGAATGGTTCTAACAGTATTCATCTTTACCACAGGAGAGAAAGTTTCAAAATAATCGATCCCATGTTTTTGATTATACCCTTTAGCAACCAATCTAGCCTTATATCTAGCCAAGGTACCATCAGATTTATATTTCAATTTGTAAACCCATTTACTCCCAATAATGGACTTACCTTTTGGGACAGGAACTAAATCCCATGTATCGTTTTCTTCTAGAGCCCTTATTTCTTCCTGCATGGCTTCAATCCAGGACTCATTTTTTATCGCCTCACTGAAGGTATCTGGCTCAATCATCTTAGAAATCGATGTCAAATAGCATTGATATTCATTTGATAACCCATCATAAGATATATATTTTTCGATTGAATAAGGACAAGAAACATTCGACACCTGATAATCCTTCATCCAAATAGGAGGTCTGATTGTTCTTCCTGATCTGCTGACAGGATGATTTTCAGATTCTTCAGTGAGTTGAATATTTCCATCAGAATCAGCATTTGAACCTTCATCTGGTTCCATTCCATCAGGATCAGGCTGATCTTCATCATTTGGATTACCTGCATCATATTCTCCAACAGTCTCCTCAGTATTCCCATTTCTGGGATTACCATCATTGGAGTCATCATCATAATGCTCAAAAAATATGGGCTGCTGATCAAGTTTACCATTCTCAAAGGGAAACACACTCTCATTAAAACGAACATCTCTGCTAATAAAGAATTTTTTATCAATTAAATCATAGAGTTTGTATCCCTTTTGAGTCTCAGAGTATCCCATAAAGACAGAAGGGATAGCTCTGGAAGCCAACTTGTCAGTAACCGACATATTTTTGGCATAACACAAACAGCCAAAAACCCTAAGGTGACTGAATGCAGGTTTCTTTTTATACAACATCTCTAAGGGAGATTTCCCTTGTAACAGCTTAGAAGGCATACGATTGATCAGATAACATGCTGTAAGGATACAATCCCCCCAAAAAATATTTGGGATTGATCCTTGCAGTTTTAAAGCCCTAGCCACCTCCAAGAGGTGTCTATGCTTTCTCTCAGCTTTACCATTCTGCTGAGGAGTGTAGGGACAGCTACTTTGATGAATGATCCCTTTATCATGCAACATATTATTCAAATGCTCATTGAAAAACTCCCTACCATTATCAGTCCTAAGACATTTTATCCTTTTCTTGAATTGAGTCTCAATCATAGCAATAAACCCCTTTAGCACAATGAAAACATCAGATTTGAACTGCATTAAGTGAATCCAAGTTACTCTAGAAAAATCATCCACCAATGTCAAGAAGAAACGCTTATTATCATGAGTGGGACTATGATATGGTCCCCAAACATCAGCATGCACAAGATCAAAAATGGCATCAGACTTAGTATCCGAAACAGGAAAAGGATATCTAACAATTTTTGCCTTGGGACAAATAGCACAATCATGTATATTCAACTCATCATGCTTTACAATATTCAAACCATCAACCTTTTCCAAAGCCTTCAAAGAGGCATGCCCAAATCGCAAATGCCATAATGTTCCACTATTCACAACAGAATTACTAACAACAGATCCAGCACGGCTTGCAGACAATCGAATGAAGTATAATCCAAATCTTTCCTCACCAGTCCCCAAGACCTTCCCATTTGAGAGGTCCTGCAGGATTGCAAGGTCAGGATAAAAAATTGCAGAGCATTTTAAATCGTTTGTAAGTTTAGACACTGAAAGAAGGTTATATCTGAAATCAGGGATATATAAAACGTTCTGCAACTTTTTTCCTGAATCAGTAAAAACACTTCCAATTTGTTCAACCTTAGAATATCCACCATTAGGTAACTGAACTTTGATATCAGGAGCAGCCTTAACATCACACAACCAATCATTTCTGTTGGTCATGTGATTGGTTGCTCCTGTATCAAGGATCCAGTTATCTTTTTCATACAAAGAAATTGAATTAAGAGATATACCAGCCGTGTTTGCATGTGGGTCAGAGGGTGTGGCTGCACTTGCTCCACCCGCAATGCCTCCTACACCTTTAAAAGTTTGTAAGAACCTTTCGAACTGATCATGAGAGAAGGTGATCCCTCCCTGTACTCCACCACTCAGATTAACATCATTAGTAGAGTTTAAAGCAACAGAGTCAACGTCACTACTCCTAATGGAGGTAACATTGACTTTAGGATTTAAGCCCTTTTGTTTTAATTGTTCCTTGTACTTGAAGCAATTATCTTTGGCATGACCTTTTTTCTTACAAAAATCACACCCCTTTGAAAAACATCTGTCCACAGTATGACCCCTTTTCTTGCAAAACGTGCACTCTAAGTTTGGATTTCCTTTCGGCTTATCCAGACTTAGAGACATATTTGCAGAAGAAGGGTTGTAAGATGCATTCAAAGTACAAGAAACACCCCTTTGAGTCTCCTCTTGAGTTAATAAATTGTAAGCTTGATTAACCGAAGGCAAAGGAGACCAAAGTAACAAATGACTTCTAATATTGGCATAATTTTCATTCAATCCAGTCAAAAATTGAAAGAGCCTTTGGTTCTCCTTATGCTCTATATGCTTTTTAAAATCGTCACCTTCTATAAAAGGAAGAGCACAAGCAGTATCATATTGAGCCCAAAGACCTTTCAATCTAGAGAAAAAAGTTGATATGGAATCCAAACCTTGTCGACACATGATAATTTCAAGATGCAATTGATATGCTCTAGGACCACTTACCTTATGGAACCTTTCTTTAAGTTCTTTCCAAACGAGGAATGCATTTTCAGTATACATCATCCCGCTGGAAAGATCCTTAGAGATAGAGTTGGTAAGCCACCCTATAACTACAGCATTACATCTATCCCATAAATGGTGCAAGGCAGGATCAAAGTCATCACGCATGCAAGTTCCATCAACAAATCCTAATTTGTTTCTACCTAGCAGCATGAATCGGATAGCTCTACACCACATGATATAATTTTCAAGACCAGTAAGAGTAACAGATATCATATTAGTACCCGGATTATCACTAGCATGTAAAAACAAAGGATGATGAAAATCCACAGAAGCTAATATATCATGCTCATCAGGATTAATTTTTCTTTTTCCTTCATTAACAGGTTTATCTTCTGCCATGATGACAAGAGAAAACCAAAATCTCAAGAAAAAGAAAAAAGGTCAACAGTAATCAGATATACCAAAAGACGAAAAACAACCAACAGCCACAAGAACAGATACTAAAGAACCACGATAATAAGAAACAAGATCAATATGCAACGTAATATCAGCAAAAAAGCAGATCTGAATCACAACCTAGTAAAGATTCCAAGGAAATAAAGATATGGACAGAAAGAATCATATGCCAGAAACAAGGAAATACAGATCTGAAAAAAAACCCAGAAAACTACACAAACTATAGAATATGAACAAGAAAACGGTTAACTAAAATAAACCGATTCATATATGAACAGAAACACACAGAAAGAATACAAATCCAAGATAACTTGGATAGAAAACACCTGAATCGAAGAATAGGCCGTTCTTTCAGCCTCTCGGCTCTGATACCATGATAAAATGTGAACGGTTTTGTGCAAAATAAACGATCACAGAACAGATATTACGAACATGAACTCAGCAATTGGGAATCATCGAGGTTGGTTCCTTCACTTGGCAACCTCTCATCCTTAAATACCTAGATCTAGAGTTCATTTACACTACAAAATGAAATAGAAAGAAAACGGAACGATGCAACGGAAACGAAACGAGAGAGAAGTCTGTCAAGAAAATAATAAAACCCTAGAACAGAATTGAAGACGAAGAGAAACGAATGGACGCCATCTGCAGGAAGCTTCTGGAATATGGGTGAGGCTTGACGAACTATTGGGCCAAGCAGCCTGCACACGTGGGCTAAGCAGCTGCATATGCTGGGCTGCGGACAGAAGATTGGGCCAATGACGGATAATGGGCTAAACATTAATCAGCCTGCATTTGTATTTTCAACATAATATACTCGTATGTGAATGCGAATGGATGCAAACATTCAATGAAATCAAAAGAAAGAAGGTAAAATATGACTGGTGTATTAATCTAATATTTAAGCTAGCCAAAATCAACTTTCTCTTTAAAATTTGTTTTGGAAAGTTTTGTTTATTCGTTTTCGTCATAATAGAGTTTATCATTCGATCAGATTCTTCATCCAAAGTACAAATATAACCGAATTATTTTTAAAATTGTTACAACTAATCCCTTAAAAAAATATATATATTAGAATTGAGACTGAATCGAATAAAATGAGTCAGACCAACTCACTTATAGGTGGGTTTGATCTAGCAGAAGATTGTCTTGAAAGATCTTATGTTCAAAACTTTGTTGGAGTTTTATCTTACTGACGGATGTTGTCTCCAAACAGGTTGAGAAAGAAATTAATGAGAAGTGGCGGCAAGGAATCACTTTAAGGAGGGGATTACCTTAGGTGAAAATCAATATCCCTCCAAGATCAAAATTGTTCGTATTGATAGTGGGGAAATGTGTAAATGTTGGTAACAATTTTTTTCTCCATAAATGAAAAAATACATCAGATCACTTGTCCCCATTTATTCTAACAAAATGTTATTGTTGAAAGAAAATACAAACAATTATTAGAAGAAACTTAATCTTTAATGATTCAGAGTATTATGTCTTGACATTTTTTGTTCTCACTATTTTCTATATAATTAACTTGTTACCCTCCTCTTTTTCATTTTTGTTCCATCTTTTTGAGCATTTACACGTTGAAACTCAATATTGTTAGTATCATTTATGTCGTAATTAAATTATTTATATACTATAATTTTTTAAGTATATAATTAAAATTATCACCTAAATTATTTTATTCTTCCGATCAAATTATACGACAAACGATATTAGGTTAAAAATTTAATTATATACCTAATCAAAATAATTTTTTTTTTTTTTTATAGAAGATAGATAATTGAATCTTCTCATAAAGCGCTAACGGTGTTAAGTTTGGACTTAGTCTGATTTATTTATTTTTAAGTCAAATTTTCATATCTCAACTTAGTGTAAAGTGTATGGTCAATCTGTAAGTTGAAATTCAATATATTTTTCGTTGTTTGATCACAAGTCAAATATTTACTCACTCTAATATTTTTAATAGATACATAATCTATTACTTAATTAAACATCATCCGGAGAGAAAACTCACTTTTTCAACACTCACCCCTTGGTGGCGTATGTACCATTTTGACAATACGCACTATTAGAATAAGTATTGTTTTTACCGTCGGGGGAAAAAACGTAGGCAAAAAGATTTTATCGGCGACACATAAAAATTTGATGCTAAAAGTTCTTTAGCGACCACATTGATAATTCGTCGGCAAATCATTACAATTACCAGTGACAAAATTTTACTCGCCAGTAAATTATTTTTTTCCTTGGCGAGATAATTAATATCGTCGGTAACTATTTTTTAATATATTTCCTAAAATTAAATTATTGACGAGGTAATTTACTTCGCCGGTAAAAGTTTATTTTTACTAGCTAGGTAATTTACGTCGCCTGTAAAAATAACTTTTACCGACGAGATAAAATCTCCCATCGGTAAAAGTTTACTTTTATCAATGTTGGTAAACTCATCACACGTTGGTAAAGTCCTCACCCGCTCTCCTTATTCCTTTCGAAGAATCGGTGCCCTCTCCTCGAAAGTTGTGCACTCCTTCCTTATTAGGTAATTTCTCTCATACTTTCATCTAATTAGTGTTCTTCTTGAAGATCTGAGTTCAAAATACCTGTAAACTTTAATGTATGGGTTCTAGAACCCAGATCTTCGAGTTTCTAGTTTGTTGAACCCATATCTTCGAGTTTCTGGGTTTGGTTGAACCCTAATTCTCGATTTGCAGCTCGTTCAACTTAGTTTATTGGTTTGCTACATTTTGTAGAACAGGATTTGGTAACCAATATTATATTTAAAAATTGTTCACGTAAAGGTAAGATTTTTACCGACGAATAACATCACTGACAAGACTTTTATCGGTGAAAAAAAAAACTTATTACCGGCG
Organism: Chamaenerion angustifolium; assembly: GCA_946814005.1. Lineage (NCBI taxonomy): Eukaryota > Viridiplantae > Streptophyta > Magnoliopsida > Myrtales > Onagraceae > Chamaenerion > Chamaenerion angustifolium. The sequence goes on from OX328268.1 coordinate 32,948,935, forward strand.
ACTAAGTTTCGCCGGTAAAAACATTATTTGAAGTAGTAATGCTATCCTGGAGTGCGAATTGATTTGAAGTAGTAAAAACTTATACGACTTTTTTGGCTACGAACTTTTATATAATATATTTATCATATATATAGGGTTGTCAATAGTTAGGTTATATTACAAGTATATCAAATATCATAATCATACTATATTTTTAAATTGCATAATATAATCATTACAGGTATAATTTTCAAAATCATAAACATATTAATAACCATGGTTATTAACCACGGGTTTAACCGTATATCCATATTTATTACCACCATGTGAAATATAATGGCACATTCTAAATGTTATCTTAATAAATACATAAAGTTATGTTACAAACAATAAAAATATTCAACATTAACATCATTCAAAATTGACATTAATATCATTTAATATTTACATCATTCAATTACAGTTTGTCTTGGAATTATAGATTCGTAAAATCTAAAAGTGAAAATCCTACTTTTGTTATTAGTATTTATTAACATATTAATCTTAAATTATTATTATATTTATATAATAATCATGTTTATAACCATGAGTATTACTAAAATATCATAACCATAATCATTACGGGTAGAAAATTCATCATCATAATTGCACCGCACCATAATAGTACGGTTAACCATAAAAAAAACGGTTATAACTATGATTTTGGATTTTTTTCACCGCACAATTGTCCGCCCTAATCGTACAGGTTCACTTATTGACCCACAAGTTAAGAATTATGAATCAACCACCATTATTTTTCGTATATATTAAACAAGTTGTGGAATTTTTGACCCAAATATCCCCGAAAAAAATACATAAATATTTTCAGTTTTTTAAAAATTACGGAAGTATACCTATTTTCAGTATTTTTTAAAAATGCATATATTTTTTCCAACCGCGAATACTATTTACGGGTGAGCATTTAAGTCATACCCGTGAATCCCATTCGCAGATGGAGATTTGCTTCACGCAAAAAAATAATGTCTGGCCGAAGAGGGAAATGCATGTCTGACCAAGAAAATGTCTAACCGAAGAGATGCATTTGACCCAAGAAAATGTTTGATCTCACCTCACCCAATAAAATATTTGACCAAGAAAAAAAAATAAAACTTCGCGAGTAGGATTTATATTCGGAAATGTCATTCGCCGGTGATTTTTTTATATCCACCCGCGAATGGGTATCGCGAGTAGGTGTACTTTGGTATTTTGTTTTCTCCAAAACTGAGGATATTTTGGTATTTACTTTTATTTTAAGGTATATTTCGGTAAAATAATTATAAGTTGTGTCAAAATATTCCATCTATAAAAAAAATAAAATCATAACTACGAAGACCTGTACGTAAGCAGATCAACCACAACACTTCCAACTTCCAAGTAGGGGTGTCAATTTTTGACACGGCCCGTGGGTGACCCGCGGTTGACCTGTCCACGGGTCGTGTTCGAAATTTTTTACGCACGAGTCATTTTGACACGACCCATCTGATCCGTCCAAAAAACGGGTTGTGTTTGAGTCGTAACCTTCGACCCATGGGTCAACCCATCAACCTGTTAAATAATTTATAATATATATTCGACTCACGGGTCAACTCAATGACCCTTTGAATAATTTATAATATATTATTAAATATTATATAAAAATAAAATAAATATATTATAATCCTTAACCTAGAAGGTTGTGCGGGTCGTGGGTTGACCCATAAATTTGCAATGTAATTTTTTGATCGCACGGGTTGTCCGGTTTGACCCGTGGGTTGTGTTTGAATACGAGAATTAACCCATGAAAAATTATGAGTCGTGTTTGAGTTTAACAAATTTTCATAATTTTCTAATAAGCCCATAACTATTATTTTGATAAATGGTTAAATACCAAGTAGCTACCTGAAATTTGGACGTTTTGCAATGAGCTACCCGAACTTTGAAAATTCAAAATGGGCTACCTCAACTTTGAAGAAGGTGCAAATAGCTACCTCCGTCCAATTTCTGACGAATTTCCGACGACTTTCCAACGACAGTTGACAGAAATTTGGACGGAGGTAGCTATTTGCACCTTCTTCAAAGTTAAGGTAGTCTGTTTTGAATTTTCAAAGTTCGGGTAACTCGTTGCAAAACATCCAAATTTCAGGTAGCTACTTGGTATTTAACTCTTTGATAAATATAGTCCTGATACTTCTATATTCCTTCAGCTTTTAACAGATCTCAAACACCATACTCCTTCAGCAGCTCATAATGTTGTTATTTGCGCAATGCCTTCGTTAACAAATCTGCAATTAAGTTGCTCTTTTGATCCAACAAAAGCTGTAATAATTGACCCATCTTGGATTTTTCCTCGAATAAAATGGCAATCGATCTCGATGTGCTTAGTCCGATCGTGAAACAGAAGGTTGCTTGCGATTTGCAAAGTTGCCTTATTATCTCAGTAAAGAAGAGCTGGAGAGTTCAGTTCGATACCAAATTCACGTAACAATCCTCATATCCAGGTTACCTCCGCCACAGCTGAATCCATGCTTCGATACTCCACTTCCGCACTTGATCGGGAGATCATTGCTTGTTTTTAGATTTCCACGACAACAGACTTCGACCAAGTTTTACACAATATCCAGAAACTGACTTGCGCAATACCACGCAAGAACCCCAGTCGTTGTCACAGTAAACACTCATAGATTAGAAACAACAAACCTTGTTCAGGGCTATGTTTTAAGTGTCGAAAGACGCGAATAACCAAATCGAGATGTGATCGTTTTGGTGCATGAACGAATTGAATCAAGGTTTGTACAACATAAGCAATGTCCGGGTGTGTCATAGTCAAGTACAAGAGTCAGCCAACAATTCGTTTGTATTGCTCCACATCGGTAACAACTAAATCTACAGAATATACACCAAAAACCTTATCATAATCAAATGTCGTCAACTTCAAGTTTTGTTCCATCGGTGTAGGAGCGAGTTTTGTTCCATCGGTGTAGGAGCATTGTAGGAGCATGTGTACTTCCATTGATTCAAATCGATTCCAGCTTTCGATCGTGCTACTTCAAGACCCAAAAAATATTTTAAATGTACCAAGAGGTGAAGAAAGCTTCTAAGATCATCAATCAACTTTTATTTTGAGCCACTAATGATGAGATCATCCACATACACCAAGAGGTGTACTTGTTCACCATCAACAAATCTACTGAATAAGGAATAATCATAGTGACTTTGTATATATCCATGAGCAAGTAAGCAATCCATAAGCTTGATATTCCATTGTCGGGATGCTTGCTTCAATCCATATAACGACTTCAACAATTTGCATACCTTCCTCTTTCCTTTAACGGAATCGGAATCATGGAACCCCGGGGGAACCTCCATATAGACTTCCTCATTGAGGTCTCCTTGGAGAAAATCATTATTGACGTCTAATTGATAGATCAGTCAATTCTTCCTTGTCGCGATGGTCAAGAAAGTTCAGACCATTACCATCTTTACGAGTGGAGAAAATGTTTCTTTAAAAGCAGACCCTACCTTTTGCATCTAACCTTTTGCCACAAATCGAGCCTTGTAACGTTTTAACGTTCCATCTGCATGATTCTTGACTTTATAGATCCATTTGCACCCGATAGCTTTCTTTGAATTCGGTAAATCAACAATTTCCCTAGTTTTGTTGTCTTGGAGAGCTGCAATTTCAGATTGCATTGCCTTCATCAAATCAAGATTTGCAGCTGCTTTCCTAAACAATAATGGCTCGTGAACACGAGATATGTTTCCTAAGAAACATTTGTAAGGCATAGAAATTTGTCCATAATTGATTAATTGACTACTCATCACATAATATGCAGTCGATTTGGGAGCTGAAACATTTCTCGTGCTTCTGCGTAAGTTTTCTGGAGTTGAAATACCAAGTGTTTCCCGAATCATGTAGATGGTGAGTCTCCATGTGTGTGGAATCAGACGTAGGCTCGACAGAATAGTCACCAGCACCTGGTTGAGTGAAATCTGCAGCATAAACATCCGTGGAAAAATTGACATCGGCACCCGTGGGGAAGTCTGCTGCAGTAGCACCTGATGAAGGAACAGGATTATCATCCACCCAAGTTGATGGTGTGGTGAATTTATCAAAATAATTGAAATGTTTCCTCACTTCTTCCTCAGTCCTAGTGAAAGATTGTGTCACGAAAATGAACATCTCGACTGAAAAATATACTTAGTGTCTGAATATTCAACATCATATACCCCTTTTGTGTATTGGAATATCCCAAGAAGATGGTCGGAATAGACAGTGGTCTTAACTTGTCTTTTCCATGCAAAATCGTGCAAAACACAACGAGACGAAGACTCGAAGGTGATGCGGGTTAAACTTCCTGCAATAAAGCATCTCGTATGGTGTTTTCCCTTCTAAAGTTGTCGAAGGCATGACATTGATAAGATAACAGGATGTCAAGACGCAAAATCCCCAATATTTGGACGGAACCGCAGCTTGGAGTTTTAATGCCCGTGCTACTTCAAGCAAATGTCGATGCTTGCGTTCAACAACACCGTTTTGTTGCGGTATATGAATGCAAGATGTTTGATAAACAATTCCCAATCCAGACAGCAGCTCCTTCATCATATCATTCGCAAATTCAGATACATTATCACTTCTCAAGGTTTTAATGGAAGAAGTGAATTGAGTTTTAACCATCGCTATGAATCGTCTAACGTGAATAACGACTTCATCTTTGCTCCTAATAAAAAATATCCAAGTTGCTCTTGTATAATCGTCCACAATGGTTAAAAAGTATCGAAATCCTTCAATGGTTTGACTCTATATGGGCCTGAGAGATCGAGATGAATTAGATTGAAAGCCTTTGATGAACGAGTAATACTAATAGGAAACTGAACTCGTGTTTGTCTAGCAACATGGCATATAAAACAGTCTCGTAAATCAGTACCATCATCCACAAGCGGAACTACACGGTTTAACTGATTAAAGGGCAAATGTCCAAAACATTTATGCCATAAAGAAACTTTCGAACCACCAGTAACATCGGCTTGAAAGGCGACCTGCAAACTCCTCTTCGATGACAACAAATATAAACCTCTGTGACATTTACCAATCTCCGTTCTCTTCTCAATATTTGGATCTTGAAACCGAACATGATTAGGTCCAAAAACCACAGAACTTTTCAATTGTTGACATAATTGTGAGTCTGAGATCATATTATATTTGAAGTTAGGAACAAGAAGAACATTGCGACGAGTTAAATCTCCATCAACTATACAAGTTCATGTGTGAGTTACATCAGCGAATTACCCATAGGTAGAGTTACCGTTTCTTTTCCTGAGGTGAGAGCTTTCACATTAACTAACCATTCCTTATGAAAAGTCATATGGTTAGTAGCTCCACTATAAATAATCCAATGATATGTAGGAGAAAGACCAGAAGATAGAGCTATGGAGGATGAAATATCTGCTGAACTCTTTGAGAAGGGATCCTGAGTAGCAAAACTTGCTTTATATTCACATTCCTTTGGAATCAACTTTAGAAACTGATCTATTTGTGACTTCGTGAGATGCTGGAACTGTGTTGAGGAATCAGCTATAGCAATTTGCTGTTGTTTCTCGGTTGACCCACTAAAAGGTGTTATACTGGCTGATACATTCACTGTTGCTGCTACATTATTCTATTTCTTTCTTACTTCATCAGGGACTCCATATTTATTCCATTTCTTTCTTACTTCATCAGGGACTTCATATTTCTTTCTTACAGCTCCATCCCAAGGCAATTTCATTTTTCCAAAATATTGAGCAACTAAAGCAGTACCCTGTTTCAACTGATATATTTCACGTTGTAAGTGGAAAATGTGTGTACCGTCAACCTTGCTAAAACGCTCGCGAAGATCTTCTCACATGATTCGAGTTGTGGAGTTGTAATGCATTCCATGTACGAGGACATTCACTACCGAGTTTATTATCCACACCTTGACAACGACATTGCAACAATCCCACCGAATATGACAAAATGAAGAATCGGGAAATCTTGAATTCTATAACTTGGCGTTTACATAATGATGAGCTGCTAAATATAGCACTACAATGAAACAAGACAAATTAACAAAATAACAACCTAATGCTCATAATTATATAATAAGCCCATAACTATTATTTTGATAAATATAGTCCTCATACTTCTATATTATATAAATTTATATATTCATATACAATTTTTTAAAGTAAATATTAAAATAATTTTTTTTGAAAATTAGAATTATGAGTTCATGTGTTTAGTTCTTAGTGTAGATCGATGACAAACTCTTAAAATAAAATAATTAGTTAGAATTTTTATTAAAAAAGTATTGAAAACTCAGGTCAACAATACAATTTTATTGTGCATGTCATAGTTTGATACTTAAATACAAACGTGATATAAAAATAATATTTTATATTCACATTTTTGTTATTTTACACTTCATACTATCATTTTCATATATATATATATATATATACCAATACGATTTTTTTATGTGTATTAAAAATATCATGCCTGCTATAAGCTATATAAGTATATAACATCTTAATTGGTTGTTGGTTAATTTGTCACACAAGCAGAAGTCAAAAGACCAAAATGTTATGATGCAACACTTAAGAGTTTTTTGAAAAAGTACACACTGTATAAAACACAAATTAGAAAAGTAAGTATATAAAAAAAGTATTTAGAAATCTGTCATAAGAGTTATCGTGGGTAGCGCATTATATTTATTTTTTACAAAATGTGCTACCCCGGGTAGCGTTTTATTTCCAAAATGCTACAATGGGTACCGTTTGCTCCATTGTTTTTTTTTTCCTTCTTTTTTTGACGACTCGATAATTAATTAAAAATGATATTATGTGTCTATTAAAAAAATTCTAGTAAGTAAATATTTTAATGTATGTATATATGTATGTATAGGTTTATTTATGTATCGTATTATACGGTCAGTTCGAAAGTTAAAAATCAATGTTTAGTTAGCGTCATTTATGTCGTAATTAAATTATCTACGCATTGTAATTTTTTTTTATTTTTTTTGAGTGAGTATATAATTAAATTTCTCACCTAATACATTTAATAATTTCGATCAAATTATAGGACAAACGATGTTAGATTAAAAAATTAAATATATATCTACTCATAAAAATCCAAAAACATTACCCTAGGTAGATAATTGAATTTCGTCATAAATGTCGTTAAACGTGGTGGGTTTGGACTAAGTGGTGTGAGTTATATTTTTTTTAAGTCAAATTTTCATCTCATCTTACGGCAGAGCGTACAGTCAATCTGTAAGTCCAAATTTAATATTTTTTTGCATAATTTGAATCGCAATTAAAATATATACTTACTATAATTTTTTTTTAAAATAATTAATACAAAAAATGAAGAAAGAAAAACAATGGAGCAAACGCTACCCATTGGTAACGATTTAGGACAAATGCTACCCATGGGTAGCGCATTTTATAAAATAAAAAACAATATAACGCGTTATCCATGGTAGCGCTTATGCTCATATTTCTAAAAAAAAATTTATATACTTATTTTTCTAAAACATAATGGAAAGTCCTTATTTTTTTAAACAAAAGTCAACAACTAAGTGATTGATTTGTAAAAAGTCACGGTAAAAAAAATGGTTAATTATCAAATAGGTACTCCAACTTTACATGGTTTGGCAAGTAGGTATCTAAACCTTTTTTTTTCCGCAAATAGGTTGCCCAACTTTGTGAAATTAGCAAATAGGTACCTACCGTTAATTTACCGTTAAAAATAAACGAAAAATATCACGTGAGGAGCAAATAGGTACCTGAACTTGACATGGTTTGACAAACAAGTACCTGAATTTACACAAATTAGCAAGTAGATACCTGAACCGGTTCGGTCGAACCACTTTATTTATATAAAAAAAGGGTTATATATCAAACACATGCATGACTCAATTCCAAACGTTCTCGGTGCATTTAAGTAGGGTTTATGGGGTCGTGCGAGTGAACTAGTTAATATGTAAAATTATATTATAGAATTGAAATGAGAACAGATCGTATGGATTAACCCGTAAACCTACATATCGTGTTCGTGTTGTTGAGTCTTTAAAATTTATAGTATACACATGATAAGACTATCAATATATTCAATATAAATTATCAGTCAGAATATTCTTTGCAAAATAATTTCCTTCTACATACAAGTTCCTCCTTCAAAGGCTTGGATTATAAGTCAGGTTTGTCGACGATGTCCATCTCCGAAATAGGTTTAGATTTCGAGTCGAATTTGTTTGAGTCGGGCAGTCATCCTTAGTCATCATTCCTTTTGCTCTATGTGATTTTATATGTTATCGAGTTTATCAAGTTGACGAGGATTGAACTAAGGAAGTACCCGGGCGAAAGCGACAACCACATAAACGAAGTCGATATCGATCTTATACCGATCGGGGATAACATGGATCGATGGGGTCAGGATGGTGATGGACTCGATCGATCGGTTCATGATGTTTCCTTAATGCACCGAGAACGTCTAGAATTGAGTCATGCATGTGTTTGGTATATAAACCTTTTTTTTTTAAGTGGTTTGACTGAACCGGTTTTTGCATATGTTCAGGTATCTACTTGCTAATTCGTGTAAGTTCAGGTACATGTTTTTCAAAACATGTCAAGTTCATGTATGTGTTTGCTCCTCACGTTATTTTCCGTTTATTCTTAACGGAAAATTAACGGTAGGTACCTATTTGCTAATTTCACAAATTTCGGCAACCTATTTGCGGCAAAAAAAAAAAGTTTAGATACCTACTTGCCAAACCATGTAAAGTTGGGGTACATATTTGATAATTAACCTAGGAAAAAAAAAGTCGGTCTCTATAATAAGGTTGGTGAAAATCACATTCTATGCTTACAGGATTAATTTTTCTAGCATAAGATAAACGGTTAAAAAATGTAATAATACATATGAAAAATTGATAAGAATGTTTTTTTCTTACCCTTATTGGCTGTATTATTTTTATTGTTTTTGGATTTATAAAATTCTAGGGTTAATTACTTAAATGGTTACACATGTTTGTGCATTGTGCTGAATGATTACATATGTTTTAGAATGTGACTAATTGATCATTTTACTGTTCATCGTCAAATATATTTGTTAAGTCACTATTCTAACATATAAAATGACAATATTACCCATATTTAATTAATTTATTAACCTTAAATCTTAAGATTGTTCGCTCCACACTGTTCACTCAATGAAGAAACCTTAGTTGTTCTTCACTCCACCGCTGATGGTGTCACCAGAAACTTCTCCAGCAACGATGAAGACTCTAAGCTCTCTGTCCCTCACAACCATGTCAGACACCGATTTAATCGGAACTGTGCTGTACATTCTTCTGCAGATTTGGAGAACTGGAGAAGTATTGGAATGGAAGATTCAAAACATAAGTCGATTTGCAGATGAGAATTGAAACGGAAGCTAGAGAAGATTCTTCTGCAGATTTGCAGTTTTACCATCCATCTTGATTCAAATCACAATCGGTTCTTCTTGATTTGCAGATTCTTCTTGATTTCCTTGTTCATGTTCATTCAAATTCAAATCACAATCAGTTCTTTAGGACTTTTGTGGTAGACCCAAGTGATGAAATTGTAGGAGATGATGTTAATATCGATAAAAATTGATTATTTAGGTCGGTTATTGCAAACGCAGATAAAGAGATAGTGGAAGACAATGTCTACGTTGATAAAGATAGATTTTTCCCAGTTTCAGATGAAGATGCACAATCTACAGAAACTTATTCCTAGGAGAATGAAATTGATGATCTTTCTCAGCTAAACCCAACTGAGGCACACGAAGATCTGGAAGAACCACTTAATTTGTTGAGTTTCTTCAATTTCATGGATCTGAATTAGAAATGCGTTATGCTCGATTGGGTAAGATCAAAATCGAATTTTATGTGTCTGACCCTATTAGCAGCAAAATTTCTCAACGGCAAATGGGACAGGTGCGACATAATGCACAATTTTGCAGATTTCATACGAAAAGGAAGAAGACTAACAAGATAGAAGGGGAAGGCACAATTTTGATGAGGAAGAAGATGAACAGTAGAAGGAGAATGACATAATATTCATTCAATAATTAAAAAATATGTTAAAAATATTAACTAACGAAAAAATTTAACGGCTACAAAAAGAATAATCAATTAATCATACTAGAAAAAAGATAATGTAACAATTTAGCGATCCAAACATTTGTGTAATCAATTGATTGCGTATACAACTTTGAAAGTTTTGGAAGCTCAAGTACTGAGACATTAAAGTCTCACCATCGCGATGAACCAATACCCTTGACCGACTCCGTGAGAAGCCTCTGCGATCGATGACAACGTGCCAAGGTATGACTATCCATTTGAGAATGATCGATTGGAGTACTGGTACATAAGAGGATGGATCGTAGTTGTGGAAATCGCGGGGAGGTCATCTGCCTGGAACCTGTTCGATGAAATGCCTAAGTGAAAGAGCGGAATAGAAAAAGAAAAAAGAAAAAGAAGTTAGTGGAGCGTAGATAATACGCGCCCCCTCTCTCTCCAAGGCCAAGCCTAGTGGGGGGACTATGTGGCACCGATCTAATCTGGAGCCGCCACCAAAGGATCTCTAGGGTCAACAAGAACCTGACCCTAAGGTTAAGGCCTTTGCGTGGAAACTACTGTCTGAAGCAATTGCAGTTTGGGCTGCTTTGGTAAGGAGGGGTATGCAGGTCGTTATTGGATACTCTCTATGTGACCAAGAAGAGACTATTGAACATTTGGTATGGGGATGTACTTGGGTTAACAAAGTATGGGCTGATTTTCTAGGTCTGCAGGATGCTAGGGACGGCTGTGGCTTAATCAAGGAATGGCTAACCAAGCGATTCACAGAAAACTCAAGCAATCGGGCAAGCCAGGAAATTAGGTGGTTAATCACCTTGACAGCTTGTTGGTCGATTTGGAAAGGGAGATGTTCTCAAGCTTTCGAAGGGAGGCAACAGATTCCAGATGTGGTGATAACTTCTGTTTGAATTGCTGTCCAGGAACAGGTTATGCTGCAGAATTGCCAAGCAAGGCTGCAGAATTCGGTGCAGGGCCAGCATAGATCGGAGGAACAGAGAAGAAGGTCAGACGGGCACTGGACTAGCCCGTTAGAGGGGACTATCAAAATCAACTGTGACACGGCGTGGAGTCGAGAGACGGGAAAGGGGGCATCAGTGTGGTTGCCCGTGACTTCGAAGGTCGGGTGGTCGGGTGGTCGGTGGTATGCACACATCAGAGCAGTCTACCTCAGCCGTGATACTTGAGGCGAAGGCAGTTCTCGAAGGCGTCAAGCTCGCCATCGACAACCATTGCGATTCAATAGTTATAGAGTCGGATGCGGAGGTGGTTATTAACCCCATTAAAGGTATAGCTCATTTTGGGGAAATGGAGACTATTATACATAATATTATTTACATGGCAGACTTGATTAGGAACCTGTTCTGGAATAGAATACTAAGAGCCGTCAATCAAAGTGCAGACTGGTTAACGAAACAATATTTAGATGGGATGTGTCCAACAGATTGGTTTTTCCAACCCATCCCCTCTCTTTCATTTTTTGCAGTGTGACTATAATTGTAATCGGGGTCGAGAAAACCCTCAATTTTTATAGTAATATACGGAAGTTCTTTAAGAAAAAAAAAATTGATTGCGTATCATTTAAGTAATTAATAAAAAAAATCTACGACTTATTAAAGATAAAAACTTTTAACAAATACAAAAGAGAGAAAGAGAGAAAAACTGGGGGGTTTCTTCTTCAGTTAAAGCCCCACACCCACAGTTCACAGCCGAAGCTCGTCTCTGATGTGCAGAGAAACAATCATCAAAAGTACCAGTACGAGAGACGAAAGATAAGAACAGCAATCGAAGAAGAAGAAGAAGTAGCTGTTCAATGACGAAAGGACTCAGGCAGCAGGAGATTTAGTGGAGGAGAGAGAAATCCGTGGTTCCGTATAAATAACAGAATCCACGCCCAGTTCCCACCTTCTTTCAGAACCGTAAGTATGATTGCTTTAGTTCCTATCATTCTTCATGAGCGGATCTCTGAAACTGGTTCTGCTTTAGGCGATAATGGCTTCCCATTTGGATTCTGAGATCTGAACGCTTTCTCATTACGTTTTGTTGCTGAACTACCTCTCCTTTGTATCCGTTTATGAATTTTGATTACAGAGGAAACTGAAATTGCTATTTTTCTGCATCTTTTTTGCGCTTATACAGTAACGCTTTATTCGAGCCGTTCAGTCCATTATGTAATCTGCTGTGTGATTCTGATTTCTAGTCAAAAGAGCGTTTCCAGTTTGTTTACATTGAATCGGTCAATTCAACACTGCGTTAATGCCTTTGGTTTTATGTCGATTTATCGCTCTTTACATTTGTCCGCTTGGTGTATGCGCAACTCCACCGTTTCCAGTTTTTCTGCTTGTTTGATGCAATTAATTGATTTCGTTTCCTTTCCTCGTCCGTAACGATTTAAGGAGAGACATGGTGGAAGGTCGCTCATGTCTTGTTTCAAGGAGATTTTCCAGCTCCTCCCATCAACAAATCAACGAGGCTTGCATGAGCGGCAAGCAAGACAGCGACAATGGGAGCATCAAGCGGCAGCTGTTTGACAATTCAGAAGACAATATTCAACCGTGGAAACTATTTAAGCTCTCTGATATGCAAGAACAGAATCAGAGAACTTACCATATCAATCATGGCGAAAATCTGATGTTCCCTGAAATATCTCTGGACTTACACGAAGAGTCCACTAAAGGGTTAAAGATCATTCCTTGTGATGATGCTGAGTCAAGAGAAGAAATACTGCAGCACGAATCGGACAATAACCGCCATGCTGGTGATTCATCAGATGCAGATGCTCTCATTCACTCAATCGGTAGGGACAACTCAATTAGCTGTCTCCTTCGATGCTCAAGATCTGATTATGGTTCTCTGGCTTCTCTAAATCGCAGCTTCCGATCGCTGATCAGGAGCGGTGATATCTATAAGTTGAGGAGACAATCCGGTCTTGTTGAGCACTGGATATACTTTTCTTGTGATTCATTGGAATGGGTTGCTTTCGACCCAACCTGCAGTCGATGGATGTACTTGCCAAGAATGATTTCTGACGAGTGCTTAATTGTCTCAGACAAGGAGTCATTGGCTGTGGGAACACAACTTTTAGTATTTACAACATATGTCATATACAGGTACAGTGTTTTAACAAATTCATGGTGCCCTGGGACACCGATGAACACCCCTAGATGCTTGTTTGGGTCTGCTAGTCTTGAAGAGATTGCAATAGTAGCCGGTGGGTGGGATCAACAGCGAAACATCTTGAGTTCTGCAGAGTTATACAACTCTGAGACACAACAGTGGGAGGTTCTTCCAAACATGAACAAACCTAGGAAAATGTGTTCTGCTGTATTCATGAACGGTAAATTCTACGTAATTGGGGGAATTGGGGGTCCAGAATCGACAGTTCTTACCTGTGGGGAAGAATATGATCTAAAGACAAGAACTTGGACAGAGATTCTGGATATGGCCCCAGTTCGAGCTGGTGCAGCAAGAGAAGTTGGGATGCCTCCTTCAGCAGAAGCACCACCTTTAATTGCAGCAGTCAATAACGAACTCTATGCTGCGGATTATGCAAACATGGAAGTGATGAAGTATATTAAGGAGAGCAGGACTTGGCTCACTGTAGGGAACCTGCCTGAACGTGCAGCATCGATGTATGGCTGGGGTATTGCGTTTAGGGCATGCGGGGACAGCCTTGTTGTGATTGGTGGACCGAGGGCACTGCACGAAAGTTTCATAGAGCTCAATTCCTGGGTTCCAAAAGACGGCCCTCCTCAATGGAATCTGCTTGCTTCAAAGCGGTCCAGTAGCTTTGTCCATAATTGTGCTGTAATGGGGTGCTGAAGTGCATCATTCTTGGTGAGCAAGGATTGAATATTCAGGTTCAATAACTGTATTCTTCCTTCAAATCAGTGTCTGGCTTCTCACTTTTCTGGCATGACAACATTCTAAATCTTGATGCAAATCAGCTATAGATAATAGATTCTTCAATAATATACTTGTTTATTTTATTTTTTAAGAAAAAAATACAAAATTCTGATCTTGTCTTTGGATTGTAAATCAAGCCCTGGATGGGTGTATTGGATATGAGGTGGTATTTCATATGTTGTTGCATCACTGGACACTGAGTAAGTCATTTGTGGAGATAGAAAAGCCTTTTTGGTCTAACTTCTTCAATGGTTAACTCAAACTGATCTCCATCAATGGGAGAAAATAGAGTTAACATACCTTACAAAAAACTGTTTTTTTTTTCTGCTTCAGTTCAAATTTTACTTATACATTTTGGATTTTAGGTCTCGAATATTTTTGTTTTAAACTTTTATTCTAATATATTTTATTTTCTATTTTTCTTATGAGAATTTTTTCAAAAAGTGGTTAGTTTTTTTAAAAAATAATTATATAAATTCTTTTTTGGAAAATTAGGTATACAATAGCGAGTTGTTATGGGAAATGTTAGCCTCCTATATATATATATTTTTGTTTTGAAAAATAAAAATAATTAATTACGAGTTTTTGGGGGTAAACAATTACGAGTTAGTATTATCAATTATGTAAGCGAAAATGGATGTATAGTTGACGGTTGGTGCTTTTAAACGTATGAATGCAAACAACTACATGAGTGGTGCAACTAATAACATGAGCAAACATATGGGTGCATTGAGGTTATTTACCATGTTAAAATTACTTTTTTAATTTATGGTTACAAAAAATATGGTACACATTTTGTCTTTTTTTTTTTTATATATATATATAAAAAAAAGGTAAAATACAAATTTTTCCCCCTAAATATTTGAGCACATTTTGAAAATCTTCTTTAATGTTTAGTTAAAATAAAATATATTAACATTTGGTCACAGTTTGGTTTGGGAGATTCTATTTGCAAACCATCTACTAATTTATTCAAATCATTTTTGTTAAAATACTAAAATACTCTAATAGCTTTTTACATATTTGTCATTACTAATTTTAAGAAAATTAATTATCAAATCGGCCTCATATTTTCGTAGTTACTAAATCGACCACATATCAAATGGTGAAAAATTTATACTTCTAACAAGTTTTGAACCATAGACTTCTTACATACTAGTTTTTTTTTTTTGGTATAAACTTCTTACATACTAGTTAAAAGTGTTACTTACCACTACACTACTAATTCCAATTATTTTCTTATATACTTCAAATATAGTTATTGAAGCAACTCTTGTATTATTGTATTAAACATCTCATGTTTATTTATTGATACTCTTTAATAATTATTTTTTGTTCAACGTTGTTTGTTTAATTATAGTTTTAATTTAATTATGTATGCACTAATTAATTTTTTTTGAAATGATTGAAAAATAAGTAATTTTCTAAATTTAGTATTTATAGACTGACAGAATTAGGGTTGATCATGGGCGAGCTGGGTTGGTCTTGGAGGCAGAACCGAGACCGAGACTGAAATTACGGTCTTGACATCTGGAGTACTAAGGCCGACTTTGGACATCGGTCTTGCTTGATTCGGGTCGGTCTCGGTCTTGGACCGAAAAATTTGGTAAAAAAATCAACTGGATTGACCAAAATAAATCACCGAAGTTTTGGTCTTGAACCCGCTCGCTTCTCATTTTCCGTTGCACTTCCCTTATGGAACCGATCCAAGGGTTGTTGAATGCTTCAATGTCATGAATTACTAGTGTTTCAAGGGTTACACCATGAATTTCTACAGTTTTCTTCAAGGTCGGGTCAGTCTGGTCCTAGTCGGGCTTTTGGGAAGAAAAAAAGCTGAGACAGAGCCCGACAGAGCCCGACCTTGAAGAAAAAAAAACGTATGTTCAGTCTTGGTTCTAGTCGGTCTCGATCCTAGTCGGACTGGTCTTGTCGGGAATTCAGTCCAACCAGTCTTTTTTTATCACCCCTAATCTGAATACTCATTTTGAAAATATTTTGTCAACCATCTCTAAAAAAATCATAAAAACTATAATATGTAGATAATTAAATTAAAGCTCTAAGACATATAATGTTAAGTTTCAATTTTCCCATAACCATAACATTTGGTCAAATTTATTTAAATTGTCAAAAATTACTAACATTACTTTGAACAAATTTTATGATCGATAAAAAATTTAAACTTAGCACCATATATGTCGTTAGAGTTTTAATTTAATTATCTAAATACTATAGTCTTTCTGATTTTTTTAGAGATGGTTAAAAAAAAATCAAAATGAGTATTCTGGTAGCATATAAATACTAAATTTAGAAAATTACTTATTTTCAACTATTTTAAAAATTAATCAGTAGATACATAATTGAATTAAAACTATAATTAAACATACAATGTTGAACAAATGTTAATTACTAAAGAGCAACAATAAATAAACATAATATGATTAATACAATAATATGTTAGTTGCTTCAATAATTATGTTTGAAGTATATAATAAAGTTATTGAAATTACTAGTATAGTGGTAAAACTTTTAGCTAGTATGTAAGAGGTTTAGAGTTCAATATTTGCTAGAAACATAATTTTTCACCATTTTGATATGGTAACTACGAAAATATAGTGTCGATTTGATAATTAACTTCCTTACGATTAGTAATGACAAATATGTAAAAAAAACTATGAGGGCATTTTAGTATTTCAACAAAAGTGATTTGTATAAAGTAGTCGATGGTCTGCAAATAGAATCTCCCTTTAAGTTTTCCCCGCACGTCAAAATTTTCATCAAAACTTAACACAATATATTTTGAAATTTTGTAAAACTAGCATAATACTTTTAAAAATGTCACAGTTAAAACTATCAAAAAAAATTTATATGTTACAATTAAGTCCAGGTTTAGTTGGGGATTGGTTTAACCTCTCCTCAATCGAAGAGGGTAGGGGTTGGATCTTGACCCAGACAAGTCATGTACCCAAGAGCATAGTTATCAGAACCGGACCGGCGGTCCGATCGGGAACCGGACCTCTGTCCAGTTTGGTTCAGTTAAAAGACCGTTTTACAAATGAACAGTATTTGAACCGGGTAGAACCAGACAGTTTTTGGAAAACCGACCGATTTTTAAAAAATCGGTTGGTTTCCGGTTCACTTTGACTGCTAGGTTAAGTTCTCGCCTCTGCCAAACGACTCCAGTACCGCTGCCTCCACCAGCAACGAAGAGCTCACCGAGAAGGATATCTTCTGGGCCGATGATCTCGATCTCTTCTGTTGCCGCGTCCTCGTCGAAGCTGATTCCTAGGCGTGCTCAGGATCGTCTGCGGTACCGTTCATCTGCCTCTTTTAACGCTTCGATGGTGAATCGGTCTTGATCCGGTCGCTTCGTCCAAGGTGTCCCGAGTCTTCTTCCTCTGTCAATCCCATTAACCTTGACCAAAACCCTTGCAGTGCTCTAATAGTGGACAACTCCTTCTACAAACAGATTCGAGCCGGTCGGGGAGTCCTACAGATTAATCAAGAGCTGGCAGGAGATTGGCGAACCATAGGCACAGTCGCATTCATGGCAACTGGGATCATTGATCGATTCTTTCATTACCAGACTGGACTTAAAAGTTCATGGGGCTCAACAACGATCCAACAGTTGATCATCTTCTTGCGTTCAATTATGTTAATCGTGAGTAGAAGGATGATCTTGTTTTACATCTGCTATTCTGTATAAGGTTCATGCTTTCAGAAGTCTTATTTTGTTCTAGAAGTTTTATATTTACCTACCTACTACTTTCCACCTTAAACGATATGATCCTACATTCAATAGAGTTATAAAACTTATTTGTTTTTATCTTTGGTCAATTTCAAGATTTAAGATTATGTGTGTAAACCCTAATGGGCTGAGGGGAAGATTGGTGGTGGGTTAAGGGTAAGGTGAAGCAGAAGATTGGTGGTGGGTTAAGGGTTGGGCTTAAGCTGAGCTTGGGCATTATTTTTTTATTATGAACAGTAAACCGCACACTGAACCGGATCCGATCGGGTTGGACCGGATGAGTTGGGAACTGGCTCCCTTGCCGGTTCGAGTACCGGTCCGGTTCTGATAACTGTGCCCAAGAGTGTCGCATTCAAGACATAGACCTTAGTCATCTCAAATGGGATGCTATCGAAACTCAATTTTAATATACAATGTTTAAAAACAATTATGATATTCTTAAAAATATTTTATTATTTGACATTTTTAAAACATATAATATTAATTTTAAATGATTTTTTTTATGAAAAAGGAAAAGTGAATTTCTATCCACACATTAAAAAAAAAGAAGGTATTTTTACATTAAAAGTATATTCAAAATATATTTTGAATTTTTTTCAAAAACTACACATTTTTTAAAAAAATATTTAGAAAAGTATATATCCGAAAAAAATATTTAGCAAACTATATAAGCGCTACTAGAATGTTAGGATATAAGTGTGTCTAACACTTATGTTTAGGATCAATATGTAAATATTGTTGCTTGAGGCCCAAGCATCAATTAGTTTAGTATTAGGGACTTAGTTGCAATTCTCGGGCAGTACTGTTTTGTCTGTTCTCGCCTTCTTTACCTTATATCTGCCGCACTGTTGAACAATTCCAATAATCAAGTTATCATCTTTGATTCAGAGAGCTTTCTTCATCTTCTTCCTCGCCTTACCTTTCTTCTTCTCAAACCCTAAATCCAAACATGGTATCAGAGCTCGATCGAGCCTGAAATCTTCTCTTTTCAACCTTCCTTCTTGATTCATGGAAGAATCTAGCCCTGCCTTCACCAACAAGAAAGTAGCTCAGCTACTTGGTGAGGAGAATTTCCGGCAATGGAAACAGCAGGTTCTACTATCTGTAAGAGGGTATAACCTGGAAAGCCATCTCCATGGAGCTAACGTACCTCAGTTTCTGGAAGATGAAACTCGGGCTGCTGTCCCAAATCCTGCATACACGAAGTTCCTCCAGCAGGACAGCTCCCTCGCGTCTTGGCTTCTTGCCTCTGTCTCCTCTCAGGTCAGTAGGGGTCTTATAGGGTGTATGTCAGCTGCTGCCATTTGGCAAAAGCTTCATAGAGATTTTTCATCATCGTCCACCACCAGAATCATGCATTTATATGATAGACTTAAGGTTAGGAAGCATGTTCATCAACCTATGAGAGACTACCTCACTGAAATACAAACCACATGTGATAGTTTAGCTAGTTGTGGTCACCCTATAGAAGAGATGCAACAAATCTCGATTATTTTGAATGGGGTAAAGGGTCAATATGATAATGTCATTGCTGTCATTCATGCTAGCCAAAATCCTTACACTATCGCTTCTGTGAGTTCTGTGTTATTAGATGCTGAGTCTAGGCAGTCTGACCTCTTATTTGATGCTAGTGCTAGTGTCAACATAGCTTCTGCTAAGGTTCCCAACCCCAGTAAGCCCCCTGTGTCATATGCTGAAAACAACTCTGGTAGTATGTCTGGTCTCCTCCCCTCACCCCAACCCACAAACCAAAATGCTCAGTCATTTTCCTATGGTCCCCCACCATTTGGTAATCAACAATCTGGGAGGGGTAGGGGGCGTGGTAGGGGCTTTGGAAATAGCAGACTCCAATGCCAGCTGTGTGGAAAATTTGGGCATTTGGTGCACAGATGTTTCCACAGGTTTAATGTACAATTTACTGGTGTGACTGATCCTCAGTCCAACTCTCCTGCACCTTCAGCAAACCTGGCTGCTTATGACACTGAGCCTGACCCTTACCAACATCAACAACTGAACCAACCCTACCCTCCACCTCAGCTGCACAAAGTTCAGAATCAATCTCAACCACCTCAGACCACAACCATCCATCCTCCCAACACCCAAACACACTCTGTCTTGCAGTACTCACCCTATCCATCACCCTTACCACCTATCTACCCCTACATGATGGCCCCCCCATGTTACCCACCTCAGCCATATCAAGGCTTTCCAAATCCTCAGCCTCAACTGAACCCCATCCCTACTCAATCAGCATCACCTCAACCCCCTCAAGCCAATCACCTGTTATCCAGCAGCCATAACCCAGCCACCTTTGATGGCAGCTGGTTCCCAGATTCAGGAGCCACGAACCACCTGACGAATGCTCAGCCTTTCCAGAACATGACTTCTCCTTATTCTGGCCCAGGTAAGGTCTTAGTGGGAAATGGCTCTACTCTTGATATTTCTGCTATTGGTTCTTCTACTTTACCTTCCACTGGAAAACCATTACTCTTAAATAACTTACTTTACACTTCTGCTGTCACTAAAAACCTACTTTCTGTATCTCAGTTTTCAAAGGATAATCAGGTTTATTTTGAATTTCACCCATCGCATTGCCTGATCAAGGATTCACTCTCCAACAAGGTGCTGCTCAAGGGTTATGAGTCTGGGGGTCTTTATCGTTTAGACTTCTCTAGTTTTAGGTCTAAGTCTAATAATTTAGTCGAGTCTGCTACTGTTAGTCCAGATCAGTGTTTGAACCTTTCTACTGAATTTCAGTCTTTTTGTAATAATGCAGTTTTATCTGCTCAAAACTCTGCCTTTCCGGTTATTAGTAATGACAATTCTGCTGCATGTGATGTTTATCATGGTACCTCTGTTTCTTTTCCTGCTTATAATGATGATGTCTCTGATGATTCTTCTGCTGTCACCTGTTTTAATAGTGCATCCTCTAATGCATTACCTGATTTTGAAATAAGCTGCTTTCTCGGCTCTTTGAAAAGAACTGATCTTTCTCACCTATGGCACATGAGGTTAGGCCACCCATCTAGGAATATTCTTGTTAACTTCTTGAGATTACAAAATCTGCCCACTAAACACATATCCTCTGAGTGTACTGCTTGTGCAGTGGGTAAGAGTAAGACCCTCCCTTATTAACCATGGCATAGGGTATGGCTTGAGTCCAAAAACAGAGTGAAATCAAATATTAAATGACAAAGTCATACTGAGTTTTTCACTCTTGAGGATGAAAAGATCAAGGCTCAAACCTTGCAGTCATACTGGTAAGATAGGAGCTCAAACTCCTCTGTCATGTTATGAATATCTCAATTTTCAAGACATTCCAAATGAATGAATAAAGCAGCAGTTAAAATGATTATATTAGTATGTCTGATGCACTTTGGCAACAGTTTACTGATCTGGAATAGAGAGAATCATGCATATGATTGTGAATACTTGGTACTGCTTTTCGTGTTTTTTCAGACTTGTTCATGATCTTAGATTACAGACATTAATCGCCCTATGATCAGAGTTCTGATTACCCATACTAAAGACAACACAGATGCTAAATCAATTGCATAGTGCATCTCAGCTAGGAGAACTCAGCCATACTACGTATTCTGCTCAGATGTGTCAATAAGGAACAGGAAAGTACTTCGTTCCAGAGAATGGATTTACTGCAGACTGTCAAATTTTAGGATATGTTTTGAAGATTTGGCGACCACGAGTACAGTTGGCGACCACAATGACAAGATTAAGTTCATTTGGCGACCAAATGTTCATTTGGCGACTACAATAACAATATCAAGTTCAGTTGGCGACCACGAGTGCTTTTGGCGACCAAAGATCAAGTTTCAAAGACAAGATCAAGCATAGGGAATGTTAGGATATAAGTGTGTCTAACACTTATGTTTAGGATCAATATGTAAATATTGTTGCTTGAGGCCCAAGCATCAATTAGTTTAGTATTAGGGACTTAGTTGCAATTCTCGGGCAGTACTGTTTTGTCTGTTCTCGCCTTCTTTACCTTATATCTGTCGCACTGTTGAACAATTCCAATAATCAAGTTATCATCTTTGATTCAGAGAGCTTTCTTCATCTTCTTCCTCGCCTTACCTTTCTTCTTCTCAAACCCTAAATCCAAACATAGAAGTAGTGTTTAATTGTGTTTTACAAAAAACGCTACTCGGGGTAGCGTTTTACCAAAAATGCTATTCGGGGTAGCGTTTTTAATTAAAACGCTACCCTTAGTGGCATTAATGTTTGTTTTTTTGGACGAATCGATGTTTAATTAAAAATAAAATTATGTATCTATTGAAAAAAATTAAAAAACATTATAGTACGTATATATTTTAATTGCAATTCAAATTATGCAAAAACAAATATTAAATTTGGACTTACGGATTGACGTTACGTTCTGCCGTAAGTTGAAATATGAAAATTTTACTAAAACAATATAACTCGGACTCTGTAAGTCCAAACTCACCACGGTTAACGACATTTACGTCGTAATTCAATTATCTACCTAGGATAATTTTTTGAATTAGAAATATAGTGATTTTTTAACCTAACATCGTTTGTCTTATAATTTGACCGAAATAATTAAATGCATTAGGTGAGAAATTTAATTACGTACTTACTCCAAAAAAATTACAGTGCGTAGATAATTTGATTACGAATTAAATTATGTTAACTATGCGTTCATTTTTTACTTTTAGACTAACCGTATAATACGACACGTAAAAAACTCTATATACAATACAAAAATATTTAAATAGTGTGTTAAACTGTCAAACCACTATATAAAAATATATATTTTGGTATATGAAATTGGATAAATTTGTCCCAGAAATTTCTTATCTCCCTGTATATGATTGGTCCTGATGAGGAGATCATGCTTTGTTGACTGTTCCCCAATAGAGTTTGTGTTCAACTTGACAATAAGAACGAGGAACATAAATACAAGAGAGAGAAATAGAAATTCAACTTCAAGACAAGACAAGACAAGACATGAAGATAACACAGCTAGCAACTGTTGGCGTATACGGATCATCCTTGTCATACCAGTAGGCTCAAATCGGTGTTTTACCATTCATTTTCCTACTATTTATTTATATTTAAAAATATTATTATTATTTAAATTTAAATCACAATCTATAATTATTTTTGTTTCATTAATGTACATTATTTGGTTTGATTATTTTATATAAAAATATCATTTTTTTTAAATCAAAACACTAGCTACGATGGGGTTGGAGAAACCATAATAGAAAAAAAAAATGATAGAGTAACGAATTAGTTACATTCTGAAACGTATAGGTGACTAGTTAATTATTACATTGAAGGGTTAAATATAATATTGTCCCTTAGTGATTTACTAGATTTTGAATTTTTCCATTAAAATTTAAATTATAAAATTTATTTTCCTCATGTTTAGCCAAAATACAAGTTTGTCATATCTATTAATTTTTTCATCCAAATTTAACATAATAAATTTTGAAAATTGTAAAAAAATAGAAACTTTCAAAAATGTCACAATTTAACTATTTTAAACATTACAATTAAGTCTTGATTCAACTGAGGCTCGGGCCTAGGTTTTAATCTAGACCTGTTCCCCCACCCATGGGGGGGGGGGGGGGGGGGGGGGGCGATCTGGATTAAGACCTAGGTCTGAGCCCCCCCGATTGGTGTTCAATCGAAACTCAATCGAATCAAGACTTAATTGTAACATTTGAAAATATTCGAAAGAAATAAATTGTGACATTTTTAAAAGTTTGTGTTATTTTTACATTACAATCTTCAACATTTATTCTATTATTGGATGGAAAAGTTAACGAATGGGGCAAATTTGAATTTTGGTCAAACACAAAGGGAAAAATTTTATGATTTAAAAAGAAAAGTCAAAATATGTTCAAATATTGGGGGGATAATATCGTATTTTACTTTTTATATATATCCATATATTAATTTAGCTATGTTTTGTAGAATGGTGACAAGTTTTGTAAGTCATTTTCTCATTCCTAATGTTAATTTAATAACTTCTAAATAGTTCATGTCAAACATATAATGCTCACTCATATGTGGTATGTCGTGTAACTTAGTTTAAAATCTTCTAAAGCCTCTCATTCATTCTCCCAATAAGTTACAAAATTTCATTAATATCTTCTTATTTTTCATGTGCATTTATTATTTTACTCAAGTTTATTTTATTTACTACATTTTATATAAATATTTTATGACAAGCAAGTAGATGCATATATTAAATCTTTTTATTACAAGATAATTTAAGATGAAATTAAGGATGATTATGTATATTATATATCAATTTTATGAAAATAATAATCACGTGTTAATTTTATGTAGATATTTATAATTATTTATGCAATATAAAATTTAGGGTATGAAAAAATTATAATAATTATAATATAATTTCTTCATACTTCCCTTAGAACTCGTTTTATAAAATATCATTGTTATATTCTACTAGAATCAACATATATTACAAAATTTAAAAGTAATTTATATAAGTGATAATTACTATAACTAATATATATTCTAATAGTTTGTATTTATTTAACAATACATGTAAATAATAGATGTCATAAAATGAATTTTAAAAACATTAGTTACCATGATATTCATAATTGTTGACATTTATCTACTCATTTATTATCAAATAATTTTATAAAATATAAATAATTGTTATATTGTATAATATTAAAAACAATAAGCTTAACATTTTTTCATAAATATAATTAATTTTTATGTTGTATAATTGAATTAATATTAATTAAATATATTTTAATAAATTATAAATAATCATGGTATAAATATATATTTATATTTATTTAACTAACTTTATTAATTTATAAATTAAAATAAATATTATATCATGCAAAACGTGAATAAGTTTTTTAGTATATTTAATAATTAGATTTTTATTTTTTGGCCAAAATTTAATAATTAGATAGAAACGGACATTTAAGCGTGGTTGGGATGCAAATTGCAATGGTTAAAAGAAGGTTATTTGATTCGACCGTTGTAGTTAATAACTTAATATGCTATAATATCATATGTATATTCGAAAGTATACATACATAAAAGTGGATATGAGTGGAAAAAAGTTGTTATTACTTGTTAACACATCTAATATCAAATTTATTAAAATTATTTATAGAAAAACTAAATACTTCATTAAAAATATTAATTAAGATGTAAAATTAAAATTAAATTAGAAAAAATAATATTTTAAAATTTTGTAAGTAACTTTAACAACTTATTCAAGTGACACCAACACTTTTTAGTAGTGTTTTTTTTCACTTAATTGCATGAGCAATATATTTATAATTTTTGAAAAATATTTTATTATCTTACTTCATTTAAATTTAATTTTATATCTTAATTAATATTTTAATCAAA
Source organism: Chamaenerion angustifolium (assembly GCA_946814005.1). Taxonomy (NCBI): domain Eukaryota; kingdom Viridiplantae; phylum Streptophyta; class Magnoliopsida; order Myrtales; family Onagraceae; genus Chamaenerion; species Chamaenerion angustifolium. The sequence continues at coordinate 32,974,099 of OX328268.1, forward strand.
TATTTAGTTATGATACTAATTTTATAAACATTCATATCATTCACTCGCGATAAACAACGACAATATGCACACGCATAATGTCTATTAAAATCTAATTATTATTAAACATAGTTTGCAAGTTATAAGAAATGGCGGAAATAAACAATATTATATTTAATAAAAACAATTGACACAAATATACCTTGAAAACAAAATACGGAAATATTCTCAATTTGTTTAAAATTACAAAAGTATACGTATCCCTGAATGAGATTCACGAGTATGAGTTTGTTTTTTTGCCACCAGCGAATGCGATTCATGGGTGAGCACTTAAATCGTACCCGCAAATTCCATTCGCGATGGAATTTCACCCAAAAAAATTGAAGCATGCTTCCGAAATTATGAGAAGTAAAGAATATGTGAAGCAGCTTTTCCTGCTTGTGGGTAGAAATGAATGTATCATTTTTCACAACTTTTCTTTTCTATTATATTCTATCGAGAAAGAGATATGACAATGGCATGAAAATAAAATAAGAAGCTATGTATAGGCTTGGCCAAATAAACCGGTTCGGGCGAACTGGTCTGGTCTGGAACTGGTTTGGTTTGAACCGGTTCGGCCGAACTAGTTCCAAAACCAGACCAATGTTTTTTGCCTTCAAATAGAACAGTTCAAAATAGTACCAAAAATCCAGTTCGAATCGGTTCGACTCGACTCGTTTTTTGATACTGGTTTATACTTCAATTTAAATCAAACCACTTTAAACCTATAGAATTTTAGAACCGGTTTGAAGCAAAATCAACTAAACCTAGAGATGTCTTCAATAAACCAAACCTAGAGATATATTGGACTCTCGTATGTTGATGTTGGACAGGATTTTAGTCGGTTGTGGAACAGATTTTCAATCGGTTCAGTGTATTTTTCAGTCGGATCAGTGTTTTTTCAGCCGATTCAGTATTTTTCAGTTGGTTCAGTATTTTTTCAGACGGTTCAGTATGTTGGACAGGATTTTCAGCCGGTTTAGGTTCGGTTTGAACCAGATTATTTCCGAACCAAAATTGTTATTAAAAAGAACAGACCAGAACAGTTCGAACCGGTTCTGAATCGGTTCGAACCAGACCAGTTCTTTTTTCCTTAAACCAGACCAGTTTTTTTAGAAACAGAAAAATGTATTGTTTTTTTCAAACCAGACCAGTTCAGTTCAGAACCGGTTCGACCCCGAACCGGTTCATGAACAAGCCTAGCTATGTAAGTCGACGAATTCTAAAATGGAAGCTAAAAAATGAGAATAGAAATAAAAATAAAAAATAGGATTAATGAGATCAATAGTTTCACATGTTTATTTTTACGTGAAATGTTAGTATGTTCTTTATTATATTGTTTACTGTCAAGTTTGACTAACGAAATAATGATATAGCGGTAGCTCTGTTGTGACGGTGAAAAGTAAAAAAAATATAGAAAATTTGGGGGAAAATGAAAATTTATTTAACAAAAACTGGAAATATATATATATATATACAAAATTAAAAAAAAATGGTAGGGCTTCAAATCGTATTTTATAAAACTCATTGGATCAAAAAAAATCATTTTTTTCAAGTAATGTTACATATAAAACATCCTTTTAAGAAGGGCTTCAAATCGTTTTCCTTCATGTGACAGAATGAGACTTAAATTAATTTAAATGGTTACAAAATTATTTTCACAATTTTAATTCAGAAAGCGTTAAAAATAAAGTGATCTCCAACGTGACGTCTCATGTGATATTCGAACTATATTGACTTTTTTATGATTTCTTTGAATCACAATTCATTTCAAAAAAAGTGATTCATTAGCCATTCTAAAACAAATTGTAATAATAATGAGATTAAAAAAAAAAATTTAATCAATTATAAATAATAGTTACTTTGATTTTTAATATATTAAATAGGGTAAAATATGACATTGTTCTTAATGTTTGGACAAACTTTCAGTTTCCTCCATAAATTTTAAATCGTAAAATTTCATTCCCTCATGTATGACAAAAGTGCAAGTTTGTCATCTTCGTCAACGTTTTCATCCAAATTTAACATAATAAGATTTTAAAATTACAAAAATCCCAAAAAACTTTCAAAAATGTCACCACTTTTTTTAAATGTTACAATTGAGTCATGATTCAATCAGGACTCGATTGAACCCCAATCAAGAGGGCTCAAGTCTGAATCTTGACCCAAACTGAATCCTCTCCGATTGGGGCTTGACCTAAACCTGAGTCTCTCCGATTGGGGCTTAATCGAGCCTCAATTGAGGGGGTTTGTATGGGTAAAGACCCAAACCCGAGCCCCCTCATTTGAGTTCAACTCAATTGTAACATTTGAAAATGTTTGAAAAAAGTTAAATTGTGACATTTTTGAAAGTTTTCTGTTATTTTTATAATTTTTTTAAATTAATTATGTTAAATTTGGATGAAAAAAATTGACGAGGGGACAAACTTACACTTTGACCAAATATGATAAAAATAAATTTTACGATTTAAATTTGAGGGGAAAATGAAAATATGCCAAAACATTAGGGGGACAATGTTCTATTTTATCAGAATTTTTTCAAAAACTGTTGATATTAGGAAAAAATTGAAAAATTAATTATGGTCATTTTTTTTAGAAATGTAAGATAGGCGCACAGGCTCTGGGGTGTGCCTATTCTATAGGCGCAACCACAGGTAGCGCCTATTCAATAGGCGCTACTTTACAGTGGCGCTTATTCAATATGCGCTCTTTAAAACCAGGCAACCCTAATACTTCTCAGCCGCCACCCAAATCCTCCAGCCCCGTTCTCTGCTCCGAGAATCTCTAGCCCCGCCCTATCTGCGCCGATTCCTCCACCCATCCCCGCCTCTCTGCTCTGATTCCTCCACCCAACCCCGCCTCTCTGCTCCAATTCCTCCACCCAGCCCCGCCTCTCTGCTCCGAATCCCTATCCCCGCCCAACACCTCCAGCCGAATCCTCCACCCGGCGAATCAGACAGTAACCCAGCACCTCTGTCGTGGTCTCGTGCCCGCGAATTGCTACCCACCCCGCCACCACCCCGCTGTGCCGTAGCCTCCAGTCTCTCCGACGAAAGTCATTCTTCTTGTTCTTTTTATTATTTCTTTTTTAATAAATATAAATATATATTTATTATAAATATATGATGGATAATATTTGTGATTGTACTAATTACACATATTAGTAATTATTGTGCTAATTAAATATATTATTACAAATTAATTATATATATTTGAATTATTAGATAATGATTAGTAAAAAACAATTGTGGAAAAATATAAATCATTAAAAATTAAAAATTTACACTGTTTAATTGTAGAGTTATCATGTTGTCGCACGTAGAACTGCATCCCTTAGGATACAAGTTGATGTTATTTTTTTATTTTGATTGATTGATTGTGACGCTACGTACCAGTAATATTGATGAAAACTCCGTCGTGAATATTTTTCTTAATAGGTGGTCATTTCTAAAAAGATCGTTTAGTCACCAAATTAGAACTACAAATTTGGTGTACTATAGGGATGACTTAGAGTCTCAGTCAGATGATCAGGTACCATATTTGAATTCATATGACATTGCTATGTTGCGAATATTATTAACCTTACGTTATATTTGCGAAAAAATCTCAATATTAGGTGACATGGATGTCGTAAAGTCCCTTTAGGTTAGCGACTGCACCCCATGTCTGTCATGAGCGACCCGGGTTTTTCCGAGCGACGGTGCCACTTATCCATTTTAATGTGGTCGAGTGGCACCGTCCAGATAGAGTCATGCGGCAATTTAGAATGCAGCAACACATTCCAGAGATAACACATGTTGAGGTTCAAGATCATGTGAGGATGCATAAGATATCACGTAAAGGTCCGCGGGGGGAGTATCGTTGGGCAACAATACATCAAGATATGATTGCACTATCGAACAACCGTGCGGATTTTGTCCAGCAGGAACGTCAAACGTTGACGAACATCGCACAATATATGTCATGGTATCGGTGAATAACCCGTCGATTCATCACGACTCCATTTCTAGAGACTGGTACGACTTTACGGGCTCATCAGCCAAGAGCTCTGTTTGTTCCTCACAGGGGTCAAGTAGAGACAGTGGTAAGTAACTGTGTAGAGATTACGTATGTACATTTAATATTATCGGTCGTCTTATATTGCGTAGACAGTAACTTGTAAGTAAATCGTAATACCTGACAATTCATTGTTCTTAATATTGCAGATGGGGTTTATGGCTAGAGTAATTCACCTAGCACGGAAAGCTGCAAAATGTACCCTCAAATTCACAAAGCGGAATTTCAAATTACTGGGCGAGTCGTATTTAGAAAATTTTCGGTCGTCTTATGACGCTATCAACCAACTACATGTGTACGAAGAACACATTAGACAGTCAGATGAATTAACCGAACGTGAGCAGAGGGTACTACCACACTCATTGTATTCTGATCCAAGCAGTGTTGGAGGACGTGCTTCGGGAGCACCATGGCGTGGACGTGGGGTCATCGGGGAACCCTACTCAAGTCGAGGGCCATTCAGAATGTCATGTAAATTTAGAGTTGTTGAATGTCGTCCCCGACAACCCTCTTCAAGTGAAGAATCTGATCAGGAGGAGGTTTCCAAGTAGTTTAGTGTGTCATTAAATAATGTTGGAACGTATTATTACTAACTGCGTGTAAGAACTGTTGCATTCATCTTCTATGTTATTTAGTTAGTTGTCCTAAATTTTTAAGATTTTTTTGACAAACTTTAAAATTTGCAACTTGCATCCTACCAAGTTGTTTATGTGCCCGAGTAATGGTATTTTGGACAACGTCATGCCATACCTTTGACTCATCAATGGAAACCATTGCTTCGTGTCTACGCTTGAAGAAATACGTATTGGATCTCCAATAAGTTAGTTTGACTAACTTAGTCAATGGTAATGCCCTTGCGCCTTTCAAAACTCCGTTAAACACTTCAACCAAATTTGTTGTCATGTTTCCATACCGAGCTCCTCCAACGTACGCTAATGCCCATATCTCAAGGGTATGTTGGATATCCAATTGTTGTACTTTCCATCATGGAGAGTTAATAGATTAGCATACCAAACATCAAACTTACGTTTATCAGGTGTACTTGCCATTATGTACTACTGTTTTTTCAGGATAACACTTTTGAAGGCGTGATTGAAATTACTTGCTATATGGAGTGCACAAAAGCGATGTGTTCCAATACCATATTGACCATATACAACCTCTACCATGTTAATTATTGCCATGTGCCGATCAGACATTAAACATATATATTGATCCTTCGTTACGTTATCCCGCAGATGCTGTAAAAACCAGTTCCAACTCTCGTTTGTCTCTCCGTCTGCAATACCAAATGCCAAAGGATATATGCCATTGTTAGAATCATACGATACAGCTACACACACTTTTCCATTGTATTTCTCATACAAATGTGTCACATCTATACCTATAAGAGGCCGACAATTGACAAATCCTTCAATTGCTGGACCAAAGGACCAAAACATCATTCCAAAGGTTGCTACTTCAGTTTCAACATTTACTCTTTTGGGCATGAAATCATAAACTGTCCCAGAGATATATACGGTCATAGCTGACAGTAGCCTAGGGAGGTTTACAAAGGCATCTTCGTGTGTTCCATATAAAGACTCCAACACTACTTGTTTGGAGTACCATACCTTTGGATATGAAATCTTTGAACTAAACTCATGCTCAACCATTGACTGATTTACTGAAATTTTCAGACCCGTGTCAGCTAAAACTGAATTGAAAGTTGTTTATACCACTCAGACCCGTTTCAGACCACTCATCCTTTGATTGAAAGTTGTCGATCCAGTTACTATCAACCCAATTTTCAGCAGTGGGTTGCATCATTTGAACGTCGTGTGAGCTACTTCCACCATGGACACCTCCATGTACATTCTCAAAATTCTCGCCAACCTCAAACACCTCTTCGTTGTCTTCATCAATGTGTGTCATGTAAAATGCTCAATATATGGATCTTCTTCATTAATTGTGGTGTGGCGTGTATTGAATATATGCCACTTTGGGTAGCGTGTATTGCGAATACACCCCAGGGGTGCGCGTATACCCAGATTTCAAAATATATTTTTTACATTTCTATTTTTATTTTTCAAATGCTTACTTTTTCAAAAAAAACATGTTTTTTAGGTCTAGTATAAATTAATTGAATTCTATTTATTATTTTGAATATTAACTATGGTTGTATTTTCTAATTTTATTAATTTAATACAATTAATCAATTACTACGCTTTATTTGTTTTCTTCTATTTTATAGGCTTGTTCGTGAATCGGTTTGATCCTGAACCGGTTCAGAACTGAACTGGTCTAGTTTATAAAAAAAACGTAATTTTTCCTGTCTCTAAAAAAACGGGTCTGGTTCGAACCGATTCAGAACCGATTTGAACTGGTTTGTTAATAACAATTTTGCTTTGGAAATAATTCGGTTCAATCAAAAACTGAACCAAATGAAAGTAACGTTAACCGTGGTGAGTTTGGACTTACAGGGTCTGAGTTATATTTTTTTAAGTCAAATTTTCATATCTCAACATACGGCGGAGCGTACAGTCAATCCGTAAATCCAAATTTAATATTTTTTTACATCATTTGAATCACAATTAAAATATCTACTTACTATATTTTTTTTAATAGACATAATTTTATTTTTAATTAAACCTCTAGTCGTCATCGTTGAAGAAAAAATAAAAAAAATAAGTCTCAGCACACTTTGTGTCGTTAGTGGTGTGGCGTGTATTCAATACGTCACTTGGGGTAACCAAAATGCAATACACGCTACTCTGGGGTGCACGTATAATCATTTTTTTTTTAAGTATTTACTTTTCTAATTTTTTTCCAAATGGCTACTTTTTCAAAAAATTCTCACATAAAGATTAAGAGCGGAAGAAACCTCTTTAATTATCGTAATATGACGTAGCGATTTCGCGCTTCCTCGTTAACACTTCATACGAGACTAAAATAAAAAAGGAAACCCGCCTAATGTTTTAATAACCTAATTTTTTTTTTAAAGTTTCGAAAAAAATGTTAGTAAAAATTGCGTAGTAGGTTATTTTAACAAATGATTAAAATATATATATATGCATCTTTCAAAAAGAACTATAGTATACTATTATTCCTGTATTATTCGATTAGCCTTCTTCGAAAGTGCTAAGAAAGTTTAGAAATTTTTCAAAAAGTGTTTGTTTTAGAATTTTTTTTGAAAAAGTATATATTTAAAAAAAATATTTAGCAAAATGTGCATTTACGCAGGTAAGACAGTAGCGATTTTCTTAAAATCGCTACAGTAGGTAGCGATTTCTTAAAAAAATATTGCAAGATGATAGCGTCTTTAATAAGTAGGTTTGATCCAGAGAAATGAGTCAATTTTGATAAGACACATCAGAGTGTAAATGGATTTTCAGTGGGTGGAGGAGCAGGATACGGAATTGTAACCTCATTCACAACCAAAAAGGAAGTATCAACCAAGGAAAATGGAAGGTTTGATCAAGAGAAATGAGTCAATTTTGATTACTTTGAGAAGACACATCAGAGTGTAAATGGATTTTCAGTGAGTGGAGGGGCAGGATACAGGATTGTAACCTCATTCACAACCAAAAAGGAAGTATCAATCAAGGAAAATGGAATTTGTTAGGTGGGGATCGAGTAATCTCATCGAGTTTCTCAAATCGGTTGGTATAGAGACGCATGATTAGATCTCTCAGCAAGATGTTGGAGCAATTATAGCGCGGTATATCAATGACAACAAACTGAATCACCCTACGAAGAAGAGTGTAGTTTGTGATGAAAGACTTCAACGAGTTGCTGTCAGTATACTATGCAGAAAATCAAGAGTCTTCAGATGAGGAGTTTTGGAGTTCGGGTGAGGATGCTGCACCAGTTAAAGTCAACCGCCCTCTTGCACCTAAAAATCCCAAAGAGCTCTTTTGCAGCAGTAATTCCTGAAAATGTCAAACTAGCTAGTATATTTGAAGAAAAGTCTCATTCAGAAATTTGTGAATAAACAACTTTGTTTCAATGTTTTACCTCGCGGATGTTGTTCAGAACAAGTTGGAAAATTTAGGACAGGTAATATTTGCCTAGGAAAAAAATATTTAACTTCTTATAACTTCCTTTCTTGTTTACTTGAGGAATTTGGTGAGACTAGCCTAGAGAATGAACAAGCATCAGTTCGCTTGAAAGACTTTGGTTGTTGTACCATGTTAGTATCTACACTTCACATTTTTAGAGAACCAGTTGAGGAATTTGGTGAGACTAGTCTAGAGAATGAACAAACATCAGTTCGCTTGAAAGACCTTGGTTGCTGTACCATGTTAGTATCTAAACTTCACATTTTTAGAGAACCAGTTGAAATTGTAGCACTGACACTCTTTTGTCTGACAGACTTTCTTTAATAATTTATGTTGCAGGCTTGGACCTATGAATACTGACATGAAGCAACGCAAAGTCCCTGTCCATCGAAAAACGCCACGTAGTGGTGAATGAGCGATTTTTTTTCAAAAAATGTATATTTTATATTTTTTTTTTGTAAAATCGCTACTACTAGTGACGATTTTCTGAAAATCGCTAATACCACCTGCGCATATGCACATTTTGCTAAATATGTTTTTTACATATATACTTTTTCAAAAATAAATTCTAAAATAAATACTTTTTGAAAAAAGTCGAAAGTTTCATGAAGTTACTTTATTGATTTATTCTAGGTTATAATATATCCCTAATAATAGTTGTTTCTATAGTAATAATGATAAAATATATTATCTAAATAGTATACTGAATGACTTTATTAACCAATTTAAATTTATAAAATAGTTGATTAAGACACATGTATTAAATTTAACATGATATTATAATATGCAGATTCAAAACCTAAAAACATTGAGAAAAATATTCACTTACAAAGTCAAGAATTTAACATGAAACTCAACTATTAAAAGTCAATTCCATTTTAAACTCTCGAAATACAATGTTGAAAAAGTCTATCCATAGCTATGATTCGAACCTGCCAACAACGAATACTAAAACCGCTAAAATTGAACTTTATATCACGAAGTCGTTGTTCTTATCTATTTACACAAAATCATATTTTCCATTACTTTTAGGAAAATAAATTTATTAAGTCATGGTATGTAAACTAGGACCATATTGAGGGGTTCGGGTCTTGATCGATTCGATCGGGACTCGATTGAACCCCGATCGAGGGGTCTGAGTCTTGATCCATACGGACCTCATGGGTAGGGATCTGGTCTGGGTCAAGCTTCAGACCTGAGCACTCTTAATTGAGGCTCAATTGAGCTCCAATCGAATCGGAATTCAATTGTAACATTTGAAAATGTTAAATTGTGATATTTTTAAAGTTTTTATTTTTTATTTTTTAAACTATTTTTGTTAAAATTGGATGAAAAATTGACAAGGAAGCAAACTTATTAACCTTTCCCCAAATATAAGGGGAATTTTTTTAAAATTTATACAGTAAGAGTAAAAACAAAAAATCGATCTAACTTTGTGGGCCTATTTTATCCTATAATATTATTTATCGAAGATGCATCACCCTGTTAATAATATTATTTTAACAATGTAAATTTAAAAATATATATATATATATATATAAATTAATTTAATATATATTTTTAATTTTTTTTTCTTTCCTGACTATTTTACCCTTCTATCTATAAAAACCTTATCTCCCCACTTCTCCGACGCATCTTCCTGCACCTCTGAGTCTCTCTCTCTCAGTAACCTCAACCCTCCATGGCGGCAGACACATCGTCAAAGCGCCTCCGTGAGGAAACTCAGGAGAATGACGACCTTGTTAACAAGAAGCCCAAATCTTATATTACAGACATCCTCTCTCTCTTAGAAGAGGAAGACGATGACTCAACGGAAGACCTCTCGTCCCTCATGAAGACTCTAGAGCACGAGCTCTCGACGGTGCCAGAGCTCCACACCGATGGATCTTTTCTCTCCTCATCCTCTTCGTTGTTGGGCGAGGAGGAGAGTGAGAGCGTCATGAGACACCTGCTCGAGGCATCCGACGACGAACTCGGGCTGCCGGTCATTGAAGCCTCCACCAACGAAGGAGTGCAAATATCTTCCGGTGAAGATGTCTCCGGCAGCGGTTCCGAGGAGGAAGTGTTTGATATTTGCGATGGGTTGCTGTGGCAGCTGGAATACGAGGCGGCAAATGACTACGACGTTATGCAATCTGGACTCTTCATGCCCCAGCCGTAGCACTTAGCAGTAGCTGTAGAATTAAATTAGATTTGTTAATAATCAATTAGGAGACAGGATAGATTAGGGTTAGCTGAAGAAAATTAGTAAAAGATTAGGGAGAAAAAAGTAAATATTATTTTTGTATTTTCATTGCTACCCTCCTTTCCTTTAGTTGTGTCGAGCTTCTCTCCGTACCTAATTTTCGGGCTTTTTACCCCATACAAAAATCTGTCAACATATCCCCGCTAGCAGACTATTTGAAAAGTTGACTTCATTTGCAATTTACCTTTCGACAATGAATCATTTTTCTAGTGCTTTGCATTTGGAGAATTCGAACTTGTAATCTATAGACTAAACCACGTGGGAGTAAGTGTTTTAAACCCGTATAGAACTACTGCCGGTCGTTTGTGTAAATTAAATTGGCCGATGGAAAAAGGTTATCCCTATCGTTGTCCTTGTGTTTTTTTTTGGTCACATATCGTTGTCCTTGTGTGTTAAGTAAGTTGGCTTTATTCAGCTACTTTATTATTTGTTTTAAATTTTATTTTTTTATTTTATCACTGGCTTCTTAGAGGTGGTTAAGATGGAGGTTGACTCACAATTTAAAATTACTATACTTTTGTAAATATTATTATTAAATAAGGCTACACTCTTTAAAATTACTATATTTTTGTAAATATTTAGATAGGTATAGCTAGAGGTGGGCAAAATAACAAGCGTGCCGAATCGTACCTTTTGTGAATCGTACCGGTTCTGAATCGGTTTACAAACCAAACGGTTGTTTTGCGAAAATATGAAGTGGTTAAGAAGAGGTACAAAAAAACGGTTCGTAAATGATAAACCGTATCACTTCTTGTACCGGTTTTAATATAATATTATATTTAATTATTAAAATATCTACTCTAAACCATTATACCAAAGTTGGTCCGGTGATGATTTACAATCTACATTAGTATAATAAATTATGTATTACGGTTTATGAATTATAGATTATGGTTTATAGATTATGAATTATGGTCTATGGATTATGGTTTATGAATTAGGATTATGGTTTATGTATTATGTATTGTGTATTATGTATTATTATAATTTTTTTAAAATATATATAAAGTGGTTCGGCCAAATCGATTTTGAACCGGTTCAGAACATGTATGGTAAATCGATCAAAATCTGGAGCGGCCAAAAACTGAATCGGTAAACCGTATCTCTTTAAAATATGGTAAAGGTAAGGTTCATGTCCACCCAAGGTATAGGAATGTTCCATAGTGAAATGTCTATTTAACATATATATATATATATATATATATATATATAATAGATAAATAATATATAAAAAAGTGTCAAAATGATAGAAAATTCAGCAATTCAATATATAAACTAGAAAGTTGATTGCTTTTTTTGTAGTATGTGAAAATTTATTTAAATTCTTTGAATTTAAATATTTTCTTTGTCAAGGAATTTAATTCCATTAAAAATATTTTCACGGTTATATTTAAAAGTAATTTTAATTATTTATTGAAGAAAATATAAATAAAACAAATAAAGTAAGATGAATCATTATAGAAAAAAAATAAATTGGCAAAGGATCATTATAATAATTGAATATAAATTGTTTAAATACAAATTATTTTCTTTTCATTATTGTTTTTATATTAAATCAAATAACCAATGGACTAATAGGTTATTTCAAAAGAATATTGAGTTAAAATTTATTGTTAATGTAATTAATGAAGATCATAAGAAAATAAGTAATTATTACATGTCCGTGACAATACTTTTTTTAAAAAAAAAATTGTCCATTTATCACGGCTAAAAAAAACAAGTATTGTCACGGCTCATTTGGTTTTGAGCCGTGATACATGGGCAAAATTAAAAAAAAAAGTATTGTCACAACTCATTTGGTTTTGAGCCGTGATACAATATGTAAAACTTGCGGCTCAACATTAAATGAGTCGGGAAAATTATAGAAAAAATAATTAAATATTAACGACACTTGTTATTGAGCTGTTAAAAGTAAGATAAAGGTAACGACTGTGTTATTTGAGCCGTAAAAAAAACACTAAATAACGGCTCAATGTTAATTGAGTCGTGATATTCAATTTAAATTAATTTGTAACGGCTCAATATACATTGAGCCGTGAAGTTTAGCCGGTAAATGCCCCTCCTTCCGTAGTGTGTTGGTGTCGGATGATATCTAAAATGTACGATGACAAAAATAATTATCTAATGGAGACTCTTATGAGCAACTAACAAAAGACAAAAAAGTTTAACAAGCGGTGTAAAATAATATATGAAATTGATGATGGTCGGAAAAAAAAATTATCTAATGGAAGTATCTATGATTAAAGAACAAAATGAAAAAAATTAACATATTTACTATTATTACACAAAGAAAATATATTTTGACATATTTTTTTTGAATAATAATAAGAATTTTTTTTTGACCGAAAGAATAATAATAAGATAGATAATAATAACAATTTTATTTATATATATATTAAATAAATATAAAAGAAGTAACACTATTAAAATTTAGAGTAATAGAACAAAGTATTATTCTTTCAAACCAAATATCTTTTTAGGGTTAGAAAGTAAGACCTCTATTTTACTTATATTTGTTAGACTTAAATCTAACCATATTTCAAATAAAAACAGTTTTAGGAAGATATTTTTTTTAACAAACTTAGATTTTCAATTGTTCTATGTCCAGAAATTAAAATTTAAAATTTATTTTTTCGGCAGGCTGTTCTATCATTTTTAACATCCACCATATACAATACGTATCCCATATACAAAACCGAGAAGGCCTCTCTTTTCCTGACTGACTACGACAATATGAAAGAAATGTGCACATACCATCTTTCGGCCGAAAGCTTTCTTCCTTTATTTTTGTTAATCAATCCACTATAATATTCAGTCAAAAAAAAATATCCACTATAATATCAAGATATATGTATGTATAGATTGTATATGTCAATCAAAAACAAAACTTCCCTTTGAAGTTTGAAGAATCGACAAAGGTCACTGCCGCCCTTCAGTCTTCAGCCGAAAGTTTGTTTTATTTGTTTTATTTTTTTATGCCTCCCAATTGCAAATTTTTGACCAAAGTATTCCTAAATAAATAAATAAATACGGATATATATATATTTTTTTAAATAAATACGAAAGTATACCTACCCGCAAATAGAATTCGTGTGTGAACTTAAAAAGTATCACACGAAGGACATTCACGAGTGTAAATTCCACACGCGAAATAAATTTATGATAAAGCCTCAACAATCTCTCTCTCTCTCCCCCCGCTCTCTTAGCCTGTCAGATTATTTTTTCTTACTGCACCTCCTCCACCTACGAGTGAGATTCGCGGGTACAGCTTATATGTTCACTCACAAATGGGATTCGCAGGTGATGAAAAACAAACTTCTTGATAAAATCTGAACGGATGAATCAATACGAACCGATTTAAACAACTGAAATCACAAAATCACAAGAGCAACACTTGAGGATCATCGAGGTTGGTTCCTTCATCTGACAACCTCTCCTCCTTAAATACCTAAATATCTAAATGTTCAATACAGAAATAACGAAGAATAGAAGAGAGGAAACAGAAAGACGTGACGGAAGAACAACCATCTGAACGGAGTCAAGAAACCAAGAAGACCTAACCCTAATGAATTGAATGAAGACATAAAACAAAAAAAGGAACTGAACAGTCACGCGGGCTGACTAAGCTGCTGGATCAGAACGCGGACTGGGCTCGCTGGAAGATTGGGTCAGATTGATAAAGAATTGGGTCATATCAAAATAACACAAGCCCAATAATGATGAAGCCTGCACCATGTATTTTAACACTCCCCCTCAGGCTGACAGCACCATGGACTAAATCTTCAAGTTAACTCCCCCTGTCTCCCAAAAAGATTCCACATACCAAGTTTGTCACATAGATGATAGTGTTGTTGACTGCCCAATGCTTTTGTGAGAATATCAACCAACTGGTTACCTGTCTTAATATGCCTCAACTCCAAAATGTTATCCAATAATTTTTCTCTAATATAGTGACAACCAATCTCGATATGTTTTGTTCTTTCATGGAAAACAGGGTTATTGACTATTTGAATAGCAACCTTATTGTCACAGTGCAAAATACATGGTTCTGTTTGCTTAAAACACAACTCATTCAATAAATTTCTAAGTCAAACAATTTCAGATAAAGTTGAACCCATGCTTATATACTCTGATTCTGCTGAAGATCTAGAAACAGTGTTCTGTTTTTTATTTTCCAAGATATCAGAGATTTCCCAAAAAATATGCAGAAACCAGTAACATATCTTCTTGTCTCAACACATCCAGCCCAATCAGAATCACAATATCTGGTCAGGTTGGACTCAAAACTACTTGACAAAAGAATTCCCTTACCTGGTTCTTACTTTACATGCCTTATTATTCACAGGGTTGCATTCAAATGAGATTCCTTCGGGTCCTGCATGTATTGACTTAAATTCTGCACTGCAAATGTTGTGTCTGGACGGGTAATACACAAATACAATAATTTTCCTATCAGTCTCCTATATAGGCTAACATCATCTAGGCCCTTATCATCCTTATTAATACCCAGATGATTATCATAATTTCTGCTAGTCAATTTTAAATTCTACTCCATAGGGGTTCTAGCAATTTTGGCACCTGATAGCCTAATATTAGAAATTAATTCCAGAGCATATTTTTTTGGCGACAAAACCAAGCCTTTTTTTAGATCTAGCTATTTCAATACTCAAAAAATATTTAAACTCACCTAGATCTTTCATCTTAAAATTCAATTCTAATACATGCTTCAAATCATCAACCAATCTGGAACTATTTCCAGATATAAGCAAGTCATCAACATATATCAGAAGCACAACAAGATCACCATCATCATGCTTAGTAAACAATGAATAGTCAAGTTTCGATTGAACATATCCCAGCTTTAATAAGAGATTCACATAATTTCAAATTCCATTGCCTACTGGCTTGTTTCAAACCATAAAGCGGTTTTTTTAGTCTGCAAACCAAACCAGATTTTTCACTATTGAAACCATCAGGAACATGCATATAAACTTCTTCATCAAGATCACCCTGCAAGAATGCATTATGCACATCCATTTGGTAGAGAGACCAATTACAAATAGAAGTTAAACTCAGAATGGTTCGCACAGTATTCATTTTAACCACAGGGGAAAAAGTCTCAAAATAATCAATCCCAAATTTTTTATTATAGCCTTTAGCCACTAATCTAGCCTTATACCTGGCCAAACTACCATCAGATTTATACTACAACTTGTAAAGCCATTTACTACCAATAATAGATTTACCTTTTGGGATTGGAATCAAATCCCATGTACCATTCTCCTCAAGAGCCCTTATTCCATCTTGCATGGCTTCAATCCAGGACTCATTTTTTATCACCTCACTGAAAGTTTCTGGTTCAACCATCTTAGAAATCGATGTCAAATAACATTGATATTCATTTGATAACCAATCATAATATATATATTTTTCAATTGAATGAGGACAAGAAACATTTAACACCTGATAGTCCTTCATCCAAATAGGAGGTATGATGGTCCTTCTGGACTTGCTGACCAGAGGCTTTCCAGATTCTTCAGTGATTTGATCGATTCCATCAGAGTCAGCATTTGAACCATCATGTGGTTCAGTTCCATCAGGATCACGCTGATCTTCATCATTTGGATTACCTGCATCAGAATCTCCAACATTCTCCTCAGTATCCCTAATTCTGGGATTACCATCATTGGAGTTATCATCATAATGCTCAAAAAATATGGGTTTCTGATCAAGTTTACCATTCTCAAAAGGAAACACACTCTCATTGAAACGAACATATCTACTTACGAAAAAAAAATATCAATCAAATCATAGAGTTTGTATCCTTTTTGAGTCTCAGAGTATCCCATAAAAACAGAAGGGATAGCTCAGGAAGCCAACTTGTCAGTAACCGACATATTTTTGGCATAACACAAATAGCCAAAAACCCTGAGGTGGCTGAATGCAGGTTTCTTACCATGCAATATCTCTAAGGAAGATTTCCCTTTCAACAACTTAGATGGCATACGATTGATGAGATAACATGCTGTAAGGACACAATCTCCCCAAAAACTGTTTGGGATTGATCCTTGCAGTTTTAAAGCTCTAGCCACCTCCAAGAGGTGTCTATGCTTTCTTTCCGCCTTACCATTCTGCTGAGGAGTATAAGGGAAACTACTTTGATGAATAATGCCCTTATCATGCAACATGTTGTCTAATTGCTCATTAAAGAATTCCCTACCATTATCAGTCCTAAAACACTTGATTCTCTTTTTGAATTGGATCTCAATCATAGCAATAAATCCTCTTAACACAAGAAACACATCAGATTTGAATTGCATTAAGTGGATCCAAGTCACTCTAGAAAAATCATCCACCAATGTCAGGAAAAAATTCTTATTATCATGAGTAGGACTATGATAGGGACCTCAAACATCGGCATGCACAAGATCAAATATAGCATCAGATTTAGTACTCGAAACAGGAAAAGGAGATTTAACAATCTTTGCCTTGGGACACATAGCACAATCATGTATATTCAACTCATCATGCTTTACAAAATTAAACCATCAACATGTTCTAAAGCCTTCAAAGAGGCATGCCCAAATCGCAAATGCCACAATATTGCATTATTTACAACAGAACTACTGATAACATATCCAACAAAACTCGCAGACAATCGAACGAAGTATAATCCAGACCTTTCCTCACCAGTCCCCAAGACCTTCCCATTTGAGAGGTCTTGCAGGATTGCATGGTCTGGATAGAAAATTGCAGAACAGTTTAAATCATTTGCAAATTTAGAGACTGAAAGAAGATTATATTTAAAATCTGGTATGTATAAAACATTCTGCAATTTTCTTTCTGAATCAATAAAAATACTGCCAATTTGTTTAACCCTTGAACATCCACCATTAGGTAACTGAACCTTGATATCAGGAGCATCCTTAATCTCACATAACCAATCATTTATGTTGGTCATGTGATTGGTTGCTCCTGTATCTACGATCCAGTTATCTTTTTCACACAAGGAGATTGAATTGAGAGATATACCAGCAGTGTTTGCATGCGGGTCAGAAGGTGTGGCTGCACTTGCTCCGGCTGCAATGCCTCATCCACCTTTAAAGGTTTGTAAAAACCTTTCAAACTGATCACGATTAAGAATGATCCCTCTCTGAACTCCACCACTCAGATTAACATCATTAGTAGAGCTAGAAATAACAGAATCAATGTCACCACTCCTAACGGCTTTAGAATTTAAGCCTTTGTGTTTCAGTTGTTCCTTGTACTTGAAGCAATTGTCTTTGATATGACATTTTTTCTTACAAAAATCACACCCTTTTGAAAAACATCTATCCACAGTATGTCCCCATTTCTTGCAGAATGTGCATTCTAAATTTGGATTTCCTTTCGGCTTATCCAGATTTAGAGACACATTTGCAGAATTGGGGTTATAAGATGCATTCATAGTACAAGAAACACCTCTTTGAGTCTCCTGTTGCACTAACAGATTATATGATTGATTCACAGAAGGCAAATAGTCCAAAGCAACAAATGACTTCTAACATTGGCATAATTTTCATTTAAACCAGTCAAGAATTGAAGAGTCTTTGGTTTTCCTTATGCTCAATATGTTTTTTTAAAATCATCACCTTCTATAAAAAGGAAGAGCACAAGCTCTTATGACCATGTCTTTGATATAACTTTGTAAGAGATATTACACAGGCTTATTAGTCTAAAGTCAGATGCATCGTTTTTTTTTTTTGGGGGGGGGGGGGGGGGGGGGGGAATGAGGGTGATATCTGTTTGATTTAGGGATGAAGGAAATGTACTTGTTTCAAGGAAGGCTTTGTCCACCGTGAAGACATCGGGTCCCACAGTATTCCAGCTCCTTTGATAGAACATCCCCGAAAACCCGTCTGGCTCTGGCGCTCTCGACCCTCCCAACTGATACACTGCTTTCCTTACTTCCTCCATGGTGACCCCCTTCTCCAACTGACTGTTCATTGCGTCATCAACTTGGCAAGGTACACATTCAAATATATCCTCATCCCTGTTCGGATTGCCTGATTCGAACGCTCCCTTGAAGTGCTGAAATATTTCGTTTTGAATGTTCTCTTCCATCGTGATCCACTGCCCTCTATTGTCCATTATTCTACTAATGTGGTTTCTTAGCCTCCGTGTTGTCGTTGTCAAGTGGAAGAATGTAGTATTCCAGTTATCTTCTGTTAGCCACTTCACCGTGGCCCGTTGTTTGCAATAGAGTTCCTCCCTTCGCCATAGTGTTCAGATCCGATTTTTTAGCATCATTTCCTCTTTTTTGGTTTCTTGGTTCAGTCGTCTTCCTCCAATTTCCTTAAGCTTGTCCGTTGTTCTCCTCATCTCGGTTATGTTATTCCCGAAAGTAATTTCACTCCACTTCATCAAGCTTCTTCAGAAATTCCTGAGTCTCGTCCATAGTTGGCTCCCATGGGGCCGCCCATTGCTCTCACACCAAGTTTGTCGAACCACATCCTTACACTCGGGGTGCTCGAACCACATTTCCTCGAATCGAAATCCTCTTCACCTTATTGGCGCGGGTCGGTCTAGACTAATGATTATTGGTGAATGGTCCGACCCGACGGCTACCTCGTTCATGCATTGTGCGTTAGGGAAATTTGTTGCCTCCTCTCGGTTGACTAGAATTCTATCTAGCCTCTCATAGATTCGGTCCTCACCCCTCCTATTGTTACACCATGTGAACCTTTGCCCCTTCGACCCCAAGTCCTCCATCCCGATGTCGTGGATCATATCATTGAACTCGTCAATATGCCTTTGGGATTTCCAGGAGGAGGAAATTGAACTAAAGAGACATATCCAGGAACTATGGAAACGGGAGGAGCTATATTGGAAACAGAGGGCGAGGGTGAAGTGGATTGCCAAAGGAGACCGAAACACAACCTTTTTTCACCTCACCACAAACTCAAGGAGAAGGATAAATCGCCTAACACGTATCAAAGGGGAAGGGGGAGAGTGGATCACAAAAGACCGAGAGATAATGGAAGAGGTTAGGGGTTACTATGAAAAGGCTTTTACCACAGAAACCCCAAACCCCGATTATACTATTCTGGATAGTCTACCAAATCAGATAAGCGAGGAGATGAACTCAGACTTTACAAGGGGGTGACAATCGAGGAAGTTAAAGAGGCGGTGTTCCAATTTTGGAGGGAGGGGGTAAAAGGTGTCAGGGCCAGACGGGTTCCTGAGATTATTCTATCAAAGGAACTGGAACACAGTGGGCCCAGATGTCATCACTACGGTCAGAGCCTTCCTCGAAACAGGTACATTCCCTACATCCATTAACCAAATTGATATAACCTTAATTCCAAAAGTACCAAATATGACACATACATATGAGTTTAGGACTATAAGCTTGTGTAATTTTGTGTATAAGGTGATATCAAAAGTGTTGGTGAATAGATTGAAAGTATATCTATCAGATCTTATCACCCCTTTCCAGAGCGCTTTTGTATTAGGTCGCCTCATACAGGATAACATCATGGTGGCTCATGAGGTATTCCTCTACTTGGAGAGCAAGGGGAAACCGAATAGGGTGGAGTGCGCTCTAAAGTTGGATATGCATAAAGCTTATGATCGGGTAGAATAAGACTTCTTGCTAAAGAGTCTGGAGAAGAGAGGTTTTGGACCCAAATGGGTTGGATGGATGAGAGCGTGCGTAGAAACACCAACCTAAAGGGTGCTAGTGAATGGGAACCGAACCACAACTATCCAACCAAGCAGGGGGCATCAGATAGAGAGACCCTCTCTCACCTTACCTATTCATTTTATTGGAAGATGTTTTGTCGAGGATGGTTGAGAGGGATATACAGGAGAGGAAGCTGAAAGGGATACTCTGGGTAGGGGCTGCCCGAAACTACATCAACTGTTCTTTGTGGATGACTCACTATTCTTTCTTCAAGGAAGAGTACAGAATGTGATGCGCCTAAAGGAACTCATAATGAAGTACTTACTGAAGGGTGTTGGGTCAACGAATAAACGAGGCAAAGTCTACCCTTACTTTCAATAGGGGAGCGGACCGAAACAGATGTGGGGAAATAGAGGATGTCCTACAAATACAGAGCACGAGGGAACCGGGGAAATATCTAGGCATACCGGCAGTCTGGGGAAGATCAAATAAGGCGGCACTAGGATACCTAAATAAAATAATCAAGAACAAGATAAGCGGATGGAGAGTAAAGACCCTAAACCAAGCGGGTAAGGGAATCCTCATCAAATTAGTAATAACAGCGATCCCGACATATGTGATGAGCATGTTCAAATTACCGAAAACTTGGGGTGTGAAGGTAAACTCGATGATTGCGGACTTTTGGTGGGGGCAAACAAATGAGGGTCAGAAGATCCATTGGAGAAAATGGGATGTCCTTACCTAAAACAAACTCAAGGGTGGTTTGGGTTTTAGAGAATTGGAAACGTTCAGCATGGCCCTACTCATGAAGATGGTCGGGAGGATGAAAACTGAACTGAATGCACTATGGGTACGGGTAATGCGAGGGATATACTATCCGGGGAGGGACATTCTCACGGCTAGAAAGGGAGGGCGAGTCTCATGGGGATGGACAAGCTTTTGAGCGGACGATATCGCTTAGTGAGCGAAGGACTATGAAGAATAGCTGACAGGAAAACCATTCGAGTATTTGGGGACCCGTGGGTGGACACAATCGAAGGCTACAAGATAGACATCCGACCGGAATGCGAGACAAGCCGAAACATCATGGTGGCTGAGCTGATCAAGGAGGACCGAACCTGGAATGCTGAACTGATCCGCACCATCCTCGAACCAAGGGTGGCTATGCAGGTGCTAGAGGTTCAAATCCCGTGTTTGGAAGGGCAAGACTGACTGATTTGGCCACATACGAACGAATGAACCGTGACAGTTCGGTCGACCTACAACCAGATGAAGGATCGAGCCGAGACACATCCAAGCACCATAACAATTTCGGGAGATATCAATGATGATGGATGGTGAGCCATATAGATGAGCGACATGATACCAAAAGTCAAGAATTTCATGTGTAGGCTCCAATCGAACTCGTTACCACTTATGACAAACCTTCAAAGGAGTGGGATGAATGTGTCGGTAAGTTGCCCAATATGTGGTCTTGATGAGGATATGGAACATATGGTGTATAAATGCAGGTGGACGGAAGAGGTATGGGCCGACCTACTAGGGCTCGAACCAAACCACCACGGTAATCACCAGTTCGATGTGTGGGCACGAGCACAACAAGAGGAAACATGGATGACAAGGCATACCCAAAAAACAAGGTGGAGACTATGTATGATGACATGCTGGATTATATGGAAAGCAAGATGTCGAGAGGCATTTGAAGGTAAAATGTCGAACCCGAGAACCACGATTGAGGAAGCAAGGCGAACCCACGAGGAACTTGGGGCTGAACCTAACACTAGGCAGGATGCACTGAACCAAAGAAAGGCCAAAAGGTGGGAGGTACCGAACCAAGGAGAACTCAAAATCAATTACGATGTGGCATGGTGTCCACGAACAAGGATGGGAGGGATCAGTGTAATTGCAAGAGATGAGGGAGGACGTGTAAAGGGAGGGGTAAATAGAACAATGCAGGGATCATATGCCACAACATTGGAGGCCCAAACCATCTTGCTCGGAATGAGGTTGATGATAGATAAAGAATGGAACAACGTAGTGATCGAATCAGACTCAGAGATAGTGATCAACCAATTGAACAACAAGGCACATCACTGGAGGATCAAAACGGTGTGCAACAATATCAAAGCCCTAGCGATGGAGGTGGACGGGATTACATGGAAGAAAGTGCGACGATCCGCACCTAAGAAAGCGCTAATTGGATAGTGAAACAAACAATATTAGGAGTGCGCCTAAGTGATTGGGTTGAAAGACCCCCACTCTTATTATGTAATATTTTGTTTAACGATTGTAATAGTATCGGAACTAGTGTGAATCGGGATTGAATAGAAGCACTTATTACACCATGTGCAAATTAAGTGACCATTTAATAGAAACGTGTAATGAATAAACTAAATGATAACATTCTCAAATATAGGGTACCATATGTTAACACAAAAAATCGTAAGGTACCATCCGATAATGGGTCAGACATACGGTACAGTTGAAATCATTAACCCAGTTAATAAGGGTTTATACAAGTAAATAACTTAATCTACCCAAATATTTGTTTATCTTGTTATTTGCTCTATTTATGTAGTTATTTACACTTATATATTTGAACATATTATTTCCACCAGTGTTACTATTTCGTCAAATATGTCAAAATGATAATTTTGTCATACTGTTCATCTTTATATAATTTTCAATACTAAATCAAACTCCAAAATGCATATTTAAATTTGAATTCTACCCAGAAATGCATTTATATGTTGAATTCGAATCTAGAAATGTTATTCTCAGTTCAAAATCAACCTATAACAACATTTCTGGGTTAGTTTCAAACCTAACAATGTTGTTTTGGGTTCAAAATTAACCTATAACAATATTTCTGGGTTGATTTTGAAACCATAAATGTTGTTCTAGATTGACATTTCTTGATTGATTTCGTCAAAATTTCTAAAATGATTTTGAACTCAAATTAGTTTTTTTTTTAGTTCGAAATCAACTCTAAAATGCTGTTATAGATTCAAAATCAACCCAATAATGGTTTTTTTGTTTGAGATCATATTTAAATATGTTTTAAAAAAAAACGATTCGTAATTTTTATGTTGAAGATGAATAAGAAGGTCAAATTGTCATTTGATAGAAAAATGTAATGTTTAACATAAAAAAAAAAAAGAAGATAAAACACTAATAACAATGCATTTAATAATTTTTTATAACTTCAGAGTACATAAAACAAAACAACGCTATTAAATATCTTAATGCAATAAGAACAACAAGTAAATATATAAGTGTATTGACACTTTAAAGAGTTATTTTTACTCAAAAGTTTATATTAAAATAAAAAAGGCAATAACTATTGGATTTGGATTGATTGCTGAGTGTGATGACTTAAATAGACATTCAGTGGATTAATATATTAATGGTCCGTTCTTTTCGTAGAAAAATTATGAAATAGGTGTTACAGATTCCGTAAGAAGTTGTTCTTTTCGTGAAATTGAAAAATTCCGGCTTACGGAATCCTAGCCATCTAGTGTTAGACATTCCTTGCCAAAACCAAAGAATTCATAAGGAAGACGGGCAAGAAATTCTTTGTCGAAACGTTGTTCTCTAGTTAGCTACTGTCTTGTTCGTTGGGTTTCTGTTGAGAATTGTTAGTTTGGACATGTGACAGATATTGTATTGTATTGTCTAAACATACGATGATACATTCAAAGTCATATTGTATTAATTGTACATGCGATGATCCATTCGAAATCATATTGATTAAAATATAATATGATGTTCTATATTTCATTCAAAGTCATATTTACTAAAATAATCTCTAGGGATTGTCCTTTAAAAATAATTAAATAAATTATGTAAAAAGTGTTTTTTAATTATTAGTTAATTATATTTAAGTTTTAATATTAATTAATTTTTAAAATTAATTAATACAAATTATATGTATTATATATTATACATATACAATGAGGGGCAAATATGTCATTTTATAACATTCCATTCCCTTTCCATATACAATTCCACCAAATAAATAACAAAATTTCTTATTCCATTCTATCAAATAAACAACTTCATATTCTTATCTCCTATTCTTTATTCTCTATTCTTATTTCGTATTTTGTATTCCTTATTTCGAATTCCGTGAAATAAACACACCATAAAAGATGAAAGGTTGTAGAAGTTCACGTAGTCATTGGAAGACGCTCTTATTATCATGACATTAACATCTCCATCAAGGAAATATTATAAACAAGGTGAGATGAAGAGCACACTTAATTCTATTTTGCGTCTTGCCTTTTAAAACAACGATTCAAAGTAAGTTTACAAAGTGAGAAATTTAAAATGAAACTTATGAATTTAGGGTTTGGGGTTTAGAGTTTTAATGTTTTAGGGTTTAAGGTTTTAATGTTTTAGGGTTTAGGGTTTGGGTTTTAGGGGTTTACGGGTTAGGGGTTTAGGGTTTTAGGGTTTAAGAGTTTAGGGGTTTAGGGTTTAAAGTTTAAAGTTTAGGTTTTAGGTTTTAGGTTTTAGGTTTAGGGTTATAGGATTTTATGGTTTAGGGTTTTTATGAAAATAATTATGAGTTATAAAAATAGTACAACAATTAAATATTTGATTAAAAATATTATTGATGTAAAACTAAACTTAAATTAACGTACGATAATGAAATAAAATTTAAAAAGTCTAAATATTTTTATTAAAAAAATACTTGAACGACCAAGACTACTGAGATTCTCTTTAGTAGTATTTCTTAGTTTCTGTTAGGGGTGATCAAAAAGCACTGTTGAACCGAATTCCCGACAAGGCCGGCCCGACTAGGACCGAAACCGAGCGGACAATTTTTTTTTTCTTCAAGGTCGGTCTCGGGCTAGGGCTTTTTTCCTGAAAGCCCGTTTAGGACCGTCCCGGACCGAAGGAATGTGGATTTGGGATTTTCATAATACCACACCGAATGAATGTGAATTTGGGAAGTTTTCTATCTCTATAAAAGCTGCAGCCTGATAAATTTACAAACCACGCAACCATGCGGTGAGCTCATAGTGAACTATTCTTTCGCATGTTACACTAGAATAATGTGAGCTCATGGTTGTTGTTTTTTTTGTGCAGATTTGGTCCAGGACCGGGATCGACCTGAGTCAAGAAAGACCGACTCAGACAGATTTTTTTGTCCGAGGTCGGTCTCGGTCCTCCAGAAGGCAAGACCAAAATTTCGGTCTCAGTCTTGCCTTCAGGACCGGCCCGCCCATGATCATTCCTAATTTTTGTCATTCAAGCATTTTCTTAAAAATATTTTTTCATTATCTTATGCAATTTAAATTTAATTTTACATCAATAATATTTTCAATCAAATCGTTAATCTTATATTATTCTTGTATTATCCTAGCACTCAAACATATTATACTTGTGTAACACCTCACTCAAAACAACCACGACAACGCGCCAGCGCAGACCAAATCTAGTATGCATATATATATATATATATATAGTTATGGTTATAACCACGATTTTGAGTCAAATACCATGTATATTTACGGTTATGGTTATAACAACAATTTTGAGTCAAACACCACAATCTTAACAAGTCGAAAATTCATAATCATAACTGCACCTCACCATAATGATATTAAACACATAAAAATATAATGTGAAAAACCACGATTTTGAAGTTTCATCGCACCATCGTTGCCTTTCACCGGACCATGCAAAAACTCCTAATATATCCAAACAGACACAAATCGATTAAGGTTTAGAGAGCAATTCACCCCTCAATATTTGATATTTTGTGCATTTAATTTTAAAAGATATAATTATTTTTTATTTAGCCTTTTAAAATATTTCATTTTGCTCCCTTATTTTTTTTAATTCAATTATTTATCTTAACTTTAATTTTTGTCCCTAGAGTAAATTTTGAGCTTCAACCTTACATTGAGATCACGTGAATCAAACTTATATATACATGGTTAATGGTTCAATCAAACACTCCTAAAGAAAAAATAACTTAAAAGTTTGAAAATCATTTCCTTAAAAAAAATTAAAAGTAAAATCCTTCCATTTTCCTAATCTATACAAGCGTTCTAATATTTCTCAAAATTTTATTTGTACACACTCCAATCCGAACATAACGAATGATTTAACGATGGAGGAAGTGCACATCTCATCGTCGATACTCGATAGAGTAAGTGCCGCTCTTAACAAGAAATAAAAAGAGACCGAAATACTGCAATTTCATCCATTGCTTTTCTTTTACGTTCTATTGTTTCTCGTTTTTTCCCCTATACGGTCTTTCATTTCTTATACTCATTGTAGTTATAATTACCCCCCAAACTATGCATTTTGTATATTATACCGTTCAAAGACGTTGGTTCCATTAGCAACCCACCACTTCTCTGCTTTCTCCTCAGTAAAATGCCTCCGGCTGCACCCAAATCCACATATTTGTAAAGAAAATGATACAAGTTTATGCAGATTGGATTCGACGGATCAAAGTTGATATTACCTGAAGCGAATTCGCTTGAGTTCGTTCCCAGCATTATTTGGTAGTGCAGCTAGGGTTATGTAGACTCCCGGTTCATCTTGTACAACCCACTCTCCCTTGTTGGATTGTTGTTCACTTCCATTCGATACAACACTTATATTCGTAGATGACATTTCTGGAGTCGATGCAGATTTAGAGCTCGTGTTGTTCATGTCAGTAGCCGTAGAACTTGACATTTGGATCGCTTTTTGTCCTTCGGGAAGCCTGTCTGCCATATCCTTCAACTGCCACACAATGATAGACATGTCCATTTTGCGTGTAAGAGACTGAATCAATCCTCATTTAGAAAATGAAGTCATGTTTACAAACCTGAGTAGATAGAGACGTTATTACTTCCTTTGCTGTTTTACATTTTTGAGCTTCGTCTGCAGCTATGGCAGTAACTTCCTTCAGTCGCCGCGATGTTTTATCGAGCTCAGTTTGAAGGTGATGGACTTTGGCAGTAAGATCTTGCACCTGCATGATAATTCTTGCTTTCAATACAATATCACTTACATTCAGGGTTCAAGTGCGTTCTTTTTTCTGAGTTCATTACCAAATTACATATTGACCTTTGGCTGAGTTGCAAAAAAACATAATTTGGACCAATCTCTAGTCAAACTAACTTTGCAAACAATATAGTCCATAAATTGTTAAATTTGACAGATTTTGTTTAAAAAGAGAGGCAGAATTACACCATATTTGAAATAAGAATGAAAAACATAGACATGAAAGAATAATAAAAAACACCTTCAATTCTTTATTCTTAAACCATGTTAGTTCAAAGTCTGTTTTTCTTGTAACTCGTTCAAAGTTCTGTATGTAAATTGATGATTGTCCATTTTTTTATTTGAGAAGATAAAACACAACTAAGACCTCACCTGCATCCTTAGACTCGTCATCTCATGAGCAGAGCTATCATACGAGTGCTTGGATTCCACTGTAGTAGCTTCAGACGACCGTGGCGGACTTGATTTCACAGAAATTGGAGATGTTGATCGCGAAGGAAATCTAGAACCAGGACCTGGAAAGTGACAAAGTGTTGATAAGGAAGTTGGTCCTTTCTGCACTGTAAAACTTCGCAGAGGGGAGTCCCTGTTCAAATACTGGAACAAACGGGTACCACTTGGTTCATTTTTAAAGTTGATGACTGATTTCTGACTTTCAGCCCAAGTAATCGAATCAACAGAGAGCAACCTTGCAAAATGTCGATGTGGTCTTCCAACTCTATCTCCAATATCAAGAGACCTAGCCATAGTAGCACTTCTAGCCTTAGATCTGCGTGATGCTGAAGAACTAAATTCTGCAGCCTTCCTGAGTTTAATGTAACAATCTTCACACACACGGAACGGTTTCGTCATATTTGGAGCCAGGGAAGCTTTAAGGCTTTTTCTGCTGCTACATGCTTTGCAGAATACCAGGCCACAGTTGTAACAGTTGTGTCTTTTTCTCCTAAAATTGAAGGGATTTCGACAGCCAGAGCATATGGAGTGGTCTATACTGGAAACCCTTTTATGAACGCATATTACAGCAGTGAAGTTTGATCCGCAAGCAAGTCTCTTTACTTGCTTGTCCCTCAAGAAATCAACATATGTGGGTATTTGTCTGTTATCATAGTCCGCGTGACCTAATTGTCCATTTGAACCCTTACCCCAGGTAAAAACCTCTGATTGAGATGTCAAAACTGCCACATGGTATGATCCACAAGCAATTTCTTCAACACAACTAGTTGCCACTTTCCCTTCGACTCGATTAGGAATCTTTCCATCAGCAGTGTGATTCCCAAGTTGGCCATAGATGGTGCTTCCCATTGTAAAGATTTCACCTAGTGCGGTTACAGCAATAGTGATTTCATAACCACAAGCTACTTGATGAATGTTTCGACCTAACAGTGCAGTTACACATTCTGGCACTATCCTAGGTTCTCTGTCTCCATGCCCAAGTTGGTACTTGTCTCCATCGCCCCAAGTATAGAGGTTCCCAGTTGTGTGCTTGCTAGAAGGTTCAACCGAGAGAGGTTCAATCATTGTTTCAACTACCGCAGCAGTGTGCCAAATTCCACAAGCCACCCTTGTTGTTCTTAGACCTTGTAATGCTTCAACTACCTTTGGAATACTTGTGCTACAATGATCACCATGCCCTAGAGCTCCCAAAGACCCATCACCAAATGTAAACAATTGGCCCGTAGATGTAACCATAGCAGTGTGAAAAACCCCACAAGCTACATAAGAAACATGTATACCATCGAAGCAACCACTAACCCTTTTGGGAATCCAATGGCTAGCTTCACTTCCATGCCCGAGTAAACCCGCATTGTGGGTCCCATCACCCCATGTATAAAGATCACCAGAAACCGTTACTGCACAAGTGTGATACTTGCCACATGCCACCAACTCGATGCTCATTCCACTAAGAGTATCAACGATCTGTGGTTGACACAAATCGGATCCTCCACCATGCCCGAGCGTGCCACCTAACTCCTCTCCCCAACTGAAGAGCTCCCCTTGCCTATTAACTACAACAGCATGCTTATAACCACAAGCAATGTTATGAATATCAAGAACTACATTTGACTCCAAAATCTTTGGTATAGCCGAATCTAGCTTTCCTGAGGATGATTCCCCAACTCGACAATCCACTCCACCTAAAATTCCTTCTCCAATGCCTTCTCCCCAAATGAAAACTTCACCCACAGCGTCAAAATCTTCTCGACAAGAACCTTGGCTAGAAGAACTTACAGCGCTAGATAAACTGATTCTTAATGTGTCAGAGCCGGAAGTTCGACCGTTGGAGGTATCTGTTCCCCCAGCAGACAACGGACTAAAAGAACTGGTTGCTAAATCAGATTGAGACTCACTTCTAGTTGCAGCAGTGTGTGCTATTATCTCGGAGAATGCCTTTCCTAGTCTAGTCGGTGATGTTCCTGACTCAAATGGAGATTGACTTACTTGAGTATCTCCTGACTCCTGTCATTAGTAAAACAATAAGAAAGCCATATAGGATGATTTTAATGAACATATAAAAGCACGAGGCCACTAACAAATGGTGATACTGATGGATAACTTTTTTGTGTAGCACGGGGGCTTTCAGAGCTTAAGCTATCGCCAATGACTTCGCTCCTCCACTTCCGAAAGTAACCACGCGTAATAAGTGCCTTCAAACCCACGAGCCAAACTTCTGCTTCATCTTTATCTTTACATATCTATTTAAAGGTTACTGATGTCATGTTCTTTACACAAAATAAAGTATGAATAAGACTAATTTGGTTCCACATTCAGAATTGTTGATGACAAATCTGTTCTTCAATAATATAAAAATTAATGAAATCTGAGCAGAGCTCACCAAGTCTAAGGTCCGGTCGCTGCATATAAGGGAAAATGATTGATATTCCTTCTCAGGTCGAGGATATCGTTGAAATATTGCCTGATAGCACAGAAGAAATACTCATCATGTAGGGACCCATAAAATTAAGATGAATCTAAGAAAAACAAAAGATATGCTAAGATCTGGTCTCTTATGAAATACTTTTAACATCACTCAGTTCCTCCAGGTAAAGCTTTTATACACAACCAATAAGGTAATATATTTTCTGCATTGTTCCGATAGATAGAGTAATGTGTGCTTGTGTAATCAAAGAAGGCTTCTTCTAAAACTTACAGTGCGTTGTCCTGGAATAATTCTTGAAACATTACTTAATTTTAGATGTTTCTCTTCTCTGCCGGAGTACCATATCAATGTTGATTCATCCTAAAACACAAACATCAGTGAGTTACTAATTATGTACAACTAAGGTTGTCTATGTTAAAAATAAATCAATAAAGGCCTTAAAATAAAAAAAATGAATGTGGTAGAATGAGCCGGGAAATACTCTGAATTAGAAGAACCCTACATTTGATAGGTGGAACGGGCAGAACTTTGGTTTCCCTCTTCTTCCATACTTTAGCAAATATGCTCCTTTCTTAAGTGACGTAAGCGCCTGAAGTAAACATAAGAAGAAGACTGATACCATTACTACATTGTCATCATGCTATTATTCTGTCCTATCTAATTCCTTTTCATCAATCTCCATAACGTTTGGATACTTATGAGAAATGCACATTGCATACGCTATAATAAAAGCTATTCAATTTGCAACTATTTGCTTTTATGAAATATTGTCCTAAATCTTGTAAGGTGGGGTGGGGGGATTTATTGTCGAAAACTGAAAGGTGAGAAACAATGTTTAACATTATATCAGAAGCTAATTCATAAAACTTGAGAAATAGAAGGAGGCTAGAAAACAGTACCTGATCGACATTCCTCTCGGTCGGGAGACCGCTTTTGTGAGGATCAGCCATTCAAGTTGTGATAATATTGGGTAATAATGCCCAGAAGCAAACAAAATACCCATCTGACGGCCAAGAAAGAAAGCGGGTTCTGATATCATGAGATAATTCTCTACGACGCCCCATACACAAGCAGCTGAATGCGCTGCAAATTGAAAATGCAAACTCAATTCCTTCGTTTTCCAACGTAAATGCACAGATAGATCAGTTTCTTCCACTTCGGAGCCGCAAAAGAATCTCCTAAATCCAAAATCTAACCAAAATGCATTGATTGCCAACCACTGGATCCGAAATCCTTAACGAATCAACTCACATTATAGATTCCCACCAACGATTCGTTACGACGGAATTCCTTGAATGTTTCGCAATTTCAACAACTTCCAAGATCAAAGCACAGGAAATCTATGTCTATCTCAGGACATCAGAGCAATCGGAAACAAGCTACGATACCTGCAATGAAACTTTTACGGCTTTCGGAGAGAGCTAGATGATAATTGATAATGCGTTTCTTCTTTTTTCCATTCCATTCCGATTCGACGTTGATCTTCTATCGTTTGATCTTGATCACGAGAAAATTATTATTTTCTTTTTGTGCGACGAAATGATACGTCATTAGCAATGAAGGATCTCCAATCGGAGAACGCGGTCAATTGCTGGATATTTTTTAATGCGCATCGCCGTATCGGCATAGTACATGCCTAAAATAGTAATGACCTTTTTTCTGACCCACCACTAACGAATTTTTAAAAAAAGTAAGACATTTTGTCTTAAAACAAAAAAATAAGTATACAAATAAAATATTTCAAAAAATAGGTATTCGTGCATCCTAGATAGCGCGTATTGGCAATACGCGCATCCCAGGGTGGCGCCTATTCAATAGAAATAAGGTCACAACAAGCTTTTTTTGGTAATTATTTTGTTAGATAATGACGACTCGATGTTTAATTAAAAATAAAATTATATATCTATTAAAAAAATTATAGTAAGTAGATATTTTAATTGTCTTTGGCAAAAAAAAAAAAAGATATTTTAATTGCGATTCAAATTATTGAAAAAATATTAAATTTGGATTTACGGATTGACTGTACGCTCTGCCGTAAGTTGAGATATGAAATTTTGACTTAAAAAATTATTACTCATACCATGTAAGTCCAAACTCACCACGATTAACTTCATTTATGTCGTAATTCAATTATCTACCTAGGTAATTTTTTGATTAGAAATATAGTGATTTTGTAACCTAACATCGTTTGTTTTATAATTTGACTGAAATAATTAACCTAACATCATTATTTCGGTCAAAATATAAAACAAACAATGTTAGGTTACTAAATCACTATATTTCTAATCAAAAAAATTACCATAGGTAGATAATTAAATTATGACATAAATGACGTTAACCGTGGTGAGTATGGACTTACATGGTCTGAGTTATAATTTTTTAAGTCAAATTTTTATATCTCAACTTACGGCAGAGCGTACAGTTAATCCGTAAATCCAAATTTAATATTTTTTGCATCATTTGAATTACAATTAAAATATCTACTTACAATAATTTTTTTAATTGTTTTTAATAGATACATAATTTTTTTAAATTAAATATCGAGTCGTCATTATCTAATAAAATGATTATAAAAAAAAAAAAAAGCTTGTTGTGGTCCTATTCAATAGGCGCCACCCTAGGTGCGCATATTGCCAATATCGGGAGTAAGACACATCGGGACAGGTGTGTGCTAGATAAATCAACTTTCTCACTAGGTGTTGGTATCATCCTTGATCTGCTGGTCTCGCTTCCTTTCTGATTGTTAATTCGTAATTTACGACAATTGTGGTATCAACAAGTTTACAATATGTCATTCCCGTCTCCACTAGTAGATCTAGGATATACTTTCGTTGAGAGATAAAATACCCCTATTTGACTGAAGTACCTCAATTCCCAAAAATACTTAAGATTACCCAAGTCTTTCATCTCAAATTTTTTCTTAGTTGATTTATCTCCTCCACATCATCATCTGTAATGATCATATCATTAACATAAATGATCAAGCAGGTTACCTTCCCGTCCTTCTTCTTTAGGAACAACGTATGATCAGCATTGTTCTGCGTGTAGTCGTACTTTTTCATTACCATGGTGAACCTCCCAAACCAAGCTCTAGGAGACTGTTTCAACTCATATAATGCTTTTTTTAATCGACATACTTCTCCCCTTTCAAATTTTCCTGGCATGCCTGGAGGTGCTTCCATGTACACTTCTTCTATAAGTTCTCCATGGAGGAATGCATTCTTCACATCGAATTGGTGCAACAGTCAATCTCTATTTACTGCTATGGAAAATAACACCCTAATAGTATCAATCTTCGCTACTGGCGAGAATGTCTCTGAGTAGTCAACTCCATAGGTCTGACTATACCCACCTACCTTGTGTTTTATCATGAAAATCCACCCGCATCCAACCAGCTTCTTCCATGTTTCATTTCTCCCATATTTCATTCTCCTCCAGTGCTTCCATTTCTACGCTCATTGCTTGGCGCCACTCTTCTTTGGTTTGGGCCTCATGAACGTGCCTTGGTAGATCTACAGAATAAATTGATGTGGAGAATGCATGAGTTGTGACATACTCCTTCTTGCCAGATTAGTGAATGAGTATCTTGTTTTCTTTAGCACATACTCCCGTTCAAATCGGGTTGGTGGTACTCCCCAAGTGGATTTGGGTGGGAGTACATATCTATCGGGTGCATCTGTCTCCCCTTGCTCTCTTTCTCCTGTACCATTTTCATCAGAGTAACCAGTAGAATCATTTTCTGAGATTTTGGTACTTACCTCAGGAGTATTAGTCGGGGTGAGTGTGATACCAGCGCCTTCCTGGTCATATTGTACTATGTTTAGAAGTAGCTCGGTGGTTCCACCTACTGACTTTGTTGGACCCGTTTTGGACCATTCCGGATTTGACACCCAACTTAGTGGGTCTGACTGATTCTTCTCCTGACCACTATGTTGGATGGAATAATAGAATTATGTTTCGAGAAAGTTACAATCCATCGTTGTATATAAACGATGAGTGGATGGATGATAACAACGATAGCCCTTTTGATGAATTATGTATCCTACGAAAATACATTTGACTGCGCATGGATCGAGTTTATAATGGTCGGATTTTGGTACATGAACATACACATAGCACTCAAAAATACGTGGGGGAAGTGTTACTGTGAAGGGAACACTAACATGTTGTGAGAGTTCATGAACTGGCGTTCTAAGACCGATAACCTTAGTGGGAAGGCGATTTAGTAGGTATATGGAAGTTGTTACGGCTTCAGGCCAGAAATAAGTAGGGACATGTGACTCGATCATAATGGCACGATTCATTTCAAGAATAATCCTATTTTTTTCGCCCAGCAACTCCATTTTGTTGTGGGGTGTGTGGACACGATGTTTAGTGAATCATACCTTGTTCCCTAAATAAATTTCACAGGGAGAAATTGACAAATTTGTCTCCATTGTCAAATCATAGAATTTTTATCTGTGTATGGAACTGTGTTTGAATCATTTCATAGAAAGCAACGAATTTGGTAGCAACTTCATATTTATTTTTAAGGAAATAATCTCAAGTCATTCTAGAGCAATTATCTATAAATAACACAAAATACTTAAAGTTGTACTATTCATGCAAGACCCGGAAATTGGGACAGGACCTCACACATCAGAATGGACTAAGGAAAAAACTAAATTCGCTCTAATCTTAGAGAGTTGATATGATTGTCTATGATTTTTGGACAAAATACATGTTTCACACGAGAAATTACTATGCTGGGAAAATAATGTAAGAAATAACATTCGGAGATACCCTTGACATGGATGTCCCAACCGTCGGTGCCACAACCATGATTGTTTGTCAACAATCATGTGAGTCACTGTTGCAGTTTCGTGTTGAGTCTCCTCATCGAATAGTATAACCCTCCACGCTCAGTACCACGCCTAATCGTCTTCCCCGACTGAATATCATGTAATAAACAAAAAAACGAATACATCAATACCATGCAGTTCAACTCCTTAGCCACATGATTTATATACATTAATTTGAACGAGAGTTCAGGAACATAGAGACAATTATTCAATTTTAATGATGACGAGATCTCTATCGACCCCGCTCCACAAACCATTGATAGTTCGCCATTCACACTTTGAATAGATGTCCGAGTAGGATTGGTCTTTCCTACTAAGTCATTCTTATCAAACGGCATCGTGTCCGTAGCACCCGAATCCAAAATCCATTTTTTTTCTCCTTGCTTCTAGTCCACCTTCTATGTTCTGGACTTGCTTGGATCAGTATCGCAACTTTCAGGCCATTTCCACCACCTGCTGGAATTACATGGACCGAATTGGTAATTAGAAACTTTGTTACAAACCCTAATACCTAATCCGTGTTGAGCATTTTCCCTGGTTACCCAAATGTTGTCTTCGTTATTTTCGCCTCCTTCCCCCCAACGAGGCCTTCGTACCAAAGCCAACTCCCCGCTGCCCCCTACTCTGGCCGCCTTCGATGTTCTGGGTTCCTCTCTCAGTCTTGTCCTTTGACTGAACCTTCATCCCTCCGCGTAACCCAGGAGTTGGAAGCATTCGTCTTTACTGTGGCAAAATTTTCTACAATGTAGGCACTTCAATTTGCTCCAGTCTCATTCGTCGTTGCCACCACACAATATTGAAGTACCTCCTGATCCTCTTCCATAATCCGAGTGTGGCCTAGTAGCAGCAAGCCCCTGTTCGAATTGGATTGTAGAACCGTCTGGAGCCACAGATGGTCTGAATGGGTCGCTTGGAGGCTTCACGGTTAGTCCCACCCCGATTTCTGAGGCTGAAGCTGATAATGGTCCAGTGTCTGAACCCTTCATGACACACCTCCGGTCTCTCTCTCGGTTCAAATTATCGAGTAGGATTCCTCGGGTGTGGGTTTAGGGCCACTCTTCAGTAAGTCCCTCTTCTTGGAGTTGAATTCGTCTCCTACACCACCTGCAAGAAACTGGTATAACTTCGACTTTGACTCTGATTTGATAGTATTGAATATCTCAATGTCTTTCGGATGCTCCATTGGATTTGGTTGTCGTATTTCAATTTCCCTACAAATTCGTTGAAGGTTACTGAAACATAGTTCCACGTTGTCGGCTCCTCTCTTCATGTTGTTCGCTTTTACTACGAGATCGTAAATTTGAAAACTGTCTCGTTTCTTGTTGTATGTTACACCGAGTCCATTTCATATGTCCTTGGTTGTGGGATACTCACAGTAATTCGCCACATGTTCCCATTCCATGTTGTCTAACATCCAAGAACATACAATAAGTTCGGTTTTCTCCCATTGTGTATGCTCTTCTATTCCTCTTACAGGTGCAGCTGGAATCCCGATTATGTGACTCAATTTTCCCCTGCTTCTAATGGCCATTCGCATTACTCAAGCCCAAATTGAGTAATTGTTGTATCTCAATTTCTCACTGAGGCTTACCGATTGTGGCAGATTATGCAAGATGGTCGTTAGTTGAGCTCGTTGAGCTCGTTGAGCCGCTAGGTGAGCTACCAACGAATCTGTTGTGGTTGGTTCTTGGCCTGAGTTAATGCTCCCATCGGATTCTGACATGACCCGTCAAGGTAGGTACGGTAGATGATGATTGCTGGAAGTATTTGATCCTTATTTATCGAAAAACTCAACTCCGATACCATATTGGACTTAAAACACAGGTTTGTAGTTTAACTCATATATTCGTATCATTCTTTGTAGGTTACATCTTGTTTATATAGATAGATTAGGAGACATAATACCTAGATATAATGCTTAGATATAAGGAAGCATGATCCCTAAAACAAGATCCCTAAAACAAGGAAAGTTTGTACAAGAATATTTTCTCCTTAATTTGTGTATTCTGTTTTCCTACATAACTATAGTATAATAAGCAATACTAAGGAAGAAACTCCAGCAGGTTACACATAGAAGACATGTTAAATTTTAGGGTTAATTATCAAATAGGTACCCCAACTTTACATGATTTGGCAACTAGGTACCTAAACATTTTTTTGTCGCAAATAGGTTGCCCAACTTTGTGAAATTAGCAAATAGGTACCTACCGTTAATTTGCCGTTAAGAATAAACGGAAAATATCACGTGAGGAGGTGAGGAGCAAACAGGTACCTGAACTTGACATGGTTTTACAAATAGGTACATGAACTTATACTAATTAGCAAGTACATACCTGAACCGGTTCAAAATCTAATTCGGTCGAACCAGGTTTTTTTTTTAAAGGTAGGGTTTATATACCAAACACATGCATGACTCAATTCCAGACGTTCTCGGTGCATCTAAGTAGGGTTTATGGGGGCTGAACTAAGGAAATACCCGAACGACATCGACAACCACGTAAACGAAGTCGAGAGCGGTATTTTCCCGATCGGGGATAATAGGGATCGATGGGGTCGGGATGGTGATGGACCTGAGCGATGGGTTCATGATGCTTCCTTAATGCACCGAGAACGTCTAGAGTTGAGTCATGCATGTGTTTGGTATATAAACTCTACTTTTAAAAAATAAAAATAAAGTGGTTCGACCGAATCGATTTTTGAACCGGTTCAGGTATCTACTTGCTAATTCGTGTAAGTTCAGATACCTTTTTGTCAAACCATGTCAAGTCCAGGTACCTGTTTGCTCCTCACGTTATTTTCTGTTTATTCTTAACGGTAGGTACTTATTTGATAATTTCACAAAGTTGGGCAACCTATTTGCAGCAAAAAAAAATTTAGGTACCTACTTGTCAAACAATGTAAAGTTGGGGTACCTATTTGGTAATTAACCCTAAATTTTAAAGATATAATTTAAAAAATATGGTATAAAAATATTATAATAAAATAAAAAGTAATAATATATATATATATATATATATATATTTCTTCTTGTTTAATTTTTAATGTAAAAAAGAGTATATATTGCTAAAATCAAGTATAAAATGTTTAGTCTAATTAGTGATTCCAAACAAGGGCGTGTTTTCTTTACATTATCTTACAACTTAGTCCCGCCCATGGAAGGCAATCTGGGGGGCTAACCTCAACCCGAAGACGAAGAATTTCGCATGGCGACTGCTGTCAAACTCCATAGCTGTGAAGATGAATCTGGTTCAGCGAGGGATGCAGGTGGACCCAAGGTGCACAATTTGTGGAGGCATTGAGACAACAACCCACATGTTACTTGAGTGCAGGTGGACCGCGAGACTATGGTCGGAGCTGCTAGGCATCACCACGGGAGAGGCACCGCAAGTGGACGTCGGGGAATGGCTGCAGGAGCAATATCATAGAGGACCAGCACAACCGACGAACAGACAAGGCGTGGGAAACTTGCGTGACGACGACGTGGCACATATGGAAGACCCGTTGCAATGCGGAATTAAAGGGTGTCCATCTAGACCCCGCAAAGGTAATCGTCGACATCAAGCGGACATTGGAAGAACAAAACCGAACGGAGACCCAACCACAGCTGCAGCCACAGCTGAACACACCACAGAAATGGACGACACCAGCGCTGGGCACGATAACGATCAATTGCGACGCGTCATGGTGTGCTCGAACCAATAGGGGAGGCATCAGAGTGGTGGCAAGGAACGAACATGGAGCGGTCGTGGGAGTCTTGAACAGGCGAACCGGGAGTGAAAATGTCACTACACTTGAAGCACAAGCCATTTACGAGGGACTACACCTAGCAAAGGAGCAAGCATGGACGAACGTTACTATCGAATCTGACTCACAAATGATAATCAAGCAAATCCAAGAAGGTGCAACCGAATGACGTCTCTCAACTCTTATACCAAACATCTGAGCTATAGCAAGCGAGGTAGACCAAGTGTGATGACGAGCAATTCCAAGAACGACAAATGAATGCACGAATTGGATAACGAGACAAGCACGAATGGAAGTGCGACTAGATAATTGGGTCTCCCGACCCCACCCCTTTTATTTGTTTATTAGCGAATGATTGTATTTCAAAACTTCCGTGACATAATCACGTCGTTTTATTTCATCGAATGAAACGAATATTTGCCCAAAAAAAAGTCCCGCCCATCGTTTGTATTACCTATTTTTCGTCTCATTAACTTTATGGGCTTCTTTCTGATGAAAAGAGACACAACGGAGAGCAGTTTTCTGCACCTCGGCCCACCATGGATGACTCCTATCGCGACCTCGCACCTCGGCTCCAGTGCACCAGCTGTAGTAGTTGATTTGCCGCCACTTCCGAAGAGAGGAAGGACTGAGAGGAGCGGCAGGGATCGAAGTTTACCCAAGTCGCTTACATTACCAGGCGCCTGAAGAATTACTGGAGCTGCAAGAAGAGAAAGAATGGCGTCGGAGATAGAAGAATTAGTAGAGTTCTTGTCTTCCCCTTCTCCACCAGTATGTTTTCTACTGTCGATCTCTGTTTCTCCATGTTGCTCCTTTTGTGCGTGGAGCATACAAGTTTTTATCTGAGACAATACTATTATTAAATTAGCTTGTTTGGACCTCGATAACATGGTAATCTCATAACTAGGTTTGTCAATCACCAATATTTTGCTAGGAAAATCTTAAGCAGACGGATTGCATATGGATTAGTGTAGGATTCTAGCGATTCATATAGCTACCAATGCATAATTTTTATTTTTCTTCGTTCCAGTATCAGAAAGTGTCAGCTCTGATGCAGTGTCTTTTTTTTTCTCTCGATTGAATACATTTTCAGTGCGTTGGTGAAAGATATTGTAAACTTCGATTTCCTTTGTTGATATCTTATGTGGTCCCAATGATAATCTAGCTGTGGTTTTTGTAATATCGGATGTTACAGCATAATTGCATAAGTAAGCATCAGTCGGTCTGCACTCTGCAATTATTCTTACTTGGAAAAAAGATTGTTTGTTGAAATTTATTCCCAAATCACCAGTTCTCATCAAATATTTGAAGTTTCAGTATTCCTTTTCTCCACAGTCCACTGATATAAGTATATAATAAACTGTGTTTGGAAAAAAAAAACTTTCTTCTTTACTTCAATTTATTTGTAGTTAGTGAATTTGTGTGATGACTTAATGAAATAGTACTTTCCTTGTTTGAGACTCTGAGTCATGACGTGTGCACTTAAGTCATAGCGTATGTTTTTTTTTTTTTGCTTAGGTAAAGAAGGCAGCTGTTGATATTGTGTGTGGATTAACGGGATCAGAAGATGGACTGCAGTCCCTTGCCTCTCATGCAAAGATGTTGCTTCCATCTTTGGTTCGTCTATTAAGTGATAGCAAGGTATATAAGTTTGCTTCAATATGATGGACGAAAAATCAGTGTCAGACCCAGGATTTTCTAGATGGGGGTGGACTTCACTATTAAAAAGATTATACATGGAAACTAAATGAATGACAAATAGATTTTTCTGAAAAAGTAGGAATTCAAACCTTATACTTTACACCCTAATTTGTTATATTTATGTAAAATATACATATAATACACATATGTTAAGTGCAATTTGTCCCCTGCTAGACAACGTACATCCACCCCTGGGAACAATGCCAGTGGGGGAACTAAGACAGTGGTTAACACTTAGTGGCATCCTGGATTTTCTGTTTACATAGATATTACCTCTTAAACTTTTTCACGCTGTCCAGAAACTATTGGACTTCAGTCATGCAGTAGAAGGGATGGCTCTTCAACTCTTGGAAGATTTTTTTTATTTATTTTTTAAATCATTTGAATTGATTCTAAAGTAATTAGCTCGTTCACTAAATCCTATAATCCTATCTTGTATGATCAATGGCTATCCAGGAAGTTTCTGAACCAGCGGTCGAAGCTCTTGTCAATCTGTCCCAGAATTCTGATTTGGCATCTAAGATGGTCTCCATGGGAATGGTTAAAGCTGTCATGGAAATCATGTACAAGCTGGAATCATCCATTACCAAGCTATTGGTGATGCTTCTAGTTAATCTCACACAGTTAGATACGGG
Source organism: Chamaenerion angustifolium (assembly GCA_946814005.1). Classification (NCBI taxonomy): domain Eukaryota; kingdom Viridiplantae; phylum Streptophyta; class Magnoliopsida; order Myrtales; family Onagraceae; genus Chamaenerion; species Chamaenerion angustifolium. The sequence goes on from OX328268.1 coordinate 33,014,932, forward strand.
TATTACATCCTTGCTACAGGTATTGCTGTTTGGCTTTTAATCAAACTTTCGATCATCCAAAAGAAAACACAACAAAAACAGAAAAATCATATCTTTTAGTATAAGGAAAATAATTTATTTTAGTTCCTAGAACAATATCAATTTGCTGCAGGCAATTCTGTGTATCAGACTATCAGTCTGACACCAGGTTGAGAGACAGTTTCCATGCATCCTTATAAAGTGTTGATTTCCTTATTTTATAACATACTATAAGATGGAATTGGCTGTTCGTAGACTGAAGAAGAGAAGGTGCAAGGACTATACGTAATGAAGCTTGTGAGGTCATTCTGTAGATCCGCTAATGAATCTGGAGGTAAGCTCACCTGCTTTAGAGACACATTTGTACATTTTGCTACGCTGCCATTTGGTTTGGTATTCATACTAAAGTATTCAATCTGTGCACTTTAATAATATATTACAGTCATGTCTTGCCAGATGATCCATTTGACCATGTTGGATCTATATTAGTAAACTTGTCAAAGTCCGTAGCGGGAAGGAAATTTTTGCTGGACCCTAAACGAGCTCTGCTGAAGCAAATACTCAGACAATTTGATTCAACAAGCCTACTGAGGAAAAAGGGTGTATGTGTTGAAAACATATTTGTTGAATTTGATTTTTTGGTTCGTAATATTTTATTATGTCTCTTTCAACGTGATAAAGTAACACAGGAATGCAGTTTCCCATATAAGGATCCTACCAAGCAATAGATTCTGTAGTGAACATTAACCAAAATCATCATAAAGTTTATGAATATTATTCATGATTCTGCAGGTGTCTGGAACTATTCGTAACTGCTGTTTCGAAGCTGAGAATGAACTACAAAATCTACTTCTACTGTCAGAATTTCTCTGGCCTGCTCTTCTTTTGCCTGTTGCAGGGAATAAGGTAATTTCAGACGTGGTGACTCCTAGTAATTCATTGCTGAAAGGTCTTCTGCCTGATAGAAAATAGCTGTATTGTGGCATCTTTGTGCCTCTTGGGCACTCTGCTTTTGCTTTTTGAAAGCAATTAATTGTAGTATTTTCTCTTTGTACACTTCATTCCATGCTTACTTTTTGACTATCATCACCATTAACTGTAATATGATCTTATTTAATAATATGCTCCTAGATTTACCACATGGTTATTCATACTATTGTCTGTTCCATCAACTGGTAGATATATAACGAGCAAGACACAAAAAAGATGCCACTTGAGCTTGGAAGTGCTCTATCGATTGAGCGTGAACCAGTTGAGGATCCTGAAATTCGGGTCCAACTTCTGGAGGCAATTTATCTCATTGCTTTACAGGTCCAACATGCACAGAATGCTTCACTTTCTAACCAATTTTACACTTTTCTTAATAAAGATAAACACAAAAATGTCTCTGCTTCAACATTATCAGGAAGCTGGAAGGAGGGCGTTGTGGTCAGTCAATGGAACCCGAATACTCCAAGTAGGCTATGAAGATGAGGAGGATCCCAAGGTGATGGAGGCATATGAGCGTGTTGGTTCTCTGGTATGTACTTGTGTCAACCACAACTCATCTTTTTGACATGATAACTTCCATTTGTTTCCATCAATTGTAAACAAAATATCTTTACATTATTTTACCAGCTCGTTCAAAGCAGTGGGATTGAGGAGACAACGACTGAAACATCCAAGTAAGTATTCTGTGCATCTTGAGTGAAGTTTATTTTGAGTGTTCAATGTATTGTTGAGTGGGAATTTGCACAACTTGGAGTAGAGCAAGTACTGTATTCAACGATTTTTTGAACAAAAAAAATGGTATTTTGATTTGGATATATCTATCTAAGCATTTCTTTCCTCTCTAAATTTTGTTCCAGATTTTTCCATCAATGTGTCATATCCTATCATTTATTTCATTTAGGAATTAGATGGATATTTATGAGTCATGTGATACTAACATGGCTACGGAATTTCTTATAAAGGTAGGTAGCTAGCTAGCATCGTCTGGTATTAGTCACTTTCTGTGTCCTTTATTATGCTGTATATATTGATTCTGAAGTATATTCAATTGGCTTTTTTCTGGCCCCATCCATCTCATGACCTGTCCTCCTCCTTCCCCCATGCCAGACTGTAGTTCTTATTCCATTGTATTGTAATAGGAGTAGTAGGCAAGTATATTTCATGTGTTGAAATATTTCTGATCCAGTAGGCACTCCACACACATGTAACTCCACCAATGAAACTAGATTGGATTAGTTCTGATGTAATTGGATTGCTTTCAGACATGGCTAAGAACAAGCCGACCATATGGCCTACCTTGTTTATGTAGTGATGTGGTTGTGAGACCCTCCCTCCTTCCCTCCTTGCTATTCCATTAAAACGATGGTCCTACTTCTTTAATAAGGTGATGCCAATTTAGCAGCTGACTGACTATACAGTTATACATTCTTCTACCGTCTATAGTTAGTATTACTTAAGCTAGGAAGGTGAGTGATGAGGTAGGTGTAGCTAGGGCTGATCATGGGCGGTCCGGTCCGGTCCTGAAGGCAAGACCGAGACCGAAATTTCGGTCTTGCCTTCTGGAGGACTGAGACCGACCTCGGCCAAAAAAGTCTGCCCGAGTCGGTCTTTCTTGACTCGGGCTGGTCTCGGTCCTGGACCGAATCTACACCCAAAAAAAAAACTATGAGTTCACAGTATTTTTTAGTAAAAGGCGAAGGAACAGTTCACCTCTCAAAGAAACACTATGAACTCTCTATATTCTTTAGTAAATTTATCAAGATGCACCTTTTATAGAGATAGAAAACTTCCAAAATTCACATTCTTTTTGGTGTGGTATTATGAAAATCTCAAATACACATACATTCGGTCCGGGACGGTCCTAAACGGGCTTTCGGGGAAAAAGCCCGAGACCGACCTTGAAGAAAAAAAATCGCCCGTTCGGTCTCGGTGCTAGTCGGGCCGATCTTGTCGGGAATTCGGTCCTACAGCCTTTTTTATCACTCCTAGGTGTAGCTAAGGGCAAAGCAGAGGAAGAAGGAACGAAAGGTAGTAGAAGTAGGGAGGGAGGGAGAAGAGAACCTGTGTTGTATTCCATAGTAGATGTACACCTCCTTCCTTCCTTTTTTCTGGCATGATATTCTGTGAGGTCTCTTTCAATGCTTTAGTGGATGAAAGTGAGGCTTGTTTCTCTTTTTGACTCAAATCTTTATTATTACTAACAAGATGATGAATGAATGCCCTAAATAGATCCTATTTCTAGGAGTTTTTAAACATGGATGCAGACCATGTCAATAGTATTAAGCTATGCTATTATTCTGTCAATAAATAAAAGTGAAAGATTGAGAATACATGAATATATTTTGACATATAAAGAAGGGAGGGGAAGCAAGGTGTGTACCTACCCTCGACGATGCAAAGACATGCTGTTCGACGTCGACAATAAAAGTTTTTTTTTTTTTTAAATGACTAAAAGTTAAAAGTCAATGTAATATTTTAGGGTAAAAATTGTTTTTTCATTAGTTCGTTTCTTCACGGTTGACTATTAATTGAATAAAAAAAAAAATTCTTCACGGATTTGGCTCTTAATTAAGACTATCTCGCTTATGGGTGGGATCTCAAGACTTAGACCTAGATCCCCAATTGGGGTTAAATCGATTACAGTTTGATTGAAACTCAGTTGAGACGTTTGATTGAAACTCAGTTGAGACGATTAAAGTCTGAATTTTGACCGAGAATAACTCGTCAGAGAGTGAGAGTAGGTCTAGGTTAAGACCTAAATCTTACTGCTTCTCAATTGAGAGGCTCAATCGAGTTTTTGAGATTCAATTATAATATATAATAAAATTTTAAATGAGTTAGTAGTGACCTTTAAAAAACTATTTTATAATTTTTAAAATAAGTTCAAAAAAAAGAAAAAGATAAAGAGTGCACTCAACTTATAACCTAATAATTAAATATATAAAAAATGAAAATTTCGAATACGAGAACTAAAACGTGTTGGATAATTGTCTCCCAGCCTGTCCCACCTGATCATTTCATTTGGATCCTATCTAGACTCGACAGTTTTGCTTTGCCGAGTCCTAACTCCTAATGGCACTGACCCAGCCAGGGTATTGGTTAGTTCAGGTCCAACTGATCTTAATAAAATTAAGCAACTTATTTCATAACAACCAAACAGAAAGATAATTCATATATATAATCTCATGTTTTAATAAATTATTTATATATACTTTTTGTGCAGAACTTTCTTTAATTTGACGTATTAAAAACCACGTGCGTATTTTTATTAATTGATTATGATAATAGTATAAATTAAAAATATATAATAGTATATATCTTTTTTTGGTATATCAGAAACTACAACATAACAAAACTAAATACTAATTGTTTTTAACTATTCTAGTAGTGGATTTTCCTTCACTATCAAACATCAGGAGCTTCAAAATGTCTGAGGGAGAATTCGTTAGAGTATGAAATGGATCATCCAGATTAACAACTTCCTTAGCCAAAGCATCTGCCACCCCATTTGCTTCCCGGAACACGGGTCTGATTTTGAATTTGTTAAAATCCAAAATAAGTTTCCTGCAATCCAACATGAGAGGCATTAATGGTCTATCTGCATATGGATCCTCAATTATCAAGTTAATTGCTTTCTGTGCGTCTGCTTCGACGTGAAGATTCTGCACTCCCAAATTCGATCTCATGGTTAAACCATCTCTTATAACCCACAGTTCCGCCACGAGACTATTGGTGATTCCAATACGTCTTTGGAACCCTTTTATCCAACCTCCCCATTCATTTCGCATTACCCCCGCTCCTCCTGCCGAGTCTGGGTTCCCCATTGCTGAGTCATCCGTGTTAAGTTTAAACCATCCGGGTTAAGTTTAAACCATCCATGTTCTGGAGGCGTCCAACCCACCTGGATGGTCTTTATTCTCTTATGAATCTTTTCCCTCTTGAAGTTGTCTGAGATGCTCTTAGCCTGAATCAAACTTAAAGTATGGACATCAACTGAAATAGGAGGGTTATTGAAAACATAAGAATTTCTGTTCTTCCAGAGGAAACAAATGGTCGATGGGAAGATAAATCTTCATTCAATTCCTTTCGCATGAAAATGATTGAACCTGCAATTCAACTCAAGCCAAGATGAGAAATTACACAAATAGAAGTCAGCTAAACCATAAGGAATACCAATATCATTCCAAACTTTTCTCGCAACCATGCAATCCCGAAGGATGTGTATAATGTTTTCCTCCTGGATACTACAAACCTGACAAATGGGGTTAATGTTCATGCCCATTTTGTTAAGTAGCTGCACCGTGGAAAGCCTATTATGGTTACACAACCATAAGAAGGATTTTATGCGCGAGATGGTATCACACTTCCAGATCCAATCCAGTTTCCTAAGACCAGCTCTAGATTCATGATTCTCTCTTGCTTTATGAAATGATGGATAGAAGACACAGACGGAATACCTTTCGGGTCGCCCATCCAAACTAACATATCCTGAATAACAACCGAAGAACCTCTCGGAATTGCCCATATTTTCTCTTTGACTTCAACAGGAAGATGGAAGGACAAATGAGAGAAATCCCATTCCCCCGATTCCTGCATTAAATCTTTTACAAGAAGCTTTTCCTCGTTCCAATTCAGGGGGTCACTAATGATCGATCTAAGACTTGTTTTTCCCATCCACGAGTCAGACCAAACATTAACTTTATCTCCCTCGCCAATAACCCAACCCATACCTTTGTCCATGGTTCGACTTCCTTGAACCAACGTTTTCCCATTCATGGATCCCAATCTGTTGTGTTTTCGATTTGGGTTCAAATATTTGAACTTAAGAATTTTAGCCCAAGGGCTAGTATTATTCTGACATCTCCATGAGAAATTGGCAAGTAAAGCTAGATTTCTTTATCTGGTAATAAGAATATTCAAATCTCCAAACTCTTTTGGGAGCGTAACAGACTTCCAATTTAAAGCATGGATCTTCATTTTATCCTCGGTAGATCCCTACAAGAAATCTCTGTTTAACTTGTCCAACGCCTTGCAAATTCCAATTGGAAGAGCCGTGCATTGCAATATAATAGTATATATCTAATATCATTTACAAATGATCCATATTTATTTGTACATAATAATTCGTTAATAAATTAACATACCTACTTTAATTAACAACTCAACTCTTTTATTAGGCTCCACTGCGATATTAGGGAATTCTTCTTCTGAAGATAAAAAGGTAATTTAATCAATCAAATTCTACCGGACAAGAGATGCGAACCCCGTTTTCCATCGAAACCCGTCAACCTCGTCTCCGCCTGAAACCTCGCCACCGGATTCCGAACCGTCAACGCCGCTGCCCCACGACGCCTCTCCTCACCTACCTGGCCGTACTTCCAGCTCACCGATCTCAATGCGTCTCCGGCGACCTTAACTGCCTTCTCGCTCTTACACCCCAGGAGCGCACCACCACCACCCAATCTCCTCCTCTCTCCGCCTCCATCGCTCTTCGCAACCGCCGCGCACCCCACCTGTGCTCCCCTCCGCCGTTCACCTCCGACGTCAAAGTCCGACACGACGGAGTTATCCGCCGCACTATCCGTGATGACGCTCCACTGGATGCTGACCTCGCTCGGGGCGTACCCAGCGGCGGCGGGCACGGTGGGACAGAAATCTGACGCGGCATCCGATGTCTGCCGTGATCGTACTTTTCCGGTGAGACTCTCGATCTCGAACAGTTCGGAGCTCGCATTGCTCTCCGTCTCGAAATCCTCCTTTCTTGCCGTGAATTCAGAACTCAACATCGCGACCCCCTTTCCCAACCGGAGTGCATTCTTGTTGTTGGCTTGTTCTTCCGACATCTGAGCTCGAATATGAACTAGTTTCTGTCTCTGCACCATGTCCTTACTGATCCAAGGATCCGACCCTGAATGGACCACTTCACCAGTACTTGCCGGAGCAAGATCACCACCAAGATTCCGATGAACACCATTAAAGCCACCGTCAGAGATAGAGCATTTGCAGCAGATCGCAGCTGTCAAAAACCCTCTGCAACCGTGTGTCCAGTCGGGCTTTCGCTGAATCGTGTTTCTGGGATTTTTTCTCAGCAACACGCTCTGGCTATTTGCGCTTGATTCGGCGGAAACAATGCTTGGAGTACAAGGTTTTTGTAGTTTTGGTCGTCTCTTCAGCTCTATAACAATGTCTTGTTCTCCATCTTGACATTTCATGTGGTGGAAGTTATCCCCCACAACGACATCAGCCTTTAGTACAGTAGCTTTATCTTGCTCACTGTGATCCATGACATCATTGAAGTATTTTTCAGCCTGGAAAACTCCGATCTCTCCATCTTCTTCCTTGTTCCCCAAGAAAAGTTGGTAATAGTCTGACAGTTTCTGACCAGTCTGAGGTACCTTGGTTACAAAGTTTTCGTCCGAAACATTCAAGCAAGAAGAGCCTGACACGGTTTTGAAGTCTGCAGTTGTGGAGGTAAGCATGGCTGCCGCCATTTGATGTGTGGAAGGAGGAATTGGAATCAAGTGGGAGATTGGACAAGGGAGACCGGACCAGAGATGGATGGATGTATACGAAAAATTTCTCATTTATTGTTCATCTTCCCCACCCTCTGGATAAGGGACAAAACGAGAACACCCCTTCTTCTTGTGGTTTAAGAGTAGTGTCTTCGCGTCATTGCATTATTGGTGACGAAACAAACCCTACTTAGGTTGATTGGATTCACAATGGAGATGTACGTCCGTACAAGTTAGGGTGGGGTTGGATAGCAAGGAAGATCCAATTTGGACTTTTCGTTATATTGTGTAGGATTCCAGGATAAAATAGGGTTAATTAATTAACTATTTTCTACTTAAATTTGGGCGGATTGAATAATTTATTAGTAATTTTTAAATAAATTTTAGCTAAATTTATGTAAAATTATAATTTATTATTATTTTTTTTTTATCTAATTTGAGTTTCAATGGTAACAGAGATATGTATGGTGGTGATAATTCATGTGGTATCATATCATATCATTAATTGTCATGAGAAAATGAATATGTATTAAATGTGTCCAAACTCCGAGCATAATATGACATGTTATTATACAGATTTACATGCAAAACACACGATTAACTTTTTGAAGAAAAAAATTGTATACAAGTTATGTCACACAACACGAAATCCAAAAATTATAATTTAATTTCGCAATCAAGTTTTAAAATTCAGAAGTGATTCAAAGATAACTACCAATAACAAATTTAAATATTAGATGCATCTACTTAATCATGTATTTGCATATCAAAAGTGGTTAAACACACTTATTAATTGTGTATAGACATATAATAGTTGTTTAAGCACAAAATGTGTTAATATTAAACTTATATACGCATAAATACATATTGTTAAATCATATTATGTCAGAAATTATGTTTCAGACTTCATCTTCAAAATGAAGTTTAACATGCAATTTACACAAACATAAAGCATGACAATAACTTGTTTTTAAAAAATTTATCTAGCAAATTATTTAAATTCCTAAAGTTCACAAGTTACTAATTAACCGTATTTTTCAAAAAATAAAAATTTGGAAGTTATAGAGATGTGAGTCAAATCTCAGGTTGTAGAGAAATCCTAAATGAGGACCAATTAAGCCACATGTTCTAAAGTGTTAGTTAACAATGCGTAATAATAAAGTCTACACGCGTAAATCATACCCACATCCCCCTAATTGATATATGGGTAACAAAACTACACGAACTTTGGATGTTTTGCAACGAGTTACCCGAACTTTGAAAATTCAAAACGGACTACCTCAACTTTGAAAAATGCACAAATAACTACCTCTATCCAGTTTTCCATCAACTGTTGACGAAAATTCGTTGAAAAGTCATCAGAAATTGGGCGGAATTAGCTATTTGCACATTTTTCAAAATTGAGGTAGTCCGTTTTGAATTTTCAAAGTTCGGATAACTTGTTGCAAAACGTTCAGGTAGCTCTTGGTATTTAAGACATAAACACTGATGGATCAAAATCAAATAGTGTTAACCAATGGTCTATTTAAGATAAGATAGCCCAAAGGGTTTGAATCGGTCATGATTTAATGCAGGATAGATACAATCCACTGGTGAGATTCTAAATGCAATTACACCCAAAACTGATATTGATTGAACGAAACGTATGAAAGCAACTGTTTGTGATTTCAACAGAAGTAAATACAGAGAAACAAACAAAATACCGCATCTTTGGAAACTTTCAAAGTTTCACCCGTGAGAGCTTAATTACTTAACCTAGGGTGGATGATAGATCACTACACAGCAAAATAAGCTGCAACTGTAAGTAAAGATCTAATCAAGCCATGCATCTTTCTTCCCTTCCCTTCACGACTCAATCAATGCCGTGGAACAAACTTCTCGATCGGAAAATTGACATCATTAAAGCTATTTAGTTCGAGCAGCTTACTTACTGTGAAGATGTAGAGTTCCCAGCAACCCAATACTGCTTGACAGCCACCAAGATCTTTTCAGAGACAAGGGGTCCATCTTCATGGTCTACCATTTTTATGTTCCATCTCATCCCTGTTGCTAACCTTCTTACTCCGATTAGAACATCAACTTCATCCCTGATGATCACTGCTCCTTCTGGACGAAGAATCCTGTCCATCTCCAATAGAATGTCTTCTGCGCTGCACCTGTGTGTGTTCATCAATGGTAGGAACCATCAAGACAATATCAGCATTGGATGTTTAATTGTACTGCATGTTGATGAATCAGTGTAGAAATTTTGACTGAGAAAGATACTAACTTTTCCTTGTACAAACTGAAAAGTTTGTTTGCATGAATTAGGTCGTACGTCCTTGGATATGTTGAGAAAGCTTCACACCTGAAATTAGACATCTATTAATCAAACTGTATTCTATAAGAATTAAATGAACATGGAAAACGGATCATCTGCTGAATCAGCAATATGTTGTGGAACCTTCAATAATTTTATATGCGAGATAAATGAAATATCCAGAAAATTGTCTGTTTAAGAATTTACCAGTCATGATAGATGCCAATTAATCCACGCTGAGTGACGGCACCGAGTGTGTCTATTTCAGCAATAGTCGGGACGACATTCATTGTCCATAACTTTGGGTTCTCAATTGCAGCAGCGAAACTACCAAGCCCAGCATTCATATCCATAATGTTACGGTATCTTCCCGTATCGAGAAATTTGTTAATTTTCTTGTAGGCATTTACATGCTTTTTCCACAAGACATTATCTCTTAGGTATGTCTCAACAGAAACTCCTGGAGTCGACCCACTAGCAATTCTTGGAGGGATGGCATAGAGTCTCTCTGGGAAAGGCTTCAGCTCCCCACCAGCAACTTCATCATCACTGTTCCCATCAGGGTATGGAGTAACACATGCTTCCATCTTCTTGTACCTAACATTCAAGAAATTTATCAAGTATAGAAAAAATTAAAGTACACTAAATATAGAAGAAAATAAATATACAGAAGGATACTAGAAGTATAAGTAGAAACAAACATACCAAACATCATCGACTTCTGAAGACTTGCAAAAATTGACCTGAGATTTTTCTTCTCTTTCTTGACACGCTGTAGGATTCAGACTCTTTTGCCAAATGGCTATTTCACCCTTTTCGTATCTCTTCTCCCAGCAGAGAAGTTTGGCAATATCCTCGATCTTTGTCTGCTCTGCCTCAAGATCCTCCTTGGTGCGTTCCCACCCTTTGTAGTTGGTCCTCCAGTTGATTGGAGGACCTGAGAGAACCCAGTAGCCACCAGGTCTTAAGACACGGTCAACTTCCATTAGGTACATTCCATCTGCCAAAAAAAATAGGAAAATGAGTTTGACATTCCAGCATGAGATAACAAAAAAATAAATAGCGGGACATAGAAATCCTTACTATTTGCACCCCAGGGAATTAAGCAACGAGAACAGTGTGCCATGTCAAATGAACGAGAAGCATATGGCATCTTTATTGTGCCAAGAACACCAATCACCGCGGGTACACCCCTTTCTAGAGCAAATTGTACCTGTGCTTCATGCGAGTCTCTTGGTGCAAATGACATGGCAACAACATTTCGACTCCAAAGATATGCTCCCAAACTAGCAACCTGAGAAGAAAGATTACACATCAGTTTTAAATAATAGCACCAAAAGTCACCAAAAATTATGAATTACTTCATTCTACATACCCCACAACCGGTATCCAGAGCAGTCCTGACTGTCCCATTATCAATAGGTATCACAGATGCAAGTTGATTGATATACTTGTCTGCTCCTTGGGGAAACTGTGTTCCTCCACCAGGGAACCTAAACACATTGCCCTCATATTGGATCCAGTTCTGGATAGCCTTCTCAACAGTTAAGGCCTTATACGGTGCATTTGCATAGGGTACATAATCTCTACTCTTTGGCCAAGAGAATGGAGTTACATAACCTTGTGGGGCAGGAACGAGACAATGTAGCTTCTCTTCCTGAGGAGGGCAATGTCTCTCTCGGTAGTTCATATTTTCCCTTGGGAAGGTCATAGCACGCTCTTGATCTTGGCAAGGGGTATAATCAGTGTAGCGAGGAGGACAAGGTTCAAACACTTTGGTGTTCTTATTAGAATCATCACCAACCCCAGCCTGGTCCCCATGATGAGTTTCAAAATTCAAGTTTGCAATTATATCACAATCTGCTCCGCTTTTTGTAATTGCTAAAGCTATGCTATCTCCTTTCCCAAAACCACTTCTCTGCCAAGCACCCAGTATGTAGAAGAAACAGCACAAAGCAATCACGATAAATATCTGGAATGTGCTCCTTGTCCTACCGTCATTCTGTTTTGATTTTGCCGCCATTGGTGAACCTAGAAAAATTCAGAAATTTAACAAGTTTTTTTTTGGCCAACAAAGAAATTTAACAAATTGGCAACAGTAAAAGTTTGGCATTACTTTCCAGATTCCAACATCAAACATTTTTCAGATTCACTTCACCACATTTTTCCTTTAAACAAGACATTTACAGACAATATAAGGACTTGCCTCATTTTGTACTCAAATGAGTTATGTCAATTAATGAATGGGTTTCAACCTCGTGGAATCAATTCTTTTATTCTTAGAGGATGCTAGCTATTAACGCTTCTTTATATTTTATCTAGTACTGATAGCTGTAGGATGAGATGGTAGAATCAAATCGATCATTCTCCTAATCATATGTTAACTGTGATGCAATCCATTTGAAGTTTGAACCCTGAATAATACAGTCAACTTTCCACTAACACTGAAGTCTCTTTAAAATCGTGCTTCCAGATAAAATTAAACAGGACTCGGTAACCTTCCAGTTTCAATTCAGAGAGCAAAACTTCAGTAGCCAGATCATTAAGAAGGCGTGACCAACTTTTTTCATCCCACTAAAGATTCAGAACAAACAAATCGGGACAGAGATCAAAGCTGGAAACAAAAAATATAACTAAAGCAGCAGGTTTAGCCACCCATACGATCAGATCTTTGAATACCAACGCTGATCAAACAATGTGAAGCATCAATCGACAACAACAACAAAAAAATCACTGGAGCTAACAATCACTGCACACTGATCATCCAGAAAACGCATCTCGGAGAAAAGGTACGATCAAACACCTAAATAAAGGTTTTAAACGAATAAGATGCAAATGGAGGAGGGATCTATTACCAGTAGCATGAACCGCTAGAAAGAACAATCGGGATCTCACTTCGCACAGATGAATGTGGAGAGGATATGATAGTGAAAGGAGAGAATCCTGGATTGCTCTCTGCAGAACTTCAACGAAGCTTACGGAAATTGGAAATGGCGATGTAAACCCGAGTATTTGTATCCCAGATTGAAGAAGGAGAGAAGACCTTCGGCCAAAAAAAAAAAAAAAGGTAAAATACGACATTGCTCCTAAAGTTTGGTCCGTTTTTAATTTTTCCCCTTAAAGTTTAAAATTTTAAATTTTAGTCCTAATGTTTGGACCGGATTAAAAATTCCCCCTTTCCGTCTAATTACTGTCTAATCAAACGGAAATTTTATCATGTGCAAATCACGTGATTTTTTTACATCTTAAAATGACAAAATTGCCCTCTAATACAAACACTTCAGTTTCTTCAACCTCCATGGCATTCTCTGTTAATTTTACAGAGCCTAGTAATCTCCCACTTATTACATACCCATCGCAGCATGAACCAAACGACTTGATAATAGTTGCTTTATATGGACAACTTCTAAAGACCAAACTTAGATTACTCGATTAAACATTACACGTTGGTCGGTCCTTGGCTGATGGCTTCACTCGGGAGTTGGAAACGTCACCTTCGGGGCTCTGTAGTATGCTGGAACTGTGGCACGAAAGAACATTTGCCTCACCCCTTCAGCTTTGATAATCGGGAAGATGATTCCTGATGCCCCCTATTTGTACAAGAAAACATAAAGAATATATTATTATTTGTTTTGCATGCAGTACCTAATCTATGGTTGGTATATGGTAAGGTGGAAAGACTAAAGAGTCAGAAAGGGAACAACACTTACGGAGATCAACCTTGCTCTAATCCAGAAGCGCTCAGGTGTAGGGAATGGCAGCAGAAGACGTCCAACACCATAGATCAGCCCTAACTGGGCGACAGTCGGAGCTGCATCTCTTGATTGGTCGATTGGAATTCTGACTCCAACTGGGCGACGGTGGAATTGACTTCCGATTCCGAACTGAGGCTCCATCTCTATTACCAGAAAGTCTATCGAGGAAGCAAAGTTTATGATTCTGTTCCACCACTGACTCGACTTCAGATTCCATTCTGTCCCGGTCTTTGGAGTCAATATCTATAGGGTTGCATGAACCGCAGTGAGAGTCATCACTTACACACTGCAGTGACATGTTTTTACCTTCGATGAATTGGAAGTTTTCTTCACCCTCTTCATCGATCAAAGCAGAGAGCAATCTTTCAAATAGAAGGGATTCCGATTCCATGTCAGTTCTTATTCTCTTGATTCCGAAGGAGGCGACGTCGTCTGTGATTCGGCCCCAATTGGTTAAAGTGTGACGTCGTCTAAAGACCATCTCAGTTCTTCTTATCTTTCAGACGTCGTCTGTGATTCCGAAGTCGGAATTGACAATCGTTTGATTGCGCCAGGCTGGAGTTGCGCCAAGTGGGAGTTGCTCTTTCGGACGGACGGGAAGAAGTGATTGGGGAGGAGTCTGGCCAGGCTGGAGTTGCTCGTGACCCGGGGCTGGAGTTGCGCCAGACCAGGATGATGAACTTGAGGAAGGAGAAGCAGAGGTTTTTGAAATAAGGGCAATTTGGTCATTTCCAAATTAGAAACTGTACGTGCCCCGCACATGTTTCATAAACCGTCTTAAATAAAAGGCTAAGTGACGGGATGGGGGAATTTTTCATTTTGTCTAAACATTAGGACTAAAATTTAAAATTTTAAACATTAAGGGGAATCTCAAATTCGGTCCAAACTTTAGGGGGTAAATTGACAATTAACCCAAAAAAAAAAGGAGAGAAAACCGAGTATTTCACTAATTTAATTCGTTTTTCTTTTCCCCTCTTATCTAGTATTGCACTTCTGTCCGCAACTTAATGTTTCTCCATATTGAACCGCTAACATTTTGAAAATTCAGTTTGAACCTCTACCTTTTCCTCTAATGTTACAATTGGGAACGCTCGATATGCAGAGTTTTTCTGCTATAATGCTATCTACGTATCAATTAGAATGTATTATATTTATGACAAATATTTTTTTTTAATATTAAATTAATCTAAATTAATTGGTTAATATCAAATATATAATGTTCATTCTTAAGTGCAATGGTATGTAATTCACTTTTAAATTATTAAAATATTTTCATTAATTCTTAAGATAATATATATTTTTTTAATTATTTCTCTTTATTTCACATGTGTATTTATAATTTTATTTAGTGAATTTTATACAATACTATACTACACAATATTATATTTTATGAAAATCAAGTATGCATATATTAAAATTTGTAACTCAATCTAATTTATTATTAAATGATGATGGACAGATGGAGGCATGCAAGTATCCATCACGTGTCAGTTACCAAATTATATTTTTTTCTTCTTAAAGTTCAAATAGTAAAATGCATATTTTTGCAAAATTCAGCTACTAAATTGCATCTTTCTCAATATATCAGCTTGCGATTTTATAAAAAATAAAATAAAGTAATATAATAAATAAATTGCAAAATTTTGTCACAATTTAATAATAAATTAGATTGGGTTAGCAAATTATAACCTTATATATAGTCAACTAAAAATTTGTTAAAAATAGTTAAAAGTAATAATTCAACTAACAAATTATTTAGACTGTCAAATTGAACTAGTAAATTAGTAATAACTCCACTAAATTATACGCATTAACAAAATCTTATTACTCTGAAATTCCAGATAAAAATTTATGCAGAAAACATGGAATGAAGTTGTGTGTGTATAGGTAAGGGTGGGTAAACGGGTCATAGGTCAACCCATGGGTCGTGTGAGGGATCCCTGACCAAAACCTGACCCGTGTAATAGTATGTGTCAATTTTTCAAACTCAAACCTAACCAACGACCCGTAAAAAATGAAAGAGTTTGGTCAAACTGACTCATTGAACTCCTATGACTCGCGGGTCAATCTGACTCATTCGATCTATGCATAAAAAAAAACTATTATTTTAATATAATATAAAAATGTCACGGGTCACGGGTTGACGCGTGAGTCAAACGTTCATATCCAAACCTAACTCATGTTATCACGAGTTGGGTTAAAATGACTCATGAGTCAAAAATCATAACTCAAACACAATATTTGGGCGGGTATCACAAATGTTTGGAATCAGGTTTTGCCACCCTATCTATAGGGTATACGGTATACCGCTATTACATTTTTATATTGAAGATTTCGAATAAATTATTAGGTTCTTGTAAAGACTTGGGGCGTTAGTTTGCAATTTAAGAATAAATTATTGTTTATTTTAGATAAGAGTGTCAGAACTCAGAAGACTCAGAAAGCAGTCCAACAAAACTACAAAAGCCTATGAAGCTGTTTGCAGACAACGACAAACTAACAGGGTGTATCAAGCAAACTTTAGAATACAGTGGTGCTATTATAATTACAAAGAGATTTGGCTGACTTTCTTAAACTGATGGCCCGTTCGTTTGATGGATTAGGCCCGGATTTGGGCTTACGGAATCCATATCACCTTGTTCATTTCACAGAATTGACAATTCTGAGGCTTAGGGAATCCGGGCGGTCCGGGCTTAGGGAATCCGGGTAAAAACCTCGGATTCCCTAAGCCCACACGGGTCGGAATCCGGATTCCGACCCCAAATGACTGAATTGCCCTCTTGATTTTGCCGTAATTACAACCCTGCCATCGTCTTCATTACGCCTGCAATCTTCTGAGAAGCTGTGTACATGCGCAGAATCGTCTTCATTCCTACCAAGGATCACATCTCACCGAACGATTTGATGGATTCAGCTTCAATTCCACCGAACGGTTTGTCGGATTTCGATTTGGCTTTAAACATCGATTCTTGCCAGCATTCGATTTTGCGTTCGTCTGCGATTAGGGTTGAGTTCTGCGATTTTCGTCTGCGATTCAATTCGTCCGCCTGATTCAATTCGTCTGCGATTTTCTTCAACAACAGGTAAGTGCTGCTTCAATTGTTGTTCGTTTTCGTCAATTGGTTTCTGTATGTTGAGCTGATTTCAAAGACTGTATGTAGCTTATTTTCCGATTTCTTGTTCGTTATGTTGTTCTTGTTCGTTATATTGTCGACATATGCTGTTAATTGTGTAAAGAAGTAGGTTTAGGAGCATATTCAACCCAGAATCGATGATTCTGAGTTCAAAACGAACCCAGAATCAGCTGAATCTAGGTTCGGATCAACCCAGAATTGATGATGTTCGACATAGTTATATTAGGAGACCCACAGATGAAACCCCATCTAAATGGTTATGTACGTTTTCAGTTATGCCTTCCGAGCGTAGAAAACAACATATAACACTGCGGAGGAGGTGTGCTGTTAGGTTCCTCCAACTGATTATGACAGTTATTTTGCGTATGTGGGCGCACATGAAACTGCAAAGATCATAGTTTCATCGGGTAGACATGTATGTATAATTTTGATTAAGGACAAACCCACGTTTTGTGTAATGTATGTGGTGACTAACAACATTTTGTATTATGTATGTAAGATGTATTATGTATGTGGTCATGTTTACATTCTTTATTTTTTTTAATAGAATTAATAAGTTGGTCTTTTTAAAAAAATAAAAAAAAAATTCGTTTTTAATTTTTTTTTTTTTTTTATAAACGTTTTTAATAATTTTTAAAGTTTTAGAATTAATTAATACAAATTATTTTTATTATATACTATACATATACAAAAAAGGGCAAATATGTCATTTTACCACATTCCATTCCTATTCCGTACACAATTTCACCAAAGAAACAACAGAATTCCTTATTCCGTTCTATTCAATTCCACCAAAAAAACAACTTCATATTCTTAACTCCTATTCCGTATTCCCAATTCCTATTCCGTATTCTGTATTCCGAATTCCGTCAAACAAACGCACCGTGAAGCTCTTTCTTCAAAAGTCAAAACCCTAGCCACCGTGACTGCTCTGTTCTTCTTGGCGCCTCCGTTCCTCTTCATTGCCACTGTTTGGGTCGCTTAGTTGGTTAAACCTAATTGTCGACACACCACCAATTTGTACCAACTGCGATTGTCTTTAGCAAGGGAGAGGTGCAATCCAGGTAGGTAGCCATGGCAGTCCTCTAACTGTTCTGATAAATTACGGTGGTGCAGTAGAGCTCAATTTGTATAGCACTCAACTCTTTGGTACTGAAGAACCCAAGATGAAGTCTGCAAGCAAAGAACTTCTGCAATTAGAGGCCAAGTGTTTGACCTCATCGATAGGTTTTCTTTCCCTTTTGACACCTTCTTTTTCTTTTTAATCCTAAATTCCGCATCTAAAGCTTCTTGATAATGTTACTTCCTTTGCTGGATTGTTGATTTTCAGAGTCCTCGCTGCGCATTGTCGATAGAAAAAGCTCAGCCTCTCATAAAACGCCAACACGTAAGAAGGGACCCCTAACTGGTCCAGTTCCTAAAAGCCAAGGTAATGATTTCATCATGCAGAGCATTTTATTATGATATAACTGTGCTTTGGATCTGTTAATTCTTTGTATGTGCTCGTCGGATTAAGCAAGTCGAAGAAATCATGAAAGAGGAAATAATTGGACATTTCAAGGTGACATGTTTTGGTTGCTTGCTAAGCTCATTCAATCAAGGTTCTGTTTGTTAAGTCCATAGATAATTCATGGATCAGACCAGACTAGCTCATTCATTCTACCCTTGTATTGGATTATCCTTATGATGTTGTGGTTTAGAATTGATTTGTTAGGACACTCAATCTAATGAAGAAAAAAACTTAGGATTGAGAAGGAAAAGCACAGCTTTTCTAAAGAGGAAAGGAAGTGAAGCAAACTCAGATTTCTTGTGGTAACACCCAAGTGGGTAACCTCCACACGGTTTAGCAAGATATATTAATGACAGTCACTGTTACAAAATACGTATACATGAAGAAATACAGTACAGTATAGCCTATTGGTTCGGGCCGCTGCCCCGAACCCCGCCTTCGGGTGGGGGCTGCCGCCCCGCACACCCCGGCAACCTCACCGCGGAGGTTGAACCGCGAGACGCGTACATTAATACATAATCTACCATTACATATTAATCAGACTACAATACCTAACATGGTTGACTTCTTCAAGCATGATTACTTGACTTCGGTGTTGATCCATTGCTGGGTGAAAGTCATCATCTTCTTCCCTTCCTGTTTGGTGCTGCAGTACTTGGAAAAGTGCAAGGCTTCTTAGGGGTCATATCTGAAGCAAATAAGAAGCTACAACGTGAAGCAAAGGTAAAAAAAAAATCTTTCATAGCAGCAGAGACATTGATTGGGCATTATACTATCTGGAGTTGTGGACTTTTCATTTTAATCAGCTTGGAGTACAACGATATCATTTCTAACAGAAGCTGCTGATTCCTCGCAGGAAAATACCACTGGCTTTGATATTGAAGTACTTACCGGGAATGAATCAGAAATCATAGAAATGGTAACTGATTGTTGATCCTGCGATGCTTGTGGTCCTCCTTCAAGTCATTTATTGTAGTCTAAATGATTCAATTTGGACATGATGTTTCTCAGGACTTGATGCTGGGGATTGCGGATCTTCATACTCCTGAGGCAGTTGCTGCTGCAGAATCTGCAGTTGCAGCCGGCTGTAATGTTGAGCTGCCACACAAAATTCCTCTGTTTCATCAGAGTGATGATGATACTGATTCCTCCGACTCTTCACAAGACGAAGATGATGACAAAAAACGTTCTGGAGATAATCAGACAGGATATTCTGCACAAGAAGCAGAGGAGAAACCCAAGTACAGTCGTAAACACGATGAATCTAGTGAAAAGATTAGAAAGCAGTCGAAAAAATGGTCCAGGATTGTTGAGCTGTCTTGAGAAAAATTGTATAAACATTCTGTTGGTAATAAAATAGAGATTTTTAGAATTTATAGATTCAAAATGTTTAATATTTTATTGGGTTGATAACGAAACTGCTACGACAACTTTGTAAACATTACAAATCACTATCTGCCTTTGTTAAGTTTTTCGTACATGATTGGTACTTAAAATTAAAAACTATATTATTTTTTTAAAAATTCTTTAAAAAACTGAAAAATTAATAGAAAAAATAAGAGTTTTAAATATAATATTTTTATTAAAAAGATGAAATAAATAAAGAAAAATAATTAGCTTTTTCTAAAAAATTTGTTTCATGTTTTTTAATAAAAATATTATATTAAAAATCTAATTTTTCCTATTAATTTTCTAATTTTTTTTAGAAATTTTCTAATTTTTTTGATATATTAAATTTTTTAAATTATAAATTAATTATAACTTTATTTTCCGTTCATATTTAATAAAAAACTTAAGTGAGTAACAATTTAATCTAAAATATACGTAGTAAAATAAAAAATAAAGTTTAGGTGCAAGTGCCGAAAGTTTTTTTTTTTGACCATCAAAGTGCCGAAAGTTAACGTAGATATTTGGTTATTAACACTATTTTATTAGGTGAAGTAGAATTAGCTGTTGGATTTTATGTTATATTCATTTCAGTAATTTCTTTTTCTTGTCTTGTACAAGAGCGCGTATCTTCCTAGTTTCTCCAGGCAAAACAATTGATTTATTTTCAAGACATGCTTAACAATATTCCAGCATTAACCGTCCGACAATCTGACGGCGGCGGTGACGAAGACCGAGCAACGACGGTCTTATTCTTCGTCTTGTTGTTGTTGATCCAGTTCCTGAGCACGCCTCTCGTTACCCCAATTTCCTTGCAAAAATCTCTCACCGTCTCGTCCCCCGCCATCGTCAACCTCCACCCAAGCTTCTCCGCGAACCTCCTCATTTTCTCTCTCTGCTCTCTGCTGAAACTCGTTCTTTTCGATCGCCGACTCTGATCATCACCGCAGCCGCTTCGCGGATCCTCGTTAAGGTTGAGACCCAGACGCAGCATCCGCGCTGAAGAGAAACAGTAAGAGAGTGGCGACGGCGATAATGGGCTTGTCGGGTCAGGTTCCGGCAAGCCGACGACGCGATGGTGGAAGTTGCGGTGGCAGCCACACGCCGCACATTTCAGTGCAGCTGGGTCGGTGGTGGTAGTGATGGATAGATGGATGAATTCCCGACAGCCATCTAGAGCCACACCGCCGAATCTCGCCGCATGGTTCCTTCTGCACCCTCCGTAGGTGGTGCCGGGCCAGTGATTGGTTGTGTTCATATTTTCGTCTTTGGAAATAAACACTATCAAGGTTGATGATGATGGTGCATCATTCAACTTCGGCACTCTTTATAGGCAATTAATAATTGATATATTTGTGAAATTAATTAATTATGTAGGAATATTCATTTTGAAATTAGGATAAATTTAACTTCTTATTTAAGCATTTTATTTGTTTATTATTAATAATTCGATATCTAGAGCCTCTAAGACTTGACATTTTAGGATGTCATTTTCTATAAACATCACGTGATATTTGATGGAATTGATATAGACAAATTACCACGGAAATCATTAATTAAGCTTCATATTATTGTACATCCAATATTATTATTTTCATACACACAAACACACACACATATATATATAATCTAATTATTTTATTATGTGTCTGTATATGTATTGCAAGATTTGGTATGGTTGGTTAAAATCATTTAGTTGCATTTAATACTTTACATTTTATTGTATACACTTATATAGGAGAATGCATATAGTTATATTACTACACATTATTAATTATTTATCAGAATAGATGACTTAAATATTTTTTTTTTTAATCATCCTTTTAATTTATTTGAAAAACTTAAATTTCTATCCCCTTTAATTTTATCTAAATTTAACATAATATACATCGGAAAAAATTACATTTTTAAATGTCATAATTAAATTATTTTAAACTTTTTTTTAATTATTATAATTAAGTATCATTTGATTGCCACCATTAATATGTGTAACTCTATTGCTCTTCGTGTAAAAATATTTTCTTCACAACTTAAACGTTAAATTTCACTTTTTACATTCACAATTTTTATATTTTTAGAAACCATAAGATTTTACATTCAATTGAAAATAATTGATTTACTGCCTCCAGTAGTCCGGTAGGGGAGCACAGGCACAGCTGCCCCTAAATTTTAAATATCTTTAAGTTAAATACCAATTAGCTACATAAACTTTAAACGTTTTGCAACGAACTATTTGAACTTTAAAAATTCAAAATGGGCTACTTCAACTTGGACGAAGGTATAAATATATATCTCCGTCTAATTTACCGTCAGCTGTTGAAAAAAATTTGTCAAAAATTTATCAGATATTGGACGGAAGTAACTGTTTGGACCTTCGTCCAAGTTGATGTAGTCCGTTTTGAATTTTTAAAATTCGGATAACTCGTTGCAAAACGTCAAAAGTTTATGTAGCTCTAATCCTATATAATAAAACATTATCATATCATATAATGAACATTTCCAGACTACCTTAAAATAATGGAATTAAGAAACTTGTGATGAAATGCCATAATCACAAACGGACAATTTGTTTGTTATTAATAAAATTTAAAATTAAAGAATATTAAATTTGAGTACGCGTGAAGTTAGTTGTTTCTCGTACTTTGTTTTTTTTATAAGGCTAACAATTCGTCTATGTCTATGTATTATCGTACATGTTAAGAATTTCAATCGTATACGATAAGTTAGCATAAATCACGAATATTTAATCGTGATACTAACACACGAGTATGATACATTTTTTTTATATCATCAAATATTGCGTTACATTGTAATACGACAATCATGCTTATACAAAAAAATTGTGTTTGTAATACGACAATACACTTGTCGTTTGCATAATAAAAATAGTTTTCAAGATTTTCCTCATTTTTTTTATAATCTTTAAAATAAAAAAGTGTACCATATGAACCAATCACTATTGCAACATCAATTTCCGGCAAAATTAAATGAAAAAATAAAGTAATAATTTATCTCAAATTCAAAAATATAGATAATAAAATTTACAAAAAAGTAAAATTCGGATAACAATTTCTAAGTTCACTAAAATGCAAATATTGATTAGCTTATTAACCCAGGCCCAATCAATAATTTGGTTTAAACCAAAATTCAAATTAGCAACTTGCCAAATAACTACAAATATCAATTTATATTATAAGGATTAGAAATTTAGAACTAATAGCATGTGCGCGTGTGATACTACCTTTTATCAAATGATGGTAGGAGGCGCTCATCCCCGGCTATAGTTGGAGAAGACTATTTCCCCAATCTTGTCCCCATAAAAATTTGATAAAATCAGATCATTATATATAAATAAGAATATGAAAAACAAGCAGTAAATTAAGATTCACGAATAGTAATCATAGAGAGCGGTGCCTATGCAAATATGAAGAAGCAACCAAGTTCCATTTGAAGAAAGCAAAGATCCTTACCTTTTCGCACCACCAAACTGTCCTATTGTTACATAGAGAGGCTCTGAAAGTCAATTTAACAAGCGTGTGTCGCTATTAGCTAGTCGGTTCAAACAATGTACATGGTGGCACCAACCGTCCGAGACACTAGCTAGATGAATATGAGCCTATTTAACCCATCCAACCCATACTTAAACCTAAACCCAAATCTTGATTGATTCCCAAAGTGCAAAAACCGGGAACCCTATACGCCGGATCTTATATATCACGTCCCCCTCTCCATATCATTGCAGGGCATAAATAGCAGCTCGTTATTTCAGGAAACAAACAAGTGCTACCTATTCACACGGGTAATTATGTACCTTCCTTTCTCCAAGTCATATATGGTCTTGAACTGAGTCTTACCCGACCGCAATATATACCACGCTATAAAAATGCATGTCATCAGGATGAATGCAACTAGCAGTAAAATGGGTGACTCCTCACCGAAAATGGTGGCAATCCAGTCGGAACTGTTGTTCTCTCGGTACTCTTCCATGGTGTTTGTGGTGCTTTGTAAGATGAAGGCACCCAACGCCCAGTCAAGCGGGATGCTTCCAACTTGGTTTGCAAATACTATCCTGTTGTGTTGATTCAAGAAAAATGAAAAACAATTTTCAATAAAAGTGCGAAAAGTAACCATTTTTAATGTTTCTAGAGATACTGGATGTTCCTTACCTTTCATCATTAAGAGGAATCCCAAGACTGTCATGAAGTATAGCTACAATGTAGGCCGAAGAAAAGCAATAGTGGAGTAAGTCTTCCTCGTGCATTGAGGAGTGCCTCTTCTTTAAGACTGACCAATCTTCTCCACAGAATTGTTCTCCAGACGATATGAAATCAGAAATAGGTGCCTTTTCTGCCAGCCCGAAGAACTAGTGGACCAAAAGCATGTAGATGGTCAACTTATCAGATTATACATAATAATCAGATATACGTGGCACGGTGATATGGAACGAAATGCCATAAGCAAGGTTGTATATACAGTATCCGCACCATTGATGTGTAGAAAAAGTTCTCCGTCGCCATAAAGTTTCCCTGAAGCTTTGGGGTGAAGGTTGATCCTATATAGCAGTGATGATGGGCACATTGATCTACATCGGGAAATAAGAAGACAGATTACAGGACCAAAAGGTGAGGAAATTTGTTGAGAAAATAAACTAAAGGTGGTGAAGAAATACCAACCATTTCCTCTCTGTAACATCTTCAGGGCAGCAGATCTGCACTCTGAGAAATTACCCTGAGTGCGAATACTAGATACATATCTAGAATTATCTTCAAACGACACAAATGAGGGCTTCCGATGCTCTAGATATGAGTATCCTTTTGGTGTACAAGGATCCGTTAACACTCCCTGTTGGAGATACTTGCTAGCTGCATTAACAACAGATGTCAGGAAATATCCTCCTTTATTAAAACGAAGAAGAGACATGCAATTGCAATAGCAAAAACCGCTTTGTACTTTGTAGTCAAATGATTCAACAGGGGGCATATTTTAATAGAAGGATAGTCTAGTCGATGGGGTAAATTCTGCTTTCCACCTCAGTAATTGTAAATGGTATAGTACAGCCACACGCAGAGATAGATGTAGTAAAAAATTAAAAAGTTTCAACTTAACATTGCAAGGCCTTATGAGTGAGACTTATCCGTTTAAAGAAGTTCCAATCTCAAATTACCAATACAAAGTTAAACTGTAACAAGTTGAATGCATGAGGTGAGAATATTACACTCGGAACAACTAGAAGAATTACCAGTATTGTTGTCACCAGAAACAAGTGATTCCCTCAAAGTTTCATAAGCAACATTCTGCAAAACAAGTATATGCATTTCCATATCAAAAACACCCTAGTAATTCTTCCTGGAATAAGGTAAAAAGTGAAATCACATAAAAGATTTAGCAGTAAAATGTGATGCCACTACAAACAGTAAAAATTGGCAATGCGGAAAGAACTGGTGTCAAAACAAAGGAAACATAGAATAAAATTCTTACAGAACTAATAGAATTTAAAGAGTGGATCAAGGCTACCTGGCCAAAATGAAGAAAGCTGTGACTGTAGAGATTGTATGTGGTGTTCCTAAATTTGACAATTCGTGAAAACTCAGAGGGCAATGGTTCACCTGAAGAAAAGGTCACCTGCAAAAACAACAGATAATGAAAATCTTAGTATACTCAGAAATTTATTTTTTCTGTCAGACTCTCACACCATACTGCAGTGAAAAAAGTATACTTAAGAATTCTGTCAGTATCAAGCTAAAATGCAAACATTTTTCAATAGGTAAGAAAGGACCATTCATTGAAAAACATTAGCATATTTAAGTAGATAACATAACAGTAGGACTGACAATTATTTTACGCAACACAATATGAGTATGTATGAAAAAATTGTGATTGTGGAAACATAAGACAGAACAATAATACTTTCGTGTCGTGTTAGTCTTTTAATATAACAACAAGACACGCACAATAACATAATAAAGTTGTTGATAAGTATGATTTTTGAGTATTTTTTTTGAACAAATCTTGTTTCATAACTTTAAAAATTATAATTGATTATTTAATTTTTAAAACTTATCAATTTTACATTAAGAACTTCTAAAATTTGATGTCTGAGTTCATAGTTTTTACAATGAGTAGTTCATTATTTTGATATTATATTACAAATTTTATATGTGCATGTATAACAAACTATCTTAACACAATATGAACCCGCACAAATATATTGTGTGTTGTGTTCGTATTTGTTTTTGTGAGCATGACTAACACGTGTGTGTTAATGTTTGAGAAGTGTAACACAATAAACTTATTAATATACACGTAACAACAATTTATCATCCTTATATAACAACTCCTTAAAAAATTTAACATATTTGACAATAACTCTGGTTCTAACAGCTCTCAAATCATTGCAATCAATGGAAGGATGCAGAGTATACCTGAGCAGAAGCACCGCCAAGTTCAATAATTCCAGTTGTCAGCTGAGGATCACTTCCAAGAGTATCAAGAGCATAATTTGCAACAACCCAAGCATACATTCCTTCATCAGATCCTGGGGAAACCAATTAACCTTCAAATGTGTCAAGTACAACGTAGGGAAAATATCATCAGTTTCGAAAGGGAATGCCTACGGAACGAAGCAAGGAAACATCAGTACCGGTAATTACAGAAGCCCATTCGTCGCGAAATTTGAACCCCGACTCCCTCAGAACCCGCCTGCAGGACTCCAGAATCTGGTACTGAACCCGCAATTTAAGCAACCGCATTCCTGCAGTCGCCATAAGCCGAATCTCCGTCTCAATCCAATACTCTCGCGGAACTCTCTGCTTCCCAAACTCGATGAGCTCACGAATCGACCCGCCGGCACCTATGGGATCCTCCTCATACGCAGAAAGTCCAGGATTCACCCTCATGGAAGCCAGGCCTTTCTCCCCGAAATCAAATGACGGATTCTTTTCAACCAGATCGTACCTGAATACATGAATTCGGGTGCCAGTGCTGCCTCCGTCAATGATAATGCCGTACCTTCTGCTCGCTGAGGACGATGGGCTCCTCGAAAACAGGAAAAGATAGCACAGGACGAAAGTAAGGGCGATTGACAAAGATGAGATTATGCACAGTTTGAATTTCGGCTGCGTCCGAGGAATCCGGTGGTAGATATTGGCGGATCGAGCAGGAGAACGGGATTGGAGCTTGATGTGGTCCATCTTGTCTTCACCGGATTCGCTGCTCGGGGCTTTGTAGGCATTCAATCGTCGCATGAAAGGAGAGGAAGAGAGAGAGGAACTGGATCATGCAAAATCTAGGGTTTCGGAGCAGAGAAGCGTCGCGGAGGGGATCGGAGACGGAGACGCCGATCACGGAGAGGTGGTCTTGGCCGTCTCTCCTCCGAAATGAGAGGGCGGACTTTGGTGGGCTGACGCTTACTTTCCCGTTAGGCGTTTAATCGCCAGCTATGTTGTTTTACTGGAAATATAAATTTGGTCCCTCCATGTTTCCTTTTCTGAACCTCAAATTCTTTTTTCATCTCTTATCACCCCTCTAATTAAACAGTTCACTTTGTTTAGTCCCTCAAATATCTATATTCTATATTATTAAGGCATAACTGATTTTTGTAACCGCCGTCTGCAAAATGACACAAATACCATTTAATAATTTAATTAGTTTATATTTATCATGATTATTTTGGTTATTTAACTGTCTTCTTAAAAGGTTATAAAAAAATATTTGCAAAGAGACTCAAACATATATGACATTATAACTTAAAGACATACGTATTAATCAACTACACACGTATGCAACATTACAAATTCAACAAGATGGTAATTATATTTTCTCTATCGTTATCCCTATCTTTTTTGGTCATTCAAATATCTTCTCAAAACTTATAAAAAACTATCTGCACGAAAACTCGAACATATGACTTTATACATTAAATACCTACATATTAACAAGCTTCACACGTATGTAACATTACAAATTTTACAAGATAATAATTATATATTTCTCTAACAAATGAAATCATATTTTCACATATGTACCATTTTTTTATATCTCGTTAACAAATGAAATTATACACGTTAGTATAATTTTTTACACGTATGCACCATTCTACACATATGTACCATTATACATGTATGTAAATAATAATTTTACACGTATGTACCACTTTTTTATATCTCACTAACAAATAAAATTATATTTTTACTTTATCGGACATTAAGATAACAGTGAATCTAAAAACTTAGGTTATTTACAAAAGTTATAATTTCATATAAAATTAAGAGAATTTACATTGAATTAATAATGTAAAATATACATTATTTATTATTGGGTTAATAGGTCCAATAGTACTATAAGTTTGGGCCATGTGATCGGATGGTACCGTATGTTTTTTGATGTGGTTAAATGGTATGTTATGTTTGGAGCATGTTGTCCTATGGTACTCTGTTAGTCAACTGTTAGTTTTTTCTGTTAAATGGTCCATGTCGGCACCACGTCAGCGCCACATCAGCGGCACGTAGATATATAATATAATAAATAAAAATAAATAGAAAATTTTAAAAAATAGGAAAAATTATAAAAAAGTTTTAAAAAATATTTAAAACTTTATCTATTAATAAAATTTATTTTTTATAATTTATTTTTTTAAAAAGTCGAAAATTGAAAAAAAAAACAAAAAAAAAACTAGGGTTGGACCCTTGGGTCCAATTAACCCAGCCAAGGGTCGAACCCTGGGCTGGGTTGGACCTCCACCAGGTCGCCTAGATAAAGTTTTATATATTTTTTCGATATTTTTCCTATTTTTTCTATTTTTATTAACTTTTCTATTTTTTTTTCATCCGCCACATCAGCATTCCGTTAGTTAACCTTGACGGCAACAGTAATTTGGACCAAATAACAACATTGCGAAACATATAGTACCATAAAACAACATAGGGGTACCATCCGATCACATGGCCCAAACATATGGTACCATTGGACCTTTTAACCCTTTATTATTTGAAGCAATAAATAATTAATATGTACAATATAATCATGTTTGAAATTTAAATTAGAGTGGAGGAATAAATTTCATTCATTATTTATCCGTTTTTTTAAATTATTATTTTTTAATTTAATTAGTATATATGTTATTTTATATAACTTTACGATTTTACATAATAATGATAATTATATATTACGTTCTCAAGTCGTGATATTTTGTTTTTGGTAATTATGACTTTTTAATGTTTCTACAATTATATAGATTTTTTTTCTTCAAAACGTTCTTTATTCTTTCCAAAAAGTTATAGATTTTTTGAATTGTAAGCATTGTCGTTATAAAAATACATTTCATCTATAAATTTAAATAATTCAAACAGAATTAAAATCGATCAAAATTTACGTATATTTATATATTGAATATACATAGTCTATCGCATGAAGCAATAAATACAAAAAAAAAATTGAAAAATTAAAACCAAATTGAAAGGAGATATTTGATTAATGTATACATTTTTTATAATCATAATTATGTAATATAGAGTATTTTCAATTAATGAGATTTTTAAAATGTTCAAAAAAAATTATAGTTTTTTTTTACTATTATTAATATTAATGTATAGATGATTCCAACACTTTGACAAAGTTATTTAATAAAATAGTAACATATCTTTCTTCCTTATTTTATAAATTTTGCCAAAAGTTGTTAATATGTTATTACTCCAAACTAATATCATTCAAAATTTAGGTATTATATGTCGAGAAAAAAGTAACAAAATGTTTTTATTACAAAATTAAAATAATCCCGGTGACGTGTTGAAATAATATTTTCCGGATTACTTAAATATAAAACTCAATATTAATTTTCAGGGTTTATTATTTATTATCCTTACAAAATATTTTTAGGATTGGTCAAATTTAGATTATATGAGTATTTCTTTACTTAATCTTACATTCCAACTAGATCTAAAATTAAAATATGAATATACTTAACTCGACCCTACTTTATGAACTTTGAAAATATTAAAGTAAACAATAACTCTCAAAATATCTAAATAAAAAAAATAAGGAAGAAGTTAATCAAATATCTAATTTTAGTTTTTGGTGCAAATTTTACTGGTAATTTTTTGATTTTGTCACAGTAGATTTTTGATAGACGTCGTTTCATCGACATGGTAATGAGATTGTTAAGATATCTTAAGAGTATATTGAATGTCTTCACTGACATGTTCAGATTTATGAGATAATTGGTTAAGGAATACGTCTTAAATCATAGATAGTATC
The DNA here is from genome assembly GCA_946814005.1 of Chamaenerion angustifolium. Taxonomy (NCBI): domain Eukaryota; kingdom Viridiplantae; phylum Streptophyta; class Magnoliopsida; order Myrtales; family Onagraceae; genus Chamaenerion; species Chamaenerion angustifolium. The sequence goes on from OX328268.1 coordinate 33,044,787, forward strand.
AACGCCTAGGTTCAAATCATGAGGATGTCGGCAGTATAATACTCAAAGAAAGGTTGGATGTCCGGAGTATAATACTCAAAGAAAGGTAGGACATTAGGAATATAATACTCAAAGAAAGGTCGGATATCATAAGTATGTGAGTGAAAATACTCATAAAAAGTTCTAGGTCGAGCATTAAACAATAGTTGATGTTATCAAGGTGGATTTGTAATAGTTAGTATGAATACTCATAGAAATGTGGTATTAAGCGATAGTTGGTATGAGATGAGATAATATGACATGGTATGTGAGTGAAAATACTCATAGTATGACTATAAGTGACTATAACCAATGCACAAGGGAAACTTTATCAAATATCGACATATATTTGTTTGATCATATTCTTAGTAATAAATAAATATATTACTTTCCCACGCACAGTAACAAAAATTTATGGTAACAAAAATATTATATGTAGTCACCAACAAAGGTTTTGGTTAAGAAAGGGGACTTCAAAAGAATGATCAATATATATACTCAAAGGGAGTACACAATATTTATTAGGTTTATCAATTAATTGTTCAAATTTGTTATAGTAAGCACGAAATTGTTCATCGTAATTTTCTTTAATTATATTTTTTTTCATTTAGCTATATCAATTAATTGTTCAATTTTGTTATAGTTAGGATAAAAATATACATATTAATTTTCTTTAATTTTATTTGATAATTTGAGTATACTCTTTTCATTTACCACTAATCATATTGCTTATATATCTATATTGTTCTCTAAGAGTCATTTTTCATCCACTCAATGAATAGTTATAGAAAAAATTTCATATACAATCTAAAATAAAATTAAAATGGAAGTTCTAGAATCCACTTAAGTGTATTTTCCTAATGGTTATACTAGACACTCGCACGCGCTACGCACATACACGTTGTCGTCGTTTGTCTTGCGTAGGGTGTTAGGAGGACATGATCAGTCTGATTCCTAGGATAGTCCAAGAATTAAACACTTGATTAAAAATATTATTTGAATTGTAAGACTAAACTTAAATTACATAATATAATGAAATAAAAGTAATTTTTTAAAAATATTTTTAAGAAATTAATCGAGCATCTGGGAGCCTCTTTAGTAGTGGTTCTTGCTCCCGGATGCTCGAGCAATTTCTTAAAAGTATTTTAAAAAAAAATAATTTTATTTCATTATATTAGATAATTTAAGTTTAATCTTACAATTCAAATAATATTTTTAATCAAGTGTTTAATTCTTGGACTATCCTAGAAATCAGACAGATCATATCCTCCTAACACCTTACGCAAGACAAACGACGACAATGTGCACGCGCGTAGCGCGTGTCAGTGTCTAGTATAATTTAATTTTTAATTTAACGTCGTAAAAAAAACTAAATAACTATCACGCCACCCTTAAAAGTGGCATGTTGTACATTTTACCACAAACCTGACTGACAACACTAGTTTTCTTTAATTACATGGATAGAATACAACATTTTCCCCTTAAGTTTGATAAGATTTTAAGTTTTCTCCTTAATGTTTAAATTATAACTTTTTCCCCTCATGTTTGGTCAAATTGCAAATTTGTCCTCTATGTGAGTTTATTCATCCAAATTTAAAATATATGTGTTAAAAATTGCAAAAATACTAAAAAACTTTCAAAAATATTATAATTTAACCATTCCAATTTTTTTTCATATGTTACAATTGAGTTTCTATTTAATTGTTGCTCGAGTCTGGATCTTAACCCATAATGATCCTCCATGGGTGGGAGATTATATGTATGGATCAAAACCCAGACCTGAGCCCCCCCGATTGGGACTCGGGGATGGGTCTTGTTCCAAACTTGGTTGCCCACCTATAGGGGTCAGTCTGGTTCAAGACCTAGACTTAAGCTCCCGATTGGGCTCAAGAGCCCAATCGAATTGGGGTCGAACCAACTCTCAATTTGATTGGAATTCGAGTATAGGTGACTCATACCTGAGCTATCTTGATTGGGGTTCAATTGAGTCCCGATTGAATTGAGACTCGATTGTAACATTTGAAAAAGTCTAGAGTGGTAAAATTGTTACATTTTTTTAAAAGATTTTTATTATTTTTGCAATTTTCAAAATTTATTCTATTAAATTTGGATGAAAAAATTGACGGAGGGGTCAAACTTGTACTTTGGTCAAACATGAGGAAAGAAAATTTTACAATTTAAACTTTGGGGAGAAAACTCAAAATCTAATAAAACATTAGGGTACAATATTGTATTTTATCCTAATAATAAAATGAATATCTTCCCAATTTATTTTACCGAAATATACCTCAATATAAAACTAAATACTGAAATATCATCACTTTTGAAAAAATACCAAAGTATACATACTCGTGAATGTCATTCGTGGGTGGATATAAAAAGCATAATTCACGGGTGTAAAATTTGCACACGCGAATGTCACCCACGAATGACATTCACGGGCTAGAAATAAATGTTTTTTTCCTCTTTCTCATTGTTACTCTCAGTAAGTTGTCAGCAAGTTGCTTGTCAGCTTGTTGCTTTTTTCGTTTGTTGCTTGTCAGCAAGTTGCTTCTCAGTAAGTTGCTTGTCAGCTTGTTGTCAGAAATAAAGCTTCTCAGTTGTTTTTTTTCTTCAGCACCTGCGAATGGTATTCAAGGGTGATGCTTTTTAGGGCACCCACAAATGTCATTCACTGATATGCTTTTTCAGTATATTCACCTGTGAATGACATTAGTGGGCAGGTGTACTTTTTTCTTTTCTTTTTTAAATGAAGATAGTATTTACTTTTATATTTATGTATAAAAAAATTAAAGATATTTCTATATTTACTTTTATTTTGATGTATATTTTGATAAAAAAATTCTATGCAACTATGTCAGTAAATTAAAATAAAGGGAAAAAAAAAAAGTATTTTTCTTCCTCTTTTCTCAATTGGCATTCCATAACATGCAATTGCAAAAGAAATTTTAAAATAAATTGCACTACTTTCCTACCTCAGAGAGTCAAAGGAGGTCCATTGCTTTTGCTAAAGCTTGATTGGATCCCTAGTTAGGATTTTTTTTACATATGACGTTACTTTCGTAAATGCGGGTCGATGCGTAAAAGTTAAGTTTTTTAAAGGAGTCGTCATCAATAGAATTTGAACTTCATCTACTAATAAGGACCGCAACTTATTTTACCAGTTGATTGAATCGATTTTGTATAGATTTGTATCTAGTATATTCAAATAAAGTATTTATTTGCAACACAAAGAATATTATTGTATATATGGTCAAGCATATTTTCATTTATATATAGTTTCCCTACCATATCCATGATCTTTAGCTATAATGCATATGGGTCTATCTCTTCTTTTTTATACTTTATAGTGCCGTACTTTAAATATTCGTTTTGAATTCTTCAGGGCAGTTCTATGCCGACCCATACAAAGACAGAGAGAGAGAGACATGACCCTATTTCAGTGAGTAGGATCGAAATTATCATATAATATTTATCAGTATTAAAATTTGTAATTCTTAGCTTTAATTATATATATATATATATCACGTGTCAAAATTATGATATGATTTTTCGTACATTTTCAACCCTCCTCTATTGACGTAATTGCACGACCAACCATAGGTAGAACACGAATACAATCGAGAGTCTTTTGAATAATAAATGCGAACCAAAATATTACATGACCACAAACACAAAAACACAAAGAAAATCAAGAATACAAGAAGATAGATAGATGTAGAACACTTGATTTTATTATTCACTTTAAATATTAAAAGTCGGATTACACTCTCTGTATCACTCATAGAGATATCTAATTCTAAACACTCTTAAATCAACTAGCTAAACATAATCTAACACAGGGTAAAACACAACCCTCTTAAGTCTTAACTATCACCTAAAACTCTTACCTTTTTCTAATCTAATATATATATATATATAGAGGGGTTTATCTCTAACTATATGTCCTTAACACATTATACATATTATATATAAATCTAAACCCACAAATTTAGTCTAAATACACTTAACATATATTTAAAATTTATAAATTTCATACAATGCTTAAAGTTGTATGTGTAAATGTGAAAAAAAGAAGAAGATATTTTTCTTGAATTTCGAAATTGTCGTTAGTAATCCGTGACAATCATTTGAAATTTTTCAAAAAGTTTTTGGTTTAGATTTTTTTTTGAAAAAGTATATATTTAAAAAAAATATTTAGCAAAATGTGCATTTGCGCAGGTAGGGTATTAGCGATTTTAAGAAAATATCCAAACTCCACATACATGCACGAATGAAGTCCTCATTGCAAGATGATAGCGTATTTAATAAGTAGGTTTGATCAAGAGAAATGAGTCAATTTTGATTACTTTGAGAAGACACATCAGAGTGTAAATGTATTTTCAGTGGATACGGAATTTTAACCTCATTCACAACCAAAAAGGAAGTATCAATCAAGGAAAATGGAATTTGTTAGGTGGGGATCGAGTAATCTCATCGAGTTTCTCAAATCGGTTGGTATAGAGACGCATGATTAGATCTCTCAGCAAGATGTTGGAGCAATTATAGTGCGGTATATCAATGACAACAAACTGAATCACCCTACGAAGAAGAGAGTAGTTTGTGATGAAAGACTTCAATTTCTATTTAGGAGGAAAACCATAAGCAGACGTAAAATCAACGAGTTGCTGTCAGTACACTATGCAGAAAATCAAGAGTCTTCAGATGAGGAGTTTTGGAGTTCGGGTGAGGATGCTGCACCAGTTAAAGCCGGTCGCCCTCTTGCACCTAAAAAACTGCCGAAGAAAAAGGCAGTTGAAACCCCATAGAGCTATTTTCCAGCAGTAATTCCTGAAAATGTCAAACTAGCTAGTGTATTTGAAGAAAAGTCTCATTTAGAAACTTGTGAATAAACAACTTTGTTTTAATGTTTTACCTCAGGGATGTTGTTTAAAACAAGTTGGAAAATTTAGGACAAGTAATATTTGCCAAGGAAAAAAGTATTTAACTTCTTATAACTTCCTTTCTTGTTTTCTTGAGGAATTTGGTGAGACTAGCCTAGAGAATGAACAAGCATCAGTTCGCTTGAAAGACATTGGTTGTTGTACCATGTTAGTATCTAAACTTCACATTTTTAGAGAACCAGTTGAGGAATTTGGTGAGACTAGCCTAGAGAATGAACAAGCATCAGTTCGCTTGAAATACCTTGGTTGCTGTACCATGTTAGTATCTAAACTTCACATTTTTAGAGAACCAATTGAAATTGTAGCACTGACACTCTTTTGTCTGACAGACTTTCTTTAATAATTTATGTTGCAGGCTTGGACCTATGAATACTGAGATGAAGCAACGCAAAGTCCCTGTCCATCGAAAAACGCCACATAGTGGTGAATGAGCAATTGTTTTTCAAAAAGTGTATATTTTGGAATTTATTTTTGAAGAATCGCTACTGGTAGTAGCGATTTTGAAGAATCGCTACTGCCAATAGCGATTTTGTAAAACCGCTAATACCAACTGCGCAGATGCACATTTTGCTAAATATGTTTTTTAAATATATACTTTTTCAATTTTTTTTCTAAAATAAATACTTTTTGAAAAAAGTCCAATAATTTTGATTGTCTTTTTTTTTTTCCAATTATTAAAAAAAAAAGACAATCAAAATTATATATATTATAGGATAATGCCGTCATCTTTATTAGACAAACATGGTGAAGTGCATGTGCCACACGATCATTTGATACGACATTTTCAGTGGATTCTCATGTTTTTAATTAGATTCTAAACACTTTGTCTCTATAATTTGTGTAGAATAATCTTTGTTGACTAAATTATTCATCATATTAATTAGTTAATAGAGTCCCACAACTAGAGAAGACGGAATATTTCGTAATGGATTTTTGTGGGATTCCATTATGTATCATCCAATCATCGTACTAGATCGATAGTGGACTCTCCATGTGTTAGATAGATGACCATTATAATGAGGATGTTTTTTGAATCATTTGCACTAATTATAAACGTAATGTCTAAGCCAATTGATACGATTACGATCTCATGGGGTAATTTTTGTATTCTTTGTTTCGTAATAAACAATAAATACTATGGGATTTGCACCCTTTTATTAATAACGAAACAATATTTTTGGTTTACAAAAAGTGAAAATGAGATGAAAAATTAGTAATATGCACGTAGATTTATATGAAAAAATATGTTATTATAAATAAGTATATGATGTAAACATGTAGCTACACCTATGTTATTTAGTAGTTATAATTTATGATTTTTAGTGTAATACACTTTGTAATGTTGATATTTAGTCAAAATTATCAATAACATAGTAGGTAAAAAAGGGGTAATATTTTCATTTTTTTCACCAATGTTTATCATCTTCATCATTTTCTTAAGGGTAAATGACTTAGGTGTAACCACATATTTAACATATGCGATTATTTATAATAACATAATTTTTTTTTATTTGATTTAGTGTACATTTATGTTTTTGTGGATCTAGTTAAATGATTGTCGCTACTATTTCATAATTGTTTTCATTAAATATTGTTTTTTTTTTGTCAAAAGTTGATGTCTTTACTCTTTTTTTCATCTTCATCTCATTTTCATTTATTTTTTAACACTCTAAATCATAGTTATCAGAACCGGACCGATCATCGAACCGGCGAGGAGACCGGTTCACGGTTTGGCCGGTCCAACTCGGTTCAATGTGCGGTTCACTGTTCACAAGGGGAAAAAACTGAAAATACATACATAGTCTCAAACACAAAACATAATTACCTCAAACTACATAGTCTCACACACACACAAACTACAAAGTTTCAATTTCAAACACACATTACTCTCAATTTTCAAACACAATAGTGTCAAAATCAAACACAATGACAATAGATTTAAACCTAGCAGTGAATCTAGAAAATTTATAAAATCATATAAAAGTGATGAAAATACATGATATACTAACAGTGAATCTAGAAAATACATGATATACTAACATAAAAAAAAACTATATATATAGTTTTGTATAGATTTTTTTCATTATTTTTAATGACTCTTTTTTGTATAATATTATGTTTGTTTCTAACCTTGTTTTCAATTTCTCTTATAGTTCCGTACTTTTAGTATTGTAAATTAACACCTACAAACATTTTTTTAATATTTGTTTGATAGGTAGTTTAATCATTTATCTTTAATATTATATTTTTCCAAATGTTATCACTTTTTAAATTTTTTTATAATTCTTCTATTTCATCTACTTATTTTTTCTTGATTTATTTATATTATATGTGTCGTTTTAGATTCTTTTGCAACATAGTATATACTATAGGATGCAAATTATAAAATAAATATTTTGAGAAAAATTATTTTTAAGGTAATTTGGACATAAAGTAGAATAGAAAAAATAGTTAAAAAAATATATTTTAGAACCAAGTCCATTTAATTTTCACTCTAAAAACAAAACACTGTTTTTTTTTCTTTCTTCCACCTTTTAAAAATAAACTAAAAAGTGAACCGAAAACCCGGTTCAAACCCGGTTCATTTTTAAAACAATCTTTTAACTAAACCAAACCGGATAGGGGTTCGATTTCCGGTCGGACCGCCGGTCCGGTTATGATAACTATGCTCTAAATCACTTATCAAACTCAAAAATGTTATTTTTCTTGGATTGATTCAAACCTACAAATGCATTTCTATGCTCGTTTTGAACCTATAATAATAAATGTATTTGGTTTGTTTTAAATTTAGAAACAACAATGCTTGGTTCATTTTGAACTGCAAAAATGCTATTTAACTTGTGGTTAATTCGAGCCTAAAATTGTTGTTTGGGGGGTAAAAAAACAATTTTGGATTCCTTTTGAGCTTCAAATTTATGTTCTTGAACATCACTCTTCTTCTTACTTAACGTTGCTAAGGTTAAAACAATTTTTTAAACTTAATACATGTTGATTTAATGAAATTAGATAACGAATGTTAAACTTTGGTGCAAATAAAAACATCTACAAATATATAAATGCAAATAATAATTTCGGTAGTGTAAATAACTACATTAACAAATATTCAGCTGTATTTATATCATTTACTATCATGTTCAAATATAAAACTTAGACAATCCAACCCAACCATTCTTAGCTTCAATTTCTGATTATTATTTTTTTTGAAAAAATGAAAATAATTATGATCAATGAAGACATAAAAATATAATATTATTTTGGACCATGTGACTTTTTTCTAATGACTATCAAGCTAGCATTATTCAGAAATGTTGAATAAAGATTTAACAGTCTACTTATTATCAATTTGCGAATATTTATTATACCATTTATTATTATATAATAAAAAATGTTATATACAATCCTCACGTGGAGAAACATAATACAGCATATTTTACTATCCTACCTTGATGTCTTTTTCTTTCTTTCCTACTTTCTTTTAAAAGCTATATATTATAAAAGCTAAAATTCTTTATTATCTATCTTCGGAAATATTTATTATATAACATATATAAATTTATGAAAACTAAATAAAATTCTAACTATGAATAAACTTTTCAGTTTATCATTAATTATTTAACAAATTTGATATTTTTAATACTGGTTAAATTCTATATCAGTCCAAGTATAATTTAATGGACAAACAAAAAGCAACCATTTGTAAATAAAATTCCATTTTAAAAAATAGTTGGTAATAAAATCAAATAGGCAAATTGTATAAATGGTGTCTAATATTTGTTTCTAAACTATCGAGGTGGTATCAACCTCAAAGCGCAAGCTTAGTAGGTTTCAACACTCGCTGAATTGTGAGAGCTCTTTGATTAAGGCAACGACATTGATATCATTTTAATTATCAAACCCCCTTTAACGTCCATGCCCGACCCATATAAATGTGGTATGTGGAGTCAACATAAAACAACATAATTTTCACAGCTCAACATAAATGGAGACGTGATAGAAAGTGTCACTGAAATTATCACAACTCAAAATATGAACTGTCGTGAAAATTAGCAGCTTAAATGAAAAGTGTCACCAAAATAATTATGGCGGCACTTTTAATGAGCCGCCGAAAAGATTTTTTTTAATTCTTATTTTTGGAGGCTCATATAAAGAGTCGCCAAAAATAAAATCAATTTTTAAAATAAAAAAATACTTTAGTCTAGCCCCAGCCGGAGGAGGTTCTTCATCCCTAGCTTTTCTTCTTCTTCAACCTCAACCCTAGTCCCAGTTGACTCTTCTTTAGCCCCAGCTCTTCGTCGAATCTTCTTTAGCCCCAACTCCGCTCCATCCACCGTCCACTTGAGCTCCCCAGCCTTCGGTGCCGGATTCCTTAGCTTCCTCATGAAAAAGAGATGAGTGATGAAGATGTAAAAGTGAAAGTGAAAATGAAGAGGTGAAAGTGAAGAAGTTTAAAATTGAACATGACAATTTTTATTTTTTGCCAAAAACGTGAAGGGCAGGAAAATAATTTTAAAAGGACAGCCAAAGAAAATGAGTCGTGAAAAATAATTTTGATTTAAAAATTAACAATTTCCACAATTGAAAGCAGATTGAGCCTTAAAAAATATTTAAAGAAAAAAAATTAATTACGTTTTACGGCTCAACATCTATTGAGCCACAAATAATTAGCTAAATTATTTTTTCACGGCTCAATAATGTTTGAGTCGTTCCATTGAGCCTTTAACTCCCACCATTCCCGTAGTGGTTGTTTCCCGTTCAGAGTTGTGTTGTTTCCTATTAAATCCACATACCATATTTATCCGAATTGGGTATGTACATGAGAGGAAATTTGTCCGAGTCCATCTGATTAAAAAAGTGTTACCAAAATACCTTAATATATATATATATAAAATGTTGAATTCCATTTTGAAGTTAAATCCCACATCGATGAGCTTACAAAATATTAGAAAACATATATACAAATTAGCCACCTTATCTAATTACCAATTAATTTTAAAATTAAACCTAACTGTTTAAAGTGGTTACTCCTTCTTTATCCATTAAACTTAACTCGATCAAATGTACAATTTATTTACAATTAATGTTTAATGTTTAGGAAAATTCAAAAGATAGATCCACTTTAAAAGATACTACTATTTTGTTGTTTTTCTATCCTAATTTTGGGAATCAACATGATCATTCCAGTAGGTGAAAGCCAACTTCTCTTCATCTTGTGTTTACTGAAAAAAAAAACATGTTACCCCAATCTATATATGAAGTGACGATCTTATAACATCACGTTACCTAAGTCAATGTCGGAAAGCATGCATGGATGCTGTCGGTAGAGAGAGCTTGCATTGCACGTCTTTGCTCTCCTCCAACACATAAAAAGCATGCATGGGTTGTTAATTGGGACCATATTGTGAAAGTTAGGGTCACTTTTGGTTATCCAACGTACTATTTGTGAGGTGTGACTTCTTTTAATTATATTGGTTTAAAAAATTTAGTAGAATTTCAAACATTTTTTTTTTCTCATTAAAAGATATAATCGTATCAATTATGCTAATCTCTATCAAAATATATTCAACTTGATTTCTTGATAACTCAGCAATCTTTAGGAGTTACGGATTCTAATATGTAAATAAATGTTAATCTTAACTTCTTAATTCATTCGAAAAACATCAAACTATGCACGTTCTAGTGTGAATTCCAAGTTATAATTCGTTACTAGTGGACATAATCGGAGGACTAACTATGTTAATCTTGAACATAGACCGATATCAAAATTTTACATTTCAATTTGACGATTTCATTATTGTTGACTTCCTCCACGTTATACACTTATAACGGCTCAAATTTGTTTCATTAACGGCTCATTTATTGAGCCGTTAATGAAAAACGGCTCAATGAAAAACGAGCCGTCATAATAAGAGTCGTCTTATATATGACGACTCGTTTTTCATTGAGCCGTCAGAAGGACGGATCAATAAGAATGAGCCGTCTAAATTAATACAAATTAATTTATTTTGGACGGCTCATTTAGTTTGAGCCGTCAAAATTAGATTATATTTTAATTTTAATTTATTTTTGACGGCTCAACCATTTCCAGCCGTATTAATTCAAATTTTTAAAAAATAAAAAATTTGAATAAATTAATATACCCCTAATCATAAATTTGCAACCTGAATAATTTTACAAACCAAAATCTGTAAATATAAACCAAACAGAATCAGTATTACAATCCGTTATTCAATTCCGATCCTAAAGCGTTAAAGAAACAATTTCGAACATCAATCTTCAATCATCTGTTGGATCATCATCTTCACTTCTACGTTCGGCAGACTGATCAATTGGTTGAGTTGTCTGACCATCCTATAAAAGCATCCCAACAAAGTACTATATATAAGATGCATCACATTTAGACATCAAACAAGCGTGCGTGGTTAACATAGTCATATCCTATTAACAAGTGAACTAAAAAAACGTGCGTGTATTGATATAAGTGATAAATATAACATATGTACTTACTTTATTTGCAATTGGTAAGAGTGTGGAACCACAACCAAGATTGTTAGTTGGTGTGAAATCGCTGGAACCAGCTGTCATGAAGTGTTGAAATGAATTAAATCCATTCATATTGCTATGAAGGTTAGCGATATGACCTTGATGAATGCTTTGCATGACCTGTAATTGTTGTTGAAACTGTTTGTACATATCCCCCATATGTGCCTTCATACTAGCCATTTGATCTGCTTGTTCCTTCAATTTATCATCAGTTTCTTTCAATTTATCCTCAGTTTCTCTCTTGTCCCTCCCTCTTTCAATCTGTAGACGTGCTCGTACACGTCTTTCTATCTTTTCTTCAGATTTGCTAGCTTTCTATGACCTATGTACCATAGTCGGTGTTATGCCAAGCCCATATCCTTTGATTCGCCCGAGTTTTTCTCCACTTACAACCTCATGATATACACTTTCTTCCCTTATAAGTGGATCATCATCTGGGTTATGAGAAGTGCGATCTGCTAATAAGGTTTTTCCTTGTTCCTACAACAGACAATTAAGAATGATGTTTAATGCATCTTCTACAAAAAAAACGTGTATACAAAAGTTAACTTTGAACAAATTTAAGTATTACCACTATCAAGGCTGTCACTTCATCAACAAATGCACCATTATTCTTACGGACATGGGCATACTCATAAAATTTCAGACTCCCCACAGGTTTTTTACGCTCTTGTTCCTATTAAATTAACACGGTAAAGTAGAATGCAAAGCATTACTAGAAATTATGTTAAACAAGATAAATATGTATTTAAAAGCATTCATACCAATCTATATTTTGCACAAGCAAAACTCTCTGACCCGATTGTGTGAAGAGATGATTGTTGTGACCGAGCATGTTTCCCATGTTTTGATGATTCCTACTCATAAACAATATAAAAATTAAATATAAGGAAGTAAGAATCAATAACATTAATTATAAGAAAAATAAGCATTCTAACATGCCCTGCTTCAGAAAACCAATGATCTACTAAGATATCTCATTGCCATTTCTCCACTCCGTCAACTTCTTTTGCTTTGATTTCTTCTTGGGTAACACCCGGCTTAAAGTAAACTTCTTTTAGTGAATTTTTGTGATCCTTCCACTTCTTGGCAATGGATTTCAGTACAAATCTTTCAAATGATCTTCCAGTATCATCAGGACAAATAAATTTTGACTGTAAACATATTTGTACAAAAATGTATAGTAAGTTAAGCATATAAATAATCAATTCGTTTTAAAAAATAAAGATAACATATAACTTACTTTTGTCAGGGCTAGTAAATTTTGTATGAAGTTATCAGGCATATTTTTCCATCCTTTGACATTCATAGGACATATCTGGGATCTTTGAGCCGCTGTACCAAGCCAGTTTCCTAGAACTTTTGCTGATTTTCCATATGGTTGACCAAATTCATTGCACTAATTAACAATTCTTCCGTCTTTTAATTGCCAGACATCTAATGCACGAAGATGACTTTTTTTCCAATATCGATTACCAGAAGTATCTGCTAGACGAAATTATAAAATTATAAAACACAAACATATTGATCTCATTATATAACACGAGAGTAAAGTACATCACCTAAAATTTCCACATGAGTAATTAATGATACTGACTCGTTCTGCTGTGACAACTCTCTACCAAATGGTGAGTTAGATGTTGTTGGTGTGGGACAACTAGCAGAATGCTATCTGCCATCGCCCTCATTGTAACTACCGGAACCTGAATATGTGAATGACATGTCGCTTTACCTGAAATACAATGTATCATTATACATAAATTGACAATATGATTTAATAATGTGTCAATACCAAAAAGTACTATATATATTGAACATACTGTATGAGGTACAAAATTAGGTGTACAACTCATTCCTCAACACCTTCTCGAATCCAACGATGACTATTGTTAAGCTCGTCAACATCTAAATTCTGATAAGGCATAGACTGCATAGAATCATTATCTTCATCGATATCTTCAGTTTTTCCCATATCAAACGTGTCTCTTGGCTTCATCTCCACTACAAAGTGCCAGTCCACATTTTTGGGATATTGGACATAAAATACTTGCTTAACTTGTGATGAGAACACAAATGGATCATCCCGCAATCGTTCTCCTGTATGTATCAATCTCGAAAAATTAACTAGGATTGTGCCATTTGCATCCTTCTTAAGCCCTCCCGGAGATTTCACATTAACCCAATCACACTGAAATAATATAACTGAATATCATCCATAATAATCCAGTTCAACAATATATGATAGTCTTCCATAATAACTTTGTCCATCTGCTTCAACCATTATAACACTATTCTGATATTTTCTATTTTTTCTCATGATCTTTTGTGTGGAATACAAATCCTTTGATAGAGAATCCACTAAATTTTCTAACAACTGAATTTGGACCAGTTGCAAGAGCAATTTTTTCTTGTGAACATAAATTAACAATCATGTGAGGTACCTAGATTTTTAGAAATACTATAAGAAGAAATGTATCTAACAAACAAAACTCTGTACATTCAAATAAGATCAATAAAGAATTAACATAAACCTATCTATTAAGTCAATCTGCAAATTTCTCTATAAACAATTGACCATCAATGCGTGAAGTTGAAACTGAAGGGTGTTGTTCTCATTGAACATCAACAAATCTCCTGCAAAGTTCTATTTAATTCAACTGTATCCGAAATATTTTGTTATTGATAAAGAGAAAACTGACCGGCGGTATGGTTCAATTATATCACTATGTAGTAAGACAGAACAATGTGCTTGAGCTAGCAACATACGATCAAGCACCGTTGTCTGAGCACTACCGATAAAATAACCACCTGATGAAAACAAATATGTTTCACCTCCAGCATAGGATAAGATCCTTTTGGGTCGGTTAAATATCGAGTCTAGTTGCCCCATAAACCTTTTGCAAAAGGTCATACATTCTTCAACAATATATCCTTCTGCAATTGATCCCTCTGGTTGAGCTTTATTCCGAACGTAGTTTTTCAAAGTGACCAAAAACCTTAAGAATTCATTACGAAAAAAATGTTACATTACTATTACACACATTGGATAAAGAGAGTCAATTGAACTAACCTTTCAATAGGATACATTCACTGGTATTGTACAGGACCACCTAGTTTTACTTCCACTGGTAGATGTATAATTAAATGCATCATCACAGTAAAGAATCCTGGAGGAAAAATCTTCTCTAGATGACACAGAACAACTGCTGCACTACTCTGAAGTTCATCTAAATCCTCGAGATGGAGAGTTTTAGAGCACAATTTCTTAAAAAAAACTAACAATTCATTGAGTGCTAGAACAACATGTTTAGCCAATACACCTCTCAATGCAAGCGGTAGAATATCTTGCATTAGCACATGACTGTCATGACTTTTAAAATTGGAAAGCTTCCGCTCTTTCAGGTTTACTCCCCTAGATGTATTTGAAGCATATCCATCAGGAACTTTAAGATTTTTCAACAATGTAAAAAACCTATATTTCTCAGTCAATGTAAAGGTGTAACAAGCATGAGGCAAATGAGGCTTCCCATTAGGACGATCTACAGGACGAAGTTCAGGTCTTATACCCATAGCCTTTAAGTCGTATCTAGCCTTCTCATTATCTTTTGTCTTCCCATCAATATGCAACAATGTACCAATCACGTTATCGCAAACATTTTTTTCTATATGCATCACATCCAGATTATGTCGAAGAAGATTATATTTCCAATAAGGCAATTCGAAAAATATGCTTTTCTTCTTCCACAAAATACTGTTTTGAGTAGATGTCGAGGCACCTTGTTCAGAGTAATCATTTCTCTCAAAATTATCTTCATCCTCATATGTTGTATCAACAAATATGCTATTACCATCTCTTGATCGCTTTTTACTGCATTTACCATAAGTATTTGTTAACCTCCTCATTTTCTCAAAAACTTGAATACCAGAAAGAGGCATTGGTGAAAGTCGCATCTCAGTTGTATCATCAAACTCCGTTTTTTGTAGACGGAATGGATGATCTATGCGTAACCACCGTCGATGACACATATAACAGTATTTGCCGTCGTTATCCAACCACAAAGACTCAGTTGAATAAGCACATATAGGACATGCAACTCGACCTTTAGTACTCCAGCCAGCCAAATTAGCATATGCAGGAAAATCATTAACAGTCCACATGAGTGATGCACGAAGTGTAAAGTGTTAACCCTTCAACGCATCATATGCCTCAACACCATTCCAAAGTTGTTTTAACTCTTCGATCAGTGGTTTTAGATAAATATCTATATCATTTTCACGACCTTTTTCACCAGGGATGACCATTGACAGTATAAGAGACGACTTCTTCATGCACAACCATGGCTCCATATTGTAAGGAATTATTAAAACAGGCCATGTACTATAAGTTGCACTCATCGTCCTAAATGGATTAAAACCATCACTGGCTAATCCTAGTCTGACATTTCGTGGGTCAGATGCAAAATTTGGGTAACGCTCATCGAATGACTTCCACGCCAATGCATCAGCGGGATGTCTCAAGACTCCATCCACTGTTCGACCCTCATTATGCCAGCGCATCGAAGATGTAACATCCTTTGACATATATAGACGTTTGAGTCTTGGAATTAAGGGAAAGTACCGCAATACTTTTCCAAGTTTTTTCTTTTTTCCAGAAGTGGTCTCTTCTATATTATCTTCACCTAGGTCTTTTTTATGATTCTCCCACCTCGAAAGACCACAAGTTTGACAACTGGAATATTCAGCATTTTCACCCCAATACAACGTGCAATCATTTGAGCATGCATGTATCTTATCATACCCAAGACCCAATTCTGTAATTAAATTTTTAGCATCATAATAAGAAATCGGAAAAGTTGCTGAAGGAAATGCAATTCTTAATACTTCAAACAACATATCAACTGGTTTCCGAGACCAACCACCAACTATTTTTATATTCCATATGTGAGATGAATGATATCACTGTGAATGATTCACAATTGGGATATAATGGTTTTTCACATTCACTCATTAATTTTTGAAGAGGTGAAATTTTTTCAGGTCCAGCATTTTGTTGTTTTGAACCTGAAGCGTTATTATCACCATCAACTTGCATACTATCTTGCACAGTGTTTGACGAACCAGATCCCATGGCAGCATGAAATAAATCTCGCAATTCACCTTGTCCATCCAAATCACTGTTTATTTAACTGTTCCTTATTGGACTATTCATTTCTTGGTTCATAGTGGGCTGAGTTTGTATACAAGATTCACCATGAAAACACCATGTTGTATAGTCAACTAAGAAACCATTCCAAATAAAGTGATTTTCTACTTCTTCTGCCACGTGATATTTTCTATTTTTGCATTTACGACAAGGACATGTCATTTTTCCATTAACCAAACCATTTCTATTAGCAAATTCAATGAACTTTTAGACACCGGATTGATACTCTTTGCTAATTCTTGGTTTTTTTATCCAACTTCTATCCATGCCGAATTTTAAAGTTCCTAACAAAAAATGTGAACATGAAAGTTAGGAAGGTGGGGAAAACTTAGTGTATTAACCTAGGAGCAAACTTATTAAAATATATCATTTAATATGCTTATATCCTTTAAGACTACGAATTGTTTTCATCATATGAATATCCAAAAAATCTCATATACTTCATAAAATATTCCTTACCAAACATTTTTCTAAAGGTGAAACATCCTTTAAAATAGAGGAAAAACGTCATATTAATCAAGCAATAGATAGTTAGAAGAACATTCTCCCAAAAATGTAAACGAACATAACTTTCAAATTTAAGAGTCATAACCACTTCTAAAAGATACTTAATGCTACAAAAACGAACCTATAGTAATGCTACAAAAACGAACCCAACAATTAACCAAAAACAAACCCAACAATTAACCAAAAACGAACCCATCAATTAACCAAAAACGAACCCAGCAACAATTCTCATAAGGATGCTACAAAAACCACGAATTTTCGACCAAAACCGTACCTATAGTATGGAATCTTACACCAACCACAAAACTGACATAATCGAAGCTTACACCAACCACGAAACTTACATAAAGAGATAGAGAGGGGTTTATTACCTTGAAATTGAAGCTTGATGTAGAAATTAGGGTTTCCGAAATTGGTGATTGTTGATGTTTTCTCTGAAAATCAAAGAAAGGATAACATGTATAAGACTTGGGAATGTCGATTCCTGGAATGAATTGAAAAAAAATGAAAAGAACTTACCGATTCGGAGGAAAGGAGCTGCGCGCCTGTGTTTTTCTTCTCGATGTGCTGTGTGTTTTGCTGAAGAACTTGTGAGAACTGAGTCTGTGTTCCGTGTTCGATTCTTTCAATTGAAGGGTAATTGGGACGGCTCAATAGTGCGAGCCGTCCAATTTTTATTCTGATTATTAAATCGTTTAGTTTGGACGGCTCAACACAACTGAGCTGTCCAAACTATTTTTTTTTAATCATTTTAATTGACGGCTCAACAAAACTGAGCCGTCCCAAATAAATTTCGAAAAAAAAATAATCGATTTACTTGACGGCTCAACAAAACGGGGCCGTCCAAACTATTTTTTTTTTAAAAATCATTTTAATTGACGTCTCAACAAAAATGATTTGTCCACAATAATTTTCGGGAAAAAAAATCGGTTTACTTGACGGCTCAACAAAACTGAGCCGTCCAAAATAATTTGGATTAAAAAAAATATTTTAACTGACGGCTCTATAGTATTAGAGCCGTCTAAAAGAATTTCGATTTAAATAAAAAGAGTTTTAGCGTCAAATTAATGACGGCTCAAACAATTGAGCCGGTAAATCAATTTCTGGACGGCTCATTTATCATTGAGACGTTAATAATCATTATATTAAAATTTCTACGGCTCAATCATACTTGAGCCGTGTAAATGAGCCATTAACTGAGTCTTCTCCCGTAGTGTCACCAATGTTTATCATCTTCATCATTTTCTTAAGGGTAAATGACTTAGGTGTAACCACATATTTAACATATCTGATTATTTATAATAATATAATGTTTTTTATTTGATTTAGTGCACATGTATGTTTTGCGGATGTAGTTAAATGATTGTCGCTACTATTTCATAAATTTTCATTAAATATTACATTTTTTAGTCAAAAATTGATGTTTTTACCCTTTTTTTTCATCTTCATCTCATTTTTGTTTATTTTTTAAAACTCTAAATCACTTATCAATCCCAAAAATGTTATTTTTCTTGGATTGATTCAAACCTACAAATGCATTTCTATTCTCGTTTTGAACTTATAATAATATTTTTTTGGTTTGTTTTAATTTTAGAAACAACAATGCTCGGTTCATTTTGAACTACAAAAATGCTATTTGTGGTTAATTCGAGCCTAAAATTGTTGTCTGGGGTCAAAACACAATTTTGGTTCGTTTTGAGCTTCAAAATTATTTTCTTGAAGATCACTCTTCTTCTTCTTCTTCTTCTTACTTAACCTTGCTAAGGTTAATTTTTTTTTTAATTTAATGAAATTAGATAAGGAATGTTAAACTTTGGTGGAAATAAAAAACATCTACAAATATATAAATGCAAATAATAATTTAGGTAGTGTAAATAACAACATTAACAAATATTCAGGTGTATTTATACCATTTACCATTCTGTTAAAATATAAAACTTAGATAATCCAACCCAACCACTCTTAGCTTTAATTTCTGATTTTTTTTTGAAAAAGATGAAAATAATTATGATGAACGAAGACATAAAAATAGATATTTTTGGACCATGTGACTTTTTCCTAATGACTATCAAGTCAGCATTATTCAGAAATATTGAATAAAGATTTAACAGTCTACTTATTATCAATTTGCGAATATTTATTATACCATTTATTATTATATAATAAAATATGTTATATACAATCCTCACGTGGAAGAAACATAATACAGCATATTTTACAATGCTACCTTGATGTCATTTTCTTTCTTTTAAAACTATATATTATAAAAGCTAAAATTCTTTATTATCTATCTTCGGAAATATTTATTATATAACATATATAAATTTATGAAAACTAAATAAATTCTAACTATGAATAAACTTTTCAGTTTATCACTAATTATTTAACAAATTTGATATTTTTAATAATGGTTAAATTGTATATCAGGCGAATATAATTTAATGGACAAACAAAAAGCAACCATTTGTAAATAAAATTCCATTTTAAAATTAGTTGGTGACAAAATTAAATAGACAAATTGTATATATGGTGTCTAATATTTGTTTCTAAACTACCGAGGAGGTATCAACCTCATAGTGCAAGCCTAGAAGGCTTCAACACTCCCTGAATTGTGACAGCTCTTTGATTAAGGCAACGACATTGATATCATTTCAATCCAGATGAGTTGTGGACTATTAAACCCCCTCTAATGTCCACGCCCGACCCAAATAAATATGGCATGTGGAGTCAACATAAAACAACATAATTCAACACTATCAATTGGAACAAGATACCATGTTAAATTCTACATCATGCTGAGTCAAACCAATGGACAAATAAGAAACAACCACTTATATAACTTAAATTTCATACTAAAATCAATTGGTGATAGGGGAATGAAATCTTATTTGTATAAGTGGTAGTCATTTATTTGCCCATCGAGTTTGGCTCGACCGAATATCGAATTTAACATGGTATCAAAGTCAATTTCTATTGATGGTGTTGGGTTCACTACGGGAGACCTCATAGTTAATGACTGAAAAAAACATTTTTAACGGCTCATTAATTGAGCTGTTAAATTTTCACAGCTCAACATAAATGGAGACGCGATAGCAAGTGTCGCTGAAATTATCACGGCTCAAAATATGAACAATCATGAAAACTAGCGTCTCAAATAAAAAGTGTCGCCAAAATAATTATGACGACACTTTTAATGAGCCGCCGAAAATATTGTTTTTAATCCTTATTTTTGGCGGCTCATATAAAGAGCCGCTAAAAATAAAATCAATTTTTGTTTAAAAAATTCACTACGGGAGAGGAGGCCATCACCGGCTAAAAACACCATTTGTAACGGCTGGAATATCCAGCCGTTATAATGTGACGGCTCAACTGGATTTGAGCCGTTACAGGACGAGTCGGCAGCATTATCACGGCTCAAATTCAGTTGAGTCGTCAATTGTCACGGCTCAACTGACACGAGCCGCGATAATTAATTCCGCGGCTCGTTTCAGTTGAGCCGTGATAATTATTTATTTATTTAAAAAAATAAAAATTAATTAATTAAGCACTTTTCTCGGAGCACTTTTAAGCTCTCTCTCTCTCTCTCTCTCTCAGATCTACTCCAGACCTACCGCCGGTGGAAGGCCCACACGTACTCCTCCATGACCCGCCGCCGGTGGGTTCGTGTCTCGCTCTCAAGGGTGATTCTTACAATATCGGAGGCCATCTCCTTGTGGAACGCACCCGTGAGGATGGGCAGCTCCAGCACGAACACCGGAGGACAGTGTGGGTCCTCCTGAATTGCAAGCACCAGTCGTCCCTTCCGGTAGCCTCGACCGGTGGCGTGAGGGGGAGTACACGACTAAGATCAAGGAGTGGATGGAAATGCAGAAACGACTCAGGATCTACGAGCTCCGTCGTTTTCGCCGGTCCCTTCCACCGTTTCTCCTCGTTTTCGCCGGTAAAATCGCCTCCGTCGACCACCGCTGGAACCAGTACGGCCTCGGGGAGCCTCCTTCATCATGTTGGATCCGTTGTCGGAGATGACCTGGTGGCTGGAATCATTCACGGCGGGGAAGCTCTGTCGTTCCTGCATGCTGACACCTTGTCGTTCCTGCGTCCGAGCTCCGTCGTTCCTGCGCCCGAGCTCCGACCAGCAGTTCTCTGCTCAAGACTCACTGGAGAGCGACAGTGTGGATGAAGAGATGTTAATTTGGAGAAGTTTTGAATTGGTGGAGAAGACAGAGGCGGAAATTGTACTTGAAAAAAATTTGAAGTGAAAAAATGGGATAATAATATGTGATGAAAAATTGTTGTCTCTTATTTGGTTGTCACGGCTCATTCATTTGAGCCGTGATAAATGGGATTTTTTTTTTTTTAAAGATCATTTATCACGGCTCCGTGATGAATATATAAATTTTTTTTCCGTCCCTTCGATGACAGTATCACGGCTCAAGCCCAAAATGAGCCGTGATAAATGGGTCGGCTCAGTATATTGAGCCGGTAAATTAGCGTAACCACGGCTCAAATGCTAATGAGCCGTGATAGTTAATTCATTTGCCTTTACCACGGCTCAATATACATTGAGCCGTGATTGTTGGCCGGTAAATCATGACTCTCCCGTAGTGATTATTTTAGTCTAGCCTCAACTGGAGGAGGTTCTTGAGCCCTAGCTCTTCTTCTTCAGCCAACCCCAGTCTCAGTCGACTCTTCTTCAGCCCCACCTCTTCGTTGAATCTTCTTCAGCCCCAGCCCCAACCACCCTAGCTCCGCTCCATCCACTTGATCTCCTGGCCGGAGGTTCATCCACCGTCCTAGCTCTGCTTCATCTACCGTCCACTTGAGATCTGCTCCAGCTCCATCCACCATCCACCGTCCCAGCTCCCACTCTATCCCAGCCGCCCCAGATCCGCTCCATCCATCGCCCACTTGAGCTCCCCAGCCTTCGGTGCTGGATTTCTCAGTTTCCTCATGAAAAACAAGTGAGTGATAAAGATGTGAAAGTGAAGAAGTTTAAAATTGAAGAGGACAACCTTTTTTTTTGCCGAAAACGTGAAGGGCAGGAAAATAATTTTAAAAGGATGGCTAAATAAAAGTAGTCGTGAAAAATATTTTTGATTTAAAAATCAACAATTTCCACAATTGAAAACAGATTGAGCAGTAAAAAATATTTAAAGAAAAAAAAAATAATTACTTTTTACAGCTCAACATCTATTGAGCCGCGAATAATTAGCTAAATTATTTTTTCATGACTCAATAATGTTTGAGTCAAGCCTTTAACTCCCACCATTCCCGTAGTGGTTGTTTCCCGTTCAGAGTTGTGTTGTTTCCTATTAACTCCACGTACCATATTTGTCCGAATTGGGTATGTACATGAGAGGAAGTTTGTCCCAGCCCATCTGATTAAAAAAAGTTACCAAAATACCTTAATAAAAAAAAAAGAGAAGTTGAATTCCATTTTGAAGTTAAATCCCACATCGATGAGCTTACAAAATATACTACTGTTTTTTATTTCTTTCTTTTTGGGAATCAACATGATCATTCCAGTAGGTGAAAGCCAACTTCTCTTCATCTTGTGTTTACTGAAAAAAACATGTTACCCCAATCTATATATGAAGTGACGATCTTATAACATCACGTTACCTAAGTCAATGTCGCAATGCATGCATGAATGCTGTCGGTAGAGAGAGCTTGCATTGCACGTCTTTGCTCTCCTTCAACACATAAAAAGCATGCATGGGTTGTTAATTGGGACCATATTGTGAAAGTTAGGGTCACTTTTGGTTATCCAACGTATTGTGAGGTGTGACTTCTTTTAATTATATTGGTTTAAAAAATTTAGTAGAATTTCAAACATTTTTTTTTTCTCATTAAAAGATATAATCATATCAATTATGCTAATCTCTATCAAAATATATTCAACTTGATTTCTTGATAACTCAACAATCTTTAGGAGTTACGGCTAAATATGTAAATAAATGTTAATCTTAACTTCTTAATTCATTCGAAAAACATCAAACTATGCACGTTCTAGTGTGAATTCCAAGTTATAATTCATTAGGAGTGCACATACTCGGAGGACTAACTATGTTAATCTTGAACATCGACCGATATCAGAATTTTACATTCCAATTTGACGATTTCATTATTGTTGACGTCCTCCAACAGTGAGGGAATACAGCATCGGAAGTTTCCAGTATAATTAAGTATTATATATACAATTTAACTATCTTCTACTATCACCAATTGATTTTTATGAAACTCGACTTGTACTAGTAGTTGCCATTTGTCTATCCACTAAGTTTGACTCATCCCGAATTAGAATTTAACAAATATTAATACATTCAAACTTAAGAGGAGGTGTTGAGAAGTAAACTGGGCCTACAAGCCCAACAGCCCAAGGGCGAACCAAAAGAATCCAGTGATCCATCTGAGACCAATCTGCAGGTATAAGCGTCGGTTTCTTCCAGAGTCTTCTGTTGATGTTCGTTGTCTTCTTCCTGCAGGTTGGTGCCCTAGATTCGCGTACGACATGCTTGATCTCCAAGTCAGGCGGCCACTATATCAAAGAGGGGTTTACCGATGATGAAGGCTATCGATTTCTCTAGACAACCTTTGTCTTAGATGAAAAGCCTGAGGTCTATACCCTCGTCCATCCTCCCATCGCTAGTATCCTGGGTTCAGTAAGCTTTCTGTTCTAATTTTCATCATGGTATCAGAGCTGGGCATATAGAGTTCGTCGGTTTTTCGTTCGTTTGTTGCGTTGGTGGTATCTGGTTTATTGCTGGTGTTTCGCTTGTTTTTGGTTTCGGTCCTTGCACAGATGAATCCTGCAGAAATCGAAGGAGTTGAAGCAGGCTCTAATGACCGAAGTGGTCTGATGGGTGCGGAAGGATCCGTGGTTCGGCTATCCTCGATGATAGACCAGTATCACCCGTTATATCTGCACGCTAGTGATTTACCAGGTTTGAGTATGGTTTCTTTTCCTCTCACTGGGTCGATAATTACACCCTATGGAGCAAATATGTTATTATGTCCCTGTTAGTGAAAAACAAGCTCGGGTTTATTGATGGTAGTTACCATAGGGATGCTGATGTTGAACCTGAATTTCAGCATGTTTGGGATAGATGTAATGCTATGGTCACATCTTGAATTTTGAATAACGTGTCTAAGGATTTAATTGATGAGTGGAGTTGTTTACTCTAGCAGTGCTCAGTTGGTTGGACTCAAGATCGACTGAGTTGCCTTAAGATTTGACCCATAGCTTGGGTTACTAGACTTACATCCTAGTCGTGTCTAGCCAGGGACTTCTCTCCAACCCTTACCAAGGGTCATAAGAGCCCACACTTGGCTTGTGGCTCGACAAAGGCTAATAGTTTTGATCTCCACCTGAGCCAACCCAAGGTCTAGTAACGCCTGTCGGTGCAACCCTAGCCTGAACATAAATTCTAAAGGGCCTAAAACGCTCCCATTGACAAATTAGAGTACCAGAAAAGGACTCTCCTCTAACTTATAGGGTCAATAATATGTATTGGGAGATGGAAAAAGGTAACCTTTTAGAAGAAATTGGCACATACTGTAGCGACTAGTAATGGCAGTCTACTCATCCTCACTATCTGTTCTCATGAACCATGAAATATATATATATTATAAATAATAAGCTGTGACGTCATTGTCGCCTCTTGCATCTACAGCAATACAGCAGCATCTATTTAAAGAAAGGGTTCGATTCATTTATATTTGCCTGACACGGTGGAAGCTGCACCCAACGTAAACACAACAATTAAACAGAGAAACAGGAATAATGGAGGTTCAGACGACTAACCATCTTCCTCAGGAGCAAGCTAAAGGAACCACCTTCCTTAGAACATGCTTCAATGGTCTCAATGCCCTTTCAGGTCTCTCTCTCTTAAACATCCGACATCATCGTACCTCGCTTTGTATTGTGAACCCAGCTAGCTAATGTTTGATATATTCTATGTATATGTGTGTGTCTTGTTACAGGAGTCGGAATCCTTTCCATTCCTTTTGCCTTATCTGAGGGAGGTTGGTTGAGCCTAGCCCTTCTATTCCTCGTAGCTATCTTGTGTTGGTACACCGGACTGCTTCTCCAACGATGTATGAACACCAGCCCACTCATCAAGACCTACCCCGACATAGGGCAGCTAGCTTTTGGGGGTACAGGTCGAGCCATCGTGTGCATTTTCATGTACCTTGAGCTCTACCTCGTTGCAGTCGAGTTCTTGATACTGGAAGGAGACAACCTCGACAAGTTGTTTCCCGACACTCGGTTTAAGGTTTCAGGTCTTACGGTTGGAGGAAAACAGGCGTTTGTTCTACTGACTGCGCTGGTAATTTTGCCGACAGCTTGGTTGCGGAGCTTAGGGGCACTTGCTTACGTTTCTGCCGGGGGTGTTCTTGCTTCGGTCATATTGGTGGTTTGTGTTTTCTGGGTTGGAGCCATTGATGATGTGGGGTTTCATGAGAAGGGGACGGTGGTGAATTGGAGTGGAATTCCTACTACTATGAGTCTCTATGCGTTTTGTTATTGTGGTCATGCGGTGTTCCCCACTTTGTGCAATTCCATGAAGGATAGAAGTCAATTTCCAAAGGTAAAAACATACTCATGCTAAATATTATAAAAAAAGGGATTTTTTTAATTTAAAATTTAGGACACCAATTTAATCTAAAGTAGTGAAAAAATAATTAATAACTATAAATATTTACAAGTTTATAAAGTGGGCCATGCTCATATTTACTCTATAAACGTTTTTTTTTACAAACTAGATAATCAGGTCTCCCAAATAGATGATTTCAAAATTAAAATTATTATTTTTTAATAAATTTAATTTTATTGGTAATGATTTTCATAATTTTTGTAACATTTGAAAACTCTATATTATATTGATAAATTTGCAAATAATAATGTATACGGGTCATTAAAATTCAACATTCTTTAATACTACTTTTGAATTAGACTAACTTTAAACCGTCATTAATTGAATTTATATATTAAAAAAACAAGATTAATCATCCATGTAAAAGTAAATGGGTTATATATATAATATATATATAAGGTAGTGATATTCTCCCCACATCACTCAACTCTAGGCCTAAACCAATCTAAAATACAACTGTTTTCTTTTATATAATTCACCTGAAATCATTAACGACTTTAGGGTTTTGCAAGTATCTATCTTCTTCACATTATCCACCCACTTCTTCTGAACTTTACAATTCATCTTAATTAATATATATATATATCCTTTTCCATACAGTTTTCCACGTCTATAAAGCACTAACCATGCACGCTTTGTTGTACCACCCCATCCATTATCAGGTGCTTCTCGTCTGCTTTATCACAAGCACTATCACCTACGGTTCCATGGCAGTGCTAGGGTACCTTATGTACGGCGACCATCTCAAGTCCCAAATAACCCTAAACCTTCCCATTATCAAAATCAGCTCCAAAGTAGCAATATACACAACCCTAATCAACCCTTTAACGAAGTACACGGTCATCATCAGCCCGATCGCCACTGCTCTAGAGGAAACCTGCACCTTCAGAGACAGTCGCTCTATAAGCATCCTCATTAGAACAGTGATCGTGGTAAGCACCGTGATCGTGGCACTGACGGTTCCGTATTTTGGGTATGTGATGGCTTTTATTGGAGCGTTTCTAAGCGTGACGGTGTCGATTCTGTTGCCATGTCTATGCTACCTCAAGATCTATAGGAAAACTGCAAATAGCTTAGGAATGGAGCTTGTGTTGATTGGTGGCATTGTAGTGGTTGGGGTTGTGGTGGGTGTGGTGGGGACTTACTCTTCCCTCAAACAGATTATGGAGCACCTTCTTTGAAGCCACTAACTTGAGAGGAGATATCATATTTGGGACTCCATGTTAGTGTTACAAGTACATATAGTTTATGATTATCAAGGTGCTTCATTGAGCAATGGACATTGGTCAATTAACAAAGTATATATATGGATTAATTATCTACGTTTACACGTCTCAAAAATATATTTTTTACGTTGTTTAATGGTTATTTATGTTTCAAAATGTGATTGTTGGATCACGTAAATTGAATTTTACTCTCTTGTCCCTCCTAACTGCTCCGTTGACCTGAACAAAAGGAAAGCACAGAGATTCCCGCTGTTTCCCCTCCGATGATAAAATCAGTGGAGGTTCGTTTGAGCGATCAGAACATATATATAACAATAGATAGTAAGAGAAGGTCCAATATCAGTTCCCCCAAATAAGGTTGGTTGATGGATATTTTATAACAAATGTGTATCTGAATCATGGTAGAGTCAAATCTTATCATGGTAATCTTAGCTATGACTGAGGCGAGCGAACCACGGTTACTAGGAGTAATGATTGTTTGTAGGACAGCTACTCTAGTGTAGAATATCATTTTAGTTAGTTTAATCATAGACCGGCTAAACTCGAACTAAACCATAAGAGTATAGCCGTTTAGATTAGGGTAGTCAGTAGGTGTTCTGTCATGTACTCAATTAATCTTAGTACTTTTACATTGGCGCATCCTTCCGAAGCGGCGCCCTTATTGGGGTTGTATATGGGTGGCACCATAAATATCATATGAGCGAGCGACACCATAATACCATTTGCCCTATGAGTTCAGCTCTGAATGGTATTGAGCCAAATGCGAAAATGACCAGAACCAAAGCTCATAACCCATGAGTGACTAACTGACAACTCCGTCAATGGATTAATGGACATTCCCATGAGTCTCAATTATAATTGAAGTCTTCTAATATTGTATATGATTTAGGATTCTTAGAAATTGTTGTAAGTTTATGTCGAAACCCTCAACAATCATAAATATATATATAGGATATGAGTTTGGATTGGGCTTATTTGAAGTCTAAGGGTATCCACAATCAGAACCTCATTATTAGAAGATATTTATACATCTCTGTCGCATATAGTGATGGTGTTCCTTTTCTTAATTTTACACTACGCTAGAAGAACAAATTCTCATGGTACAATATTAATAGTCCCATGATTTTGTCAAACATATCTAACATGATTTTCTCGCATTGCTTAACATAGTTTAATTATTTGTGATCCATAAAAAATACACTTAGATAGTATATATTAAACTGAATCTCATGTCCTTGTTCAGAGTAGTAATAATACATATGATATACCACACAAAGAGTCTTGGATCTAACACAACTCTTGTCCGAAATAACAATATGTTAGTTACCATATGTATATAAGCTAAACAAGGAAATCAGATTAAACATACACTACTAGAAAAACTCTTTTTACCGACGACAAATGTTATTGTCGGTAACATTTCGTCGGTAAAAGTGAAATTGCCGACAAATTTTTTTTCCAGTCGGTCGCTTAGTTTTCTTTACCGACGAAAGTTGTTGTCGTTGGTAAAAATGTTAGATAGGCGACGGTTTTTATTTTTTGTCGGCAAATAATAAATTTACCGACATTATTCTATGATATCGCCGGTAAATTTGACCTAAGCTCTTTTTTACCGACGACAAATTCCGTCGGTAAAAAGGTGAAGTAAAACAAAAATGCATAAATCATTCATGTCGTGATTCGATCTCATGCCCTCGCAAATCCAATGCTGTCATGATACCAGCAAGCTATTCAGTCAGATTCTTCAACTCTTTCATATTAAATTGTAATTATTACATTGTATTATCGGATTGGAAATTTTTTTGAGCAACTGAGAAGAATACAGACGCACATAATAAACACACCAGTGTTAAACACACCGCACAGAACGTAGAAGCACAGACGAATTGATCTCAACGGCACAGAACCGTGAAAGAGAGTTTGGTGAAACGCAACGGACGAATTGAAGACCAACAACAACATAATTGAAGACCCACAACAACGGTGAAAGAGAGTTTGGTGAAACGAACGAATTAAGCTCAAATTAAGCTCGAAGAACAGAACGTGAGGAGGAAAGAAGAACAAACGGTTTATCCCTAATCCAGCTCGGTAAGCATTTCCCGAATTCACCTCAAATTCGGTCGTTTCGTATAGGTATACAATGTTGTTAGAGTTCGAACATAATGGTTTAGGTCTGAATTGAATTCTAATTGAGTATCCAATATGTCATGTTTTGTTGTGTGAATTTTGTTTTGTCAAAAGTATAATTTCGAGTATAGTTTCATCTAAATATCATGTGGTTAATGAGTGTCGATGCATTTTGTTCGATTTTAGGTTGTAATGGACAAAAGTTGGATGAGAAAAGACCGAAGAACGGTTGAATATATGGATGGAGTTAGACAATTTATTGAATTTGCTTTTGGTAATGCTCCTTTGGCTGACCGTGACGGAGTTGTTAAGGTCTATTGTCCATGTAGACAATGCAATAATGTCAAATTCCAGATAAAGGATGATGTAACTACACACTTGTTGAAAAATGACATTGGTTTAAGATATCAGCATTGGATCTTCCATGGAGAAAAAAGGGTTGAAGGTGCTTCTCCAATACCGGTTGCTAATAATTATGATGAGATACGTGAGATGGTATTAGATATTACCGGTGCACGAGGGTGGAATGTTGAAAGTGATGATGTAGAAGAAGAATCTACCAAATTTAAAAGGATGTTGGCAGATTGTGAGAAAAGCTTGTATCCAGGATGTAAGGGATATTCAAAAATGTCTTTTATTGTTGAGTTACTACACATTAAATGCCTTTACAAGATTAGTAATTCAGGCATGTATAAAATGCTTGAATTCTTCCACAAGTGTCTTCCACCAGAGAATACAGCACCGAGTTCTTATCGTCAAGCGAAGAAGTTTGTTGCAGATCTAGGGTTAGGATACCAAAAGATTGATGCCTGCAAGAATGATTGTATATTTTATTACAAAGAACATGCAGCTACTGATACATGTCCAGTCTGTATGGAACCTAGGTGGAAGAAACCGAAAAACGTTGGTGGCGAAGCATCAACCAATGTTGGTAAGAGGAAGAAATTAAGAAGAAAAATAACAGTGAAGAGTATGCATTATTTCCCTTTGATCCCGAGACTTCAACGTTATTTCTGGTCAGAAAAGACAACTGATAGTATGAGATGGCATGATGAAGGTCGAACAAAAGATGGCGTGCTCCGTCATCCTGTCGATACGAAGGCATGGAAAACTCTAGATGATGTTAACCCTTCATTTGCGTCTGATCCACGAAATATACGATTGGGAATCACCAGTGATGGATTCAATCCTTTTAACGGACCTAGATCAAACAACATGTGGCCTGTAATCCTCATTCCTTACAATTTGTCACCCAAGGAGTGTATGAAAGATCCAAACTACTTCCTTTCAATGATCATTCCAGGACCAACATCTCCGTGTAATGATATTGATGTCTACTTGGAACCATTAATTGATGAATTGAAGACTTTGTGGGAAGTCGGTGTTCGAACATATGATTCCAGTACAAATGAGTTCTTTCAATTGCATGTTGCCGTGCTATGGACTATTAATGATTTTCCAGCCTATGGAAACTTGTCTAGTTGGTGTACATCTGGATATTTGGCTTGCCCTGTATGGCAAAAGGAAACTTGTTCTTACCGCTTGAAACATGGTCGAAAACAATGTTTTATGGGTCATAGGCGATTTCTCCCAGCAGATCATCCTTTCAGATATAACAGTGCTGCTTTCGATGGGCACGAGGACCACTCCTCGAGACCTAAAAGACCGCTCGAAGTCGAAGTTTGGGAACAACTCCAACACTTAGAAAAAATACCATATGGGAAAACGCAGAGAAAACTTTCATGCTTTGGAATTGACTCCCAACAGGAAATTGGAAGAAAATGAGTATTTTTTTGAGTTACCGTATTGGAAGTCTCTCCTCTTGCCGCATAACTTAGATGTAATGCATATTGAAAAAAATGTTTGTGAGAATATCATGAACATATTGCATGGTGTTATGGATATGTGTTGGATGAAGAGTGCTGCCAAATATCTTTTGTCTTTTCACTCTCAGAAAATGTTGTCTTTGATCATATCTTTTGTTCAAAATGATGTTTGTGTTTGTAGAATGCTGTCAAATCTGTTATTATATGCAGAATGCTGTCAAATGCTGTCCAATTTAGACTGTTGTACAATCTGCATTTCAATTTTCGGAGTAAAAAAATTGTCCGGTTGAAGAAACAACCATTGCTGAGAATCGAACCCTTGCCATGAGTGTTAAGTGAATGTGTTTATTCCACGCAGCTACGGGCTATTTACCTTTCTTAGCATTGTAATAGTCTATATACCTGCACATTCATAGAACTGAAATGTACAAGAAAATCAGTAAAACAAGACTCCAGTTTTTTGTTTTTTTTTTCATATTCCAACATGGTATCACAACTTGATCCGTGATCTTTCTCATCATCTACTCGTACACCAAACAACCTCAACAATGCCCGATAGCGAGAGTGACTCGCAAAACCCAATCGGTTCAGGCATTAACCGAGATGACATGACCGACCATATAACAATCATCCTCAGATCGGGACTGAATATGAACCAGCAACAACAGCCAAAAGAATTGCCTGAAACCATTATGGTGGACACTAAACTGAATGACCACAACTACAATCTATGGGCTCGGATGATGGATGTAGCAATTGGAGGGAAAGGACGGCTCTTTCACCTCATGGGAGAACCATCCCCCTCACATCTAGCTGAACCAGGATACCTTCGATGGAGACAAGACGATCTAGTTGTTTTTTCATGGATTTTGCAGAATGTGACTCACATCTTGCCAACAATATAACTCATTATCAAACTTCGAAAGATTTATGGAATGAACTGTACGTTAGATACAGCAGTGGAAAGGACTTATTACAAGTATTCATTTTACATAACAAAGCAGCAAAATCGACACAGGGAAACCAGACACTCGAAGAATTCTGTTTACAGATGCACGCAATCTAGGGAGAGACTGAAGCCTGGAGGCCTAATCCCATGGTGTGCAACAAAGACATCACACTATTCAACGAAATCTGGAACGAGACAAAGGTTTACCAGTTTCTAGGTGGTGTTAACGAACAATTTGATGGTATGAAGATGGAAATACTTCGCGGGGAGAAGCTACCCTCAGTTGAGGCCGCATATGCGGCCATTCAGAAGGAAGCCGCTAGGCTCCACATACTTGGAGCGACAACTAGCACAACCGGACCATCATCGAGTGTGGGTGAGGGACTACTTACAAGTGGCGGTCAAACAGACTTGGGAGCTCAGGCGAACGTCGCAAGAGGGTTTCGGTCAGGGCAAAAGCGGTCAGAATCAAACAACAGAGCTGACGACTCATCATCCCACGGAGATAAGAGCAAGCTCAAGTGCTCATATGGCGGCATGGGCGAATACACCAAGGAGACATGTTTTCGACTGGTCGGCTACTCAGATTGGTGGGAAGACAACTATAAGCCGAAGGAAAAATGAGTCGCGGGAGTCGTGGCGAATAACGCCATAGTAGGACGAGCAGGAGAAAACAAAGCAGATGCGGCGGCGGGTGTCCACGAGGCCACCAACACCAGCGACGCGTTTCAATCGCAGTTCGGAATACCAAGAGGAAGACATACCTCATAGGTGAGCAGCGACAAAGCTTATCTGGCCGCAAGCGAGCCAAACCCTAGCAGAGCTTGGGGAGCTACAGCAAGAATGGGGTCAGAAGTGTTGCGACAAGAATGGGGAGAAGTGGAGAACCCTATAGGTAAAGGGTTTGGTGAATAAACTAAGTTAGGTCCTGAAGTTTTTAAAACGCATGATTTAGTCCCTGAAGTTTAAAGCCAGATATTCAGTCACATGTGTATAAAGGAAAAATGATTGGTGAATATTTGATTGTGGTGCGACTCATAGTATGACGTTTGATGCTCGGGATTTGTGTGATATAGTAGAATCTCATATTAAGTATATTAATACGGCAAATACTGGAGTTGCTATAGTGACATGGATGGGTACATTAGACATCTCACAAAACCTTAAGATTTCTAATTGCTTACTAGTGTCGACTCTATCAAATAAGTTCTTATCCGTGTCACAAGTGACGAAGGAATTGAACTGTGCGATGATAATGAACCCAAATTTTTGCATGCTGCAGGATAGCCAGATGGGGACGATAATTGGTGTGGAACTGAGCATGCTGGAATGTACTATGTCGATGAGGTTGTCCACAAAGGATCAGTGTTGCTGGCTCATGGATCGACAGAAAAAGAATTGTAGCTCTGGCACAGACGGTTAGGTCAACCTTCACTTAGTTATCTCAAGCTTTTATTTCCAAAGTTGTTTCTCAATAAGTCACGTACTTTAGAGTGTGATGCTTTCATTTTAGCAAAAAGTCATAGACAGTCTTTTAAATTCAATAATACTAGACTAGATTCTATATTTTCCCTAGTTCATTCCGATGTTTGGGGTCCTGCACCTATTTCTGGAGTCCATGGTCTCAAGTATTTTGCAATTTTTGCTGATGATTGCACTCGTATGACCTGGACCTATTTTCTCAAAATAAATCTAAAGTGTTCAAAAAATTCGTGCATTTTTTCTATATGGTCCAAAACCAATTCCAGACAAATATTCAAACTCTGCGTTCCGACAATGGGGGTGAATTCATCAATACTCACATGAAGAATTTCTTTATTGAAAAATGAATTATTCAACAAACCTCTTGTCCACATACCCCCGAGCAAAACGAAGTCGCCGAAAGAAAAAATCGGATTCTGCAAGAAATGACCCGGTCTATTTTGTTCGAGTCAAGAGTACCAAAAACTTTCTAGCCAAAAGTTGTGGCAACCCCAACTTATCTACTAAACCGTCTACCAACAAAAATCCTCAGCCTCAAAACACTCATTCAAACCCTAAAGTCACATAGCAGAATACCTTCGACACATAGCCTACCTCCTAGAGTTTTTGGATGTTATGTTTTCATTCATATACCCAAAATCGACCGCACCAAACTAGATTTGTGTGCGATAAAGTGCGTTTCTCTCAGATATGGAGTTAACCAAAAGGGGTACCGCTATTATGATCCAAAAATGGGTCACATGTTCACCACAATGAATTGTGACTTCCTTGAGTCTAAATTTTACTATTCCCAATCTATTAATCAGGGGGGCGACGATTACACATGATTCACTAGATTGGGTTGACGACCCATATCTATCTTATGTCGGTCCTCCAGAGTCAGTTAGTCGGCATACCAGACCGATCACTGACACAATAGTACATGACATCAAGCCAGATGACATGACCCCCGATCCGTCTCCTAAGGTATCTGACGTAAGCAATTTATCCCAGTCTTTTCATAATCAAGATGTGTATCCTATCATACCTGAAGCAGGAGGTCGGGTAGAGAACGAAGCAAATGGGGAGAGGGGGAGATATGTACTACCTCCGAGAGCCAATCAGGGAAAACCACCAAAAAGGTACACACCAAAGAAGGAAATCAGGGAAGATGTGTATGTAGTGGCAAATGTCACGAAGGGGAGAATAAGCAGTCAGGCTAAGGCATTCATCATGGTTGTATATTCAAGGAGTGTTCTGAACTCTGTAAAGGAGACACAACAATCAAAACTATGGAGGCACGCTATGGATACAGAAATGGAGGCTCTTATGAAGAATAAAACATGAGAGGTATGCCAATTGCCTACTAGAAATAAAGCAGTAGGGTGCAGGTGAGTGTATACCATCAAGTACAAGCCTGATGGTACAATTGAACGACACAATGTGAGGTTAGTAGCCAAAGGACGCACACAGACCTACGAAATAAACTACTCGAAGACGTTCTCCCTGATTGCCAAAATTAACACGATCTGAGTTTTGTTGTCTATAGCCACAACTAAGGGTTGGTTGCTTCAACAATTCGACGTCAAAAATGCTTTCCTGCATGGAGATTTACAGGAGGAGGTATATATGGAAATCCCATCTGGGTATGAGAAGGAGTCAGAGTAAGGAAACGTCTGTAGATTAAAGAAGGCGTTGTATGGACTAAAACAGTCTCCAAGAGCCTGGTTCACGGTGTCTATGAGAAGATATGGGTATGCACAGAGTAACTTAGACCATCTGCTATTTCTAAAGAAGACAGATAGTGACATAATGTGCTTAATTATATACGTGGATCACATGGTCATTACCGGATACGATGAAGATGAAATGAGAAATTTGAGAAGGAGACTGTTTATGGAGTTTGAAATGAAGGACTTGGGAGACTTGAAGTGCTTTATTGGTATTGAAGTGCTAAGATCTAAACGAGAAATCTTCATATCACATCGGATATACATACTGGATCTGCTAACAGGTACATGAATGTTAGGGTGTAAATAAAAGAAAAAAATAAGAGAGGATGGGATACCGACATACAAGGAAAAATACCAACGTCTAGTAGTAAAACTTATATATATATCTCACACTCGCCCTGATATTGCTTACGCAGTTGGTGTGGTTAGTCATTTTATGCACCAGCCCCAACATGATCACATGGAAGCCACATGAAGAATTGTGAGGTATTTGAAGGGTACATCAGGACATGGAGTGCTATTTAGGAACAATGGACATCTGAAGATAAAAGGGTATACAGACGCAGATTGAGCACGAAATCCTAATGATAGAAAATCCACAGCAGGGTATTTCATTTTCGTAGGAGATAACCTTGTTACATGGAGGAGTAAGAAACATAAGGTAGTAGCCCTCTCCAGTGTCGAAGCAGAATTTAGAGGGATTGCAAGAGGAGTTACCGAGATACTTTGGCTAACAAAGCTACTAACGAAAATCGTTTTCCTCCAACTGGAGCATGTGATCTTATGTACGACAACAAAGCAGCAATAAGCATATCTGAGAACCCAGTCCAGCATGACAGAACCAAACATGTGGAAGTAGAAAGACGCTTTATAAATGAGAAATTAGAAGGTGAAGTCATCTCATTACCCTTCGTTCGTTCTGAATATCAGCTCGCATATATCCTCACTAAGGCAGTTAACGAGATGGTATTTTGAGAAACTATTTTCAAGTTAAGTATCATCGATCCTACCACTCAACTTGAGGGGGAGTGTCAGAAATAGCAATATGTTAGTTACCATATGTATATGAGTTAAACAAGGAAATCAGATTAAACATAGGCTAGACTAGAAAATATTGTAAAGTAGCCATAAACAATATTTACCTTTCTTAGTATTGTAATAGTCTATATACATACAGATTCATAGAACTGAAATATACAATAAATTCAGTAAAACAAGACTTCGTTTTTTTTTTTCATATTCCAAGAAGGCCGTGTCAAGATCACGACTTAGGTCATTTTAGGTCACTCACATACCTCACCAAACCAAAAGTCACTCGGCAAAAATTAAAGAAGTCATTACTATTGTGAGATGGTAATTGAGAATCTACCCAACATTTATTATTGACAAATAATCACAAAAATAACATCCATAAACATTTAAATTCTAACACATACATTCTAATTTAATAACAATAAGAAACATTATTTAAGGAAAGATATTTAATAAAGTATTTTTTTTTTTTTGCTCAATGATATTTAATAAAGTACATCAAACAAGATTAGTGTCTTAGAGACATAATATCTCTCAAAAGACTTGGAAATTAATGAATGAATCTACGACCATCGTATTTATATATTGTTTTTAATCCATTTTGCATTTGATAATTAATTCAATCTAATTCAATTAATTGGATTCTAATTAATGGGTTCATTTTAGAACAACCCATCCAAACAAAAGTTAATTAATCTACCCTATGTTTAAGCACCCTGCGCCAAACCCTTAATTAATGTGGGAAAATGTTAAAAAGTTGAACTGCAAAACTAAAGTCGGGAGGGGGGAAACGACATAGTTGTAATTGCTATCATTGTTTGTATCTTTGTGACAGTTTAACATTTTGTGGTGTCTTCCTTTTATATTTTCTAATATTCCTCTAAAAATTAATGTCAGTTTCCCTATGTTATCATATTTTAAGTGCATGTAAGTTTATTCGCCCTTTGCATGTTTCATTGTCCATCATCAAGTACCTACACAGTTTTGTGACAATACGCACCACCTATGGGTGGGTCAAACTTGGGCCGACAATGGTATGGTGAAAGTCTGAAAACTATATGGTTACAATCGTCAATTTTTTATATGGTTAATCGTACCATTATGGTGCGGTGCAGTTATGGTGATGAATTTCTTACCCGCAATGGTTATGGTTATGACATTTTAGTCATATTCATGGTTATATATGGTTATTATATCAATATAATAATTATTTAATATTGATATATTAGTATATACTAATAATATAATTGAAATTTTAACTTTTCAAATTTCACGAATTTAGAAATATTTTAGAATGAACTCTAATTGAATGATTTTAATGTTGAATGATGTCAGAGTTAATATTAAATCGTGTTAGTATTGAATATTTTTATTGTTTGTAACGTAAATTTATGTATTTATTAAGATAACATTTATAGTGCTGCATTACTTTCACATGTGGTAATGAATATGAGTATACATGTAAAACCATAGTTAATACCCACGATTATGATATTAAAATTTTTACTTGTAATAGTTATAGTTATGGTAAATAATTTAAAAATATGGTATGATTATAATATTTGTTATATTTGTACTATAACCTATGTATTTACAACCCTTGTCAAACCTGGTTTGATGATGAAGGGTAGCGTGACATGACTACCATTTGTGGTTTGATGCAGTGTCGATCTATTAATCTACTTCTTCTGGTTGGCAAACTAACAATAATAAAAAATGTCGCTGCTTCCATCCATATAACAACACACATCAATCCATCAATTTGCATCCAATTAATAAAGTATCTCTACGATGGACAGTAGCTAGCACGAAGAAGCACACAACACTGATAAAAAAACAACCAATAATTCCTTTATGCTGCTGCTAGGTTGACGACAAATCATTACAATTCAGATCACGGGGATAACTGCCATATCATATTTACTCTATAAAAAAAACATGCTGATGATCAAGATAGTCTCACCATGAAATAAACCTTGTTGTGTTGTGTTGCCCTGACACAGAACCATGAAGATGATGCACCTCACTCCTTCCATCTTCTTCTTCTTCAAGTTCTTGTTGTCTCTTCAATGTCTGTGGATTCTTGCAGATTCTCAAGATGATGACTATGATTTCTTCTACTTTGTTCAGCAGGTAATCAGTAATTATAATTCAACTTTTTCTATTTTCAGTTCATTCGATGTGTATTTTAGCTAGGGTTTATTTGGTGTGATGTTTTAGTGGCCAGGATCGAATTGCAGCACCAACCAAAGCTGCTGTTACCCGACGTCCGGGAATCCCGCGGCGGATTTTGTAATCCACGGCCTCTGGCCGAACTACAACAATGGTTCTTATCCTTCCTACTGTGATCCTAACAGCCCTTTCGATCCATCCGAGGTAAGTAAACACATATAAAAACACATTTATTTGCCCAGAAGTAAGTGGTCAAAATGGAAGCTCGATCGACTTGATTCATACGTAGAGTAGAGAGAGAGCACTTGGATATTATTCTTTCAAAAATTATTTGTGAGGTATTTCCACCAAGATGAGAGTACTTCACCATCTCTTTGTATCTGATGAACAACAGATCGAAGAGCTCCAAAGCGACATGGAAAACAATTGGCCATCTCTATCATGCCCTGCCGGAGACAGCACCGATTTTTGGGAACGTGAATGGAAGAAACACGGCACCTGCTCGGAGGAAATGCTCGATCAAGATGAGTACTTTGAAGCAGCTCTGTGGCTCAAAAAGGACCTTGGCCTTCTACAAATCCTCAGAAACGCAGGTATATATATATATATCATACATACATATATACATTTCTCTACTTTGATTACAAATATGATGTATATGTTGTGCAGGAATCAACCCTAACGGGTTGTCTTACAGTTTGGAGAGCATTAAGCATGTGATTGAGGAGGAGACCGGAGTGGTGCCGTGGATTGAGTGTAACGGTGATGATTCGTCGGGAAATACCCAACTTTATCGGGTTTACATGTGCGTGGAGAGGTCGGGATTGTTCTTCATTCACTGCCCAGTTTTTCCCACATCAGGAAGAAGATGTTCTTCGCAGATCGAATTCCCTTCCATATAGTCCACCAAAGTATATTCTGCTGATCACCAAGGTCAATATTCCAGACGCCAAGAAAAATAAATACTTCCAATCCATATAATAATTATTATTTATTTATTTGCCAAAATTCCATATAATTATTTACATACCAATGTAAGTGTGAGAGAGAGGGTTTCTCACCACCAAAAGATACGCTTATTGCAACGGTTTAATCTTTTTAGAGAAAGAGATTGTAATTAATTATTATACTTTTACGTAATAAATAAATTATTTAGTTTTTATAGTATATTTGAAACAAATTAAACGTGTTATTAAATTTATTACATAATTACGATCGTGAAAAGGCACCTTATCGAGACAAGATTAGAGAAAAATTGGAGAATTGCAAGGCTTATCCAAATGAACCGGTTCGGACGAACTTGTCTGGTCTGAAACTGATTGGTTCGAACCGGTTCGGACGAACTTGTTCCAAAATCAGACCAGTTTTTTAGCCTTCAAATAGAACAGTTCAAAATAGTACCAAAAATCCAGTTCGAATCGGTTCGACTCGACTCATTTTTTGATACTGGTTTACACTTAAATTTAAATCAAACCACTTTAAACCTATATAATTTTAGAACCGGTTTAAAGCAAAATCAACTAAACCGGTCTGAAATTAAACCAAACCTAGAGATGTCTTCAATAAACCAAACTTAGAGATATATTGGACTCTCGTATGTTGATGTTGGACAGGATTTTCGTCGGTTGTAGAACAGATTTTCAATCGGTTCAGTGTATTTTTCAGTCAGTTCAGTGTATTTTTCCATCGGTTCAGTGTTTTTTCAGCCGGTTCAGTGTTTTTCAGTTGGTTCAGTATTTTTTCAGACGGTTCAGTGTGTTGGACGAGATTTTCAGCCGGTTTAGGTTCAGTTTGAACCAGATTATTTCCGACCCAAAATTGTTATTAAAAAAAATAGACCAGAAAAGTTCGAACCGGTTCTGAATCAGTTCGAATCAGACCAGTTTTTTTATAAACAGAAAAATGTACTGATTTTTTTCAAATCAGACCAGTTCAGTTCAGAATCGGTTCGAACCTGAACCGGTTCATGAACAAGCCTAATTGCAAGAGAGTAGGAGGCCTATAGTGATAGTGCCGACATGTTACATATATGCTCTTCTCGATGTCGTCCGCTAAAAGTCGCATTTTTTGGAATATTGCTTTAATTTATATAATACAAAATTTGGTTTGTTATATACGTATATATATTATATA
Source organism: Chamaenerion angustifolium (assembly GCA_946814005.1). Classification (NCBI taxonomy): domain Eukaryota; kingdom Viridiplantae; phylum Streptophyta; class Magnoliopsida; order Myrtales; family Onagraceae; genus Chamaenerion; species Chamaenerion angustifolium. The sequence continues at coordinate 33,085,314 of OX328268.1, forward strand.
GAACCAAAGAACCCACACCTTTAATTAATAATCTAAAGGTTGAAGTTCGTATAATATAACTTGCTACGAAAGACCCTCTGTTGTCCATATATATATATATATGTACCGCCACCCTGAAGAAACAATCCTACGTACCACCATGTACATTACCATTGGAATACTCTCCAAAAAAGATTTAGTAAGTTTATATGATTAAGCACATCATTCGGCTACATTTTTTATTATGTTTTTGCAGGTTCCTTACTATGAATTCGTGTAGCTTAACCAATACTTTTCTGATAATTAAAAATTACATCCGGATCAAATCAACTCTTTTGAAAGTTTAAGGTTTGGTAAAAAAAAATAAAAATTACTTTTAATATATTCCCTTTAACATTTGTATAAATATTCTATATTTCTATTCTGTCAAATTTTCTATGGAAACTTAACAAAAATATGTTTTGAAATTTAATAAAAAAAATAAAAGAATACTTTTAAAAATAATTATATATTACAATGAAATTATGATACGATCAAGACTCGATTGAGACTCAATCGAAAATGCTAGGGTCTAAGACTTAACCCAAACCAACCATAGGAGAGCTGGTTTGGGTCAAGACTCAAAACTCATACCCTAACCCCCTCTAAATTGATGATCTATTTGAACGGAGACTCAACTATAATATAGAAAAAAAAATGGTTCAATTATTATATTCTTAAAAGTATTTTGTTACTTTTCCAATTTTCAAAATATATTATGTTAGATTTCACTAAAAACAATTGACAGAAAAACGAACCTGACATTTATCCAAATGAACGTATTCAAACCCTATCATTAAGAGGGATTTTCAAACCCTAACATTTTCACCTTTCTTATAAATAGAGAAGCTCTTGCCGTGTTTTAACTCCTAATTTGAGTCCCAAACGAATCATCAATCCATGCTTATGTTATGTGGACCATCAATATCATCAGTACTTCACATATATTGCTGTCTAATTTCTTTCCTAAGAGATCATCGGTATCTTAGTTATTAGGGTTTCATTTGCGTGTGTCAACGTTAGACGTTGTATCACGCACACGCCTAGTTGGAGTCTCCGCAAGCCTTGTGTTCTGGTTTGGTATGCTTGGCTTGAAGCAACGGCAGGGGTGAGACACGTTTCTTATCCGATTTTGCATGTTTTATAAGATAAGCGAGGAATGGAACCATTTCGGGTGCACCCTCATATTGATTGACATGCAATGGTGTGTGCGTCTAACCAATTGTTTGATACGAGACGTCATTATATATGGTTTTCTTTTACTCCATTTTATCACATAACAAAATCGTTTATAGATTAAGTTCATATGGACAAGGCACTTAAATGTACAGACTATTTTGAGAAAAACAAACGAACGAACAAAAAAGGTTGCTACGGAATTTACAAATGAATTGCCGATCTCTGCGAGAAATTTATGGAAGAGAGGAAGCATATGCCATATGGGATTGAGTATATAGCGTTTAAGGGTGGGAATAAAATAAATCGGTTCAGCCTTTGAATTTTCTATAACGACTTTGAATTTTCTATAACGACTACCTAAACTTAATTTGGACGAATGTGCAAATAGTTACCTCAACTTTGACACATGGGTCAAATCGTTACCTCCGTTAAATATGGACGGAAAATGATGTGGCAGCACATGATTGGTCCATAATTTTAAAAACTATATTTTTTTAAAAAAATACTAAAAAAATCTTTAAAAAACTGGAAAATTAATAGGAAAAATAAGAGTTTGTAATATAATTTTTGTATTGAAAAATATGAAACAAAATTTTAAAATAAAACTAATCATTTATTTTTATTTCATAATTTTAATAAAAATATTATATTTAAAACTCTTTTTTTTTCTATTAATTTTCCAATTTTTTAAAGACTGTTTCTGATTTTTTAGTATTTAAAAAAAATAATATAGTTTTTAAAATTATGGATCAATCATGTGTTACAACGTTATTTTCCGTCCATATTTAACGGAGGTATCTATTGCCCCATATGTTATCATTTTTTAAAATTCAAAATTCGAGTAGCTGTTTGGTATTTAACTCTTATTTCTATATTGTATCGTAATAGTCTTTATTACTATGCTAGTTCTGATACCATTTTTAATATAGATTTAATAATATCATTGTCATACCGTTTCTAATACCAGATATAATATTTTTTCTAATGTTGTTTCTAATACCGTTTACGTTCAGAAACTATTTGGAAATAGTATGTCGTAGTCATTGTAATTTTAAAGTTTACTTTTGAATATTTCATATATTATCAAATTGATTATTAAAGTTTTGTGACTTATAAATATTTTACATTAATGCAACATTTTATTTTTATTATTACATAATGTATAGAGCTGTTCAATCAAGTTTTAAACCGGTTTGAAAATATGGTTTTATAGCAAAAATATAAGTGGTTCGGACATATGGGAATGAGTTATACATTTCTCCCTTTTTAAGTAAAGTATGATTCAGAATACACTCAATCTGTGTTTATGCCTACCTTAATGCTATCCCATGCTTCCTATATAAATGTTTCCATCAACTTTAGTAATGTCGTACCACCTATTTCTCCAACAAACTTGGTAGCCAATCGATATATCACGACTCTACAGCGAGAGAGAAACAGAAGATGAAGCCGACCAGATATTGGATACCGATCGCGCTTCTGTTGCTCCATTGCGTTTCGGTTCTTTGTGTTTCAGACGATTTCCATTTCTTCTACTTCGTTCAGCAGGTAATAGCTAAGATGATCTTCTTTCTGGTAATAGTTATATGTTATATGTATATATGTATATGATAAACTACAACTGTATTGATGCCGCGGTGTGTTGCTTCTGCTTGGTAAATGAAGTGGCCCGGTGCGTATTGCGACTCCAGACACAGCTGTTGCTACCCCAAAACTGGAAAACCAGCAGCAGATTTCGGCATCCATGGACTGTGGCCGAACTACAAAGATGGGTCCTATCCCTCAAGTTGCAATCCTGATCATGCTTTTGACAAATCTCAGGTAACAACCCTAATCAATGAAAACCCACTTGCAAAACCAAAGCAGGTAAGTTAGTATGCTAAATTCTCTCTTCTGCATAGATATCAGATTTACTCCCTCTTTTGGAGAAGAACTGGCCAACACTAGCTTGCCCTACCAACGATGGCGTGAAGTTTTGGTCCCATGAATGGGTGAAGCATGGGACCTGCGCCGAGTCAGAACTTGATCAACACGATTACTTTGAAGCGGCACTTAAGCTGAAAGAGAAAGCAAATCTCCTCCAAGCTCTTAAGAATGCAGGAATCAAACCAAACGATAAGTTCTACAGCTTAGAGAGTATCAGAGACGCCATTAAAGCAGGTGTCGGGTACGAGGCAGGGATTGAATGCAACGTTGATTCTAGGAAGAACAGTCAACTGCATGAGGTCTACTTGTGTGTGGACACTTCTGGGTCGGAGATTATTGAATGCCCTGTACTTCCTCATGGTAGGAGGTGTGGTTCGGACGTACAATTTCCAAAATTCTAGATATGAAGTATGAAGTACTTTTTTATCTTCTGACGTATTATTGTTAATAATTATTGAAGTGGGTCGTTCTTAATTATGACTTTGAGCAGGGTTGTGTTTAGCTTACTAAATAAATGGTTTAATCAAATGAACTTCATCTTATTATAAGAAGATAATCTAAACATGATTCTAATAGTATTAGACTAATTTGTTGGACCGTAAGTGTATACAAATTCAACATCTAGTATGGTGAAGAAGTAGATATGTTAAATTAACACTAAGAATATTTCAATTATGTTAAATTATGAAAATTACTCGATTCCTAGTAAAAGCGATCTATCAGTAAGATACTCTGCAATGGTAGGGGAGCTTTTTCCCATTGGATATGATTTCAAGTCTTGTTCACAATATATCAATTTGATTGGCGGTACGGTATTAATACAGTCCCTAACTATTCTGTAAGAGTATCAATTCGTATGCATGGACGAATTATCGTGAATATTAATACGTTTATCATATAACACATATCAAACACGATAAACTTATTGTATTATGTTTTTTAACCACGAATACGATACACAATTTTTCATGTGTGTTATTATGTTGGGTTAAGTAGTCAATTATATGTTCACATCCGAAATTTATAAAAAAATATCAAAATAACAATTTGTTCATAGTAAGAATTATCAATTCAAATAATAGATTTTACTAATTTTTAATGTAGAATTGACACACTCTAAAAATTAAATATCTAAATAGATTTTTAAAAACTATTAAACGAGCTTTATTTAGAAAAGTATTAAAAAAATAAAGTTTCAAGTCAAACTTTATAGTTAGTAAAAAAAAAGTCCAAACTTTATTGTATATTATTATGCATGTCGTGTTCTAATACTTAAACACAAAAATATTTTTGTATTATCATTTTGTCATATGATTTCACAAACACTATTTTTTTTCTTCCGTATTCGTATCATGTTACGATAAAAAATTATAACTCTATTGTTTTAACTTAATCAAGGGTTAAAATAATTGATATTTAACCCTTTTTTTTCTTAGGTTATGGACTCTATCTTAACTAAAATCATTACCAACTAGTTTAAATTAAGACTTAAATTGTAATCTTATTAATTATTCAATCGAGTTTTGATTACCTTTCAAATATTGTAACTTACGAAGAATATTAAAAAGAATTTAATTGTGATATTTTTAAATATTTCAAAATACACTATTGAGTTGGGAGGGAAAATTAAACTGATGATAATGAAAACGTTCAAATGTGGGTTGATTTGTAAAAATATATTTTGTAGAAAATTTAAAAATTGGAAAACTACCAAACTGATACCCGAACTTGTGGGTGATTAGCAAGTAGTACCTAAATTTTATTTTTTGTAGCAACTAAGTAGCCGAACTTATGAAAATTAGCAAATAAGTACCTACCGTTAATTTCCGTTAATAATAAACGAAAAATATCACGTGAGGAGCAAACATGGTATTTCCAGCCGTTAGAAATGGTATTTCTGGCTGGTGATGGCCATCTCCCCCGTAGTGGTACTTAAATCGGTTCAAAAATCGATTCAGAACCGGTTCGGTTGAACTACTTTATTTTTTAAAAATAAATAGGTTTTATATACCAAACACATGCATGACTCAACTCCAGACCTTCTCAGTGTGTTTCTTGATGCACCTAGCAAGCCTGGAGTTGAGTCATGCATGTGTTTAACATATAAATCATATTTTTTTTATAAAAAATATATAAAGTGGTTTGACTGAACTGGTTTTTGAACCGATTCTGAACCAATTTTGAACCGGTTCATGTACCTACTTGCTCATCCGTGTAAGTTCAGGTACATGTTTCCTCCTCACGTGATATTTTCCGTGTATTCTTAACGAAAATTAATGGTAGGTACCTATTTGCTTATTTAAGAAAGTTCAACAACCTATTTGCTACCAAAAAAGTTTAAGTACCTACTTGTTAATAACCCAAAAGTTCGGGTACATGTTTTTAGTAGTATTCCCTTTTAAAAATACATCCGAATAGAGTGCAAATAAAAAAATTTACCTTTATTAACAATAATAATAATTTACCAAAAAAACAATAATAATAAATATATTGAAAATGCCTCTTCACTTTTTTTTCCACGGTATAATCCAGTGTACAACATTCATGTTCCAGTCAACTGCCACCTTCATTCATGTTCCAGATCCTTCCACATCCTTCTTCTCCATGGAGCCAATCCAGAGCCAATCCATATAAGACCCCACACCTCAATCAAACTCGATCTTATCATAAATATAATTACAGTAATTCTCCCTCCTCCGATCATAGATTACGATCAATTTCCAGCTTCAATAGTTCAATGGCTTCTTCTGACAACGACATGGCCTTCGAGAGATTCATAGAGCAGACCCGGAGAGACCTATCCGCTTTCTTCCCTCTCTTGCTGGGTTTCACTGCTCCAGCGTCAAGACAACAGAATCAGGAAGATCAGGGGCAAGGAAGGGCGGATGACGCGGTGGATCCAGAGACGCAGGAAAGAGTCATCCTCATCAACCCCTTCACTCAAACCATGGTCGTACTTGGAGCAAGCGGCGCGTCAGGTTTGGATGCCTTGCTCCGCGGTGGGGCGTCCTTGAAAGAGGGTGTGCCTCCGGCTACGAAAGCGTCCGTAGAGGCGATGCCGACGGTGGAGGCGGAGGCGTGCGGAGACGGCGAGTGTGCGATTTGCTTAGAGGGTTGGGGCTTTGACGGAGGAGTGAAGGAGATGCCGTGCAAGCATAGATTTCATGGAGAGTGCATAGAGAAGTGGCTGGGCATGCATGGGTCGTGTCCAGTGTGTAGGTATGTGATGCCGTCTGATGAAGAAGAGACGAAGAAGAAGAGAGACGAGGGTAGGGTTTGGGTGACTTTCTCGATGAGAAATGGAAGTAGTAGAAGAGAAGAGGACAATGATTCTTCTACGGATGGCAACAGATCAGATCAAGAAACAGAGAGCTGAAGCCGAACCAGAGTGTCGGACTTTGATTGTCATCTTCCTGTTCTTACCCATCAATTTTCTTGATTCGGTTATCTGCAACCTTACAGTTGTGTATATATATATTCTTCTGAAGCTTGATAATTGGTTTCTGGAAAGATGCGAATTTCTATTATATCCCCGCCCCCTTCGATTATGCTTAAATCAATATTGCAAGGTTCGTCATCGATGTTGTGCTTCAGAGGTGCAAATGTTTCAGAAAATGTCAGTGAGCTTTCGACCGAACGTATTTCGTTAAGTTGTTTTTGCAACGCAGAATCGTTAATCTCCGAGTCACCCATCTCTATGAGCTCGGAGAAGGAAGAACTGGTGCACCCAGAAGAGACCATTGACACTAACTGCGATAGCTCGGCTTTAGCGAGCTCGATGTTCATAGTTGAAGAGCCGTGCCCAGCTAAGGTTTCCTGAGCTCTCTTCAAGACAGACTGTAAATACTTCCCTTGAGCCTCAATGCGCAGTTGAAGATGCTTTTGCACCTGAAATAACATTTCAAAAATTAGATGAACTGCTTAACCAAATGTACTTAAGCTCGGAGGTACTAGGTGAATGTACGGGGTAAAAGTTATCTACTTCATAAGTTACCTTATTATAAAAATGTATCTTAGACAAAAATTGTTATTTACGGGTACTTTAAAATTCATAAATATATTTACTTTAATTGGGTAAATAAAAAAATAAATAATTAAATAAAGATAAACAAAACTATTTTTAATTGCTATAATAAAATAATTTAGAAATACGTACCGTAATAGTATGTTACTAAAATATTAAAATATATACATTTATGAGATATTCAAAAAAAAAAATGAAGGTACTTATTTGACTCATCTAAATGAGATTTATCCCTGAATTTATTGTTTAATTTCTATTTATCAACATGAAGGCTAAATTTTTTGTAAAATTACCATCCGTGAAAATGAATGAAATGGAAGATCTAACACCATAAATGAAGCTTGTCAAATGAAGATGATACTGTTCGTAAGGATAATCAAAGACAATGAATGAGGAAGGTTCATTAAATACGATTCTACCTCTCGATCTGTTCATGAAGCTTCCGCTGCACTTCCATTTGCATATGGAGAGCCTGAGCTATCTGCGAGCTTCTACAAACAAATCAAATTTACAAGATATATCATTCATACCCTATCCGAATTCTTCAAAAAAAAATTGAACATCTTTATGATAGCATACTGATTGATTTGGGGAGTCGTTGTCGATGTCGGTTTATTGATGGTTTCTTTGCCCAAATACACTTCTCTGCTTTGAATTTGTCTGTCCTCTGCAGTTAAGTAATGGCAGCAACTAATGAACATCAACTATGAATTCAAGTCATTGATTTTATTCTACAAACAGAAACAACCGGACCATCAATGTTGATGTTGCTGCTGTTTTCAATATAGGATTCTGAAGACTGTGGTTGACATTTGTTGAAATTACAAGCTGTTATCCTAAGTTTAGGATGTATTTGCTATATTTAAATAGTTTAGAGTGTTTTATACTTTTCTTTTCTTTATAGATCAGATTAGCTAGGTTTAGAAGGTTGAGGACTTACCTTGTAAATAGGCTAGTTTTCCTCTGCTATATAAGCAGTGCTTCCACTGTATTCTGTCATTGCAATACAAGGTTTTCATTTCCTGATAGTCTCCTAGGGTTCTTACGATTCTGTCCGCCTCCTTTTTCATTCGGTTCCCACTTTTACATGGTATCAGAGACATTCCGTGCTCTGACGCACCTTCGTCGATCCTCTCTTCTCCATCACTGACGACTTCGGTATCGCATTCTGCTCGATTTTTTTTCTCGTTTATTTCTTGTTTATCATAAACTGTTGTCTTCAATATTATGTTCTTATATTTGGATACTTTTATTTTCTGTAATCTTTCGGTATCGTGTTCAGATATTGGATCTTTATTATTTCTCGGTTATATCTGTTGTTCGTTTTCTGGTTTATGAATCTGTCAGATATTGGATCTTTATTATTCCTCTGTTGTATCTGTTGATTCGTTTTCTGGTTTATGAATTTGTTATTTCAGATATGTTGATTCATCTTTTTAGATCTGTTGTTTGCTTAGCTATCGCGAAATAGATCTGCTATTTTTGGTTGTTTCAGATCTGCTACTGATATTGGATCTTTGTTATCCTCGGTTATATCTGTTGTTTGCTTAGCTATCGCGAAATAGATTTTCTATTTTTTGTTGTTTCAGATCTGCTACTGATATTGGATCTTTGTTATCCTCGGTTATATCTGTTGTTCGTTTTCTGGTTTATGAATCTGTTATCTTAGATATGTCGATTCATTTTTTAGATCCGCTGTTTGCTTAGCTATCGCGAAATAGATCTGCTACTTCTTAGTGGTTTATGAATCTGTTATTTTCTTTTCTGATCGCTCCGTTTTTCTTATGAATCTGTTGTATGCTTAGTACTACTGCTTCGTTTATGATCGCTTCTTTTTTTCTTTTTGTCATTGTGTTTTGATGTATCCTTTTTGTTCATATTCTGTTATCATACATACTTATTAAAGGCATGTATCAATGTTTTTCTGATCTGTCTTTTGTAGTACATGTATATGAATGATATTGAGGCACTCTTTTTAATCGGTGTCTGTTTTTTTTCTTCTTGATTGCATTTCTTGTGCAGCTTTTTTTACCTGTTTTTCTCTCCTAATATCTGTCCCTATGACATCAACCTCTGCACCTCTCTCATCTAGTTCTACCACTGTGATAGGAGTCACTGGTATTCCGACCATAGTGACTCCAACACCACCCATGATAGACCATAACCACCCTTTGTTTTTGCACCCCTCAGATACTCCTGGATTATCTCTTATATCTGAAAAATTGACTGGTTCAGATACATATTCTTTTTGGAGTCGTGCAATGTATATTTCTCTCTTGGCAAAAAACAAGTTGGGTTTTATAGATGGGTCGTGTGTTAAGGAAAACTATGATGCCAGTCTGCATCATATTTGGGATAGATGTGATGCCTTGGTATTTTCTTGGATAATGAATTCTGTGTCGTGTGAGCTTATGTCTGGTATTGTGTATTCGACTAGTGCTTTTCGTGTGTGGAGTGATCTTAAAGAACGTTTTAACAAGATCAATGGATCTAGAATCTTTCAGTTGCATCGTGAGATTTCTTTAGTCCAACAAGGTGTTGATTCTGTTTCTGAGTATTTTTCTAGATTGAGGTTGTTGTGGGATGAGTTTGAGTCTACCTGTTGTCTTCCTAATTGTGGTTGCGAGCAATTCCAGAGGCATCTTGAGCATGTGTCCAACCTAAAGTTGTTTCAGTTCCTTAATGGTTTGAACGAGTCATATTCAGCTATTAGGTCTAACCTGCTCATGAGAGAGAGACTTCCCTCTCTTAACCAAGCCTACTCTGTTCTGATTCAAGAAGAACATCAGAGAGGGATTTCAGAGAACAACATGGCCAATATTGTAAACCAATCCAGACCCCCGAGAAGGAATTTGTTCTGTGAATTCTGTAAAAGCAAAGGGCACGATGTGTCCCGATGCTTTAAGAAAAACGGGTTTCCTCCTGGTTGGAGGAGAAACAACTAGGATCAAGGAAAAAGACCACAAGCCAACATTGCCAGTACCAATTCCTCTCTCTGATCCACACCCGAGTCTGTTGATACAGGTTGTTCTACGCCTCTGGACATGCCACACAACGAATCTGCAATGATTTCCACCGAGAGCTTGGAGCATTTGGCGCATATGCTAAGTAAGATTCAGGAGCAGCAGGACACTCCCGAAATAAGTGCAAATGCAGCAGGTATGGTTCAATTTTGTAACTCTGTTCATAAATCAGATTACTGGATATTAGACTCTGGAGCTACCGATCACATGAGTAGTAGACTAGATTGGTTAACTGATTTAAAAAATATTAGCTCCAGTGTCCAATTACCAAATGGTTTATGTACATGTGTTTCTAAATCTGGAAAATGCTTATTTGGTAATCTAAAAGGGTTGAATGATGTTCTATATCTGCCAGATTTTAAGCATAATCTGATGTCTATTGCGAGATTAACCAAATATTTATCTTGTTCTGTTACTTTTTACCCTAAGATTGTGATAATGCAGGATCTTTACAGTGGAATGGGATTGGGGATTGGTAGAGAAGCTGGAGGGCTTTATCTCTTCAAGCCTCATATACCATCCACAACCCTTCAAGCTTATTCTTCCTTGCATTCTCCTTCCATGTTATGGCATAAACGGCTAGGACACGCTTCTATTCAAACTTTGGAAAAAATTGACTCCATTAGATCTATTGTTTTTCAAAACAAATGTGTTGTTGGTTGTTCTGTTTGTCCGTTGGCAAAACAGCATAGATTACTTTTTCCTGTTAGTTCTTCCAAAACTTTATCTGCTTTTGAACTGATTCATATGGATGTTTGGGGGCCATATCATAAGCCCACTTATGACAACAAGATGTATTTTCTGACTATAGTTGATGATTTTAGTAGAAGTACCTGGACTTATTTGATTGCCCTGAAATCTGATGTTGTTGTTGTGATTCAGTATTTTTCCTTGTGAAAAATTAGTTTAATAAATCTGTAAAAAGGATAATAACTGACAATGGGAGAGAATTTTTTAATGAGCAATGCAACTTACTTTTCAAAACTGAGGGAATTTTTCATGAGAGTAGTTGCCCTTACACTCCTCAGCAGAATGGAGTAGTTGAAAGAAAACACAAACATCTTTTGGAAATTGCTCGTGCAATTAAGTTAGAAGCTGATATTCCTTTAAGATTTTAGGGGTGATTGCATTTTAACAGCATGCTATTTGATGAATTTGATGCCTACTCCTGTCCTTAATGGAATATTCCCGCATGAAAAATTGTTAGGAAGAAAACCGAATTTATCTCATCTTCGTATATTTGGTTGTCTTGGTTATGCGAAGGTTTTAACCACTTCTGATAAATTTGCATCTCGTTCTGTTGTCTGTGTTATGATGAGATATTCATTGACCCAAAAAGGGTACAGGTTATTGAATTTACAGACCAACAGTTTTTTTGTTAGTAGAGATGTTAAGTTCATGGAGGATGTTTTTCCCTTCAAGAATTTGGAGAACACAAAGAAAAACTTGTTTACAGATGAACCCGTTGGACTGAATGATGTTGATCTCAGTCTGCCCCATTTGGATGCACCATTGGTTCGAATTCCTGATCCCGACCTTCCTGAACATCCAACCGATGAGGATGATTCAGACAACCATAGACATTCACAAATTCCTAATAAAGAACCACGAAGGTCATCTCGACTAATTCGAGTCCCTGCCTGGCAGAAGGATTATGTGATGTCTGGTAGCAATATTGCCTATCCGATCCACAATCAGGTTTGCTATGATGGTATCAATTCCAATCATAAATGCTTTATCAGTTCATTAGATAAGAAGTTTGAACCTGACAACTATGGTGATGCCTATCTTGATCCAAATTGGATTGATGCTATGAAAAATGAGATTAAGGCCTTAGAAGATAACAAAACCTGGACTATTGTTTCTCTTCCACCAGGTAAAAATGCAATCGATTGCAAATGGGTATATAAAATTAAATATAATTCTGATGGCACCATTGACAGGTATAAGGCTCGTTTAGTTGCAAAAGGATATAATCAGAAAGAAGGAATTGATTATGCTGATACTTTTTCCCCTGTGGCTAAAATGGTCAATGTCAGAACCCTCCTTTCCATTGCTGCAAAATGTAATTGGCCCCTTTATCAGATGGATGTGTTTAACGCGTTCTTGCAGGGAGACTTAAACGAAGAGATTTATATGCAAATTCCACAAGGTTTTCGCAAACAGGGGAGAACAATCTTGTATGTCGTTTGCAAAAATCCTTGTATGGATTAAAGCAGGCTTTAAGGCAATGGAATATGAGACACACCGAGGCCTTGGTAAAACATGGCTATCAGCAAAGTCGTTATGATTATTCCTTATTTACTAAGAAATGTGGTTATGATATTGTCGCTTTGTTGGTTTATGTTGATGACTTAGTCATCACTGGAAATAGTCAGCATCTTATTACTGAGTTAAAAGCAACCTTACAAAACAACTTTAGGATGAAAGATTTGGGTGAATTAAAGTACTTTTTAGGTATAGAAATTGCTAGATCCAAAAATGGTCTCTTTCTGTGCAAAAGGAAATATTCTCTTGAACTTCTTGCTGAAGTTGGATTGTTAGGAGGTAAACCCAGTAAAACTCCTATGGAGCAGAATCTCAAGCTGACTTCAAAGGGATATGATGAGACTTTTGGGCTGAATGATGATGATGCCTTGATATCTGATCCCACTTTGTATAGAAAATTAGTTGGAAAATTGTTTTACTTAACCATCACTAGACCTGATATTAGTTTTTGTGTGCAACATCTCAGTCAGTTTATGAAAAATCCAAAAAAATCTCATCTTGATTCTGTGTATAGAATTATCAGATATATTAAAAATCAGCCTGGCTTGGGAATTTTATTATCATCTGATTGTGATTATAATATTGTTGCTTATTGTGATTCTGACTGGGGTAGTTGTTTAGAAACTAGGCGATCCATTTCAGGTTATTGTGTGAAGTTGGGTAATTCTCTTGTTTCCTGGAAGGTAAAAAAGCAGGCTACTGTATCTAGATCTTTAGCAGAAGCTGAATATCGTAGTATGGGGTCTGTAGTTTCTGAAATTATTTGGTTAAAAGGTTTAGTTAATGAGTTAGGAATAGAAAATTATGTTCCAGCTAAATTATATTGTTGATAATAAAGCTGCAATTCAAATTGCAGTAAATCCTATGTATCATGAACGTACTAAGCATATTGAAATTGACTGCCATTTTTTGAGAGAACAGATAAATGCAGGGGTGGTCAAGACAGAGTATGTACGTCCAGGAGAGCAAATTGCCGACATATTCATGAAGGCTTTAGGGAAGGCTCAACATTATTATCTTGTCAAGAAATTGAGAATGATTGATATTTATTTAGGACATCAGCTTGAGGGGGAGTGTTGAAATTACAAGCTGTTATCCTAAGTTTAGGATGTATTTGCTATATTTAAATAGTTTAGAGTGTTTTTTGCTTTTCTTTTCTTTATAGATCAGATTAGTTAGGGTTAGAAGGTTGAGGACTTACCTTGTAAATAGGCTAGTTTTCCTCTGCTATATAAGCAGTGCTTCCGCTGTAATCTGTCATTGCAATACAAGGTTTTCATTTCCTGATAGTCTCCTAGGGTTCTTACGATTCTGTCCGCCTCCTTTTTCATTCGGTTCCCACTTTTACAACATTCAGTCTTCTTCCCCATTCGATATTTCTGAAGCAAAACTGATAAATTAGACATACTAAACCAACTGATTCATAAATTCCATTAAAAACACTCAAGAAATCTGGAGATATTACTTCTATCATATGTACATGATAGTTAGATAGATTGTCTTGCCGGTAAGTGTCTCTTGATATGGTACAATGTCAAGACAGGAAGGTCCATCACCCTCATCAAACTCTTAGGTGTTGCATCTGTTCATACAAGAAAACACAACACATGTTAATACGGAAAAAACAATGTCGAACCGACAAAAATTCATCTCCATTATTATTGTACGTTTCGCTTAACTGTCTGCACCACCCAGTTGAGAAACTGCATCAACAAACCTATGGTGGAGCTCAGGATACCATTTAAGTCTTGGTTTTGCATCCGTAGATAACACCAACTTCATGCTCTGACTCTGGTTGCTCTGCATACCCATTTGAGAATTGCAGACTGGTAGATGATAGAATTAGAAGCATAAGATAAAATATGGGTAGAGAAACAGAGAGCGATTGTGTGCGTGTGAGAAAGAAGACGTCTTCTGCTTGTGTAGTGTGAATAATAATTGATAAGTAGAGTGTGGAATTTTATATATAACTTGAAGAGAGGAATGGCTGGTTTGATATTGGGGACAAAGTGGAGAATGAGTGTCGCGCGTGGAAAGCACGCTCTCCTCCCTTCTCTCTCCAGGGCAGGTCCCTGTGAGAGATGCCTCTGCTTAGGACAGTAGGTAGCCGCCACCTGAAGACTACATCAAAGTTGGCTCTTTCAAAGGAATAGTTGTTGTAACTGTTCTATTGGCTTATTCGATTTTGGCAAGTATAACAAATCCAAACAGCAACAATTTCTTTCCTACTGAAGCTAGCTTCCTCGAAACAGAGTGTTTCCCAGCTCCTCTGTTTGTCTTCTCCATAACCTTCCCAGACAATTTTTGTTTTCTTATTTTCTTCTCCTTTCTCTATTGTGCAGGTTGGCAAGACAGGGGTGAGGGTGTCTGGGCTTCAATCGGCATGAATTGCAATCAAGAAACCGGAGAGAGGGAGCTTCCTCAGAGAGCACTTCTGTCCTTGATCACGAAACCCCCCAAGATTCAAGCTGCCAGAGTTGTAGGGAAGATGATTTCTCATAAGCAGGTAAAGAGTAGCGTTGTCTCTAACGTATTGAAAGCGGCTTGGGCATCCTACGAAGCTGTCAAGATGTCGGATCTAGAGGGAGGCGTCATGGCCTTCGACTTCACCAATGAAAGAGACCGAAACAGGGTCTTAGACATGTCTCCATGGGTGATTCACGGGCATTGCCTAAACCTCCAGGTATGTAAGCTGAATCAGTGCATAAGTGAGGTGGAGTTTGGCGAGCTACAAGTATGGGTGCAGATCCATGGCCTTAGTCTAGATATGCTGAATTCCGACAATGCCAAGCAAGTAGCAAGCTGTATAGGGAAATGCCTAGAACTGAATATTGAAGTAGATATGCAGCAGAGAGGGTATATTCGTATGAAAATAGCAGTCCGTATCTGTGATCCTCTGATTGCAGGTTTATGGTGGATGAATGTAGAAGGAACTGAAAGATGGGCATCGTTGAAGTACGAACGTCTCTCGAATCTCTGCTATGGCTGTGGTCGTTTGGGACATACATCGCATGCTTGCAACCTTCCAATAATCCGTTCGGAAGTACCTGCTATGTATGGACCGTGGATCACCTGTGCACGACAAAGGAGACAAAGCGGGTGGCATCAAATTGGGGGGGGATAACAGATACCAGCAACCTGCAAGGAATCCTAACAGGAAGACCTGGGGCCAATTGATGAGGGAAGGAGGGCAAGGTTCATCAGACCACAGTTGGTCACGAAACACTCTAAAGCAAGAATGTGCAGACCAGGAAAAGGAGGAAATGGGAAACCAGAGTTTTGATCGGGGGCAAGAAACAATCGAACAGCTGCGAACATGAAGCAGGAGATTGAAGATCTCAACTCAACCGAAACCCAATTCCTAAACCTGAACCTGAACCTATCTCTTACACCCCATCGACATGTCAAGCCGATGTTTGATATGAACACAGACCCTTCTGATGTATACCAGATAGAGACCGTCCATTCACATATACCCTCCCATAGACCACCGTCAACCCACAAACCTCTGCCACCACACCTTTTTCAGAATGAGACCGCCCAAACATATCCACCTTCCCATATACCACTGTCAACCTAGAAACAATTACCCCCCCTCCATTCCATATACCACTGTCAACCCAGAAACTTTTACTACTGCCACCTTACTAGATTGAGACAACCTATACTCATACTCCTTCCCATACACCAACGAAAACCCACAATCATTCACCTATTCTACCCTTGCCTATTTTGGGCACGAAACCTGTTACAAGCCTCCTGACCTTGGGGAACTCATCTTCCTCAACCAACACATTTCATTTGTCAAATGAGGTGTCAGAGTACCTGGTGGAGCTCCCCCCAGAAAGTGACCCTTGAAGCACCATTGTCTCGGCAGATGGGTGTGTTTCTCTAAGGAAAATGGAAGACATATGTGGAAGGAAGACTCCAAACAAAAAAGGAAAGTCAATGAAAAGCAAGGCACAACATCTGATCTAAGGCCTGCCAGGTCTATGGAAGTCTGTCACAAAGGAAAAGCCCGAATTAAGATTGACCACCAAAGGATCACAGCCAGAGGTGGAAGCACGACAGCTAGGATGGGTAAATCTAGAGCTGTAATGTTACATGAAAAGAATCAAGAAGCCAGGGGTTCTGGTGTCTGTCCCCGAACAGCCACACGGGATCAATGAACATAATTAGTTGGAACTGTCAAGGGTTGGGGTCTCCCCTGACGGTTCGCCATCTAAAAGGCCAAGTATGAAGAACCCAACCACTGATCATCTTCTTAATGGAGACGAAACAACCGGAGGCTTTTTGCGACCGAATAAGAAGAGAAGTGGGAATGACAAATGCACAGTACGCTAACCTGTAGGGGATCAGTGGGGGCCTAGAAATATGGTGGACAAATGAAGTAACTCTTACTTTCAATCACATAAGTAAGAATATAGTAGACAGTGAAGCCCAGATAGGAGTTGATGGGGTGAAATCCTTTATTACATGGATATATGGAGATCTGGAGTTCAGAAGACGAACAAATGTATGGAACCGGTTAAGAGGTATAGGGCACAACAGAACGGGACCATAGATCTGTTTGGGGGATTTCAATGATATATGAAACCACTGGGAGAAGGTGGGGGGGGGGGGGGGGGGGTAGGAGAAAGGATCAAAGGAAAATTGACGGCTTCACATCACTAATACAAGATCTGGAGATGGGCGATATTGGCTACAAAGGACATATGCACACGTGGTCTAACAATAGAGTGGGAGAAGACAGAATTTCGGAAAGACTAGATCGGGTTCTTGCAAATGAGGCATGGAGCGGCATGTTCCAAAGAGCTCAATGTCTTCACGGAATAACAGTAGGATCAGATCACGCTCCAATAACACTCTCATTGGACCACTCAGATGCCAGAAGTAGAAAGTCTTTCAAATTTGAGGAAATGTGGTATGAGAAGCCCGAATGCATTGAAGTCATAAAGGAGTCATGGAGTAGAGGGGGAAGGATAAGTACAGGTGAGGGATATAACAGGAAGATGCGGTCGTGTAGAAATGACTTGATCTGATGGAGTAGGCTGAATTTTGGAAACAACTGGTTAGAAATTGAACGAACTAAGACTCGCCTGCATATTTTGAGCAGCTCCAGTCTGACCCCGCAATCACTAGTGGAAGAGAAGGTAATGAAATCGAATCTCCATGCCCTATGGAAGAACGAGGAGATTTTCTAGAAACAACGATCAAGGATTCGATAGCTTAAGGAGTGTGATAGAAACTCAAAATTCTTTCACTTAATATTAGAAAGAAGAAGGAGAAACAAGATTATGAGGTTAAGGGATGGTGATGGCTCTTGGGTGGAGGAAGAGGAAGGCATTATGGAGGAAATACTCACATTTTTCTCTAGGCTCTTCCGATCGGATAGGGAGGATGGGAGCGAGGTTTTGCAAAGCTACGGAATGTTGGTTCTTGATATGGTCTGTGGTGCTATCTCCTAAGCGTGGAAGGAACAGAGTTGTAGAAGATGAAGTGCTATAACCTAAGCGTGGATGAAGCTGGAAGAAGCAAAGCTGGAGAGGAGGATTTCCTTTTTCTGGTGAGGTGAGCATTAATGCAGCCCCTTCACCCTTTATATATTACTCAAAAATGCTGAATACAAGGAGAACGTGGAAGTTGTTGCCGTGAGCTTCTCCAAAGCTAAAAACCCCTATTATTTTGCTAACCACTACTCTTGACAAAGTCAAAAACCTATGCATGTAAACATCACGTGAACTAAACAAAAGAAACAAGTTTAATATTAACATTCACTCCCTTAAACTTGTTTTATTCTCCACGGTTGATAGTCTTCATGCCGATCTTTTCCCTCAGCTCCAAGAACCTTTGTTTTCCCAACGGTTTCGTTAACAAATCAGCCAACTGCTCCTCGGTTCGGACATACTCCAAATGTATGTCCCCTGTCTGCACACACTCACGAATGAAGTGATACCGAGTGTCGATATGCTTGCTTCTATCGTGATGGACTGGATTCTTAGCTAAAGCAATGTCTGACTTGTTGTCCACTCTCAAAGTTGCTCTTCTTTGATCTTCTCCTTCTATGTTACTCAGCACCTTTCCCATCCACAGTCCTTGACAGGTCCCAGATGTAGCGGCTATATACTCCGTCTCACACGATGATAACGCTACAACCCTTTGTTTTTGTGAGACCCATGTCACCGGACTTCTCCCTAGGAAATATACGACTCCGGTTGTACTCTTCCTGTCGTCTACATCACCGGCGGGATCGTTGTCGGAGTACCCAACAAGACTTCTCTCTGGTTGCCCCTTCAAGTACACACAACCCAAGTTTAAAGTGCCTTTTACGTACCTTAAAATCTTCTTCACAGCTTCCATGTGTGTTGAAGTCGGTTCTCCATATACCGACTCATAACTCCAACAGAGAATGTGATATCCGGTCTTGTGTTGATCAAGTATCTGAGGCTCCCAATCACGCTTCGGTACTGAGTCTCATCGACATATGCTTCCCCTTCACTGTACTTGCTCATCTTGGATCTAGGCTCCATGGGAAGTTGACATGGATTGCACTCCCCCATTCCTAGCTTCTCCAAAATGACTTTGGCATACCTGGTTTGACATAGGGAGATTGATGTTGCTGTTTGTATCACCTCAATACCAATATAATAGGTGAGCAAACCAAGGTCCGACATCTCGAACTTTTGATGCATTTCTCGCTTGAAGTGGTTGATGGCATCTCTATTTCCCCCCGTCAATATTAGATCGTCGATGTAGACCCCTACGATCATCACATTTCCTTCATTCTTCTTCCTATACACGGCATGTTTATGAGGACATCTAGCGAAGCCGAGAGCCTTCAGACACTTATCGAGCTTAGAATTCCAAGCTCTCGGGGCTTGCTTGAGGCCGTACAAGGCCTTGTGTAGTCTCAACACCTTGTATGCATGCTTCTTCTCCTCAAATCCTGTTGGTTGGGTAACGTAGACCTCTTCCTCTAGTTCGCCATTAAAAAATGCTGTTTTAACGTCCATATGGTGAACCTCCCAGTTTCGATGAGCTGCATATGCTAGCAGGACTCTTACCGTTTCTAGTCGAGCCACTGGTGCGAATACCTCGTTGTAGTCTATGCCATGTCTTTGCACGTATCCCTTCGCCACCAACCTAGCCTTGTGCTTCACGATCTCTCCGCTTGGATCCCTTTTAAACTTGAATACCCATTTCAAGCCTATAGGTTTGTGACCTTTTGGAAGGTCTGTGAGTTCCCACGTACCATTCCTTTGAATGGACTTGATTTCCTGGTGCATGGCTTCTCTCCAATTTTCGCTTTTGACTGCCTCCTCAAAGGAAGTTGGTTCTTCTAGAGTGAGAAAGCAAAGACCAACCTCCTCTTCACCATCATCTTCTTCTAACTCAAGAGTAGATCGGTAAATGTCTTTCAAGGACCTGAAGTTGCGATCGCTCGAGCTTGAGCTTGAACTCGTGCCTTGCGACAATGAGGTTCGTGATGAAGGAGATGGTGTGCCTTCATTGATTTGTCCTTCTCCAGAGCTTGAGAACCGTCCATCACCTGCATTTGGATCAGTTTCGGTTGGCTTGCTGAAGTTTATGGTGAACGTGCCAGCACCATCTGATCGTTCTTCCTCATTCTTGTTCCAGCACCACTTTCTTTCCTCCTCGAACGCCACATCGTGACTCACGATGATTTTGTTATTCCTTGGATCGAGCAACCTGTATGCTTTCGTTCCATCCTCATATCCAAGCATAACAACTTGATTGCTTCTATCTTCTAGCTTAGCAAGGTTAGGTGATACATCTTTTACATGTGCAACACAACCGAACGTACGAAAGTGATGAACACTAGGAGCCTTACCATACCAAGCTTGATAGGGAGTCATTCCATCGACACTTTTAGTAGGAGCTCTGTTTAGAATGTAGACTGCCGTTCTCACTGCTTCAGCCCAGTATCTCGATGGGATGTCCATGCTTTTCATCATGCTCCTACACATTTCAATAATGGTCTGATTTTTACGCTCCACCACACCATTTTGTTGCGGTGAGTATGGAGCTGTGAGAAATCTCTTCACCCCTTGCTCCTCACAAAACGTTTTGAATGCCGTGGATGTAAACTCCCCTCCACGATCGATTCGTAGTGCTTTCAACTTCTTGTCGATTTCGTTCTCGACCATCGCTTTGTACCTTTTGAACACAGTTAGAGTCTCGTCCTTTCTCTTCAACATATACACCCACATATACCTGGTGAGATCATCGACTAACAACATGATGTACCGATTGCCACCGCAAGTTGTTGGTGAAATTGGTCCACAAAGGTCACAATGCACCAACTCGAGTTGTTTGCTTGCCTTGTATGTTGTTTCATGGGGAAATGGTGTTCTGTGTTGTTTCCCCACAAGGCACCCATCACAGAGTTGATCCACATGGTCGATGCTCGGTATACCTCTCACCATGCCTCCGTTGCTGAGCTTCCTTAAGGAGTTGAAATTGAGATGGCCAAACCTAGCATGCCACACCCAAGATTTCTCTTGCATCTTGGCCAAGAGATTTATGGGTGCTGCAAGTTTGAGTTTAGCTTCGTAAAGCCGGTTTGGTTGTCTCTCAACCTTCACCACCAACTTTCTTCGTTTGTCATACATCTTCAACAACCCATTACTGATCACAATTTCACTCCCCGCAGCATCTAGTTGACCAAGACTTATAATATTGCTTCTAAGTCTTGGGATGTAGTACACATTTTGCAGAGTAAGGTGTTCCATTTCTTTGCTTTGGAACAACACCGAACCTTTTCCACAAATGTCCACTACCGATCCATCTCCGAACCTGACCTTTCCAGTGACAGTGTCATCGAGTTCAACAAAGCAAGCTTTCTCACCTGACATATGGCTACTCGCCCCCGAATCCAGGTACCACACGCTTTCTTTGTTGTGGCCTACCTCCGTTTTTCCTTCTTGCAGCATGCTAACCTCAGTTTCGACCCCTTTTGAACTCACTAGTTCACACATCTCCATCATCAACAAGGATGGCTCCTCATCATCAATCCGTCATGTTAAATTGGCCTTCTCGTCTTTCTCCTTTGAAGGACATTCCACAACATAATGTCCCAATTGGCCACAAGCATAACACTTAACTCGACATTTGTCGAACTTCTTCTTTGGTGGTTTAGATTCATCATCACCTCCTCGACTTGAATCACCACAGCTCCTTCCTATGCCACGGCCACGCCCACGCCCACGGCCTCTGCCTCCTCTTGTGTTAGCAGATTCTGTGAAGATCTTCTTGTAAGACTGTGACTCCTCCCGTGCTCTCCACTCATCTCTTGTGAGAAGGGCAGTCTCATTCGACTTCATGCCACAACTAATCATTCGTTCCTCATGAGCCTTTAGTGACCCGATTACCTCCTCGACATATTTGGTTTTAAGGTCACTAAACTCCTCTATGGTCGAAGCAATTTGAAGGAATTTTGAGGAAACAGATCGTAGGAGCTTTTTTACGACTTTCTCTTCTTCCACCGTGTTCCCTAGGCTTCGAAGTTTGTTGACAGTGATAGTAAGTTTCCCAGAGAATTCATCGACATTCTCCGAGTCACTCATCTTTAGACATTCGAACTCTCTCCATAAGGTTTGAGTTCTCACCTCTATCACTTTATCTACCCCTTGATTCATTGTCTTGAGCATGTTCCAGGCCTCCTTAGCCGTTTTCCTGGCACCAAGTTGCAACAAAATGTCCTCACCGATTCCTTGATAGATGGCCGCCAATGCCATCTTGTATCTTCTGTTGTCAACTGGCCCTTCCGACTCAATTGGATCCCACACCCCTTGAGCCATCATGAACACCTCCATCTTTATAGCCCACGCTGCATAATTGCTCTTCGTCAACATGGGATATTTCAATGTGACCGAACTTTCCTTCTCGTGATTCGTTACAAGGGCAGCTCCACTCTCTCTATCCTCTCTTTCTTTTTGCTCTCTTTCTCTCAGTCTAGCTCTCTCTATATCTAGATGAGACATGGCCTTAGGATCTTAAAACTCTGATACCAAATGCTATCTCCTAAGTGTGGAAGGAACAAAGCTTTAGAAGATGAAGTGCTATAACCTAAGCGTGAAAGAAACTGGAAGAAGCAAAGCTGGAGAGGAGGATTTACTTTTTCTGGTGAGGTGAGCATTAATGCAGCCCCTTCACCCTTTATATATTACTCAAAAATGCTGAATACAAGGAGAACGTGGGAGTTATTGCCGTGAGCTTCTTCAAAGCTAACAACCCCTATTATTTTGCTAACCACTACTCTTGACAAAGTCAAAAACCTATGCATGTAAACAACACTTGAACTAAACAAAAGAAACAAGTTTAATATTAACATGTGGAAGGTATAATTCTGATGTTAGGGTTTCTCATCCGAGTGATGCATATTTCCCGGACTGGATATACAAGGAATATCTCCTGCTTGGGAAATACATAACACTCAACGAAATTACAACGGAGGAGGAAGAAGAGATGACGAGAAAGATGATTATCGTGAGTTTGTGGTGCATTCAGAAGCGACCATCTGATCGTCCATCTATAAAGGATGTGATAGAGATGTTAGAAGGAAGTGTTCAAGCTCTGCAAGTACCACCACTGAAGCCCTTCCAAGATTCTCCTGAGAGACCGCAGGAGCGAGAGAACCACTCTACAACATCGTCATCAAGCTTTAATGGAAAAGAGGAGATCTCGATACTAGAGCCAGAGATTAGAGGTGTTGATAGTACAGGAGCTGGAAACAACATCCTGGCTCCCCTAAACTAGTATCTAGTATTATGTATCTTATTCAGTATATACAACGTTGTAGTCCTTGTCGCAACGTTTATAGAGAACCATTTTATCACTGGGTTCATTTCTTCACAAGTTTAATAAGTTCTTCATTTCTTCTTAGCTTTGATTCTTGAGCATCAATCAATTTCTTCAGCTGCGAATAATAATGGAGCTAGGAAAAACCCAGACAGCTTTCCGACATCTGCCTGATGATCGGAATCCTCAACGCCTCAAAACCAGACAGAAGAAAGTTTGCATTGGAAATCTATGACGCCAATAAACCTCGTAGCTAGCAGTGAATAATGCTGGAGATCATGAATTCTTTGAAGAAAGAGAAGCTCCTTCTGATTCTTCGACACAACGATAGGCCGATAACTATCCACGAAGTAGATAAATTCATAGTGATAAAAGTTTTCAAGAAAGTTTTTATAAATTTATAAAAACTAAAGAAAACATATTTAAAATAACTTCTAAACTGAAAATACAAAAAATTGGACCAAAAAATGAAAAAAAAGGGTTAATTACCTCAACCGTTACTTATGTTTGACCCATGTGATTAAAAAGTTACTCATTTTTTTTGGTGTAGCTGAAACGTTATTTAAGTTTAAATCTTAAGTAAATGTCACGTGAAGTTTCCGTCAAATCTTACCGTCTAAATGTCACGTGCACAACACATGACCCAATTAAAACGATTTGAAGTCAATTGAAAGTACAATTATGCTCTCCTGTCACTTTGCAACGTTTTCCCCTCGTTTGATAATCATCTCCACACTCCAACTTCCTATCAACTCCCATTTCCCTCCAACCGAAACTTGCAGACCTCCTTCCGCCCCGATAGTGTCGATTTTCAGCACGGAAGGAACCCTCCTCAGCGACATTGCGTTTCGGAACTGCAACTGGAAGTAAGTTTGTGTTTTGCTTCGATTGAACTTTGGTTTGTGTGGCTTTTCGCATTCTTTCTTTTTTCGGACTTGGGTTTGTGTTCTTCTACCCTGTTTCACTTCGTTAATCTTCGATTCGGTTGAAGATTAGGGCTTTGATGTTGGTTTGCGGTACGAAATGATGAAATTGCTGCATAATATGTTCCTATTTGGGCGTGTATTCAATTTTGAGCTCTAAGATTTGGTTGTTTGCCGTGAAGATAGTGGGTGGTGGTGATGGTTCTGTTGTTAAATTGATGAAGTGTGCAGTAATCGATTGAAAAAACTTGATGAAGTGTGCTGTTAAATTGATGAAGTTAATTGATGAAGTGGGTGAGAGTGACGAGAATGAGATTGAACAAATTAATTTTTTAAATGTTTAATTTTCTTTATGTTGGTGGGTTAATTATAATAGTTGGTCTGCTGCATTGAAGCTTAGTGGTGAAATTAGGGTCCAATTGTTTAGGCATTTACCTCAGTATGAACATGAAGGTATTTTCTGGGATTAGTGGTATTTACCTCAAATAGCAATTAGTGTATGTGATGTGTATTTTCTGGGGAAGCCAGCAAAAATTAGCCTTATGCACATTATATAGAGGTGGAGGAAAGTTGGAGAGCAGTAGTTAGATGCTATTAGTTTCCTTTCTAGAAATTGTCAAGGGTGTTAAATACTCTAATCCGTTATACCAGCTAAACTGATGCTGGTGACAAGAGGGTATTGTTTGTACTTAAAGAACTGCTACTTTTAGTCTCTTTGGCCTCTGTTGTAATCTAGAAATTATAAGACCTATTATGTTCAAAATTTTAATTTTCCTGTGATTTTGTTATAGAAGTATCGATCAACAGATTCAGAAGAACTTAAATGCCTCCTCAACACAAGAATCTCACTTAACCTATCAGGAGCTCGGCAGTAGTCAGGAGATCGATCAAACATCAAGCTTGTTTATGTAAATCTGTGCACGTTTGTTTAATTATATTATGATTTATTGTATCGGAGATTCATCGGTTGATTAGAGATGAGGCAATGGGGGTCAAAGGGGGCAACGCCCCCTTTGCCGGGTCCAGGGGCAGCGCCCCTGGCGGGGTCCAAGGAGCAGCGCCCCTGGATGGGGTCGAGCTATTCTAAAGTCACTATTCTAAAATAAAGTCACTATTATACATAAAGTCACTATTCTAAAATTCATTGAAAATTTGAATTTTGGAACTAATGACTTAATTTTTTAAACCTCAAAATTCCCGGTTTTTGGACACTTGCTTTAGAACCAAGTATTGGACCGAACCATGGCTAAGGGCCGAACCATGGCTAGGGCCGAACCATTTCTAGAATCTTCCTAAGGTGTCTCTTTGATTTTGGAGCCAAATTTTGAATCAAAGGGGTGTATATTGGCTGAAATGGTACATGTCTCTTCCAAATGACATGGTGTCTTCTCCTAAGGGTGTGAATAACACTATAAATTGGTCATAGGGGGGTCATAAATCTTCATCCAAAACATTCACAATCCTTCTCAAGTTCTAGTTCAGTATTCTGATTTTATCCGATTGAAAGTTTGGGTGCCTCCAAATAGTTTCAATCTGAAAGTGTCGTCACGACTTCAGAATAATCCAAGCCTACAATTATCACCATCCATTCGAAATTTTCTAACAATGAATTCATTAGATATTGTTTGGTACTGCCAAGTTTCTTCATGATTTAGGACTGAAGATATAAGTATTTAGTTAAAGCTTCTAGTTCAAAATAAATCAAATCAATAACGTGAAACCGCGGTCTTTTAACGACACGAGCAGGCTAGGTTGTGCAGGTTGTTGACTTTATTTGATCATTTAAAATTGAACTAAAAGGTCATACGTGATGGTTATGTTATATATTGATTGATAGTAGAAACAAATGGAGAAGTTTCAAAGACAGATACAATTTTTCGTGGTAATCAAGCTGATGTTTCAGTTCATATTTGTCAAGGGTGGAAATCACGGGATTTAACTTAAGCTGTATAGCTAACCTTCCAGATATATTGCCTTGTGGGGCAGGGAAAACGATACCATAGTATCGTAAGAAATATGTGTGCACTTGACCAAGTCATTTATATATAGAGAAAAAATAAAAAATTAATTATACATGTAATAATAATAAAAAAATTACACGTAGATAATTTAATTATGACATCATACCCTAATGAATTTGACTTTCCACCTAGATGGTCCGAGTTGATTTTATTTTTTATGTTAAACATTTAGATTGCAACTTATGACTGAGAGAATAACGACGACTCGATATTTAATTAAAAATAAAAATTATGTATTTATTTAAAAAATTTAATATTTTTTATAGTAAGTAGAAATAATTAAATGCATTAGGTGAGAAATTTAATTATGTACTTACTAAAAAAAATAAAAAAAATTACGGTGCGTAGATGTTTTAATTATGAATTAAATGGCGCTAACTATGCGTTAATTTTTTACTTTTAGACTGATTGTATAATACGATACGTAAAAAAATCTACATACGATACACCAACTTCTAAATAGTGTTTTAAACAGTGAAATTATCGCAATTTTTATTTTTTTATTTATTTTTGAGTAAATACATAATTAAATTTCTCACCTAATGCATTTAATTATTTCGGTCAAATTATAAAACAAACGATGTTAGGGTACAAAATCACTGTATTTTTAAACAAAAAAGTTAACCTAGGTAGATAATTGAATTACGACATAAATGACGTGAACCGTGGTGAGTTTGGACTTACATGGTCTCAGTTATAATTTTTTAAGTCAAATTTTCATATCTCAACTTACGGCAGAGCGTACAGTCAATCCGTAAATTCAAATTTAATAATTTTTGCATAATTTGAATCACAATTAAAATATCTACTTACTATAATTTTTTTAATAAATAAATTTTTTTATTTTAATTAAACATCGAGTCTTGATTATTGATTTTTTTTTTAATTATAAAAATATGGTAGATTAGGTGCCACCTTAGAGTCCACGTATTTTCAATACGCGTTATCCGGAACGTACTTATTTTTGAAATATTATTTATACGTATACTTTTTTGTCATGTGGAAGTATTATTACGCTGTTTCAAGTCAACGCAGTCTGGTTCTTGGAAGGTACAAACCCAAAGAATATTTAAACTTGTTGCTTTATCCCTCCTCTCCACAGGAGACGAAAATGAGTGGCTTTCCTTTCGCTATGCGTTCTCTTTGCAGAAACCACTTGTTGATCCTAACCCTGCTAACGATCCAAGCTCCGGGATTCGATGCACAAACTACAGAGCTCACTAACTGCAGCCTCACCATCCAGTGCGGAAGTTTGCAGAATATTGGATATCCTTTCTGGGGAGTGAACCGTGCAAGTTATTGTGGTAACGGCACGGAGTATGAGTTAACTTGTGTGAACGACACAACCTTGAAGATGACTCTGTCGGGGCTTACTTACCGTGTCCTTGACTTCGATAACTCAACCCGAGCCCTTACGGTTGCAAGAGATGACTACTACACCAACATCTGCCCTCAGCACCTCCACAACGTTAGCAGTATCAGTCCTTTCTCATACTCCGACACCACCAAACCGACAAACCTGACCCTCTATTACAACTGCAGTACTTCAATTTCAGCAATAATAGCCACCAGTAGTCAATTCAGGTGCGCAGATTACAATGGTAGTAGTAGTACCATAACCGGCTACTTCGTAACGATGAAGGCGAGCGATATTCCTGGTGCAAACAAAACTTCATCTCTTGTTAGTTGCGCCAATACCGTTGTTCTTCCAGTGTTCCAGACAGCTCTCCAGACAATACAGACAACCCCGACTGAGGCCACTGTGGAGTCTGCCCTTAAAACTGGGTTCGGGTTGGTCTGGCCGGATGATGATGGAGCCTGTCAAGGGTGCACTCAATCGGGTGGCCAGTGTGGGATAGATTCGAATAATTCTTTCGCGTGTTATTGTTCTGATCAGTCCAATTCTTCAACTTGTGGATCATCACCAGGAGGTGAGTCTTTGTACCAAATCTCTCTTAAATTTGATTCTTGTTTCCACTAGATATACATTCATTAGCTAGCTGTCAGTTACTCTTGATCATATTAATGGAGTCTTCATTATAGTGTGTTTCGACTTCAGCCTTGTTCACCCTATTGAATGAATTAACTTCCTGATTCAGGGTTGCCCACTTCGTTCTTGACCCAGTCCAAGAGTACAATTTAGTTGTAGAATTCCGTCAAGATATGCTGCCGTGCTTCATTAGATTAGTCAAACAAATTATAGTCAAGTTAGAGATTATTATAGTTAATCTTATACATACAAAGCCAATATATATATATATAAAATATAGAGTTAAATACAAAAGAGCTACCTGAACTTTATACGCTACTTGAACTTTAAAAATTCAAAAGTGTCTTCCTCAACTTTGGACGGAGGTGCAACGAGCTACCTTCATCCAAATTACCGTCAATTCATCACGGAAATTGACATGTCACTCACGTGGACTGATTTTGATGATAAACTGAATCGTTTTAAAAAGAATTCCAATAATACCCTTTCCTCCAATTCTGGTCGTACTTGTTCAGTACTCTGACGAGGTTGTCGGTGATGAAGACAGTGTCAGTATCTTCCATGACGAACCACCGCACGTTCTCGAGACCCAGGCAGAGCGTCTCCGAGACGATTCGCGCAATCTGCACTGCCGACCGGTCGCCTTGCGTGTTGGGATATTAACTGCTGCTAATTTTCACCTTGCAGGATCTTGGGACTCGATGAATTAAGAGAATTTACGTGGTTCACCAATTTGGCTACGTCCACGGCTCACACCCACACTTTCACTATAGACAAATAGTGTTACAAATTGTATCGCACTCTAAAAATTCACTCCGTATTTTTTGCTCACAATACAACACTATTTTCTCCCACACTCAAGACACCAACAACTGATTCTTACTCTCTCAATTCGTGGTTCAAATCTGTAGTAATTTTCCTTCGGACATTGTTGGCTTCTTATAGACCATAGAAGATGGCAATTTTCAGTGGCTTGGCTGACCACTTTGCTGAGTGTATTCCCCAATCTGCTTAGTGCCTTGCCCACTGATGATGAGTGACTTGCCCACTGATGAGTGGCTTCTCCACTTGTTGGTGGCTTTCCCACTTTGATGAGTAGTGATGGTGACCCGAAAAAATCTTCATTCTCAACAATCTCCCACTTGAAGATTTTAACTTCACCTGCATTTGTGAGGTTTACCTGTCTTCTATTGTTTTAGACCCACTGAAGTTGAGCAACTTCAGTTTTTCTGTGGTGATTGACTTGGCTAACACGTCAGCTGGTTTTTTGCTGCCATGGATCTTCTCAAGTGTTAAAACTCCATCCTCTAGTAGAGACCTGACGAAGTGATAACAAAGTCCAATATGCTTGTTCCTTGAATGAAATGCAGAGTTCTTTGCCAAATGTATCACACTTTGACTGTCACTATGCAAAACATTCTTCACCTGTCTTAAACCCAATTCTGCTAACAAACCTTGTAACCAGATCATCTCCTTGATTGCCTCAGTGACTACTATGTATTCCGCCACTGTGGTTGATAACACTACTATCTTCTGTATCTGCGAAATCCAACTGACTGCAGTAGTCCCCACTGTGAATACATAGTCGGTAGTACTCCTCCTGTTGTCTACCTCACCAGCAAAGTTTGAACCTACTCACCGCTCCCACTGCATGAGCAATATCCGGTCTTGTGCAAACCATGACATATATGAGACTTCCAATGGCTGATGCATATGGAACCTTAGCCATGAAGTTCATTTCTTCTTCCGTCTTGGGTGACTGCTCATTGGATAGTCGAAAATGACTAGCCCATGGTGTGTTGACCGCCTTAACATCACACATGCTGAATCATTTGAGAACATGCCCAATGTACTCCTCCTGAGATAACTCCAAAGTACGCTTTGGCTCGTCTCTATTGATTCTCATCCCAAGAATCTGCTTTGCTGCACCCAAGTCCTTCATCTCAAACTCGCTCGATAATTGATTCTTCAATCGTTTGATTTCACCCATATCTGAACTTTCCACTAACATGTCATCGACATAAAGTAGCAAAATAATATAGCTGGACTCAAACCTTTTGAAGTAGAAACAATGGTCAGCATTGCATCTAAAATAGCAATTCGTTTGCATAAAACCATCAAACTTTTTGTACCACTGCCTTGGAGCCTGTTTCAACCCATATAAGCTCTTCCGCATTTTACAAACGAGTTTCTCCTTGCCATTCTCTGAGAAACCCTTTGGCTGCTCAAAGTATATCTCCTCCTCAAGATCACTATGGAGGAAAGCAGTTTTGACATCTAACTGCTCAAGTTGCAAGTCTTCTGCTGCAACAATACTTAAAACTGACTGAATGGTCGTCAGTTTTACAACCGGGGAAAATATATCGGTGTAATCGATACCTGCTTTCTGCTGAAAGCCCTTGGCTACAAGTCTCGCCTTGTACCTTTTGGAACCATCATGTTCCTCCTTGACTCGATACACCCATTTGTTGTGTAACACCTTCTTTCCCATGAGTAACTCAATTAGCTCCCATGTATGGTTAGAGATAAGGGACTCCATCTCTTCTTTCATTGCATGCTCCCACTTGCTAGAGAAATCTCATTGACATGCTTCATCATAGCATTCAGGTTCTCCTGCATCAGTAAGCAACAAATAATTCATGTACCTTCTATTTGGTATAGGAGGTCGTGAAGATCTCCTCAATACTGGAGATGAAGGAGATGGAGACTGTGGTTGATCAGTCTGTTGTGTGCTGCTCTGCGATGTCTGTTCCTCTGACTGAGGACTCTCAACTGCTTGCTGCACTATACTTCAGTCTGGGATATCATCTGGATCAACGTACATAGGATCGCTCTGAGCTACACTACTAGGCTGTAGTGTATTTCTGTCAGTGTACATCACCTTTTCGTTGAATATCACGTCTCGACTTATGATCACCTTCTTGGTATGGTCATCCCAGAACTTGTACCCAAGCTTATCTCCACCATATCCGATGAAGGTGCATTTTAGTGACTTGGAGTCAAGCTTTCCCCTAGCCTAATCACTAATATGCACATATGATACACAACCAAAAACTTTCAAATGAGAAAGGTTTACCTCTTTTCCGCTCCATACTTCTTCTGGTATCCCGAACTCTAGCGGAGATGATGGTCCACTGTTAATCAAGTATGCTGCTGTATTGACTGCCTCTGCCCAGAACTGCTTGTGCAGTCCTGCATGTATACACATTCTTCTGTCTCTCTCAGTCAATGCCCGGTTCATTCGTTATGCTACACCATTCTGTTGTGGTGTCCCTGGCACAGTCCTTGCTAGTCTGATGGCATCCTCAAAACAGAACTTCATGACTCAATGTCATCATACTCACCACCGTTGTCGGATCTCAAAGTTTTGATCTTTAAACCCGTCTCATTTTCTACCATGGCTTTTCATATCTTGAACATTTCAAATACTTCAGATCTATGTCTCAAGAAATAAACTCATACCTTTTTGGAATGGTCGTCAATGAAAGTCACAAAAATGAATTTCCTCCAATGGATGAGACAGTGGTTTGACCTAGACATCCGTGTGAACTAGCTCAAGCTTTTCTTGCTTTGCTGCTCTGCCACTCTTTATGAAACTACCTCTCTTCTGCTTCCCAAAGATGCAGCTTTCACACAAGTCAGTGTCAACTAACTTTAAGTCAGGTATTCTTCCCTTGGAATGCAGTATCTTGAGACCCTTGTCACTCATGTGACCAAGTCTCTGGTGCCATAAATTTGGATCGTCTTTGCTGTCTGCAACTACAATTGACCCACCAACGTTCGTTGTCGTATAGAGTGTACCACTCTTCTGGCCACGAGCAACTGTCGTCGCACTTTTAGAAACCTTCCAAGAATCGCTATTGAAGGTTGTGACATAACCTTCTGCTCCAAGCTGCCCCACCGAGATCAAATTCTTTCTTAAGTCAGGAATGTGTCTCACATCCCTTAACTTCCACGTAGATCCATTTAACCTGATCTGTACATCACCCTTGTCAACCACATCACAAGGTTGATCATCACCAAGGCATACTTTGCCAAGATTACCTGGTGAATAACTCATTAAGAGTTCTATGTTAGAGGTCGCGTGAAAGGAAGCTCCCGAGTCAAGCACCCATGACTCTGACTTGCTCTCCAAAGAGCATTCCAAAACATCGGCTGCCTCTTCTGCTGCAATGTTTGCTTCAGGCTTCCCTTCCCTCTCTTTCTCCGGGGATCTACACTGGTTCTTGTAGTGCCCGATCTTTCCGCAGTTCCAACACTCGATCATTTTCTGGTTCTGATTGTTGGAATTTTTGTGATTATGAGATTGTGACCTCCCACTCTTGGACTTGGACTTGGACTTGTTGCCCCCTCCATTCTTGTTTGAATCCTTGCCTTTTCTCTCTACGTTCAAAGCTGACCCTGAGCTAGAGGCGTCATTCGACTGGTTTCAGATTTCTTCAGTCATAATGATGCTGACCACATCATCAAGCTTCAGAGTTTTCTTTTTCCCTGCAGATTCGCTGATTGCAGTGATTGTGCCTTTCCAACTATTGGGCAACTGCCTAAGAATTAGACAGGCACATATCTCTCAGTGAACGTCATGCCCACTGCTTCTAGCTCTTCTGTCACTTCTCTGAACTTGATGAGATAATCTCTTAATGGTGTTCCTTCTGACATCGTTATGTTGAACAACTTCTTTATCAAATAAATTTTGTTTGCTGCAAAAGGTTGTTCGTACATACTGGAGCTGTCTGCCATGAGAGATGCGGTTGTCTTTTCATTCTTGATGTTGTAGGCCACTAATTTTGACAGTGATATCCGTATGTGCCCGAGAGCTTTCCGATCCAGTACCACCCAATCGACCTCTTTCATTTCCTCTGGTTTCTTACCCAAAGGTAAATAAAGATCCTTCTGGTACATGCTGTCTTCTATTTGCATCTTCAAGAATCCAAAATTTGTGCCATCAAAATGAGAAATTTTGGACTCCTTCTCTAACACCATTGATCCTACTCGAACAGATAGGATGAAAACGAAAAATTATTTCGCAGAATAATTTCCGTAAACATCTTCCTTGCCTTTGATTCGCCAACCGATGGCTCTGATACCAATTGTTGAGATATTAGCTGCTGCTAACTTCCACCTTGCAGGATCTTGGGACTCAATGGATTAAGAGAAATGCAAAACAACACAAGAATTTACGTGGTTCACCAATTTGGCTACGTCCACGGCTCACACCCACACTTTCATTATAGACAAATTGTGTTACAAATTGTATCGCACTCTAAAATACTCAATCCGTATATTTTGCTCACAATACAACACTATTTTCTCCCACACTCAAGACATCAACAAACGATTCTTACTCTCTCAATTTGTGGTTCAAGTCTGTAATAATTTTCCTTAAGACATTGTTGGCTTCTTATAGACCATAGAAGATGGCAATCTTCAGTGGCTTGGCTGACCATTTTATTGAGTGTTTTTCCCACTCTGCTTAGTGCCTTGCCCACTAATGATGAGTGACTTGCCCACTGATGAGTAACTTCTCAACTCTGATGTGTGACTTCTCCACTTGTTGGTGGCTTGCCCACTCTGATGAGTGGTGATGGTGACCCAAAATAATCTTCATTCTCAACATTGCGAACCGACGCCACATATCTTCACTGGAGGAAGACTGTCGGTGTCCTCTGGTTTTGTCTCCACGTGGTGGTCCCGCCACCCTCTCATCTGCTTCAACTTGTACCTGAATGTTATAGGAATAAGGAATTGAAAATTCAACCGCTACAATTAGTAATTAATCAGGAGAGGATAAACACGAGATCTTTATGTAGTTTTTCTTTGCTTCCATAGCTTAACAGAGGCTGCGATGCCAAAGACAGTGTCACTAAGCTCCGTTTTCCGTTCCGATTCAGCAATGGCAGCGACACGATGCCAAATAGAGGCGTGGGAAGAATGAGTGGCATTGTTGGACCAAGACGAGATGGAGCGGCGGGAATCAGTGAAAGACTCATCAAGGCAAGCGCATGAGGAGGCTAAGGTTCTCAGCGCGCACACAACGTATGTGACAGAGAGAAAGAGGACGAGCCACACAATGAGCTTCGGATAAGTGACCCGACTCTGCTGGGCGGCGATCCTGGGTCTCTTACTCTCTTCATTTGATCCCAAACGACATGCTCTTGATCCAACGTATGCGTCAAGAGCAGAACGCAGATTTCACAATTTTTGATCCAATAATACGAGGAAAGGGTATTATTGGATCTTTTTATAAAATCACACACTTTACCGCCAAAATCAGTCCACCTGAGCGACACATGTCAATTTTCGTGATGAATTGACGGTAACTAGGACGGAGGTAACTCGTTGCACCCCGTCCAAAGTTGAGGAAGTCATTTTTGAATTTTTAAAGTCCGATTAGCTCGTTGCAAAACGTCCAAAGTTCAGGTAGCTCCTTAGTATTTGACCCTATAATATTTAAATATAATTTAGTTTTTCTCTTTCGTACCGTACGGTTAGTTCGGAAGTTGATACTCAACGTCATTAGCTGTATTTATATTATCATTCATTCAATTGTCTTTATGATCAAATTATAAAACAGACGATTCTTTTTCTTGGTCACTTAAGACAAAATAAAAATTTAATTATATACGTAATAAGAAAAAAAAATTATAGCATATAGATAATTAAATTACGACATCATTCCCTAACAAATTTGACTTCCACTTGGAGGGTCCGAATTGAGTTTTTTTTTAAGTCAAACATTTAGATTTCAACTTATGACATAGAGCATGGTTAATCCGTAAATGGAAATTCAATATCACTTGCGATGTTTTAATCATGATTCAAATATCTATTCACTTCTTTTTTAAAATAAATACCTAATTTAATTTTTAACTCAACATTATTTTGTCAACCAAAAAAATATCTGAACTCATTACCATGTTATGCACGTATATATATTTTCTTAAAAGAAATATCATACTTATTTTTCAAAATACTATTTTATTCGTACTTACTTTATAAAAAACTCAACTCTTTTTCTCTATACATATCTATTTTGCAGGAACCTATATTGTAAGACCCAAGTTGTCTGTACTTCTGCCAGGTACATAACTACTAATCAAATAGCTAACTACTCTCTGATCAATGCATAATCTAACAGGCCTTAATTGAACACTGCAGGTCTGTTAGTTCCAGTACTGCTTGCTTTTATAGTTTCAATTTTGATAGAAATACGACGCGGCAAAATTCGATGCTATTCACTAACTACGTCACAGATTGGTGAGAATAGTTTCGATGTAGAGAACTTCATCAATGGAATATCCCCAAGAAAGTATACGTACTCTGAACTGAAGAGGATGACCAACTCGTTCTCCCTAAAACTTGGACAAGGAGGATATGGGAGTGTTTATAAGGGGAGTGTCAAGGACGGCCGACCAGTTGCAGTGAAGATTCTTAGTGATTCCAAAGGGAGTAGTGGAGAAGATTTTTTTAATGAAGTTACAAGCATCAGTAGGACATCACATGTCAATGTGGTAGCTCTTCTTGGCTTCTGCTACGAGAGGAAAAGGAGAGCTTTGGTTTATGAATTCATGCCAAATGGGTCTCTAGACAAGTTCATTACCACGAAAGGAGTCTCGAATAGATGCAGTCCCTTAGAGTGCAAGGTTCTATATCAAATCACACTAGGAATTGCAAGAGGGCTAGAGTACCTGCATCGTGGGTGCAACACAAGGATTGTACACTTTGATATAAAGCCTCACAACATTCTCCTTGACCAAGATTTCGTGCCCAAGATATCGGATTTTGGACTTGCAAAGCTCTGGCAAGGAAAGGAAAGTATGGTTTCAATGCAAGGAGCAAGAGGAACTATAGGTTACATTGCACCTGAGGTTTGCTTCAGAGATTTTGGAAGAGCTTCTCATAAATCTGATGTTTACAGCTACGGAATGTTGGTTCTTGATATGGTCTGTGGAAGGTATAATTCTGATGTTAGGGTTTCTCATCCGAGTGATGCGTATTTCCCAGACTGGATATACAAGGAATATCTCCTGCTTGGGAAAGACATAACACTCAATGAAATTACAACGGAGGAGGAAGAAGAGATGACGAGAAAGATGATTATCGTGAGTTTGTGGTGCATTCAGAAGCGACCATCTGATCGTCCATCTATAAAGGAAGTGATAGAGATGTTAGAAGGAAGTGTTCAAGCTCTGCAAGTACCACCACTGAAGCCCTTCCAAGCTTCTCCCGAGAGACTGCAGGAGCGAGAGAAGATCTACTCTACAACATCGTCATCAAGCTTTAATGGAAAAGAGGAGATCTCGACACTAGAACCAGAGAGTAGAGCAATTAATAGTACAGGAGCTGGAAACAACATTCTGGCTCCCCTAAACTAGTATAGTTTTATGTATCTTATTCAGTATATACAACATTGTAGCTCCTTGTAGCAACGTTTATAGACGACCATGTTATCAGTGGGTCCATTTCTTCACAAGTTCAATTAGTTCTTCATTTCTTCTTAGCTTTGATTCTTGAGCATCAATCAGTTTCTTCAGCTGCGAACAATGGAGCTAGGAAAAACCAGACAGCTTTCAGGCATCTGTCTGATGATCAAAATCCTCAACGCCTCAAAACCAGACAGCAAAAAGTTCGTATTGGAAATCAATGACGCCAATAAATCTCGTAGCTAGCAGAGAATAATGCTGGAGATCATGAATTCTTTGAAGAAAGAGAAGCTCCTTCTGATTCTTCAACACAACGATAGACTGATAGCTATCTACGTAGATAAACTCATAGTGATAAAAGTTTTCAAGAGTTTTTATAAATTTATAAAAACTAAAGAAAAAATATTTAAAATAACTTCTAAACTGAAAATAAAAAAATTGGACCAAAAAATGAAAAAAAAAAACATTAGTTTTTTCTTTTAAAAGTTAAAACTATATATTTAGAAAAGTAAGTATACAAAAACATATTTCAAAAAATAAGTATACGCATACTCCGGGTAGTGCGTATTCGAAATACGCGCACCCCATGGTGGACTCCTATTCCACCATATTTTTAAAATAAAAAAAAATCAATAACGACGACTCGATATTTAATTAAAAATAAAAATTATGTATTTATTTAAAAATCTAATTTTTTTATAGTAAGTAGAAATAATTAAATGCATTAGGTGAGAAATTTAATTATGTACTTACTAAAAAAAATCAAAAACATTACAGTGCGTAGATAATTTAATTACGAATTAAATGACGCTAACTATGCGTTAATTTTTGACTTTTAGACTGACTGTATAATACGATACGTAAAAAAATCTACATACGATACACCAACTTCTAAATAGTGTTTTAAACAGTGAAATTATCGCAATTTTTATTTTTTTATTTATTTTTGAGTAAATACATAATTAAATTTCTCACCTAATGCATTTAATTATTTCGGTCAAATTATAAAACAAACGATGTTAGGGTACAAAATCACTGTATTTTTAAACAAAAAAGTTAACCTAGGTAGATAATTGAATTACGACATAAATGACGTGAACCGTGATGAGTTTGGACTTACATGGTCTCAGTTATAATTTTTTAAGTCAAATTTTCATATCTTAACTTACGGCAGAGCGTACAGTCAATCCGTAAATCCAAATTTAATAATTTTTGCATAATTTGAATCACAATTAAAATATCTACTTACTATAATTTTTTTAATAAATACATATTTTTATTTTAATTAAACATCGAGTCTTGGTTATTGATTTTTTTTTTTAATTATAAAAATATGGTAGATTAGGTGCCACCTTAGAGTCCACGTATTTTCAATACGCGTTATCCGGAACGTACTTATTTTTGAAATATTTGTTTTCCGTATACTTTTTTGTCATGTGGAAGTATTATAACGCTGTTTCAAGTCAACGCAGTCTGGTTCTTGGAAGGTACAAACCCAAAGAATATTTAAACTTGTTGCTTTATCCCTCCTCTCCACAGGAGACGAAAATGAGTGGCTTTCCTTTCGCTATGCGTTCTCTTTGCAGAAACCACTTGTTGATCCTAACCCTGCTAACGATCCAAGCTCCGGGATTCGATGCACAAACTACAGAGCTCACTAACTGCAGCCTCACCATCCAGTGCGGAAGTTTGCAGAATATTGGATATCCTTTCTGGGGAGTGAACCGTGCAAGTTATTGTGGTAACGGCACGGAGTATGAGTTAACTTGTGTGAACGACACAACCTTGAAGATGACTCTGTCGGGGCTTACTTACCGTGTCCTTGACTTCGATAACTCAACCCGAGCCCTTACGGTTGCAAGAGATGACTACTACACCAACATCTGCCCTCAGCACCTCCACAACGTTAGCAGTATCAGTCCTTTCTCATACTCCGACACCACCAAACCGACAAACCTGACCCTCTATTACAACTGCAGTACTTCAATTTCAGCAATAATAGCCACCAGTAGTCAATTCAGGTGCGCAGATTACAATGGTAGTAGTAGTACCATAACCGGCTACTTCGTAACGATGAAGGCGAGCGATATTCCTGGTGCAAACAAAACTTCATCTCTTGTTAGTTGCGCCAATACCGTTGTTCTTCCAGTGTTCCAGACAGCTCTCCAGACAATACAGACAACCCCGACTGAGGCCACTGTGGAGTCTGCTCTTAAAACTGGGTTCGGGTTGGTCTGGCCGGATGATGATGGAGCCTGTCAAGGGTGCACTCAATCGGGTGGCCAGTGTGGGATAGATTCGAATAATTCTTTCGCGTGTTATTGTTCTGATCAGTCCAATTCTTCAACTTGTGGATCATCACCAGGAGGTGAGTCTTTGTACCAAATCTCTCTTAAATTTGATTCTTGTTTCCACTAGATATACATTCATTAGCTAGCTATCAGTTACTCTTGATCATATTAATGGAGTCTTCATTATAGTGTGTTTCGACTTCAGCCTTGTTCATCCTATTGAATGAATTAACTTCCTGATTCAGG
The DNA here is from genome assembly GCA_946814005.1 of Chamaenerion angustifolium. Classification (NCBI taxonomy): domain Eukaryota; kingdom Viridiplantae; phylum Streptophyta; class Magnoliopsida; order Myrtales; family Onagraceae; genus Chamaenerion; species Chamaenerion angustifolium. The sequence goes on from OX328268.1 coordinate 33,124,467, forward strand.
GTTGCCCACTTCGTTCTTGACCCAGTCCAAGAGTACAATTTAGTTGTAGAATTCCGTCAAGATATGCTGCCGTGCTTCATTAGATTAGTCAAACAAATTATAGTCAAGTTAGAGATTATTATAGTTAATCTTATACATACAAAGCCAATATATATATATATATAATATAGAGTTAAATACAAAATAGCTACCTGAACTTTATACGCTACTTGAACTTTAAAAATTCAAAAGTGTCTTCCTCAACTTTGGACGGAGGTGCAACGAGCTACCTTCATCCAAATTACCGTCAATTCATCACGGAAATTGACATGTCACTCACGTGGACTGATTTTGATGATAAACTGAATCGTTTTAAAAAGAATTCCAATAATACCCTTTCCTCCAATTCTGGTCGTACTTGTTCAGTACTCTGACGAGGTTGTCGGTGATGAAGACGGTGTCAGTATCTTCCATGACGAACCACCGCACGTTCTCGAGACCCAGGCAGAGCGTCTCCGAGACGATTCGCGTAATCTGCACTGCCGATCGGTCGCCTTGCGTGTTGGGATATTAGCTGCTGCTAATTTTCACCTTGCAGGATCTTGGGACTCGATGGATTAAGGGAATTTACGTGGTTCACCAATTTGGCTACGTCCACGGCTCACACCCACACTTTCACTATAGACAAATAGTGTTACAAATTGTATCGCACTCTAAAAATTCACTCCGTATTTTTTGCTCACAATACAACACTATTTTCTCCCACACTCAAGACAGCAACAACTGATTCTTACTCTCTCAATTCGTGGTTCAAGTCTGTAGTAATTTTCCATCGAACATTGTTGGCTTCTTATAGACCATAGAAGATGGCAATTTTCAGTGGCTTCGCTGGCCACTTTGCTGAGTGTATTCCCCAATCTACTTAGTGCCTTGCCCACTGATGATGAGTGACTTGCCCACTGATGAGTGGCTTCTCCACTTGTTGGTGGCTTGCCCACTCTGATGAGTAGTGATGGTGACCCGAAAAAATCTTCATTCTCAACAATCTCCCACTTGAAGATTTTAACTTCACCTGCATTTGTGAGGCTTACCTGTCTTCTATTGTTTTAGACCCACTGAAGTTGAGCGCAACTTCAGTTTTTCTGTGGTGACTGACTTGGCTAACATGTCAGCTGGTTTTTTGCTGCCATGGATCTTCTCAAGTGTTAAAACTCCATCCTCTAGTAGAGACCTGACGAAGTGATAACAAAGTCCAATATGCTTGTTCCTTGAATGAAATGCAGAGTTCTTTGCCAAATGTATCACACTTTGACTGTCACTATGCAAAACATTCTTCTCCTGTCTTAAACCCAATTCTGCTAACAAACCTTGTAACCAGATCATCTCCTTGATTGCCTCAGTGACTACTATGTATTCCGCCACTGTGGTTGATAAAACTACTATCTTCTGTATCTGCGAAATCCAACTGACTGCAGTAGTCCCCACTGTGAATACATAGTCGGTAGTACTCCTCCTGTTGTCTACCTCACCAGCAAAGTTTGAGCCTACAAACCCTTGTAGTCTCAACTCGTTTCTTCTGAAACATAGGCAGTTATCGGTAGTGCATCTTAGATACCTTAGTATCCACTTGACCGCTTCCCAGTGTTGCCTTCCAGGATTGGTCATGAACCTGCTCACCGCTCCCACTGCATGAGCAATATCCGGTCTTGTGCAAACCATGACATATATGAGACTTCCAATGGCTGAGGCATATGGAACCTTAGCCATGAAGTTCCTTTCTTCTTCTGTCTTGGGTGACTACTCATTGGATAGTCGAAAATGACTAGCCCATGGTGTGTTGACCGCCTTAGCATCACACATGCTGAATCATTTGAGAACATGCCCAATGTACTCCTCCTGAGATAACTCCAAAGTACGCTTTGGCTCGTCTCTATTGATTCTCATCCCAAGAATCTGCTTTGTTGCACCCAAGTCCTTCGTCTCGATAATTGATTCTTCAATCGTTTGATTTCACCCATATCTGAACTTGCCACTAACATGTCATCGACATAAAGTAGCAAAATAATATAGCTGGACTTAAACCTTTTGAAGTAGAAACAATGGTCAGCATTGCATCTAAAATAGCAATTCATTTGCATAAAACCATCAAACTTTTTGTACCACTGCCTTGGAGCTTGTTTCAACCCATATAATCTCTTCCGCATTTTACAAACGAGTTTCTCCTTGCCATTCTCTGAGAAACCCTCTGGCTGCTCAAAGTATATCTCCTCCTCAAGATCACTATGGAGGAAAGCAGTTTTGACATCTAACTGCTCAAGTTGCAAGTCTTCTGCTGCAACAATACTTAAAACTGACTGAATGGTCGTCAGTTTTACAATCGGGGAAAATATATCGGTGTAATCGATACCTGCTTTCTGCTGAAAGCCCTTGGCTACAAGTCTCGCCTTATACCTTTTGGAACCATCATATTCCTCCTTGACTCGATACACCCATTTGTTGTGTAACACCTTCTTTCCCATGAGTAACTCAATTAGATCCCATGTATGGTTAGAGATAAGGGACTCCATCTCTTCTTTCATTGCATGCTCCCACTTGCTAGAGAAATCTCATTGACATGCTTCATCATAGCATTCAGGTTCTCCTGCATCAGTAAGCAACAAATAATTCACGTACCTTCTATTTGGTATAGGAGGTCGTGAAGATCTCCTCAATACTGGAGATGAAGGAGATGGAGACTGTGGTTGATCAGTCTGTTGTGTGCTGCTCTGCGATGTCTGTTCCTCTGACTGAGGACTCTCAACTGCTTGCTGCACTATACTTCAGTCTGGGATATCATCTGGATCAACGTACATAGGATCGCTCTGAGCTACACTACTAGGCTGTAGTGTATTTCTGTCCTTGTACATCACCTTTTCGTTGAATATCACGTCTCGACTTATGATCACCTTCTTGGTATGGTCATCCCAGAACTTGTACCCAAGCTTATCTCCACCATATCCGATGAAGGTGCATTTTAGTGACTTGGAGTCAAGCTTTCCCCTAGCCTGATCACTAATATGCACATATGATACACAACCAAAAACTTTCAAATGAGAAAGGTTTACCTCTTTTCCGCTCCATACTTCTTCTGGTATTCCGAACTCTAGCGGAGCTGATGGTCCACGATTAATCAAGTATCTGCTATATTGACTGCCTCTGCCCAGAACTGCTTGTGCAGTCCTGCATGTATACACATGCTTCTGTCTCTCTCAGTCAATGCCCGGTTCATTCGTTATGCTACACCATTCTGTTGTGGTGTCCCTGGCACAGTCCTTGCTAGTCTGATGTCATCCTCAAAACAGAACTTCATGACTCAATGTCATCATACTCACCACCGTTGTCGGATCTCAAAGTTTTGATCTTTAAACCCGTCTCATTTTCTACCAAGGCTTTCCATATCTTGAACATTTCAAATACTTCAGATCTATGTCTCAAGAAATAAACTCATACCTTTTTGGAATAGTCGTCAATGAAAGTCACAAAAATGAATTTCCTCCAATGGATGAGACAGTGGTTGACCCAGACATCCATGTGATCTAGCTCAAGCTTTTCTTGCTTTGCTGCTCTGCCACTCTTTATGAAACTACCTCTCTTCTGCTTCCCAAAGATGCAGCTTTCACACAAGTCAGTGTCAACTAACTTTAAGTCAGGTATTCTTCCCTTGGAATGCAGTATCTTGAGACCCTTGTCACTCATGTGACCAAGTCTCTGGTGCCATAAATTTGGATCGTCTTTGCTGTCTGCAACTACAATTGACCCACCAACGTTCGTTGTCGTATAGAGTGTACCACTCTTCTGGCCACGAGCAACTGTCGTCGCACTTTTAGAAACCTTCCAAGTATCGCTATTGAAGGTTGTGACATAACCTTCTGCTCCAAGCTGCCCCACCGAGATCAAATTCTTTCTTAAGTCAGGAATGTGTCTCACATCCCTTAACTTCCACATAGATCCATTTAACCTGATATGTACATCACCCTTGTCAACCACATCACAAGGTTGATCATCACCAAGACATACTTTGCCAAGATTACCTGGTGAATAACTCATTAAGAGTTCTATGTTAGAGGTCGCGTGAAAGGAAGCTCCCGAGTCAAGCACCCATGACTCTGACTTGCTCTCCAAAGAGCATTCCAAAACATCGTCTGCCTCTTCTGCTGCAATGTTTGCTTCAGGCTTCCCTTCCCTCTCTTTCTCCGGGGATCTACACTGGTTCTTGTAGTGCCCGATCTTTCCGCAGTTCCAACACTCGATCATTTTCTGGTTCTGATTGTTGGAATTTTTGTGATTATGATATTGTGACCTCCCACTCTTGGACTTGGACTTGTTGCCCCCTCCATTCTTGTTTGAATCCTTGCATTTTCTCTCTACGTTCAAAGCTGACCCTGAGCTAGAAGCGGCATTCGACTGGTTTCAGATTTCTTCAGTCATAATGATGCTGACCACATCATCAAGCTTCAGAGTTGTCTTTTTCCCTGCAGATTCGCTGATTGCAGTGACTGTGCCTTTCCAACTATTGGGCAACTGCCTAAGAATTAGACAGGCACATATCTCTCAGTGAACGTCATGCCCACTGCTTCTAGCTCTTCTGTCACTTCTCTGAACTTGATGAGATAATCTCTTAATGGTGTTCCTTCTGACATCGTTATGTTGAACAACTTCTTTATCAAATAAATTTTGTTTGCTGCTAAAGGTTGTTCGTACATACTGGAGCTGTCTGCCATGAGAGATGCGGTTGTCTTTTCATTCTTGATGTTGTAGGCCACTGAATTTGACAGTGATAGCCGTATGTGCCCGAGAGCTTTCCGATCCAGTACCACCCAATCGGCCTCTATCATTTCCTCTGGTTTCTTACCCAAAGGTAAATAAAGATCCTTCTGGTACATGCTGTCTTCTATTTGCATCTTCAAGAATCCAAAATTTGTGCCATCAAAATGAGAAATTTTGGACTCCTTCTCTAACGCCATTGATCCTACTCGAACAGATAGGATGAAAATGAAAAATTATTTCGTAGAATAATTTCCGTAAACATCTTCCTTGCCTTTGATTCGCCAACCGATGGCTCTGATACCAATTGTTGAGATATTAGCTGCTGCTAAGTTCCACCTTGCAGGATCTTGGGACTCAATGGATTAAGAGAAATGCAAAACGACACAAGAATTTACGTGGTTCACCAATTTGGCTACGTCCACGGCTCGCACCCACACTTTCATTATAGACAAATTGTGTTACAAATTGTATCGCACTCTAAAATACTCACTCTGTATATTTTGCTCACAATACAACACTATTTTCTCCCATACTCAAGACACCAACAAACGATTCTTACTCTCTCAATTTGTGGTTCAAGTCTGTAATAATTTTCCTTAAGACATTGTTGTCTTCTTATAGACCATAGAAGATGACAATCTTCAGTGGCTTGGCTGACCACTTTGCTGAGTGTTTTTCCCACTCTGCTTAGTGCCTTGCCCACTAATGATGAGTGACTTGCCCACTGATGAGTAACTTCTCAACTCTGATGTGTGACTTCTCCACTTGTTGGTGGCTTGCCCACTCTGATGAGTGGTGATGGTAAACCAAAATAATCTTCATTCTCAACACCGACGCCACATATCTTCACTGGAGGAAGACTGTCGGTGTCCTCTGGTTTTGTCTCCACGTGTTGGTCCCGCCACCCTCTCATCTGCTTCAACTTGTACCTGAATGTTATTGGAATAAGGAATTGAAAATTCAACCGCTACAATTAGTAATTAATCAGGAGAGGATAACCACGAGATCTTTATGTAGTTTTCTTTGCTTCCATAGCTTAACAGAGGCTGCGATGCCAAAGACAGTGTCACTAAGCTCCGTTTTCCGTTCCGATTCAGCAATGGCAGCGACACGATGCCAAATAGAGGCGTGGGAAGAATGAGTGGCATTGTTGGACCAAGACGAGATGGAGCGGCGTGAATCAGTGAAAGACTCATCAAGGCAAGCGCATGAGGAGGCTAAGGTTCTCAGCGCGCACACAACGTATGTGACAGAGAGAAAGAGGACGAGCCACACAATGAGCTTCGGATAAGTGACCCGACTCTGCTGGGCGGCGATCCTGGGTCTCTTCATTTGATCCCAAACGACATGCTCTTGATCCAACGTATGCGTCAAGAGCAGAACGCAGATTTCACAATTTTTGATCCAATAATACGAGGAAAGGGTATTATTGGATCTTTTTATAAAATCACACACTTTACCGCCAAAATCAGTCCACCTGAGCGACACATGTCAATTTCCGTGATGAATTGACGGTAACTAGGACGGAGGTAACTCGTTGCACCCCGTCCAAAGTTGAGGAAGTCATTTTTGAATTTTTAAAGTCCAATTAGCTCGTTGCAAAACCTCCAAAGTTCAGGTAGCTCCTTAGTATTTGACCCTATAATATTTAAATATAATTTAGTTTTTCTCTTTCGTACCATACGGTTAGTTCGGAAGTTGATACTCAACGTCATTAGCTGTATTTATATTATCATTCATTCAATTGTCTTTATGATCAAATTATAAAACAGACGATTTTTTTTCTTGGTTAATTAAGACAAAATAAAAATTTAATTATATACGTAATAACAAAAAAAAATTTATAGCATATAGATAATTAAATTACGACATCATTCCCTAACAAATTTGACTTCCACTTGGAGGGTCCGAATTGAGTTTTTTTTAAGTCAAACATTTAGATTTCAACTTATGACATAGAGCATGGTTAATCCGTAAATGAAAATTCAATATTACTTGCGATGTTTTAATCATGATTCAAATATCTATTCACTTTTTTTTAAATAAATACATAATTTAATTTTTAACTCAACATTATTTCGTCAACCAAAAAAATATCTGAACTCATTACCATGTTATGCACGTATATATATTTTCTTAAAAGAAAAATCATACTTATTTTTCAAAATACTATTTTATTCGTACTTACTTTATAAAAAACTCAACTCTTTTTCTCTATACATATCTATTTTGCAGGAACCTATATTGTAAGACACAAGTTATCTGTACTTCTGCCAGGTACATAACTACTAATCAAATAGCTAACTACTCTCTGATCAATGCATAATCTAACAGGCCTTAATTGAACACTGCAGGTCTGTTAGTTCCAGTACTGCTTGCTTTTATAGTTTCAATTTTGATAGAAATACGACGCGGCAAAATTCGATGCTATTCACTAACTACGTCACAGATTGGTGAGAATAGTTTCGATGTAGAGAACTTCATCAATGGAATAGCCCCAAGAAAGTATACGTACTCTGAACTGAAGAGGATGACCAACTCGTTCTCCCTAAAACTTGGACAAGGAGGATATGGGAGTGTTTATAAGGGGAGTGTCAAGGACGGCCGACCAGTTGCAGTGAAGATTCTTAGTGATTCCAAAGGGAGTAGTGGAGAAGATTTTTTTTAATGAAGTTACAAGCATCAGTAGGACATCACATGTCAATGTGGTAGCTCTTCTTGGCTTCTGCTACGAGAGTAAAAGGAGAGCTTTGGTTTATGAATTCATGCCAAATGGGTCTCTAGACAAGTTCATTACCACGAAAGGAGTCTCGAATAGATGCAGTCCCTTAGAGTGCAAGGTTCTATATCAAATCACACTAGGAATTGCAAGAGGGCTAGAGTACCTGCATCGTGGTTGCAACACAAGGATTGTACACTTTGATATAAAGCCTCACAACATTCTCCTTGACCAAGAGTTCGTGCCAAAGATATCGGATTTTGGACTTGCAAAGCTCTGGCAAGGAATGGAAAGTATGGTTTAAATTCAAGGAGCAAGAGGAACTATAGGCTACATTGCACCCGAGGTTTGCTTCAGAGATTTTGGAAGAGCTTCTCATAAATCTGATTTATACAGCTACGGAATGTTGGTTCTTGATATGGTCTGTGGAAGGTATAATTCTGATGTTAGGGTTTCTCATCCGAGTGATGCATATTTCCCGGACTGGATATACAAGGAATATCTCCTGCTTGGGAAAGACATAACACTCAACGAAATTACAACGGAGGAGGAAGAAGAGATGACGATAAAGATGATTATCGTGAGTTTGTGGTGCATTCAGAAGCGACCATCTGATCGTCCATCTATAAAGGATGTGATAGAGATGTTAGAAGGAAGTGTTCAAGCTCTGCAAGTACCACCACTGAAGCCCTTCCAAGATTCTCCTGAGAGACCGCAGGAGCGAGAGAACCACTCTACAACATCGTCATCAAGCTTTAATGGAAAAGAGGAGATCGCGATACTAGAGCCAGAGATTAGAGGTGTTGTAGTACAGGAGTTGGAAACAACATCCTGGCTCCCCTAAACTAGTATCTAGTATTATGTATCTTTTTCAGTATATACAACGTTGTAGTCCTTGTCGCAACGTTTATAGAGAACCATTTTATCACTGGGTTCATTTCTTCACAAGTTTAATAAGTTCTTCATTTCTTCTTAGATTTGATTCTTGAGCATCAATCAATTTCTTCAGCTGCGAATAATAATGGAGCTAGGAAAAACCCAGACAGCCTTCAGACATCTGCCTGATGATCGGAATCCTCAACGCCTCAAAACCAGACAGAAGAAAGTTTGCATTGGAAATCTATGACGCCAATAAACCTCGTAGCTAGCAGTGAATAATGCTGGAGATCATGAATTCTTTGAAGAAAGAGAAGCTCCTTCTGATTCTTCGACACAACGATAGGCCGATAACTATCCACGAAGTAGATAAATTCATAGTGATAAAAGTTTTCAAGAAAATTTTATAAATTTATAAAAACTAAAGAAAACATATTTAAAATAACTTCTAAACTGAAAATACAAAAAATTGGACCAAAAAATGAAAAAAAAGGGTTAATTACCTCAACCGTTACTTATGTTTGACTCATGTGATTAAAAAGTTACTCATTTTTTTTGGTGTAGCTGAAACGTTATTTAAGTTTAAATCTTAAGTAAATGTCACGTGAAGTTTCCGTCAAATCTTACCGTCTAAATGTCACGTGCACAACACATGACCCAATTAAAACGATTTGAAGTCAATTGAAAGTACAATTATGCTCTCCTGTCACTTTGCAACGTTTTCCCCTCGTTTGATAATCATCTCCACACTCCAACTTCCTATCAACTCCCATTTCCCTCCAACCGAAACTTGCAGACCTCCTTCCGCCCCGATAGTGTCGATTTTCAGCACGGAAGGAACCCTCCTCAGCGACATTGCGTTTCGGAACTGCAACTGGAAGTAAGTTTGTGTTTTGCTTCGATTGAACTTTGGTTTGTGTGGCTTTTCGCATTCTTTCTTTTTTCGGACTTGGGTTTGTGTTCTTCTACCCTGTTTCACTTCGTTAATCTTCGATTCGGTTGAAGATTAGGGCTTTGATGTTGGTTTGCGGTACGAAATGATGAAATTGCTGCATAATATGTTCCTATTTGGGCGTGTATTCAATTTTGAGCTCTAAGATTTGGTTGTTTGCCGTGAAGATAGTGGGTGGTGGTGATGGTTCTGTTGTTAAATTGATGAAGTGTGCAGTAATCGATTGAAAAAACTTGATGAAGTGTGCTGTTAAATTGATGAAGTTAATTGATGAAGTGGGTGAGAGTGACGAGAATGAGATTGAACAAATTAATTTTTTAAATGTTTAATTTTCTTTATGTTGGTGGGTTAATTATAATAGTTGGTCTGCTGCATTGAAGCTTAGTGGTGAAATTAGGGTCCAATTGTTTAGGCATTTACCTCAGTATGAACATGAAGGTATTTTCTGGGATTAGTGGTATTTACCTCAAATAGCAATTAGTGTATGTGATGTGTATTTTCTGGGGAAGCCAACAAAAATTAGCCTTATGCACATTATATAGAGGTGGAGGAAAGTTGGAGAGCAGTAGTTAGATGCTATTAGTTTCCTTTCTAGAAATTGTCAAGGGTGTTAAATACTCTAATCCGTTATACCAGCTAAACTGATGCTGGTGACAAGAGGGTATTGTTTGTACTTAAAGAACTGCTACTTTTAGTCTTTTTGGCCTCTGTTGTAATCTAGAAATTATAAGACCTATTATGTTCAAAATTTTAATTTTAATGTGATTTTGTTATAGAAGTATCGATCAACAGATTCAGAAGAACTTAAATGCCTCCTCAACACAAGAATCTCACTTAACTTATCAGGAGCTCGGCAGTAGTCAGGAGATCGATCAAATATCAAGCTTGTTTATGTAAATCTGTGCTCCCATATGGTATGGACTCGTCCTTTCAGACTCGAGAGCGTTAATGGTTCTGGATCAGCCCCTCAAGACGGTCCTTCTAAAGAGAATCGAGTTCATTTTGTACTTCCATATTTTGTTAGTTATGAAAGTCTGTTTTAACGGAACCTATTTTGGGATTATAGGATGTATTATGTTTTGGGATGTATTCTGAATTCTGGATTTTGATGGATTATTATGGATTCTGTGTTTTCGGATGTATTATGTATTTTAGTAACGGTTGAGTAACAAAATGTCCAAACTTAAGTTACCTTTTAATCACAGTTCACAAACGTAAGTCACCTTTTAATCACAATTCACAAACTTAAGTCACCTTTTAATCAAAGTTCAGAAAAGATAACACTTCATTTAATAACATGTACACAAACATAAGTCACCACCTTCGCAAAATACACATTGTTCTTCATCCTTCAGTTACAGACAAAGGTACAACTAACTTCTACTAATTCTTCGCAATTGAACTTAGAACAAAAATAACAACAACAACAATTACCAAGACTCAACTAACTTCCGATTGGGTCGACTTTCAAGAGCTAAGGTTTTCGCAACATCCAATTGTTATTTCAAATGTTTCTCTCTTTGTTGAAATTGCATCACTACAATCCGACCGTAAGGGCACATAGCTGGATCTTCCCAGTCCAAAAAACCACATCTGGGGTTCTGTACATACTAAAAAAGAAGAAACAACAAACAATTACCTCAGATTTGACGATTTAAGGTTCGAAAATAAGGCTTTATGGTTCAAATTACTCCAGCAAAACGAATTAGGGTTGCCAATTAGGGTTACCCACTGCCAATTAGGGCAACCATGGAATCAACGCGAGAAATTTTGCCACGTACCAGCAGTTCTTCTCAATTGGGTTCTTCGGTTCTTCCTTGTTCTAACATCTCTTCGCGCTCAAACTTCTCCAGACCTAAGAATCAGCTGCTGTTAAGTAGACAAGCTGTTTAGGGTAATTTGGGAACTTCAAATTACAACTACATCACGTGACAAGCACATGTCACTACTTAACGGGAATAAATAACGACAGTTAGGTGATAGTAACGGTTCAGTCACATGTGTCAACCTAAGTAACGGTTGAGCTCAAGTTTGAACGGTTCAGTCACATTGTCAAACATAAGTAACGGTTCAGGTAATTAACCCAAAAAAACACATTAGTTTTTTCTTTTAAAAGTTAAAACTATATATTATAGTTGTTTGTCTAAAATTTATTTCCTATTAATTATATTTTTTTAATAAACTTATCAGGTGAGACAACTGACTAATTTTTTTAATATTAATATTATTGAAATAAAAACTAGAAATATATTTTCTTAATATATATATATCAAGAGGAATATGTTGATGATCACGATGATGTATATATCGTATATGTTGGAATGTACGAAACATGCAATCGTTTATGACACAACATAACACATATTTAAGTTACCTCATTGAACGATTACCTTAGCTAAAGCGAATCTGCCTGAGGTTGGGATTACGGTCTACCGGACGGGAGGTCACGCCACGGGTTAACGGTCAGTGACCTAGGTTTCCACAGCTACTTACCTCAGTCTAAACTATAGGGTGACAGAGTATCATCGACATAAGGTTTTCCAACCCTGAGCATCCATATACAGAAAAGGAATGATTTGAGTCAATATCCAATACTGAGCTTGTTAGAATGAGCTCCCACTAATGGGCGACTCAATCCTTCAAAACCAACATTTCCCACTCGCACAAAGTGGAAGACACTCATTCATTAAGTAAGCACCAGGAGAACGAATTCCCACATACGAGAAAACTACCGTGCGACTAGCAGACACAACGAGCAAGGTGGTGCACATCTGTTAGGAGTTGCAGCGACTCACGAATCTCACACCAGTAGTGGAAATGTTCCATGCACCCTTGATCATGTAATCTTTCTCCAGGTATGACCACACAATGATCTTTCAGACCTATATATGTATTGCGCCCACAACCGCAACCGACGCCGCGTTTGGTGGCCACCTAGTGGACACAATATCGAGAAGATCTCATAATGACCATCCTCTTCTCACAAATCCATCAGCACAATCCAACTCGCTTTTCTAGTACCGGGTCCAAGGTACTTGTGAGTGCACCCATCGGGCACAGACTAAGATAACAAACATTGAACTGAATCTCAAGTCTTTGTTCATAGTAATGAGGGTACATACGCGGATCTTACGCAAAGAGCTCTGAGTCTCACACGACTCCGAGTTAAGATCACATCTCGGGTCATACTCATGGTCGACTACGGGAGAAGGGTCGTTTTCCGGCTGAAAAATGTTTTTTTAACAGCTGAAAAATGCAGCCGTTAAATTATCACGGCTCAACTGAAGTTGATCCATGACATAAAGCGTCAGGGTAATTATAACAGCTCAATATATGTTGAGCCGTGATAATTCCTGACTTAAATCGAAAGTGCCGCCAAAATAATTATGGTGACACTTTTGGTTGAGCCGGAGAATTTTTTTTATTTTTGGTGGATCAAAATATATTCAGCCGTAAAAAATATAAATATTTTTTTAAAAATATATAGTTTTAATGGTTTTCCCAGCCTCCTAGAGGCTCCATCTCAACTCATGGAGATCATATTAGATGAGGTGATGCTGTGTTTGAGCTGCATCCATCCCGACCATACAACCACCACCACCATTCCAAAACCAAATAATGAGCATCGTATTCCGATGATGCAGGGAATTGTTGATGGGAAACTCTATGGTGGACTCCACTTCTTTCACCAGAACAGACACAATGCATATCAAGAAATTAAAACCATCATAGACACGGTGTGTCTTCGAGCACTGTCTGACATTGCAACACGAGCCATACAACAACAGCAATAGAAGCAGCAACATCGTAATAATACTTATTCTTCTTCTTTATCTACACCACAACAACAACAGCAGCAGCTGCAGACACAGCAACATCAGATGAAGATGATGATGAAGGTCTGGCCCGAGGGAAGGCGTGGAGGTTACGCAATTGGGTGTTACCATGAAAAACAGTCTTCTTATTCTCATCCTTTCCTCTCTGGAAAACTGAGCTGCTTCTCAATTTCTTCATCAAATTGAGTGTTTGATCCTAACAACTGGTATCAGAGCTAAGAAGATTCAACACGATCACTGAAGATGGAGAGTTCCAAGTTTGGAATCGAGAAGTTTGATGGATCCGATTTCGGTTTCTGGAAGATGCAGATCGAAAATTGTCTCTGTTAGGTATTGTAGTCTGATTGATATGTAATGGTCGATTATGTATTAATGTACGCGTCTCGCGGTTCAACCCATAGACTATACTGTAATGTACTGTATTTCTCCATGTATATGTATTTTGTAACAGTAACCGTCATGAATAATATCTTCTAACCCGTGTGGAGGTTGCTCACTTGAGTATTACCACAAGAAATCTGATTTTGCTTCCCTTTCCTTTCCTCTCAAGAAAAACATAGTTTTTTCTTGATCAATTCGAAGTGTTTTTTCTTCATTAGATTTCAGTGTTTGATCCTAACAGTCTCTACCAGAAAGATCTTTACGAACCCTTGATCGAGGTGAAGCCGAATTCCATGACAGAGGAGCAGTGGAAGCTGAAAGATCGTCAAGCCCTAGGGATGATCCGGTTGACCTTGTCGAAGAACGTGGCGTTCAACATCGTCAAGGAGAAGACTACGGACGATCTGTTGAAGGCGCTATCAAATATGTACGAAAAGCCATCGACTATGAACAATGTATATTTAATGCGTAGATTGTTCAATTTACAGATGTTTAAAAGTGGATCTGTTGCTGATCATATCAACGAGTTTAATATGATTGTGAGTCAATTGAGTTCTGTGGAGATTAACTTCGAAGATGAAATTAAAGTCTTGATTTTGATGTCATCTCTGCATGAGTCTTGGGATACTGTTGTTGCTGCAATTAGTAGTTCCCGTGATTCTGAGAAACTGAAATTTAATGAAATTCGAGATGTTGTTCTCAGTGAAAGTATTCGCAAACGCGAAGTGAGAGATTCATCGGGTAGTGCTCTCAGTGTGGACAGAAGGGGGGAAAGCAATTAGAAGGGCCAAAATCAACATGGTCGATCAAAATCAAATAATCGAGGAAAATCTCCTAACAAAGCCAACGTGATTTGTTGGAATTGTGGAGAGAAAGGCCACTATCGGACAATCTGTAAGAAACCTAAGAAGAAGCAGAATAAGAAGTTAGAAGATGATACTGATTCTGTAAATTCAGCAGAAGACATTGGGGATGCTCTAATCCTTAGTGTGGACAGCCCGGTTAAATCCTGGATTTTGGATTATGGTGCATCATTTCATTCGTCTCTAAGTAAGGAATTGTTTCAAAATTTCAAGTCTGGAAATTTTGGAAAGGTATATCTTGTTGACAATAAACCTAGTTTTTACGAAGTTGCTGTTTTTTTTCTGTTATACATGCTTGTTATTAGGGTTGTCAATTTGTGCGTGCATGCTATGGTAATTCGTGCGTGCGTGCTATCGTGTGTGTTAAGAGATTTAATAGCACACGATAGCCCAACATGACACACACGAAAATGTAATTGTGTCACATACACACCACAAGAACACGGAATTTGTTGTATTAACACGACACAAACACGATAACACTAAAATATTGTGAAAAATTGTAGCACGATAGCACGCTTGCACGATAACACGATAAATATTTCGTAGTAACACGATAACACGTTTGCATGATAACACGTCAATACGTTCTCACGATAACACGCCCTAAATAACAGACACAACAATACAATATACATACTACTCACGTATTTGTACCAAAGAGAATACATCAGCTGGGTAGTGATTCAAAAGTCCAAGTTAATTCTTGAATTCTTCACTATACAACTTCACTTGACCTCCACCAAAACACCTATTTATCTTTGTAAGGACTCCAAAGGTATGGATATCTTGTCCAAAACAAAATGAGGCCATCACCCTTGAACATAAACTTTAGCTCAACCTCCAAAACAACAACTGATTCATTCATGCTCAACCTCCCAGAGAAAAATTTCAAAATATTTCTCACTACCCCAACTGAACTGAATCATCATCAAAGTATATCACCATTTAATTCTTCAAACAAAAGTCAGAATAAAAATTATTCAAATGATTTTAAAATCTGATTTAACATTCTCCACGGTTACTATCTTTCAACTAAGCATCTTTATTAGCAAAAAAATGATACTTATATTCCTTAAACCCAGTTTCATATATTCTCATAATTTGTTTGATGTTGGTTTCAGGCAGGCGTGGGATATTTGGTGGTGTTATAGAGGGACTTCATCAGCACCGGAAGCACCGAGAAGTAGCAAAGGTGATTACTATGCAAAAGTTCATGTATAAGTAGCAAAGGTGTTATACAGGGACTTCATCCTGATTATGTATAAGTATCATTCAAAAGTTTTTTTTTTCTATTTCAAGAAACAGTTAATTACCCGACCAAAACAATTTTTCCCTTGAATAATAAGTTTGACACTGAATTTCAATCTTTGTACAACTTTGACGTAGTGAGAGCTATCCTAAATTTACTAAATTGTTTTACTGTTATCATCTTATTTCAAGATTACATTCCCTTTAGTGTTGTCATTTTATTTCAGGCTGAACTGGAACATCAGTTGGTTGATATTGATAGCCATGCATATGATGACTTCTATAAATCATGAGATGCCTTCAAGAAATCTAAGACTAATTGCAGATCATTATCCATGGCATGCAAGTCTCTTCCTGTAATGATGTGCCAGATTGTTACTTGATGGGTAAGTTCAATGGTAAATCATTTTTAATGGTTTTGATGATGTTTACTACCATAACTTAATAGAGATGCTATTGCTGTATAAATTTCTGCATAATGATGTTAAGCTATTACATCGGTTGAATGAGTTACTGTGTCTGAATTTACTACCGAGATTTTCACGTCTCTCAGATCTGCAAATGTGTTGGACTGCTGCACCTACTGTGGCTTCACTTGAAGTTGAAGACTGAGAAATGCTTAATCAGAAGGTTACTGCATTTGGAAGGCGAAAGGCACTGGAGGCTCAGCTATCAATTGTTGGACCTGAAATTAGTGTCTTAGTGATCTTGATTGAGCCTTGTTGGTAATTCCAACAAGCCTTAACCACATCCTAGCTTTATTATTTTCATGTTAAATTTGAAAACAAATAAAGACTTTGAAGTTTGAAGCTTGAAGCTTTTTTAAAAAGTAGTCCATGGAAAATTATATAGTGGTGTTAGACTTCATCATGTGGAAGCATTATTACGCTGTTTCAAGTCAACGCAGTCTGGTTCTTGGAAGGTACAAACCCAAAGAACATTCAAACTTGTTGCTTTGTCCTTCCTCTAATCCTCTCCATAGGAGACGAAAATGAGTGTCTTTCCCTTCGCTATGCGTTCTCTTTGCAGAAACCACTTGTTGATCGTATTATTCCTTACAATGATCTTGATCAAACTTCTGGCAGTTGTTGGTGCCAACAATTTTGAGTTCACTAACAATGAGTTCACTAACTGCAGCGCCACCATCCAGTGCGGCCCCTTGCAGAACATTGGATACCCTTTCTGGGGAGTGAACCGTGCAAGTTATTGTGGTAACGGCACGGAGTATGAGTTAACTTGTGTGAACGATACAACATTGGAGATGACTCTGTCGGGGATTATTTACCGTGTCCTTGACTTCAATGACTCAACCCGAGCCCTTACGGTTGCAAGAGATGACTACTACACCAACATCTGCCCTCAGTACCTCCACAACGTTAGCAGTATCAGTCCCTTCTCCTACTCCAACACCACCATACCAACAAACCTGACCTTCTATTATAACAGTAGTCCTACAACTACAGCAGTTGTCATAATATGCCCCAGCTTCTATCGCACGTGCGCAAATTACAATGATATTACCATAACATGGGAGTGTTGTGCAGTGAATACAAGGAGAACGTGGGAGTGTTGTGTCGTGATCTTCTCCAAATCACAATGCTAACAAACTCCTATTATTTTGCTAACCACTACTCTTAACTATCTGACAAAGTAAAAAACCTACGTAAAATGCATGTAAATAGCAGTATGCAACGTGAACTAAAAACAAGTTTAATATTAACATTCACTCCCCTTAAACTTGTTTATTCTCCACGGTTGATAGCCTTCATGCCGATCTTCTCCCTAAACTCCAAGAACCTTTGTTTTCCCAACGGTTTCGTTAACAGATCGGTCAACTGCTCCTCGGTTCGGACATACTCCAAGTTTATGTCCCCTGTCTGCACACACTCACGAATGAAGTGATACCGAGTGTCGATATGCTTGCTTCTATCGTGATGGACTGGATTCTTAGCTAAAGTAATGGCTGACTTGTTGTCCACTCTCAAAGTTGCTATTCTTTGATCTTCTCCTTATATGTTACTCAACACCTTTCCCAGCCACAATCCTTGACAGGTCCCAGATGTAGCAGCTATATACTCCGCCTCACATGATGATAATGCTACAACCCTTTGTTTTTGTGAGACCCATGTCACCGGACTTCTCCCTAGGAAGTACACGACTCCGGTTGTACTCTTCGTGTCGTCTACATCATCGGCGAGATCGCTGACGAAGTACCCAACAAGACCTCTCTCTGGTTGCCCCTTCAAGTACACACAACCCAAGTTTAAAGTGCCTTTTACGTACCTTAAAATCTTCTTCACAGTTGCCATGTGTGTTGAAGTCGGTTTCTCCATATACCGACTCATAACTCCAACAGAGAATGTGATATTCGGTCTTGTGTTGATCAAGTATCTGAGGCTCCCAATAACGCTTCGGTACTGAGTCTCATCGACATATGTTTCCCCTTCACTGTACTTGCTCATCTTGGATCTAGGCTCCATGGGAAGTTGACATGGATTTCACTCCCCCATTCCTAGCTTCTCCAAAACCACTTTGGCATACCTGGTTTGACACAGGGAGATTGACGTTGCTGTTTGTATCACCTCAATACCGAGATAATAGCTGAGCAAACCAAGGTCCGACATCTCAAACCTTTGATGCATTTCTCGCTTGAAGTGGTTGATGGCATCTCTATTTCCCCCTGTCAATATTAGGTCGTTCACGTAGACCCCTATGATCATCACATTTCCTTCATTCTTCCTCCTATACACGGCATGTTCATGAGGACATCTAGCGAAGCCGAGAGCCTTCAGACACTTATCGAGCTTAGAATTCCAAGTTCTCGGGGCTTGCTTGAGGCCGTACAAGGCCTTGTGTAGTCTCAACACCTTGTATGGATGCTTCTTCTCCTCAAATCCAGTTGGTTGGGTTACGTAGACCTCTTCCTCTAGTTCACCATTCAAAAATGCTGTTTTAACGTCCATATGGTGAACCTCCCAGTTTCGTCGAGCTGCATATGCTAGCATGACTCTCACCGTTTCGAGTCGAGCCACTGGTGCGAATACCTCATTGTAGTCTATGCCATATCTTTGCACGTATCCCTTCGCTACCAGCCTGGCCTTGTGCTTCACGATCTCTTCGCTTGGATCCCTTTTAAACTTGAATACCCATTTCAAGCCTATAGGTTTGTGACCTTTTGGAAGGTCTGTGAGTTCCCACGTACCATTCCTTTGAATGGACTTGATTTCCTGGTGCATGGCTTCTCTCCAATTTTCGTTGTTGGATGCCTCCTCAAAGGAAGTTGGTTCTTCTAGAGTGAGAAAGCAAATACCAGCCTCCTCTTCACCATCATCTTCTTCTAACTCAAGAGTAGATCGGTAAACGTCTTTCAAGGACCTGAAGTTGCGATCGCTCGAGCTTGAGCTTGGTCTCGCGCTTGAGCTTGAACTTGAACTCGAGCCTTGCGACAATAAGGTTCGTGATGAAGGAGATGGTGTGCCTTCATTGATTTGTCCTTCTCCAGAGCTTGAGAACTGTCCATAACCCTCACCTGGATCAGTTTCGGTTGGCTTGCTGAAGTTTATAGTGATCGTGCCAGCACCATCTGATCGTTCTTCCTCATTCTTGTTCCAGCACCACTTTCTTTCCTCCTCGAACGCCACATCGCGACTCACGATGATTTTGTTCTTCCTTGGATCGAGCAACCTGTATGCTTTCGTTCCATCCTCATAACCAAGCATAACAACTTGATTGCTTCTATATTCTAGCTTAGCAAGGTTAAGTGATACATCTTTTACATGTGCAACACAACCGAACGTACGAAAGTGATGAACACTAGGAGCCTTACCATACCAAGCTTGATAGCGAGTCATTCCATCAACACTTTGAGTAGGAGCTCTGTTTAGGATGTAGACTGACGTTCTCACCGCTTCAGCCCAGTATCTCGATGGGATGTCCATGCTTTTCATCATGCTTCTAGACATTTCGATAATGGTCTGATTTCTACGCTCCACCACACCATTTTGTTGCGGTGAGTATGGAGCCGTGAGAAATCTCTTCACCCCTTGCTCCTCACAAAACGTTTTGATTGTCGTGGATGTAAACTCCCATCCACGATCCGTTCGTAGTGCTTTCAACTTCTTATCGATTTCGTTCTCGACCATTGCTTTGTACCTTTTGAACACGGCTAGAGTCTCGTCCTTGATCTTCAACATATACACCCACATATATCTGGTGAGATCATCGACTAACAACATGATGTACCGATTGCCACCGCAAGTTGTTGGTGAAATCGATCCACAAAGGTCACAATGCACCAACTCGAGTTGTTTGCTTGCCCTGCATGTTGTTTCATGGGGAAATGGTGTTCTGTATTGTTTCCCCACAAGGCACCCATCACAAAGTTGATCCACATGGTCGATGCTCGGTGTAAACACCTGATTTTGGCTAGGGGTCAAAAAACCGTACGCGAGGAATCGATATAAAAAAATAATAAATTAAAAAAATATATCTAAAAAACATCTAAAAATATCTAACAAAATATCTACAAATATTTTGTATAAATAAGGGAAGTGTCGTAGGTTGATGGAGGAGATTGGAGAAGTGAAGAAAAAATAATAGAAAAAAAGAGTGAAGAAAAAATAATAGAAAAAAAGAGTGAAGACAAAATAAAAAAAGAGTGGAAAAAAATATCGATAATTATCTGTCTCGGTTTCTCGTACGGTATTTTATCCTCCAATGAGTTAGGTCTATTTCTCTCATATTCAATATCATATTTGTATTTTATAAATGTGAAATAAAATTGAGAGTTTATATACATATGTTATATATTTATGTATAAAATACTTGTTACTATATATATATATATATATAATATATATTTATATTATTTTTATGTAACACTATATATATCTATATGTGTAATATATATTTATATTATGTTTATGTATTACTATATATATCTATATGTATATATGTATATGTATATTATGTATATGTAAACAACTATTTTCATATTTTCAAAAATGACTTAAGTCATTCCCAAACTTTGATGAAGGTTAAAACTCGGTCCTTGGATTCTCGTGTCATTTCTGGGACTTTATCGAGTGTTATAAACTAAACCGGAAAAGTTTTGGGTCATTTGTGCAATTTTTGAATTTCTTTCTTAATTCAGCTCATTTTTTTAAAAAAATTACATTTTGATTTCTAAACTTTTCTAGACATTTTATGGCTTCTCCAAATGTTACAAATAAGTCTAGAATAAATTTTGGGTTATTTTTGGAACTTTACCAAATGTTACAAATAAGTCCAGAATAGTTTAAAGCTAATTCTGTCAATTTTTAAAATATATTCCCAATTCAGCTAGAATTTTCAAATAATTGTGTTTTGGTCCCTGAATTGTTTTTGGACATCTCGTGACTTGTCAAAGTATTACAAATTGGTCCAACGTACTTAATATTTTCAAAATCATTCATGTATTTTTGACACGTTTAAAATGGCTCCAAAGTTAAATCACTCATTTCTTGAGCATGATTAATTTTTTTCTCTTTTGTTTATCTATTTGAAAATTAACTAAAAAAAATGTTTGTACATGGTTTGTTTAATTTAAAGAAAATGCATGTAATCTTTTTGGGCCAAGCATGATCAAAATGAGCAAATTCGGGTAAATTTAAAAAAAAATCAAAAGTAAAACTAAAGTACCGAAAGGGCGGATTATCAGCTCACGAGCTTTTAAGACGTAATCAAACCCCCGAACTTGATTCTCTGGACGTAGACTTTTCTAAGCCCTAGGATGTTAACTCCATGTACCCTAGGCAAAATTTTAGGATTCTGATTAGACTTCAATTAATCGTTGACAATCGTTGGTTACCATTACCCACTCGGACCTGGAGCACATTAAGAGCTTAGGGAGTTTAGTAGGGGAATGCGCTCGGAGCGGTTTGGACCGCCGGCACGCACCCAAACAACTCAACTCGATGATCGGAATGGGCCCAGGATCCTCTTTAGGGGGTGAGGTTCCGCTGGTTCAGATGACCTAGAAATTCTATCCATTTAGAACTAAAGCTCCACACCGTGTTTAGTCTTTACCAGTTTTGTGTGTATTTCCATTTTTGGCCCAACTGATGTAAATGAGAATTCAGCCCAAGCATTTGCATGCGAGATTGACCCACAATTCATGAAGAAGATTCGTCCCAACTGTTGGGAATTAGAAATCATCCCAATAACTCTAGATGGAAGTTCGGCCCATTATGTAAATGTGTTTTGTTTTGGCCCTAGATCATGACATGTATAGGATTGGGTCTTTTGTATTATATATTCCAGACCGTTGTAAATGTAATACAAGTCTTACTCATGTAGTTAAATTCTCGCACTTGCATTGCATTTTTCAAAAAAAAAATGTAAGTTATGTTCATTCAATTTTGTATCATTAAGACGTTTCACGCACCATCTTTGGTAAGGATGAAAAAAAAATCATTGCCCTCACATTAAGGCCATACAGCCCCCTACGGTCGAAATTTTCCGAATATGGAAAGCCATGACAAAAAGGGAATCAGAAATACGTGAACAAGAAGATTGACGAGGTTCACGAGCTCGTAAACTCCATAGTCAATTCGATTCTCCTTAACTCCTTGTCTGAATTCTGGAATATGGAAAACGCGTCTGCGTGATTGAACAACAACGGAATACGTTCACAAGTTTCATTCGACACCTGCAAATCCGTCTTTCGGCCCAGAGGATATCATCGGGGATAGACTCCAACAACCACCGTCATTCTAGCAATGTGGGAGCACCTTGGAAAAATGTGAGGGAAACGTTGCTAAGTTGAATGACACCCTTGAACAGTTCATACGAAGAACGAGGCAAAAAATAATAATAATCAAAATACATGTCCTCGATCTTCGTTCGAACCAAGGAACAATCAACAAATGCACTCAACGAGCTGCACCGTCGTGTGAAACGTCTTAAGGACTAGACTTCGATTGGTCAAAACCTTTAAAAGTATTTTTGAAAAAAACGTTTGCCATACATGCAATCAAAGTCTACAAATGGAATGAATGGAACATAGAATTTTCAATATAAATCATGCATGATCAATTGTGTATTCATCCTTCTTACTACGGTATTTTGAATTTAGGTTTTCGGAAACCCATGCGACATTCCACGACTCCAGCACCTCAAGAACATGAGAGAATTATCCAACTAGAACAGACCATGCACGCCATGAGTTCCTACACAGTGCAGTCAATCGTGGGCATGACCTCCTTGGTCGAGCGAATTTTTGCTCTTCTGAGCTCCAGACAGGTGTGACTACCACAATATCCCTGACCTTGTCTTCCCGAGGAACATTACTATCGTGACACCTCATCAATCCATGTCAGACATTTTTGCCATCCTAGCCAAGCTCCACCTCCTACATATGGCCATCCGGACCAAAGTCCACCTCCCACATATGGCCATCCGGACCAAAGTCCACCTGTCACATATGACCTTCACACACCCGAAAGGACAAGGGCACTTTTAGGACTGAGTTTTCTTCCTAATTTCAAAGATTATGAAGTCTCAAGGAGGAAACATTTAGCCAAACGTTCAGGGACATGTTTGTTTCCTCTCATATTTCATTTCCAGGCCCACCACAAGTGATCCAACTTGATGACATTGATGCTCACGAGGGCTTGTCAGGCTTATTTTCAACCAATATCACCATTGGAGCTTTGCTCGATGAAGCCCCCTCAGGCCTTTTTGTCCGTCCACTCGCTAGTGGGAGACCCTGCCGGATTCAACATTATACAAAATATCATTTTATGATACCCTCTTGAGATGCGTGTATGCCAAAGAAGTTGAGCGCTTAATGGAAGAAATTCACGAAGGTTGTTGCGGCCCATACATGAACGTGTAATACTTGGGTAGTTTGGTTCACCATGAATGCTGACTATATAAACCATGCCCAACAATATCACATATGTCAAGTGCACGTGGACCAAATCCACATGTCACTGCAAGAGCTCTATTCCAGGACTTCCCCACGGGTTTTCTCAATGTGGGGCATCGATGTAATCAACATCATTTTCCCAAAGGCGTCCAATGGTCATCGATTCATATTGCATTGATTACAATCGATTACTTCATCAGGAGTAGAGGTTATTACCCTGACGTGAATAACTGCAAATGCCATTGAATTTTTCATCATCGTGTGTCATGGGATGCCGAAGTCAATCATCACCGGCAATGCCAGAAATCTAAATTGGATTGAGTTGTGATCAAGTGTAAAAATGCATCTCTATATCACCCACAAATGAATGGCGCAGTGGAAGTGGCAATTAAAGGACTGACATGATAAGCTGTCTTAGGCACTCATGGCATACAAGACCTCAATACGGACATCAACAGGGGCAACCCCATTTTCCCTTGTTTATGGGATCGAAGTCGTGTTGCCAATTGAAGTAAAATTCCCATCATCTAGGATCCTCGACGAGGCAGAGAAGGACGAGTCAGAGTAGGCGAAATGCAGATACGTGCAATTGAACCTCATGACAAAAGGCGGCTCATCGCGCAGTGCCACGGGCATTTGTACCAGCAACACATGGCTCGTGCATTTAACAGGAAAGTCAGTCCATGAGAATTACAAGCAAGCAATTTAATTCTCCGAAAAAAAATATTCGAGTCAATCTAGACTCTCGGGGAAACTTTGTGCCTAAATATGAAGGGTCTTATGACGCCAAAGAGACTTTCAGCAGATGAGCCATGATCGTCACCGACATGGACAACCAATAACTCCTCAGTCCAATCAATATGGATGCAGTTAGAAAATACTATCCTTAAGGAGTTCGTAACCAGAAAGCGAGTCTCCAAAAGTGAGAGAAAATTCCCGCTAAATCGAAAACCTGAAAGGGCGGTTTAGGCAAAATTTAGGGAAGAGGGTCATGATTGAAAACCCCCAAAAGGACAATCATGGAAAAAGGAGAGGAATCAAATCCCTGCTAGGTTGAAAACCCGAAAGGCCAACCTAGGCAAAAAAAAAAATTAAGGGAACCGAGAGGCGCGGTAAAAAAAATACCGTAGCAAAATGATATAAAAGCGAGAAATTAAAAAAAAAATTTCAAGTCAATCCAGACTCTCGGGGCAAGTTTGTACCTAAATATGAAGGTATTTATGTCATCAAATAGATTTTCAGTGGGGGAGCCATGATCATCACTGACATGGACAACAGAGAACTCTCCAATCCAATCAATGTGGATGCAAAAAAAAAACTCGTAATCAGAAAGCGAGCCTCCAAAAATGAGAGAAATTCCCGCTAAATCAAAAACATGAAAGGGCGGTTTAGGAAAAATTTAGGGAAGAGGGGCATGATTAAAAATCCCTAAAAAGGACGATCATGGCAAAAGGAAATGAATCAAATCCCTGCTAGGTTGAAAACCCAAAAGGGCGACCTAGGCAAAAATTAAGGGAATTGAGAGGTGCGGTAAAAAAAATACCGTAGCAAAAGGAAAGAAAATCAAGAGATAAAAAAAATGCTCAAAAGTGGACGACATTGTTTCCCACAGTAGCAATAAAAAGAAGTTGTGATCGACATTAATTTGAGCTGCCTCGACAACTTGCATGGATACACATTGTGAAGATAACATGAATGGCTTTAGGGAACTCCATCAAGAAGGACTCCAAAGTCGATTTATGAGAAAACAAAATGAGAAGTCCGCACAAGCAGTCAGACATCTAGATAAGGGTTTTTACCTCCAAAGTGAATTACAAGCTAATGGGCGGGGTCTTTAGGTGCTCAACCTCCGCGAGTCATCATCAACAATCGGGACTTGTAGATATCCAACTTCCGAGAGTTACAAGCCGAAGAGCGGACCCTTTAGGTGTTCAGCCTCCGCAAGTCATCCTCGATTACCAGGACCTGTAGTTATCCAGCTTCTGGGAGTCACATGCCGATAAGCGGAGCCTTTAGGTGTTCAGCCTCCGCAAGTCATCCTCGATGACCAGAACCTGTAGTTATCCAGCTTCTGGGAGTCACAAGCCGACAAGAGGGCCCTTTAGGTGTTCAGCCTCCGCAAGTCATCCTCGATGACCAGGACCTATAGTTATCCAGCTTCTGGGAGTCACATGCCGACAAACGGAGCCTTTAGGTGTTCAGCATCCACAAGCCATCTCCAACGAATTAGAAGCTGACGAGCGGAGCCTTTAGGTGTTCAACCTCCGCAAGTCATCCACGACAACCAGGACATGTAGGTGTCCAACGTATGGGAATCACAAGTTGATGAACGTTTAGAAGTTCAATCTCCACAAATCATCGTCAACGATCGGGACCTATAGGTGTCTAGCTAACGAAAGTTGCGTAATGATATTTGTCTACTATGTAAATAATGAATAAAGAGAAACCAAAATCAGTTGTTTGTCTTTGAACACACACTCATGAGATCACTTCCATGAACGCGTGTCCAAAGAAGGGCAACTGTAAACACCTGATTTTGGCTCGGGGTAAAAATATCGTACGCGAGGAATCGAGCCAAGAGAAATCGATATAAAAAATAATAATAAATAAATTTTAAAAAAAAATATCTACAAAAATATCTATAAAATATCTACAAATATTTTGTATAAATAAAGGAAGTGTCGTAGGTTGATGGAGGAGATTGGAGAGGTGAAGAAAAAATAATAGAATAAAAGAGTGAAGAAAAAATAGAAAAATAGTGGAAAAAAATATTGATAATTATCGGTCTCGGTTGCACGTACGGTATTTTATCCTCCAATGAGTTAGGTATATTTCTCTCATATTCAATATCATATTTGTATTTTATAAATGTGAAATAAAATTGAGAGTTTATATACATATGTTATATATTTATGTATAATATACTTGTTACTATATATATATATATATATATATTATATATATATATTATATATATATTTATTTATTATGTTTATGTAATACTATATATATCTATATGTATAATATATATTTATATTATTTTTATGTAACACTATATATATCTATATGTGTAATATATATTTATATTATGTTTATGTATTACTATATATATTTATATTATGTTTATGTATTACTATATATATCTATATGTATATATGTATGTGTATATTATGTATATGTAAAAAACTATTTTCATATTTTCAAAAATGAGTCATTCCCAAACTTTGATGAAGGTTAAAACTCGGTCCTTAGACTCTCGTGTCATTTCTGGGACTTTATCGAGTGTTATAAACTAAACCGGAAAAGTTTTGGGTCATTTGTGCAATTTTTGAATTTCTTTCTTAATTCAGCTCATTTTTTTTAAAAAATTACATTTTGATTTCTAAACTTTTCTAGACATTTTATGGCTTCTCCAAATGTTACAAATAAGTCTAGAATAAATTTTGGGTTATTTTTGGAACTTTACCAAATGTTACAAATAAGTCCAGAATAGTTTAGGGCTAATTCTGTCATTTTTTAAAATATATTCCCAATTCAGCTAGAATTGTCAAATAATTGCGTTTTGGTCCCTGAATTTTTATTGGACATCTCGTGAGTTGTCAAAGTATTACAAGTTGGTCCAACGTGCTTAATATTCTCAAAATCATTCATGTATTTTTGACACGTTTAAAATGGCTCCAAAGTTAAATCACTCATTTCTCGAGCATGATTAATTTTTTTCTCTTTTGTTTATCTATTTGAAAATTAACTAAAAAAAATGTTTGTACATGGTTTGTTTCATTTAATGAAAATGCATGTAATCTTTTTGGGTCACGCATGATCAAAATGAGCAAATTCAGGTAAATTAAAAAAATTTCAAAAGCAAAACTAAAGTACCGAAAGGGCGGATTAGGTGCTCGCGAGCTTTTAAGACGTACTCAAACCCCCGAACTTGATTCTCTGGACGTAGACCTTTCTAAGCTCTAGGATGTTAACTACATGTACCCTAGGCAAAATTTTAGGATTCCGATTAGCCTTCAATTAATCGGTGGCGACTCTTTCAATTTTTTCGGTCAGGTTGATGACCCCGCTCGACTGGACCCGTCACTCGCCAAGATCCGGCATTTTCAAAAACGAAATTTAAAAATATTTTCCAAAACGGATCGGGAAAGTCGGATCCGACGTCCGACACTCGGCATACCTCTCACCATGCCTCCGTTGCTGAGTTTCCTTAAGGAGTTGAAATTGAGATGGCCAAACCTAACATGCCACGTCCAAGATTTCTCTTGCGTATTGGCCAAGAGATTTATGGGTGCTACAAGTTTGAGTTTAGCTTCGTAAAGCCGGTTTGGTTGTCTCTCAACCTTCACCACCAACTTTCTTCGTCTGTCATACATCTTCAACAACGCATTACTAATTACAATTTCACTCCCCACGGCATCCAGTTGGCCAAGACTTATAATATTGCTTCTAAGTCTTGGGATGTAGTACACATTTTGCAGAGTTAGGTGTTCCATTTCTTTGCTTTGGAACAACACCGAGCCTTTTCCACAAATGTCCACTACCGATCCATCACCGAATCTGACCTTTCCAGTGACAGTGTGATCAAGTTCAGCAAAGCAAGATTTCTCACCTGACATATGGCTACTCGCCCCCGAATCCAGGTACCACAAGCTTTCTTTGTTGTGGCCTACCTCCGTTTTTCCTTCTTGCAGCATGCTAACCTCAGTTTCGACCCCTTTTGAACTCACCAGTTCACACGTCTCCAGCATCAACAAGGATGGCTTCTCATCATCAAGCCTTCGTATTAAGTTGGCCTTCTCGTCTTTCTCCTTTGAAGGACATTCCACAGCATAATGTCCCAATTGGCCACAAGCATAACACTTAACTCGACTTTTGTCGAACTTCTTCTTTGGTGGTTTAGATTCATCATCACCTCCTCGACTTGAATCACCACAGCTCCTTCCTCTGCCACGGCCACGACCACGACCTCTGCCTCCTCTTGTGTTAGCAGATTCTGTGAATATATTCTTGGAAGACTGTGACTCCTCCCTTGCTCTCCACTCAGCTCTTGTGAGAAGGGCAGTCTCGTCCGACTTCATGCCACAACTAATCATTCGTTCCTTATGAGCCTTTAGTGACCCGATTACCTCCTCGACATATTTGGTTTTAAGGTCACTAAACTCCTGTATGGTCGAGGCAATTTGAAGGAATTTGGAGGACACAGATCGTAAGAGCTTTTTTACGACTTTCTCTTCTTCCACCGTGTTCCCTAGGCTTCGAAATTTGTTGACAGTGATAGTAAGTTTCCCAGAGAATTCATCGACATTCTCCGAGTCACTCATCTTTAGAGATTTGAACTTTCTCCATAAGGTTTGAGTTCTCACCTCTTTCACTTTGTCTGCCCCTTGATTCATTGTCTTGAGCATGTTCCAGGCCTCCTTAGTCGTTTTCCTGGCACCAAGTTGCAACAGAATATCCTCACTGATTCCTTGATAGATGGCCGCCAATGCCATCTTGTCTCTTCTGTTGTCGATTGGCCCTTCTGACTCAATTGGATCCCACACCCCTTGAGCCATCATGAACACCTCCATCTTTATAGTACACGCTGCATAGTTGCTCTTCGTCAGCATGGGATATTTCAATGTGACTGAACTTTCCTTCTCGTGATTCGGTACAAGGGCACCTCCACTCTCTCTATCCTCTCTCTCTTTTTGCTCTCTTTCTCTCAGTCTAGCTCTCTCTATATCTAGATGAGACATGACCTTATGATCTTAAGGCTCTGATACCAAATGTTATAAACTTGCTGTGATCACCGAACCTAAGCGTGGAAGGAGCAAATACAGTAGAGAATGTTTTTCTTCTTTTTCTGGTGAGGGTTGCCATAATGCAGCTCCTTCACCCTTTTTATATAATAATCAAAATGCTGAATACAAGGAGAACGTGGGAGTGTTGTGCCGTGATCTTCTCCAAATCACAATGCTAACAAACTCCTATTATTTTGCTAACCACTACTCTTAACTATCTGACAAAGTCAAAAACCTACGTAAAATGCATGTAAATAGCAGCATGCAACGTGAACTAAACACAAGTTCAATATTAACAAACCGGCTACATCATAACGGTCAAGTCGAGTGATCTTTCTGGTGCAAACCAAAATTCAGTTCCTAATAGTTGCGCCAATAACGTTGTTCTTCCAGTGTCCCAGACTGCTCTCCAGACAACCACGGCTGAGGTGGAGTCTGCTCTTAAAACTGGGTTCGGGCTGGTGTGGTCGGATGATGATGGAGCCTGTCAAGGGTGCACTCAATCGGGTGGGCAGTGTGGGATAGATTCGAATAATGCTTTCGCGTGTTATTGTTCTGATCAGTCCTATTCTTCCACTTGTGGATCATCTCCATCACCATCATCATCACCATCAGGAGGTGAGTCTTTGTACCACTAGATATACATTCATTAGGTAGCTATCGGTTACTCTTGATCATATTAATGGAGTCGTCATGTATAGTGTATTTCGACTTCAGCCTTGTTCACCCTATTGAATCAATTAACTTCATGATTCAGTATGTTTCGACTGCGGTACTTCTTCAATTTCAGCATTAATAGCCAGCAGTCAATTTACGTGCGCAGATTACGATGGTAGTAGTAGTACCATAACTGGCTACTTCATAACGATCAAGGCGAGCGATATTCCTGTTGCAAACCAAGCTTCTACCCTTGGTAGTTGCGCCAATAACGTTGTTCTTCCAGTGTTCCGGACAGCTCTCCAGACTGAGGCCACTGTGGAGTCTGCTCTTAAAACTGGGTTCGGGTTGGTCTGGTCGGATGATACTGGAGCCTGTCAAGGGTGCATTAAATCGGGTGGGCAGTGTGGGATTTATTCGAATAATTCTTTCGCGTGTTATTGTTCTGATCAGTCCAATTCTTCAACTTGTGGATCATCACCAGGAGGTGAGTCTTTCTACCAAATCTCTCTTAAATTTGATTCTTGTTTCCACTAGATATACATTCATTAGGTAGCTATCGGTTACTCTTGATCATATTAATGGAGTCGTCATGTATAGTGTGTTTCGACTTCAGCCTTGTTCACCCTATTGAATTAATTACCTTCCTGATTCAGTGTTGCCCACTTCGTTCTTGACACAGTCCAAGAGTACAATTTAGTTGTAGAATTCCGTCAAGATATGTTGTCGTGCTTCATTAGATTAGTCAAACAAATTATAGTCAAGTTAGAGATTATTATAGTTAATCTTATACATACAAAGCCAATATATATATATATATAATATAAGTATAATTTATTTTTGCTCTTTTGTACCGTACAATTAGTCTGAAAGTTGATACTAAGCATCATTAGCTGTATTTATATTATCATTCATTCAATTGTCTTTATGATCAAATTATAAAACAAACGAATTTTTTATTAGTCACATAAGACAAAATAAAAATTTAATTATATATGTAATAATAACAAAAATTTACAGTATGTAGATAATTAAATTACGGCATCATACCCTAATAAATATGACTTTCACTTAGAGGGTTCGAGTTGAGTTTTTTTTTTAAAGTCAACATTTAGATTTCAACTTATGACATAAAGCATTGTTAATTCGTAAGTGAAAATTCAATATCAATTGCGATGTTTTAATCATAATTCAAATATCTATTCACTATATTTTAATTTTATTTTTTAATAAATACATAATTTAATTTCTAACCCAACCCCAAAAAAAGACTTATAGAGTTAGAGTATATGTCGCTACCCTTTGGCAGCTTTGTAATGCTTAACACGCTTTCTAGTTTCCAAGGTAAGGTGGCACAACAAAAAAAAAAAATTTGAACTCATTACCCAGTTATGCACATATATCTATTTTCTCAAAAAAAATAAAAAATAAATTCATACTTATTTTTCTAAATATTATTTTATTCGTACTCACTTTTTACCCAACTCTAGGTTGTCTGTACTTCTGCCAGGTACATAACTTCAACTCAAATAGTTAACTACTCTGATCCATGCATAATCTAACATGATTTAACTGAACACTGCAACTCTGTTAACTCCACTAGTGCTTGCTGTTATAATTTCAATTTTGTTAGTAATACGACGCGGCAATCTCCGACGCTATTCACCAACTACGTCACAGATTGGTGAGAATAGTTTCGATGTAGAGAACTTCATCAATGGAATAGCCCCAAGAAAGTATATGTACTCTGAACTGAAGAGGATGACCAACTCGTTCTCCCTAAAACTTGGACAAGGAGGATATGGGAGTGTTTATAAGGGGAGTCTCAAGGACGGCCGTCCAGTTGCAGTGAAGATTCTTAGTGATTACAAAGGGAGTAGTGGAGAAGATTTCTTTAACGAAGTTGCAAGCATCAGTAGGACAGCACATGTCAATGTGGTAGCTCTTCTTGGCTTCTGCTACGAGAGGGAAATGAGAGCTCTGGTTTATGAATTCATGCCAAATGGGTCTCTAAAGAAAGGATCAACACGACAAAGTAATGTGTTATAATTTCCTGGACAACTTTTATGTTATGGCATATCAAATGTAGTCTTTTCAATCCCAAGAAAGGATTAACATTGCAAAGCAAAGTAATGTCTTCTTCGTGTTCCTCATATGCTTCCTCCATTTCGTTTTTTCATCTGTTATATATTTGTATTTTTAGTTTTTTTTTTTAAACTTATAAACAGTGTACCACACATTGAACCGGTTGGACCGTCTGAACTGGGAACCGACGCTATCACCGGTTTAAGAACCGGTCCGGTTTTGATAACAATTATGTAAACCTTTCCCTTTGAGTGTTAAACATGACTTGACCAAAAAAGAGAGTTATGATTAAAAAAACTGCATTGCATGAAAATAATGGGCCTAAGCCCAATTTGAGTAATAAAATTGGACCAGTCTAGGCCCATACCTCATTTATGTACTGTTGCATAATTTTTAACTTGCAGGCTTTAGCTAGATTTTTGGCTAGACTAGATGGATATTATAATTACTGTTCATTCGAATGAGTGTGAAGTTGCATATTGATATAGCCGTTTGAATAAGTTCAGAATTCGTGTCGACATATCAATTCACGCGTCACATTAGATAAGTTGTTAAGCTCAAATTCAACTCTTAATTTTTTATGGATTATTTTTTTAACCCAAACAAACCTTGTAAAGGTCCTACATTTTGTATTATATAATATTATTACACGGGTCCCCCGATCGTGTAACAAATCGAGAGTTACGATCAAAATACAATCCATCTTTCGTATGAATTGATCAAATCATTTCAAAATAACATACAATTCCAAAATCTCTAACCAAACACAGTTCATAAACAAAATGCAGAGCTAAATCATTTCATTTTGTGTGTAATTCCAAGGGCATTAGTTCAGTTTAGGAATCAAGCAGCAAGAAGGAAGTAAATGATCTTATCTAGAACCAGACAGACATATATTAACAAATTATGTTATGTGTGTGACACACTTGGGTTTTGTTTTATCAAAGTGTGGAAGGAAGGAAAGAAGTAGGGGACCAGATCTTAGGTTACTCCGACTTCATCATCATCACTTTATAAGGCATTTTCGTATTAGTATGTTGTTACTGGATGACCTGCCCATTTGGTATTTCTGTTTTTCCATAACATCACTCTATCATCTGCTATATCTCACTTTCTAACGCCATGGAAATTGAAATCAACTCTTTCGTATCGTCATTCAATAGCTTGATTACTGGTTTAGGAAAACTAGTAATTTACCGCGTTTTGGGTAGACAGTAATAAAGAGTTTGATTGGGGTATAGTCGAGATTAATAGGTAAGAATTTGATTAAGCTCCAATTCTAAGTAAGATCCCCTAATCGGGTTCAGATGTAATGTTGGCTAAGGTAAAAACACAAATATAAAACTGAACTCTTTATTGATATTATCTCAAATCAGTACAACTTGTATCATTACTTATACAATGGGTTACTATTCTACTTTGTTGACAATTTTGCATATACTAAAGTGTTGATACAGGTAAGTAAGTCAATATTCAGATCTGCTTTTGACATTTTGTTATCTCTAGTTGCTAGGCTTTATGACTTTCTTGTTTGTTTATTCTAACACTCCCCCTCAAGTTGAGTAGTCGGATCTCCAATACTCAACTTGCTCAGTACCTCTTTAAATGACTTAGAGTTTACTGCCTTTGTAAGTATATCTGCCAATTGATTCTCAGATCGAACAAACGGGAATTTGATTTTCCCGGCTTCGAGGTTTTCTTTGATGAAATGTCTGTCCACTTCAATATGCTTAGTTCGATCGTGTTGCACTGAATTATCTGAAATACTTATCGCTGCTTTGTTGTCACATAGCAGTTCACAATATCCAGTTGGAGGAAAACCTATCTCTGTCATTAGACATCTTAGCCATAGCATCTCTGTCAGTCCTCTTGCTATTCTCCGGAACTCTGCTTTGGCACTTGATAGAGCCACTACCTTTTGCTTCTTACTCCTCCAGGTTACCAGATTATCCCCAATAAGGGTAAAGTACCCTGATGTGGATCTTCGATCAACCGGGTTTCCTGCCCAGTCTGCAATATATGTGTAACCTTGTATCTCGAGATGCCCATTACTTCTGAATAGAACTCCATGTCCTGAAGTACCCTTCAGATACCTCATTATCCTCATGACTGCTTCCATATGATCATCTTGGGGTTGATGCATGAATTAACTTACTACTCCAACTACATAGGCAATATATGGTCTGGTATGTGACAAATATATAAGTTTGCCAACTAGCCTTTGATATTGCTTTTTATCTGCTAGTTTTGCCCCTTCCGTTATGCGTAGACCATGATTTACCACCATTAGAGTTTCAGCTGGTTTGCATTCTAACATTCATGTTTGTGCTAGAAAATCCAAAATATACTTCTTCTGGCCTATAAAGATCCCTTCTCTTGACCTTAGTACCTCAATATTTTAAATTTTTTAGATCCTTCATTTTGAATTCTTCAAACAGGTTTCTCTTCAACTTGTTCATTTCTTCTGGATCATTACCTGTGATAATCATATCATCAACATAGATAATCAAACAGGTTATTAGGGCTCCTATCTTCTTCAAGAATGAAGTGTGGTCGGAGTTACTCTGTTTATATCCATATGTCCTCATGGCTATAGTAAACCTCACAAACCATGCTCAAGGAGATTGTTTCTTGCCAGAGGGTGACTTTTTTAGTCGACATACTTTTCCTTCTTGACTTACATCTTGGTATCCTGGTGGAACCTTCATGTATAGCTCTTCTTCAAGATCTCCATGAAGAAATGCATTCTTTACATCAAATTGGTGGAGTGACCAGTCTTTATTTGCAGCTATGGACAACAATATTCTGATTGTGTTTATCTAAGCTACTGGTGAGAATGTTTCGGAATAGTCAATTCTATATGTCTGAGTGTATCCTTTCACAACTAGCCTTGCTTTATATCTATCCACAGAGTCGTCCTGCCTGTATTTGATAGTATACACCCACCTGCAACCTACCAGTCTTTTTCCACCCAGTAACTTGCACATCTCTCATGTCTTATTCTTCTCTAGTGCCTCCATCTCGAGATCCATAGCTTGTTGCCATTTCCTGGATTGTTGGGCATCTTTCACTGTCCTTGGAATTTATTCTGAGAGGATAGACATTGTGAATGCATTTGCTTCCTCACTTAACCTCCCCCTTACTCCATTGGCCACCAGATATCTTGATCTGGTTGATTCCCTCTCTGGTGTGTACCTCCTAGGTGGTCACCCTCGATTATCTCTTGGAGGTAATTTGTATCCTTCTGGTATTGGTTCCTCCTGTACTTGAAATTCTTCGATATCAACATATTCAATTATATTGATATTTTGAGTTTCAGACGGGCTTACCGGACTTGTCTCGGATACCTCAAACGAAGGAGTATCAATTGTGACCCTTAGCTCGCTTGTCTTTATTGACGTGTCAGTTGATGGCTCACAGGTTCAATCTGCCAACTCCGGTGGACCATCATAAGAGGGACTTTGACTATCATGGAAACGATTTGGTGAACTACTTACCCAATCTAGTGGATCGACTGTAGGATTCCCCCTTGAACGCTAGATTGGTGGTAGAAGTATTCAGTTTCCAGGAAATCACACTTCATTGTGATGAACATGTGATGATTTTTAGGGTCATAACACCGATACCCTTTTTGACTAACTCCATATCCTACAAAAACACATTTGACCGCACATGGATCAAATTTTGTTGGGTCATTTTTGGTATATGGACAAACACGGAACATCCAAAGATACGAGGAGTTAAGTTAAGGATTGGGGTACTTTGGTAATTTTAGAAAGAATGTCTATTGGTGTGCGGAGGTGTAGGATTTTTGTGGGAAGTCTATTTAGAAGATACGTGACTGTAGCAACAACTTCAGGCCAGAAAAACTTAGGTACTTTGGACTCGATAAGGAGGGATCCTGTTATTTCAAGGAGTATTCAATTCTTTCTTTCTGCCACACCATTCTGTTCTGGAGTGTGTGGACATGAAGTCTGATGAATAATCCAATTTTCTGAAGAAAAAAAATGTTTACATTTGTTGGTTGACAAATTCCCCTCCATTATCAGACCGAAGAACTTGAATATTTTTCTGAAACTGATTTTGGATCATTTGGAAAAAATGAATGAATTTGTCAAACACTTCAGATTTTTGTTTTAAAAAATACACTCATGTCATGCGAGTGCAATCATCGACAAACAACACAAAATACCTAAGACATTGACTCCCAGATATAGGTGATGGACCCCACACATCAGAATGTACTAAAGAAAATATAGACTCCATTCGAGTACTATTTGGCTTAAAAGTTTGTCTATGACTTTTTGCAAGAATACAAGTCTCACAAAAAATATCATTATTCTTATTCAAAAACAACTAGGGAAACAATATTTTTAGATAACCCGAGGATGAATGCCCCAATCTCCTATGCCATAGCCAAGCCTCTCTTACTGTAGTCCCGTGAGCAAGCAACACTGAACCTTGTTGAGCCACTTCATCAACGTAGTATAGACCCGCGCGTTCAGTGTCACACTCAATAATCATCTCAGTTTGGATATCCTGCAACACACGGATATCCTGCAACACACAGAAATCCGAATTCATCACCATAGTACAATTCATTTATTTAGTGGCATGGGAGACTGATAACAGTTTATTCGAGAGAGTTGGAACTAAGAGAAAATTTGATATCCTCAAAGTTGGAGAAATTTCTATTGTTTCCATTCCCGTAACTGGGGCCTTCCCCCATCTGCCGGTTTAATATATTCAATCTGTGATCTCAAAATATTCATAAGATCACTTGAATCATATGTCATAGTATCCCTTGCTCCGCAGTAAAAAATCCACTTGTGATTTTTCAGTCTATTTTTATTCTTGACTGAATAGGCCCGTGTCACATGTTGAGGGACTGAATTGTAATAATCAATGGCTATTTCGTCATTTTTTATAAAGTCTGGGAAAAAATAGCTAAGGTTAGGACTAGAGGGACTTGGAATTAATTTCCAAGTCCCTTTACCTTCACGGTTCCCATCCCATTTGAAGCTGCCCCCCATTTCCTTGCGGCTGTCCTCTCCTTGTTAAGCTCCTCCGATTCGGCTAGGGTTTCCGCGGAACCCTTCACGGTTACCGTTCCCATCCCATTCCTTTGAGTTGCCCAGTCCTTCGTTGCGGATGCCCTCTCCATGGCTTCCTCCTCCGATTCGGCTAGGGTTTCCGTCGAACCCAACCATTCTGGCGAAGGATTGGTTGCTCTCGGGTGCTAGTGTCCATGACGAAGGCCAGCGATTTGAGGTTGCTGCTCCTCCAGTTTTCTCCTCTGATTGGCTGGTGCTGCCTCCTGTGTTGGTGGCCGAGGTGTTGCCCACGACGACGGCGACACGGTTGCAGTCTTTCTCCGCGCGGCTCCCGTCCCACCATTCTGGGTAACCCACGATCTGGAAACATCCTTCCTTGGTATGCCTATTTTTTCCGCAATGTGTGCACTTTAGCTTGCTCTTGTCCAATCGGGTTGACGATCCGCCGGGTTTCTCGGCTGGTTCCAACCGATTCTATGTGTTTCGGTTGCCTTTCGATATGTTTGTTGCTGCTGTGATTTCGCCCCTAGCTTGTAGTCCGTAGTCTAATCCCGATGATGGTTCATCGGTGGTTGCCGCTCCGAGGATTTGGAGCATGACGACCTCCTTTCGGATGGAAGCGTATGCTTCCTCGACTGAGGGTGTTTGATTCTGTCGGAGGACTTCCCGTTTGATTCCATCGTATATGGAATCAATTCTGCCCAAAAAATGGTATACCTTAGTTTCGGTCCACAATTGGTTGTTGTGATGTCGTGATTGCATATCATTGGATACGGTCTTCTGGCTTCGATCTCTCCCCATAGGGATTGTATCGTAAGTCAGAATTCTTCAAGTGTCATTGTCTCCTGCATCATTTTTGCAGCCTTGTTATGTAGATCAAAAATTTGTAACGAGTCTTTACCACTATCGTAAGTTGTTTGTAAAGCTTTCCATAGATCCCAGGACGTAGGGTAGTGTGCAACGTTGCTTGCTAGTCGTGAATCGATGTTTTGGATCATCCACGAAAAGACGACCAGATCGTCTTGTTTCCACCTTTCGTGGTCTGGTTCGGTTCGGTTGGGGGGTTCCGGATCTCCGTTAAGATGTTGCATCTGCCCTATCCTCCAATGACAATTTGCATCAATCTGGGCCAGAGATGATAATTCTGGTCATTCAGTTTCGTACTCACCGTGATTGTTTCTGTTAAGTCTTTGGACTGCTTTTGATTGAGGCTAAGACCGTTTTTGAGTAGGTTGATTATTTTGAGGGTTAGGTCGTCATCACTGAGACCTGACCCAGTTTGGATAGGGGTTTGGGAGTGTCTCTCACTGTCGGACATGTTGGCTCGGTCAGGTTCGGTTTTCTGGTATATGATGAGCAACCAGAAAACAAATAACACAGTCCTAGAATGAATTGTATTCCTGCTCTGATACCATGTTGACTAAGGTAAAAACACATTGTATAAAACTGAACTCTTTCATTGATATTATCTCAAATTAGTACAGTTTGTATCATTACTTATACAATGGGTTACTATTCTACTTTGTTGACAATTCTGCATATACTCAAGTGTTGGTACATGTATGGCAATATTCAAATCTGCTTTTGACATTTTGTTGTCTCTAATTGCTAGGTTTTTTTTACTTTCTTGTTTGTTTATTCTAACATGTAATTCCTATAAGAGTAGAAAAAATGTGTTTAAAAGTTTAGTATGAGTGATAAGGATATCTTAAATATACTTTTATGGAAATTAAAAAGTATATCGAATGGTGAAGACAATCGATACTATTAGAAATGATGCAAATATCAACTACAATATATATATATATATATATTGGTTGTAGTGTAAGCATTATATTCTATATGGTCAAGTTCAGTTTGTTTCATGATGAGCGAAACAAATAAGGTGTATGTGGGGTCTAAGTTTGCATCCTACAATTACTGCAAAGTCTCCATGAGAATGGGATGCTCCAAACAAACCCTTCCTCTTCTTCTTTGGATTTCGAATTTTTGACCAGGCCTCCTCCTTTTAATTTATAATAATGGATTTCGAATTTTTTACCATAAACCCTAAACTCGAAAATATAAATAAATACATAAATATCCTAAGTGTTCTTCTTCTTCTTTGGATTTCGAATTTTTGGCCGTCCGAGCCTCCTCCTTTTAATTTATAATAATGGATTTTGAATTTTTAACCAACCTATACTTAAAAAAATATATAAATACAGAAATATCATTAGTTTTTTTTAAATACGAAAATATACCTACCTACGAATGAGATTTGCGGGTGAATATAAAAAATATCATCCGCAAATGTTCTTCACGGTGGAATTATATGATTGTGTCATATTCTCTCTCTCTCTCTCTCCAATCTGTAAGATTACTTTTCTTGTTAAACATCTTCCACACGCGAATAAGATTCAAGAGTATGACTTATATGTTTATCCGTGAATGAGATTCGCGAGTGGTAAAAAAACAAACTTATTCCCGCGAATCTCATTCACGGATAGATACACTTTTGAATTTTCTTAAAAATTGATAATATTTTTGTATTTATTTATTTTTGCAAATATATGTTAATAAAAAATTCATGGATTTCCCACCTCTCTTTTTCTCATGTTATATATATATATATATATATGTACTTCCTGGAGCTGCACGATTACAAGTTACAGTTGCATGCTCTCTATCATCCATCCCTTTCTTCCTTATTATTTTTATGCTGCCTCGGATTCAAACAAATCAACACATCTCACACGTTTCTCCATGATCTGTGTTTTCAGTCCATGTCTGTTATGATTTATATGACATGACATTACAAGGTCGTGTCTTTTTGTTTGTTGCAGTGTTCCACTAAGACAGTACTGCATGAACAAATTAGATACGATCTAGAATATCACTTATAAAATTAAAATAAAAATAATAAAACAGTATACACTATATAAAGTATCAACTTCATAACTATAAGTATATTTACTTAAGAAGTAAGGTCAATGTGTAGATTAACTATGGTTTCTGTCATAGCTGACGTATAAGCTTAGCAGTTAGCAGTGTCAATGGATTTAAATTTGAGTTGTTTCTATTGGTCCGTCCGTACGCTGTTCATTAATTACAGTTCAACCGATTCTTTATATTATTATTTCCAAGAACTCCATTATTTCCTCCAAAGGACTGACTACACGGTTAAGCTTGGATTGGGTAAAGTTTTTTTTTTTTTTTTCATAAGGATTGGGTAAAGTTGACGATACGAGTTCAATGTTAATTTAGTGATTATTATTAGTCCATTAAAAAAATATTAATTGAACTTTACGTATTTTACGAACATTTATTTAGATTTAGTAATATGAAGTCAGATTTAAGTTCAAATCATATATATATATATATAGCGACAGAATCAAAATTTTAAGATTGATGGGTGTACTGTTGTTTTGTAGAATTAAATCTGAAGAGAGAGAGAGAGAGAACAATCTTTGATTCTGCCACTTTAACATCAAATGGATTGCTGAGGTTATCTGGGATCATATCTAAATTTACCTCCATCAAATCTGAAACCCTCACCTTTTTAAAGCTCTCTTCGTACTCTTCTTCTTCTTCTTTTCAGGCCGTGTTCCTTCCCCTATCTATCTTTCTATCTATCTCCAACCCCAAGAAAATCAACGAACGGAGGAGAGGTAGATGAAGCTTCCCTTGGTGCCCCATGACCTGCCGATTCCGACCATTGATCATGGGACTGGTTCAACCCTGTCTTGTTCAAGGGATGTTCAGGGCGAGCCTTGTCCCCAACCACATCAGACTTACTGAGTCCAAACCAACTTCCCATCTTATTGCTCTTCATACCTGCACAGTGATCTACCGTTACTCTTAACTCATTAATGGTTAAATGACTGCATTTTTCCAAAAGGTGAAAAGGGTTTATGATTTTGTAAAAAGTTTTGTTTTACCAATGTAAGGTGCCCTAATTAGGGATTAATCATACTCCATAAATAAACTCTTGTATGTTTAGATAGATCAATGCAAAGTATGATCATTTATCGTCTATACAGATGATGCTGGTGTGTGGCTTAAAAGATGAAGGTGGAGGAGAAAATGCAGAAATTAATGATGAGATTATTGATGAAGTGTTATTTATCACTTGGGAGCTGGAACTCCACTTCCATCCATCCACATTATTAAATGAACACATTCGAAAAGCAAAAGAAACGAAGAACTCCATACCAGAGAAGAAATCAAAGGGTGTCACTGTTTCGCTACAATAGCCTCCATAAACCTCTGCTTCTTCCACGTGGCCGTCTCCTGTGTGGAGAGATCCGCCATCACCGCCGTTGAAACCCCCAAAGGACAGCCGCGAGAAACCGTTAAGGAGACTTGAACTATTCTGCACGTTGAAGCAGTACGGCGGTGGTTGCGGTGGCTTTCTCACCTTTACCCCGGAGCAATTCTCAGATTTATTGCTCAAAAAGCCTCTGACTGATCCTTCATGGATGTTGTCGTCCAATTTTCGGCTGTAGAAGGGTTGGCTCATGAACTGCCTCCTCCGAAAAGCACTGGACTGCTCTCTGTATTTTCGAGCCATGATAACGTGCCAGTGGTTCTTGATGGCGTTGTCAGTTCTCCCCGGAAACAGCCTCGCGATCATGGCCCACTTGTTGCCGTATGCCCGGTGGGTATGCATCAGTCTCTCTTCTTCATCCTCAGTGAATGCTCTTCTGGTGATTCTTGGGTCTAACTGGTTGAACCATCTCAGCCTACAGCTTTTACCTAGAATTTTTATATTAAAAAAACACTAAATCACAAAACTCATGAATGGAAATACAGATCAAAAGCTTTATACCCAAAAAATATGTTATATTGTATATATAATAATAATAATAGAGAGAGAGACCTGATCTTCCTTGTAACTTTTCAGCAATGAGGTTCCAGTTCTGAGGGCCATATATGGCGACGAGCTCCTTGAGTTTAGTGTCTTCAGCTGGTCGCCAATGGCCTCTTGCGCACAGCTTTGTCTCCTTGCCAACGTTACTCTCGTAATGGTTTTTATAATTAGTTGTATTGGTGTTCCCAAAGGTATCGTCTTCCTCACTGACGCTCTTTCCATGGTCCCCCATTCCATCAATGCCATCGCCTCTAGGGCAGCAAAAACCCCAGAAATCAAAGCTCCTGCTCCTGCTGCTGAAAGCCATCACTCCTCCGCTTGAAGATGATGAAGAAAAAGATGATGAAATGGTTGCACCTGAGCCCATTCTCTCTTCCTAACTACTCTCCGACATGACAGGTTATTTAAAAAGAAGTAGAAGCAGCAAAGAGAGAGAAAGAGTAGCAGTTGCAGAGATATTATAAATTCTGAAACGAAGCAAAATCAGTTTACTGTATGTACATACACCTGTAGACAGACAGACCAAGATACAAAATATTTAGCTTTCATTCATCATTTATAAAAAATTTGTACACATTATATATTTATTGGATCTAGTGAATAGCAGCTAACCCCGGAGAAAGTGAAGTGGTATGATTGTATGTTGGAAAAAAAAGAGCACACGAGAAGAGTTGAGATTGATGTGAATTGCTCAGCAGAGATACAACATTTATAGCAAAAATGAATAGCAAATAGCAAACTGATCTCACTAACTTAGATTTCTTAGCCACTAACTGATCCCACTAACTTGACATTTCTATTTTTAGCTAACATGAAAAAAAAAACAGAATAGAAAGAGAAAGACTAATTTTTGCATGACTTGAAATCAAATACCAACATTCCTTCTTGATTCATGGATTGCATATTCCAAATTTATTTTTCAGAATCTCGAACTTGTCAACTGATAGTAGGTTGGTGAACTAGTCAACTAGTTGATTCTCAGTCTTACAATAGACCAAGTTAACTTCTTCATCCTGTTGAACATCACGAACAAAGTATAACTTGATATTGAAATGCTTGGTTCTTTTGTGAAAGACGGGATTCCTTGATATGGTTATGGTTGCTTGATTGTCGACATGGTTGTGGCTCTAGATTGAGTCATCTTCAAAGATTTTCCTTAGCCATATAGCTAAATTCACAGATACAGTTACTGCCACAAGTTCAACCTCTGCTCTCGACTCAGTCACGAAGTCCTGTTTTTTGGAGCTCCAAGAGAAGATTCCTGAACCAAGATTGAAACAGTAATATGAGGTGCTTTTGTAATCATATACATCGCTATCCCAATCACTGTCTGAATAGTCTTCCAGCTGAACAACTTGCATCTTCTTGAACTTGATTTCATACTCCATTGTACCCTTGATGTATCTTAGGACTCTTTTTGCTGCAACTAAATGCACTTCATTGACACAATGCATATAGTGGGATAGAGCGCTTACATCGAATTGGATATCAGGTATGGTTGCTGATAGATAAATTAGACAATCGACCAAGCTTCTAAAGTGCTCTTCATTGATTTTTGCAGATTCATTTTCCTTGCAGAGTTGCTCCTTCTGATTCATTGGAGTGTTGACTTCTTTGCAATCTTCCATTAGAAAAATTTTGAGAATTTCTTAGGCATACTTCTTCTGACTTATGAAGATCTCCTTCTTGCCTTGATGGACCTCCATTCCGAGAAAGAAGGACATTAACCCAAGATCTGTCATCTCAAAAGTTTGCTTCATCTCCATTTTGAACTTCTCTATTAATTCTACATTGCTTCTGGTCACCAATAAATCGTCCACATAAAGAGATACAATAATGATGTTACCTCCTTTGTGCTTGATGTAGAGAGTTGCTTCAGATGGACTCTTTTCAAAGTCGAGTTCCAGCAAATGATTATCAATCTTGCTATACCATGCTCTAGGGGCTTGTTTAAGCCCGTAAATAGCCTTTTTTAGCACATAGACTTTGTCTTCAGCTCCATGTACTTTGAATCCATATGGTTGCTCCACATAGATTTGCTCTTTGAGGACACCATTGAGAAAAACTGATTTGACATCTAGCTGAAATATTTTCCAATGTTAATTACCTGAATCGTTATTTATGTTGGCAGATATGACTGAACGGTTCAAACTTGAGCCCTACTCATGTTTCAAAATGTGACTGAACGGTTCAAGTTCGTAACTTCAATTAATTATCTCCGTTAAAATTGCGCATGTGTTGTTCACATGACCTTCTGTGAAACTGAAGTTCCCAAATTACTCTTCTCCTTCTCTATTTACATCCAACTTCAACTTTCGCATCAGATCTGAAGGCGCGAAAGAAGAGCTTGGAAGAATAACAAAGTACTCACGCAGCTACGGAAGAAAGAACAGCTTGGAGCAGCCCCCACACATCTTGGAGCATGAAAACTGAGGATAAATATGCTCATTTTGAGGTAATTTCATAGTGGGTAACCCTATTTGGTAACCTTAATTCGTTTTGCTTCAATTATTTATCATTTTCGAACCCTAATTTTTGTTTGTTATTGCAGAATCTCGTATGCGAAAACTCGAGCTCTTGAAAATCGAACCAATAGAAAGTTAGTTATTGCGTTTGTAATTGTTATTGTTGTTTTTGTTCTAAGTTCAATTGCGAAGAATTAGGTCGAGTAC
This sequence comes from Chamaenerion angustifolium, assembly GCA_946814005.1. Lineage (NCBI taxonomy): Eukaryota > Viridiplantae > Streptophyta > Magnoliopsida > Myrtales > Onagraceae > Chamaenerion > Chamaenerion angustifolium. Next base: position 33,169,145 of record OX328268.1, read on the forward strand.
TTAGTTAACTTAGTATGTCATTTGTCTGTAACTGAAGTATGAACAACATTGTGTCGTTTGTGAAATGGATGACCTATGTTTATGGAGAAGTTGTTAAATGAAGTTGTATATTAACTTAAATGTTATTAAAATGTTACTTTAGTTTGGATATTTTGTTATATAACCGTTACTTAATTCAAAAATGATGAATAATGACATTCTTGTTGATAACAATTTGCAGCAAAAAGAAGAATCTAGTTGTTGAGGAAATGTACTTTTTCACATTCTTATTCTTTGGTTCTTCATATCGCATAAGAAAGAGGAATCTCAGGTGAAGAAATTGGATGGTAACATGAGGATTGTTTTTCATAGTTGTTTTATATTCTTCTAATAATAATAATATCTTTCTACGGACTTTGGTGGTGATCCATGTGGATTTTTTCAGTTTGAACATGATTAGTATTAGTCTAAAACAAATCATGTTTCTTCAAAGGCATCGATGAAGAAACATGTTTCTTCTCTCGTGATGTTTCTGATCTTTTCATGTCTGAAACAAAATCATGTTTAGTTTGAATCTCTTCGCCCTCCATTTGTTGATCAAACATGTCCTGCTTCATCTATGTATAATCATCTTCCTCTCAACATTCTCTTTCTATAGAGAACCTATATGAACATTATAGATAAGTTTACCCTCTTAACTATATGAAAATTTGAGCCATGCAACCTATAGAGAACCTATTTTCAATTTTAACCGAAAAAATAATATTTCCAAAGCTCGACCATTGTCACCAACAAACACTTGGTCCAACGTTATCACCCTTGCTTGAATGCAATAGGTCCCGAGATCAATTCTCGGTATGTCCCAAGATTTATTCTTGAATGGCAAAAAACAACTCGCCCACTGTCAGTCAAAGTGGGTAAGACTTTGTATTAATTGTCGTGTGAATTCAATCTAAAAATTATATTTTTACGATGATAGACTTTGTATTATTTTTAAAAATTATGATAATATTTTTTAAAATAAAAATGTTGGATCACGGTTTCTCACTTCCTCTCGGTTCGGTGCTTCTCATGCGTTTGTAGGGCGCTCCAAAGACCTGAACAGAAGGAAAGTCTGGAGTGTTCCCGTTGTTTCCCTTTCGATGATAAAGTCAGACGGAGTTCGATTATAAAATGGCAAATGATAGTTGAGAGTAGTAAATGTAAGTATGGAGAGCATTGAATTCAAGAGTGAATGGTAGGTGATATTTATAGAGTTACCTTGGAAACTTAAGCATGGTCAAGTTCTTACCATAGTTACTCTTGAATTTTCGGCGAGCCAATCATGGTCACCATGGTGATGGTGATTGAGTGACATGAGTCAAATATGTCATTGTCAAACCACAATATCTGGGATAGGTTGTCAGAGGCGTCTCCTCCTATGTAGGGTACTCATTGATATCGTGGAATTCTTCTAACTAACCAGATCTTGTTCCTCCGTACAATAAGTAGGTGAGGCTTTCTTGGGAAACCAATCAAGTGGCGCATCCTGCTAGGCGAGCTAAGAGAAGTGTTTCATCGGAAGGCGAGTTGTTGACGGTGAGAGGCTTATCTCAAAGGGACTCAACATGCGACCTCACTACAGCGTCGCTTGATGATCATCCATTACAGCGCCGCCCTTAACCGACTCAGGTTTGGGTCGGTTTGTCCTCTTGACCTGATCTAAAAAGGCTAAGGCCCAAAAATGTCAAAACTCATTAAAAAAAAAAGGGTTAATTACTTGAAACGTTGCACATGTTTGACCAATGTGATTAATTTGTTACACATGTTTTTTCGCGTGACGAAATAGTTACACATGTTCCAGCATGTGACTAATTGGTTACTCCATGACTGAACTGTTAACATTTTCGTCTGTTTCGCACGTGACAATCACGTGACCCTTCTTGTGAATTGAAATGTTAAAAGCAAGTGCTCTGCTACTTGTACTCATTGCCCTACTGCTTTCATCTTCTGTTGCTGACGACGACAATGGCTTCAATTGCAACTTCGATGACGAGGGATTCTGGAGCATCCAGACCATCCTTGAATGTCAAAGAGTAAGTGATTTCTTGATTGTCGTGGCTTACTTCTCGATCCCGATTGAGATGCTCTACTCTGTGAGCTTCTCCAATGTGTCGTTGAAATGGGTTCTTGTTCAGTTCATAGCATTCATTGTTCTCTGTGGTCTGACCCATTTACTCAACAGATGGACTTACCATATCATCAACAATTTCAGCGAGATGATTGGAAGACTAATGCGTCCTTCAAAGAACAGAACACCAGCTTGAACCCTTCTTCTTTGAGAGTACCACCAGGTAAACATCGAAATCCCTACATGTGATTGGCCTGTAGCACCACGTCATCTGTGCTTCAGGAGCATGTTATAATTTTCATGATCTCTAGTATCTATCAATATATATCGACTCAAAAGTTTGTGCTTTTGCAGTTCTTGTCTCGTCTTCGTGCTCTACAGATGAGACCATCGTAGCTGATTCAGACATAGAAGAGGATGCCTCAAAACCAACAGATCATAGTGAATCGCAGTCTTAAGCTACTTAAGAGTTGATTTCCTGTCTGTGAATCGCAGTAGCCTTAAGTACAAGGATGAAAATTCAAGAATAAAGAAACTCAAAGATGAGGGGTCTGAGGAAGGAACCTCTTAATGCATGATGGTATCATCCTCTCTGATTGAGCATGTTATATATCAAACTATTCTCTCATTTATTAGCACATTAGTATGCATAATTGATGATTTGACTATCTTTTTTTTATACTGTCTGATGTAGACTGCATTTAGGGCTAAAACAATGGAATTCCACCCAGACCAGAATCAGGAGAACAAAGGTAGAACCATCAAAGCTGAAGATAGAGATTGGATGAGATTCCTTCAAAATGAAGCAAAACAGCACATAAGTACATACTACATAGAGATTGTTACTTAAGATGACTTCGATTTCTGGTTTATGGAATTCTTGAGGTACGAGAAGGCATTGAAGAACCTCGAAAATGCCATTTCCATAGCCAAATAAAGTGTAAATTGAAGTAATATGAAGAACGGTTTCACTGAAAGTTAGAATAGGTAGTATTGTAGCATTAATTGTTGAATTTGCTTGTGATTGAGCAACTGAAGATTGGTCTGCAATTTGGACGTGGTTCGGTTTCTCGTGGTAGTGTTTTGATTGTGAAGTTGTATTCTGTAACTATACAATGTATCTTCTGATTTGCATGATATATGTCCAGTATATTTCTCATGGAACTTTTATTTGTTCTCATGGAACTTAAGTTGGATTGGAGAGAAATGATTCCACAACCAATTTGTGCTTAGTTTTTCAGGGATCAACACTACTCTTTTTTAACCTCAGTAATAATGGACAATTTTAACGTATTAATCACATTTTAAGAAAACATACGTAACCATTTAATCACATTACAAGGAACATACATAACCATTTAATCACATTCTAGGATAACATATGTAACCATTTAATCACATTACAAGGAACATACATAACCATTTAATCACATTCTAGGATAACATATGTAACCATTTAATCAAATTTCACGTTAGAATGAACTCTTTAATTTAGATACTATTCAATGAAACCCAGAATCTGAAGAACTGAAACACAGGATCTGAAAAACATCAGAACTGAAACCCATTTCAACAAAATATTCAACAACAAATTCAGTTAACACAAATCGAAGTTCCTTTTACTGTTTACTCCAATTTCATCAAATAGAACCAAAAGTTGAAAAAAATAAGCATAATGTTGCTGAAACACATCACTGTATTAATAACTACAGTTTACAATTCATTTTGTATATCCAATCCAAAAAAATTGAAAGTGCAATTGAAATTGAATTGAATATGGCTTCGTCTTGTTGCTGGAGCTCGAGACAAATGTTTATGGCACCCACATGAGAAATTGTGTTGTTCGTGAAAATGAAGAGGAAAGACACTGATTCCATCTCCGACACCAATTTCATATCTAGCTTCCAATCCCAATCTGCAGCAATTGAAACTCTTCAACAACGGCAGATGGATGAGTTACTCTGAGCAAGATGGCAGAGGTCTCAATGGGGGAGTTACAGCGTTATTGGAGTTAGCGGGATGGAGCTTATGGTCCTTTGTTACAGAGGAGGGTAATTAAATCACAGGGGCTTATGATTTACAGTAATTAAATTAATTAAAAAAATGGTAATATTGTTATTTTATATGTTGGAATAGTGACTTAACGGTGATATTTCACTGTGAACAGTAAAAATGACCAATTAGTCACATGTTGAAACATGTGTAACCATCTTGCACAAGTTATAACCAATTAGTCACATGCGCAAATATGTATAACGTTTCAAGTAATTAACCCTAAAAAAATATAAAGATGAATAATTAACTTTTATGATTTACCCTGTCTATTTTAAGGTAGTAAGATGATTTAAGTTACTTTTCATGGAGAACGCATATACACAATTTTTTAAATATATGTATATATATTATATTTCGTTCTTTTCATTTAATTTTTACCTAATTACATTTGTAAAAGAAGTCGTTGTGGTGGCTAGAAGTGTGTTTATAGAAGTGTGTAAGAAGTTAAGTAACTGTATGCAGGAGTAGTTGGCAGCTAGTAGCAGCAGATAAGTGAATAGACAGACAACGTACAAAGATTGATTAGGTTTTAAATATTATCTTCATTCACTGAGCAAGACAACATCTGTTAACACGGCCAGCCCAGCCCAGCTCGTTGTTATTATTATTACTAGGCACTAGGAATTACAGGAAAAGGAGGACATATTAATTAATTAGTAAGTGTTGTGACACCTTAAATTATCATACATTACAATTTGATTTTTTTCTAAATATTTTTCATAATATTTACGTTTTTAAATATTTTTATATTAATACTCACCTAAAAAAAAAAAAATTTCAAATTAAACGAACTTATTTTCCCCACTCCCAATGAAAGAAAACTGACCCAAGTGATCTGACGAAAATGGACGTGTTAGCTTTCATAATTGAGAGTGACTGAGGAGCTCATTTGTCAATGTCTATAATTGTATGTTTGATGTGACTTTCATTAGTCTATCGTCGTGTTTGCATTTTTTTTACATTATTCCTATTATATCTATCTAATTTCTCCTACAATATTCCATGGTAAAATAATTCTTTAATTAAAAATAAAAAAAAAATTATATTTTAAAAATAAAAGAAAAATATTTATACCCAATATCTTACCATTTAGAAAATTAACCACCGTGTCTCGAAAAAAAAAAAAAAAATTCTCAGGCAGTAATAATAATAATTGTGGTCCTATTTTTCTATATATCTACACTTACTATATATATATTGTACGAAGACGCGCATATCATTATATTATACCGACGTACATAAACAAAAATATGTAGTATGCAAAGGCAATATTTGGGAGACGTGGTCTCTGTTAAATTAAATATTAATCATTACTCCCCATATTCAGGAGAATGTTATTTAAATTAAAATCTATATAATCATACATATTTTCCCACATTTTAGATTTTTTTTTAAAAGGATAATCTAAAAACATATGTAAAAAAGTAAGTATGCTTTTTTAGAAAAGTAAATATAATTTAAAATTATTGTTTTTTGTATAAAATGTTTTTGAGATTTTTTTTTTCAATTTTTTAAAATAAATTCAATTATTGCTATTTCTTATTATAAAAAAAATAATATAAGTTGTCAAATTTCCAATGTTTGGTATAGTAATGAATGGTCTTCAATATAAAATTTTGTAAAAATACATTATAATAAAAATATAAAAAATAAGGATAATTTAGGGTTTATTTTCAAAGGAAAATGTATACACTACTAAATATTTCCTAAATAATTCCATAAAAAAAACTATGCATATGTATTTTGACAAATCTCTAGTCTTATATTAGTTTGGTTAGGATTCCTAGAAATATGAAGAAAAAAAATAGAAAATAAAATACGTTACTTATTCTGATATTAAAACAATTAGTTATTATTAATCCATATCACTTCACCTTTCTTTTTGTTTAACAATTGTGTTTTTTATCAGATTCTACTTAGACACTAACTATTCTCAAAGCTTCTATTTTATTTTTCCACCACTTTTATCATACATTTACTTTATTATTATCTCTTTCCCTAAATCCAACTTGTAATACCCTCAAACCCTGATCGGTGTCGATCCAAAACTTTGTGCAAGTTTTCTTGTAAATACTAAAATACATAATATATTATACATTATACTAAATAATTATCATAAATTGTAAAATTGCATATGAATATTTATTGTTAAAAACTAAATTAAGGATAAGGTTTCTTTCTATATTGCATATGACTTTTAAAAGTATTAATTTTAGACTATTATGTACCTAATTAATAGAGTTCACATAATTTGCACACATAAACCATAATGTTGTATTTTCATACTATCCCCTAAAACTAACCAAACTACAGAATGCGCCTTCCAACTCCAACCGCAACCATTCTGAATCGATTAGAAAGAAGTGTCTTAAAATTGTAGGTTTCATTGCAATTTGCATTGCAGGTGGTCGGCTATGGAAGCAACTATTTACTGATTACAACATCATCTCCGATCAAGCTTCTGCAACCGCATCTCGATCACCCTCGCATTGAATTCACCATCACTAACCTTGAGCATCTCCGACAGAGACATCCTTAATCCGTGCTCCATCAACAGCCTGTGTCTAGGTTTAATCTTCCCCTCCAAACTGAACGAGAAGTACTGCGGAAAACGCTTCAGCTCTGCTAACTCCCCTCTCATCTCTTGCAGAAAGTATTCCACCTTGGGCTTGTAGTTCTTCTCGATGCTGAAGGTGAGGAGACCTGGAGATCTTATCATCATCTTCGTAACGTCCTGATACTCCAACCCTAGGCTCTGCAGATACTCTATCTTGGGGAAAAGTGTGAACTTTACGTTCGAAACTAGCAGTACAGTGGTCTGGCATGTGATTTTGTTCGCACCCACGAAGCCGATGCTACGGAGGAAGGACAGGGTCGGACGGAGCTGGTCCGGGACGCTGCAAACCAAGATTCTTGGGCATCTATGGCATCAACAAGATATATAACAATGTCAAGGCCATGAATGAGACCATCGAGAAATGCCTAATCGGAATTGGAGTAGCAATTAGATTCATGGTACGAATTGTCTGAATCAGAGCCACGAATGAGATCACGGAACAATGCTTAATTGGAATGGGAGCAGCAATTGGATTCACAGAATTGAATCAAATTTCAATCATGAACTCTAATTTACGGGAGGCGACGATTAATTTACCAAAGTGCTTCAAAATTCCCAAATTAAAGGGCATAAATACAATTGCGGAGCAGAAATTGGATTAGGAATGGAAGGAATTGTTGCGGGAATACCTTGAAATTGACTTGTTGATGTCGGGGAAAGGGATGTACACCTCGTTGAGGAGGAAATCAAAGACCGGGTAGAGGTCGGAGTGAGGGTCGGAGGTGAGGAGACGAGGGTACATGTCGAGGATGCGGCCGAGAGAGGGGCGGCTGATGCCGAAGGAGGAGAGACAGTCCTCGACGGAGAGGAGGGTGGAGAGGGGACATGACCGGAAATCAGGGTTTTGATTGAGTGCCTTTTCGTAGTTTATGTTGAGATTTTGCAAGTGGAGCAGCTTTTCCCGGAAGAGAAGTCCGGAGTCGGAGTTGGTCGGGCTCGTCGCCGGAGGGAGAGCATTTGACGGCCGCGGCCGAGAGTTGTGGGAAGATATGAGGAGTAGAAGATGTGGAGGATGTTGCAGACGATTTATCATCATCACCATCTTCTCCTTCCTCGCATCACCTGCTCTAATCCCTCTGTTGTGCGATTGTGCGATTGTGCGAAGAAATGGTGGACATGGACTCCACTGCAATGCCTAGCCCAAAAAGTCCAATGGGCTAAAAAAAATGTGATTTTTTCTTCTAAAGTTCCAAGAAAAAGGCATAGTTATCAGAGTCAGATGTGGTTGGACCCAGAATTGCAATGTCATCCAGAGCCAGTACCGTATTAGCAGAAACAAGATTATCATATAAGCACACAACACTATAATTCGATCAATGAATCCATCAATTACCCAGCATGGCCCGTAAATTGGACTCGTACATCAAAACCCATACAACAACTCTTAAGTTTAGAATAACACAAGAAAACCAACAAAATGAAGATGACAGAACTTGGATAAACACAACCACAATTCTACATCGAACACACTCGTTAGATTTTACATTCATCAAATAATTACTTAGGACTCGAGCTGACTCTCTTTACCATGCCTGGTAAGTTACCTTTAACGAAGAGATTTTTCTTCAAACGGTTCCTATTGAGTAATATCACAGAGTTCCGAGGCGATGCATGCAATGCACCTTCTACACAGTCACCAACTTGACTGCACACCCAGGTCTTCGATGGACTGTGCTCAGGAGATGGTTTAAGTCGTGGAAAACCACTCCCCAATCTGTTGTTAAGCAATCTCTGATCTTCCTCAAGTTTTGTGCAGACTGGGCATGGCGGTTCATGTTTCTGCAACTTAGAAGAGATTTGCTCCAAGCATTCTGCATGAAAAACATGATGACATGGCAGCACTCCTGATACAGGCAAGTCGCCTGTCCTGACAATCCGACGAGAACTCCAAGGTGATCTCTGTGAAAGAGACCTTCCACATGATCCACATTTGTACACATCAGATGATAATAAACTACATGGTCTGCTTCCACTTGTTTCTGCCTCAAATTGCAGCTCAGACATGTCTGTATAGTCCAAGCTACTGCTAGTGCCGCTGCTCAAACGATAGGTGGTGTCACTGTGGAGGGCGGTAGCTGCATCAAAATCAAGTGAAGCAGTGAAATCAGAGGATTCTTCTCGGGCAGGGCTCTGGAGAGGGAAAGATAAAGGGTGGACCGGTTTAGAGATGAAGAAACACGGGCTTGAGGTGTTACAGTGGTGGGTTGCTAAGCGCGATCTTGATGTGAGCTCTGATTCGCTGCTGTCTGATCTGGATGAAAAGGAACCCAAGTTATCTTGATGTGTCGAGGTATCCTGAAGAAACAAAAACACAGAATAAGAAAGTTATGACAATGTTTTTAAGACTGTTTTTTATAGTCATTATTATGTAGAAAACGGTAAGTACCTCGGAAGCAGGTGCAAATGGCGAGGGCTGCATATCTTGACATATAAGGACGGAAAATACAGACAAATTAGAGATCCAAAAAGAATTCATACCTCAGACACAGTAGTTTCGTGTCTTATGGATGATATATAGCACCATGGTGCCTACGCAAGATATTAAGAACATGCTATTTTCAGATGCAAAACAAAAGCATAAACTGTTCAAGCATTTTCTGTTGGCGGAAGCAAGAGTTGAAGCTTTTCCTGGGGAGCTAATCGACCACAATAAAACAACAATCAAAATTGTAACTCTCTCTCTGTCAAGATTTATTTATGTTTTTTGTGTTAAATTAAATGAAATAAGAAACATTTATATGCAATCAGAAAGAAAAAATAAATAAAATGAAAGACATCTCTTTTATGTACAGGCAAGGAGACAGAAAAGGCTAAACTATACATATATTCACAAAACAGATATGTTCATTTGCTGAGAATGAACTTGGTGCTGTAACATCTTGAAGAAGAAAAAAGCACTTAAACAACCTGAAATATCGCTTCTGAATTGTCGAGAAGCTAGATATTTTAGGCTCTATTGTTCCAAAGAATCTACTAGTTTCTAGCTAGAAATATGATACTTTTAACCTGAAAAGGGGAGAAAAGCACTTTACAGACAACTAGTGGGGAAGATTTCATTATGAGAACATGTGATTGCAGTCAGCAGCACCAGGTTGATTTATTGATTGGAGTTATGCCGTTCAATATCAAGACATGGAAAAAGAGAAGTTATTTAACGATTGATGATTAGTTTAAATCTCTTAATGGAGTAAAGAAAAAAGTAATCGAACTTTAGAATGGCCAGAAACCAAGTTCTTTTGCAGAGTCGACTATATCTATATCACTTAATAGTGCTGAGCAAAAATATCAGAAAAAGTTTTTCATTAAAGATCATAATGCAGCTTGAAAGTGTTAAGATGACGGCAACAAGGACATGAGACCATCAAAGAACAATTAGGTAACTTGATTAATTAATAAGGACAGGATGAGTGATTTTCAAAAAATCAGGACGTATTCTTACCTCTTGTCCTAATACTCTCATCGTAATGAGCATTAATTTCTTGTATTGTTGGTGCAGTCCACTGAGGAGCCTGTGAAGTGTCTAATCCAAAATCTGAAAGCTGATTATTATAGACATGGTTTCCCCTCAACAATCCCCTGCTGTCTTTACTATTTGACGATCCAGATGAATCATAGAGCTGCTCGTTATCAGGCAAACCATATGGCAGACCATCAAATTGAAACCGGAAATCCCACCTTGATGGAGGAGACGAATAACTTGTATTTGTTCGCCAGTAAGGCTCATGTGGTCCCAAAGACCAGTCTGCACTGGCAGCACTCGATTCATGTGGCCTAGCGGCCACACAACAAAGAGACCCCGTCTTCGCTATTTTCTGTCAAACTTAAAAGATGAATTCTGTAAGCTTCTTATCCTTCATAATCTAATAACTTATTCAACTTCTAATAAGCCAACTGCAAGAATTTACTAGTGACCCTTCACTTCCAAATGATATATCTTCCAATCCACAGTACATTTCTATTTGCACTATTAACAGCAACCCTCGCAGCATACACAGCACATTTATCATAACAATGCACCTGTGTTTGAACTCAATCCACCATTCCTTGTGCGATAATGTCGACTGAATGGTAGTTATTAGACTTTAAAGCCATAAGTCTTAACCAACTGTCTCGTAAGTCCGATCTTGAGTGAAAGTCTTTGGTCTACTCTTAAAACATCTTAACAATAGCTAAATATGTGATTATGCACTGAATTGTGCCCTGTGGGTGCATCTTTCAGCTCCAAAAATATGCAAAACGGCACAAATTTTGTTTCTTGTGATCAAAGTGATGCCGATGTCATCGACCACCCAAAACTATACAAGAACCGAAGCAAAGCTAGACTAATGAGAGAAATGACACAAAGAGTTAAGAGAAACGAGGCCAAAATGTATCTACTACTAAGGAGCTACACATCCGTTGACAGAGCAACCAATTGCCAAACCGAAAACTTAGCTCAATCAAGCTGTGTAATGCAAGAGCTGGAAATGAACGAACTCTTTCCCCAAGGTAAGAAAAAAATTGAAACCAAAGTCTGGAGTAAACAAAAGAGAGGGAAGAGACACTCACCAGTAGAGTCACCGGGGACTCGACTCCAGCAAATCAAACGGAATCGAAGCTCCGAGCGGCAAATTTGAAGGAGGACTGCAGCAGTAAAAACCCTAATATAGCGGAAAGAAGTACAGAGACTCCTTTTCTTCCAACCCCCCACAGTTCTCTTCCATTGTTTCATTAATACGGTCAATATAATTCAAGGACGGAAAGGACGATATTGCTAAACCTGTTTTTTTTCATCTTCAAATTAACAAAAAAATTGAATCCATAAATTTGAGTGTAATTAATAATTGATATGTCCGTAAGCCAATTTTATTCGCATATCATTTGTAAAGGGTACGTATTATAAAATATAAGACTATACTTAGAAATGCAGAATAAATTGTGGCATAATTTTTTAAAATAATACGGCTAACATACTTCAAAATGTAATTATTATTATTATTTTTTGTGGGGTAAACCCTATCTGTTTCTATTTTATATTTATGATGTTACTTCCAAATTACTACTTGTATCCAATTCAACGGCCAACAAATAGATGTATGAGAAGCGGATAGATAAGACAGAATTAATCATAAAAGTATGGGCCTTAACCGTTACAACGAGATTCAAACACTTATGGATGTGGTTGGGCCTCGATGGGCAACAGCTCGTGGCATATGAGGAAAAAAAATGCTCCTTAATAGTTAATATAGTAGAAATTGTCTATTTTCTCATTAATATTTGAATACATTTTAAAAAAAAAGTTTTGTTTTATCTATATGGTTTAAACAAATTTTGAGTTTTCACATTTCGTCTAATTTTTATTCCAGTCTTAATATAATAGTTCTTAAAATTACAAATAGAACATCGTAATTTTAAGAATGTTACTGATGGGTTATGAATATTGGGTTATGCCTTTTTTAACATTTGGCCCAGTAAAACTTCAGACTTCATTTATTAAAAGCCCAATAATGTTTGGGCGTCGCCTTTGACGTATGACGCCTAAAGGCGTCGCCTTTAGGGAAGGTGACCTCTAATTTAGTGTATGACACCGCACTCACTGACCACCTCAGTTGGTGCGCATGCATACCTAAGAATTAGGTTGGTTTCTTCTAGCATGCCTAGTAATAAACAAGTCAAAAAGATAGTCTACAGTGGAGTAGCCACTACAGAAGAATATTCTTTAAAGTAACTACGGTCGGCTCGCCTTAGGGACAACTCAGATAACTAGGGTATGACTTGACTCGACCATGGTTACATGTATGAAATGTTATAAATAGTGCAATAATACATTCATTAAGGGGTAAGTATTCTCTGAGACCATAGCATTTTATACTATCTACATATTACATACAAACGAACCTCTGACTCACTTTGTCATCGAAGGGGAAACAACGGGAACACCCCAGGCTTTCCTTTGTGCAGGTCAACGGAGCAAACGCTTGGAAGGAGAATACGGTTTATGTGATCCAACAGTTATGATTACATCCTTTTTAATTATATATTTGTTATGCATGATTCGATCGGGAATCGGTTGATCCCGAATTGCAGGACCAAACCACATATGGTTGAGTTGGTTTGGATCAGTACTCATATCCTCTCAATTGTAACATATCAATTTTTTTTTTAAACGATTAATTGTAATATTCTTAAAATTATTATATTATTTTTACAAATGTTATTGATGGAAGAAAAAACATAATTAAGATTTTTTTAAATATGATCATGCATCAATAGGCTAAAGTGCATTTTACCCTTATATATTTAGAGTAAACTACATTTTTGGTCACTTATGTTTAGGATTGACAATGGTTGGAGTATGGTACGAGTATGACAAATACCATAATCATACTATATTTTTAAATTACATACCATAATCATTACAAGTATAATTTTCAATATCATATTCATAACCGTAGTTATTAACTACAGTTTTAACTGTATACACATACTTATTACCACATGTATGTCACAACCAACAAAAATATTTAACACTAACATCATTCAACATTATCACCATTCAAAATTAACATTAACATCATTCAATTACAATTTCCCTTGGAATTGTGGATTCTTAAAATCTAAAAGTGAAAATCCTACTTTTGTTATTAGCATAAACTAATTTATTAATATGAAATGATTATTATATTTGTATAATAACCATGAGTATGACTAAACACCATAATCAGTACGGATAAATAATTCATTAGTATAATTGTACTGCACCATAATGGTACGGTTATATACATAGAAAAAATGATAGTAATAACCACGGTATTTTGGTTTTCACCGCTCCATTGTCGGTCTACTTCTGTCTGACAATATTATTTTTTATTTAAATTTTTGTTATTTAGTCACTTATGTTTTAACAATTTACATTTTGGTTAAAAATTTCAACTTCTGAATTATTGAAAGAAGGTTCTACCATTCCCCTTATCTTCTTCTTCTTATGTTCTTCTAATCTTCATATGTTTCTTCTTCTATCAGCTGAGGGTGAAGTGGTGATTCGGCAAACTGATAATCTTCTTCTTCAAACTGAACCCTTAATTCGATTTATGGTTTTGAACTTGAAAGTTGAATTCCGATTTAATGTCAAGAATAAAAGTCATAAAGAAGTGATAGTTAATACTTATAAGTCAAAAGTAACATTGTTGAATGTAAGTAATTAAATAACACAAACTTAACCAAATAGTCACGTAGTCAAATATAGTGATCAATTAGTTAATTAAATCTTATATCTATATACAGTGTTTGATTTTTGTATAGATAATTATTAACAGAATCTTAGATAGGCAAATGAAAAAATGTAGTAAAAAAAACTATTTTTTATTGAAAATATTTACAAAATACTAAAAAAAAATACCTATATTAAAAAATAGCACAAAATCTATATAAAAATGCATTATACAAAGACAATAAAATAAAAATGGTAAAGATAAATTAAATATCTTTAAAAAAATAAAATATTGAAAAAAAAGACTAAAAACAAAGATTTATTTAGCAATGTAGAAAATCTTTGAAAATGAGAAATAAAACCATATATGAGTATAAAAATATATCTAAAAAAAAACTTGAGTAAAACATTAAATACGACAGTTGAATTTTGACTAAGACCTCCTAATCGTAGTGGCTTGAAAGTTGAACTGTTGAACCACTCAACCACCCCAAACTGGGAGTCCACAGATCTAGTCGAACGTTAACTAAAACCTTGGTTCGTGGTGGCTTGAGATATCATTATATTATTATTTTTTTATTTTATTTATTTTTTCGGAATCTTTTATATTTCTTGTGTTTATTTAAAATTTATAAATATGTTATAATGAAAAATATATTTTTTACAAATAATCAATTACATACTGCCACATTAACTAGTTTTGTATAATCAATAAAGTTAATAGAAATATTAAAAGGTAAACAGATGGAATGATTTAAGAATTTTTTCAAAAACTGTTTAGTTTATAAAAAGTATTTGAAAAAGTGTATATCAAAATTTTTTTTTTAGAAAAGTATGTATGCGCGCGACGCGCCTATTGAATAGGCGCATCCCTAGGACGCGCCTATTCAGTAGGCGCGTCCTAGGGATGCGCCTATTGCCTAAAATTTTTTTTCTTTCCCAAAAACACCGATCTATCAGAAACCACGTTGATTTTAAGTCTGCTTATGGTTTTCCTCCTAAATAGAAATTGAGAGATAGTCTCACGCGTTGCTTTATCTCAGTATTCACAGGTTTTCCTCCAAATTTTCCAACTTGTTCTGAACAACAATGAAACAAAGTTGTTTATTCACAAGTTTCTGAATGAGACTTTTCTTCAGATACACTAGCTAGTTTGACATTTTCAGGAATTACTCCTGCAAAAGAGCTCTTTGGGGTTACTTTAGGTTCCTGTCCTAAATTTTCCAACTTGTTCTGAACAACAATGAAACAAAATTGTTCATTCACAAGATTCTGAATCTTCCGAATATCTTGTAAAGCTTCTCCAATGACTATAGCTTTTTATATGAGTTCAAGCCTGCTTATGGTTTTCCTCCTAAATAGAAATTGAGAGATACTCTCTCCAGTAAAGAAGAAAGGAAGTTCTAAGAAGAAATGGTTTTCCTCCTGAAAATGTCAAACTGGCTAGTGTATTTGAAGAAAAGTCTCATTCAGAAACTTGTGCATAAACAACTTTGTTTCAGTGTTTTACCTCGCGGATGTTGTTCAAAACAAGTTGGAGGGCAGGAACCTAAAGTAACGATAAATTTCAAAAAATAACTACGTCAGAATTTTTTTTTGAAAAAGTATGTATACAAATTTTTTTTTTAGCAAACTATGTATACGCGCACCCCGGGGTCGCGCCTAACGGACATAGTTACTTTTTGAAATTTATCTAACGTAACCCCAAAAGAGTTATTTTGCAGCAGTAATTCCTGAAAATGTCAAACTAGCTAGTGTATTTGAAGAAAAGTCTCATTCAGAAACTTGTGAATGAACAACTTTGTTTCAATGTTTGACCTCGTGGATGTTGTTCAGAACAAGTTGGAAAATCTAGGGCAGGAACCTAAAGTATTTAACTTCTGAGAACTTCCTTTCTTCTTTATTGGAGAGACTATCTCTCAATTTCTATGTAGGAGGAAAACCGTATAAACAGGCTCAAAATCAGATGTTTTTCAAAAAGTAAGCATATAGTAGGAAAAAAAAGCATACATGGAGGAATTTGGTGCGCGTAGAGGAATTTGGACTTGTGAATACTGGGATAAAGCAACGCGTGAGACAATCATCTCGGTGGTTTGTTAACAAATTGATTTTCTGTCCTCTTGATCCAAGACCCTTTTGTTAACAAATTGATTTTCTGTCCTCTTGATCCAAGACCCTTTTGTTAACAAATTGATCTTCTGTCCTCTTGATCCAAAACCCTTCCTAACCATTGGAAGGGGATCAGTTTTCTTCTGTCCTCACCGTACGACAGAAGATATTCGGAAGATTCAGAATCTTGTGAATGAACAACTTTGTTTCATTGTTGTTCAGAACAAGTTGGAAAATTTAGGACAGGAACCTAAAGTAACCCCAAAGAGCTCTTTTGCAGGAGTAATTCCTGAAAATGTCAAACTAGCTAGTGTATCTGAAGAAAAGTCTCATTCAGAAACTTGTGAATAAACAACTTTGTTTCATTGTTGTTCAGAACAAGTTGGAAAATTTGGAGGAAAACCTGTGAACACTGAGATAAAGCAACGCGTGAGACTATCTCTCAATTTCTATTTAGGAGGAAAACCATAAGCAGACTTAAACAACGTGGTTTCTGATAGACTGGTGTTTTTGCGAAAAAAAAAATAAATTTAGGCAATAGGCGCACCCCTGGCGTGCCCCTATTGCAGTAGGCGCACCCCTGGGATGCGCCTATTGCAGTAGGCGCATCCCTAGGACGCGCCTATTGAGTAGGCGCGTCCTAGGGATGCGCCTATTCAATAGGCGCGTCGCGCGTATACATACTTTTCTAAAAAAAAAAAATTCGATATACACTTTTTCAAATATATTTTTAAAAGTGAACAGTTTTTGAAAAAACTCATGATTTAAAGCTAATTAAGTCAAACATGTCTAAAATACAAAGATAAAAAAGTCTTGCACGACTAGAAAATTTGAGAAATGTAAGGCACTCATATGCCGTTATTTTTCCTTTATCAAAAAATAACGTATATGGAGTCGTCCCCACTTCAGTTTTCAAAGGAGAGAAGAACTATAATACTACACATAGATTTACCAAAAATTAAAAGAAAAACTACTTAATTAAAATAAATAATGACACATTAAAAACGAACTTTTTCAAAAACTATTCACTTTTCAAAAAATATTTGAAAAAGTGTATATCGAAATTTTTTTTTTAGAAAAGTATGCATACGCGCGACGCGCCTATTGAGTAGGCGCATCCCTAGGACGCGCCTATTCAGTAGGCGCGTCCTAGGGATGCGCCTATTCAGTAGGCGCGTCCTAGGGATGCGCCTATTGCAATAGGCGCATCCCAGGGGTGCGCCTACTGCAATAGGCGCACGCCAGGGGTGCGCCTACTGCGTAAATTATTTTTTTTTTTCGCAAAAACACCGGTCTATCAGAAACCACGTTGATTTTAAGTCTGCTTATGGTTTTCCTCCTAAATAGAAATTGAGAGATAGTCTCACGCGTATTCATAGGTCCAAACTACAAATTTTCCAACTTGTTCTGAACAACAATGAAACAAAGTTGTTTATTCACAAGTTTCTGAATGAGACTGTTCTTCAGATGCTCACGCGTTGCTTTATCTCAGTATTCACAGGGTTTCCTCCAAATTTTCCAACTTGTTCTGAACAACAATGAAACAAAGTTGTTTATTCACGAGATTCTGAATTAGACTTTTCTTCAGATACACTAGCTAGTTTGACATTTTCAGGAATTACTCCTGCAAAAGAGCTCTTTGGGGTTTCCACTGCCTTTTTCTTCGGCATCTGAAGTCTCTTGATTTTCTGCATAGTGTACTCGTTGATTTTAAGTCTGCTTATGGTTTTCCTCCTAAATAGAAATTGAAGTCTTTCATCACAAACTACTCTCTTCTTTGTAGGGTGATTCAGTTTGTTGTCATTGATATACCGCGCTATAATTGCTCCAACATCTTGCTGAGAGATCTAATCATGCGTCTCTACACCAACCGATTTGAGAAACTCGGTGAGATTACTCGATCCCCATCTAACAAATTCCATTTTTCTTGATTGGTACTTCCTTTTTGGTTGTGAATGAGGTTAAATTCCGTCACATTGAACTGTCACGAAGATAATTGCAAAAGAGCTCTTTGGGGTTACTTTAGGTTCCTGTCCTAAATTTTCCAACTTGTTCTGAACAACAATGAAACAAAGTTGTTTATTCACAAGATTCTGAATCTTCCGAATATCTTGTAAAGCTTCTCCAATGACTATAGCTTTTTATCTGAGTTCAAGCCTGCTTATGGTTTTCATCCTAAATAGAAATTGAGAGATACTCTCTCCAGTAAAGAAGAAAGGAAGTTCTAAGAAGAAATGGTTTTCCTCCTGAAAATGTCAAACTGGCTAGTGTATTTGAAGAAAAGTCTCATTCAGAAACTTGTGAATGAACAACTTTGTTTCAATGTTTTACCTCGCGGATGTTGTTCAGAACAAGTTGGAAAATCTAGGGCAGGAACCTAAAGTATTTAACTTCTGAGAACTTACTTTCTTCTTAATTGGAGAGACTATCTCTCAATTTCTATGTAGGAGGAAAACCGTATAAACAGGCTCAAAATCAGATGTTTTTCAAAAAGTAAGCATATAGTAGGAAAAAAAGCATACATGAAGGAATTTGGTGCGCGTAGAGGAATTTGGACTTGTGAATACTGGGATAAAGCAACGCGTGAGACAATCATCTCGGTGGTTTGTTAACAAATTGATTTTCTGTCCTCTTGATCCAAGACCTTTTTGTTAACAAATTGATCTTCTGTCCTCTTGATCCAAGACCCTTCCTAACCATTGGAAGGGGATCAGTTTTCTTCTGTCCTCACCGTACGACAGAAGATATTCGGAAGATTCAGAATCTCGTGAATAAACAACTTTGTTTCATTGTTGTTCAGAACAAGTTGGAAAATTTAGGACAGGAACCTAAAGTAACCCCAAAGAGCTCTTTTGCAGGAGTAATGCCTGATAATGTCAAACTACCTAGTGTATCTGAAGAAAAGTCTCATTCCGAAACTTGTGAATAAACAACTTTGTTTCATTGTTGTTCAGAACAAGTTGGAAAATTTGTAGTTTGGACCTATGAATACGCGTGAGACTATCTCTCAATTTCTATTTAGGAGGAAAACCATAAGCAGACTTAAAATCAACGTGGTTTCTGATAGACCGGTGTTTTTGCGAAAAAAAAATAGGCGCACCCCTGGGATGCGCCTATTCAATAGGCGCGTCGCGCGTATGCATACTTTTCTAAAAAAAAATTTCGATATACACTTTTTCAAATATTTTTTGAAAAGTGAATATTTTTTGAAAAAATTCATTAAAAACTAATAGTTTAGTAATTTACGTATAGTAAAAATACATATTTTCTAGTATATTAATCTATTCTATTTTTTAAAGAGTTAACTACCAAATAGGTACTCCAACTTTACATAGTTTGACAAGTAGGTACCTAACCTTTTTTTTGTTGTAAATAGGTTTCCCAACTTTGTGAAATTAGCAAATAGGTACCTACCGTTAATTTTCCATTAAGAATAAACGTAAAATAACGTGAAGAGCAAACAGGTACCTGAACTTGACATGGTTTGGCAAAAAGGTACCTGAACTTACACGAATTAGCAAGTAGATACATGGATCGGTTCAAAAATCGGTTCAGTCAAACTACTTTATTTTTTAAAAAACAAAGTAGGTTTTATATACCAAACATATGCATGACTCAACTCCAGACGTTCTCGGTGCATTAAGGAAGCATCATGAACCCATCGCTCGGGTCCATCACCATCCCAAACCCATCGATCCCTGTTATACCCTGTCGGGATAAGATCGCCCTCGATTTCGTTTACGTGGTTGTCACTTTCGTTCGGGTACTTCCTTAGTTCAGTCCTCGTCAACTTGATAAATTCGATAATGGAGAAAATCACACTGAGCAAAACGAATGATGACTGCAAAAACGAATACAAACAATTCGACTCGAAATCTAAACCTAGTTCAGAGATGGGCGCTGTCGACAAACCTGACTCAGAATTAAAGCCTTTGAAGGAGCAACTTGTATGTAGAATGAGATTTTTTTTGCAAAGAATATTCAGACCGATAATTTATATTGAATATACTGATCGTCTTATCTTGTATATACTATAAATTTGAAAGACTCAACAACACGATCACGATATGTAGGTTTATCTTTTCATCTATACGATCCGTTCTCATTTCAATTCTATGATATCAATTTTACATATCAACTAGTTCCTCGCACAACCCCATAAACCCTACTTAGATGCACCGAGAACGTCTGAAGTTGAGCCATGCATGAGTTTGGTATATAAATTCTACCTTTAAAAAAAAGGGTAATTCGACCGAACCGGTTGTTGAACCAGTTCAGGTATCTACTTGCTAATTCGTGTAAGTTCAGGTACATATTTGTCAAACCATGTCAAGTTCAGGTACCTGTTTGTTCCTCGCATGATATTTTTCGTTTATTCTTAACGGTAAATTAACGGTATGTACCTTTTTGCTAATTTCACAAAGTTGGGCAACCTATTTGCGACAAAAAAAGTTTAGGTACCTACTTGTCAAACCATGTAAAATTGGGGTACCTATTTCATAATTAACTCTTTTTTAAAATTAAAGTAATAATTATTTAATTTACAAATATTGCGCGTCAATATATATATGAGTCAAAAACAATTCGTGACAAGTCTTTTTTGGCTCAATGTCAACCAAACCTTTTTGACCTTCAATTTGTCCAATGAATATTACATTTCCTATCGTGAACTGGACCTGTCTTGCTGTTGCTGCCGAACACCAGATCCATGAAGTTGATAATGTTGGGGAGAAACCCAATTGGAGAAATCGTATAAATCCCACCCATAACTTTGACCATCTTCATCAGCTCTCAGCTTCAAACAGCAGAAGATCATACGTAAAAACATACAATCTACATCTGTCTTCCGACATCTTCTCATTCCCAGACCCTACCAGAGCAGCGAGTTGATAAGAAAATGGCGAAGAAGATCAAATCTGTCGATGAAGATCAGATTTTGGAGTCTGCATCACCTCCGGAAAAGGCAGTGAATCGCGGAATCTCGATAGCAGATTTGGTTCTACGTCTGTTTGCAGCTATTGGAGCAATGTCGAGTGCAGTAGCCATGGGAATGACCACCCGGAATCATATGTCTTTCTCGTCTGAAGTTGGGATGCTCAAGGAACAGTTCAATGATCTTCCTTCCTTCACGTACGTATCCATATATATTAATTATATTCATAACTTGAAAGTAGTATTGATTTAATTTGATTCATTTTTTGGTCTATCGATTCTGCAGGTTCTTTGTGGTTTCCAACTCCATCGTCTGCGCTTATCTCGTAGTTTCTCTCCTGTTATCCGTCTTCCACATCTTCAAAAGCACAGTGGCTATCACTAGAGCTATATTGATCATCTTCGACACTGTACGTACCTACAATCTCATGCATATATGTATGTATATACTATATTAATAATCTAACGTGTGGATTGATTATATAAAGATCTCATTATAATCTTGTCAACTTGCAGATCATGCTTTCTCTTATCACAGCTGGTTCTTCAGCTGCAGCAACGATTGTTTACTTAGCCCATAACGGGAACGAAAGCGCCAACTGGGTGGGGATCTGCCATCAGTACGTCTCCTTGTGCGAGAGGGTATCGGCGTCACTGGCGGGTGCTTTTCTTGCAGCGATAGCTCTCATCGTTCTCGTCGTTCTCTCTGCTGTGGCAGTAACTCGATGCTAATTCCTTTCGTTCAAGACCAGTTACTTCATTAAGCTTCATTAATGGCAGATGTAATTAATTTGCATCAATTATATGTCATTTTTCGAGTAAATCATGATGATCCGATAGTTCATCAGGTTCCATTTGGACAAATTTGTAGCGTAAAGTTAATGAGAATTCTGTACTCTCGATCAACATTGGACTTTAATTTGATACCATTTTAAGTATCGTCATTACAATATAGAGTAATTATTTATTCGAATGAAATTTATCCCATAATCAAATTATAAGGGAAGAAGTTAACAAATGCGTTTGTATAATGATTAAATTAAATTGGGACAATACGCTAAGTGCACTCCATGGATTAATATAAGCTCGGTATTCACTATTCAGTACGTCCAGGTCCAGCAGTTGGGTTAGTTCGATCGTTCACCAATGAGATTATTGAATGGTATCAACTTATATAATTTGTCCCTTTTCATTTTCTTTGAAATAAAATTATGTATTATTTTTCGAATTTTTTTTTTTAATATTTGGCTATTTATTTATATATATATTTTTAATAAAAAAGTTATTTATTCACTTTACATCTATCCGTCAGTATTACGTCATTATTTTATTAGTTAAATATGAAAAAGTAACACATTTTGGACCAATAATAACCTTTCGCAAAATTTAAAAATAAATAAAGTGACCTTGGATTTATTAAGCCTAATATATTTCTATACAATTTTTAAATAACAATTTTAATTTATTTCCCTTAAAATACATTAATTGATAATGTGACAAAATGCTTAAGCAACGACCTTAGCGGTGCTTGAATCTTAAACTATATATATATAACTATAGAACTTACCATTTACGCATAATATAAAAATATATTTGAGTTATCATTATATAAATATAGTATACTATTATAAAGTTTAAATTATTGTATTAATTAACAAAAACAAATCAAATCACTTTACAATTATATTATTATATTGATATGATTAACTCAACTTACAAAATGATTTTTTTTTATCAATATAATATTATTCAATTCACTTTTTTTTTATATGTTTAATTATTTATAGTATATTCATTACATTTATGTTAAATTCATTTAGTAATAGCACTATAAAAAAGTTATTTATAAATTTTTTATTTAGTAATAGTTTATTGTTTCTTATTTTTTATTTATTTGTTATCTTAATTTAAAATACGTGAAAGCTATATACACAAACATACTTTAATAAATTATATATACATATACACTATTTAGAAAACTATTAGTTTTATTTTTTATATATAAAAAAAATTACTTCAATAATTTTATAACATTTTATGAAAAGTATCATTTTAATTTTATTTTATAATTATAAATACATAAATGAAAATTGTGTATTTATATACTTCATTTTAAAAAATATAATATTATTGTATTATAATTTTCTTTTCAGAATTTGATTCTCAACAAACATGACTTTGTATACATTTAGAACTTTTGTTTAAAATTTAATTTCTTTTTACCTCTTTTTTGTTTTAAATTTAGAAATGAAATAAATAGTTGTATATTTTAATTCTTGGCGAAAAGATATATACATTTATTATCTATTTAGTTCAATTTTTAATTAACTTAGTTACTATTGTTTATCATTTTTTCCATTATAAATATTATGTACTTTCAACACTTAATTCATTCTTAAGTTAATTAAGCTAAACTATAATTATAAATTAATTGTATTGGCTTAAATATATATTAAATACAATTTATGTATAAGAAGTCTTTTTTTATCATTTAATTATTTAAAATTATCTTACAAATTATAAAAATTGTTGTGTTTTCATTCTTATTTATTTATTTTACTCTTAATTTTTGTGTAATTTTCCAAAGTAAATTGTTAGGTGCAAAACTTGCAATTTACTATTGTTTGAAAGCAAAATTTAATTTGACATACTTATAACTGTAACATTTTTTGACATTGAATGAGGAGCTTTTGATTAATTTTAGAGTGTACATGTGAATGTGTGAGAATGATGACATGGATATAACTTTTTTTTACATGGATCAATCAAATTAAATTATTGTAACACTATAAAAGAGAAAAGGGTTAATTACTTAAAATGTTACACATGTTTCAAAATGTGACTAATTGGTTTTGCTGCGTGACTAATTGGTTACTCTGTCATTAGCCGTTACTCTTTTCCGTTAATTAATTTTTTAACATATTTTTTTATTTATCAAATGACTATTATACCCTCAATGAGTTGGTCTTCGTGTTGTTCGTCATCTTCTCCTTCATCTTCATGTTGTTCTTCACATTCTCTTTCATTTTCATTATGTTTTTCATCTTTCTCCATGGATTTGTTCTCAACTGAAGCAACATTCCTCAAATTGAAGCAACATTCCTCGACTGAAACAATTCAATAATTTCCAATCAAATTTGAAGAAATTCTGCAGAAGCCTCATCCTCCTTTCAATAATTTCCCATCGAATTTGAAGAATTCCCCGACCCTGTCCCTCCCCTTCATTTCTACAAGAGTGCTCTAGTCACTCCTCCCCTGTCATCCCCAACCACCAGAAACCCTAATCCAATCCCAATTTGGGAATCAATCACGAAGAACTCCAGTATGAGAACCTTCAACTACCCTTCAGTATAAGGTAGAAGAACTCATCGTGCTCGAGAAGCTGAGGTTTTTCTGTCTTGGCTTTCACGACTCTCCATTTGAGCAGAGCATGTACTACTCTTCCCACGGTATCAGAGCTCACAGTGGTGGAAGCCATGGACGACGACGATAGATGGAGCTATAGGGTTTAGAAAGAAGCTATAACCAACTAGATTCTTCATTATCGACATGATCAAGTTGTTCAATCGAGGCAAGGAGGGCTCCATCTCCGACAATGGCAGTTTTGGGAACTATGGCAGTTCATAACTGAAGCTTGAGTAAACGCGGTGGATGGAGGCCATCTTTGCCGTTCCGACAGTTCTCACGTGCGAAGACTCCATCTCCAGCAATGGCAGTTTCGACAGTTCCAAAAACTGTTAGGAAGGAGGGCTCCATCCCAAGACTGAGATCCAGCGCTCCATCTCCGTAGAATTCCTCAAGAGGGTTCAGTTTCCTCAAGCTTCAATTTTTGGACAATTTGGTGAACAATGTTCGATTTTAGGTTTTAGGGTTAATAAAGTAATTAAAGAGAGGTAATATTGTCATTTCATATGTTAGAATATTGACTAATGGTGATTTTTTACGATGAATAGTAGCAAAACCAATTAGTCACATTTTGAAATGATTAACTCAACTTACAAAATATTTTTTTAATTAATATAATATTATTCAATTTACTTTTTTGTATAGTGTTTATTATTTATAGTATATTCATTACATATATGTTAAATTCATTTAGTAATAGCACTATACAAAAATTTATTTATAAACATTTTATTTAGTAATAGTTAATTATTTCTTATTTTTTATTTATTTGTTTTCTTAGTTAAAAATATATGAAAATTATATACACAAACATAACTTAATAATTTATAGATGCATATACACTATTTAGAATACTATTAGTTTTAATTTTTATTTATATAAAAATTTACTTCAAATATAATAATTGCTAAATAGCAATATTAAATAATTATTTTACAAATTTTATGAACATTATCATTTTAATTTAATTTTGTAATTATAAATACATAAATGAAAATCTAACATCTGTATTTATAAACTTAATTTTAAACAAATTCATATTATTGTATTATATTTTTCTTTTAAAAAATTCTTTCTCAACCAAACATGATTGTGTACACATTTATAACTTTTGTTTAAAATTTGATTTTTTTTTCCTTTTTTTTTTGTTTTTAAATTTAGAAATCAAATAAATAGTTATATATTATAATTCTAGACAAAACAAATATACATTTACTATCTATTTAGTTCAGTTTTTAATTAACTTAGTTACTATATTGTTTATCATTTTTTTTTTCATTATAAATAGTATGTACTTTCAATACTTAATTCATTTTTTAAGTCAATTAAGCTAAACTATTATTATAAATTAATCTTAAATTTGTGTAATTTTCCAAAGTAAATTGTTAGATGCAAAACTTGCAATTTGCTATTGTTTTAAGGCAAAACTTAATTTGACATACTTATAAATGTAACATCTTTTGAAATTGAATGTGGAGTTTTTGATTAATTTTAGAGTGTCACATAACATGACATGACACAACACGACATTATTTGACTCGACACTAAATTCACTAATTCCATAATGAATTCACAAATCAAATCCAAATTTAATAAACAAAATATTATTAGACAAGTACGATTAAACATGGATTATACACATATAATCAATGATATTTATATGTATATTTACCGATCATAAGTATTTAGACACACTTATTAATCGTATCTAAACAAATGAAAATTATTTAAACATGGAATATATATTATTAAATGCAATTCATTACACATTTAAATACAACTCATTTAATCATTGTTTACCCTATCCCAATTGACAAACCTATCCAAATTGACAAAGCTTTGAAAAATATCGTCAATATTGGCGAGTTCTGGCACTTGTTGAAAAATCCAAACACTATATTATTGCTCAATGAATTAATCATCGGTCAAATGACTGGGAGAAGACAAAAAGAAAGTTTGGACAAAAAACATTACAGTTACACAACGAGTCAAAGAGCAGTTGGCTATTCAGTGGTCTCTTCCTTGCTTCTATCTATTCTTAATAACCTTTTGACCTTCAAATTTTGGACATTCAATATTATATTATATATACTTTCTATCGTGAACTAGAACTGTAAGGTATGGCTGCCAAACTTAACCTCCACGCAGGCAGTGGATGTTGGGGGGAAACCCAATTCAAAAAATCCTATAAATCACACACTGCGCTTTGGACTTCTTCATCAACCATCCCTCAGCTTCAAATACTTGGAACATAAACACATCCCAGGCACCTATTCAAAATGACGAAGAAGATCAAATCTGTCGATGAAGATCATATTTTGGAGTCTGCATCACCTCCTGAAAAAGCAGTGAATCGAGGAATCTCGATAGCAGATTTGGTTCTACGTCTGTTTGCCGCTATTGGAGCAATGTCGAGCGCAGTAGCCATGGGAATGACCACCCGGAATCATATGTCTTTCTCGTCTGAAGTTGGGATGCTCAAAGCACAGTTCAATGATCTTCCTTCCTTCACGTACGTATCCATATATATTAATTGCATTCATAACTTGAAAGTAGTATTGATTGAATTTTGATTCATTTTTTGGTCTATCGATTCTGCAGGTTCTTTGTGGTTTCCAACTCTATCGTCTGCGCTTATCTCGTAGTTTCTTTACTGTTATCCGTCTTCCACATCTTCAAAAGCACAGTGGCTATCACTAGGGCTATATTGATCATCTTCGACACTGTACGTACCTACAATCTCATGCATATATGTATGTAACGTGGATTGATTATGGAGCTCATTATAATCTCTCTCTGTCTCTCTCTATTGTCAACTTGCAGATCATGCTTTCTCTTATCACAGCTGGTTCTTCAGCTGCAGCAACGATTGTTTACTTAGCACATAACGGGAACGAAAGCGCCAACTGGGTGGGGATCTGCCACCAGTACAGCTCCTTGTGCGAGAGGGTATCGGCATCACTGACGGGTGCCTTTCTTGCAGCAATAGCGTTGATAGTTCTCGTCATTCTCTCCGCTATGGCGATAACTCGACGCTAAATCATTCCTTTCATAGAATTATGCCGACAAGCTGTGTGTGTTCATGGATCGGATTCATGCTTAATTAGTGTTCCTTTCATTTTGTATTCAGTCCATTTGTGGTTATTAATCATGTAATTACTTTTATTAATTGTTATTAAAATGATACTTTTACCGTTTTAGTTAAATTTTCATTTCGAGTAAGGCGATTGAAAAGACTTATTAAGTTTGTGTACTATACCTGTTTAATTTTTATGTTAAAGAACCTAACTACGTAATATTGAGGAATGAACTCTGAATGTATAAGAGTTGTATTGAATGAAAGTTTGTCCTCTGTACAGAATACATCTGCTATTTATAGCAGCTTTAAAAAATACGAGTTGTCACATTGTGGGGAGTGTTGAAATCAGCCCACTGTGACAAATTCACGATACCACACCGGTGGTATAACACTAATTTGGGCACCATATATACAACAAGTCTACCTCCTCCTATCACCAATTAGTTTTAGGATGGAACCCGAGTTGTATAATGTGGTTGATATTTGGGTGTGACACGACCCCGATATTAAAATTTAACATGGTATCAGAGACCGGTTTCGATTGACGGTGTTGAGTGTTTCCCGTTGTGGGTACCCGATGTGGTTTTGTTGTGTCCCGTTTACTCCACGTACCAGAGTTCGGGTCGAGCCTGGACGTGAGAGAGAATTTCTTGAGTTCCAACCCGTCTGAATTTAAAAAAATGTGTCGGTGCCGTACTTTTAAAAAATACGAGTTGTCACAGTGCGGGGGAGTGTTGAAATTAGCCCACTGTGACAAATTCACAATACCACACCGGTGGTATAACACTAATTTGGGCATCATATATACAACAAGATTACTTACTCCTTTTACCAATTGATTTTAGGATGGAATTCGAGTTGTATAATGTGGTTACTATTTGGGTGTGGCACGAACACCAATATTAAAATTTAACACGTAACATGTCGGCATGCTTTGTCTTTGTCTATATATCAAGAGATCGTCAAATCCAAATATTCTGACGAAGCCGATAGGGCAGGTCGGATCCTACTTCTGTCCTATGTTGTTATACGATTATACCTTTATCCACATAACCACTAAACCCACTTTGGGTCTTTCCAATTGGCCAATGCTTTTTTTTTTTTAAAAAAAGGCTGAAATAACAATTTAAAATTAATTACAATGAATCTATTAGTTAATATTCTTAATTATAAATGCTACCCTAGCTAGCTAACTAGTTCCATTCTTGAATAACCAGAGTTTTTACTTTTTACAGCCAACACCAGGAAAATGAAGGAAGCGTTGGATGCTGCTGAGGAAGGCCGCCCGTCATCGGAATTCACCCCCCACCCCCCGACAGCAGCAGTTGTCAAATGGATCGCGATGGCTGACTTGATTCTACGCTTATGTGGTGCAATCGCAGCTCTAGGTAGCGCGATAGCCATGGCGACGTCCAGCCAAACTATCATAACATTTTCTCTCGTCCAGTTCAAGATGCAGTTCAAAGACCTGCCATCGCTCACGTAAACATTGATTTCATTCTTCATTGATCAGCAGTTATGATAGAAACCTGGTATTCATAGTCATCATATATACGTACCCTACCCTGCTGGTGATGAACAGGTTCTTTGTGATCGCCAACTCCACCGTCTGCGGCTACCTCGTACTTTCCCTTGCCCTATCAGTCATCCACATTATAAAGAGTACAAGCGCGATTACCAGGGTCGTACTCATTGCATTCGACACGGTAAAGAGGACAGACCATAGATAGGATAATAAATAATATGAATTATGCAGTCGCTAGCTAGGTTTACTTAATATATATATTAAGTGTTTTTTTTTGGTCAAATATATTAAGTTAACTTAGGTTAGAATTAGTTATGTTTATTTGTGTAGCTAAATGGTGTACGTTTTAAAAATGTGATTTTTGTTTGTTAAACTTGACATATTCAGTTACGTATGTTTGACAAATATGATTAAATTGTCACTAAAATGACGATCTTACCATTTTCTTTTATATTGTTTTTCATGGTCTTTGTCTTCTTCCTCGATTTAAACTCAAAATCTTATTTTAAACTCAAATTTTTGCAAATTTGAGTTCGATTCGAACCCAGAAACGCAGAACAGAGTTTGAATCGAACCTAAATTTGCAATTCTAAGTTCGATTCAAACCTGGTTCTGCATTCGATTCGAACTCAGATTTGCGCAAATATAAGTTTAAAATAAGATTTCGGGTTTAAATTGAGGAAGAAAATGAAAAATATAAGTTAGAGGGTATTTTAGTTATTTTTTCGCATATATATAATCGTGTGACATTTTTAAACATAAAAAACTATTTAACTCAACATTTCAGTTAAATATATGCTAACATAACCCATATACATATATATATATACTAAGATATTGACAGTGCGTGTGTTGTGAAGGTGATGATGTCTCTTCTCACGTCTGGAGCTTCGTCTGCAGCAGCTATCGTGTACTTAGCGCATGAAGGGAATGTTGGTGCCAACTGGGTTGGGATCTGTCAGCAGTATGACTCCTTCTGCAAGATGATTTCGGGATGTTTGATCGGCTCGTATCTTGCTGTCATAGCTTTGATAGCTCTCATCATCATCGAATCCATCGCAATAGCTAGGATGTAATTCACTCCTTCACAACAAAACTGTAGTAATGGGGTTTACAAGATTAAGAAGCTACTCGACCTGTTCTACTTTCTATATATAAAAAAATAATTTCACCGTTCTTCTTTCCGTCCGTCTTCTCTACTTCCTTCTTCTTCGTCTGTCTTCTTCTCATCTGCTTGGCTACCCCCTACCGTTTCATGCCTTTCTAAGAACATCGGCTGTCTTCTCTTCTTTTCTTCGTTTGTCTTCTTTTCCTCTGCTTGGCTTGCTACCCCTTAGCTTCCCGCCGTCTTGGCTTCCTTCAACTGTCTTCTTCGTTTATCTTCTTCTTCTTTGTATTTTGCTCATGCATCATAAATAACCATAGCTGAATCGAACAAGAGCCAGAAATCGAAGAAGAGGCAAAAATCTTTAGATAAATCACTGACTCGCCTCTGAACGCGATTGTGTGTCGTTCCATCCCTGATTTTGTTTTCTTTGGCCTCGAAATGAATCCTGCGATGTAATTTTCTAGAGATTCCTGTGTCTCGTTCGATTTCTTGGTCTTGCTAAATCTTTTTAGAATTGATTTTCAAATGGTACGGTAATTTTTTTTTTTTAAATGTGTAGTGATTTGGATAAATAAGTCATAACAACCTTTATCACATTTTAGAAAAAAAATCATGACCAAATATTAAAGAAATAAAATTTCAAAATCAAACATTTAATAAATTCACGAAATGTATCTAAATACTAAAAATAACATTGTATTTTACTATTTTTACCCATACAAATTATTAAAAAAAATATACTAGCTAGTCTAATTTATTGCTTAAAAGTCAAAACACAAGTTTAGAACAGGTTAATTATATTTGAAGGTTAAATAATAATGAGCTACCTGAACTTTGAACGTTTTGTAACGAATTATCCAAACTTTGAAAAATCAAAACGGGCTACCTCAACTTTGGCGAAGGTGCAACGAGGTACCTCCGTCCAAATTACCGTAAACTGTTGACAAAAATTCGTCGGCAGTTTATTGAAAATTCGTCAGAAATTGGACGGAGATATATCGTTGCAATTTCGTCCAAAGTTGATAACTCATTTTAATTTTTTAAAGTTCGGGTAGCTCGTTACAAAACATGCAAATTTAATTTCGTATTTATCGTTATTTTATGATTGAATTCCTCTTTAACTCTTAAGTAAGTTGTTTATACTTTATGGGCTTCCTGCACAAAGTATCCGTTGTCCCATCCATCCATGATTCCCTCCACACCTTATCTGCATTCCTTCTTCAACCTCTTACCGGAAGTAGAGTCCGCAGAAAGCATAAACCAGACCATATATGGCGACCATAGCTGCTTTCTTCTCTCTGCCATCTCCATCTTCACCTTCCCTTTTCTTCTCATCCCCCAAACCCCATTTTCCCCTCCCTAGACAACCCCTTCTCTTATTCCCCTCCCGCCGGAGCCAAACCTTTCCTTCACTCCAGTCCGCTGCCCAGCCGCCGCCGCCGACCGTCCAAGCCTTCTGGGATTGGCTCCTTAGTGAAGGCGTGATCTCCTCCAAGACCCCAGTGCAACCTGCATCCGTCCCGGAGGGTCTGGGACTTGTCGCCAAGAGAGACCTTGGCCGAAACGAGGTCATCTTGGAGGTACCGAAGCGATTCTGGATCAATCCCGATGCGGTGGCGGAATCAGAGATAGGAAGCGTCTGCAGTGGGCTGAAGCCGTGGGTGGGTGTGGCTCTGTTCTTGATCAGGGAGAAGCTGAGTAGCAATTCAAAGTGGCGGATTTACCTTGATATACTGCCTGAGAGCACTGATTCTACTATATTTTGGTGGGTTTAATTGATCTTGTATCGGGTTTTTCAATTGCGTAAATTTTCGATTCTTGGGTGTGAGATTTTTGGGAGTGATTGATGTCATTTTAATGGCTCCAGTGCAGGTCAGATGAAGAGTTAGCTGAGCTTCAAGGTTTGTGAATTTCCCATTCAATTTCAATATTTTTCTTCTTTGGTATGTTTGATTTGTGAAGCTGCTGATATTAATAGATGATGCAATGCTAAGTAACATAAGGTTGCCAAAGAAGAGATCCTTTTAGTCATCTGTACGATGAAGAATTGAAATGTTTCATCTGAAAATAAACCGTGTTTCGTGATGATCATCATATCAGAGCATTATGATTAGAATCTTAGATGCATGATCACATCGAATGTGATCATATGATTACATTGTGGAGACATTTTTTTCTCTCTTGAATTTAGTGATGAGCTTCGTTCATATTGCTTCTTCATCTTTAAGCTACTACAAATGCAGAATGTGAATGATCCTTCCATGTATACGTTGTAACATATCGAATCTGTTTGGTTCGTACTTCAGGAACCCAATTATTGCGAACAACACTGAGCGTGAAAGAGTACGTTAAAAGTGTATTTGATAAGGTGGAAGAAGAGGTTATATTGCCAAACAAGAAGCTCTTCCCATCCCCCATATCATTGGAAGACTTCATCTGGGCATTCGGGGTTCTTCGGTCAAGAGCATTTTCACGGCTTCGTGGCCAAAATTTAGTTCTAATCCCTCTTGCAGATCTGGTAAGACTTGATAGTTCTTGAACCTGCATTGGAATAAAAAACACTTATTCAACTTCTCTTTTCCGATATAGATTAACCACCAACCGAGCATTAAAACCGAAGATTATGCGTGGGAGATCAAAGGAGCTGGACTTTTCTCCAGGGATCTGTTATTTTCCTTACGAACTCCGGTTTCTGTCAAGTCGGGTGAACAGGTGAAGTCTCCTTTTATAAGACCAAGATTTAACATAAATTCTGAATTAGGTGACTGAATTTCATCCACTAATCAGGCCACAATGAAATTACTATGACAGGTTTTGATTCAGTATGACTTGGATAAGAGTAATGCAGAGCTAGCTCTAGACTACGGGTTCATAGAATCAAATCCCGAGCGCAATTCTTACACATTGACTCTGGAAATATCCGAATCGGATCCATTTTTTGGGGATAAGCTAGACATTGCTGAATTGAATGGTCTTGGTCAGACGGGATCGTTCGATATTATCTTAGGAAGCGATCTTCCACAGACTATGCTTCCGTTTTTGCGATTGGTAGGATTAGGGGGTCAAGATGCTTTCCTCCTTGAATCTATCTTTCGGAACTCGGTTTGGGACCACCTTCAGTTGCCGGTGAGCCTCGCCAATGAGGAGCTCATTTGTAGGGTTGTTCGAGATGCCTGCAGGTCTGCACTCTCGGGGTATCATACCACCATTGAAGAGGTAACACCTTTTTTCCACACAACCTGAAACTTACTATAAAAGATGAGACTGATGCTGTGTTTTTGCAGGATGAGAAACTGATGGAAGAAGGAAACCTGGAATGGCGAGTGAAGGTTGCAGTTGGAGTAAGATTGGGGGAGAAGAAGGTGCTCCAGCAGATAGATAACTTGTTCAAAGATAAAGAAGGGGAGTTGTTGGAGTTGGAATACTATCAAGAGAGGAGACTCAAGGATCTCGGACTCGTTGGCGAGCAAGGCGAGATCATCTTCTGGGAAAAGTAGACACATTTTTGCTCGATTCGTTCCGAAAATTATATTTCTTCTTGAAATTTAGGCTAACCCATCTCAACAATTATTTATGTTGACACTGTATGACTAAATTGTCACTTATTTATATATATATATATATATATAGCTAAACAGTTACATAAATTTTAGAAATATAACATTTTGGTTAAAACTAATATATTCAATAGCATATGTTTGATAAATGTGATTAAATGGTCATTAAAATGACAATTTTACCATAATCTCGCTCTTTATGTTCATATATGAAATTTGATTTTAAACTCAGAGTTGCGCAAATTTGAGTTTAAATTGAACCAAAAATGCAAATATGAGGTTGAAATCAAATTTTAGAATCGTGAAGATTAATATGAAAAACATGATAAAAAAGATAAGTATAAGAATATTTTAATTATTTTTTGCATATTTATTTTGTAATCATTTAATCACATTTTGAAACATAGATAACAGTTCAACATAAGTTTTAACTGTTCAGTCACGTGGTAGCATAAGTGGCTCTTGAAAAAATTTATACTGAAATTTATCTAGAATTGTAACTAAGGACACCATATGTAAGACAAATAAATTTTGATTGTGGAATTTTTTTAACATCTCTAAATACAAAAATCAGAATTCCTTTTTATAACCTATGCACAAGAAACAATTCTGACTACACTAGAGAGGCTAAGATGCTTGTATTGCTCTCTTCTTCGTCCATCCCCAGTTTTCATAACTATTAGTATGTAGAGTGGAAACACCATCACTGAATGCGCAGCAAAGCTCACTCGGTGGTCGTGCTTAGCAGATCACTGCAATCGTGTGCCTCACAAAGGCACTCTTGAGGGTTTGCATAGAAGTAATCTTCCTCCTTGGGCTTCTCTTGTATGACTTTACGAAGAGATGGTTGCCCCATTCTCTTCTCGTGTACTTTCTGCATGGCTGATTTGAATCCATCCCAAGCAAGAGTGCCGTTATGGTGCAGGTCAAGCAGCTCGACTAACTTCATACGGTCGAGCTGAACAGTTTTCTTGAAACCCAAATACCTACAGCAGCAGCAGAAGAAGAAGAAGAGTGATTGAATGGTCATCGACCATGACTGATGTGGGAATTTTCAATCAATCATAGTTTGAGATTCAGTACCTGCGGTGACCTTCCACAACTTTTGCCATATTTCCATCATAGGTGGGGATGAAAGTAGCGCTAGCAATGGAGACCATGAAATCTAGAGCTGCCATTTGTGAGGAATGGTTGTGGAATTGCTTTAGATCCTCTGGGTCAAGCAGCTTTTCCTTTCTAAACTGAAAATGGAAATCTTTGAATCTAAGAGATGCAGAACTGATGTTTCCAAGAGAATTCAAGGGCATTGCAGAAGAACTCATGGTTTAATGAAGGGTTAATTACCTAATTACTACTAGCTAAATTTTGAGATTTTGGATAATTTGCTGATTATTTTTTTTGAATAAATTGCAAATTGATTTTATAAAAAAAAAACAATTTGCTAGTTCTGTCTAATTTGTTGTTAAATGATGTTAAAAAGACGTGCACGGGTCCGTCACGTTCAGTTATCAAATTGCAATTTTTCTTAAAGTTCAGCTAGCAAACTGAATTTTTCGCAAAGTTTAGCTATCAATTGTAAAATTCTCTAAAGTTCAGCTATCAATTTGCATAAAATATAGAGTAAAATAATTTTAAAAAAAATCCGTTATAATTTAACATTAAATTAAACCGAGCTAACAAATTGCAATTTTATATAAAAACCAATTTCCACCACAACTATACCGGAAGTTAAGAAGGTCAACAGTTAAAAGTTACGATTTTACCAAAGTGTAGAGTATCTAAACCGACACAACCTTGGGATTTTTTTTTGGCCATCCACAACCCTAGGATTTGATCAGAACTATATATATATAAGGTGAAGACCCACAAGGTTTGAGGGGTAAATTTATATGAAAAGTGAAGAGAAAATTTCAGCTATGCATTTTTTCCAAATCAACAAATTCTTCGTCTCTCAACATCTGGCAACCCACAAGATTCACTTTTTACTTTGGTTAAAGGCTCAAAAGTTGTTTAAGGCTGCAGAAATGACGAGGTTTGCAGCAATAAAGAGACTTACTGTTCGAGGAAATGCAGCCCTCAGAGCTGCCAGTCTCCGCTCGCTTCCATATACCTCGCCTGATGCAATGTATATTGGTGTCACCTTATCAAAGCCTAAGGCTTGCAAAACTAATGCAGTCTCCTCGGGTGTTAGAGGACATAATCCCTGTGATCTTCTTTCTTCAGACACTATCTCTTTCTCTCTCCACCAAGGGAATGCGTACCTGATTGAAGGCTTGTCAGCACTCAGCAGGTGGTAAAGATTTGAATATTACATAATTTGTTTAGTTGTAATAAGTCAGGTTGTCCTTATATATTGAGAAAAAGAAGTGCAGTTTCATGTAATCTAAAAGTAAAAATTCTGATAAACAATAGCAAACCTCATGCGCTTCAATTCCTCAGCTTCTTCAGGTGTGCAGCCTTGAGTACACCCTGAGAAAGCTAACATGTCCATCTCATATCTAAGATGTAACGCCAAAAAGGGTCCCTTTGCCTGAAGAAGTCTAACTAACTTAGAGCCCAGAGACTCGATTTGAGGAGTAAATTTTAGAGCCTGGAAATTAACACGGCATCTTAGTCTCTGAATGTCTCGTGAAATCCCGTTGTTCGCCAATCGCGCATCAGTTTTAACAAAATGTAACACTTTATGCTTGCTAAAGAGCGGCAGAACCTGCATAACATGGACTGAGATATCGGATGGTGTGCAATGCTAAAAAGATTATAATATTAATTGAGATGTTAAGACACCCATAACCTTTAACTAAGGTTTCACATGCAGATCTGATCTATAAAGGAAGTTGGCTTGAAATATAGATACTAAATACTTCAGTTGAGTAAAAGAACACAAGCATCATGCAAATTGCAACCAATAATTTCCCATGAAACATCATTAACACATAATTTGCTCCAGATGTATTAAACTTTCAACCATCAACAAAGTGTGAAAAAGAAGACATCTGACATATATTATGTCCAATATATACCTTTATAAAACAAATAATTATAAATTAATAAAATAACATTAGAATGGTATATACCACATTTATTTAACAGGTGCACCAGCATAACCCTTGCACTTACACTAACTGTTTTATGGTTTGATAGTCACATGTGAAACCAACAATAAACTGCCTAAAGAAGAACTTCAACGCCATATATTCAGAATATTAATGTGCATTTGATATGGAGAACTAAATGGAACCTAATCTCAGAGCACAAGGGTACTTCTTATATATGGAAAAGACATAACCAAACACACAAATTAACCTAGAATATATAGGAACAGTAAAACGCACACCCAAGAGCAAGTCCGGCTAGATTAAAATTCAAGAGAAAAACTCAGTACTTCCCACTCCTACGTATTCCCCTGTTAAGTTCATTATCTTGCCAATCATGTAACAGCAACCACCATAATAAAGTTTTTTTTTTGGCAATTACCATAATAGAGCTTACTCTTAAATTAAAGTACATTAGAATTGAATACTTATTGAAGGAAGATCCAGTCTCTATATCCATACCTGCTCTAAGTAGTACTTTTCGTTTGACCAGCTGACAGGATGCATTTCCAATGGCTGGAAACCATATTTCCTGTTAAATCGTTTTGGAAGCCTTCTGATGATTTTAACTTCATCTCTCAGTGAATCAATGAAATGGTTAACGTTAAATATGTCCTCGAAATTACTGCATAAACAGTATGTGTCAGATTTTGTTAATGCGAGCAATGGAAGAGGATACTTGAGACACAGCTACATACCTGGGGTCAGCCCAGAAAGATTTCTTGTCCAGCTCTGGCACTAACAATGTGAGATTTAAAAGGCGAGCAACACTAACCATGTCGCATATCTGACATAAAACCCGATATACTTCAAAATTCAAATTCCCTTAGTTAAAAAACAAAGAAAGAAAGAAATGCAGAAGAACCTACTGCAGCTCGCATTTGATTAAGTCCTCCATTGCAAGAAACTTTAAGAAACCCATTACTAGTATAGTTCCCTGGAAAGTAAATTACGAGATTGAGGAAGGCGATAAGAATAATATTGCTATCAGGACCATGCAATGCAAGAAGCTAGACCTTGTTGCAATCAGTAGCATTATAAAGGCAAATTTTAAAATCCTCCAATACTGATCACTGAAAAGATGTAAAATGTTAACATTTATATGCTGAAAACATGACCATTAAAACAGCCTTTAACTAAGAACTATAAATGTCATCTACGCAGCAAAAAAAAACGAACAAAACGGCTAAAGAAAGAAACTGTAAGGCTGCAGATTGTGACTGTTTAACAAATCAATGAGAGTAGCACAATCTACAGCTGAAAGATTCAGATTCTAAAATCCTTTTTTATGCTCTTTTACACTAAAGACAGTGACAAAGGACACAAACTCACTGGGAGGGCGAGGAACCGGCGTAGATTGAACGATTTCTTCAATAATTATTGGCAAACGATGAACATGAGTAAATCGACTCGAGATCCTGTCCAAGAACCGAGGCTGCCATAGCTCCCCCACAGCTAGCAATTGAACCAAACACGTCCAAAGAGCAACGCTGGAGCAAACCCAGATGAACCAGACCTGCAATCGAATCCGGGCCGGTGATTTGTCGCACCTCAGCAATGTACTGCTACCACCATCCGATCTAACCTCCATTTTTGTACTCTTCTCCACTGCTTCCTCTTCATTGCGTCCTCATTCACCTCCCTCACTATGACACTGGATATCAAATCCGATCCAGAAGGTATAACTTCACAAATTTACGCACATTACCAATTTGAATCCTCTCTTAATTTAATAATACAGCTCCAAAATGCTAGCTAGGTGACAATATGATCTCGACCTGAGGATTTGGATAACGAGAATAAATCTGATTCTGAAATCGGAATTGGGAAAATTGGAGTAAGGTGGAGGAGAAGAGCGTTCACTCACCGGACACTGAAACACGCGTCAAAGAATTTGTGCATTTATTAAAAAAGGTTAAAATCATTATAGATTTTCGGTGTCGCCATTAAGATGCCGCTAACAGAAGAATAGAAGATCAGCCTTGCGAAAGAACTAGGGAAAAGTACGAAATTGCACCCCGGATGTTTGCAATAATTGGTAACTGCACCCATGATGTTTGTTCTTACACCCGTATGTTTACGCTTGTTTGTAATTGAGCTTTTCCATCCAATTCAGACAGTAACCGTTAAATAAATGGCATGTGTTGTCCATGTACCATAAATCTGACCTGATATACCTAAAATACCCCGCCTTTCTAATTTATTGTCAATAATCTTATCATCCTCTCCCCATATGATGGGCGTTCTCTGTTCTACCTGATAAGCGAAGCTTTAGATAATTAAATCATTACCTATCCTAGCAGATGCAGAATAATTTAATATCACG
The DNA here is from genome assembly GCA_946814005.1 of Chamaenerion angustifolium. Lineage (NCBI taxonomy): Eukaryota > Viridiplantae > Streptophyta > Magnoliopsida > Myrtales > Onagraceae > Chamaenerion > Chamaenerion angustifolium. Next base: position 33,208,228 of record OX328268.1, read on the forward strand.
TTACGACTAGCTACTACAAGAAGTTGTTATGCTTTTAACTGTCTGTCCAATAATTGGAATTTCATTCGAACTGTTTTTTCTCTTCAATTTTACTAATACGGAAGAATTGAGGTCTTGTGCATGCAACCATAAATCAAAGAGAACATGAAGAATGTTTGCTCATTCCCATGTATACCTGTTTGACTTGAGTAGACACATTATAACCGCCACTGAGCATAAAACTTACTGTGGCATCCTCCCACTAAGGAAAACGGCAGTGCAAGCGCCCAATCTGCATAAACATGCATATAATGGAATTAACTAATTTTCCTTATCTTGAGCTTGGCTAGATGGGTTAAACAGGTTCATAATCTGCATAAATGAGGACTTGTTAAACGATCGGCAAGAGCATAACTCACATTAGCCCAATCTAGGTTGATATTGAAGGGTAAATTATTGAAGGCCAGTACATTTACGTAGAAGCGGAGAGGGAAGCTCTTCAAGATGGTTACCTATCAAACAAAAAATTCTCATAAAATATCAGTGAGCTGCAATATATAATAGGATCAGCAGCTATGGAGGTTTCAAAGAAAGTAAAGTGTTCAACATTCTCTATCCTGAATTCTCTCAACAAAGTTAGCACAAAAAAGCCACGGCCCCGTTAGAGAAAGAAATCTTCTGAAATTCTCAATAGCAAAAACAAATGAAAAAATCACCAAATTACAGTAAGGTTAAATGCTAATGTCTTCAAAGGAAGGAACTAGAGGATAATTTACCCCAGCATAGGCCAGGGGTTTAGGTAAATTAGCCATATTTCCTGCACCTTCTGCATATACACTTGCATCTATCAAAACAAGCTTCTTGACCTGCAAGGGAAAGACTAAGAAAGTTATAAAAATATTCCAAAAGCATATGAGATGACCAGCTGGAACTAAAGACCATACATGAGGGTCATAAGTTGTGCAACAACTTACAGCTTCTGGATGGGTAACTGCAAAATCAATTGCGATTGCAGCACCAAGGCTTGGCCCAACCAATATCATTGGCCTTTTGATGTAAGACTTCCAGAACTGATAAGCAAGTGAAACAAAAATGAATTAATTACCAAACATGATCAATACAAAAACTATGTGAATGCATAAAATATAATGATAGCTAATGCCAGCACATGAGCCACAATCCAACTTTAGGCTCGCAGCGCTGACATTAAAGATTAAACTTGTTATTATGGCTCGCAATACTGATATTAACTTTTTGACCATCGGTCATTAATCTTAAAATAACCAACTAAGCAGAAAAACCAGTGTCCCAGTTTTGGCCTGTCAAGTAGGAGAAGGATGTATACCTAATAAAAATGCTCCCGTTTAGATGCTACACTACACGACGGAAGTGTTGCTATTACACCGTAGAGAGATACCACATGTGAGAAACCAGGCAAGTCTGCATGTATAAATTTAGTGAGGAGCATAGCAACAAAAACAGACCTAGATCTGAAAAACCCCAACTGAGAATGTCAACAGCCCAAGTCTCCAGATCAGCTTCCTCAAGTTGTGGAAATGTATATCTCCATTCTAAACAGGAACTGGATGATAATAATTAAGATGCAGCAAACACGAGCTATTAGATATCCCTTTATCATCAACAATCTGCAAAACACATCTCCAGCACCTGTCAAATCCATGGAGTAGTACCACAGGAGATTAGGTTCCACTTTCACACGCCCAAAGGTGATGGTTTGCATTAGGGGTAAATTAGTCATTTAACATGGTATCGGTTCAAATTTAATGACGACACGTGCCCTTCACGTGACAGTTAACGAGATTTTTTAACGTTGGGTGCAATGACCAACAAAATGTAACATACGGGTGTAAATAATTGCGGCAAAAAATATATAGGTCCAATGACAAAAAATTGCAAACATCCGGGTGCAATTTCATATTTTTCCCAAAGAACTAATCTATATTTTGGTAAAAAAAAAAGAACTAATATATATATATAGATATAATAATATATATTAATTTGGCTAAATTAAGTAGAATTTGGACAAAATACGTTTTTTAAGACATTTTCTCGTTCCTAATATTAATTTCATAACTTCACTCATATGTGTCATGTCATGTAACATAGTTTAAAATATTTCAAACTCTCTCATTCATTCTCCCAATAAATTATAAAATTTCATCAATATCTTCTTATTTTCTATGTGCATTTATGATTTTTCTTAAGTTTATTTTATTTACTAACTTTTATATTTTATGAAAAGTAAGAAGATGTATAAATTAAATCTTTTTATTACAAGATAATTTAAGATGAAATTAAGGATTATTAAGTATATAATATATCAATTTTATGAAAAAAAAATAACCACATGTTAATTTTATGTAGATATTTATAATTATGACATAAAATTTAGGGTATGAAAAAATTATAATAATAATTTTAATATAATCTCTGCATACTTTTCTTAGAACCATTTTTATAAAATAACATTGTTATATTCTATTAGAATCAACATATATTACAAAATTTAAAAATAATTTATAATTACTATAACTAATATGCATATATATACATTTACATAAATAAATAAATATATATATATATTTTAATAGTTAGTATTTATTTAAAAATATATGAAAATAATATATGTCACAAAATGAATTTTAAAATTATTAATTATCATCATATTCATAATTGGTTACATTTGTTTTTATTATCTACTCATTTATTTTGAAATATTTGTATAAATTATAAATAATTGTTATATTGTATAATATTATAAAAATAAAAATAAGTTTAACATTTTTTCAATTAATTTTTATGTTGTGTAATTGAATTAATATTAATTAAATGTACTTTAATAAAGTTTAAATAGTCATGTTATAAATATATATTCATATTTATTTAAACAATATTATTAATTTATAAACTAAATTAATTATATTAGATATTTATAATTATGTATGCAACATAAAATTTAGGGTACGAAAAAATTATAATATAACTTCTTCATAGGGGTGAGCTTGGGCGGGCCGGGCTTTTAGGCAAGACCGAGCCCGAAATTTCGGTTTTCACATTTGGCCGAAATTTCGGTTTTCACATTTGGAGAACCGAGACCGAGACCGACTTCGGTATAAAAAGTCTGCCCGAATCGGTCTTGCTTGACTCGGGCCGGTCTCGGTCCATTACCAAAATTTTCAATCCAAATTAAAAAAAAAAAAAACGAATTTTCACCAAATTTAGAACATACAAACAAAATAAATCAAGTATCAAACATACAATCCAAACACACATTATAAATATAGAACATACAATCCAAACACACATGGTGAGTTGATGTATACTACTATGCTTGTATAGTATATATAGTATTATGTATTAGGTTTTTAGGCAACTCGGGCCGGGCCGGTCCTAATCGGGAATTTCGGGAAAAATCCTGAACCCGAGCCCAATCCCGACTTTAGAGGAAAAAACTCGCCCGCTCGGTCTTGGTCCTAGTCGGTCTCGGTTTTAGTCGGGTCGGTCTCGATCCAACCAGTATTTTTTGCTCACCCCTACTTCTTCATATTCTTTAGAACTATTTTTTATAAAATATCATTGTTATACTCTACTACAATCAACATATATTACAATTTTTTTTATAAAAAATATAAGTTATAATTACTATAACTAATACATATATTCTAATCGTTTGTATTTATTTAAAAATATATGAAAATAATATATGTCATAAATTAAATTGTAAAATAATTAATTAACATCATATTCATAATTGTAGGGATGAAAGCAAAAACCGGGTCGTCCGAAAATCCGACGAAACCCAAACTAGACCTGATCGAAAAAACTGGTCTGGAAATGTACGGTTCAGATTTTGGTTGGATTGTTTCCCCTGAAATGTTTTTTAGACCGTAGAGTGTGGTTCAACCATTAATATGTATATAATTTATATATTATATTAATTTGTATTAATTAATATAGTTAATCAATGAATATAAATAAATAATAATTTTCTTATTTAACAGTTATTTTAGTTGTTTAATCGATTTAGTAGAAAATTATGTCAACATTGTTAAATCGAGTTATTTTGTTGTTTAGTTTGATTTTGAATATTTATTTTGGTTTTGAATGTGTATTTTTTTCCGATTTAAACCGAAAATTCGAAATTCGAATGAACAGTTTATTTTTCCTTATACGACATTTTGGTCTGACTTTTTTTTAAAGAAAATCCGGTCCAAAAATACAGATACCCGATCGGAATAGCAAAAAAACGATCCAACTAGTCTAGTTTCACCCCTACATAATTGTGGACATTTGTTTTTATTATCTACTCATTTATTTTCAAATATTTTTATAAAATATAAATAATCATTACATTTTATAATATTACAAAGAATAATAATAAGTTTTACATTTTTTTATAAATATAATTAATTTTTATGTTGTGTAATTGAATTAATATTAATTAAATGTACTTTAATAAACTGTAATAATTATATTATAAATATTTATATTTCAAAAATATTATTAATTTATAATCGAAAATAATTATTACATATCTGGTTAGGGAATGCGAGAACTTGGGATCATCCCTTTAGTCCGTGGCAGGACTTTCAGCTCCTTCTTCTGCATCTGCCTTCTCAGATTGACTTGTTCAAGAACATAAATAAGTCATAAGTGTAACCTCGCAAGCGAATCAGTTTTCTAGTTTTTATTATTTCCTCTTAAAATATATATTTTTTTTAAAATATGGAAACAGAGCAGGTGAGGTGACAGGTTGGAGACAAAATTTGGAAGTTTGGGGTGGAATTGGAAACTGTAGAAAATTTCGGGTGCGCACTTCATCCCCTTCCTTAAATACAAGGGTAACAAATAGTGTGTATGTACATGTTATTGTACGTGTTAATATGTTTATCGTGTGACATTTACTAAACATGAACACGTATGATAAGTTTATTGTATCATGTTCCTCAATACGAACACGACACATAATTTTGTGTGCATGTTCATGTTGTGTTATCGTTTTGTGTCAAGTTAATCAGTTATATATTCATATGCGAGATTTATAAAAAAAAATCAAAATAACGAATTATCATTCGTAAAAATTATTGAATCAAACATCATATTCACGTTTTACTAATGTATAATTGACAAATTTTAGAAAAATATCTAAATAGACTTTAAGAACTATTAAATGAGATATGTTTAGAAATATATTCAAAATAAATAAATTTTCTAATTCAAATTTATAATTGGCAAAAAAAAGTTCAATTTTATTGTGTGTATCGTGTTCTGTTACCTTAATACAAAAATATTTTTGTGTACGTGTTATCATGTCATCGTTATGTCATATACTTTTACTAATACAATTGTTTTTGTATGTGTTTGTGTCGTGTATTGCATAAGAATTTGTCATGTCTACTTAAAAGCACCCTTAACGTTTTTAATAATTAAATAAAAATATTAAAATAATTTAACCATTATTTATTTACCATATTTTTTATTCTTTAAAACATACTAGACTCTGCCTAAGCGCGTGCACGTTGTCGTCATTTGTCTTGCGTGAGATGTTAGGGGGATAAGATCGATCCAACTCCTAGGATAGTACAATAATTAAACACTGGATTAAATATATTGTTTGATTGTAAAACTAAACTTAAATGACCTAATATAATGAAATAAAATTAATTTTGTTTTAAATATTTTTAAGAAATTGCTCAAGCAACCGGGAGCCTAACCCCACTACTAGGCTCCCGGTTGCCCAAGCAATTTCTTAAAAATATTTAAAACGAAATTAATTTATTTCATTATATTAGGTAATTTAAGTTTAGTTTTACAATTCAAATAATATTTTTAATCAAGTGTTTAATTATTGTACTATCTTGGGAGTCAGGTCGATCATGTCCTCCTAACACCTCACGCAAGACAAGCGGCGACAATGTGCACGCGCATAGCGCGTGCCGAAGTCTAGTATTACCATTAGGAAAATACACTTAAGTAGATTCTAAAACTTCCATTTTAATTTAATTTTAGATTGTATATGAAATATTTTCTATAAGTATTTTTACCCCGACAACATCCCTATGATTCGGTCATATGCGCTCATAAGTCAGAACTCGTCAATGAATGCATTCAATATACTCTTAAGGTATCTTAACACGTTCACTACCATCTCTATAAAACAACGACTATTAAAAATCTATCATGACAACATCAAGAAATTTCCACTAATTGACACACAAAAAAAAATGATATTTGATCAATTTCTTGCTTATCTTTTTACTTTGATATTTTCAGAGTTCATAAATTATGGGTAAATTAAATATTATTTATATTTTAATTTCATATATATTTATCAAATGTTTAATTCTCATACCAACACCTTAAGCATGATAAATATTTATCATATATGTCGATATTTGGACAAAATTGACATTGCACCTTGTATATAGTCAGGAGGCAAATACACTCCCTTGAGACAAATTTTTTGAGTATTTTATGTCTGACATCCACAGGCCCCAAGATTTGAAAATCTGTAACACCTTCACCATTTCTTTGAGTATTTTACTCCTAACATCTGACTGACCTTTGTTTGAGTATTATACTCACGACATCCGCCAACCTTTCTTTGAGTATTATACACTTGACATTCGACCTTTATTTGAGTATTATACTCCTGACATCCGACCTTTCTTTGAGTATTATTCTCCCGACATCCGACCTTTCTATACATCTAACCTTTCTTTGAATATTCTACTATCGACATCCAACCTTTCTTTGAGTATTATACTTCTGACATCCAACCTTTCTTTGGGTGTTGTTACTATTTATGATTTAAGACGCGCACTTTAACCAACTGTCTCATAAGTATGAACATGTCAGTGAAAACATTCAATATACTCTTAAGATATCTTAACAATCTCACTACCATATTTATGAAACGACGATTATCAAAAATTTATTGTGGCAACATCAAGAAATTACCATTAAAATTTGCACCAAAAAATAAAATTAGATATTTGATTAACTTCTTCCTTATTTTTTTATGTTGATATTTTTAGAGTTATTGTTTATTTTAATATTTTCAGATTTCATAAAGTAGGGTTGAGAGTTAAGTATATTCATATTTTAATTTTGGTAAAATACGAGTTTCCCCCTAAAGTTTGAGTCGATTTTGAGTTTCCCCCTTAATGTTTAAAATTTGAAATTTTAGTTCTAATGTTTGGACCGAATGAAAAATTCTCCATTTTGTCACTTACCCGCGTATTTTGGACGGAATGCTTGTTCTTTGTTCTAAATGGACAAAACGGCTCTCCTAAATGTTCTTTATTTTGTCAACAATACTTTCCCTGCTTTCGTCCAAATGTCAAGAGATTCGATCGCCGGAGAAGCTGATCGCCGGAGATTCGATCGTCTTCTTCAGAACCGAGAAAGGAGACCTCTGTGTGGGTATCCGGAGGACCAAACAAGGATTTTTCCCGGAGCCTCCGCCTCCGTTGTGGAGCTCTAACAACCCCTACGGTGGAAAGACTCTACAAAATGCAGTTATTATCACACCAGTGAACCAATCAACGTTTGACAGTTAGTGTACTCGTCACGGTGTGCTTCCCACTCAACTAGACCAACTCCCCAAACACGTAATCATAAGATCCACCCGTAGGTCTCTCTTCCTGAAAACAACTTTGAATTGCTTCTCCTCGCCAACCTTTGTAAATTCCAGAACATTAGGACGGACAGACACAAAGACACCAATGGGTTGCCTGACACATGACACAGGATCTGTAATTGCCCGGCGACCCTACATTCTTGACTTTCCTAACGATAGTTGTCGATCCATCTGGGAGTTAGGGCAAGGAGGGCAAGAGAAGGATGGCACTTTGGTCATTCAAAATATTAAAAAATCGCGTGTTTACCATGCGATCACATTTCCGTATGGAATAAATAGGTTTTTGGACGGAATGAGGATATTTTTCATTCAGTCCAAACATTAGGACTAAAATTTACAATTTTAAACTTTAAGCGGGAAACTCAAAATCGGCTCAACTTTAGAGGGGATACTCGTAATTTACCCTTAGATATATTTGGAATGTAAAGTTAAGTAAATAAATACTCATAGAATCTAAATTTGACCAATCCTAAAAATATTTTGTAAAGATAATAAATAATAAACCCAAAAATTTAATATTGCTTTTTATATTTCAGTAATTCGTAAAATATTATTTCAACATATAACCGGGGTTATTTTAATTTTGTAGTAAAATATTTTTGTTACTTTTTTCTCAACATGTAATACCTAAATTTTGGATGATATTAGTTTAGAGTAATAATATATTAACAACTTTTGGTAGTTGGAATCATCTATGCATTAATATTAATAATACTAAACAAATCTATAAGTTTTTTTTTTTAACATTGTAATAATATCATTATAAAAAATGTATACATTAATCAAATATCTCATTTCAATTTTGTTTTAATTTTTCAAATTTGATTAATATTTTTGTATATATTGCTTCACGTGATATATTATGTATATTCAACATATAAATATACGAAAATTTTGATTGATTTTATTCGATTTGAATTATTTAAATTTATAGATAAATTTATTTTTATAACGACAGTGCTCACAATTCAATTTGTTTTTTAACTTCTTGGAAAGAAGAGATAATGTTTTGAAGAAATAAAATCTATCTAATTGTAGAAACATTAAAAAGTCACAATTACCAAAACAATATGACGATTTGAGAACATAATATACAATTATCATTATTATGTAAATTTATATAAAATAATAGATATAATAATTAAATTAACTTAATTAAAAAAATGGAATAAATAATAAGTGGAATTTATTCTTCCACTCTAATTTAAATTTCAAACTTGATTATATTGTAAATATTAATTATTGCTTCAAAAAATAGATAATGCATATTTGACATATTAATTCAATCTAAATTCTCTCAGTTGTTGATGAAATTATAACTTTTATAAATGATGTATGTCTTTAGATTCAATCTTATCTTAATGTCCGATAAAGTGAAAATATAATTTCATTTGTTAGCGAGATATAAAAAAAGATGGTGCATGAGAAAAGATAGAAGGGTAGTGATAGAGAAATATATAATTATCATCTTATAAAATTTGTAATGTTACATACGTGTGAAGATGGTTAATGTATGACTTTAATATAGAATGTCATATGTTTAAGTCTCCATGTGGATAGTTTTTCATAACCTTTTGACAAAACATTTAAATGACCAAAATAGTCATGTTAAACATTAATTAATTTGATTATTAAGTGGTATTTGTGTAAATTTACATGTGGCGATTATAAAAATCATCTCTACCTTAATAATATAGATATATGAATGATTCCAAATAGATTAAAACCCACAAGTCTCCATTTTAAAAAGGGTTAATTACTTGAAACGTTACACATGTTTGCGCATGTGATTAATTGGTTATAACTTGTGCAGGATAGTTACACATGTTTCAGCATGTTACTAATTTGTTATTTTCACTGTTCATCGTTAAATTTTTCCAAGTCACTATTTTAACATATAAAATGACAATATTACCCCTCTTTAATTAACTTATTACCAACAATTACCCCTCTAGCTTTTCTTTCTGTATGAACTGAGCATATGAAGAGTCGATTTGCGAATCTTGGGCTCTTGGAGCTTGAGAATCACCCAGAGAGTTGATTTACTCTCTGGGTCTCTCGCATTCTGCATTGCCATTCGAGATGCGTGGCTTGATCTCTGTATTACTCGAGCGTGCGCTGTTTTTGAGCTCTATGTGCTCTTCTAGAGCTGAGTCTGTTATGCTTGCTCTAGGTCTTTAGAAATGATATGAATTTTTTGTTCAAATCGAGCTGAGTTGAGCTGAGGTTTAAATTGTTGTTGACTTTGATGTTTGGCTGTGAAGGTTGTAGTGTACGTTGTTGAAGATTGAAGGTTGTGATGCGTGGGTTGAAGGTTGTAGTCTTTAGAAGGTTGGAGTGGAAACAGGAATAAGAGATATCTCAAAATTGGAAAGCAAACCGGGGTGGGAGTGAAAGAGATGCACCGAATGTGATTTAAGAACCTGTTTTTTTTTTGCTGTTCTTCAGAACTTGAGTATTCTGTGCTAATGTTCTTCAGAACCTGATTGTTTTTAATAGTATCTAAATTTAAGAGGTGATTCTCGACTTGAAATGTGATTAAATGGTTACGTATGTTTGCTTGTAATGTGATTAAATAGTTACATATATTTGTTTGTGATGTGATTAAATAGTTACGTATTTGCTACTCTTGATGGTATCTTTGATCCCGCTGATGAATGTTATAAACCAATATCTTCTCTGAAGCCTGTTACTCCCCCAATTTTCAGTTACAAACTCTATTTTTCTGGGTTTAAAGAGTTTTTTAATGTTCATTCATAAAATTTGGATTTTTCAAACAAACACTTTCTCTTGTTATCCTTGAATCAATGACAGTTTTTCAATGATAATCATAATATGATGACAGTTTCTCCATGATTACCCATTCAAAGTCTTGATGACAAAACAAGGCATTTGTCTGAGTGAAATTGCTCATTCTTGTTTCAATTACTCTTTGATTGAAGTTTTTTTTTTCAACTGTATCTATGTTTTTTCAACCTGGGTTTTATGGGTGCTCCAGTCTTTTGATCAATGTACTAAATAAGTAGTTGTATTTGAATTTGTTGTTAAACATTTTGTTGAAATGAGTTTCAGTTTTGTACTGATGTTCTTCAGAACCTGGGGTTCAGTTCTTCAAATTATGGGTTTCATTGAATAGTATCTAAATTAAAGAGTTCATTCTAACTTGAAATTTGATTAAATGGTTACACATGTTATCCTAGAATGTGATTAAATGGTTACACATGTTTCTTGTAATGTGATTAAATGATTACGTATGTTTTCTTAAAATGTGATTAAAAAATTGAAATTGAGCATTATTACCGAGAATAGTGCGGAAGAAGAAACTCAACTTCTCAGAATAAGAAGAAGAAGAAACTCAGCTTCATCTTCCTCCTTAGAGAGATGGTGGTGGAAGAAACTCAGAAGGGTAGCCGCATTCAACACACGCCCCAATCATTACCGTCCATGTGATAATATTCCTCTTAAGCATTTCGTCGAACAGTTGGCGGCTAAGAATTTCGAAAACTAATGCATTGTAGTTTCTTCTCTCTATCAACCACAAAGAGATCCACTTCAATTAACACTTCTAATCACTAATTGACAAAGGAATAAAGACTCCAAATTTACTAGTTGAATTTGAAGATAATAAACAACATATAACTAATCTGGACAAATAATATCAGTATAATCCACAAATAGGAGCTGAACTCCAATGTCCAATAAAACTAATGTGAATATCCAAGTCCTAGAACAATTCAAAAGCACCAAACATGAAATTGAGAACAAATGTATTGGTCAAAACCACTCCGACAACAAAATATGGAGCGTAACACCTTTCAGAGACATGGAAGATGTGAATATCTTCATCGAGTCACTTATATCTTCGTGGAGGAGCTCGCTGTGAAAGTGCGTGATGCGGTGGAGAAGGAAAGGGATCGCAACATTGACGTTGTCCTTGTCTTCCCTTCCATGTAAGAGGTAATGCGACTCAACAAATCACCATTTTTCCATCTCTTTAAATAAACCAAATGGCAGCTTCGTCATTTCAAAAAGGTCACGTGATTGACACATGCAAAACTGACGAAATTTTTTAACAGTTTATTAACAGATTAATCAGTCAGTCACATGCTGGAACATGTGTAACCATTCAGTTATGCGAAAAAATATGTTTAACCAATTAATCACATTGATCAAACATAGTAACGGTTTAAGTAATTAACACTTTTAAAAAACTTGGAATATTGAGGACAAAATTGACACTTAACCCTAATTTCTTCCATGGAACATTAACCAGAGCATAGCAGACAGTCCATCCCGTCTTCGGTCTTCCTCCCTTCGTCTTAGAAACCAATTGTAAAGGACTCTCTTGCTTCACCCAGTTGATAACTCTCCGATCTGAATTGCCTGGTGCTCACTTCAATAGTGTTAGATCTTCTCTCAGCTTCAAGGAGACCACCTCTCTCTTTTTCTACTCGATAGCATGGTGAAATTGTCTCTTTGCGTTCTCTTAATTTTAGCTTCTTTGATCTCTCTGTCCGAATCGCTACGATTCGACTTGCAATCGGGACACACAAAGTGTATCTCCGAAGACATCAAAAGCAATTCCATGACAGTGGGCAAATACAGCGTCATCAACCCAAACGATGGTCAACCGTTGCCCGAATCGCACAAAGTCACCGTCAGGGTACTCCATGCTTCAACCTTCACACTTTTTATGTGATTTTCGCGATCTGTTGATTCTCGATGGTTCGTTGCCGTTACATTTGGAAAAGTGTGTGAGGGTTGTTTATTGGTGAAATTATTGAAGTTGCCGCCTTTGGTCTTGAGTTGTACATATTTGCTGCTCTAGTTTGCGGGTTCATTTTGGCTTAATGTTTAGTCATCGGATTGCGAACCAAATCGTGAAATGGAGTTTTGAGCTTCATGAGATGTTCGGATTCTTCTTTTGAAGTTGACGATTTCATGACCATTAGTTCTAGTTGTGGCCTCTGAAACTCCGAACTTAGTAATTGAATCTTACATTTTAATTTTAATTGAATATCTGCTAGGATTTGATAGATTTATAGGACGGAGCTGAGGATACAACTTTTAAGGAGAAGAGCTATTCCGTAAAGCCTAATGAAAAAGTAGATTAGACTTACTTCTTCCATGCCGTTTCTTGTTATCACTCAGAAGTCAGGAGACTTAACAGCTACATGTTGTCAAATTTGCAGAGAATAGTTTTAGTTCTTACAGAGAAATTATGGCATGCATAGAAGGATGATATTTTAAGCGAAACCCAAAAGTTAAATCACTTAGTTGAAAATACAATCAAGCTCTTCGATGCTATTTACTTCAAATAACTACATTTTTTAAATTCTTTTTAACAAGTTAGTCCTTAGCTAAACTAGGCCTACAAGTAACAGAGATGCAATACCTGCCCAGAAACACTTGCAGTTATGAAAATTTGGAAGGACAAAATTTCCAGTGCCATACCATTTGCTTGAGGTTGTGTACTATTTATGATTCGTCATACACTTATTGTATACATATTTGATAAATCTCAGGAAGATAAATTTATTTTGTGGAATACTACTGTCTTTTGATTATTTCATGTCTTCACATCTGGAATATTTGGTAATCTTGAGTGGATGAATGGCGTTCTGCTGTAGGTTACTTCTTCTTATGGAAATAGCTACCACTACTCCGACAATGTACAATCAGGTCAGTTTGCATTCACAGCTGGGGAGTCTGGGGACTACATGACTTGCTTCTGGGCTCCTGATCATAACCCCCCAACCATGCTGACTGTTGATTTGGATTGGAGAACTGGTGTGGCTGCCAAGGATTGGTCGAATGTCGCCAAGAAAGGCCAAGTTGACGTAAGTTACTACAGTTTTTAACTTTTCCCCTCTTCAGTATTGCTTTGATCTAATACCTTTAACTAGTTAGGCTTTACATTTCTTAGCGAGCCATATCTGAACAACCAGGACATTTCCTTTTCCTTTAGCTTCAATCGTCTTCCCCTGCTTTAATAAGTTCTATGTAAACAAATCCTTGTAGACTATAGTGTACTATTGACTGTTGATAGATAGTCAATATAGATTAAAAGGCCGACAAACAGATAGATATTAAGTAGCTCGCTACCCAAGTAATGCTAAGCAACTTCTAACTTTTGTCTGAAACGCACCAATTGGTTTGTTGGAGGAAGTTTGAAGGACTCACTTGCTTTAGATTGTTCAAATTCCAATGAAGGCTGGATGTAAATCCATTTCTAAACTTGCAACTTGTTCAAGGGAACAGTCCTTTAAATCTTGTGTAGAGATTTGAGGACACTCCCAAAAAAAGCATAGTAGGAAAAGGCCAATCATTTGGCCAAAAAAGAAAAAAGAAAAGGCCAATCAGGTTTACTATTCATTTTGCACAAATCGATAACGCAGTGTACAATCAAAAGAAAATTAACAACTATGTATTATGGAAGGTTTACACAACTTAGATTGCATTCAGGTGCTTTTAACATCTTCATTCCTTTTTCTACATAAAGTGTTTGCAAAAGCATAATGATAGTAGCAGTAAAAGGAGAAATGATGGAGAAGAAAGCCTTAGATAATTTGATTATATTGAAGGATGGAGAATTTGTCAACGCTTCCTGTTGAACAACATAATTTGCACTGTGTTATGCTTTTTTTTTTTTAATAACAAAGCAAATGTGAACGTTCTGCATGGCCATAGGATTAGTTCAGGAGTCATAGAAACTAAACATCTATGTATGAGCAATTAAAGGACATTCGCAATAGTACTATTCTTATTCTTTTTTTTATTGGGATTTGGTGAATGGTGGTAGGTGATGGAACTTGAGTTGAAAAAGTTGGAAGAGACCATAAACTCTATCCACGAAGAAATGTTCTATCTCCGCAATAGGTAACAAACCTTTCAAAATTCTCATCTGATTTCTTGTTGGGGAAAAAAAAACGAAATGAGTTTTTGATTGATGCGTTTGTTTTTTATATTTCACTTTATGCCATCCATCCAGGGAAGAAGAAATGCAGGAGCTCAACAAATCAACCAACTCAAGAATGGCATTTTTGAGCTTCCTATCGCTCTTTGTCTGCTTGTCGGTAGCGGGTCTGCAACTGTGGCACTTGAAATCCTTCTTCGAGAAGAAGAAGATTATTTGAAAAGGCAACACCATCAACTGATGTATATTATTGTTGGGTTTGACCAGAACTGTTTTTTTGTTTCTCTACTTTGATTACAAAACGCACGAGACAACAACAGAGATTAGATTCCATTTTCTTTCACTGCTTTTGATGATATATATAGCACACTTCCAGATAAGACCAGTGCAGTGGCAGGTCTAATTGAGGTTGGAGTTAGCTTGGAGGGTACGTATTTGTATGTGATGCTCTTTGCTCAGTTAATTAATTCTCTGCATTGGGGTGGTAGATATTGATATCGGCTTGCATTCATCAGTCTGCAGAGGACTATGTAAGAAGTCAAATCATTAGGATTTTTAAGGGTTAAATATTTAATCACTAGGTCGGCAGTTGTGGTCTAGTAGTTGAGAACACTGACTCCCAAGTGGTTTGGTTCCAAAGTCATCAGAATCCCACAAGTGTTATTGGAAAAGGGTCAACTTGTGTCTGAAGGGTCGGCCTCTCAACTCTACGGTGGAGTTGCATTGACGCCCAGTGCAAAATGCTATTGGTTCTCAGATGTGGTAGATGACGATAAATCTCACATATGTTAACAAGAAAGCCCAAACATTATGTAGTGGGATGATTATTGAGTCGTCACTACTTGCCCATTTCCTTTTTTTAGAACAAAAACCCCCAGAAAAACTAGGTAAGCATTAGGTTAAATATTTATTGCAGTCGGGCGAGATTTTTATTTTTATAATACACTCGGTCTCAGTACTAGAGTGGCACGATCTGATTCTGAAATTTCATATGTTTAATTGCCAAATTGGTTCAGAATAGAGAAGCGTTATTCCGAGTAGTCTAGGAATAATCATTCTTCGGTTTAAGTCCAGATTCCCGATTAACAATTAGAGAAGAAAAGAAGAACAGTGGTAGAGAATCATTCTGAATAGACCAAACTGTCCTCAACCTTTCTAATCAAATTACGAAAATACCTAAACCTAAATTTAAAACATTCGCTTTCTCTCTTCATTTGCATATCCCAAATTCTTTCCTCTCGGAAAGATCAAATCGACTTCGTCGTCCTCCTCCACAGCAAATTCAAGTGTGCTTGCTTCTACTCCTACCATCTAATTTCTTCTTTGGTTTTGTTGATTTCGGGTTAATTGAACCCAAAAATTGCAATTCTGGGATTGATCAAGCTGATAAAAGCTTCCCATAGCTAAAATAGTTGAACTCCATACTCTCTCATTTTACTCCCATGGCATTGCATCATTCACAGTATAACGCAAATAGAAGGTTTTGATTTGATAAAAATCCATAATTGATGAATGAGAATGCATGCCTACTCGATTTGCCTGACATTTTCTAAACTCTTTCTAAATTAGAAGAGGTGAGCCAAGGCTATGATATGATTCGACAAGAGTTGGCTAAGATTCAACATACCACTAGAAAACCCGATGTGGAACAGATGCCTCGGCAGGAAGTTGGAGCAGCTCCCGAATTCCCTCATACACCTGCACAATCCCTCAAATAGTACATCATTCTTAATTTGAGTAATAAACCATAAGATTGACAGCAATTTACTTTCTTTCGTACCAGCTTGATCTGTGCCTTAATTGATGCGATTAAGCTCGTGTAATCTTCTATTTGCCTGAAACATGATCAAGATTTATTTGACAAGAAATAATACGAACACATTATTTAAAGGGAAGACTGATTTTCACATGATTAAAGTTACGGTTACATTTGGAAAAGAGGATTTTGAACTTGTTAATCCGAAATAAGATGGGAGAAATAGTGCAGACCTGGTCAGTTTCTCTTCCCTTAAGGATATGTAATTTAAAGCTTCGGACCAGGTAAATTCCACGTGAAATCCTAGTCCAACATCCACGAATATCCGTTGAGTATCAGGCCTGCGAATATGCACAATCAAATGCCAAAAATTGTTACAGAGAAATGAAATCCAGATAACAGATGTAACTAAGGAAATACAATTTTTTATTTAAACTATTTATGAAGAATTATGCATACTGCACATGCAGTAAAATGATGCAAAAGCTCAAGTAGCAGAAGCCAGAAAGAAGAGACAAGGAGAGAGAGCTTACACCTCAGCTTGCAGATAAACTTCAGACCCAAGATTGACCAAAGTTGTTAGATTGGTTACACTATTCTTCTCCATATTGTTTATATTCTTTTTCAGATCTGAGCTAGAAGGAGACGAAGTCAAGAATACATATACCAGGAACAAGAGACAATTATACACCAAAAAATAAAGATTCTACTTGATCTTGTATTTTAGATGACTATCAACTCTGCAAGTAAAGCTTGCAACCATGTATTCCCTACGACAAACCACCATTGATAATTTAAGAAACAAGACAAGCCTGAATACATACTATAAGATGTGAATTGTTAGTTGGGTTACTAAGAGTTGTCAAATTCATGCCATAAATCAATCCAATTATAATGTGCTCCATAGATCACTGAGCTATCACGACAGACACAGTTGACAACTATCCTTTCCCTTGGGAACAAAACTCCTAAAACAGATCTATCTATGGATCACCATCTGAGGATACCAGAAAATAATTATCTTATTGCAAAATCTCAAAGGGAATGTGGAAATACCTCCAAGGAATCATGCTAGACAGAAGCACACAATTTTTGTTTACAATTTCAGCTTTTGATATTTTTTTTATAAAAAAAAAGTGAATCAGAATAGGTAAATAAAGTTGAAAAACAATGACTACCATCGAAAACCATCATGGTGATAAAATAATCGAACAATTAAAAACAACAGATCACAAGAAGCATGCAAGTCTCATGCAGCAGCAACTCCAGGCCCATGACACAAGAGTAAAGGATACAAAGTCTTTTGTTTTTCAAACAGCTTGTCCCTGTGAAATGAAAGAGTCAGTTAAATATTTATGATGAAAAGGAAATAAAATTGATTTGATGGGATTGATTTAGTGGTATTAGGAACTTGAATTAGTGGAAAAGTGCATGATTATTCAAAAGTGGCAGAAAATTATCAGTTTTTAAGTGAAAATGAAAGTAAATAAGGCGGCACATGTTGTTCATTCACAAGTACTAGAAATTTGCACAATAAAATCCTACAACCATACACAAAGATCACTTTCTTAATCCAGCATCGAAGATTTTGCCTAAGGTGATAAGAATTGCAGACTTCTACCAAATACCAAAACTCTTCCCCTAATGCTAGCACAACAGTTAAGCACTTTATTAAATAATTACGCACAAGTAATCTTATCAAATGTCAAGTAATGGTAGAAAAGCCCCTGAAAACTACAGTCAAAAGCCATCGATATGGATAGTGAATAAAGCAATGTCTTTTTGCACAAACATTTGATGCAGTGTAATATGTTGCCCCTATGACATTGACAAGATCTTGTTATCCAAATATAGCATAGACATGCATTCGTTAAATGAGACATTATAAAAGCAAGCCTAAACTATGCCTTAATAACATACTAAACTATGCCTTAAATTTTCTCAACATTGAAGGTGGAAACTGGGAAGTGACGTACCGCTCACCAATGGCACGTACAAGATCTGGTTTCAGGCGCCGATCGACAAACTCCTCAAATTTCTGCACCTTCGCTTGGGTGTACTCATCCATTTTGGTTTGCTTCTACAACACAGTGAAGACATATTAGAAATATTTTGAAACGTCAATGAAGAGGGGTGGCTGAGAATTCCTGAGATCGATCATTGGAGTGGTGATTATCGACGGCTTTTTTTAAGGTAAAAATCATGAGTAACTTCACAGCTCATTTTAAATACTGCCACAATGTTTAATAGATAACAAGCATCACTAATTTGGAGGACAGGCACAGGCCTGTTTAAACAAATCAAAATTTCTTGAAAATAAGTGAATAGTCAAAGCAGACTACTGCAAATTGGCCAAAAAAAAAAAAGCAGACTACTGCAATCAAGGATCATGAATCGGAAACTTCATGGAGTTCAAAAATTTCATATATTTCGGCCTTTTCTCTCTCTTATTATCAGATACTATATCAGCGCTATTTAGACTTCATCAGAACTTGGAAAAAGGACGAAAACCGACCAGAGAAATCAAACTTCATAATTATAATTTTCAAGAGAAGATTACTAGACTAGAACCCGATAGCTTACCGTTGAACGAATGGAGAAACACTACAGAAGTAGCTAAAATAAGAAGCTGAAGTTGATGAAAAAAAACACCAGTGAGTCTTCTCTCTTTCTGGAGTCAACTCGAAGCGCAGAGACAAGAGTGGACTGTGGATAGAGTGGGCGGCAGAAAGGAACGACCAGGACCGATTTTGATTCTCAGGTACGGTTTTCCTTAAGGTCACAGCAATCGACTCTCCGCCTTACCTAGTGTGCTCTGCGAGACCGCTACCGAGGTGGCCGAGATGAGATGGACAGTTTGGGCGGAGGTAGTTCTCAAAGTAACGCTAAGAAAAGACGAGAGTGGTATTAAACTTTCGGAGAAATCTGGTTTGGGCATTTCGGCCCGAAATTTTCGGGTTTGGAGTTTGGGCTGGACAATTGAGATGAAACCCAAACTCCAAAGGTAATTTCGATTTTTGTATTGATTTCTTCAAATCTTCATATAGTAATTTACCTCTTCAATTGCCGTCCGTGTGTGTCTGTCCAGTGTCCCTTGACCCTTGATTGAGACCGAAAGGAAGAAAGAAGCCGAGAGAGAGTTGTCGTCCCTGTGACTTCTTGACCAGCTTTTCTTCTAATTCTTCAATTTATCGGGCATTTGGATTTTGGACTGAGAATAATTTGTTGTCGTGACCTCATGACCGGCATAAGGCTGCATTAATTGGGTTAATGGGTTAAAGAGTTAATAGGTTGATTTGTTAAAGAGAATTTGTTTTGGGCTAAGAACAATTTATTTTGTTGCCGTGACCGAACTTGCATTAAAGAATAAAGAGTTAATGGGTTTATTTTGCCATGACCTAATTATTTGTACTTAATTTTGTATTTATTTTATAGGTATTGATCAATTTTTCAGTAGAATTAAAAAAAATCTACTGGTGAAGAAGAACATTCAAGCCACAAAATAAATGAGAAATTCTTGAAGCTATGAAAAATTCAATTTAGATGATCTACCATCGGATCCCGACTTGAGAAAAAAAAATCAAATTTATCATCCAAATGATAATGACAATTGTCAAAGAGATTATTTAGATAAGGATCCATGTCAACCACGTGACCATGAATTTCCTCAAAGAACATTTGGAAAGATTTATGTCAAACAACTTGATAGATTTATCTTTGATATGAATAGTTGAGCGTTGAGTTTCTAAAGGCATTGACGAACTCTCTCAAAAGTTTGTAGAAAATGCATATTGTGTATCCATTGTTGTATTTGCTCGTGAAGTTAGCATTAATCTTTTCAGTTAGCACTGCTTCTGTTGAAAGGGTTTTATCGATTGTGAAGAATAGATTGTGAAACAAGATGGGTAACTCTTTTGATGAACGACTGTTTAGTTACTTTTATTGAAAAATATATATTTTGTACTATTGATAATGATAGAATTTTATTATGTTTTCAGAATATGAAAACTCGTTGAGAACAATTTTAAATTTTAATTAGAAAAATTATTATATATTTTGTCGGTTTACCCCACTAAACTCTTCATCCTGGCTACGTCCCTGATTGTGATGCATTTGCAAGTGCAATGGATCTTGATGAATGTGATTGTAGTGGTGGAGAGGCCCCCTAAGGAGGAGCGATGTTTTGGTGAAGAGGATGAGGCGTGTCGCCTTGTCTCTGGTACTGTTCTTCGGATCTTGCTTCGTGATTCTTTTTGGGCATGTTCTGTTGAAGTATGAGGATCATTTTGTTATTTTTGATAATTGTAAGGATTCTAGTGTTATTTTAGATAATTTTCTCTGTACCAATTCTACAGAATTGGTTTATATCTGATGTACATCCTTTGGCCAAGATTAAGAAAGAAAACAAATTTTCATTCCCTTTCTTCCAGAATTCTCCGTTCTGTATTTTCTCTACATGGTATCAGAGTTGTGCATTCTGGGCAGCTCGGTTTATTGATTCAAATTGACGACGCAATCTACTGCTACGGCGAATCCTTGGCCACAGGTCGGAGTAGCTTCTGGAGTAAGTGACGTCCTTTCAGATGATGTGATCTATCTCCATCCTTCCGACTCGGCGGGAACCTCGTTCATATCAACGCAAGCTCACTGAGTCGGAAAACTACCATCATTGGCATTGTGCTATTTCTGATGCCCACCTGGTGAAGAACAAGCTTTGTTTCGTGGATGGAACTTGTCCAAGAAGTTCGGTTGCTGAGCCTTTACAACAACGTTGGGACCGTTGCAACGCAGTCGTGAAGGCATGGATTCTTAACTCCGTGCCCAAAGATTTGACGCATGGAATGCCTTACAACCCTACAGCTCACTCGGTATGGGAAGAGCTACGAGAGCGTTTCTCCAAGATAGACGGAACGCGGATATTCCACCTGAGCAGGGAGATTTACCACGTTCGTCAAGATACTCTTTCTATCGCAAACTATTTTGGCAAACTGAAAATGCTCTGGGATGAACTTGTTGTTGATGATGAAGATGATTGCTTATGTAATACCTGTGTGAGTTCTCCGAAAGTTATATCCAAGCGTGAGAAATAAAAATTGATTCAGTTCTTAATCGGACTAAATGAGATGTATGTTGCAATACAATCTAATCTGTTAATGATGAAACCCCTGCCAACATTGAATCATGCTTATTATGTTCTCATACAAGAAGAGAATCAGAGGATGGTGGTTGGAAATATATCTGATGTTTTTTATGACAAGAACACAGCCTTATGCGGGAATGACTCTACTACTGTATTGATCGATCTGTGGCTATGTATGCTGGAAATCAGAACTCTTACTGACAAAAGAAAGATTTCAAGGATATGAATTGTTCATTTTGTGGGAAGAAAGGACACAAGGAAGAAAAATGTTGGAGAAAGCATGGAGTTCCAGATCATGTCAAGAAGCGTTGGGCAGCAAGTAATGCAACATTTTCTAGAGATGTTAAGTCTCAACACCCATCCTGCCCCACTGATGCACCAACCCTGTTCTGCCTCAGTTTACACCTGACCAGATTCGACAGATAATGGAGCTTGTCAATTATAAAGGAGATTCCAACACCAAGGTGAATATGGCATGTATGATTTTCTGTGGGTCTACACATAGTGATTTTGGTTTACAATGGATAGTGGACAGTGGTGCCACATACCACATGACCTGTGATTCCAGTTTGCTTAGTAATACTTTTGAGAATATTTCTCGTAACAAAATGGTTCACTTACCGAATGGACATACCTCACTGATCACTCATGTGGGTGATTGCATTCTTGGTGACACACTGGAATTACAACAAGTGTTGTTAGCATCAGAATTTAAGTACAAATTGATTTCAGTTTCAAAATTAACTCATGATCTGGGTTGTTGCGTGATATACTTTCCCAATTTGATGGTGATTAAGGACCTTTCAAGTGGGAAGATAATGGGGATTGGCAGGGAGTCTAATGGCCTATACTATATCAAGGGAACAAATGTTGGAAACCAGCCGAAGGTGATGCAGAAGGTGCTGCCCAAGGTGCTGCCCAAGGTGTTGAATAACATAGCAGATCGCACAGCTGCTGAGAGTTCAGTAGATAGGTCTAGTCGAGTCAATAATCATAGTTTGTCGTTATGGCATGAACGATTTGAACATCTTCTTATTGTTCAACTGAGAAAACTATTTCCCTTTGCTGTTAGTTTGAATGAAGAATTGAGTATCAGTGAATGTTCAGTTTGTCCCTTGGCCAAGCAAACACGCCTCCCTTTTCCGAAAAGCACTACTCGCAGCGATTCATCTTTTGAACTAATACATTTGGATTTATGGGGTCCCTATAATACACCTACAAACGATGGTTCTCGGTATTTTCCGACGATAGTAGATTATTATTCACGCACGACATGGATCTTCCTGATGCGACAGAAGGATGACACAGTTTTACACCTGCGAAAATTTCTTCTTATGATCGAAAAAACAGTTTAAGAAGAAAGTAAAACTTATTCGCAGTGATAACGGTACTGAATTTTGTAATGGATTGACCAAAGAGCTGTTTGAATCTCTTGGTATTATCCATCAAACAAACTGTGTCCGCACACCTCAACATAATGGAATCGTTGAGAGAAAACATCGACATCTTCTGGAAATAGCACGAGCTCTCAAGATTCAAGTTTCATTTCTAGATAGATATTGGGATCATTGTGTCCTCACTTCATGCTACTTGATCAATCTAATGACATCAGTGGTTCTTAATGGAAAATCACCATATGAGATGCTATATGGGAAATCTCCATCTATGGATCATCTACGTGTATTTAGATGTCTCTGTTATGCGACAATTTTGGGAACCAATGATAAATTGGCTCTATGATCTGCTGCAGCAGTATTCATCGGGTATTCACCAACTCAGAAAGGCTACAAGTTATTGGATCTTCAGACTCGACGAAGTTTTGTGAGCCGAGATGTAGTTTTTAAAGAACATATCTTTCCATTCCAAACTAATTTGGAAACCCCACATCCTTCTTCTTTACCATCAATGGATCTGTTTGAGGATGAACCACTGCATTCGTCGTCCCCTGAAGAGGAAGATAATCAGGTGAATGATGTTGGATCTGAATCAGAAACAGATGATGCTGGACCTTAATCAGAAACAGTTCAACCCGTGAGGAAATCATCTCGGGCTGTACAGAAATCAGCATGACACAAATACGTCGTTTTGGCATGTAACTTAGTTGATTATTCTCACATATCGACTGAGTATGCTTGCTACTTAAGCTCCATTTCGAAAGTCCAAGAACCATCCTCATATGAAGATGCTGTCAAAAATTCAGCATGGGTATCAGCAATGAATCTGGAGATTGCAGCCTAAGAGGAGAATCACACCTGGGATATAGTCACTTTGTCGCACAACAAGCAAGCTATTGGGTGTAAATGGGTATATAAGGCTAAGTACAACTCAGATGGAACCTTGGAGAGGCACAAGGCGAGACTGGTGGCCAAAGGTTTCACTCATAAGGAGGGTACTAATTACACTAAAACCTTCTCTCCAGTAGTTAAGATGGTGACTGTTAGGAGTATACTTTCCAGTGCAGCTGCAAAAGGGTGGAACATCTATCAAATGGATGTTAATAACGCATTCCTTCAAGGTGATTTGGAAGAGGAAGTATACATGGAGATACCACAGGGATATTTTCATTCCAATGCTGTCAAAATTGAAGAACGGAAGGTTTGTAGGTTGTTAAAGTCTTTATATGGCCTCAAACAAGCCTCTAGGCAATAGAACATAAAACTCACTGAATATTTGGTCTCTAATGGTTATGAACAAAGCAAACATGACTATTTCTTATTCAGCAAATGTGATCAAGGAAAACAAGTGCATCTCCTCGTCTATGTGGACGACTTATTGATAACCGGATCAGATGAACATATGGTTTCTCAATTGAAAAATGTGTTACATTTTCACTTCAAGCTAAAAGATTTAGGGAAGTTGAGATACTTTCTTGGGATTGAAGTTGCTCGATCAAGAGAAGGGATAGTAATCAATCAACGAAAGTATGCTCTAGAGCTTATTGAAGATATAGGTCTCTTGAAGGCAAAATCTGCACCCACTCCCATGGAAGTGAACACCAAGATGACCACTGTTGAATCTGATGATACATTTCGACTTAATTCAGGAGACAACTTGCTAAGTGACCCGAGACGATATCGACGGTTTGTGGGTAAGCTTTTATAACTCACTATGATGAGGACGAACATTGCATATTATGTTCAGCATTTGAGCCAGTTTCTCAAGTCACCAAAGGAATCTCATCTCAATGATGCATTAAGGGTGGTTCGGTATGTGAAGGGATGTCCTGGACAGGGAATCCATTTTGTTGCAAATAATGGAATGGATACAATCACTGCGTATTGTGACAGTGATTGGGCTACATGTCCATTTACCCGAAAATCTGTCACGGGTTATTGTGTTAGACTTGGGAATGCAATGGTGTCTTGGAAAGCAAAGAAACAGCACACAGTATCGAGGTCGAGTGCTGAGGCCGAGTATCGGAGTTTGGGAGTAACTGTTTTGAAATTAATTTGGCTTCGAAGACTTTTCTTTGAATTGGGTATTACATTTCAGAAATCAACTATGTTATTCTGTGACAACAAGGCAGCGATACAAATTGCTGCAAATCCGATGTTCCACGAGAGGACGAAACACATCGAGATTGATTGTCATTTTGTCCGGGAAAAGCAACAACTCGAAATCATTCAGTTGTCTCATATTAGTAGCAAGGAGCAGGTTGCATATTTGTTAACAAAACCCTTAGGAAAGCAACAACATCATCATCTGTTACAACAGTTTGGAGTCAAGAATCTGTTTATGAACAGAGAACTACAAGTGATGAGTTAAGGAAGGACGAGAAAGAATATTTGGGTGAATGTTGAAGTATGAGGATCATTTTGTTATTTTTGATAATTGTAAGGATTCTAGTGCTATTTTAGATAGTTTTCTCTGTACCAATTCTGCAGAATTGGTTTATATCCGTTGTACATCCTTTTGGCAAGATTAAGAAAGAAAACAGATTTTCATTCCTTTTCTTCCAGAATTCTCCGTTCTGTATTTTCTCTACATGTTCTAGTTCTTCGATCTCGGAATCCGTCAACTAAGTAAGTGTGTGGAAGAGCTGGACCTTCGTGATCGCAATTGTGGTGGCATCTAGACTCCTGACGATTCTGATGCTGTTGAGCTTGGCCGCAACGGTGGTGATGTACATGTACTGCAGGGCTATGCACGGAGAATTAGTAATGGAGATTGCAGAGGAGTTTTCTAGGGATTATGCCAGTTTGCCCTTCGATGATGGCCAGGTACCTCATGTTGTCTCTGTTGCTTACAATTAGCTCATCGTTGTAGTTCGATCCGGTTGCTGTCTTGTGATTACTCTTTGAGCCATCAATCATTTTGTGCTTTTCAGTTTCGATCGAGCAATCATCAAACAATCATTGTCTAGCTTTTCCTGACTACTCTGTACAGAATGCAAAGACAAGTTTTCCTTTTTTTTTTTCTAAAAAAAGGAACTTTTGAAATTTCAATGAAGCACAATGTGTTGTTGAATCATGATGGCAGCATTTGTTCTTGTTCTTCAAGTATTCTTCTTTCATGCATATCCATAAATTGACCCAAATTTGCATGATTAGATAGACTATCTTCACTAAAAGCATACAGGACAACTTCATCATACATTCAGAGAATGTTCACAATTCTAGTGTATAGAGCCAACAATGAGAGGAAACTTTCAGGTGCACTCCTTCAGATTTCAGTGGTAGCGCTCCTTTCATAAATTAAAGAATCTGCAGAACCCGATGATCGATCCTTCAAAGCATTCTGTCATTGACTGGATCAGATGAAGATGACTGCCCCATTTGCTTGAAAACCCTCTCATCTTGATGAAGTCCTAGAGGGAGACCCATACCGTTCCAGTACGAAGACCTCCCCACAAGCCTATTAGGGACAACTCTGTCACTATCTTCTCCGCCAGAAGCATCGTATCCATCACTAGCAGACCTCGACAAATGAGGCATCCCTCTCTCCGATGGTTCAGGGGGGCCTAAGGAAGTGACTCGGAACGGTTGAATGTCAGGGGAATCTAAGCTGCTGCTTTCAGGGGACCCAACCGGACCAGACATGGCCCGACTAGTCTGGAATGCGCTCAGAGCCTCGAGCTGAAGTGGAGCCAAGCTGCTTGATGACTCTGCAAATCCGCTACCGCTAGGCCTAGGTGAGTCCATATCGGGCAACGGACCCATTGCCAGGTCAACCGGTAGCCTGACCCGCTTACTGGACCGTCTTTTGTTACTAGTGTTGTTGTCTGATCTAGGGAGAATCCAACGCCCGCTGCTCTCGAAGCTTGGTTCCGACTTCGGAACATTCCGCGCTACGGGTTGCAAGATTTTGGATTTCTTTCTAGCCTCATCTGCGGCTTTTGCAACTTCCTCTGCATTTAATCGTGCTAAGGTCCACGGGCTGATCTTCACTGCTCCATTGTTCTTTTTCTTGACGGAGTCGTCTCTCAGCGATTTCTTCCCCAAAGAACTGACTGACTTCTTCCCCAAGGAACTGACGGATCCCGTTTCTGGAGGAACAACGTCAAACTGCACAACGTAGAACGCTCATTAACTATACTCGTGCATAAGAAATCCAAAATTGTGGAGTAAAATGTCACTTTGACCCATAAATTTAGTCAAGAAACCCCTTTATGTTTAGTCTTTAAAACTTTGCCTCTTCTTGTCTTTGCAATGTTACACCATATGCTATTTTTCGGTCCATAATCTTATAGAACTAAGTTGTCGACACATGTAAAAATATTTTAACTCAATTAGGCTGCCCCTGAAGGTTTGCGAATCAAGTTAAGTCATAAGTGCATTATGCAAAACTAAAAAGACTTTAAGGTTACCTGATCTTCCAGAAAGAGTCGGGGTGGAGTACACCAAGCAGCACCTCCTCGACGAAAAGTAGAGAAAGAGCTCGCACTGCTCATTCCAGTAAGGGAGCTAACTTGAGACATTTGCGGGCTTTGATTACCTTCAATCCCTTGTTGCTCTTGCTCCCTCATGGCTATTATGTAGTCATATGTACTGATTCCCTATTGTAATAAACACAGATCAGAGCAATGTTAGTAACGTATTTCATCATGATTAACAAAAAATGACTTAATCAAGGTTCCGAGGTATGTAGTGCATCACCTTCTTTATGAGAAGTACGTGAAAGAAAAATAGTTGCACGAGAGGCAAAGTAGCAAGCATAGCCAGTAAGGTGCATATCACCTGAAACGAACCGAATTCGGGTTAATCATATCGAGAATAAGATTCAATCTTACTTCTCAAAAATGGAATATATTTCGACAGCAAATGCAGACGGACACTCACCACGACAATAAGGAAAGGCACCAAAGTGAAGCTGCTCCCTAGTTTAGCAGCGACATCGATAGAAAATTTCTTCTTCTCAACAGAGCAGCAGATGAGCACGAGGATACCCGTCGACCATTGTAAAATAAGCTGCAAATCCCAATGCCCAACAACCGAAAATGGCTTTGTACCCGTTAATTACTTGTTATTGAAGCAACAGTTCTTTAACAGTGACCAAAAAAATTGTTCTTACCAGGAGGAGTGCACAAATCATGAGGGTGAAAAATTGGCGGTAATTTCTTCTCCCAATACAGTTATTGAGCCACTGCAGAAGCAGAAGAAATCGAGGCATTAGCAGTATTGAGAAAAATGTTATAACCTTAATTAAAAATATGATTTGCATACCCTGCAATGGTGATCAAAACGGTCAACACACTTATCACAAACTCTACAATGCTTGCTGTACTTGAAAACCTGAAAATGAGGCACGATATGCTTCCGAAGTTAACATAACTCATTGAAGGAACTATATCTATGAGAAAAATGCATAAAAAGGACCCGGATGTTGTTCCTTGCTTCTATTTACTAAATTTGGTATACTATTCATGGCAAGAATGAATTCAAATTACTTACAGACCTCTACTTCACACAAGCTGCAGTAGAACATGCCATCCTCACTACTTTGGTGCTCGGAAGATTCTCCCTTTGACCTACAACACTTGGAGATGCAATAACATGGAGCACAAACCCATGAAACACGGGAATATTTCTCGGTTGCTGCATTACTTTTATCATTATCGATACCAGATTCTGCTTTTTCCAAGGCCATTGGACCTGCGGCATCATTTGCATCTTGTATAGATGAGATGGATTCTCCACCTAGTTTTGCATCTTTTGAGTGAAAAGACTTCCTGGAATCAGTTGCCTTCAGATATTTTTTGGACCTAGAAACTCCTGGGTCTTTGGGATCTGCTGCAGCACACCATATGTATAGACCAAAGACACACCCAATCTGGGAAGAAAAGATGAGTTATTTCAATTTTAAAAAAATAATAGTAGAACATGCAAACAATGATTAGAATATCAAGTTAGAATGATAACTCTTGAAATGGTTACGATTAATGTTGTAAACAGCAAATTACATTAATCGTGACATGATTTTAACTTTTAGGTATCCATAAGTAAAATCAATCAAAATCAAAAAGAGAATTTCAAGTAACTGGACTAAAACGTCAGCTGCAATACAAAGTATGAACAGAGGGAATATTTTCCATGATCTGGTCAATCCGAATCACTAAAGGAGAATTACAGGGGTGCAGGTTGAGTGAACCAATAAACTTAATGTTTGCTAAACAAGTTTGGAATTAAATGAGAAAACAGTGTTGCTCCCATGGTATGGAGAAAGCAGCAAAAGGACAACATGTCAATTACCCAGTTATATCTTCCTTGCTGAAATTACCACAATTTCAATGATCTTCCGTTAAGGGTTTAGTGAACACGGAAGCAGACGAGAAAGGAATTTGTACAGTTAAGGAAAGGACTTATATAGCAAGACGAAACGGATGAATCTGAAAGCAACAACCAGAAACAGCTAAAATGTAGCACAGATCTAAATTGTGAAGGAAAAAGGACTGGAAGATCATGATATAACAATCTTAAATCTCAAGCAATCAAAAGTGAGATGGAATCTCACCAGAGGAGTGTAGATTCCCATCGCAATATACTGAAACATCTTCCTCCCAACAAATGGAGCGAAGAACACATAGAAAGCAACACCCAGTGCCACAAACACAGTAACAGCCACCACCTTCACCAAACCCCGGAAAATTAGACAACAAATCAACATTGAACATAGTGAGTGAAATTCTAATTGAAGTCGATTTCCCGAAATTCACCTGGAGAGGATGGTAAGGAAGTTGCCATCCGTGCTTCCTCATTGCCTCAAGACTGAAGAATAAAAAGAGAGTCGAAGGTTAGGGATTACGTTGCTGGAAATTTGTGCCGTCGATTGTCTGGTTACTTGCTGATTTCTACTCAATCGGTTCCACTTCTCCTCATTTTCCGGTAAAAGGAGGGCCTCAGTTACGTTCCTGGTTCAGCATTGCCATTTTTTCAAGTGTTCTATAACCTAACCTAACCTAACCAAGGTCTAATCAAACGCTTGAAGAAAAAGGAGGGAGGTCAGGAGAGAGAGAAATGGACAGAAGAAGAAAGCTCTGTCCAGTTCAGTTGATCATAATATAGGCAGTGTTGCTTGGATCGGACCAAGAACAGCAGCACCTGGATTCTGGGAGGTGAAGAAAAAGGGTTTACTGTGTTCTTCTTCTTCTTCTTCTTCTTCCTCCACCAGTCCAGTCCTTCATCTCCAAGCTTTTCTCAGCCAGCTTTTTACCTGGACACTCAACAACTGCTTAGACTTTAGAGAGAGTCACAATGAGATGGTCCGGTGGATGCGGTAATATATGATGATATTGTCATTTAAAAATAATATCAATGAAGGTTGTTAGTTAATAAGATGATGAGCATAAAATGAAATTATCCATTCCGATAATATTTATTTAGGATTAAATATTACTTTAATCTATAATATATAATATATAAGCCAAAATTGATTTTTTTTTTATGTTTAAATAAAGATTAGATCTTTAATATTTAAAAATGAAATGTTAAATTTTTAATATTTTAAGTCAAAAAAAATTCTTAATGTTTAAAAATCTCTCGAGTTTCCTATTTTGATAAATTTTTCATTTGAACTTACATAATATGTTTTAAAATTATAAAAATAACAGAGTTATTAAAAATGTCACAATTTAAAACTTCAAAACTCTTTAATATGAGTTAGGGTTCACTCAAAGGTTAGAGGATAGTATCATCAAGACGAATTAAAATTATTGATTATGATACGATTATTAAGCCATGTAATTCATGTGAGAATACGTTATTAAAATTATACTTGAAAAACGAATGTAATATTACAAAATAGTATAATAAATATGTTATGCATATAGAACACTTCAATTTAATATATAAACCAACATCACTCCGGCCTTGAACTATTTTTATTATTATTGTTTAATCTTGGTATAAGTATCGGTTACTAGTTGAATTTTAAGTGTACTTACAATTTAGTAGTTGAACTTTTTTTAATAAATTATTGATTTACTTTATATTTTATATAAAGTTGTAATTTATTATCTTCGTTTAATTTACTATTAAATTATGATAGAAACTTATATTTTATTTAAGGTAATTTGAAATTTAATAACTAAATTTTGCCACAAAAAAAATGCTAGATAACTTTAAAAAAATTACAATCTTTAAAAAAATTACAATTTGTTAACTGATACATAATGGACGAATACATTTACCTATTATTATTTAGCAATAAATTAGACAGTATTAGTAAATTATAATTTTATGTAAATTCTGTTTAAAATTAATTAAATAAATACCCTCAAATTTAGTTACTCTAACATGCACTTTAAGATTGAAAAGATAAATAAAACTACCCACTCTCAACAAATGTGAGTATATCATTGACTAAGATCATTTTATGATTTAGACATTTTCAAGTAGACAAATTAGAGATGGGTCAAAAACAAACATGTCAAAGTAGAGTGTTGATTGGTCGCTTCTTTATAGATGGGTCAGCTTCGTGGATTGGATGTATGTAATTATGTATTATCATAAGTAATTACATTTTTATTGAGATTAATTAAAAATTGACATATAAAAAATATAACTTAACGTAATAAAAAAAATTGTGGTCATTTATATTTTGTTTGTATTATTAAATAGTTATTTATATTTTATAATGTGATTTTTTGGTTAGAAGTTATTTTATTTAGTTCTTTATCTTTAATTAATATGATTAAATTATTATTAAAATAATGGTTCTACCATTTTCCTTATATTTATATTTCTCTTATTTTTTATATGTTTTTCCTTTTCTATTGAACAACCTTAAATCTTCAACACAAACTCAAAAATATAATTTATGGGTTCAAATTTGCAAAAAAGGGAAAAAAATAGTTTTGACATTTTTATGAGATAAAATGTCAAAACAAATTTGGCTGATTTGAACCCATAAATTTGATTTTTGAGTTTGTGTTAAAGATTTAAGGTTGATCAATCGAAAAAGAAAAACATATAAAAAATTAGAGAAATAAAAATATAAGAAAAATGGTAGAACCATTATTTTAGTAATAATTTAATCATATCAATTAAATATAAAGAACTAAATAATCACATTAAACATAATTTATCACAATTTTACACATAATTAATTAAATAATACAAGTTTAAACTAAATAATCACGTGATCAAATATAAGCTATCATAACAAAATATTATGATACGATGCAATATTAAGAAAAATAAACCCAACAATTAAACATTAAAATAGTACCTGAATATAATTATTAATATACTTTGGATTTTGAAACATATTAATATAATATTTATTCTCTAGGTTGCTACAAGAAAAGGCTTAACTTATTTATTTTGCCGATGTGTCTGATTAGTCATTTCACAGTTTCACTTATACATTTTTCAAGATTTTTTGTATTCCATATTTAAAATTCTCAATCAATCTACTTATTAATTATTTCTATATATTTTATTATTATTATTTTGTACCACAATTTATTTTTATTTTTTAACTCTTCAAATTTCAGATCCAGACCCCTTTTTTCCTTAACCTTTTCTTCTTGTTTGTTTGTACTAATTTGCCTTTTTCTTACTGGACAGAGCATTGCATACATTCCAACGCAAACACTGCAAACAAAAATTTCTTTTCTTTCCACTAATTAATCGGACAATGCTAGCTAGAACTAGAAATGGGTCGTCAGAAATTTTGTAAATAAAAAATAAAAATAGAAGAAGATATGATAAATACGACAAACTGTTAAATTATTTTACTGTCTTTTTTCAGTTCTCATAGTCGACACAATTTAGGGAAAATACAATTGCTGTTTAACTATTGTTTTTTACGGGAAAATTACCAAACGAATACTCAAACTTGTGGGTGATTAACAAGTAAATATCTTAATTGTTTTGTAACAAATATGTTGCTAAACTTTTTTAAATAAGCAAATAGGTATCTACCGTTAATTTCCGTTAAGAATAAACAGAAAATATAACGTGAGGAGCAAACAAGTACCTGAACTTACACGAATGAGCAAGTAAGTACCTGAACCGGTTCAAAAACCAGTTCAGAATAGGTTCGGTTGCACCACTTTATGTTTTTTAAAAGTAGGGTTTATATATCAAATACATGCATGAGTCAACTTCAGACGTTCTCAGTACATCAAGAAACACTCTGAGAGGCGAGAACGTATGAAATTGAGTCATTCATGTGTTTGGTATATAAACCCTACTTTAAAAAAAAAAAGTGGTTCGACTAAACCGGTTCTGGTACTTAATTGCTCATTCGTGTAAGTTCAGGTACATGTTTGCTCCTCACGTTATATTTTCCGTTTATTCTTAACGGAAATTAACGGTAGGTACATATTTGCTAATTTTCATAAGTTTGGCTACTTAGTTGCTAAAAAAAACAGTTTAAGTACCTACTTGCTAATCACCCACAAGTCCGGGTACCAATTTGATATTTTTTCCTTATTTTTTCAAATTATTATTTAAAAAAATATATTTTAATATTACTATTCACTTAGCAGTTACCATGACAGAAACTTACAACAATTTTTTTATAACCTTAAAAAAAAAATAAAAGAAGTATTTGTAAAAAAGGTAGTGCGTTAATTTACCAACAACAATATATCAATTTGGTTAAGTTTTTTACTAACAGTAAAGGAAATTATGTTAAAAAATAACTATGTATTATAAAATTAGAAAGTAGATAACTAATTAAATTACAGTTTAAACATTATAAATAATATTGAGTTTCAATTTGTGAATTGATTGGATGTAGTTCTCACAAGTTTGACTAAGAAACAACTTAAACATTGTAAGTCGAAACTTAATTATATTACTGATATGAATATTTGTAATTGTTTTATTTTTTTTAATAGACATAACTAAAATAAATGTTTTGAGAAGCAATATTGTTTGGATTTCCTTTCATAAAAATACATAAATTGCCACCACCTAAACCTCACCCTCAATTTAATGTCAATAATTAAAGCTACTGGAATTGTTACAACTACTGCTGTATTTTATACTATATATATATATTCAAACATATTATATATTTATCTATGGTTTTGTATAGTTTTCCTCCCTCCATTTTTTATCCTAAACATATCTGATGATAAAATTGAATCCATCCATCTGTCACAAGAAACTCACTCGGGGTGGTTTTATCATTATATTTATCACTTTTCCAAGGGGGGAATTTGTATTTTTGTAACAGTAGCATCAGTAGGAATTGAATATTAACCATTAAAAGAAACAACAAACCCTTTTTTTTAAATATCATCAATCAGAAGGTCCAAAACACAAATTATAATTATTGATGAGTTAATTTTTAAAATTTAAATACGACCATACGTGAATCCATGTACAATTCAATTTTTGTGGTCTGAATTTTGCGTGCAGGGTCAACTTATTAATAATTGTGTCTAAACACATCAAATCTGCATATATATGTATAAACACTCTTTCTTCTTCTTCCTATTCTTCTCATATTTTAGATTAGCGGGTCTCCTTTTTAGCAGCTTCAGCTTTACTAATCTAAGATCCGAACTTTAATTACTACTCTATTGTCATAATTTCTTACCCATAAGAAAACTTCTAGATCTATCTGGACATGTGTGGAGACTCATCATTTTTTTTTGTGTGTGTAATGACCGTTAGCGTAGCTTCTCTTCTGTATGATTATAATGTTGATGATAATCTTGTGTTTGCAGGTTGCAGAGAGAGTTTTCTTTTTATCATAACATAAAAATATGTAAAATTATCGACTTTCGTGTTAAACGTGTTATGTAACGTGTCGTGTTTAATCGTGTAGTTGTAGTTCCATATCAGTTTCAAGTCGTTTTTAATCATGTCGTGTTTAATTGTGTGTCGTGTCATGATTGATCTGTTACTTAATCGTGCCGTGTTCGTATCTGAAGTTTTGAGACACGTTTAAAACTTATCCGTTTAAACACGACACAATTAATAACACGATACGATTAGACACGACACAACATAATTATCACCCCTAGATAATATTATGAAAAATGACGACACTATGTGGAATGTTGATAGAATCTATAAGTATTACGAAGCGGAGGGGTGGAGTGGTTGGAGACTTGGAGTCATTATATATATATATTAATACAAGAAGCTTAATAAATAAAATGGTACTTTAAATCTATAATTTTTGTAACAGTCACATACAAATTTACACAAATACCACTTAATAATTCAATTAATTTATGTTTATCATAACTATTTTGGTCATTCAAATATCTTCTCAAAAAATTATAAAACAACTATCTATACGAAAACTCGAACATATGACCTTATACATTAAAACATACATATTAATCAACTTCACATGTATATAACATCACAAATTTTATAAGATGATAATTATATATATCTCTATCACGATCCCTCCATCATTTCTCATGCACAATATTTTTTATATCTCGCTAACAAATGAAATTATATTTTCACTTTATCGGACATTAAGATAACAGTGAATCTAAAGACTTAGATCATTTATAAAAGTTATAATTTCATCTACAACTCAGAGAATTTAGATTGAATTAATATGGCAAATATGCATTATCTATTATTTGTACAACATAATCAAGTTTGAAATTTAAATTATAGTGGAAGAAGAAATCTCATTTATTATTTATCCGATTTTTTTAATTAATTTAATTTAATTATTATATCTGTTATTTTATATAACTTTACAATTTTACATAATAATGATAATTGTATATTATGTTCTCAAGTCGTCATATTTATTTTTGGTAATTATGACTTTTTAATGTTTCTACAATTATATAAAAAAAATCTTTAAAACATTATCTCTTCTTTACAAGAAGTTAAAAAAAATTTTGAATTGTGAGCGATGTCGTTATAAAAATATATTTCATCTATAAATTTAAATAATTCAAAAAGAATTAAAATCAATCAAAATTGACGTATATTTATTTGTTGAATATACAAAATCTATTGCGTGAAGAAATAAATACAAAAACAAAATAATCAAATTTGAAAAATAAAACCAAATCAAAATCTATTTTATTTAGTTCTTTATCTTTAATTAATATGATTAAATTATTATTAAAATAATGGTTCTACCATTTTCCTTATATTTATATTTCTCTTATTTTTTATATGTTTTTCCTTTTCTATTGAACAACCTTAAATCTTCAACACAAACTCAAAAATATAATTTATGGGTTCAAATTTGCAAAAAAGGGAAAAAAATAGTTTTGACATTTTTATGAGATAAAATGTCAAAACAAATTTGGCTGATTTGAACCCATAAATTTGATTTTTGAGTTTGTGTTAAAGATTTAAGGTTGATCAATCGAAAAAGAAAAACATATAAAAAATTAGAGAAATAAAAATATAAGAAAAATGGTAGAACCATTATTTTAGTAATAATTTAATCATATCAATTAAATATAAAGAACTAAATAATCACATTAAACATAATTTATCACAATTTTACACATAATTAATTAAATAATACAAGTTTAAACTAAATAATCACGTGATCAAATATAAGCTATCATAACAAAATATTATGATACGATGCAATATTAAGAAAAATAAACCCAACAATTAAACATTAAAATAGTACCTGAATATAATTATTAATATACTTTGGATTTTGAAACATATTAATATAATATTTATTCTCTAGGTTGCTACAAGAAAAGGCTTAACTTATTTATTTTGCCGATGTGTCTGATTAGTCATTTCACAGTTTCACTTATACATTTTTCAAGATTTTTTGTATTCCATATTTAAAATTCTCAATCAATCTACTTATTAATTATTTCTATATATTTTATTATTATTATTTTGTACCACAATTTATTTTTATTTTTTAACTCTTCAAATTTCAGATCCAGACCCCTTTTTTCCTTAACCTTTTCTTCTTGTTTGTTTGTACTAATTTGCCTTTTTCTTACTGGACAGAGCATTGCATACATTCCAACGCAAACACTGCAAACAAAAATTTCTTTTCTTTCCACTAATTAATCGGACAATGCTAGCTAGAACTAGAAATGGGTCGTCAGAAATTTTGTAAATAAAAAATAAAAATAGAAGAAGATATGATAAATACGACAAACTGTTAAATTATTTTACTGTCTTTTTTCAGTTCTCATAGTCGACACAATTTAGGGAAAATACAATTGCTGTTTAACTATTGTTTTTTACGGGAAAATTACCAAACGAATACTCAAACTTGTGGGTGATTAACAAGTAAATATCTTAATTGTTTTGTAACAAATATGTTGCTAAACTTTTTTAAATAAGCAAATAGGTATCTACCGTTAATTTCCGTTAAGAATAAACAGAAAATATAACGTGAGGAGCAAACAAGTACCTGAACTTACACGAATGAGCAAGTAAGTACCTGAACCGGTTCAAAAACCAGTTCAGAATAGGTTCGGTTGCACCACTTTATGTTTTTTAAAAGTAGGGTTTATATATCAAATACATGCATGAGTCAACTTCAGACGTTCTCAGTACATCAAGAAACACTCTGAGAGGCGAGAACGTATGAAATTGAGTCATTCATGTGTTTGGTATATAAACCCTACTTTAAAAAAAAAAAGTGGTTCGACTAAACCGGTTCTGGTACTTAATTGCTCATTCGTGTAAGTTCAGGTACATGTTTGCTCCTCACGTTATATTTTCCGTTTATTCTTAACGGAAATTAACGGTAGGTACATATTTGCTAATTTTCATAAGTTTGGCTACTTAGTTGCTAAAAAAAACAGTTTAAGTACCTACTTGCTAATCACCCACAAGTCCGGGTACCAATTTGATATTTTTTCCTTATTTTTTCAAATTATTATTTAAAAAAATATATTTTAATATTACTATTCACTTAGCAGTTACCATGACAGAAACTTACAACAATTTTTTTATAACCTTAAAAATAAAATAAAAGAAGTATTTGTAAAAAAGGTAGTGCGTTAATTTACCAACAACAATATATCAATTTGGTTAAGTTTTTTACTAACAGTAAAGGAAATTATGTTAAAAAATAACTATGTATTATAAAATTAGAAAGTAGATAACTAATTAAATTACAGTTTAAACATTATAAATAATATTGAGTTTCAATTTGTGAATTGATTGGATGTAGTTCTCACAAGTTTGACTAAGAAACAACTTAAACATTGTAAGTCGAAACTTAATTATATTACTGATATGAATATTTGTAATTGTTTTATTTTTTTTAATAGACATAACTAAAATAAATGTTTTGAGAAGCAATATTGTTTGGATTTCCTTTCATAAAAATACATAAATTGCCACCACCTAAACCTCACCCTCAATTTAATGTCAATAATTAAAGCTACTGGAATTGTTACAACTACTGCTGTATTTTATACTATATATATATATTCAAACATATTATATATTTATCTATGGTTTTGTATAGTTTTCCTCCCTCCATTTTTTATCCTAAACATATCTGATGATAAAATTGAATCCATCCATCTGTCACAAGAAACTCACTCGGGGTGGTTTTATCATTATATTTATCACTTTTCCAAGGGGGGAATTTGTATTTTTGTAACAGTAGCATCAGTAGGAATTGAATATTAACCATTAAAAGAAACAACAAACCCTTTTTTTTAAATATCATCAATCAGAAGGTCCAAAACACAAATTATAATTATTGATGAGTTAATTTTTAAAATTTAAATACGACCATACGTGAATCCATGTACAATTCAATTTTTGTGGTCTGAATTTTGCGTGCAGGGTCAACTTATTAATAATTGTGTCTAAACACATCAAATCTGCATATATATGTATAAACACTCTTTCTTCTTCTTCCTATTCTTCTCATATTTTAGATTAGCGGGTCTCCTTTTTAGCAGCTTCAGCTTTACTAATCTAAGATCCGAACTTTAATTACTACTCTATTGTCATAATTTCTTACCCATAAGAAAACTTCTAGATCTATCTGGACATGTGTGGAGACTCATCATTTTTTTTTGTGTGTGTAATGACCGTTAGCGTAGCTTCTCTTCTGTATGATTATAATGTTGATGATAATCTTGTGTTTGCAGGTTGCAGAGAGAGTTTTCTTTTTATCATAACATAAAAATATGTAAAATTATCGACTTTCGTGTTAAACGTGTTATGTAACGTGTCGTGTTTAATCGTGTAGTTGTAGTTCCATATCAGTTTCAAGTCGTTTTTAATCATGTCGTGTTTAATTGTGTGTCGTGTCATGATTGATCTGTTACTTAATCGTGCCGTGTTCGTATCTGAAGTTTTGAGACACGTTTAAAACTTATCCGTTTAAACACGACACAATTAATAACACGATACGATTAGACACGACACAACATAATTATCACCCCTAGATAATATTATGAAAAATGACGACACTATGTGGAATGTTGATAGAATCTATAAGTATTACGAAGCGGAGGGGTGGAGTGGTTGGAGACTTGGAGTCATTATATATATATATTAATACAAGAAGCTTAATAAATAAAATGGTACTTTAAATCTATAATTTTTGTAACAGTCACATACAAATTTACACAAATACCACTTAATAATTCAATTAATTTATGTTTATCATAACTATTTTGGTCATTCAAATATCTTCTCAAAAAATTATAAAACAACTATCTATACGAAAACTCGAACATATGACCTTATACATTAAAACATACATATTAATCAACTTCACATGTATATAACATCACAAATTTTATAAGATGATAATTATATATATCTCTATCACGATCCCTCCATCATTTCTCATGCACAATATTTTTTATATCTCGCTAACAAATGAAATTATATTTTCACTTTATCGGACATTAAGATAACAGTGAATCTAAAGACTTAGATCATTTATAAAAGTTATAATTTCATCTACAACTCAGAGAATTTAGATTGAATTAATATGGCAAATATGCATTATCTATTATTTGTACAACATAATCAAGTTTGAAATTTAAATTATAGTGGAAGAAGAAATCTCATTTATTATTTATCCGATTTTTTTAATTAATTTAATTTAATTATTATATCTGTTATTTTATATAACTTTACAATTTTACATAATAATGATAATTGTATATTATGTTCTCAAGTCGTCATATTTATTTTTGGTAATTATGACTTTTTAATGTTTCTACAATTATATAAAAAAAATCTTTAAAACATTATCTCTTCTTTACAAGAAGTTAAAAAAAATTTTGAATTGTGAGCGATGTCGTTATAAAAATATATTTCATCTATAAATTTAAATAATTCAAAAAGAATTAAAATCAATCAAAATTGACGTATATTTATTTGTTGAATATACAAAATCTATTGCGTGAAGAAATAAATACAAAAACAAAATAATCAAATTTGAAAAATAAAACCAAATTGAAAGGAGATATTTGATTATCTATATTATTAAGGCATATGTGATTTTTGTAACCGCCGCAGGTAAATTGACACAAATAACCTTTAATAATTTAATTATCTTATATTTATCATGACTATTTTGGTCATTTAATTGTCTTCTCAAAATGTTATAAAAATGTATTTGAACAGAGACTCAAACATATGACTTTATAACTTAAAGACACACTTATTAACCAGCTACACACGTAGACAACATTACAAACTTAACAAGATGATAATTATATTTTTCTATATCACTATCCCTATCTTTTTACAAACTCAAATATCTTCCCAAAACATTATGAACAATTATACATTAAAAGCATACATATTAACCAGTTTCACACGTATGTGTAACATTACAAATTTTACAAGATGATAATTATATATTTATCTATCAGTGCTCATTCATCCTTTCTCATGCATCAATTTTTTATATCTCACTAAGAAATGAAATTATATTTTCACTTTATCGGACGTTAAGATAATAGTGAATCTAAAAACTTGGATCATTTATAAAAGTTATAATTTCATCTACAACTGAGCGAATTTAAATTGAATTAATAATGTCAAATATGCATTATATATTATTTGAAGCAATAAATAATTAAGATGCACAATATAATCAAGTTTGCATTTAAATTAGAGTGGAAGAAGAAATCTCATTCATTATTTATCCAATTTTTTAATTAATTATTATATTTGTTATTTTATATAACTTTATAATTTTACATAATAATGATAATAGTATATTATGTTCTCAAGTCATCATTTGTTTTTGGTAATTGTGACTTTTTAATGTTTCTACAATTATATAGATTTTTTTTCTTCAAAACATTCTATCTTCTTTCCAAGAAGTTATAGATTTTTTGAATTGTGAGCATTGTCGTTATAAAAATACATTTCATATATAAAATTCATTATTTCAAACAAAATTAAAATCGATCAAAATTGATGTATGTTTATAGGTTTAATATACATAATCTATCGCGTGAGTATTAAAGTATGAATATACTTATAGGATTGGTCAAATTTATAGGATTGGTCAAATTGAAATTCTATGAGTATTTATTTACTTAATCCTACATTTCAAATATATCTAAAATTAGAATATGTATATACTTAACTAACCCTACTTTATGAATTATGAAAATATTAAAGTAAATAATAACTCTGAAAATATCTAAATAAGAAAGAAGAAAGAAGTTAATCAAATATCTAATTTTATTTTTTTCTGCAAATTTTATTGGTAATTTATTGATATTGTCACAATAGATTTTTGATAGTTGTCGTTTCATAGACATGGTAGTGAGATTGTTAAGATATCTTAAGAGTATATTGAATGTCATCACTAACATGTTCGGACTGATGAGACAGTTAGTTAAGGCGTACGTCTTAAATCATAGATAGTAACAGCACCCAGGTTCAAATCCTCAGGACGTCGGGAGTATAATACTCAAAGAAAGGTCGGATGTCGAGAGTGTAATACTCAAAGAAAGATCGGATGTCGGGAGTATAATACTCAAAGAAAGGTCGGATGTCAGGAGTATAATACTCAAATAAATGTTGGACGTCGGGAGTAAAATACTCAAAGAAATGTTGGTCGGATGTCGGAAGTAAAATACTCAAAGAAATGTCTCGAGGGAGTGCATTTGTCTCCTCAGTATAAACATGGTGCAATGTCAATTTTGTCCAAATATCGACATATGTTTTTTGATCATATTCTTAGAAACAAATATGATAAATATTTATCGTGTGTGAGGTGTTAAGATATCTTAACAGTATATTGAATGCATTCATTGACAAATTATGGCTTATGAGCGTACGTCTTATATTGAATGCATTCACGTACAATCTAAAATAAAATTAAAATGGAAGTTCTAGAATCCAGTTAAGTGTATTTTCCTAATGGTTATACTAGACTCCGGCACGCGCTACACGCGTGCACGTTGTCGTCGTTTTTCTTGCATGAGGTGTTAGAATGACATGATGAGCCCGATTCCTAGGATAGTACAAGAATTAAACACTTGATTAAAAATATTAGTGGAATTGTAAGACTAAACTTAAATTACCTAATATAGTGAAATAAAATTAATTTTGTTTAATTTTAAATATTTTTAAAAAATTGCTTAAGCATCTGAGAGTCTCTTTAGTAGTGCTTTTTGCTTCCGGATGCTCAATCAATTTTTTAAAAAATATTTAAAATAAAATTAATTTTATTTCATTATATTAGGTAATTTAAGTTTAGTCTTACAATTCCACTAATATTTTTAATCAAGTGTTTAATTTTTGTACTATCCTAGAAATCAGGTCGATCATGTCCTTCTAATAGCTCACACAAGAAAAACGACGACAACGTGCACGCGCGTGCCAGAGTCTAATTTTGTATAATGATAATTATGTGTTATAGAGTATTTTCAAATAATAAGATTATTAAAATGTTAAAAAAAATAGATTTTTTTAGTATTATTAATATTAATGCATAGATGATTCAAATTGCCAAAACTTGTTAATATATTATTACTCCAAACTAATATCATCCAAAATTTAAGTATTACATGTCGATAAAAAAAGTAACAAAAATATTTTACTACAAAATTAAAATAACATCGGTGATGTGTTGAAATAATATTTTACGAATTACTGAAATATAAAAATCAATATTAATTTTCAGGGTTTATTATTTATTATATTTACAAAAATATTTTTAGGATTGGTCAAATTTAGATTCTATTAATATTTCTTTACTTAACCCTACATTCCATATATATCTAAAAATAAAATATGAATATACTTAACTCTCAACCCTACTTTATGAACTTTGAAAATATTAAAGTAAATAATAACTCTGAAAATATCAAAATAAACAATAAGACAGAAGTTAATCAAATATCTAATTTTATTTTTTGGTGCAAATTTTACTGGTAATTTCTTGATGTTGCCATAGTAAATTTTTTATAATTGGCGTTTCATAAACATGGTAGTGAGATTGTTAAGATATCTTAAGAGTATATTGAATGTTTTCACTGACATGTGTCGGACTTATGAAACAGTTGGTTAAGGCGTGCGTCTTAAATCATAGATAGTAATAGCACCAATGTTCAAATCCTTGGGAAGTCGGGAGTATAATACTCAAAGAATGGTCAGATGTTAAGAAAGGTCGAATGTTAGGAGAATAATACTCAAAGAAAGGTCGGATGTCGAGAATATAATATTCAAAAAAAGGTCGGATGTTAGGAGTATAATACTCAAAGAAAGGTCGGCCGGATGTCAGGAGTAAAATACTCAAAGAAATGTTGGTAGGATGTGGGAAGTAAAATACTCAAATATAGAGCGAAGGTGTTGTCCAAATATCAACATATATTTTTATGATCATATTATTAGAAACAAATATGATAAATATTTATCGTTTTTGAGGTGTTGGTATGAGAATTAAACATTTGATAAATATATCTGAAATTAAAATATC
The DNA here is from genome assembly GCA_946814005.1 of Chamaenerion angustifolium. Classification (NCBI taxonomy): domain Eukaryota; kingdom Viridiplantae; phylum Streptophyta; class Magnoliopsida; order Myrtales; family Onagraceae; genus Chamaenerion; species Chamaenerion angustifolium. The sequence continues at coordinate 33,251,981 of OX328268.1, forward strand.
AATAATATTTAACTTACCCATAATTTATGAATTCTGAAAATATCAAAGTAAAAAAATAAAGAAGAAATTGATTAAATATCAAATTTTATTTTTTTGTGCAAATTAGTGGGAATTTCTTAATGTTGTCATGATAGATTTGTAATAGTCGTTATTTTATAGATATGGTAGCAAACATGTTAAGATACCTTAAGAGTATATTGAATGCATTCATTGACGAGTTCTGACTTATGAGTGTACGTCTTAAATCTCAAATGGTATGAGAGCATAGGACCGAATACTAGGGAGGTGTCGGGGTGAAAATATATGTTTAATTAAGTTGTTGCATAATTTCTAGGGTTAATTACTTAATTGGTTACACATGTTTCACCATTGTGCAGAATGGTTACACATGTTTCAAAATGTGATTAATTGGTTTTGATATGTGACTAATTGGTTTTTATATTGTTCATCGTTAGAAATCACAGTTAAGTCACTATTTAGATACATAAAATGACGTAATTACCATTTTCATCAACCAAGCTGTATTCTTCATCACCAAGCTGTGTTCTTCATCATCGAATTGAAGAACCCAGAAATTCGATTATGGGTTATTCGATTCAATTCTGGTTCTTCAAGATGATTTTGGGTTCTTCAATACCACTAAGGGCATAATAGTCATTTCACAATTCAATAATATGTTAAAAAAATTAATTAACAGTTACTAACGGAATAATCAATTAATCACATTGGGAAAAACATGTGTAACCAATTAGTCACATAGCAAAACCAATTAATCACATTTTGAAACATGTGTACCCATTCTGCACAATGGTGAAACATGTGTAACCAATTAAGTAATTAACCCTAATTTCTATTTAGATATTATTGACTAAGTATGTATTATTTAGATACTTTGTTAATTATTATCTCTTTATAGTAAACTTTGAATGTTTAAACTATGATCTTGTTTCATATAATAATAATAATAATATATATATATATATATATATATATATATATATATATATACACATATATTCTTAAAATTGTTTATAGTGATTTTTCTTGATAGTGCATAAAATTCCTCACAAATTTAACTGAATATACTTTTTAATAATCCCATAGTAAATTTACTAAATAAAAACCCTCACTATTTTCCTCAAAATTTTTGAAACAAAAATCCTTGAAAAAATCCTTAAGGTTATTCGCCGACGAGGCATTCGCCGATGATATCTTTGCCGACGAAAATATGTCTTTACCGACGAAAATTATTTTTGGCGACAGAATTTACATCTTTTACCGACGAAATAATTGCGTCGGTAAATACTGAATTTTCAGTAGTGCTTTATAATTTACTTAGAAAAATACTCACAAAATTCTCTAAATAAGTTTATGAGAGAATTGATTTTTAAAAGTTTGCTAGGAATTTTATAAGGAAAATTTGTTGAAACTTTTTGCAAGGAATTTTCCTTTTAGAGTGCTATTTTTTCAGGCAAACTTATATATATATAACTTAATATCCATAAAAACAAAAGTCACAATAATTAATATAAGGTCACATTTTTTTAGTTTTTTTTTTGTCTGCAGTTAAATACCTAGTTGGTTATCATTTGCTAAGCCATGCGTTGAAAAAAGTTTATTACCAATTATCCCCGCAACAGCACAACTATGAACTAACTACTGATTAATATAGGGGCCCAATACTTGCATGTTTATTCAAGATGAATTCGGTCAACATTCTAATTTGACTTTATTTTTTTAGCCAAGGTGAGCTCAATTGTTTCATGTTAAGAGGACCGAGTTCGCTTAATAATACTCTATTCTAGTGGCGACTTTTAACTTTAATGACATGTTCTTTTCGCATAAAGGAAAATATTTTTGGCCTACAGAATTCGTAAGAAGTTGTTATTTTCACGGAATTGATAAAATTTGGCTTAGACATTCCGGGCGGGGTAGACTTAAACATTCCGTATGAAAACCAAAGAATTTCTAAGCTTAGAAGGCAAGGAATCCGGCATAGAGACTCAAATGATGGATTTGACCTCGTTAACTTTTCAAAAGGGTCAAACTACCCCCTACGTGATTGTTTCCAAACTACGACTCTGTGGCCTTGTCTTGTAGTGTGTCCCCCTCAGGCTAGTTCATCCTTGCCCACCGAAAAATTACTCACTGAAGGCGCACCGGAGCTTCAACATGTAAGTTTTCCCTTTGCTTCCTTGCTCTTCTTCTTCTCCTGCGATTCTGGGTTCGGGTGAACCCATAATCGCGAATTATGAGTTCACCCGAATCCAGAAATCGCGATTCAGGGTTCATCACCATAATCAAATTATTGGTTCGTTGTTTGAATTACTGGGTTCGTTGTTTGAATTATGGGTTTGTGATGTTTGTTGTTTAAATTGGTTGTTTGTTGTTTCAATCGGTTGTTTGCTTGTTTGATTTCCGATTTACTGTTTCAATCAGTTATTTGTGGAACCCAGAATCTGTTGCAGTGGAACCCAAAAACACAGATTGATGGTTGATTGTTGGGGTTAAACATTTTTGATGTTGTGTTGACATTCTTGTTGGGGAAGCATTCGTGCAAGTTGATCAATCGACGATAGCTATCATGGAAGCATTCAACAAATTTGAGGATGTTCTTGAACCTGGATGTCATTTTGAAAAGCTGTGGAAAGATGAGCTTGAAAAGGTTTCTCTCAGTTTGATTATAACATCGTGACACCTGAATTTTATGAAGTTTGTTATAATGTGTTTATATCGAACATTATCTATACGTAGGTTATATCAACATACATATATCGAAAATTATCTATACATTTGGTTGGTACATTTTGTCTTAATTGATTACTTCAGAAGCAGAATCTGATATTCGGTTGTTACTTGTACACCAAATTGTGGACTGTGATAGAGCCTTCAACAATTTTGATCATGATGTATATGTTTAGGAAATATGGAAATGGATTCTGGTTTATATTGTATATGTTGTAATGGAATATTATATTTTGGATAGTGTAATTAACGATATTATGATTCGGATAAACATAAAGTCGATGGGTCTTGGTGAAAAGAATGGATTTATATTATAATTTACATTAATTACACTAATTTGTCTTAATTAATTAAAGAGATTTTTCTTTAAAATTAATTACATAATTAAATAAATTATTTTTTAATTATTAGTTAATTATATTTAAGTTATTATTATTATTAATTTTTAAAATTAATTAATTCAAATTATATGTATTATATACTATACATATACAAAGAGAGGCAAATATGTCATTTTACCACATTTCATTCCCTTTCCATAGACAATTCTACCAAATAAACATAATTCTTTATTTTATTCCATTCTATTCCACAAAATAAACAACTTCATATTATTATCTCATATTCCTTATTCCCTATTCATTTTTCCTATTCCGTATTCCTTATTCCAAATTTCATGAAAAAATGAACCGTAAGTGATAGAGATCGAGTTTTATGAAAACAAACCAAGTTCGAATTTTGGAAACTTAGAGAAAGGTTGATATTGATGTTGTTGACATATCCCACCATTGAAATTCTTCATTTTTGAATCACAAATAGTTTTTAATCTCTTCATCCTATTCGGATTTGTATGGATTACTTCCTTCGATTCCAATTGGAATTCGTTTAGGGTTTGAGAAATGAAGAAGGGTGTGTGTTTTATTTGGAATAATTCAGGAGATTTAAATCCAAAGGGCTAAAAGAGGGAGAAAGAGGAAGACAGGGACATGACATACGATAGAAAACAAATAGGTGCATGACATGTTTTGTTTTTGTTGGTATGCAAAGATTATTTATTTAATTCCGGATTAAAAATGTAAAAGTTAAAAGTTTTTTTTAAAGAACGTTTTCAAATTGAAATTTTGTAAGCCTTAAAATTACATTTATTTTATTAGTTGGTTCAACCAACCTTATTATATGGCAAATGTTTTATTATATTAAGAGTTAAGTATCAATTATCGTAATATGATGTAGCAGTTCAACATTGCATACACTAGTTAGAGGTTTCGGGTTTGAGACCTAAAAATGAAAAATATGTTATGGTCAACATCTTTACTTACCCAGTTTAATTTTTGAAAGATTTGCAATTTGCTAGTTAACAAATTGCAATATTATATAAAAGTCAACTAACAATTTATTGATGGAAAAAAAACTAACAATTTATTTTAAAAAAATGTTTAACTAAATAACCCTTATATCAATGCTTTAGAGATTCATAATTTATCTAATACTTTTTATATGTGGATCTCTCTTATCTTACAATTTTAAAAATTTAAACTTTTGGTAGGGTTCACTTATATTTAAGTACCATATTAATAAAATTGTATCTCTCCCCATATTCATTTCCTTGTTAATAATAAAATATATTTAAGTGAAATTATTAGTTCAAATATTATTTAGAGTGTACATAAATTAAATTTAAAATTCTACATGGCATATTTGAATAATATAATTTATGAAAAAACTTTGCTTCCATAGTTCCATTTATTATCATTTGATGAGAAAACAAAATCAATAAAGAATGGTTTTGGCATTTTACTGTCAGATGTCGGATTTAGCATCAATTATCTCTGTCAGTCATTATATATATATACAGTGTTCCAAAATTCAGATTCACATAAACCTAAATCTCACTGAATAAATTCATCTGGGGATTTATTTAAATTGACATATCTGTTATTTTAAGTGGTCTAAATCTTTTTAGATTTGGAGTTTCAGATATTCTATCACTAATATCTATATATCTATCTATAGATTCTATACATATATATATAGATTAAGAGTTTATAATGAAAGTATAAAATTTTATGGAAATAAATATAAGATTTTATATAAGGTTAAATTATAATTATTTATATATATAGGATTCATGGTAATAAAAATAAGTATTAACAAATATGAGTTGTATTTATGTTAAAACCATGATTATTGCTTAAAAATGTATCAAATATGGTATATTTAAGTGTAAAAACTGTGTATTTGAATACAAAATAGATTCCATATAGAATTAGTTATTGTTCGTATTTAAAAAAAACAAATGAAAAGAATACTTGAAAATAAATAAATAAAACATTTAAAACACACACTCTAAAGTCTAAACCTTGAAATATTAGTACCTTTCTATATCTATATATAATGTTAGAATCTGTGTGGTGAGTGGTGACAGTAAATAAGATTGATTAGTCTCTAAATTATAAAGTTTGAGGAGTGGGTGGTGGAAAAATGAAACCCGTGACCGTTTTTCTCAGACATTTGACTTTAGTTTTGGTATATATATATGTATGTATGTATATATATCCCTAATCCGACAACGTGGAGACAGCGACAGCAGCAACTCCCCTCTCATATCTTTACGCTGAAACAGCTTTGACTTTGTAGCTAATAAAAAGAAAGTTAAGTACATAAAGTTAGATTTTTCTTTTTGAAAAGTAAGTATATTTGTACATATATTAAGAAAAGTTAGTACAAAAAAATGAACTTTTTCAAAAACTATTCACTTTTCAAAAAATATTTGAAAAAGTGTATATCGAAATTTTTTTTTTAGAAAAGTATGCATACGCGCGACGCGCCTACTGCAATAGGCGCATCCCAGGGGTGCGCCTACTGCCTAAATTTTTTTGTTTTCGCAAAAACACCGGTCTATCAGAAACCACGTTGATTTTAAGTCTGCTTATGGTTTTCCTCCTAAATAGAAATTGAGAGATAGTCTCACGCGTATTCATAGGTCCAAACTACAAATTTTCCAACTTGTTCTGAACAACAATGAAACAAAGTTGTTTATTCACAAGTTTCTGAATGAGACTTTTCTTCAGATACACTAGCTAGTTTGACATTTTCAGGAATTACTCCTGCAAAAGAGCTCTTTGGGGTTTCCACTGCCTTTTTCTTCGGCATCTGAAGACTCTTGATTTTCTGCATAGTGTACTCGTTGATTTTAAGTCTGCTTATGGTTTTCCTCCTAAATAGAAATTGAAGTCTTTCATCACAAACTACTCTCTTCTTCGTAGGGTGATTCAGTTTGTTGTCATTGATATACCGCGCTATAATTGCTCCAACATCTTGCTGAGAGATCTAATCATGCGTCTCTACACCAACCGATTTGAGAAACTCGATGAGATTACTCGATCCCCATCTAACAAATTCCATTTTTCTTGATTGGTACTTCCTTTTTCTGAACAACTTGTTCTGAACAACAATGAAACAAAGTTCATGTTGTTGGTAGATGATGTGTATTTATGTTGCTCCAAATATAAGCTCCGGAGCACGGTTATAACACGAAAAAATGTATGGTATGTTTGCCTCACACTTGACCTGAACATTCAACAAGAAAAATCGAACAGGGTATAGGCTAACTAACAGCTGCAACACATTAGAGGCAGGCATGCTAGAAAGGTCCTGCAACTGCAATCTTCCGAATATCTTGTAAAGCTTCTCCAATGACTATAGCTTTTTATCTGAGTTCAAGCCTGCTTATGGTTTTCCTCCTAAATAGAAATTGAGAGATACTCTCTCCAGTAAAGAAGAAAGGAAGTTCTAAGAAGAAATGGTTTTCCTCCTGAAAATGTCAAACTGGCTAGTGTATTTGAAGAAAAGTCTCATTCAGAAACTTGTGAATAAACAACTTTGTTTCAATGTTTGACCTCGCGGATGTTGTTCAGAACAAGTTGGAAAATTTAGGGCAGGAACCTAAAGGATTTAACTTCTGATAACTTCCTTTCTTCTTTATTGGAGAGACTATCTCTCAATTTCTATGTAGGAGGAAAACCGTATAAGCAGGCTCAAAATCATATGTTTTTCAAAAAGTAAGCATATAGTAGGAAAAAAGCATACATGGAGGAATTTGGTGCGCGTAGAGGAATTTGGACTTGTGAATACTGGGATAAAGCAACGCGTGAGACAATCATCTCGGTGGTTTGTTAACAAATTGATTTTCTGTCCTCTTGATCCAAGACCCTTTTGTTAACAAATTGATTTTCTGTCCTCTTGATTCAAGACCCTTCCTAACCATTGGAAGGGGATCAGTTTTTTTCTGTCCTCACCGTACGACAGAAGATATTCGGAAGATTCAGAATCTTGTGAATAAACAACTTTGCTTCATTGTTGTTCAGAACAAGTTGGAAAATTTAGGACAGAAACCTAAAGTAACCCCAAAGAGCTCTTTTGCAGGAGTAATTCCTGAAAATGTCAAACTAGCTAGTGTATCTGAAGAAAAGTCTCATTCAGAAACTTGTGAATAAACAACTTTGTTTCATTGTTGTTCAGAACAAGTTGGAAAATTTGGAGGAAAACCTGTGAATACTGAGATAAAGCAACGCGTGAGACTATCTCTCAATTTCTATTTAGGAGGAAAACCATAAGCAGACTTAAAATCAACGTGGTTTCTGATAGACCGGTGTTTTTGCGAAAAAAAAAAAATTTAGGCAGTAGGCGCATCCCTAGGACGCGCCTACTGAATAGGCGCGTCCTAGGGATGCGCCTATTCAATAGGCGCGTCGCGCGTATGCATACTTTTCTAAAAAAAAAATTTCGATATACACTTTTTCAAATATTTTTTGAAAAGTGAATATTTTTTGAAAAAGATCCAAAAAAATATATTTAGAAAATAATGGAATATACATTCCGCTATTTTTGGTGTCGTTTGTGTTGTTTATAATAGTTTTTATTTTCCTAATGAATGTTTACTTAAAAATAAATAAATTATGTATCTATTAAAAAATAAATTTATTATAAGAATAGGTAGATATTTGAATTGTGATCTGAACTACGTATATGATATTGAATTTGAAGTTACAAATTGACCATACGTTTCGTCGTCTTAAGTTGAGATCTAAATTTTAACTTACAAAAATTCAACTCAAAAAACCTTTATATTGAAACTCAATACTCCTGGTGACAGTTATGAGTATGACTTTCTACTTAAAAGATTTGATTTTTTTAAGTTAAAATTTAACTTAAGACATATTGTATGATCAATCAGTAAATCCAAATTAAATACCATTTACATTGTTCGGATCGTAATTTAAATATCTACTCACTCTAATTTTTCTTATTTTTTTAATAGATACATAATTTAATTTATAACAAAAAAAAACGTTCATAAAAAAAATCACAAACAAACACGCCACCACAAAGGTGACAGACAGTTTCTGCAAAAGATGACAACAACCAATCTACTCTGGACCGACATGTATATTTTTACCACAACTCATTCCCTATCATAAGCGTATATAGTCTTTACTTACTTTTTCTAAATATACTTACTTTTTCATAAATAAAAAATAAAGTTACTTTCTTTTACATTGTTAATAAAGTTTCGATCTTTTTTGGAAAATAAACTAATTAGTTTTGTGATTTTGGACAAAATAAAAACGGAAGGCTAAAAAAATATGAACTATGTAAACAATAAGCAAATTATTTTATAAAATTGAATATTCATCTTAAATTCTAATAAGTTAAAAAATTGAAAATTTATTTGAAAAAAAAAAAGAAATGGATAAGGGTAAACATATTTTTCAATTTTTTTAATATAATTGTTGGAAATTGACATATTAACAACATTATGCAATCGACTAAATACACATATTTAGGTTACCTCCTTAGAACGATTGCACTTTGCGGAAGCGGAAGCGGATCTGCCTGAGGTTGGGATCACGGTCTGCCGGACGGGAGGACACGCCACGGTTTGACGGGCTATGACCTATAACACCACAGCTACTAACCTCTGTCTATACTGTAGGGTGGCTATCTATCAGTCAACTTCCTTAGGGTTTCTACAAACCCTGAGCACCCCTATATATACTGATATAGAGGGATAGGTTTTAAGGCCAGATACATAACTGGGCTTATGTGAATGGGCTCCCACTTAGGGCGGCCCATTATCCTAAAACCAACATCTCCCACTCGCACAAAGTGGGGGGCGCTCATTCATCAAGCCAGCACCATGAGAACAAATCTCATAATACAGTAAAGTCACATACGAGGAGGCAGCCGTGCGACCGACAGACACAACGAGCAAAGTGCTACGCACCGGTTAAGAATACGTAGCGACCCGCGGATCTCACACCAGCAGTGGAAATGTGTCATGCACCCTTGGTCATGTAATCTTTCTCCAGGTCTGACCACAAAGGATCTTTCAGACCTATATACGCATTATGCCCACAACCGCAGCCTATGCCGCAGTTGATGGCCATCTAGTGGACACAATATCGAGAATATCCCATAATGACCATCCCCATCCCACGAAACCATCAGCACGATCCAACTCGCTTTTCTAGAACCGGGACCCGGGCGGAATACGTCGAAGGCCCATCGAGCACGGACTAAGATAGCAAACACTGAATCGAACCTCAAGCCACTGTTCAGAGTAATGAGGGTACGTACGCGGCTCTCACACAAAGAGCTCTGGGTCTCACACGACTCCGAGTTAAGATCACATCTCGAGTCAATCCCATGGTCGTATTTGGGTGCGCCACGGTATGGAACGCGCGCTACAGCATATCTCCTCTCCCATGGAGCATATGTCTAAATGCTGTACAGATGTCCATCAGGCACACAAAGTACCCAAACCAAAAGTCACAAAGACTCCCATCCGACCCCTGAGTGGATTGACAGACCATAATCTGTCGTAGTGCGAAATCAGATAGTTCCGAACACAAAGTTCTTTCCGGTCATCCCATCAGACTTCCAGAACTAGAAACTATCACCAGCCTCACTTAGCCACAAAAGCACAGAAGCTATCACCCGTGTGAGAGGGTGATCTAATCCACTTTGACATATTTCAACAAACAATCACAGAAATGAACACACAAAATACTCAAACTGCGAAAACATGCATACTTAAATATAATTCAAGTTAAAGAACATTGTTTAGGAAATAAAATCAATGAAGTACATCACTAAGTCTACACAGTCCTAGAGACTACACATGCCTCACTAAAGACTCCCTCTTCAAGGTTGGAGAGACGGTCCACAACCATCTCATCCGTAGACAAGTACTTCAAACTCATCACCTTGTGTCTAACCACGTCTCTAACATAGTTTCGCTTGATATCTATTTGCTATGACTTATAATGATACTTGGGTTTATATATCACGGAGATTGCGACTCCAATGACTCAGCAATCAATCCGGAAGTCTCCTCAGCCATACAACCAAGTGAGTGGTCCACACAAGACCCACAAATTTGGCTTCAATGGCGATCAACACAATGCGCGACTGCTTCTTGCTCATCCACGATATGGCGCCATCAGAGAGCAGAGCATATCCGAGGTGGGTTTTCTCTCATCAAAGTCACCACCATAGTCCGCAATGTTATACCTAGTCATCCAGAGATTCTCGGATCTCTAGCAAGTCTCTAGCACAAAGCATGACGATGCCCTTAAGATATCACATGATCCTATTTATTGCCTACCATTTCTTCAATCCGGGTTCAGCTTGGTACCTATATACCATGCCGACTGCATGACAAATATCATGCCGAGTACACACTATTGCGCACATCAGGCTTCCGACTGCACTTAGCTACAGAATTTATTTATCTAGTCCATATATCCATTTTGAGAGGTTGATCAATGTAAACTCGAGTTTCAATTGGTTCGCAGTTACTCATGTTGAACATTTCCAACACTTTGTTTATGTAGCTTTCCTCTGAAAGCCACAACTGCCTCCTACGGCGACCTCTCGAGATCTAAATCCCAAGAATGTGCGCCGCCTCACCCATGTTCTTCATCCCATACAGAGAAGACAATCAGGCATTTACCTATGTGAGGAACTCCAAGCTATTTACGGCTATGAGTATGTCATCTACATATAGAATTATAAACACAAAGTTCGGTCCAGACCCTTTTGGTGTACACGCAATGATTCTCATCCATCAAGAGAAATCCATTTTCCACGAACAAATCATGAACTCTGCGGTACCACTGCATAGCGAACTGTTTCAGACCATAGATCAATTTGTGAAGTTTGCACACTAAGTGCTTATGGTCTTTCTGCACAAAGCATTCAGACCGCTCCATATAGATCTATTTTCTAACTCACCATTGAGAAAGACGGTCTTAACGTCTATCTAGTGCAGTTTCAAGTCTAGACTCACTCCAATAACCATAATCTTAAGAACCCATTTAGCTCTATTTCTCTATGTCCTCTCGAAGGTTGACCAGTGCCCAAACACCGTTCTTCCTTATAGATTCCATCTAGTCCAAAGTGTTCATCTCATTTTCCATTACTTTCATCCATTCTTCTTAGAAGGTTCCATTGAGAGTTTCTCTAACATTTTACGGCACAATAACCATATCGTCAGATATTAGGGTGTTCAGTTCTCCATCATCTTCGAACATATATCGTCGGGAGGAAAACTTCTGTCTTAGCCCACGGCCTAACAACTCACTACTACCAGAGGTACGACCATGATCGCTCCCACTGGGAATGAGATCCCTAATGCTCCCACTGTCAACAAGATCATCAGGAGCAGAATCTGTTTCATTCGCTACAGCAGGCGGTGAATCCGGCAAACGACGAACTAATTCATCATCTGCGGTTTCAACTCTCCCACTCGCATTAACAGGTGTCTGTTCAACTTGATCTTGAATCTCATATAGAGATCGATCCAAATCAATCCCTCCCTTCTTAGGAAATTCGTTCTCTACAAACGTTACGTCTCGTGATTCGATCTCGGTAACACTCCCACTGTACTGCTCGGCTATAAACACATAACCCTTGGAGGTATCAGAGTAACCAAAAATACTCATCTTTCCTCTAGGTCCAATCTTTCCCAAACTTATTTGAGAAATCATGGGTGTAAGCGGCACACCCCTATGGGCGCATATGGTGAAAGTCCAGAACTTATTCCAGTCTAAAACTCATATGAAGTGGAGTTAACCGTCTTCGTCGGCACATGGTCCAGGATGTAGGCATCAGTCTCCAAAGCGTTTTCCCAAAAGGAAATCGGCAATTAAGTCTGCGCCATATCGACCGAATCATTTTAAGGAGCGTTCTATTACGCCTCTCTGCAAAACTATTTTGCTGAGGGGTATAGGGGATCGTCAACTGATGAATGATCCATTTTTCATTACATAAACCATTAAATTCCGCTGAAAGGTACTCTTCTTCCACAATCAGGGTGAAGGGCCTTTACCCTCCTATCTAACGGGTGTAATCATCTGTAAATGTAATTAAGTTATGCGCTCCGTGCCGAACCCTAGCACTAAGAGGGTCACAGACATCAGAATGGATAAATTGCAAGGGAAATTCGGCTCTAGGTGCCTAACCAAAAGGCATTCCGATGGAAATTTCTGCTAGACAACTTACACAAGTAGACGACTCCACTTGTGGAATGTAGAACAGCAAACCCCATTGGGCTAGCCGCTGCATTCTATGTTGACCTCTGTAGTCAAGTCTAGTTTGTCTTTCATTCACATTGCAAACATATCCGCGAGTAGAATAAAAAAACATGAAATTATTATTGTTGCCTGAATCCAAATCCGAAACAATAAATCCACCAGAAATAATACTAAAGCCAAATGAAGTTGAACCTAAAAACAATTGGACGGAAAATTCATGAAAAGATAATGTGAAACCAAGTTTCATTAATCCTAAGACTGAAATAACATTCCGGCTAATCTGCGGAGCATAGAGGACATCATGTAAGACTAGGACTTGACCACCACGCAGACGCAGCTGACAAGTTCCAATCCCTTCGACTTCAACACGAGAGTTGTTGCCGACATAAATCCATCTAGTCTCCCGCGAAACTCTCCGGTACTCAACGAAAGCGTCTCGATCCCTGGCTATGTGGTCTGTCGATCCTGAATCCAAAATCCACATAGGACATGATTCAACCAACATAACAGTACTAGAAACACAAAGTTCACTAGAATTGCCAAAGAGATGTACCTGTCGCGAGAGGTACTCTGCCAATGAGTTAGGGCATGCACTCGCAATGTGTCCCTTATGGCCACAGTTGAAGCATTTCCTGGACTCAGGCTTCTTGGCTCTGCGCGGACGTTTCTGCGCTGCTGCTTTCGGAGGATGATCAGTCTTTATCTTCTTTGCCACTGGTGCACCTGCGACTGCTCGCCGTGCACCACTCCCTCGCTTATTACGATTCTTCTTAGGTCCAGAGAACGATGCCATATGAACCTCGATCTTAGGCCCTGTAGCCTTGAGACGTTCCTCTTCCAGCTCAATGTGCCTTCGAACGTGTTCAAAGGTGTTGAGCCCTTCAGAGTGGGTCATTTGAATCTTCATCTGTTCCCAGGAGTCAGGCAAAGAGCGGATCACGGCCTGGATTTGCTGCTCATCGGTCAGGGGCTGACCGGCCTCTTTGAGTTCTGCAATCATGTTGGCCATGTGCCTCAAATGCTGTCTCATGGAGTGCTGAGGATTCATCTTGTAAGAATCGAACTTGATGTTGAGCGAACGAAGCTGCGCAGTCGTATAGACACCAAATCTATCCTGCAAAGCATCCCACAGCCCTTTAGCCGTGTCTTCCAGCTCAAATTCACACAGAATATCATCATCCATGGTACTCAGCAATGTAGCGCGCGCCTCAGCGTCCTTGGCCTCCCACTCATCATAGAAGGCCTTCTGCTGATTCGTTAATCCAGTGTCGGGTCTTTTCTTGATCTTCTTGATGTGGTCAATCGACCTTTGCTCAATCAGAACCATCTGTATACGCTTACTCCATATTTTATAGTTATCACCGTTAAGTCTCAGACCTTTGTTCAGCTCAGCAATGATGTTCTTCGTGGCGGCCATTTCACTAACTAAAGGAAATTTGATTAGGATCATATGGAGACACAAGGAACAATGTTCTAATGCATGTAAAAAGACAAGTCTCAAATTAATAGGACAGACTTTAAAACATACTTAAATTCGGAGGACAACCCAAGCTAGGCCGGGAAGCACTCCCCGTTTCTAAGCACATCCTAAAGTCACTACTACCAATCGAAACACAGTCTATACAAACAGTCCTCTAAAGAACCGGAGTCGAACAGATCGCACTAAGCATTCAACTCTAACACAAGATAATTGTCCTAACATTATTTAAGCAAATTCAGAGAACCTCGCAGACTAACCGGTCGGTTCACATCTAGGAACATATCCCCAGGTGTAGTTCGAACTTATCCAAACTTCTGAAGGGCTACTAAGAACAATCCTAAAGGTTTGCTACCTAGATTATGCCAGAACTAGATCTCCCTACAAGGTAATCTATCCTATGCAAGTACGGTAACAAACACACATTTCAATACACACACATATATTGAGATCTTTCAAAAATAATTAAATTTGGGGCTAATTTTGAATTTTCAAAACTTTGAGGACCAAAGTCACCCAAACAAGTAAAATTAATTAACATGTTAGACCAATTTTCACACACTATGCTGGGATCTCAACAAATCATAACCTAGTCAATTCTACCAGTCATGGAGTCAAGAGCCACGCAAATAATGTAAGGCAAGACTATCTACCCTGCAGAAAACACAAAATAATCCAGGGAACTCAAGGAACCCACACAGCATTCAATATATATCCAGTCATGCAATATAAAACATCATAAGGCTCTCCCAGCAATTTAAATTAGTCCAACATATAATTTAATTAGCCCAAAAATTATTATTGAAAGCGGTCCAGCACATTTACCGGACTAAATCAGGTCATCTGAACCCACAGAAGGTCCAAGATCGTTTCCAAGTTCGTTTCGAACCAATTCTGGCGGCCCAAAGCCTCCGAATTAGCTCAGACCGGTTTGAACAGCACTGAGCCATCCAATCCGGTCTGAACCGGTCCGGACAGCCTCAGCCAACCAGTCCGGTCCGAACCGGCCCGGTCAGCCTCAGCCAGCCGGTCCGACCCCGGTCCGGTTCGTCAGCGAACCGAACCAGTTTTAAGACGGTCTGGTCCAACTTATCGGACCATCCCGGTTTGGACCGGTTCACTAAGACCGGTCCAAACAGTGCCATCTCCTTCGTTGAAGGAGATGGCACGCTGCTAGGGTTCAAAAACCCTAGCAGCCGCAGCCTTTGCAATGGTGGCCAGCCGCGAAGGCTGGCCACGAGGTTGGGTCGGCCACCACTGGCCGACCCTTCCCTGGCGTCCCTAGCGGCTGGCCGCAGCCACAAAGGCTGCGGCCAGTCGCGGGGGCCACAGCCACGAAGGCTGTGGTCCCAGCCTGTGCTTGGCCGCAGCCCAGTGGCTGCGGCCTTGCGAGGCCGAGCCGCAGCCACTGAGGCTGCGTCCGACCTGGGGACGCGGCCGCAGCCATTGAGGCTGCGGCCGACCTGGGGACGCGGCCGCAGCCACTGAGGCTGCGGCCCTAGAGGGTCGATCCGCAGCCACTGAGGCTGCGGTCGGCCTGGACCGAACGTGGCCGCAGCCAAGGTGGCTGCGGCCGACCTGAGCGTGGCCGCAGCCACGGTGGCTGCGGCCCGTAGGGGCTGAGCTGCGGCCACGAAGGCCGCCGCCGCCCCTATTTCGGCCTCGAGCTGGGCTGCATTTTCCCGATTCGATCCCGTCGCGATCACGATGACGCCGTGGGGATTTTCCTCTTTGAATTCGACAATTTGGAAACCAACCTACTATGGCTCTGATACCAATGTTGGAAATTGATATATTAACAACATTATGCAATCGACTAAATACACATATTTAGGTTACCTCCTTAGAACGATTGCACTTTGCGGAAGCGGAAGCGGATCTGCCTGAGGTTGGGATCACGGTCTGCCGGACGGGAGGACACGCCACGGTTTGACGGGCTATGACCTATAACACCACAGCTACTAACCTCTGTCTATACTGTAGGGTGGCTATCTATCAGTCAACTTCCTTAGGGTTTCTACAAACCCTGAGCACCCCTATATATACTGATATAGAGGGATAGGTTTTAAGGCCAGATACATAACTGGGCTTATGTGAATGGGCTCCCACTTAGGGCGGCTCATTATCCTAAAACCAACAATAATTAAATCTGTAAACAAAAATGTGGAATTTTCGATTGTTTAATATATAGATTTTATTTATATGTACATTAACATGATTGTTTAATTAACCATTTTCTATCAAATAAAAGTGTATCCGATCATATTATATATATATAATACCAATCATAATCATATAAGTAAAATTTAAAGATGAGTTTGGATTTGTGAGCCGTCATGATTATAATAATGATTTTTCTGGTTGGTGGAAGTAGAATAAGAATCTATAATTTGGTCATTTTATATGGAATTTGGCTAAACATAAATTAATTATTCTAATAAAATATAAATATGGTTTCAATAAAAAATAAATGAATCTATATAGTGACGTTCCATTACTTTCAGAAACATAATAATAATAATTATGGCCCAACTTGTATATTATATTGAGCCCATTGAATTGTGCTCTTTCAAAGAATGTTACCATGTGGTATTGTGGTGTGCCCTTGGGTATTTAATGGTCATAAGCAAAAAAATCACAAGAAAAATGATCATTCCCATTTCAGTTCATGCCCAGCATTAACTAATCAGTTAAAATTATAAATATTTGGGTAAATTGCATAAAAAACATGTAATTTAAAAAAATCATCAGATTTAGCCAAAAACCCAACTAATTATGCTATTAAACTTGTCCCAGATTTAGTCACTTTTCCAAATTTTGTTTTCGGCTAAATTTGGGAAAAGGTATGTTTTAAAAAAAAAATACGATTTACCCAATTTATTTTGAATTAGTAACTTTGTTGGTTAAGTAAAAATTAGGGCTGACAATTTCACTCACGACACGATAACACGATACGAACACACACGAAAAAAGACGTGTTCGTGTTTGCATTTGATGGTACGATAACACGATAATACGAACACGATAACACGATAATACGAACACGATAACACGATAATACGAACACGATAATACGAACACGATAACACGATAATACGAACACGATAACACGATTCTTTTTCGTGTCGTGTTAGTGTTTATGTCTCAAAACACGATAACACGATTGTTTGCCTTTGAGGGGACGTGTTTATGTTATTTAGGCCGTGTTATCGTGCGAACGTGAACCGTGTTACCGTGTTATTTTCATGAAAACGTGAAATCGTGTTATTTTCGTGTTACCGTGTTATTTTCGTGTTACCGTGTTATTTTCGTGAAATCGTGTTACCGTGTTATTTTCGTGTTACCGCGTTATTTTCGTGAAAACGTAAAATCGTGTTACGACTTTCCACAAATATTTTCGTGTTATCGTGTTCGTGTCGATACAATAAATTTCGTGTCGTGTGTCTGTGACACGATTACATTTTCGTGTGTTTCGTGTTGGACTATCGTGTGTATCGTGTCCTGATGCACGATAGCACGCAAGTACGAATTGACAACCTCGTAAAAATACATGAAAAATTACAATGCTTAACTATTAATTAAATCCGTTTTTTTTCGTACGCCATGATGCTTTTTATTAAAGTAACCAAATCAATATCACCGCGACATATGGTTAGATTTTCATATCCATACATTTCCAAGTAGATCAACACTATTGTCAAAAAAATCTATGCAAAACCAAAAATCTCTTCGCTATCTGAACTTGGTCCATCATTATTGTCAACACAATATACCCACGACACAGAAACACCAATACAATGATCCAAAAAAAACACAACTTTCATGTACAACAAAGAAAGAATGACAACCAATAAAACCACAGTACCAAATACAAAAACACCCTCCTCTACACAGAAGATAGATCATCATTTGTTTTGTTTTTATATAAAAAAAAATACAACTTTGTATTAATTTTCCTGTCATTGACTCAGTTTTTCTGTTGTATGTATACTGTTCAGTGAAGATATAAGCTATTCAATTTCAATCAACCAAAGTTACAACTCACAAACTTGATCACCTTTTTTCTTCAATCGGGTGATTATGTGATCTTCTCTTCTTTTAACTGTAGTCGAGCCATTGGCGGTTGCTGGTTTGCTGTATTCGATGCTGCAGGCCTTAGCTGCGATGCGAAGCTGTTGGCTATGCTGTGGCTGCTGTTTTTGGCAGCAGGAACATCGTGGTTGTGTTTGCCTTCGTAGGTTGTTATAACAGCTTTAGGATCCGATGAAGCCCGCTCGACATGTTTGCGGACAGTGCACCCGGGGGTAGTGCATTTGTAGTAACTTCTGCAGAAACGAAGGAGACAGAACTTGTTAGGGTTTCAAGAACAGATAAATTTCATCTCAAAAGAAGAAAGAAACCCAGAAATATTGGCATTAAATCGTAACCCGATTTACAAGTTGTTCCAACTAGGGCCGGCAATGCTGCGGTGAAAAACCCATAACCATGGTTATAACCGTTACTGTTTAATATGGTTAACTGTACCATTATGGTACAGTGCGGTTATAGTGATGAATTTTCTACCCATAATGGTTATGGTATTTGAGTTATACCCATAGTTATAACCATGGTTATTCTATAAATATAATATTTATTTATTATTAATAAACTATTTATATAATATACTAAATATAAATTATATAAGTGTAAATTTAAAATTGTTGAAGATCGAAGGCGCAAAGTCCAACGATGGCAATATAGATTGATGTATTTTTTAAAATAAAATTTTCGATTTTTTATTATATTACATGTGTGGAATGAATATGGGTATACAGTTAAAACCATGGTTAATAACCAGAGTTATTTTAATGGTTATGTTATTGAAAATTATACCCATAATGATTATATTATGGTATGTGGTTTAAAAATATGGTATAGTTATGGTATTTGACATACCCTGACCATAAACTAACTATCGACAGTCCTAGTTCCAACTAATGTACGTAAAAGAAAGTGAGCAATTAACTTGCCTTGGATATGGATTCCCCTTCACTACTTTCTGGCCATACTTGCGCCACCGGTACCCATCATCCAGAAGATCAACTTCACTCGTTGTCTGCACTATGATCTTAGGGTCAGTTATGGTACGGTGCGATGAAGATGTCTCCGAACCACTTAACTCAACATTTCTGAAAGAAGAAGAAAAAAAGTGTTGAAAATTAAAACGCGTTAGGGTTCACAGAATAGGAATACATCAAGAACTGAGAAATTTGATATATTTTTTTTCATTATTGTACCGTTGTCGCTTGGAGACTCGTTCATCCTCGTCTTCAATCCCCGTTTGTGCATCTCCCACTTCCTCACTGTCACTCAGCTCGGTCGAGAACTGGCTTGAATTACAAGGCCCCATCCCTTCCCTTTTTACATCGGAGTTCAAAGCCGTGCCTTCCTTTCCCCGCTTGTTGGGAGGAGGCTGATGATTGTGCTGTCCTTTGTAAATGATCTCCGTTATCTGTCCGTCAAGAGATCGCTCCACCTTCTTCTTCACCGGACAGTTGGGGTTCGTACACTTGTAATAGCTTCGAGGGTACTCGCTGCCCTTCACTTGTTTCTGCCCGTATTTTCTCCAGTTGTAGCCGTCGTCTGCAGGTTTGTCAATGACAAGGGAAGAAGAAGAAGACATCGGATGATGTCTGTGGTCGGAGTTTGAGAAGTCTGATGATGTTTCTGCAAATGAATGTGTTTGTTGGAATGTGGGTAGATTTTGAGGAAATGACGACGTGAATTGGGTTAGTGTTCTTCGTTGCGGATCATGGTGAGGTTGGGGAAAGGCATGGTGGGTCTGGAATCCAAAATTTCCCTACAAAACAATGCATTCATATCAATGGATAGATATATGATATATCACAACAACAACCCAATCAAATTAACCATTTAATCGTCACTCAATTAATTTTATTTTTATTGATCATATTTATATATATATGGATTTATATACCTGCTTGTTCTGGCATAATTATCAAAGAGAAGACTTTTTATCTAGATTTCATTTCAGATGGTAGATATAAATGGGTAGATTAGAAACGGCAAAAATGTTATTTTTAGTAATTTTCTAAATCATAACTAAAGTCAAGAAAATAAAAACTAAAGTCACAATTATTACCACGGCGGAAGAGAAGCTGAACCCTGGTGAATCAAGCAAAGCCGTCGGACTCAACCCCGAAGGAATCGAGAACATCCCCGGTGGTGTGGTGGCCAACGACAATCGCTCAGGGCGGTGCTGTCTTGGCCGGAAGTCTCCGAGACCAGAGGAGGATGCCCCGATGGGAGGGTATATGGCGCCGGCGAGAAGCTGAGAGAAGGACTTGCATTCTTCGCCGTCGGGGAAGAGATTAGAGACGAGGGTCATCGGCCCAGGACTGAAACCCAGACTGGAGAGAGAGAACGCCGCCATGCCGGAGGTAGTTGGTTGATCAGGCAGACCTCCTCCTCCTCCGCTATGATTACTGCTGCGATCGTGGATCCCGAAGAGAGTCTCGGCGGAGGAGTAGGAGAGGGTAGGGCGAGTATTAGGTGGCGGTGGCGGCTGTCCTCCATGCCCAGACATTGTACTATTTGTCGTGGTTTTACAGGGAAGGTTGTTCTTTCTCTTTCTATATCTAGACAAGAGAAAGTGGTTTGTCTTTTGTCTTTCCGGGTGATTTTCTAGGATTTGTCTTTTGGAGGTTTGATCTGAATTTTGCAGAGAAAAATAGAAGTCCACGCTAACGCTACTATACTAGAAAGCTTCCTATCTCTCTTCTTAACTCCGAACTTCTTTGAATTTGGATTAAGTTTGCAATTGGTTTTAGTTTCGTCCTCAAACTCGCACAAATGGTTATATTTCATCCTTGGATTCTGATTTCGTCAAATGTTATTCTTAATGTTCATGGTGCTAATCTAGACGGCCATACATTAAAAAAAAAAAATAAGAAAATAGAGACCGGAGTTGATCCATCGTAGCTAGGATCAATAATTTTTACCATAGCACGATTAAATAATCTATAACGATATGCATTTATGTGTACATGGATTTCACATTAATACACTCTGTTTCTAAACACTTTTGATCTACAAATATACGCATACACACGATTGAACATGTGTAGTAGTATTTGGATTTATTTTTGTACTTATTTTTGAATCACTAGTAAAATCTTAAAACTTGATTGTGAAAATAAATTAAGAAATTTGTGAATTTTGTAGTGTTATTTTGTATCGTACATACGTCACAACTTATGTCATATGTATAATGTATATGAAGATTGTTTTAGTCAAAAAGTTAATTGTGTTATTATATGTATCATGTGTGGTCTATTTATTAATCGTGTCGTATTCGTATTTAAAATTTGAAAGCACATTTTTTTTATACACGATATAATTAATAAGACACGACGATTAAAAATACGACACACAAATTGTCATCACATTTAAACTCGTAGCTCAATCCCCAAATCAAATAGTTGGATGAGCCTCCAAGTGGGTGGATCGGCTTATTAGTTATGGTTGTTTAAGTTAAGTCCAGATGTGATTGAATTAATTAACAGAAGGATGAAATAAATACTTATGTAAATTTGAGGACTGATTACAGTTTAACCTTTTTCCACGGGCTGAGATGATAAATATATGAAAATTTTAGTTTGGGATGGCGAAAAGCCGAAAACTGACATTTGTCGATTCCGACGACTTTCAGGCAAAGACTTGAGTAAATGTTTTTATATTGTCATTCATTAGCCTAAAAATAATACATTATTGCAAAAATGTCCTCTGGCAGTGATGTAATGCTAAAGGTGCGTGCGGCCATGCCATTAATTTGTGTTTTTTTTTAATTATTATTTTTCCCACTAATAATATATTCCAAGAAAAATATATAGTTATGGAAGCTCTTTTTTTACATTCAAAATTATATTAAATAGAGAAACAAAATAAATAATAAAATATTTAAAGTATGAGGGCTTCTAAATAAATATGGACGACGTAGCCTCGCCTCGAGCTTTCTGTCGAGGAAGGATGATCATCGTGTCGTGTCACTAATTGTGTCGTGTCTAAACGGATAATTTTTAAATGTGTCAAAAAACTTCAAACACGAACACGACACGATTAACTAGCAGATTACACGTGACACGATTAACTTTCATGAACAAAAAAAATATTGAAAACATGTTGTGTCATACGACACAATACGATTAAACACGACACAATTGGACACAGCTATGACCGACAATGGTGCGATGAAAAACTCAAAATCACAGTTATAACTGTTATTTTTTAATATGGTTAACCGTACCATTATGGTGCAATGCGGTTATGCTGATGAATTTTCTACCAATAATGATTATGGTTATGATATTTTACTCATACTCATGATTATTATATAAATAAAATAATAATTTAATATTAATATATTAATAAATACTAATAATAGAAATATGATTTTTACTTTTAGATTTTACAAATTTATAATTTCATGGCAAACTGTAATTGAATGATTTAAATGTTAAATTATATTAGTGTTAATTTTAAATGATGTTAATGTTGAATATTTTTGTTGTTTATGACCTAATTTTATGTATTTATTAAGATAACATTTATAATATTCAATTACATTTCACATGTGGTAATAAATATGAGTATACAGTTAAAACTGTGGTTAATAACCACATCTATGGTTATGGTATTAAAAATTGTAACAATAATGGTTATGAGTATGATATGCAATTTAAAAATATTGTATAGTTATGGTATTTAACATACATGTACCATACCCTAACCATTGACAGAACACGATTATACACAGAATTTACTAATTTCACAAGTTATTTCACATATTTTTTCAGAACACAAATTTATATATACAAAGTAAGGTTTTCAAAGTTCAATATTAAAAAATAAGTGAGTATTGCAATATTATTTTTATTATTATACTTAAATGTGTCTAAACATGTTACATGTATATACAACACGATTAGACACGAATAAACACAATTAGACAAGATTAGTTAATCGTGTGTCTAAACATGTCATATGTATACATGATACGATTAGTTAATCGTGTTTATACAGATATTTGCATATCAAAAGTGTTTAGAAACAATTATTAATCGTGTCTAAACATATAATAGTTGTTTAGATACAGAATGTATTAAGATTAAACTCATATACACTTTAAATCAAATTGTATCGTATCATTTAATTATATTGTCATATATTACCGGCACTACTGTCGGTTGGAGGGAGATGAAACGCAATCAGAATCTAGATATGCCAATTAGTGACGTCATACATAGACACAAGCCAACGGACTACGTATTTTTTGTTTGAATAATAATAATGAAGGAAATTTACTTAATCATACCACAAAGAAATTAATTATATTCATTTTGTAAGGATAAATTTTAGCTTGAAAAACTCAAGTGTGCATTAGTTATTAAGTTCACTACGGGAGAGTAGGTGGATAACGGCTCAAAGTAAAATAGTTAACGGCTCAAATAATGAGTCGTTAATTTTAGACGGCTCAATAAAAATGAGTTGTCATAACAAGTATCGTCATATTTATGACAGCTCAATGAGGATAGAGCCGCAAAAAGAACGACTCAAAATTATGAGTAGTCAAAAGTACAACTCAACAAGAAAGTGTCGACAAAAATACTTATATTTTTAATTTTTGACAGCTCAATATATTGAGCCTTCAAAAATATGATTATTTTTAAAACAAATATTTGATTTGTCCTCAACCTTCTCGTCAGAGGTTCGTCACCGGCCTTCCCGTCGACTACCTCATTCGAAGAAGATCTCGTCGAACACCTCCTTATCTTCCGTTCCTTTCAACCTCCTCCATCTTCTTCGAGCTCTTCCAGGAAGCGCGCAACTCCTTGTTCGCCAAAACCAGACACCAAGGCTAACGCAGCTCCCTGTGCACCGCAGCTCCCTGTTCGTTGCAGCTCTTCCGCATCCGTTCAGAAGCTCTTCGAGACGCGGCTCTTCCACACCGTAGCTCCCTGTTCAAAAGACGGGAATCAAGAAAGAGCGAGAATGAAGAAAGAGCGTTCACACTTGAAGAACGAAGAGAGAGAGAGAAGACACGGTTGGGAATACGATTTGAAGTTTGAAACGATTTGGACGAACAAGTTAAGAGAGAGACGAACAGGTTGCGGGAGACGAACAACTTGAGAGAGAGAGACGCGGTTGTGGGAAGAACGTCCACCTTTTGAAACGATTTAAAGTTTGAAAATTTGATTTTTTTTACATGCGAGGGAAAGAGTACGGAAAAGCAAAAAGGTTTGAATTTTAAGGATGTCTCAAACAAATGAGCCGTCAAAAATATTATTATTATTATTATTATTTTATGGCTCAATAGTGATTGAGCCGTGAAAATAGCGAAAAGAAAAATATTAATTCCTTAAAAAAGAACATCTCAAACAAAATTAGCCGTAAAAAATATTTTTATTTTTTATTACGGCTCAATAGTGATTGAGCCGTGAAAATAGCGAAAAGAAAAATATTAATTCCTTCAAAAACAGGACAGCTAAAAAAGGGGTCATCAAAAAAAAAATTATTTTTCATTACGGCTCAATCACTATTGAGCCTTGAAAAATAGCGAAAAGAAAAAAAAATTAATTCTTTTAAAAAAAGGATGACTAAAAAAAAGAGTCGTAAAAAATAATTTCATTTTTTTTTATTTCGTGGCTTTGATATTTGAGCCGCAAAAAATATATTTTTTAATAAAATGACGGCTCCGTAGTGTTTCAACTGTGAATAATCAGATAAATAAATTATTCACAGCTCAATAGCATTTGAGTCGTCCTGTTGAGTCGTTATCTCACCATTCTCCCGTAGTGGTTTGTCTCATATCTATTTTTTTTTCATATATAAAATATTTTCATTAACCTACTGCAATCACAAATAATACACACATTAGTGTGAGTTCGTCATAAAATTCATTAACTATCATGTTACAATCGGTAAAAGTATCGTTGAACATGAAAATAGTCAACATTAATGTCTTTTATTATAATGAAAATTTTCAATAACCTTCATGGTTCTACATAAATCTTTTAATCCACCCTAATGTTATATATGCTAAAACCTCTAATACAGGTTCTATTATAGCCCATGAGTATTCACCCAATGCTTGAATTACTGTTTTTCTCCAAATTGTAAGTATGTATATAATTACAAAAAATATGGGCCATGTGTAGTTAATCCAATGATATAATTAATGATCAATTATTATTATTATTATTGTACTTCAGAGTTTATTAACATCTAAGATATGACTAACAACATATGAACTATACATTATTTAATGTTCTAGTCAACTCAAAGGTTAGTTTGGGAACTTTTTCAATTATCTCTATTTTTTTCCATTCAAGAAATAATCTTGGAACTTACCGAGAATCGATCTCGGAATTTCTTGCACCGAGACAAATGCGATACTATTGGACATGTCCGGTGGTCAATTATCTCTATTGAATAGTGTTGTTTAGCATAGACCAGTTCTACTTAGTATGTTTTTTTTTTTTTAAAAAGTTAGAAATATTTTTTTTTAAAAGTTTTCTATTTCGGGATTTAAGATTGAAATTGAGTTTAGGAGATAACATATTTTTGTACGAGTTACTGAGTAACCATGAAACGCGTTTGGAGTTGACGAGAGTTGATTGGTCGTTGATTGATCTAAGCATCTATAAAAGAGGACGGGTGAATCGTTCATGTGAATCTCTTTCTACAATGTTTATATAAGTATTATGTATATTAAAATAATATTAAATGTCATATACGAAGGGAGATGATTTTATTTTTTGGCCAAAAAAGGAGATGATGGGTATATATAGTTATATACTTGTAAAAACTTAATGTTTCTGTCAACTTGAGTCGTTTATCTTAGAGATATATTTATAAATCTCATTCCATGTCTGGATATTAAATAAATTTTTATCTATGAGTAATAAGATATATCTATGCGGGTAATATCCTAATTTTAATAAGAGAACGAATCGTTATCCCAAATATGAAATTCGTGCATCTTAATTAGGGGTGTCAATTTTGCGGGTTGGTCATCCACGGATCGTGTCAAAATTTATTGTACCCAAACACGACCCATAAATTTTCACGGATCAATTCTCGTGATTCAAACACGACCTATGGATCGATGGGTCAACACGCACGATAAAAAAAAATACATTGCAAAATTATGGGCAACCCGCGACCAGCACAACCTTCTAGGTGTAGGATTATAATATCTTTATTTTATTTTTGTATAATATATTATAAATTATTCAACGGGTTGATGGATTGACCCGTGAGTCTAAGGTATCGATGGGTTGACCCGTGGATCGAAGGTTACGCCCCAAACACAATCCGTTTTTCTGACGGGTCGTGTCAAAATGACCCGTGAGTAAAAAATTTCGAACTCAAACACGATTCGTGAACATGTGAACCGCGGATCATCCGCGAGTCGTGTTCAAAACTGACACCCCTAATCTCATTACTTTTCTTCTATCAGAATGGTCGTTGGTATTCCTTGGAATGAGTATTGTGGGTAGGGGTGAAATCGGACCGATCAGAACAGTTTTTTTTACTATTTCGGTCGGGTATTTATATTTTCATATCAATTTTTCTTTTAAAAAAAAAAAGACCGACCAAAAGACCGTATAAGGAAAAATAAAACGTTCATTCGGATTTCAGATTTTTGGTTTAAACCGAAAAAAATACACATTTAAAACCAGAATAAGTATTCAAAATCAAATTAAACAACAAAATAACTCGATTTAACAATGTTTACATAACTTTCTACTAAACCGATTAAACATAACTATTAAATAACAAAATTATTATTTGTTTGTATTCATTGATTAATTATATTAATTAGTACTAATTAATATAATGTATAAAGTTATATACGTATAAACAGTCAGACCAGACTCCATAGTCTTTTAGATTTGTAGGTCGAATGGTCTAAAAGATCGTTTCAATAAAAAACGATCATAAATCGAACAGTATATTTTTTTTAATCTATTTTTTCAGTTCAGACCGGTTCGATTTTCTCTGAATTTTCGGACCACGCGGTTTTTGTTTTCAACCCTAATTGTGGGCACTAAATAGTGGTACATATAGTGTCCAACAATAGATGCCTAACTTGTGTCAACTTGTGATTCCTATAAGTTATTTAGTCAGCCACCTTAAATACTCACAATTTTTTTTATCGAACTAAAATTGCACATATTTCATTTTCACCAACTATCTATATCTATATATTAATTTGGCTAAATCACATGTAGACAAATAAATTTTTTGTTGTATGTTCTCACTCCTAATGTTAAATTAACATCTTCTAATTGGTCCATGTCAATCATAAATTTCTCATTCTTAGGTGACATGCTATGTAAATCACTTTAAAGTCATCTAAAGTCTCTCAATCATTCTCAAGATAAGTTACAAAACTCATATCATTTCTATTTATTTTACATTAGTAATTGTGATTTTTCATTAAATATATTTATGAAATGAAAGTTATATAATAATAAAATACACAATATTATATTTTATGAATATAAGGTATGCACATATTAAAATTTACATTTACAAATTAAAATATAGATTAATTAAGGATCATTTCATATATCACATAATTAAAATAAGACATAAGTCACACTTAAACATAGTTATCAGAACCGGACTGGCGGTCCGACCGGAAATTGGACCTCTGTCCGGTTTGGTTCAGTTAAAAGACCGTTTTACAAATAAACAGTGTTTGAACCAGGTTGAACCAGACGATTTTTGGAAAATCGGGTCCGGTTCACTTTTAAGAACAGTGTTTTAGCTGACTTGTTAACTGTCATGCGTACCTTATTCCTTCATCGATTCTCACGACATTCTTTATTCTTTATTTACATGGATAACTCTTTCTTGAGTTATTTTTTTTCATGGATATTTTTTATTTATAAGTATTTTAAGGTAAAATTCTAATTATAATAAAATATCCCTATTACTTATATAGTTATATATTTATTTGTTAATGTTTTTATAGCTCTTAAAGAATTTTATAACAGTATTATAATACTAAATAGATAATTTTTATATTTATGAGATAATAATCTTATATACATTTTGAGACATCTCATATTAATATGTGTAATTACAAATAAATTATAAAACAATTACGTTAATAATTATTTTTTAATATTGAAATCTTATGCTATAATAATGTATCTAACTATAGGCTACAGAATAAGGTCGGGGAAATTAGGACAAACTGTCGGGTAGTCAACAAGGCAAACCCCTAGGTTAAACAAACCTATTATCATTGTGTTTGATTTTGACACTATTGTGTATTGTGTTTGAGAATTGAGAGTAATGTGTTTGAAATTGAAACTATGTAGTTTGTGTGTGTGTGAGACTATGTAGTTTGATGTAATTATGTATGTATTTTAAGTTTTCAGTTTTTTTTTTTCCTTGTGAACAGTGAACCGCAGACTGAACCGAGGTTGGACCGAGTTGGACCGGTTGAATCGTGAACCGACTCCCTCGTCGGTTCGATGGTTGGTCCGGTTCTGATAACTATGCTTTTAAACATCACCTATTTCATTACAATAATATCACAATAAATTTTAACAATATCAAAATAATTAAGTATTATATATGTATAAACTAAATATAATTTACAGTTAGCAAATATATAAAATATAATATTTATACTAAAACATTAGAGATTGTTACTATTGCTAGAAATATACTAATATTTTTATATATACATTGATAGGAATAATAAACCATAGAAAATAAGTCAAGAGTATTATATGAACAATAACATATTTTTTTACAGTTTTGTGAAAAATATTTATTTTATATATTTATAACCCAACCTATTTTTGAATTATTACAATACTATTTATATAATATAATATATTATTATTATTACTAAAAAATTAAATAAAAACAATATTTAATAGTCTTTTGTAAACATATGCACAAAATTAAGTCATAAAAATATTTAACTTAAAAGTATTAATTATTGTCTTATTATTAATTTTAATTATTGGCTCATGCATTTTAAACTAATTTTATGAACAAATGCACTTAATATAATATATATGTTATTTCATAATATAATTTATAATAACTTATCTATATAATTAATTATTTTATGCATTTTTAAGTTTTGTAATATTTTTATTGTAAAAAATTCAAACTTACAACAATTAATTTTTTGAAAAATTATAATAGTGTATATTCAGTGAAAAAATTAGCTTTTTAAACCTTATAATAGTAAAATTATTATTTTATTTAAAAAAAATTATTTTACAATATAATCATTTAAAAATAATTAAAATATGTTATACTATGTACCATAAAAAAATAACTTATATTAAATATAAAAAATAAAAATATTAAAAAATAAAAGATACCACTAATTGCGCAAAGCGCGGACTGAATATCTAGTATTTATTAAATTTATTCAACATAAATTTAATTATTTCAATATAATACAGTCATATACATACTTTGGTTGAATCCAATACAGTGTCGGACCAATTAAGAATTGAGGTATAGTTTAAAACTGAGCTCGAAACCAATTTGAATAAATACCCATCTCACTAAACTCAAATATAATTTCGGTTTTGAATATTTAAAAACGTTTCTAATCGATCTTTTACAAGTTTTTCGGTTATTACATATTTGGGTTAATAGTCAAAGTGCCCCCTAAAGTTTTGGCGAAATTTAGGATTGCCCCTTAAAGTCTAAAATTTTAAATATTAGTCCTAAAATTTGGACGATTTAAAAAATTGCTCCTTTCCGTCCTATGTCCGTTAATTTGGAACGGAAAACACAACATGTGCCCTGCACTTCACTTAAGATTGAAAGACAAAAATGCTCTACCCTCTTCTTCTTCATCGTTCAAGGTTGAGCAACTGTATCCATGGAATGGTACCAATCAGCAGAGGAAAGAATGCCTGCACATACTGTTTAGCTAACCAAAGGTAGCTAACCGTAAATACTGTGATTATCAATATTTATTAGTAAAAAAATGGCCTATAACATTCGAGATAGAAGTTTGGCTGATTTCTGATTACACAAATGGGTGAAGAAGCTCAGTGAATGGAAAGGGGCGGGCCATGTTGCAGTCAAATCCACTCCATTTGCGTCGTCGACTTCCGCTCCCTCCAGCATGTCTTCACCGTCCCTCTCCCGCCTCCCTCATCCAACGGCGGTTCCTCCACTCCTTTCTCTTCACCTCCCTCTGCACTCATCCAACGGCGGTTCCGTTCATGTGATTCTGCTGAGTAAACCCATATTCCCCTCCTGTTGTGTTGTAAAAATTGTAAGTTTCTGCACCACCAGACATATTTTGCCCCACCGGGTAGATCAAAGGTGCTCCACTCACATACATACTATGTGTCGAAGTTATATTTGGTGGAGGAATCACAGAGAAACTGCTAAGATCTGGTGTTGGTAACAGTAATTGCCCCTCCACATCCCTCCCTAGCAGCCTATTATTATCCTCTTGTGTTCCAGGAATTTGATAATCCAAAAACTGCCTATCAGTTAGATTCATATCAGGAAATACGTTCCTCTGATCCTCGCTCACCTGTGTGCTGATGATGGGGTCATCAGGTTCCCGATCAGATCTCTTTGGTTTCTTCGGACGCCTCGTTCATGGGGTTTCTTGTAAGGAGGACTCTGACCATGCATCAATCCTAATTTCACCCACCAATCTTCGTGTCCAGTGGGCCACCAAGGAGGAGGAACTCCCTTCTCTAAAGGATACTTTCTCTGAGGTGGATCACAATGTTGCATCAAAGATGAAAGCAAAGACCCCAAAGTTGCATCTTGAAGGTCCTGTAAAGTGCTCTGTGAGCTCCCTATCAGAGGTTTGCTTTGGCTTCTGCTTTTCAGCAGCTTGCTGTTCTGCAATTTTCTCTCTTTCCTTGATCCTTTTGAGTTTGATCCGATCCTTCCACATTCGCTTTTCCAATTCTTCGGGCTCGATTTCTTCATCACTGACATCCTTCTCTTCTGCTATATTCTCAATCCGTATATCATCAACTTCAGTATCCGAGCTGTCATCCATTGCTTCAGCAGCGATTAAAAGTCGATCTATGGACGTACAAAAACTAACACTTATCAGTTCTTGCAAAGGGCATTTTTGTGTTTCAATCTTAAGTGAAGTGCAGGGCACATGTTGTGTTTTCCGTTCCAAATTAACGGACAGAGGACGGAAATGGGCGATTTTTGAAATCGTCCAAACTTTAGGACTAATATTTAAAATTTTAGACTTTAAGGGGCAATCCTAAATTTCGCCCAAACTTTAGGGGGCACTTTGACTATTAACCCTACATATTTTTTAGGACAAATAATTTTAATGCATCCGAATGTTTGAGCATGTTATTAAATGTACTACATATGTTGTTTTGTGCACTCAAATGTTTTAGAGTTTTGTTATTTGCACTACAATTATTATTCCGTCAATTATTTTTGTTAAATTTGTCAAAATAATAATTTTATCCTCCTTTTCATTTTCAACAATAAATCAAACCCAAAAATGTAGATTTAATTTTGAAATCAACTTAATTTTGTACCCAAAACTGTTATTTTGGGTTGATTTCAAACCTAAAACAACATTGTTTGGTTAATTTTAAACTAAGAATAACATTTATGAGTTGATTTTGAGCTCAAAAAAGCTAGTATGGGTTGATTTTGAACTAAAAAATTGCATTTTGCGGTTTCAATTCATAATCAAATTCATTTTTTGATTTTGATACGTAATTTTGTGTTGAATATAAACATAAGGGTAAAATTGTCATTTTGACAAAAAATAATAATGTTTAACGAAAACAATTTGATGAAAAACTAAGAAGATGCATTTAACAACAACAGACAAATATTTTGGTACACAGAATAACACATCCAAATATATTAATGCAATTAACAACAAGTAAACATCATGATATATTGATGCTATTTACCATTTTTTTTTCAACTAAAATTGCACATAATTCATTTCCACTGGACCAACTACGTTTAGTAAACGTCTCTAATCGATCTTTTACAAGTTTTGGGGTTACTAATCGTTTTTTTTAATCTAACCCTAATGCAAATTGCTATATGTTTCGTGCCCTGCACGTAAGAATTTTCCAATTAATTGAAATGCTTGCATGGTTGACAGAGACAATGTAGAGTGTATATATATATTGCTGATACTGCAATTTATTTTAAGAACAAATCACATAACAACAGATGTACCATTTATTGTTACTGAATCCACTGTATATATGGTTTGTCAAAATACATAAACCCATTACATGCATTTCAAAAAATTGGTCTTACATGCGCCATTTAAAATTAAGGGTTAATTACTTGAAACGTCACATATGTTTGCGCAAGTGACTAATAGATTATAACTTGTGCAGGATGGTTACACATGTTTCAGCACGTGACTAAATGATCATTTTTACTGTTCACCGTTAAATATCACCATTAATATTTCCATGTGTCATGCACGTGAGTTACTTCCAAATTTAACTTCCCAAAATGCCATTTATGTTCTATATTAGAAGACATTTTCATTCTTGGAGCAGCAGAACGTTCCTTCAAAGATGAAGAAGGAACCATGGACTGGGTTCGGCCCCTCCCCTCAGCGAGCGCACTCGGCATTTGTGTGTTCCCACTCTAGCAGCCAAGATTCGTCCCGTTTAGTGTCAACGCCCCGATTATGTTTCTGCGATGAGATTTCGTCGGTCAAATGTGCGGGTACTTGGAAGAATTTCGGTCGTAGGTTTCATGGGTGTTCACATTTTGAGGTAATTGCACGTTTTTGGTACCATGTTGTTCCTATTAGTTTGTTATGTTAGAAACCCTCATTTTGTTAAGAACCCTAATTTTAACATCTTGTTCCATTTTTGTGTTGTTTAGTCTGTACAATATCCCGGGTGCGGATTTTTCCAATGGGAAAATCCACTGATGTGTCAATATGGAAGAAACGATGTGTTTAAGTTTCAAGGTGTAGAGGGACAGCTTCGATCAGAAGTTGCGACTGCACATGCTGCCGAAGCTGCTGGGAAACAAAAACACTGGAAGTTGTATGCTGCAATTGTCGTTCTGTGTTGTTTACTTTTGATCAATGTACTAAACAAGTAGGTGTATTTGAATTAGTTGATCAATATTTTGTGGAAATGAATTTCAATTCTTCATGTTATGTATTGCAGTTGTTTTGCATCTGTGTTTCAGTTGTTCAGAAGCTGATTTTCAATTGCAAAGTATCTAAAGTAAAGAGTATATTCTACATATGTTATCATCAAATGTGATTAAATGGTCATACATGTTTCTCTATAATGTGATTAAATGGATACTGATGTTTTAAATAATGTGATTAAATTTTTTAACATGTTACTATAATGTGATTAAATAATACATCATGTTTCATATAAATGTGATTAAAATGTTAAACAGTCGTAACCGATCTGCACAAACATGTTCCATTCAAAACGTGAAAAACCTGAAACATACATCCATAGACTTCAGAAGAAGTTCAACATACATAAGTCACCAAGTACCCATTTTGGACCCAAAACATATGTACAAACACCACAAAAGTATCACAAGTTCACAAAACACCACCACACAAAAGCAGAAGACATGTTGCACAAAACATGATGTGGTTCTTTTACTGGGTATATCGTCTGTCACCTGGATAACCAAACTGACCCATGCTCCTTCTGTGTTGTCTTGTCCTTTTTGGTATAACCGTCTTCAGTGGTAAATCTGGTAGAATCATTTCTCTCAATTGTAGACGTACCAGTGGCGACATCGTCTTCGACGTCCACATAAGTCGGACCTTGACGAACATTGAGTTTTCTTCTTTTACCTGTTTTTTTGCCTGTTTTAAACAATTTGTTGCTAATTAGTATAAAAGTATGATCTGTAACATAATTGTAGCGTTGAACACTAACCGAGGCTGATTTCACTGCTAACGATTTAACACATTTTTTGGGGCGTTTTGAATGGACCAGCTTCAGTGTTGACTGCGGCTTCTGCTGGTGGATTATGTGGTTCATCTGGCAGTGTACCTAAACGTACAGCAGGAGGGGATTTAGCTTCTGTAGCACCGGTATGCAGCGGGTCATCAACAGAGGGGGGTTCTTCTTTCTGATTGCAATTTTTTGTCTTCGAACTAGAGTTTTTGTCTTTTGGGACTGCTTCGGTTGAGACCGAGAACGGGTTTTACGTTGTGGAATTGGTTGGGTATGCGTCGTTGCCATTTGGGGTTGTGAAACCGTGTTCAACTTTCGCTTGGTAGGACGCTTCTCTGATTTTTTTTGTCCCACTAACGCCAGCACTAACAACATCCTTGATCTACGCAAAAAACGAGCATATTAGAAATTGTACGAGCATATATTCAAACTCAGAAATCTTATATAAAAACAGCACCTCAGGGTTCCTTTGGGAGAAACCTCTCTTATTGTGGCCATGTTCACCACATTCTGAACAAAACTGTTCTCAGTCGTGCACCACCTGCATGAGCGTCTTCTGTTACCGACCTAACTCGTCTTTTCCTTGGCCTACCAGAACGCGCCTTAAAGAGCGTAGGATCAATAGGTAATGTGTTTTTCTTTGCTCAATCATCCCGTCCAGGCAAGGCATGAATTACACATGCGTAAGTGCGTATGTATGCACTTTTGTGGTACATTGGATCGCAGTACTGTGCGAGCTCATGGACACGGGCATATGACAGGCAAGCAATCGCGTGAACACATGGTAAACCACTTAATTCCCAGGCACAACAAGTACATGTTTTTGCATTAACATTGATTTTATACGACACAGATGGACCAACGTGTACCTCATATTCACCATCAGCAGCATATAAGACCTCACACTCACTTATTCCATCTGTCAGCTTCCTTAGTTTCTTTACGATATTCCTTCCAAATTCCCATTGTCCATCAGCAGCAAATTGTCGTCGTTTAGCAAAGTCCCGCATCAACGTTTTTCCTCACGTTGATGATTTTGTTGTTGAAACTCTCGCATATATTGTTGACGACCAAGTCAGTTTTAGTAACATGCCTGAAACGATATATACACCAAGCGGCTGTGTCAATTGCTGAGACGAACTCCCAAGCTTTTTTGTTTGCTACCTTCAACAAGTCCATATGTCATTTGTGTCTTTGGTAGGTATATGCTCATGAAGCGGACCAAACACGTTTCCTCACCTCGGCTTCACCCAATCCTCTTACTTGCATATTCTGATATATGTGTCGCATGCAGTATCTGTGTTCAGCCTCTGGGATGATATATTGTACAGCTTGAATTAAACCCTAAAAATGACAAAATAATCACAAAACCAGCAAACATGTCTGATCAATTAATCACAAAACCAGGAAACATGCCTGATCAATTAATCACAAAACCAGGAAACATGCAGGATCAATTAATAACAAAACCAGCTAACATGCCTGATCAATTAATCACAAAACCAGATAACATGAAGGATCAATTAATCACATAACCAGCTACAGTCTGTCCCCTTCAAAAAACAGTCATCCAGTGCTATGAAGGGCTTATACCCATTTTTCAGTCCAGTAGAACATGCTTCCAGGCACACATAAAGTCTTTCAAACCTTGGGCGTAAAGGGCTGGAAACTGAATCCACATGGACCGCCACAGTGGTACCCGGGTTATGTTCTTGTAAAATTGCCGCATAATCACAGACTCTTCCAAACTCTTCAGTACGATCACCCTTCAGTTTTTCCTTTGCCATACACATTCCCCGACTTACAGTGAAACGATTTACATTCCACCCAAATCTCTGTTTAATTTCACCACGAATTTCACTATTCTGCAGCATTACATAGAACAAGTTAAGCAACTACAAAAACACAATTACATAGAACATCAGTACAATAACCATACCTTCACTTTCGGGTCGTCCCTTAGCATGCCAATAAAATTGTCGCATACCCATTTCATCCCGATATGGTGGTTATGATGCACTCGGGGACATTGATGCTCCTTCACAAGTTGACATATTTCAAATGTCATTTGTCGGTTCATTCTTCGTGCGACCACCTTATATCCGCACCTATGCTTGCAATAAACTTCGACTCTGGTTTGGTTGTTCACAGGGAAGTTCACATCATACCCATTCACTATAGCGTGGTCCCTCATTGCCTTTCTGAAAAGTTCAACAGTATTGAATAACATCCCGAGGTTGATATCCAAGTCAACATCATCCTTGTCCTCATCGTAGATCTTTCTCTTTTCAGCGCTATTTACATCGTCCTCGTTGTCGGTCTTCCTTTCAGCTTCCAACGTGTCGCTTTGAAAGTCACTACCTAATACTCCAAATCCCAACTTCCTCCCAAACAAACATCTTCTTTTTCTTTTCAACATTCGGTTTACTGTCTTTTCGGCCAGCTTCTTCACTTCCACCCGACAGACTTCTTTCCTCCTCGCGCAACTTCATTTCTTCATCGGACTCCATGTCTTCATCCGTACTTGACTCGTCCGCTTCAGCAACCTTTGGGGCGAAAAAATCTGAATTATCGCTGTCATCTTCACTGTCAAAATTGAAGTTTCTCAAGTCGTCCAGAAGATTCTTCAAAGTCTCCATGTTCTCACTGTCATCAGGAAACAACTTCTTCTTCCCCTTTTCACTTGTTCGGTCGATCTTCTTGCCCTTGTCCTCTTTTACCTATCGTTCAATAACTAATTCAGGCTCCTTTGCACGACATGCTCGACGGGTCTTGTTTATCAACTTGTTGAGGAGCTGCATCATGAAGGGTTCTTTCAAACAATCTTCTCTATCAAACGGTGGCATAATGTAGAAACTGATCTCCTTCGTTTTTCCTTGACGTTCTAGTCTAGGGTGAAAATCGACATATGAAGTTATCGCTTCAAGATCGGTGTTCGGATTTCCACCGGGGGCAATCATAATATGGATCCATTTTCGACAAGGTCACAATACACATCAGCTAGTCCGGTAAGTGATAAATAGTTCAACCTATCATAAGGCACATTGAGTGACTCCAGTTCACCTACGTATGTTCAGGTACCCCCATTATCAACCCACTTTCCACCATGATGAAAAATAGCTTCGACAATGTGATCCTTCTTCCCCATTGAACCACAGTTTTTAATTCCTGATGCAACCAAAGCAGAGAACATTTAAACCAACAAAACGAACCAAGGAGGAAGACACAACAAACGAACTCCGACTATTTAACCGCAATATATAAAACTTAACACCGAAACATACATAAATGACAGAACTTGAACATCAAAAGTTCAAATTTTGCCGAAAAATTCAAACTATACACACTAAAACACATAACTATGCTATTTCATACTTCTTCAACAGCAAGTTTCGGAAAAATACCCATTTTCACACACAAAATTTCGCAAACTACCGATAAACCCTAAATGGAGTCGTAACTTTGCTCGATCAATAGGAGAGACAGAGTTCGGTCGCACCAAATCAACAAGGTGAAGCCACTTTCTGCGAAATCACTTCCGGTCGACAACAACACGGGAATAAACGAAATCAATCGGAAGTTGAAGAACAGCACGGGTAGAAACGACAACAGCACCGAACACAAGTTCACGATTTCAGAAGTTGAAGCAGAGCAGAAGAAAAAGACTACCTCGGAAATGCAGGGCAGACGGACGCGCGACAGATTCTTCTGCAGAGGACTTCGACAGCAAGAAGAGGACGGGTCATACGAAATGGGGGGAAACAAATGGTTGATGAAATTGAATATAAGGGACGTAAGGGGCTTCAAGGTAATTTTGTATTTCCGAAAATAAACTACCTCCTATCACGTGACCTGCACATGAGCATTAGACAGAAAAAATTTAACGGTTGAGTGACGGAGTAACTAATCAGTCACATGCTGGAACATGTGTAACGTTTCAGTCACGCGAAAAAAACATGTGTAACCAATTAATCACATTGATCAAACATGTGTAACGTTTCAATTAATTAACTCTAAAATTAATGATGGGAAAGTTTTTGTTTGCAAAATATATATATATATATATATATTTTAAGTATCATTAGTGTTAAATTTTGGCTAATTAGGAATTTAACTTCACCATTCATTTAAATTTCATTACATTCCTATGTCACTTACTTAATCATTAAATCCTCTAATTGTTGGTCGTGCGAAGAAAAAAGATTAATAGACAAAAAAAAACATCATATACTAATATGATGTTCAAATGGGATTTAACAATCGTTCAGATATGACAAATACAAT
Organism: Chamaenerion angustifolium; assembly: GCA_946814005.1. NCBI lineage: Eukaryota > Viridiplantae > Streptophyta > Magnoliopsida > Myrtales > Onagraceae > Chamaenerion > Chamaenerion angustifolium. The sequence continues at coordinate 33,290,071 of OX328268.1, forward strand.
TTGACCAAAACAAATATGACAAATACTAATATACTATAATTGTATCATTTATTTTTTAAACTATATATCATAATTATAACCGCATATAATTTCTAATACCATATTGTATTTATAATCATTGTTATTAAGTACTTTTATACCCATATTCAAAATACTCATATTTTATTTTAGTTACTGGAAAACAAACTTTGGATTTTTTGGTCCTCATTCTAATTTTAATATTATCGATTTAATTCAAATTTAACACAAATAATAAAATTTATTTACACGATAAGTTCTTCTCTATATAATAAAAAGTCATATATATATATGTGTGTGTTTTTTTTGGTCGAATATATATATATATATATATGTGTGGGTATACTTACTTCTACCTATTTTTATTTATGGCTTACCCTTAATTCCTCCTCTCCTTTCCTCTCTGATTTTGATTTTTTTTTCTTCCCAAAATATATTAATTTAAAACTCATAATCAGTTGTAAAAACTATTTATTAAACTATAATCTCAATATATATTTAGTAAATAATTTATAAAATAAAGTATATTTTGAGAAAAAAAAAATCATGTAACTTTAGTTAAACTTATAACAGAGGGTTCCGAAGATGAAATAAAAATATATATATTATATTTAAAATATTTATTTTGTTAAAAAACTTTCATATATGTATCTCGTATTATTTTGAGTACTAGTCGGACACGTTTGTAAATAAATATTATTAATCATTATCTTTAATAAATAATGTTATTAGTTTATACAGATCAAGTAATATCTTCCACCTTACTCTGACCACCAAACCCAACCAAATTCAATTTGTTTTTCTCTTCTTATAACACGCAATTCACTCATTTTCTTATTCAGCAAATCGCATACAAAATTTCGAGAAAATATAGGAAATGAATTTTCTTTTGCAGAACTAAAAGTTTGGAAGGTTTTTTAATTCCATGATAAAGGTAGACAAATTAAGGCATGTTATTAATGTTTTCAGAGAATATAATTAAATTTATCACCAAATTATTGATTACCATATCGATCAATACATTAAAAAAAATAAGACTATATATATCACATAACAAAATGCATTGCACAATTTCTCGAAAATAATCCTAATTTCTTGAAAATGAGCACCACCGACAATGTTGAGGCAGTGACGATGAATCTTGCAATGATGGAACTTAACCTAGACCTCAGTCTTGCCCCACCAACAAGTCAACAAAACCCAGACACCGTCACGAATCACCACAGCGTCAGCATGTCCGCCGCCGTGCCGGTGGCCTCCAATGATCTCGACGTAGTCACAAACGACGTCATCCTTTCCTCCGCCGTTGAGGCTTGCACGAACAAGCGGAGGAGGAGGATCTATGCGGAACCGGAAGGTGTTTTCTTAGCAATGATGAGAGAAGATAATTGTCATATTGCCGCCCGTTCGGGGCCAACGGTCCCAGCACCACCGCCGCGATCTCCACCTCCGCTGGTTATCTCCTCCCCACCTCCTGCCGCCACCAGTTTGAGCTGTCCGATCTGCCTGGATCCGTTCACACAGGAGACGTCGACGAGATGCGGCCACATATTCTGCCGAGAATGTATTATGGGAGCATTGGCGGTGAAGTCCGTATGCCCAACGTGTAGGAAAAGGGCGACCAAGAGAGGCCTCATTCGTATCTTCCTTCCTTCCCCAAACAGCCCTTAAGAATTTCTAAACGGTCGGGGGAAGTTGAGAGAGAAAAAATATATGTTCGGTCTGTATTAGGGTTTATAAACATTAGGGTTTGTTTGGCTAATGATAACTCTACAAATTACTGACATTAGTGTCAAGAGTCATGGTTAGTTAAGTTATACTTGTTGTAATCTTTCACTATGATTTTCCATGCAGGTTGCCCTCTTAATGTTTAACAAAGTAAATTTAAACAAACTTTACAAATTATATATATATATATATATATATAGAGAGAGAGAGAGAGAGAGAGACAACATATTTTTCAAACTACTAATTATAAAATGGATAAATTGTTGTATGTATAATTAAAACATAAGAGTTAAAATAAATAAATAAATAAATAAATAAATAGGTGCTACTTTTATATACATATTTTTATATAAATATATGATACTACTAAAAGTCAAAAATTATAAAATTTAAGTTAAAATATTATATGGACATTAAGATATTTTGTGAGTTAATAAATAAATTTTGTGAGTTACGAAAATAAATCAAATATTTTTTGTATCATTATAAATATACTTAATTATTTTATTATATAATATTATATTAAATTTATCCTTAATTAAAATATTTTTATCTTGTACCAAAAACAATTTTGGTTTAATAAAGTGTATAGTTAGTACAAGCTTCACTAGGTCTTGTTTAAGAGAAGGATCTACTGATTGTGAGATTCATACTAAAGAAAATAGGGCCCAATTGGAGCCTTTATATTTGGGCTTCCCAGCCCAATGTGTTTATTATTAATTATCATTAATTCTATAGTTATTTATAAATCGATATGTAAATTCAATATTTTAAACCATAATATTCCAAGAAAGACAATGAATGGAATTATTAATTAATTAATATTTTTTTTTGATAATTATGGATTTAATTAACCGCAATAGGTGACAAACTAATCACCCAAGTTCAAATTACACAACCAAAACTAGCTAGCTTTAACAATACGCGAAACTGAAAAGCCAACAGCATCTTTCCGGAGCGCGTTAATAGTTTCCGTCGGAGGAGAGTTATGAATTTCAAACACATGCTGTTGTTTGAGCGCCAAACCCGCCAAGGTATCCGCAACCGCATTAGCTTCTCGAAAAATATGTCTGAACTTCATTCTTTCGAACTGCATCAATAGCTTCCTGCAATCCGCAATGATCGGCATAAGTTTTGGATTTGACATATTTTCGTCAGAGATTACCTTGTGGGCAGAGAGGGCGTCCGTTTCAAGGTGAATGGATTTTAATCCGAGTGCTTTTGCCAAAAGCAGCCCGTCCCGGATGGCCCAACATTCTGCAATGAGACTGTTTGAGCAACCCAAATTCCTTGAGAATACTGCAACCCATTGACCCTTGTAGTCTCGGATGACCCCACCGGCTCCTGCAAAACCTTGAACTCCCTTAGCAGCTCCATCTGTGTTAATTTTAAACCAATCCTTTTTTGGAGGAACCCAACTAATGTCAATGGAAATAAACTCATTAGCGATGTCAGTCTCAAGATAAGCATTTTGGTGAAATTTTGCCTGAGATAAAGATAAGTTATAAACAGACGAAAAAGCAGGTTTATTATTAAAAATAAGAGAGTTCCTATTTTTCCAAATGTTCCATAAAGCATAAGGGAAAAAGAACTTCCATTCAACACCTTGATTATTAACTCGAGCTTCGTGACACCCATACTTGATCCACTCATTCAAAGGATACTGGAACGCTTGCTCTAGACTTGGCGGCCCAGTGACTGAATTCCACATCTCTCTAGCATGATTACACCCACGCAAGATGTGGTCAATGTCCTCAATCCCAGAGTAACAAATTTGGCACAGAGGGCTCAAATTACATCCTCTATGGTTCAAAAATTTGTCAGTAGCTAGTCTATCTTTAAGGCACAACCAGATAAAATACTGAATTTTTGGAATAGTCTGAATCTTCCAAACCCAATCCCATTGATTAATCGCATGGTTGTCAGAGACATGACCTGCTAAAAGAGAGTAAGCAGAAGCGGTAGTGTAATTCCCCGAGTGTGTGGCATTCCAAACTTGCGTGTCCGAAGAAACATTGGTCGTGTCCCCTGGGGTACCTCGAAACATGTCCACCAAATTCTTGGGGAAGTCAAAGGAAATTCTATCTAGATTCCACTCTTCATTTTGGAAGACATCTCCAACCATCACTCTGTCTTCTTCATAGCTCAGTGGACCATAGATTGCTGCTCGCAGGGGTTGATTACCCACCCAATTATCGTGCCAAAATTTAATATCCCTTCCATTAGCCACCACCCACCCTGAACCTAATTTAAGGGTGTTCATACCTTCATTAATTGCTTTCCAATTACAAGGCGTTTTATTCGAAGAAGTCAGAGAAGATTCATCCTGCTTAAATGTTCTGTTTCTAATGACCTCAGCCCAGGGAGCCGTTTCCTTCTTTAATCTCCAAGCCAAACTTCCCAGGAGAGCTTTGTTTCGATACAGTGCGGACTGCAGACCAAGTCCCCCTAGATTCTTCGGCTTTGTAATTTCCTCCCAATTGATCAAATGGATTTTCCTTTTCTGGTCCGTGGATCCCCAAACAAAGTTTCTATTAATCCTGTCCAATTCTTTACAAACTGAACTAGGAAACATAGTACATTGCATATAGTAGGAGGGGATTGTGGACAAGACCGATTTGACCAACGTAACTCTACCTGCCATAGATAACAACTTTGCCCTCCAACCCGAAAGTTTATTTCTAACTTTATCCAGAATAAAGTTAAAAGAGCTAACTTTCGAGTTTGACAATTCCAAAGGAAAGCCAAGGTATGAACCAAAGTTTTCAACAGTTCTAAACTGTAAGCTCGCAGAGATCTGAGATCTTTTGGTAGCTGGGACATTGTTTGAGAAAACCATGATCGACTTCCCCTGATTTACCTTTTGCCCTGAAATATCGCAAAACTCATCTAGGACCCGGTTGATACAGTTACAATTTTCAGGAGTCGCCTCTCCCATAAGAATGAGATCATCAGCAAAGAAAAGATGGGATAAGGTCAAGCTACCTCTTCCCACTTTTATTCCTTTCCATTGACCTTGCATCACTTTCTCATCGATTAGAAACGCCAGATATTCCATGCATAGAATAAAGATGTACGGAGAAAGAGGATCACCTTGTCTAATGCCTCTGGAAGGATAGAATTTCTCTAGCTTCCCCCCATTGAACAGAATTTCGATTGAAGGCGTGGAGATACAACTCATAATCAACTTAATGAGTTTCTCGGGGAATTTAAAGAAAGAGAGTGTTCTTCTGATGAAATCCCACTCAATTCTATCATATGCTTTTTCAAGGTCTATTTTAATGATCATGCACCCCGATTTGCCCTGCTTGTGCTTTGAGAAATGAAGCACTTCTCGAAGCAGAATAACATTATCCGAACCCTTTCTCCCTGGGACAAAACTAGTCTGAAAAGGAGAAATGATATCCTTCACCAGAATTTTTGAAATGACCTTGTAAATAGAATTGCAAAGACTAATAGGTCTGAACTGGGAGACAGAATTGGGCTGACTACATTTTGGAATTAAGCAGATGAGCGTCTCGTTCCAACTTGTAGGGATAGACCCCTTTTTAAAGACCTCACTGATAGCCTCAATCAGAGAGCTACCCGTACAGTTCCAAAGCTTTTGAAAGAAAGCCGGGTGAAGGCCATCAGGCCCCGGAGCTTTAAAAGGTTTAAGATCCCAAGTGGCTTTCCTAATTTCATCAACAGTGATAAAGTTGTTTAGGCGACGGATTTGATTCACAGAAAGTGCAGTTCTCCAAGAATCAGGCTGCTCAACCACCATAGATGAGGCAGCCTTTGAAGTTGTGAAGAGATTTGAGAAGAATTTTTGAAATTCCTCTTGAATGAGACCCTCATCAAAAATCCAATTTCCAATTAGGTCTTTGATTGCCAAGATCTTATTCCTTCTTATTTTAACAAGAGTAGAAATATGATAGAATTTGGTATTTCTATCCCCGTCTGTGATCCACTTTGTGCGCGACTTTGCAGCCCAAAGTTTTTCTTCTTGGTCAAGAATCTGAGACAGCTCTGACTGGAGATTCTTTTCCAAATTGACAATAAACTCATTGGGAGAGTTAGCAATACACTTTTGGGCACCTGCGATCCTCCGAAGAATTTTTCCTTTCCTCTGAAACACATCACCAAAGGTTTCTTTATTCCAGGCTCTGGCTTTATCAGGGAAATGGTTAATGGCAGGAGTGATCCTATTACTAAATTCACTCCAAGTATTGTTAACCAGTAGTTCAAAACTAGGGTGATCAAGCCACATAGGTTCCATCCTAAACGGTCTAATAACCCTGATATCGCCGTCACCACCAGAGTTTATAAGAAGCGGGCAATGGTCAGAGTGAGTTCTTGTAAGATGAGTTACATATGCATTGGGAAATCTAAATTTCCAATCCATGTTCGCCATCATCCTATCAAGTCTCTGCTGGATTAATCTATCAGAATCCCACAGATTGATCCAAGTAAACTTGGGCCCCCTAAAGCCTAGGTCAATCAACTGACAATCACTGATCATATCATTAAAGAGAGACACCCTATTCATGCAAATTCTATTACCCCCCCAATTTTTCAGCACTAGAAGTGACATCATTAAAATCACCAACAACAAGCCAAGGCCCAGATAAAGTAGAGGCAACCAATTTAAGATTATCCCACAGCAGCAATCTTTCATTTAACTTGGGGCTAGCATAAATAGCGGACATGAACCAAGACAGGTTAGAAGGGATAACCTGGATCTTAAAATGAAGTTCCTGCTCAGTAGACGCCCATTCTGTAATAGTTGTCTCGTAGTCATTCCAGAGAACAAGGATTCCTCCCTTAAAACCTCTTGCTTCCACCCCTAGAAACTTGTTGAACGGTAGTTTACCTGCTTGGTCAACCATCTTTTGGCCACTGAGCCTAGTGTCAATTAAAATCAACACAGTAGGATTATGGGTAAGAATGAGCTGCTTAACCGCCTTGACAGCTGCAGGATTACCAAATCCTCTAACATTCCACATAATGGATCTCATGTGAGATTTTTCAGGAACCATACTACTAGAAAGATGTACTTGATTCATAAAAAAATATATTATAAATACCAAACCAATTACATAGAACTACTAATATCTAAAGACATGTTAGATACCTCACCTTGTCCCTTACCTCCCTGAGTCTGAGCATTCTTACTTCCCTGGTCGCTAGGTGCCTTAGCGGTGTATATTCGCGGCTTCCCAGTTTTCTTGATCCCCTGGCTTTTTAAAGCAACTTCCTTTCGACTTCCCCCTTTCTCCGAGTCCCTGGGCTTAGAAAAATTCACATAAGTAGTTATATTGTTTTTTTCATTATGGCAATAATCGGGACTAATAAAAGAAAATTTCGAAGTGCTCTCCGTAGAAGTTAGCTCTTCCTTGATAGTCTTAAGCTTAATGGGCCAATTCACCGTCTCAACAGTCTTGTTCAGCCCGTCAGCCCGAGGAGGCCCACACTTTCGGCCCAACTGCTCCTGAGGAGTTAGCAGCCCATCATGACCATCTTTTTGGGTCCCATTTGGGCCCGTCTGCTTCAACAGTTGTGACAAGCCCAGATCAGCCCCTTCCCCTTCTTCAGCTTGCATCAGTACGTTCCCAGCTGGTCCCGTGGCCATCTGCACTCCACTTCCGCTTGTCTGGCCAGCTCCACTTCCATTCACCGAGCCCATGCTCGACAGCGTTCCATGTTCCACGTTCCTTCCACCATGCTGACCGACATCTCCGACTCCAACGTGTCCGACAGCTCCGGTTCTTGAGGTGCCTGCAGATTCCCTTCCGTCGTGACCGACACTTACCTTCCCACGAAGAGCATGCTGAGCTGATTCCTTCAGGCGTGGCCGACAGCTCCGCACCTCATCTTGTGCCAACTCCTCAGCACTAAGAGTTGTCACCTCTCCCCCTCCATTAAACAATACACTATCCACTTTAGATGATGTCTCCTTGTCCCCTAAGCTTCTTCCCGTCCCAGCTGCATGCGTGCTCTCCACATCTTCGACAGCTGATGCATATTCCCGTCCCCTATGTGTTGTCTCATCTATCCCTCCATTAAACAATACACTATCCACTTTAGTTGTTGTCTCCTTGTCCCCTAGTATTATTCCTGTCCCAGCTGCATGCAGTGTACTCTCCTCTTCTTCGACAGCAGCACGTTCCCTTCCCCTAGCTTTATTCCCTTCCTTTGCCACTTTGTTTAATCCCGTTGGTATATTCCCTTCCTTCGCCACACCGCTCCCTCGAGCCTTGCCTCTCGTCAAGTCTCCGCCTCGAGCCGTGCTTCTCGATCTGTCTTCCAATCCGCTCGCCCGCTCGCCACTCACGTCGATCAGTCCGACATCGTGGCCCACAGGTTCAACATTTCCGTTGTGTCTCCACCCAGTTACCGTACTGACCCCTTCCTCCTCCCGACCTGGTTCCGACGAACTCCTCTTCCCGGTCTGTCTACCAGTGGTTGCCTTGTCAATGGCCTGATTCCCGGCGGTTGATGAAGGTAGTTTTCCAACGAGTTCCTCAGTTATCCTCTAGTTGCCCGTTCGATCGTGTGGAAGGAGGATTTCCATTTTTTTGTGGGCATTTGACTCCGATATAGGTTTGGATTGATTTTCCCGCCATAGTCTGGCCGTTTCCGATGACACTGATTTTTTCCGACGAGTAACTAACATCCAAGGTCCCCTTTCTCCATTTGGAGCTTCTGTGGTAGGAGCAGTAACCTTTGGGGTGCCAGAAATGTTCATTGTAGATGATGCATGGACATCCGAACTTTCAGCAGCTGAAATTTTTAAGTTACATATTTCTTTTGAATGCCCTGCCATGCCACACAAGAAGCAGATTGATTGAATTCCTTCATAGGAAATTTTTTGTGAATATCCATCAATGTCGATTGAAGGAGGAAGTGGTTTGCTCAAATCCATTTGGATACATAGTCTGGCATATTTTCCTCTTTCAGCATTTATCGTATAACTATCAATTCTCAAGAGAGGCCCTACTGTGTTTCCAATGCCATGCAGAATTGTAGGGTCAAAGAATTCCATAGGTAGATTGGGCAATCTGATCCAAATAGCTACTCTGGATATATTTGTATTTTCTGGGTTGAATTTGGGTTCCCAAATTCGTATGGATAAAAATTGCCCATTAATGAACCAATGTCCTTCTCTAAACACCTTATCCATGTCTCCCAAAAGCGAAAATTTGATTAAATAAAAACCTTCCCCGAGCAAAATGCAGGACATTTCCCCTTCCGGCTTCCAGAGATTCCGAATTCTAAGCACCATATGATGATAAGGTATGCTCCTTCCTATGATTTTGATGATAATAGATTGTTCATACCTTTTCTGTATCCGTGCTTTCTCCTCTTTGGTTATGGTGAACGTCAGTTTTTCCGTCTGTTCCACTTCATCATGGCTTTTTGAGATATGAGATTCAGACGAATTCAAACATTCCTGATAGAAAGCTTTTTTGTATGCCCCAGGGACAGAACCAGTGAGTTTTTCTTTGTAGGAGATGGACTTTGTCGGGGTCATTTGTGCATCCTCTTCCATGATTTGCACGGGCTACAGCTGATCTTCCTTGAGTTTTGTATTGCTATTCAAGATTTCTGCAGTCTCTACTGCAGTAAGAGAATTTGTGTAATTTGAGAGCATTTGGAGCTGAGCCTATCTGCGTTATAGTTCTGAGTTGAGGTATCTACAAATGTGAGCCCTGTATTAATTAAGAATGTTAAAACTGAAACTCCACCCCACTTTCAAACTTGACGTCAGTGGGGTGGGGCCCACTGACGTCATAGTTTAGTACTTAGCCTTCCTATTTCCTAATCTTCCGGTTCCGGTAGTGGGATAGCTATTTTTCCATGATTACGACTGCAAGTAAAGTAGAGGGACCACTAATGAACTCACCTTCATACTTTAAGGTTTATTTAGAAATTAGTAAAAATACTAATTACACTCGGAATCGATTTATTAAGTAGGTCTGAATAGAAGGTTTCGTAATAAGGTAGAGTTCGAAAAAAATAATAATATACCAATCAATTAAAATTAAATTGGTTCTAGTTCTAACAATCAAGAACAAAAACTAAATATATATTTAAATAATATATATTATTATTAATTACGTATTTCAATTTTCAAATGTCAAGTACTTTTATGCTTTACATTTATTATTATGAAAAATATAATTAAAAATAAATTTGTTAAATTGATTAGTATTTATTTATAAAAAAATAATAATTTTAATAGGATTTCAATTGGAGTCTATTTATAAAAATTTAAAATGAATTTATAATAGATAAATTTCAAAATATGTTATTTATTTATAGGATACCCGAAATTACTTACCTCTATTTTAAAAACTTATCCAAAATTAACATAATGGTTTAAGTCATTTAGTATTTTATCTATTGACCAAAGTTCTTCATTTTTGAGCCATTGGATGAAAAAAAAAAAATTGGCTATTTATCTTTATGGGCTTTTATTTTGTACAAATGGTTAGATAAATATACATAAGTTCAATTAACAAAATCTCAAAATTCAATTAACAATTTTACAATAAACAAAGCAACATATTATATGTCAATATTTACGATTATATTAAATATAACTAGCAAGTTGAAACTAAAATCAACTAGCAATATACTAAACAAATCATTTAAGTTATACTAAATAAATATATACTTAATCCTAGTTAAGTTGTCTCTCTAGTCTCTATTCAATATATATATATATATATATATATATATCATATCTTTATTAGTTATTATTGTTATTAAAATAATATGAAGTAATATTGTGATGATAAGAAAAAATACAATATGTTACAAAATCATTATAAAACTGTACATTATGTTTATTTTAAAAAGTAAATCAGCTTGTATTTGTACAAAAAAAACAAAAAATCTTCTGTTGGATAGGAATCAGTTTTCCTTCCAAAAACCCTGACTATTTTTTTATTTTTTTTTGCGTTTTGTTGGACTAATTAGATTGGTCTCCATTTATCATAACTTTATTATAATAAATAAATTGCAAATTAAATTAAGAAAGAGTTACATAAGTATAAGGGTTCAAATTTGGAACCTCTAATTAAAATGTTAAACCCTTACTTACATAATGCTTAAGTTAAATTATTATTTAGGCCGAATTTCAACTTTACAAACAAAAAGGGCTAGAGAATGTTAAAAGGAAAGCAAATTATTCGAATATGCCAAAGTGAAACCTCGGTAGTTAACTGGATAAGTGGGAAATTCTAGGGACTAAAATAAAAATATAGCGACATGACAACCACATAAATATTTATTTTATTTTATTATAGAAATTATCGGTACCCCTGAAACTCGAAGTGGAACCATTGCATCTTGTTATCAAAATAAAAGTAGTACATATCCCAAGGTTGTCATTGGTTACCGTTACCGAGAATCTCTTTACACTGCACTCCAAAATATATTATTCTAAATTAAACTAACATTATTAAGATTTTTAAAAAAAATAAACATTTTTGTTTAGAAAAGTAAGTATACTGTATACATATATAATATTTTGAAAAATAGGTATACGTGTGCCTCCGGATAGCGCGTATTGGACATACGCGCACCCCGGGTAACGCCTATTGAATAGGGCATTTGAAGTGGCTCCTATTACATTAACTTTTCAAAAAAAAAAATTCAATAACGACGACTCAATGTTTAATTAAAAATAAAATTATGTCTCTATTAAAAAATTATAGTAAGTAGATTTTTTAATTGCGATTCAAATTGTGATTTCACTGTTTAAACAGTAAATTTACTGTTTAAAACAATATTTGGAAGTTTTTGTATCGTATGTAGAGTTTTTTACGTATCGTATTATACAGTCAGTCTAAAAGTCAAAAATTAACACATAGTTAACGTTATTTAATTCGTAATTAGATTATCTACGCATCGTAAATTTTTTTTATTTTTTTTGAGTAAGGACATAATTAAATTTCTCACCTAATGCATTTAATTATTTCGGTCAAATTATAAAACAAACGATGTTAGGTTACAAAATCACTGTATTTCTAATAAAAAAATTGTCCTAGGTAGAGAATTGAATTACGACATAAATGACGAGAATCATGGTGAGTTTGGACTTACATGGTCTCAGTTATAATTTTTTAAGTAAAATTTTCATATCTCAATTTACGGTAGGTCGTACAATCAATCCGTAAATCTAAATTTAATATTTTTTTCATAATTTGAATCGCAATTAAAAAATCTACTTACTATAATTTTTTTAATAGAGACATAATTTTATTTGTAATTAAACATCGAGTCGTCGTTATTGAATTTTTTAAAATATATATTTATATAGGGGGATAGGCGCCACCCTGGGGTGCGCGTATACCTATTTTGTTTTATACTTTTCTAAAAAAAATACAAATGCTTACTTTTTTTTAAAATTCCAATAGTAACGGTTTACTTTTCATCATCCAAAATATATTATTCTAAATTAGAGATTTTAAATTTGAGTCATTAAAAAAGAAAATCTTTTTAGGATAATATTTTTAATGTGGATATGGCTTAAATTACGGGGGCCTTTTTTCAAAAGAACCGGAGTGTAATTGGTCTAGACATCGTCACTTCTGTCAACTATTTCCTTACAATAGGTATTATGTTTTTTTTCCTTAACCAAACAGAAATTACTCTTATCCCTAAAATTCATAGCCCGTGTGCAATCTTAGATTTTTTGCCGATTAGTTTATGCAATTATGGATATAAGGTTATCTCAAAGATTTTGGCAAATAGGCTAAAAACCTACTTGCTAGAACTGATTACGTTGTTCAGGGTGTTTTTGTGGCAGGTAGACGAATTTAGGATAATATCATCATTGTCCATGAGATGTTCCACTTTTTTAAAATAAGAAGACGGGTGTCGGGATCAAGGGGTAGGAATGAATGGACACTCACAATTGACATGCAGAAGACGTATGATAGAGTGGAATGAGACTTCCTACTCGAGGCAATGCAAAGGAGAGTTTTTTGCGAAAAATGGGTGATGTGGATCAACGCTTGTATATCAACAGTAACATACAAAGTGATCATCATTGGAAAGCGATCAAGACTCATCCGACCATCACGGGGGGTCTAAGACAGGGTGACCCTCTCTAACCTTACCTCTTCATAATTGTATATGATGTGCTATCTAGAATGATGGAGATGCAGGTTGACCTGACAACGGTGGAAGGAGTAAGGTCGAGGCGAGGCAGTCCAGTTATTCACCACTTATTCTTTGCGGATGACTTGCTCTTTTTCATGAAAGGAGAAGCGAACAAGGCAAGGAATCTTAAACACATCCTCGAAGAATTTTGTAATGCATCGGGCCAGAGAGTTAACCTCGACAAGTCAATTTTATATTTCAACTCGACAGAAAATGATAACATCAAGAGCGAGGTAGCAGGAGCATTACGTATCCAAGAAGTGTCAAACCCAGGTAATTACTTCGGCCTCCCAACCATCTGGGGAAGATCGAGAAATGATGCACTAAACTTTCTTAAGGAAAGGATTCAGAACAAGATAACGGGATGGAGAACCAAGTTGCTTAACAACGTCGGGAAAGAGGTAATGATTAAGATCGTGATCACATCTATCCCGACATATGCTATGAACGTTTTTTGACTACCAACGACTTGGTGTGCGGAAATAAACGTCATGATAGCAACATTTTGGTGGGGGCAAACAACGGGGATAGGAAATTGCATTGTAAAAGATGGGAGGTCATGACTAAATCAAAAGCGGAAGGAGGACTGGGATTCAGGGAGCTTCAAAACTTCAACAATGAACTACTGGCAAACATGGCGGCTCGAGTTCTGAAGGAGTCGAATGCACTGTGGGTGAGGGTGTTGAAGGGACTATATTTTCCGTCAACAAAATTTCTTCAAGCGACTAGAAGGAGTAGAGCCTCCTGGGGTGGTCAAGCCTCCTCACAGGCCGAGACACAATCAAGGAGGAAGGGGTGGTCGATCGGGAATGGCATGTCGGTTCGGCCTTTCTCAGATTAATGGGTCCCGTTACAGACAGGGTTCCGCATCAACCACAGAACTGGCGACCACTACACATGGGACAACGAGCGAGTGGATGCATGGATAGAACGAGGAAGCTGGAACACAGATATGGTTCGACAGGAGGTGTCACCGCCTGAGTGGAGACAATCTTGAACATCCAGCTGCCCATACAGCTGAGGGAGGACATCCTTCGATGCCCATTCACCGCATATGAAGCTACCAGCGTCCGGACAGTATACCACCAACTGAAGGAGCGTGATAAATCAACATCTAGAGGTAATATGCAGGTGACAGCAACATGGGGAAGCATCTGGACAGCATGGGCTTGGCCGAAAGTCAAGACATTCATCTGGAAACTAAGATCGAATGTCATAGTTGTCTGAGTAACACATGGCGAGGAGAGGGGTTCCATCAGCAACGACCTGACCAACATGCGACGAAGACAAAACTTGGGAACACATGGTCGTGGGATGTGGATGGACGCGAGCAGTGTGGCATCAAGCTCTTGTCTTGGACACTGGACGGGCAGCTCGTCAAGCCTTGGCGGAATGGATCTTCATGGGGGTCGAGACGACATTTTTCCTCAGCAGGGCTGTCAGGGACAGGACGTGGGAGCTGTGCATGATTACCTGTTGGTCGATTTGGAAAGTGAGGTGCAAACTCGCTTTCGAGAACAAGTGGCTGAATCCCAATTGGACTGTCCTGGAGATCATAAAGGCTCATGGAGAACTAACACCACCGATCGTTGGAGGGACGAGGAAGACAAATCGGGTCGAAACTTATGTGTGGAGCCGACCGGGGGAGGACTTTATTAAGGTAAATTGTGATGCTTCTTGGTGCCCGACAACATGTCAAGGAGGGATAGGTTTCATCGCCCGAGACCGATCAGGATCTATTCGGGGCGGGTGGCACGGAATAGCGTCGGGGGGATTAATAATCGAGATGGAAGCTATGACAATCCTTCAAGCAGTCAAGCTGGTAAGGGAGAAACGGTGGAGGAAAGTCATCTTTGAGTCGGACTCGGAGATGGTCATAAACCACATTAGAGGTAAGACGTTTTTATGGAGGATTGATTCTATAATGGATAATGTGAAATTTCTAGCTAGAGCCATGGAAGTTGTAAGATGGGTGACTATTCCAAGAACCGCAAATAAATGTGCGGATTTGGTAGCAAACCAGTCTAGGTTACGGGTGTGTCCTGTGGATTGGGTCTCTTTACCCCCACCCGATCTTTCTTTATTACTTATTAAGGATTGTACTCTTGTAAGCGAGCCAAAGCTCCAAATTTGATGGCAAAAAAAATGTATACTCATTTTAGTTATTAAATTATAATTAATGATGTTTGTACTATTGACTTAATTTTTTTAAAAGGTTAATTATCAAATAGGTAGTCGAACATGACATGGTTTGACAAGTAGGTACCCAGTTTTTTTTCTACAAATAGGTTGCCTAATTTTTGGAAATTAGCAAATAGGTTACTCGCGTTAATTTTCCGTTGAGTTTTGAAGGAAAACTGCACGTGAGTAGCAACCAGGTACCTGAACTTACACAAATTAGCAAGTAAAGACCTAAACTGGTTTGGTCGAACCACTTTATTTAAAAATAAAAAATAGTAGGATTTATATACCAAACAAATGCATGACTTAGGGTTGAACCATGTATGTGTTTTGTAAATAAATTTTACTCTTTTTTTGTTTTAAATAAAATGATTTGATCGAACCGGTCTTGAACTGATTCTGAACCGGTTTTTAAACTGATTCAGGTCATTACTTACTACTTCGTGTAAATTCAGGTACTTGTTTACCAAATCATGTCAAGTTCAGGTACCTGGTTGCTCATCATGTGCTGCTCACCTTAATTTTCCGTCAAAATTCAACGGAAAATTA
This sequence comes from Chamaenerion angustifolium, assembly GCA_946814005.1. Lineage (NCBI taxonomy): Eukaryota > Viridiplantae > Streptophyta > Magnoliopsida > Myrtales > Onagraceae > Chamaenerion > Chamaenerion angustifolium. The sequence continues at coordinate 33,305,704 of OX328268.1, forward strand.
ACGTCAGGAACCTATTTGCTAATTTTCAAAAGTTCGGTAACCTATTTGCGGCAAAAAAAAAATGTTTGGGTATCTACTTGCCAAATTATGTCAAGTTCGGCTACCTATTTGATAATTAACCTTTTTTAAAATATAAGGAATTATTTGAATTGACACTAAAACAGTTAATATTTTAACAAAAATAGAGTAGTTTAGATTTATTAGAATTAAGTGTACTTTTAATACTTTTTACAATACAATTTAAAACTGATTTAGTTTCAAAAACAATTATGACTAATTCCATTTTTATCATATAAACTATTATTTTTTTTGGCCAATATGAAATCTTCATTAAAACTGAATGGTATCTGATTGGTCTAACAATAACAAGGACATTAAAGCAGATGGTGGTTCACATGCCCAATATACCAAACACATCACTCTTTGGATTGTCTAGCAATCCAATTCGCACATCTATTTGCTTTTCGGCTTACCCAATTCCATGAGACCTTTTCGATTTGTGACGCGGCCTTTATCGTACTTATAATGTTTTCCAATCTCCAGTCTTGTTCCTGTTCCATCCCATCAATTTGCTTGATTAGTAATCTGACTCAATGATGACCTCCTTTCACACGTGGTGAGCCGCTAGTTCCACTATTTGTAGTATAGCACGAGCATCCATGTTTATTGTCGATGTGTCCCTCCTCGAGGATTGTCTTCCCTCAACCACATTTTCGGATGTATCATGAAATAATTAATGGGTAAAATACGAGTTTCCCCCCCTAAGTTTGGGCCAAATTTAAGACTGCTCCTTAATGTTTAAAAATTTAAATTTTAGTCATAATGTTTGGCTCAGATGAAAAATCTCCCATTACGTCACTTAACCGTTTATTTTCAACGGAACTTCATCATGTGCGTGACACTTGCTCTTTTAGTGACCAAATTTCCCTTCTGCAGAACCAGTTTCTTCTTTTGTAGAACCGGTTTATTCTGTATTCTGTAGAACTGGTCTTCAATGAACTGGTCTTCTTTATTCTATAGAATTTGTTATGTTCTTCGACCAACTCTTGTTTGATCAATTCTCCAGATCCGTCGTCGAGATCCTCGCCTGGTGGAAGCATTATGACGACAAAGTCAACTCCTGCATCCTACATAACGTAGATCTTTCACCGGAATCCGGACCCAAACCCGCGTTGGCGGCTGTGCCTGTTCAGATCCTGATGCGAAGAGTCTACGCGAAAGAGTCCTAGAAAGGATGCATGAAGGGAAAGGTATAAGTAGTACTAGATGCATCATAAGATGAAATGCTTAAAAGTTTATAAAAAGTAACTCCTTTCATCTTTCACTCTTTTAGTGATTGAAGTAAAAACTGTTTCTTTTTACTGAATCTGGGAGAGACTATTGCAAAGGAACGTGTGTACATAACACGCTGGGGTAACAATGAGGAAGATAATGAACTCGACCTCTGGAGCAGCTGGAGACATCTAGATGAGACTAGCTCTTCTATATGTAATTCAAAGCTCCCCATCAAATTCATTAATAATTACACCTCACTAAATTTCTTAATTCATTTTGCTCAATTTAGAGTCCACAGAGGCCCCAATCTGTCCCAACAGCAGGTGAAGCAGTAGCAGTGACTCAAGAAGTCGTGAAAACCATGTTGTAAAAGAATATGAAGGAAGAAGGTGAAGCGGAGGAGGTTTCCAGACTGTGGTGGATCACCGCGTGCTTCCACCTCCGCGCCTCTCTCGACGTCCCCATTGACTCCATCTCCTTCCAGATCTCCTTCCAGATGCTCAGTAAATAATTGGACAAATTGATGCCTTAAAAGAAGGGCAATTTGGTCATTAAAAGAGCATGTGCCACGCACATGATCATGTTCTGTTAGTATTAAACGGCTAAGTGACGGAATGGGGGGAATTTTCATTTTGTCCAAACATTAGAACTAAATTTTAAAATTTTAAACATTAAGGAGGAATCTCAAATCCGGTCCAAATTTTAGGGGGAAAATTGACAATTAACCCATAATTAATTAATTAACAATGATCCTTACTGAGTAGTGATTACGTTATACATACTTTTTCCCTTCCTCTCTTTACCTGTGTCTTACTGTGGTCAACCCATAACTAATTAAAATACTGACTATCAATATATTTTCATTCTCAGCGTTCGACCCAAATACCTCTGGTTAAAAGGTGAAACATTCAATCAGTACATCATATTACGATAATTAACCTCTTCTTTGTTAAGAAATATAAATTTCCATAAGTGTTCTCTCATTCTCCGTTTCTTACTGATTATCACTCAACACCATACACTAAAAAAGGTTTTCATTAACTGAGTGACCAAGTAGTTACGTTATAAAATGGATGTAACCATCTAACAAAATTTTAAAAAATAAATGACCAAAATATAACATGATCAAACATAAGTATAAATTAAGTAATTAATCTTTATATTTATTCAAAGTGTAAATTGCCCAATTCGACTCAAGTTAGTGATGTATACTATTATTATTATTATTTAAAATAATAATATTTTCTGCAATGCACAATTAATATGTTCCTATTTTAATGATCTGTTAACAAAAATTTGATTGAAATATACCTAAAAATAAAAATAAATATCATTCACGGATAGAAATAAAAAGTTGTTTTACTTTTGTTTCTCTATTTCTCTCCACCCTCCTAAAGTGATACAAATTTGAAGCCCCGCCCGCGAATCTTATTCGCGGGTACAGGTGTACAACTTAAATGTTTATCTGCAAATTCCACAAAAAAAATAAACTGATTCGCATGTAGCTATATTTTTGTAATTTGATAATATTTTCGTATTTTTTTTCATGTATATTTGGGTAAAAGATTTTTTCTTAAATGCCTATTTTGTAGTCCTAAAATCATCATATACTGTTCCGTGTATGGTATCATTTAATAAGGAGTTTTTTTTTGAGAAAGTAGGTATTGTAAAAAAAATAGAAAAGTAAGTATATGAGAAAAATATTTCGAAATTTGGGTATACGCGCTACCATGGGTAACACATTTTTTTAATAAATAAATAAATAAATACCTAGGTAGATAATTGAATTACAACATAAATGACGTTAACTGTGGTGAATTTGGAATTACATGGTCTGAGTTATAATTTTTTAAGTGAAATTTTCATATTTCAACTTACGGCAGAGCGTATAATCAATCCGTAAATCCAAATTTAATATTTTTCCATCATCTAAATCGCAATTAAAATATCTACTTACTATAACTTTTTTAAATAAATACATAATTTTATTTTTAATTAAACATCGAAACTTCAAAATAAAAAAAATGGAATAGGCGCTAAGTAGCGCCTATTGAAAAAACAAAAAAATGTGTTACCCAATGTAGCGCGTATACCCAAATTTCGAAATATTTTTTCTATTTACTTACTTTTCTAAAAAAAAATAATTACAATACCCACTTTTTAAAAAAACTCTTTATTAAGCTCAAATAGTCAAATATGATAAGATAAGGCGTACTGTGGAAAAAGAGAGAGGTGAATGCAATGCATCATGCATTAGATGAGGATCGTATGTCGGACCACATCCAGTGTGATTCTGATATCAACTGCACTACTATTTATAAAGTGTGTCGAGTTGAAAAAGGAATATTTTTCATGCGCTCCTATAAGCTCTCCATGTTGTCCTACGAGGCTACGACCGCGTACTGTAAACCGATTTGATATTTTTATATAAAAAATTATAAGATAATATATTTAATGAATTGCTTATCAAATAGGTAACTAAATCTCATGTGATTTGATAATTAGGTAATCATTTTTAAAAACAAATAAGTAGTTAAATTTTTCTGAATAAACAAATATAAATCTCTATTTAACTTTACCTTACAAACAAATAGAATCAATTGTGTGTTTATCCCATGATAAACAGATTTAATCATTTTTTAAAAAATTAAAGATGTCCAAATTACGATCTTTTTTAAAAAGTAACTGTGTTAGAAAAAATATTTAAATATATATATATATATATAAAATATTTAGCAAAATGTGCATTTTCGCAGGTAGGTTAGTAGCGTTTTTCGTAAAATCAAAAACGCTACTACCAGTAGCGTTTTTGTTTTTTGTTTTGTTTTTTTTTTGTTTTTTTTTTTTGTTTTTTTTTTTGTTTTTTTTTTTTTTTTTTTTTTTTAAAAAAAATCTTAAAAATTTTAAAAAATTACAATAAGTAGATATTTGAATTTCGATTCAAATGATGCAAAAAATATTAAATTTGGACTTACGGATTGACTGTAGGCTCTGCCGTAAGTTGAGATATGAAAATTTGACTTAAAACAATATAACTCATACCCTGTAAGTCCAAACTGACCACGGTGAACGTCATTTATGTCGTAATTCAATTATCTACCTAGAGTAATTTTTTTGATTAGAAATACAATGATTTTGTAACCTAACATCGCTTGTCTTAAAATTTGACCGAAATAATCAAATGCATTAGGTGATAAATTTAATTATGTACTTACTCAAAAAAAATCAAAAAATTACTCTAGGTAGATAATTGAATTACGACATAAATGACGTTCACCATGGTCAGTTTCGACTTACAGGGTATGAGTTATATTTTTTTAAGTCAAATTTTCATATCTCAACTTACGGCAGAGCCTACAGTTAATCCGTAAGTCCAAATTTAATGTTTTTTGCATCATTTGAATCGAAATTCAAATATATACTTACTGTAATTTTTTTAAAAAAATTAAGATTTTTTTTTACTTTTTTTCAAAAAAAAACGTAAAAAAAAAAATGAATAACGCTACTACCACCTGCGCAAATGCACATTTTGCTAAATATTTTTTTTACATATATATATATTTTTTTTTTTAAATCTGACATACATACTTTTCGAAAAACATCCCAAATTACTAGTTATTAGAACCACAAAATTCTATTTATTTAAAAAACAAATATTAAACACGTTTAAAAACTTGGGCTACATATTTGTTATGAAAAATCAGTTACCTAGTTGGCAAACCGTATAAAATTTATATACTTGTTTCATAATTATTCCATATTTAGTTTATATTTCTTAGGGTTAAATAATAAATACCAAGTAGCAACTTGAACTTTGGACGTTTTGCAACGAGCTATCCGAACTTTGAAAATTCAAAACGGACTACCTCAACTTTGAAGAAGATGCAAATAGCTACCTCCGTCAAATTTTCTGTCAAGTATCGTCGGAAAGTCGTTGGAAAGTTGTTGGAAAGTCGTTGGAAATTGGACGGAGGTAGCTATTTGCACCTTTTTCAAAGTTGAGTTAGCCCGTTTTGAATTTTTAAAATTCGGGTAGCTTGTTGCAAAACGTTCAAAGTTCATGTAGTTACTTAGTATTGAACATTATTTCTTATTATTATTATAGTAGAGACCTCACTTTGACAAGAGTTTTAATTATGATCTTGATGTGAAATTGGAAGTAGTGCATATTTTTTTTCTATTGTTGAATATTTTACCAAAATATACTCCATTTGATAAATATATACCAAAATGTTATCAATTGAAAAATAAATACAAATCTATACCGATCCGCGACTCTCATTTGCGGGTGGAGTGTTTTCTTTTTTAATTATTTTCAGCTCCACCCGTGACTCCCATTAGCGGGTGGAGTTCTTCCGTCAGCTCCACCCGTGATTGGGAGTCACAGGTGGAACTGGGTCGTTAATTAGTTCCACCGGCGACTGCTTAAAATTAAATTTAAAAAAATAAAAAAAAAGTTATTAATTTAATATATATTTTTGGAATATATTTTAATATTCTCATCTTCAAAATATTAATTTAATATCATGTAAATCGATGTCTACATATCAAATATTAAACTAATAAAAAATAATAATACACTTGATCTTAGTGAAAACCAAGCAAGTTATGAATTGTGAATAGTAGAAGTTTCGCTTTTATAGAAGTTGATAGACTCTCATTATTTAGAAATACTCGGTGTGAATAAATGATCTTTCGGTCTGAATATTTTTCTCTCATAATCAATAAATGAATTAATTATACATATATTTAAAAGAAAAATCCTTATTACATTTGTTGGACAGAAAAATGTACTCGTTTGCCAATAAAGTTATATATATCAATTATAGTAATAAAAAGGTAAAAATCTGAAAATTACATACTTGCACAAAATAGTTTTTCGTCCAACATGTTTTTTTTTGTAATGGTTCAATATGTTTGAAAATTATGCTAATTAGTACCTCTGTTATTTTTCTATTAAATTCGTGAAATATTTTTTATATTTGCAAAATTAATCAAATATTTTTCTAAATGTTAATTAAACCCTACAAACTTACACAAATGTTACAAACAAGTCCCGACTCGATTCGAGACACACCGGGGTACCCTAGAACCCAGACCATGTCACCCAATCTAGGTTCGGTCCAAACGATATGGGGTTCCAATTGTACCCCAATCGGGGGTCCTATGATATGAGTCTGAGCCCAGACGAGGTCGTCTAACCATTAGTACTTGGTCTGAGTTTATACCCAAACCATAGAACCCTTGATTGGGGCACAATTGGAGTCCCAATGCTTTGAACCGAACCTAGCCAAATTCGGTCAAAACCGATTGGGGGTCCAATTGAGCCCCAATCGGGGGTCCTATGGTCACCTAGACCATGTCGCCTAACCATGCGTACTTGGTCTAGGTTCACACTCATACCATAGAACCCTTGGTTGGGGCTCAAATGGAGCCTCAATCGTTTGAACTAAACCCAACCAGGTTCGGTCCAAACCGATTGGGGGTCCAATTGAGCCACAATCGGCTGTCCTATGGTCTAGGTATGAGCCTAGACCACGTCCCTAGGGTTGGGTGACATGATCTAGGTTCGGACCCTATCTAGGGGACTCTTGGTGTGGCTCGAATCGAGTTGAGACTCGTTTGTAACATTAGTGTAAGTTTTAAGGTTTAGTTGTAACTTTTAGAAAAATATTTGGCTAATTTTGCAAATATAAAAACTATTTAACATAATTTTTTAACAGAAATATAATGGAGGTACCAATTACCATCATTCTCAACACATGTGTGATCAAAATCAATCATTTGGATTTAAAAAACATTTTCAGACTTTTATCAAATAAATAAATAAAAAAATTTGGCAAACCTTTGGTGGTAAAAAGAATTATTTTTAAATCCATATGGATAAGATAGAAGACTTTTTTTTTTTGGCCGTGTAAGAAAGATGACTTAACTGATGAAAAAAAAACTTGAAAAGTTTTATGATAGAAAATAAAATCATGTTATAAATATGAAGTGTAAATGATTTTTTTCAAGTATGAACTTGAACTTAATAAACACTTTGACTTTGTAAGGTAAGTTGAAAAATTAAGAAACATTTCGAATTTTTATATGTGCCTATTGATTTCAATTTTATGTTAGAATTTCAGAAATTCAAAATCACACATTTACGGAGAAATTAATGGAATTGTAGATGTTTTAGTCCAGGAGGTAGGCAAATTGAAGAAGCCTTTCCTAGTTCTTGTAAATTCTCCACAAAATGTTTTGAAATACCTATCTATGAGTGGGGGAAATTTAAATAAAAATAAATAAATTGATTATATTTAGTATAAAAATTTATGCGAAATTCAAGATACAGAAAAAGAAATAGGAATAATTTCTTTTCTATTTCGCTACAAACTTTTTATTTTGCCAAAATTTCGCTACAAACTAATTAGTTAACATTGATGAAGTATCAAAAGAAAACAAGATATAAATACTATCATTCAAAATACTTTAATGAACATAGCAATTTAAGAAGGTTAATTAAAAATGTGGTTTCAAAGTTATTTTTAATATGTCAAATGTTCTATTTTTTCATACTTTTTTCAAAAAGTATTCATTTTCGATTTTTTTTTTGAAAAAGTATATATATAAAAAAAATATATTTAGAAAAATATGTATACGCGCACCCGGAGTCGCGCCTATTGGACATAGGGGTGCGCCTATTCATGGGCGCAACTTCTAAGTTGCGCCCGGGGCAAAAAACTTCTACTTTTTTTTTTAAATCATTTTGTTCGAAAAATGATGACTCGATATTTAATTAAAAATAAAATTATGTATCTATTAAAATTTTTTTATAGTAAGTAGATATTTTAATTGCGATTCAAATTATGCAAAAAATATTAATTTTGGATTTACGGATTGACTGTACGGCATGCCGTAAGTTGAGATATGAAAATTGTACTTAAAAATTTATAACTCGGACCATGTAACTCCAAACTCAACACGGTTAATGTCATTTAGGTCGTAAATCAATTATCTACGTATGATAATTTTTTTGATTAAAAATACAGTGATTTTGTAACATCCCATCGTTTATACCCAAATTTGACCGAAATAAGTAAATGTATTAGGTGAGAAATTTAATTATATACTTACTCAAAAAAAATCAAAAAAATTACAGTGCGTAGATAATTTAATTACGAATTAAATGACGCTAACTATGCGTTAATTGTTTACTTTTAGACTGACTGTATAATACGGTACGTAAAAAACTCTACATACAATACAAAAACTTTCAAATAGTGCTTTGCACATTAATGTTTGCACTTGTGTTATATTTTTTCATATATATATATATATATATGTAAATAAATAGAGTGATGATTTGACGTGGTGCCCATTGTCATAATCAGGCCCGTAAAATGGGGGTGGTGTTGGGATGAGATTATTCATGGGAGACTTGAAGGAAAACGAGGACGTATTATTATTTTACTCGCTACATATAGCTAACATTATAATTACTGAAAGTTTAATTGTCTACTTGCTAATTGGATTAGGAGGATTTAAATAATTTACTATTGTTTTTTTAAAATAAGTTATTAACTCCGTCAATTTTACTATAAATTTACATAATTTGTATTGTAAAATTTTCAAAAGTTTATATAATTGAAACATTACTAAAAACACCCTACTATGTCATTATAATTTATAAGTGTAGTTTTTTATAATAAAAAAAATGAAATCTAGAATTTATTTATTTTTCAACTTTTTAAAAGAAAGTTTAAATATTATAACATTTTACTTTGAATTTTTCATTTGTGGATTTAAGAATTTAATAAAATTTAAGGTCATTTTATTTTTATATTAAATTTTAGAATGTCCTACTAATACGTAAAGTATGTAGATGGATCGGACTAGTGTTTTGCACAATTATAAATGCTCACCTAACAATTTGTTTGGAAGAAAACCGTCCACTTAGTAAATTGCATACTTTTGTAAGTCCAATTAGCAATTTATTATTGAACCTGACAATAACCTTATCGGCTAATTAATATTTAATATTTTTTTTATAAGACTCAAATCTAAAGCATCTAATTAATTTATATAAAATGCTAATTTAATTATATTATCTATAATCATCTCTACTAATAGTCTAATACGATATTTCCATTGATGTACAGTAATATAATCAAGGATATTATCCTTTTAAGGGACCCCTCTAGAACTCACGAAAAGAAAAACATGATCACTCAAGTGCTTTGTCTAAAATCTAAATACTGAATGTTTATTTTATTTAAAGTCACTTTATTGCATATATACTAATAAAAATTATTTGTTATCGAATATATTATTAAAAAACTCCGAGTAGTGTCACTTATGAAAATAAATTAAAACTTTAATATTATAATATATATATCCTCTAGTCTCGTCTGCAATTAACTGATTATATATTGTAGCGCGAACCAATATTGAGAAGAGATGTAATTATCTTTCTTAACTTTTCCTATTGTTTACTTTTAGTTAAAAAATATAATTAATTTAATCCTTTAAAGTTAAATATTTGTGAAGTGCAATTGTTTGATTCTGTTTTAACTTTTGTACGTGCTCACTGAAATAATGTTTTGACTTTTTTCCTACATATAATATATATGTATAACATCTTATACTTGTGTTATTATTATTAGGACTAGCAATGGTGCGGTGAAAAATTCATAACCATGGTTATAACCGTTACTGTTTAATATGGTTAACCATACCATTATAGTGCGGTGCGGTGCGGTTATGGTGATGAATTTTCTACCCATAATGGTTATGGTATTTGAGTTATACCCATGGTTATAACCATGGTTATTCTATAAATATAATATTTATTTATTATTAATAAACTATTTATATAATATACTAAATATAAATTATATAATTGAAAATTTGAAATTATTGAAGATTGAAGGTGTCAAAGTCCAACGATGACAATATAGATTAATGTATTTTTTAAAATAAAATTTTTGATCTTTTATTATATTACATATGTGGAATGAATATGGGTATACAGTTAAAACCATGATTAATAACCACGGTTATTTTAATGGTTATGGTATTGAAAATTATACTCATAATAGTTATGGTTATAGACTTATAGTTATGGTATGTGATTTAAAAATATGGTATGGTATTTGGCATACCCTGACCATACTCTAACCATCGACAACCTTAATTATTATAGATATAATAATACTTATATATGAGTTGATTTGCAGAATTATATATATATATATATATATGAGTTAATCTCAACGATAATACAAATATTTTAATAAAAAAATGATAATTATGCTCGTAGAAGCTAACGCAGATAGATATGGAGAGATCAGAGATGATAAATTTTAAAAAGTGGCTATGTCAGAAAAAAAATTTGAAAAAGTATGTATGCAAAAAACAAATTTAGCAAACTATGTATACGCGCAACCCGGGGTCGCGCCTACCGGACATAGGCGCATCCCAGGGGTGCGCATATTGCATAGGCGCACCCTAGGGATGCGCCTATGCAATAGGCGCACCCCAGGGGTGCGCCATTATCACGAAATTTTATTTTATTTTTTTTTTTAAAAAACCAATTTTTCAATAATGACGACTCGATGTTTAATTAAATATAAAATTATATATCTATTAAAAAAAATTAAAAAAATTTATAGTAAGTAGATATTTTAATTGCGATTCAAATGATGCAAAAATAAATAAATTTGGATTTACGGATTGACTGTACGGCATGCCGTAAGTTGAGATATGAAAATTGTACTTAAAAAATTATAACTCAGACCATGTAAGTCCAAACTCAACACGGTTAACGTCATTTAGGTCGTAAATCAATTATCTACGTAGGATAATTTTTTGGATTAAAAATAAAGTGATTTTGTAACCCCCCATCGTTTACACCCAAATTTGACCGAAATAAGTAAATGCATTAGGTGAGAAATTTAATTATATACTTACTCAAAAAAAATCAAAAATATTACAGTGCGTAGATAATTTAATTACGAATTAAATGACGCTAACTATGCGTTAGTTTTTGACTTTTAGACTGACTGTATAATACGGTACGTAAAAAACTCTACATACGATACAAAAACTTCCAAATAGTGTTTTGCACAGTAAAATCACTGTTTTAATACTGTACAAAACACTATTTGGAAGTTTTTGTATCGTATGTAGAGTTTTTTACGTACCGTATTATACAGTCAGTCTAAAAGTCAAAAATTAACGCATAGTTAGCGTCATTTAATTCGTAATTAAATTATCTACGCACTGTAATTTTTTTGATTTTTTTTGAGTAAGTATATAATTAAATTTCTCACCTAATGCATTTACTTATTTCGGTCAAATTTGGGTGTAAACGATGGGGGGTTACAAAATCACTTTATTTTTAATCCAAAAAATTATCCTACGTAGATAATTGATTTACGACCTAAATGACGTTAACCGTGTTGAGTTTGGACTTACATGGTCTGAGTTATAATTTTTTAAGTACAATTTTCATATCTCAACTTACGGCATGCCGTACAGTCAATCCGTAAATCCAAATTTATTTATTTTTGCATCATTTGAATCGCAATTAAAATATCTACTTACTATAAATTTTTTAAATTTTTTTTAATAGATATATAATTTTATATTTAATTAAACATCGAGTCGTCATTATTGAAAAATTGGTTTTAAAAAAAAAAAAAAAAAAAAAAATTCGTGGTAATGGCGCACCCCTGGGGTGCGCCTATTGCATAGGCGCATCCCTAGGGTGCGCCTATGCAATATGCGCACCCCTGGGATGCGCCTATGTCCGGTAGGCGCGACCCCGGGGTGCGCGTATACATAGTTTGCTAAATTTTTTTTTTGCATACATACTTTTTCAAATTTTTTTTCTGACATAGCCACTTTTTAAAATTTATCATCAGAGATGACACAGCAGCCAATCAGAATCCGAAGAACAAAAGAAGTATGGAGGTCAGTCTCGTAATTTTTATCAGTCATAGGAGGGCATTTGTATAATTTCACTAACATACAGAGACTATCCTATTCACAAGGTTCCGGTGAAAAAATCACAATCATATTTACAATATAAATTTATATATTTTTTAAAATAAAATTTTCTGTCCTTTATTATATTATATGTATGAAATACTGAAATAATTATGTGTATACGGGTAAAATTATGATTAATAATTACAGTTATTTTAATGATTATGTTATTGAAAATTGTACTCGTAATGATTATAGTTATAGTATGTGGTCTAAAAATATGATATAGTTACAGTACCCTTCCACACCCTAGTTCCAAATGTTAAATCTCCGTACCTGTAATTTTTGTTACGTAAATCACATCTGCAAAATTTATTTATTTAAACATTATTAAAACTCAGTTCGCCACAGTATATACATATATATTTATAAGAAAAAAAATAATTCTGATTAATAAATCATCAACAGTTTCATAAGCATGGTAACTTGAGATTATTATATGTATTTTTATTTTATGTTAACATAAAACATTATTTTATTACAATATATAAATGCAAAAATTAAATATATAAAAGTCATTTAGATACCTCAAAAGTCACGTTTTTTACAAATAGGTACCTAAGAAATTTTTTATTATTTTCGGGTACCTCAAAATAATAAATGTATATACTTAAATTGAGTACATGAAAGTAACCAAAAAACAAATAATGATTTAATAAAGATAAAGTAAATATATTTGATTGCTACAATAAAATAACTTATAGATATATAAAAACAACAGTAAAATAAAGTAGAGTTACCTTAATAAAATAAAATACTACATACGTTCACTGAAATATTAAAGTGGATACATTTATGATTTTTAAAATACCCAAAAGTAACAAATTTTCTCAAAAAATATTGGTCATAAATACAACTAAAACCTACTCCAAACCCTTTTTTAACCGACAAATTGGAAATTTTCCATTCTCATAAATTTTTCTTAGTTCGCTAAAATTGTTCGATTTTCACCCATTAAACTAATTTAATTTATTTAAGAAAAATAGTAAAATACAACATTGCCCCTAAAGTTTACGTCGATTTTAAATTTTCTTCTTAAAACATAAAGTCCCCCTAATGTTTGGAAATGATAAAAAATCCCCCCCGAAAGAGTCGTATTTTACTCTAAGAAAAACGATTTAGCAATGTGATTTGCTCACGATTCGATTAAAATTTCATTTATCATAACACTGATTTCATCGTTACACCATACTCGTTGCTTCGTCCTCTGCAGCTCGAAAATATCTTGAAGTCGCTGGAGAAGCTCAGAGCGCCACCATTGAAGCTCTTGACTGGTTTTCATGGTTGACGTCGAACTTATACCGGAGCTCCACTATCGAAGTGTTGAACAAACCCATGCCAAAATCGAAGTCGAAGTGGGACGAGCTGAAGTGCTGAACAAAACCTTGAATATATTTTATTAGATTAAATAATAATATATTAAAAACGATACAAGAAGTGATTCGATTTATCATTTGAAAACTAGTTTTTTTATAGCTCTTATGAATCGCTCCATATTTTTGTAAAAAAATCGTTTGGTACGGTTCATATAAGGTACGGTCATTTCGGCCTAACCAATTTTTTATGTCCAAACCTACAATCTAACATCCTTAAATTTTGTTCACGATCCTGAATTACCTAGAAAAAAAAATCATTAAATTATATCATAAGCAATAGTGCTTAATCGTGGATCATCTGATCTACATTAATATAACACCAATAATAAACCCTACAAGTGGAGATATTAAATACTGATTATAATTCAGGCGATGAATTTAGGGTTTATTTTAAGACTAACACAAAAATCACCAAAATAAATCATATATATAATGGTTAATTATCTCAACTGTTACTTATGTTTGACCCATGTGATTAAAAGGTTACTCATCTTTTTTTGTGTAGCTGAAACGTTACTTAAGTTTGAATATGTGACTGAAAGGTTACACCGTGAACTTTCCGTCAAATCTGACTGTCAAAGTGTCACGTGCACAGCACATGACCTAATTAAAACGATTTGAAGACATTTGAAAGGACAATAATGCTCTCTTGTCACTTTGCAACGTTCCCCCTCGTTTGATAACCATCTCCACACTCCAACTTGCAAGTTTCGTTTGATAACCGAAACTTGCAGACCTCCTTCCGCCCCGATAGTGTCGATTGTCAACACGGAAGGAACCCTCCTAGGCGACATTGCGTTTCAGAACTGCAACTGGAAGTAAGTTTGTGTTTTTGCTTCGATTGAACTTCAGTTTGTGTGGCTTTTCGCATTCTTTCTGTTTTCGGACTTGGGTTTGTGTTCTTCTACCATGTTTCACTTCGTTAATCTTCGATTCGGTTGAAGATTAGGGCTTTGATGTTGGTTTGCGGTACGAAATGATGAAATTTATGCATAATATGTTCGTATTTGGGCGTGTATTCAATAATTGCTGTAAATTGCTGCATAATTGCTGCATAATTGCTGTAAATTGCTGCATAATATGTTGTTTGCCGTGAAGATAGTGGGTGGTGGTGATGATTCTGTTGTTAAATCGATGAAATGTGCAGTAATCGATTGAACAAACTTGATGAAGTTAATTGATGAAGTGGGTGAGAGTGACGAGAATGAGATTGAACAAATTAGATTCATGACACTAGTGTGTTGTTTTTTGTTCAGAGTATGTCCACTTTGTTGTGGAGATGTATACAGATCAAACTCGCACTCCACAGGGAACGAAGTCGCCAATCATTGAGCTGTCTAAGATGAACTGCTGACCTGTCAAGAACACACCACCAAGGGAACAGTTTCGCAAATTGAAGCATCAAGTTCTGTTGTTGATGTTTCTGTTCCATTCTTTGACAGCTTGCTTCCCTGAAATGTTTCTTCTGAATAAATGAAAAGTGAATGGTCTGGATTTAGGGAGGTAGATTATAGACCGTAAGTAAATGTATCAAAATGCTGCAAGCAGTTGTGGCATGTAATGTTGTGCTACTTGCAGAATTTACCCAAAGGAAAGACAAATTTGAGTACCATGGAATGTATTTGTGTTGAATTCTTTGACAATTCATTAACGAAACCTATTTTGGGATTATAGGATGGACCATGTTTTGGGATGTATTCTGAATTTTGGATTTTGATGGATTATTATGGATTCTGTGTTTTCGGATGTATTCTGTATTTTAGTAACGGTTGGGTAACAAAATGTCCAAACTTAAGTAACATTTTAATCACAGTACGTCGAACATAAGTCACCTTTTAATCACAATTCACAAACTTAAGTCACCTTTTAATCACAGTTCGGAAAAAGATAAGTCACCACCTTCGCAAAATACACATTGTTCTTCATCCTTCAGTTTCAGTTACAGACACAGTTCAGTTACAGACACAGCTACAACTAACTTCTGCTAATTATTCGCAATTGAACTTAGAACAAAAACAAAAACAATGACAAAGACTACAACTAACTTCCGATTGGGTCGACTTTCAACAACTCATTTTTTCGCAAACTCCAATTGTTCTTTCAAATTACTGCAGCAAAACGAATTAGGGTTGCAAATTAGGGTTACCCACTGTCAAATTACCTCAAAATTGGGGCAACCATGGAATCAGCGCGAGAAATTCTGCCACGTACCAGCTGGTTTCACGGAGCACACAAGCCCACAGTAGCACATTCGCAGACGCGAAGCTCCGTGGTTGGCATTCGCAGACGCAGAAGAGATGGACCGAGATCTAACCTTTCTACGGTTCTCAGAACCCATAGGACAACTTTCATCTGCAGACTTCATGGCTTGTGTCTTCGGTTCTTCAGTTCTTTGATTCTTCCTGTTCTTCGCGCGCAAACTTCTTCTTCTTGTTCTTCGATTCTAAGAATCAGCTGCTGTTAAGTAGACAATATGTTGGGGGTAGTTTGAGAACTTCAACTTACAAGTTAATCACGTGACAAACACATGTCACTACTTAACGGGAAGAAATAACGGCAGTTAGGTGATAGTAACGGTTCAGTCACATGTGTCAACTTAAGTAACAGTTGAGCTCAAGTTTGAACGGTTCAGTCACATTGTCAAACATATATATCGGTTGAGGTAATTAACCCTATATATTATGTAAGATTCATCTTGAGCGGTTAAATTTATTCATATTTTAAAATTTACCACTGTAAAAATCTAAATACAATAATAATAATAAAAGACCTAAACACATGACTTTTACATTTTTGGATAATTTCATGTGCTTTTACCGTGTACGTTATTTAATACTTAAATATTATTATTATTAAACTACTTATATAAATATATAAGCGTATAACGCATGTCACCTTTCGTAGATATTATAATATTTGAAATATCAAAATATATATTTTTCTTTATCTAATAAATTAATCAAGTATGTTAAAATACGATATATTAGTATCACTTAAATACTTAATGCGTGTTCTCGTATTTATTACGATCGACAAGAACGAGCACCTGCAGTTTTTAATACAAGCTTCACTAAATAATTGTTTTGAGTTTTGACACTTCAAATTTCAAAATGTTCAGTTGTTTCTTTTTCTTTTCCAAGGATGAGAACAGTTTTTTTTTTTTTTTTTTAATAATGTCTTGAATTTTTTAATAATACACATACAAGAGTTTAATATTGATATGTAAACGTAATGAATATAGTTTTATTTTTTAAAAATATCAAGATGAAATGTTTCTGTTTAAAAATTTAAATGATAAATTAAATTGTTATGACATATTAATATATTAGTCAATTACATACTCGTTAGCTAAAATTTGAAATTTTGAACAATTTATTATTTTAATTTTTGAACAATTTTCTAGATAATTTTACATACAATTATAATTTAATAACTCCATCTAATTTGCTATTAAATGGCGACGTAGTCAAGCATGCATCTGTCACGTGTCAATCAATAAATTGTAAATTTTTAAAAAATGTAACTATCAATTTGTAAAAATTATGTTCTTATCACCATTTAACGTTAATTAGAGTTAACTATTAAATTGTAAGTTTATATAATAATTTATTTTAACTTTTAAAGTTCAGCTATAACAAAATAATGACTACTTAAATACACTGTTAATGACAATATTTACATTCTATTTACTATAAAAGGTAAGAACATGTCGATTTTAACAAAAAGCTGCGTTGTCATATTTAATCGGTGGGAACCATAATATTCTTATCTTATGTAACAAAGAAGCTTTAGCTATTCAACGTGAACATAATACACGATACAAAATTGTCCACTATTTTCGTAGTTATGTCATGGCATATGAAAAGGAAATATATTTAAAAAAAATAGAGACGTGATAGTTATAAAAGTGATTCATTTTTAGTTTTTATTATTAATAATATTATTAAAATATTATACCCGACCACGGATGGATGGTGTTTGTAGAAACTTAACTTTAAGTTTGGTTTTTAAATTGTGATTTATACTTGACAATTTTTTTTATCTATATTAAATTTGAATGAAAATTATAAGTAAAAAATATATTATTTTAAAATACATATTATTTTGAGAAAGATTAGAAAATTGAGGGGATATTTTTTTCCTTTTAGAGTTTTCTTTATTTTGCAGTTTTTATATAAATAATATAGTTTTTTTACAAAACTAATATATGGTAATTTTCATTTAAATTTAATGAAAAAGTAGACGTAAATAACTTTTTACGGTAAATATTAAAAGTACATATACAAAATTAAAAAAATAATAATGATTTTTTGAAAGGTAGTTTTTTATGATTTAACTTTAAATAAAAGTTAAATACCATGGGAGCTACATGAACTTTGGACGTTTTGCAACGAGCTAACCGAACTTTGAAAATTCAAAACAGACTACCTCAACTTTGAAGAATGTGCAAATAGTTACCTCCGTCCAATTTTCCATCAACTTTGAAAATCGTCGGAAAGATCGTTGGAAATTGAACGGAGGTAACTATTTGCACATTCTTCAAAGTTGAGGTAGCCCGTTTTGAATTTTCAAAATTCGGGTAGCTCGTTGCAAAACGTCAAAAGTTCAGGTAGCTCGATTTTTAAACCTTTAAATAAACGGTTAAATATCAAGTAGCTACCTGAACTTTGGACGTTTTGCAACGAGCTACCTAAACTTTGAAAATTCAAAACGAGCTACCTCAACTTTGAAAAAAGTGCAAATAACTATCTCTGTCCAATTTCCAACGACTTTCCAACGACTTTCCAACGATTTTTCGACGTCAGTTGACGGAAAATTGGACGGAGGTAGCTATTTGCACCTTCTTCAAAGTTGAGGTAGTCCGTTTTGAATTTTCAAAATTCGGATAACTCGTTGCAAAACGTCTATATTTCATATAGCTACTTGGTATTTAACCATTAAATAAATACGAGAGTCTATGTTTTTTAAGAAAATTATGACCGGTCTCCTGGTTCTGCTTGTACAATGGCCCATTGTTTGTCAATGGGGTTTAGAGAGATAAGTGAAGAAGAGAAAGGTAAAGAATCAAAACTAAAAAGAGACCAGATGTTGACAAAGTTCATGTCACTGTTCTTAGAACGTCGTTTGTTTGTGTGAAGTGAAGATTTCTTATCTGGGATCTCTCTCTCTCTCTCTAAAACCTCTTCTTCTTCCTCTTCCATTTCTTTCGTGATGAGAGAGAAGATGGAGACTCGGAGTAGGCCCAGCAGATCGACGACTGCAACATCTTTTCTTCACTGTTGTTTGGAGGGAGGATCTAAGCTCATTCACTGTTGTTGCAGACACACATCCTTAACTCCATACCCAAACCCACTCTATTTCTTCTTCTTCTGAGCTTTAATTTTTCTTTCCCTTAATAATAGTAATTTGGTGGAGTTGCCTCCCCTCCCCTCATCGGAAGATTTCACTTCATGATTGGATCCATCTCCGACTTCAGACAGTTCATCATAGTCATGTGCCGCTGAGGTAAATTCTGGATTCCTCACTTTTCGGGCACCTTTGATTTTTTCTTCGATTTAATTGAATTATATTTGTTTTACTGCAATCTAGTGGCTCCTCTATGAATCTTGGTATCTTCTCATAATTGCCATGATGTGATTTTGTGTTTTTTGGAATTGGGTCGATTGTAGTTAGCTAGGTCTATCGTAATCAGATACTGCTGCTCCATCTGCTGCTGCTACTGAATTCGATTGGAATTTCATCAGTGCTGATAGAGTTCAGGTATTTCGTTGGGTTTAGTTAAAGCTCAATTGCCAATAATTAAGCTCCCATATCTTAGGCATTAACCAAGAATTCCTCCAGTGGAGAGTTGCTGTTAAGTGTAGAGGTTATGACATGAAAACAGCATTCTGTTGGATTGATAAGACAGTTAATACTCGTGGGTTCTCGAGCTTGGTAGCTGCTGTACTAATGTAGTTGACTTTGCCCTGAGATGTTCTTTTAACTGCATTGGTGGCATGTTAGAATTTAAATTGTCTTTAGCTTTGGTGAAGTGTGAAGTAAGTGAACAGTTTGTACTGTGGCAGCCAATCTGTTGTCCAAAGCAACCGAGTATTCTGAGTTTGGGTGGGTTTTACCCGAGCAGTCGAGATGAGGTTGTTCTTATACTAATAAATCATTGAAACTTGGAGACATAATATATGTATCTTTGTAGGGTGAGAATATAGTCCCTCCCAGACGGGAATTGTCCTGCATTTGCTTGAGAAAGAATTGAATTGATTACTCAGCTTGCATCTGCCTAGTGTATTGAATAAACACGTTTGTAGTATTTGGTTGATGTAATCAAACGCTAGAGATCAGTCATTATCACGTGTATGGCCAAAGAAGTAGATGTTCACTTCCTCAGCTTTCTTATGTTGGTGGCTACTTCCCAGTAGCTACATCACATGTCTAAATGCCTCCACTTTCATTCTAGGACCTTTCTTTTAGCTTCTCTGCCTCATATTTGATTTCACTCTTAACTACAGACATTAGCTTTATCCATTCTGTCTTCAAATATTTAACCTTGAAAACTAATAACCAGTCCTTCTGGGTACCTCTACCTAAAGTGGTGGTAAATTTAACTCATAATATATTTAGTTGTCTTAATTTTCTTGGTATGCTTTTTCATGTGCACGCATCACACAATAGTCCATACTTGGTGTTGCTACATGCTAACTCTTACATACGTAGGCAGTAACTTTTCACTAAAAAAAAAATAAAAAAAAATCAGAAATCATTTCATGTTTACTAGGTTTTCCTCCAAAGGGAAGAGTAGAAGGTTTCGGAATCAAACATGCACTAGAAGCTCTCAGCAGGTGGTGGCACAATCTTTAGTATTTTTTTGGTTTGCAAACTACTAAATGGCTCACTGATATTAGAGATACTTGAGATTCTTTCTTGTCGACTTCAACCGTGTCTGTTTCACAGCATTAGTTCCGGGAGACAGTAGATCAAGTAGGCTTCATGTAGCTTAAGGATGATACAGCCCATAGTTTAAACTCTTCCATTACTCTTATCTTATGTATATTATAAATTTATCAAGCTTCTATCTCTTGAATACATGTATTATCAAGCTTTACGAGTAAAAAGCTCTCGTTCATTTTCATATGGTGTTTCATATGCCTTCTTATCTCAATACCTTTGCACATGTTGCTAGGAATGGGAACAGAAATCCAATTTGAAAGTAATCTCAGTGCGCACTTTCAAATGAGGGATCTAAATGAAGATTCTAATGGTTATTGCTGGCCAGTATTTTATGGGGATAAATCCCTTTCAAATGGACACTACCAGAATGGTGTTTTACCTAGGGCTACTGCTGAAGCATATCTTGGATATGATCGAGAGATAGTGAGGCAGACGATGATCAAGCATGAGACCATATTCAAGAATCAGGTAGAGTGTCATCTCTCTTCAATGTTTATACAGTCGAGTTTTTTTTTTCTTTCTCGGAGTGTCCATTTCTTGTAATGTAAATCTCTTTTAAGAACAGTCTGTTTCCTTCATTTATAGATTTGTTTCTCGTTCCTGTTTCTTTCTAGGTATTGAGCATAGTCAGTTTTCTTTTCTGTCTTGGCACAGGTCTTTGAGCTTCATCGTCTGTACAGAATACAGAGAGACCTGATGGATGATATCAGAAGGAGAGAGCTAAATCTAAGCCAATTGCCAATTGATACTTCACTTACAACGACGCCTTTAGCATCTCAAGTTACATGCGAAGGTGCTCGGAAATGGTATATCGCGAACAGTCCCATAGCAAGCACCAGTCAAGCAAGGCCCTCCTTATCAAACACTGGCCACATCCACTCTCCAATGAGTTCTTGGAGGGGAGACACAACGCAGGCAGCTGCTTTTCCATCTCCAAACAGACTGAAAACTTCAGAGGTGTTAGAGTCTAAATCCTCTAAATTCAGGAGAACATTTGATCTTCAACTTCCTGCAAATGAGTACATAGACAGTGATGAACAGGAGCAAGCTAAGGCTACTCCTGCAGACATGAGTAAATTTCGAGGTCTAGAGTATGGTAAAGGGAATGGTATACATCTTTCCCATGGACGTGAGAGGGTGCAGGAGTGTAGTTCGAGAAGCAGAGAGTTAGCTGACCTAAATCAACCTATACTGATTGAAGAAACAAGTACTTCACATAGTGATACTCATGATACATCTGCAAAGCCAAGGTCATTGTTGCTAGGTTTGCCCCATGAAAACTCCGGGAAATCACATCGAAGCAGTGAACAGCAAGGAAAAAATTGGCTCCCCCATGTGCTTGAAGCTGGTGAATTTTACTTTAACGTGTGAAATTAAAATAGCACTTGATTTTACCGGTTTACTCTTTTTTTATTTTGCTAAAGAGGTGAAGTTTATAATTTGTTATTTTATGACATTCTGGACTCTAATAAAGTTTGTAGTTAACTTGCTACCTTATGATGAGATAGTCTTATTGATGTAATTGGTGATATGCCTTTTTCTACAGGGGACAGTAAGGGCAAGCGACCTTTCCCGGATGGTGGATGGCCAGAAAAGTATACATCTTTGCAATCAATGCACGGTTTGCTCAATTCAGCATATGTGTGGGCTAATGAAAATAAGTTGGAGAACCACAGGGTAGAGAGAAGTGTTTCTGACTTAAGAATCTCCGAGAGCTTCAAAAGTCCAGAATCAGTTCTTGGTTCTCAACAACCAAGCCAGTACCAAATGTCTCCCAAGGGCTGGACTAAGTCATGCCCAAAGATGATGTCATCAGTTCAGATGCATCCATGCCTAGATACATCTGCTTCCTGCTCTAAGACTTCTCAATCCCAGAGCTACGGAATCTTTGCTGACAAGTGGGACCAAAGGAATGCTATGTCGAACTCCAACTCCAACCCAACATTTGGGAATGGATTGCTTTACCAAAACAGCTTTTATTGTGGGTCCAACGAACAGTCAAGTCCTTTGGACTCTGTGGGGTACCCTGGATTTGGTCATAGGACAGCTTTTGAGAACCTTACAAAATCTTCTGAGAGGGAGGTGAATCTGAATTTGGTGCCGACAATGGGTTCTCAAGAGGAGATCAACGGCAAGAAGGATAGCTTGAACACATTGCCTTGGCTAATTAGACCTAAGACATCTGCTAT
Organism: Chamaenerion angustifolium; assembly: GCA_946814005.1. Classification (NCBI taxonomy): domain Eukaryota; kingdom Viridiplantae; phylum Streptophyta; class Magnoliopsida; order Myrtales; family Onagraceae; genus Chamaenerion; species Chamaenerion angustifolium. The sequence continues at coordinate 33,328,523 of OX328268.1, forward strand.
TAGAAGGGATTTGAACTTTGATTGGTTTCCCAGCAAGAACGAATCTGAAAACAACCTGATGCAGAGGTTTTCTCAGGATCTGAACTCAGTTATTTCTTCATACGGTCCAGAGACTAGAGAAATTGAGGATGGTGAATGTCTAAGTGATAGGAGAATTTCCGGGAGTGCAGTTTTTGAAAGGCCCGCTCGCAAGAGCGGGCCATCTTCTCATAACTCACCAGTTCGTTCCGAGGTAGAAGCAGGAAGTGAGAGGAAAATGTGGCCATTTGATATAAACTTGCCTTGTGACCCGAATCCTGAGGAACCTACAGCCGACGTGATTGAGAATCTGGTGGCACTGAAAGAACTGGTCCCCAAAAATGCTTCTTTTAGGCATGAGATTGATCTAAACTCTTGCTTAAGCGATGATGATGAAAGCACCATGGTTGTTCATGAGAAGAAATTTGTTCCCATAATCGATCTAGAGGTTCCTGCAGTTGCAGAGAATGAGGATATTTTCACAGAACAAGTTTTTGAATTTGAAACGTCTATAAACTCGTTGCATCGAAAAACTGAAGACCCGACGGAAGAATTCATCAAAGAAGCTGCTGAGGCAATAGTAGCTATTTCTCTGGCTTCATGTCATGAGAATCTCGATCAAGCTACTTGCAGTTCATGTGAGAACCCTATAGACGTTCTTGATTGGTTTGCAGATACTGTGTTGGAGAGCGGATCCAAAGTTGCTGCTGTTGCTTACTATGAATCCATATCAGGAGAGACTGATTACTTTGAGTTAATGACATTACAACTGACAGAGACAAAGCCCGACGATTTCCTGCCTGAGGCTTTCGTTCCGGAAATCATAGATGTGGATGAGTCAGCCGCTGCTACTACTGTGTCAAACCGACCTAGAAGAGGCCAAGCTCGGAGAGGGAGACAAAAGAGGGATTTCCAAAGGGATATTCTTCCAGGACTCACCTCTCTTTCGAGACATGAGGTCACAGAGGACCTCCAAACATTTGACGGAATGATGAGAGCAATGGGTCATTCATGGCAGTCGAGATTGGCGAGGAGGAACTCTTCTAGGGGAGGTCAGGGCAGGGGTAGAAGGCGGGCAGCAGTCAGCTCTGCCACCTCAGCAGCTCTAGTGACCACGTTCCCCATCCCCATCTCCATCCCTGCCCCCACCCCCAGCTGCACCCCTTTGATTCAGCAGCTCCATCACATTGAGGTGGGAGGGCTCGAGGAAAGGAGCCTCACGAGTGGGTGGGGTAAGACACTGAGGCGTCCACGGCGTCAAAGGTGTCCCAATGGTAATAATCCTGCTTTACTCGATTTCACGTAGGATTATGGTAACAAAATGGAGACATTTGATTATTGCTTGAAGAAGCTCCAGAGTTCACTTCCGGAATCAATCTTTGTTGGGAGTTTCTTCCATGAACAACGCCGGGTTCCCAACATCGGTCATTGACACAAACCTGTGACATGTTCCAAAGTTTACTGGTGTCTGTTGTATCATCCGAGGATTGTAAAGATTTGTCAATTTTGGGGAGATGCAATTCAATGCAGAGTTGTCGCTTGAAGAAATGCGCGTATTTTCTCGAGGCGTGGAACAGAAATGCATCGACATGTTGGGATATGTTTGCATCATGTATTTTCGTTGAGTCGAGCAGCGAAAGAGAATAAGAATCCCTTCTTATGCCTTGCCTTGCCGTGGTTGGTTGGTTGGTTATGATATCCATATGTTGTCTTGTGTATACTTGGGTGTTCGTGATTGTAGAAAAGATGAAACATCTTCTTGTTCTTTAGTCCTGTTTTTTCTTCAGTCATTGGACACTATGAATTGAGGGTTCTACTAATTTTTTAGCAAATAGATAATAAAGAGTAGGTAAAACATTTTTGTTTTTTAATTTAAAATTCTGCATTATGAATACGCACCCAGGTGCGAGTTGATGATTCCATCCCCTATAGATGCGCGTCATTTTTTAATACAATACGTAAACATTAATTTACAAGTTGAACGTCACAAAGAATGGCGAGTTTTGAGATCTAAGCGTTCGACCTCATCAATTTTAGGGTAAATTTTAAATTTATTATTTTTACCACTGGTTAATACGAAACTTGATACTCTGTGGTGTTATGGGTTATTATTACTACTTTATTTGTTAGTTAGTAAAAAATAATTAATGAATAATTTATATATCTATATTGTCATTTAAGAGACTTTTCACCAAATGAATAGTGATAAAATTAGGGGATAAAAAAAGACTTGTTGAACCGAATTCCCGACAAGACCGGACCGACTAGGACCTAGACCAAGCAGACATGTTTTTTTCTTCAAGGTCGGTCTCAGTCTCGGTCTCAGGCTTTTTTTCCCAAAAGTCCGACTAGGACCGGACATGCACGACCTTGAAGAAAAAATCATAGAAATTCATGGTGTAACCCTTAAAACACTAATAATTCATGACTTTGAAGCATTCAACAACCCTTGGATTGGTTCCATAAGAGAAGTGCGATGGAAGACGAAAAACGAGCAGGTTCAAGACCAAAATTTCGGTGATTTTTTTGGCCAATTTATTTTTTTTTACCAAAAAAATCGGTCAAAGAACGAGTCCGACCCGAGTTAAACAAGACCGACTCGAGCGGGCTTTTTTGGCCAAAGTCGGTATCGGTCTCAGTCCTCCAAATATCAAAACCGAAATCTCGATCTCAATCCTGCCTTTAAGACCGAACCTGTCCGCCCATGATCAACCCTAATAAAAATAATAATGCATATACTATATAGTATATATATGCCATATACAATCATAAATAAAACACTTTATCATCCATATATATATCAAATACAATCGAAAACAAAATTAAAGTGAAAGCTTTTGAATACACTTAAGTTATATTTTCCTAATGGTTATATTAGACTCCGACAAAGATTACATACAAGCGTGTTGTCGTTGTTTGTCGTGTATGAGATGTTTCGATTGCATGATAGGCTTGACTCCTATGGTAACATAAAAATCGTATAAGAATTAAACACTTGATTATAAATATTAGTTGAGATGTAGAACTAAACATAAATGACATAAAATCATGAAACATATATATAAAAAATAATTATAATCAGTTTTAAGGACATTAATCGAGCGATCATAAGTCACTTGTAGTAGCCTCTTTAATAGTATTCTTTGTTCATGTTAACTCAGAACAATTTGTTAAAACTGTTTAGAATAAATTAATTTTCCTTTCATTATCTTGCTTAAATTAGATTTAATTTTATCTTAATTAATATAATATTTTTAATCAAATATTTATTTTTTAACTAATATAAATATTTACTTTTTATACTAATATTGTATTATTTAATAGTCAGATCAATTCGTAATACACATATATTTAGTATGTGTTAATTACTAAAAAACAAATCGAACTTTGAGTAAAAATCAAACAACAAACCAAACTCTTTTTTTTAACAAGCAACAAACCAAACTTTTGGAATTGAGCAATCAACAAACCCACCTCAAATTTTCATTATGTTTGAACGTTTTTTTTCAATTTTTAAGGGAGTTATTAAACTTTGACCCATTCTCTCACGACCAAGTTCATTACCCAACTCATTCCGAGTCTTATAAATATAATAATTGTAATTTTACGAACAAAAATAAGTAAAATTGTTTCAAATCCATTTCATTTCTTTTTTTGTTTGTTTGTTTTTGCAAGATCTTCCATGATATACTAAAAGGCTTTGACCAACAAAACAAAATGGCTTATGGAAACAGTGAAAAGGATATATTAATTAGTTTGAGCAGTCAGAGACTACTCACTTGTAAGGGAAATAACCAGGTCCCGTATCTATGTTCGCCACCTCTAAGCATCATTGGCGCCACCGTCCTCATCATCTTGTGGATCAACGGGAATTTCATGACGAGGCTTGTTATACTTCTCTCTCAGTTGCTTGATGGGGATGAAGTCTCCAGCACCATCCATTCCATAGAACAATATGGAGATATAAGGATGGTCCACTCCATCCTACAAACAAACGAACAACAGATTTAAGTAAAACCAAGGGGATGGAGTTGGAATCATAACCTAACTAGGGTAGAGGATGCTTTTCTCCCCACCAGGTCTGGCTCTTCAGGGGTAACCAAATTCTCCTCTGCAACTGCAAACAATCATGGCAGCGATCATTAAAAATAAAATATGAGCTAACACAAGAGTTTTCTTAAGATGTGCAAGATTAGTACCATAGGCCACAAATAAGTTGGGATCATCATCCTGATCGACCAAGACCTGCAGATGAGGAAAACCAAGAATATGAGCTCTCAAAACACAACCTCGTACTCATTAGGTTGGTTGTCACTAGGATTTAATATCTGAAAAGCTGACAGCTGGTTTCTATAGCCAATTAATTTTCTTAAGGAAAAACAAATCCCCAGCAAGATTATCAAAAGTAAAGTCTAGAAGTTCTTTCTTTTGATGACTTTCTTAATGCAATGAAACGAAAAGTACAGAGATATAATGGCATCTATGTTAACAATAAGAGGGAACGTTGTTATAGGTGTACTAGCTCATGTCTCATGAGTCATGACCATGTTTAACTGTGAGGTTCAATACTCATGACCATGTTAGTTTAGAATGTTCTTCAGTGATCAGTCGAATTAAATTTTACTAACTGATATGAAGTTAGTAAAATGCTTAATCCAAGAAAAAGCTATTGACCTGATAAAATGGCTGGTTAGGACCCTGAGATAACTTATCTACTCGAGCAGTTTCCATCCAAGAGCTTGATTCACAACAAACTGGATCCATCCCGCAAACCACTGCTCGATAACCTGAAATGGCCATAGCACTGTCAGTAAACTTCATGTACAATCCTGCACCAAATTTACCATTCTATTTACCTCTCAGCTGATTGGCACAAAACCGATTTCCAGATAACTCTAATATTATAACATAGTTTCTTATAGAACAAGCTACAACGATATCTAGCCTCTAGGCAATGGAACGACTCCTGCTATCAATCAATTTCCTTGTTTTAATCAAACCCCGCGATCTGTCATGATGTATTAATATGATTTTGCTTAAATAATTACCCATATAGTGCAGTATAAGGTGCCAATAAACAGCATTCTTTTAACATATCAAGTTCTTGGTGCCCCTGATATGGAGTAAATAAATTTATATTTGATTGAAACTTGGAGTGCTAAACCCAAACGATATGCAATTATACCAAATATCTTATGCTTCAGTTTTTGACCCAAACGATATGCAAATTTGGCATTTTCAAATGCCAGAGCTTTTGCTGCTGCAGCTAAAGAATCTGCCTCGAGATTATAAATTTCATCTCGCAGTTTCGCTGCCAATGCATAATCTTCACCGTCAATAGCTTTTTGCAGATCTGCACTGAAGAGATGAGACAACTATTACCTAATCACATCTTGACCCCCAAATACATATAACCATGCCACAAGCTGGTATTTTCAGTATATATAGTACCTTACAAAGGATAGAAAATAAAAACTAACCGTAGTCGTAAGAGACTTATAGCCTTATCTTGAGCTTCAGTCTTCGCAGACGAACCCCTTTTCGCATCTTGATATTTGACAACTTCTGCTTCAACCTTAAAGAAGAGCTTAATCTCTTTAAAACATACGTCAATTAGGCGCCCGGAGTTCAGACTATGATCATAATATTATCAACAATCAAAGTACCAGAATAATAATCATTAGGTTGGTTGACAAACATTACTTGCTGTGCAGTAAAGGAAGACTGAAGATAATAAGTTTTCCGGATAGCGGAGTAAATAAAACTTTACGAGATGCCAGTCACAGTTAAAAGGTGGGGATTAAGAAGATAACCAAGAATTCCTAACCTCAGTTAACTTGTTCCTCAGTTGTTTTGCCACTTCATATTGGTCCATATTCAAAGCATACTGCAATTTTGAAACATGAAAAGGAGAAAAATTTCAATAAAAAAAGGCTGCCGCTCATATGCAGTGAAACTACAGGAGATCTTACTTCTTTCACATAAGAATCTCATAACAGTCTTACTGAAGGAAAATAGCAAAAGTGACTTTAATTGAGAAAGACCGTGAATTGAGAAGAGAAGAAATGTTATTTGTTCTTAAAAATATGAATACCACTCTGCAGGCTTTTGTTTAATGTTGATTTTTCTTAGAATAATAGAACTGATTAGCCTTTTTTCTCAAATGAGTGAAATTAAGTAAAGTTTAAACGATCATCCAAAGTACACCATCGAAAACATGTTACTTTTACAGCACCTTGTAATGAGTATATGATATTTTCTAATCCTATCACACTGATTCCACTATTTCCTCTTCTATGAAATTCTTGAATCTAACAGAACAAAATTTTCTACTAATTCCTACCATACCAAACGGCAAACACCATCAGAATGTTACCTGAACTTGAGTGCCCAAATCTATCTGGTAAAAGAAGATAAGTATATCCTCATTAGCACTCTCACTTCTTTCTGAACTAGCATTTGAGCCCTGGTCACCCCTGTTAAACAGCCATCCTGCCTTGACCTTGAAATTTCTCTGTCCTATGACATTGGTGTGACCAAGAACAGGTAAATTCTTTATCCATAGGTTCCAGATGTATTGTCTTTCAGAACCTGAATTGAAAAGGGCATTCTTTGTTGAATTTGAACCCTTTCTCCATGAAGTGTCTGTGCAATAAAATCCCCTCCCTGAAGCTGTGACCGTGCTCAATGACAAACCCTGCATGACTTCTACGATGCAAATGAATCAGTACTTGACAACAAGAATGTAGTACAACTGCTGTGACATCTGTCATTTGATGAAAATTCTATGAGAACAAAATCTTGATAAAATGCATTCCAGAGAGTTTTTTATTCATTTTTTTGACAATTAAGTTAACGATTGGATAACACCGAAGCTGCAACCTGTGTACACAAGTACAAATGTAACTGAAATTGCTTATATTGGTTTCTCATATTCCCCGACTCTTAATCGATCACATGAAAGCTTAAATATCTGCTTCCGACAAATAAACACATAACTGATAATGAAGACTGAATCGAGCAAATTAGTTGCTCAACTAACACGATCAAATTTCATGATTGTAGCAAATGTAGATCATTACTAGTCGTTCGAAAAATTACAGCAATAGACAGCATCAAAATCAACTAAAAGAGAAGTATGTTCTGAAATTGAAACAACTTGTGTTGCGCAAGCTAAAGCAACACATCACATACAATGACTCGTACTTGGAATCTTCAAAATCAATTCCAAGAATCAAACAAGACTTTGCACCAGCAAGATCAAATAATCAGAAGCCATTTTCTAAAGTGAACGCAGAGAGTGAATTGTACAAGCAAGCAAAGCGTGCACAGAGATTAAGAAATTCATTTCCCCACCTTGAATGCAGGAAACTGTTGCTGCTCCTTTCGTGAACTTTGGTGCTGGTTTCGGTTGGGGGAGGAACGATGACCAGTGGTCAGTGGAACAGTCTACCGCTACCCATCCATTTCCAGTCACTGGTGGACTGGAATTCAATGGCCTCGAGGACAGGAATGGATACACGCACTTCGTTCATTCTTCTTTACAATTTCATCCTTTAATTTAAATGTTTCTCATTTTTCATCCATCAACTTTACTATTTTGTAAAGTTAGTCTAAATATAAATTCTCTTTCCTGGGAAAATGAAAAAATCATATGGTAAAATACGTGTTTCTAAGGAGTTGTTTTGAAAAATATACATGTCAGACTTTTTATTTAAAAAAGTAAGTATACAGATTTTTTTTTAGAAAAATGGGTATACGCGCACCCCGGGTTGCGCCAATTTGAAGTGGCGCCTGTGCTATGTTTTGTTTTTTTTTTTAAATTTTTTAGAATATGATGACTCGATGTTTAATTAAAAATAAAATTATGTATCTATTAAAAAAAATTATAGTGAGTAGATATTTTAATTGCGATTCAAATGATACAAAAAATATTAAATTTGAATTTACGGATTGACTGTACGGCATGCCATAAGTTGAGATATGAAAATTGTACTTAAAAAATTATAACTCGTACCATGTAAGTCCAAACTCAACACGGTTAATGTCATTTAGGTCGTAAATCAATTATCTACGTAGAAAATGACGTTAACCGTGTTGAGTTTGGACTTACATGGTCCGAGTTATAATTTTTTAAGTACAATTTTCATATCTCAACTTACGGCATGCCGTACAGTCAATCCGTAAATCCAAATTTAATATTTTTTGTACCATTTGAATCGCAATTAAAATATCTACCTACTATAATTTTTTAAATTTTTTTTAATAGATACATAATTTTATTTTTAATTAAACATCGAGCCATCATATTCCAAAAAAAAAAAAATTAAAAAAAAAATAGCACAGGCGCACCCCCGGGGTGCGCCTATGTCCAAAAGGCGCGCCCCCGGGGTGCGCGTATACCCATTTTTCTAAAAAAAAAATCAGTATACTTACTTTTTTAAATAAAAAATCTGACATGTATATTTTTCAAAAAAACTCGTTTCTAAGTTCTAATATTTGACTGAATTTTCAAAAAAAAATCTAAAGTTTAAATTGTAAAATTTATGTCCTCATGTTTAGGGTTTAGGGCTGACGATGGTTAGAGTATGGCATAGACATGACAAATATCATAGTCATACCATATTTTAAATTACATATCATAATCATAATAATTACGGATACAATTTTCGATACCATAACCATTAAAATAACCATAGTTATTAACCATTGTTTTACTCATATAATATTTATTCCACACATGTAATATAATAAAAGATCGGAAATTTTATTTTAAAAAATACATAAATCTATATTGTCAACAATAAAAGTATATAAAACTAACATCATAGTTATTTATTACATGTATGTACATTAACTTCCATTATTTAGTATATATTAGTTTATTAATTATAAATAATTGTTATATTTATCTAATAACCATAGTTATAACCGTGAGTATAACTCAAATACCATAACCATTATGGGTAGAAAATTCATCACCATAGTCGTACCACACCATAATGGTACGGTTAACCATATTAAACAGTAACGGTTATTATAACCATGGTTATGGATTTTTCACCACACCATTGCCGACTTTACTCATGTTTGACCAAAGTGCAAGTTTGCTCTATTCGTAAGTTTTTCCATCCAAATTTAACAAAATAAGTTTTGAAAATTGCAAAAATAACAAAAAACTTTAAAAATGTCACAATTTAACTCTTTCAAACCTTTTCAAATTTTACAATTGAGTCTTGAGCCCCCTCCATTGGATCCCAATCGAGGGATCTCAATCGAATCCCCACAAACTTTCACTTTGGCCAAATATGAAGGATATAAATTTTACGATTTAAATTTTATGGAATAATCTGAAATCTATCCAAACATTAGGAACAATGTACTATTTTACCCCAAAATCACATCATTACCACTGTTGGTTGGGCCGGATTTTGTTTCGATTCAAACCTTTCACAATTTTATATTTGCCCCAACTAGTTTAAAAATAATAATAATAAATACCCTTGTACATATAATTATTATATTCAGACCTTAATACTTTTTTAAATCTAATTTCGTCAAATATATTTTTACTCAGTATCATATCATATTTTAATAGCTTTAGTTTGACAACTCAGGATCCACCTCATTGTCACATAAAATTTGTCAATCTGAGAGCAAATATGGCAAAGAATGACAGAATCGAATACATTGGATAATGCAGAAACATACAAGGCAACAAAACGACAAGACCACCTGCCATTGCAAACCCATTCTATTACACAATTCATGAATCTGCTTGTGGAGGGGTTCCAATGTCGTAACTACACTTCTCAAATTTACGGCTGGGGATTGTTGTAATCCTTCCTGGGGTCGACAACAAACCCTTTCCCTCCATTTACCTCTATGTCGTGCCTGCATTGACCCACATCATGAATCTACTTGATTGGTAACTTGTGCATCAAGTAACAAAAGAAGAAACGAAACTCAACTGGAAGACAAAGTCGGGAATCGTCAATTGCTCCCGAGGAACATGCTTGAACAAGTGCACGAGCCGGTCAACATATACCACTTTCTTCCACACCTAATACATAGTTCATCAGACTAATGCTACACCAATGAGAAAGTGATATCTTTTACTCTAACTCAGAAAAAGTTTCAAATTTCATACGATTTCACCATTCGTTAATCTATGTTGGTATCTTTTACTATTTCAGAAAACTGTTCACTGTCTCCCACCAGTCATTTTTAGCCCTAAAATGGTACTTTGACATAAAAAGTTTCAAACTCTATAGAATCTCCAAATTAATTAATCTATGTTGTCATTAGGGGTGTCAAAATTTGACCCAATCCGTGGGTGACCCATGGTTGACCTGCCCATGGATCGTGTTTGTGTCAGAGTTTTTGACCCATGAGTCATTTTGACACGACTCATGGATAACCCGTAAAAACACGGGTCAGGTTTGGGTCAGAAGCCTTGACCCACAAGTCAACCCATGATCCGTTTCATTTATATATTTTACACTATTTTTTGTTTTTATTGAAATGGTGGGTCGAACAGGTCAGATTGACCCGCGGGTCATAGAGGTCGAACGAATCAATCTGACTCAACCCTTACCATTACTGGGTCATTGGGTCAGGTTTGGGTTTCAAAAACTGACTCATACTATTACACGGGTCATGTTTGGGTAAGAGGGTCCCTGACACGACCCATGGTCGACCCATGACCCGTTTTGACACTCCTAGTTGTCATGCATTTGTGTAGCAAAATTGGGAAAAAAGAAGTGAATGGATGGATAGAGGAAAAAGGCGCCGAGCGTACCACACTGTCCACAAATGTCTGCAAGGCAAAAATTGAAGCCTTCAGGTGAAAAGTTGGGTGTAGAACATATATTTCCTGTAAATGACAACATTTGTGTCAAAAACTATTTATTAATCAATTCAATGAAGTAACAATCTTATGTTTCATACATGTAGGTTTCTCTGGTGCTTCCGTCCGAGTATTTGCTGCAATCTCTTAATCCATCGAAAATCTGGTCTCCTGTATGGAAAGAAAAATGTATTTGCAGAAACTAAATTAAAACATGCAACTACAAGAACATACTGAAGAAGAGACAAAATGGGATTTTTTAGACTGTGTAAATCCACTTACAGCTCCAACGATGCTGCAGAGTGGAAATAAACTATACTGTAAGGTTTCTGAATCAATGGTTCGAATTCCTGAAATGTAGCAAGCAAGTGAAATTCAGTCATGTGACCGCTCAAATTCAGATTTTTTTTTTTCTGGTCTGTTCATAATGAACAAGATAAATAGAGGAGCTACTTTGATAACATAGAGAAGGAACCGCTCTAGGTCGAGACATCGAAGCAGAAAATGAGCTCCCACAACCACCAGTAATGGCCTGCCCTCACTATCTACCCCTCTACGGTATCTAGAAGCAGCAAAGCAATTGAGAACTTGCACCGTATCAGTATCTTAAATACGATCACTGCTTAGAGGAGTCAATTTCAAGATTATCAAATATCAATAGACCACAAAGGAAGTGGAAAAAGGAGACAAGGGGAAAATGCTTACAAGATTTTCATCTCGGCAATGTCAGAGAGATTAAGAGAATTTGCTTTAGAAAGGTATCTTGTGTGAAGAGAGTATTCCTCTGCAGCAGATAAGGTGGGGCCTCCAAACTCACCCAATCCAAGAAAATTGAAACAATTCCATCCACCGTGTTTCTGGGCAGTTCTTTCCCACTGCTCCTCCCGTCTTTGATCTGGGTCTTTGGTTAGTGATACAAAGGCAGGATCTAAGTATGAATCCCAATAAGAAGAGCTCCTATAACACCCCAATTTAAAAAATGTTCAGTTAGTAGTGTACATCCAGAATAATAACACGTCGCTAAGTAAATTTCACAAAACACAAAGACTTGTCAATGAAATGTTCAACTGAGTAATAGATCCCGGTGGTTGCACAGAGTAATACCCATGAAGAAATCATACTCAGGAATCTGAGGGAAGTAAAGATTTCCACAAAAGATACTTTTAGGACTTCAGAAAAGTTGCATTTTACTGATTTTTGATTTTTAATGTTTTTGACAGGTGGGACATTTTGGCTTATTAAATTATGCATAACACTGGCTATAGAATTGATAAAATTACACAAGGAAAATGAATTTTCAAATGCAACAAATATTTGTAGCCTTTCTCAACTTTAAATTACTAAGCCACTATAGGATAAGGAGACTGGCAATATCATTCTCGAAAATAACACACATGGTTTAAGTAAAGAAACTTACCTTCTTGTCAGGGTATTGCTGACAGGAATATTAAGCAGGCTTTCCAAAGGGATCTGTTGGGGCAAAGGTGTTATTCTTATTTTACGTTCATCTATGATTGTCTCGCCATTCTCATCCCCCACATCAGCTGGAAGTTTTAATCTTGCTATTTCCTCCTCATCTTTGTCGCGTGGAAAGTATAGTGGAAGCAATCTGGCAAGACAAAGAAATTTAATATCTAACATTAGAACTCAGAAGAAACTGAAGCATTAAAAACCTTGCTTCCTACCTTCTATAAATATCTGTATCATAAGAAGTTGCCGTGCAAATGACGACAGCTTTCATTTTGCCTTTCTGCTTCTCAAGAAAACGGCGAACAGTTCCTAATGTAAAAGAACCAAATCAATATGATTTAATTATTTTCCCATTAAATTTGATTGATCACCTCAGACCAGCATGTGATATCTTATTGATCGAAATATAAAATATAGAGAAATGGCATTTTAATTGATTACTGATGAAAAATTGCCACTGAAGCAGAAATATTATCTGAACAAAAAGTTGCAGCTTTGAAAGTAGGAAGTGTCAATTGTCACTTACTTATAGCAACGTGAGCAGCTGGTTCACGTGGATAGTTCTTTGCTTCAGTGTATATGCAACCCATCGCTATGCTACAATGTCACATGCCAACAGATAAAGACAGCTTATATACGGTCAGAAGAATAATTTCCAGCAAATGTCAGACAGTTAACAATTAAAGGAAGTTACCCATAGGAATTAGAAAATTCAAGACAATGAAATTAATGTGAGTTTTGATGATTTATAGATGTTGTTAAATAAGCTAGGTGCACTGAGGCGCAAATGTCAAATATCGCCTCAAAACTGAGGCACGAAAAAAGCGCTAGACTCATTGAATGATGTGCAACGGAATTATAATATGTCATACTATTAAAGATAATAATAAGATCTACTGAAAATATCATTTATAGTGCTCCAATAAAAAATCTAATCATATAGGGAAAAAACACAGCAAATTTAATGTAATAGTCCGTTTACTGCTTGTCGCTGTTGTTGCCTTAATCTACACATTTCTATTATCATCATCTTTGGAAAAGAGTGACCTTCGCTTCACCATTTAAAGTTTAAACCCCGGTCATGAAGTCCCCACTAACGGTTAGGAAGAGGCTTTGACACGTATTATCCCCTTTCTCTCATCAATTTAGTGTTTTTTATCTAATTAGCTCTTTGCAGAAATTTTTAAGCACTAAACAATTAACTTCAGCAAAAAGGGCCTAAGAATTTCTATAAGTGGCATGAAACATGTCTGCTCTAACCTTTGGAGTCCATCTTCAATGAGAAGTTCAAGACAAGATCTGTAGCAGTGACTTAAAGCATTCTCGGCTGCAGTATGATATTTTACTGCGTATTTTGGACCAACGGTGTGAATCACCCTCCTGGAATGATAAAGGGCTGTTCTTAGTCACTGAAATGATACCTTGTTTGACTGCAAGTGTGAAAGAAATTCAGCTACGCCAACCAACCTAGCAGGAAGATCATGTGCATTCGTAATTTTAGCCATTCCTGTCCGACATCCGCCCTTTGCACGAAAGGAATATCAATCAAACAAATGTATCATTCTTATAGCTAAAGGGTAAAGACTATGAATGCCAAATGACTTACCAGATCAGAGCATTCTTCAGCAAGACCAGGTCCAGCAGCCGCATGCAAACCAGGACTACTCTGTGTCTCGTCCAAGTTCTTTTGAGAGCATGAGACCAACATAAAGTATGTCATGTATTTTACAAAACCGGATAAAATAGGCAATTCTTCACATGTCAGCAAATGCCGTTTATGTTTGATTATCTAATTATCACACCCTAAAGATAAGCTCATAGTCATCAGGTTTTTCAGCTCTATATCTGAGTATTCATCGTCTATTTAAAATTATCAAACAAAACAGTAATCACCTCATTTGTGGAATTTACAACTGCATCAACCTCAAGATTCCATGGGGCTCCATTCCAAAGATATATCTTGGCATTAACTTCATGATCCACAGGGAACTTAGAAACAGCCCCGTTGCTACTACTACTAGTACTCTCAGAATTAGTAATAGACAACAGAGGATCCATAGAGTATGAAAAAGATAACGAAGGGTCTTCTCCAGTGTCATTTTCCAGAGAAGATCTGTCCTTGGCATCACTCCACCGAGGAACTCGACTCAAATTCACAGGGGTGATCCTGTTCTCGGTGGGTGATTCACCCACACTCGCAGATGTAGGCACATTTTGATACATCTTGGCAACCCGAACCGCCATTTTCACTTCAGGGAGTTATATTTTTCCAACCTAGAACCACTAAATCGCAGCATGAACCACTGCCTCTATGAGTTCAACCAATCGGGTGCTTAAATTACATTCGATCTTCCTGATTACAAAGAATAATACAGCTAGGATAAAGAAACCACCCCAAATCTGATCAAAACTCAATTTTGAAGAAGCCCCAGAAGCTGATAAAGATAAATCGCAACAAAAAGATCAGATTTTTATGATCACAGCTTGAAAGCAGAAAAAAACAATCCCCACATTTAACCCCTCCGAAATTCGAAAACGACAGAGAATCCAATCTAGGCTTGCAGATGACTTGCCTTCAAGATCTCTTGATACATGAGTTCCCCGAGCTGATCCGAACCTCAAAGAAGATCATCAGAGCATCGTTCTTTCCGGAACCTAGCACGAAGGGTATGAGATGGGGATGGAGAATGGGGATGATTGCGAAGGTGCAGAGGAAAGACAAGACAGTATGATTTACTTGGCGGGATTCGACATAGAAGAATAGATAAATGAGAATTATGGAGAGGAAGACAATTCTGGGTGTTTCAAGGAGTGGGGTCCGTCCGACCGACGAGCCTTCCACAGACAGCTCAAGTTCTTCTGCCAGAGATGCAACGAGATGGATCCCCGCCACTGCTCCAATCCTTTCGATCCTCTCTCCTCTCCATGCAGAAGCAATTTCTTCGTGTCCGCTAGCTTCCAAAAGGCCATTGCACATGGAAATTAAGCTTTTTTATTTTTCTGGTAATAAGGATTTTTTTTAATAATAAATTTGCTGTTTTTATTTATTTAAGTTATCCTACTGTGGCACATGGGAATAATGTTATTTTGGTCTAGTCTGAATTTTGTCATCTACATGTGATGATGTGGCATCGAACAGTAATTTCACCTAAATCGCAGCGTTTTGGTTGGTCTTCAATGGAGGAGGTGCACAGCCGGATTGTCTTATTCGGATTGGGTCTCTACACCCCACCCCCTCTTTCTCATTTTCTCGCTTTAGATTGTGAATTGTAATCAAACTACTTGTTCAGTTTATCTTGAATAAATTTTGATTACTGACCCAAAAAAAAGTTTCACACTCTTTGTTAGGATTTTTATATTAATTTTTCCTCTATTTATTATTTAGTCAAAATATTTTTAGTATGAAAATACTAGTAACCTACTCAACAGCCATTTATGTTGGTAGAATGTGCCACTTATGTTTTTCTTGTAGCTAAAAAATCGTTTATGTTTCAAAAATGCAACTTTTTAATTAAACGTATGTGATTAAATGGTCAAAAAAAATAATGACGATTTTATCATTTCCTTTTATCTTGTTTTTCATGTCTAAAATATGATTTTAACTCAGATTAGTGCAAATCTGAATTTGAATCGAAGTCAGTAACACAAATTGGGTTTGAATCGAACCCCAAAACGCAAATTTGAATTCACTCTGAACTCTCAAATGCATATTTGAATTCGAATCAAACTCTCAAATGTTGATCTGGGTTCAATTCGAACCTAGAAATGCAAATTTGAGTACGATTCGAACTCAGATTTGTCTTATTAGCACAAAACTGAGTTCGAAATCAGATTTCAGGTTTGAATCGAGGAATAAGATATTAAAGATGAACATGAAAAAAAGTTGAATGGTATTTTAGTCATTTTTTTATAATAAGGATATTTTGAAATATAAATAACTATTCAACATAAATTTTAACTGTTCAGTCACATGTAGGCTTGTTTATTTAAATCGGTTCGGATGACCTGGTCTGATTCTAGTCTGGTTTTAGTTTGGTTCGAACTGGTTCGGCCGAACTAGTATAAAAACCAGACCAGTATTTTTAGGCTTCAAGTAGTCCAGTTCAAAATAGTACCAAAAATTCAGTTCGAATCGACTTGTTTTTTTATACTGGTTTATACTTAAATTTAAATCAAACCACTTTAAACCTATATAATTTTACAACCGGTTAGAAGCAAAACCAACTAAACCGGTTTGAAATTAAACCAAGTCTAGAGATGTCTTCAATAAACCAAACCTAGAGATGTATTGGACTCTCGTATGTTGATGTTGGACAAGATTTTAGTTGATTGTAGAACATATTTTCAATCGATTCAATGTGTTTTTCAGTCGGTCAGTGTATTTTTTAATCGGTTCAGTGTATTTTTCAGTTGGTTCAATATTTTTTCAGCCGGTTCAGTGTGTTGGACAGGATTTTCAGCCGGTTCATTTTCGGTTTGAACGGAATTATTTTCGAACCAAAATTGTTATTAAAAAACCCAGACCAAACCAGTTTAAACCGGTTCTGAATCAGTTCGAACCATACCAGTTTTTGTTACTAAACCAGACCAATTTTTTTTAAAACATAAAAAAGTATTGATTTTTTACAAATCAGACCAGTTCAGTTTAGAACCGATTCGGGATCGAACCGGTTTATGAACAAGTGTAGTCACATATGTTAACACGAATGATTGTTAAGATAATTTAACCAAATATAAAATTAATTTCATGGTTCTTTTTAGGAATTGAGTCTCTGCACTGCACTAGCTAGTAACTTCAGAACTGTCTCAGTCTAATGGCACGTTCGCTTGATGGATTTGGCCCGGATTTGGGCTTACGGAATCCGTAAGCCCATGTTCGTTTCAAGGAATTGGCAATTCCTTGGAAATGGAATCCGGGCGGTCCGGGCTTAGGGAATCCGGGTAAAAACCTCGGATTCCCTAAGCCCACACGGGTCGGAATTCGGATTCCGCATCCAAATGACTGAATTGCCCTCGTGATTTTGAAGTAATTACTCCCCTGCCATCGTTGATTTTGAAAGCGCAGACTGATTGTAGAGCCTCCGCAGACGATTGCAGAGCCTCCGCAGACGACGGACGATTGCAGAGCCTCCGCAGACCAACGCAACAGCAGCTGCTGCCTCTTCTGTCGAATCCATCACCTCCGATTTGAAGAATCAGAGATGGTAGGTGATGGAGGTTATGATATTAACGGTGCGAGGAGGCTGAAGCTGGAAGATCTGAATTGGGACAACTCGTTCGTGAGAGAGTTACCTGGCGATCCTAGAACCGATAACCTTCAGCGAGAGGTCTGATTGCTCTTTTCCCCCTGTGTTCGTTTTTTACCTCTTAGCATCATCGTTTAGATAAATGTTTTAATTGATTGCTGGAGATTAAATGGAGATAGATATGTGTGGTAGTAGGAAGATAGTTCAGTAAACGCTTATAACCAGGCCTCTTTTATACATTGTTGAAGAATTGACGAAAAAAATGACTCTCAACTAGTTTTGTTTTTGTACAATGGTGACCTCACTGAAGATTAGCTATATCAGTTCCAAGCTTGTAGTAAAAGTAATAGTGAGTTCTATATCAGGTTACAACCACAATTTTAATGGAATGAAGTCAACTACACCATATGAAATTTAGAAAAGCCTTGATATGCTCGATGTAATAGATTTCTTGAAATACAGGTGTTGCACGCCAGATTTTCCACATCTATTCTTGAAATGCAGGTGTTTCTATGAGTATGTTCATCTTCAGTGTACATTGATTTACTGTCTAAATGCAAATCTGTTTTTAAACTTCTTGTTGCTATTGAACCAAATGAAGCATTCATAGAAACATTTTAGCAGGAATAGATATACTGAATTCTAACTTCTCTTGTGTTGATCTTACAGTGGCAACCCGAAGGATGAACCTGGTGCAATCTTATCCCTTAATGTTTTAAATGTAAATTCATGATGATTTATGCTGAGATCGACTGGCTAAACTCCCGGGCTAAATAATGTTAATATCCTGAGTATGCAGGCTTCAGATGGATTGATAGGTCATGATGGCATTAGTGCTAGTTGAAACATATGCTCGGCTTCTGATATCATTACCATTGTAAAGTGCTACATGGAGTCATGAACTTGTATTTGCAATAGAAAGATCTAAACATGGAGGAATATATTATTTGAAATGAAATAGAATGAAAACCCCATGGCATATCTTATAGAAATTCAACTTTGCATTTTGCAGTTGAATCCTCCAGCATCTGAGGCACTGAAGAAAATGCACAGACTAGCTGCAGATCCAGGAATTATTGCTATCATGAATAAGGTAGTAAACTGATTCTGCTATCTAAGTACTAAAGTGTCATAGTAATCTGGTGCCTCTTGGTCTGACATTTCTTTTATTTTATGAACCTGTGCATGATTATGTTGTGCACAAATTGTTCTCAAATTGAGGTGTTAATCGTGCTTCTTGTTATGTTGTTCTCAAATTGTTCTTGTTATGTTGTTCTCAAATGTTGTTATTGTACTGAAATTGTTGATTATGGTATTCTTATATTGCGAATATTGTATTTATTGATATTTCTAATCATGTTAATGTTATGTAATCAATTGATTGTTTAAGAAATATTATTTTGCATGACAATTTACATTTTTTATTTTTTTAAAAAAAAAATAATAAATTGGTCTTTTAAAAAAAATAAAAAAATTCGTTATTTTTAATTTTGTTATTATTTAAATAAACGTTTTTAATATTTTAAAGTTTTATAATTAATTAATACAAATTATTTTTATTATATACTATACATATATAAAGAGGGGCAAATATGTCATTTTACCACCTTCCATTCCTTTTCCGTACACAATTCCACCAAAGAAACAACAGAATTCCTTATTCCGTTCTATTCAATTCCACCAAAAAAACAACTTCATATTCTTAACTCCTATTCCTTATTTCCAATTCCTATTCCGTATTCCGTATTCCGAATTCCGTCAAACAAACGCACCGTAAGGGTTGAGTCTATCTATGCTTGAAGCAGATTTCGCAAGTTGTTTGATGCCCGCCCGCACACGGTGTACCCTACCTCGTCTTCTGCATCTACATCTGCCCCGCGCCGTATCAAGAGCAGAGACAAGTATTTTAAATCACAAATCTGCAGCATAGTAAGAACCACTAAGCCATGATCTGATCCATGAATGATAAGAGTATATATTAACATCATGTCCAGTTTATCAAATCAGAATCAGATCATGCTTGAGAAAGTGAAGCTGCAACGGCCATCATGACACCATTAATATGAGAATTTTAAGAATTGAAAAAACAACCTCATTTTTCGGTCTATTTTTACCTGCAATATGTTAACAACTTACAGTAATTATGCCTGTCTTTGTTCCTGAAGAGTTAAGACGCTACCAATGCAAATGGAGATCCTAAAGGGGTGACCTGAAAACACACGAAGCATCACTATTTTCATATATAGAGTGTGCAGCTGTGCCTACTTCATGTGTTGGCAGGTCACTCCTCAAGCATACCCTATTTGGTTCTCTTCTTCCTTACCAGTAACTAGTTAAAGGCAGCAGTGGTCCTTTATATACGTTCAATAATGATGAGGATACCAAGTCTACATAGTGTCGTCATTATACCAAGTCTAGTCTACAGTGTCGTCATTATTTCAACATTTCTGTATTTGGTGAGAAGAAAAAAAAAACGTTGCTTTCATTGAGAGTTGAACTCAAGACCTCCCGCTTACTAAACGGGTGCTCTAACCAACTGAGCTATGAAAGCTTTTTGTTTATGTTTCATACAGAATTAGTATAATATAAATATACGTTTGCCTTGCGTGTCAGGCAAGCACATTCACTTAATTCTCAGTCAAATACGAAACAAACATCAGAAACGAGATATGATTTTTGCAACAAAACGAATCACCAGTATTCACACTTACTAAACGGGTGTGCTATGAAATTTTTTTGTTTATTTTTTCATACAAAAATAATATAATATAAATTAACATTGCCGTGTGTGCCAAGTAAGCACACTCAGTAATTCTCAAAGAAAATCGAACCATCAGAGAATAAGATATGGTTTCTTTCTACAACAAAACGAATCACCAATGAATATATGATTCTAACACTAAAAAAAATCACACTTACTAAACAGGTGCTCTAACCAACTGAGATATGAAAGCTGCTTCTTGTTTATTTTTCCACAAAAAAAATTAGTATAATATAAATGAACTTTGCCTTGTGTGCCAAGTAAGCACATTCACTTAATTCTCAATGAAAATCTAACCAAACATCAGAGAACTAGATATGTTTTCTGCAACAAAACGAATCACCAATGAATATGTGGTTCTAACGCTACAAATAATATGTGGTTCTAACGCTACAAAGAATAATCGATCTGCATCCCGATCTTCAACTAAAACAAGAACTCCGAGTCGGAAAGTTCAAGCACTTTGTGAATACCAACTGGTTTTACATCAGCTGCGAAGGCATTCCCTTCAATGTACCTACAAACATGACAAAGATTTGAACTTTGAAAAATAGACTTTAAGTCGTAATTAATTGGAACAAATTAACCAAAAACTTACATTTCCTTGAGGAAAGGATGCTTATAAAATTCATTCGAAATCCCACCTGCAAATTGATTGTGATCCAAGTACCTGGAATTATCAAAATCATCCATTTACTTGCGACGTAAGTTATTGTCAACCTGACATATACTACACAGAAACTTGAAAACTCACAGATAAGTCAGTTTGGGAATATGTACAAGCGCATGCGGGATCGGTCCCGTCATCTTGTTATACGATAAATACCTAAAAAAAAGAAAAAAATCGTATTGAAGCACAAAGTATTAACATATATAGGATCATAGGTACACGATATCAGCAACTGATCGATACTCACAGAATCTCCAGGTTTGTTAAGTTTGAGAGACGGATCGGGATTCCTCCGGTTAGATAGTTATTGTTTAAGTAACTGCACGAAGTCAGACGTATTAGTTCAGCTTAATGCTGACAATGGTTAGGGTATGATGCAAGTATGACAAATACCATAACATATTATATTTTTAAATCGCAAACCATAACCATTACGGGTACAATTTTCAATACCATAACCATATTCATAATAATAACCACTGTTTTAACCGAATACTTATATTTATTACCACATGTGTAATGCAATATCATGCATGTTATCTTAATAAATATATAAACCTATGTCAACAATAATATTTAACACTAACACCATTCAAACTTAGCACCCTCAAATTATGAATTCGTAGAATCTGAAAGAGAAAATCTTATTTTTGTTATTAGTATATATTAATATTAAATCATTATTATAATTATATAATAATCATGATTATAACAGTGGGTATGACTAAAATATCATAATCATAACCATTATGTGTAGAAAATTCATTATCAAATCAGCACCGCACCATAATGGTACGGTTAACCATATAAAAATATGACGATTATAACCACGGTTTTCGGATTTTCACCGTACCATTGTCGGTCCTAGTTCAACTATCGATATCAAGTAGGTAATCGGTCGCAAGTAAGCTACCAGAATCATGATTTTCTTACAGGTTTCTTAATGATGGGAAGCAATTCTCCACTTGTATCAAGTCCTTGATAGTTCCAACCAAATGATTGTTTCCGACATCCCTGAGACAACAAAGAAACATGAAATTTGATCAACAGACAAGAACTCGATCATGATGAAGGTTTGATTACATGTGTCTGAGTTCCGGTAATCTCCCCAACGACGGAGGAATTCGGCCGCTGAAACGGTTTTCTTGCAGGTAAAGGTACCGAAGCTCTGGTAGATTCGCAAGCTCCTTTGGGATCATACCTTTGAGGCTGTTGAAACTCAGATATCTGCAAAACTTCACGTAACTTACTCCGCAAGAAACTATGTAACTTTGTCGTGAAGAAACCGATAAAACGTTTGCTCACAGATGAGTTAAGCTCGTCAGCTCGCCGATTTCAGGAGGGATCATATCTTGAAGCTTATTCCATCTCAAATTACTGGAAAACAATATAGAATCAAAGATTTTAGGGCAAATTTTAACGCAAAGGTCTAACCCAAATATCTATACATACAGTATCTTAAGGCGTTTCAACCGTCCGATTTGGGGCGGAATCGGGCCCGTCAACTTGTTATTGTGAAAATCCCTGAAATTTAACGATAATCTTGTAGATCGGGCATGTTTAAAGTGAAGAATGGACGAGTATAGACGGTAAAAAATAAAAAATTACAGTCTAGTGAGGTCCAGTAAATTTGTGACGGCCGTAGGAAATGGACCAACGATCGACACTGCGTAAACTTCCCTGCAAGAATTTACGAAGTAAATAATCCTATATCGATGATTAATTAAAGTTATAGAATGGGAGGATCTCACAATTCAGTGACGACTTTATAATCTCCCAAAAGTTCACATTTGACACCCGACCAAGGCGGCAGATCGGCCTCGCCGCATGGATCGTCCCCAACCCATGCATATACGACTCTCCACCCGAGCGATGCTTTGATCTCATTCAATGCCTTAGCTGCATCGTGATCGAATTAGATTAATGGAACGATACAGATTCCGGAACATTCCAGACAATTTACGTAACGTTATTCTTATTGTTACCGTCTCGCTTGAGGGTTTTGCATCGAGTGGTGCCGACTGCGAGTGAGGCGATGAGGAAGAGTGTGCAGAGTGGATATCTGATGAAGAAGCTTGCAGCCATTGATGACGATCAAACGCTTAACAGTGAGTTATGAATATGTTTGGAGGGTTAGATGATATATAGTTTCGTGATGTGTGGGTGAAATTATTCCCGTTTGACTGATTCGCCCCAATAGTTTCCTATATGTTCGAGTTAGATCCTAAGGATTGACTAAGTATGTGCACAAGGCCCGATTCTGATCCAACTAGCACGAGCCTTAAATTAATAATGGTTAAATACGATATTAATCCTAATGTTTGACCATTTTTTTTATCTAAATTTTAAATCGTAAAATATTTTTCTCTTATGCTTGGCTAAAGTGCAAGTTTGTCTCATCCGTCAGCTTTTTCATCCAAATTTAACAAAATTAGTTTCGAAAATTGCAAAAATAACAAACTATGAAAAATGTCACAATTTAACAATTCCAAACTTTTTCAAATGTTACAATTGAGTCATGAGTCGATTGGGACTCGATTGAACCCCAATCGAATCGAGATTCAATTGTAACATTTGAAATAGTTTGAAATGGTTAAATTGTGACATTTATGAAAATTTTCTGTTATTTTTTCAATTTTTGAAACTAATTCTGTTAAATTTGGATGGAAAAACTGACGGAGGGGGCAAACTTGCACTTTAGCCAAACATGAGGGATGACAAATTACGATTTACACTTTAGGGGGGAATTGAAAAATCGACCAAACATTAGGGGGCAATGTAAAAATATTTTACTCATTAATAATTAATGAAAAATATGATAACGAGGACTAGTATGAGTTCAGTGACCTCATAATCCAAGTAACATTATCATCGACTATACGATTTAATTCCATATTTTATAAATAAGGTTAGTTACAAAAACAAACCAAATTTTGATGAAAATACAAAAAATAAATCATTTTTTTCGATAAATAACAAACGAAATTTAGTAAAATTAACAATCAACAAACCTACCTAAAATTGCAGTTATGTTTGGACGATTTTTTTTTAATTTGGACGGATTGATTTGTGTAATCATAAGTGATGAAATTATATGGAATCTGACAAATTATTCCGTCCAAATTAGAAAAAACCGTTTAAACATAAATGTAATTTTAGGTAAATTTGTTAATTGTTAATTTTACTAAATTTGGTTTGTTGTTTGTCGGGGAAAAAAATTTGATTTGTTATTTGTATTTTCATCAAATTTCAACTGGTTTTTTTTTATTAATAATTAACCATTTATAAATAGCACGTGAATTAGGTGTTATAATTTTTATCAAATACGATATAAATATGTATAAATAAAAATTGTATTTGGACACATGTATTTAACAATACAATAGTCTGAGACTAATTTTACGTTTATAACTTATCAATTAAACCACATTAATAATCACTTATATTATCACTAATATATATTTTCCATATATATAAATACTAAGATCTTTCATTTGTAGTTTTGTACTTGGTTGTGATGAGTTTCTGTCATGTCATAGATACACAACACGAACACACGACAATGACTTATAAAACACGAACACGAACATGATTAAGTCAGGAAGTTCTTAAACCACTGCGCTGAATCCTTCGCATATCGTGTGAGATTACTATTGTAATCCACAAAGTACAACCCGAACCTCGACGAGTACCCGGCCGACCACTCCCAATTATCCAACAGTGACCACACGAAGTACCCGCCGACATTGCACCCATCCTCTCTGCACCAACATCGAACAAACACTCAGTACCCGGTTCAAACCCGACCCAACCAAACCCAATATAACTTACTTGATCGAGGCCAGCAAGTTCGATAGATAGTCATTGTGGTATTTAATCCTTTTTTCATCCTTGAGTGCGTCTTTAACGGACTTGAACGGGTCGTTCGGGTCGTCCATTCCTACAAATCCACCCTTTTCAAACATCAATCGTTCGGGTTGTCCATTTACTTAAACCCTAGATTTTCGCAAAGAACGGGTTACCATTTTCAGTGATAATGACCCGCGGGTTTCCATACTTGTTCTTGATGTAATTCATTAAGCTTCGAATACCATGAGGTACGATATATAACCAAATTGAATTTGCCTGAAAAATGCGTTTTTTAATAGATATAATAAGCACGTGTGTAAATATTGAAGAATATAAACCTCAAAAGCAGCTACGTCGTACCCTGTCTCCAATAGGCTTTAGATTCTTGAAGGCTGAAAAAATGGATATCTTTACTGTTGGAAATTGATGTACAAAACATGCAATCGATTAAGGTACAACATAACACATAATTAAGTTACCTCCCTGAACGATTGCCTTAGCGGAAGCGGAAGCGGATCTGCCTGAGGTTGGGATCACGGTCTGTCGGACGGGAGGACACGCCACGGTTTGACGGACAATGACCTATAATACCACAGCTACTCACCTCTGTCTAAACTGTAGGGCGGCTAGGGCATCACTGTCATCATCATCATTAGGTTTTCCAAACCCTGAGCACCCCTATATATACTGATATATAGAGGGATAGGTTTTAAGGCCAGATACACAACTGGGCTTATGTAAATGGGCTCCCACTTATGGGCGACCCATTATCCTAAAACCAACATCTCCCACTCGCACAAAGTGGGGGGCGCTCATTCATCAAGCCAGCACCAAGAGAACGAATCTCATTATACAGTAAAGTCACATACGAGGAGGCAGCCGTGCGACCGACAGACACAACGAGCAAAGTGCTACGCACCGGTTAAGAATACGTAGCGACCCGCGGATCCCACACCAGCAGTGGAGATGTGCCCTGCACCCTTGGTCATGTAATCTTTCTCCAGGTCTGACCGCACAAGGATCTTTCAGACCTATATATGTATTGCGCCCACAACCGCAGCCGATGCCGCGGTTGGTGGCCACCTAGTGGACACAATATCGAGAAGATCCCATAATAACCATCCTCTTCCCACAAAACCATCGGCACAATTCAACTCGCTTTTCTAGAACCGGGACCCGGGCGGAATACGTCGAAGGCCCATCGAGCACGGACTAAGATAGCAAACACTGAACTGAACCTTAAGTCTCTGTTCAGAGTACTGAGGGTACGTACGTGGCTCTTACACAAAGAGCTCTGGGTCTCACGCGACTCCGAGTTAAGATCACATCTCGAGTCATACCCATGGTCGTATTTTGGGTGCGCCGCGGTATGGAACGCGCGCTACAGCATATCTCCTCTCCCATGGAGCATATGTCCATATGCTGTACAGATGTCCATCAGGCACACAAAGTACCCGAACCAAAAGTCACAAAGACTCCCATCCAACCCCTGAGTGGATTGACAGACCATAATCCGTCGTAGTGCGAAATCAGATAGTTCCGGACACAAAGTCCTTTCCGGTCATCCCAACAGACTTCCAGAACTAGAAACTATCACCAGCCTCACCTAGCCACAAAGGCATAGAAGCTATCACCCGTGTGAGAGGGCGATCTAATCCACTTTGACATATGTCAATAAACAATCACAGTAAGAACACACAAAACACTCAAACTGTGAAAACATGCATACTCAAATATAATTCAAGTCAAAGAACATTGTATGAGAAATAATACCAATGAAGTACATCAACTAAGTCTACACAGTCCTAGAGACTACATATGCCTCACTGAAGACTACCTCTTCAAGGTCGGAGAGACGGTCCACAACCATCTCATCCGTAGACAAGTACTTCAAACTCATCACCTTGTGTCTAACTACGTCTCTAACATAGTTTCGCTTGATATCTACTTGCTATAACTTGTTATGATACTTGAGTTTCTATATCACGGAGATTGCGACTCCAATGACTCAGCAATCAATCCGGAAGTCTCTTCAACCATACAACCAACTGAGTGGTCCACACAAGACCCACAAATTTGGCTTCAATGGCGATTAACACAATGCGCGGTGGATTTTCTCTCATCAAAGTCACCACCATAGCCCGCATCGTTATACCCAGTCATCCACAGATTCTCGCATCTCTAGCAAGTCTCTAGCAGAGAGCATGACGATGCCCTTAAGATATCACATGATCCTATTTACTGCCTACCATTTATTCAATTCGGGTTCAGCTTGGTACCTATATACCATGCCGACTGCATGACAAATATCAGGCCGAGTACACACTATTGCGCACATCAGGCTTCCGACTGCACTTAGCTACAGAATTTATTTATCTAGTCCATATATCCATTTTGAGAGGTTGATCAATGTAAACTGGAATTTCAATTGGTTCGCAGTTACTCATGTTGAACATTTCCAACACTTTGTTTATGTAGTTTTCCTGTGAAAGCCACAACTGCCTCCTACGGCGATCTCTCGAGATCTAAATCCCAAAGATGTGCGCCGCCTCACCCATGTTCTTCATCCCAAACAGAGAAGACAATCAGACCTTTATCTGTGTGAGGAACTCCAAGCTATTTATAGTTATGAGTATGTCATCTACATATAGAATCATAAACACAAAGTTCGGTCCAGACCCTTTTTGTGTACACGCAATGATTCTCATCCATCAAGAGAAATCCATTTTCCACGAACAAATCATGAAATCTGCGGTACCGCTGCATACCGAACTGTTTCAGACCATAGATCAATTTGTGAAGTTTGCACACTAAGTGCTCATGGTCTTTCTGCACAAAGCATTCAGACTGCTCCATATAGATCTCTTCTTCTAACTCACCATTGAGGAAGACGGTCTTAACATCTATCTAGTGCAGTTCCAAATCTAGACTCACTCTAATAGCCATAATCTTAAGAACCCAGTTAGCTCTATTTCTCTATGTCCTCTCGAAGGTCGACCAGTGCCCAAACACCGTTCTTCCTTATAGATTCCATCTAGTCCAAAGTTTTCATCTCATCTTCCATTACTTTCATCCATTCTTCTTAGAAGGTTCCATTGAGAGTTTCTCTAACGTTTTACGGCACAATAACCATATCGTCAGATATTAGGGTGTTTAGTTCTAGCCCACGGCCTAACAACTCACTACTACCAGGGTATGACCATGATCACTCCCACTGAGAATGAGATCCCTAATGCTCCCACTGTCAACAAGATCATCATGAGCGGAATCTGTTTCATTCGCTTCAGCAGGCGATGAATCCGGCAGACGACGAACTGATTCATCATCTGCGGTTTCAACTCTCCCACTCGAATTAACAGGTGTCTGCTCAACTTGATCTTGAATCTCATATAGAGATCGATCCAAATCAATCTCCCCCTTCTTAGGAAATTCGTTCTCTACAAACGTTACGTCTTGTGATTCGATCTCGGTAACACTCCCACTGTCCTGCTCGGCTATAAACACATAACCCTTGAAGGTATCAGAGTAACCAAAAATACTCTTCTTTCCTCTAGGTCCAATCTTTCCCAAACTTATTTGAGAAATCATGGGTGTAAGCGGCACACCCCTATGGGCGCATATGGTGAAGGTCCAGAACTTATTCCAGTCCAAAACTCATATGAAGTGGAGTTAACCGTCTTCGTCGGCACATGGTTTAGGATGTAGGCAGCAGTCACCAAAGTGTTTCCCCATAAGGAAATCAGCAATTGAGTATGCGCCATATCGACCGAACCATTTTAAGGAGCGTTCTATTGCGCCTCTCTGCAAAACTATTTTGCTGAGGGGTGTAGGGGATCGTCAACTGATGAATGATCCAATTTTATTACATAAACCGTTAAATTCCTGCTGAAAGGTACTCTTCTTCCACAATCAGGGTGGAGGGCCCTTACCCTCCTATCTAACAGGTGTAATCATCTGTAAATGTAATGAAATTATGCGCTCCGTGCCGAACCCTATCACTAAGAGGGTCACAGACATTAAAATGGATGAATTGCAAGGGAAATTCGGCTCTAGGTGCCTAACCAAAAAGGCATTCCGATGAAATTTTCTGCTAGACAACTTACACAAGTAGACGACTCCACTTGTGGAATGTAGGAAAGCAAACCCCAATGGGCTAGCCACTGCATTCTATGTTGACCTCTGTAGTCAAGTCTAGTTTGTCTTTCATTCATATCGCAAACATATCCGCGAGTAGAAGAAAAAACATGAAATTATTATTGTTGCCTGAATCCAAATCCGAAACAATAAATCCACCAGAAATAATACTAAAGCCAAACGAAGTTGAACCTAAAAACAATTGGACGAAAGATTCATGAAAAGATAATATAAAACCGAGTTTCATTAATCCTAAGACTGAAATAACATATCAGCGAATCTGCGGAGCATAGAGGATATGACTTCAGACTAAAACTCTACCACCGCGCAAGCACAGCTCACGAGTTCTAATCCCTTCGACTTCAACACGAAAGTTGTCGTCAATGTACATCCACCTAATTTCTCGCGGGACTCTATGGTACTCAACGAAAACGTCACGATCCTTGGCTATGTGATTTGTCGATCCTGAATCCAAAATCCACAAAGGACATGACTCAGTCAACATATCTGTACTAGAAACACAAAGTTCACTAAGTAGCCAACAAGACATCTAGGTCAGATCGATTCAGGACATGCCTTCACAAAGTGTACCCACTGGCCACAGTTGGAGCATTTCCTGTATTTAGGCTTCTCGGCCTTACACGAACATTTCGCGGTGTTGTTTTCGGAGGAGTCATTGGGTTCACCTCAGTCTTTGTCTACTTTGCCTTCAATGCATTTGCGCCACCGCGTTGTGCATTACTCCTTCGCCTTCAGCGACTCTTCTTAGGTCTAGAGGATGGCGTCACACACACATCAACCTTAGGTCCAGTGACCTTGGGTTTGTCCTCTTCAACTCAATGTGCCTTCGAACGTGTTCAAAGGTATTGAGGGCCTTAGAATGAGTTATTTAGATTTCCATCTGTTTCTAAGAGTTAGGCAAAGAGCGGATTACGACCTGGATTTGCTGCTCATCGGTCACTGACTGACCGTTCTCCTTGAGTTTCACAATCATGTTGGCCATATGCCTCAGATACTATCTCGCGGAGTGCTGAGGATTCATCATGTATGAATCAAATTTAATGTTGAGTGAGCACAACTAAGCAGTCGTATAGAACCATTTCTAGCCTGCAAAGTATCCCACATCCCTTTAGTTGTGTGATAAGCTCAAACTCATCCACCGTACTCAGCATCATGGCGCACGTCTCAGCATCATTAACCTCCCACCCAAATGGAAAGTCTTCTGCTGATTCGTTATTCCAGAATCGGGTCTTTTCATAATCTTCTTGATGGGGTTAATGGATTTCTACTTAGGACCATTTTTATATGCTTTATCCGGATTTTATAGTGCTCACCATTAAGTCTAAGACCTTTGTCCAACTAAGCGATGATATTCTACATGGCAGACTAATTTCTCTAACTAAAGGAAATTCTAATAGGATCATGGAGACACAAGGAACAATGTTCTATTGCATGTAAAAGACAAGTCTCAGACCGATAGGACAAACTTGAGAACATACTTAAACCCGGGGGACAACCCTAGCTATGCCGAGAAGCACTCCCCATCTCTAAGCATGCCCTAAAGTCACTACTATCAATCGATACACAGTCTATACCAACAGTCCACAAAGGACCGGAGTCAAACATATCGCACTAAACCAAAGTGTTCGACTCTTACACAAAACAATTGTCCTAGAATTATTCAAGGAAATTCGGAGAACCTCGCAGACTAACCGACCGGTTCACACTCAGGAACATTTTCCTAGGTGTAGTTCGTACTCATCCAAACTTCCGAAATGATACTAAGGACAATCCTAAAAGTTTGCTATCTATGCTAAGCGAAAACTAGATCTACCTATCTAGGTAATCTAATACATGCAAGCAAAGAAACAAACCATACATGTCAATACACACACATATATATTGATACCTTTCAAAAATAAATTAATTTGGGGCTAATTTGTAATTTTCAAAACTTTGAGGACTAAAGTCACCCTAACCAAAGTTTGGGGATCAAAATCACCATGAATAAAAATTTGGAGACCCAAGTCTCAACAAATAAATATTCAGGGACTAAAATCTCAACAAATAAAAGTAATTAACATGTTAGACCAATTTCACACACTATGCTGGGATCTCAACAATCACAACCTAGTCAATTATACCAGTCATGGAGTCAAGAGCCAATCAAATAAAGTAAGGCAAAACTATCTACCCTGCAGAAAACACAAAGTAAACCAGGGAACTCAAGGAACCCACACAGCGTTCTACCTATCCAGTCATGCAATATAAAGCAATATAAGGCTCTCCCAGCAATTTAAATTGGTCCAACAATTAATTAAATTAGCCCAAAAATTATTTATGAAAGGGTCCAGGCACATTTACCGGACTAAAATAAACCACTAGGACCCACAGAGGATCCAGGATCGGCACCAAATTTGTTTCGGACCAATTCAGGTGGCCCGGGGCCTCCGAATTAGCTTAGACCGGTCTAGACAGCACAAAACCATCTGAACCGGCCCAATCAGTCGGCCTGACCGAACCAGTCGGCTCAAACCGACTGGAATAGATTGAACCGGCTCGGTCGGATTAAACCGACCAGACCAAACCGAACCGGACTGGTTCACACAGAACCAGTCCCATTGAACCAGACCGATCCGGTTCACATAGAACCGGACCGGTACTGTTCTTCTTCTCCACTGAGAAGAAGAACAGTGGCTGCTAGGGTTTTGAACCCTAGCAGCCGCAGCCACCATGGAGGCCAGCCGCAGCCTCCATGGTGGCCAGCAGCAGCCACCATGGTGGCCAGCCGCGAGGGCTGGCCACAGGGGTGGGTCGGCCACCACTGGCCGACCCTCCCCCATCGTCCACGGCGACTGGCCGCAGCCACAAAGGCTGCGACCAGTCGCCTCAGCATTGCCGCAGCCACGAAGGCTGCGGCCGACCTGGACGCGCGGCCGCAGCCACGATGGCTGCGGCCCGAACTGAACGCGGCCGCAGCCACGGTGGCTGCGGCCGACTGGAGCGTGGCCGCAGCCACGGTGGCTGCGGCCAGTAGGGGCCGAGATGCGGCCACGATGGCCGCGGACGCCCCTATTTCGGCCTCGTTGGGGCCGAGTTGCGGCCACGAAGGCCGCGACCGCCCCTATTTCGGCCTCGATGGGGCTGAACTGCGGCCACGAAGGCCGCGACCGCCCCTATTTCGGCCTCGATGGGGCTGCTTTTCCCGATTTCGATCCCGTCGCGGTCACGATGACGCCGTGGGAATTTTCCTCTTTGAATCCGACAATTTGGAAACCAACCTACTATGGCTCTGATACCAATGTTGGAAATTGATGTACAAAACATGCAATCGATTAAGGTACAACATAACACATAATTAAGTTACCTCCCTGAACGATTGCCTTAGCGGAAGCGGAAGCGGATCTGCCTGAGGTTGGGATCACGGTCTGTCGGACGGGAGGACACGCCACGGTTTGACGGACAATGACCTATAATACCACAGCTACTCACCTCTGTCTAAACTGTAGGGCGGCTAGGGCATCACTGTCATCATCATCATTAGGTTTTCCAAACCCTGAGCACCCCTATATATACTGATATATAGAGGGATAGGTTTTAAGGCCAGATACACAACTGGGCTTATGTAAATGGGCTCCCACTTATGGGCGACCCATTATCCTAAAACCAACATTTACGTTAAACAAAGGCAAATTAAAAACAAGGTTGGTTCGAATAGCTTACGCAGAGTAATGGCGCCCGAGTCAGCAATACTGTCGTTGAGAAGCCCTGCAATTATACTGGTGGAGTTATGGCTTCCGTACCACGTAGTATAATGGTTGATGCCAACGAAGTCGAGCGACCCTTTAAGGAGAGCGGACTCGGGTTTTGAAAACTTTGGCAGTCGGGTTCCAACACGGGTTCTCATCGAGCTCGGGTAGTCGCCGAACATCAACGGGTCAATAAACCTATAATAATTATGAGCAGGAACAAACCCAGAAAATCTATTCAGTGGGGGCAAATATTAGAGTAATGACAAATAGTTGAACTAATAAAAAGAAATCTGTGAATAAATATATAATTGAAAATTATTGCATTTTTAGAGTCAAATTTACACAGTCAAAAGTTGAGGGGGGCATGCCCCCATCCCCAAGTAGCTCTGTTCTTGATAATGAGTCACGACCGATGTCGGATTAAAAATTGTTAGGGTTTGACAATTTTTTCGCAGGAAAATGAATATTACCATCCGAATTGGAAATCTTGGGCTCTTTGAGTCGCCTCGATGTCCTCTACCGAGTTTGATGCGGGTTCGTACCACATTACATTAAACGATAGACCGATCGACCCTCGTTGTTTTCTCTATGAATCAAGTAAACACATTTATATTAATTAACACGATACATTATGCATAAAAAAAAGGTTGTAATTATGTTTATATAAGGTAGTTTACCTTATACTTGTTTCTGTAGATGTCGACTGCCGTTGCATGGGCAAGTAGAACATGGTGCGCAACAATGTACGGCTCGGTCTTGGAGTCCCCGACATTGCATAGGATGTGACCAACAATGGAACATCGGTTCGGTGCATGGAGACCGGTGTCGTATCCTTGAACTACAAACGATTGTGGTTCGTTGAATGTGATCCAGTTCTTAACCCTGTCTCCAAATTTCTCGAAACATGTCTCAACGTATGTCGCATAGTCCTTTCTGCAATTACAACAACACGGAGAATTACAAATGCCTTACTGTAGGATCGAGTTTAATTAATTAGTTTGTATTTACATGATTCGAGGATCGAGCCATCCGAGATATTGATCGTGTAAGGCTTGAGGCAGATCCCAGTGGTACAGTGTAACGTAGGGTTCGATTCCTGTAAAGATATGTAAGTACATAGTTGATATATATTCATTTATATTTTATAGTAGGTTTAAATAACACTGAATTTTTTAATATAAACAATTACATTTTTTTTTCTTAATAATTTGCTATCTAGGCTAAAACAAACTTATAATTTTCTAATTATGTTAAACTTTGGGGTGAATTTTATATGAAAAAGTGTTCATGTCCTAGGACGGACCATTTTTGACACCGATACAATTAAATGATCTGTAACGATCTGTTGCATTATTTAAGGGTATATGGGTTTAACTTAAACATACATCGTGTCTAAACAATTCTTATAAAACACTTTTGATCTGCAGATATTTGTATAAACACGATTAATTAATCGTGAATTATCGTGTTGTGTCATATCTTTTTATTCGTGTCGTAACGTGTGACCCAACATTTATTTTGTATTTTATTTTTGTTCAACAAATTTATTTATGTTTGTATGTCGTGTGTGATCTGTTAGTTAATCGTGTTGTGTTCACGTTTAGAGTTTCAAGACACATTTAAAACTAATTTTGACCCGGCACAATTAGTGACCCGACATGACACGATTATCACTCATAGACGTGTACTCTTCATCAGATTTAAGTAGCATTATCATCAAGAAAAAAATGAATTGCAAATCATCTATATCTCAAAAGTTCAACTAAGAGGTCGTTTATATCTGAAAGTTCAGCACGCGATATATATATATATATAATGAATTTCATCCTAATTTTTAACTATTTTTAATTAAAAAATATTTTTTTTATGAGAAAATATAAATTATATGCATACTCATGAAAATTAAATACCTTTGTCTAGTAAGGAGTTGATGAGATTGTTATAATGGTCGACTCCAGCCTGGTTGATTTGTCCACTTCCATCTAAACATACATAGATTATTCATTAGGGTTTGAATCAAATTCAAATGTATTCATCTTTTGTAAGGAAATTATAATAGTTACTTGGAAATATTCGAGACCATGCGATCGAAAATCTATACGCGTCTACCCTGAGGTCCGTCATAAGATCAATATCTTCCTAATAAAAAAAACACAACAATTTTAAAAAAGTATATGAAAAAAAAAATTGTCTCAAATTCAACAAAATTAACGTACTTGGTACCGATGGTATTCATCCACAGCAACATCAGCGTTGCTAAAATCACTGATCTTTCCTGCATCATAGAGTTGCTTAACGTACATAAATACCATGCATGAATTTTTTTGAAAGGGTAATTCGACAATGAAATAGACACATAAAAATTACCGAATGAATGAGAAAATGTGTCCCAAATTGTCGGACCCCGACCATCAACTCTCACTGCTCCTTCATACTATAGATTAGATCATCACCATAGACATACGAAATCAGGATATATATAGCTTTAAGAGACAAAAATTAAAGGGTTAATTGTTTTAATAGTATTATATGTTTAACTCA
Source organism: Chamaenerion angustifolium (assembly GCA_946814005.1). Taxonomy (NCBI): domain Eukaryota; kingdom Viridiplantae; phylum Streptophyta; class Magnoliopsida; order Myrtales; family Onagraceae; genus Chamaenerion; species Chamaenerion angustifolium. Next base: position 33,363,813 of record OX328268.1, read on the forward strand.
TGTGATTGGATGATACTTTAACAAATTTAGGGTTATCATATGTTATCCTATGTTTGAGAAAAAATTTTAGTTTATTCGTTAGTGTTCCGTTATACTTTTTTATTAAATGGTTAACTTACACATATCAAATCAGCATAACATAAATTTTATGTCATTATTATAAGATATATATAATATAATATTTAATTTAAATATGACTTATATATTAAAAATAAAAATATATAAATCTAAAAAGGAAAAAATAATTAGTAACTAACTAAATTAAAAATTAAGAAGAAAAAATGTAAATAAAAAATATGTTTTTTTATTAAAAAAACAGAAAATTAAAAGATAAAAATTATTAAAAAGATTTTTAAAAAAACTAGGCAAGGACGTCAAGGTCCTTGCCTATTATTTTAATCTAAAAATAAATTTATAAATCATAAGTTTTATATTTTAAAATTTATATTTATATTTTTTGAATTTTAAGTTTAATAATATTTATTAAGGTTTTTTTTCTTCATATATATATATATATATAAAGTTGGTTAAAAATATACTACAATTTCAGCTATCACTCAAAACTAAATCAATAGTATATTTTTTCAACGCCAATTATTTGTCCGTCTTATCTAATTATTATGTTGTGGATATAGTTTTGAGTGTTAGCACTTAGCAGGAGGTGTGTGTGACTGTGTGCTTCACTGGAGTCCACTCTGCACACAGACAACTTTTGCATAATGTGACGACCAATGGAATGAAGTACAACGTAAGGAAGTCATTTTCATAAACAACAAAGAAATAGCTTCGGCTTTTAATTTAATTTCTTCCTTTCACATTAAAAAAGCCAACATAATTATTAAAATATTAAATACGTAATTTTAATGTCTTCAACTAAAAACTATTAATTTATGAAATTCATTAAAAAAATTATAAATAAAATAAAAGATAGTTAAAAATAAAAATGAAATATAACATTAAAATTAGAAAAACTCAAGGATTGGACCTTTAAAAAAGTTGTCTTTTTTATAAAAATAATCTTGTATGTACAAAATAGTTTTAGCATTTTTTCAATGGTTTATTAAATTTATTATTATTTTTTAAAATAGAATATATATATAATTTAAAAGGTAAAACTATAAAAATCATTAACTCTCTAAAATTTCCCATTATATATGTAAACTGTTATATAGTGCGTAACCCCAAAACTTGAAAAACTTGTTGCTCATTTCATTATAAATAATATTAGTATTAAATCCTGGCTTCGTCCATGCATTTGTGGAGCTCCGACGATCCTTTCATCATTGTATTAGAAACTCTGGGTGAAAAAAAAAATGAGTTTAATTTGTTGGTGGAGAGACATGAAAAGAACCTGAAAAGCAGAAGAAGCGGTTCCGAAGACGAAGCCTTTCGGAAAGCTTGCCCGGGTGATGTTCTCCGCTTCCACAAACCATGCTCCGGTGAAAATACCGATGAGGAAGACGGCGACCACCAAGTCCCCCGACAGCCCTGCCCGGCGTCTCCGTCTCATGCCAACCCAATGAGAGAGAGAAATGGTTTAGGAGAGGAAGAGGGAGGGAGAGACAGAGGGAGGAATACAATGAACACGACACACGAAAGGAAGAATTTAGAAATGATCTGAACTGGCGATATACATATATATATATATATACATACATACATACATATATGACGAGATGGACGCGATGGTGTGGTTGGTAGAGGTGGTGGGTTTTAGTAACAGATTATGGAAATATAATAAACAATATACCTCGTACTACGGGTTTGGGAGAAAATTCGGTCCGACCGAACCGAATTGTACCTCGTGTGAATGGTACTTCTTTTGAATCGGTTTGGAAGTGATGATATAGTATTTTGGATGAAATAGAAAGTGGTTCAATCGAACCATAAAAAATCGATTTATAAGTAATAAATCTTATCATTTTATGAGTCACTTTATATATATATATATATATATTATTTTTATTTAAAAAAATTATCTATTTTTTTTTACCATTTTAAGTGAACAATTTTGTTCATAAGTATTTTCTCTATTTTAAAACATTTTAATTTTTAATATTTGTGTGGATCTTTTTATGTATTAAAAATTTAGAATATTTTATATCAATTTTTTTATGTATTAAAAGATTTTAGTTCAACATCGGCTTTTGAACCGATTTATAAGTGGTATGATAAATTGCCCAAAAAAGTGAAGTGGTTTGAATATATAGATCGAACGGTACCTAACCACATGTTAGGTAAGATACGGTTTATGTCCACCCCTACTTTGTATGAGCTTACGAGAAATATAACAAAATCTTTGGTATAATTTTTAAAACTGTATTAAAATAGGTATATAGTTTTCTTAAGACAAAAATAAAAATTAACACCTTTGGCTTTCATTAAAAAAAAAAACGAATTATATAACTGAACTGAACCATAATATGAACGCGAGTAATTATTCCAAACATCATCTTATTCCTCAACCCATATAGTGTCTCTTTCCCACAAAACATATTCTCTATAAGAAATCAACGATATGGCACGATATTTAAATTTACAGAATAAAAAAAAGTATATGGTGTAATAATGATGGAATTCAATTAATCTTTCAAAAAAAAATCCAATTGTTTCCAAATGACAATACTTTTTAAATGCGTATAATGTGACTATAAAGGGTACTTATATTTCCATTTTGTACTTTGCTTAATTTATCTTAACTATAAAATATAAATGGTGCGTCTCGCACGGTAGCGTGTGATTTCTATCTGGTATTAATGAAATTTAGTATGATAATTAAGGCAGATTTATTTTTTATTGCTAAAATAAGGCAATATCCAGAATACTCCAATTTTGAACCGGTTTTGAGACGGAATGTTACGAGCAAACCATATAGAAAAGCCAAAAATAGAATACAAACATAATAAATTATAGGGTGGACAATCACACGTAAGTTTTATCATGTGTATTATTAAATACACGAAAAATTTATTGTATAATGTTCATAAATACAAATTCGATACAAATTTTTTTGTTATGTCATGTTAAGTTAATCAGTTGTACATACATACGTGTGATTCATCAATAATAATTAAATTGTTCATAATAAGAGTTATGAATTCAAAAATTGAATTTTCACAAGTAAATGTAAAGCTAATAAATTCTAAAAATTAATACATTAGTTGAAGTAGTTATTAAACAAGATTTCTTTATAAAAAAATATCAAACATACCCCATAATATTATTTCGCGTGGTGTGATATCTAAATATTAACAAAATATAAAAATTATATTATATTATTATATTTATATAATCTTAGAATTCACGAATTATTCGTATATAATCGTATTATTATATCTTTCCTAGCTTGTCTAGACTTGGGAGAACTCAAATTTGATAGCTTCGGTAAGTTCGATTCACAAGCTTTGATTCTCTACGAAAACCACTTGTCCCGTCAGCCGACTGCTACAGTCCTACTCTCCAAAAGGAGAGCGTGTCATCCACGCATCACTTACCAGTTTGAACGTGGATCAACCTCCGCCGTTCATTAAATCGCGCTCTTTAAAATAAATTTCCAACACACCATTTCTATAATAATAATAAAAATGACTCGAGTCTTAATTTTTGTAACGTCATTACTCATTAGTAGCTAATTTATGTAGTCTTTTTTGTTTTTACATTGATTTAACATTTCAGACCTTAAAATATCAATGTATCTTCGTATAAGTGAAGCATATATTTATCTATGTACCATTATATTATATATAAGTTATGGTCATTTTGCTATAAAAAAAATATATTTAAATTGAATAAGAATTTTGCTATTTAAACTCATGAAGATCTCAAAATTGATTATAAATATATTTTTATTATTAGAGTTTAAATTTAAAATTTATTATTCAAAGATGAAGTGCTGAACCGGCACAACTATAGTACTATGCTTAATTAATTTATTTAAAGTATAAGAAAACTTACTTACGGATTAAGCAAACCATATGGTTGGATTCTTAGGAAACTATGTAAGTCGATGCTTCCAAGTATTATTAACTTTGCTGCAGACACAATCCATATGCATTAAATATTGGATTTATCATTGTGAAAAGGGAATAATTCTTATGTAACATAAATACAATGTGAATACGCACAAGAAAAATTGTGTTTATAGAAATATATAACAAAATGATGACACAATAGTATAAATATGATAACGCGAGGGTTAATTTTTGTTTTGTGTTTGTATTTAAGTATTACAACACACGATAAATTGGATTGGTAAATTTAATTTTTAAGTCTTTTTCTAAATCAATTAACTTTTAGATTTTTCATCAATTTTATATTAAATATTCGTAAAATTTTACATTTGGATGCATACAATTTATTATGATCAATTCATTATTTTGATATTTTCGTATAAATTTTGTATGTGCATATTAGCCATTAGGGGTGTGCATGAATCGGTTCAGGACCGAACCGATTTGGCCATACCTTTTCTTTAAATAAAAAATTAATATAAAATAATTCAAATTTATAAATTTTAACACATAGTCCAATAATACATAAAAAGATCAATAGAAAGATTGAAAATTAAAATATTTTAAAATAGAGAGAGCACGTATGAAAAATGGTTTATTTAAAATGATAAAAAAATAGAATATATTAAAAAAATTTAATACAAATAATATATATATATATAAAGTGGTTCATAAAGTGGTACGGTTTATCATTTTATGAACCGTTTTTTATGGTTCGACCGAACCGCTCCACATTTCTTTCAAAATATCATACCACTTCTGAATCGGTCCGGTCGAGCCAGTTTAAAAGATATACAATTCACAATTTGTACAGTACAGTTCAGGCGAACCAGTTTTTTTTTACCACCCTAGTGAATATACAACGGACTAACTTAACACAACACGATAATACAATATGTCATACTCGTGCTAAGAAACATAACATATTTATCTTATCGTGTATATTCGTATTTAATAAGTATAACACGATAATATTAGCATAATTTGAGGATCCTGGTTATTGATATCCAAGGGAGACATCAAGCAATTATAAGATTACTAGTCATCAACGTGATCGCGCAAAAAATGTATTTTAAATTAATATATGAAAATAACAGATATGTCTTATTTTTAAGCATGGGGACCGCCTTTAACATCTAAAACTATTCCCGAAAGTTACATAAATAATTTTATATATATAGAAAATCATTTGTGATATGAAAGGCTTAATAAATAAATTTGATGAAAATATAAAGAATAAATCATTTTTTTACAAATAATAAATTAAACTTTGTAAATTTAGCAATCAACATATATACCTAAAATAATTATTATATTTGGACGAATTTTTGTAATTTGGACGGAATGATTTGTCTAATCATAAGTGCAACAACAACATTATAGATGTAATTTAACAAATCACTTCATCCAAATTAGACAAATCCGTCCAAACATAATTACAATTTTAGGTAGGTTTATTGATTGATAATTTTACTAAGTCTGGTTTGATGTTTGTTAAAAAGAAAATATCAATTTATTTATTGTATTTTTTATCAAAATTCAAATTTGGTTTGTTTGTTTTTATAATTAACCAGATACAAAACAACGATTTGTGACACATAATTTTTTTTTTTATCAACTCGTCGCTTTACTTTAAGAAATAAAACGTTGTGACTTTTGGTCACGGGTGTTCGTATATCATGTCATTTGCTACTAAACATACAAATGGTAGTTGTGGTATTTCGACTCAATCATTAAGATGCACTCTCATTCTTGCTTGTTTCGCTATCCAATTCGCACATTCGTTGCTCGTCCTTGGAATCGCTCGCCATTGCACTTGTTTGATTTGTCTCGCTAGTGCTTGGATGTTCGGTATTATGATTGATGCTCTCCAATGTTTCGGTTCCTCCATGATTTGTTGGTGGACCGTTTGTGAGTCCGTCTCTATGATGATGCTTTGTCATCCCGCTTGAATCGCTAGCCGTACTCCCTCGTGTATATTCATGGCCTCCATAACTCTATGTCATCGCTCCGTTGTGTCCGGTTCATCCCACCCACAACCTTCCCATTTCTGTCTCGTGATTTGTGGCACATAATCAGTATGTATATACTATTATCTAACTTAGTTTTATACATGTTATTGGGCCCGGGTTGTCATTTTGAGCTCGGTTGGTTTGATCCGGTATTGACATTTTAAAAGTATTAACCTAAACTAATATGAAGTTTATAGTATAAATAATACTGCTTATAAAATTTTGTAAATAAACAAATTCTTTTTAAAAAAACAATAAATCCCAATTAGAATGTTAGGGCAGGGAATTTGACAGCTTTGGTCTCTGCTGTGAGATGAGACAAAGATCATAAATTCATACTACACCCTCGGGAAACTTTATTAATGAAATGAAATGAAATAATCACTAAAGTAATATCTCTGTCACGTGCGCATTTGCTAGCGTACAAAGACAGACTGACAGAGGATAACTTTTTTTTTGTGTGTTTTTTTTTTTCCCGTGGAATGTCTGCACCGTTCTTTTTTCATGCATAGTTCACCTAAAATAATTTTTATTTATATTGATTAAATTTTATTTTATAAAAGTTCATTCTCAAATTTTTTCATAAAAAACAGTGTTATCAGAACCGGACCGGTCCTCTAACCAGTGAGGGGTCGGTCCCGGTTCGGTAGATCCAACCTGGTTGGACCCGATTCAACGTGTGGTTCACTGTTCACAAGCAAAAAAAAATGAAAACACAATTACAAACTACATAGTCTCAAACACACACAAACTACATAGTCTAAAACATACACATTACTCTCAAACACAATATAATTACCTCAAACTTTGAACATACATAACACAATAGTCTCAAAATCAAACACAATAGGTCTAAACTTTAAACATAACTTCTAAACCGAAGAAGTTGCTCGGTCGAACCGAAGAGGACCACCCAAAAAATTTAAATCACCCCCAAAAAACTAGAACCGGAAACTGACTGGTTTTCCAAAAACTGGTCGGGTCAACCCGATTCAAACACTATCCATATGCATTTTGGTCTTTTAGTTGAACCAAACCGACAGAGGTCCGGTTCCCGGTCCGGTTCTGATAACACTGATAAAAACATACAAAAAAATTATGGACATGATTTCTTTTTGGTCTAAGAAGCCATTCATGGTCCCCCCACCCCACTTTTAATAGGTATTAATAATACCACAATTTTTTTTTTTACAATTTTAAATTTGCCCCCAAAGGAAATAGAAATCTAAAGCATTAAGCATGAAATGTAAACGGAAGGCACAAGCAACGGACCAACAAAAGTTACAGAATAAAAAAAATAAACTTATATTAAGTTAGAAAGTGAATATTTACAAATTAATCTACCGTACACAGGAAAATGTAAATTTACAAGAAAAAAGATGTCTCTATTGACTATTCAGCACACGAAGGCAGAAGGAAAAAACAAACTGAATCAACACACAAAGAAGTAAGAAACAAACTCTATTCAATTTCCACTTAGAGATTTTGTCAAATCTCACATTTCAACTCAAAAATCGTCAAAATCAATATGAAAGGTACCTTCTTTTGTCTTGATCGGTTCATATAGTAGTTACCTTGTAGAAAATTATTTTTGTAAGTGATAGAAATCAAATTTAGAAAAATCGGCTACACGGTTAAGAAGTAGGAAGAGTCGAAGAGAAAAAGATGTTGCTTACTTGGTCGATTATTTCTTCACGCCGTAGGAACTAGGAAGAGTCGAAGAGAAGAAAAAAGTCACGGCTGCTGCTTCTGCTTGTGTATGTATTTTACTGATTAGTGATTACTGATTAGGGTTTATGAATTGTGTACAAATAAGTAATAACATATTGAGTTACTAAATGGGTCATAGTTTTGGGCAACCGTAATTTACCTTGATTTTGGGTCATAGTTTTACAATTCAGCCATGAGAACTTCATTGAGTCTCCAAGCAGCCGTGATTTACTCAAAACTATAGTGATTTACAATTCATTACTACTTGAGTCTCCAAGCAGCCGTGTATTATATATTTTGACAATTTGCTCCCACTAAATCATGACTTCATCCGTGTATATGAAGTACGAACTCTCATAATTAAATAGGAACAATTTTTTACAATCAGAATTTGGTTTATTTCCGTTTGCAAGAATTCTCTACTAAAAATGAAATGGTGTTCATTATAAACTAAAACAAAAACTTACCACCATGGTTTTGAGTTAGATCGATAATTGTGTAGTAAAAACTTAAAAAATATGATATTTTGCATAATATTTTTATGCAATTAATTGCACTGTTATAGTACTCTACAATTATAATAATAATTTTTTTATTCGTAAAAATTACAATTATGATATTAGATTAATAAAGGTGGTTATAACCATAATGTATAATATAAAAAATTATCATGTAAATAAACTTTATTATGTATGTTGAATTTGAATTAAATTAATTATTTTAAAATTATAATTTTTAATAGTTAAGTTATTTTTCTACAACTAAAAGATTCAAAATTTATTTTATAATAAAATATAAGTATTTTAAGGGTTAATTACCAAAAAATAAACTGAACTTTGAGGAAAAACCAAACAGCAAACCAGATTTTTTTTGTTGATAAACAACAAACCCAACTTTTGGAATTAAGCAAACAACAGACCTACCTCAAATTTTCATCATGTTTGAACAGATTTTTTAATGTTTGAGAAAGTTATTAAGTCAACATTAGTTCAAGTATTCTAAGGAAATGGTATTACGACTTAATAACTCTCTCAAACATTGAAAAATACGTTAAAACATAATGAAAATTTGAGGTGAGTTTGTTGTTTGCTCAATTCCAAAGTTTGTTTGTTGTTTGTCAACAAAAAAAGTTTGGTTTGTTGTTTGATTTTTTCTGAAAGTTCAGTTAGTTTTTTTGATAATTAACCGTATTTTAAATATAAATACACGGTAAAACCGTGTTAATATTCGTAATTAATACAATGAAAAATCAGACGAAAAAATTTCAGAGAAACATGTGAATAATTTGAAGGGAAAATGACGATTTTCACGAAGTTGATGCCAGACATCATGATACAACGAGAAAATATATGGTGTTTATCAAACAGTATTCAGAATGTTGGGCCCATTTCATAAATATTTGTGTGCATTTCGCATAGTAATCCATTAATCTTTAATTAATAATAATAATTGATAAACAATATTTGTTTTTGCCAGAAATAAACAATATTTAATACGCACAAAATTCCATCATCATATATAAATAATTGATAACCAATAAAAAAGTATTACCAAAAAAAGAATAAAAACAATAAATAAGTGTAAAATATGCAACAAAGCCCAGCGCTTTCTCAGTTCCTGTCAACCCTCCATATCTCAGCCTGCCCCTTCAATCTGTAGAATTTTCTGATCGCCATCAGATCTGAGCAACCTTTCCTACCTCTCTGTCTCTTCATCAAGGTACTGCTCGATCCAATTCATTCCCATTATTCTCTAAACATTCATAATTGTCAGTCATCGTAAGTTTGATCGCTACATTGCGATCATTTTGTGGTTTCTCGCAATCTGTGATTTGATTTTGCTTTACCGTTCCTCCAGACATCTCCTCCATTGATTCTGGAGGTTAATGTTCGTCAATTCGGGTTTTCAGATGGAAAATTCCAATTGTTAATTTTTGTTACCTTTTGATGGTTGGAATCATCCAGTGTAGTGTCTGCAGAATTACGCCTGATTCCATTTCTTATGGAATTTCTTGATTTTTCTCGAACTTTCTTTTTTCCAAATTCTCTGGGATTCATCACTTCAAACTAAAGATGGGAGCTTAGAGATCTATGTCTCTATCTGTCTCCTTGAGCCTGTCTTCAAACGATGAATAGCCAATTACTGTTTTTTTTTGCGGCTGGTAGTTTCCCTTGTGAATGATGTCGTTCCACCGACTGTCTACGTGATTTATTAATATGACTCCCAGAGGAGGACATGAGTAAGATCTGTCTGGAGAGGACTCGCGTAAAAGAGTCCCATCCATAATGGGTGATTGCTGCAATGAGCAATTTTAGTAACTGTTACTAGCTATAGTTACATATAAATTTTCTCTGCTGCTTAATTAGTATATAATTGTTCAGTGAGATTTCCGCAATATGTTCTAATATTCTACTTCAATTATGTTAAAGTATTTTACTCCAATTTTACTTGTCACTTCTGCAGCTTTTTAGGGGTTCCTGTTGATCTAGAAAGATTTTGCCGACTTTGTCGAAGTTCATCTTTAGGGTCTCTCTGCTGTCCGTCTAAGTTTTGATGCATAAGCGATATTACTTTCAAGGATCTTTCAGTTGAATGGTGATGTTGGGAAGCGTGTTGCTAAACTAAATCTTATGGCCTTAATTGGTCTTTAGAAGAAGGGTCCAAGGAAGCTCAAATCAATTGTTTCAGCGCCAACGGGAGTTGTGCAGATACACATAAATCAATTTAGAGTTATATCATGATAGCTTATGATGGTTGATGGTTGAGCGAATAAGGCCCTCTAATATTGGTTGATGATTTTATAGCTTAGCTTGAGGAGCTGCCTGCACAAAATTTGGACATGAGAAGCCCTTGGATGAACAAACTAGCTCTAGTTTTTGGGCCAAGACCTCCCCTTAGTTGGCTGCTCTTATGCGTTATTAGCATAATAGCACTGATCACGGTCTTGGGATCATCTTCAAATGGATTCAACTCTGTTAGTTCAGACTCAACACCTGATATATACGCCACCTACAGAAGGATGAAGGAGCAGGCAGCGGTTGATTATTTGGATCTTAAATCTCTTTCTTCTGGAGCTAACAAGCAAAAGGAGTTTGGGCTATGCGGCAAAGAAAGAGAGATTTTTGTCCCATGTTACAATGTCACTGCTAGCCAATTGTTTGGATATAAAGACGGGGATGAGTTTGATCGACATTGTGAACTCTCAACTATAGAGGAGAGGTGTATAGTTCGGCCTCCAAAAGACTACAAGATTCCTCTACGCTGGCCAGCTGGTCGAGACGTTATATGGAGTGGCAATGTGAAGATAACCAAAGATCAATTTCTTTCATCTGGAAGCATGACAAAAAGGTCTCTTCGTGCATAAATCTTAAACTGCAAAAATGTTTGAAATTCCTGCATTACTTGGTCAATATGTCGTGCCGTCACGAGTTCTACTGAATGAAAATTGTTTTGGCCACTCTTTAGTATTTCCATTGTTTATACCTACAGGATGATGCTGTTGGAAGAGAATCAGATTGCATTCCACTCTGATGATGGATCAATATTTGATGGTGTGAAAGACTATTCTCGTCAAATAGCAGAGATGCTAGGGTTAGGAAGTGACTCTGAATTCATTCAAGCTGGTGTAAGTATCCACATCCTGCTCTGGAGGGGTTCTCAATTTCTAGATTTAGGTTTCAACCAAATTATCTGCTTCGGTGTTACTATGTCATTGTCTTTAGGTATTTTCTAATAACTAGCAACTCGAATAAGGCTATATAATTTTATTTTTTTTCCTTAGAAGGTCAAATACCCCTTCAAATCCCCATAATGAACTTTAACTGGTTTCATATTATTACAGGTGCACACAGTGTTAGATATTGGTTGTGGATTTGGTAGTTTTGGGGCGCATCTTTTATCACTCAAATTAATGGCTGTCTGTATCGCTGCATACGAGGCTACTGGTAGCCAGGTTCAATTGGCTCTTGAGAGGGGTCTACCAGCAATGATCGGAAATTTCATTTCTAAGCAGCTTCCATATCCATCACTATCTTATGACATGGTTCATTGTGCCCAATGTGGTATTGTCTGGGATGAGAAAGGTAGTTGTATTCTTTTTTCATTCCAATTAAACTTTCAAAATAAAAACATACATGAGCCATGAGGGCAGCCTTAAGATTATAGTCTAAGTTTCACTCTGAAAGAGGTGTTCAGTTGCATGATTCTGCTTTTCTTTCAGCTTATATAATCTTCATGCGGACTGTATCAATATGGTACTTGTATATGCTGGCATGAAAATTTCCCCCTATAAATCCTGTATCATTAGGTTTTGTATAAGCTGGAATTAGGTTTTGCATTGACCCATTGTTGTAGCTGGAGACTTATGCATGTTTGACAGTTCAATGTTCTTAGTCGGCAACGTGTCAAAGAACACTGTTAGGTTAAGGAGAGATTTAGGTTTGAAAATTTGGACTATGGAAACTTAAGTTTAAAGTTAATTACTTCTTCTTTCTCGAAATACTTCTGTATACGCATGAATTAGATGATTTAAATCAGGGTAGCGTAATAGATACTCTAATTGGATGCATATTGACTGCATGTCTTTGTTAGGGAGGCATGTTCCATGCCTCCTCTTTGCGTCACTAGTTTTGTCTGCTTCTTGGCAATCCACTTTTGGCTTGTTTGATCTCCATTAATGAAACATGGATGGTCAAATACTTGGCTTCCAGTTTAACAGGTTGCTTGTGTTTCAAGTGTTTATTCCTAGTAATCCCAAGGAATGAGTTAGTTAAAGTTTATTCCAGTGGCCCTGTCAAGATGACTACAGGAAGCCTGGAACTTGTTAAATTCTCAAATGGATCTAATTTTCTATGATGTGGAAGGATAATTTGATGTTTTGTCAAATTCTACATGCGATTTTCTAAGTTATATCCCAACTGTGAAAATGTTCTAACTATGATTCTTTTTTAAACAGAGGGTCTGTTCCTTTTTGAAGTAGATCGACTTCTAAAGCCTGGAGGTTATTTCGTTCTAACTGCACCAGCACTTAAGCCTCAGGGAAGTTCATCAAGTTCAAAGAGGAGAATCATGTTTACACCATTGGAAAAGCTCACACAAGAAGTTTGTTGGAGTCTTTTAGCTCAACAAGATGAAATATTTGTGTGGCAAAAGACATCCGATGTCGATTGTTACTCTTCCCGGTAAATAGAAATGATAAACCTTATTCTCAATTGTATAAGGTAACTCGTAATGTGTATCCTAATGCTTTCATCTCTATCTTGTTTTACCATCATAGCAAGCAGGCTGTACCAATTTGTAAAGGATATGATCTTCAATCATATTATCAGCCCCTTGTTTCATGCATAAGTGGAACTTCCAGCAAACGCTGGAACCCCATCCAGAATCGGTCGTCCAGTTCAAATTTGAGCCCATCTGAGCTTGAAGTTCATGGAAAGTATTGTTCCATGAAGTTAATTATCATTTTTTTTACTCTGATATCAGGAAAGTTTATGATGCATCAAAATTCTAAACCTTTTTGTGGGTGCTTCTAATTGCAGGAATTCGTCCTGAAGATTTTTCTGAGGATTTGCAATACTGGAGATCTGCTCTAAGAAATTATTGGTCACTGCTTACTCCCTTGATCTTTTCCGACCATCCAAAGAGGCCAGGAGATGAAGATCCATTACCTCCATTTAACATGGTCCGCAACGTGATGGACATGAATGCTAATTATGGGGGCCTAAATAATGCTTTCTTAGAAGAAAAGAAATCAGTTTGGGTAATGAATGTTGTTCCAGTTGAAGCTCCTGATACACTTCCTTTGATATTGGATCAAGGTTTTGCTGGTGTCGCACATAATTGGTAAGTTTCACAAAATAATTGCTTCAGTATAAGAAGTAGGATAGTCTGTTGCTTTTACTTGGGCAGTGTAACGCCATACATTTTTTGTATGTCTTTCTTCTTACTTCTAAACTTAATGCTGTTACAAACAATTTTCTACATGGTTGAAACAGGTGTGAACCGTTCCCCACGTATCCTCGAACATATGATCTGCTTCATGCAAATGGTCTCCTCACACAACTCACTCGAAAGTGTAGCGTAATGGATTTACTTCTTGAGATGGACAGAATATTGCGCCCTGAGGTAATTTCATTTCTGGAATATTCAGTTCTTGCATGCCATGTCATTGTTTCATTCTTCCCAAGCTACTGTGATTGATTTACAAAGAGACAGCCTCTCATGACAAAGTTATGAACAAGAAGTATAATTTTGTTTATACCCAATTATGACTTCTTTCTTAGGGATGGGTGGTCCTCTCTGATAAAGTTGGAGCAATAGAGATGGCAAGAATGCTTGCAGGTCAGATAAGATGGGAAGCTCGGGTGATCGACCTTCAAAATGGAAGTGACCAACGACTGCTCGTCTGTCAGAAACCATTAGTTAGAAAATGATGGATTCAGCTGCAGAGGTCTCACTAGCTCAGTTTTGTACATTGGTTTAGCTTTGGTAAGTTCTTACTATCACTTCACTACCAAGATCCGGAAATTGCTAGTTCTCTATGATCTGATTCAAGATTTTCCTTTTACCTTTTGTTTTGTTTCATCTTGATTCTGTATTTAGGTTTTATTGGAGCTCGGACTGTTGGATGGAGGAACGACCGGGTAAAGAAGCTTCGATCTGGAAATGGAAAGAGGCAGTTGCAGTTGAAATCTGAAGGCATGTGTAGTGTGATTTTTTTCATCCAAATTCTTTTTTTTTTTTCCCACATTTTCTGTTTTTTCTCAATCAATTTTGGAATCTTACCCCGCAAGGCAATTTGCTGTTACATTTTTTTGTTTCTTTAGTGTGTTATCACATGGTTGATCTGAAACTTAGCCAGCAGCATCATCATCCTTTACTGTATCATTGTAATATCACAGTTATTCATCCCAATTCCAGAGTTTTTATTTTATATTTTTAAACTAAATATTGTCAGTAAATGGGGCTATATATGTCCAATGTTCTAACCATGTTCATCTTTCAACTGAAAATCTCCAGATAAGATATACAACATGAACTACTAATTAGTGTTAATTAAACCCACAAAAAATAATAATCATACTCTCTGTCAACCCTACAAACGCAGAACAGGACAAAAGCACTACCCACCCCATGACCCAACTCAAATTACCTTTCTAGCACAATAAGACTGAAAACCAGAAGCAGGTAAGACCAAGAAGAGACAAGACCACCATGCGGCTACGTAGGGAGGGAGCAGCGCGGCTGCTGTCAGTGAAGGATGTTGGAGCCAAGCCAGTGCTTGTGTTGAACGTTGGAGAGGTGCCGGAGGTGGTGGTGGAGGTTGGTGTTGCAGTGCTGTTTCAAACAAAGCATATCATAACCCATTTCCACATGTATAAGGCATATAGTAGGAAGGACCAAGCAAACTTATTCTTTATAAACAATTAATTATAGAAAAGGTGACAGAAGTAGCAGCCCACCTACCTTGCCTTTTATTTAAATTTAAATCTCTAATTTTCTATTTCAAGTGTTAAGGAATCTAATGGATGATAAATATATTTCTATTTATAAAATGTAAAGCCAATTAAGGAATCAAACTAGTTGCCCTTGCCATGCCCTATATTTATTAAACCTTTTGATTGATGAAGCAAAGAAACCATTACTTTGGAACCATGGGAGAAGTAGCTACATTGTGCATGAACTTTGGTAAAAAAATAAAAAAAGAATAGGACAATAGATTCGGTACAAGGAAAAGAAGACAAGAACATTAAAGTTGTGTTGTAGATAGTAGATACTAGAATGTACATACAATGTCAGCATCAGGACAACTCAGTAGTAGATGTAGAACTGTAACATACAAGCAAACAGCAATGGCAATCATAGCCTGACCTAATCACCATCTTTTCTTGGGAATGCACATGCTTTAGATTTATTTTTTCTAACTATATACATCACTTAATGCTTCAAGTAAATAAAAACCTAGACTTAATTGCTGCAAACAAAAAACCATCCATAGGCTCACAAATTTGAAGATTCTGAAGCCTAGATGAAAGTACCAAAGATTATTTTTAAAATGGAAGATCAAGAAATTGCTTAACCAATGTGAACATTTTCCTGTTGAGCAGCTTCATCCATTTAAAAGACATACCTTGAGCCTGAGGAGTAAGAGCATCCAGAAGATTGAGCTGCAAATTCAAAAGAAGTGGACCAAAATGTCAAGAAACTAACAATTTGGGAATATTTTGATACATAAAGAAGAGTATCAAAGAATTAATGTTTATTTTCTTCTGGGTACTAACTTTGAAGGGTGGAAGTGGTAGTGGCAGTGCCGCCAAAATCACAGGTAGCACCAAGTGAACTCTTTTTCTGGTAATAGCTGTTAACAGCATAGGAGCAGTGATCCTTGACAGTGTTGGGGTTGTAGCAGGCTCCGCTTTGAAGGATTGCAGTACAGTCAGCCCCGTTTCCACATGCATAGTCTATGTTCTTCTGAAGGACGCTGTCACTCTGTCCATCTTTGCATACACAGTATAGAGCACCTGCACATACATAAAGATTCAATTTTTGAAACCCTCTTCAGAAAAGGAGAGGAAGATTTCAAGTTAAATCAGATGGATATTTCAAAGTTTTATTTTTTTTTTGTTACCCTTCTTCATCTTTTCTGTTTTGAAGATGGAGGGGAGAGTGGCTTACTTGAATGGCCAGTAAAGGCCAAGAGAAGCAATAAAGAGATAAGAGCAGCCATTGCAGGACTTGAATGGAAGTTGCTGGAAAGTGGATCCGTCAGCTGCTAGCTCTCGTGCTGGATTTGGTTGGTAAACTTTGGAGACGCGCGGTGTTGAGGTTAAGGTTGGCTACTTGGCTCTAAGTAAAGTACATAGGGTTCTTGAACTTGTCCTGGTAAGTAACTCGAGACAATTACGAGTGTTAAATAATGGTTGGAAATGGAATCGGGGAGAGTGCTTATTATGGGGAAGAGAGAGAGAGAGAGAGAGAGAGAGAGAGAGGAGAGTGGTGTCTCTTGCTTATAAGTTTTCATTTTTTAATCAGATGTTTGTGGAAGAGAGAAAGTACAGATTCCTCAAACGGTCCGAAATCGAGGGTTAGATTTTTTTTTTTGATAGATTAAATCGAGGGGTGAATTGAATCTACGGTTTCGGTCCTTTCGGATACAATGTGAATTTAAAATTTCTGATTCTATATTATATATATACATATAAAAATTCTAAATTTTCAATTTCTAATACATTGGAATAAAAATAAGGAATACAAAATATAGATAGATTAATAATTATATATAAATATATAAGTAATAACAGTCAAACCGAATTTAGTTTTTTCATAACAAGGAAAATTAAAACCCTTTTTTTTTATGCATTTTAGTTTGGTCCGGTTTATACCAATTTTTCGACCTCGCCTATTTTTTTATAGGTTTGTTCAAATTAACAGGTTCGGATGAACTTGTCAGGTTTTGTTCGAATCGGTTCGGACGAACTAGTTTCAAAACCAAATCAGTATTTTTAGACTTCAAATAGATCAGTTCAAAATAGTACAAAAAATTCAGTTCGACTCAACTCATTTTTTGATACTGGTTTATACTTAAATTTAAATCAAAACACTTTAAATCTATATAATTTTAGAACCGGTTTGAAGCAAAATCAACTAAACTAGTCTGAAATTAAACCAAACCTAGAGATGTCTTCAATAAACCAAACCTAGAGATATATTGGACTCTCGTAAGTTGATGTTGGACAGGATTTCAGTCGGTTGTGCAACAAATTTGTAATCGATTCAGTGTGTTTTTCAGTCGGTTCAGTGTATTTTCCAGTCAGTTCAGTGTTTTTTCAGTTGGTTCAGTATTTTTCCAGTCGGTTCAATGTGTTGGACATGATTTTAAGCTGGTTAGTGTCGGTTTGAACCAGATTATTTCCGAACCAAAATTGTTATTAAAAAATTAGACCAGAATAGTTCGAACCAGTTCTGAATCAATTCGAACCAAACCAATTATTTTTTCCATAAACCAGACCAATTTTTTTAGAAACAGAAAAAAAATACTGATTTTTTACAAACCAGTTCAGTTCTGAACCTGTTTGCCCCCGAATCGGTTCATGAACCAGCCTAACTTTTTCTATTCACACCTAAGTATAGATATACTATTACTAGACCCATAATTTATTCTTATATTTCTCTTTGGATAAAATACTCTTAATGTTTGGCCAAATTGTCAGTTTTTCCCTAAAATTTAAATCGTCAATTTTACTTCACTCATGTTTGTCGAAAGTGCAAGTTCCATTCAAATTTAATAGAATAAGTTTTAAAAATTGCAATAATAATAATAATTAAAAATATCACAATTTAACACTTTCAAAAAATTTCAAATGTTACAATTAAATCATGATTTGATTGAGGCTCGGGTCTAGGTCTTGATTCAGACTGACCCATGTTTGGATCAAGACATAAACCAGAGCCCCCTTGATTGGGGTAGATCGAGTCCCGATCGAATCAGAACTCAAATGTAACATTTAAAAAAAATAGTTAAATTATGACCTCTTAAAAAAAATATATGTTATTTTTGTAATTTTTAAAACTTATTATGCTAAATTTAGATGAAAAAATTGATCAAGTGAGCATACTTGCACTTTGACCAATTTTACGATTTAAACTTGGGAAAACTTAAAAATCTGACCATACATTAAGGACACAATGTATATTTTACCTTTCATTTTAAAATCAAACCCTATTTACTCACTGTTCACTCCTAAATCTAGTCTAGGTAAAAGAAAGAACTTCGGTCTCAACGTTAACCCAACCCTGTGGTTACATCATTACATGAACAGACAGGCTAACGCCACGTCTGGTTAGATAGATTCTCAAGACAAGATCTGTTTATTCGTGGGGTGGGCCCCACAACAAACTCCATCCCTCATCTCTGAAGTCTGTTCTTGTCTGTCTACTCCTCCCCTCTGATCTGGTCGGACCAAATACGTATCCACTTTCGATCTCCAACGTTACGCAATAACTGCTGTTACCTTTGTCACCATTTTTTTTAGGAAAAAGTTTGAAATGATGTTCGACGAAAATGATTTTCAACCCAAATATGTTTTTGGTCTAACATAATGGTAATTGATACATCTGTTAATTTTCTGTTAAAAAATTCCGTTAAATATTTTTATATTTACAAAATTAACCAACTATTTTTCTAAATGTTACAATTACACCCTACAAACTTACACTAATGTTTCAAACAAGTTCCGACTCGATTCAAGCCATACCGGAGGTCCCCTAGCCAGGGTCCGAACCCCGACCAGGTCACCCAACCCTGGGAACCTGGTCTAAGTTCGAACCAAGACTATAGGACCCCCGATTGTGGCTCAATTGGAGCCCCAATCAGTTTAGACCAAACCTGGCTCAATTGAAATATTTGGTTAATTTTACAAATATAAAAAATATTTAATGGAATTTTTTAACAAAAAAATTACGGAGGTACTAATTACCATCATTTTCAAACGTACTGAACCATTAATCATCACTAAAAAAAACAAGTTGCACAGAAAACCATTTTGTGCAAACATGATTGACTATTTTCTTTTCCCTTTTTTTTATACAAAACAATGAAAAAAACAAAACAAAAAAATCATTTATTCTTCTTTATCACTCTACTTCCCGTTGGAGCTTCATTAAAATTTGAAGCAAAAAATGATCCAAATATAACCCAGAGTCCAGAGAATTCAATCAACATGAGTAGTTTATCAACTCAAGTACTCAACTCAATGAAAGTTCAGGCAGATCTCTGCCTTGTTATTATCCCAATTACCTAACCGTTCCCAGCTCCGACACACTCATTTAAGATGAAGCAGCTGCAGCCTTCTGCATTTGATCATAACAGCACAAGAAAGAAACACTAATCAATCAAGATACAATCCTAATTTGCTTGTATGACCTAAAGATGTAGGTAAGGGAGTATAATTTACCTTTTTCTTCTCTTCAATGTTTGCCTTTATGATTGAATACATGGCAACTCCAGCAATTGCTATTGCCGTGCCAATCCCAGTTTGGGTAGAAATCGTGTTGCCTGAGTGAGTTTACCAAACACCGCCAAATACATACAAAGTCAAATCAAAACGTTGCACGAAACTTTGCGTAACACAATATATATATGGAGGATTATAATGAAAAGCCATATAGATTTGTATTATAGTATGTGTCAACTCATTCTCGGATAATATAATTGTGTGGCAGTCTTAAATCAACCGTCTAATGTGATTGTCCAACACTTATATGTACGGGGAACAAGTTTGTAGATCCATTGCAGCGAATGCACCTAAAGCGTTAAGTCTTTTCATTTAATTTGTTTTTTTTTACCCTTTTTACTGAAATTTATATGAATATATAAAGGCAAAAGGCACAAATACATGGCTATCACGATTAGGATTGATAATGATGCGGTGAAAAACTCATAGCCATGGTTATAACCGTTACTGTTTAATATGATTAATCGTACCATTATAGTGCGGTGTGGTTATAGTGATGAATTTTCTACCCATAATGGTTATGGCATTTGAGTTATACCATGGTTATAACCATTGTTATTATATAAATATAATAATTATTTATTATTAATAAACTAATATATACTAAATATAATTAAAGTTGCTGTTATTATTATTAATATACTAACGGTGTTAATGTTGAATTTTAATGTTAAGTGGTGTGAATGTTAATGTTGAATGATGTTAGTGTTAATGTTAAATGATGTTAGTGTTATATATTTTTATTGTTGGTAATATAGATTTACGTATTTTTTTTAAATAAAATTTTCGGTCTTTTATTATATTACATGTGTGGAATGAATATGGGTATACGGGTAAAACCGTGGTTAATAACCACAGTTATTTTAATGGTTATGATATTAAAAATTGTACCCGTACTGGTTATGGTATGTGGTTTAAAAATATGGTATAATTATGGTATTTGTCATACCCGTACCATACCCTAACCATCAACAACCCTACTCATGATCACCAGAAAAGCAAAGGGAATAATGAGAGATTCTTACCGAACACAATAATGGAGAAACCGATGACAAACACTCGTTTCAACACATTCCCAACTGCATGAGTTAGCGGTGCTACCCGTTCCAAAGTGTTGGTAGCGAGCTGAAATGGTAGGTCCCCACATATTCAGAACAGCAATAATTTGAAACAGTAATTACTAAAGTTGTATATTGGAAATAAAAGCATGGAGTAGGTAATTGCATTATACCTGGTTATACAAATGATAGAACATTCCAATCCAAAACAGATCAGACAAAAACTTCACCAGACCGACTTTGGCAATGGCGTCGCTGAATCCATACTGCATTAATTTCGGGCCCTCAATCTGAAAAGAGTAATCTTGAAGTGAGTAAACAGAAGTGTTCTTCTTTAGCCAAAAACACACACACACAGTGTTCTTAGCACCAACATGAACACGAGTAGATGGTGTTCTGTAGTTTCATGAGCAAATGGTTGGCCTTACAAGGAGGGCAGGGGGGATGCAAACTAGGAGAGCAATGATCGATATGTAAGCATATACATTTGTGCTGTCCATTCCAGTCTGTCGATTTGGAAAGAAGAGATGAATAGTGAGATCATGCCAATAACACAACAGAGATTCAAAAAACAAAACAAAAAAAATGCTCGACATGAAACACTAACCATTGCTTTCTTTGAGTAAATACTTCTGTATGTAAATGCAATGTTTGAGATCATTGCACTAGAAAACCCGAGCCAGTTAAAGGAAAGCTCGGTAAGAGAAGCCATTGATACACCTTCACCAAAATGCAGAAATAACATGTAAACTCAGTGGATAGGATACAGAAATTTTAGATTTAGCAAATTGAAACGAGTCTTAAAGAATTTACCAATCACAACTGGAGCTAATGAAAGCCAAAGGGACAAGGGTATTTGGTGACCCAACACAAACTGAGAGGCACCTGCATTGAAGAACGGCTCCAAGGCTGTACAAGGAAAAAATGTAAATTAACAGTTGGATAGCATATACATTAACCTTATGGCCTCTCGTAAATTATGAGAAAAACTTTTCTAGACAGCTCTTACCTTTAATTGTGTGTGTGAAAGACACTGCGACAGCGGCAAATGAGACATTGGACATGACATGGCCGAGGGCATGGCAGAAGGCAACAGGAGTCAACAACAATAGGAGTTCCTTGTTGATTGGCTGCTCGAAAGAAGTGTTTTTTAAGTTAGCACATATCAGCAGAAGATGGTTGAAGAATATGTATATATACAGTGGACTCAAAATGGGACTTAACTGCACGTTTGGGTAGTCCAACAGCCCAACTCAGTAGGCAGTAGACCACTCCAACGAGAAGATGGATAACTGACACGAAGCTGCAAAAGAGAAAACAATTTGTAACCAAATTTTAATACTTCAGTCTGAATTGATTGGTATTACGGTATGAAGTTATTGAAAAGAAAGGAGACAGCTGGCAAAGGCGACCTACTATGGATACGGAAAGTAATTGTAGACCTTCTTATTCAGTATGTTGAAGATTACATTCAAGAAATACCTGCACACAAAGAAATTGTTGAAATATAAACCAGATGATCAAATACGGTTTATGTCCTAAAATGGAATGAAATCATAATAGAAAGATTATGATTATTTCTGCTCTGCTTACACTAAACCTTGCGTGTGATGACATTTGATGCGTATATTATACGATTAACTTCTGAGAAATACTTAGAGCGCCAACTTTTGAAATTGAGAGTAACTTACAAAATAAGAGTTACTTACTATTCGAGTTAAATTTGATTACTTTAGTTCTGGATTAGAAGAAATACAAGAGTTAATTGTGAGTTGTGGAACATTGAGAACAGAATCATACCACATAAAGAAAAAGAAACCAGTAATAAGCCAAGGGTATCTCTCAGTGAAGCTCTTAGACCTGCAATCAGAATATAGTTTTTTCAGTCTTCATAACAATAATAAGAGGTAAAAGGTATTAAATTATTGGTTAGCTTTCAGCTAATTCATTTCAAAGTGTTTGTTTTTTTCCACAATATCCAGTAAAAGGTCCAATTTTCTTTTTTTAGTAGATCATTTTCCAAGAAAATTATCTTAAAAATAACCGGTTTTAGGTAAATTTCAAAATTAAATTCTGTCAAGGTTCATTATATTTATACATAACATTAAAAAAATATTTTCCTTAACCATCTCCAAAAAGATTTGGTTTGATACCAAAACAGACAGAATCAGCATCAAGCAACAGAAGAACACGGACGTGATTATCTCGTTTGTCTTCTTCCATCAATTTAGCGGAACAAATAATGGCGGATGAGCAGAAATTAAAATTAACCAAATTAAATGCAAAATTTTGATTCTTTTTGGATACTACTTTCCCGACCAAGCCATAGGTACTGGAATTTATCATGATGCAATAGAAATCAAACATGCAATCTCACCCATCTGACACTTCGATCTCGCGACCCTCGTCGGCAGCAGCTGCTGCGGTTGACAACGGGGAATCGACGGAGCCTCTTACTCGCCGCCTCAGCGGCTGCTCCCAGCCCCAAACTCTCGAAGCCTTGACGGAAAGTTCAATCGGCGCTCTTGAGGCCGAATTCTCAGCCAAGGGCGAGAAAGACAGTGCCGAGCTCGCAAGAGAAGCATCTGCTCGAGTCCCTCCTGCCGAGAAATTGGCCGAAAACGAAACCCTTTTGGGAGTTAAGTAAAGGGTCGACAATTTAGAGGCTCTGGTGAAAGTAGGTTGGAGTGTATTCACGATTGCAGAAGCCATTGTAACTGCGGAGGACTACCACATAGAAGGACTGATAGGCCCTGCCGAATAGAAGATATATGAGAGGAGGAAGAAGAAAATGATTGTGAACGGAGCGATCAATGAAGCTCTTGTGCTGAAAGCGGACTTACCAGAGGCAGATACTGCTCTTATTCTGTACATTATTGTGGATGTCGATGAAGGTGAGCAGAGAAGAGCGTGCCAGTTGAAAGTTGGATGGAACTGTATTTGTTAAACTCTTTTAAGCAAAAAATGACATTTTTTTGGCTTTTACTATCACCCTTACTTGATTTCAAGTAATTTTAGCTTGCCATTTAAAATAGACAAAATTTACGTTTGAAATTGATAAAATTTTCTGGAAATTTGTTCCTTCAAGGATTAATTTTTGGTAAAATTTTGATTTTTGATAGAAAAAAGCCAACTTTTAAGGTAGATTTGCAAATTGCAACTATCATTTTCGATGCAACGGCTCCACAACGCTAAAAGATAATGTGGGAAGACTTCTAATATTTAGTGAAATTTTAAGAAAAATAAAATTGATCACTGTGATTACTAAATTTTATAGTTATATAACTATTTATAACCTAATAAGGTTTCATGAATTTATTATAATTTGCAGGAGCACAATTACGTCATCATGACATAATTAAGCACAACCATTTATGATACTTATATACATATCCCGGAAAATATAAACAATTATAATGGGAAAAGTATGAAAAACCACCCGGATGTTTCGCCAGATTGGTAATTGCACCCATATAGTTTGTCGTTACACCCATATGTTTTCAATTGTTGGTAAGTCAGCCTTTCCGTCACTTCGTTTCATATTCCGTTAATTTGATGTCACCTGCTGTGCACGTGATGTTATTACAATGCTATATACCTAAAATACCCCTATAGCATGTATATTTCATCCTTTGTCTTCTAAACGTTTGAAGCAGTTACGAAGTCACTCCTCCTTACGTACCAACTCTTCCCACGTCTCCCTTGGCAAATTCCAGCAGGTCTTACGTTCGAAACAGGTGGTGAAGTCAATTCCTTGAGTTAATTTCGAAGGTACGGTCGATTGTGTACCGTTTTTCAGTTTTAGGGTTTTCTGAAACCCTAATTTCTTCTTCATTCTGTGCAGCACTCCAATTCTTTGAAGAGTGGTTGGGACTTCTTTGGATGGGGCAGCTCGACGCAGATCCACGAAAGGAGAGCAGCTGCAGTTTTTGGGCACTATCGATTTGAACTTTGAAATTGCTCTGCATTCGTATGGAGAGCACCTGCTTATGTTGTTCTGTGACAGCATTCGTAATTGTTGTTGTTGGCCCTTATGTTGAAGATGTAGTCAGTTAGTTGTTTTAAGTTTGACGTTATGTACGTTGTCATTTATTTGGCCTTTATCTATGTTTAATGAATGTTGTTTGGACTGACTAGTTGATGTAACTGTAATGTTTCCAGACCTTATGTTTGCCTATTTATGTGTAATTGCACCCTTATGTTTAGACGAACACATGTGCAAGGTGACCTGAGTATTTGAAAGATCCAAAACTGACCTGTTTGTCAACAAACCAACTGTGATACAACACAAGAACCAAAAGGTGTCCTACTTCAACAGAATGTTTTAACACTTCCTAAACATCCAACAGTTCCAAAAGAAACACTTCCTAAACATCCAACAGTTCCAAAAGAATGGGAAGTTCCAAAAGAATGTTACAACATTCAACAAAATGGCAATTCCTTCCCAAAACAAAACAAAATAGCCGTTTACTGGGTTGATCTTCTTCCATCCAAAATAGCCGTTTACTGGGGGCAACACAAACACGGTAACATCCAAACAACCATGCTGCTTCTCCAACATCTCCCTAACGTTGGCATCCGACTTCAACACTTCCACGGACGTTTTTGGTGTACAACCAGGAGGGACATAGCAAATACATCCTCCTGTGACTAAGCCGTAGTACTCCAGAAACAACTCCAACGTGTCATAAGTGATTAACTCCTCAGTTAAGTCGGTGACCTCCGTTTTACCAACCCAAATTCCATCGACAAAAATTCCTTCGTAGTTGATTGACAAACTGTAAACACGGGTCTTGTCCATCGTAACCAAAACACACTCCTTCGGGCAATAAATCAAACCTTTCAACCAAAAACACTGCAAGAAATCAAACCACCCAACCGATTAGGGAAACCCTAAAATCGGACACCACACAAACCGAACGAACCCACAGCAAAAAAACGACTCAACCCTAAGCAAACCAGCGGCAACTAAGAACAACAACATCACAGTAAATCGGAGCCATTTGAGAAGGGAGAAAGGAGACGCACCTTCAATCGACGCAACCAACAGTCGGAGGAGAACACCAGCAGCAATCGGTGGGGGTTCGTCGGTCTGGGCGAAGTGGGGGTTCGGTGGAGCAGTCGGCACGGTCGGGGATGTGAGGTTTCGTCGGTCGGGGCTGCAGGGGAAGATTTTCAGAGGGAGGAGATTGAGAGGGTTTACTTCGGTCAAAGGTGATGGATTTTGGGGATTTGGGGGAGGGAATACAAATAAAACCGAGGGAAGAAGGTGATGGGCTGCCAAGGGTATAATTGTCTTTGTACACGGCTCGGTTCAAAATTGACGGTGTCACGTGCAAGGCACGTGACATTTAACAGCTCAAATAGACGGAAGGTGGGATTACAAACAAAACGAAACATACGGCACTTATTAATTGCGACAAAAAACATCCGGGTCCAGTTACAAAAAAAATTAAACATCCGGGTGGTTTTTCATACTTTTCCCAATTATAATTGATGGGTCACGTATGTAACATGACAAAGTAAGACAGAACACAATTTTTTTTCAAAAAGTACGTATTTTCGAAAAAAAATTTGAAAAAGTATATATACAAAAACAATATTTAGCAAAATGTGTATACACGCATCCCGGGGTCGCGCCTATTGAACATAGGCGCACCCCAGGTTAATAGGCGCAACCTAGGGGTGCGCCTATTCACAGGCGCAACTTAGAAGTTGCGCATGGAAAGAAGAGTTCCTTTCTTTCTTTTTTTTTTTTTAAAAAAAAAATCATTTTGTTTGAAAAATGATGACCCGATGTTTAATTAAAAATAAAATTATGTATTTATTAAAAAAAATTAAAAAAATTATAGTAAGTAGATATTTTAATTGCGATTCAAATTATGCAAAAAATATTAAATTTGGATTTACGGATTGACTGTACGGCATGTCGTAAGTTGAGATATGAAAATTGTACTTAAAAAATTATAACTCGGACCATGTAACTCCAAACTCAACACAGTTAACGCCATTTAGGTCGTAAATCAATTATCTACGTAGGATAATTTTTTGGATTAAAAATACAGTGATTTTGTAACCCCCCATCGTTTACACACAAATTTGACCGAAATAAGTAAATGCATTAGATGAGAAATTTAATTATATACTTACTCAAAAAAAATCAAAAACATTACAGTGCGTAGATAATTTAATTACGAATTAAATGACACTAACTATGTGTTAATTGTTTACTTTTAGACTGACTGTATAATACGGTACGTAAAAAACTCTACATACGATACAAAAACTTCCAAATAGTGTTTTGCATAGTACAATTACTGTTTACACAGTAAAATTACTGTTTAATCACTGTGTAAACAGTAATTTTACTATGCAAAACACTATTTGGAAGTTTTTGTATCGTATGTAGAGTTTTTTACGTACCGTATTATACAGTCAGTCTAAAAGTAAACAATTAACGCATAGTTAGTGTCATTTAATTCGTAATTAAATTATCTACGCACTGTAATTTTTTTGATTTTTTTTGAGTAAGTATATAATTAAATTTCTCACCTAATGCATTTACTTATTTCGGTCAAATTTGGGTGTAAACGATGGGGGTTTACAAAATCACTGTATTTTTAATCCAAAAAATTATCCTACGTAGATAATTGATTTACGACCTAAATGGCGTTAACCGTGTTGAGTTTGGAGTTACATGATACGAGTTATAATTTTTTAAGTACAATTTTCATATCTCAACTTACGGCATGCCGTACAGTCAATCCGTAAATCCAAATTTAATATTTTTTGCATCATTTGAATCGCAATTAAAATATCTACTTACTATAATTTTTTGAATTTTTTTTTAATAAATACATAATTTTATTTTTAATTAAACATTGAGTTATCATTTTTCAAACAAAATAATTTTTATAAAAAAAAAAAAAAAAGAAAGGAGATGTCCAATAGGCGCGACCCCGGGGTGCGCGTATACACATTTTGCTAAATATTTTTTTTTTTGTATATATACTTTTTCAAAAAAAAAATCGAAAATACATACTTTTTTAAAAAACTCCAGATCACATGATACAAACTGATAAAGAGGATCAATCATTGTGAAAAAATTATAATAAAAATACGTCATTTTGTAAAATACAAAATACAAAAACGTCACATCTTAGGGAATTTTTTTTAATATTACATATTTATCAATAATCTACGATAAAAACCCTAAAAAAATATAAATGCTTTTTTTTTTTTTAATAAAAACACTGTCATGCCTTCTGCTTATACATAGTAAGACCATGTCATCGTGTTGAATGTCAAAGAAATAATAAGAGAAATATTTATTTTCTATTTTTGACAAATTTTGTGCAATTAGTTGTTAAATTACAAGCTATAACTGTTATTTAGAGTTTTGTTTGTATGTTATTCATAATTAGGACTAATTATTTCTATAAGGGTAATTAGTTAGTTTCTTTTAGTTTTTGTGCCTAGTTGCAATTTTCAGGTTTGGCTTTAGTATTTATTGCCTTCATATGTAACCCTAGATTCATTAACTCGCAGCATTTTCAGTTTTACCTCTTCTCCTCCTTCGGTCTCTCGAATCTTCTTGAGCACGGTTCATCTTCTTGTTACTGAGAAACTGATTCCATCCGTTTGTTTACATGGTATCAGAGCATTCAGTGCTCTGAGGCACTTCCAATCGATCCTGCAAAGTTGCTTTCTGCAACTCCTTCGGTATACCTGGTCTTGATCTTTCTTGCTTGATCATCAAATCTCGTTTTTGATTGATATTCTTTTGTTGTTGTTTTCCTCTTTTACCGAATGATTGAAGTTGTTCGTATGATTTAGTTATGGCTTGTACAGATTTGTTAGTTCATATTTCTCTTTTTTGGTTTATTCTATATGATTCATCTTGATTAGGTCGAAGGTTATCTGTTCATGCATCTTCATATTTCTGATTGTCGAGTTTTTTTTTAGATTTGTATAATTTGTAAATATCAGAATTATTTTGTACATGAAATAAATCTGGTTTCGCGTGATTAGGAAAGATCAAAATTAATTTGTAAAGATCTTGTTGTTTTTTTTTCTGTTTTTTGGAATGATTATCGCATCTTAGTTCCTTGATGGATTTATGTTTCTTTCAAGAACGGTGAAGTTTTTCACTTGTTTTTTATTCAGATTTTGTGTTGCTGATTGTTGTTTTGCAGCATCATATTGTTTCTTTATTAGCTTTTTTCGTTTGATATCCTTGTTGTTACCTTATTCCTTATGGCATCTTCATCCTCTAATACTGATGCCAAGATTGGAGCCACCGGTTATCAAACCATGGCGGCTCCAACTGCACTAGTAATTGATCTGAACCATCCCTTATTCCTTCACCCCTCGGATTCCCCTGGCCTCTCTCTTATATCAGAAAAGTTAACTGAACCTAACACCTATTCATTCTGGAGTCGTGCTATGTACATATCCCTCATGGCCAAAAACAAGTTAGGTTTCATAGACGTGACTTGTATTAGGGAGAAGTATGATTCTAGCCTTCATCAGATTTGGGATAGATGTGACGCGTTGGTTTTTTCTTGGATCATGATCTCGGTGTCTAGGGAGTTGATGACAGGGATTGTTTACTCTACGAGTGCTTTTCAGGTCTCGAAGGACCTTAGGGAGAGATTCAATAAGATAAATGGTTCTAGGATATTCCAGCTCCATCGTGAGATATCCCTTGCCCAGCAAGGTACTGAAACCATTTCTGAGTTTTTCTCTAGGATTCGGTTGATGTGGGATGAGTTTTATGTCATTTGTGCCTTACCTACCTGTGAGTGTGAGTAGTTTAAGAAACACTTTGACCATGCCTCTATGATGAAGTTGTTCAAGTTCTTGAATGGACTGAATGAGTCCTATTCTGCCGTTAGATCTAATCTTCTTATGAGGGAGCAGTTGTCTAACCTGAACCAAGTCTATTCAGTTTTAGTTCAGGAAGAGCACCAGAGAGGGATTGTTGAGAATTCCATGGTGAACCTAGCCAATCAGTATAAGCCACCCAAGAAAATGTTAATCTATGAGTACTGTAAAGGTAGGGGTCACGATGTGAGTATGTGTTTTAAGAAGATAGGATATCCCCCGGGTTGGAGAATAAGCAACTAGGATTTAGGAAAGACACCTCAAGCCAACAATGCCTTGTCCTCCCTGAGTCTATATATACTGGTTGTAGTACTCCTCTTGAGACACAGCACTCTGAGCCTGTCATGATCACCACGGAGAGTTTGGAGCAGATTGCACAAATGCTGAACAGGCATCAGGAGCGGCAGGAGGCTTCAACCAGTATGGTAAACGCGACAGGTATGGACTTTTTACATAATTCTGTTCTTGAAAATGAAGCATGGATATTGGATTCAGGAGCCACCGATCATATGACCTGTATGTCAGATTGGTTAACGTCTGTAAAAAAACAATGGCTCTAATGTTCAATTACCCAATGGTTCTTTTTCAAGAGTTCCTAAATCTGGAGATCTTACTTTTAGAAACTCAAAAAAATTGACTAATGTTCTATATGTTCCTGATTTTAAACATAATTTGATGTCAATTGCTAAGTTGACTAAGGAGTTATCTTGTTCGGTTACATTTTTTCCTAAGTTTTCAATAACGCAGGATCTCTACAGTGGTCAAGTCTTGGGGATTGGTAGAGAAACTAGAGGGCTCTATCTTTTCCAGCCTTCTAGTTCATCTACAACCTTACACACTCGCTATCTTGATGATCACCAATCTTTTCTATGGAACAGACGTTTAGGACACACTTCTGTTCAAACTCTTAACAAAATTGACTCTCTCAAAACTGTTGTTTTTTAGAATAATTACATAGCTGGTTGTAAAATTTGCCCCATGCAAAACAGCACAGACTTCCTTTTCCTAGTAGTAGTAGTTCTCAAACATCTGCTCCGTTTGATCTTTTACACCTAGATGTTTGGGGACCCTACCACATGCCAACTTATGATAATAAGAAATATTTTCTTACTATTGTGGATGATTTTTCTAGGACAACATGGATTTATTTGCTTAGTCTTAAGTCTGATGTGATTGTTATTACTAGGCATTTTCTGATATTGATCAAAAATCAGTTTAACACCTCTGTTAAGAGAGTTAGAACTGATAATGGCCGTGAGTTTTTTAATGATCAATCTTCCTTGTTGTTCAAAGGTCAAGGAATTGTTCATGAGAGTAGTTGTCCATACACTCCACAACAAAATGGAGTGGTGGAGCGAAAATATAAACACCTCCTTGAAGTTGATAGGGCTATTAAGATTGAAGCTAATATTCCATCTAGGTTTTGGGGTGATTGTGTGTTAACTGCATGTTACTTGATTAATCTAATGCCCACTCCTATTTTGAATGGATTATATCCATTTGAAAAATTATTTGGAAAGAAGCCTAGATTAAATCATCTTCGTGTGTTCGGTTCGTTATGTTATGCAAAAGTTATACCTAATTCCGATAAGTTTTCATCTCGATCTGCTCCTTGTGTGATGATGGGTTATTCTTTAACCCAAAAGGGATACAAATTATTGAATATAAAGACTAAGTCTTTTTTGTGAGTAGAGATGTCAGGTTCTTTGAGGATGTTTTTCCCTTCAAAAATGCCGATGACATACCAGAGAAGCTCTTTGTGCATGATCCCATTGATTCAGTCAATGATGTGTATGACTGTTTTAAATCGACTGAGGCTTCTGATGCAGACCCAAATTCAGTTGATACTCATGGTCTAGACGATGATCAAGATACGTCTGCTCACATACATGATTCGTCACATGTTCCTAATGAAGGACCAAAGAGGTCCACCAGGCACACCAGGGCCCCCTTGTGTCAGAGGGACTATGTGATGACTGGTAACACAGTTGCTTATCCAATTAACAATCAGGTCAGCTATAATTATGTCCATCCTAATTATAAGAGTTATATTGATAAATTGGATGTTATTATCGAATCTGATAATTATGATGATGCAACAAAAGATAAAAATTGGATAGAGGCTATGACAAATGAAATTAAGGCTTTAGAAGAAAATAAGACTTGGACTCTTGTTTCTCTTCCTCATGGAAAACATGCAATAGGGTGTAAATGAGTATATAAGATTAAGCAAAAATCTGATGGTTCGATAGAAAGATATAATGCCAAATTAGTTGCAAAGGGATTTAATCAGAAAAAGGGTATAGATTACACTGATACTTTTTCTCCTCTCGCGAAAATGGTTATTGTCCGTACATTACTTGCTATTGCCTCGAAATCCAATTGGCCCCTATATCATATGGATGTATCTAATGTTTTTTTACAGGGAGATCTTAATGAAGAAATTTTTATGCAGATACCTCAGGACTTTCGCAAACAGGGGGAGAGTAATCTCGTCTGTCGTTTGCGCAAGTCCTTGTATGGGTTGAAACAGGCTTCGAGGCAATGGAATGTCAAGTTGACTGAGACCCTTATTTCAAATGGATACAAACAAAGCCTCTATGATTATTCGCTTTTTACAAAAAAAAACGAGTCTTTCAGATTGTTGCTTTACTTGTTTACGTTGATGATTTGGTTATAACTAGAAATGATGAGTCCCTTATTACTGAGTTAAAAGTAGTCTTACAAAACAATTTTAGAATGAAAGATTTAAGTGAATTAAAGTACTTTCTTGGTATACAGATTGCTAGATCTAAAAAAGGTCTCTTTCTGTGCCAAAGGAAATATTCAGTTGAACTTCTTTCTAAAGTTGGATTGTTGGCAGCTAAACCCAGTAAAACTCCAATGGAGCAGAATATGAAGCTCACGAGCAAGGGATATGATGAACATTTCGTTCTGAATCAAGATGATGACCTTATTTCTGATCCCACTTTTACAGTAAACTGATAGGTAAATTGTTGTATTTAACGATTACAAGGCCTGACATTAGTTTTTCTATCCAACATCTCAGTCATTTCATGCAGAATCCAAAGAAATCTCATTTTGATTATGTTCTAAGAGTTATTCGGTATATTAAAAATCAGTCTGGGCTTGGTATATTATTGAGTTCAGATCCTGACACTAACTTAATTGCTTATTGTGACTGAGATTGGGGAAGCTGCTTAGAAAGCAGAAGATCCATTTCGGGTTTTTGTATTAAGTTAGGTAATTCCCTTATTTCTTGGAAGGTCAAGAAACATGCAACTGTTTCCAGATACTCGGCCAAATCAGAATATCACAAACATAGGATCAATAGTATCTGAAATTATTTGGCTCAAAGGTTTGCTAGATGAATTAGGAATATTTAATTATGATCATGCTCTTATATTTTGTGATAATAAGGTTGCAATACAAATTGCTTCTAACCCTATGTATCATGAACGCACGAAACATATTGAAATTGACTGTTACTTTATCCGAGAGCAGATAAATGCAGGTATTGTGAAATCAGGATATGTGAAGTCAAGTGAGCAGCTAGAGGACATTTTCACCAAAGCTCTTGGAAATGCACAACAGTGTTATCTTCAAAAGAAGTTAGGAATGCTGGAGATTTTTTAAGGTTATCAGCTTGAGGGGGAGTGTTAAATTACAAGTTGTATGTTATTCATAATTTAGGGTCTTGTTTGTATGTTATTCATAATTTAGGACTAACTATTTCTATAGGGGTAATTAATTAGTTTCTTTTAGTTTTTGTACCTAGTTGCAATTTCCGGATTTGACTTTAGTATTTAAAGCCTTCATTTGTAACCCTAGAATCATTAACCCGCAGCATTTTCAGTTTTACCTCTTCTCCTCCTTCAGACTCTCGAATCTTCTTGAGCACGGTTCATCTTCTTGTTAATGAGAAACCGATTCCATCCGTTGCTTTACATTAGTTTTAGTTAAGTTAGTCAAATTTCGTATAATTTAGTTTTATTATGCCACACTAAATTTACCACATGCATTATTGTTATTCAAAACTTTTTATTCGTGTAATAGACAGGCAGACATGCTTTATTTATTAGAGAGAAAAGACATAAAAGTACTGCGTGTAATCTGTTAGTAGGGAACTGAAAACTACCGAACTTGTCGCACCACCTTGCCTTAATTACGCTTCCAATGATCTGTTGCTTCACTCCGTATAACAACTTCAAATCCGACCATTTGGGGATTATCTTCACATTCCGTATCATTAATTGTTGGCGCCAACAACTTTATCCAATTGCGCCGCGCCGCCGCCGCCGGAATTTGGCAGTGGCCCAATAATTAAGCCTCCCGACGACCTCCTTTCTGCTTCCGATCATTCAATCAAACCCTATTATACAAGCCCAAGCGCACGTCGAATTTTGGGTATACATTTCTTCCCATCAGCTAATATTTTATCTTTATTCAATTTTTGGAACTGGGTATTGGGAATCATATCGTTGCGGTAGTTAGATTGAAATTTTATTAGACGTAGCAATTTTACGTAATAAATCATGAAAGAAATACTCTGCATGCAGGCATGCAGACGTTATCACGTAACCTAAGAACCCTAATATATTAATTTTTTTTTGGCCAAACCCTAATATATTAATTAGGGCTCATAGAATTTATACAAATCATCTTCTTCTTGGATTAACTGTTTGACCTCATTGGTTTATATTTTGCAGTAATGGACTGATCAATGGAAACACAGACCAACAAGAATGTGAATAGAATACGTCGATGGTGGCGAAAGCAGCATACATTCATTATTGAACTCCCAAGACTCGAATTATAGCGGTGAAGATGGAACGCATAATAGCTTACCCGAACTTTACGAGCTTCACATTTCTTTCTACGATCTGCTTGATCGAACCAAGACGATGCGTTCACCGTCGATTTCATCATCTTCATCGACATATGCTTCCTCGGCCGAACTTTTCCGAATAATACCACATGAAGTGATCAAATCCACAGGGAGGATGATTTCGACGAAAGACATGGAAGAGACATCGTCTGAGGTAGCACCACCACCAACAGCTGAAGTTGTCTCCGACAATGTCGTAGTTCTTGGAGGATCACCCACGCAGTCACCTCCGCTTCAAGTTATGGACCGTTCGTCTGAAGCCGCACATGATCCTTATAAAATTCCGGCCGCTGTGTTTGAGACATCTATTTCTATGGAAGACGTTGATTGGAGTAACGCGTCGAATGATTCTTTGTTCAGTATACGGTCTGGGAATGCGAGCTTTCCGAAAGATCATCAGGGAAACGCCTGGTGTCGTGAGTCGGTCAAGACGAAGAGAGATCTAACGTTGACCCCCGACCGTTGGTCTAAGTCACCCTCGTCTCCTAACGAAGAAGTGGCAGCTTATGATAAAGTTGTGAAGATCTCAGAAGAAAGGAAGACGATATCTGAAGTAAATCCGACCGTTGTCGAGATACAAACCAAAGATTACCCGATCGAAGTGCCTGAAGATGCAGAGAAACTGAATCTCCATGACAAGGAGGATATTGGAGCTTCCCCCAAGGATTATTCTTTCCCTGCGTAAGTAACATCAGATATGCCATCTTTAAGCTTCAAACGTTTGCACATACAGAGAACATCATATACCAAGTGTTTTGGGTGAAAAACTGTAATATACACTGTGTCCGCATAGAGTTCTCCAGTTGTTGTCGAAACTTGATCGATAAATTATCATTATTAGATGTCTGCAATTATTAGTTTTGCATATGAACATGCTATTTTCCGACAGTATCTTTAGTAAAGAAACCCTTTTAATGTGGTAGCAGAAAGAAGAATTCCGGTCGAAAATCATCAAGATCGTTGCGGTGTTTGAGAATATTGTCGTGCCTGGCGCGTCCGTCGTGGTGCTTTGCAACTTGTTGCCAACCCTTATGCTGCTCATGTAAATGGCCGAGCTGCAAATGCAGGTTCCCAAGTTGTCGTTCTTGCAGTTTAGCCTTCTGCGAACATCCATGCTGCTCTTGTACGAGACAAAGGTGTGGCTTTTCGAGTATCAAGTTGGCAATCTGCTACATTTGCAGTTGTAAACCATTGACAGTACTCTGCTGGTATATATATATATCCTTCTTTTTTTTCCAGAAAAAGTTATTGCATAAACTTATCATTTTCCATGAAGCAATCTTCTATGTGCATGCAGATATTCTATTCTTGATCCATTATTCAAGTTTCTAGAAATGGTCTGACACGATAAGGCGTCTCTTTGCAGCGTGACGGGGCCGAACATCAAAGATCCTGTCAACGAGAAACAAGGCTACAAGCTGTGTGGCTGCTGTTCATGCTTTTCTTGTGGATCGTCATCCTGTTTTTCTGTCTGCATGTCTTACTTTGCGTGTCAATCTTGTTTTTCCTGTAAGTATTTCAGTTATTGTTTCTGTTGCGGGTCGTCTTGTAAATCTTGTAGTCGTTGTTTTTCTTGTGGGCCGTGCCGTAAGCCTTTCAGTTCTTGTTTCTCCTTTGTTGAATAGAAAATGAAACAATAAAAAAACGAATATTTGATAAAGCTCTTTCACTTATCATAGATTACAATCTTGTTTTTACTTCTACGGTAACTACTACTAATAAAATTGATACTTTGTTGACAATTGTTTGTGTCTGACATCTTTTTTACTAGTGTGTCTGTTTAGTGGAACACTTACTTCCTTTTTGACTAGTGGGACTGCTTAGTGGAAGACTTGGATAGTGGAGCACTACTTTTGTTGACACTACCCTTCAAGTTGGGTAGTAGAATCTACAATACCTAACTTGCAAAGAACTGTCTGTAACACTTTCCCTGTAACTGTTTTAGTCTGAATATCAGCTAATTGATTTTCTTACTTAATCCATGGAAGCTCAATTAATCATTCATCTAACTTTTCTTTGATGAAGTGACGATCCACTTCAATGTGTTTCGTCATGTCATATTGCATAGGATTTGCAGATATACTAATCGCAGCTTTATTATCACACATTAACGTGCATGCATGTTTAATTGGAAATCCCAATTCTTCCAAAAGTCTTCTCAACCACAAAACTTCAGTTAGACCTTTTGCAATCCCTCGAAACTCAGCTTTAGCACTTGAAAGAGCTACCACATTCTGTTTCTTGCTTTTCCAGGTTACTAGATTTCCACCCACCAGAGTGAAGTATCATGAGGTGGATCTTATGTCTATAGGATTTCCTGCCAAGTCTGCATCCGTGTATGCTTGAACATCGAGATGTCCATTTTTTTCAAACAAGATTCATTTCCCATGAGAACCTTTAAGATACCTAACAATCCTCAACGCAGCTTCCATGTGATCTTCTTGTGGATTGTGCATGAATTGACTCACTACTCCCACAACATATGAGATGTCTAGTCTCGTATGTGCCAACTAAATAAGCCTAGATGTCTATACTCCCACAGCATAACCGTTGATATCTCCCACAATCTGCTAGTTTGACTTCATCTCCCATCTTCAGGCCATGGTTTGGAACCAGAGGTGTATCCGCTGGTTTACAGTGTATTAGCCCTACTTCAGCTAGAAGGTCGAGTATATACTTCCTCTGGGAAATATAGATAATACCTCTTCTTGATCTCAGAACTTCAATCCCAAGAAGTATCTGAGGTTTCCTAGATCCTTCATTTCAAATTTTGAGAATAAATTCTTTATGAGTTGACTAATTTCTTCCTGGCCGTTTCCAGTAATTATCATGTCATCCACATAGATAATTAGACAAGTAGTCAACTCACATTTGCGTTGATAAAACAACGTATGATATGCATTACTCTGTTTGTATCCATATTTCTTCATGACAATGGAGAATCTTCCAAACCAGTCTCTAGATGACTGTTTGAGACCATATAATGCATTCTTCAGCTTGCATACTTTGTTTGGTTGAAAATTTGATTCAAAACCAAGTGGAGCTCTCATATACACTTCTTTCTTTGAGATCCCCATGTAGAAATGCATTCTTCACGTCGAATTGGTGAAGCGGCCAATCTTGGTTTGCCGCTATTGAGAATAGTACTCGAATTGTGTTTATTTTTGCCACGGGTGAGAATGTTTCAGAGTAATCAATTCCATACGTCTGAGTATATCCTTTTGCCACCAATCGAGCCTTGAATCTCTCTACTTTTCCATTTGCGTTGTGTTTGATTGTAAATACCCACCTACAACCAACAGGTTTCTTCCCTGTGAGTAACTTGCATTTCTCCCACGTTTGATTTTTCATGAGAGCTTCCATCTCAACTTCCATTGCCTGGTTCCATTGTCTGTTTCCCTTGGCTTCTTCCACCGTTCTTGGGATAATTTCATTGTCGATTGCGACTCTGAAACATTTTGCTGTTGCAGATAGGCTCCCCCTGTCGCCGTCATCCAATGGATACCGTGATCTGCTTGGTATATACTCTAGTGAGTACCTTTTAGGCGGTATTCCTCTGGTTGTTCGTGGAGGTAGTATGTATCTCCCAGAATTCTCCTCCTCTACTACTTATTCTGGATCATCAGTTTCATTTTCAAATACATAAAAGAATGATCTATACTGGGAGTGGTACATACCTCATGATTTCAAGATGTCAGAGATTCTTGATGCGTATTACTAAGTTCGATGGACTGTCCTTCTGTTTCAGAGGTTACATCATTTGGACTAGGGTTAATTACCTCAACCGTTACCTATGTTTGACAATGTGACTGAACCGTTCAAACTTGAGCTCAACCGTTACTTAAGTTGACACATGTGACTGAACCGTTACTATCACCTAATTATTTCTTCCCGTTAAGTACCACCATGTGCTTGTCACGTGATTAACTTGTAAGGTGAAGTTCCCAAACTACCCCCAACATACTGTCTACTTAACAGAGCAGCTGATTCTTAGAATCAAGGAACAGAGAGAAGCAGTTTGCGCGCGAAAAACCTCCAGAATCGAATAACTGAAGAACCGAAGATCTCCAGCCATGAAGTCTGATGAATGCTGTCCTATGGGTTCTGAGAACCGTAGAAAGGTTAGATATCAGTCCATCTCTTCTGCGTCTGCGAATGCCAACCACGAAGCTTCGCGTCTGCGAATGTGCTACTGTGGGC
This sequence comes from Chamaenerion angustifolium, assembly GCA_946814005.1. Taxonomy (NCBI): domain Eukaryota; kingdom Viridiplantae; phylum Streptophyta; class Magnoliopsida; order Myrtales; family Onagraceae; genus Chamaenerion; species Chamaenerion angustifolium. The sequence goes on from OX328268.1 coordinate 33,402,588, forward strand.
TTGTGTGCTCCGTGAAATCAGCCGGTACGTGGCAAAATTTCTCGCGCCGATTCCATGGTTGCCCCAATTTTGAGGTAATTTGACAGTGGGTAACCCTAATTTGCAACTCTAATTCGTTTTGCTGCAGTAATTTGAAAGAACAATGGGAGTTTGCGAAAAACCGAGTTATTGAAAGTCGACCCAATCAGAATTTAGTTGTAGTATTTGTCATTGTTGTTGTTGTTGTTTTTGTTCTAAGTTCAATTGCGAATAATTAGCAGAAGTTAGTTATAGCTGTGTCTGTAACTGAACTGTGTCTGTAATTGAACTGTGTCTGTAACTGAAACTGAAGGATGAAGAACAATGTGTATTTTGGGAAGGTGATGACTTATCTTTTCTGAACTGTGATTAAAAGGTGACTTAAGTTTGTGAATTGTGATTAAAAGGTGACTTATGTTCGACGTACTGTGATTAAAAAGTTACTTAAGTTTGGACATTTTGTTACCCAACCATTACTAAAATACAGAATACATCCGAAAACACAGAATCCATAATAATCCATCAAAATCCAGAATTCAGAATACATCCCAAAACATGGTCCATCCTATAATCCAGAACTCAGAATACATCAACAACAGAACTCAGAATACATCAACAAAATCCAGAATTCAGAATACATCAACAACAAAACTTGATGCTGCAATTTGCGAAAATGTTCCCTTGGTGGTGTGTTCTTGACAGGTCAGCAGTTCATCTTAGACAGCTCAATGATTGGCGACTTCGTTCCCTGTGGAGTGCGAGTCTGATCTGCATACATCTCCACAACAAAGTGGACATACTCTGAACAAAAAACAACACACTAGTGTCATGAATCTATCCAAAAGGGGTTTTGTATATAAAAAAAGTGCTGATTATGATTCTCAGATCTCAACCATCTATATGGACCCTAATTTCACCACTAAGCTTCAATGCAACAGACCAACTATTATAATTAACCCACCAACATAAAGCAAATTAAACATTTAAAAAACTAATTTGTTCAATCTCATTCTCGTCACTCTCACCCACTTCATCAATTAACTTCATCAAGTTTGTTCAATCGATTACTGCACATTTCATCGATTTAACAGCAGAATCATCACCACCACCCACTATCTTCACGGAAAACAACATATTATGCAGCAATTTACAGCAATTATACATCAATTTACAACAATTATGCAGCAATTTACAACAATTATTGAATACACGCCCAAATACGAACATATTATGCAGCAATTTCATAATTTCGTACCGCAAACCAACATTAAAGCCCTAATCTTCAACCGAATCAAAGATTAACGAAGTGAAACAAGGTAGAAAAACACAAACCCAAATCCGAAAATAGAAAGAATGTGAAAAGCCACACAAACCGAAGTTCAATCGAAGCAAAAACACAAACTTACTTCCAGTTGCAGTTCCGAAACGCAATGTCGCCGAGGAGGGTTCCTTCCGTGCTGCAAATCGACACTATCGGGGCGGAAGGAGGTCTGCAAGTTTCGGTTGGAGGGAATGGAGTGTGGAGATGGTTATCAAACGAGGGGAAACGTTGCAAAGTGACAAGAGGGCATTATTTTCCTTTCAAATGTCTTTAAATCGTTTTAATTAGGTCATGTGCTGTGCACGTGACACTTTGACAGTCAGATTTGACGAAAAGTTCACGGAGTAACCTTTCAGTCACATCTTCAAACTTAAGTAATGTTTCAGCTACACAAAAAAAAAGATGAGTAACCTTTTAATCACATGGGCCAAACATAAGTAACGGTTGAGGTAATTAACCCTTTGGACTAATATCTGGTTCTTTTGGGTCAGTATTGGACATGTTCTGATTATGGTCGTACATCTTAACCCAACTTAAGCAGTCATCCTCATTTTCCCCCTGACCGCTAAGCTGGGGTAAGTAATAGTACTCGGTTTCAACAAAGTTACAATCCAATGTAGTGTACATGTGATGTGTAACTGGATTGTAACATCGATACCCTTTCTGATGTGGCCCATACCCAACAAAGACACATTTTATAGCGCATGACTCAAATTTAGTCATTTCCGACTTTGGAATATGAACAAACACGGAACATCCAAAGACTCTGGGTGTGAGATCCGAGACTTGAGACGTTTCGGTTTGGTGGGATAACAGACGGAATGAAGTATGAAAATTGAGAATTATTGTGGGTAGTCGATTAATAAGATAGACAGCTGTAGCTACGACTTCTGGCCAGAAATATTGGGGCACATGAGACTCAAGCATAATGACACGGGTAATTTCTAAGATAATTCTGTTTTTGCGTTCTGCAGTTCCGTTTTGTTGTGGGGAATTAGGACAGGTGGTTTGATGGATGCGCCCATACTGTTTAAAAATTGGGTGAGAGTTTGATTAACATATTCTCCTCCATTGTTTGATCGAAGGACGCGGATTTGTTTTTGATACTGGGTTTTTACGAGGTTATAGAAGGACACGAATTTATCAGGAACTTCAGACTTATTTTTGAGGAAATATACCCAAGTCATTTTGGAATAGTTGTCAATAAATAGTAAAAAATACCGGAAACGACTATTTATAGAGTTTGGAGCTGAACCCCAGACATCTGAATGAACCAACTCAAACACTGAATTGACACGCGTATTATTTGCTGGAAAAGTAGTACTATGACTCTTAGCATAAATGCAAGTTTCACATGGACCACATCCCTATTCTTAAAACTAGGAAATAAAATACTGAGATAGAAGGGTGATGGATGCCCTAACTGACGGTGCCATAATCAGAACTGTCTTTCTACCGTCCCGTGAGCCAGTAGCGCAGTCCCTTGTTGAGCAACCTCATCGACATAGTATAGTCCATCTCGCTCAGTTCCACGCCCAATTATCTCATTCGTCTGAATATCTTGTAAAATACAGCAATTCAAATATATCAGTACTGTACAGTTTAATTCTCTAGTGACGTGACTAATTGACAATAATTTGCATGACAATGACGGCACGTAGAGACAATTTGACACTTTCAAATATGGGGACATTTGAATAGTGTCAGCTCCCATTACTGGTGTAAGACTCCCATTAGCAGTCTGAATTTTTTCCTTAAGTGGAGTCGTCCATGAAATTATGTCCTGACTATCGTGAGTCATTGTATCTGTTGCTCCACAGTCAAATATCCACCCGGAACATTTGTCGGGGTTAAAATCCTGTATAGCACAAACTATAGAGTCACTTTTGCAATTATTCAAAAAATTATCACCTAGGTCAAAGTGACCCGGATGTCTTCGGTCAAAGTGACCCGCTCCGCCAGGACCCGCTCCACCCGAGCCCCCATTCAATGAAGCTGCTGCCCCACAGTCTGCACCATGTCGAGCTGCTGCCCAACCAGGGCCCGTGCCACCTGCTCCAGCGGCTGACCCACGGTCCACGCCACCTGCTTGTTGTCTCCCTCCAAAGGGACCAACTCTACCATGCACAGCCACACGATGCGCACGATCTCCAGCTCCACCCGGGCCCGCCAGCCGCTCCACTACCGCAGAAGATGTGGCTCCACTAGCCGATGGTCTGCCACTATTGGAGACATCTCCACCAGCAACCGCTCCACTCGGGCCAGCCAGTCTGCCACTATTGGAGACATCTCCACCAGCAGCCGCTCCACTCGGGCCCGCCAGCCGACCACCTTTCTCATGTCTGCCATTGAAGGCGCCAGCTGCACCACTGAAGACGCCAGTTGCAGGACTAGCTCCACCATGCGCAGAAGAAGGATCTCTACTAGGCCATGTTCTTCGGTCAGCAGCTCCAGTATTAAACCAGCTTCATTCGATGTCCACCAACCGATCTCCATCAGCCGCAGCAAAGCCTCGTCGGTCGAGGTCCTCCAACCGATCTTCAACAGCTCCACAAGCCGCAGCATAGGCTCTTCCAACTCCGAGGTTGATCGATGACATCTACCCCAGCGAGTCATTCATGCCTCCGGTCATGGCCACACCTTCGTTGGTCGCAAGGTTGGTCGCACCAATGGCTCCCATGATGACAGTTTTTGCTTTTACGGTTCGTTTTTTTTCATCCCACCACTCGGGATATCCGACTAATTTAAAGCATTCATCTTTTGTGTGCCGGTTCAGTCCGCAATGAGAGCATCGAAGTTTGTTTTTCTCCTCCGAAAGTTTTTCACGATCTGCTTTGCTTAGATTTTTCCCGTGTCCAGGTCTGGCTGTGGTTCTGGCTCGTGCCGTAAGCCCACTTCCGATGTTTGGTTCGGTCGATTGGTTGAGGATACTAGTTCGGGTTGCCTCCCGTCGGACTTGCGCGTATGCTCGTTCGACTGAAGGTAATGGCTCCTCCTTGAGTATTTCTCGCCTTGTTGTTTCATACCTGGTATTAAGTCCGGCTAGAAACTGAAATAGGCGAGTTTCTTGACGTTCTTTGTTGTATATCGTGATAACTTCTTCATGTCTCATTGGATTCGGATGTTGTCGATCTATTGATTGCCAAATTCCCTGCATGATATTGAAATAGCGTTCCAAAGACAATTCACCTTGTCTCAGTTCGCTCGCCTTGACATGGAGGTCGTATGTTTGTAGGGCATCCCCTCCTGCACTGTAAGTCGTTTCCAGGGCACTCCATAGTGCTCTTGCACTCGGGTATGCTGCAATATTCCCGATTAAATCTGGATATATATTCTGTATAATCCAAGAAAAAACACATAAGTCGCGTCCCTCCCATTCTGGATATGTTGGCTCGGTTGGGGTTGGCGGTAATGGTATCCCAGTAATGTGGCTGAGTGGTCGCCGTCCTCCAATTGCTGCCTTCATTACAATTGCCCATAACGGGTAATTGGACTCGTTTAGCTTAACCGCTGCGGTCAAGGTTTCTGATGTATTTTGATGTTGCTGGCTGATGGTTGTCGTGGCTGAATTTTCCATACCACTTCTCAAAATTTTGTGAAGTGTTGTGGCTAAATCATCCGTCCCTTCTGTGGTTCCGTATTTGCCTGTTTCTGGTGTAGACATGGCGAATCCGGTTCCAGATGAAACATTTTAGTCAGAATTGACACTGCTCTGATACCATGTTGAATATAGAGTGAAACAATAAAAACACAAATCTTTGATAAAACTCTTTCACTTGTCATTCTTGTTCAAATACATACATTATATAGATTACAATCTCGTTTTTACTTCTACTGTAACTGTAAACACCTGATTTTGGCTCGGGATCAAAATACCGTACGCGAGGAATCGATATAAAAAAAAAAAATTTAAAAAAAATATCTGAAAAATAAAGATCCGAAAAATAAATATCTGAAAAAACAAATAATAAAAAATCAAAAAGTAATAAAAAAAAATATCTACTTATTTTGTGTATAAATAGAAGAGAAAATGAAAGGATTGGGGGGGAGTTGTCGTGAGAAAGGAGAGGAGAAGGAAGAAAGAAGAAAAAAAAAAAAAAGAAGAGAAAAAGAGTGAAAAATACCGATAATTATCGGACTCGGTTCCTCGTACGGTATTTTAAACCTCCCATGAGTTAGGTATATTTCTCTCATCTTCAATATCATATTTTGTAATTTCTAAATGTGAAATAAAATTGAGAGTTTATATACATATATTATCTATTTGTGTATAATATACTTGTTAATATATATATATATATGTGTGTATATTATATATTTATATTATGTTTATGTATTACTATATATATATCTATATGTATAACATATATTTATATTATGTTTATGTATTACTATATATATATCTATGTGTATAATATATATTTATATTATGTTTATGTATTACTATATATATCTATATGTATAATATATATTTATATTATCTATTTATCTATATGTATAATATCTATTTATATTATGTCTATGTAATTATATATATATATTATGTATTATGTATATGTGAAAAAAATTTCAAAATTGACTTAGGTCATTCCCAAACTTTGATGAAGGTTACAACTCGGTCCTTGGACTCTCGGGTCATTTCTGGGACGTTATCGAGTGTTATAAACCAAACCGGAAAAGTTTTGGGTCATTTGTGCAAATTGTTTTTCTTAATTCAGCTCTTAAAAAAAAATACAATTGGATTTCTAAACTTTTCTAGACATTCCATGATTTCTAAAAATGTTACAAATAAGTCTAGAATAATTTTCGGGTTATTTTTTAGAATTTTACCAAGTATTACAAATAAATCTAGAATAGTTTAGGGTCAATTCTGTAATTTTAAAAAAATATTTTCAGTTAAGTTATATTTTTTTTCGAAAATTACAATTTTTATTCCTAAATTTTTCTGGACATTCCATGACTTTTCAAAATGTTACAAATAAGTATAGAATAATTTTCGGGTTATTTTAGAACTTTACCAAGTGTTACAAATAAGTCCAGAATAGTTTAGGGTCATTTCTGCAATTTTCGAAAATATTTGTTCAATTCAGCCCAAATTTTAATAAATTGCATTTTGGTCCCTAGGTTTTTTTGGACATCCTTTAACTTATCAAAATGGGACAAATTAGTCCAACGAGCTTAAAATCTTCAAAAATCATTCGTGCATGTTTTGACACGTTTAAAATGGCTCGAGAGTTAAACTATTTTTTTAGTACAACTAACTTTAGTTCTCTCTTGTTTATTAAAAAAAAAAAATTGTATGTACATGGTTTGTTTAATTTAAAGAAAATGCATGTAGTTTTTTGTTTTGGCCAAGCATGATTAAAACGGACAATTCGAGCAAAATTCAAAAAAATTCAAAAGCAAATTAAAGTACCGAAAATGGCGAATTATAAGCTCGCGAGCTTTTAAGACGTAATCAAACCCCCGAACTCGATTCTCTGGACGTAGACCTTTTTAAGCCCTAGGATGTTAACTCCATGTACCCTAGGCAATTTTAGGATTCCGATTAGCCTTCAATTAATCGGTGGCGACTCTTTCAAATTTTTCGGTCCGGTTGATGACCCCGCTCGACCGGACCCTTCGCTCGCCAAGACACGGCATTTTCAAAAACGAATTTAAAAAATATTTAAAAAACGGGTCGAGGAAAGTCGGATCCGACGTCCGACAGTAACTAGTAATAATGAAATTGATACTTTGTTGACAATTGCTTGTGGCTGACATTTTTTTAACTAGTGGGGCTGTTTAGTGGAGCACTTACTTCCTTTTTGACTAATGAGACTGTTTAGTGGAAGACTTGGATAGTGGAACACTACTTTTGTTGACATCATTTTCTTGATGTTCTCGACGCTGGTGGCACGTCGACCTCACGGCTGCTAATAATGGCGGACTGCAACTTGGTTGCTGAAAGTGAAGCTACATTTTTAAATAAATTTATTAGGGTGCAAAACTTACATTTTTTTTGTGTTAGGGTGCAAAAATCATTGTTAATTAAACGAAATTGAATGAGAAGTAGGTCAGGGGAAGAATTCCTGAATGAGAGATCAAATTATAAATTTGCAAATTTAATCTACTCCAAAGTCGAAAACAATCTATAAGCCCCCGGCGAGGATCGAACTCGCGGCCTTTCGCTTACGAAGCGAACGCAATACCACTATGCTACGGAGGCACTACGTGAAGGATAAACGACTAACTAGCAAAAATAATGATTAATCAAATGTGAATTATAAAAATAAACAAAACCTTAATTTTTTTTTTTACAAATAACAAATAATTTTTTTGAAATTGAGCCATGAACTATCTCAAATAAATTTTTATTATGTTCAAACATATTTTTCAATATTTGAAAAAGTTATTAAGTCGTACTAATCTGTACTTAAAATAATTCAATTAATGCTGGCTTAATAACCATCTACAACATTAAAAAATCCGTTCATAATAATGAAAATTTTAGATAGGTTTCTTGATTTTGTTGTTTATAAAATAAATGGTTAATAACCAACCAGCTACCCGAACTTTGGGTGTTTTGCAACGAGCTACCCGAACTTTGAATTTTCAAAACGAGCTACCCGAACTTTGGACGGAGGAGCAACGAGCTACCTCCGTTAAATTTTCCGTTAAATATGGACGGAAAATGATGTGGCAACACATGATTGGTCAATAATTTTAAAAACTATATTATCTTTTTTAAATACTAAAAAAATTAGAAAAATTCTTTAAAAACTTGAAAATTAATAGAAAAAATAAGAGTTTTAAATATATTTTTTTATTAAAATTATGAAATAAAAATAAAAATAAATGATTAGTTTTTTTTAAATTTTGTTTCATATTTTTCATTACAAAAATTATATTACAAACTCTTATTTTTTCTATTAATTTTCAAGTTTTTTAAAGATTTTTTAAGAATTTTTTAGTACTGTAAAAAAATAATATAGTTTTTATAATTATGGACCAATTATGTGTTGCCACGTCATTTTCCGTCCATATTTAACGGAAAATTTAACAGAGGTAGCTCGTTGCTCCTCCGTCCAAAGTTCGGGTAGTTCGTTTTGAAAATTCAAAGTTCGGGTAGCTATTTGTAAAACGTCCAAAGTTCGGGTAGCTATTTGGTAATTAACCCTAAAATAAAATAAGTTTGCTGTGCGGTTTGTTTTTCTTCAATTTTTTATTATTAACACTTAATCAAATAAATATCAAAACCCCTGATAAACAAACCCTAGTCAATTTCTGATGTTCTTTGCTCCAGTAGGCTTTCATCCACAAAAAAGAAAAAAGCAGAGAGAGAGAGATGTGTGGGATTGCACTGATAGTGTCTGGAGTTCGTCTTCATTCATCAGTTCCTGACTTAAACAGCCAGCAGGTACATTCATTTTCCAATAGGAGCTGATTTTTCCAATGAGGTAGATTTTTATGATTCGGCGTAGTTCACAATTTATACTAACTATCGCATTAGAGGTGATTTGAACAAATCACCCGCCAATATTCACATATAGCTGCTACCGCAAAGAAAGGGAGGAATTTTTGTTCAGAGAACAAATCTGCAACTTTTTTGTAGTGTTTCTTGAAATTTCGTATGGCATAGTGTCTGGACATGTAAAAACTTATTTTTATGAAAGTGGGGACAATTTGGATTTACCTCTCTGTTGGAGTAAGCATGTAGTATCAGAGGCAACATAAACATATCCTTATGCTAATTACGTTAATGATTAATGTTGTGTAAGTCGGCGTGGTATGTGATTCTGCTTGTTGTCTAATTGTATCAGCTGGAGTTAATTAACGGAGTTGCATTTTGTGGGTGATCCAGATAACTTTCTTAGTTGAGCATATAGAGGCAGCTCTTAGAAGACGAGGCCCAGACAGCTTGGGCAGCAAGAAACTATTTTTGCATCCGAAGATTGCAGACAACAATTCCGAGCAATGCATCGTTAGTTGGATAGAAGAGAAAGGAGAACTAGCAAACTCTCCACTTGAGGGTGACTATCACAACCGCCTGTCAAAAGATGGTGCCACAAATATTCAAGAAGGGACTTCCGGAATTCCCAAAATTGTTGGAGAAATGTACTTCATTGGTGCTACGTTACAGCTCAGGGGAATTAACCCCATTACCCAGCCTTTTGTGGATAACCATGGGAATGTTCTTGTGTATAATGGTGATCCCTATATCTGGATTCTACACAGCAATTGCATTACAAGATTGCTATTTCTGTTAAGTTCTTTGGGAGTCTACTTTCTTGAATGATAGAAAAGGGAATTCATTACAAGGCAGCATCAGGGTGCAGCCGTGCAGGGGCCACCCATTTGCATGAACAAAAGAAACATAAACAAGCAGTCCTTATCAAAATAAACAAAGGATTGCCTATAATATCTCTAGAATAGAGTGCATATGTCCATCTGTTTCAGCTCTGGTATATATGAAGTTATGAACAGACTTTTGTTTCATCTATTTTATGCTCGTTTTGTTATTTGTATTTGAACTGGATAACTCTCCTCACTTATAGCAGTAAATAAATAAATTATAATAAATAACAATGTGATGGGTCTAAGATAACCTGCCCGTGAATAACAATATCTTTTATTGAAATTCATGGTATGCAGGTTTATTTGTTTAAAGCTTAGTGGTGCACGGCAGTATATCGAGTAATCTTATATTTCTAGAGTCCTTTTCCGTAAGAATTTTTTCGTTGTTCTACTGCTTTATCCATGTTTTACAACTAATTAGAGTCAAAAGTTTGGATTTGGTCATTCCTCTTCTCCGCCCATTTGCACGAAATTCAGTTTCTCTTCACCTTAGCAGTTTCACTGCATAGTATGCCACGGTAATGTGTTTTTGTACTATGTAGGAGAAGTATTTGGTGGAATCCTAATAGGGAGGGACAACAATGATGGCGAAATGCTGTTCCAACATCTAGGAAATTGCTGCTGCTGTAAGTCACATGATCCTGATAGTTCATGTAGCTACTCACAAGAGCGACTGTTGGTTCCAGATGCTCTTTCAAGAATCAAGGGACCATGGGCTATCATTTATTGGCAGGTAACATGAGGGATAAGTTCTGTTTAGAAAATTTACCTTTTCCATTTACCAAAAAAAGTTAATTTTTTGTTTTCGTTTAATTTTTTGGTGGTATTATTTGTTTGAATTTGGTAATCCTATGATACGATTAATTGATTCTCTAATCATCCTGGAAAGAGATGTAATGGTGTTTTTTCCGCATGAAAAGCTTTAATATTGCAGGAATCAGTTCGGTTGGCTGTCTAATATTGCTTTTCTCATGGAACAGGATAGTTCAAAAACACTGTGGTTTGGTAGGGATGCCTTTGGCAGGCGGAGCCTTCTTGTTCATTGGCCAACTGATGAGGATCCTCGATTTTTGTTATCTTCAGTCTCACCATCATCGCCAACTGAAGATAGCTCTGGTACTTAACCCCTTTACATTTTGTGCTTTAGACGGTCTCTAACAATCAGAGACAAAGCTCCTCTTTGTAGTCTCGCTAAAATGAATCTTGCTATATAGCTGTACTAATGGGCATCTTCCTTAGTAATCTGTCTCCTTCTTGGAATTTGCATTCATTTCTCTTAGCCTTTGTGAACTGATGGGCAGTAAATCATGTGTCTATACCTGTTCCTTCTTGTTTGTGGCATAAGTTTCATCATGGTTGAACCAGTATTCCCGTTTCTGTTTTAGTGCTTTGATGTCTTTCCTTTTATAATATATATACTGAAAAGGCAAGATCTTGAGTTAGAATCTTTGATTTGATTCAAAAAAATTACAAATTCAAGGCCTATATTTTGATTGATGGATCCTTTTTTTGTCTTTTGCTGAAATATATGACTTTCCAAGTTCATACTAAGTCTGTAAAACCATACATCAACGTTTAGCAATATTGAAGAACTGATAGCTTTGGGTATCCAAGGACTATACTTGATTGTGTCTCATCATTAATTGTTAAAACAAGTGCAGATACTGAGTTGGAAAATGGACATGGCAAGTTGAAATTTTGGGAAGAGCTTCCTTGTGGGATCCACAGTATGACTATAGATTCAAATCTGGTTGGTGATATCAAAAAATATGACTGGAGTAATTCAATGCTTGAAGAACTGATACAGTGGGAAAGAAAATATGTTGACCCTCGAGAAGTTGGCAGTGGGAATTATGCCATTCAGCCGATTTCTATGCACATGAATCCTACATCAGGTATTCAAGAAGCTATCGTTTTAAACACAATTTTATTGATATACTGTTTGGCTAGTTGCAATCCAGATTTTTGTTTATAAATGACCCTTTTTTTTCTCTGGAAAAATGAGAGTGGGATTTTAACATTTTTCTGTTCATGGGCTCGTGAATGAACCTTGGCTCCATAGAGCCCTACCCACTAGAGCGAAGCTTATAATTACAATAGTCATATCATCATAGTGGTTTCATTTAAATATAAATTGATGCTAATTTATTGATAGGACCTGCAGAAGTTGTGCTAGCAGAGAAAGTTATGATGACGCTAAAGGAATCTGTGATGCGACGCATTACACTGAATACATTTTTCCAGGTTTGACATGATCTTGGTCCACTAGTTATATTTCTCATTCGTGATCTATGTTATGCTGGTTCACATGGCTATTGAACTACCAATTTGGAAGGAAGCTTTGTACTGTTTTGCTGTTCCAGAAATATTTTTTTAGTTAAGTTGGAGTATGGTTTCTAGTACCATAGTTTATATACCTTTTTCTATTTTTTATTTTTTTTTTGTTCATCACTTCGATAGTATTACTCCTTGTTTATGTATTTACTGTTTCTATGTTCTAAAATAATATTAAAACTATTTTTTGATTTTATTTTTCTTTACTTGACGTGTCAGACTAGCACTTGTGATGTTAAACGATACCAAATTGCTCCAGTTGCTGTTCTTTTTTCTGGAGGATTGGATTCCATGATTCTTGCAGCATTACTAGATCAATGTCTAGATCCTATATGTAAGTTCTTGGTTTCCTAATTCATATCTTTGTCTTTTGTATACATAACAAACTCAACTCAGTGTTGTAGATACCCTCTTACGATCTGCTAAGCTTCTCGTATTTTATTATTATATTTGTGCTAACAGGCGTGGTTGATCTCCTAAACGTTAGCTTTGATGGTCCTTCTGCACCTGATAGAATCACCGGTAAAACGGGAATAGAAGAACTAAGAAGAATTGCACCTTCAAGACGGTAATACCTTGTATTCTCCTCCTTGGTAAACCACATGCAGGTTACTTGGTTCTTTATACTCTTTATACTTGATTCTCTCTCACTTACTTGGAAGGTTTGGTTTTATGCTGGTGTTGGATGTTTTCAGCATAAAGACTAAGAACTCAATGTTATTTATTTTTTAAAAACTTTTCGCTCGACTGAAAAAACGTGTACTTTTCAATTACAGGTGGAGACTTGTCGAAATTGATGCTGATTTATCTTGTTTGACATCTGAGCTGAAACACGTCATGTCACTCATTCATCCTTCAAATACTTACATGGTATACTTCATTTTTCTAATAAAAGATGAGATTTTTTTTTTGGCCATCTAAAGATAAGATTTTTGACATATACCAATTGATTGCTTGTTCAGTAGCCATATTGGATTGCCAAGCCCTCTTATTTCAATTATCATAAATTCTAGGGAAAAGTAAGTAAATGGACCCGGATGTTTACACCCGTTAGTAATTGGACCCATAATGTTTGTTATCACACTCGAATGTTTGCGTTTGTTGGTAATTGGACCTTTCTGTCCATTGTCGTTTGTTGTCCGTTAAATTACCCTCACGTGGTTTTCATGTGCTTGACTCATAAATGTATATACCTAAAATACCCTAGCCACTGGCTGTTGATAAAGTCTGTGTGTCCAGACAACAGTGTTGTGATACAAGTAGACCCTATCAACAATTACCAACGGGTGCAAACATCCAGGTGAAATTTCCTACTTTTCCCTAAATTCTACCTATCATGGACATGAAATAGTTATTCCTTTCTTAGCAATGCACCACTCCACACTTTCAAATTAATAAATTTGTTCTTGCTTGAATGATGGATCTGAATTATTCATCACGCATACAGGATCTGAATATCGGGATGGCTTTGTGGCTAGCTGCAAGGGGTAAAGGTTGGCTGACGTATGAAGGAACCGAAAGTAAGGATGGTGAAAAAGCTTCTAGAATGTGTTACCATTCTCATTCTAGAATCCTCCTTGTCGGCTCAGGTGCTGATGAACAATGTGCTGGCTACGGCAGACATAGAACAAGTTACCGAAAAGGAAGGTATGTGCTATGAAATAATACACCTACTTCTTTTGTCAATCTAGCTAACTAACTGCTAATACAAAATTCATTAGTTGGGTCGGGCTTGATGAAGAAATGAGATTAGACATGCAGAGAATTTGGAAAAGGAACCTTGGGAGAGACGATCGCTGCATCTCTGATAATGGAAAAGAGGTATTTTTATAAGTTTCGGATGCTTGTTAGTTAATTTTTATTTGACTTCTGCACTATATTCATTATTATTAGTAGTAATCATTTCTTAACCAACAAGGCAAGATTCCCGTTCCTGGATGAAGATGTCATAAAGGTTTTGCTGGATATTCCTTTGTGGGAGATTGCTGATCTCGAACAACCAAGTGGTATCGGCGACAAGAAGATTTTGAGAGAGGTATGTATTTTTGGTTACGAAACAATGTACTATATATATAAGGGTAAAAGTCATTTAGGTGCCTCAGAAGTCACGTTTTTACAGGTACCTTAAAAAATTGTTATTTCGAGTACCTCAAAAGGCATAAATGTATCTATTTTAATTAAGTATCTGAAAGTAACAAAAAAAAATAACAATTCAATAAAGACAAAGTAAATATATTTGCTACAATAAAATAACTTAGAGATACCTGGAATAAAGTTATCATAATGGAACAAAATACTACATACGTGACGAGCACATGACTGAAATATTAAAATAGATACATTTATGATTTATGAGGTACCCGAAATTAATAAATTTTTTCTAAGCTATTTATTTATAAAAACATGACTTCTGAGATACCTAAATGACTTTTATCTCATATATATAGTGTTCGTGTCTTTAGAACCTTCGATAAATGTGCTCATTTGTGATGCCCATTTGTCTGATATAGGTTGCGAGATTGCTAGGTTTATCAGAAGCATCGATTTTGCCAAAGAGAGCGATCCAGGTATGATCGATGGTTCTTTAGTTGACAATGATTTCTGCTTCCTTGCGCTCCAAGTTAAGTATGCCGTAACTGCTAAAACTCGAAACTTACTGCAGTTATTTGTTGTTGTATTAGTTTGGTTCAAGAATTGCGAGGGAGTCGAATAGGAAGAACTTTGGAAGTAATCGAGCAGCAAATCAGGCAGCTGCAGGAAGTGTAACCATTCAGATGACATAAACAAGTTGGACACTAATAGTTCTGTCGTCTGGTGATTGAAATTTTAATTAGATAAAAAACTGTCTTAATCATAGTTATTTTGGTTATATTAATTTCCTTCTTAAAAAAAAATGTAGTGAGAAAGTCTTTAGAAATCATATTTTTAAAAATAGGTATTTTGAATTTTTTTTCTTATTTTTTACTTTGTCTTTTGATCTGACATTTTTGACAGAATATGAAAAATTAGGACAAAATATAATACCACATCAAAATAATAAGGCAAACTACAATATCAATTCAATAATAATATAAAGTATATGCAACAGTTTGTAACAGTAAGACATTATATTTAACTTAACGTTGTATGCATTTTAACTTTGTCTAAAACTGATGTTTTTTTTTTTTGGCCATCTAAACTGATGGGTTAAAACAGAGTAATAGTATCACCTTGGAAGTTTTAAGTAAAAAAAATTCAAGTAATTATTAGTAAAAAAAACTTATTTTAAAAAATGTTACTTTTCAAGTAACCAAAAGACTTTTATCCCAAAATCTATATAATTAATTCCAACTTATGGAATGTGTAATTAGTTTATCAACATTATATTAATTGGCAATAAGAGAGAAAAAATGTTAACTTGCGAAAAAATAATAATGACTACCCTTATGGCCTTATCCAAAATTGTAGTCTTCGATTTAAATAGCCAAAGGCCGAAACACAAACTATTATATTATATGTATATTTTTGTATAAAATCTATTTTTATTTTTAATTTCCCCCCAAAAGTTATATATATATATATATATATATATATGGTTTATAATTTAAAACTAATATAATTTAAAATGTAAATTTATTGAATTTACGAAGTGTGGTTAATAAGTGATTTCCATATAGAATTATATGTTTTTTGGTGTATGTTATGACACCCGGATGTTTTAATTTGTTGGTAATTGGACCAAACGTTAATTATACATGTTAAGTGTCACGTGGTAATCATGTGCGAACGTTTATTTTGAAAGAATGCAATGTAAAAAGACATGTTTACCCCTTTGACATCCCATCACCTTCTTTGGAAACCGATGTTTGCTTTCTTCCATAGGAATTTAGTGACTTGTCTGCAACTGACTCGTTTGTCTGAACTGTCATTACTTTGACAATGCGAGTACTCACCTGCAAGAATGCGTCTCGAGATAAAGCACTTTACCCTTCTTTAAGCGAGCTGAAGTAAACTACGATTTTTTCAGACCCTTGTCGGCCAGAGCACTTAAGCTGTACTTAATCCTGATGGTAATGAAAGAAAAAGACTAAATAAATTACCTACAAGACAGAGCATGAAAACAAATCACTACACCATGGAGATTCTTCAACCACTTTTATGAGAGAAATAATTAAAGTAAATGATTTGCTTCCAAACGTAAAATGCCCTTTCACTACTGAAGTGTCCAAAACGTACCAAATATAATTTTTGGCTAAATAACACTGGCAGAGCAATGTAAAATGCAATCGAGTTATAATTTTTTTACATTTATGATGCAGCAACGATCAACGTGATAACTACAACCAATTGCAGCTCCCCAAGCACGAGAACGGACGTTGTTTCGCAAAGAAGAAACATAACGTGAGAATTCAGAAAATTAATATATAAAGGAATATCCTACTTGGCCAAAAAAAGACTTGCTATCCAGTATCTGTAACAACCACCAAGTCACCTCACTCATCCCATTTTAAATGGGAGTGCAATGTCAATAAGCTATATAGGTAGAATGAAAATTACAATATAAGTTCAGTCACATGAAATTTTATGCAGAAAGAAATTTTATGCAGAAAGAATGGGAACTAAAGGGTATAGATTTTTTATCAACAAATCCTATAGGAAATAAACTAATTATGTCCCAAACTTACAATCTAAGGGAGGTAGCACTCGGATAGTGACACGCAGTTCTTGGATAGCAGAAGGTGGAGGAGTAGATGTAGGTCGACAATAACCAGTGTGCATGAGAACTGAAGAGAAGATCCATTCCAGTTATCAACAAACTTCTCATAATATAATAATTTGTAAGTCCTTAAAACTAGAAGATACTAGTGACTAGATCTTAGTCATTGGTGTAAGTGTAAAAAACATACTAAATGTAAAAAACAAATAAATGAAATGATTTCTGGCTACATCACATCGGACAATAACATCGATAAATATAATGTTCCTAATCTTACTTGGCAATTTGTAGCGGTAACATGTTCAGCTGGTATTCGAATCTCAAAGGTGGGACCAGTATCAGGGATTTTACCATTTTCATATGCTTGTGATGTTTCATACTCTTTTCACAATTTTATCAGCTCTTGCATCGACTCGTCAACTTTATACACAACAGAGGAGGAACGAACGAAGGTGACTAGGAGGAACAGTACACAAAACAGAGGCCGAACGAACGAAAGGAGAAGACAAATGAAAAATGGAAGAGACGCACAGACTTTATCAACAACAGACTTTATCAACAGAAAGTGTCTAGGGTAGTTTAGGTATATACATTTATGAGTCAGACACATGACAACCACGCGAGGGTAATTTAACGGACAACTTTTGAGAATGGACGGAAAAGTCCAATGATCAACAAACGCAAATATCCGGGTGTGATAACAAACATTATGGGTGCAATTACCAATATGTGCAAACATTCGGGTGCAATTTCCTACTTTTTCCTAGAATTTTCATATATATGTATCAAATTAAAGTATAGGCACCAAACTAGCAAAATATGAACTTTCAGGCACTTAACTGTGGAAAACATTTTTTTTTTTATCGGACTGTGAAAACATAACAGGAGAAGTTGTATAGTAGAGTTGCTGCTGGCGCCGCCTCACACGACTAGACAGAACTGAATAGAGCGCGGCAATGGCGCAAGGCAGAGCTGGGGATTCAACCAAGTCTCCTCAATTCAATGGCTTCCGCTCCAACGGCTGCAACGACCCTAAATCTTCTGAAAGGTCTGTTTAATACTCTATACCTAAAACCGTCGTTGTTTTGCTGTAGTAAACTAATGTCTCCTTGATTTTTTTTTTCTTTCTGTAATTGTACTTTAGACGGAAGAAACTTGCTGAGCAGAGACGGTCTCTCCCAATTGCTTCAGGTACTCTGTCTTATATGCAGGCCCTGCTTCGTTCTCTTTGGTTTTCTTGAATGTTTAATGTTTAGCTTGTTTCCCCTTTCTAGTTGAGATACGCCTTGTGGAGGAGGTGAAGAAAAATGATACTTTGATAATTGTCGGTGAAACTGGAAGCGGAAAAACTACTCGTAAGATTCAGTTACCCTTCTTATACTTTCTAGTAAAAGTTTCCTTATTCTTTTAGTTTTTTGTACAAATTATTTTCTTCAAATTGGATTGTAGAGTTACCGCAGTTTCTGTTCAATGCTGGCTTCTGCCGTGATGGGAAAAGCATTGGAATTACTCAACCACGACGGGTTGCTGCTGTCACAGTTGCAAAGCGCGTGGCTGAGGAGTGTGGGGTTCAGTTGGGTGAAAAGGTGGGATATTCCATCAGGTTTGATGACACAACTTCTGGATTGACTAAGATCAAATACATGACCGATGGATTGCTTCTAAGGTATAGAGTTTGCATGTTTCTATGTGTTACTTCCAGAAGTTCATCATACAAATGTGCTACATTGACTTCATGTATGTTTGGTCATACTTGGGGTATAAGTGGGGTTCTTTTTTCTTTATCAATACTCTCTATTTGAGTAGTACATGACCCCCACCCCGAGTATTGTCATCATCAAATTAAGTTTGAGTTTTCTTGTTGTTAATTTTGCAATAAGTTTTTTTTTTTCGCTCATGAAACTTAAACTAAGTTTGATTGCCCATAAAGAGTTTTAATCAGTCTCGTGTTTTCTTCTTATACTTGTAGGGAGGCATTGCTGGATCCAGTTCTTTCTCGGTATTCAATCCTTATTGTTGATGAAGCCCATGAGAGGACTGTCCATACTGATGTGTTGCTAGGGTTGCTGAAAGATGTTCAAAAAGCAAGATTAAAACTTATAAATGAGCGAGATACCAACTATAAGAATCAAAGCAATTCACTTAAAGACGATAGCTTGAATCCCAATGCTCTTAAGCAGTATCAAGGCAGAAAATTATCTCCTTTGAAGTTAATTGTCATGTCTGCTAGTTTAGACGCTCGTGTTTTCTCAGATTATTTTGGTGGAGCCAAAGCTGTCCATGTCGAGGGGCGGCAGCATCCTGTGGATATACTATATACACTTCATCCTCAGTCCGATTACTTAGAAGCAGCTCTAACTAGTATTTTCCAGGTGAATTTTGCTTATTCTTCAATATGTGTGGTCTACGTATTTGTAAAAGTGTATACCAATTTTCACCAACATTTATATATGATAACATTTATTCGTTAGGTCCATATGAAAGAAGGTCCAGGGGATATCCTTGTATTTTTGACTGGGCAAGAAGAGATCGAGTCTGCTGAAAGCATTATTCGGGAGCAAGTGCAGAAATTGCCTGAAGGGAGAAAAAATATTATCACGGTCCCAATCTTTTCGTCCCTTCCCAACGAACAACAGCTGCGTGTATTTGCACCAGCAAAAGCTGGATTCCGTAAGGTCTTTCACAGAGACTCTTGAGTTTTTTTCTAATTTAATTAACATGAAAAAATGAGTAATTACAGGAGTGGTAGTGGTAGTGGATTGGTTCTAGTTATTGTCTGCTTTAAATCTGTTTTGTTAAAGGCTGTTAAATGATCATTTTAAAGCCTTCTTTATCAGGTGATATTGGCTACAAACATTGCTGAGACATCAGTGACAATTCCAGGGATCAAGTATGTTATAGATCCAGGATTAGTAAAAGCACGATCATATGATCCAAACAAGGGAATGGAATCACTGATCATTATTCCAACATCTAAAGCACAAGCTCTCCAAAGAAGGTGTGCATATGAATTTATTTGAACAATGAGTGTACCATTAAGTGTCGGTCCTCTAATTTTTCTAAAAAAATTGATTGTGTTACCAATGCATTTATTGTTCAGGGTTCTTCTTGCAAAGAAGGTTAAGCAAATGGTACTGAGTGATTGAAATATTACTTTTTTCATGCAAACTTTAGCGTGCGTTATGCCGAGACTGGAGATATTAATTTGTAATAATTGGAGATGTAATTTTTTCCCCTCAATTGCAGCCTATTGTGTTTCACATTTACTATATTATTCGCTACATTTTTAGAATGTTGAGAGTAGTTGTTTAATGCAACATGTTTGTTCATATGCAGTGGCCGTGCAGGGCGTGAGGGACCAGGGAAGTGCTTTCGCCTCTACCCAGAAAGTGAATTTGACAAATTGGAAGACTCTACAAAGCCCGAAATTAAGAGATGCAATCTGTCAAATGTTATTTTGCAGCTCAAGGCTCTCGGTGTCGATGATATCATTGGATTTGACTTCATTGAAAAACCATCAAGGTTATTCTCCCATTGACTTAATCTTTCATATATTTTTTTTCTACTTTTCCCCCCCTTCTTTTGCATGATTTTAGGTATGTATGTACCTAGTTGGCCACATGCTAGAATTCAAGCTTCGTATTATGTGATTTTACGTTTCCACCTTTAGTTGGCCATAAATGTTCAATCGTTTTTCTAGAAATGCCCTTGGCCAGGAAAAGCTCCATCTTTTTGCAAGTTGCTAATTTTTGCATAATTGGTTGTGAAATGTTTTTCAAATAATTTAATCAAATGTTTGCATTTATGAAGAGTTTTAGATATGTTGCCACCTCTAATTCTTGATCTCCTCAGTAGAGTCTTTTACTTTTGCTATATAATGAGTATCTACGCAATGAACAGGACAGCTGTTATGAAGTCCTTGGAACACTTGTTCTTGCTAGGTGCTTTGGATGAAGACTGTAAACTCTCTGAACCCGTTGGCAAGCAAATGGCTCGGCTCCCTCTCGATCCCATTTATTCTAAAGCACTTATCCTAGCCAGTAATTTCAACTGCTTAGAAGAGATGCTTATTACTGTTGCTATGCTCTCTGTAGAATCAATATTCTACATGCCAAGAGAGAAGTCTGATGAGGTACTGTACCTTCTATGCTTAACCATACACAGAAATGCTAATCAGTAGGAGATGATGACATTTTAATTCTTGATCGTAGGTAAATAATTATAATAAATAGTAAAAATAAAATCTTTACGTATTGTTTGGAGTCAGGCAAAAATTGCAATGAAATGCTTTGCAAGTCCGGAGGGTGACCACATCACCATGATCAGAGTATTTCAAGCAGCTAATGAGTTTATGGAGAAGAGAAAAACAGGACATAGTAGAGAAAAAGATGAGAAAATCTTGAGAAAGTGGTGTGTGGAGAATTTTATCAATAGTCGTTCCCTCAGACACGCTCGTGACATTCACAAGTAAGCTAATTACAACTTATGCATTCTATGTAGGGTTAATTATGTATAAAAGTCGAACTTTAAAAATAAACTGATTTTGTTGTGATTGTGGTCACTAGACAAATTAAGGGACATGCGGAGCAGATGGGTCTGAAGTTGTCATCGTGTGGAGAAGATCTACTTCAGTTCCGCAGATGTCTTGCTGCTTCCTTCTTCCTCAATGCAGCATTGAAGCAACCGGAAGGTCAATATAGGTACTAGATTGTTCATCATTTAATATCAACTACAATAAAGAACATGAAAATTTAAAAAAAAAAAACTATTTTTTGAGCAAATTCCATCATGGGTTTGTGAGCTCTATTCTTTGTTTTAGTTTATAATAATTAGACAACAATGTTGGATATTGCCAAACAGGGCATTGGCGAGCGGGCAGGTGGTGCAGATCCACCCTTCTTCAGTACTGAATCAGACTAAACCAGACTGTGTCATCTTCAACGAACTCGTTCAGACCTCTAAGAAGTATATCCGAAACGTAACTGTAATTGATCACACATGGTTGAGCGAGTTGGCTCCTCAGTTCTACAGCATTCACAGATAAATCTCCACCAGGTGTGAGATTATGTCAATACACTACCACCTTTTGCTGTTGAAAGAACACATTTTGTTCAACTCAATGTACTTAGCTGATTCGGGCCAACACAACACTGAATTACTAGCTCAGTTTGGGTCAATGTTGGATTTTCTTCTGTATGATTATGTTCGGGTCAGGTTTTAGAGATGAAACTGAGAAAATTCCCAATCTTTTTTATTTGTGTATATGCAGAATCGGTATGTATTGACATAGAACATTCTAATTTTAAATGCTTTATTCGTGTTGCTGTCAAGAAGTTTTCATTTTCAGCTTTGATCAGTCTACGGGTGTGTTGGATCTTGAACGACTCGTGTTGCTGAATTCGAAAGCTGCTTCGGTGACCTACAGGAAGGGAAACGTGAATTTTGAAAGTCTATTTTTTTTAATACTTTTCTAAATAAGTCTCTTTAATATATTTTAAAAGTTTATTTTGATATATATTTTTTTAAGTTGTCAATTCTATATTAAAAACTCTTGAAATATGACATTTAAATTATTATTATGAATTAGTCATTATTTTAATATATTTTTTTATAATTCTCGCATGTGAAGATATATCTGACTAACTTAAGACAACGCGATAACACGACATGAACACGCACGGAAAATTATGTCGTGTTCGTGTTGAGAAACATGACACGATAAGTTTATCGTGCGTGTTCGTGTTTGGTAAGTGTCACACGATAAATACATTGATACACATGATAACATGCACGTATGCACGATTTGTCACCCCTACTAGAATTGAAAAAGGCATTGCCCACGTTTCGATCAGTCGATTCAATTGAATTTGTCTCAATTAATTTTGTAAATACTTTTTCCATTTGTATGGTTCTATATCAAATTTTCTTTTATATAAAGTTACTTTTATAATTTTAAATTCGAAGTATTAAGATTAAAACACTTTTACTAATTGAGTTAATTTCAAGATTTCTAGGATCCATATTGTTGCCTCATAATCATTTCTAGGCCGTCATTAAAGACTTGAATAGCTTGCTAAGTTAATATTCTTAATACGTAAAATTTGATTTTTTTTTTTGTCATTCAATAAATAATCTTGGGACATGTCGATAATTGATCTCGAAACCTCTTACATTCAAGGGCTCTTGCATCCAAGTAAGGACGATATTGTTGGAGCAAGTGTCATTTTCAAAAAATTGTATAGTTTTTTTTTTTTTAAATGATATTTTATTTTAAATAGTACTGTTTGGCACCAGAGCGTCACATACCACTATACCAGGATGTCACGGTGCGGTGTTTGGTTGCCTATTTTTGGGTCTGCCACGTTTCCATTCATAATTATTATTATTTTTTCCAGTATTTCCAGTTGTTGAATAGTCAGGAGTGAAGAGTCGAATGGAAAACAAAGAAAAAGAAAAATGGTGTGAAAAAATATATTATTTATAAAAATGTTCCTCCGTATTCTTCTTCTATATATCTTCCATCCACGCTGCTGCACTTGTCAACAGAAATTGCTCAAAGTCGTATGCGTTGTGCTACATGCAATATTAATATTCAAACATATCTATATCGTCACATTTGATATATACGCCTACCTATGTATATATATATATATATATATAATATCTTCAAAATTTTTGAGCTTCAAATTTAAAAAAATATTATTGTAATTAATTAATTAAATAATAACATGTGCTTAAGTCAATACGGGAGAACCCTTATTTAAGGGCTCATTTTCACGGCTCAAGTATGATTGAACAGTGACAAAATTAACATAATAATTATGAACGGCTCAATGATTAATGAGCCGTCCAGAATTTAATTTGCCGGCTCAATCCTTTAAGTCGTCCATATTTGAACGGTAAAACGTTAAACCGAAATTATGTTGGACGACTCATTTTTCATTGAGCCGTCTAGTAGACCGGTTTTTTATTTCGAAATTTATTTGGAACGGCTCGTTTTTAATTGAGCCGTCTCGTAAACCGTTTTTTGAAATTTATTTTGGACGGCTCATTTTTGTTGAGCCGTCTAGTAAACCGTATTTTTTTTTCAAAATTTATTTGGGACGGCTCCTTTTTGTTGAGCCGTCTAGTAATTGCGGAGGTCTAAATTATTTATAAAAACTAAATTTAAATTACTATTATTTCATCACATCTCATAGTACAATTACAAGTTACAACTTCTGAAAATTAAAATTTACTGTGACAATTTTTTACAAAATAAAATAAAATAATTTTATTCTGTTACCTATGTATATTTATTCCCTTTATTTTATTGTAATATCATATAATTACAATGGGTATATTTCTTACTTAGATACTGTAATATTTCTTTCTAGTTTATGTGAAAATAAAATAAAAAAATTTAAAATCACGTGTTTTTAATTTACATTTAAGATAACAAGCTAATTAACAAGAATACACTTATTTCTTTTAATATATATATTGGTCTGACAATAATAACTAAACGGCAAAATCATTCAAACCATCCAACTCCGGCTTCGATGGGAAACTCAGTGACTTGCTTCGCACCCAAGAGAAACCTTGCGTCGTCCATTTTCAGCCGAAACAGCAGCGTATCTTCGAATTCTGCATCAAAGAAAGTGAGTAAGAAGAACCGACAGCAATACGAGGAGGAAGATGAGGTGGTGGATGCTCTGATCCGACAACAAGCTCTCGAAGCTCTATTGCTTTTCAAGCAACACAGGAAAGACGGTGGCGTCTCGCCTGCGATTCCATTCGCCAAGTCGGCTTCTGTCAAGTACCTGCCTTCTTCGGAGAAGAGGAACCGTAGTGCGATCAAGGAGAAGTTGGGAAGGAGCTCGTCCACGTCACGGCAGCTCTGCCATGCAAATGACTTTTCGTCTATTCAACAACAAGACACTCCTCTAGATAAAAACAAGGTTTGCTTTGCAGTTTCATGTTTTTTACTTTTTGTTACGACTCGAGCTTCATCTGTCGGTTCATATCTTACAAGATTATTGGAAGTTTTACCACTCTTAAATTTTTTTAAAACTAGTCTTAATGGGTAAAAAAGGGTTAATTACTAAAATAACAATCCTAACTTTAAAGAAAAACCAAACGGCAAACCAAACCTTTTTTTTTTACAAACAACAAACCAAACTTTTGGGATTGAACAATCAACAAATCTATCTCAAATTTTTATTATGTTTGAACATATATTTTTTTAATGTTTGAGGGAGTTATTAAATCAACATTAATTGAAATATTCTAAGGAAATGTTATACGACTTAATAACTCTCTCAAAAATTGAAAAATCCGTTCAAACATAATGAAACTTTGAGCTAGGTTTGTTGATTGCTCAATCCCAAAAATTTGGTTTATTGTTTGTAAAAAAATATTCGGTTTACTGTTCGAGTTTTTCTCAAAATTCGGTTTGTTTTTTTATAATTAACCCGACTAAAAAACTATCAAACTTATACGAATTTTAATTTTTCAATTTTGATCACATATATATTTTTAAATTTAGGATAAAAAGTTATCTTTGTTTTTTTCCGTTAAATATGGACAAAATATGACATAATAACACATGATTAATTCAAACACTAAAAAGTACATTATTTAAAAAAATACATAAAAAAAGGAAAATTTAAAAGATAAATATGAGTTTTTAATATAATATTTTTTATAAAAAATTATAACTTTTTTATTTACTTCATATTTTTTCTATAAAAAAATTGTATTAAAAATACAAAAAAAAATCTCATTTTTTCTTCTTTATTTTTTTTTATATTTTTTTAAACTATATATTTTTTATACTTTAACAACAACAGGTTAGTACGTCATTTTTCGTTTAAATTTATTTTAACTCTAAAAGTACAAGAAATAATATTAAAAAATTAAAATTTAGGTAATTTTATTAAACAGTTAAAGTTTAGATAATTTTTAGTTACTACCCCAAAAAAATATATTTTATTAAGCTTTGTGGTCTTTTGATAGTAATTGTTGAATTTATGGTCGAAACGTTTATTTTTACTTTCCTTTTAAAATTATTTCCTTGATCTATACTAATTACATGACCCATCTATTTAGATGTATCTATTTCAAAATTTTGTCAAAAAGTGTATGTTTTTTTATTTAGAAAAGTAGTATATATATTTTAAAATAAAAGTAGGCATATTTTTTTTTTATTTTTTTTTTATAATTATGGAAAGTAGGCATAGTTGCTACACAATGACAACGTGTTGATCAACACGCTAGGTAGCATATTAATTAAGCTGCCCACTTTCCCCCAATATTTATTTGTTAAAATATGTATATATAAAATACATTGAATAAAAAATTTAACTACAAATTTAGTATCTCAAATAAAATTGAGTTTCGAATTTCGGATTAATCATACATTAAAGTTGAAGTCCGAAAATTTTGAGTTAAACTTTCGAATTTCAATTTTGTATAACTTCTATGGTCACTAGTAAAGTCCCAATGTTATATACTTTGCGACATTAAACTTGTAATTGATTTTTTTAATCTACTAATTTATTTTTCTACTTAATTAAAAAAACTACCGTAGATAAAATTCAATTACGAGTTTAATATCGCAATCTATATTGCATTTAGACTTTTATAGTGATCACAACAAAATTAAAATTCAAAAGTTTAACTTAATTTTCTGTATTTCAACTTTAACTAATGGATATGGTCAATGCAAAAATTAAAACTGAATTTTATATGCGACACTAAACTTTTATTTATTATATTTATTTATATATTTTAAATAAACAATACAAAAAAATGGGTGTTAACCAATAGGCTGCGTATTGCATTATTATGTTACCTTGAGCTTTATTTACCAAAAAAAATGTTACCTTGAGCTTCGTATTGACCAACACGCTATTATTAAAGTAGCGCGTATGTTTACTTTCTAAAAAAACAATATGCACACTTTTTGAAAAAAATTATCTATTTCATTTATGAACTATGATCTTGCACTGCTTCATACTTTATCTTAAAAATATATTTTTAAATCATAAATTAATATGTTTGTAACGTAAACACTAGTGCTAATTTTGTTATCTCCTAACTGCTTTGTTACGTGATACGTGATGTAAC
Source organism: Chamaenerion angustifolium (assembly GCA_946814005.1). Classification (NCBI taxonomy): domain Eukaryota; kingdom Viridiplantae; phylum Streptophyta; class Magnoliopsida; order Myrtales; family Onagraceae; genus Chamaenerion; species Chamaenerion angustifolium. The sequence continues at coordinate 33,429,404 of OX328268.1, forward strand.
CAGATTTTTGCGATTGTCCATGCACATCCTCACTTTGTTCTAGTGCATGGAGGTGGTTTTGGTGCCTGGTGTTGGTATAAGACTATGACTCTTCTCACTGAATCTGGTTTCGTTGTCGATGCTGTGGATCTCACTGCTTCAGGAGTTCAACCCTCCAGTACTACTTCCGTACACACCATAGCAGAGTATACGAAACCACTCATAAATATCCTTCAGAACCTAGATGATGCTCATAAGGTATTTCACTACCTCTCTCTCAAAAGATCAAATACTATATAAGCTCGACCTCAGCCAGATTTCTGCCCCTTGGACCACGCCTGGGGCTCACGCCCCTGAGACTCAATCCAAGGGCGCTGCCCCCTTTGACCCCATTTGTTTGTCTATTGATCAACTAGTCAATCAAATTACACTAAAATATCTAACAAATATCACATTACTTCTTAATGTTTGGATTAAAATTAAGTTTTTCTCTTAATTTTTAAAATTGAAAGTTTCAGTTTTAATGTTTGACAATTTGTCAAGTTTTTCCTTTCCGTCATTTTTTTTGTCCAAATTTAAAAAAATATGTTTTGAAAATTGTAAAAATAACATAACACATTTAAAATTGTCACAATTTAACTATTTTACATTATTTCTTTTCAAATGTTACAATTTTGTTCCGATTGAATTAGAAGTCAATTGAGCTTCAATCAAGGGCTCGGGTCTGGGTCTTGACTCAGACCTAGTCGCCCACTCAATTCGATTGGGGCTCAATCGAGGGATCTCATGTAAGAGTCTTAACCCAAATCAGATTCCAACCCATGGACAAGCAGATTTGGGTGAATTTACCATTCAGTTGGTGTTCAATCGAGTCTCGATTATCAGGACTCAATTGTAACATTTGAAAAAGTTTGAAATAGTTAAATTATGACATTTTTAAAAATATTTGTTATTTATGCAATTTACAAAGTATATTCTATTAAGTTTGGACGGAAGAGAAAAACTCGATAAATTGTCAAACATTAAAAGATCAAAAACTTTCGATACAAAATATTAGTGGAAACCTCGATTTGGGCCTAAAAATTAGATGTAAAATGGTGTTTTACTACATGTATATATAATATAACCTAGACGACATCGTATGTTCTGTTAACCCTCTGTATATCTATCTATCTTACTTGCAGGTTATACTAGTAGCTCATGACATGGGTGGTGCTTGTGTATCGTATGCAATGGAGCTCTTTCCCCACAAAATACACAAATCTGTCTTCGTGGCCGCGCCCATGCCGAAACATGGTCAGAGCATTCTCGACGTCTTCTCTCATCAGGAAGGTCCAAGCGACCTGATGAAACAAGCTCAGAAGTTCGTCTACGGGAACGGCAAAGATCAGCCGCCGACTGCTATCAATCTCGACAAACGATACCTAAAGGACTTGCTATTCCATCAAACTCCAGCAAAAGTACGTAGTAATAACACTTGCAAAATACCTTCCAAATACAACCCATGTATACTGAGTTTTTTTGCGTTTTCCAGGATGTTGCATTGGCCTCAGTGTCAATGAGGCCGATTCCTTTCACGCCAGTTATGGAGAAACTTTTCCTAACAGAAGACAAATATGGATCGGTTCGTCGATTTTACGTAGAAACTCAGGAGGATCGAGCCATCCCCGTCTCTTTTCAAGAATATATAGTGAACTCCAATCCGCCAGAGAGGGTTTTACGCCTCAAGGGATCGGATCATGCGCCGTTTTTATCGAAGCCTCAGGGTCTGCATAAATTGCTGGTAGAGATAGCAAAGGTTGACTGACAAAAGTTCTTAAGAAAAAAAATACATTGTAAATAATGCTTAAGATTTATGAGTGTTTGAGGATTAAATAGACCATCATTTGATGTAATTTTGAGAACTAAAATTTATAGTGTTCCTAATTTGTTTTGTTTTTGATTAAAATTTTCAGTTCTATCCTAGAGGTATAATTTTTCCGTTCCCATACTCAAATATGAAAACTCTCATTAATGGATAAAGGTTAAATAGTGGTAATACACTAAGATGTTTGGTGGTTGATGATAATTGTAGTAACATATTTGAAAAAATTATTCAATGCACCAATACTTTTGCATATTGTTGTTAAATACACTATCGTTAATGTTTCGTTGATTTTTTTGATTCAAAATTACTGTTTTTGGTCAAAATAATAATTTTCCCCTCATGTTCATCTCATCTTCAACTAAAAATTACGAATCAAATAAAAACCCAGATTTAAGTATGAATTTGAATCACAAAATACATTTTTGGGTTCGAAATCAACCCATAAATGTTGTTTTGGGTTATAAAGTATCTCAGAACAACATTTGGGGGTTGATTTCGAATTAGGGGTGAGCTTGGGACGGTCGAAGCGAGTTTTTTTATATAAAAAAACTGAGCTCGAAATTTCGGGATGCATGCTTAGAGGACCGAGACCGAGTTCATCTTAAAAAACCTACCCGTTTTAGTATTGTTTCACTCGGTCCGGTCTCGGCCTTGAACCGACTTTTACTCTTAAAAAAATTATTCAAAGTTTTTAAATAAAAAACACAATGCAAACATTATACCAACTACCAAGTATCCAATACAAACAAAATATAAATATCATACCAAATATTCAATTTAAAAATGTTTAAATTTCAAACACAACCTTAAACACACAATAAACTAATTAAAAAAATATATAATAAATGTTGATTCCAACCTATACTTGGGCTGAACCGGATACTCGAGCAATTTCTTAAAAATATTTAAAACAAAATTAATTGTATTTCATTATATTAGGTAAATTAAACGATGACAATGTGTTATTTATTGATTAAACACTTGATTAAATGACAAGTCAATTTAAGTGTTTAATTCTTGATTAATCAAGTATTTACATTGTCGTCGTTTAATCAAGTGTTTAATTCTTGTACTATCCTAGAAGTTGGGTTGATCATGTCCTCCCAACACTTCACGCAAGACAAACGACGACAACGTGCACGCGCGTAGCGCGTGGCGGAGTCTAGTATAACCATTAGAAAAATACAGTGGATTCTAGATCTTTCATTTTATTTTAGATTGTATATGAAAAATTTTCTATAAGTATTAATTGAATGGATGCAAATTGACTCTAATATAAATATATAATCAATATGATTAGTAGTAAATGAAAATAGTATATTCAAGTTATCAAATTATACAATTAAAGAAAATTAAGATATATATTTTCCTCCTAACTAACTATAACAAAATTGATCAGTTAATTGATATAGCTAATTCTTATACTATCTGAGACTGAGCCCGAGTTTGACATAAAAAAAAAACACCGCTCGCCCGTTTTGACTGAGTCTTAAATTTAGGATAGTCTTGAGACGTTTTTTTTCTCGATTTTTTGGTTTACCAATCATTTTTTTAACCCTATTTTGAACTCAAAAATATTGTTCTAGGTTGATTTCAAAACAAAAAAAAATGTTGCTTTGAATTTGAAATTAGATTTATTTTAAAACTTAATCTGCATTTTGAGTTTAATTTAGTGTTGAAAATAAAGATGAGGACAAAATTATCATTTTAATAGATTTAGCAAAAAAATTGACGAAATAATAACAACGGTTCAACCTAAAATATTAATAAGTATTTAACAACATGGTTAAAGGAAGGGAAAAGTATGAAAAAAATGTAACATGTTTGCCAAAAATGGTGGTTGATGGAACTAGTTTTGGAGTGTAGGTAATTGATGTAAGACGTTTCATTTTGTAGGTTTTAAATGCAAACGTTTGTTCTTCCGTTGATTTGCCCGTTAAAAAACAGCATGTGCCAGGCACGTGACATTATTTGTCAAATCTGAATGAAATATTTTCGTAACTGTCCAAGATACCCCTACACCCATTTCCCTCCATAAGGCATTCCTTCCTACACCCATCACCCTACCGAAATCTGAAACCATTCTTGTGAAGTGTAAAAACCCTAGTTCGAAGAGTTTGCGACGAGCTGCTGCTTGCGAAGATCAACTGTCACCCACCCCTACGAGCTGCTGCTTGCGAAGTCTGAACCGATTGCAGCAAACGCTCCTTGGTTTGTACGTGGTTCCACCGTTCGATGAAGCCGCATGTGGTAACGATCCTTGGTTAGAACAACTTCGAAATAACGCATTGTTGAAGACTGTTGCAAATAAGAGAAGGATGGCATCTGAAAGGATAGCTGAACTTAGGGCGCAACGACTAAGTGAGAAAGATAAAGGGAAAGCTCCCATGACCGAGCTGTCCACGGACTCAAAATCTGAGGAGTTCTCATCCGATTCATGGGGTATCTCGGACCCGAAGTGGAAAGCTGCATTGGAGGAAGAGTCGTCATCCAGCGACTTTGTTGAAAAACCCCCAAGCAGATCGACACCACATGCCCGATCAACCAAACCCCCCTCCACAGAAGGTATGACTGATATACCCGACTTGGTGGGTGCTATGGAAGGTGACGTGGGTGATACTGTTGACAGGATTGGAATTCAGAACGTGAATGTGGACATGTTTAACATTGAGCCCGACTGTCGGAGTGACACCTTGCAGACGCCTCCTAACTCGGAGGATGAAGTCGAATATACCAAGATGTCTAGGGCGAGGGTTATTGACGAAGAGGTTAATTCTGAGTTCGGCCGCCCCACTAAAAGGTACGAACTGAAACTTGGAATGAAATTTGTGGACGCAAAGGCTTTTAGGGAGTACATTATCGGACACAGCATTCAGGAGGGTTACGAGATGGAGTCCAAGGGAACTAATGGACCGAACCGAATAGAATTTCGGTGCAAGCAATCGACATGTCAGTTCAAGGTTGGCGCGGTTCGAATTCAAAAGCAAGTGACGTTTCAGTTAAGGAAGTTATTTGACGAGCACAGTTGTGGAAGAGCCTTCCATACGAAGAAGATCGGAGGCAAGTGGATATGTGACAATTTCATGGAGTTGATACGTAATGAACCGAAGGTCAAAAATTCAACTATTGCGGATGAGATTCAGAAACGCTTCAACTTTGACGTCAAACGATGGAACATATGCGAGGGAATAAGGTTAGCCCGAGAGAAACTCCGTGGGGATAGATTATGGCAGTTTGAACGCCTCCGAGATTACGCCGCGACGGTCATTATGCACAACCCGGGAAGTACTGCGTACATCCAGGTGAATCCAGATACCAACCCATTAAGACCCAAGTTTGAGCGGATGTATGTTTGTTTGAAGGGCTGCGTGGAAGGTTTTAAGTCGGGTTGTCGACCGTTTATAGGATTGGACGGTTGTCATCTTAAGGGACTCGACGGGGGTCAACTGCTTAGTGCAGTATCTAGGGATGCTGACAATAGGGTGTTCCCAATATGTTATGCATGGGTCGAAGCTGAAACAAGAGAGTCCTGGACGTGGTTTCTTGAAATCCTTAAGTCTGACCTTGGCGATGGGGGTCCTTGGATATTGATGTCAGATAGGCAAAAGGTAACAGATTTTTAAACACTTAATGAATTATGTTTTCTGTTTTTAAAATGCGTATACATTATGTTTTACGTTTTTGAATAACAGATGTATTATGTTTAACAAACTAAACAGGAGATGTATTATGTTTGTCAGGGTTTAATCACTGCCGTAGAAGAGATATTCCCAGCTACTGAACATCGATTCTGTGCGCGTCATATTCATCAGAACATGCTCGTTGCGAAACACAATGATGCGGGTGTGAAATCACGTTTCTGGGCAGCAGCGTGTTCTTACAACTACCATCGGCACAAGGCGCATATGGAATACATGAAGATCCACTACCCGAAGGCGTGGGCCTACCTGGACAAGATCGATACGAAGACTTGGTGCCGGTATGAATTTCATCCTGACTCCAAGACAGATTTGGTAGTAAACAATGTTGCCGAGAGTTGGAACGCGAAGATAAAAGATGCTCGGGATAAGCCACCCATTACCCTCATGGAGACTTTGCGCAGAATCGTCATGAACACGTTCACAACAAGGAGGGAAGAAGCAGCGAAACACGCTGGACCATTGTTTAGTAACGTACTGGAAAAGATTAAAAAGAAGAAAGACGCGTCAAGGGGAATGGGTGTGTTATACGCGGGTGAAGGAGAGTATGAAGTTTTGGTAGGATCGCAATACCAGTATACCGTGGATCTGAACACGAGGACTTGCAGTTGCTTAGAATGGAACTTGACGGGAATTCCGTGTGCCCATGCTACCGCATGTTTGCTGAAATCTCGGCTTCAGGTAGAAGATTTTGTGCATACGGTATACAGTAAGGAGACCATGCAACGGATCTACACCAGTCATACATCCCGTTCCCGGGGTAGACGACTGGATGAGAGGCGACTCTTTACCAATTGATCCTCCGGATGTACGAAGACAAGGGGGAAGACCGAAGAAAAAGAGGACGAAGGGTCCTACCGAAACAGTTAACAAGACCGGCGATAAACTTACCAAACATGGGCTCCCGCAGTATTGCGGACTTTGTGGTGTTAGTGGTCATAACAAGAGGGCGTGTACCAAGAGAGGTGAAGGATCGCAACCAACCCAGACAACCCAGACAACCCAGCCCTCTCAACCGTCCCAACAAACTCAAACGTCCACTCGGGCACCTAGGAAGAGAAAGGCGAAACAGACTGCACCACCGGTCAAACGGAGACTAAACACACACGAGAAAGGGAAGAAGAAGGCAGCTCAGGTACCAGATTCGCCGCCTCCGGTTCCAGATTCGCAGATACCTGAGAGTGTCCCAGATTCGCCCCAGGTACCTGAGAGTGTCCCAGATTCGCAGCCTCAGGTACGTTTCGGTTCTGTCCATAATTCGGTTCTGACATTCGGTTTTGACATTACGTTCTGTAATTCTTCGCAGGAACGTGATTATTGATCTGGAAAGTGATGTTGAACCCGTCCGAGTAAGCTCAAGTGCCCCCCAACTGTCAGATTGTAGAGCGATCGTTGCCGTGGATATGCCTTTGAAAACAATCACCCCAAAGAAGAAAACCATTTTGAAGAGGGGTGGACCATCAAGGAGTTCCCCCCGTTTCAGGTCAAACAAGTTCACAAAATTCCCAACTCAGTGAAGATTTATGCCATTGCGGATTAGATATTATGATTAAATAGGTATTTTTAGGTGCTTTGCAGCATGCATGCTGTCATTTTGATGAACTATACTGTTTTTGTGGATTTTGGTGGATTTTGGTGGATTTGTATGTACTATTTTGTGTTCTGGCGGAATGGGTGTTGTATGAAGGTACTTTGACAGGTTTTGTATGGTCTCTGTATGGTCTGGGTTACAGGTTATGATTTGCAGGTGGAATTCTATTCAGTTGTGTTGGTAAGGTTCTGCAGAAATTTGCCAAACATGTGACATCTATGTTATACTTGTTCAGAAACATATTGCATCAAAAACCAACAATTACAAAACATATGTTTTCTGACACCAACACATTAAAAAACATAATGACCCTACAACCGACCCGCAAACTAAAAACACAGACTCAGCTTAATTGACAACTACTTTTACCATTACAGAAACAAGCAGGACCACAAGCACTCCAACAGCAATAACTAACATATTCTCCCTCTTACGTAGAAGAACAACTTCGTCTTCGATATGGCCATGCATATCTCGAAATTTGCTTACGGCCCTCCTTCCGTATACGCACATTGGGGGGTCACTCCACTCGAAGTAATTACAACCGTGGTTCTGCAATCGAATTTGGGAATTAGGGTTTCGAATGGAACTTTACAACTGTGGTTGGACAACAATTTTCAAATTCATTCCACAATTAGGGTCAAAACCAAATGAAATCGACAAACGCACCTTATAATTGGGACACCCATAGAAAAACCGACCGAAATTCTTCCATGTGGAAGCTGGTTTGGCATGACTAGTGAACCCACAATAGCAAATCAACGGTTGGTACTCTTCATGCGCCTTCGAGCTTCGAGAAGAGCTGCTGGACTTGTGCGGTGACATCATTCGTTGGAGAAGACACGAACAGGAGAAGATTGCAGCTCAGCCTAAGATTGGAGAAGACACCAACAAGAGAGGTGTTATAACTGTCGTATGAAGAAGACAGGGGCATTTCAGTACTTTCACGTTTCAAATAAGTCACGTGCATGGCATGTGCACACTTAACAGACATTTCGAACGGAAAGTTAACGACTGCATCAAATACCTACAACATCAAACATGTTACATCAAATAATACAACTGTGTCGCTTTCACAATTTCTGGCAAACATGTTACATTTTTTTCATACTTTTCCCTTAAAGGAAACTATTTATAATGGATAAGCTAAATTGCTACACTATCTTTGATAATTTTAATTAAAGAATGAATTATTTAACCGCTAATTAGGATATTAAGTTTTCTAGTTTGTAATTCCCATGTTCGTCGACGCAATCTACCTGTCATCTTTGTCCTAAATCTCTCTTCGTCTGTCTCTTTGGTGAAATCACTGCGATGGACCGCAACCCAGTGCCCCGCCGGAATCGCGAGCCTCCGGCGAAATCCTCTGACATCTACTCCACTTTTGTCGTCCACGGAAACTCCGATTCTGGCTCCGACAAAGAGAAAGAGCCGAGTGACATATACGCCACAATGGTCTATAAGAATGACGCCGTCGACGATGGTGAGGATGAGGACGACGCCTCCTTGCCGCCTCTCCTCAAACGCCTCCCCAAGGATTTCGGAGGCGGAGCTTCAATTGACTACGATAATGAGCCCGAGGACTTCGGCACGATGATTGTTAGAACTGCTAACAGGAGTAGTGATAGACCTAGGGGTTTGGACTATTCTGATTTCAACAACAGCACTTTGAAGAAGAGGTTGGAGACATTTGACGACGAGGATGATGATAATGGAGGCGATCCGTTCTCAACATTTGTGGTGAAATCGAGCGGCAAGGAATCTGTTAGCGGGACGATGGTAGTAAGGACCAGTGGAGGAAGTGGTGGCAGCTCGAGTTTTAAGGATTCAACTATGGGGAGAGCTGTGGCGAGTATGCAAGCTGCGGGGGAGGGTTTTGGAGGAAAACATCAGAAAAAAAGAAGCTCGTCTTCTTCTCCGATGGGAGCAGACACTGGAAGACAGCAAAGTAGGATATCTTCGACTTCGTTACCTGATGGTGTTAATAAGGAGGATGCTACCATCAAGTATGAATTGATCAGTGAACTAGGTTTGCTTCTTACTTGTATAAGCATTTTACAGTTCATATTCTAATAATGCGTGTTGCCTGGTAGTGTGGCTCTGCTGGCATTGCCTTGAACTTTCTGCTGAACTTGGGCAGACTTTCTGGTTGAGTAGATTGAAACAAGGGTAGGAACTTTAGTAGTGGAGCAATGTTTTAGGGAATAACGGAAGGGACAATTGAACAAAGTCATTTGTATCTATTTTCCGTTAGGATTTGAACTACTAGTGTCGTGAGGTTAGTTCTTTGGGTTTTCAGGCAAAGGGTCATATGGAGCCGTTTACAAGGCTAGAGACAGGATAACCTCAGAGCTTGTTGCTATCAAAGTGATATCATTATGTGAAGGGGTATGTATTTTCATTCGTATCCAGCTCTAATAAGTATTGGCTTTTACAGAATAGTTCTTGTCGTCATGCAGGAGGAGGGCTATGAGGAAATTCGTGGGGAGATTGAGATGTTGCAGCAGTGTAATCACCTTAATGTTGTTCGTTATCTAGGAAGCTACCAGGGAGAAGAGTATCTATGGGTAGAAAACAAAATACATTTATGCTTTTGTTAGTCTGATAGTTTTCTTATTAGAGTTCTGTTCAAAGTTCTTCCTCAAAATCATCAGAAGTTATTGCTTGATCATTGTAATTTCTTTGTCTATTGGAATAGGTTTGACTCATTTTAAACTGGGCAGATAGTAATGGAGTACTGTGGCGGTGGAAGTGTAGCTGACTTGATGAATGTGACTGAAAAGGCTTTGGACGAGTATCAAATAGCGTATATCTGCAGGGAAGCTCTGAAGGTCTGCTACTTTCACTTCACTAGCATGTTTTATAATAGCGTATACCAGTTTTAATATGTTACGTAAGCATATCTACTCTAGCTTGTGGCATGGTTCATATCCCTAATAATTTCATATTTTACTTTGCTAAACTTACTTACGTAATATAATCTAAATTTTGCTGAGAATTTGTTTGAGTAATGAAGTTTGATTAACTTTGGTAAATTGTTTAGCTATGACCCCGGTTTGATGCCATCGTTCATTTTATATGCATGCAGGGCCTTTCTTATCTGCATTCCATTTTCAAGGTCCATAGAGATATCAAAGGAGGCAACATTCTTTTGACTGAACAAGGAGAAGTCAAGCTTGGTGTGTATCTGGACAATTTTTCTCATATTTGTTGCTGATTTTTTTTCATTGATGAAATGAAAAGTAGGAGCAACAGAGGTGTCTCTTGATAAAAAAAAATGTAGATGTTCTTCTGGTTGTCTTCTGTAAGCATGAAGGAGCAAAATTAAGACTACATTAGTAAACATAGAAGTAGTTCCATGCATATAGAATAAAACTAATACAGATGTATTACAATGAGGTCTCGGTATCTTGCGATCTTGGATGGTTTTTGCTTTTTATGACATTCGTATAAACTCATAATAATTAAGTCAAGGGTCTTATTACTTATACATGAGATTGATTGATATGCGCTCTCCTTAATGTTGGTAAGGAGAATTAGTTGTAATTGCATTGGCCTTTTGGCTTCAATATTTAATGTTTGTATATATGGGTATTGTTTGTTCTATTTTTTGTAGTGTTTGACTCAGTACCGCAGTCATTCATGACTTTCCTCCTATTGACAATATGAGCAGGTGATTTTGGAGTAGCTGCTCAACTTACAAGGACCATGTCTAAGCGTAATACGGTACTCATGGCTTTCTAAAATGTTTCGCTGTTATGACCCACTTTTTCGTTGCTGAATAAAAAATAAAATTTGAACGCCTGCATGTTGCATGCAATTAAAACATACTTGTACAGAAATAGAAGGATTGAAAAATCATTTAGTTCTTAACGTCTCCAAAGATGCATTTGTGTTTTATGTGATTCTCTGCTCCTCTTTAGCCATAAGTGATTATTGAGCAATTAGTCAATTACACTTGAGACTTGAGAGTACTTCATTTTCTGTTTCTTAATTTGAATTTTCACTAAGTAGGTAGATTGCGAATTGGAAATTGTGTACTATTTTAACCTTTTGACTTTATTTGGGCGATTTTCTTCGCTTATGAATAAGAATTATTATAATCATTTTTTTCTTACATATGCTCCTGCAGTTTATTGGGACGCCACACTGGATGGCTCCTGAAGTTATTCAAGAAAATCGCTACGATGGAAAGGTATGGCTGCCTCTTTTTTTGCATGTCTACTTTCTGACTTCTCACAGCTTCTGTTATTTCTAACCATGGTAAATGAAATGTTTCCTGGTTTTGTTGATCTAGAAGATACTTTCCTGTCATGCTATTGTTCCAGCTAACCTCTTGCTGCACAATGTTTTATCAGGTCGATGTATGGGCGCTTGGCGTATCTGCGATAGAGATGGCCGAGGTATTGCAGAAATTACATTTACTGTAGGTTGTGCATTTCCTTGTGTGGTGGTATACAAACTTAACTTGGGGGCAAATTGCAAGAGTTTTGTGATTTCACCATATTACTTTCATCATCAACCTAATCTTGATAAGTCATTGTTGGAGATCATCCAAATAAAGCTCAGTCCTTTGTTACTTGTATTGATCAGTTTTCTTGTTATAACTAGTTATTATGTTATCACCAGCTTTAGGGTCTTAAGACTCAATTGGTAGAAAAATTAATGTTATTTTCTGTGAAGTTGTGGCTAGGTCAGCCTTACTGTGGAATTTCATCCTGTAGATTTAAGTCACCCAATAAATGAAGATTAGTTTATTGAATAATAAGTTTCATTTAATATATATTTTTGAGCTGCAGCTGTATGGGTAATCATGATAACATTTCATGATTTAACATCTTGACATGAATTAACATTTCACTTTCTCGAATCTTTTACTTCCAGGGACTTCCTCCTCGGGCTTCTGTCCATCCCATGCGGGTTAGTTGAAGTTGATTGTACTTGTGTGCTTATTATAGTCCCATCTTGATATGTGTGGTCAAAATTTGCATATCAGGGCGTACATTTCTTTACTTAACTTATTATACTTAAGTTTCAAATTTCAATACATGCCTCTTATTATACTTAAGTTTCAAATTTCAATACATGCCAACAGGTATTATTTATGATATCCATTGAACCAGCTCCAATGCTCGAGGACAAAGAAAAATGGTTCGTCATAATTTTTTTAAGCATAATTTCTAGTAGTAGACTATTTTTTGGCATTGCCTAAATGGAACCTTTTCTTGCTAGAGTGGTGAGCCCAAAAGTTGTCCATGCATAAAAAAATGTATCTGCATTGTCAATTTTAAGTCCTTCCATAATCATTAGAATTCATCCATATGTTTTTTCTTATTGCTACATATTATTCGTATGATATCCTGGCTTAGATGTACAATTCCTCCTGGCCCCTCTTAAGTGTTGAGTGGTTCTTAAGCTGTTGAACTGATAATTTAGAGTATTGGTGGACAAAAAATTGAATCTGCATTGCAATTTTAACCTTCCATAATCATTAAAATTTATTTGTATGTTTTCTTGATACTATATTATTCATACGATATCCTAGCTGAGATGTACAAATCCTCCTGACCCCTCTTAAGTGCTGAGTGGTTCTTAAGCTGTTGAACTGAAACTTTAGATAATTGGTGAACACACAAAAAATATGTAGTAAATTTCATATACAAGGATGCAACTGTTGCACCTATGCTGCTAAAAAATAAATTTTGTTGTACCATGAGCCCATAGCTCATTACGTATCAGAAATGATACTTGTCATGTTATTCTTGACGTCTATACTTTCATCAGTCTGTAGTTTAATGGTATGTGTTGAGAAATTTCTATTTTGATACTTCAACTTGACATCTAGCTCAATTATGTGACTCCTCTTGATAGTCAAGCTCGAAAATAAAAGTTGGATGCTCTTCCTAGATTCCAGTCTGGGTAGAAATCGTTGGTACTATTTTATTGAAAAAGGAATTCTTTTATAAGGTTCATTTAATGGACAACTACTTCTCCATGTGAGACCTTTCAAATAGTTGGTTGTCAGACAACTATTGATGACATCTGAAGCTAAATTCTCATGGTAACCAATATGGTAGATCAAATTCTCAAATATTAATCTGGTCCAGGGCCTACAAGTTAGGTAAAGTATCCTTAACATTTGTCTTCCTCAAAGTGGATTGTTCATTATAGGGCGTGATCTTGAGAATATTGTAATATCCGAACCCTGATGCACTTTAGGTAGTTCTGCAGATACTCAGTCTTAATTTCTTATGCATGAGCAAAATGTAATATTTTCATCCTGATTGGTTCATTTTAGGTCCCTCATTTTCCATGATTTTGTTGCAAAATGCCTTACAAAGGAACCACGATTACGTCCTACTGCATTTGAGATGCTGAAGGTATGACACAGGATCTGTGATTCCATGCATGCATAATTGTATTATTGTTAAGGTCCCTGCAAGATCACTTTCTAGTGTCTGGAAATGCATTTTTTTCTTTTATATCAGATACAGTTGATAATTAAGTTAAAAAGAACCCCAATTATGAGAAGTATGCTAGCATGTAGGCTTTACAATTTTGTGACTACCTGCTTCTTGAATGACTTGAAAAAGTTATGTTTGGTACAAAATATTGTAAAAATTTGTTTGAGAGGTCTCTCAATGTTGGTTCAAAAACTATTCTAAGAAACACTTTAATGTTCTCATTTTAATATGCCCAGAGCAAACACTCAACCATTACAATTTATTTGCATCTTAAACATAAAGAAATGAAATTCTTGCCAAGTATCCTTTGCTGTGCTTTGAGTGTGTATATTATGTTCTTAAGTGTGCAAAAAATCTTGGGGTACCGTTTACCCCCATAAAGGTTTCTTTGGTTATATGGGCTCGTTTTCATGCTTGGCCTAGCTGAACTCATGAAATTGAAGGTGTTTGCTCCTCAACTGAACACAGTATCTGAATGATATTCTGGCACCTTTAGTTGCCAATCTGTTGGTTCATATGAATATATTATCTTGTACAGAATTCAATTTTATGTTTTTTATCCTACTTGAAAGAGTTAAATTATTGATAGATTGTGTACTTCTGATTGAAATTGGCGGTTTATACTTGAATATGGAAACGATCAATTTTCATTACCTTTCTGTTTTACAAAAGGTTTCCCCATTGTTCAGTCTTCTTTTCTTCTTCTGGGACTCCTGTTGAATTTGAAGTCTTCTGCTGCATTCCATTTTCTGGAATAGTTTCTTATATTTTGCATACAATTAACCTGGAGTGTATATTTTCTGTAAATTCAGCATAAGTTTATTGAAAAATGCCAAGCTGGAGCTTCTACAATGTTGCCAAAGATTGAAGAAGCTAGGAAAATAAGAGCCTCGATGGAACAACACATTGCACCAGCAGTACCTTTAGATGGTGTATGATTAATCTCTCTCTCTCTCTCTCTCACACGCGCGCACATACACATACACACACGCACACTGATATTTGTCCTGCATTAAACAGGCTGTTGGGGGTCCAAGGGTGAATGACGATTATGGAGATACTGTTCCATCCAAGCCGGTTATAGTGACCAGTGAGGCATCTTCAGCAACTGCCGAGAAGCAGGTCATGCCCTTCTCAGATGGTCTGGAAGCATCAAAAGAAGGTGAGAGCACTGTTCATTCATCTTGTATCAAACATATTAGGAAATCCATATACCCTAATCATCTTGAAGCAGGCTATTACGGCATTTCATGAATCCTGCATTATATGATAGTTTAAAATGCATTGACTGGAGACATGTTTGTAAATTTTACCATAGATTTCAAATGTGAAATGGTTAATAGTTAATACCTATCCCCGTACATGACTACCTTGTTGCTGGTGTCTATCAAGGTTCATACAATGTCATGTCCTTGCATAAGCGTATGATTTGTTATTGCGTATCCATGGCAGTTTGTAGAAACAAGAGTGATGACATGCTCTCAACTCTTTTAACTACTCATTAGCTTGACAAATCCAGAATCATCTCAACAGGGGACTTTGCAACCTTTGTTGTTCATAGTGGGACTCATAAGGCATCCGTAACAGCTCAAATGTCAAATGCTGAAGAACATCGACCTCTTGGCCAAGGAGGCGAAGTGATCGAATCTAGGTGCTTTATTTAAATCAAAGACCACTATAGCGTTACATTTGCTGTTTCATGATCTACCTTTTTACGAAAATATATGGTAATTTCATCAGAGTATTCTCATACACCTGATGGCTTGTTCTCGATGTATTCTTTTCAGGTTAGAGGACAAGGTTGTTGGTGCTAGCAGTGTCATGTTGGGAGAAACTCTCAAAAAGACTGTAGAAGTTAATTCTCAATCTATGTTTGGTTCTCCCGAGCAGAAGACAGTAGAAACACAAGAACTGAAGAACACCCTTTTGAGGAGCGAGACAATGAACAAAAAGGCTTTTGCCATTCAAGATAAGGTAATTTCTTTCTGGAAGACCATGACAGTATGATGAATATCTATGTTCGAGTAGCTTAAACCGCTCATCATTCTGCAGCTTTGGTCTATTTATGCTGCTGGAAATACGGTGCCAATCCCCTTCTTAAGGGCCACCGACATTTCGCCAATTGCTCTTCTTTCGGACAATGTCCTAGGAGGTATACAAAGGGACAATGGTGGATCCTCTACTGTTGAAGCTCTGCAGGAGCTTTTCACAGGCGATGGACAAGCCAAAAAGGGCCGACAGAGGCAGAATGAGGTCACCTGCTCTCTCTCTCTCTCTCTCTCTCTCTCTCTCTCTCTCTCTCTCTTCTGTAACATGTTTCTTTCAATGTCTATCTAATGTCTTAAGATTTACAAGGTGAAATGTGCTGCAGATGCCCCTTCCTGCTGGTGTTTATAAGAGACTCACTTCAAGTTCTACATTGTTGAATTTGGCTCAAGCATTAGCTTACCACAAAACGTAGGATGGTGCCTTTTCTTGTCTTATTATATGCAGTCTATTGAATCTGCAATCTTCCTTCTAAGTTGATTAGGGTACCTTGTAATAACTTCTCTTGCAGGTGCCACGAAGAGATGCCACTGCAGGAACTTCAGACAGCACAAGCACAACAGACTATCCAGAATCTTTCAGATACGCTCCGTACCATCTTACGCTTATAGCAATCCGAGGAAGGCCATGGTTGTTGCTCTAGGAAAGTCTGGTACATCCAATTTTTTTGTCTGCTCTCCTGTTTTTGTTTTTTTGTGTTTGCTTCTCCGTGTGTATAATAGTAATAAGATTTGGTTTATGTGCCTCTAAGTTTGATGATAATAACAATATTCGAGTGTGCATTCATGCGATTGGATGAATATTGTCCCTGGTGGCTTCACCCTTGTGTATACGTTAAGTTATTTCTTAACATTTAACCTACTTATAACAAACCAATAATAACGATAATTTTATCTGAGTTTTAGACTGCAATTCATTCAAATCTATATTTTTAATGATCCAAGAGCGACGATGATTTATCATTATTATCAACACGTCTCTGGCTGTATCTGTCATGTGTGGTGTAGTTTGGGAGTGTAATTGAGTGAGTCTATGAGTCGAGGGGATCTTGTATGCCGACCCCCGAGTTGCTGAGAGCTATTTTCTTCTTCAGATTCTTGTACTTCTTGAATATCTTCTTCTGTTCTGTGTTCTGGTTCTGTACGTGACAGTATCTAACTCCGTTGTATCGGAACAGAATGTAGGTTTCATAGATCTTCCCGACATCTTTTTTACATTATTCAGTAACATACAGAAAGTTAAGCACCGGCGGTTCTAGAAGATTAGCAATAGGTACATTATTGAAAAAAAAATCTCTTTATGATGATGTTTTTTTGAAGCCAAAATGAATTAGTTTTTTTTCCTCTTTTCAAGTAAATATAATATTATGAAACAAAATAGAGATATCAAACATAGATTAAATGTAACCATCGAAACCATTAAATAACACTTTGATATATAGGAAGCTAATGCGATACTCCATAAACAAGACGGTAGAATGGATAAGATGGCACATCTTCTCGGCCGACGAACGAGTCATATCGAAAAGCAAGTTCGACAGAAACTACAAGATGGCTTCTTCCCCAAGGTGGTTTTACATATAAAACTTGAATGTCATTAGGATTCGAATACCATCGGGATTTAATTGGGGATGATTCGATAGAGTAAATTGGATTACTGTAGTAAAAGCTATAACAATTTAATTATCAACAAATAGATGTAATGTAGATTCTATCAATATACACGCATACCCGAGCTCAAGGTCCCAATAAACTAGTATATTACAAGCCGAATGAAAGATCTCAACTCAATAAACTAGTCTATTAGCTGGTGAGAACTCATTTAGCTTATAAACAACACAATGATTCTCCATACAACCAATGTGGTACAAGTCTCATACCTTGCCATGGGTATAGACTACAACACTCCACTTGGTGATGGGTAGCACGGGTTCCGACGGGGTCTTGCCTGTGCAGATAGTAAACCCTAGTTCGAAGAAATTGGTGTGGCTTTGGGACAAATAGGCTTTAATGTAGTACAGAAAAGCAAAACCATTTGACAAAAGGAACTGCTCTTTTCACCAAATGTTAAGCATATCAATTCTCATTCCATGAACATGGACCACATTCTCAATGGTTAAGGTACATCATCACAGTATACGTCAAAAGGAAATAGTTGTTTAGGAAGAGAAACTTAGCTACTCTGATTCACAGCCACCTCAGCCCTAGCCATTGGATCATCTTTTGCTTCTGAATCATCATCCTTCTCGCCTTCACGTTCTTGAGTCTTTTGCTTTCTGTGCAGATCCTCAGCAGCCTGCATGGCTGCTTTGTTCTCTGCCTGTAGCCGCTGCATTTCCTCTTCTTGTTGTTGACGCTCAAACCATGTATCCGCATCCGCCCAAACTGTATAAGCAAAAGCCATAACGTGAGTAAATAAAATGTTAAAAATATAATGTTCACTTGACAGTATAGATTGCTTTGACTGCCCTAAATAGCCACAATCTGTATCATAAAGGAAAAGCCGTAGAAGACTTTCCTTCCACAGAAAGAAGTCGATGTTTCCTTTTCACTTTATTATATGGTCAAATAATCCTATATAGCCTATTCTTTCTTGATACATATAAACCAAGGATAGGACTATGCCGACCAATATTGTAAAAAACAAACATTGTTGGTTACTTATCATAGGCCAGGAGCAAATCCAATGAAGAAATCAACTAGCTCGATCTAAAATTTAATATTTTTCCCGTCTATTCATTACTTTTTGACTGGCAATGATATACACATGGAACAATTTTGAGTGAAATTGCTCAGACAGATGGTATTCTCGTGAGAAAAGAAAGGATGGCAAGAATGCTAATCCCTCTTGTGAAATGGCACACAGATGGGTTAATTGAAGAGATATCAAGATAGTTTTTCAAACTTAGCGCATGAACAGTTCAGGCATTTAAACTTTAAAGGTAAAGGGGAAAAGGAAAAGATTTCCTTATCCCAGTGTGCATTTGCAGTGTGGAAGATGTGACCACATACAATGGGAAAAAAACTCATCTTAATATGGTCTAATAACAATGTTCCATACGTGAGGCCTATGCTGTCACTGCTGACAGCTAAGTAAATGTATTAACGTGCAAGTCCTCATTGGGACTTGCTCATATATTTCTTACTTTATAGTTATGGCTAAAGCAGGATATACAGTTTCTTCCCACTTATAGGAGACACTAGTAAGTAAAGGAGAAATTAGACTCTAATCCCAAATTCCAAAAAGAAGATTGAATTTGACTGGGGACATGATAATGCTTCAGGTATTGAATAGCTCAGTAACACCCAAGGAAGTTCAATCAATAATCCCAACTGTTGAATCGAAATTGGTGAACGATCAAGCAGGAATCCACACTAGCCCTAGAGTTTACTATGCGTCCCAAAACCCTAAACCCCAAATCTTCAGTAACATATATCTACTCTGCAAGTGCTAAATTCACTGCAATTATCCATCAACCAAGGTGAAATACGTATGAACAACCTAGCACCAGCAAAATTGCAATAAGGGTTCGAGCATTGATTGATTGAAGGAAGGAAGAAAGGAACATACTAGGCTGTGCGGCCCAACCCTGTTCACCACCCTTAATTTTCTCAGGTAGGGCATAGTTGACGGTCAGGACGCGGCCGTATAGCTCGGCACCGTCCATGTTGTCCATGGCGGCGGCTGCGTCTTCCCGCTCCAGGAAAGTGACGAAGCCGAAGGAGCGGTGCTTCTGTGTGGCCTGGTCCAGGGGCGTCTTGACATCCTTAATGTCGCCGAAGGGTATGAAAGTAGCGTGAAGAATCGACTCATTCACCTCCTCCGCCAATCCACCTAAGCATTCCAAATCAAACAGTTCCGATAACAAGGAAGAGTACGGAATTTGGTGAGCATGTCACAGTTAATCGGACATTTACCTACGTAGAGAGTGTTCTTCTGGACTGGATGATTCATTGAATCTACTTGAGCTTTACAACTGAACTTGAATCTTCGGCTTCTCTACTCTGGAGTTGAGCAAATTCTGACAGTGCTCAAATGGAGGGAGGGAGGGAGCTAATTCGAGATTTATTTTCAGTGGGATTCTGCAACTTATGAGGACTAAAGTGATAATAATTTATACATAATTTGAATGTGGAAGATTGGGCTTTTCACTGTCTTTATAACCTTACAGACCCAACATGAATTTTGTGTTCACAATGAATACACCACATTTTGACGTTTTTAGTAAGCTATGTAAGGTAATTCAGGTTTTTCAAATTGGACTGTCAAACCCTACTGAGCCTAACTAACAACTTCTCCATAATCTTGTATTAAGATGTACTAAACACCCTTAAAACAGAATTCAACAGGAAAAATATATTCGATTATTGTTCTGATAACATAACATTTAAAGAATAATAATTTTAAAAATTAATTGGAAAAGGCGTATGTGGTAACAACCATGGTTAAACCGTAGGATGACAGATTATCCCGAAACTAGGAGTTTACCTTGATATATATATATATACTTCAACAATGCAAAAAATGTATATGCACGGAGATGGATCCTGGTTGATTCCAGAATACGAATGTAAAATCCAGCAGCACAATGAATCACACATTGCACTTCCAACAAACTGCTACCAATCGTTAATCATCTTTACGAAAGTGCGTTTATGTCCCCGCATCAGCCTCAAGAACTTAACGACTCTGATAGATCATCAGTTCACCGTTCTCGCCAGCAACTGCCAAGAAACCGGATATGGAATCATCACTGGTTGCGATGCATGAAACGCTGCCACCTGATTTCACCAAGATAATGAGTATGAACAAAATTGAATTAATTCATTATTCAGTACAGCAATTTTATACTCTAAGCCCTAACCCAATTTTATCTCCACCTCTAAGACATGATATGCTTCTGTTAAGAAGAAAAACAAGAGGTACCTCTGAACTGATGCAGATTACCAAGTTTGGTTCCATTAGATAAATCCCACATGTAGACAAGTCCATCATTTGTACCAAGGATCCCATTACCTGATAATGCTCCTACACTCAAAGCTCTGCAGAATTAACACATCGATCAAACAACTAAGAATCCATTAAACTTGTCAATTCAATAAAAAATAGAAGATTAAATCAATAGAAACCACCTTAGCGTGTCCTATTCATAAAATAACTATTTACTTATTTAGCTGATCAAATGATATGTTTTTTTTACCTATAGCTGAACAGTAGTATGAAATCTCAATAAGGCAACTCTAGAAATGATGTTTAAAGATTAGCTCAAACTCAGTATGAGAAGTTAAGTTACCTTGTGTCCAGAGGACTCCCCACAATTACTCTATTCTTCGCCAGTAGAGCTAGTCTCCATAGTCCTCCCAGAGCCAGGGCATTGGATTGACAGTCATTTTCAACATCTGAAACAGCTGATGCAAGGATCCAAATAGCAATTTCGTCCCCCTCTAATTGAGCAAAGCAATGCCCATCATCAGATTCTTTTTGGAAATTTTTCATTGTCGAAGCCATAATGCTGTTGATATGGTCATCTGATTTGGTAGAACTTAAATCCTTCCAACTGCAGCTAAGTGAACTGATTGGAAGGAAGTGATGCAGTGAGGTGCTTGGAGATGAGAACTTTGATACAAGTATTCGTGTTGAAATGTCCCTGGGAAAGTAAAGCAATCATTGAAAACAATCAAATAGAAAACTAGGAGCTGTAGGAAATGATATTTAGAAAGGTTTTCTATATGCTATAATTCATATTAATGGAAACCAAAGCACAAATCTTCCAAAATTCCTAAACAGAATACAATATATATATATATATAAAAAGCGCTATTAACTCAGATGAGAATCTAGAACCAACGAGGGCATAATTCGATAAAGCTCTTGTCAATACGTACCACAAGGTAAATTCACCCAAAACATTATAGCCAACAACTAGAGCTGCACATTTTGGAACTTTCTTCAACTCCACTATGCACGGTGAGATGCTATCGCTAGTGGGTAAATCAAATTCATCTACTCGTCCACTGCAAAGATAATTTAAGAAACAAGCATAGTTACAGCCAGTCGAAGTAAATAAAAAATGTAACAATGTTGAAAGCAGTAGTTCTTACATGAAGAATCTAAAACTGGTGTTAAATTGTGGCCAAACCAAACTCAATGGACAAACAATGAGCAACCACTTATACATATGGGGTTCCATCTTAAAACCAATTGTTGATATGAGATAGCCCATTTGTTTACATGGTACTTAAATTTTATAAACCCAATTGATGCGGAACTCATGGTGAGAAACACACTTATCAAAGGCATGAGAACTCTTATCTATCAAAGGCATTGGACGAGAATTTTAATTCAGGCGGGTTGAGGCTTATTTTTTAACATTTCTTTAACAAACCCTCTCCGAACAAATCCGGTACGTGGAGTCAACGGGAAACAACTCCACATAGTCAATCGTAACACGACTCTCATACCATATTAAATTCTACATTTGGCCGAGCCATACCTCCTAATGAACAAACAGAAAACTACATATACAAATGGGGTTCCATCCTAAAATGAATAGGTGATAGGAAGAGGTAACTCATTTGTTTATATCGTGCTTAAATTTTCTAAACAAAATCGATGTGGGAAACACAACTTCAACAACTAGTATGAGTTTGTATTCTAATTTTCTCAGTTTCCACATGCTTGAGTCAATCTTCCTGCTCACAAGTCTCGCACTATTAACTAAAAATGTGTGCTTTTAAAAAAGTTACCTCCACGAAGGATTCATGATCCACACATGCAGCCTGCCCCTCTCTCCCACAGCAACTAGATAATTTGGGTCACAAACCAGTATAGACAACAGATTATCACTGGCTTTTAACTCCAACACCATTGTCACGTAACCAAGATTTAATTGAACAATTCTAACAGTGCATCCATCCAGCAAGACCGATGCACATACTGAGCATGAGCAACAAATTCTTCCTTCCCTGCATGTAACGTTCAATCATAAATCTAGAGCAGCAAATTTACCGAAGCTTTCATGCAGTTCGTATTAACCTTTCACATATGCTAACCTGCAAAAGGGTATTGTAACATTCCCAAGTAAAACCACGCTTTGCCCATCTGGAGTAACTTGATACCAAGATTCATCTTTCTTGGTCTAAAAAAAGTAGAAATATTATTATGAAATTTCAGTCCTGAACTCTTTTGTAGTTAAACAATTATGGAAGAATGAAATACTTGTAGAGGAAACTCATGAAACTTACTCCATATGCGTGGTTTGTAAACGGCGGGAGAACTGATGTATGGCCAATAAAAGAAGGGCAACCTTTTTTTGGCTCTTCCAACAGTAAATTATAAAGAAAAATAGTAAGAATTTCGCCTGCTCGCAAGCCACATTGCACACATACATAGAGTTCATTCCCCTTTCTTCTCAGAAGTACAGACACAATTGGTAAGGAGTGAGAATAGCATCCTACTAGCTGAAGTATTTCCTCAAGCTCATTATGAAGCTTCCCATTTCCAGTCATTTGAATGTGCAATCTTGCACGATTTTCTGCTATGATAAAGAGCTCGTCTGAGAAACCAGCTCCTGGTCCTGGAGATGTAGTATCTTCTGACTGTACAATATTTTTGTGCTCGTCTATGTTCATCAGTTCCAGGGATTGAGATTCTTTAACTTGGGAAACACAAGGAGCAGATGAATTTGAAATATTATTATTATTGGAGGTTGCAATAGATGTTTGATTTTCTAATACAACATGCAACACATGCAGCTCATCTTCAGCTTCTAGAGTAGCAGTTGGGATCTTCAGAACATTGGGATCCCCGTCCAGTACAAGCTCATCAGTATTGTAACTGGAATGGTGGGTTTTGTCAAGGGAACTAGGTTCATGAATGTTTGGGGCCAATAGATTTGAATTGGATAGATATGAATCAGGGCCATTTGCCGAAATTCTACATACAATGCTTTCTGAAAGGGGCACTTCACAAACTTTTTCCAGGGCCATTGTAGGAATACAATCACCATGTTGATAACCATCCCTCAAGGTTTCATGACAAGTGTTTTTGCTGGATGTTCTAGACTCATTTTCATCTGTGAAAAATATATATATCAAAGTGATATTAAGAAATTGAAACTGCATTCATAGAGTAAATAGACAGTACTAAGGATTTTAAGTATGAACTTTTCCCAGCGAATCTTAAAACGCTTTCTATTTTCTAGGCAGTTTATCACATCAGAGCGATTACAATACAATCAAGTTCCTTTATTTCTGTTCTTTTGCAATCATCCCAATCCAAGAAAATGTTTGCTCTTTTCTCCGTGAAATGAAAAAAGACAATCAGAATTGAGGAATTACCATCCTCATAGTTTGGAAGTGGATCTAGTGCAGTATTGACTAATAGGTACAAGAGGGCCCACTATTTTCATGCTTAAGCTGCCACTACATGTCTCATGTGTTAATATTCCTAAAGTTAGAGCTTAAAGATTGGTAGGAGCTAGGATGTACCTGCACTACATTCCTTTGAAACCTTCAGATCCTCAGAATGCTTTTTGGAGGATATAGTGTTTATGTGTAAACTAACACTTCCAGAAAAATGAGGTCCATCGGGCTCGTGAGTTAACATATGCGCACGTAAATGTGATTCATCCTTCAGAGGTTTCATATCACAAATGCTTTGTAGTTTCTCATGATATAACATGCTTGCTGCACCACTCATATCCATACTATCCGGGATATCCTGTTAATGACAATGGACATTCAATATTTGTGAGGACATCTAACTAAGCTTTAGCAGTTGCAAATCACAAGGTGTTACCTGGTAATATGCTTGATCACCAGATTCATCAATCTCTAAATTTCTAAGGGCTAAGAATTCAGGATTTTCAGGATTTTTTATCGCAACATCAGCCTTTCTAGCCTCATTTGGCAAAACTTCCTGCTTCATTTGTGTATGTCTAGAGAGCATTGCATCTGAAAACCACATAAAATGAATATCATACATATCTAAAAGAGCGTTGAACATATACTTACACCACATATTTCTGAATGAAAGAGGAGAAAAAATGATACTATGGTCAGGGACATAAGATATTAAGATCACTAATCAAGACATAGCTATTCTCCTGAGAGATCTCAGCTCTATCTAAGCTAACAAGAATCTTCACTCAACTGATGGAGAAGCAAGATCAGTGTCTATCATGATATCATCGTTGTGAGGGACAAGTTGATCATAACCACACTAGAAATCTCTCTTCCCTAGCTGTGAGGTTCAAAACCTACATCGACCACGGAGTTTCTCTCTACTTTTGATATACCAAAAGCTATTGAGGAATACGCCAAGGGGTTTCCTCCACAATAAACTGTTAGGACAATAATTTATTGGGCGACACAAGAAGATGCAAGGTTTATTTTGAGATTCAGAGGATATTCAGGGTTTTAATCATTCATACTTTAAAATTTCTACACACTAACCCCCCCCCCCCCCCCCCCCCAAAAAAAAAAAAAAAAAGTTATTTGAAAATCTAATAGAAATTTTCAACCTTTAGATCTGCAGTTTTTTTTGTAGATTATACAGTTCAGATGGTGTGATAAATTCTGGAATAACATCTGAGGTTGCTTTCCAGCTTGCGAACTCTCCATTAACAATTCTGGCTCCTACTTATGATTTACATTTTTAAGAGCGAATAATATTGCTACTCGGAATCAAATTGTGGAAGGATCTTAACAAGGATACGATCAACATGCATACTAGTGCTTGAAGATCATAGATTCATAGAAGCACTGAGCTTGCCATTTTCAACAGATTTTAAGTTAAGCGCATTTAAGAATTCTTTGCAATGTTACCTCTAGTTTTTATATGCTTTCTATTTCTTGAATACTTCTTGAGTAGAGGAACTGCTTGCGGAAGCCAAACCGACATCATAGTCTTGTCTATCCCCTGATCAACAGAATCAAAATCACTCCTTTCTGAGCTTCCCGCTGAAATGTAAGGGACTGTCTCTTCTTCTGGACTTGACTCATCCACCATAGGTTCGATTTTCACCATTCGGGATGCAGCTGATTTATCCTCTAGATTGCAATGAGATTCCTTCATGGTGTCTGTTGGAGCAAAATTGCATGAATTATCTGCGCAAAATTTTGGAAATTACTAAAAAAGTAGAAGAAGAGATATATCAATGACAACACTGCTTGAGGAAGTGGAACAGTCATCATGAAGTTGTCCATCCCCTGATCAACAGAACCAAAATCTGAGAAACCATCTATAAAATAATGATTTCTTTTAGGATGTAATTCGGTCATCAACCTTCAGGTTTAACTGCATGTTCTGCTCCAGATTCATCCTCCAACTTGAAATGATACACCTTGTGGCTTATTGTAGCATGATCACATGGATTAGCTGCACCAAACAGCTAAAGTTACTAAAGAAGAGGAGAATGAGAATGGTATAGGAATTAAGTCACAACCCTTCATATATGCGACATAGACGAAGCTCTACCCTGTAACTCGTCTAACGTATCATCCACGCAGAGAGTTTCATCGTTAGGAGCTGCAGAGTCAGCAGCAAACACACCTTCATTGTCCTCCATTGCCATTGAAGAATTCATTTGATGTATTTCACTAGTTTGGAACCTATCAAGCTGCAAAGAATCAAGACTAAATCTAGACGAAAAACATGTATTGTGCAGTTTTTTTCTTGTGAAAATAAGATTTTCCTGAGTACATAGATATGATATAATTTAATTTTCCAACCTATGAAGATTATTCCAAGTAACTTGTTAGTGAAGAAAGAAAGTTTCCTTGTTAGAAATCAATCCAGTTGAGTCCTTCAGCCTAATTCATTTTTAATGAAGCACTTCCCATCCAATCCATTTTCAAATCAAATCTTTTAAGCATGTAATTGATTAAGTTATACCGAAATTCTGAGAGCAATATGAACAAATACTCACAGGTTCTTCCAACTTACAAGCACTGCCAAAAAATTCTGTTGACACAGAATTCCCTGGATAGTCATTGCTGCCCTCCACGATATCTGCTCCTTCTATATCATTGGACAATTTAACCAAATCAATGATCTGCTCTTTCTTGTGAATTTTTGCAGCAGGGACTTCTTCATTTTCTTTGCTAGATAAAGTCAAAAGACGTGTGCTTGTATCAGCAATTTCAGTTGATACACAATTTCCTGGACAGTCATTGCTTCCCCCTGCAATATCTGCCCTTCCTATACCATTGGATAATCCATCAGAATCTTTCCTGTGAATACATGCAGCAGGACCATCTTCATCTGCTTTACTAGATAACATCAAATCATGTGAACTTGTTTGTCTCTGAAATGATACTGTCGGCACAGTCCTGGCATTAGTCTCTTCTGAAAAGAAGGTATTCCTGCAATTCTTCTGTCGTTTCTGTCTTGGATGTGAACTCTTAGCACTAGTATGCACCTGTCTCTGTAGTCTTTTCAAACTACCTTCAGTTCCTAACCTTTTGACTGTTCCACATCTCTGACTTCTCTTCCCTGTATTTGGTAGTTTAGGAATACATGCTAGTAAGTCAAGATCTGCGCATGTACTCATGCATTCTCTTTCTTGCTCACCTGCTGAAGCCCCATTGCAGAAGGTGGAAGATAGTAGACTCCGCTGTGCTTCTCCATCTAAATTTGTAACTAGCTCCCTAAGCAATCGCTGAACAAAGGCATTTTTGAAACCAAAGAACTGCGTAGTCCATTTAGAAAGCTACAGTTCAGTAGAGCATACTACCAGTGGATAAGAAAAGACAGTGGCTAGTACATATGTTCTATAACAAAGATCAGAGTCGGACAAGTTTCACATTCTGATGGCTTACTCTTATCACTTTGGGCATCCAAAATAAGTTCAATTCTAGTTTTTATCACATAGTTTACACACATTAGGGGAAACATGGTAAATGATATTAGGCTAATGTAATCCTAGAGAAGACAAAGTGCACAAAAATGGTTTAAGATGGTAAACCGATTCTCCTAGAGTTTAACGCTGATGCATGATTTGCTGTAGCATATACACTGAGACATATAGGTGACATTATCAGCTAAGGCTTTGTTAAGCAACTTATTATTTGGCTTGTAATCGCACATGATCCAAACTTACATAATCAACAATGTCTGAAAGATAACTCTCAGACCTCAATACCAAAGCATTGATTGTGTGTTAAAACTTAACAGTTAGGGACAGCGTACAAGTAAATTAGGCCAGGAAATTAATCAACAAGGCTAAGACATAGAAATTTAGTTCTAATTCCAACAGTTATTGACACTGCTAGCAAAAGAATGTTGAAAATACCAGTTCATTGATGTTAGTTATAGTGGGTTACTTGATGGATCCACGGTTCACTTTTTAAAGTAGAGTACTCTTTACCTGTAAACATATAAACTTAGCATTTCAACTATCGCACTGGAATCAAACCTGATCCATTTTCCAAGATCCTCAGCTCTCACTTCTCCTACTATGGAGAATTTGAGAAGGGCCTAGAGTTTCTAGGTCAGGATTTCAATCAATTTTCTGCAGTTTCGCACTCATTATTGATTGTCTAAATAGTAAAGCAATCAGCAAACACATGCAGCTTTTACAAAATGAAGAATACAATTCAACAGCAGATAAAAAGGACTAGTGTAGCTACTTCACCTCAATACCATCAATTCTGCAAGAAAATCTCTTCCCATGCCAGATCTTCATGTTGGGAAAACATTTCTTTTGGAATTTTCCCCATGCAATAGCTGGAGTTTCCCCAGAATATGAGAGCCCATCAGCATTTGTTATCTGAAATAAGTTATGCAATTGAAATTATTATTTTTTCTCTGGTGCGATAAACTGATACATAGTGATTAATGGGACGACTGAGCTTAGCCACAAACCGCAAATAAAGGCCCCTTAGAACCTTCATGAATTTCCATCTTGCATCTATTACCATCTTGAGCTCGAACAGCTTGGTATCCAACTGGATAAGGGTACCGGTCTTTTCCCTACAAAGATAAACCCTTAGTACCTGGTCAAGCGGCTGCAATAGAGTTGATAGAGCGCTCTCTGAATAGAGACTTTTCACACCAAACATTCATCAATACCATCCATAAATTACCTCACTAGAGCTAGCATTTTATCAGACTACTGCATATGCTATATACACCAAACGGACCTCGCACATTCATTGAAATGTTCATCCATGTCACAATTCCCTCTTGATCATGAAGAAATTCTCCATTCTTTAAATCTCAGATGGTAGATTATATTTGCTAAAACGC
This sequence comes from Chamaenerion angustifolium, assembly GCA_946814005.1. Lineage (NCBI taxonomy): Eukaryota > Viridiplantae > Streptophyta > Magnoliopsida > Myrtales > Onagraceae > Chamaenerion > Chamaenerion angustifolium. The sequence goes on from OX328268.1 coordinate 33,458,300, forward strand.
TCAGAGATAAGCAATCTAAAACGAACTTAAATAAACGATTCAACCTGACTCCAGTATCTTCAGAAACTCAATTTCAGATGTTCATCAAATTTAAGGTGACTATGCACGACAGTATGGATGTTGATTCATAGCGATTTTTTTCTGAAATTCTGGCAGCTGAATCGATGCATCAAAGTATATAAACTACTGATTCAGCAAACAAAAATGTATACGAGCAATCTAAGAAGCTTTCGTTTCCTACTAATCACAAACTAGCTGTTCGAAGTGATGAAGAAGGAGAACACAAACCCTAGAGCAGCTCCAGTACTTCTTGTCCCATGGTCCTTTGTATAGCGCGCCAATTGAGATGATCTCCAAATCGTCTGACTTTGCTTCGGATTCCTCTCTCAACTTCGCCATGCTGAGAGATCAACAATGCGCAGAGAAGCTTTTGAAATTAGTCAGACTAGAAGATAATGGAGAAGAAAGAGGGAGCAGGAGGAAGCTAAGCGAGTCCATGGCGGGAAACAAATCAGATCGCGCGGTGGTGGATTGGATTCAAAACGACAGCGTACTACGGATGTTGAAACAATTTCATTTTGAATTGCAAAAGAGAAAAAAAAACGCCGTTGCCGGGGATCGAACCCGGGTCACCCGCGTGACAGGCGGGAATACTTACCACTATACTACAACGACTTTTGTTGTGAACCTCTACATAATTAATCACCTTTAATTACATACAATTCTAGTAAACCTGTAAAAGTGTATAACTCTAAACTATAGTCACCATTCTTGGCCTATCTAAAATCTGGAACTAGCAGTTATGCAATACTTGGAATGAACAGATTAGCTAATACATATCATACACAACACGGATATTACACCACAATCACGTTACAAAAATCAATCCATAAAATGAATACGAGGCATTTGATACCCTCTACGTCAGCTAAAAACTAAACAAAGGATCTTATAAAAGCCGCTGACGTACAATTTAACTTTAGAAGGACCTATCTCCTGACATGCAAAAATGAAGTCCTTATAAAATTAAATTACAAATTCTTTCGCCCGGATTTAACTTTATCATGTCGAACCACGAACTAACTGCTTCGATATACATCGAATGGATGAAACAGCACAAGAACAAGCAATATATATCAAATCATAGGATTCCTCAAGAACATTGATCGACCGAAATAGCTGTCGATCCAATCTTGATTCTCTCAAGCTGCGTGGTTTCATACACAGGTAAATCACAGTAATCACTGCCGCAACCGGCCGTATCGTATCCCGGCCCGATATCGTAGTTCTTCAGTTCGAACAGATCAGAGCTCGAATCGCTCTCATCTCCACCATCACCTTCTTCCTTCCCTCCACTGCTTTGTCCGACCATGCACGTACCTTCTACCTTCTCTTGTTTCCCGCCATAGTAGTAATCCACGTCCATATTGTCATCCCTTATAAAACTGTCGCCTATGAAGAATTTTGCAACAGAGTAGCTTCTCAAGTCCTTGTACGACTTTGTCGGAGTATTGACACTGTCTTCTGCAGCATACGAGGTCCTGAAGTGGCTGATACTGCTCCTTCTCTTCCTCCTCTGCTCGTCTTCATGTTCCTTCACTGGTTCAGAGATAGGGCTTAGGTTATTACTCTTCTTGGGCTTTTTCTTTCTGGAAGATGACTGGTTAAAGAGAGAGTTGAGGAAGTTGGCAAGGCGGCCACCCGGAGACCGCGGCTGCTTCTCTTTAGCTTGTTTTTCGATCTGCATCTTCGACGGGTGCAGGCTCAGGGTCCGGTTCGAAAACACTGTCGGTCGGATCGTGGACCCGTCGAGGCTCATCCTCCGAGTCCTCCAAGCGAATGGTTGACGTGGCATGTCGGTGAATCCCGAGCCGATTCGCTCATTGGGTCCTGAGAAGTAGCGAGCAGCTTCGAATACGCCTATCTCGGCGGAGTTATCTTTTTGTCGACGAAGCGACGACATCTTTGCTGTGGAGGATATGGGTGTGGAATTAAACCTCAGCTGGTGGGTTGTCTGTCTTGTAGTTGAAGTTTGGTTATGTGTTGATAGAGGGAGACATGATGAGTGTGAATGAATATGTTGAGGGAAGTGTGAAACACAAGGAAAGGAATGGAGATAAGGGCATAACCAGAGAGATCTTCGAGGGAGAGAGATAATGGGGCAACGAGGAAGAAATGATTAGTAGCAGAGGGAGGGTCTCTTTATAGTTGTGAAGTGTCAGTGTGTCACTAATGATTCATGATTTTGCATACTAAAGAGTGTCTTCTTATATTACCATGTGACTATTTGTTAACGCCTAGCCTCGGCATGTAGTAGTGTGGCGTCTATTTTGGCAATACGGGCTAAACCAGAACCGACAAAGCTTCCAAATGTTACGGGCGAGTTGTCTATTCATAGGGACACATATGACAAGTGAGCTACCACTAGCTTTATACCAAGGTTATTTTAGGGGTGAAAAAAAAAGACTGTGAACTAAAAAAATCGAAAAAACCGTCCTAAATTTAAGACTGAATCAAAATGAACGGAATTTTTTATCCCATACACGAATTTTTTTTTTTTTAACTTCAAAGATTGAATAAACAGATCCTGACCAAGTATATGTTGGAATCAACATTTATTGTATTTTTTAATTAGTTTATTGTGTAGTTAGGGTTGTGATTGAAATTTAAACTTGTTTGTGTTGGATATTTGTATTTTATTTTGTATTAGATATTTTGTATAATATTTGCATTGTGTTTTGTATTTAAAAGTTTTTTATATTTTTTTAAGAGAAAAAATTGATCCAGGACTGAGACTGTCCCGAGTCAAGAAAATCGTCTCAATTTGGATGAACTCGGGCTAGAGCTCGGTCCTCCATGCATGAATCAGAAATTTCGAATTCATAATTTTTTGTGGAAAAAAGTGTGTCGTGAGCTCACCCCTAGTTTATTTTTAGGTAGCACTCTTGGCATATTTAATATTTATTTAGAATAGTTCTTGTATATATTGTAGTTAGTGTTGACTTTTGTGTTTCAATTCCTTGTACCACACGGAAGGGAATTGTGTTTGGGGGAGTTTGAGAGTTATAAAAGAACTCCTCCTTCCATTTGTATCATCCCAACATTTTGTATTTTCTCCATATATTAATAAGAGTGTGCTATTTTAGTGGTGCTCGGAGACTAGACTTATTTGGTCGAACTTCGTTATCAAAGTTTTAGGTGTATTTTCTTTCGTTATCTCTTTTATCCCGTTGTATTTACTGTTGTTATGTTGTGTTCTTTTTCTGTTGTAATTTAGTATTCAATATTACTTGTCGAGTATCTTTGTAAGTGTTCTGTCTGGTTCATTTGTCTTAAATCAGTTCATTTCACTAGTTGTGTTGTCTTGTTGAGAAAATTACTCGATTTTTCCAACAAGTGGTATCATAGTTGAAGTTTCATCCTTGGGTTGTCTGAAAATTGTTGTAATATTGAATATTATATTTTGAGTCTGTAATGACAACCAAAAATCAAGAAGGAGATGGTGTTGTCTCAAATATTCCATATGGGGCGTCGAGCTCCTCGTCATCAAGGTTGCGGTTCTCAGTGTCCAGTTTGAAATTGGCGGTGGAAATATTTGACGGTACTGGCCATTTCGACATGTGGCAAGGAGAGGTTTTGGACTCTCTTTTCCAGCAGGGTTTTGATATTGCTATTGAGGAAAAGAAATTGGAAGATGATAAAGATTGGAGTATCATTAATTGGTTGGCATGCATAGCTATTCAAACTTGCTTGTCCAGAGAGCAAAAGTATGCTTTCAAAAATGAGATTTCTGAACATAAACTGTGGAAGGCGTTAGAGGACAAGTTTCTGAAAAAGAGTGGGCATAACAAGCTCCTGATGAAGAAAAGACTATTCCGATTTGATTACCAACCAGGTACTACTATGAATGAAAACATCACTATGTTTAATCAGTTAGTAGCAAACCTGTTGAATTTATATGTAAAATTTGAGGATGAGGATCTCGCTTTGATGTTGTTATCATCTCTTCCCGATGAATTTGAACATTTGGAAACTACGTTACTTCACGGGAAGGAGAATGTGTCGTTAGATGTTGTTTGTTCAGCTTTCTATAGTCATGAACTGAGAAAGAATGATAAGATGAAAACCAAATCAACGACATCAGAAGAAGCATTGGTGGCAAGAGGTCGTCAGCAAAGTCAGTCAAATGGGAGAAGAGGAAGGTCTAGATTCAAAGGTCGAACTTGTTGCCAAAGATGAGTGTGCTTTCTGTCATAAGAAAGGGCAGTTGAAGAAAGAATGTCCAAAGCTGAAGAACAAAATGAAAACTATGCAACATGCAAATGTTGCAGAATGCAAAACTGACGTGGAATCATATATCTCTTTGATAGTCTCGTGTTCAGCATCACCGCATCCAGATGAGTGGGTTTTGGATTCAGGTTGTACCTATCATATGTGTCCCATTCGGGAATGGTTCTTTGAATTTCAGGAACTCGATGGTGAGGTTGTTTACATGGGTAATGATAATCCATGTAAAACAACCAGAATATGTTCAATCAAGCTGCGAAATCATGATGGATCCACTAGAATTTTGCGGAATGTGCGGTATGTGACAAACTTGAAGAAGAATCTTGTCTCATTGGGGGCCTTAGAATCCCAAGGCATGGTGGTGACGATGCGAGATGGAGTTCTTAAAGCAACTTCAGGAGCACTAGTGATGATGAAAGACACGAGGAAGAACAATTTGTATTACTACCAAGGTAGTACAGTTGTGGGGGCAGTAGCGGCAACAACTTCGAGCACAAAGTATGATTTTGAGGCAACGAAATTGTGGCACATGAGGTTGGGACATGCTGGAGAAAAGTCCTTGCAAATTCTTGTTAAGCAGGGATTGTTGAAAGGTCCGAAGATTTGCAAACTTGAATTTTGTGAGCATTGTGTTCTAGGAAAACAACGAAGAGGGAAGTTTGGCACTGCAATTCATAATACTAAAGGTATTCTCGATTATGTGCATTCAGATGTGTGGGGACCTGCTAAGACTCCGTCTATCGGAGGTAGACATTATTTTATCACTTTTATTGATTATTTTTCCAGGAGAGTTTGAGTGTTTACAATGAAGAACAAGGATGACGTGCTTGAGATTTTCCTTAAGTGGAAAACTCAAGTTGAAAACCAAACACGAAGGAAGATTAAGGTTCTTCGAAAAGATAATGGAGGAGAATACAAGAGTGATCAATTCCTGAAGGTATGTCAAGACGGTGGAATAATTCAACACTTCACTCTTAGGAAAACACCGCAGCAGAATGGGGTGTCAAAGCATATGAACAAGACACTTGTGGAGAAAGTTCACTGTATTTTGTCTAATGTTGGGTTAGAGCAGAAAAATTTGGTCTGAGGCTGTGACCTACGCTCAACAAATCTTCAATCGTTTGTCATCATCTGCTATAGATGGCAAAACTCCGTTAGAGGTATGGTCTGGAAAACCTGCGACTGATTATGATTCTTTGCACGTTTTTGGGTATATTGCATATTATCATGTAATTGAATCAAAGTTGGATCCATGGGCAAAGAAGACTCTATTCATGGGCTTCAATCCTGGAGTTAAGGGATACCGTTTATGGTGTATGGAGGCAAAGAATACGATTATCAGCAGGGATGTTACCTTTGATGAATTTTTCATGTTGAACAAGGTAAATCAAGGAACTAATAGTACTGTGTAGTAGGTGGAGTGTACTCCGAAGCAGGTGGAGTTTGAGCAGACAGTGGTGATCCCAGCACGAAGCACCACCATTGACTCTCCTGTGGCAGAAAAAGAGTCAGATGAGGAAGAGGTTTCTACCCAAAGCTCTTCGCATAAGAGCCACGAACGTACCCTCACTACTCTGAACAGAGATGTGAGGTTCAGTTCAATGTTTGCTATCTTAATCCGTGCTTGATGGGTGTGCTCACAAGTACCTTGGACCTGGTTCTAGAAAAGCGAGTTGAATTGTGCTGATGGGTTCGTGTGAAGGGGATGATCATTATGAGATCTTCTCAATATTGTGTCCACTAGACGGGCGTCAACCGCGGCATAGGCTGCGGTTGTGGGCACAATGCAGATGTACAGGTTTGAAAGATCATTGTGTGCTCAAACCTTGAGAAAGATTACATGGCCAAGGGTACAGGGAACAAATCCACTAATGGTGTGAGATCCGTGAGTCACTGCAACTCCTAACATATGCGCAGTACCTTGCTCGTAGTGTCTACCAGTCGCACGGCTGTCTCCTCGTATGTGACTTAACTCTATAAGGAGAATTCGTTATCTTAGGTGCTGGCTTGATGAATGAGCGCCCCCCCCCCCTTTGTGCGAGTGGGAGATGTTGGATTTAGGTTAATGGGTCGCCCATTCAGGTAAGCCCGGTATATGATACTGGCCCTAAACCCTATCCCTCTATATTTCTATATATATATATAGGGTGCTCTCCTCATATGAAAAAGGAATTGATAACAGATAGCCACCCACAGTTTAGACAGAGGTCAGCATCTGTGGAAACTTAGGTCACTACCCGTTAGGGCTGTCAATGGTTAGGGTATGGTACGGGTATGACAAATACCATAACCATACCATATTTTTAAACTGCATACCATAACCATAACCATTACAGGTACAATTTTCAATACCATAACCATTAAAATAAACGTGGTTATTAACCATGATTTTACCCGTATACACATATTTATTCCACACATGTAATATAATTAAAGACCGAAAATTTTATTTTAAAAAATACATAAATCTATATTGTCAACAATAAAAATATATAAAACTAACATCATAGTTATTTATTACATGTATGTATAGTAACTTCCATTATTTAATATATATTAGTTTATTAATAATAAATAATTATTATATTTATATAATAACCATGGTTATAACCATGGGTATAACTGAAATACCATAACCATAATCATTATGGGTAGAAAATTCATCACCATAACTGTACCGCACTATAATGGTACGATTAACCATATTAAACAGTAACGGTTATAACCATGGTTATGAGTTTTTCACCGCACCGTTGCCGACCCTACTACCCGTTAACCCGTGGCGTGTCCTCCCGTCCGGCAGACCGTGATCCTAACCTCAGTTAGATCCGCTTCCGCTAAGGCAATCAATCCAGAGGTAACTTAATTATATGTGATTATGTTTTACCCTAACGATTGCATGTATATTACATAATCCAACAATTTGTTTTCGGAAAATTATATTTGCAAACAATCAATTACTTTATACAAATTACTTTTGTTGAAAAACTAAAATGCCCTAATAGTTTTTTTTTAAACATATTTGTCTTTACTAATTTTAAGGAAATTAATTATCAAATCGAGCTATATTTTCATAGTTACCAAACTACAATCTAAATTAGTAAAAAAATCATGTTTATACCAAGTTTTGAACACTAAACCTCTTACATACTAGCTAAACGTTTTATCACTACACTACTAATTCTAATTATCTTATTTACATACTTCAAATATAGTTATTGAAACAACTCTCATACTATTGTATTAAACATCTCATGTTTATTTATTGATGTTTTTTTAGTAATAAACATTTGTCCAACGTCATTTGTTTAATTATAGTTTTAATTTAATTATGTATCTACTGATTAATATTTTGAAATGGTTGAAAAATAGTCATTTTTTAAAATTTAGTATTTATAGACTACCAGAATACTCATTTTGAAATTATTATTTTTCAACAATCTCTAAAAAAACCGAGAAGACTATATTATGTAGATATTAAATTAGAACTCTAACGACATATATTGGTGTTGAGTTTCAATTTTCTCATCGATCATAAAATTTGGTCAAAGTAGTGTTGCTAGTTTTTACCAATTTTTCTAAATTTGACCAAATTTTATGATCGATGTGAAAATTGAAACTTAATCCCATATTGATCGTTAAAGTTTAATTTAATTATATATATACTATAATATTTCTGATTTATTTTAGAGATGGTTGAAAAATATATTTTCAAAAGGAGTATTTTGGTAGCTTATAAATACCAAATTTAAAAATGACTTATTTTTCATCTATTTCAAAATTTAATCAGTAGATATAATTAAATTAAAATTATAATTAAACAAACGACGTTGGACAAATGTTAATTATTAAAGAGTATCAACAAATAAATACGAGATGTTTAATACAGTAATATGAGAGTTGCTTCAATAAATATATTTGAAGTATATAAAAAAATTAATTGAAATTAGCAGTGTAGTGGTAAAAAAATTAGTCAATATGCAAGAGGGCTAATGTTTGAAATTTGCTACAAACATGATTTTTTTTCACAATTTTGATAATAATATAGTCTCGATTTAGTAATTACGAAAATATGGAATCGATTTGATTATTAATTTTCTTAAAATTGGTAAAGAAAAATATGTAAAAAAAACTATTATGACAATTTTGTGACTTTTTTCAAAAACTGTTCACTTTTGAAAAAATATTTGAAAAAGTGTATATCGAATTTTTTTTTTTTAGAAAAGTATGTATACGCGCGACGCGCCTACTGCAATAGGCGCACGCCAGGGGTGCGCCTACTGCAATAGGCGCACGCCAGGGGTGCGCCTATTGCCTAAATTTTTTTTTTTTTCGCAAAAACACCAGTCTATCAGAAACCACGTTGATTTTAAGTCTGCTTATGGTTTTCCTCCTAAATAGAAATTGAGAGATAGTCTCACGCGTTGCTTTATCTCAGTATTCACAGGTTTTCCTCCAAATTTTCCAACTTGTTCTGAACAACAATGAAACAAAGTTGTTTATTCACAAGTTTCTGAATGAGACTTTTCTTCAGATACACTAGCTAGTTTGACATTTTCAGGAATTACTCCTGCAAAAGAGCTCTTTGGGGTTACTTTAGGTTCCTGTCCTAAATTTTCCAACTTGTTCTGAACAACAAGGAAACAAAGTTGTTTATTCACAAGATTCTGAATCTTCCGAATATCTTGTAAAGCTTCTCCAATGACTATAGCTTTTTATCTGAGTTCAAGCCTGCTTATGGTTTTCCTCCTAAATAGAAATTGAGAGATACTCTCTCCAGTAAAGAAGAAAGGAAGTTCTAAGAAGAAATGGTTTTCCTCCTGAAAATGTCAAACTGGCTAGTGTATTTGAAGAAAAGTCTCATTCAGAAACTTGTGAATAAACAACTTTGTTTCAATGTTTGACCTCGCGGATGTTGTTCAGAACAAGTTGGAAAATTTAGGGCAGGAACCTAAAGTATTTAACTTCTTAGAACTTCCTTTCTTCTTTATTGGAGAGACTATCTCTCAATTTCTATGTAAGAGGAAAACCGTATAAGCAGACTCAAAATCAGATGTTTTTCAAAAAGTAAGCATATAGTAGGAAAAAAAGCATACATGGAGGAATTTGGTGCGCGTAGAGGAATTTGGACTTGTGAATACTGGGATAAAGCAACGCGTGAGACAATCATCTCCGTGGTTTGTTAACAAATTGATCTTCTGTCCTCTTGATCCAAGACCCTTTTGTTAACAAATTGATTTTCTGTCCTCTTGATCCAAGACCCTTTTGTTAACAAATTGATCTTCTGTCCTCTTGATCCAAGACCCTTCCTAACCATTGGAAGGGGATCAGCTTTCTTCTGTCCTCACCGTACGACTAACCAATACAATTCAAATTCATGTACGCAATGATCTCCTAAGCAGACTTAAAATCAACGTGGTTTCTGATAGGGTGTTTTTGCGAAAAAAAAAAAATTTGGGCAATAGGCGCACCCCTGGCGTGCGCCTATTGCAGTAGACGCACCCCTGGGATGCGCCTATTCAATAGGCGCGTCGCGCGTATACATACTTTTCTAAAAAAAAAATTTCGATATACACTTTTTCAAATATTTTTTCAAAAGTGAACAGTTTTTGAAAAAATTCCAATTTTGTATTTCAACAAAATCAGTCTATATAAAGTAATAATTGAGTCTATATAAAGTAATCAATAGTGTCTAAATATAATTTCCCTTGTTTTTGTTCACTGTATGACTTGACAACATATGGGCCGAATATCTCTAATACTGAAAAGCAGGCCCTATAGAAGGCAGGCTCTGAATAAAGCTAAAGCCCAATCGTTGATAAAACCACTTTCGGTCAACGACCTTGTATGGAACCCTAGAAAGCCACTAATCTCTTGAAAGTGCAAAACCCTAGCTACTGCGTCCCTTCCTATTTAAGCAATCCAACTCCTTTTGCATTTTCTGTTTTTCTCCAGCAGTCGAAGATGTCCAAGCGAGGTCGGCACTCTTTCCCTCAACCTTCCTCATAACTAACTGTATTCGATATTAGATATCAGCAAATCTTATGCTGTTACCGATACCGTTTTGTTTCCTGGGTGAATATGTTTATAACGTTGTGATCGTATTCTATTTTCGTGTTAATTTGCCGTCATTTTGTCCGAGATCTTTGTATTATTTGAAGTACGTTGCTGATGAATCTTAATAGTGGTTTGGAATCAGATGGCTGCATATTAAGATTACCCTTTGAAGTAACCTCGTTATTCTAGAAAACGTTGAAATCTCAGGAATTTTCTTCTACTTTGTAAGATTTGATTTTAGCTCCTAGGCGTATGAGAATGTTGGTGATGAATCGTGTTAAACTTAGACTAATCCTACCTGTTGTTGACTGCTTGGTGAATGATATATCCAGGGCGAGGAGGTTCTGCTGGTAACAAGTTCAGGATGTCACTGGGTCTCCCAGTGGCAGCCACAGTGAACTGTGCTGATAACACTGGCGCCAAGAACTTATACATTATCTCAGTGAAGGGTATCAAGGGTCGTTTGAACAGGCTGCCCTCTGCCTGTGTTGGAGATATGGTGATGGCCACTGTCAAGAAGGGTAAGCCTGATCTCAGGAAGAAGGTCATGCCTGCTGTCATTGTCAGACAGCGCAAGCCATGGCGCCGAAAGGATGGTGTCTACATGTACTTTGAAGGTCCGCAATTTTACCCTTTATCAATTGTTGTTCGTCACGCCCATGCTTGAAATATTATTGCTTCGGTAATTGAAAAAAATCATTAAACTCAGGTGAATATGAACTAGGATGAGTGTAGCAATATGTTGATACTAGAAATGCACTGTTTTATTCTTGAGTGTGTTACACTATTTTACTTTTAAAATTTGTTTCCATCTCATGTTTACTCTATTAAATATATTTGCAAACACTATGCCTAGATATAATTACTTGCTGTGGCTGTGTATTGCTCCTGTCCTGATGACTTATAAGCTAGAAGTTTTACTTGGTCATGTGTCGTCTAGATTGTTGCATATCACATAATATATGAAATTTTTGTTCATACACGGTACTCGGTAGGATGCTTTGCTTGATCAGCTACATCAAACACTAATAATCGATGCTTTTATTTATTACAAGAACCATCTTTTATGGGGTTTTGCAGTTTTCAGTTTCTAACATCGTCATCAACAATTTTAAACTACGGATGTTTCTATCTTTTCTTAAACCTTGAGCTAATATCTGTATATGCATTTTTTAATGATCCTCTTTTCTTTATATGCAGATAATGCAGGAGTTATTGTGAACCCCAAGGGAGAAATGAAGGGTAAGTTAAACTAATATTGTATTTAACGATGCATTTTAGAATTTGCCATGCAATGTTGAATCTCTATTTTATATTTCATTTTCTTCTGGATTAATCTCATTTTGTTTTACCTTGTGTTACAGGATCTGCCATCACCGGTCCAATTGGGAAGGAGTGCGCTGATCTATGGCCGAGAATTGCAAGTGCTGCCAATGCTATCGTTTGAGAACCTTATCTGTCTTTTCAAACTTGTGGTATTTGGTTATATCTAGACATTTTTCTAGGGATCGAGTGTACTAGGAGAACCCTGTTTGGCAGCTTCCTATGTTATCAAATATGTTGCTGTTTTTGTTTTGAATCTTTTTAATTTAAAGAATTTTAAAATTTGTGACGCGTAATCAATTGATGAATTTTGAGAGTCAACTGTTTAAGGCTTACCAGTTTTTTTTGCTTTTTTCTGCATTGCTGGGTTTATTGTTTTGTATTGGTGCAAATTGCTTTTCTTACCCCAGTTTTTTGCTAATCCTGTTTAAGAAGACATCACTTCCAATTGCAAATATAAATCAACCATCGTTATATATTTTTCCCTGAGAAGCTTACTATTGCGCAGTAAATCAAATTTCTACTTTATCTTATTTTTTTATATTTTAAATAACGACTACTAAAAGTAAAGTCGTAATTGATGTATTCTGTGTGTGGGACTGTGGGTACAAGAGGAGTTGCACTTTCCTTCCTTTGCACTTATACTCCCTTTTCTTTCAAGTAACCAATTAAATGGTTCAATTTTCGCTAACCATACACAAAAGACACCTTCTCCAATTAATTGGTGTAATGTAATATAACTTAAAGAAGCCAGCTATAATTAAACTTATCGTCGAATTAAATTCCTACACTTGTGTGCGTATTAATTATTGTTACCTCACACATGAGTTTGTATTGATAATTACATTATACGATGTACGTCTTAATTAACTTTCTACTTGTTATACAAAGACTGGATGAAAAAGACGATTCTTCTGTAATAATGTCTCTGAATAAAGATACTCCCACCTCATCATTCCTCTGGCAAAGAAAGAATGAAACGAAGAAGCAACGTAGATGAGGAGACCATTAAACACCCACCACAGAGCATCAATGGCCACCTTTTACAGACCAAGACGACGACCCAACGCGTCGCAACACCAACCTTGTTTAACAATTAGTTCCTCTCTGTAAAACAGTTCGGTTCCCAAACCCTAGAGACTCAACATGGGAGCCGGATCAGTCGGGACAAGGCTGCCTTGGATCTGCCTTAACAGAATCAGACTTCAGGCGAGGGTGCGGTCGCCTCAACTACAGGTCAATACTGAAGGTGACTCCAAAAAGAATATAGAGAACACGGCGACCGTGGATTCCTCCGGCAGGGTGAAGCAGAACTCGGAATTGTCGACGGAGGCTCCAGTGAAAAGTGTCGGAGGCAGGAGGATAGTGATCGTGGTGGACAGTAGCGCGGAGGCGAAGGGGGCGATTCAGTGGGCCCTGACTCATACAGCTCAGCCTGAGGACACTCTGGTGCTCCTCCACGTCATCAAGGCTGCTGTCAGTAAACTAGGAGGAGATTATGAGGAGTGTAGCAAGGAGACAGACCCGAAGGCGTATAAGTTGGTTGAGACGCTAAGGAATTTCTGCCACCTTAAGAGACCTGAGGTGCGTGCCATTTTGAGTTCTAGAATACTATTCATTCGTTGTTTGTGTTATATTAAGCTTATTGTTATTTTTTATGATAAGTATTATTTTCGGTTCGGTATTTGTTTGTTTGTTTCGGTAGAAAAACTTATGATTGTTGGTTTAGTAATAAAAGAAAGAAAAAACCGGTGCTAGGGTTGCAGCACCACAAATCATTACGTGAGTTTCTCCTTTGCTCTCTAAGAAACTGCCGTCCCTAGTTTTTTTTCCACCGATCACAAGAGTGAAATAGAGAGAAATCGTGAGTTCGATCCAACAATTGGTATCAGAGCTTTGTTGATCACGATAAAGAAGAGAATGGCCGATCGTGATGGAGGAAATGCCGCGAGGGATGCCGTAGCAAGGAGACCGACGCCGCCCCTACCACCGATGAGAGCTTCGGCGGTACCGATTCAATACCCCATGCTCACCGAGTCAAATTATGGTATTTGGGCAGTGAAGATGAAGATTATTTTTCAAACGTTAGGGTTATAATCAACTATCACGGATGGAGATATCGGTGAACGAGAACGAGGAGCAATGACGGTTATTTCACAAGCCGTGCCGGATGATGTTATGATGGTGATTGCGGGCAAGGAACACGCAAAGGCGTGGGATACAATTGAGGAGATGAGGATCAGAGAGGATCGAAGAAAGCGCGGGTTCAAGTGCTAAAAAGGCAATTGAACAAGTTAAGGATGGAGGACTCAGAGACGATTAACGAGTTCTCGATGAAGCTCACGACGTTAGTGGGTGAAATCCGATCATTGGGTGCCACAATTGAAGATGCCGAAGTGGTTGAGAGGTTATTTGGTGCGGTTCCAGATCGATTCCTACAAATAGTCGGAACGATCGAGCAATTCAGCGATATTAAGCATATGTCGATATCGGAGGCGATAGGGCGTCTTCGCACATATGAAGAAGGCCTCAAAGGTCGGGGATCTTCAAACGGAAGTGAAAATCAATTGCTCTTAACCCGAACCGAATGGGAGAATCAGTATGGGAAGCCGAAGAAAAACGAGGGTCAAAGTAGTAGTGGCCGAAGGGCCGAAGCACACGGAAGGGACCGTGGGCGTGGCGGCCGTGACCGCGGTCGAGGGCGAGGCCGTGGTGGGTTCGGGGCAGACCGAAGGGCAGGTTTTGACAAGTCGAAAGTGAAGTGTTATAATTGCAATGAGTACGGGCATTATGCTAAGGAGTGCCCTAAGCCGAATCGGAGAGAGGAACGGGCTAACTTAGTGGAAGCTCAAGTAGACGATGAACCGACACTATTGATGATAGAAGAAATTGTGTTGAATCATGTCACATAAAATGGAGATCAAGTCTTGCTTCAAGAGGAGAGGGTTCGACGGAAACCCTCACATGAGCGGGGTGAGTCTTGGTATCTTGATACGGGTGCTAGTAATCATATGACGGGTTGCCTTGATAAATTTGCTGAAATTGACATGAATGTTAGAGGATTGATTCGGTTTGGTGATGGCTCGAAGGTTGAGATATGTGGTAGAGGTTCGGTTGTGATCGAGTGCCTTACGAGAGAACACCGAGTGATAACTAATGTATATTACATACCGAGCTTGAAAAGTAATATCATTAGTCTTGGCCAATTGGATGAAAATGGGTGTAAGATTGACATTGAAGATGATGTGTTATCGGTGATTGATCGGTCGAAGAGGTTATTAGTGAAAGTGAGGCGGTTAAGCAACTGATTATATGTGCTTAACATCACACCGACACTACCCGTTTGCCTTCTTGCAAAAGGAAAGGATGAAGCGTGGCGTTGGCATGCGAGATATGGACATGTTAACTTCGGAGCTTTGAAAGTTTTGGGTGAGAAGGAAATGGTTCGAGGATTACCGATGATCAAGCATGAGAATCGAGTGTGTGATGGTTGCTTGGTAGGGAAGCAACACCGAACTAGCTTCCCAACCGTGGCCGAATATAGGGCGACGTCACCTCTCGAGTTGTGGCATGACGATCTATGTATCCCGATCACACCCGCTACGAATGGAGGCAAGCGGTATTTTATGTTAATTGTTGATGATTTCTCAAGGTTTAAGTGGTGTGTGATGATTAGGAGCAAAGATGAGGCGTTCGAAGTTTTTAAGAAAATTCAAGTTTTGGCCGAGTTGGAGTGTGGGAGGAAGTTGAAAGTTTTCCGCACGGATCGATGGGGTGAATTCATGTCAAATGAATTCAAATCGCATTGTGAGTTGTTGGGGATTAGGCACTATCGAACGACGCCTTATTCTCCACAACAAAACGGTGTGGTTGAGCGTCAAAATCGAACGGTTGTTGGAATGGCACGAAGTTTGATGAAGAGCATGAGCGTTCCAAGCGAGTTTTGGGGAGAAGCGGTATCAACCGCCGTTTATCTCCTAAACCGCGCACCCACGAAGAGTGTGAAGGATCAAACCCCTTATGAAGCCTATTATAACCGAAAGCCCTCCGCCGCTCACTTACGGGTTTTTGGTTGTGTAGGACATGTAAAAGATGTGACGCCTCATTTATCGAAGCTTGCCGATCGAAGTAATCCTTTGGTATTCATAGGATATGAGCCGAATTCGAAGGGATATATGATGTTTAATCCTAAAACGAGGCGAGTTGTGGTGACACGAGATGTAGTATTTGAGGAGGAGAAGAAGTGGGCTTGGGAAGTTAATATCGAAGCCACACGGGATGCGACTCCGATCTATCATTTCAGTTTGGAGACGCAACAACCCATGGAAAACACGATTGAAGAGCAACTGGTCGAAGAAGTAGGTTCGGCCGAACCCTACACACCAAGGGTTAGCTCAGTTTTGGCCGAAGGTGGAGCAGTTGATTCGGCCGGATCTTCTCGGGTCTCGGGGACGGAGGAGAGTTCATCGGTTGGTCCCCGAGGTAAGCATGCAGCAAGTCAATTGTATGAAGACACGGTTTCTATAGAATTGGAGTACTCGGGTTTGTGTTTGTTAGGTGAGGAGGAGCCGTCTACGTTTGAGGAGGTTGATCCGTTGTGGATGAGAGCGATGGAAGAGGAGATAATTTCTATCGAAAACAATGGAACGTGGGAACTCACCTCATTGCCCGAGCATCATAGACCAATCGGGCTCAAGTGGGTGTTCAAGTTGAAGAAGGACACTCAAGGGAAGGTTATTCGCCATAAGGTGAGACCAGTGGCGAAGGGGTACATTCAAAGGCATGGGATCCATTTTGATGAGGTGTTTTCTCCCGTTGCCCGCCTCGAATCAGTTCGGCTTCTACTAGGTATTGCAGCCCATGGAGGATGGGAAATACATCACATGGATGTGATGTCGACCTTTCTAAACGGTGTGTTGGAGGATGAAGTATATGTGGTCCAACCGCCGGGTTTCAAGGTGAGAGGAGCCGAAAGTAAGGTGCTAAGGTTGCATAAGGCGTTGTATGGATTGAGACAAGCACCTCGAGCATGGAATTTGAAGTTGGATCAGTCCTTAAAGCAACTCGGTTTTGAGCGATGTCAGTTGGAGCATGCCGTGTACGTGAGGTATGTTAAAGGTACGAGAAGTTTGATCGTTGGTGTTTATGTTGATGACTTGATTATTACCGGTGAAGTTGCTCGTGATATCGCCGATTTTAATGCTCAAATGAAGGAGATGTTTAGCATGAGTGATCTTGGGTTGTTGAGCTATTATCTTGGCATTGAGGCTCATCAAAAGGCCGAGAGGATCACATTGTGTCAATCGGCTTACGCGAAGAAACTTTTGGAGAAGTATGGGATGAAGAATTGTAATTCTTCACAAGTTCCGATGGAGCCTCGATTGAAGTTGAGTAAGGAGAGTAAATCTCCACCTGTGGATGTTACTATGTACCGAAGCATTGTTGGGAGCTTAAGGTATTTGGTGCATACACGTCCCGATCTAGCATTCTCCGTTGGCGTGGTGAGTTGTTATATGGAGAAACCCACAACCGAACATATGGCCGCGGTGAAACACGTGTTGAGGTATCTGAGTGGTACTTTAAATTTCGGTTGTGTGTACATGAAGAGGGAAGGAGGCCTAGACTCGATCGGGTATTCCGATAGTGACCTGGCCGGTGATATGAGTGACCGAAAGAGCACAACGGGCGTGATGTTCTTCCTCGGGTCGAACCTGATTAGTTGGTCCTCACAAAAGCAAAAGGTTGTAGCGTTATCGTCATGTGAGGCCGAGTATATTTCGGCATGTGCAGCCGCATGTCAAGAAGTTTGGTTGTCTCGGTTATTGGCGGAGTTGACTCAGACCGAATTGAAGAAAGTAGCTCTTAAGGTTGACAATCAATCGACGATCGCATTAAGCAAGAATTCGGTCTACCATGATAGGATCAAGCATATTGACACTCAGTTCCACTATATTCGAGAATGTGTGGAGTCGGGGATGATCGAGATTCAGCACGTGCGCACGGAGGAGCAACGTGCTAATATCTTGACTAAGTCGCTAGCCAAGGTGAGGTTTGCGGAGATGCGGGAAAGAGCTAGAGTGATCGAAGTCGGACAACAAGCTTAGGAGGAGAATGTTTTTTTTTTTGGTCTCTAGGAGGAGAATGTTATATTAAGCTTATTGTTATTTTTTATGTTAAGTGTTATTTTCGGTTCGGTATTTGTTTGTTTGTTTTGGTTCGGTAGAAAAACTTATGATTGTTGGTTTAGTAATAAAAGAAAGAAAAAACAGGTGCTAGGGTTGCAGCACCACAAATCATTACGTGAGTTTCTCCTTTACTCTCTAAGAAACTGCCGTCCCTAGTTTTTTTTCCACCGATCACAAGAGTGAAATAGAGAGAAATCGTGAGTTCAATCCAACAGTTTGTACTAATTAAATACTATGATCAAAGAGACATGTCTTGCAGGTGAAAGCAGAAGTGTTTGTAGTTCGTGGGAAAGATAAAGGCCAGTGATCGTGAAAAAGGTAGTTGAACAGGCAGCAGGGCTTTTGGTTCTTGGTCAGAAGAAGAGGTCCATAACGATAACGTGGCGTCTCCTGATGATATGGACGGGCAATGGCAGTGGCCGTGCTTCAGGCTGCGGCGGGGTGGTGGATTACTGTATTCAGCATGCGCATTGCATGGCAGTTGCTGTGAGGAGGAACAGCAGGAAGCTTGGAGGGTACTTGATCACCAACAAGAGGCAGAAAGATTTCTGGCTCCTTGCTTGATTCATCGTCTCTTTTTCTTCTTCGATGATGATATTGATGATCTGGGTGTCAGTCTTACTGTTTGATTTCTTAGAAGCATTTGTATATCGCTTTAGTTCTTTTTCTCACCTGTTCTTGAATTAGTCACATCAAGCTGTTAGAAAACAAACTTCCTTAGATACATTTTATCTTAAATTTATTGTATCACTAGATTCATTTATGTATCCTCTAGATTTGTTTATGTATCTTAACATACATGGCCCCCTAGAGTATATGAACCTTCTCATTCATTATATAGTTTATTAGGTGTTTTTCACCTCTTAGGTGTATATAAAGGAGTCTCCTAATGAGTTGTATTCACCCAGAGAAATTAAGTTGAGTAGACAAACAACAAGTCTCTCATTCCATCTCTCTCACACACTCAAATACATATTCACCAACAAGTGGTATCGGAGCAAGCTTCAAAGATCGTGATGGAATCGACACGTATGCAAGTACCAAGATTGACGAAGGATAACTACGATATTTCGTGTATCCAAATGAAGGCCCTTTTAGGATAGCTTGACGTGTGAGAGTTTGTGGAGACCGAGTTCAAGGAACCTGATGCGGCGACGAAAATGACAAAAGAAGAAAATGATGAATTGAAGGAGCAGCGGAAGAAGGAGGAGAAGGTCTTGTTCACAACATATCAAGGTCTTGATGAAGTCATGTTCGAGATAGTCGCTCCGGCTAGGACATCAAACGAAGCTTGGGGGACACTTCAAAAGGCGTTCAGTGGCGTCGAAAAGGTGAAGAAAATTTGACTACAAGCTCTTCATGCTCAATTCGAGGTCATCCATCAAGAAAGCTCAGAATCCATCTCCGACTACTTCATGAGGGTTATCTCAATTGTGCATCAAATGCGGAGAAACAGAGAAACGTTGGAAGATGTTCGTGTCATGGAGAAAGCCCATGAAGAATCCTCGTTCCTAAGTTTGATCTTGTGGCCGTGGCGATTGAAGAATCCAAGGATTTAGATGAGATGTCCATGGAGCAGCTTATGGGTTCTCTACAAGCCCATGAACAACGACTTATGAAGAGAGGAGAAGGAAAATCCTTGGAACAAGCATTACAAGCGAAGTTGACGCTACAAAATGACGGATCACGAGGGGGCTTCCAAAGATGAAGATTTTCAACGCGGAGAGGAAGAGGTCGTCGGACAACAACCACCAACGAAACTGATGTTGGATAATCAGCTGGACGAAGAGCAGGTTGAGGAAGAGGTTGCGGTCGTGGTAGAGGTCGTGGACAACGCCGTAGCGGATGGACAAGTAACAAATCTGAAGTTCAATGCTATGTGTGCAAAATATACGACCACTATGCCGCATAATGTTGGAATAATACCGACAATGGTGAAGAAAAGGTGAATCTTGTGGTGGAGACTGACGATGGTGGAGTACTTTTGATGGTGTATGATGAAGCGGTAACATCAAAATCTGTCACATGGTTTATTGATACGGGAGCGTCCAATCATATGTGTGGACAAATAGATTTATTTACGGAGCTTGACGAAAGGCGAGATGGGCATGTTACCTTCAACGATCTTTCCCGGCGACAAATCGAAGGGAAAAGTAAAATTTCCTTTGCACTCAAGAACGGGCGAAAGCTCTGAATCTCTGATGTCTATTATGTTCTAGATATGAAAAATAATGTTCTGAGTGTCTGGCAATTGCTCGAGAAGGGATACGACGTCCACATGAAGGATCACGCTCTTAGCATCTGTGATAAGAACAACAAACTTATCACGAATGTGACCATGACCAAGAATAGAATGTATCCTCTATGGCTAAGCATACATGAGGAGAATTGCTTGAAGGTGACAACCCTGGACATCTCAACTCTCTGGCACATCCGGTATGACCATCTCAATTTTGAGGTGTTAAAGCTATTGGAAATGAACAACATGGTGCGAGACTTGCCAAAGTTAGATCGTCCCAATGGTGTGTGCGAAACTTGTGTCATCGCAAAGCAGCAAAGAAAACCATTCAAGAAGTATCTTTCGAAGATAGCAACCAGCCGTCTCGACTTAATCCACTCGGATGTCTGCGGGCCAATCACTCCCATATCCATTGTGGAAATAGGTACTTCTTGACCTTTACCGATGATTATAGTGGTAAGACTTGGATTTATATGATGAAGGAGAAAAGCGATGTTTTGACGAAATTCAAAGAGTTTAAAAACATGTCCGAGAAGCAAAGTAGTTGTTATTTGAAGTGCTTGCGAATCGATAGATGAAGCGAATATACATCGCGTGAATTTGACAAGTTTTGCAATGAGAATGGGATCGTGCATCAACTCACCATGCCTCAAACGCCTCAGCAAAATGGTATCTCCGAGAGAAAGAATAGGACCATCTTAAATTTGGTTCAATGCATGCTCAAAGAGAGGGGTTCCGAAAGAATTTTGAGGAGACGCGGTTGCATGTGCCGTTTACTTACTCAACCGATTTCCTACGAAGAGGAATGGGAACATAACACCAGAGGAAGCAAGGAGCAGGCGCAAGCCAAATGTCGAGCATCTTTGTGTCTTCGGGTACGTGGCGTATGCAAAAGTGCAATAAGAAAAGCGGACGAAACTCGAGGATAAAAGTATGAAATGCGTCATTCTCGGCTATGGAGAGAACTCTAGTGGCTATAAGTTATACAATTCTGTCACAAAAAGGATTGTGATGTCGCGAGACGTCAAGTTCAATGAGGAGCGTGCATGGAATTGTGGAAATATCAACCCTCAAAAGGAGATCTTAGAAGCGGAGGCGTCAGAGGAGATTGTTCGAAATGAGGAAGATTGGGAATCATCTACACCCACAAATGTTGATGCCCAATTAGAAGAAGAAAGCTCGAGCAAATCACCCGTGAGAAAGACAAGGCGAATACATGACATACATACCTCTACGGAGGAAGTTGATGTAAATGATGAAGAACTAAATGGTAACCTTTGTCTCTTCGCAGGATATGCTCCATTCACTTTTGAGGAAGCCTTTAAGGAGACAAAATGGAAGAAGGCGATGGAGGAAGAGATTGAAGCCATTAGGAAGAACAAGACTTGGGAGCTCACTACACTCCCTCAAGGTCATGATTCCATCAGAGTGAAATGGGTGTATAAGACGAAGACAAAGGCAAATGGAGAAATACAAAGCGAGGCTTGTCATGAAAGGATACAAGCAAAAGTTCGGGGTCGATTATGAAGAAGTCTTTGCACCGTTGACTCGGCTAGAGATGGTAAGGTTACTCCTTTCACTTGCTGCTCAAAAGAAGTGGAGAATATTTCAAATGGACGTGAAATCAACATTCTTTAACGGGAATCTCGAAGAGGAGGTCTACGTCGAACAACCTCCAGGGTTTATTGTCAAAGACCAAGAAAATAAGGTGTATCGGTTGAGAAAGGCGCTTTACGAGCTA
This sequence comes from Chamaenerion angustifolium, assembly GCA_946814005.1. Lineage (NCBI taxonomy): Eukaryota > Viridiplantae > Streptophyta > Magnoliopsida > Myrtales > Onagraceae > Chamaenerion > Chamaenerion angustifolium. The sequence continues at coordinate 33,480,132 of OX328268.1, forward strand.
AAACAAGCTCCAAGAGCGTGGAATTCCAGAATTGATGACTACTTTATTCAAAGTGGTTTCAGTCGGTGCCCGTACGAACATGCTTTATACTCAAAGACTAACCCCCGTGGAGACATTTTGATTGTGTGTTTGTACGTAGATGATTTGGTGTTCACTGACAACAATCCTGCCATGATTCAAGATTTCAAACAATTCATGGAGAAGGAGTTCGAGATGACGGACTTGGGCCTTATGACCTATTTCCTCGTCATTAAGGTGCAACAGGGAGAAAATGAGATATTCGTCTTTCAAAATAAATACGCACGAGAGATTTTGAAGAAGTTCTCAATGGAAGATTGTCAAGTGGTTGACACCCCCGTCAAGTGTGGAGTACGAGTTACAAAAGAAGGAGGAGAAGGAAAATTGGTGAATCCTACTCACTACAAGAGCCTCGTGGGATGCCTACGTTACCTGACGTGTACTCGGCCCGACATACTCTTTGGAGTCGATTTGGTGAGTAGATACATGGAGACTCCAAAGACCCCTCACATGAAGGCAGCCAAGCGAATCCTCAAGTACGTAAAGGGAACGCTCGATTATGGGATATTTTATTCATCAAAAGAAGATGAGGAGCTTTTCAGATTCAGCGATAGTGATTGGGTCGGATGCTTCGATGACTAGAAAAGCACAATTGAGTTTGTTTTCTACCTTGGAGGTACGACATTTACTTGGTCATCAAAGAAGCAACCAATTGTACATGAACCTTCTCATTATAGTTTATTAGGTGTTTTCCACCCCTTAGGTGTATGGTGTATATAAAGAGGTCTCATAATCAGTTGTATTCACCCAGAGAAATCAAGTTGAGTAGACAAACAACAAGTCTCTCATTCCATCGATCTCACACACCAACACAAGCTGTTGCTGCTTAAGTTGGTGATGACTCAGTTGTATTCACCCAGAGAAATCAAGTTGAGTAGACAAACAACAAGTCTCTCATTCCATCGATCTCACACACCAACACATGCTGCTGCTGCTGCTTAAGTTGGTGATGACTCGGTTCCATTGGCGTTAGGGTTTGCTGCCCTTCCCTTCCCTCACTTGACTTATACGTGTCTTTCTATACTAGTTTGACTGTCTCTATACTAGTTTCATCACTTTATAGCCGTAGCCTTAGACACAAGTGTAGTGATCATTATAGAAATTAAAAAAAAAACATTTTAGTATTTCAATTCATAAAATAATTACTTGTAAAATACATGATGAACAAACATAGTAAAACTAACTATAACTTGTGATTCAGGATAGTATAATTAATTAACCTCAGACCTTGTCTACCGATATCCCTACATTCTGATAGTTATATGTACAAAATCAAGTCTGTGACCTTCCTCTTCAAGAATAAGACCTAACCTGCAACCCCATCTTAAGAATTGGACACCACAGTTCGTGGATTCATCTGAGGCTTCTATTCAACTTGCCTCATCCTCCACAATGAGTATTATATACTCAGTAAAATTCCACAGTCTGATTACAATCCGTTATAACAACTTTAACTAACTATAACTATCGTGGATGACTAAAATGTAAACAAAACAAACTACAAGACTCTAAACATAAAACGAACAACAATATAAAGAAAACAACTCAAAGGACAATGGATCGAATCTCTTTATCAACAAATAAGACGACTTCAATTATAAGCCAACAGCTTGTTCATCATCTTCATCAGTTGACAACTTCAATTATATCTTCAACTTTCACACTCCCCCTCAAGCTTGCAGTTGAAAATGTTTTTCATAGCAAGCTTGTTGATCAAAAACTGATGCTGCATTTTAATCAAGGACTTGGTGAAGATATCTGCTACCTGATCACTTGATCTCACGAATCTTGTCTCAATAATTTTCTGTTGCAACTTCTCTCGGATGAAATGACAATCAATGTCTATGTGTTTGGTCCTCTCGTGAAACATTGGATTGGAGGCTATTTGTATTGATGCTTTATTATCACAATATAGAACAGCAGGTTCAGTTTGTGAAAAACCCAATTCATTCAGTATACCTCTAACCCAGATGATTTCCGAGACGGTTGATCCCATACACCTGTATTCGGCTTCTGCTGATGATCTAGAGATTGTCAGTTGTTTCTTCACCTTCCAGGAGATTAAAGATCCACCAAGTTTTACACAATACCCCGAGATGGATCTTCTTGATTCTAAACAACCTGCCCAATCTGAGTCGCAATAGGCTACAACACCTGTATCTGCATTAGAGTTTAACAAAATCACCAGCTCTCTGTTTTACATACCTTACGATTCTCAATCCTGCCTGATAATGAGATACCTTTGGTTTCTGCAAGAATTGACTGAGATGTTGCACAGAATACGCAATATCGGGTCTGGTGATTGTAAGGTATAACAGTTTTCCAATCAATCTTTTATATGATTTCAGATCAAACATCAAACAATCATCTTTATTTTCTTCAAAATGTTTATCATAATCAGCACTTGTCAATTTTAAATTCATCTCCATAGGAGTACTAAAAGGTTTTGCAGCAGACATTCCCGTTTCAGCAATCAATTCCAATGCATATTTTCTCTGACACAAATGAATACCTTCATTGGACCGAGCTATTTCAATTCCTAAGAAATATCTAAGCTCCCCTAAGTCTTTCATTTTGAAAGACTTACATAACACAACCTTTAATTGATCAATCATCATTCCATCATTGCCAGTAATTAACAGATCATCGACATACACCAATAGGATAACCACTTTATCAGCATTGAACTTTGTAAATAAAGAGTAATCATACCTTGACTGTGAATATCCATGCTGCAAAAGGGATTCTGTTAGTTTCATGTTCCACTGTCGACTTGCTTGCTTCAAACCGTATAAGGATTTGTGCAATCTACATACAAGCCTCTCCCCCTGATTGCAAAATCCCTGTGGTAAGTCCATATACACCTCCTCGTTCAAGTCCCCCTGCAAAAATGCGTTGTGTACATCCATTTGCAATAAAGGCCATTGCTGTTTTGCAGCAAGAGCAAGAATCATGCGCACCGTTACCATTTTAACAACCGGACTAAAGGTTTCAGTATAATCGATCCCTTCCTCTTGATTATATCCCTTAACCACTAAACGATCCTTAAACCTTTCAATTAAACCATTTGATTTGTATTTGATTTTGAAAACCCATTTACATCCAATCGTGTGCTTATTTTTGGGCAGAAGAACGAGACTCCATGTTTTATTTTCTTGCAATGCTTTAATCTCTTCTTGCATGGCATTTATCCACCTTTGATCCTTAGCTGCTTGATCATAAGAATGAGGCTCAGTTACCTTTGACATATTAGAAATGAAGCATTGGTATCTATCCGAAAGAGCAGAGTAATCAATATAATTGGCAATAGAGTAAGGAGTATTTGAGCTCTTCATCGCATAGTCTCTGTGCCATATAGGAGGAACAACTCTTCTGTTGGATCTTCTGGTTACTTGCTATTCATTATTGGGAACAGTTATTATCTCCTCAATGCTGTCATGATCATTCTGCAGGTTTTCAAAATCTGGTTCTGCATTTTCTATTATGGGATCATCAACAAAAGGTGTTTCATTTTCTGAAAAAATTGGATCTTCATCATCACTGTAACCTTTGAAAGGAAAAACCTTTTCATAAAAAAGAACATCTCTTGATACGAAAAAATTCTTATTTTTCAGATTGTAAAGGTTATATCCTTTCTGATTAACAGCATATCCTAAAAACACACTTGGGATACCTCTTGGAGCCATTTTATCATTGTTGGTGAGATCCTTGGCGAAACAGAGACATCCGAAGATACGAAGATGTTTAAGATTAGGAGGATGTCCATATAAGATTTCGAAAGGAGTCTTACCTTTTATTATAGGCGAAGGGAGCAAATTGATCAAATATGCTGCAGTGGTAATGCAATGGCTCCAGAAAGTGTTCGGTAAATGGGCATGGATTCTTAAAGCTTTAGCAATCTCCAATAGGTGCTTGTGTTTCCTTTCCACTAAACCGTTTTGCCGTGGTGTGTAGGGGCAGCTGCTCTGGTGTATGACTCCTTTCTCGTGAAAGAAATCCTTCATAAGATTGTTAAAGAATTCTTTGCCATTATCAGATCGAAACCTTTTTATGTTGGTTTTGAACTGATTTTCTATCATTTTGAAGAACGTTTTGAGAACGATAACCACATCACCTTTATGCTGCATTAGATATACCCATGTAGCTCTGGAAAAATCATCAATCAAGGTAAGAAAGTACATTTTATCGTCATGCGAAGGAACCTGGTAGGGACCCCAGACATCTGCGTGTATAAGCTCAAACAAAACAGAGACTCTAGATGCATTGTTAGGAAAAGGTAAATGATGCATCTTAGCCATAGGACAAGTCTTACAGGTCTTAACGTCATCAATTGCAGTACCAAATTTCATTCCATAAAAGACCCAAGTGTGTTATGCCATAAAAGACTAGACATACAATTTTCCTTTTTCAAACAATTGTTCTCAGCAATGTCATTCTTGCATAAAGGATCAAACAAGTACAACCCACATGATTCTTTACCAGTCCCCAGAATTTTCCCACTTAACAGGTCCTGCAGAACCACAAATTTTGGAAAAAATATCACAGAGCAGGACAGATCTTTGGTCAATTTGGAAACGGATAACAAATTAAACTTAAAATCAGGAACATGCAGAACATTATCTAATCTGTTTTTGTTTGAGAAAACATAGTTTCCACAATTCGCAACAACATTGAAGTTTCCATTTGGTAATTGCACCTTGACATTTTCAGATTTTCGCAAATTACTCAACCATTCCTTGTTATGTCATATGGTTTGTAGCTCCTGTGTCTAGAATCCAAGAATTACTATGATTAACATTAGATAGGAGAGAAATCATACCTGCCATATTTGCTTGAACCTCGGAAGTTCTTGGAATCAGTTGCAGCAGTTGGTTTACTTGTTCTTGAGTAAAGGTTGATGAAGATGCTTGTGACTGAGAATCAGTTTGTTCATTATCAGCTTCTGATCCATCTTTCACCGCATTGTGTGCCTGAGTGTTCTGATTCCTTCTTGGGGTGTAACCAGGAGGATATCCATGCTTCTTGAAACAAATACCTTCATGATGCCCCTTCATGTTACAGAAAGTGCAGGGTTGCAAGTTCCATTTCTGTCTGTTTTGTGGGCCTTTGGATTGATTCCACGAAGAACTAGATTGGCCACTTGATGAAAAGGTTGAAGGAGAAGACTGAGTTCCCCTCACAGTGGTAGGGAAACTGTAGGTAGAATTGCAGGAGCTATAGGAGCTGTAGGAGCTTTCTGAAGCAGGCGATCCAATTGTCATCAATCCTGCAATGCCTCGTTGGCTTTTTTCTTGGGTTAAGGCATTATATGCCTCATTAAGATCAGGTAAAGGCTTCCTCATGAGCAAGTTACTCCTCACGGTGGCATATGTCCCGTTAAGACCCATCATGAATTGGAAGAGCTTCAGGTTATTGGCATGACTGATGTGAGCTTTGAAAAGATCACATCCACAGTTTGGCAATCCACAAACATCATCAAATTTGTCCCACAAAAGTCTAAGTTTTCCATAATATGCAGAAATAGAATCAAGATTTTGTTGAGTAAAACAGATCTCACGGTGTAGCTGATAAACGCGAGAGCCATCTACTTTGCAGAATCTTTCCTTGAAGTCTTTCCACACCAGGTATGCACTTGTTGAATACACCATACTTCCTAGCAATTCTCTAGATACGGAATTCATAATCCATGCAAAAACGAAAGCATCGCACCTGTCCCAGATTTGATGCAGTGCTGGATCAATGTTCTCTTTGACGCAGGTTCCGTTGATGAAGCCAATTTTATTTTTACACATCAGAGAGACGTACATAGCTCTGCTCCAGACTGCATAAGTCTCAGGTCCCGTGAGTTGGATGGATATGAGAGACAACCCCGGGGTGTCAGACGGATGCAGGTACATGGGTGATTGTGGTCGATGATGGTCCTCATTTCTTGATTTCCACCGGAGGCAGCAACAACGGCATCCATCGTTTTTGTAAAGAGAATATTGCAGCGAGAATTGGAAGGATAACAGGAAGAAACGAAAGGGATGAATCAATTTTGACAGAGGAACACAAGATTGAATCAGATAACACTGCTTCAATCTTCAACAGATTTGGGAAGAACAGAAGAACAAGGAGGAAAAACAATCACAAACAACACGAATCCTTAATGGATTCCCAAGGGCTCTGATACTATCTTAAGAATTGGACACCACAGTTCGTGGATTCATCTGAGGCTTCTATTCAACTTGCCTCATCCTCCACAATGAGTATTATATACTCTGTAAAATTCCACAGTCTGATTACAATCCGTTATAACAACTTTAACGAACTATAACTATCGTGGAGGACTAAAATGTAAACAAAACAAACTACAAGACTCTAAACATAAAACGAACAACAATATAAAGAAAACAACTCAAAGGACAATGGATCGAATCTCCTTATCAACAAATAAGACGACTTCAATTATAAGCCAACAGCTTGTTCATCATCTTCATCCGTTGACAGCTTCAATTATATCTTCAACTTTCACACCCCAAATCGACCAAGGACCTAGACTTGAACAACCCACCAAAGAAGAACCTTGTAGCTGTAGGAGAAGATTCCTGCTTCAAGTCTGTAGGGTTACCTATCACTTGAAGGATCGTCCGACCGATGACTTGCCTTATGGACTCGAGAATCTTGGCATCGACAGGGTAACCGGAAGCACCTTGAACGTAAAACGTGTTGAGAGCCTTGCCGTCTTTTGTTGTCACCTCGGCTCTTCTCACACTCAGGCTGTATTCTCGGAAGATTCGGGTCACGTCCGACAGGAGACCGACACGGTCGGAAGTGCACAACTCAAGCTTCAAACCCTAAATTAGACAACTTAATCAAGACATCAAGTATTATTATTCAACTTAATCAATCAAAATTATAATTTAAGATTTATAAATAATTTATTATTTTACTAGGGTCCACATGCTTCTTTGAAGTGTAATTAATAAACTAATATTGTATTAAAATTTAAAACTGGACCATAACCTCAGATACTCTTCTTTCAATGGCAGCTTCAAGGCAATGGATCAACCTCTCCTTCTCTGCATCTGAATTCAAAGGAGATCCATCTAGATGCCGGATATAATATTCCTACAAAAAAAAACATGTTTTTTTTTGGGCAAAGATTAAACCTAAAAGAGACAACTGAAAAGTGAAAACCGAGAGCATTGACCTCTCACCTGAAAAGCTTCAGGTCCCTTACTATCAATATTTGCATGGAAAATCACATACTGCATATCCGTCAACGTACAAACCGTGTCGAACAGAAGTTTCGGCCGATCCTTACTCCGAATCGTGACGATCGAATAATCTTTACCGTACCAATGAACCACTTCCACCCTCGGCCGCTGCTCCTCAACCGAGGACTCGTCCTCGACCGGAACACGGTCATAGTCCCGGTCAGCAAACATCATCTGGTGCAGCCTTCTTGCAGTGTGGGTGGTCAACCCATGGGACAACGATGTCTCCCCCCTAAAGACATGGCACAGAAGTTCCTTAATCCTCGATAACCGGTCTGATTCGATGATGGCTGAACCGGTTTCACCATCGGTCACTTGCATGACTGCAGCGGCTCGAGTATTGTGGGTCCAAACCTCGGCACTAACCACGTTGCATTTGAGGTGGGTGAGAACCGCACTTACTTCTGAGAGCAAACCGGGTCTATCGCTTCCGGTTAGCTCGATTACTGTGTGATCTGGTGATGGCTTGAACCCAACTGTCTCCATGGGTGACATGAAGGTCGAGTCCGGTCCGAGCGCCTGCTTAAAAAATTATGTATTTTTAATGTTTGTCCATGCTTGGAGTCAAATCCGTCAGCCGGTCTGAAGTATATGATATATTTAATGAAAAAATAATGACCAAGATCCAACCTTTTGAATGTAGTCAAGAATCTCTTCATCTGTAATCTTGTTGCCTTCATGGTCAGTGACATTGAACACTGTTAAGGAACACAGAATGTTCAGATTCTTCATCTTAAAAAAAATCAAAAACAGTGCTATTAGGAGAAAGAGACAGACCATCCATGAACCAGCCACCATCCGAGGAAATATACGCTTTGATAACTACGAGGTTCAGATCAGTGAGGACTTGTACAACTTCTAGAAGTATGCCATGTCTGTTTGCACTGTCCACCTGAACCATCGCAATGGAAAGATCGCCAAAAAGGTTAGTGTAGTGGAAAGAAAGGACAGACAAGAAACTATTAGTAGACAAACAAGACGTAAAGCAATATATATACCCTTATCACTGTTGCGTTCTTGCAGGACTCGTTGTCAATCACTACCCTGAGGAAGCACAAAATAATAATCCTAAATTAGAATATCCTCAGAAGTTGTATGGTTGAAGAGATATTGGAGGGACCAATCTGGCAGATTTGAATACATTATTTTACTACCTGGGTGGGTTCATTCTCCTGATGAGCTTCTCATATTCATCATCCATGGGTGGTGAGAAGTACATATTGAAATCTGAAAAAGAGTGGGAGACAAAAGATTGGAACTTTGCTGGAATTTCAATGTAAGAATCCGACATTTCAAGAAAACCACATTTTGATTAAGATAAGAAATCTCAAAAACATGTTCTTGAAACGACAGGCGTCTTGTAATAAGAGCAAGAAAACGGCACTGAAATCAGAGAAACAGAGCAGACATCAATGAAGAACAGGGCATCAAGATCTAGATACGGGAAAGAAGAATCATTAAAGATTACATACCCATGGGTGGTGGGGGTGGAGAGTACATATTATTATGTTAATATCAGAAGCAAGAACGGAAGGTCAAAAGATTGAAACTTCAATGTAAAACTCCGACCTTTCAAGGAAAATCCAGCGTTCCAAGAAAACCCCATTTCAAGACTTGGAATTTCAATTGCAAAACTGCAGATTCTTAAACTTATTGGTTCAATTAATATCAGAAACCTCAACATCAAGAAAATGACGGTGAAACCAGAAAAACAGAGCAGACATCAATGAAGAACAGAGCATCAATAAGAAAGATATAAATAACTTCATACCCGTGACAGATTCTAGCGTAGTTGTGGAAGCACAAATCGTGTTGCTTTGGGACTGGGGAGGTGTGCTTCCGGAGAGTAAGGTGAATATATAGTAAAGTGAAGAAACAGAGCAAGAGATCTCTGCGCCTCTCACAAAGGAAATGAAATATATATTTTATAGACAGTCAATGAAATGAAATACATGCCTCGTATACATATATGAGGTGTTTAATTAGGGTATAAATCATGTACCAGTGTTAATTAATAGCGATTTGCGCAGTCTTTATAATACAATTTATTTAATCTTTATATATATAATTTACTAATATTATTTTTACTTTAAATTGTTTATAATAAGCTAAAATCATCAATATACATGTGAAATAAATAAAAATGATTAAAATTTTGTAATTTATCTTTAAAATGAATGAGAATATTATAGATTTTTAAGTGAGTTATGTAACATGTCAATGAGAATTGTATACTTGACATTGATCTATTAAAATAGATTAATTTAACATTAGCAGTGAGAAAATACATCAAACAATTTATTTGTCACAATTGTAATTATAGTTAAATTAATAGATATAAACTATAACTGAATTAGTTATAAAAAATAATATCAAACTGTGCTTAATCTAAAGTATGATTGTTACTATCATAATTATTATAATCTCAATTTAATATGTATTAATATTATATCACTTTACTATTTGTCATTTCACAAAATAATTACGAGATGGAATATATTTAAGAGAAAACATAATTAAAAGTAGTTGATTTTTTTTTTGTCAAAAAGTAGATGACGAATGTATGAAAAAATAATAATTATTCTAAAGTGAATTGTTCAACATAAATTAGGTATTTATATAATAAGAAATAATTATTGAATAATTGGTTGACAATTAATTTAATAGACAGATATCATTATATCATTATATATAATGAAAGTATTTATACATTAATATTAGAATTAATTACACATGTATAGAAAATAATAATAATACTAAATATTAATTACTATTATTATTATATAGTGATACCTTAATAATCTTGTGATCAATTATTAGTATTTTGAATATATATATTTTTGTGTTGTTAAAAGTAAGAATTTTTGGATTACTTAAAAAGTATATTAGTAATGGACAAAAAAATAATATATTTGAAATTTCATAATATTAATTTTAAAAATATTTTAAAGCATTTTATCAAATATATAACTATATTAAAAATACACATTTAATTTATAATATTTTTAATGATTATGAGATGATTTATATAAAATCCTTTTTTAAAATAATAAAATTGGCTCAAAACATCAAACTTATTAATATAGTTTTTTTAATCAAATATACAATTAAAACAAATTAGATAACTAAGTTTGTGAAGAAAAAAACATGTTAACAATCATTTTTTTGGAAGAAAAATAAGTGATAAATTAAGCTAAAATAAAACAGTTTTCGAGATTGAATGAGGAGTTTTGAAACAATTTGAACATGTTCACCTAAGCAAAAATGTGATGTCACACATTTACTTGTAACATATAGTAGTGTTTGACCAATTAAATTGAATAAAAAATCTCAGTTTACTTACTTGTCATCATATTATGTCTCTTAGTTAAATTAATATATAGATCGATGATATAGATATATATTAATTAATACAATGTTTGATTAGAAATAGTAGTATATATTAACTAGTACACAATTTGTTTTGGTCAAAATAGATGCACTTTATTTATAACGGAGTAGCCCTATTAATAGCATTATTACAATCACTATGTAAAATAGATCTAAGAGGGGGTGAGGGTATATAAACCCAATCGCTAGGACACACTCCCATTCTGGATTGTTTTGCGATCCAATTGACGCTCTCATTCGTCGTAAGTTGAACCACTTTCCACTCTATCGATGCAATATTGTTCGTCGTCCCAATTATGTTAGAACATATAGTCTCAATTCTTCATCGGTTGCTTCTTACCCGCAGTTGATTGATTACCACTTCAGAGTCTGATTCAATCACCGCTTGGCTCCAACCCTTCTCAATGCCTATGTTGACTCTCAGTAAGATGGCTTTGACATCCAAGCATTCGACATCACCACCCTTCAATCTGCGGTTTGCTCCCCCGATTACTTGGCCTTTCGACTCGCAATCACACCTATTCCACCATTCTTAGTTTGTCTGCACCACGAGGCGTCACAATTGACCTTGATTGTTTCTCGATTCGGGACATTCCATTCCTGAGTTGCATGTGGTCTTGATGTCGTGGCTCTTATTTTCGAGGCTCTTGTAAACTCATCAAAGGCACATTTTATGTCGTCGACAATCGTTGTCGGGTTGGGCATCTTTGCCTCAAAAGTTGTTACGCACCGTGCTTTCCAGATATGCCAACACGTCATCATGCATAGACCCCATCTAGCTTCCCTTGTGGTCATCGCTGCGCACGGTTCAAGCCTTCGATCAAGTATCCACTCCTCTATCGACTCATTGGAGTGTTGTGTTACCCCCAACCCTAAGATGTCCAACCATACTGCCTCCGTCCAGCTGCATTTGTAAATCAGGTGTTCTCTATCCTCATCCATGTCACAAATTGGACAGTTGGTCGCCACGTTCATCCCTCGTCTGCATAAATTTTGCATGACCGCAAGTGTATTAGATAAGAGTTTCCACATATAGTTCTTTACCTTTCAGGAGTGTATCGACCTTCCATATCACACTCCAAATCGTTGTGGATCTACTTCCATGCCTATCAATGGCGACTGCTCCTCCCTCATTGGCTTCTCGAGCTCTGTGGTACACCGATCATACTGTCGCCCTTCCATCTTCTGTGTAGGGCCAAAGAAGCTTGTCAACCTGTCCATGTGAAGGGATGGGGATCTGCAGGATGCTCGCCACGTCAGATGGTTCTGCTATCTGTCGTAGATTCGCCACGTCAGATGGTTCTGCTATCTGTCGTAGCTTCGCCACGTCCCATATCCGTCTAGGAGTGATTAGAGCGTCCACATTCATTGTTGGGTCCTCGGTCGGGTTGGTGATTTGTTATAGCTTAAAGCCAGTCTTGGTGTAAATCCATGGGTCACTAAGGGCTCGAATGTAGTTGCCATCGCCAAGTCTCCACACCCCTTATCGCACCAAGGTGTTCCGACCGTATAGTAAACTCGTCCAGCCCCAAGATGCTCCCCATCCTGTTCTTTCCGAATAGAAATCGTTTCTTGGGAAATATAGACCTTTCAGAACACGTACCTATAATGCATTTGGTTCCTTAATCAATCTATCCACCATTTTTGCCAGGAGAGCTACATTGAAAGTATGGATGTCAAAAATTGACTAAACCCGCGGGTGACCCGTCCACGGGTAGTGTTTGGGTTAGACTTTTTGACCCATGGGTCATTTTGACTGCGACTCATTGGCTCGGGAAAACACGGGTCAAATTTGAGGCAAGTCTTGACCCATGGGTCAACACGTGACACATGAAAATTTTATATTATTAAATAATGATTACTAATTAGAGGTTTACACTTTAAATAATGATTAATTATTATTAAATAATTACCATGGTGGGTCGAACAGGTTAGTCTGACCTGCGTGTCAAGGAGGTCGAACGGGGTCAGTCTGACTCATGCATTTGTCAGTACTGACGGGTCAGCCTGACCCACGGGTTGATCCACTGACCCGCGCGTTAGGTTTGGGTTACGATTCTTGACCCATACAAATACACAAATCGTGTTTGGGTTAGACGATTACTGACACGACCCATGGGTCGACCCATGACACGAATTGACACCCCTAATTGAAAGTATCAAGCTATCTGAATCCAAGACCACCATCTTCTTTCGTTCTTGTTAACAACTCAATCTTCACCGGTGAATTTTCTTGCCCTCATTCTTTTCCCCCCACAAAGAATCTGCTATCATAGAATTTGTTTATGCACACCACGTCCTTGGTAGTTTGAAAAATACTCATCACATAATCAGGTATAACTGTAATTACCGACCTAATGAGAACCTCTTTCCCCGCTTTGCTTAGGGTCTTAACTCTCCACCCGTTGATTTTGTCACGGACTCGAGCTTTTAAGTACCCCAGAGGTCCTTCTTTGATCTCCCCTAGGAGTGAGAAAAAAAATTGACTATACTGAATTCCCGACAAAACTGGCCCGAGACCGAACGAGCGATTTTTTCCCCTTAAGGTCGGGCTCGTATTTTTTCCCAAAATCCCGAATGGCCCGACCTGACTTCATTATAATACAAATTGAATTACTAATCAAAGGTTGGGCCTTAGATGGTTGGGCCGAGAAGACACTCTAGACTCTGGAAAAATCGAAGGTTCCCTCTTGAAAATCGAGAGACACTCTCGAAGGTTGTTACCTCTTGAAAATTGAGAGACCCTGCTCTGGATAGCTCCCTTACAGCCTTGAAAATCAAAGGTTACTCTTGAAGTTCCCTCTTCCAGCTCCCTTGATTTCGACTCCTCTTCCAGCAAGCCCGACTTCAATGATTCCATTTGTCGATTCTGCCTCCTCTCAGGTAACAACTCTTCCATTTGCCAATTGTTCTTTGATTCCACTAGCTCTTTAGGTCACGATTGTTATGGTTCTTGGATCTGGTCACGATTTTTCTTTGTTTTTTTTTTGTTTTTGTCGATTTTTCTTTGATTTTTACCCAAAATTTCGGTCCAGGATCGAGACCGGCCCCAATCAAGAAAGACTGACTCAGGCGGATTTTTATGCCCGAAATTGTTCTTGGTCCTTTAGAAGTGAGGATCGAAATTTTAGGCTCGGTCTCAGTCTTTCCAATAGACCCAGGAACTTCCTCGGATCTCTTATACTTGTTATTTACAAGGCGTCTTCAATTTCTTTACATCTTCTTGAATCGGCTCCGCTATTGAAGATAAAGCTTGACTTTGATTCATTAAACCTTTGGCCTGATACCCTGCAATACTTCATGATCAAATTTTTTAAGCGGCGGGTGTTCTCTACTGTTCCCTGTATAAAGAACAATGAATCTTCTACAAAGAAGAGGTGATGTAGCTCTAGGCATCCCCTTTTCAATATAACACCTTTCAACCGCTTCTTGTGAACTTCCATTTTTACCTGTATGAACAACACATCCACTAGTAAAATAAATAGATATGGAGATAGTGGATTTCCTTGCCTTATTCCCCTGGTCGGCCGGATTGTGGACGTGCAACATCAGTTGATCAGGACCTGATAAATTGGCGTTGTTATGCATGCCTTCATCCACGCTATCCATTGCGCCCCAAACCCTTATTCTCTAGACTCTTTAGGAGGAAATCTCACTTCACTCGGTCATATGCTTTGTGCATGTCCACTTTAAGTGTGCATTCCTACTTGTTGGTATTCCTTCTGGCCTTTAGATGATGGAAGACCTCGTGCGCCACCATAATGTTGTCCTGAATTAAGCATTCCTAACACAAGCACATAGGTTGCCAAGACAGACGAACAACAGAGGAAACAAAAACAATGCCGCCATGGTCATGTCCGTGGTGCCTTCTTGGTCATCCATCGTGATCATACCATTTTAGGCTATAAAAAAAAACAGAAGAAACCGTATGCTCGGAACTCAAACTTGCTTGCAAAGGTCGAAGTAATCTCATCAAAACCTTGAGGCATGAATCAACTCCTAAATCTCAAAAACAACACGAAGCACATGTCTGGAATCACAGCCATAACAACGTGTCAGCTCAGTCACAGCATCTCACAGAATCAAGCTGTGATTACACATCCAGTGTTCGCACCAGCAGAAACCAGATTATGCAGCAGCAGCAGCTCAATATCAGTTTCATGCAGATTATGCATAACCTCACCAGCATTATAACTCACGCAGCATTATACACCAGAATAGGTTCAACAATTCACACCAGAATGCAGCAGCAGTAGCAAAATTGATTTGAATTATGCAGCAGCAGTAGCACAGAATGCAGCAGCAATAGAATAGATTCAAACTAACCATAGAATCGCAGATCATCTCACAGCAGCACCAATTGATTTGAAGCATCTCACAGCAGCATCTCATAGAGCATCTCACAGAATCACAATTGATAAGAATGTGATGAAGATGATGATGATATGAGCTGTTGGATGTGCTGGATGAAGGAGGTGGCAATGGATCGCAACAATGAAGGAGGTGGCAATGGATCGCAGCAAAGCTGATGCAGGATACGATCTGGTTTCCAAAACTGATGCAGAATAGATACGATCTGATTTACAAAACTGATGCAAGTTTATTCGATCCAGATCTGAAACATTGGATCCAGCAGGAGCAGAGTCGAAGTGAGACAAATTGGAGAAGAAGATCGTTGCAAGAATACTCGATCAATTGCACTCCAATTGAAGATTCGATCAATCGCACAGGAACAGAGCACAGGAACAGAGCACAGGAACAGAGCTGATTCTGAAACAGAGCTGAACAGAGCTGATTGATTTCGATGAACAGAAGACTTGCTGCTAGTTTCGGTTGGAGATGATGTGCACGATCTGCAGATCTGAACAATCTGATGTGTGATGGCTGATGAGGAATGGCAACAAGAACTTGAACAGATCTCGGACTACACAAGCGATGGTGATGCTGAAACAGAGCTGATTAAATGAACAGAAAAACTGTAGAAAACCCGATGAACTCACGAAGAAGATGATCAACAATAGAAAGGATTTGGCCCTTGGAAAGAAGGCTCTGATACCATGTTAGGAGTTTAACGATTATGAGGAGAGAATGAAGAGCTCAAAGCAATCAATAGAGAGAATATCATATTTGATTACTTTCAACTTGAGAAATACACTAGGGGTAGACATCTATATATAGGTGAAGCTAGGGATATGAGAGCAAATGTCCTAAACATGTGGACTTGTATGTAATTGTCCTAAACATATGGACAATATGAATACTTATCTAATCTATAATCCCTAACAACCTGCCACAAACACACTCTGAAAGGGGTAAAAATATCGAACAGGTATACCTTCAATCTATTAAGTAACACTTTTGATATGACTTTGTAAGTGAAATTACACAGTCTTATAGGTCTAAATTCATATGCATGGATAGGGTTAGGAGTTTTTGGTATTAAGGTTATATTGGTTTGGTTTAGGGAAAGAGGAAAAATACATGTTTCGAGGAAGACTCTGACCGCAGTGAAGACGCATGGTCCCACAATATCTCAATTCCTTTGATAGACCAAACCCAGAAACCCGTATGGACCTAGCGCCTTAACCCCACCCAGTTGGAACACAGCCACCCGAACCTCGTCTACCGTAATCGGACTACTCAAATCAACATTCATCTTCTCATTTATTTAACATGGCACACATTTAAGAATCCCGTTCTCTGTATCGGGATTATGGGACTCAAACACCATTTCATAGTGCTCTTGGATTTCCTTCTTTATATCACACTCAGTTGTGTCCCATTCCCCTCCCGAACTTTTAATACGGGTGATGCATTTTCTTCGACGACGGGATGTCGTGGTTAAGTGGAAGAAGGTTGTATTGCAATCTCCTCTTGTGAGCCATCTCATCCTCGTCCTTTGTTTCCAGAATAGCTCCTCCCTCTTTCATAGATAACGATTCTAGTTTCTCAGATTTATTTCCTCTGCTTGATTTGATGAGTTCGGTCGACCCGCTCCCAATTTCCTTAATCGGTCCCTTGCTTTTCTCATTTCAAGCATGTTGTTTCCAGATCTGGTCCTGCTCCACCAAATCAGACCCCTTCGACATTCACCCAATTTCGGCCACAAGCAGTCGTTCCTCCCGTGGTGTTTCTCCTCACTTCAAGCCTCCTTTATCACCTCTTTACATTTCAGATTCTCGAGCCACATTTCCTCAAGACGAAACTTCGTCTTCTTGTTTGTGATCTCCTGATTTGTGACGAGGATTATCGGAGAATCATCCAATCCAATCGTGACTTCATTGATGCAATGACTATTTGGGAAGTTTGATGCCCATTCTGCATTGATTGGTGCATTGTCGAGTCTTTCATAAATGCGGTCTTCACCTCTCCGATTATTGCACCAAGTGAATCGTTGCTCTTTTGATCCTCACCCCTCCCATTATTGCACCAACTGAATCGTTGCCCTTTTGACCCTAAATCTTCCATAATGATATCATTGATAGGCTCGTTAAACCCATCAATATGCCTTTGTAGTTTTCTACGACCTCCTTCCTTCTCATGGTGGTGGGTGATTGCATTAAAGTCTCCTAGTCTAACCCACATACTCGCTCGGCCTCTAGCTATCAATCTCAACTCCTAATTTCAGTTCCTTTTCTTCTCATCGGTGTTCGCATGTATCCACGTCATATACATAGAACTCCTGGTCTGTTTGAAAGTCACTGCCGTGTCTATCATGTGGGGGCTCACATACAATATTCATATTGATGTTTCCTCCCTCCACCAAAGTGCCAAGTCTCCTGAGCTTCCCCTAGGCCTCATATAGAAAGCATTGTCCATACCGACTTGATCTTGAATCCGCTCGTAGAATGTATCACCATTCTTAGTTTCCATCAAGAATATGATTTCTGGGTGATACTTCCCATTAAGGTCCTTAAAGTGACGAATTGTCAAAGAGGACCCCAAACCCTGAAAATTCTAAGTGATTATACTCATTGACCCTGTGTGGCTGTTATGGGACAGCCATTAGAGCCAGGTCTTTCAGCAGTAGGTTCCCCACTTACTTGGGGTGTTCGGTTCATCTTTTCTATCCTCATCCTTATTTGGTTGCTCTTATTCACTTTCCTATGATTTTTCGTCTTAATTTTTTACGACCTCTTCCAATCTCTCCTGCGTTCTCAGCTTCGACGGGCTCCCCATCGGTTTATGTTTTTTTTGTACGTTTTCTCTCATTCTCTTCCTCCACCTTCTCACGTTATTTCTTGATGGGCATTTTATTCATGTACGGGTTACTTGGGTATGGCAAGGGTTTGCTTGGGTGAAGGAGAACCAGGAGGATTTTCGACAGAATATTCGCCTGATCCCCCTGGTTGGGCCTGGTCAGCTGCACTGGTTGGGCTATCCGGGAGTTGGGTTATGTATGGATATGTGAGGGATGGGTAGGAAACAAGGTTGACTTCTCCTATGGTTATGATCGTTTCTTCTCATTCTCTTCTGATAGGGGTATAAGGTCTCCTCCACTCCTCCACATTAAGGTATCTAATAACAACATTTAGTATAGAACATGGTAGGGTTTCGATGTGCGGGGGGTTGTAGAGATGTCTCGGGTATGGTATCATGGTTGTATCCGGTGGAAGGGTGTTTAGGTCTATCATGGTTAGGGTCGACGTCCGCCTTGGTTGGTTGTTATAAGTTCGGGTTTCACTCATGTTCCTTTCCCGCCCACTCAGCCCATTCCTCCCACCGTCCTTATTTATGGCTTTTTTTCGCATAGAATCAAATTCAGCATAGATCTCTTGTTCCATCGGGTCATCTTCTAGCGTGTATTCACTCTCAGTGTTTGTTTCTCCAATATTCTTTCCCTTCTTTTTGGCTTGGTTCATAATGTCAAACCAAATCCTTCAACCTCGCCTTTGTGCATTAGTATTATGCCCATTTGCCCCTCTCCAGGATGGCTTTCACAATGCGACTTGGGTCTGGTTCCAGTCATCCACGGTCCATACATCGGATGCTCGAGTGTTGCTTCCGACATTGTGACCTCTTTGCGACACACCTGAGTTGTGTTCCCTAGTATCCCACACCCGTAGCAGAAATTAGATAATCACTCATATTTTATCGACGCCCAGTGCTCTTCCTCTTGTGAGTTTATCCACCAGAATCCCGTCATCAGAGGTTGCTTAACATTCACTTCCACTTTCAGGCGGATATACATTTTGTGGGTGTTTTCCACTTCTTCTTTTATTTCTACGAAATTTCCGATTTTTTCTCCTATCAGTCGGGCATTCTCTGTGCTAAACTTTTCTAAGCCAATAGCATGAACTTGTACCTAGAATTGGACTCTCTTGAAATCCACTTGTGCCAGACCAATACTAGGCATTCACTTCTGCATGCTTATATAGTGCCCTTGTATGGACAACGGTGACATATCAAGTATTTGTTTTATATCCTCCTCATCCTCAAATTCAAATAATACTACATTCTTTGATATATCAGATACAGTGATCGATCTGCAATATTCCTCACACCACCTTAAGAACGTTGTGTATTGCCGCAGATTTCACCGGCTTGTAGGAAATAACCATTCTCACGTATCACACATTGTTCACCAGTCGGAGATTGGACACAGATTAAAGACATTTTGCCGGGGTTGGTTCCGATCTCCATAATTTTCACTCTGATTGCTCATTGTGATTGTGGTCCTGAGGCCGTCACTGTAGTCGCACCAACATGCAAAACGGTGAAAAAGAAATTATCAAGTTTCGAAAATTAGGTTTCTCCACGGAGGGTTATACGTGCATGGCGTGAATAAGATTCTCTGTGAATTGAATCGGTGGCTCTCTCACAATTGGTTGCTTTCCTAACTGGTACTGTAGCTGACGCTATTGAACCTAGGATTTTGTCTGGGAATATTGACCGAAAGTAGGGCTGGCAATGGTTAGGGTATGGTCAGGGTATGCCAAATACCATAACCATACCATATTTTTAAACCACATACCATAACCATAACCATAACCATTATGGGTACAATTTTTAATACCATAACCATAAAAATAACTGTGGTTATTAACCATGGTTTTAACCGTATAACCATATTTATTCCACATGTAATATAATAAAATGCCGAAAATTTAATTTTAAAAAATACATCTATCTATATTACCAACAATAAAAATATATAGCACTAACATCATTCAACATTAACACTAATATCATTCAACATTCATATGATTCAACATTAACATTCACACCACTGAATTAACATTAAAATTCAACAAACACTCATAACGAGTAATTATTCAACACCCCTAACCATTTGCACACTTGTCGTATTTGTTTCTATCAATCATCATCTTCATCAATATCATCAATTGATTTCAGTTTTATGCTGTAATTTAAATTTAGTATAATATATATATATTAGTTTATTAATAAAAAATAATTATTATATTTATAAAATAACCATGGGTATAACCATGGGTATAACTCAAATACCATAACCATAACCATAACCATTATGGGTAGAGAATTCATCACCATAACCGCACCGCACCATAATGGTACGGTTAACCATATTAAACAGTAACGGTTATAACCGTGGTTATGGGTTTTTCACCGCACCATTGCCAGCCCTAACCGAAAGTCGGTCGGCTATTCTTTCACACGGAGGTAAAGTGGCAAACCCTACTAGGAACAATTATACTATTATATAGTGTTAATTATGTATTAATTAATACATTATCTAACAATAATATTATTTAATACATAATAAAAATTACTTAATTATTCTTAATCTATTAACCCTACATAAGAATAATTATAATGTTAGTTTTCAATTTTTATCAAACTTTGTGAATTTAAAAAATATTTAAAAATTATTATTTACTTGGACTATCTGATAATAATTAACAAAAAAAGTAATATATTTAATGAAAAATACAATGATGTAACATTATTTATAAATTTTCATCATTAATTCTTTCATATATGTTTTATTTTATAAAAAATGAATCAATAAGTCAAACACAACAATAGTTGTAAAGTATCATTCAAATTCATAAATATTTTTTAAGTTCATTTTGACGATGATGTATGACATATAGTCAATATTTTTTTAAAAAATATATAATAATTTACTCAATAATTTGATATTTTTTAAAAATAATATATTAAAAATAATATCAAACAAACATATATCATTTGTTCTATTTTTTCTAACTTTTTATGTGCATGAGTCATGAGAAAACAACAACTTAGAAGTGGTTATTTAATCGTTTCGTCTCCATATTTTGCTACGTGTGGTTCCATGTGTTTTTAAAATCACGTTGTTCCGAAAATTGATTTGTAAAATCAAATTATTTTTATAAAATCGGGTCGTTCCACATGTTTGTAAAACCAACGCAATGCTCTATTTTTTCTCTTCAATTAGAAATTAATCACACAGAGTCACTTTGTAACATGAAGGTTTTGAAGCTTTATGCATGTGAGTAGCATTTTAAGGATAAAATTGCAAAGATAAGAGTCGAAGTAGATTGAAGCGATTATGACTTAAAGAGAATACTACCTCATTTTTGTGTATGTGTGTTCACGATTTTTTCCAATTTTTTTGAATATGAATATATTTTATTTTAAAAAATAACTCAATTCATGTGTCGAACATATTTATATTGCAACATAAATTTAATGGTATTTATGACTTTTTATCACTTTAGGTATAATTTTATATTGTATGAAACACTGTTTTATGTTATATATATATATAAGTTTATCTTAATACAAGTCTCATCCAAAGATAGTATTAATTAATACAAGTATTAATTATTACATATATTACCTAATACATATATTAACTAATACTTCTAATCGCATGATTATTTTTATTACTTACCATGGAGTATATACATAGTTATCATAACCGGATCAGACTGGCGGTCCGACCGGGTCGACCAGGAAGCGGACCCCTGTCCAGTTTGGTTCAGTTAAAAGACCATTTTACAAATGAACAATGTTTGAACCGGGTTGAATTATGTATTTTTTAGAAAACCGACCGGTTTTAAAAAATCACTCGGTTTCCGGTTCACTTTTTAGCTTCTTTTTTTGTTTTCGGTTTTTTTCCACCGGTTTTTTTTTGGGGTTCCGATTTTTGGTTCTGCACAAACCAATCGACTTAACCCAATTGGTTAAACTGGTTCACTACTATTGTGTATTGTGTTTGAGAATTTAGAGTAATGTGTGTTTGATATTGAAACTATGTAGTTTGTGTGTGTGTGAGACTATGTAGTTTGAGATAATTATGTTTGTGTTTGAGACTATGGATGTATTTTAAGTTTTCAAATTTTTTCCCCTTGTGAATAATGAACCGCACACTGAACCGGATTGAACTGGCCGAACCGCAAACCGACCCCTTGTCGGTTTGATGGTCGGTCCGGTTCTGATAAGTATGAGTATATATATATATATATATAATATACATCATAATATCAACCAAAGACCCCGAAAAGCGAAAACACTCCAGACGAAAAATCGACACGATATTCAAAAAACCTGCGGACGACCTCAATAAAGTAGTAGTGTCTGCCTCAAACGTGTTCTGTTTTGTGTTTTTTTGGGAATTTTTTACATTTGAGTTATTATTATGTGGACTTTGTTAGTCTACATATACTAGAAATTTGAAGTTTTTTGAAAAGTAGGTAATGTGACAAATAAATTTGAAAAAGTAAGTATACTGAAAAAATATTTAGCAAAATGTATATAAGTGCTACTGGGGGTAGCGTTTTTTACAACGTGCGCTATTTTGAGTAGCGTTTTTCAAAAAACGCCATTAGGGGTAGCGTTTCTATGAATTTCGCTACCCTTAGTGGCGATTTTTTTTTTTACGTTTTTAACTTTTTTTGATGTTATGATGGTGATTGCGGGCAAGGAACACGCAAAGGAGGTGTGGGATACAATTGAGGAGATGAGGATCAGAGAGGATCGAAGAAAGCGCGGGTTCAAGTGCTAAAAAGGCAATTGAACAAGTTAAGGATGGAGGACTCGGAGACGATTAACGAGTTCTCGATGAAGCTCACGACATTAGTGGGTGAAATCCGATCCTTGGGTGCCACAATTGAAGATGCCGAAGTGGTTGAGAGGTTATTTGGTGCGGTTCCAGATCGATTCCTACAAATAGTCGGAACGATCGAGCAATTCGGCGATATGGAGCATATGTTGATATCAGAGGCGATAGGGCGTCTTCGCACATATTAAGAAGGCCTCAAATGTCGGGGTTCTTCAAACGGAAGTGAAAATCAATTGCTCTTAACCCGAAACGAATGGGAGAATCGGTATGGGAAGCCGAAGAAAAACGAGTGTCAAAGTAGTAGTGGCCGAAGAGCCGAAGCACACGGAAGGGACCGTGGGCGTGGCGGCCGTGACCGCGGTCGAGGGCGAGGCCGTGGTGGGTTCGGGGCAGACCGAAGGGCAGGTTTTGACAAGTCGAAAGTGAAGTGTTATAATTGCAATGAGTACGGGCATTATGCTAAGGAGTGCCCTAAGCCGAATCGGAGAGAGGAACGGGCTAACTTAGTGGAAGCTCAAGTAGACGATGAACCGACACTATTGATGATAGAAGAAATTGTGTTGAATCATGTCACACAAAGTGGAGATCAAGTCTTGCTTCAAGAGGAGAGGGTTCGGCGGAAACCTTCACATGAGCGGTGTGAGTCTTGGTATCTTGATACGGGTGCTAGTAATCATATGACGGGTTGCCTTGATAAATTTGCTGAAATTGACATGAATGTTAGAGGATTGGTTCAGTTTGGTGATGGCTCGAAGGTTGAGATATGTGTTAGAGGTTCGGTTGTGATCGAGTGCCTTACGAGAGAACACCGAGTGATAACTAATGTATATTCATACCGAGCTTGAAAAGTAATATCATTAGTCTTGGCCAATTGGATGAAAATGGGTGTAAGATTGACATTGAATATGGTGTGTTATCGGTGATTGATCGGTCGAAGAGGTTATTAGTGAAGGTGAGGCGGTTAAACAACCGATTATATGTGCTTAACATCACACCGACACTACCCGTTTGCCTTCTTGTAAAAGGAAAGGATGAAGCGTGGCGTTGGCATGCGAGATATGGACATGTTAACTTCGGAGCTTTGAAAGTTTTGGGTGAGAAGGAAATGGTTCGAGGAATACCGATGATCAAGCATGAGAATCGAGTGTGTGATGGTTGCTTGGTAGGGAAGCAACACCGAACTAGCTTCCCAACCGTGGCCGAATATAGGGCGACGTCACCTCTCGAGTTGTGGCATGGCGATCTATGTGGCCCGATCACACCCGCTACGAATGGAGGCAAACGGTATTTCATGTTAATTGTTGATGATTTCTCAAGGTTTAAGTGGTGTGTGATGATTAGGAGCAAAGATGAGGCGTTCGAAGTTTTTAAGAAAATTCAAGTTTTGGCCGAGTTGGAGTGTGGGAGGAAGTTGAAAGCTTTCCGCACGGATCGAGGGGGAGAATTCATGTCAAATGAATTCAAATTGCATTGTGAGTTGTTGGGGATTAGGCACTATCGAACGACGCCTTATTCTCCACAACAAAACGGTGTGGTTGAGCGTCAAAATCGAACGGTTGTTGGAATGGCACGAAGTTTGATGAAGAGCATGAGCGTTCCAAGCGAGTTTTGGGGAGAAGCGGTATCAACCGCCGTTTATCTCCTAAACCGCGCACCCACGAAGAGTGTGAAGGATCAAACCCCTTATGAAGCCTATTATAACCGAAAGCCCTCCGTCGCTCACTTACGGGTTTTTGGTTGTGTAGGACATGTAAAAGATGTGACGCCTCATTTATCGAAGCTTGCCGATCGAAGTAATCCTATGGTATTCATAGGATATGAGCCGAATTTGAAGGGATATATGATGTTTAATCCTAAAACGAGGCGAGTTGTGGTGACACGAGATTTAGTATTTGAGGAGGAGAATAAGTGGGCTTGGGAAGTTAATATCGAAGCCACACGGGATGCGACTCTGATCTATCATTTCAGTTTGGAGACGCAACAACCCATGGAAAACATGATCGAAGAGATACTGGTCGAAGAAGTAGGTTCGACCGAACCCTACACACCAAGGGTTAGCTCAGTTTTGGCCGAAGGTGGAGGAGTTGATTCGGTCGGATCTTCTCGGGTCTCGGGGACGGAGGAGAGTTCATCGGTTGGTCCCCGAGGTAAGCATGCAGTAAGTCAATTGTATGAAGACACGGTTCCTATAGAATTGGAGTACCCGAGTTTGTGTTTGTTAGGTGAGGAGGAGCCGTCTACGTTTGAGGAGGCTAAGGTTGATCCGTTGTGGATGAGAGCGATGGAAGATGAGATAACTTCTATCGAAAACAACGGAACGTGGGAACTCACCTCATTGCCCGAGCATCATAGACCAATCGGGCTCAAGTGGGTGTTCAAGTTGAAGAAGGACACTCAAGGGAAGATTATTCGCCATAAGGTGAGACTAGTGGCGAAGGGGTACATTCAAAGGCATGGGATCGATTTTGATGAGGCGTTTGCTCCTGTTGCCCACCTCGAATCAGTTCGGCTTCTACTAGGTATTGCAGCTCATGGAGGATGGGAAATACATCACATGGATGTGAAGTCGGCATTTCTAAACGGTGTGTTGGAGGATGAAGTATATGTGGTCCAACCGCCGGGTTTCGAGGTGAGAGAAAGTAAGGTGATAAGGTTGCATAAGGCGTTGTATGGATTGAGACAAGCACCTCGAGCATGGAATTTGAAGTTGGATCAGTCCTTAAAGCAGCTCGGTTTTGAGCGATGTCAGTTGGAGCATGCCGTGTACGTGAGGTATGTTAAAGGTACGAGAAGTTTGATCGTTGGTGTTTATGTTGATGACTTGATTATTACCGGTGAAGTTGCTCGTGATATTGCCGATTTTAAAGCTCAAATGAAGGAGATGTTTAGCATGAGTGATCTTGGGTTGTTGAGCTATTATCTTGGCATTGAGGTTCATCAAAGGGCCGAGAGGATCACATTGTGTCTATCGGCTTATGCGAAGAATGATGCCCCTTCATGTTACAGAAAGTGCAGGGCTGCAAGTTCCTTTTCTGTCTGTTTTGTGGGCCTTTGGATTGATTCCACGAAGAACTAGATTGACCACTTGATGAAAAGGTTGAAGGAGAAGACTGAGTTCCTCTCACAGTGGTAGGGAAACTGTAGGTAGAATTGCAGGAGCTATAGGAGCTTTCTGAAGCAGACGATCCAATTGTCATCAATCCTGCAATGCCTCGTTGGCTTTATTCTTGGGTTAAGGCATTATATGTCTCATTAAGATCAGGTAAAGGCTTCCTCATGAGCAAGTTACTCCTCACGGTGGCATATGTCTCGTTAAGACCCATCATGAATTGGAAGAGCTTCAGGTTATTGGCATGACTGATGTGAGCTTTGAAAAGATCACATCCACAGTTTGGCAATCCACAAACAACATCAAATTCGTCCCACAAAAGTCTAAGTTTTCCATAATATGCAGAAATAGAATCAAGATTTTGTTGAGTAAAACAGATCTCACGGTGTAGCTGATAAACGCGAGAGTCATCTACTTTGCAGAATCTTTCCTTGAAGTCTTTCCACACCAGGTATGCACTTGTTGAATACACCATACTTCCTAGCAATTCTCTAGATACGGAATTCATAATCCATGCAAAAACTAAAGCATCGCACCTGTCCCAGATTTGATGCAGTGCTGGATCAAGGTTCTCTTTGACGCAGGTTCCGTTGATGAAGCCGATTTTATTTTTACACATCAGAGAGACGTACATAGCTCTGCTCCAAACTGCATAGGTCTCAGGTCCCGTGAGTTGGATGGATATGAGAGACAACCCCGGGGTGTCAGACGGATGCAGGTACAGGGGGTGATTGTGGTCGATGATGGTCCTCATTTCTTGATTTCCACCGGCGGCAGCAACAGCGGCATCCATCGTTTTTGTAAAGAGAATATTGCAGCGAGAATTGGAAGGATAACAGGAAGAAACGAAAGGGATGAATCAATTTTGACAAAGGAACACAAGATTGAATCAGATAACACTGCTTCAATCTTCAACAGATTTGGGAAGAACAGAAGAACAGGGAGGAAAAACAATCACAAACAACACGAATCCTTAATGGATTCCCAAGGGCTCTGATACCATCTTAAGAATTGGACACCACAGTTCGTGGATTCATCTGAGGCTTCTATTCAACTTGCCTCATCCTCCACAATGAGTATTATATACTCAGTAAAATTCCACAGTCTGATTACAATCCGTTATAACAACTTTAACTAACTATAACTATCGTGGAGGACTAAAATGTAAACAAAACAAACTACAAGACTCTAAACATAAAACGAACAACAATATAAAGAAAACAACTCAAAGGACAATGGATCAAATCTCCTTATCAACAAATAAGACGACTTCAATTATAAGCCAACAGCTTGTTCATCATCTTCATCCGTTGACAGCTTCAATTATATCTTCAACTTTCACACCCCAAATCGACCAAGGACCTAGACTTGAACAACCCACCAAAGAGGAACCTTGTAGCTGTAGGAGAAGATTCCTGCTTCAAGTCTGTAGGGTAACCTTTCACTTGAAGGATCGTCCGACCGATGACTTGCCTTATGGACTCGAGAATCTTGGCATCGACACGGTAACCGGAAGCACCTTGAACGTAAAACGTGTTGAGAGCCTTGCCGTCTTTTGTTGTCACCTCGGCTCTTCTCACACTCAGGCTGTATTCTCGGAAGATTCGGGTCACGTCCGACAGGAGACCGACACGGTCGGAAGTGCACAACTCAAGCTTCAAACCCTAAATTAGACAACGTAATCAAGTATTATTATTCAACTTAATCAATCAAAATTATAATTTAAGATTTATAAATAATTTATTATTTTACTAGGGTCCACATGCTTCTTTGAAGTGTAATTAATAAACTAATATTGTATTAAAATTTAAAACTGGACCATAACCTCAGATACTCTTCTTTCAATGGCAGCTTCAAGGCAATGGATCAACCTCTCCTTCTCTGCATCTGAATTCAAAGGAGATCCATCTAGATGCCGGATATAATATTCCTACAAAAAAAACATGTTTGTTTGGACAAAGATTAAACCTAAAAGAGACAACTGAAAACCAAGAGCATTGACCTCTCACCTGAAAAGCTTCAGGTCCCTTACCATCAATATTTGCATGGAAAATCACATACTGCATATCCGTTAACGTACAAACCGTGTCGAACAGAAGTTTCGGCCGATCCTTACTCCGAATCGTGACAATCGAATAATCTTTACCGGACCAATGAACCACTTCCACCCTCGGTCGCTGCTCCTCAACCGAGGACTCGTCCTCGACCGGAACACGGTCATAATCCCGGTCAGCAAACATCATCTGGTGCAGCCTTCTTGCAGTGTGGGTGGTCAACCCATGGGACAACGATGTCTCCCCCCTAAAGACATGGCACAGAAGTTCCTTAATCCTCGATAACCGGTCTGATTCGATGATGGCTGAACCGGTTTCACCATCGGCCACTTGCATGACTGCAGCGGCTCGAGTATTGTGGGTCCAAACCTCGGCACTAACCACGTTGCATTTGAGGTGGGTGAGAACCGCACTTACTTCTGAGAGCAAACCGGGTCTATCGCTTCCGGTTAGCTCGATTACTGTGTGATCTGGTGATGGCTTGAACCCAACTGTCTCCATGGGTGACATGAAGGTCGAGTCCGGTCCGAGCGCCTGCTTAAAAAAAATATGTATTTTTAATGTATGTCCATGCCAGGTTCTGATCAAACCGGAGTTAAACCCGTCAGCCGGTCTGAATTGTATACGATATATTTAATGAAAAAATAATTCAATCCAACCTTTTGAATGTAGTCAAGAATCTCTTCATCTGTAATCTTGTTGCCTTCATGGTCAGTGACATTGAACACTGTTAAGGAACACAGAATGTTCAGATTCTTCATCTTAAAAAAAAAAAAAAACAGTGCGATTAGGAGAAAGAGACAGACCGTCCATGAACCAGCCACCATCCGAGGAAATATACGCTTTGATAACTACGAGGTTCAGATCAGTGAGGACTTGTACAACTTCTAGAAGTATGCCATGTCTGTTTGCACTGTCCACCTGAACCATCGCAATGGAAAGATCGCCAAAAAGGTTAGTGTAGTGGAAAGAAAGGACAGACAAGAAACTATTAGTAGACAAACAAGACGTAAAGCAATATATATACCCTTATCACTGTTGCGTTCTTGCAGGACTCGTTGTCAATCACTACCCTGAGGAAGCACAAAATAATAATCCTAAATTAGAATATCCTCAGAAGTTGTATGGTTGATGAGATATTGGAGGGACCAATCTGGCAGATTTGAATACATTATTTTACTACCTGGGTGGGTTCATTCTCCTGATGAGCTTCTCATATTCATCATCCATGGGTGGTGAGAAGTACATATTGAAATCTGAAACAAGAGCGGGAGACAAAAGATTGGAACTTTGCTGGAATTTCAATGTAACAATCCGACATTTCAAGAAAACCACATTTTGATTAAGATAAGAAATCTCAAAATCATGTTCTTGAAACGACAGGCGTCTTGTAATAAGAGCAAGAAAACGGCACTGAAATCAGAGAAACAGAGCAGAAATCAATGAAGAACAGGGCATCAAGATCTAGATACGGAAAAGAAGAATCATTAAAGATTACATACCCATGGGTGGTGGGGGTGGAGGGTACATATTATTATGTTAATATCAGAAGCAAGAACGGAAGGTCAAAAGATTGAAACTTTAATGTAAAACTCCGACCTTTCAAGGAAAATCCAGCGTTCCAAGAAAACCCCATTTCAAGACTTGGAATTTCAATTGCAAAACTGCAGATTCTTAAACTTATTGGTTCAATTAATATCAGAAACCTCAACATCAAGAAAATGACGGTGACACCAGAAAAACAGAGCAGACATCAATGAAGAACAGAGCATCAATAAGAAAGATATAAATAACTACATACCCGTGACAGATTCTAGCGTAGTTGTGGAAGCACAAATCGTGTTGCTTTGGGACTGGGGAGGTGTGCTTCCGGAGAGTAAGGTGAATATATAGTAAAGTGGAGAAACAGAGCAAGAGATCTCTGCGCCTCTCACAAAGGAAATGAAATATATATTTTATAGACAGTCAATGAAATGAAATACATGCCTCGTATACATATACGAGGTGTTTAATTAGGGTATAAATCATGTACCAGTGTTAATTAATAGCGATTTGCGCAGTAAATATGTAAATTTAATTTATTCTTTATAATACAATTTATTTAATCTTTATATATATAAATTACAAATATTATTTTTACTATTATAGAGTTTAAATTGTTTATAATAAGCTAAAATCATTAAAATGAAAGAGAATATTAGAGGTTTTTAAAGTGAGTTATGTGACATGTCAATGAGAATTGTATACTTGACATTGATCTATTAAAATAGATTAATTTAACATTAGGAGTGAGAAAATACATCAAACAATTTATTTGTCACAATTATAATTATAGTTAAATTAATAGATATAAATTATAACTGAATTAGTTATAAAAAATAATATCAAACTGTGATTAATCTAAAGTATGATTGTTACTATAATAATTATTATAATCTCAATTTAATATGTATTAATATTATACCACTTTACTATTTGTCGTATCACAAAATAATTAGGACATGGAATATATTTAAGAGAAAACATAATTAAAAGTAGTTGATTTTTTTTTGTCAAAAAGTAGATGACGAATGTATGAAAAAATAATAATTATTCTAAAGTGAATTGTTCAACATAAATTAGGTATTTATATAAAAAGAAATAATTATTGAATAATTGGTTGACAATTAATTTAATAGACAGATATCATTATATCATTATATTTAATGAAAGTATTTATACATTAATATTAGAATTAATTATACATGTATAGAAAACAATAATAATACTAAATATTAATTACTATTATTATTATATAGTGATACCTTAATAATCTTGTGATCAATTATTAGTATTTTGAATATATATATTTTTGTGTTGTTAAAAGTAAGAATTTTTGGATTACTTAAAAAGTATATTAATAATGGACAAAAAAATATGAATAAATAATATATTTGAAATTTCATAATATTAATTTTAAAAATAATTTAAAGCATTTTATCAAATATATAACTATATTAAAAATACACATTTAATTTATAATATTTTTATTTTATTTTTAATGATTATGAGATGATTTATATAAAATACTTTTTTAAAATAATAAAATTGGCTCAAAACATCAAACTTATTAATATAGTTTTTTTAATCAAATATACAATCAAAACAAATTAGATAACTAAGTTTGTGAAGAAAAAAACATGTTAACAATTATTTTTTTGGAAGAAAAATAAGTGATAAATTAAGCTAAAATAAAACAGTTTTCGAAATTGAATGAAGAGTTTTGAAACAATTTGAACATGTTCACCTAAGCAAAAATGTGATGTCATACATCTACTTGTAACATATAGAAGTGTTTGACCAATTAAATTGAATAAAAAATTTCAGTTTACTTACTTGTCATCATATTATGTCTCTTAGTTAAATTAATATATAGATCGATGATATAGATATATATTAATTAATACAATGTTTGATTAGAAATAATAGTATATATTAACTAATACATAATTTGTTTTGGTCAAAATAGATGCACTTTATTTATAACGGAGTAGCCCTATTAAGAGCATTATTACAATCACTATGTAAAATAGATCTAAGAGGGGGGTGAGGGTATATAAACTCAATCGCTAGGACACACTCATATTCTGGATTGTTTTGCGATCCAATTGGCGCTCTGATTCGTCGTAAGTTGAACCACTTTCCACTCTATCGATGCAATATTGTTCGTCGTCCCAATTATGTTCGAACATATAGTCTCAATTCTTCATCTCTTACCCGCAGTTGATTGATTACCACTTCAGAGTCCGATTCAATCACCGCTTGGCTCCAACCCTTCTCAATGCCTATGTTGACTCTGAGTAAGATGGCTTTGACATCCAAGCATTCGACATCACCACCCTTCAATCTACGGTTTGCTCCCCCGATTACTTGGCCTTTCGAGTTCCTCGCAATCACACCTATTCCACCATCCTTAGTTTGTCTGCACCACGAGGCGTCACAATTGACCTTGATTGTTTCTCGATTCAGGACATTCCATTCATGAGTTTCATGTGGTCTTGATGTCGTGGCTCTTGTTTTCGGGGCTCTTGTAAACTCATCAAAGGCACATTTTATGTCGTCGACAATCGTTGTCGGGTTGGGCATCTTTGCCTCAAAAGTTGTCACGCACCGTGCTTTCCAGATATGCCAACACGCCATCATGCATAGACCCCATCTAGCTTCCCTTGTGGTCATCGATGCGCACAGTTCAGGCCTTCGATCATGTATCCACTCCTCTATCGACTCATTGGAGTGGTGTGTTGCCCCCATCCCTAAGATGTCCAACCATACTGTCTCCGTCCAGCTGCATTTGTAAATCAGGTGTTCTCTATCCTCATCCATGTCACAAATTGGACAGTTAGTCGCCATGTTCATCCCTTGTCTGCATAAATTTTGCATGACCGCAAGTGCATTAGATAAGAGTTTCCACATATAGTTCTTTACCTTTCAGGAGTGTATCGACCTTCCATATCACACTCCAAATCGTTGTGGATCTACTTCCATGCCTATCAATGGCGACTGCTCCTCCCTCATTGGCTTCTCGAGCTCTGTGGTACACCGATCATACCGTCGCCCTTCCATTTTCTGTGTAGGGCCAAAGAAGCTTGTCAACCTGTCCATGTGAAGGGATGGGGATCTGCAGGATGCTCGCCACGTCAGATGGTTGTGCTATCTGTCGTAGCTTCGCCACGTCCCATATCCGTCTAAGAGTGATTAGAGCGTCCACATTCATTGTTGGGTCCTCGGTCGGGTTGGTGATTTGTTATAGCTTAAAGCCAGTCTTGGTGTAAATTCAGGGGTCACTAAGGGCTCGAATGTAGTTGCCATCGCCAAGTCTCCACACCCCTTCTCGCACCAAGGTGTTCCGACTGTATAGTAAACTCGTCCAACCCCAAGATGCTCTCCATCCTGTTCTTTCCGAATATAAATCGTTTCTTGGGAAATATAGACCTTTCAGAACACGTACCTATAATGCATTTGGTTCCTTAATCAATCTATCCACCATTTTTGCCAGGAGAGCTACATTGAAAGTATGGATGTCAAAAATTGACTAAACCCGTGGGTCCGTCCACGGGTAGTGTTTGGGTTATACTTTTTGACCCATGGGTCATTTTGACTGCGACTCATGCCTGGCTTGGGAAAACACAGGTCAAATTTGAGGCAAGTCTTGACTCATGGGTCAACACGTGACACATGAAAATTGTATATTATTAAATAATAATTACTAATTAGAGGTTTACACTTTAAATAATTATTATTAAATAATTACCATGGTTGGTCAAACAGGTCAGTATGACCCGCGTGTCAAGGAGGTCGAACGGGGTCAGTCTGACTCATGCTTTTGTCAGTACTGACGGGTCAGCCTGACCCACGGGTTAATCCACTGACCCGTGCGTTAGGTTTGGGTTACGATTCTTGACCCATACAAATACACAAATCGTGTTTGGGTTAGACGATTACTGACACGACCCGTGGCTGACATGACCCATGGGTCGATCCATGACACGAATTGACACCCCTAATTGAAAGTATCAAGCTATCTGAATCCAAGACCACCATCTTCTTTCGTTCTTGTTAACAGCTCCATCTTCACCGGTGAATTTTCTTGCCCTCATTCTTTTTCCCCCACAAAGAATCTGCTATCATAGAATTTGTTTATGCACACCACGTCCTTGGTAGTTTGAAAAATACTCATCACATAAGCAGGTATAACTGTAATTACCGACCTAATGAGAACCTCTTTCCCCGCTTGGTTCATCTTTTCTATCCTCATCCTTATTTGGTCGCTCTTCTTCACTTTCCTATGATTTTTCGTCTTAATTTTTTACGAACTCTTCCAATCTCTCCTGCGTTCTCAGCTTCGACGGGCTCCCCTTCGGTTTATTTTTTTTTTTGTACGTTTTCTCTCATTCTCTTCCTCCACCTCCTCACGTTGTTTCTTGATGGGAATCTTATTCATGTACGGGCTTGCTTGAGTATGGAAAGGGTTTGCTTGGGTGAAGGAGAACCAGGAGGATTTTCGACAGAATATTCGCCTGATCCCCCTGGTTGTGCCTGGTCAGCTGCACTGGTTAGTCTATCCGGGAGTTGGGTTATGTATGGATATGTGAGGGATGAGTAGGCAACAAGGTTGACTTCTCCTATGGTTATGATCGTTTCTTCTCATTCTCTTCTGATAGGGGTATAAGGTCTCCTCCACTCCTCCACATTAAGGTATCTAATAACAACATTTAGTATAGAACATGGTAGGGTTTCGATGTGCGGGGGGATGTAGAGATGTCTCGGGTATGGTATCATGGTTGTATCCGGTGGAAGGGTATTTAGGTCTATCATGGTTAGGGTTGACGTCTGTCTTGGTTGGTTGTTATTAGTTCGGGTTTCACTCATGTTCCTTTCCCGCTCACTCAGTCCATTCCTCCCACCGTCCTTATTTATTGCTTTTTTTTCCGCATAGAATCAAATTCAGCATAGATCTCTTGTTCCATCGGGTCATCTTCTAGCGTGTATTCACTCTCAGTGTTTGTTTCTCCAGTATTCTTTGCCTCCTTTTTGGCTTGGTTCATAATGTCAAACCAAATCCTTCAACCTCGCCTTTGTGCATTAGTATTATGCCCATTCGCCCCCCTCCAGGATGGCTTTCACAATGCGACTTGGGTCTGGTTCCAGTCATCCACGGTCCATACATCAGATGCTCGAGTGTTGCTTCCGACATTGTGACCTCTTTGCGACACACCTGAGTTGTGTTCCCTAGTATCCCACA
The DNA here is from genome assembly GCA_946814005.1 of Chamaenerion angustifolium. Taxonomy (NCBI): domain Eukaryota; kingdom Viridiplantae; phylum Streptophyta; class Magnoliopsida; order Myrtales; family Onagraceae; genus Chamaenerion; species Chamaenerion angustifolium. The sequence goes on from OX328268.1 coordinate 33,514,837, forward strand.
CCCGTAGCGGAAATTAGATAATCACTCATATTTTATCGATGCCCACTGCTCTTCCTCTTGTGATTTTATCCACCAGAATCCCGTCATCAGAGGTTGCTTATCATTCACTTCCACTTTCAGGCGGATATACATTTTGTGGGTATTTTCCACTTCTTCTTTTATTTCTACGAAATTTACGATTTTTTCTCCTATCAGTCGGGCATTCTCTGTGCTAAACTTTTCTAAGCCAAGATCATGAACTTGTACCTAGAATTGGACTCTCTTGAAATCCACTTGTGCCAGACCAATACTAGGCATTCACTTCTGCATGCTTATATAGTGCCCTTGTATGGACAACGGTGACATATCAAGTATTTGTTTTATATCCTCCTCATCCTCAAATTCAAATAATACTACCTTCTTTGATATATCATATACAGTGATCGATCTGCAATCTTGCCCACGCCACCTTAAGAACGTTGTGTATTGTCGCAATCTTGCCCACGCCACCTTAAGAACGTTGTGTATTGTCGCAGATTTCACCGGCTTTTAGGAAATAACCATTCCCACGTATCACACATTGTTCACCAGTCGGAGATTGGACGACAAATTAAAGGCGTTTTGCCGGGGTTGGTTCCGATCTCCATAATTTTCATTTTGATTGCTCATTGTGATTGTGGTCCAGAGGCCGTCACTGTAGTCGCACCAACATGCAAAACGGTGAAAAAGAAATTATCAAGTTTCGAAAATTAGGTTTCTCCACGGAGGGTTATACGTGCATGGCGTGAATAAGATTCTCTGTGAATTGAATGGGGGGCTCTCTCACAATTGGTTGCTTTCCTAACTGGTACTGTAGCTGACGCTATTGAACCTAGGATTTTGTCTGGGAAAATTGACCGAAAGTCGGTCGGCTATTCTTTCAAACGGAGGTAAAGTGGTAAACCCTACTGGGAACAATTAGAGTGTTAATTATGTATTAATTAATACATTATCTAACGATAATATTATTTAATACATAATTAAAATTACTTAACTATTCTTAGTCTATTAACCCTACATAAGAATAATTATCATGTTAGTTTTCAATTTTTATCAAACTTTGTGAATTTAAAAAATATTTAAAAATTATTATTTACTTGGACTATCTAATAATAATTAACAAAAAAAGTAATATATTTAATGAAAAATACAATAATGTAACATTATTTATAAATTTTCATTATTAATTCTTTCATATATGATTTATTTTATAAAAAATGAATCACTAAGTCAAACACAACAATAGTTGTTGAGTATCATTCAAATTCATAAATAATTTCTAAGTTCATTTTGACGATGATGTATGACATATAGTCAATATTTTTTTAAAAAATAAATAACAATTTACTCAATAATTTGATATTTTTTAAAAAATATATTAAAAATAATATCAAACAAACATATATCATTTGTTCTATTTTTTCTAACTTTTTATGTGCATGTGCCATGAGAAAACAACAACTTAGAAGTGGTTATTTAATCGTTTCGTCTCCATATTTTGCTACGTGTGGTTCCATGTGTTTTTAAAATCACGTTGTTCCGAAAATTGATTTGTAAAATCAAATTATTTTTATAAAATCGGGTTGTTCCACATGTTTGTAAAACCAACGCATGCAATGCTGATCTATTTTTTCTCTTCAATTAGAAATTAATCACATAGAGTCACTTGGTAACATGAAGGTTTTGAAGCTTTATGCATGTGAGTAGCATTTTAAGGATAAAATTGCAAAGATAAGAGTCGAAGTGGATTGAAGCGATTATGACTTAAAACGAATACTATCTCATTTTTGTGTATGTGTGTTCACGATTTTTGTTTTTCCAATTTTTTTGAATATGAATATATTTAATTTTAAAAACTAACTCAATTCATGTGTCGAACATATTTATATTGCAACATAAATTTAATGGTATTTATGACTTTTTATGAATTTAAGTATAATTTTATATTGTATCAAACACTGTTTTAGGTTATATATATATAAGTATATCTTACTACATGTCTCATCCAAAGATAGTATTAATTAATATTATTACATATATTACCTAATACATATATTAAATAATACTTCTAATCGCATGATTATTTTTATTACTTACCATGGAGTATATATATATATATATATAATATACATCATAATATCAACCAAAGACCCCGAAAAGCGAAAACACTCCAGACGAAAAACCGACACGATATTCCAAAAACCTGCGGACGACCTCAATAAAGTAGTAGTCTGCCTCAAACGTGTTCTGTTTTGTGTTTTTTTGGGAATTTTTTACATTTTAGTTATTATTATGTGGACTTTGTTAGTCTACATTACTAGAAATTTTACATTATTGTTCTGCTGCGAACTGTGTTTTATTGCTCTGTTGGTGTACTTATATGAAGGTGGAAAGTTAGCTGCAGTTTGAAGAGAAGCTGTGAGGGCTCCATGGCCTCAGGCCCTCAAAGAAGCTCATACCGGTGCATTTTAGCAGAGGCTTCTTGTCTTGGGTTGCTAAGATGCGCATTCTTGAATAATTACATCGTTGTCGAACTATAATATTTATCCACGTGTTTACGAAATGAGGTCAAGAGTTAGAGAATAGGGTGATTATCTCCAGCATTTTAGGAGTCATCTGAGGTGAGATGAATCAATAATATCTTTTATATTTTTAACATTAAGATTTTTTTTTAAATGAATAATTTTTACATTTATTGAGTAGAAAAAACCTATAACAAATTCGAGAAATTATCATTTGTTAATCGTCATGTCAGTCAATAATGTCCGCGACCATAATTCATTTGTATAACTTGATACAGTTTTTCTATCCATTCTGCCATAATCATTTATGACACGTTGTTATTGCGACTTGGGAAAGTATGTCTCGCCATTGTCGGTAAGTGAATCGTCCATGTCCGGTTTCATGTCATGTGTTGATGTCTGAACATTGTCCTTTCGGATTTGGATAAACAAATTCTTATAAGATTTAACGATTCAATGTAATATTTCACATCCAACACATCGTAAGGCTCATAGAGGGATCGGAAGTTATATATTGTCAATCCTTAAATGATACTATTTTGTTGATTTTGTTTTACAGTAATGTGAAATTAAAATTATATAATAAAAAGTATTTCACACAAAATAAATGGTTCCTTAAAGACTTAAAGTATGGTAAAAATAAAATGTAATCATTTAATTTGGGGTTAATTACTTAAATAATTACATATGTTTGACCATTGTGCAAAATGGTTACACATGTTTCAAAAAGTGATTAATTGGTTTTGCTTATTGACTTAATGGTTACACATGTTTTTTATAATGTGATTAATTGGTTAATCCGGTAGTAAACCGTCAAATTTTCTGTCAATTTTACATGTACGTAACACATGACCTCTATTTCACTAATTTACGATATTTGAAAAGACTTTTATGCCCTTGTGCCACTTTCAAGAATCTCCCCTATTTCCCTTGCTCCACCTCCGTGTGAATGCTCTAATTTCCGAAGGCGATGAAGATAGTGATGAGGACCCATCCGGGGTTGTGGAAAATGTTGGTGTCGGCGTGGTGAAGAAGGTTACAGAGCTCCGACGTTGTGCTGAACTCTCTTTGAGCATTGTTGGATTCGTGGCAGCTTGTGATGTGTCTGGGTTTGTTTCTATTGCGGCTATGAGCTGAGTTTTAAGTGGTGGTGGTTTCAGCGTGAGGGCTTTGGGGTTCAGAGGTTTTGCAATGGGTTTATGTTATGGACTCTTTTATGACTGTGATTTCTGTTATTTCATGAAAATGTTGCATCTACAAGTTACTGAAAATGACTCCTCTGTTCTTCATTTTACTAAAAAAAATCTGGAAGTTAATTTAGTTGAGAAACAAATTGTTAGATTGAACAATTTCTGATTCCATGATGCGGATTGGGCAACCTATAGACAGAGAGCAGTACATTCATAGAATTGGAAGAACTGGACACAAAGGTAAGGAATGACAAGGTATATTGTTGCTTACACAGTGGGAGGAGGTGTTCTTATTAATTGGTACTAATTAATTGGCTTGTTTACCCAAAACACATAACTGGCAAATTTATCACCTAGAGAAATTTCAACTAAATAATGATGCTCTTATTCATCAACATCTCACTGCATATCTATTCAAATTTTCTTCTTGACGTTACACACTAAAAACTACGAAAAATCTAGAAAAATGTGGAGTTTAGAGGATGCGTTCCTCTTAGTGAGGAAATACAAGAAATTACATTATTTTCCTATTGTAGAATATTGTATTAGGTGGAGAGGGCATTGCCCCATGTGGAGATGAAGAGCAAAGAAGCAGCCTACCATGCATGGCTAGAGTATTACAACTCGATCAAGACGATTGGGAGGGACAAGTGCAAAATAGCTAGTTGAGCTTGCTAATGAGTTCAGCCGTAGCATGGGCCTCGACAACCCTCTTGCCATTGCTAAATTAGTCATTGGCAAGATGGGACTTAAGAACATCCTTGGACTGCGTTGTAAATAGAAACAGGGTTTCTTGAAATCCGTTGTAATGTTGGTGTGGCATGGAACACAGTCAAGCGTTGAAGAAAGTGCAGCATTCAACCATTATCCATATACTGTAGTGGTTAAAGTTTTGTTGTATTTAGTACTGACTTATAGGCCTTACTAGATTGAAACTGTTTTGTGATTTGATGTTGAACTTGTTCTGGATGTTTTGTTGTAAATTGATGTTTCTGTGAACCTTGTTGTTCTCGATGTTTTGTTCCATTGGTCCATTGTGCATTGGTCCATTTTTATTCTGAATCATTGCAAATGCCAGTTTCAGCTTTTAAGAAAATATACGTAACCATTTAATCACATTACCAGGAAACATACGTAACCATTTAATCACATTACAAGGAAACATATGTAACCATTTAATCACATTCTAGTAAACATATGTAACCATTTAATCAAATTTCAAGTTAGAATGAACTCTTTAATTTAGAAACTATTCAATGAAACCCAGGATTTGAAGAACTGAAACCGAGGTGCTGAAGAAAATCAGTGCAGAACTGAAACCCAGGTTCTTCACCTTCGTGCCGTTCTTCATCTTTCTCCTTCACTATTTTTCATAATCCATAGTAAAACCAAAAATCACAATTGAAGAAAATAAAGAAATCACAGAGGAAGAAATTGAAGAAATCACAAAATCGATTCTGACTAATCCGACTGAAATTGAAGACTGATGCTCCAAAGACTGAAAATCGAGATGATTCCCGATGGAGATTGGGTTCACGCGGATTGGGTTCACGCATCTGGACGAGAATCTTCTGTTTGAGATTCTGAAGCACAGAACCGCTGAGGACCTTCTGCTCTAGCACAACAACTTAGATCTTCTGCACTTGGCCAACATCGGTTGCGACATACAGCAACTCGGAGTGTTCTTCATGGTGTCTTCCTGGTGTTCTTGGTGTTCTGAAGGAATCATAGGGTTTAGGGGTAATATTGTCATTTCATATGTTAGAATAGTGACTAACGGTGATTTATGACGATCACCAGTAGAAAAATCAATTAGTCACATAACAAAACCAATTAATCACATTTTGAAACATGTGCAACCATTGTGAACAATGGTCAAACATGTGTAACCAATTAAGTAATTAACCCTTTAATTTATTTTCAAATTCCCTCATTTTAGAGTTGGAAAATAAGTCCATAATGAAAAATGAATACTTTAACTTCCCTTTATTTCCCTCAATTTTCATTTACCATTTTATATATAAACAAGGGATTTCCTCTCACTAATCTATTTTTCTACTAATCCCTTTATATAATGTGAGCATAATACTCATTTAGATCTTAAATTTAATTACATATAGCGAGACTATTAGAAAGAGTAACAAGTTCCACCAATCACTCCACAAATCACTCTACCAACTACTCAACAAATTACTCCACTCAATATCCACCCAATCTCAATGTTTCTCCTATAAATAGTGTAGTTTGTTATTGTAACAAAATAAGTTCAATATATACAATGTTCTCCCTAATTAAGTCAATATCATCTCAATTTAGTCCACACTTACAATTCTAACATGGCATCAGAGCAGTGTTCCTGATTCTGTAACTCAAACCACATATCTGAATCAAACCCTTATTTGTCACCTTCGAGCCGTAGGCAACATCATCGCCACCAGCAGCAACCACAATCGGACTGTGGAGGCAGGGCACACAAGTAGTAGCAGACCATCCGAACTCCCGAAGTGTTGAACAAAGCACATAAGCACAAGAATTTCCGAGTGAAAACAAGAGAACTTTCACTTCGACTGGTTAGGTTCATCGTCTCGGTTCTGGAATATTGAAACTCGTTTCTGCAACAAGTCTGATGTGGATTTGAAGTCTGGAAGCTGGACGTCTGGACTGGAGCTGGGCGAGTCGTCGAGGCAGGAAGGAGTGGACGCAGGCGCCAGGCAAGAGTGGAACAGGACAACTCAGTGCTCCCTGCTCACGACAGGCAGCGGCGCAGCGCAAGCTTGCTCTAGGGAATATATATTGGGTCATGAACGGTCGCATGAAACAGAAGCTTACCAGGCAGCGGAAGCTGCGATACACCACAGATGATGAGCTCAGACGGATCAGCTGAAGAGCCTTTCCCAGTCAACGACGATTTCTCTGGAGTCAACGCCTGAGCAACGGTCTCCTCGGGAGAAGGAGGTGACTAAGCAGTAGGAGGCATCGGGAGAAGGAGTTAAGGCCGACGCCAAAGGCGAGACAGCAGACGTGGAGAAATCTTGGTGAAAGGTTGAAGACGAGGGAGAGGCGAGGTCCGAGGTGACGCGGACGGAGGCCAGGGGTTGCGGCTAAGATCAAAGCGAAGATTGGAGGAGAAAACTGAGATCATGTCGACTTCCAGCAGTAAGTTTGCTTTAGTTGTGTAGAATGATTTTTTAGGGAGGAGACAGAAGTAAAAGAAAATAAAAAATGGAAAAGAAAAGTAAACGGAGATGGAGAAACCGAGAAAATGACAAAAAAAATTGAAAGAAGAAATTGGAGATGGGTTTTCCTTCCTCGCAATTGGACATAGAAAAGGAATAAAGAAGACAAAAATGAGGAAGGTGTGCACTAATATGTAGGGACCACGTTTTTTTTGGTTTGGTATAATTCTGTGTATTATTAGGTGTTGGTCGATAGACAAGTCAAAAAAAAAAGGAAGGAGATGGGTTGAACAGAAGTTGCCCGAGCAGAAGTGAATTATGGCTTGTGGTTGGGCTACGTGGAGATGATGTCCAGCTCAAAGTATACCAAATCCGATGAGCTCAGGGGAGTGATAATACTGTGCAAGTTGAATATTGAAGACTTCATCGCTCAACTTGAGGGGAAGTGTCGAAGAGAAAGATGAAAGTGACGATGACATAGGTTTCTCCTTGTTCAAGCTGAGCATTTAAGACTCCATCGCTCAACTTGAGGGGGAGTGTCGAAGAGAAGTCGGAGGAGAGCTTGGTCGAAGAGAAACCATAAGAGTTCATTCGACACAACCGGAAGAGAGCTCGGTCGAAGAGGAAAGAGCTCGGTCGAAGGTAAACCACAAGAGTTCATTCGACACAGCTGAAGGAGAGCTCATTCGAAGAAGAACGAGCTCGGACTAAGAGGAACCAGGAGAGATCATTCGACACAGCCGGAGGAGAGCTCGGTTGAAGAGAAACCACAAGAGTTCATTCGACACAATTGGAGGAGAACTCGGTCGAAGAAGAACGAGTTCGGTCGAAGAGAAATCACAAGAGTTCATTCGACACAGCTGGAGGAGAGCTCGGTCGAAGATGAACCAGAAGAGTTGACACAACCGTAGGAGAGCTCGGTCGAAGAGAAACCACAAGAGTTCATTCGACACAGCTGGAGGAGAGCTCGGTCGAAGAGGAACAAGCTCGGTCGAAGAGGAACCACAAGAGTTCATTTGACACATTCGTAGGAGAGCCAGATCAAAGAGGAACCAGAAGAGTTCATTCGACACAACATGACTACAACAACAAATTAGAGCAACCCAATGGTGGACCGACAAACCAAAGGCACTCAACATAAGGTTTTTCAACAATATCCTTGGCAAGTTAAACATTGAAAATCACACTGTTTAACTTGAGGGGAGTGTTAGAAAGAGTAACAAGTTCCACCAATCACTCCACCAACCATCCACAAATTACTCTACAAATCACTCCACCAATTACTCCACTCAATATCCACGCAATCTCAATGTTTCTCCTATAAATAGTGTAGTTTGTTATTGTAACAAAACAAGTTCAATATATACAATGTTATCCTTAATCAAGTCCATATCATCTCAATTTAGTCCACACTTACAATTCTAACACAGACAATTGGCTAGAGTGCATTTATTATTATGTACAAAGTAAAAAACATAGTATTATTTTTACATAATTAATCATTTCAACATAGCCTAAACATAGCCTAATTAGGTACATGAATCTATGTTATTAACAAGATCAGGGTATATTCCCATTCTAGTACTAATTGAGTAGAGTTTGAATACAAAAATCATAAAAGATTTATATTTAATAAGTTCCAAAAAAATTATAAATTTACATAATAGACTGAACCATTTATTCCTTGAAGTATAAGATTCCTTCTAGAATCGTAATCTTATGACTTGTAATAAGAGTGTGTATATATATATATATATATAAACAAAATAAATATCGTAATTGTTCCCTTTAAGGATACAAGATTCCTTCTGGAGATGTAATCTTATGACGTCTTGTAAGAGTATATATATATATATGAACACAAATCAAGCTATTCATTGTGTCTTAATCTAATACCCTAAAAAATTGTCTTATAGTGATTTTTAACAAATAAAACAATATGACAACAATCATAATAATATAGACAAACTAATTACGAAGGAACAACTGCCAGAAATAGAGGAACAATGTGCCGACCAATTAAAACACCCAAACCCACGTGTCATTTTCGTGTAAGACATTACTAATCGGGTTCTATGCTCTTCGTCCGCCCACAAATGTTCTTAGTGTTATCCCAATCGGCCATTTTTGTCTAACACAGACATGTATGTATGTATATGTACGTACTGCATTGTCTTTAGTGGCTAAATTTTATGTAGGGGTGAGCTCAGGTGGGATGGGTAGGTCTTTTTTGCAAGACCGAGACCAAGATCGAAATTTCGGTCCTGGCTTTCGAAGGGCCAATACCAACTTCGGTTTTAAAAAAACGACTGAGTCGGTCTTACTTGACTCAGACCAGTCTTGGTCATTGACCGAATTTTTGGGTAAAATTAAGAACAGAGAATCGGACAAGAGACAGATGACAAACTAAATGGCAGAACCAAGAACAATTGCAGAACAGATGACAAACCAAGAACAATTGTGACCAGAACCAAGAACAGTTAAACTAAATGGAATCGAAAAATGGAAGAGTTGTTACCTGAGATGGACGGACGTTGAGACCGAGACGGGCGCCTCAGACGCAGACGGAACAGAGTCGCCAGAGATGCAGATTCAACGCAGGCACAAATTCAACAGGAGTCGTCGGAGACGCAGGCGGAATGGAGAGTTGAACAGAATGGAAGCTTTGAAAAGAGTCTCAGAGTCGAGAGTCACAGAGTGGCCGAGACACACTGACTTGGGAAGTTAGGTGTAAGCAAATTAAGTTAGGGTTTTCATTGAATTCGGGTTGGGCCGGTACTAGTCAGGATTTTGGAAAAAAACTGAGCATTAGCTCGATCTTAAGGAAAAAAACTCGTCCGTTCGGTTTCGGTCCTAATCGTGCCGATTTCAAACCGATTTTCACTACATGAAAATCAGTATTTTGTGAAAGAGATTTTGCAAGGAAAATAATCCCTTTAAATTTACAACTATTTGTAAGGGATTTGTTAGGGTTAAGTGAGGAGAATAATAATTGGGAAAATTCCTCACAAAATGTATTTTACTTACTACATTTCTTACCGATTTGTAAGGAAAAGGTTTTAGAGGAATAATGAAGAGATTTTGTAACAGTTTTTCCTTATAAATAATTTTAAGGATAATCTCTCACTAATTACATTTTTGAATCCTAAATTTTGTAAGGGATTTATTGTTCCTCAGAAAATGCATTCATTTGCAAGGGATTTATATCTCCTTAAAAAAATATATTTTTTTGTAAGGGAAAACCCTAAGAAATATTAACGTCTAATTGTATTATTTTTTTGCGTGAACTCTTACATACTTATGATTTGCTCCCTACACTTATATTTTTGTAACTTTATCACATATTTTGAAGAACAAAAATCACATATTAGTAAATAATACAATTATGTATGGAGCTTTATGATTTAGATTAGAACTCTTCTCTGTTATACGTGAGATTTATGATTTAGACATGAATGGTTGCTGGGACAATTTGGGGCAATATCGGGCTAGTTAATTGTTTTTATTGTAGTATGTTCTACTGATACTAATTTTCTATTTTATGTTGCATGTCTGGGTTAGGAGAGAATGGGATTTAATGAGGATAAGTATGACCTTATGGAAGTATTTGAGAGAACAGTTGCATCGCGTTACACTAGTATGTTGAATGGTGCAATAACTCAGATTTTAAAAGCTTTTAAGAAAAATGATGTTGCTCAGCTTAAGGATCATAACCCTGGATGGATGAATACGGATATATGGAATTCGTTGGTTGAAAAATGGGAAAAACCTGAATGGAGAGCAAAATCAGAAGTTGCACGTAAAAATCGAATGACAGAGAAAGATGGATCAATCACTAAACACAATGGAGGATCAATCTATTTTGATGAGCATATGCAAAGAATGGTATTGAATAGGGTAACATTTAATATATATGCATATATATATATAACTTTTCTCATAAATTTGTTTTATTATTATTGTAGACTAGACAACTAGGTCGAGAACCGACTTAATGAGAGTTTTTCCGGAGGCTCCATCGTTTGAAGGGAAGGGAAGATCAATTCATTGATAAAAAAATCAAAAAGGGTCATTGCAAGTTCTGCTTTATTATATATTCCTTTGTTCTTGTAATATTATATATCTCATGATAAGGTCTATAGTGTTATTCTTGTTGATAAATAGTTAGTATTATTATATATTTTTCTTTTTTTAGAAGGACTATGATACATATGTTGTGGAAAAGTATGGTCATGATGGTGCATCCCAAGTTAAGTTCGATAAAAATTCATGGATTAAAGCAGCTGGATTTCGGGCCCAAGGTGGATCCAAAGATCCTATTAGGATCCGAAAGTTCTTCATCATCAGATACATGGTACAAGAGTACAAGTTCAAGTTCAAGGATTCGAAATACGTACACCGACGAGAAGTATAAAAAGTTACAGGATGTAGTGGAACTACAACAAGCACAAATTTCAGATCAACAATCTCGGATCAACCAAATGCAAGCATTAGTGCAAAGCATGATGGAGCAATTTGCAAAACAAAGTCAGGGTTTAATCCCTTTCAACGGGATAATGGTTCCAATACATAAGTTGTTGCATAATTTCTATTGAGTTATTTTTGACTAAGTATGTATTATTTAGATACGTTAATTGTTCTCTCTTTATTGAAGACTTTGAATGTTTAAACTATAAACTTGTTTTATATAATATATATATATATATATATATATATATATATATATATATATATATATGTGTGTGTGTGTGTGTATATTTTGTTACATGTTATAAATATAATATATATATATATATATACATATATTTATAGTGATTTTCCTTGATAGTACATAAAATTCCTCACAAATTTACTCCTTAATAATCCCTTTGTAAATTTACTAAATAAATACCCTCACTATTTTCTTCAAAATTCTTGAAAAAAAAAACCTTGAAAGAATCCTTTATAATTTACTTTGGAAAATACTCACAAAATTCCCTAAATAAGTTTGTGAGGGAATTGATTTTTAAAAGTTTGCTAGAGATTTTATAAGGAACATTTGTTGAAACTTTTTGCAAGAGATTTTCCTTTTAAATTGCTATTTTTCTGAGAATCTTATTTGTTAAGGGTAGATCTCTTAGAAAATTCCTTACAAAGTGAAATTTCTAAGGGATTTTTGAAATTCCCTTAGAAATTTGACTCTCACAAAAAGACAAATTTCTTGTAGTGTTTATCGAGAATTCGGTACAATCAGTCTTTTTTGCTTCCTAATTTTATGTGAGCCTAATTAATATTTACAACTAAGAAATGTGACAAATGTTAGTTGTTTTAATCATTTTTTTTCATAACTTTCAAGGTAAACACTAAGAAAACTTAAAATTTGATAGAGTTTAATTAGTTTGGTGTAAACAAATTATGTCATTAGGGTTTGCATGCACTTTTATTCAATAATATTTGTTTAACTATAATTTAACTAATTACCTACTATATTTTTTAAAAAAATAGTTAAAAAATAAATCGTATTTTAAATTTAATGTTTATAATCTACCAAAATACACACTTTGAAAAAAAAATCATTTATCTTTAAAAATATTTATAATATTTATATAATTATATTAAAACTCTAATCAAATAACTAAATTTAAATTTAAATTTTCGTATCAATCAGAAAATCACGTCAATTATTTTGAAACATAAAATTGGGTTCAAACTTCAAACTTGACTTAGGTTCGTTGATATATATATATATTAATTATTTTTTGTACAATCAAATCATTAGATAATTTTGTGTCCCGTCGGAGCTGACCCTCTCCACGTAGTAATGACACGACAGACCAAAGAATGCCATGTTCTCTTTTCAGTGCCCAATCCATGAAACACGTTTATTATTACTATTTAGGCAGAATGAACAAAATATATATTACTGTGTCGGATTGTCACCCACGTGCTCATAAACTCTTATGAACGCGTTACATCAAAAAAAAAATATAAGGTCATATCATCACCGTCAACGTGGTCATTGCCAGGAAAATACAATTATTCCATTGTGAAAGTTTCATAATTATTGGATTCGAATCGCCTTAAAATATAAACTCACTACAACGTAAGATTATTGACGGAGTGATTTCAAGATTCAAAAACGATTTTGACGGATTGATTCCACAAAAACGATTCACGATTTAAAATGTCAACCCGTAAAATTCAGTTTTTTAGTTTGAATTTTGCGAGTTACCATGTGAATCTAAACCATTTGTATACCCATGTAACCTTGAATTCATGTGATATATTAACCTATATTGACTCATGAATTTTCGTAAAATACAGTTATATATTTATTATACGAGTCCATAGATTATTGAATAGAGACTTACAACCTAAACCCAACCTATTTTTCGTACAGATTAGATGGTCGTGTCAAAATGATCCACAAGTTATAAATGTCCAATCCAAACACGACTCATAAACGAGTGACCCACGAGTTGGATAAAAAATTGACAACCCTACATACATGATAATTTTAATGAATAATAAGAGTTGACTACAATAGCTAAACTGATTTCACACAATTGGTCTGGTTCGATCTGTCGGATTCGGTTTGAGAATCCAAAGATATGAACAAAGTAAAAACACACACTAGCATTTGACAGGGTTTATGCTAATGTTAGTAACTTGCAATTACTTTGAACTCCATTAAAGTTCAACCCAACACCAATATTCTCCTTGAGTCCCATTCATCTTCTGAGTTGTGGACTGTGATGGAGGCTTCTGGCTTCCTTCCTGCATCCAAAATATCAGTGGTCTGACCCCGACCGCCTTGCCATGGAGGAGAAGGTGTTTTAAGAGGGATGAAATGTCGTCATGGTATCACTTGGAAACAAAGAACAAAAGCTAACAAACAGAGGATGCCTGAGATCTGCAACTGAATATCTATAAGCTAATATCAATTATCTGTGTGATTTCGTCACATCTATGACGGGATCTGCAGATAAACCTTTATCAGCGGACTGAGCTACACTTCTACAAGTTCCCTCAGATTACACACCAAAAAAAAAAAATATATATGTTCTTGCAAACTTGCATACACTATAAGGTAAGAAACACAAATGAATCCCTTTTTCCCTAACCAGGTTGTGATGGCAATTTAGGGTTTCTAGACAGGAATGTATATCAAATCAGAGGCTTCTCAATGTTTCCACCATTTATGCCAATACCAACCTATGGCTATAACTATAAGTATGTATTTGTTGGCATGGGAAAGTATTTGAGGAGGGTAAGAGAACTTACTCATAGTCACAGATCAATATCTGGAACCCCCATTAAAGAGTAACTTGCATTACTGGATCCTACATATTCTGATCCTCTGACACGCACGCTAAAGCAAGCTGTATGATTAACAAACTTTGTTAGAAAAAATTCAAAATAATGATGGATAAAAAAGATACAACATTACATCACAGTACCATTCTCAATTTTCATTACACTTTGTAGCATTACTTCCATCTTTGTCTTCATATCATGAGACTCATCCATAAGTGGGACAACAAGGGTTAGTTCTCGGTGTATTTCGCGTGCAAATGCACAAATGTTCTCAGCATATTCAAGTTCACCATCGGATATTCTACCAATAGCCATTCTCATCAGTTCACCCGTCAGATCTGCTAGCTGCAAGGGCCATGAATCTTGTTATACGTCTACTACAAGGAAACATTTATGCAATAGAAAATTTCTGGCAGGTGCATGATTTATAAGTTACCAAAGAGCCCTAAAATTTACACGAATACATAACCACTCCAACACCCCACCCCTCCGAATAACCCTTAACCCATATGCAAATATATGCTCAAAACATAAATTCAGCCAATTAGTCAGTCAAAAAAAAAATGTCTCCCATCTCATTCTGATATATAACACAGCATATATGTGACTGACTAAGCAAATACATAGAATCTACTGCACTGCCAAATAAGTCTTTTGACATTTAACTCTATTACACTTGCACCAAATCCAACTTCAATTCCAGCTTTGAGGCTAGATCATCCTTTTGAGTGGTAAAGATAATAGTATCATAATAAGGCAGTAGGCACAATAAAGGTGCAAGATGTAAAATATGGAGAAGAAAAAAAATACTTCTTCCAATATTTATTGGTTAGTCTATGCCAAAAGAATTAGGAAAATGTTCATTAACAATGACAATTATAACAAAGACAGTGGCAATCAAAAATTGTAGCTCAATCCGCTGATAAACAAGCGAGAAAGTCCAATTAATGATTTTAATTTCCAGCCAAACAATAGAAAACGGCACATTTCAACATAACAGCTGTACATAACATAGTCAAGACAAGAAATTACCCCCAAAAGATAGTCAAGAGTATTTATCTGCAGAGGCTCTTGTGCTGGATCATTAAGAGGTGAAAGTATGTCATTCATCTCTTCAAGACTCAAAAGGGTTCCAGTCTTGCAAAATCTGCAGAGGGTTGCAGCTTCAACATATTCCTGTATCTGTAAGCGAACGTTGGTTAATATAATTACATGTAACGGAAAATGTAACATAGAGCAGTGAAGATTACGACCCCAGGAGAGTATGCCCGCCTCAGCTTCCAAAAGTCACTTCCTTGAAGTTCTTTCACCAGTCTAGCTATGTGTTGATCCATCACCGCAGTTAAATCCTTTTCTGCTTTTTCTAGCACTTCCTCCTTGTTATATTTGCTCAATCTTCCATGACATAATTCAAAGTACTGGTTAGTTTGCACAGTAAGAAGATCAACAGTATCAATCTTTAATGATTGTAAGATACCAAACAAGTATACAACTATTACACTTTCTCTAGCATTATTAAGCAACTTAAAAACATTCAGCATTTCCACACATCTTAATTCTTAGGGAACCTTCACCTGTGAACTTGAAATATGACCTTCTTGCTGTTCATAGTTATATCACGACTCGCCTTCACTACCCTCTCCCGTTTTTCATTCTGCGAAAACCATACAACAGAATTACGCAATATACAATAAGCTACCGCAATTGCAGTCAAGACCTTAAAGTGAAGATATATACTCCCTTCGGCTCAATCCTCTTTTATTCACTACTAATCACACCAGTGCCTTTTTTTTTAAGAGTACCATGGTGATCCCTTAGACCCTAAGTAACTAAGTATGAATGTCAAGTTTGAAAACTTCAGATTGATTTACTTCAAAACTCAAAATGGTGATTCTTCACTATCCTACTAATTCCATCACTTCACTCCAACTGAATAAAATGTGTAACAGAAAGGTTACTAGGTTATTCAGGTAATCAGCGTAATTTCCGAATGCGCCCTTAAGAGATGATTCAGTGGAGATTGTTCGCGCTTTCTTAGCAGAGTTCTGCAAAGTGCACCCTGCAAATGAAGAACACGATAAGAAATGCAGCAGTGCGGATGATGAACAGAATTAGGGTTCTGGGAGCGGATAAATATAAGTACCGACGGAAAGATTAGAGCAGGAGGTCGTACAGTTATTATGGAGGCGGTGAGGTTTGGAAGCCATTGCGAAGAAACTTTGCAGAGCAAAGATCTGTCGTCGCATTGCAGTTGCGCGAAACGATTGATGAGCGAAATTATAGTGTAAACTGTAAATAAAAGTCACGTAAACATACTAAAATCATTTTCCAACTAAATGGATTGTTTTTTTTTAATATGTTTGAAAATGATGATAATTGTATTTTCGTTATTTTTTGTTAAAAAATTTCGTTAAATATTTTTTATATTTACAAAATTAATTAAATATTTTTTTAAATGTCTATAAACTTATACTAATGTTTCAAACAAGTCTAGATTCGATTCGAGCCACACCGAGGGTCCCCTAGCCAAGGTCCGAACTCAGACTAGGTCACCCAACCCTGAGAGTCTGGTCTGGGCTCGAACTCATACCATACGACCCCTGATTGGGGCTCAAATGGAGCTCAAATCGTTTGAACCGAACCGAGTCAAATTCGGTCCAAACCGATTGAGGTTTCAATTGAGCCACAGTCGGGGGTCCTATGGTATGAGTTTGAACCCATACCATGTCTCCCAACCATGGGGACCTGATCTGGGCTCGGACCCAGACCATAGGACCCTCGATTGGGGCTCAATTGGAGCCCAATCGGTTTGGACCGAACTTGGCTGGGTTCGGTTCAAACGATTGAGGCTCCAATTGGGGGTCCTATGGTCTGGGTACGAACCCAAACCAGGTCACCCAACCATGGGTACCTAGTTTGGGTTCGTACCTAGACCATATGACCTTCGATTGAGGCTCAATTGGAGTCTCAATTGGTTTGGACCGAACCTTGCTAGGTTCGGTTCAAACCATTGGGGTTCCAATTGAACCTCAATCTGGGATCCTATGATCTGGGTCTGAACTCATACTTGGTCGCCCAACCATGGGTACCTGGTTGGGTTCGGACCCAGACCATAGGACCCCCGATTGGGGATCAATTGGAGCCCCAATCCGGGGTCATATGGTATGGGTTCGAACCCAACCCAGGTCGCCCAACAATGGAGACCTGGTATGGTTTCTGACCCAGACCTTAGGACACATGATTGGGGCTCAATTGGAGCTCCAAACGGTTTGGACCGAAGTCGACTGGGTTCGGTTCAAACGATTGGGGTTCCAATGGAGCCCCAATCTGGGGTCCTATGGTCTGGGTTAGGACCCAACCCAGGTCTCCCAACCATGGAGACCTAGTCTGGGTTAGGACCGAGACCATAGGACCCCTGATTGGGGCTCAGTTGGAGTCCCAATCGGGGGTTCTATGGTCTGGTTCCGAGTCCATACCAGGTCCCCAGGATTGGGTGACCTGGTCTGGGTTCGGACCCTAACTAGGGAACCCCCGGTGTGTCTTGAATCGAGTTGAGACTTGTTTGAAACATTAGTGTAAGTTTGTAGGGTTTAATTGTAACATTTAGAAAAATATTTGGTTAATTTTGCAAATATGAAAAATATTGAACGAAAATTTTTAACAGAAAAGTAACGGATGTACCAATTACCATCATTTTCAAACGTATTGAACAATTAACCATCACAAAAATAAACAAGTTGAACTAAAAACCATTTTGTGCAAACATGTTGTACCATTTTCAGATTTTTCCCTAGCATCAACTCATTCATATATGGGTACTCATGTTTTTATTTAAACTATCTATGTAATTTTTTGTAGTTATGTTTGAACTTGTTGTTAAATGCACTAATCATATATGAGTTAAATATCTATTCATTTTTGTCGTTAAATATTTCAAAATGATAATTTTACTCTCTTGTTTATCTTCATATCATCTTCAACACTTAATTCACCTCCAAAACACATATTTGGTTTCAAATCCAACTAAAAAAAATACAAATTTGAGTTTGAATTCAACTCATTAATGCATATTTGAGTTCAATTCAAATTTAAATCTACATTTTGGGTTCAAATTCAACCCAAATATGCATTTTATGGTTAAATTTGAACCAAAAAAATGTAGATTTGAGTTTAAATTCAATCCAACAATGTAGTTTTGTGTAGGATTGAAACTCAAATCTACATTTTGGAGTTGAATTTATCGTTGAAGATGATATGAAGAAGAACAATATGGTAAAATTGTCATTTTGACATATTTAACGGCAAAAGTGGACATATAGTTAAAGTGTATTTATCACCTTTTTATAAATTAAGGGTGCATGGAACAATACTTTCAATCATGTTGGTGCATTTAACAACAACAGTAAAACATTTAGGTGCATTGAGACAAGTTATCTGAAATTCTATATAGAACCGCCAATTTAAATTTAATTAACTTATCTTTTAAAATAAATATTAGAAAACGTTTTTACAAGCTCTATTTATATTTAATATTCTAATCATTATTATTATTACGTGTCATAAATATTAGGAACACGTTAGTAGGGGTGAGCAAAAAAGACTAGCTGAACCGAAATCCCGACAAAACTGGCTCGAGACTGGTCTGACTAAGACTGAGCGAGCGAGTTTTTTCCTCTAAAGTCGAGATCGGTCTCAGACTTTTTCCCGATTAGGACCGGCCCAGACCGAGTTGTATTAAAACCTAACAGTACTTACGTTAAATATTTAGTGTCTGTGGCTTTGGGAAGTGACTTTCACTTTGAATATTTGTCTGTTTAATATTCGGTTTGTAGTGATGTAGTGATGTTTGGACTTGAATCGATGAATGTAGTGATTCAAACTTTTTTTTTACAGCAAATTTAAGACAATTTTTTTTCATGAAAATTTCGGTCCAAGACCGAGACCGGCCCGAGTCAAGCAAGACCTACTCAGACGGGCTTTTTAGATCCAAGTCGGTCTCGGTCCCCCACAGGTGAGGACCGAAATTTCGGACTCGGTCTTGCCAAAAAGACCGACCCGCCCCGCCCAAGCTCACCCCTACTACACGTTAGATCTTGCTATAATCGATTTACGATGCAATACTTCATGCAATATGTCATATATTAAAATGCTAAATTTTTATGGTACATAACTTGATGATAAATTATCAGTTATTTCATACCATCCCACTGGGGGTTAGACCAACAAACTTTGAGCTACACAATTCATGAAAAAAATGTGTGTCAATCTGTTGGTATCGATAGTGATAACCCAATACGAGTAAGGTCTCAAAAGCCCAATAACTTTTCATATTGAAAAAATCGAACGGAAGACACCATCTTGGTGAGAGACCTTTGATTTGAATACGAGTATGAGGTGTATACAAGTAATTGAGTAAATTTATGGTTATTATTAGGACATGGTCAGTTTTAACTAGCAAATAGATGTTACAATTTTATAAAAATAATGACTTTCTTAAATATAGTAATATTATAAGTGGTATAAATAAAGGACAAACCATTTTTCCAATATATATGCTGGCGTTGCAAATACCCTATATACATTTTTCAAATATTTCCGGGAATATAGAACATTCTTTCACAGCTAGGGGACTAAATGATTACACTGTATAAATTAGGGGACTAAGATAATAAACTGCTACTTTTTTTGTTAACTTCTTCCCGACGAACCAATCAATCTGCCGCGAGCCCAGGATCCAATCCAACTTCGGTTATCCCAATACGGAAGCAAAGAATCAATAAAACCCAGAATCGCAGTGGATTCGTTAATCAAGCACTGCAGAAATGGAGGATTGGTGGAAAAGAGCGAAGACGTTCGCAGAGGAAGCGGCGAAGAAGTCCCAGGACCTCACCAACTCTGCAAAACTTACAGATTTGATCTCTGAAACCACCAAAAAGTCCAAGGAGCTCGCTATCGAAGCGTCTAAGAAGGCCGATCAGTTGAAGCTCGTCGCTCTCAAGCAAGCCGATCAATTCAAGTCCATTGCCGACACCATTGCTCCGCCTTTCCTGAACACATCGACCAATGCAGGCGCTGATCCAGAGCTCGAGAATGAGAAGCTTGGAATCACCGATGATCTTCGCGAGTTTGTGAAAGGGTTCACTACTGCGACGTTCCAGAATTTTCCTATTCATGGTACATTTGCTTGCTTATCCTCCGTTGCATAGGTTTGATAATTTTCATCGGTGAATGAAGTGTTTTAGATGTGGTATACTTGGTGTATAGATGATGATTTGGATAGTTCTGATGCGCCTAGAACGGAATCGAATGTGAGGCAGGATCTCAACGAATGGCAAGCGAAACATGCCACTGTCGTTCTCACTACTGTCAAGGTACAATGTTGACCTGATTTATTGCTAATATTTGTTATTCTGCAGTATTTCCCAATTTCGATGAGAAAAGTTGGAGGTCTGTGCATAACTGCATAGCATGATTTTTTTTGCAGCATTTCTAGGCTTATCATTGTTGTGATATGCTTTGGGCCTTTTTGATAATACAAAGATGACAAAAGTGTGCATCTTTTTCACTCTATTATTTGCTTGTACTTGATCATACCACTATATAACCCAAATTGTTGATATGAATTGTTACTGCTTATGATATGACTCAGAGTTACAAATGGTGCCTATACATATTGATTTCTGCAAATGTTTATCTAGTTGCCCACAGAGTCCATGAAAATAATGATATATACTAAATCTTTAGCCTACTCTCCTTTATCTTTTGACTTGGTCGTCTGTCAGGATCTTTGAAGATGATTAAAATGCTGTAGTATTTCTGCAACAATATAAACCAATGTATTAAAAAATTTGAGGCGCAAATGGCAAATATTGCCTCAAATTTGAGGCGCACATAAGGCGCTCGCCTCATTCGATGAGGCGCACCCAATAGAGAAAACATTATAATTTATATAATATATATACTAGTATAGAGGATAATAACATCTACTGAAAAGATCATCCATAAAAATCTAATCATATAGAAAATAAAATTTAGCAAAGTCAATTTTTTAATAAACATACTAGTATAAAACATCCGTCTAATTATCTAAGACAACTAATCATCTCCATAGTCCTCGTCACTAAAGAAATCTTCATTATCTTCTTAGTCAACATCTTCATTATCTGATTTATAAACCTCTTCTTCATCTGTCTCATACTCACTTGTATCTGACTGCATCTCTACAAAATTATCCCTTACTGACAATCCTTTACCTTTGGACTGGGAGTTAGCTCTGAAACTACAACCACCAAAACTAGAAAGTCCAGAATTATTAGACATTTTATTGGTTTGTTTCCTAGTGGTTCTAGCAGGCTCTTCTGCTTCAGACACCCTACTTATCATGCCCCATGTTAACCTTGTCTCCGTCAGACCCTCATCATCATTACAAATATATGCATCAATTTTTGCATCTCCATCATCCCCACCACCCAACTCCATCAACCATTCATTGCTTTCATCAATATCAAGCAGAGAAATGTTACTCACAACATCATCAATGTTATCATAACGAGCCTTTAGAGCTTGATTATACTTTACATAAACCAAGTCATTGAGTCTCTTAGCTATCAATTATGTTACAAATAACAATAATTTACATTTTATACTAAAAAAGTAAAACGTCACATACTTGCTCAAAGACACTCCAGTTCCGTTCACATCCTGAAGCACTACACGTGAGACTTAAAATCTTAATCGCAAACCTTTGCAAATTTGGAGTAGTTGACCCAAATAAAGACCATCATTCCCATGTTAAATTGGAATTAAGAAATTATTAGTGATAAGTATCAAATTATGAAAAATATAAAATAACTAAAGTAAATGAAGAATTAGCCGGTGCTTTTGATATTATCAACTTTTGGTGTAAATGAAGTATGGCAAAGACAATATCTATATGTATGGTTGTGCAGGGAATTTCAAGACTACGATATGAATTATGCCCCAGAGTTATGAAGGAGAGGAGATTCTGGAGGATCTACTTTACCCTCGTGAGCACCCATGTTGCACCGTAAGTCACGTTCTGAACAGCAATATGTACATCCTTTTATTCATATGATGCTGAACCCGAGATATAGTGTACCACATAGAATATGATAATATCTCGGACATAGGATGGGACAGTGCCAGTACAAAGTTAACATTCTATTATGCCGGGTTTGGGAAATTTTACAAGCTTTAGCTGTGATGAAGTATAACTTATTTTCAAAGAGAATCTTCTCCCATCTAGAGGACCCATTGAGGCTTGATCCTAAACATGTGCTCAAATCATAGCTACACCTGTAAAGGATGCCCAGATTCTCTTTCCTGCTAGGATTGAGATTTGTATTTTACAAATCCTCCTCGGGTTTCTAGAATAGTGCAAAAAGTAAAAAATAAATGCTTAGAGCGGGTTTAGGTAAGTTGAAATTTGAGTACCATCACTAACATTTTCTGGGGTTATGGTTATACTGGTGTAAAGAAAATCTGTTTCCCAAAGCAATTTCTAAGAATAGAGCAATATTTGTTCAGTCCTCGAAATTCAGATCTGCATCCCTCTTTTTGGATTTAATATCTAGATCAAGAGGAGAAGTCTGCATCTTTTAAGCATTTAAGAACATCAAAGAAATCCTTTCTTTTTTATTGTATGACCATCGGTCCAATCCACTAATGTATTATTTTACCCCATAGATATGAGAAGAAATACATGGAAGAGGTCAAGCTCAAAGCCGAAAAACAAGCTAAAGATGATAAACTGATGGAAACTTCATCGAGTGAGATTCACAAATCTGAGTCGCTGGAGAAGAATATTAAGGATAAGGCTTCAACTTCGTCATCAACTCATCAGGACTTGGATTCCTTTCTTCTGGGAGATCTTGGGGACAGTGATGATGGCCCTGGTAATTTTACTGAGAATATCAAAATGCTGTTGTTTATTATCTTCCATTAATCGCTATGAAGTTAAGGTATTTACTACCCAGTTTCAACAACCTCATTTAGTCCTAAATACATCAACTACATCATCATATATACTCTTTATTCTGCCAAGTAACCTGCTTTGCCTTGTATTACCCTCCCGTGCTATATAAAAGTTACTTGTTCGATTAGTTTTCATTAGCGGATGGATCAATTTGCAATACAGTTGAGAATTACCTGCCTGCCTACCTAGATTCAAAATTAATTTTGTGTCTAATTCATACATATATACGTTCTTGATATGCTGATTATTATCCTTGTGGTGGGTCATCCAGATGATGATGATTATGAAGGAACTGGGAGTTTCGGTGATGACTTTGACAAGATCGAAAACATAGTACGTTATATTTTTTTTCTCGTAATTACGTGCAAAATTATTATCTTCAATTGGAAAGGAATGAGTTTGTGGATACATCTCAGGATGATGAGGATGAGGATGAGGATAAACAGAAATCGACTTGATGCTGCCCAGATGGCAAGAAATGATGAAGATGAGACATCTCTGCACCAGGTTGAAGAAGGTTATGTCTTCTTTTCTTTTCTCTCTTGTTTGGTAGATCAAATATCTGTGTTTCTAGTAGAAGAGTTGATGCTTATTCGTATGATCTTTCCATTTCATTCCTTTTTCTTCTTTCTTTCTTTTTTTTCTTTTCTGTTCAATGTTTTTTCACTTTTGCTTGGTTGCATTGTAGTGTTGTTGTCGATCAGTTTAAAGCATCAACTATGCATAGAATATAACATACATATATCATGGGTTCGGTTTCGAGTGGTTAGTTCGAATTGAGCTACTTTATTTATCAAATAGTGGTAGGTTAACAGAACAGCATACTGAACTTTTATCATTATCAATAAATAATTATTAATTAAGCTGTAGAGAACATTTTATATTAGATGAGAGTACACTTGGTAGTCTCCTTTCCTCATAAGGAGCTGTCAGTTACTATATTCCTACTATTCTTAATGATAAAAAGATTAGATATTCCCAGTCACCTTCAACAGCGAAAGATATTAATTATAAAAAAAAAAAAAAAAAGTGAAAGATATTAATCATCTGTCGCTTTCACTATCTAAACCTAATTTCCGTCGAAAATCAACTTTCTTTGAACGTAAAACCAGAAATAATTTTTAGGACTAAAGTTTTTGGATTATAACTGACTACGAGAAAATTGTAAAACAAGGTACTTAAAAATAAAATAAATAAATTATATATATATGTATAAACGTGAAATAATTTTAGCCGATATCCTGGATAGTACAAATTATTATGTCAATTATTTTTTCAAGTTCGAAAGATTTTGTATGTTATTAAAATCATCCCTTGATATAATGATAATAATGGCTACTGTCTGCCACCATGACCTATGATTAACCAACTTAGCTAATGAATTATCCTTTTTATTATTAAAATAATTCTTTAGAATACACTAGCTACTCATAGTTCGTTGAATTATGTACGGGGAATCATTCAATTCTAAATATAGAAAAAACATCTTATATATAGAAGGGGAAAGGCAAAGTAATGCAAAATCCCTACATAATAAAATAAATTTAAAATGCTTAAGAAATCCGTAATATTTATATATCTTGTTATTGTGAAAAATCTTTTAACCTTTCTCAAATTTTAATTTTTGAACATCTAGTTTGTATTTATTAAAGGTGTCAGTTCATGTCGATGAGGCAACCATATTTATGTAAGAAGCGGTCGTGTTAATACATGCTCTATAAATTCATATTTATTTTAATTTATACGGTATAAATGTTGAGAGTCAATTCATTGATCCGTTCAAACTATAAAGTCTCATACGACTCACAAATTTATGTAATCTACTTACTCATAATATTGATGAACTCATACGACTCGTATGTCTCATAAGACTTTTATATAATATATATATAATTATACAGATCAATCCAACAAAAGTTACTATCCAAACATAGCTTATTTTTGTTCAAATTTAAAGGGACCGTGTCAAAATTGTCCATGAATAAAAATATTCAATGCAAACACACTTCAAACATTCATTGTATCCAAACTTGACCCCCCACTTCTCGTTTGTATCCATCCGTATTCCGTATTATAAACTATGAGGTGGTGCCAAAGAAAATTCAAAATCATTTTAGAGTTTTAAAATGAGAATCATGTTAGTGGTGGAAGGAGAAACAGAATAGGCACGCAATGCAAGGCAAATGCAGCGCTCCCGGCCTCCGGTGGAAGCAGAACAGATGCATGCAAACAAACGTAACAAGAGAAAACAAGGGGTGGCAGACAAATAGATAGAGACACGGACGATTGCACCCAAACTGCACTTTCTCTCTCTTTTTGCCAAACCATACCACACCCAATCTATATTTATACCTAAAAAAACTTAATTTTTAAAATCTTTGACAAGCAGATGGATTTAGAAAACAAACTGATAAGCATGATTTTGACAATTTGTATGCTCTTTTTATTTTAAAAAGATGGGTGCACCCATATCTTTACGAGTACTCGTAGAAAATAGGAAGGCGTATCTATTATTATTACTGAAAAGGAAAATAAATAAAATTAGATGAATTAAAAAAGGATTTCAGACCAAAAGTGTGTTGGATTTTAACCCGACATCTCTCGGTGTCGCCCGACAACCGATTCGACATGCATGCAATAGTAGCGCCGCTCTTCGTACCATGCTTAATAGCGTGTCAAGGCAAGACCTAGCCTTAATGGCGCGCCAATATGTGCTTGAGCCATGAAGATGACCCGTGTCGGCCCATGTCTTCGCTTCGGCTAAGGGGCGCGCCATATGTACCGTGTCACATAGGAGGCGCACCATATGTACTGTGTCACGAAGGGAGGCGCACCATATTCACCGTGTCACTCCAAGCACCACCAAGATTACCGGGGTTCCCTTGGAACGCCACGCCATCACCGGACACCTCTGGCCTCAACCAGAGGGGTGCGCCTCTCATCATTGGCGCGCTACCACTTGGAGGGCATCCTCCACCCTTGGCCACTCGTCACACAGAGGACAAGAGGACACAAATGTACAAAGATGTACAATTGAGTACCTACAACTCCTAATATGGTGCCACCTGACCTACTTACGACCATTTAAGGATGTACATATACGTCTGATAAAAATGACTGACATGACAGCCTGCCAAAAGTATCTATCCAATCAACACATTAATAAGCATCCAACTATGGTCACTTAACCAGATGACAGTTGAGATGACCATGGTTAGGACTGACCCGCCTCAGGTTAGATGTGGGGTTATAAATACTCTCACCACCTCTTTTCTCATTTTTAATGCTACATTGAATACCCACCCTCCATATTCTCTGCATTTATTCCCTTATAAACGAACTTTCGACTGACTTGATCGTCGAAATAGAAACAACGGAAACACCCCAAAATTTCCTTCCGTACAGGTCATAAGAACGTACCGAACCAAATTCTACCGATGTAGGCTGTCGGATTTTCTGCACCGCACGTGACCTTCCCCTCCAAAATATCTAATCTGTTACCTCGGTGAGACCGGCTTAATGATTGGCCAAAAAAAAAGACCGGCCTCATCATTCCACGTGTCATGAACTCAGCTAGCTTACCACCTTCTTATCAACTTGGTAACTTCCTTTCCTTGTCATAACAAATTTAAATACACTTAAAGCTACTGGGTTGGGTAGTCCCTCGTCATAACTGATTTAATGAGATATAAAAAGATAAAGGGCCGTGACATTTTATTTTTTTAATTCATACTTAATTAAGTTATATTTACTAATCAAATTGTATTAAATTTCGCATAACTGATTTGCTATATCATACTCATATTTTAAGTAAATGATTATCAATCACGATAGAGACACGAGTCTCAACAAATCGGTCTAATTGTAATATGGTGTTGGTCTAATTATAATATGCTATAGTGATATCATATTTCATCTCTTAATTAGATATTTTAAATTTAAATTTAGAAATATAAAAAATATTCCTAACCAGTATTTATGCGGACCCGAGTCTGATCGTAAGATATTAATTATACCAGGCAACATAAACTCTAATCACGGTCTAATTATATCTTACGGAAGTCGTCTATCCCAGAATAGACAGCAGCTTGGCTACGTCACTGCCCAATCCGTTATCTCCACGTCAGACTTCTTGCCTAGTTTTCCCACAGACGTCTCAGATCCCTCACCGATTCACGATCTGCGGCCCTGATCGTGTGTTCTAGAGGCTTCGAACCCGATCAAGTGAGAGAAAAGAAAACAAAGCTGAGCTAGAGGAAGGAAGAAAGGAAGGTGGGGGAGTGGTACGGTCAGCGAAAGTAACCATGGTTAGTTAATCAAACCAAACCCACAGAAAGAAAGTAAGCCGCGTTAAGTTGATGTCCGTCGCTGGCAGATAGATTGATAGAGAGACGAGGCCAAGGCGGTAGAGAGAGAGAGAAGCGAAGTGTTTTTCTCCTGAGTTCACTCGTCGGCTTTCGTGCGATACACAGCCTACGGAATCTCCGTCGCGCTCTCCTGCAACTCATGGCCTTTGAATAGTTCTGATTTGATTGATTTCCATCTGGAGGCCGTGGCCGTGTCACCTCTCCGTCCGGGAACCACTTTGCTGACTTATTCTCAGATCTCTGATTCCGGTGAGCTCTCTTCCTCGGTTCGGTGGCTTGATCATCTGTTCGTTGCGTGGAGTGTTCGTAATGCGTTTCTCAGTGGCGGTTTGGTGCTTCTGGTTATGGTTTAGTGTCCCATTCCGTCCATTTCCATTTCCATTGCAATAGCGGTGGTGCTATCTGTAGGATCTGCAGCTAGCCTAGTTAACGCATTTTTATATGGTAGATCTTGCGTGTGGAATAATGTTTCAACTATACTCCTAAAGGAGGTTGAAAATGTGATTGTTTCTGACGTTGGTGGATCGTATTTTGGTTCGAGCAATGTGCAATCGGCTCCGGCTGGAGTAGCTTCTCTCTATTTACCTCTCAGATTGATCTGAGTAACTAGGTTTACTGTTTTTCATGTTTCATAGGATCCATGAAGTATTGATTGAATTGATAAATAACTGAATAGACCAGAAGCCGGACCTAATCAAGATTTATCTTGCGGGCGAACTTATCGGTTAATTTAATGTCTTTTTTTTGCGGTACATTCTAATATTGTTGTTTACGCTAACAAAACAGTCCTCTGTATATCTATCTCCTACGTATGTGGATCGACTCAATAAGTTAATTTGGATGTTTTGAAAGGTTCTCCTTTGTGTCGTGCATGTCTAAAATTTACAGAACGTCTTCCATTATGCCAATGAGATCCGGATATATTTGTGCTTCATTATTTAACGTTTCTGTTCATCCCCTTCATGCAGATTCTGGTCTCCCCAGATTAACGTTTATAGGATCCGTTGCTTGATGAGTTATTGAGTATCAGAAACTGTCTTTTCCATCACCATCCTTCTCTTGTTCTTCTTCTTCCTTTCATTTTAACTGTGGATGGCGTTCATACTTGGATCTCCCTATTGATGGTCGCTTCTACATCACTCAACCTCTGCGTCACTTCGCCATTGCTCTTGCAGTTTGGTGCCTTCTTGGGAAGGAAAGAACTGACTTGGGTTGCTGCCTCAGTTGTTGGCTGCAAATACCCGAGGTCTTCTTCTTCAGTTCATGTCTCGTGATTCAGACAGCCCTGTTCAGACCCAGATGGCTGTTGCAATCTTCAAAAGTCCCTTACGGGATTACCACGGGAACCGTAGAAGTGAAGGGAGACAGCTTTCAGGAAGAAGGCGGGTTTTTGTTCAAACTGAAGCAGGATGTGTACTCGGTATGGAGTTGGATCGTGGTGACAATGCTCACACAGTAAAAAGAAGGTTGCAGGTGGCTTTCAATGTCCCAACGGATGAAAGCTCACTGACATTTGGAGACATGGTGCTGAAAAATGATCTTAGTGCTGTTCGAAGTGATACTCCTCTTCTCCTTAAGAGGAATCTTATGCACAGAAGTTCCTCAACTCCATGTCTTTCACCCACTGGAAGGGATAACCAACAAAGGGATACGAGTGGGCCAATAGAGATACTAGGTCGGTCGGATTCCAATGGTAGGATCAAGCAGATTGTCAAAGACATTGTGAAAGGGATCAAGATGGGAGTTGACCCAGTTCCAGTTCATGGCGGTCTTGGAGGAGCGTACTATTTCAGGAATGGCAAGGGAGATTCTGTCGCCATTGTCAAACCCACTGATGAAGAACCATTTGCACCTAACAATCCAAAAGGTTTTGTTGGCAAAGCTCTTGGACAACCTGGTTTGAAGCGATCTGTTCGAGTCGGTGAAACAGGGATTCGAGAAGTTGCCGCGTATCTTTTGGACCATGGACATTTTGCAAATGTGCCCCCAACAGCTCTGGTGAAAATCACCCATTCCATCTTCAACATTAACTATGAGATGAACCGTAACAATCCTTTCAAGAAAAACATTGTCAGCAAGCTCGCATCTGTCCAGCAGTTCATAGCACATGATTTTGATGCGAGTGATCATGGAACCTCTAGTTTCCCAGTTGCGTCAGTTCATCGTATCGGGATTCTAGATATTCAAATCTTCAACACAGACAGACATGCTGGAAACCTTCTTGTGAAGAAACTTGATGGTACAGGAAGGTTCGATCAAGTGGAGCTCATTCCAATAGATCATGGCCTTTGCCTTCCAGAATCTCTTGAAGATCCTTACTTCGAGTGGATTCATTGGCCTCAAGCATCGATCCCATTCTCAGAAGATGAACTCAAGTACATAGAAGATCTGGATCCGATCCATGACTGTGAGATGCTTCGAACAGAGCTCCCCATGATTCGAGATGCCTGTCTCAGGGTTCTTGTCCTCTGCACCATTTTCCTCAAGGAAGCTGCTGCCTCTGGCCTGTGCCTAGGTGAAATTGGTGAAATGATGACAAGGGAGTTCCGCAGTGGTGAGGAGGAGCCGAGTGAGCTCGAGCTTGTTTGCCTCGAAGCTAGGAGATCCATTGTAGAGAGGGAGCTTCTTCTCCTGTCTCCAAGATCTGATGCAGCATCTGATGATGATTTTCAGTTCCACATAGACTGTGAGGATGCAGAGGTTGACTTGACTCCGAATGGCAATATGAATAAAGCACCATCACCTCTACATTTCGGATATGGTGGCTTTGGCAATAGCCGTAACCCACTCTCTAGGCTCGAGGAAGGAACTGAGGATGAAGAAGAAGAGAGCGAAGAGGAGCAGGAGATTGGGATCCTCCTGGACAAGTTGCCAACAGTGTCTAAACTATCTATGTCCCTGAAGAATACTATTCTAGTTAAGAAGGCCCCGAACATGGTTAGCAAGTACGCATATCCTAAGACAGAAGAAAGTAGCTACATGACTAACAACTCCTCCTCATCATCATCATCATCGGGTCACAGAAGTGCGAATGAGCAGCTCCCCGCTAGTGTGAGCTTTGTGAAGCTGTCCGACATGAGTGAGGATGAATGGGTTCTGTTCTTAGAAAAGTTCCAAGAACTGCTTCCTCCAGCATTTGCAAATCGCAAGTCCATTACAGTAGGTCAGAGACAGAGGCTCGGTACGTCTTGCCAGTTTTGAGTCATTATGATCTACATCTGAAGATGTTTGAGTAGTATGGATTGCTGTGGAAGGAAAGTGTCAAGCTAGTCGCAAGCTTTGTTTGTTTGTTGCAAGAATGTTAGTAGTATGTGTGGTGTCTGCAATGATGAGTAGGAGAAGAAGTCAGTGGTAGCACAGGTGAGGTGAGGTGAGAAATGGGGCGTCTGTATATATTCTTTGCTTTGCATCAGCTGAGGGAGCAGAGCTGATTAGCATTTGGTTGTATTTCTTTGTTCTTTCTTTCTTCCCTCTCTACTCTTTGTTGATTTGTTCCTCTCCTTTCCCCCTCCCGACCTGTTGATGGGTTCTGTCTCATAAATAATATGTAGAATGCAATAAAAGCAAACGTTGTTATCTGCGTCTGGACTTCGATCTTCATTTACCCCAAGTAGTGGTACTTTCGTTTTTGTTTCGATGGGGACATGTTTCATTCTCCTCCCTGCCATGTTGGTGTTCTTGACTTATTGGTTATCAGTTCTGCCCAGGAAATTTGAAACATGATAACCTCGTAAACACCAGCCAGAAAACTGTGGGGCCGTCCCTTTAGAGCAAGTGTTGGTAGTAATAATAATAATAATATAATAATAATAGGGTAAGGGAATTAGTTTTAATACATATTTGTCTGTTGTTTATAATTAAATCAACATGTTTAAAAGTTTTATTCTATGCATCAAGACTTTTTATGTTGTTAAATATACCGATCAAGACTTTTTATGTTGTTAAACATAGTGATGTTAGTGTTCCGTTTATTTTTTCGTTAAGTATAACTATTTTGTTAAAATGATAATTATTTTTTCGTTAAGTATAACTGTTTTCTGTTAAAATGACGATTTTGTCTTCATATTTATTTCCAACTCATTTTTAACACAAAATCACGAATTAAATAAAAACAACAGATTTGAATATGAATTTGAACTACAAAATGCATTTTTGAATTCGAAATAAATCTAAAAATGTTGTTTTGGGTTAAAACATAATTCGTTACAACATTTCTGAGTTTATTTCGAATCCAAAAATGTTATTCTGGATTGATTTCAAATAAAAAAATATTACTCTAAGTTTGAAATTGAGTTATTTTAAAATTTAATCTATTTAATGTTAAAGACGAACATGAGAGCATCATTTTAACGGATTAAACATAAAAAATTGACGGAATAATAATGGTGGTGCAAATAATAACATTTTAAAAGATAAACAAAACAATATATTGTGGTTGATTTAACGAAACAAAATATTACTATGTATTGAGAGTATATATAAAAAATCACCACTTACGAAACCCTTTTTTGAAACTTATCAATGTTATCATAGGAATAGACAGACATAATAGGGAAACCTTGTTGAAATGCTCTCAAACTACACACACTCCCTTAATGCAAAACTTTTGAATAACAACACTAAGCTCAAAGAATATCAATTGCAAACTGTGCAAGATATAGAAGAGGATGTTCTGAAGACCGCAACAAAGTCCATATCCTACAAGGAAAAACTCACTGGTATTGTTCCGGGGGCGTACAAAAATGTGTTCTACCAAGAATGTGTCAAGTGGTCTGAAGCTTCTCCCTCAAAAGGCCATGATGAAGTGGAACCAGCGGGTAAACTAACATTTACCATATCCAGATATGAGAAAGCAACGATACAAAATAGGTATGAACAATCTATCATCATTAAAGTCATAGGAAGGAGCGTACCTTATCATCACATGGTGCAGAGAATTCGAACTCTCTGAAAACCGGAAGGGGAAATGTCCTGTATTTTGCTCGGGGAAGGTTTTTACCTAATCAAATTCACATGCATGGGAGACATGGATAGAGTTTTTAGAGATGAACCTTGGTTCATCAATGACCAATTTTTATCCATACGAATTTGGGAGCCCAAATTCAATCCAGAAAGAACCAATATATCAAAAGTTGCTGTTTTGATCAGATTGCCTAATCTACCAATGAAATTCTTTGACTCTATAATGCTACAGGGAATTGGAAACACTATAGGGCCCTTGTTGAGAATTGATAGTTATATCATAAACGCTGAAAGAGGGAAGTTTGCACGACTTTGTATCCAAATGGATTTGAGGAAACCACTTCCTCCTTCAATCGACATTGATGGCTATGCCCAAAAAATCTCCTATGAAGGAATTCAAGCTATTTGTTTCGTGTGTGGTATGGCGGGCCATAGGAAGGAGCAATGTCATGTGGTATCTTCAGCAAATCAAAGCTCGGAAGATCAAGCCCCAAATACGAACAATATTACGGTCAGGGCTAAACCTACAGAACCTACCACCGATAGCCCGACTGAAGATAGGGGACCTTGGATGTTGGTTACTCGATGGAAAAATCCATCGGAAATGGCTAGAATATGGAGGGAGAGTCAGGCAAAACCGATAATCGACCCAAAACCTCAAAAGCAAATTGAAATCCTACTACCTCACAATCGAACGGGCATCCAGAAGAAAACCGAATATAACATCGGAAACATAGCGACCTCAATCGCCAGAAAACCTAAACCCGACAAGGAAACCAATGGGCGAACCACCATGATGAACACCTCGACCGAAACGGAGTGGGGAGAGGGTGAGGTTGGGACTGACAACGAGTGGAGAAGCAAAGGAAATGTCGGGACAACGAACAAGAAAGGTGGCGAACCTGTGGGACCCAGACCGAAGGGAAGGTTGTCAGCAACGTTGAGGCTAGCCATACCGAGGTCAGTGGAAGGGGAAGAAAGGTGCCGGGCTTGGGGGCAACTGGGAGTGGCGATACAATGTAAATAAAGGATGGAAGACACCATTCGAAAGAAGAAGACGTGGGACAGTTTCGACCAAGGCTCGCACGAGGATCACAGCTGGAGGATGTCAGACACCTTGTCGAACAAAGCAACAGGAAACTTGGGAAGGGAGCTGCAGTCGGCCATGCTGGAAGGGATGCTATTGGCCACGTCTGGAGGGGAGGTGTAGGCAACGCTGGAATCGGGGATGTCGACCACGTAAGGAAGAAAGATGTCGATGTCAGCCACGCTGGAATCGGGGAGAGGGAAAGCTTGTCGAGCATGGAGTTGGGGAGTGAAAGTCTTGTTGGCCAGACAAGTGAGGGACCGCCTGGTTTCCATGGTGTTTTGAAAGGTATAATGGAGGTAAAAGCTGTCGAAGATGGTGGAATGGAGGGACCAGTTGCTGGGGTAGACCGAAACTTGTCATCCATGGAGGGATCAGTTGTTGGGGTGGACCGAAGCTTGGAACCAGCTGTAAGTGAAGGTCTGCTGAGGTGGGCCGAAGGTGGTCTGAGCAATTCAAAGCCAAGTACGAGCTGAAGTGGTGGGCTGAGCAATTCAAAGCCACGGACGGGCCGAAGTGGTGGCCTGGAAAAGACTGGGCTGGGCCGGATTGAAGGGGCAAACAAAAATGCTGAGCTGATTTCAGCTCCTGTGCAGTTAGGCCGGATGGTGGGCTGCCACAGGCTGACGGTCTGAATCAAGTTGGAGGGCTGGACCAGAATGCTGATGCAGGGAATTGACCTATAAAGCTAAAGACTATCAAGGAAGAGCTAAACTCAACTGATAACACCTTGAAATTTACTTTTATTAGTCCTGATTATTGTCAAAATGAAAAAAAAAAACAATTTAACTACTTATGCGAATTTTTCTAAGCCCAGGGACATGGGGAAATTAGGAAGCCGTAAGGAGGTTTCTTTAAAAAGCCAAGGACAAAGGAAAATTGGGAAGTCGCGAACCCAATTGGATATGGTGGAGAAAGGGTCAGTATACACTGCAAAGGCACCTACTGAGCAAGGGAGCAAGAATGGTCATACTCAGGGAGGTAAGGGACACGGTGAGGTATCTAACATGAGTTTAGATGTTAGTAGTTCTATGTAATTGGTTTGGTAGTATTTATAGCAAATTAATTATGAATCAAGTACATCTTTCTAGTAATATGATTCCAGAAAAAGCCCACATGAGATTCATAATGTGAAATGTTAGAGGATTTGGTAATCTGGTAGCTGTTAAGGCAGTAAAGCATCTCATCCATACTCACAAACCTACAGTGTTGATCTTAATTGACACTAGACCCAGTGACCAAAATATGGATGAGCAAGAAGGAAAACTCCCGTTCAACAAATTTCTAGGGGTGGAAGCTAGATGGATTAAAGGAGGAATCATTGTGCTATGAAATTATTACGAGACAAATATTACAAAGATGGCTTCTACAGAGCAGGAATTACATTTCAAGATCCAGGTTATCCCTTCAAATCTGTCTTGGTTTATGTCTACGATTTATGCTAGCCCCAATTTAAATGAAAGATTATTGTTGTGGGATAATCTTAAATCGGTTACAACTACTATATCTAGTCCTTGACTAGTAGTATGTGATTTTAATGTTGTCACAAATAGTGCTGAAAAATGGGGGGGGGGGGGGGGGGGGGGGGGTAATAGAGTATGCATGAATATGGTGTCTCTCTTTAATGATATAATCAGTTATTGTAATTTGATTGACCTAGGCTTTAGGGGGCCAAAGTTTACTTGGATCAATATGTGGAATTCTGATAGATTAATCCAGCAGAGACTAGATAGGATGATAGCGAATATGGATTGGAAATATAGTTTTCCCAATGCATCTGTAACACATCTTACGAGAACCCACTCTGACAATTGTCCGCTACTTATAAATTCTGGTGGGGATGGTGGCAACAGGGTAATTAGACTGTTTAGGATGGAACCTATGTGGCTTGATCACCCAAGTTTCAAACTAATGGTTAAGAATACTTGGAATGAATTTAGTAATAGGATCACGTCTGCCATTAACCATTTCCCTGATAAAGCTAGAGCCTGGAATAAACAAATTTTTGGAAATGTGTTTCATAGGAAAGAAAAAAAATCCTTCGGAGGATCTCAGGAGCTCAAAAGTGTATTGCTAACTCCCCAAATAATTTCATTGTCACTCTGGAAAAGAATCTTCAGTCAGAGCTGTATGAGATTCTTGACTAGGAAGACAAATTTTGGGATACAAAGTCGCGCACAAAGTGGATGAGAGACGGGGATAGAAACACCAAATTCTATCACATCTCTACTCTTGTTAAAAGAAGAAGAAATAAGATCTTGACAATTAAAGACTTAATTGGAAATTGAATTTTTTATAAGGGACTCATTCAGGAGGAATTTCAAAAATTCTTTTCAAATCTCTTCGTAACTTCAAAGGTTTCCTCACCTTTGGTGGTTGATCAACCCGATTCTTGGAGAACAGCTCTATCTGGAAATCAAATCAGTCGCCTAAACAACTTTATCACTTGGGAAGAAATTAGGAAAGCCACTTGGGATCTTAAACCGTTTAAAGCTCCGGGGTCGGATGACCTCCACCCGGCTTTCTTCCAAAAGTTGTGGAACTGTACGGATAGCTCTCTGACTGAGGCTATCAGTGAGGTGTTTAAAAGGGGGTATATCCCTACAAGTTGGAATGAGACGTTTATCTGCTTAATTCCAAAATGTAGTCAGCCTAATTCAGTCTCCCAATTCAGACCTAGAAGTCTTTGCAATTCTATTTACAAGGTCATATAAAAAAAATTGGTGAATAGAATCAGACTAGTGTTGAAAAATATCATTTCTCATTTTCAGACTAGTTTTGTCCCAGGGAGAAGGGGTTCAGATAATGTAATTCTACTTAGAGAAGTGCTTCATTTTTCAAAGCATAAACATGGCAAAACAAGGTGCATGATCATTAAAATAGACCTTGAAAAAGCATATGATAGAATTGAGTGAGACTTCATCAGAAGAACGCTCATTTTCTTTAAATTCCCTGATAAAGTCATTAAGTTGATTATGAGTTGCATCTCCACGTCTTCAATTGAAATTTTGTTTAATGGGGGGAAACTAGAAAAATTCTACCCGTCCAGAGGCATTAGACAAGGTGATCCTCTTTCTCCGTACATCTTTATTCTATGCATGGAATATCTGGCGTTTCTTATCGATGAAAAAGTTATGCAAGGACAATGGAAATGAATAAAAGTGGGAAAATGTAGCTTGACTTTATTCCATCTTTTCTTTGCCGATAACCTCATTCTAATGGGATAGGCGACACCTAAAAATTGTAACTGTATCAACTCGGTTTTAGAAGAGTTTTGCGTCATTTCAGGACAAAAGGTAAATCAATGGAAGTCTATCATGGTTTTCTAAAAAAATGTACCCTCTACAAAAAGAACACAGATCTCAACGAGTTTAAAATTTACAACAGTTGAAAACTTTGGGTCTTACCTTAGTTTTCCTTTGGAATAGTTAAACTCGAAGGTCAGCTCATTTAACTTTGTTCTGGATAAAGTTAGAAATAAATTTTCTGGTTGGAGGGCAAAGTTGTTATCGATGGCGGGTAGAGTTACGTTGGTCAAATCGGTCTTGTCCACGATCCCCTCCTACTATATGCAATGTACTATGTTTCCTAATTCAGTGTGTAAAGAACTGGACAGGATTAATAGAAATTTTGTTTAGGGTTCCACGGACCAGGAAAGGAAAATTCACACTATCAATTGGGAGGAAATAACAAAGCTGAAAAAACTAGGGACACTTGGCATGCAGTCAGCGTTGTATCGAAATAAAGCACTCCTAGGAAGTTTGACATGGAGAATGAATAAGGAAACGACTCATTGGGCTGAGATAATTATAAACAGAACGTTTAAGCAGGATGAAACTTCTCTCACTACTTCGAACAAAATGCATTGTAATGGGAGAGCAATTAATGAAGGTATGAACACCCTTAGATTAGGATCAGGGTGAGTGGTGGTGAATGGTAGAGATATAAAATTCTGACACGATAAATGGGTGGGTAATCAACCTCTGCGAGCTACTATTTATGGTCCACTGAATTATGAAGAAGACAAATTGATGGAACTATTGATGCAGTTCGAAAGAATGAAATTCAGACATAATTTTCGAGAAGCAAATGCGGTAGCGGATATCATGGCAGGTTTGACGCTCAACCAGCGACGTGTGTTTGAAATTCATAGCTCACATCCGAAGGAAATTATTAACGCGCTCCGAAAAAACGCTGTTGACTTTTCTGTTTCGAGAATTGTTAAAGCTAGCTAATTTTTTGGTTGTGTAAATTTAAACTTAGGTGATTAGTTTGTCACTTATAGCGGGTTTTTAATCCATAATTATAAAAAAAAAAAAAAATACTATATAATATATACACAGGAGATGAGGATAAGATGAAGAAGCATATGACGTGACGCAGAAAAGTCAAAAAAGATATAAGGAAGGAAGGAAGGAAGTCATCATCCTCCGTTGTGGGTCTAACTTCCTTCAAGTTGAATCCAACTTCCCATCCATTGAATAGTGTTGTGGTGATTTAAGTTGCTGGAAAGCTCACGTGTATCTTCTTCTTGCTACTAACTAGCCTAGCCACAATGATACCCTTGACAACTTGCGGTGGATGTCTAGAATAAAACACATGTCCTCCGTACAAAATGGTGGGGGATATGGATAATGTTAGAAATTAGTGGACACCTAAGCATGATAGGAACAAACAACACAGCAAGTTCCAACTTTATGATCTCATAACATCTTGCTTTTAATTAGGGGCGACAAAACGGGTTATGGGTCGTGTCAATCTTGGATCGTGTCAGGAACCCTCTGATCCAAACACGATCCGTGTAATAGTATGAGTCAATTTTTTAAACCTAAACCTGACCCGTCAGTAATGGTAAGGGTTGGGTCAGACTGATTCGTTCGACCTCCATGACCTGCGGGTCAATCTGACCCGTTCGACCCACCATTTCAATAAAAACAAAAAATAGACTAAAATATATAAATGGAACGGGTCATGGATTGACCCGTGGGTCAAGGCTTCTGATCCAAACATGACCCGTGTTTTCACGGGTCATCCATGAATCGTGTCAAAATGACCCATAGGTCAAAAACTCTGACCCAAACACGACCCGTGGGCGGGTTAACTATGGATCACCCACGGGTTGGGTCAAATTTGGACACCCCTACTTTTAATATTTGAGAATCATAATAATATTTGGTATATTATTAAACAAGGCTTACAAAGATATTATATCACGACAAATATAATATATTATATAATATTAACCTTTAATAATATCTGGTGTTTATTATTATTATTATTTATCCAATACTTTTTTAAGACATTTATTTATTAGTTTGGATGACCTTTTTCTCGGGGTGGTGGGTACGTGCATTCATGACTTGTAATGGAAGAACAGAATGATCAGAGCATATATACATACACATATACGTATATAATATAATATAATAATAATAATAAAAAGGAGACAAGGTTGGGGGCTAGGATTTTGCTTCCCTGTCCCCCTCTTTTTACTAGACGAAGCAAAGAGGTAGATGGCTGGTCATGAATCGGTGCAAACCCTAATTATTATTAGTGAAGCAGTCACCTGTAAAATGGATGATTAACACATTATTTTGTGCATTTATCAGACTTTTTTTTTAAGTTATACTTCCGTAACTTAACGATAAAAGCGTAAATGTTAAAACTTTAGACTCAAAGTTTATTGAACTCCTCTAGTTGCATCTTCTAGTTCTAATTAACATCAGTCTGTCTCTCTGCTCTCAGTTTCTCTCTCTATAACAATTCATTCTTGGTTAGTATTGGTTAGTATTGACGGTCTTTTATTCATGAATTTTATAATGTTGATATGATAATTATATTTTTATGGTTAGTATTTGTTTAAAATGATTAATGCATGTTCTTATTTTTATTAATTAGCAAGACACAAATTCGTGCTTAGTTGATGCAATTTTAGCTATAAATGTTGGTGAATTTGGAAACACTGTATTTATTCACAATGAATAAATTAGTGCTAGTTATGCATATTGAAGTGTAATGTTTGAGACTTGAGGTTGATTTTTTATAATTGATTATTTTAGAGTGTGTTAGACACTTTGGTGCTAATATTTATGAATTTATATGACACATTTATATATAATAATATGTTATTGTGATTTTATTATTACATTGAGTTTAAGTATATTTCGGTCGTATGAACTGAAAACCATTATGTGAAAGTTGAGGATATCGTGGTGGTATGATGCTGCAGTATGATGTCATGTTATGGACTTGTGAAATATTGAAGTTAGACGGTAATGTGTGGCTGAGGAGAATCGAACCTCTATGTTGAGAGTGGTAAATTAATGTTTGTTGTTGTAATTAGTTTAGTCCTCAAAGTTTATATTGTGTAATGTTAGTCCTTCACATCAGTTATAGTTAGTTAGGTCGAATTGTAATTGATTTGATCTGCGTTTTTTTAGTATATATACTCATTGTGAAGGATGACGTCAGATGAATGGAAATCCCACGAAGTCTGTTGTCAAAATCCTGAAATGGTATCAGAACCATAAAGAATCCGTCAAAGGATTCTTGTTCTTTTGCTTAAAAGTTCATTTTTTCTGTTTCTCCGTTCTTCGTTATCCATTGCGAATTGAACTATTTATTGGTTCAATTATGTGTTTCCTTGTTCCGTTTCTATGTGGAATCAGTTTCTCTAGCCTAATTCAAAACCTCTTCACCATGATTTCTGTACATCGATGGATGCTGCTGTGAATGTCGATCGTGCTGCTGCTGCTGAGCAAATCAAGATGTGAATATCAACATAGATAACAATCACCCTTTATACCATCATCCATCTAATACACTAGGTCTGTCTCTCATCTCAATTCAACTCACAGGACCAGAGACGTATCGAGTCTGAAGCAGAGCAATGTATGTATCCTTATTGTGCAAGAACAAGATCGGCTTTATCAATGGATCTTGTGTAAAGGAGAATCTTGATCCACCCCTGCACGAAATCAGGGACATATGCAATGCATTTGTCTTTGCCTGGATTATAAATTCCGTATCCAAGGAATTGCTAGGAAGTATGGTTTATTCTACAAGTGCTTACCTAGTATGGAAGGATTTTAAAGAAAGGTTCAGTAAAGTTGATGGATCGCGAGTTTATTAGCTCAACCGGGAAATCTACTTCACACAACAAAACCTTGATTCTATTTCTACATATTATGGAAAGTTGAGACTCCTATGGGATGAATTTGATTCTGTTTGTGGTCTCCCCTATTGTGGATGTGATCTCTTCAAGGCTCACATCAGCCACGCCAATAACCTGAATTTGTTCCAATTCATGATGGGGTTGAACGGAACATATGCAACTGCTAGGAGTAATCTGCTCATGAGAAAACCTTTACCTAATCTGAATGAAGCATACTATGCCTTAACCCAGGAAGAAAGTCAAAGAGGAATTGCAGGCTTGATTTCAGTTGGCTCAATTGGATCTGTCAGTTCGTATAGTTCCTGCAATTCGACTTATAACTTTCCTACCACTGTAAAAGGATCCCAATCAACACCATCTACTTTCTCCTCGAGCAGTCAGTCCAACTCTTCTTATAATCAATCAAAAGGAGCACAGAACAAACCAAGAAGAAATCGCCAACCCTGCATTTTCTGTCATATGAAAGGGCATCATGAAGGAATTTGTTTCAAGAAGCATGGATATCCACATGGTTTCGTCCCAAATAAGAAATATGAACAACCAAATCCAAGCACATAACGCAGTAATGAGTGGGGATGAAGCAGACAATGAACAATACGAGGCACAATCTCACTCATCCTCGTCAAACTTCACCCAAGAACAAGTGAATCAACTGCTGCAACTCATCCCACGAACTTCAGAAATTCAGGCCAACATGACAGGTATGATTTCTCTTTTGTCTAGTATTAATCTCAAGACCTCTTGGATTATTGACACAGGGGCCCACAAACCGTATGACTTTTAACAAAAATTGGTTAACTGATTTGAATAAATCTGCTGAAGCTAAAGTGCAATTACTGAATGAGAATTTCTCTGTTGTTACGAACCATGGATGTTGTAAACTCACGAATCAAACTTGCTTGAATAATGTCCCGCATGTACCTGATTTTAAGTTTAACCTATTATCTGTTTCCCAACTAACAAGGGACCTGTTATGCTGTGTGATTTTCTTCCCAAAATTTGTGGTTCTGCAAGACCTCTGGGAAGGTGTTGGGGACTGGTAGGGAATCATCTGGTCTTTACTTGTTTGATCCATTGATTTGC
Organism: Chamaenerion angustifolium; assembly: GCA_946814005.1. NCBI lineage: Eukaryota > Viridiplantae > Streptophyta > Magnoliopsida > Myrtales > Onagraceae > Chamaenerion > Chamaenerion angustifolium. Next base: position 33,556,707 of record OX328268.1, read on the forward strand.
ACTAATGAGATACCTGAAAATGATTGTTTGAAGCAAGTTGTCAATTATATGTCAAACCGTGAAAATTGTATGTCAAGTTTGTTGTGGCATAAACACTTGGGACATCCCTGTGATAAAGCAATGAAATTCATGCATGGATTGAAGTTGAGTTCTGATTTGGATGATATTAAAACTTGTCAAACTTGTCATATGGCTAAGATGCATAGATTGCCTTTTCCTAACAATGGTTCTCGAGCTTCTGTGGTTTTTGAGTTGATTCATGCATATGTCTAGGGACCATATCAAGCCTCTTCACACGATGGGAAAATGTATTTTCTTACCCTGATTGACGATTATTCCAGAGCTACATGTGTATACTTCATACAACATAAAAGTGACGTTGTTATCATCCTTAAAATCTTCTTCAAAATGATTGAAAATTAGTTCAAAAGTAGCATTAAAAAATTTCGTCCGGATAACGGAAGGGAGTTTTTTTTAACAATCTTATGAAATATTTTTTTAACGAATTAGGAGTTATACATCAAAGCAGTTGCCCCTACACTCCTCAGCAAAACGGATTGGTCGAGAAGAAGCATAAACATCTATTGGAGATTGCAAGAGCACTGAGAATCCAAGCATACCTGCCGAATAGATTCTGGAGTCATTGTATCACCACTGCTGCATATCTAGTAAATCTTCTTCCCTCACCAATAACGAAAGGTAAGACACCCTATGAAATTTTACATGTTCATCCTCCTTCTCTTAATCATCTCTGTGTATTCAGATGTCTTTGTTTTGCCAAATATCTCACTAATAATGACAAGATGGCACCTAAAGGAATTGCTAGTGTTTTCTTGGGGTATGCTGTAAATCAAAAGGGGTATAATTTGTACAACTTAAAAGATAAATCATTCTTTGTGTCAAGAGATGTAATATTTTATGAAAAGTTTTTTTTTCCTTTTAAAGGATATAACACTGATGAATCACCCATTTTTGTTGATAATGATATGCCTTTTTTAGATGATCCAAGTATGGATGATAATGCAGCACCTGAAACTGAACACTTGGATGATCTTCAAGATAATGTAGAAAACATAAGTGTTGTTGAGAATAATGAACAACATGCCCCTAGGAGATCCATGAGAAGAGTTACCCCACCTATATGGCATAGAGATTACGCAATGAAAGGAACCTGTGCACCTTATTCGATTATGAATTATATCGATTATTCAGGTCTTTCGAATGAACATCACTGTTTTATTTCAAAATGGTCTGAATTTACTGAGCCTTCCTTGTATGAGAAAGCAACCACATATCAAAAATGGATCAATGCCATGAAAGAGGAAATCACAACTTTAGATGAAAATAAAACTTGGAGATTGTTCCATTACCTCAAGACAAGCACACTATCGGATGTAGATGGGTGTTTAAAATTAAACATAAATCGGATGGTTATGTTGAAAGGTTTAAAGCCCACCTGGTTACTAAAGGTTATAATCAAGAAGAAGGGATTGATTATACTGAAACCTTTAGCCCCGTAGTAAAGATGGTCATTGTCAGAATTGTCCTTGCCCTTGCTGCAAAACAGCATTGACATTTGTTTCATATGGATGTACACAATGGTTTTTTGCAGGGTGACTTGAATGAAGATGTGTACATGGATTTGCCACAAGGATTTAGCAATAAGGGGGTTTGTATGTAAATTGCATAAATCCTTGCATGGCTTGAAACAAGCCAGCCGACAATGGAACATGAAGCTGGCAGAATCGATGTTATCGAATGGTTACTCTCAATACAAGTTCAATTACTCATTATTTACTAAATCAATTGGAAACATGACAGTGGTTTTGTTGATATATGTGGATGATCTATTAATCACTGGAAATGATAGAGAGTTAATTGAGGAATTGAAGCATGTTTTGTGTAATTCCTTTAAGATGAAAGAATCCATTTGTGTCAGAGGAAGTATGCCTTAGAGCTTATATATGAGGTTGGAATGTCTACTGCTAAACCATGTAACACACCTATGGAAATGAATTTGAAATTGGCAAGTGCTGATTATGATGAACATTTTAACATTAATAAAGATGATAGTTTGATGTATGACCCAAAGATCATATAAGAGACTGATCGATAAATTGTTATACCTCATGATCACAAGGGTCGACATTGCTTTTTCAGTACAGCAACTCAGTCAATATCTGCAAAAACCGAAGGTATCTCATTATCAAGCTAGTTTAAGAATAGTGAGATATGTAAAACATAGGGTAGGTTTGGGTGTTTTGTTGAATTCTAATGCTGACAATAGTATTGTATCCTTTTGTGATTCTGATTGGGCAGGTTGCATAGAATCAAGAAGGTCAATTTCGGGTAATTGTGTAAAATTTGGAGGATCATCGATCTCATGGAAGGTCAAGAAACAACCAACCATTTCGAGATCTCAGCAGAAGCCGAGTATCGATGTATGGGTTCTGCTGTTTCGGAGATCATATGGATCAGAGGTCTCCTGACTGAATTAGGAGTTGCTCAACATGAACCCTCGAATCTATATTGCGATGACAAAGGAGTGATGCAGATAGCCTCGAATCCAATGTTTCATGAAAGGACGAAACACATCGATATTGATTGCCATTTCGTTCGGGAAAAATTGCAGCAGAAGGTAATTGAAACCAGATTTGTTAAGTCTAAGGAATAGTTAACAGACATTTTCACCAAGTCATTAAGCAAGGTTGAAGGGGAGTGTGAAAGTTGAGGTTATCGTGGTGGTCTGATGCTGCAGTATGATGTCCTGTTATGGGCTTGTGAAATATTGAAGTTAGACGGTAATGTGTGTATGAGGAGAATCGAACCTCTGTGTTGAGAGTGGTAAATGAATGTTTGCTGTTGTAATTAGTTTAATATTTTAGTCCTCAAAGTTTATATTGTGTAATGTTAGTCCTTCACATAAGTTATAGTTAGTTATGTTAGTTAGGTCGAATTGTAATTGCTTTGCTTTTTTTTTTTTTTTTAGTATATATAGGATGAGGCCGAAGTCTGTTGTCAAAATCCTGAAACATTCCTTATCAGTTTGAGAAACAATCCGATATAAATAAAGTTTAGGGTTTATAATTTATGATATGAAATTTTGTAAGCCCATTCTGAGTGACGGGGGCACACCCGTTTTAGGGTTTATTGTATTGTATTAGAGATTGAATTTTTTCAAAAACTAACCATTTTAGTTTGTTTTTTTTAGAAAAGTAAGTATAAAAAAAAAATCGAAAAATAGGTATACGCGCACCCCCGGCTAGCGCGTATTGACAATACGCGCACCCTAACCCTAAACCCAGGGTGACGCCTATTCAAATGGGCGCTGCTAGCTTTCTTTTTCTTTTTTTTTTTAAAAAAACAACAAAATTTGTTCCATAATGACGACTCGATGTTTAATTAAAAATAAAATTATGTATCTATTAAAAAAATTATAGTAAATAGATATTTTAATTGCGCTTCAAATGATGCAAAAAATATTAAATTTGGATTTACGAATTGCCTGTACGGCATGCCGTAAGTTGAGATATGAAAATTTGACTTACAAAATTATAACTCAGACCATGTAAGTCCAAACTCAACACGGTTAACGTCATTTATGTCGTAAATCAATTATCTACGTAGGGTAATTTTTTTTTGATTAAAAATACAGTGATTTTGTAACCTAACATCGTTTGTTTTATAATTTGACCGAAATAAGTAAATGCATTACATGAGAAATTTAATTATGTACTTACTCAAAAATAATAAAAAAAATTACGGTGCGTAGATAATTTAATTACGAATCAAATTACGCTAACTATGCGTAAATTTTTACTTTTAGACTGACTGTATAATACGATACGTAAAAAACTTTACATACGATACAAAAACTTCCAAATAGTGTTTTGCATAGTAATTTTACTGTTTACACAGTAAAAAAGGGAAAGTTAGCAGCGCCCATTTGAATAGGCGCCACCCTGGGGTGCGTGTATTGTCAATACGCGCTACCCGGAGTGCGTGTATACCTATTTTTCGAAATATTTTTTTTTATACTTACTTTTCTAAAAAAAAAACTAAAATGGTTAGTTTTTGAAAAAATTCAATTTTCATAGAAACGAAATTATTACCTACTCAGAACCTACTATATTAATAATTTTGAATACTCTATTGAATTTGTTAAAAAAATTGTTTTTTTAAACAAATATAAAAATTTGGATTTAATTATATATTTAATAATAATAAAAATGAAAATGAAATATATCAATATAGAATGACATCGAATAAAATTAATATAACAAATTAAGTAATTAATAATATATTATTTATAACATATTAATATTTATTTACTAATATATTTGATTCTTATTCTAATATAATACAAGTACCTCTTATTACTTCAACCAGAACCGAACATCATACCCTACGAACGAGTATCTATATTTTCTCCCAAGCTCATGTTTGCTTGTTTTAATATAAAAAAATAACTCAAAAGTCGACTCAAAAGTATTTTTCTTACAGTGCACAACTCATTACAATTCATTTTTGATATAATATAATATAATCTATATTTTCCTTGAAATAAGTATTAGTTGTTTTTGGGTGGGTGATGTCTCGGAGACTTGTAATTAGGGCTGGCAATGGTGCGGTGAAAAACCCATAACCACGGTTATAACCGTTACTGTTTGATATGGTTAACCGTACCATTATGGTGCGGTGCGGTTATTGTGATGAATTCTCTACCCATAATGGTTATGGTTATGGTTATGGTATTTGAGTGATACCCATGGTTATAACCATGGTTATTTTATAAATATAATAATTATTTATTATTAATAAACTAATATATATATATATATATTATACTAAATTTAAATTACAGCATAAAAGTGAAATCAATTGATGTTATTGAGGAAGATGATGATTGATAGAAACAAATACGACAAGTGTGAAATGATTATGGGTGTTGAATCATTACTCGTTATGGGTGTTTGTTGAATTTTAATGTTAATTCAGTGGTGTGAATGTTAATGTTGAATCATATGAATGTTGAATGATGTTAGTGTTAATGTTGAATGACGTTAGTGCTATATATTTTTATTGTTGGTAATATAGATAGATGTATTTTTTAAAATTAAATTTTTGGTCTTTTATTATATTACATGTGGAATAAATATGGTTATACGGTTAAAACCATGGTTAATAACCACGGTTATTTTGATGGTTATGGTATTGAAAATTGTAACCATAATGGTTATGGTTATGGTATGTGGTTTAAAAATATGGTATGGTTATGGTATTTGGCATTACCTGACCATACCCTAACCATTGCCAGCCCTACTTGTAATCTGCCACTAAATCGTTGTGCTTCCAATCTTCATGCGAGATACGACGTCGTAGCCTTCGCTCACAATTGATGCTTCTTCTTCCTCCACCGCGCAACTCGCTGGCCACTGTAACTGTGCTTCTGCTCGCCCGAAACTTCTCTGCAACTCCATTATTCTCCACTGCACCGGCCAACTTTCTTCTTCTCAACTTAAGTTCCGGAGGCCACCTGCTTTCTTGATATGCCTGAAGAAGATCAAGATGGTTAAGTCATTTCAGGGAATCTCTAAGCACCAACCTTAGCAATAATATATATAATACATTTTTTTGTTCTATTTTCTTAATAAAATGAGTCACGTAGTATTATTTATTATTGAGATGCTGCAGAATTCCTTTTTCCGACCATACAAAATGTTTCTGAAACAAAACCAAAAGGTTACCTGTGTTGCCGAGACCGATCCAATATTCAGCACTGTTCCATCATCTCCATAGACCATAATGATAGGGAAAAAACCATAATTAACACCTTTGTTTTAATCAAGCAAAGAATGCTGTTTTATTAGAAAGACATATATAGATGGAACTGAAGCTCACCTACGTGGCTAGCAGACACAGAGAACATCACTAGAAACAAACACAACAACGACTTTCGACCTTCCATATCCAACAGTTTCTGTTCTTCCAGGGTATAAATTTAATATCTGTAGATCAGTGAGAGAGGAGAATAAACTGACAGTGTAGTTGAATTTATAGACAGATTAGGAATGAGACAAAATCAACTGAAGTCTCCAATACAGTTAAGAGATGACAGTATACCAGAGTCAAAGCAAGGAAGACCGTGTGAGAACACGTTGGGATTTGCAGAGTTTCGAAGTGTGAGAGCTCAGTTCAGAGTCCAAGGAGAATAGGAAAAGTAGATACAAATGGTGAGAGCTAGGGTTTCATCGAAGTGTGAGAGCTCAGCTGCCACAAGTACGTACGACCAGCGATAACGTAGAAAAACAGGTCCGTGTGTTTGGTGGTTGTCTGCCGCCATGCAGTATACGAGGACGAGGAGGAGACTGCCAACGTTTATAAGGTGGTAGACTGGTGGTGTCTTCATTCATGGCGGCTACCATTTCCCATGGGCTTTGTTGATGACGATGAAGATATTAGTTTAGTGACACTTCAAACCATAATTATCACCGGACGGAACCCTGGCCGGTTTGGTTCAATCAATATATCGAAATGCATGATGGACAGGGTTGAACGGTGTGAATCGGCTGATTTCCTGTTCGAATTTGTTTTGAGTGCTTTTATTTTTTTTAAACGGATCAATCTATTTTTTTAAGCACATCGAGTCTGACCGGTTCTCTTCATTTCCATTTCATTTCACGCTTCCATCAGTCGCAGCCAACACTACGGGAAAATGGTGAAATAACATCTCAACGGGACGACTCAAGTACTATTGAGTTGTGAATAATTTATTTATCTGATTATTCACGGCTCAAACACTATCGAGCCGTCATTTTAATTAAAAAAAAAAAAAATTTGTGGCTCAAATGTCAGAGCCGCGGAATAAAACAAAAATTTACGGCTCTTTTCGTTTGAGCCGTTCATTTTTTTACAGTAATTAATTAAAAAAAATCACTATTTTTCACGGCTCAATTACTATTGAGCCGTAAAAAAAAATTACAAAATTTCACTTTCCTGCTCAGTTTGTCTTCTTCGTGTACGTTCAGTTTCTCCACTTTCCCATTGCCCAGTTTTCACTTTAACAAAAAGCTAACTCCTTTCCTGCCACCCACTTTCATTTTCACTTTCCTACTCAATTAAAGCTGAAGCAAATTTGCCTATCCCGCTGCCCACTTTCATTTTCACTTTCCCACTATATGAAAGTTGAAGCAAATTTGCCTATACAACCCCATCTTGCTTGCTAGGGCTGCAATTTCCTCAAAATCACATCTGGGAAGGTTCGTCCAACGTGAAGAAGAAGAAGCTCCTCCCACGCGCGTTGTACGAGAAGAAGCTCAACCACCGAACAACTTCTCTTCATTCATGGAGCTCCTTCGAACCTTCACGGAGCTTCTCCACCGAACAACTTCTCTTCCTGGAGTTCCTTCACGGAGCTCCTTCGAACCTTCACGGAGCTCGGTGGACTCGCTGGAGCTGGGGTTGACATACCTCTGGCGACTGGTGGTGAATAAAACTGGAATGGTCGGAGGTGGAGCACCGACAACCAGTCGGAGGTTGCCCTACTAATGTATATATTTTTTAAAAACAATATATTTTTGACGGCTCATTATAAAATGAGCCGTGAAAAATAAGAAATAAACAAAATAAAAATATTTTTCGCGACTCATTTATTTGAGCCGTTAATTTTCACGGCTTTACCAAATTCGAGTCGTGATAATTCTCCTGACGTTTTGTATAACGGCTCAATAAATGAGCCGTTAAAAAACCTTTTTTAGCCGTTATTTGCCAACTCTCCCGTAGTGCAAATTTCAGTTCTTCACGGTTTCAGTTCCATTCCAGTTCGTCCGGATGTCGCGACCTTTGTTCGTCGCCGCAGCCAATGTTTGGGATGACCAACTTCCCTAGTGATGGTGAATGTCTCTTTCTCGGGGTGTGGCATTGTGTTAAGGTTGCGTTGACGAGGAAAAACAGAACCGCAATGCAGAGAAAGTCTTTGGTATTCGTCATAGAGAGAGATGGGTGTGTGCAGGAGGAGGGGGAGGTGGCGGATCCTGCTGGAGTGGGAATGGTTGGAGATGGCGGAGGGGAGGCGGGTGGAGGTGGGAGCAGGAGAGGGGAGACGAGCAGTAGGGGAGAGGAACTACTGGAGAAGGTGAAGGGCTAGAAGCGGGTGGGGGCGAGGGGAGAGGAGCGGTAGGAGGTAGGTGACAGCGGACGGGAAGCGACAGTAGGGGGAAGAGGTGGGAGTTGAGAGGTTTGGAGTTGGGAGGGATTTGCAGAGAAGGTGAAGAAGAAGCGTTGGGACTTGGGAGGGTTTGGAAAATGAAAAAGAAGACAATTGGGTGAAGAACAGACGTTGGGAGTTGGGACCTCAGAGGGTTTGGAAAATGAAGAAAAGACAATTGAGCTGGAACATCGCTGGAAGTGTACATGTTTTTTTTTTTATTCTGCATAGTGAACCAGTCGGGTCTGACCGATCGAATCGGAAACCGTCTCTCTTACCGGTTCGAAGGCCGATCTGGTTCAGATAACACTTTTTCACACCAACTATATCATAAATTTCAAACTAATTATAGAAAATATAAATTAGCAAACAAGTATTAATAGGGGTAATTATTAATGAAATTGAAAAAATAGGCAGTTTTTTAAATAAATAAATATACACATTTGTTAGTGTTATGAAAACTTGTCCAACCCTTGAACCAGTGAAAGGGCCGGTTTCCGGTTCGTACGACCGACCCAACCGAACTCGGTCGGGCCCATTCACCTTCTTCTTCACCAACTCTTCTCTACTCCGGTCGTTCCTCTTCCCAACTCTTCTCAACTCAATGCTTCTCTTCTTCTTATTCACCTTCTCTCAAATCCCACTTCCTCTTTACACTTGAACAATGCAACTAGGTGTGATCAAAAAAGACTGTAGGACCGAATTCCCGACAAGACCGGCCCGAGACTGGTCCGACTAGGACCGAGACCGAACATGCGGTTTTTTTCCTTCAAGGTCGGTCTCGGTCTCGGTTTTTTTTCCCGAAAGCCCGTTTAGGACCGGCCCGGACCGAATGTATGTGTATTTGAGATTTTCATAATACCACACCGAAAATAATGTGGATTTTGGAGGTTTTCTATCTCTATAAAAGGTGCATCTTGATAAATTTACTAAAGAATATAGAGAGTTCATAGTGTTTCTTTGAAAGGTGAACTATTCCTTCGCCTTTTACTAAAGAATACCGTGAATTCATAGTTTTTTTTTGTTTTTTTGGTGTAGATTCGGTCCAGGACCGAGACCGGTCCGAGTCAAGAAAGACCGACTCGGGCGGGCTTTTTTGGCCGAGGTCGGTCTCGGTCTTGGTCCTCCAAAAGGCAAGACCGAAATTTCGGTCTCGGTCTTGCCTTCAGGACTGGACCGGCCCGCCCATGATCAGCCCTAAATGCAACTATGTCAATACGTCTATCAAAACCGAACATCACCTCCTAGATTCTGATTCCACTGTGGCTCACCCAGTTGCTTCGGGAGGGTTTTGGCCGAATATGTAATCAGAAAGATCATCAAAGCTCGTGAAAGAATATTGGGTGCTAGTAGTGCTCAACGAAGAACCCTCATCTGAAGTGCTACTGCTAAAGAGGGATAAGTTATCATCGTAGTTGCTGCTATTGTCCTCCCGAATCCAATCAAGCTCGGGATGACTTCTCGATCCAACTAAATTCCTGTAACAATTGCTCGATTGAACCCGACCAGTTTTATCTCCGTTCCTCAAGTGTGCTGTGTCATCTGGATCGGGCTACCCGAGCTTGCTCTTGACTACTTACCTTGAACTTCGAGACAAGTCTCTGTTGCAGAATTTTTTCTTCACCTTCTCTCAACCTCCGTCGGCCATCTTTCGCCACCTCCAGCTCCTCCTCCAGCCCGCCTTCCACTCGCCTCCCTTCTGCACCACCCACCTCCCGCCACCAGGCCGCCCCACCTCCTCTCCCCTCCACTCGCCCGAAGCACACCTTCTCTTCTTCCTCAAACGAACCACAATCCAAAAAAATTAAGATTGAAGAGAACCGGTCAAACGAGTTGTGCAAAATAAAAGAATTTGGTTTAAACCGAATAAATCGATTGGTCATTTTTTTCTTTAAAAAACACTTCAAAAATAAGAACTGGAAACTAACTGATTTTGCAAACACCGACCGGTTCACACTGATTCAACCAAATCTGTCATGCAAGTCGATCTTTTAATTGAACCGAATCGAATAGTGATCCGGTTCCCGATCAGACCCGATCAGACCACCGGTCCAGTTCTAATAACTATGATATTTGTTTAAATTTTTATTAAAAAAACATAATAAATTGAGTTTATCACGTGATAAATAAATTTGAAATAAATTTGACCATATCTTTTCTATAACTAAAAATGTTTAAGTTACTATATAAATAAAACTGAAGGGTTTGAAACCATTATATTCTCCGTGATTTTTAAACAAAGTTAAATAAATATCCGTATTTACTCTACCAACAATTTATTTTTATAGAAATATTATTACTTAATTATCAAACTATATAAAGTTCAATTTAACTACTTCTTTGATAATGATTCCTATTATTAATTCGTAAAAATAGCGAGTAAATAATATTTTTGATATGAGTAACATTCATTCAGTGTCATCCAATTTTCTTATCAACAATAATTTCACAGAAACATGATCAAATTCCACCCATTAATCAACCTTTTTATTAACGAAATTTTTTATGATAAACAATAAATAGGGGAAAGCTCCGCATCAAATATCCTATTACTACACTTATTAATTGTAGGCTTGTAGCGGTAAATGTGTGCTTGTAGCAACAAAAAGTCGATGATCGGTTTCCTTTCTACAGAGGAAGAGTCACTTATCGAAGGAATACTGCTGCAGAGGAGCGTCGCAAACAGTGCTGCAAGTTCGACCGTGGCTGGAACTTCGGAAGGGATTCATCGGTGTCGCTGGAATTCTTCGCAAGGGCTGGAACTTCAAATGCTACGGAAGGGATGGAACGCACGGTCTTCAACTCTGCACCGGTTGGGATGACAAGACTCCTTTCACAAAAACCGAATATGAAGTTGAAAGGAACAAGAAACATCTTAGGGTTATTTAGGTCATTTCAGATTTTTTTCATTAAAATATTAAAGGGTGAAGGTCACATGCAAAAAACGTGTCCAACTAACGGGACAATCAAACGGTAACTGGACGAAATGTTCAATTACCACCATTTTGCAACATATGATACATAATACAATCACCAAAAAACAAGTTGTACCAAAAACCATTTTTGTCAAACATCATGGACGTTTTTCAGACTTTTCCCTATGTGTAAGGATAATCATACATAAGCATACATAATAACTAAGAAGAAATCTTCAATAAGCAAACCTTAAATAATTCGCATTATCCAGTACCCATTACATGGAAGGAAGAAGTCAAACTCAAATCAACATCTTGCGGATAATCATCAAAGTACAAAGACATAACTAAACATGATTGGTAACAACATTTCCTATTCAGTCATTATACATATTTTCAGCCAACTGATATGTCCAAAGGTTCCTCTATGCTGAAACAAAAACATCGCTTATGAAATCTACACTTTCATTATGACATGATTCATAATCATCAGGTATATCATCTTATAATGGATCATCCATTTCCTTTCTTATGAAACTTTGGAGAAGGCAATAAGTGTGTACAATTATAATGTGAACTTTCATCGGATAATAAGAAGTGCTTCTTAGTATGGGTCATCTCATATTAAGAAGACCAAAACAACATTCTATAACACTGAGAGCACTCACATGTTTCATATTGAAGTATTCTCTAGCATTTGCAGGTTGATGTCCAATGCGACATTTAATCAAATGGTAACACACTCCTCCATATGGTGCTAGAAAGCCATCAGAATTTGCATATGCAACATCAACTAAATAATAACAACCATGGGAGACCCTAATACCGTCCTCTCTAAATAGAGCATCTCTCAACACTCTACTATCAACAGTTGACCCTTCTCAACCAGGTTGTACATATATGATTTGCATATCTGGGAAACAAGGAGCTAGGTCATTGGTGGTAACCTGACCTTTCCTGTTCCTATACCTAGGCCCGTTAGGCAGAGGGTCTCTCAATTCAATATGTACGTACCCCATCGAGAGCACCCAAACAATTCTACAATGTAAATAAAAGTCTTCATTAATTAAGAGGACTATAGTATAAATATGTTACATTAACTCCACTATATATCAAGTACCTCAAAATAACTCCATCGTTCCCATCTGCTGTGATTGACTCGTGTTTTTTGGTGAGTACGTTATGACACCGCGGGATACTCAAGATGACTTTGTTAAAATAACGACTAACTTTTGATCCCGACCTACCAAAGTCAAATTTGATCACACGATTTTTCTTGTGATGAGCAAGTATGTATAATGTCATGATCACTTGCTCATCGATGTTGACATGCCTCGTTGACCTTAAGCCTCCAACTTCCCCTAACATTTCACATAGTTTGATAAAACAATGCATATTCATTCTGAATTGCTCTCTATAATCAGTGTCATTTGAATGTAGTAGGCCCTTAATATAGTTTCTTTTAGCGATCTCATACATTGAATAGTCTCTAGGGGAAAGTCTTGGTTGGTTCATTTGCAAGACCAGTTGCGAAATAACCCTCAGCAAAAGATGGAGGAACATCATAACCAACCTTCTCCACAATTGTACATGTTGTAATATACTATCGTCAGACATAACTGAAAATAAACACAACTAGTTCAACAGTCAACCAACTAAATTATCTATATAAGTCACCCAAACACAACAGAGATACACAGATTATGGGTTCCGACAGAACCCAGAATCATGATTATGGGTTCGTCTGAACCCGCAATCAACGATTATGGGTTCGTCTGAACCCGCAATCAACGATTATGGGTTCAGACAAACCTGTTTTCTTGCGATTATACACTAATCCATTCAAACACCTAATCCATACACAATTAATGAAACCCTAATACATTCAAACATCAACAATATGGACAAATCATCAAAACAAATAAGAGAACTTACCTATTGTTCTTCTCCTCGAGACAGATTGAAGCTCTTATGCCGTTGTTGAGTGTTGATGACAATGAAAGGAAGTGTGGCTTCGTAGAGGAATAATGGTTAAAAGTATGGAGAGTTTGCTTTGAGGAATGCAGAGTAATGGTTTCGCAGAGGGTAGCTGGGTGAGTAGGTCGTGAGTTTGGTGAGAAGAGTAATGCGGGTAGTTTAGAAATTAATTAAAGAAATTGAGGGTAAAACAGTCTTTTGTATACCTATTATAGATTCCTTGCGCGTCTGACTTAGAAAATCAGAGCTTTTTTCCTGGAATGTCTAACACTAGCCCTCTAGGAATCCGTAAGTCAAAAGTTTTCAATTCCGCGAAAAGAACATGCTGTAAAATTTCGGTGAACATTGTTGTTCTGGATGTTTTGTTGTAAATGAATGTTTCTGTGAACCTTGGAATGAAATAGGTTTGTTCATACTGTTATGATATTGTATCCATTTAATCACGTTTATATGAAACATGCTTAACTATTTAATCACATACTACACTTACAAGTTCACATATTAATCACATTTTAAGAAAATATATGTTACCATTTAATCACATTACAAGGAAACATATATAACCATTTAATCACATTCTAGAAATACATATATAACAATTTAATCAAATTTCAATTTAGAATGAACACTTTACTAACTATTCAATGAAACTTAGGATCTGAACAGCTAAAATCCAAGTTTTGAAGAACTTCAGTACATAGTACATCTTCTTGCTTCCATTTCAACTCAATATTCAACAACAAATGGAAATACAACTACTTCATCAGTACATTGATCAAAAGTAAAGAACACAGAACGATTAATGCAATTAATGCAGCATACAACTTTCAAAGTCTTCGATTTGCAGCATCTGCAACAGCTCTTGCATTCTCAACTTCATATTTCAGTTGTCCCTCCAAAACTTGAAAATAGTTTTTCTTCCATATGGGCACATGGGTGGATCTTCCCAGTCGAAAAATCCGCAGTCAGGATTTTGTACGGACTACAAAAGACAAAGAATCAGAAACTAGTACCTTGGGAAACCATAAAAAATTGACGAATGAGTGTCAATTAGGGTTCTTACCAAAATTAGGATTTATAACAAAAGAAAGTCAAATTGGGACAATATACTCAAAATCTTTACAATTACCTCAAAATGGGAGCAACCATGGAACCTACAGCCGAAATTCTTCCAAGTAACCGCAGATTTGACAGAGGAAACCTGGTCGCATAAACATAATATGAGCTTTAACACTACAAGGGACGAGTCATGGAAACTAGAGTGAGAACGAACATACCCAGAATGATCGCGTCGATTGGGGGGGACGAACTCAGTGCTTTCCTTCTTCATGGGCATCTTCGAAGTAGGCGGGACTCCAACTGAACAATTGCAACTGCTATGCAATTATAATAGAGGAGTCAATGACATTTTCGTAACTTCATATGGGTTAAAGGTCATGTGCTACACACATGACTGAGTTGACAGTGATTTTTGACGATGAACAGTAGCATAACCAATTAGTCACATTTTGAAACATGTGTAACCATTCTACACAATGACCAAACATGTATAACCAATTACGTAATTAACCCTTGTTTTAAGGACTAATATTAGGGAACAACTCATACCATAGAGATTAATTTCATATTTATCAAAAAACAAAATATACTCATTTCATAGAGAGACCATTACACGAAACGGTAGTTCAAATGTAAACTATTGTTGTTGAGGACAAATATTTGGTCCTAATCTTTTTTATTTATTTATTATGTAATAGATATCGATTTATTATAAATTTCAGTATATATTTCTTCCCAACTTTCTCTCTTTAATATTTAATAATATCCATCACTTTAATTTATCGAATAATAGTATACATTTAACCATCGTAAAATAATTTGGCAATTTAACAATTTATCCCTTAATTAAAAAAAAAAATCGTACAAGTCCTATAAATGAAAATACCATCATTACCCACATCCTTACCCTTACGACGGTCTAGACAACAAAAATATATATTTGCTTACTAATTTAGTGTAATGTGCACATACAATGTTGACTTAAGTTACAAATGAATGGTTATAAAAGGTATAAGAGTACCAATATATGAACATAATTAACCTAGGATATAATGTAATTTACCTTCAATACTTCTGAATATAAGAAAATTTAAAAGTATGCAAATAAAGAATGGTAAAATATGACATTGGCTTATAATGTTTTGACTTTTGACAGATTTTCAATTTCCCCCCTAAAGTTTAAATTTTAAAAAATATTTCCCCTCATGTTTTGCCAAAGTGCAAGTTTGCCCCCTCCGTCAACATTTTCATCCAAATTTAACATAATAAGTTTTGAAAATTTTAAAAATAACAGAAAATTTTAAAAAATGTCATAATTTAACCATTTTAAACTTTTTTAAATGTTACAATTGAGTCTCGATTTGATTGAGACTTGATTGAATCCCAATCGAATTGAGACTCGATTGAACCCAAATCGAATAGGGACTCAATTGTAACATTTGAAAAAATTAAATTGTGACATTTTTGAAAGTTTTCTGTTATTTTTGTAATTTTCAAAACTTATTCTATTAAAATTTTGATGAAAAATTGAAGGATATGATAAATTTGCACTTTGGCCAAACATATTAAAAAAAATTACGATAAAAATTTTGAGAAGAAACTGAAAAACTGTTCAGAAATTAGTGGACAATGTTATATTTTTCCCAATAAAAAAAACATTTATTTTTCAGTGAATATGACATTAAAAAGGTAGACTTACGTTAACATTGATTGATAAACTTTCAAATTTGTCATGTAAAATAAGGGGTGCATCGTGACTTTTTCCACATATATTAATTAAAGTTATCATACTAATTGAAAACAATTTAAAATTATATTATTTGTTCATCCACCCGTGTCTTTTTCCACAGTACGTTGTATCGTTTTTTTTTGTTTTTCTTTTTCTATTCGTGTCGAATCCTTTTGATACGACGTGGTTTTGTATTTAATTTATTGTAATCCATCGACACAATACAAACACAACGTGCATCCTACATCTTTCCTCCATCAAACTGCCATTCCTTATTAAAAGACAAAAGAAATATTTGCCGTCGACCGTCCGACGGCAATAAATCTAGAACGTCACTCTTGAAGTTTTCTTCCTTTCTTGTATCATTGTATGTAATTATAATAATAATAACTAAAAGAAAGGATCTCTCTTTCCTTTTGAATTTTAAAACACTCTTGTTTTTACCAAAATTTATATTATTATTATTATTATATTAAAAAAATAACAGTGGGGGTGGAAAAAGGCCATCCGGGTTGATTATTCTTCGATATTTGGTAAGGTGTCTCATTCATTCAATCCATATAGAAATTGTCAGTCAATAATAGTATTGACCGAGGAAGAACACGATAATTACTGTGGAAGTGTGGGTTGAAAAATGGTTGGAATTACAATGGCAAGGACGAAGGTTTCTTAATTATTATAAAAAAACTCTCAAATTCAAACATTTATCTGCAGGATGTAAATTCTACAATGTTTAAATGTTCATTCAACCGTTCCACTGTTAATCTTGACCACTCTTTTGTATGTATATATATAAAAAGAAATAAAATATAAGTCATGACATAAAATTAACATTACTAAGCTTAAATTACAGTCTCCCACACCATTTATCACAAAATTGTATAAATTTAAAGTCCAACATGATAGAGTTTGGTTCAATCCTATTCAGTCTGTAAGGCCAAATGGCAACATTAGAATGTGGTCTTTAAAATAGTAGAGCAGGTTAGGGGGACCCATCATCAATTCAACTCCATTATGAAGCTTCTCTTCTTTATTATAGGGGATTTAATTATGTAGGAGTGATCGAACCAGTTCATAAACCGTACATTTACCACATTTTAAAGAGGTACAGTTTATCTATCCATTTTTGGGCCGATCCATATTTTGACAAAATTACCATAGCTCTTCCGAACCGGTTCAAAAACCGATTCAAAATCGGTTCGGCCGAACCATTTTATATATATTTTAAAAAACTATAATAATACATAATAATATTATGGTTTATGAATCATGGATTATTTATTATGTATTATGATAACACATAATCCGTAAACCATAATATATAATTCATTATACTAATGTAGATTGTAAATCATCACCGAACCAACTTTGCTATAATGATTTAGAGTATATATTTTAAAAATTAAATATAATATTATATTAAAACTGGTAAAAGATGTGATGCGGTTTACCGTTTGCGAACCGGTTCAAATAATGCTGTCATTGTAAGTCATGACTGCATTATTTGAAGAACACTTTCTATTCTATACGTTTGAGCTTAGATCGGCCCTCTCCAGATTTACTTACCTCCATAGTCTAAACTAGAAATACAATAATGATGAACAGGAACAAGTTATATAGCTGTGAACGCCATTGACATTGTCGCAAACCCGACATATATATACTATATTCTATAGCTATTACCTCTGCTTTGTCCATTTCTCTATTTCTAAACCACAAAACTTGTACGCAAATCTTCGTTGGTCGACCCCATGGCCTCGTTCTCAGTAGAGGATTTCGTCGGGAATGGAGCCTTGAAGGAGCTGCTCCCGAAGCTGCTCGAGGATGGTTGGGACGATGTCCCGACCTTAAAGCTCATGAACTCTGAAGACATGGATGCAATCAACATGTCTCGACAACAAAAGGTTCATAATAATAATCATTGAGCTAGCTATAGTTTGATGGAAACGGATAGTTTGTAGGAAATTTCCGACAGGATTTGCCTTTTTGTTGTTGCTATAGTGTTTGTTGATCGTGTTGTGTGTAGGATGTACTGGAGCTACGGTCGTACCTACACGACCGAGCCCTTATGCAGTACGCAGACCGGCTTGAGTCCTCTGAGAAAGGTCTCCCTGAGCTTCTGAACGTCGGTAGTGGCGACCTGGCGGTTCAGTTCAGCATGAAAAGAGGCCACATCGCTCGCTTCCTCAACCGTACTACTCTTTGTTCGGAAGAACCCAACCCTAAGTCCTACGGCATCTCCACACGTAGGGTAGCCCGACCGCCCTCCCGAACCAGCGGGACTTTAACGAATCCTGACTCGGTCGCCTCCAGCAGGAGGCAGAGTTTCGCAAAGTCACCAGGTCAGAGCGGGTTTAGCGAGAAGTCTTTGGACCAGTCCTTGGCTGAGCTGAAGATTAAGGACGGGTATGTGTTTAAAGGGATTGTGGCGGCGGGACCTGCTGAAACGAGAGCATGTGGCTGTGTAAAGCCGCCTCCGGTGGTTGACACGGTGGCTGCTTATTCTGCTATTGAGAACGTGTCGGTTCAGAAGCTGGCTCCGGAGTATAAAATTGGGATGGAGCGGCTTGTGAAGACCAAAACGCCGCCGATGAAGGCTTCGGAGTTGTGGCGGGAGAAGCCGGCTGTCCTCCTATGCATTCGGCGTCCCGGGTAAATTTGTGCTTTCACTTTGATCTTTTCTTTTTTATAATTTGAATGAATTTATGAAGTTAGCTAGAGTGTCAAAAAAGGGTAAATAACTTAGTGTTATGCAAAATAAAAAATTATTACCCTGCTTTATTTAATCATAACATTTTAAATGTATATAATTCAGTATATAAAATGAACTTGTGTATGTGTAATCACCAAATTACATTTTTTGGTAATTAAAATCTATTAATTATTGGTCATATGTCACTATATTTTCTCACAATGAAATAGGCTTCTTCATGAATCAATCTATCTGGTTTCAAATTAGTTTAGAGTTGATTTGAACTAAATTAGATTAATTTTTTCAATAAAAAAATAACTAATTTTAAAATTCGATTTAGAAAATTGGGGTTTTAATTTTACATAACTTAGTTTGCTCATGCTTGATGGCATAGTGGAATTAAAAAAATAATAATATAATGCACTTATTATAATCAATTAACCCATGATAAAACGGTGCAATATGCATTGATGATGAGCTGAGTCTAATAATACAAGTGATGTGTGAAAAAACAGATGCATAATGTGCAGAGCTGAGGCTCATCAGCTCTACTCCAGAAAACCCATCTTTGATGCTCTAGGGATCCAACTCATCGCAGTTCTCCATGAAAACATAGAGTCAGAGGTACGTAACTATTTATTACCGCAGTAAATAAACTCCCAAATATTTATTACTAAACCCTAATCCCATGCAAAACAAATTTACGTACGTACCTATTTATATCTACCCCTACCCCTTCAGGTGAAAGATTTCTGGCCGCGATACTGGGGTGGGATGGTTCTTCTGGATCGAGGTATGGGTTTCTTCAAAGCTCTAGGTGGAGGGAATCTTCAAAAGGAGAGCTTCATATCGGGTTTCCTTCTAAACCCTAGGGCCATTGCCAACTACAAGCGCGCCAAAGCTGTCGGAGTGGATCAAAACTTTCGAGGAGAAGGCCAAATCAAGGGTGGCCTGTTCATTGTCGGGAACGGTAAAAACGGCATTGCTTATCAGTTCATCGAGAGGAATTTCGGGGATTGGGCGCCTCTTGCTGAAATTATCGAGATTTGCAACCAGTTACGGGTAATATGAAGCATGTTATATATAAATCGCATGTATGCTTAGTAGTTTGATGTTTTATATTGAAGAATATAGTGATGGTTTTCGTTCATAAATTCAAACTTGTTAGAACATTAAGCATTGATTAATTTAAATGTTGGTGATCGGACTTAAGCTGTTATACACAAATATTTAAAAAAATCTCAAACATTCAGTTAAATGACCCATATACAAATACAATATAATCTTTATAATTAAAAAATATAGAGACAACTTAAATTTCAAACATTAATTGGGTAACTGATTCCATCCGATTCAAAATTGTGAAAATATTATTACATACTAAAAAAAATATTGAGTCTAATACATCCTATACGAATATGATTTAAATCCTGCAATTAGGATTTCATAATTGAAACAATACGATTAAAGGATCTAGCACATAAATAAAAATAAGTATATGTCGTACTTAATATTAAAATTTATTTTTGTACTTGTTTTAAATCGGTTATTGAATTTAAAACTTAATTGTAATATTAAATTCTGAATTTAATATTATTTAGTGACATTTCATAATTAGTGTCACATATATATAATTATGTTTCTTTAAAAAATAAATTATATTAATAACATATCACTGCTGAAAATATCACTTTTACCGACGACATATTTTGGTCGGTAAATGTAAATATTTTGTCGGTAAACATTAATTTCGTCGGTAAATATAGAATTTCGTTGATACAATTTTCGTCGGTGAATGTCTTGTCGGCGAAAGTTTACCGACGAAATATGACATAAAAATTGCGTCGGTAAAAACAATGTATTTGCCGACGGAATTTTTGTCGGCAAAGATCAATTTTTCGTCACCTAATTATGTTTTTGCCGACGAAATTGGTTTGGTCGGCAATGTCAATTTCGTCGGAAAAAAACTATTTACCGACGACAATATTTGTGTTGGTAAAAATGTATTTGCCGACGAAATAGTTTTGGTTGTTATATATGCTATGCCGACTGAAATTTCCGTCGGTAAATGAAAAACTATTTTAAAAAAATATATATAAATTTACAAATAGTTCAATGATACAAAAATTATTATAAGTAACAATTGTGTGGATAGAATACGTAATAGTCCAATATGATAGTTTCAAAAGCCTAAATGTATGTTAAAGTTTCAAATTTAGGCAATATTACAACTAAAAGTATGCCAAAGTTTCAAAATCTGTGTACGGAGACATTGGATGATATCTTGGCGCCAAATGAATAACTACCAAAAATCATCTAGGCTAAAGGTGCACATATCATCTGTTTAATAATTTTGTTATATTCTTTTTTAAAATTTTAAAAAAATGTTTTTTTGGCCAATAATTTAAAAAAATGCTTGGACAAATTATTTGCACCACCATAATTAGTGTTTTTTTTTGGGGGGTAAATATCACCATTATTAGATTGGCGTCATTAATTCACTCTTACGCAGCTTCTTGATTGTCTTGTTAATCAATGTTGCTTTGCTTTTAAATTTTTTGGTGACCATAAAAAGAAAATGCCACTTTTTGTTTCGACCATCTCTCTCTAATAATTATTAGTCATGGAGACGGAGGTGGAGCTGGTTGGCCATTGTCCACCACACATCCATTTATCTTATATTAATCAGAATCAAACAAGACCAGTAGACCACCGTGGCGGTTGTTTTGTTTGGTTTGTTTTCTGCCCCTCCCCTGTTGACTCACAGCTGCGCACGACCAGGAAACGCTCCTCCTCGTTCTAAGATCACGGCCACCATGTCTGACATACCCCCTCTTTAATTACATTCGCCATAAAAGTTGAAACTTTCTCGCAATTACTACTGTTCCTTGCTGCTCTCCATGGTTCTTGATCATTAAGGAGATCAAGGGGACGGTTTCAAGATTTTCCGGCAGGTCTGCTTCCTTTGAAACTCAGATGAATAATTCTTGTCTTGCACTTCTGGTTGCTTCATTTGTATTAAGTCGCTTTGATATATGGGTAATCTTCGATTAAGGTCAACTGCCCTGTTCGTGATTTCATTTTGCTTCTCAATTAGAGAGTTTTTGTTTTCTTTATGGAGACCGAGGCATCTACAATCGAAGCTTCAGTGTTAGTAGAATTAATGCATTTTTTTAATGCTAATGCGTTAAAAAATGCATTAAGCATTGCATTGAATGAAGTTAATCTGCATCGTAGTTCTGTCAATTATTACCATTATAAAAGATCCAATTCCAATGACCTGAATATTCTCACTTTCCGCTGCATTGGGTTGACTGAAATGAATGATGAGCATCTACCATGGAATACAAAGTTATCTACGTACCCTAAGCTGAAAAACTATTTAAGTTCTCTGAAAATGAAATGAAAGATAAGTTTGTTTAGCCTCCCAAAAAAAGAAAATATTTTAGTGTGTTGAATTACATTTAGTTAGCTTGCTTTGAATCCTCTCTGGTTTTGATTTTGGATCCTGCTTATTGGCAGGTTGCTGAAGTGATTGATCTGCTGCAATGGACAACTCTACTGCTAATGAGGATGTAGATTCAGACACGGGTTATAAACATTCAGATATTATCTCTAATCAAAATGGCGCACAGAATCTCGAAAATGCCGTGAAAGTCATAATGAGACTGGACTTGGACTTGATGCGTTCTTCAGAGAAATTGTCGAACCTGCATCTTCTCCTGATGCATCTTCTGGCATGGAACAATGATCTTGATGGAAATACAATTGATGATAACTTCCCAGAAGAGTTTATAGAGAAAGCATTGGAATTTGAATATTTGTCAGTGATTTTGGATTCCGAGGTAAGGGAGGTCGACAATTTCTTGGATATTTTACCAGCAGAAATTGTTGACGCCCAACATAAAATATCTTCGTGCAGACGTTTCACGGAAGTGTGTGTGGTAATGGAGGAAAAGTTACGCAAATGTGAGGAATCTTTGAAGCAGTCACAGATTCAAGTGTCTGAGGTCAAGCTGCAAGTAACTAAGATGTTACGCAACTCGATTGAGAATTGTAAGTAGCAAAAAAAAAGCATCTTTGCGAAATCTAGATAACCAAATGTCTTAAAAGCTCGAGGTGATAGGTGAGAGTTTAACTCTAAATGGCATTTGATGGGATTCTAACCTGCAGACTCTGATAACATTTGAAATTTAGACGAACTGGTTGATCAACTATCCTAAAAGCTCAAGCGTAGGTGTGAACATGGACGAAGGCACATAGGGAGAGGGGATTTGCCTCCCCCCGTTAGACCTAAAGGATACATTTTTCTTTTCATTTTAGTCCTTATAAGCTAAATTCTTGTCTCTATCTCTGTGTGTGAAGGTGTGGTTTAACATTTATTACTTCAATGATCTTGAAGAAAGACATGAAATGAACAAACTTTCATGGTTTTGCAGGGGAGAAATACAGGGATTCATCTGAAGACAGTCGGGGTTTGAATCTAAATTTGAAACAGAATCTTAGAACTAGTCAACTTCCAAAGTATGCTCTCCGGATGCTTGAGAAATCTCTTTCAAGAGAGCTAGCTCTTGAGAAGAAACTAACAGAATCGAGACAAACCGAAGTGGACCTAAAAACAAAGCTGCATTACACAGAGCAAGTTGCTTTTCACATGGAAGAAGCAGCCGAAGTTGTCTTGGGGCGGTTCCTTGAGGCTGAAAATGCAGCCGAGGTTCTCATGGGAATCTCCAAAGACTTGGCGGGCCGGCTCCAAGTTGTCCAGTTTAACCTCAACAGTTTCGCTCAAAACGAAGAAGCTCTGAAATTTCAAATTGAAGACTGCTTCGAACAAATAAAGCAGAAAGATATCCTTCTGAAGGAGCTGCAGAGTATAGGTGCAGATTATCGAGCCAAAAGCTTCGAGGTTCTGACTTTGCAGGAAAAAGTCAAAATGCTCGCAGAGAAGCTCAAGGAATCGAATGTTGAACTGGAAAATGCGCACGGTTCTTGTGAAGCATACGAGCAGCAACTCCACGAGATGGAAATTTTCGTTGATTCGTTGAAGGAAAACATTGATGCAGCAGAGAACAGAGCCGATGAAGCAGAGCACAAGGTGGCACAGTTGACTGAAACAAATGCAGAATTAACTGAGGAGTTGGATTTTGTTAAAAGTAGCCTGACGAGCAAGGCAGAGAAACTTACTGTGCTGGAGAAGCAGCTAAGAGAGGCGGATATGCATCTGCAGCATGCAAGGGTATCGTCAGAGGCGGGCCAGGAGCAGCAGAACATGCTGTACTCTGCAATATGGGACATGGAGACATTGATCGAGGATCTGAAATCAAAGGTGTCAAAGGCAGAAAACAGGGCTGTTAGTTCAGAAGAGCAGTGCATTGTGCTGTCTGAATCCAATGCTGAACTTAATGAAGAGTTAAGTGCGTTGAGGGGTAAGATTGAAAAATTGGAGATTTGTATGGAGGAAGCTAACACTTCGAAAAATGCTAGGGCTGAAGAAATTCAACTGAGAACCAAAGTTGTTATGGATATGGTAGTGCAACTTGCTTATGAGCGGGAGCGATTCCAGAAGAAGGTGAGAACTTACTTTCTTGCACGCCAAATTGCTAGCTAAATTTTATCATCACTTTTCACTAGCTCAACTAATATTAAAGCGCAATGTGCTAGCTTAGTCCATTTTTCTGTTAACCTTGGGCAAAAAATATGTTTTTGGCGTCTTAACTGGACTATGCAAGTGCATCACTATAGATATTCCGACTTCACATGTGTTTTTGACTTCACATGGCGTCTTAAAAAATGTGTTTTTGGCGTCACAACCATCACATCGGTCACAAGTTCAACTAGCAATTTTCAAAAGTCGCAACCATTTTTTTATTTTGGCATCAGATTACAAATGAAGTGTAAAAGAGGAAGCAGATCTTCCTGTTCTGAGTACTCACTGCATAACTATTATGATGCAGCTTTGTTCATTGGTAGCAGAGAAAACCTATTTGGTGGAGAAGTTGAGGGAAGCAAAAGGGTATTCGTTCACGGGCAATAACAAAAACAGCGAAGATAATGAACATTCTACTAACTGTAATGGTCCGAGCGGGAATACTGATGGATTGGTATCAACAGCACCTATCTAGGTAGGTAATTCCTTGATTCTTCATCTTCCTAATCAATCGGCCTCTGTATTTATGTAATGTAATTTTCTGAATAGATGTTGGGTTTTACATCAGGTGGATGATGCATTTCATCAAGTGGCCACATAGAATCTTCCAGTGACATGAAAAGTAGTGTTGAAAGCAGCCTAACTTGTATATTTTCATGGGCATTGTATGTGGGTTGTGGCTTGGGGGCTGTTTGAATGGTGATTCATTGTAGTATAGTCGGGTTGTACTTATCGAACTGCAGTTCTGCACATAGCAGAGTGTTTGTACTCACAAGTTTGGTCGGGATTGTTTGGTCTGTTGTTGAGTTGCACCATACTACTATTACTACCACGGTTGTGTTTAATTTTGCACATATACTGTATTGTATCTGTTACGACCAAACATAACATATGTTAACTTTGTGTTGGAGAACTCTCGAATGGATTGTGGTTGAACTATCGAATGGTTGATTGGATTATTCTGAAGTCGTGACGACACTTTCAAATTGAAACAATTTGGAAATACCAAAACTTTCAATCGGATAAAATCAGAATACTGAACTAGAACTTGAGAAAGATTGTGAATGTTTGTGATGGAATTTTATGACCTCCCCTGTGACCAATTTATAGTATTAGGTCACACCCTTTGGAGAGGACACCACATCCTTTGGAAGAGACACTATGCCCCTTAGAAGAGACATTACACCATTTGCCCAAGCCTTTTGACATTTCAGCCACATGTCCTTTGGTTTCAAATTTTGGCTCCAAAACCAAAGGGACACCTTAGAATGATGACTTGGAGTCGAAGTAATTGCAATGGTTCGACGTAATACTTGGTTCTAAAGCAAGTGTCCAAAAACTGGGAATTTTGAGGTTAAAATGTTAAGTCATTAGTTCCAAAAATTCAAATTTACAATGAATTTTTAGAATAGTGACTTTATGAATAATAAAAAAAATCTCAACCAGGGCAGCGCCCCTATATCCCGGCAAAGGAGGCGTTGCCCACCCCCATTGCCTCATCTCTAATCAAGCGTGCACCCTCCTAACTTGTTTAATGAGATACTATGATCCAATTGGTCAACTAGTCAATCCAATTACACTAAAATATATAACAGTTTGCACATCTATTTGTGTATTTTCTAATAAAATTTCACGAAATAGAAGAAACATCTGTTTTCCGACCAAACATATGTTACTTAGAATCTTGTTCAGTTTCCAATCCGACATACTCCAGAGATGCCGGCTTTTTGTCTGTCTGATCTCCTTTACCATATATTGTATGGCCTAATGATTGAGGCTAGTGAAGAACTGTCTCAATGTCCGAACTAGTAGTAACGGGTTCTCTAAATGAACAGCATGCCCACTGTCGGAAACTTCTGCAATCTTGCAGCTTATACCTCGATTGATCTCATTGCTCATCCGTTGTGCGATTTTTTTGAATTTCTCATCTCTCTGACCCACGATGAGCAGAACGGGTATTTGACAATGTTTCAGATCCTCCCATAATGACCTTGAATCGCCATTAAAACAAAAGCAAAAATGAAGCAAAAAGCTTTGATTTTCATCACGAAAAAGGATATAAAGAGAAGAACTTACAGCTGTCTGCCGATGCTTAACTCGGACAGAGCCTTGGAAAGATTCTGCTCATTGCCATGCTTCAACCTCTGACCAACTATTTGGCTAAATTTTGAATGGCTTCTCAAGCTGCCCAGGCAAGTAGTATAAAAAAAATGGTGAAAAAATAGCTTCTTTTTTTTTTGGCCAAGTGAAAAAATAGCTTGAGAACGCAGGAAATTCAAAGCATATATGACTGAATGTGAAATTACCTCTTCCAGAGCCCTCCAGAGTACCAGGAATCAAGAAACAATTCTAATCCGTATGAAACGAGCAATCGCGCTCGGGAATCATCTTGAGCCCTTCTTATTTTTCTTGCAGACTCATCCTTCAACCCAGGGCTTCCAGATATCAATACAGTTCCTTTGATCTTCATTCCATTTTTTAAAATTAGTTTTTTTTAATGAAAAACAATAGCTTGAACAGTTACATCAATTGAAAACAAAAAAATTGTGTTCAAATGTACCATGTCGGGGAATTTGAGAGCCATGTAGAGAGCGATCCTCGCTCCCATTGAATACCCCACAAGGGTTATTCTCTCGGATGAGATTTGCAGCAGCAAAGCAGATAAAGCATGAGCAACAATCTCAATTGACAATGTTGGATCCTGAGCTGCTTCACCGCTGTCACTCTTTTGGAACATTGATTCCCCGTGTCCAGGGAGATCGATGGAAATGCATCTTGCTGAGCCCGAAATTGATTTCATGATCAGAATCCAATCTTCACTGCTTCCAAGAAAACCGTGCAGAAAAACTAAAACATTATCCTGCAAACAGAATCTTTCAATTGTTAAGCCTAAACAGGAGCTTAATTTAGCGGGTTTATTTTTTCAAAAGGCATGGATTTGAATTTATATGCGATGAAACTGCATTCAGAATCTTATGCACTTACAGTTCTTCGTCCAATTTCCAGTACTTTGACAGAGTAATCTGTACCACCTAAAACCACTTTCACGTGGTATTTACGCAACTCTTCCTCCATGAATTTTCTCTCTACGACGCTCTCATTGGCCTGAAATTTCTGAAGAAGTCTATCTGCATCATCCACAGACGCCTCTACATAGCCACTGTTGGGATGAGCATGAATATTTAGAGGTTCAGTTGTTACATCTTCTGCCAGCCACTTGTAAGTTCCAAGACCGTGAGCAGGGCATGGATTTTCTGCACGGCCCATCATTCTGCATGTACTGATATTTTGTATGTCTATATATTGAGAGAAGATAATGTATGATGATAATCCAACTCCACTTTCAAATGTAGAACTGATGACAGCCATCTTCCCATGTTTCTGGGCCCACCGAGCCACCAGTGTCGATTTCTCAAATCCACTGAGCATACTCGGTTTGATAACCTTATGGACCAAGTAAATTTTACAGTTCAGACCAGGAAAAGTAAAAAAAATGTATAAGCTAATGAAACTTGGTTACTTACAGCAGCTACTATTCCCGGGTGGCTATATTCTGCAAGTAATTTGAGAGGATCTTTGTGACATTCATCAATAGTTTCATCCAATGCAACGGGTAATTCAGTTTCTTCGCAGAACTTTATGATATCATTCGTGTCCTGAACTGGCTCCTGCAATAAATAAATAAGTAAAAAAAAAAGTTACAATTTTTAACTGAATCACTAAAGAAGCCTTAAACTGACCCAAGAATAGATGCAGAATTCGAATTCACCTCAATGTACTGTAAATTACAGTTTTTAACCAGACCAGCAAAGCAAATGGCTTCTTCATAAGTCCATTTCCTGTTAGCATCTGCACGGAGTTCAATATTGTTCCCGACTTTTTTTCGTACTGCCTGTATAACTGCAGCATCTTGAATAGGATCAGCTCCTCGTGCTACCTGTATTGGGAAAATCACAAATGTGAAATAAATACAATCTTCAGATTAAGAGATAGTTTTGAAAGTGTTTCATTACTTTGAGCTTTATTGCTGTGTGTCCCTCATCAACAAGGATCTGAGCAGCTAGGGCTACTTCTTCTGGAGTCCCATTAGGATCCATTAGAGCACAAACTCTAACTCCTCTGTGATTTTCTGATAATATCTCTTTGTCTCTTTGAGAAGACAATAGGCTCAACAAACTGATACCTTGTCTTGCTGCGAGTGCATTGAGAATTGCCATTTCTAGACCACATCTGACACTTGGAAAGATTGAAGTTGGCTGCATATTTATTGTTACATGCATTAGTAAGAGATACTAAAAATGGCAATTTTCAGTTCATGTACCCATCTTGAATCTAGATTGTTGCACATACCGGGATTCCCAATTCATTCCATATCCACGAGGAAAATGCACCCTTGAGCAGAGGAAGTGAATGGCTTATATTGGCCCCTTTCACCACATGAATGAGGAACCGGAGCTGCTCTTCGACATCGATTAGATTTTCTTCATGTATTTCGATAGGTGCGACCTGATTCATCAGAATGGCTAAGATGTAATGAAACATGTGAAATGCCATTTACGGTAATTTTGGTTGTCCTATGATTTTTATTTTTTATTTTTTACAAGACTCACGTGTAACTACAAAATTTCTTCAACACTTTGAAATCTAATTCATAGTTAGATCAGCTACCTCACCAAGACCAGTGGTGCCACCTTCAAGATACAAAAACAAGATAAATCCTTGTCTATACTTTTTGGAGTTATTATCAACAGAGACAGTTGAAGTAAGAGCAGACTTCAGAGGTAATCTGCATTAAACAGAAGTACTTACAAACATTACTTAACTGTTTCAACCAAAAATACAATCTACACTTAAAGTTGATGAGAATAAATTAAGGCAATGTTGTAGTTAAGTGACCCCTCACCTATACAATGAGTATTCCATGCTCATAACTTTGCATGAGAAGCAATGAGGTGAAACAGTACTTGGCCCCAGAAACCTTAAGAACATTCCTAAAGCATGGTCCGCAGCTTGGGAAGAAAAATTTTGCAGTGTACTGAAGCAACATGTAGAAAAGAAAAGCGAATTGAATACATTGTCCACTAAAAAATGAAACGAACTTAGGAGCAAAGAACACTAACCTGTGAGTGATGGCATTGGAGTGGATACTGCTCTCGACCTCAATAATGGAGTCAGACTCTTCGTACTGACTTTTATGTAGAGCATCTTGAAACTCTTTCTTGGACTGCACTTTCACATGCTTCATACTGCCGTCAATATTTAGTGTCAGTAGTAAGCTCAAAGAAGAAGCAGGAATTCATAAGATTCGAATGAGTTGGTGCAGAGATTACCCGTGAGCACCACAAAGGTTGCCAAGTGAGATATTATGGGAAGTGTAGAAATACTGATTCAGCACTTCAGTTTCTGTATTATTTGCAATGGGAAGGAGACTGAAGATTGCACCTCCATGATTGTTTAAGACGATTATAGTCATCGGTTTCCTTGACATTCTTCAAACACCGTTAAGGGTGGTAATAAGTAAAAAGACAAAGAGTTTAGATCACAACTTTATTCAGGATAGTGAAATACCTCTGGTTCAAGATCGCCAAGCCGTTTGTATCATGAAGGAATGAAAGATCTCCAATAAGACAAATTACCTACATAAGAAGAACAACATGATTTTAAAAAAAAAATGTTTACAGATGAAATGGGAACAATTCGTCAAAAGAAAATAGCATAGATAAAAATGAAAACTTCAGATATTTACGCGCTTATTGGACCCAACTGCAAAGCCTGCAGAAGTGCTAAGCAAGCCATCTATACCACTTGCTCCTCTATTTGCAGCTGCCCGTATTAGCTGATACGGTAATTTTGAATTAAACAACAATGGTACGATCTCATTGGCCACCTTTCCCCAGTTACATCCATACATGTCTATATCACGTATTGCCATGCTGTTTCCAAGGAAAATGGCGTGATCATCTGAAAGTGCTTCTGAGATCATGTGAGCAACATGAGGTTCAGTTAGAGAGGTCTCTGCAAGAATTTGAAATGATAACTCTTCTGCGACCTGTCAAATATTTGGAATATTACTCGGACAATAGATGAACATGGAGGAGGAAAAGAGAGCATTTTTGCGTGAAAAGAACAAAAAGTACCACTCTATTCAAATCTTGCAGGATTTTTCTCCAACTATTGCTTCTATTCTGAAACTGGATTTTCAACAAGATATTTGCGAATCCAGAAACGGTACTCTGGATTCTGTGTGATATCATATGTGAAGGATCATGACGATAAGAATGTCTTTCAACCAATATGTATGGGCATGGGAAGCACTTCTCTACCAATTGACTGATACGTTTGCTCGTAATTCTACTCCCGATCTGTTCATAAAACGAGTGTTAGAAAATAAATCTATTGACCAAATATGATATATACTGCATAAATGATGCCTACCTGAACTATCCCATCAACCTCTATCCAACTTTTTATGGAATTTGCAATTAAGGCATGATCAAGATGGTCAACAAACAAAATATTATCCTCAAATTCATGAAAAGAAGTTAAAAGCCTTCTTAACCGCAAACCGGACAACACATCAGCAACAACAGGCCATTGAAGATGTTTAGCCAAAAGAAGGGCTGCCCAGATATCATCTTCACAGTGTATTGCACCAAGCAATAAAAGCCCTTTATCAAATCCTTGAACTAAGCTCACCACCTCTGCCATTTGGCTGTGTATAATATTTGAAGATTGAGAGTTTCGAATGTGGATGTATTTTGTAAATGGTTGGCCATTTGACATCCAAAGATCAAGTCCCTTTAAACAGCTCAGTTTCCAGTTTTTTGGACTATTATCTAAGGGTTCACGGAAGGGGCAATTGACATGAACGGGTCCATAAGGTATGGAGGTTGCATGGTACACAGCAGAGTCGAGTGCTGTCAGTACCAATCTTGCAGGAATCTCATCTGTTGGTTCGGGGAGATTGAAGAAATGCCTTGTGAAAGATCCAAAGTGGTGTGCCTGTTTAGAAAAGTATTCACATATAAATTAAACTTAAGTCGAATATAAATAAGAAACACACAAAGATGTGATTTTCATTATGCACCACAGGTTCATCTCTCTGACTAACAAATTCAATTTCAAGTTTCTAGTTAAGTGTGTGTAATTGAAAATATTAAGTACATATATATTCCACCTGATTGATTGCTTGGTTTGCTCCAACATCTAACAGCTCTGAAGGACGATCTGCTGTAAGTAATAAAAGTGGCACAAAATCTTGACTTGCCTCCACAACCTGCACCCAATCCGTAATGTATAGTAAATATCTGAAACTTCAAATTTCTTGTACTTATAAATATTAAAATTCAATTCTTCCGAAATATAAGTGCCAAAAGAAGAAGTTTTAGAGCTAATGAACTCACAGCAGGAAAAAGATTGGACACTGCTGTGCCAGAGGTAGTTATTACAACTGCTGGCCTGTGAGAACCTCGTGCATAACCAACAGCATGATATGCAAGTGAACGTTCATCAAAACAAACCATACATCTTGTTAATGGATGACTTGATGCAGCAATAGCCAGAGGAGACGACCTTGATCCTGGTGCAATACAGAAATACTGGAGTGAAAATTAGTTAGAATAAACATCCTAATTCCAAAAACAGTACGAAAAAGAGTAACAGAAGGGAAAGGCAAAACATTTAAAATTAAAAAATATTACCGTCAATCCAAGTCGAGTACATTCTTCAATTATAAGTGATGCCCAAGCAACATTTATATTGCCAAGGTTCTGTACTTGGTTATTCCTTTCAGTGTCAGGATCCAACTGCCATTTGAAAGAGGCAAGAAAGTAAGACATTATGTTATACACCATTATACTAAATTTATCGAAACAGAGTAACAAGAGTTTATATACATCAAAATCTTTTTATATGACATCTACTACTTAAAGAAGCTTTGTGGACTTAAGGCTGAAAAACTCTTTAAGTTAAAGGCAGTGTACCATATTGTTGGAAACAGTAGTGAACGCAGAGAGCCTGAGACAAAATTGGCTGGAAGATGAAGCCTCTCTCTGCAGTGAACAAGCCAAAAAAAAAAGTCGTCCATGAAGATTTTCAGCAAGAATAACATCTGTAAAATTTTGAAGTAATAAAAATATCTCATGTGCCAAATGCGAAGGATGAAAAATTACCAGGAGAAAGGGAATACCAGTTGCATCGGGTTAGGGAAAATATTGGATGTACCCAATGGGAGAGCATAGCTTAAGACCTACAAACCGTGAGCTAATTAGTATATGTATCCAATATCTATACATAAACCTGTAAAACAAGATGCTCCTGCAGATAATGAATTAGTATATATGTATATGCAAAGGCAAGTTAGTATTTACAACAAAACTATGAAATAAACGTATGGTGGAAAAGAGAACGGGTATAGATTTACACCTCAGAAAGGATATCACTTGCCATCAAGTTAAGCACTTTGATTGTAGATGTTAGGTTGCTGATGGAGAATGTATCTTCTGAATGAGGCATACAAGAAGTGGCCTGGAAAAAAATAGGGGAAGAAGATAAAACAGATGCAAAAACAGAAACTTGCACTAATCTGGTAAAAATGAGTCCACAAAAAATTTCAGATAATTCAAGAAAGCGAAATTTTAATCTCTCACTGTGAGGGATTAGTCAAGTGAGGAGGCTTCAACACCATCGTTGTAAAAGAAGAATAGGAAGAAGAACAACTCATCTCTCATACAAGCATAAGCACCAGAGGTTGGTATATGATTACTTTACCTGCGATAGACACAATTCAAAAGAGATTATCTCTTTCTCAAATGTATCACCCGAAGCCTCATCCCACACCAGTGTTGCACTCAGAATAGAAGCATCTTCAGATTCCGCCAGTTCAATCTATATTACAAATTTGAATAATTCATACATCTCCAATATTTCTGGCAAAAGCTTTAATGAAGCATAAATACCAGAATTAACTACAAGGCCATTATAGATTAATGATAACAAAGAAAGAAAAATACCTGAGGGATGAAAAAATGATATGAACCTGACACTTTTTTCATTGAGGACAACTCAGAATCCAATTGAACATCCACAAAGCCATAAGCTGTTATAAGTGTTGATTCATTCATGAGATATCTGCCGAGAATTATACTTTCAACTTTTAGGTACTTCATACAACAAATACGGAATACCCAACAACATGTCCCAACACTTCAGTCTTGTTTCATGTGTATTATGTCCTTTCTGATCTTTACATAGAAATACACATGACATCCTTTGGAGATGAGTCATTAGACAAAAATAAAACAGTACTACTTCTACACTGCCTAAACATTTGAAAGTATGAGAATGGAAGTATGAAACTAGTCTAACCTTTTGAGTGAGTTTTGGCTCTCCTTACTGTGAGAGGAAGAAGAATCTGTAAAGTAGGCAGCTGCTCCAATTCCAAAAACCCCACGGGTTTCGTTCAAGCACAATGACTTGTACGTTGGCATTTCTTCTTTGGAAATAAAGAACAGCGGAAACACTTTAGATGACGGACTAGGCTGACAACAAAACCATTTCAAAGTTTTGGAACTTGGTGGTACAGCAACCTGTAATCAAAGAAACCCTCTTAATCCTTGCAAAATGTTGATAATTGGTAGCTTGTTCCTCAATTACTATTCTAAAAGTACCTGAAATCTGAAAACTCCATTAGCAGGAGGGTTCAACTTCAGTTTATTGACAGCTTCCTTAATACTATCAAGCCCGCATTCCAACGTTAATGCTGGCGGCAGAGTTCGTGTAATGCAGGCCTCCACAACAAAATCTGTTTCCTCCAATTCGTTCAATCCACTGGTATCTATGATGGGTCGATCAGATCTCACTGCTCTAACAACCTAATTGGAATCAAGACCAATCACAAAATGGCAGCCAACAACAGTCAAAATCAAGAATCAGCGGCCAACTTCTTAATAATTCAAATGAACCACATTTACAAGCACAGCCGAACAGTGTGGCATGTAGTAAAAACACAAAAAGATTGGATTTTGACGTAAATGGAGGGGAAAAAGAACAGCCTTAGACAAGACCAAGAAACCTGGGAGATGAACTTCTGTCGGAGAGGGACAGAATGGTGGGGGGTGTTGAGTTTTGCGCAAAAGAATGTAAGAGAGTCTCTGGAGGGGAAAGGCGATGGACATGGAGGGTGAGTGGGAGTTTGACAATGTCCATGTCTGTTCATTCGGAGAATCGGTAAGGAGGAGCAGAGGAGGCCGGGGAATTTGACCAGCAATTGTGGCTCTGTCACTGTGTAACGAATCGAGGCAACGGAAGAACAAAGACAGTTATGGATAAGCTGCTAATCCGACATTGGATTGCGCAATTTTGTGCTGCACTGCTGCGCAGCTTTTTGTGAGCTTAGTTAACGGTGGAAAGCCTAAATGCTCTTGTCCCGGGTAGCGGGTATGGGAAATACGCGCACCAAGTGACAGCCTATTCAAGTATTCATATGGAACTTTTTAAAAAAGTAACTAACGTGCAACAAATATTAAAAAAAATAAGTATACTGCAAAATATTTAGCAAAATGTATTTTTTAGCAAAAATATTTTTTAGCAAAAATATTTTTTAGCATTTTTCTTAAACGCTGCTTGGGTAGCGTTTTTATGAATTTCGCTACCCTTAGTAGCGAAATTATTTTATTTTTATTTACGTTTTTGACTTTTTTTTACGATTTGATGTTTAATTTAAAAAAACAAAAATTAAAAAAATTACAGTAAGTAGATATTTTAATTTTGATTCAAATGATGCAAAAAATATTAAATTTGGACTTACGGATTGACTGTAGGCTCTGCCGTAAGTTGAGATATGAAAATTTGACTTAAAACAATATAACTCATACCCTGTAAGTCCAAACTGACCACGGTGAACGTCATTTATGTATACATAATTTACTTCGTATTATACGGTCAGTCTAAAAGCAAAAAATTAACGTCAGGTTAGCGTAATTTAATTTGTAATTAAATTATCTACTCACTTTAATTTTTTTGATTTTTTTTGAGTAAGTACATAATTAAATTTCTCACCTAATGCATTTGATTATTTCGGACAAATTTTAAGACAAGCGATGTTAGGTTACAAAATCATTGTATTTCTAATAAAAAAATTTACCCTAGGTAGATAATTGAATTACTACATAAATGACGTTCACCGTGGTCAGTTTGGACTTACAGGGTATGAGTTATATTGTTTTAAGATCTCAACTTACAGCAGAGCCTACAGTCAATCCGTAAGTCCAAATTTAATATTTTTTGCATCATTTGAATCGAAATTAAAATATCTACTTACTGTAATTTTTTAATTGTTTTTAAATTAAACATCAAATCGTCAAAAAAAGTCAAAAAAAAAAAAATCGTCACTAGGGGTAGCGAAATTCATAAAAACGCTACCACAAGCAGCGTTTTATGAAAAACGCTACCCCTAGTAGCGTTTTTTGAAAAACGCTACCACTAGTAGCGCACGTTGTAAAAAACGCTACCTAGTAGCGATTATATACATTTTGCTAAATATTTTTTCAGTATACTTACCTTTTCAAATTCTTTTTGCACAGTGCCTACTTTTTAAAAAAATTCATTCATATGGCGCCTGACACTTTTATTTTTAAATTGTTCCATAATGACGACTCAATGTTTAATTAAAAATAAAATTATGTATCTATTAAAAAAATTATAGTAAGTAGATATTTTAATTGCGATTCAAATGATGCAGAAAATATTAAATTTAGATTTACGGATTGACTGTACGGTCTGCCGTAAGTTGAGATATAAAAATTTTATTTACAAAATTATAACTCATACCATGTAAATCCAAACTCAACACGGTTAACGTAATTTATGTCGTAATTCAATTATCTATCTAGGGTAACTTTTTTATTGGAAATACAGTGATTTTGTAACCTAACATCGTTCGTTTTATAATTTGACCGAAATAATTAAATGCATTAGGTGATAAATTTAATTATGTACTTACTCAAAAAAATTACGGTGCGTAGATAATTTAATTACGAATTAAATGACGCTAACTATGCGTTAATTTTTTACTTTTAGACTGACTGTATAATACGATACGAAAAAATTCTACATACGATACAAAACCTTCCAAGTAGTGTTTTGAACAGTAAATTTACTGTTTAAACAGTGAAATTTACTATTTAAACATTAAATTTACTGTTCAAAACACTATTTGGAAGGTTTTGCATCGTATGTATTATGTATCGTAATATACAGTCAGTCTAAAAGTCAAAAATTAACACATAGTTAACGTCATTTAATTCGTAATTAAATTATCTACACACCGTAATATTTTTGAATAAGTACATAATTAAATTTCTCACCTAATGCATTTACTTATTTCGGTCAAATTATAAAACAAACGATGTTAGGTTACAAAATCACTGTATTTCCAATCAAATAAATTACCCTAGGTAGATAATTGATTTACGACATATATGACGTGAACCGTGGTGAGTTTGGACTTACACATGGTCTGAGTTATAATTTTTTAAGTCAAATTTTCATATCTCAACTTACGGCAGACGGTACAGTCAATTCGTAAATCGAAATTTAATATTTTTTGCATAATTTGAATCGCAATTAAAATATCTACTTACTATAAATTTTTTAAATATTTTTAATAGACATAATTTTATTTTTAATTAAACATCGAGTCGTCATTATTGGAAAAAAATTTAAAAAGTATGACTCAGACGCCACCTGAGTGTGCGTGTATGTCCAATACGCGCTACCCGGTGGTGCGCGTATACCTATTTTTTCAAATATGTTTTTTGTATAATTACTTTTCTAACAAAAAAAATACTTACTTTTTTAAAAAATTCCCTTGTAATATCTAAAAATGCCATTTAGTTACTTAACTTACTACACTTTACCGGAGATGGTCGTAGACTCATACATGTTCTTTTCACAGAATAGAAATGAAATAGGTGATACGATTTTCGTATGAAGTCGTTCTTTTGGCGGGATTATAAAATTTTGGAATATGGATTCCTCGAGGGGTAGTGTTAGAGATTCTCGACAAATACCTCAGATTTCCTAAGTCGGGCGGGGTGGGAATAAGGAATAGAGGTGCAAAAGATAAAATTACCTCACTTTGTTTAACTAATTCTTAAACTACCCTCACTTTATTTCTCACCAAACTATCAACTGAACCCTCTGCTCTTCAATTATTCCTCATTACTTCCCACATTTATGCAAAGTTGGGCGCGGTGGGAATAAGGAAGTTGCACCTTTCAAGAACAACAGTTTTCCTCATTTCGATGATCTAACAAGGATTTATGCAAAGGATAGAGCATTCGGGAGGAGATCTCAAACTGTACAACAGGTGCTAACGGGTGCAGAGAATTAGGAATCAAATTGTAACGAGGATGAAAGTGTTGATCCAGATGTTTGAATCAACCAGAGGATTACACTCTTGGCTCAGGTAACAATATTGCATGCTAACACTTTTTCAAGTAGAAAACGCATCCTCCTGAGAGGATGACATTCAACAGATATGTTAGGAAATGAATAGTGTGGGAACTATGATATTTGACTCGTTGACGAAGATTGTGTCTTCCTGATTCGATAAAGGAAAAACTACCTCTAATTGATTATGTCGTGTGTAGTCTGGAGGGGTGATAGTCAAGGATATTTGGAAGGCGCGCCATTTTTTTTCAAACAACAAACACTTGTTTGTTTGTTTTTTTTTTGGGGGGGGGGGGGGGGGATGGACCCCTCATTCCGGCTCGAGTGACTTCGTGCTATGGTGGTCTAGATGTATGATAGTAGCATACTTCAGCATAAATGTAAAATTTTGATTTAAGACGACACAATATTTTGTATAATGTATGTGTGATCATTTATGCTAAGTTTATAGCAAATGACTAACACTTTGTCGGACATTGTATTGTCGTGTATTAATGAAATGTAATATTGTGGATAATGTAATTAACGATATTTCGGATAAATATGCAATCAATAGATCGTGGAAAAAAAATTATTTTATAATATAATTTACATTACTTAAAATATTTATTTAAAAAAATCAAGGGACTAACCTTTAAAATTAATTAAATAATAAAAATAAATTTTATTTTATTTTTTAATTATTAATTATATTTAAGTTTTTATGATTCTTAATTTTTCAAATTAATTAATCACAAATTAATTGTATTATATACTATACATATACAAGTAAAGGCAAATATGTTATTTACCACATGTCCATTCTATTTTCATATATCTCATTCCATCAAATAAACAACGGAATTTTTTATTTCATTCATTTTCAATCCACCAAATAAACAACTTCATAGTATTATTTCTTATTTCATATTCCTATTCCCTATTCTGTATTTTTTATTCTGAATTCCGTGAAATAAACACACCGTATAAGTCGTGTTCTAGGACTTGACTGGACACATAGAAAAAGTTTGACTTATTGAATATGATACTCAAAATTATATATTTTTGTATGTTTAGTAAGCAAACATATTTACATTTATTAAAATAATATAATTATGATGAGAGAAAATAATATCTAAAATAATGTGAATTTGTATAATATATATTTTAAAGCTCTAAAATTATAAGTTGTGTTACATGGTAAGATGTCTGAAAATTAATCTTAGAAATTTCAAAATTAATTTAAAATTTCCAAAATTTATCAATTGTTATCTCTGGAATTAGTATTACGTTTCAATATTAAATTAATATATGGATAATGAATTTATTAAGTACTACATATATGCCCTATTACTAGCATATTGGCGAGACTAATACATGCTTTATTGTAAGAAATCGTAGCCAGGCAAGAAAAATTCTTTTATGCAGACATAATTATTGTACAATATATTTCTTTTATATTCTATTGTGGATGAGAATCAACAGTATGATACGAATAATAAAGAGAGAGATTGGTGGATGATAATGATCTTATCCTTTTTCAACCAATCAACTTGCAATAGCGTGATGACCTCATCAGTCATCAATGAATAAATAAAAGTATTATTTATTTATTTATTTCAAAATAATATTTGTCTATATATCCTAGATAATATAATCAGATACGTACACTCTTCATAATAATGTAATCATACATTTTCTATGGTGCAAGAGAAGACTAGGATCTTGTGATGCAGTTACACTCACTAATTTAGTGAATACAAAATGCACAATAAAATTAAAATCCTAACCAAAAAATATATATATAATCAAACTTATAAAAATCTGACACGTTATTTCAGTAAATATACTATAAAATTATTATTAATTAGCTCTTTCATTTAATTATTGTATAATTCATTTCATTTTAGCAATCATTGATAACTTTTCTTCAATATGTGCATCATCCCACTTCTCCATCAATCAATTATTACTCCCAAGGTAGGAAAATTTTACCTAGTTTTTTCTTCCATTGCTGACGTCAGCCCTAGGGCCACACTCAGAGTGGTGCATGCACTCACTACTAAATTTGCTCCAACCAAACATACTCCACTCCTATAAAAACCCTCCATCTTATACTCCTCCCAGTCCCAATCTCTTCCCCAAATGCAACAAATCGACAACGAAATACCAATGTCTCTCCATTTCGACAACATTTTCTTCTCCACAAACACCTTCCCAGATTATCTCCCTTCTGTTCCTGACAAGGTCTATGATGACTGTCTTACTGTCGTGGATGAGAGAAGGCAGAGGAGGATGCTATCGAATCGAGAATCTGCACGGAGATCGAGGATGCGGAAGCAGAAACACCTTCATGAGCTGTGGAACCAGCTCGTTCAGCTTCAAGCAGAGAACTCAAACCTTGTGGAGAAGTTGAATCAAGTGATGGAGAGCCACGGCCGTGCTGTTGAAGAGAATAAGGAGTTGAAGGAAGAGACTTCTTGGCTACGGCAAATGATAGGAGATCAGTTTCAGGTTTACAGCCCGAAATGTACTGTTACACTAGTTATGGAATGATAATAAAGAATGATTGTTTATAAGTTCTTACTCTAACCTGCAATAACCCCTTTTCCAGACCTTGCTTTGCTATTGATTTCCATGCAAGCTTTGTCATAAATATATATATATATATATATATATACTTATATCAAAACTATTGTAGGACATGATCTG
This sequence comes from Chamaenerion angustifolium, assembly GCA_946814005.1. NCBI lineage: Eukaryota > Viridiplantae > Streptophyta > Magnoliopsida > Myrtales > Onagraceae > Chamaenerion > Chamaenerion angustifolium. Next base: position 33,597,075 of record OX328268.1, read on the forward strand.
TAAATATTAGTAATTTTTTTGTGTACGTATTTGCTGTCCTTTCTATTGTTTGTACTTTTTTATTTAATTTTTCTGTCTAAAAAACAGTTCTCTTCTAGTAGTTCGTAACAAAAGAGAAAAATGTAGATATTTAAGAGAAATCTATCTTGACTATCTTTAGTACTTTTCATTTCTCTCATTATTATCAGTGATCTCACCGGAATGATGAGATACATATTTCAGTTTTCTCTCTTTATTCAACATCCAGTTAATTTTTTTGTATATTTATATCAACCATTTATAGGTAATAGGGGTAACCGGTTCCAGGTACCATGTAAATTTAGGAGTTCCTGGAATATACCCAGTATGTAATAGAGTATTTAAATTTGGAACCGGAACCTACCCTAAACCTGTTTGTACAAACGGTTTCGGGTACCCTGTTAGGAACATGTTTTTTTCCCCCAAACAAAAAGGTTCTGGTTCGGTTCCGGTTATTGAGGATGATGTATTCTTCAATACTGTCATTTCATTCATATTTACACAAATATAATCAGAGATCACAACATTTATTACAATCATCAACACATGTGCATGAAGACTCTTCAGGGTGCTTTCGTTCTATTTCTTTATTTTTTTAAAATAATATATATATAGTTATATAGTATCAGTTTCGGTTAGTTTATGGTACCCAAATAAGAGAACAAAAACTGGAACCGAATAAATCGGTTCTTCAAAAAAAAAAAAAAACGAAACTTACCCTATTTTTAAAACTATTACCCGGAACTTACCCTAATAGGTAATAGGATACGGACATATATATTAAACTTATCTATAAATATTCTATCAATATATAAATACATATATTATCAATATATATAACTTTCTAAATATAGTAGTTAAATATATTCTTTATTTATTTTGTAGATTTCTTCATATTATTGAGATAGACACACCAAACTCCCACTTCAGCAATAATTTTGTTTAATTTTCTCCATAAATTATGGAGACACTATTATTGTCCATTGTAAGATTATGTTTATGCTTTCTTAATTAGTAAGGTTTGGTATGGCGTGTTTGTGGAGTAATTCACATGCATTATCCGGGCAATCCAGCTGTTAAGAACAACAATGTCGATTTAATCTAATTTTTGTATAACTTTACAAAAGTAGAGAGAGCAAATGTAATAGTTGAATCTATATTTCTCATTTATATGTATTTTTCATTCTTAAGGGAGGGTAAAAAATAGTTATTACAAAGCTTCAAATACACTAGGAAGTTTGGATGATGTTATTAAATACATCGTCATTAGTGTGTTTCGTTTATTTTTTTGTTAAACATTAATGTTTTCTGACAAAATGTCAATTTTTACCCTTGTGTTCATTTCATTTTCAACATAAAATCACTAATCAAATATAAGAAAATAGATTTGAGTATGAATTCAAATAAAAAAAAACATTTATAGGTTAATTTCAAACCCAGAACAACATTTTTTTATTCAAAATCAAAACAACATTTTTTGTTCGAAATCAACTCAAAACAACATTCAAGGGTTGGTTTTGAACCTAGAAATGCCGTTTTAGGTTGAATTCAAAATTAAATATCCATTTTGGGATTTGATTTAGTTTGTAAACAAACATAATGACAAAAATATTATTTTGACATATTTAATAGGAAAAAATGACAGAATAGTTAAAGTAGTGCAAATAACAACCCTCCAAAATATCTGAAATGTACAAAACAACATAGATTGTGTATTTAACAATATGATCAAAACATATTCAAAACATCCGGAATGTACAAATCAACATAGATTGTGTATTTAACAATAGGATCAAATGCATCGGACTATTTACCCTTACTATTATTATGTAAGCAAAAAGGAATCAGTTTTAACTTATTCTTGATACTTACTATATTTACTTCAACCAAACTTGTTAGATAGAATAGAATAATAATGAAATACTGAAGTTAGCTTAGCTTAGCTCAGCTATGATATGGACTAATAATTCATTAAAGTTTAAAGTCGTTATTTACCAAAAAAAAAGTTTAAAGTTGTAAACGTCAGCCGCACTAAACAACCAACCAGACCAGACCAGCAAGTGTCTTTCGTCTGCTCTTATTTGTTTAGCCTCATAGGTAATAATTGTTACATATGATGAGGTTAGAACCCGAACAGACTCCAAGTGGAAGTTTGGGACGGACCTGCAATTTTTTCTTTCTGGAAATGGCATGCATGCTTGAGAGTTCTATGTAAGCTGAATATTATGAAATGATCAAACGATAATTGATTGTAAATTGTTGGTTGAATGTGAGTACATCATATATGCATTTTCTCCATTAAAAAAACTGAAAATTTGATATCTACAAAATAATAAACAATTATCATATATTTGGGGTTCATTTCATACACAATATGAGGTTTTCAAGGTGGATATGATCACAAACTCGTGAGGCGTGCCAGAAAGATGTGGATCCTACTCGTTTTCACTTGTCTGACATCCATGAATAAGAGTTAATATATATATATATACTACATTATATGTAATGCAACTTGCAAATAGATCAAATGATGAGACAAAACATAGTGGATATATTCATAGTGGTACATGAATGAAACTCACTGTACAGACACCTGAAGGAGAAGCATACTGTGGAAAGAAACAGTGTTTAAGATACTGTGGTTCTACCATTTTCTTCCTTTCCTCAGTGGAAAATTATCAGATGTACGATATATTAGTAAATAAAATCGAAAAAAACATAGAAATAAGGTAATGTCCGGATCCAATGTCTTGGGTGGGTGTAAATGTAATCTGTATGTTCCAATAGGAATCTGTGAAGAAGATATTCGTCATGACCATCTCCACCAATCAGGCTTACTTCATCTTCCTATATCATTCAAAACCAACACCAGAAACTAACCAAAAATCACCTATCGTCATGATTTCACTTCAGATAGTAAAGATAAATAATTCAAATTTTAAAAAATAAAAATAATAAAGAGGTAAATATGAAACTGAAAAGGATCAATTAGATGTAAAATTACATGTTTTTGCCTGAGTAAAAACAAAGAGAACTTCATGAGTTATTAGGGTTTACTTGGTAAAAAAGTACTGCAGATAGAGTATTGAAGGGTGAAGGTAGAGTGGAGTGATCTCTGGCCATATCTTCTTCATTGCTGGAACAACTCTGGCCTGTTCCGACATCTGTAAGTCTAAGAGTGAGAAACTGAGTGTGAAGAAGAGACATAAACGTAAACTTGTTGCAGACATGTTCCTTTCAACAATGGTGAAGAGAGCTGTTTGGAGATGTAAAGAAATGCTAGTTTGTAAATAATAGACACGGTAAATAGTGTCACTACACCTAGATGTTAGAGCCGTTGATGTTAAATGCACAAAGATGTTTGAAAGTATTATTTCGTGCAACCTTATGTTATAAAAAATTGTTAAATGCACCAACCGTTAAATATTTATTTATGTTTTTCCGTTAAATATGTCAAAATGACAATTTTATCCTCTTGTTCGTCCTCATCTCATTTTAAACACTATATCCAACTCCAAAATGCAATTTTGAGTTCAACTTCAACTTTTTTTTTTGGCCAAAGTTCAACTTCAACTCAAATGTGCATTTTGGGGTTAAATTCAAATTCAAATATGCATTTTTTGTTTAAATTTTATCTCAAAATCTGAGATTGAATTCGAACCTAAATCAGCATTTTAGAATTGAATTTAGTGTTTAAGATGAACAAGATAATATAATTATAATTTTGACATATTTAACGACAAAATGTATGATTAGTTAATGGTTTGTCCATTTAACAATATGTTCAAACGTGTAGGTGTAAATAACTATATGAGTTGTGCAAATAAACAACATGATCAAATATATAGGTGCACTGATGAACCTATTTACTTGATAGATAATACAATCTCGAGCTTAGTGGTGGTAATTCTGTGTGACTTGAACAGTTAAATCTCTCTTAGTTCCTCCATTTCCTTCTCCTTCATAGTAAACTGGACCGTCATGCATGGTTTAGGGCAACGGTCAACATTATACAGAGAACATTTACTTGATTGGATAAAAGAAAAACTTAATTAAAATGAAAGTTGCCGAAGTGGTGAGTCTGGTGACCAGTCATTTCTCACTTAGTAATGTTTTAATTTTCAGTTTTTAAATATATCAGACAAACTCAGCAACCACTGATATACTATTAATCCCTATTCGTAGTGCCCAACCAACAACCCAGTGTCATATAAGACAAGTCCTAAACCCAAAGAGCATATCCCTGTAATTTTTGTTGCAGATTGTGTAGAAAGGATATGAGTATGAATTTAAAGATAACAAATCACATAACCAGTAAACTAGGTGTAAGTATAACAAATAGGATGCTATCTGAACTTTAGACGTTTTGTAACGAGCTATCCGAACTTTGAAAATTAAAAATGGTCTACCTTAACTTTGAGGAAGATGCAAATAGCTACCTCCATCCAATTTCTGATGAATTTTCGACGACTTTCCGACGACAATTGACGGAAAATTGGACGGAGATAACTATTTGCACCATTTTCAAAATTAAGGTAGGCCGTTTTGAATTTTCAATGTTGGGGTAGCTCGTTGCAAAATATCCAATGTTCAGGTAGCTACTTAGTATTTAACCCTAACAAATATTATAAGGGTAACATACTTTTTAACCACCTAATATAATCATAATCCGCAAAATTTGCGGGTACAATTTTAAAACTATAATCAAATTTGCGGTCACATAGATACTTGTATACCCATTTTCGAGATACTCATATTTTATTGTATTCTTTGCAAAACACATTTTGAATCTTTTAGTCATAAAAATTAACTTAATTATTAAAAAACTTTGATTTCAACGCAATCGATTTAATTCAAATTTGATATGCATAATAAAATTTATTTACACGAAAGGTTTTTATATATATAATTATGATTATAACCACAATTATAAATTAAATAGCATAACCCTTATAAGTAAAAAAAAATCATTATCATAATAATGCAATTAAAAACTACAATTTTCAAAATTTCACCGCATAATTACGACCTACTTTTCGATCAACTTGATCTACCATAAGTTTTATCTGTAATACGATTATTTAATTATCCGTTCATCTATTCAAAATAATCACATGTCTTACCTATAAATCTATAATTATAACAAGTTAACTTTAATTTATTATTTTTTTATAAAAAAATTGCAACTTTACATCTCAAAGTTTACAACATACGACTATACGAATCCTTCTCTTTTGACTTTCGAGCATCGTCTACTCTAGCTCACCGGTCCTCATATTCTTCTCACTCGTTCCTTCTTTTTATAGTTTAGCTTTCTCTACTAGTTAAAGGCAAAGCTCGACGATTGTTTGATGTACTTTTTCCTTCTGATTGGAGTGTATGAGGATTCCTTTCTCAATCGCCTAATCATTCTTTTCTCTTACGAGAGGAGGAAAATCCTGGGAAACGGCTACTCTTTTATGTTGTTCAGTGTTTCTCTCATTCTGAAGATCTTTTTTCTGGGGAACTTCTCCAAATCGATGCACTCTCTTCAGTACTCTTATCGTTATTTGGAAATTATGATTTCATGATTTATGTTACTGTAAAAAAGACATTTTTTCAATCCAAAAACTACCATATAACGCATATTCTTAAAATTGATAGAAAAACGAAATGAATGAGTTTGATGACGAAATTCAAATGATTGGTGTACGTGCAAAAAACAGACATATTATTATTTTATAAAAAAAAAGTCTCATGAAAGTCAGATGCAAGCAAATGTACACGGAAAGGAAAGGTGCATGTTCGTCGTGTGGAGTGTTGTAGGACCCTGCATGACATGCTTTTGTCTGCTTATATTTAAAAGGAATGATGTGAATCTTCGCGGTACCTCTGATTCTTTTGCGGAGGAAACATGCGTATGCCTTCCATTCAGTGGGAGCATGAAACGTATCCCACCTATGGAGATTTTGCCGCCGTTCCCTTCTTCGCCGTCTTCTTCCCCTCCGTCCGCTTCTTCCTCGACAGATTCGTCTTCGAGGTAACACTTATCTCCTTCAGACCATCCATTGATACGAAAATTACAGTCTGTGTGCTTCGTTGAGTATCGTGGTGAATTACCGTCGCTTGGTTGCTGAAATCTGCATTATAACTTGCAGTCTGCTTCAGTGAAGTATGATTCTACGATTGTTTTCTGTTGTTGTTGATGATGTTCTGCTTCCATATCCTTGCTGTTCATGAACTAAGTGGATCGAAATTCGGATGCTTATTGCCTAAGTTTATACCAAATAAGTTTCTTCCCTCATTTTTGAACTGCTGTTGAAATGATTCTGTTACTGCTTTTCCAGAAAGCAGCAAGATATTTGGTATTTGGAAAAGCTATCGGGAAAAAGAATGTCGATTCCGAAGTAGGGAAGAAGAAGATGCGGAAGTTTAAAGAATCAGCTTGGAAATGCATTTATTTTCTTTCTGCAGAGCTAATGGCTCTGTATGTCACTTATAACGAGCCTTGGTTCACTAACACAAAGTATTTCTGGGTAGGACCTGGACACCAGGTTTGGCCCGACCAAAAGATCAAGTTAGTCATTAATGTCTCTGTAATTGTATCATCTTCCACTAGATCCACAAAGATTGCAGCTTTATTTTTCAGTTTATGTATTCAGGTTACAATTGAAGGGAGTATACATGTATGCTGCTGGATTCTACACTTATTCCATATTCGCTCTGGTTTTCTGGGAAACTAGAAGATCAGATTTTGGGGTTTCAATGGGCCACCATGTTGCAACCTTAATTCTCATTGTGCTCTCTTATATGATAAGGTGAGTTTTTTTCCTTCTTACCAGCCACAAGCTCAACTTTCTGGTAGAGTGTATGTCATGAACCATAATGATACTCTTGTTACGATCAAACACTCAATCTAATAAAGAAAACAATTAGTATTTGAGAAAGAAAAACTCAGTTTTTCTAAAGAGGAAAGGAAGGGAAGCAAAAACAGATTTCTTGTGGTAACAGCCAAGTGGGTAACCTCCACACGGTTTAGAAGATATTATTCATGACGGTTACTGTTACAAAATACGTATACATGGAGAAATACAGTACAGTACAGTATAGCCTATGGGTTGAACCGCGAGACGCGTACATTAATACATAATCTACCATTACATATTAATCATACTACAATACCTAACAACTCTTGGATCATGGCAGGTTTATACGAGTTGGTTCTGTCATTTTAGCTCTTCATGATGCAAGCGATGTGTTCCTGGAAATAGGAAAAATGTCCAAATACTGTGGTGCTGACTGGATTGCAAGCCTCTCATTCATTCTTTTTGCATTGTCTTGGATCATATTACGACTCGTATACTACCCATTCTGGATCTTATGGAGTACGAGGTTTGTACTATTGCTTGCTGTTAATCTTCTAGTTCGCTAACTAGTGAAAAACCCGAATTCACCCGAAGTTTTCTCTACTCTCTGCTTTGGCAATGCAGCTATGAGGTTATCACCTTTGAAGGGGCAAAGGAAATATCGTATGCATCCACCATTTATTATGTATTTAATACTCTACTCTTCTGCTTGCTTGTTCTTCATATTTATTGGTGGGTTCTTATATACCGAATGCTGGTGAAGCAAATACGAGATAGAGGGCAGATCAGCGACGATGTTAGAGAGGGTGAGCAAATTATCATTCCAACTCACCCTTCTTGTCAAACTAAATTAAGGTCATATATTCAAGGCATTAATTTCAGTTATTATTTTTGTCTATACAAAATTATGCAGACTCTGACAGTGAAAACGAACATGAAGATTGACAGAAAATTATGTAGAGGTGATGTGTTTTCTGGGAAGCGTTTGTTTATACTGTTTATAGAGATACTTTATACTGACTGCTTGAAGCTGAATAATCAAGATGAATATGGAAGTTGCTTTCTGTTCAGTTGTATTGCTTTTTTCCAACGTTTTTTTTTTGCAGTTTTCGAGCTTGTTTTTTAAATGCATTGTAATTGTAATGCTGGGTTTCCTTGATAAGGTGGTTAATGCACCATGTTATTGGTTTGAGAGATTCATTATTGGAAAAAGAAGCATCCTACTTCCATTATGTTTCTTGTCTGTGAAGCAACTGGGAGCCTAGTTACGTAGAGGATACGGCACGTACATTTAGAATTCATACTGAAAATCTTGGGGTACGTTTAGAATCTGCACTAATGATATATGTTACTTAACATAATTCCGTTACATTTGAATATACTATTCCACCAACAAAATATTAGGTTAAGCATTCATATTCCATTTTAAAGAATCAACTAAAAAACTTCATATTTTCATTATTATTTCTTATTTCAATTCTTTATTTTCTATTTTCTGTCTTTTGACTATCAGATTTGATATTTAATTGGGGAAAAGTCAGAACTCTAATGATAAAAATAAAATAAGAGTTGAATTACTATGAGAATGTATTGGTGTGGTAAAATACTAAAATAATTACAATATCCTCCCTAAACATGACGACAACATTTGTACAAGTTTTTAACCCCGATTAATAATGAGAAAAGTATGAAAAAGATGTAACATGTTTGACAAAATTGGTAATCGATGAAACTTGTTTTGGGCCGCGGTTTTTTGATGTACGATGTTTCATTATGTTAGTTTTTGAAGAAACATTAGTTTTTCCGTTAATTTATCCGTTTAAATTTGACACGTCCAGTTCACGTGCTAGATAATTTGAACGTTAAAATAACAAAAAATGAAAATGCCAAAATTACCCTCTAGTTATTTTCCCCCGTTTATACTTCCACAACTGAACCGGCTCCCTCCAAATAACCGAACCAATCTCTCTTCCCCCAAAACCAATCATCTGCCCCTTACCTTGCAACGCACCAGTTCAGTTTCTCTAAACCGAAGACCTCTCTATCCCGAAATTGAAGACTGTCTAACCCTAAAGAGTTTGGGAAAGTTTTGGTCATTAGTGGAGACATATGGAAATTGAGTGGCAACAACGGACGTCAAGCGTTGGGTAGGTTCACTACATCCATGTTCAGTGTCCTGCGAAAATACTCCAATGTAGAAGTTCAATTCGAGTTTGAAGATTCATCCTAGTTAAAATGTCACCACTTCCATTGTTCATGTAAAAATACCAAAGAATTAGCTAAACTGTGGCTTTGTCAGTTCAATTTCTTTGTAGTGCATCTTGTATATAGGTAGAAAGTGTATAGGTTCAGCAGTTGCTGCAAATATTGAAACTTGCTTGTTGCAATATATTAGATCTTTATGCACTTACATTACTGCAAATCTCAGTTCTTTCTCGAAAATGTTCACTAATTCATTTATTTAGTAGTTGAAAGATTGGCAAGAGAAGCTACAATGTGTAAAAAGGTGTTTGAAGCCCAGAGAATTTCGTCTGGTTTAACGGAGTCTGTCTGAAAATTTGTGGCAACAATGGCGCTAAAGAGTTTGGGAAAGTCTCGCTAGGGTTCATGAAAAGTTGGTTCGTTGGTGTCTTTAGTAAGGTGTCCGAGTTGGGGTTCTTGTCAAATCTAGGGTTATGGTTGGAAATGGTGCTGAAGCAGAAATGGTTGCAATGGTGGAAGAACAAGAAATGTGTGTTGTTGCCAGAAAGTTTGTGTTCATCAAGCTGTTTGTGGTTGACATCGAACAACAATCCACATTGGTCTGGTTTGCTCTTGTCTGGTTCGATGTCAACCACAAACAACATGATGAACACAAACTTTCTGGCAACAACACACTTTCCTTGTTCTTCCACCATTGCAACCATTTCTGCTTCAGCACCATTTCCGACCATAACCCAAGATTTGACACAGAACCCCAACTCGGACACCTTACTACAGACACCAACGAACCAACTTTTCATGAACCCTAGTGAGACTTTCCCAAACCCTTCAGCGCCATTGTTGCCACAAATTTTCAGACAGACTCCGTTAAACCAGACGAAATTCTCTGGGCTTCAAACACCTTTTTACACATTGTAGCTTCTCTTGCCAATCTTTCAACTACTAAATAAATGAATTAGTGAACATTTTCGAGAAAGAACTGAGATTTGCAGTAATGTAAGTGCATAAAGATCCAAGATATTGCAACAAGCAAGTTTCAATATTTGCAGCAACTGCTGAACCTATACACTTTCTACCTATATACAAGATGCACTACAAAGAAATTGAACTGACAAAGCCACAGTTTAGCTAATTCTTTGGTATTTTTACATGAACAATGGAAGTGGTGACATTTTAACTAGGATGAATCTTCAAACTCGAATTGAACTTCTACATTGGAGTATTTTCGCAGGACACTGAACATGGATGTAGTGAACCTACCCAACGCTTGACGTTCGTCGTCGCCACACAACTTCGATATGTCTCCACTAATGACCAAGAGTTTAAGACTAGGGCAAAGCAATATCAACTCCTCAACCCATTCTGCAAACATCTTAGCCAGACCACTCCAACCGACTCTCAAGAACACAACATTCTCAAAAGACCGAGATCCTCGCAGACCATAAGGACGGACCTCATCTCCCAAGTGGTAACATAAAGAAAGATGGCTAAGCATAGGGAAAGAAGTAGCAATCAAATCCAAACCAATTAAATCGGTGTCAGTATTATCAAACTTTACTTGCCAAAGTTTGAGCTTTCGCATTTTTGATGATATTGATATCATCATGTAGAGCTTTGGCCAGGAAATGGTGAAGCAGCTGATGTTAACAGTCACAAGATTCTTGAGCGAATTGCCAGTATCAAGAGATACTGGCCACACGTGTTCAATTATGAGGTGCTTCAATTTTTCACATCCAATGACTTCAAAGATAGGAGCAAAAAAACACGTAAGGTTGAAAAGCTCAAGTTCATCAACCTTAAGAATGAATTTTTTGAAGTACATTTTCTCAAAAGAAATTCTTTTCAACGAACGAGCAGTAAGGTCAATTGCGTTTCCACCTCGGAAATCAGAGATGGTAGTTCCAAAACCAATCACCTTTAAAGATTCAAGCATTGGGCATGCACTGATCATGAAGCAGAAATCACTGTTCAATATGGCAACATTGTGCAAGAGCAAGCACCTCAAGCGAGGGAATATAAGGAAACTTTGTTGTATCTCAGTGACTAAATGGTTGCTCAGCTCCAGAACCTCGAGCTTCTGTCGCCCAACATAATTCAGAACATTGATACGAGGAGTTGTATTGATGTCGTAATACAACTCTTTCAGGCTTCCCTTCATGTGACCAATCCAACATAACACTGCTGATGGTAAGAAATTACCAATATCACCCATTAAAAGCGCCAGACATTCCAAACCAGATGTTTGAATTATTACCTCGGTGATCTTTGTCTCAAGATAAGCAATGGATAGCCTGTGATAGCCTGGCCAATCTTTGGAACAGAAAGAGAGGGTATTGAGATGCTCTTGAAAAGCTTTGCGCCAATTATGGGACGTCGCTGAAGCTCTGATAACATCTCGGGCAGGACCGACAAGGGACAGGATGTGGCCGATCACCGAAAGAGGAAAATGCTCCATGAAGAACATCAATAATGAAATTCAAGAATTGACAAGAACATACAATTCAAGAATTGGGTATGTTTGACACCGAATTTCATTCCCTATAAGATCAATTCAGATATAAGTGAGCACAGGAAGCATGCATGCAGTGAGACTTATCATTGAAAAAGATTCGAATTCTGAAAGATCCGGAAGTTTAATCTCCGATAAGAAGTTCAGAAATATTTGAATCCTATGTAATTAAACCTTACTAAATCAGCACGATCAGGTGTTCAAGTTACAGCAGGAACATAAAAGGTTTAAAGATTGCTCAAATGTGCAGTTGCTAACATGATCCTCACCTGGAAAAGATCAAGAGACGGATCATTGTCGGTGACGTGAGCTCAGTTCGGTAGGAGAGAAAGAGTTTCTGCTACGCGCTCTTTTCTTATGAGTTATGAACCTATTTAACTTAAATTATTACATTTTGGTCGTTTCCCAAATATGACTGTTAGGGTTATTCATATTTTTCGATTGAATTAAATGGCCCTTTATGTTTTAATATATAATTATTTGATCACTATGTTAATTAATTTTAGTTTTTTCTTCCATTAATTAACCTTTTTAACATATATTAAAATTATTTAAATGATTAGTATACTCTTCACTTATATTTTTTTTTCTTCTTTATTTGCTCTTATTAAGTTATTAATCATCCTCTTCTTTATATATATTTTTTCAATAAATTGAACTACTGGCTTAAAAATGGAACTTTTTGGCAAATCTAGTGTGTAGTCTAGAAAACCTAAAAATTAGTATAAATGAAATAGTACAAAGTAGTGGAAAAAAAAATAGTACAAAGTAAAGTGAATCCCTTGATTCAACTGAAATAGTAAAGGAATTAGGGGAAGTCACACAAGATCTAGGTTAAATTTCAAACTCAGAATTATTTTTTGTTTGGAAATCATTTTTTGGGATCGATTTTGAACCCCTTAAAATTTTTGATCATAGTTAAACTCAGAAAAACCTTAGCATTCTGCTTGATCTTGACGCATAAACATAACTTTAGGAGAGGAATTTATTGTGTTATGTTTATAAACGCGGTTAGTAATTTTTGTGTATATTCATATCGTATTATCGTGTTGTGTTAAATTAAGTAGTACGACTATATGCGAGATTTGTAAAAATAAATAAATTGTTCATAGTAAAAAATATGAATTCAAACATCATATTAAAAAAATAAAAAAAATTAGTTGAAGTTTTAAAAATTATTTAACAAGACTTTGTTCAAAAAACTACTAAACATCAAACTTCTAAGCACAACTCTATCGCGCGTAGCGTTTTGTGATATCTAAACAGAAAACGTCATGACATCGAAATTATTTTGTGTTATTGTGTAGGTATTATCGTTTCATCATAGGCTTTCACGAACCTAATTTTTTCGTGCATATTCATACCATATTATGTAAGAAATTGTCAACACTATTTAAATGAAATAAGTTTTCAGTCTCGTTGAATATGCACCCTATTGAAAGAAAATATTTTAGAAATTCCGAAGTTACCCCTACATTTATTTCCCTCCATATGCCACAGTGAGTCTCCCCATCTTTTCCGAAGTCTCTCACACATCATGTCCCATCTTCCTAATCGAATCCCTTCCCCCCAATTAGTTTCCTTCAGTACGTATCTTGGGCAGAGCAGTTCAAAGCTTAAATCAAATGATATGCCTCACTTTAAGTTGCTCAATTTGATAGTTTTAGCAGCTTGTGTACTAATTATGTAGCACACAAAGTGACATAAGTTGCCTTTTTCGTGCAGTTGAGTCATGACCATTTCTTGTTTCATTGCTTATGAATTGTGTATCGCTAGAGGTTTCAGTAAGCAAGCGACGATTACCCAAACTAGTTTTCGCTAAATCTCTTAGAATTGTTGTGCAACATGCAGAGGATACCAGGTTCTCAGGTTACATTTTGATACATCTCCTTCATAACATAGGGTATAGTTTGATAGTGAGGGTGCAAATATAGATTCGAAAGCATGAAATTGCTTAAGATAACTGCTAATGTCTAAGTGGTTAATGTGTGTTTTATGATTTTTTTTCTTCATCTGAACACATTGAAAATAACCATGGATAATATGACTCGTGGTTGTAATGGGGACGATAGAATCAATATGATGTTTCATTAAACCTTCTTCCCTGGACCAAGATGAAGGACTGGAAAAGAGTAGTCGTGCTCCACATGCTTCACAAGCAATTGTATCCGTATCCACATTAATCCAACCTCTTCCAGCACAATTTACAACACTTACTACCTGATATTATAAAATATTGTCATCTATGTAAGATTCTAAGTGCAAGCAAAAGAAAGCTAGCTAGTCATGGTATTGTACGCAAGTATTTTGTAAAGGCAAAAGAGAGTTAATGTAACAAATATGAGGTTCTTTTGAGTCTGCATGAGTTCTGTCTGTTTTGTGTGACAAGTTTTAATTTACATGTGGAATTCAATTCGGTTATGTTGGTAGACTTTTTTCACCAGTCATTCAAAACATATTACATCAAATTTCAATTGGTTCATAATCATTTTTCATTAAAAAAAAATAATTACATAACATGAGTTATCCAAAATAACACACACACTAACATAATTAACCTACAACCGCTCCTCAAACATCACTACAACTAATTCACACGCTAACACACTAATAACATCAGTAACAACTTTTTCCAACATCAAACAGCAGCACCACAAGCACACCAACATCAATAATCCACAACTTTTTCCTTCGACAGACAACACCAACTTCAACTTCCATCTTGACATGCATTTCTCGAAATTTTGTTTCGGTTCTCCTTCTGTAAATGCACATTGGGGGTTCACACCACTCAAAATAGTTACAACTATGGTTCTGCAATCAACTTTCTTCACATTAGGATTTCGAAAGGACCTTTGGGAGGGATTTTCAAATTGATACTAGAATTAGGGTTAAAACCCAATGAAGTCGACAAATATACCTTATAATTGGGACACCCATAGATTGAAGATAAGGAGGACGACTTCGGTTCTTCAATTCCGAAGATTGGAGACGCAGATAGAAGGAGTGCATAACTGATATTATAACATCACTGAAGAAGACAAGGGTATTTGAGGAATTTCACACTAAACAGAGGTCACGTACAAGACATGTGAGGACTTAACGGCTGTTTTGGACGGAAACTTAACGACTGCATCAAAAACCAACAACAACAAACATGTTGCATCTAAAACAAACAATGTGTCGCTTTTACAACATTGGACAAACATATTACATCTTGTTCATACTTTTCCCATTAATAATCTAACTTGCGATTGGACCCTACAACCCCATACTCAGGCCAAGATTGACCCTCGAACTATAAGGCTTCCCATGATTCACGACCTTGTTGGCTTGAATTCATCAAACCAACGCCCATGAAGACCTTAGCATGTTCGGTCTGAATGAACTTGTCTTTTTTCATGTTCGGCTTTAGTAACAAGTTCGACTTTAGTAACAAGTTCGACCTTTGTTGGTGAGTTTAACCTCTCTCTCACAAGTAATCTAGCACCGACAATCTGTTCTGGTTGTGAATTCATTCACCATCTTCCACATTATAATACTGAACTTCTGCAGTGGCTTGCCGATAATAATGCAAAAAGTGTGTATCCATTTAATCATGACTGCGTGTCATGTCATGGGCAATCTGCGAGTTAATTGTGCCGACTTCATATTTGGAATTTCAAAACACGTTTAAGACTTATCCATTTAGACACTACACAGTTAATAACACGACACGATTATTACTCCTACTTGTAGGTTGTCAGAGTAGCACTTGAATTCAAGACATGTGCTGGAATTCCAAGTGTGGACTAAATTGAGAAGATAAATATTTGATAAGGAAAAACATTGTATTTGATTGAATTACTTAAGATTACAATAGCTACTCTATTTATAGGAGAAACAATGACAGCTAAAAAACATAAAGAAAACATGTGTAGTGGAATAGTAGTTGTGAAAGTATGTATCACATGTTGATGAGTTGTTCCACCAATGTTGGTGAGTTGTAAATGATTTTCTAACACTACCCCTCAACTTGAACACTAAGATCTCCAATGTTTAACTTGACAAGGATATTGTTGAAAATCCTTCCATTGATTGTTTTGGTTTGTCAGCCCACCATTGGGCTGCTCTGATTTTTGTTGAACTCTATCGGAGTCAGGGTTGCTATGAATTGTTGCTGTTGTTGTACCCTATCGAAGCTAAGGTGACTCTGAGTTTGTTGTTAGACCCTATATGAGCTAGGGCAGTTCTGAATTTGTTGTTGTACCCTATCGGAGTTAGGCCAACTCTGAATTTGTTGTTGTACCCTATCGGATAGGGCTGGGCAAAAATAACTGGTTCAGCTGAACCATACCGAACCGTACCTGAACCGTACCGGTTCACAAAACAAACGGTTTTTTTGAAGAAAAAAAATATGGAGCGGTTCAGAATAGGTACAGAAAACCGGTTCAAAACCGGTTAACCGAACCTTTTCTTGTACCGGTTTTAAACTTAAAATACTACTAAATACTAACCAGACCAAACCACTTTTAAACCAAACCAGACAAAGTCATTTTTTTCACTTTCAGACCAGAACTAACAGCTAATTCACCTCTTCAGTCAGTCAGGCCAAAAAAAAAACCTCTTCAGTTAGTCGAAATGAGAATCAGACAGTCTCATTCTCATTCAACCTAATTGGCATCCAGTCACGCTCGCCGCTCGGAGTCTCCCGCCTCGCCTCCAACCTCGCCTCGCCTCCAGTCTCTCCGCCTCGGCGCCTCCAGTCTTCTTCGTCCTACTACTCGACTAGTCCTAGGCTAGGTTCGTCTTCTTCGTCGTTGAAAACCCTAAGACCAACCTGCTTTAATTATTTGACAATGTGACTCAGAATTGGGACTCGTCAAACTCCTCTTCCTTTTTATATCTAGAGGAGGTGAAGAATATGTTGTCTTTGGATTTGGCAACAGAGGAAGAGGAAGAAGAAGAATAAACAATTAAGTCACGCATGGATAGAATTGTTAATTGGAAAATGCAGATTTGCATTCAATTGTTAATTGGATAGTCTGATTAATACAGATGGCGTGTGTGTGTGGCAGCTTGGATATGGAATACAGAAACAAAAATGAGTGAAATGACTAGCTAAAATGTATATGGGTTGCATTTTTTATGTGAGAAGTCATATTAGGAAATAGCAAATAAATTTTGCAGCATATGGCTATTTGTTTAAAAGAGAGGTCCATAATTGCACAGCTGCTTCCTACTATTATTTTCTTTGACAGCATATTCATGATTATTTAGTCATTATATCTCAACCACTTGACCCTGCTATGGAAATTCTTGTTGAAGTAAATTCAATATTTGTTTTTGTCCTAATTGTGTAAATGTTAACCTAACTTCTCTAATGGCAGATGGAGCTTATATCTAGAATGAAGAATCCATTCATTGTGGATTATAAAGATTCATGGGTAGAGAAAGTAAGCAATATTTAAACTTGCGATTGTTAAATTGGATGCACATATCTTTCATTTTAATTGATTTTACACTATTCTTGTTGTAAATGTTATGGTTTGACTTATCATATCCTATATGCACTACTAGCTCTAACTCAGTGCCTAACTTTAGCTTATGTTAATGTTGTGTTAGGGTTGCTACGTATGTATTATAATTGGTTACTGTGAAGGAGGAGACATGTGACTATGTGTCTATCAGGCATTTCATCGAACAGCTTACCTGCAGGATTGGATGTGAAGCAATGGATGAAAGCAGTATATTCTGGGGCTGCAGGGCTATCGTCCAAGGCCAGAACATGGGGCTGCATTTCTCCATGCTCTGTTTTCACTTTCGAAGAGGAAGAACTACTCCCACTCATCTCCTCCCTCTCTAGCTCGATGAACTTGAACATCGAATGTATGTATGTATGCAACTTGAACATTGGGTCTGTCTGGTTTGTGAATGTCTATCCAATGTATGTATGCAATCAATGCAGAGAACAGAGTATAGGATTCTCTGACAGAGATGGGTTAGTAAGTGAATATATAAATATATAAAGTGGTTCGGCTGAACCGGTTTTTGAACCGGTTCAGAACTGGTACGGTAAATTGTCCAAAATCTGGAGCGGCTAAAAACTGGAGCGGTAAACCGTACCACTTCTAAAATGTGGTAAAGGTACGGTTCTGAACCGGTTCGGCTCTGAACCGGTTCATGCCCAACCCTACTATCGGAGATAGGACAACTCTGGATTTTTGTTGTACTCTATCGGAGCTAGGGCACCTCTGAATTTGTTATTGTACCCTATCGGAGCTAGGGCAACTCTGGATTGTTGTTGTTGTACTCTATTGGAACTAGGACGACTATGATTTGTTGTTGTTGTTGACACTCCCCCTCAAGTTGAGCGGTGAGATCTTAAATACTCAACTTGCACAACATCCAGTGTTGTTGGACTGACGGGTTTTTTTCCATTGACACTTTTTTTTCATTTATTTTTTCAAAAACAACAAATATCAGTCATACCAACATCATCACCACATATCATTATTATTTCTTTTACTTTTATTATTTTTATTATTTCTTTAGCTTTTTTATTATTATTTTTTTTACTTTTACTTTTTTTTTATTATGTTTTATTACTTTACCTTTTTTGCTTCTTTTTTTTCGATTCTTCCATCTTCAACCGCTCCTTCTTCGTTCACCACTCTTCGACCCTTCTTATCCTTGTGCTCCTTGTCCGTTTCTCCTTTCGTTCCTCCATTCAGTCTGACTGCTCTTCATCCCTTTTCAATTCGGGATGAGGATTCGTCAGTTGTTCTCACAGGGGGAGTGGTGGCAGTGACGTTACCCACGACTGTCGTGTCGAAGGCTTCTCCGTCGAAAGCTCCCATTTGTCTATTTCTCTATGGCATCTTCTGCCGGTGTTGGTGGCCTCTCTGTTGCCCATGGCTGTGGCTGCCCTTCTTTTGTCGTCTGCGGTTCAACCTCCCTTCTTGTAGCCGTCGTTCCACCACTTAGAAAGACGATTAGGTTGAAGCAATTTTCAGTATCAACTCCTATGGTATGTTGGTCGGATTTCAATTGGTGGTGTTTCAACTTTGTTTGATCTGGATTGATTTTGGAAATTGTAGAATAAACTTTGCTTGACGTTTTTGGGTTGATTTGGTCGAGAGGTATGGAACGATGATGATCTTATTCTGAGTTTCAGAATCAAGAACACTGCCCTGATACCATGTTGGAATTTTAAGTGTGGACTAAATTGAGGAGATACAGATTTGATAAGGGAAAACATTGTATTTGATTGAATTACTTAAGATTGCAATAGCTACTCTATTTATAAAAGAAACAATAACAACTAAAAAACATAAGAAAAACGTGTGTAGTGAAATAGTAGTTGTGAAAGTATGTATGTGTTGATGATTTGTTCCATCATATGTTGGTGAGTTGTAAATGATTTTCTAACAATCTGCAACACCGGAATCTAACAAAATAATATATAACTTGATAAATAATAATTTTTAAAAATAGAATCAATTTTGGGTGTGGCTATATCTTAAAATAATGAAATTTATAATATAGACTGTAATTATTTATAATATTATGAATATTATTGGGACGCCTTCTAAA
Organism: Chamaenerion angustifolium; assembly: GCA_946814005.1. Lineage (NCBI taxonomy): Eukaryota > Viridiplantae > Streptophyta > Magnoliopsida > Myrtales > Onagraceae > Chamaenerion > Chamaenerion angustifolium. The sequence goes on from OX328268.1 coordinate 33,616,224, forward strand.
CTCCGTAACAAAACTCATTGGAATTGCTTCAACATCTACAAAAGAGAGGATTGTGGAGGTGTTTCTGAGTAGCTCTCTCCAAAACTTAAGTTTGTTCGGTACAGGAGGATAGGTGTATACAAGTAGGATTAGTAAGTGTACTTTTATCATAAAAAAATTGATGTATATATTTTTGGAGGATCGTATCTAGGATTACATGTTCGACCTTTGGGGTTGTCGGGTAGGTATCCTTAGTTCGATCAAGCTCAAATAGGATAATTGTTTGTCCTGATCAACCATGTCGTAATGTTCGCACGTACCTCCTACCAAGCACGGAGTCATGTGAGGACTAGGTTGCCCTCCCCCTCAACTTTTAATTATATGTAAATTTGACCATAAAAAATGTAATAATTTTTAATTTAGTCATTTTAAATCATATATTTACTCTTCACTGATTTTTTTTTAGTTCAACTGTTTTCCTCTAATATTTGTCTCCACTAAATAATTTTTCTGATTTCGTCCATGCATCCTATTTATCTAATGAGTGGCCATATTAGTGTATTGCCTATCTCTTTCTAACATGACAATAATCTGTGATATATACCTTCTGTTGTTATCCCTCTCACCGTCGGCACTGCGTCCTATGTTTGAACGGCCTTAGAAATAAGGAAGGTACTTGGGGGGTTTCAATTTTGGTAAGTCGGGATAATTGAACTAGTTTGGACTATACTCAAGTCATCGACTTTAGTAGGGACGAACCCCTTTTGACGATTCCTCGTCCGTGTCGACATTAGGCGCTCAAAAAAAATTATTTTCTTGAATTGTTTTTAAGGGGGAAAAAAAGTGTTCAATAGTTCAAAACAAGTTGAAGAAATTTTAAACTAGTTAAAAAATGGTTCACTTATTACGATTTTAGACGAAGCTACTTATTACGATTTTAGATGAAACAATAATTCACATTTTTTTAATCTGTAATTCTAATCTATTCTTATTTATTATATGAAAGATGAGATGGAATATAAGTATTACTTTCCATTAGTCCATCGAATTTAAGAATACATCGAAAAGGAAGATTCTTCGAACCATCCATCGTGAGAATATTAACGTGTGTTGTTAAAGGTTCTGTTGCCCCCACAACCAAAGTGTCTCGATTTGGCTAGAAACAAACTTATTTTACATCCGGTAAAACCTAATAACCAAATAAATAATTATTATTTATATAATTATATTCTATTCTATTCTAAAATTTAAAATTTAAAATTAATTGCTAACCGACAGAGTAATTAAATTGTATACAATATTTAAATACCGAAGTGGTATTACCTTCAACAGTGATGAGTGATGAGTCTGATGACTGATAGCCACAATGATGAACACGCTTAAGGCGTCCTTTGAAATGTACTAGAAGTAACGGTGAAACCGGACAAGTTTTTTTACTATTTGGGTTGAGTATCTATATTTGCGAATCAAATTTTCTTCAAAAAAAATACCGACCAAAAGACCGTTGTGTTCTTCAAAACAACGTCCATTCAAATTTTCAGACCGGATTTTCGGTTTAAACCGAAAAAATAAAAAAAATACACATTCAAAACTAAAATAAGTATTCAAAATCAAATTAAACAACAAAATAACTCGATTTAACAATGTTTACATAACTTTCTACTAAACCGATTAAACAACTAATAATTATTAAATAACAAAATTATATACGTATAAAACTAAAATATTCATTGATTAATTAATACTAATTAATATAATATATAAAATTATATACGTATAAACAATCAGATCGGACTCTACGGTCTTTTAAATTTGTAGACCGAACGATCTAAAAAAGTGTTTTAAACAAAAAAATCTGAACATAAACTGAACTGTACATTTTCAGAACGTTTTTTATCGATTTTCTTCGAATTTTCGAACCACACGTTTTTGCTTTCACCCCTAACTTAAAAGTATTTGGTTAGAAAAAAATAGGGTTGTATTTTCATTTTTTAGTTCATTACCTTACCATAAGGTTAGATTTATAGGAAAATTTGTTAAGTCGTGCGTTTCTCGTTTTTAATAGCAGTTCATTCAAAACTTTTCAATATTTTGATTTGTGTGTATAGTAATTTTATATAAACACCGACTTTTTCTTACAAAAAATATCTATTTTAGAAAAGTATTTATAAATGTGTGTATAAGCGTATATGTGTATATAAGCAATACGGGAAAGTTTTTCTCGGGATGAATTTGATCAACTCGCTATCATAGGTAGCGAGTTGTTCGCTCAACATGCTACCCCTAGTAGCGGACTAGTCAACCCGCTACTCCTAGTAGCATTATTAACTAATAATACAAGAGAATTTTGCTCTGTATTACTCTGTACAATTGTATATGCAATATTCAACGAATATTCAGTAAATTCAACTATATTGCTAATTTAATTGAAAATGAAGTTTCGTATGAGGAGAAATTATAAATCTAGTCAATCGGCTGAAACTTAAAGGAGGTGCTTTGGGGTCAAAATATAGTTATGCTCTTTACATTAATACAATCATATACGTCGAGTAAGAATGTGAATAAAAATTATTTTGTTGAAAATAGAATTCCGAGTGAGCATATATTGAAAAATTAGCAAATCCATTAAAATCCAAAGGATTGTTGGAATATTGGGCTTGATTAAGGGGCTTGGAAGCAATTTGGACAAGTTTTGGGTTTTGGACTCAAATTTAGCAAAATCAATGTGAAATGAAAGAGAAGTGTATTTCTCTTGTGAAATTAAGTCTCACACCGACCGGATTCATGCTTGGAGAAGCATATATATGATTATTCACTTCTCAAGTGTGTAAGTAATCAAGTCAAGAGTCTCTCTCTTGCGCGCAAGGAGTGCAAATCAAAGATTTGGTTAGCACTTCAGACCATTTGACTTGTGTGCGTGCCCGTGACATGCGTACACGATTGTCGGACCAGAAAGCTTGCCTAGCGCGAGCCGGTTTTTGCTAAACCAAATTATAATTTTTTTTGTCCAGATTCAATGTAATTTTTTATCTAAATACATTGAACCACTGTAATTAATTAATTACCGTTTGTATTAATTATCGTAATTAATCACGATTGAATTAATACTAAGCCTCATAATTCAACCTATAAATTCCCTCTCACATTCTGTCATTTGACACACCAAAATCCTCTCAATCTCGAAAATTTCTGAAGTTGTTCTTCGTGTTCATCCTCCTCCTTTGCTCTTCGTGTTGATGATTTGCAAGGTTTTTTCATGTCGTCGTGCTCGACCTTTATAGTATTTTATTTGTTAAAGTCGCCGTGTTCGGTATTGAAAGTCGTTGTGTTCGACTGATTTCCAAAGGAAATCGAACTTGGTTCAGTTCAGTCGGTCACTACTACAAGCTAAGTAAAAACCGGTGTCGTCGTTGAATCTTGGGAGGTAATAGGCCTAATATATGCCCTTGCACACACTTTTCACGATTGGGGAGGACTAAATTACCTTAAGGAAACCGTGCTTAGCACGGGCCTCGACATCTTTGCATGGTTAAAAATTAATTACAGTTTTTATTAATTATCGTAATTAATCACGATTGAATTAATGCTAAGCCTCAGAATTCAGCCTATAAATTCCCTCTCACATTCTGTCATTTGACACACCAAATCCTCTCAATCTCGAAAATTTCTGAAGTTGTTCTTCGTGTTCCTCCTCCTCCTTTGCTCTTCGAGTTGACGATTTGCAAGGTTCTTTCAGGTCGTCGTGCTCGGCCTTTCTAGTATTTTATTTGTTAAAGTTTTCGTGTTCGGTATTGAAAGTCGTTGTGTTTGACTGATTTTCAAAGGAAATCGAACTTGGTTCAGTTCAGCCGGTCACTACTACGTGCTAAGTAAAAACTGGTGTCGTCGTTGAATCTTGGGAGGTAATAGGCCTAAGATATACCCTTGCACAAACCTTTAACGGTTGGGGAAGACTAAATTACCTTAAGGAAACCGTGCTTAACACGGGCCTCGACTTATTATCGTCATCTTTGCATGGTTATAAATTTATTTATCAAATTACAATTTAGTCCTTGAACTTTCGATTAATACAGATTGGTCCTTTATATAATTGATATTAATAACAAGGATTACCTTACTGAAAATAGGTATTTGGTGGTCGAAAAAGAATTATGACCTTAGCATTACTACATTTTTATACATCAAGTAAGAATGCGAATGAAACTGATTTCATCGAAAGTGAAGTTTCAGAGCGCGTAGAAATCGAAAATCTAGAAAATCAGTCGAAGCTCAAAAGGGAACCATCCTAGAAAATATGTGATTTGGGGTCCAAAAATAATTATTATCTTAACATAACTACAATCTTATACGTCGAGTAGTAATGCGAATGAAATTGATTTCATTGAAAATGATGTTCTAAGTGACGAGATATTAAAAATCTAGCAACGCGGTCGAACCTCAAAGAGGTACTAAACTGATAGTTATGATCTTAACAACAGTTGTTATGGGGTCCAAAATAGTTATGATCTTAACATTACTACGATCCTATACGTCGAGTAAGAATGCATACCAAACTGATTTCATAGAAAATGAAGTTTGTATTGAGGGGATTATATTGAAAATCTAGTAACTCGAGGGTACCATCACAGAAAGTAGGTGCTTTGGATTCGAAAAAATAGGTATTATTTTTAAGTTACCATGATCTTATACAACGAGTAAGAATGTGAATCCATCTGATTTCGTTGAAAAAGAAGTTCTATGTGAGGAGAAATTATAAATCTAGTAAATTAGACAAAACTCAAAAGGGTGTCATTATAGAAAGTATGTGCTTTTGAGTCCAAAACATAGTTATTGTATTAAATTTAATATGATTATATATGTTGAGTAAGAATGTCAATAAAAATTATTTTATCAAAAATAGAATTATGAGTAAGCATATATTGAAAAATCAGCAGACTCATCGAAACCCAAAGGATTATTACCATCACGGAAAATAGGTGTTTTGGAGTTCAAAAATAATTATGACCTTAACATTACTACATTTTTATACGTCAAGTAAGAATACGAATGAAACTGATTTCATCAAAAATGAAATTTCAGAGTGAGGAGAAATAGAAAATTTAGCAAATCAGTTGAAACTCAATGGGGTACCATCACGGAAAATAGGTGATATGTAGTCCTATAATAATTATTATCTTAACATTACTACAGTCAAATACGTCGAGCAAACAAAACTTATTCATTGAAAATAAAATTTACGAGAGATGAGATATTGAATGTTTAGCAACACGGTCGAAACCCAATGGGGTACCACAGAAAGTAGGTGCTTTTGATTCCAAAAATAGGTATTTTTTTAACGTTACTACGGTCTTATACAACGTGTAAGAATGTGAATCCATCTAATTTCATTGAAAATGAAGTTCCGTGTGCGGAGAAATTATAAATCTAGTGGATCGGTAGAAACGTAAATGGGTACCATCACAAAACGTATGTGCTTTGGGGTTAAAAATAGTTATGATCTTAATATTACTACGATCATATACGTCGAGTAAGAATATGAATAAAAATTATTTGCGAAAATCTAACAAATCAGTCGAAACTCAAAGAGGTGCCATTACCAAAATAGTTGATTTGGGGTCAAAAAATAATTAGTATATTAATATTACTACGATCTTATACATCGAGTAATATTGCGAATGAAACTGATTTCATTGAAAATGATGTTCCGAGTGACAAGATATTGAAAATCTAGCAACTCGGTCGAAACTCATAGGGGTACATACCATTCCTGAAAACAGGTGCTATGAGTCAACATAGTTATGATCTTAACATTACTATAATCAAATACGTTGAGTAATAATGCAAACTAAACTTATTATTGAAAATGAAGTTTGCGGGAGATGAGATATTTAAAATCTAGAAACACGGTAGGAACTCAAAGTGATACCGTCACGAAAAATATGTGTTTTAGGTTCCAAAAAATAGATATTGTCTTAACGTTACTACGATTTTATACAACATGTAAGAATTGGAATCCATATGATATTGTTCAATATAGGTACTATCTTAACATTACTACTATCTTATTCAACGAGTAGTAGCGTGAATAAAACTGATTTTATCGAAATAGAATTTCGAGTGAGGAAATATTAAAAACTTAGCAAATCGGTTGAAATCCAAAGTATTAACATAACGGAAAATAGATATTTTGGGTTTCAATAATAAGACAATGAAAGATGAAAAAGAGAGAAGGGATTAAAGACAAAATACGACATATGAATATGAATTTTTTGTGTAAAATAGTTATTTATTAATTTAAAAATATGTTTTAAAAAATTGACTAATAAAAAATATTAATTGTTTACTACGGAGTAACTAAACAGTGACATGTTGAAGTATACGTTATCATTTAGTCATACGAAAAAAATGTATAATTAAATAGTCACATTAAGTAAAAATGTGACCATTCAATTAATTAACCCCAATATTTTTTTTTTTATTCTTAAGTAATTTGTTACAATTATATAAATAATGTAAAAATATAGGGAGATTCTATTTGCAGACCATCGACTACTAAATGCAGACCACTTTTGTTGAAAGACTAAAATGTCCTAATAGCTTTTTACATATTTGTCCTTACTAATTTTAAGGAAATTAATTATCAAATTGACCTTATATTTTCGTAGTTACTAAATTGACCCCATATTATCAAAATGGTGAAAAATTATGATTCTATCAAGTTTTGAACCATAGACCTCTTACATACTAGCTAAATTTTTTACCACTATACTAGTAATTCCAATTGATTTCATATATACTTCAAATATAGTTATGGAAGCAACTCTCATATTATTGTATTAAACATCTCATGTTTATTTATTGATGTTCTTTAGTAATTAACATTTGTTCATAGCTGTTTGTTTAATTATAGTTTTAATTTAATTATGTATCTACTGATTAATTTTTAAAAATAAGAAATTTTCTAAATTTAGTATTTATACACTACCGGAATATGCATTTTGAAAATATTTTTTTCAACCATCTCTACAAAAAAAACATAAAGATTATATTATTTAGATAATTAAATTAGAACTCTAACGACATATATGGTGTTAAGTTTCAATTTTCTTATTGATTTTAAATTTTGGTCAAAGTAGTGTTGGTAATTTGTGACAATTTTTATAAAGTTGACCAAATTTTATGGTTGATGGGAAATATTGAAATTTAGCATCATATGTGTTAGAATTATAATTTTATTATCTACATGTTATAGTATTTCTGATTTTTTTAGAGATGGTTGGAAAAATATTTTCAAAATGAGTATTCTTGTAGTCTATAAATATTAAATTTAGAAAATTACGTATTTTTCAATCATTTAAAAAAAAATTAATCAGTAGATACATAATTAAATTAAAACTATAATTAAACAAACAACGTTGAACAAATGTTAATTACTAAAGAGCATCAATAAATAGACATGAGATGTTTAATACAATAATATGAGAGTTGCTTCAATAACTATATTTGAAGTATATAAAAACATAATTGGAATTACTAGTATAGTGGTAAAACTTTTAGCTAGTATGTAAGAGGTCTATGAATCAAAACTTGCGAGAAACATAATTTTTCACCATTTTGATAATATGGACTCTATTTAGTAACTACGAAAATATGAAGTTGATTTAATAATTAATTTCCTTAAAATTGGTAATGACAAATATGTAAAATGTTATTAGGGCATTTTAGTCTTTCAACAAAAGTAATCTGTATAAAGTAGTCAATGTTCTGCAAATAGAATCTCCCAAAAATATATTAAATATATGTTATTAGAAAGCTATTTACCTGTATTTTTCGATGCGCCTTAAAACTGAAATTCTAATGTGTTACTCAAAATAATTAGAATTTGGCCCGACAACCTCTAAAATTATCAACGGTTTCGCCGCATTGCCGTAATATTATTATTATTAAAAAAAAATATTATTATTATTAATTAAAATTAGAAGAAGAACAAATATTACTTTAATTACTGGTTGTGACATAAGAAAATAACAGAGAAATGTCCCAAAAGGCCAAAATCTGTGTAATTTATTTTAAAATTAACCAAAATCTCGATTTAACCACCTTCTATTATTTGACTTAATTAACCAAAATTATATTATATTATATTTTATTATATTAGATAAGATAAGATAAGATATTATATATTTTCAATTTACATGATACACGTTCATAATAAATTAAACAAGAATAATATATAGGTATTATTTTGATTTTTTTCAAAAAGTATGTATTTTCAAAAAAAAAATTGAAAAAGTATATATACAAAAAAAATATTTAGCAAAATATGTATACGCGCACTCCGGGGGCGCGCCTATTGGACATAGGCGCACCCCAGGTGATTAGGCGCATCCATGGGGTGCGCCTATTCATAGGCGCAACTTAGAAGTTGCGCCTGAGGTAAGTCTGTTCTTTTTTTTTTAAAAATCATTTTGTTTGAAAAATGATGACTCGATGTTTAATTAAAAATAAAATTATGTATCTATTAAAAAAATTTAAAAAAATTATAGTAAGTAGATATTTTAATTGCGATTCAAATGATGCAAAAAATATTAAATTTGGATTTACGGATTGACTGTACGGCATGCCGTAAGTTGAGATATGAAAATTGTACTTAAAAAATTATAACTCGGACCATGTAACTCCAAACTCAACACAGTTAACGCCATTTAGGTCGTAAATCAATTATCTACGTAGGATAATTTTTTGGATTAAAAATACAGTGATTTTGTAACCCCCCATCGTTTACACCCAAATTTGACCGAAATAAGTAAATGCATAAGGTGAGAAATTTAATTATATACTTACTCAAAAAAAATCAAAAACATTACAGTGCGTAGATAATTTAATTACGAATTAAATGACGCTAACTATGCGTTAATTGTTTACTTTTAGACTGACTGTATAATACGGTACGTAAATACATACGATACAAAAACTTCCAAATAGTGTTTTGCACAGTAAAATTACTGTTTAATCAAAACGATGGGGGGTTACAAAATCACTGTATTTTTAATCCAAAAAATTATCCTACGTAGATAATTGATTTACGACCTAAATGGCGTTAACCGTGTTGAGTTTGGAGTTACATGGTCCGAGTTATAATTTTTTAAGTACAATTTTCATATCTCAACTTACGGCATGCCGTACAGTCAATCCGTAAATCTAAATTTAATATTTTTTGCATCATTTGAATCGCAATTAAAATATCTACTTACTATAATTCTTTTAAATTTTTTTAATAGATACATAATTTTATTTTTAATTAAACATCGAGTCATCATTTTTCAAACAAAATAATTAAAAAAAAAAAAAAAAAAGGAACAGACTTACCTCAGTGCGCCTATTCACATGGGGTGCGCCTATGTCCAATAGGCGCGCCTCCGGGGGTGCGCGTATACATATTTTACTATTTTTTTTTTTTTGTATATATACTTTTTCAATTTTTTTTCGAAAATACATACTTTTTTGAAAAAAATCTGATATACTTGTTTAAGCTGAACTTGAATTAAAGAGAGAATCTTTAATTTGCTATCCAATGGAAAATGAATTTTAAAGTTATACAGCATTGGAAGAAGATGCCTTTTTTGGAAGAACATAGATCAAAGCAAACCCCCAAAGCAACAAAATTGTCAGGAAACCAGATTCCGACCCACTTTCGTATCACTTACTTCTCCTTCTTCATTGGCCGGAAGACTATCGCCATTGGCCTTATTACTCTGCAAACTCTCACAGATATCACTCTCTATCCTTTCTGCCTCGCCTGCTTAACCTGAAAGAGGTAAAAAGTTTCCTCCTTTCCGTACTTCCTCACTTCACAATCAACATTTTCTGCGCGTTCCACTTTACTGCGCAGATCCAGTCTGAATCACTCTTCCAGTACAGTTCTTACATAACTCATCTGCTTTTGGTGGGTTATTACTTATTAGGTCTCTGCATTGTTGAACTTCAATCCACGCAATAACTTTTTAGCTCCCTCGCGTTTGTGAATGATCTCTCTTACAATTCATCTTTGCTATATGGTTTCGAACAAATCAACCAGAAATTGGACTCTGATGTTGAAGATAGTCGAATTAGTAATTGGACGCATAGAAGCATCCCGCTTTAAAAAATGGACACAGAAAGGAATTGATGGATTGCTCATAATGTATTTTGCTTTTTCATAGCTAGTAGGTTCGTTGACAATCATATAAAGAGCGGCAACACCAAGAGGAGGAAAGCATGGGGTATGTTGGAGTTCATGGAGTAGCAGCTTTGCATAGATACAAGTACAGTGGGGTGGATCACTCGTATGTGGCTAAATATGTATTGCAGCCCTTTTGGAGCCGCTGTGTTAACTTCTTTCCGCTATGGATGCCGTGAGTCCCTCTCTATCATGTCTCTGTTAATGTATGGCTCTTATTGGGGTGCTATTGGGCTTGTAAGTCATGGTAGCTTGATCTTGCTCAAATGTATTTTTATTTTCGGGTTATTCTGCAGTGGTGAGAACCTAGAATGATACTTGAATTTGCTTTCACCAATCCCTTTTCCTTGACTTTGTAAAGTTGTAACATTGACATTTTGTGATTTGTGTTCTAGAAAAATTCACTTTGGGTGATAGCGACATGTAAACTTAGCTGGGCTGCTAAAAAGTTGCTAATTATGTTTTGGTGATACGTAGTGGTAGTTCTTGAATTATGTTGAGGAATTGCAACACCGCAGTATGATCATGGTTGCTGAGGGACTTATAAAGAGGCTACCTTATGCTTTGTTTGAAGTGTTTTATTTTTCTTCGAAAAGCACTCAATGTACTTGTATTGCTTTAGCTTTGGACATAAACAAAGTTCCTTTTCCAAGCATTTGTGGTGAAAGGACTCTTGCAGTTTCCGGTTGGACCTAGGATGCTAGAGGTCTCTGTATTGGCTTTAAGTAGAATACTGAATAGATTTTGCTTAGCCTATTCGATTTTCATTTTAGCTCAAACAGCCGACTGATACACTGACTGACTGACATTCTGGTATGTGCTTGACTTTCTCTCTCCTTGTCTCTGTTTGTACTTGGATGGATGTTCTTCTCTGCAGACCAAACATGGTAAGATAGTCCTCCTGTTCAGAAACTGCAATTTAGGTCTGATTGTACTGGAACGTTCCCTGATTGGATTTTGCTGTTCTGTCCTCAGATTACTCTTACAGGATTTATGTTTGTTATCACGTCTGCTTTGCTTGGCTATGTGAGTATGACTTTCTACCGAGATGATAAACTTCATTTGTTGTCAACTATCTTTTCTGTATTGCTCTCATTTTACAATATTGATACTTCTATTTTCAATGAAAATCACTTTGTCTTCACAATAGAAAATAATAGATGCCATGACTAGTCTTGACATGCTTTGCTGTTCCCTTGTAAAAATGATTTTTGAATCTCGGATTAAGCTAAGCTATAGTAGTCAGTAGTAATCAAAAATAGTTCATGAACCTTGTTATGGATATAAGGGGTGGCTTTCTCATGGTCTATGTCCATCAATGCAAATAAATTATAAATTAATATGTTTCATGGGTTCATGCTATTTAATTGCCTAAACAGTCTAAAGCTGGTAAAAAGCATAACTTATCGAGACAATGAGTTTTTATTGATTACAAATCAGACTCAGTGTCTTATCTCCTTTATAGTTTGATATGCTCTTGTGAATAGAATTCGTTCTTTTATGAAGTGGAAGGTCGACATGTATTTTTCTGCAGTTATTAGTCTGATTCATTCTCTATGATCTTGATATTGATCCTAGATATATTCTCCTCGTCTGGATACTCCTCCACCGAGATGGATTCACCTTGCACATGGGTTGCTTTTATTTCTCTACCAGGTGAGCTTATTCATCTTACTATAGCAGACGAAACTTGCAAATGTTTATGTGTCTGGATAATGGATATTCTCCTGCCTGCTTTTTCTTTCTAACTATGAACTCTTTTATAGACTTTTGATGCTGTTGATGGCAAGCAAGCTCGACGAACCAATTCTTCAAGTCCTCTTGGAGAGCTTTTTGATCACGGTATTTACATTTACCCTATGATGCTGATTTATAACATTTTAGTTGATAGATTGATGACATCTTCTAATGCAACGACATTGCAGGATGCGATGCGCTCGTATGTGCGGTATGTTCTATTTTTTTTCATTTTTGATGTGTATATCGCAGCTTCTTGCCAGATATTTTTAACTAAATAATTTGTTTTGTTTTTCCTCAGTTTGAAACAATGGCTTTCGGAAGCACTGCTATGTGCGGGAGAGATACTTTCTGGTTCTGGGTACTTTCAGCAGTACCATTTTATTCTGCAACATGGGAACAGTAAGTTCTTTTTTATAATCACTGCTAATATCATAGGTCAAACCAGTTTTTACTGCACCAATTATTTTTATTTATCTCAAAATTGTATTGACTAACTAAAAAGGTGTAACAACTCCCTTGCCACCAGACACCCAAGTTTTAGATCCTCTTTTCATCATATTGTTGACTAGGCTTTGGGTATGAACTAATGGACTAATCAGTAATCTTTCTTTGGTGTGATCCAGTTTTTTCACCAACACTCTTATTCTTCCGGTAATTAATGGACCGACAGAGGGCCTCATGATGATTTACATGAGCCACTTCTTTACATTTCTTGTTGGTATGCTCTCTTATGATCCAATGTTTTTTCTTGGATAGCATTATGTCTTCAGCTTGATGGCATGGGGATTTCCTCGGCAAATACTAAATATTTCTGCATCTCTTTCTCGTGTAGGTGCTGAGTGGTGGGCTCAGGTTTTTGGGAAGTCCCTTCCTTTTCTAAGCTGGGTGCCATTTATTAGTGGTAAGTTGTCATAACTCGTAACCATCTAATCTTTAAAGTAGTAGTTTACCCTGCAGTTTCATTACAATTTATTTGCTCTTTCAGAAATTCCCACATACAAAGTTGTTCTCATTGTGATGATAGCATTTGGCATCATACCGACTGTTATATTCAAGTAAGCAATATCATACTTGTAGATGTTGAAGCTTTCTGGGTATTTTTTTGTTGAATTACAGTGCAACTATTGCAGTATAATAAAGAAAAAACATTTTGATCCTTGGAAGCACTTACCCACTCAGTTTTATTTTTTTATTTTATTATAATCACTTTATGGCTCTTCTCCCATGCGATTGACTCTTTTTCTGCGGTTTTTGCAGCATATCTAATGTTCATAAGGTAGTCAAGGCAAGGAAAGGGAATATGCTTCGTGCCATAGCAATGGTACTTAATCACTAGCCTGAGGATGAACCTATTTATTATTTACTAATGCAAATTTGTACTGAAGGTTTCTGTCTGATCATATTTGTTATATTCTCAACAGCTTTATCCGTTTATTGCCCTAATGGTGTGCGTGCTAGCATGGTATGCGACACATGCTCCAAGCTGTCTTCTTTCCTTATAATTCCGCCTAATCCTTATAAAAAAAATTTACTTGCAGGGATTATTTGTCTCCATCTGACGTTATGGGAAACTACCCACATTTAGTTATTGCGGGAACTGGACTTGCATTCGGTTTTCTTGTGGTATGATTCATGTCTTTAACTGCATATCTTGTAACTTGTTTTTTTTTTATTGAAAAGACAAACAGTGAAGATTGGTATTATTGCTTACTGTTGTATGTTTTCATTGACAGGGAAGGATGATTTTGGCTCACTTGTGCGATGAACCAAAGGGCTTGAAAACTAACATGTGCATGGTATTGTACTACTCATGACAGATACATTTTATAATACTGCAAGCTCACATTATGTAAAATAATCGACGGTTTCTGTGTAGTCGCTGCTGTACCTCCCGTTTGCTATTGCCAATGCACTAACAGCAAAGCTGAACGATGGGTACGTGATGTCCGTTCATTTTTTCATCAAGTTTCACTTTTTAAAGTAGTTCCTTTAGTCGGAGTTACAGGTTCTTCTATATTCATCATATATATATTGCTGTTTCTGCAGAGTTCCTTTAGTCGATGAATTCTGGGTTGTTCTCGGTTATTGTGGATTCACAGGTTATTCTAGAAACCATCTCAATGATTCAGATCAGCAGATATTGAATTATTTCCATCATGTATATATATATATATATTCGTTACTGCATGTCTGATACATGTTTTACTGAATCCAGTCGGGCTTTACCTACACTTTGCAACATCCGTCATCCATGAGATCACGACTGCCCTGGGAATCTACTGCTTCAGGTAAAAGAACACTTTTTTCTTCTGAAAATTACAGTATTGCGGTCACCATTATTTTCTTTTGATGAAATGAAATGCTTAAATTTTGCTTATGATGATCAAAGAAGATCACAATCAATGGAAGGTTTTTTAGATCGTCATTTTTCGTGCTCAATGTCTCTCTTGAGATGTTTCCTCGTAAGCTGTCTGGTCTGATGTGCAGTGTTACTCCGACTGACAGGATAACAAGAAAGGAAGCCTGAAATTGCTGCATCATCCACAATGTGTCACAGATCAGAACATCTTGAGGTCGAGATTGGTGTCGGACTGTCGGGTCATCAGGATGGAAATTTACGCAGATGATAGTTTCCGAAACCTGAAAATACTGCAAGGATGATGCCAACTTGTATCGAATTTGTTCTGTTACATTAAGGAGAGAAATTGCTGAATCTAGATTGACTAAATAAGTCAAGTGTAGTTGATCGAGAAGTGTGCTTTGAATGAGGTTGATTTACTGATTGGATATTTTCTATACAAATAGTTTCTTGCAAGGCAGGTAACCAAATAGAATGTGAGGAGCATATAACTACAAATTTGGTGTTCATCTACATATGCTGCATTTCATATAACTGTGGAAAAGAATTTCATCCTTCATTCCTTCTTACAATCAAATTGCAAATTCCTTGCAATTGCTGTTGATTCCAATCAATTGGGAATCACCTATATCGCCTTATCTAGCCATCTTGGTAGTTTAAGTGAATCCCTCATCCCGAGCCTTGTGAAGAACACTGAATATAGCAGGTGCAGCAGGAACACGAGGAAGATGGAATTCAGCAGTAGCTGTAAAGCAACCAATAACAAGTGGGATCAATTTTTTTGAATTTAAGGAGCAGGAAGAAAATGAAGAAAAGGTAGGGATCTTACCACAATCCCGAATATGGCGTATATTAAATTCATTGATGGAATTGAATTAATGCCCGAAGCAGTAAAAATTAAAGAGACTGATGCGTGGAGGTTTACGGTGATCTGTTGTAAACATGGAAAGAACTTTGTTAGAAAGAGAACAAACAAACAAGAGAACCCTTGAAGATTTGTTGTTTTGGGTTTAAGTACCAGTGCAAGGATGTTTTCTTTGATCAAGAATGAAGTGACCGAGACATATCCCAAAGCGCCAACTGCTCGAACCTACAATTTTAAACCAAAATCATTCATTAGTAATGGCTTAAAACTAAGCTATACGAGATCACAGCGTAAGAAAGAAGCAAAGACATAAGAATTATATGTACAAGTGTGCACAAGGGGATTGAAATACTCCAACTTGCTCCCAACCTGAGAAAATATAGAAAAAGATTCTCAGGTTCAGTCCACTCAATCGAGAATCATTCATCAAGAATTATTGTAGCTGCTCTAATATTGATAAAGAAAATGGCAATAAGATAAGAACTACTTTCAGCCAGCCGGGTATCCTTAGCTTCTGCTGATTACATGATGCGAACAATGAAAATAGACTATTTTTAGTTTAAGCATATGCTAACGAAGAACCCTTACTTCCACAAAGATCCAATCGCAAGACCAAGAAGACCATGTGTTAACTGCAAAGAGGAGATTATTTAGCAACAGCATACAAATTATGATATTGCTAAGTTAATGTTATTGAGTTGGTTTGTGCAACAAGGAGCAGCTTATCATCAATTGGTCTTAAATCCAGGTGGTGAATTGATGTTTAGCTCTTTAGCAAATGGGTCCTTTAAGGAAGTTTTGCTCACCACATAGGTTAATGCTTTCAGAGGACCCGACAGGACCAGCAATAACATGGCTGTTGCTACCTGCACATATCCTAAGAGTCAATCCAGTTGCACAAATCAATATACCATCTAGAAAATAACAATTTTTACTCATTGATTTGGCAAATCTATATGTATGAAGGATGAATACGAACCATAGTTTTTCTCCCAGCTGCAATACCCCATCTCATTGAAGATATTACGATCGGCAATGGGAAGAAACAACCAAAGTAATTCTGCAAACACCAATCGTGTGGTATGAAACAATCGCATGGGGGAGAGAACTACTGGAAACATATTTGAGAATCACTGGAAAAACACCCTTCAAGATTATGAAGCACGACATTAGAAATAAAGTAGAGATGCAAAAACTGATCATTGGAAAATCAAACATTCATATTAATTGAAGTCATTGAACAATGAACATCCATTCTGAATTCTGATTCTAAACTTTTCAAATCCTAGCTAGAGCTAAAAGCGTCTACTAAAGAGTCTGAACAAATTATTGCAATCAAAATTTCAGCATTCTAGTGAGCTGTTAGGAGCTCAATCTTATGAAATGGAGATAGAAAGCACATTCGACCAATCACCTAAATTGATGAATACCGTCAAATTGTTCAGGGTAGAGAGAACTCATTGAAATAACGGCAGTGAATACGAACCTCAATCGAGAGGGAATTACTTAAGAAGTAGATAAGTCCGGCAAGGGCCGCAAACATGGAGCATTCGACCAATCGCAATGTCTTCCGGTACACTGCACCGTCTGAGGACAGATCTTCTTCTTCTCCTCCTCCTCCAATCTCCATGGAAGTGATAAAGGTTTCATATTTACCACTCGTGTAAACTGGAGCTTCGAATCGCAAGGGACCATGGATTCTGGGGCTGCGATTTGGGAGGGAGATTGGGGAGCAAGGAAGGCAGGGTTTTAAGGAGAATTTGGCTTCAGGCTTGTGAAATTGGAAAGGGCGGAGTGGGTACACAGGAGGGAGAGGGGCTTTGTTGTGGTAGAGAAGAAGATTCATGGTGCAGTTTCAGGAGATTCATGGACGAGGTGGTCACGAGGATGACACGGAAGGAGCGTCTAGCCTAGGTCCCTACTCCCTAACCATTAATTTAAGGTTTAAATACGAAATAGTTACATAAATTTTGATCGTATTACAAATAGTCATCTAACTTTGAATTTTTAAAATCGGATACCTAAACTTTGGACAAACGTGTCTCAATCCAATTTACCGTGATATCTAGATAGAATCTGTCATGTACGGCTCAAGTGTTCAATTAATAGTTGGATATGTCGAAATTACCCACAAATTTGTTATTTATGCATGTCTTCTCTTTACCATGTTGTATTTTTCCTTACCTTTTTCCAAATTAGAGTTTTAAATTGGAGGGTATTGCAATTCCTTCGTCCCCGAAAGTGATTCATCCTTTCAAATTGGTTCAAATGATACTACATGCAGTAAATGTTACAACTACTACTACTTCTACTATACATAAATGGTAAATTACCTCCAAATTGTTCTCCCCATAACAAGATCTTCAAATCATCTTCCTCCTAATTGAGATCGACATGCCCAAACTGATGAGTTATGAATATTGAGCTTGCCTATTTTTATATTTGACTCAATAACACTCTGAACTGAATTTATTAAAGCCCAAATTATATGTAAGGCATCGCCTTTTGACAGCTCGCCTTTGAACAGCTTGCCTTTGGTCAGCTCGCCTTTGAACAGCTCGCCATTTGTCAGCTCGCCTTTGAACAGCTCGCCTTTTGACAGCTCGTCTTTTGACAGCTCGCCGTTTGACAGCTCGCCTTTTGACAACTCGTCTTTTGACAGCTCGCCATTTGACAGCTCGCCTTTTAACAGCTCGCCTTTCAGTGGCTCGCCTAAGGATGCGCCAAAAACATAAAGTACTCAGAATGAGTGTGCCACCACATCCTACGAATTAGGCCGGTTGCTTTTAGCACGCCTAGGATTAAACAAACTAAAAGAATAATCTACATTGGAGTAGCCACTAAAAACGAATATTCTTAAAGTAACCATGGTTCGCTCGCCCAAGAGACAACTCTGATAACTATGGTAAAGACCTGATCATGAACTCAGGTTAAGTATCTCTATATATACTTCTTACCCCCCCTTCATTTGAGGGGATGAATTTTGACATACATGACATTATGCTCTGTACAAACGAACTTCCGACTGACTTGATCGTCGGAGGGGAAACCACAGGAAAACCCGGAATTTCCTTCTTGCAGGCCACCGGAGTAGCATCGGGAGCCGAGGAGTGGAAAAATAGTGATCCAACATCCGGCGTCGTCTATGGGAAACTGACAACAAGTCATGTTACCATCTAATACTCGAGCGAAACGCTCTCTCTTCGGTCTTCCCTCACTCTCGATTGACTCGCTCTCGGAAGTGACGACAATGACTCTTCCCCCTGGCATAAAGACCATAGAGGAAATCAAGGAGCTTATCGCTCATCAGGCTACACCTTGTCTATCACAGGCTACACTATCGCTCGACCGACGAAGGCAACACCTCGCTCGGCTCGCTATCGCTCGACCGACGAAGGCAACGCCTCGCTCGGCTTGCTCTCGCTTGAGACACTCTCGTTCGAGACGCTCTCGCTCGACCGTCGAAGGCAACGCCTCGCTCGGCTCGCTTTCGCTTGAGACGCTCTCGTTCGAGACGCTCTTGCTCGACCGTCGAAGGCAACTCCTCTCTCGACTCGCCATCGCTCGACCGACGAAGGCAACGCATAGCTGGGCTCGCTATCGCTCGCCCAATGATGCATTCCAAGATGAAAGCATATGAGGCAATCCTCATGAAGTCTTGCATGATTGCATGCAATATTGCATGGCGCCACCTCATCGAATGCTGCATGGCGCCACCTCATCGAATGCTGCATGGCACTACCTCAAGTGGTTTTCTCCATGCATGCATACAATTGGAAAGGGTGCGCGCCATCTTCGAGAATCTTATGATGGTGCGCCACCTTTGGACCGTTGGGGTCACCCGACTTCCCTTGAATATTACGATGTCATCACTCAGGTGTCAGCCCTTAGGAGCATGCCTCCAAGTGAAATACTAAGTCACACAAAGCGCAATGCCAGAAAAAAAAAAATCCAACGGTCGTATGAAGGAAGTTGAAACGTCATGCAAATCTAACTGTTGGATTACAACGGTCATGATTGATGATGACATCAGAATGGGATATGAATCTATACGAATGGGCATCGCCTCCAATGAATGGTCACCACCCAAGTGACTTCATGAAGAATAAAGAAAAGTCTACAAAGGATGGTCACTTGAAGTGACTCCTTCGGTACAAAGGCGACACCCTCAAAGAACATTCAACCAAGCAAGAGCGTGCTCCTACTTGGCTAGGGGGTAGATGATGGGTTATGAATATTGAGCTTGCATATTTTTATACTTGGCCCAATAACACTCTGAACTGGATTTATTAAAGCCCAAATTATATGTAAGGCGTCGCCTTTTGACAGCTCGCCTTTGAGCAGCTCGCCTTTGAACAACTCGCCTTTGGTCAGCTCGCCTTTGAACAACTCGCCATTTGTTAGCTCGCCTTTTAACAGCTCGCCTTTCAGTGGCTCGCCTAAGGATGCGCCAAAAACATAAAGTACTCAGAATGAGTGCGTGCCACCACATCCTATGAATTAGGCCGGTTGCTTTTAGCATGCGTAGGATTAAACAAACTAAAAGAATAGTCTACAATGGAGTAGCCACTAAAAACGAATATTCTTAAAGTAACCATGGCTCGCTCGCCCAAGAGACAACTCTAATAACTATGGTAAAGACATGATCATGGACTCAGGTTAAGTATCTCTATATATACTTCTTACCCCCTTCATTTGAGGGGATGGATTTTGACATACATGACATTATGCTCTGTACAAACGAACTTCCGACTGACTTGATCGTCGGAGGGGAAACCACGGGCAAAACCCGGGGTTTCCTTCTTGCAGGTCGTCGGAGCAGCACCGGGAGCCGAGGAGTGGAAAAATAGTGATCCAACACAAACTCTGCATCCCCTCGGTACCCAGACTCGCTCCCATAACCCGATTCGTTTACAGCAGCATCCAAAGTCTCGATCTGCCCTAACCCATAAACTAAATTCTCCCTCTCACCACTCCCTCCACCGTCGTCTCTGTCCCTATTCAAGTTCCTAGCGTCACGCATCAGACCCCCAATTCCCATTCCCAAAAAGCTCTCCACTTGAATCAGTTGCAATAGCCATCAGAAAGTCCGAGCAGGTTTCGTTGGCTGTTGAGGCCCTGACGGAGCAACAGTGACAGGTCCCACTTCTGTCAAAGCTCCATCCATAGACTGAGCGGGAGCTGTAGTGGCAGTGCTTCTTAGAGATCAGGCGGAAGCTGCCCCGACTAGCGTCGATTGGGCGGTCATCCTCGAAGAGACTCAATCTCGACATATGTCAATAGCATCGGCGGTGGTGAACAAAGACGTGGTCCTGTCGGAGAGGCAGGGACACTTGGGGTGATATCCTCTGTTGCATCATCTCTTTGGTTTCTACTTTATGACACAAATTATTTGAACACGCAAGAACAGAGGATTTGAAATATAAGACTTTTCGAAAAGGATATTATTGGTGTTTCAGATGAAACGACTCAGTTTACCGTCAAACACACAAACACATGGGTGACACATGAAACTTTCCGTCCACAATTGACGGTAAATTGGACAGAGATAACTATTTGCACATTAGTCCAAAGTTGAGGTAACCATTTTTAAAAATTCAAAGTTGAGGTAGTTATTTATAAAATAACTAAATTTCAAATTACTATTTGGTATTTAACCCTTAATTTAAGGTAAGTTGCATCCACATGCTTCAAATATATTTACTTATTACTTATTCTTACTTAATACTAATTACGAATATCTTTTTATTCTTAAGACTTAAATCGAATTTTAATTAAATGATAAAACGTTAAATAACTTCATCATAATATGGTTAATTTATATTGATATTTGCAACATAAATTATTATTATTACTATTTCGTTTATTTTTTTATTAAATATATAAAAATAACAATTTATCATTTGTATTCATATTCATATTCGATACTAAATCAAATCCTAGTATAGTATAAAAGATTAAGATGATCAATCCAAGTAATCAAGGGCAGTACAACAAAATTATTAAACACCAAAGAATCGACACCATCATTGCCTAAAATTTCCGCAACCGATCCGAATTAAAATAGATTTGTTGGGTGATGTGGACCAACGATTCGTGGGATGAGGCATGCGGGGAGCGTGGACCGACAAAACATGATTCTAAGAATAAATTGTAGACAATGTTCATATATATACTAAAAAGCCAAAGGCGTAATGGTTAGTTCTGTAAGCTTGGAGTAATACAATGTACGTAAAAATATGTGGTTTCTTTTTTAATTAATAAAAGTTGTGTACACTAAGTTAAGTTTAGAAGTGATAAATCGTGAGTGTGGACGGATTATCATGTATGTTAACAAGTTTATCGTATTAGATTTATCAAATATAAATACGTGTGATAAGTTTATTGTGTCATATTTTTCAACACAATCACGACACACAAAATTTTATGCATGTTCATATCTTGTTAGGTAATAACTTGTACTTCAAATGCAAAATTTATAATATATATATATGTATCAAATATTAGTTTTTTATAGTAAGAAATCAATTTAATTCAAATATAAGATTTTACGAGTATTTAAGGTAAACGTAACAAATGAATATAATAAAAAATAAAAATCATACTTACTAATATAATTTTATTGTGTGTATCACATTTTGATCGAATAAGACACAAAAATTACCTCATATTATTGTAATTGAGTTTATCATATTATTATTTTGTAATTTACTTCTACAAAAAAATTGTATATGTTCATATCGTGTAAAATAATTACACTAGTAAGCCAAGCTAGGCTACTGCCTACTCCCATTCTACTAAAACCTGAAGCTGTTTATTGTTTATTTTTTAGGTCCCTTATTTTTTCACATTAGCTATTTTAGAAAACATATCAGAAGAAATGATACCGTTAAACATTTTTTTTTTGTATATTTAAATAATTTCCATTATCACAAATAAATAACCAACAATTACCACCCTAACTTTGGACACTTTACAAAAAAAAAAAAAAATTTAAAAATATATTACCTAAATTTTGACATTTGAGTCAAATTGCTAATTCGATTAAGTTTTCCATAATCTAGAAAACTATATTATTTTTTAAAAATACTAAAAAAATTCATAGGAAAAATAAGAGTTTTTAATATAATATTTTTATTGAAAATATGAAACAAAATTAAAAAAATATATATTTTTTTTATTTTATATGTTTAATAAAAATATATATTAATAACTCATATTTTCCCCATTAATTTTCAAGATTTAAAAAAACAATAATTTTTTTGGTATTTATAAAAAATAATATTTAATTTTTTAAATTATTGATCAATTATGTGTTGTCACGTATTTTTTTCATTCATATTTAATGAAAAACTTAACGAATATAGCAATTTATCGTAACTCAAAAAATGCATATAGACAAATTTTAAAAAATAAATTTAAGCAGCAATTTATAAAATAATTAAAGTTGCCGTATCGATATGGTTATTTTAATTCAATCAATCAATGCCGATCATGAAAATTTTAGATGTAAGGAAAGATATGGAAATTATTTTTGGTTTCCAAAAGCAGAAAAGAAGTGGCGTTGGATCGGTGGTGCTCAACTGCTCCCTTACTGACATGGAAACAATAATAATAATATACAACGTTGGCCCAACAACTTACGTAGGTCCTACAAGGGGTTTCACACCAAAGTCAACAGTTATAATCCATAATAACTAATTTAACGTTGAAAGATGACATAAATTTGTATTTATTTATTGGTTTGCTTTATTCTTTGCGTAAGAATCGTTAGTTTAATTTTTGAAATCTTGCAATTTTGCTAGTTAAACATTACGAAAATTTCCAATTTTCTGTATGAAATTTGGATAAATTTGTATTTACTAGTTGAATTATGATAATACGTGATAAATACACTCATGTCTATATTATTATATAATCATAAATTAAACGAAATTAATAAATTATAATTTTATGTAACTTTAGTTAACAATCAATCCAAAAAAAGTTAAGCTAACATTACGTAAAAAAAATGTTAATAGTTTCAATGGTCCCATATGTTTGGGTCATGTGATCGGATGATATCATATGTTTTTTCGTGTGGTCGAATTATCCTTTATGTTTGAAGATGTTGTCGTATGATCCTTCTGTTAGTCAATCGTTATATTTTTCTATTAAACGGTCTATATCAGCACAACGTAAGCGCTACGTAGATATATAATATAATATTTAATTTCAATAATAAAAAAATCTGAAAACAGAAAGAAAAAAAAATAGGATTAATGGTCGAACACTGGGCTGGATCAATTAGACCCAAGGGTCGAACCCTAGTTTTTTTTCGAATTTTTATTTGAAGCTAAATTTATAAACATTAATTTTTATTAATATATAAAGTTTTACTACAAACCCATGTAGTAAATTATCCACACCTTTATAATTTTAGTTAAAAAATTGTATGTATTCCAAAAACTCAATTAACAAGTTGTTATTTAACCATTTAAAAATTTAGTCATGCAATTTGCATATGTACTATTTTGTTTAAATTTATAATAATAGTTTAATTAATAAATTGCTCAAAAATTAATTAAATAGTAAACTAAAATTCAAAAAGGAACTTGCTATTTAGCTTGATATATTTCTGATTCATAAATCCATTGAATAAAATAGACCCATCTAACCCTAAAGTTTAAATTTAACTTTCTATATATGAATGCTACATCATCAAAGATGAGGGTGCGATTTATCCCACAAGCCAAAGTGAAGGCTGCATTATCACTTTAATTAGTTAAAGGTATATATAATAAGAAAGAAAAGGAAAGGACAATGCTCTGCAGTTTTTCTTACATTTTCTGTTCCATTCCCCTCCACCACTGCTCTGCTCTGCTCCGTCGCTGTCCCCTTCACAACACAATAATAATGCCTGCGCACCCTCTCCAATTCTATATCTCCTCTGCTTTTCCAATCATCGTCCCTTTCCGCCACCTCCCTCCTCCTCACTGTGCCGTAGAAAAAAAGGAAAACGTAAAGCTAACGCATCTCGCTCCATCTATCTGCCACTGATCACTTCTCTTCCATCTTGTTATAAACCTTTCCTTCTCCTGCACACTCTGAGTTTATAGGGTTCCGGCGACGCCTTCATGAGAGACCGAGGCAAGGCCGTGGAAGCTTTCTGCTTCGGTAAAGAAGATGACCCTTTTTCAGAATACTACCAGGACCTTTCATCGGGCATTCCTTGCCGGAAGCACCCGTCAGCGTCTCCGGTTGGGATCTGCGCTTTCTGCCTCAAGGAACGCTTAGTAAGGCTGGTCTGCTCGGAATGCGGAGAGCAGCGGCTCTCGTCGTGCTCCTGCTCCGATATCTCCTCCAACCGTAACTCCTCGGCCGTCGAGATCGGCAGCGTGGGGAGGATCTCGTTCCTCATCGAGAACGAGAAGACGGAACCGTCGCCAGAGCCGAACTCCAAGCCTAAAGCTGACGTCAAATCCGACGAGGTCTTGGTGTTGAAGCGGAGCAACAGCAGCTGCGTCGAGATCAGGAGGAGTAACGGGTTGTGGAAGATCGGGCGGCTGTTCCGTAAGAAACGGCAGAAAGGACTCGTAGATTCCGGTCAGTTTATTCGTTAAACGACATTGATCTTCTCTCTCTAGAACATGCTTTGTCTTGTTTTGTTCTAACAGTTATGCTTCTCTGTCAACGGCCACAGATTCGAAGAGTGAGATGTGGGTGGTCGATGGCGGACGAACAGGCGGAGGAGGGGCAGCGTCTCGATCAAGGTCCCTCAACAGCTTCAGGGGCTGCGGCATTTTCGGGGGGGAAGACGGAGACTGGACTGTCTCCGGCGGTCGGAGCTCAATCTCCGGCGCCAGAGCCTCCAGCGTCGCTCTGTCCATGGAGCCTGATCGGAGAAGCGGCTTCAGCGAAGCCGAGCCTAGAAAGAGCACCTTCAGCGAATCTGAACCCAGAAAAAGCACTTTCAGCGAAGCCGAACCGAGGCGGAGCGGCTTCAGTGAAGCCGAACATAGAAAAAGTAGCTGCGCTGCCGAAGAACCCATGAAACGCATCTTCTCCCTCAAGGATACAGAATTCAGCGGCGGGGAAGGGCAGGGCTTCATTGACCTTCAATTCGTCTCCTCATTGGAGACAAGTCATCAAAAAACAGATTCCTTTTGCCCCAAAATAAGCGCCTTTGCGAATTCGAAATTTGCATCTGGGAGCATGAGAAGTGCATCCGGAGATAGTGATCTGCGCAGTGGATCGGTTAAGGAGAGAGGTCCGAAGAAGAGTAGAAGAAGCTTCAAGGGTTGGAAATGGGTGTTTGGGCAGTACCAGTACCCTCCGAGTTGGTCAAGGTCTGCCTCGAGGAAGAAGAAAGAAGGGGGTTCGATTTTGTAAACCGTGATCGATGATGCGTCGAACCGGACCCCAACCATCGGTCTTATCTTTGTGTTTCGTATATGGTCTACATTTATAACATCATTCATAAAGTTGAAACACAAAGTGCAGTTACTTGTTAAATTTTACCTTACCCAACTGTAAACAGAAGATAAGATCAAACGAAGACCCTTCTACTCTCTTTTACGTGGTATCATCTGAGACACGGTCTTCTATGTATATATTGGTGATTGTCGTCCTTAACTAAGCTTCTTTAGGGACAGTATGCTTTCTCCATACTCTACCGGAGGGCAATCAACAATCAATGGACCAATCAGCAGATCATTAGGAAAACCATGAATCTCAATCTTCTTCATGCTCATCTTCTCCACATCGTACTGAAGAACATAAAACTGCCCGTCCGTAAGCTTCGGAGTAAGCAGAATCTCTCCTGTGCTGATCCCACTGACATGAAAGTTCTCCAGTTCCCCTAAACCCTCTTTCCAACCCAGCGGCATCATCACTTCCTTAACCACCCATTTCCGTTCCTGATAATCCTCAAGAACGTACAGAGTCATAACTCCATCATTGCTAAGATGTTCAAAATCAACAACAGAAAGACGATCTCTGTAAAGAATCAATTTTATCTGGTAACCCAACACAGCGGCCCCTTCCGGAAGCTGCATCATCTCAAACTTCTCAGTTCCAACATGGAATGCCACCATGATTTTCCGACAGAGCAAATCTATTGTCAAGTAATGTAATGTTCCGTTAAGATAGACAGGGCCTCCAAGTGGGACCTCAAGAAGTCCGTTATCGATATTCCTCCAATCAGTGGTGCCCAAGGTTAGAACTTTGTGGCAGGTCTTGATCAGCAGTGAAGTGCCACCAATAAGAGTCCATGTTTTCAAGATCTTGTATTGTCTCTTTACAGGATCAAAACCTAAGGAAGTAAAAATCTCAACCCTGGAATTAATTGGGAAATCGGGCTCGGCCTGCGGCAATGCAGTAATTTCTCTGGTTCTGAGGTTCCAAAAGTAAGTGATGCCCTTAGCTGCAAGGCAAGTTAACCCCATAACAGTATCCAAAACCTTAGCTTCTGCATATTCTGGCTGGTTTAGATTTTCAAAGGGACTTGCCAAGCCAAAATCGAGGTCTAGGCTGTAATAGTGATTCTCAGAGTTGTCGGATCCATAGAAGGATACCAAAAAGGTGGGAGCAGTGTGGATTTGGGATCGATGAATCGAGAATTCATTAGCCAGGGATTGGTCATGGATTGTGTACAGCCATTCCTTGGAGACAGTTTTGAATCGCATTAGGGTTTCGAGAGGCAATCTTGAAAGTATCTCGTATATGACATGGTGAGGAACTGCAGGGAAGGTTTTTTCCCCTTCTTCTATGGCGATCCGTTTGTTCATTTCGAGAGCTGCGACACAAAAGAAGAGAACTACTTAGAAATCGGTATCAACCACAACTCAATGTAATAATTTGTAAGGAAGTTTACGATTCTTTAGTATGATTTAAAGTGAAAACAAGGCAGGGTTTTGTATTCTCGTCTTTTCTTCCTTCTCCAACATGGATATAGCACAGGACCTAAACACAACAACCTAAATTGTCTCGCAGAATCAGTAAAATTAAAATCAATAGTCGTCATTAATGATCTAAAAAAGAGAAGAAATCAGAAAGGTGTCATGAAAATCCAGTTCCAAAATCCAGTTCCAGGTCAATTCACTGTCTGTATGCAGCAACCTAGGAATGTAACTACAAAGAGTAGAATGGAGGATGAGAGGAGGAGGAGATTGTACCGTTGGAAGATGATGATTAGGTAGGCTGCCGGAACAGGACAACGAGACAGTAAAATGCCGAGTCACGGACTCAGTTTCCCTCACCGACTCCGCCGACGGAGGACTTTGTCGCCGGCGATGGCTTCTTTGTCTTCAGCTGTACGACTGAGCAACCGCTGATTTCTCGTCTCTTCGGTGTCCTAATTGGAGAAAGAAGGCGAGGAAGCCGTTTTTCCTATGGGCCGAATCTGGTTTCTCAAGGTCATGGGGTCCATTATTCAAAATTGCAAAATAGTCCCCCTGAACTTTCAGTTGAAATGCAAAATACTCCCCATGAATTCTGAAAGGCCACCTCGGCCTTAGGAAAGACTCTTCTTAAAAAAATGATTAGTGTCTAATCGAAATTTGAATTGAATATTACTAATTATTTTTTAGTTAAAAAAAACAACCATAATTTATGAATAGTTTCATTTTACTCCTAAATCATAGTTTCTAACCAGTAAATTCTCCTGAAAATGACGTAGATTTGAATTTTGTTCGCAAATGTCTCATAGTTGAATATTGTGTTAGTAACCAGTAAAAACAATTTCTAAAATTATTAATTAAATATTTAATTGATTACTCTAAATTACTAAATTAAATGTAATCATTTATTATAATTTCATCCTATCCTTTTCGCTAAAACATTATTTTATCGATAATCAAATAAAATATATACGCCATGCACTATGCATGTCGAAGTTGGTAATTTATAAATATATTAATTTAGTTTAGTTATATAAAATTGTGATAAGTAAGTTTTATGATATTTTTTATTTTTAATATTAAATTCATAACTTTTAATTAATTCATCTCTAATATACAATTCTCATTTTTACTTTAAAATGATATGTAATTTAAATTATTTTTAAAAAAAAAAATCACACATATATCTATATTATTAAAGGAGAGATAGTTTTTGTAACCGTCACCTGTAAATTTACACAAATACCCCTTAATAATTCAATTAATTTATATATATCATAACTATTTTGGTCATTTAATTTTTTTTTCAAAAGGTTATAAAAAAAATGTTTGCACGGACACTCGAACTTATTACCTTATAACTTAAAGACACACATATTAATCAGCTTCACACATATGCAACATTAATCAAATATCTTCTCAAAAACTATATGTACGAAGACTCAAACATATGACATTATACATAAAAGACATACATATTAACAAACTTCACACGTATTTAACATTACAAATTTTATAAGATGATAATTATATATTTCTCATGCACCATTTTTTTATATCTTGCTAGCAAATAAAATTATATTTTCACTTTATCGGACGTTAAGATAACAGTGAATCTAAAAACTTAGATCATTTATAAAAGTTATAATTTCATATACAACTTATATAATTTATATTGAATTAATAATGTCAAATATGCATTATCTATTATTTGAAGCAACACATAATTAAGATGTACAATATAATCAAGTTTGAAATTTAAATTAGAGTGGACGAAGAAATCTCATTCATTATTTATTCGATTTTTATAAATAATTTTATTTTATTTAATTATTATATCTATTATTTTATATAACTTTACAATGTTATATAATAATGATAATTGTATATTATGTTCTCAAGTAGCCATAAAAATACATTTCATCTATATAATTAAATTATTCAAACATAATTAAAATCCATAAAAAATTATATATATTTATATGTTTAATATACAATCTATCACATGAAGCAATAAATACAAAAAAAATAATCAAGTTTAAAAATTTAAAACCAAATTGATATGAGATATTTGATTAATGTATACATTTTTTATAATGATAATTATGTATTATAGAGTATTTTCAAATAATTAGATTATTAAAATGCTAAAAATATTATAGATTTGTTTAGTATAATTAATATTAATGCATAGATGATTCCAACAATTTGATAAATCTATTTTAATAAAATAGTAAAATATATTTCTTCGTTATTTTATAAATTTTACCAAACGTTGTTAATATGTTATTACTCCAAACTAATATCATCCAAAATTTAGGTATTATATGTCGAGAAAAATTAACAAAAATATTTTACTACCAAATTAAAATAACCTCGGTGATGTATTGAAATAATATTTTACGGATTATTGAAATATAAAAGTCAATATTAATTTTCAGGGTTTATTATCTTTACAAAATATTTTTAGAATTGGTCAAATTTAGATTCTATGAGTATTTCTTTACTTAACCCTACATTCCAAATATATCTAAAATTAAAATATGAATATACTTAACTAACCTTACTTTATTAACTCTGAAAATATTAAAGCAAACAATAACTCTGAAAATATATAAATAAAAAGTAAGAAAGAAGTTAATCAAATATCTAATTTTATTTTTTTGTGCAATTTTGACTGATAATTTGTTGATGTTGTCACAATATATTTTTGATAGTCATCGTTTCATAGACATTGTAATGAGATTGTTAAGATATCTTAAGAGTATATTGAATGTATTTACTGACATGTTCGGACTTATGAGACAATTGGTTAAGGCGTACGTCTTAAATCATAGATAGTAACAGCGCCCAAGTTCAAATTCTGGAAATGTCAGGAGTATAATACTCAAAGAAAGATTGGATATCATAAGTATAATACTCAAAGAAAGGTCGGATGTCGGGATTATAATAATCAAAGAAAGGTCGGATGTCGGGAGTACAATACTCAAACAAAAATCGGTCGAATGTGGATGTTGAGAGTAAAGTACTCAAAGAAATGTCGGATATCAGGAGTAAAATACTCAAAGAAAGAAAGGTCGGTCGGATGTCAGAAGTAAAATACTCAAAAAAAGGGTGAGGGTGTCAGAGTGCCCAGGTTTTCAAATCTTGTGGCTTGGGGATGTCGGGTGTAAAATACTAAAAATAAAACCTTGAGGAAGCGCATTTGACTCTTATATACAAGGTGCAATGTCAATTTTGTCCAAATATCGACATACATTTTTTTGATCATTTTCTTAGAAACAAATATGATAAATATTTATTGTGCATGAGGTGTTAATATATCTTAAGAGTATATTGAATGCATTTATTGACAAATTCTGACTTATAAGCGTACGTCTTAAATCTCAAATGGTATGAGCACATAAGACCGAATTCTAGGGAATTCGTCATAGTGAAAATACTCATAAAAATTTCGAAATTGGTATGAATACTCATAGAAAGTTTGAGGTCGGGCATTAAGCGATAGTTGATATGAATTGATATAGTATGATATGATGTGTGAGTGAAAATTCTCATAGAAAGTTTGAGATCGAGCATTAAGTGATAGTTGATGCTATCAATGTAAATTTGTAATAGTCATTGTAATAGTCGGTATGAATACTCATAGAAAGTTCGAGGTCGGGCATTAAGCAATAATTGGTATGAGATGAGATAGTATGACATGGTACGTTAGTGAAATACTCATAGTATGATTATAAGTGACTATAAACAATGCGCAATGTCATTTTTATCAAATATCGACATATATTTGTTTGATCATATTCTTAGTAACAAATAATTATATGTTATTTTCTCATGCATAGTAACAAAAATATTATATGTAGTCACCAACAAAAGTTTTGGTTAAGAAATAAGATTTCAAAAGAATTATCAACATATATACTTGAACGGAGTCTACAAAATATTTTGTTAGGTTTATCAATTAACTCTTCAATTTTGTTAAAGTAAGGACAAAAATATGCATAGTAATTTTCTTTAATTTTATTTTCCATTTAGCTATATCAGTTAACTGTTCAATTTTGTCATAGTTAGGAAATTTATATAAATCTTAATTTTCTTTAATTGTATTTGATAATTTGAGTATACTCTTTTCATTTACTACTAATCATATTGCTTATATATCTATATTGTTCTCTAAGAGTCAATTTTCATTCAGTCAATGAATAGTTATAGACAAAAATTCATATACAATTTAAAATAAAATTAAAATGGAAGTTCTATAATCCACTTAAGTGTATTTTCCTAATGATTATACTAGACTCCGACATGCGCTACACGCGTGCACGTTGTCGTCGTTTGTCTTGCGTAAGATGATATGATCGACCCGATTCCTATGATAGTACAAGAATTAAACACGTGATGAAAAATATTATTGAAATTGTAAGACTAAACTTAAATTATCTAATATAATAAAATAAAATAATTTTTATTTTAAATATTTTTAAGAAATTATTCTACCGTCCGGAATTTCTGTAGTATATATAATAAAAGGATTGTAAGTCAGGTCGTATGAATGAATACCGGATCCAACTGACAACTGTCGTTGCTTGATAGGTAAGTGATTCAATACAACATTCAAAATAATCACATTGTTGAAATAGAAAGCAAAAGTTGCACCTTAAGTCATTGAAATGATTGCCATTTGCCACACACGATCCAAGGAAATAGTATATTTATCTATTGAAGATATATCATGCTTCCTTTAAAAGCATTTTAATTGATTTTTTTAAAAAAATATATATTAAATGGGGTATATTAGAAAAATTATGCAGGGTGCAATATTATTCTCATATTTACAACTTTTATTAGATTTAATTGAGATTTCAAATTAACGTAAATTTATTTTCAAAGACACTATATTGAATTTAGTAGTGTGAATTTTATTTACGCGATACACACAATATTACATCTGCTGTGCATGAATTATTACCCTTGCATTAAGCCACCTTTAAAAATAATATAAGAATAGTACTAAATTATTTGGTTAACAAAAATTTTAATTTATTATTATTATTATTATGCATCCATACTTTTGTAATATATATATATATATATATATAAGTGTCAAAATTCTTAATATTAACACACACACAAAACATGATACAAAAACTCAATTCTTCTTTCTTCCTATACATTGCTT
Organism: Chamaenerion angustifolium; assembly: GCA_946814005.1. Taxonomy (NCBI): domain Eukaryota; kingdom Viridiplantae; phylum Streptophyta; class Magnoliopsida; order Myrtales; family Onagraceae; genus Chamaenerion; species Chamaenerion angustifolium. The sequence goes on from OX328268.1 coordinate 33,648,447, forward strand.
CCACGCCCTTGTTCAAAAAAACACATTCCCTTCTTGCAAGCAAGCCATGTCCTCCTTTAATAAATATCCTCTCTCTTCAAGAAACCGACCTCTCGCTCATTTCTCTCATGGAAGACTGCAACTCTCTCGCCGCAGACTGCATCGTTATATCGTGCTGTTGTCAGTGCATGGCTCTGCAGATCATCGTCTTCGTCATGGTGGGTCTCCCTAGGAAGCTGGTTCGGAAAACAAGCGAGCTCTGCAAAAGAAGGCTGCGGTGCAGGAAGAAGAGACGAAGCGAGACGACGATAACTGCAGAGGAGTTCTTCTACGAGTCCGATCATGGCGGTTCGTCGTGCATGGAGGGTTTCAGGGAAGAAGTAGATGAAGAAGAGTTACGTGTGTTTGGAGAGGGGAAGAGTTGGTGTAATTTAGAGGAAGTGGAGAGGGTGTTGGGGGAGTTTGTGCAGAGAGGAGAGTTTGAATTTGGAAGTTTTTGGGGTCGACCCTTCAATGGCGATCGCCGTCATCATGAAAGGGACGATCCTTTTGATGTTATACAATTTCATTTAATTGAAATGGTTCCGATTGGCATGCACTCTTGATCTTACCCTATTTATCTTTTTTTTTTTATTTAATTAAAAAAAATACAAATTTCTATAGTATAGTTAATTAAAATATTTATGGTAATCACATCTATATCTCTACAACAATGAAGTACTGGTGTACAATTTATGTAATGTGTGCAGATGGGTTGGACATACATTTAAATTAGGGTTGATCATGTGCGGGCTTGTCCGGTCTTGGAGGCAGAACCGATACCAAAATTTCGGTCTTGGCATTTGGAGGACCGAGACCGACTTTGGCCAAAAAAGCCCGCCCGAGTCGGTCTTGGACCGAAATTTATGGTAAAAAAAATCAACTGAATTGACCAAAAAAATCACTGAAGTTTTGGTATTAAACCTACTCGCTTCTCGTCCTCTATCGCATTTTCCTTATGGATCCTAAACCCTAAACCGATCAAAGAGTTGTTGAATGCTTCAAGGTCATGAATTATTAGTGTTTCAAGGGGTACACCATGAATTTTTAGGGTTTTCTTCAAGGTTGGTCCGGTCCTAGTCGGGCTTTTGGGAAAAAAGTTCGAGACTGAGCCCAACCTTGAAGAAAAAAACCCGTCTGCTCGGTCTCGATCCTAGTTGGGCCGATCTCGGGTCAGTCTTGTCGGGAATTCGGTTTAACCAATCTTTTTTTATCACCCCTAATTTAAATATTTCACTGTCAGCATATTTAAATTTTATAAAACTTTTTAAGAAAATTTTAACTTGGGATGAGAATATAGAGCGTAATTTCATCATGTTGGTGTGTTTTGCATATGGTGTAGATTGTAATTATATAGATATTTTTATTATAATATATTAGCAAATATTAGTATTATTTTCCTAAATGTATTTTTTTAGGAATTAAAAAGAGTTTGAGCTACTTATCATAACATTATTTCTGTAATGATAATAACTCATGCATAAAATTTACAGTGTATAATTTTAGCATATTTTTGTTTTAAATGGTCACTAGCTATATTTAGAGGTCATAAAAAAGACGGATTAAACCGAATTTCCGACAAGACCGGCCCAAGCTTAAGAACGAGATCGGGCGAGCGAATTTTTTTTTTCAAAGTCGGTCTCAGTCTTTTTTCCCAAACCCCCAACTAGGACTGGACCAACCCGACTTAAGTGAAACCCTTGTTGTTCTAAGGATGAGATTGTGTCGTATGTGTCAAAGTCCACCATGACATTATTTGACATTGCATCAAAGTCCTCCCCACTTTCTACTGCCATCATTCGGTCGTCTCGCAGCAGCACTACATCGGAAAAGCCACAGTATCAACAGTGATAACTCTTCTTCTACTTTAGGTTACACCTGCAATGGACTCAATCGAACCTGCAAATCTTACCTCATCTATCGAGCCAATCCACCATACAATACAGTCTCCTCCATATCCTTTCTATTAGCTTCAAACCCTTCCGACGTCGCAACAATCAGCTCCGTTCCGGTAAACACAGGCATGATTTAAGTGAAAAAACCTAGTTGTTCTATATTCCTCCGATTCCAGTTGTCATGGCTGCTCATTAAAAATTTCAGTCCAAGATCGAGATCGACTCGAGTCAAGCAAGACCGACTCATACATTTTTTTCCCCCCGAAGTCGGTCTCGGTTCTCCATAAGTCAATGCCAAAATTTCGATCTCGATCTTGATCTTGCCTAAAAGACCGACCCGACCCACTCATGATCACCCCGAGCTATATTGCAACAACTCATATCATATTATTATAACAAAGTTTATAATTTTTGGCCGGATAACAAAGTTTAATAAGGCATAAACTAAATAACAAGTTTATTAAAATTAAAAATCCATTATTTAATGTTTTTAATTTCTATTTTAAAATATTGTTATTTCTCTTTTGTTTAGCTTAATTTTTAAAAGAACCACCAACCAATTTATCTAATATACAGTATGGGAAGGACTAGTGCATTATTTACACTTTGAAGTTCCTACTAACATTTATATGAAGATACATGTTAGATAATAATATTATTAACAGAATTTTTTATATAAAATTTTCAAATAATTTGTTTTATTATTACATAAATTACTTATATTTATCATAATTAATCTATACTTTTTTCTTCTTCTTCTTATAAATGGTGTGTGTGTTTTGAGCTAATCCGAGTCAACCATAACAGAACATAAAAGTCAAACCGCAACTCATTATGTTCATCTAGCCAGCTCAAGGTTGAACCAATAATAGTCACCGACAGTCTGGTGGCACCTAGAATCTCTATCTACATTATATCTTTAACTTCCTCGAACTTTCTTTTATTATTATTAATTAATTTATTAATCAATTGAATTCACCGTCAGTTATTCGACTCAGTTTCTTCTTGAAATCGCGCCTTATAAAAATCCCAGGTCCGGTCGTCAAACGCAGACGCGCATTCTCTTTCATTGAACTATTCATAGACGATTCCACACGAAACAGCAGCCCCCAATTCTCTAATCAAACCCACACCAACAATTCCATCGAAAACTCCGCCCATTGGACTCTCCCTACATCGGTTTCGATTTCTGTGACGTCATATTCCGGGGAGATCAATGGCAGTCCATTCCGAGCAGCTGAAGCAGCTCAAGGACATCTTCAGCCGCTTCGACATGGACTCCGACGGCAGCCTCACACATCTAGAGCTGGCGGCGCTCCTACGCTCCATCGGACTCAAGCCAACTGGTGACCAGCTACACACGCTTCTCTCCAACATGGACGTAAACGGCAACGGATCCATCGAGTTCGACGAGCTCGTCGCCGCACTCCTCCCTGATCTCTCCGAGGATATTTTCATCAACCAGGAGCAGCTGCTGGAGGTGTTCCGCTCCTTCGACCGCGACGGAAACGGTGTCATTACCGCGTCCGAGCTCGCCGGATCCATGGCCAAGATGGGCCACCCGCTCTCCTACCGGGAGCTGTCCGAGATGATGAGGGAGGCTGACACCAATGGTGACGGCGTTATTAGTTTCAACGAGTTCGCCACGATCATGGCCCGCTCCGCCGCCGATTTCCTCGGTTTAGCCGTCAAGTAGGGCCGCAGAGATCGAACTTGACTTGGTCTCTCTTCTTTCTATTTTTAGTATTTTTATACCCCATCGCGTTCCCCTCTTATGGTTACTTGAAAACCATGCAGCGATCCAACGGTCATGGTGTTTTCTTTGATCTTAGCTGATTTATCATGATGCAATGTACATAAAATTCAATGTCCACAAATTGGTCTAGAAGATCGAAACGCGTTCTTTTCATGTTGATATATATGACTCAATATTTATGTCACGACACGATTAAATGACACAACACGATCTGCTTTAAAGCGTATATGCGTTCGACATTAATGAATTTCGTGTCTAAACAACTATTATACGTTTAAACACGATTAATATTCGTGTCTAAACAACTCAGATCTGCATATATCTAATCGTGACACGTTTAGACACATTTAAGTATAATAATAATAATAAAATATTGAAATACTCACTTACTTTTTAATATTGAATTTTAAAGATCTTACTTTGTATATATGAATTTGTGTATATATCTGCTTTAAAACATATATGAGTTCGACCTTAACGGATCATTTGTCTAAACAAGTCTTATACGATTAGTCACGATTAATAATCATATCGTGTTTGTGTTTGAAATTTTGAAACACGTTTAAGACTCATCCGTTCAGATACGAGACAAGTTTAAACACGATTAGATATGACATTATTGCCACCCCTATTGATATTTATATGCATTGGTAACATTATAGTAATTAGTAACCTGATGAATATCAATTTGGAATAGATTTGATGGATTTTTAACGTAATATCATTTTATTATGTATACATATACATTCTAAACTATGTTAGAACCCTAGCTGCTACAAAGACCCAAATCACCTCAGAATCCCCTAATTCGAGCTCGCCGGCGAACACTTATTCAAATTTAGGTTTGCCACGCCACCATCTTCAAACTCATCCAACCTCCCATCTTTCCTCCTTACCCACTGAATCTTTTCGTGGTACATAGGGAAGAACTGCCTCCTGATCGCGGTATACGTAAAGTGAGGAAGCAAAGCGGAGACCACTACAAAGAGGACCACGACCCAGAAAGTTGGGGTCGGTGCTAGGGCTTCAACCAAGAGCTTGTATGCTGAGGTGGAGAATGTCGGTGGCATGAACCCATAGACGATGAGGAAGAGGTGCCAAAAGGCGACCGTGCCCCAGACCACGAGGTGCTGAACCAAGGTGAAGTAGCTGATGGCGAGGACCATTTGAAGGTTTACCACCCAGATGATGGAGGTGTACATTGTGGCCCCGAGGATGTCTCGGCCTGCCACGTGTCCGGTGCTGGTGAAGGCTTGGGGCTCAAGGGCGGAGGTGCAGAGGAAGAAGATGATGACTGCGTTGAGGAAGCCGGTGAACATCCAGGTCAGGATTTTGAACCAGCTGAAGAGGATGTTTTGAACACCTTCTTGGTACAATCCAGGGAACTGTTAAATAGCAAGATATCAGTAAAAAATTGGAGACTTTCTAGTGTGCTTGTTAAGAGGACTAAAACAGAAATCTTTGTACATTTTAGGCCTACAATGCAGTCTTCTAAAAGTTAGGATCTATAAATTGTGTGGATCCACGATCACAAAAATACACTCGTTGACCAACAAGGTTTCATGTCGTTTAAATAGAGGGTTAAATACCAAAGAGCTAACTGAACTTTGGACGTTTTGCAACGAGCTATCCGAACTTTAAAAATTCAAAACGGGCTACCTCAACTTGGACGAAGGTGCAAATAGCTACCTCCATCCAATTTACAGTCAATTGTTGACAGAATTTCATCGAAAATTCATCAATGATTGGTCGGAGGTAGTTATTTGCACCTTCGTCCCTTCGTCCAAGTTGAGCTAATCCGTTTTGAATTTTTAAAGTTCAGGTAGCTCGTTGCAAAACGTCTAAATTTCAGGTAACTCCTTGATATTTAACCCTTAAATACAATTATGTTCAAAATGGACGTGGGTCACACAAATAGATTTGTGAATTCGTGAATCGTGTTTGAGTTCAGAAAATTAACCTTTGAAAATTTAAGAATCGAGCTTGAATAGAGTATATTTTGACACAATCGTCTCAACATGTCCAGCGTGTTGACGCGTCAGTATAAATTGACACCACTTAATAAGCAAATACTGGGTGTGACTAAATATTTTTCAATTTTTAAAAGTTTCTAATTTTAGAGAAAAGTGCATTCTAGTTTTCTTGTTAATAGTAAAAAAATAACAAAATTATGGCCTTTAAGTTCTAACCATCAGCATACTAGAAAAGTCTAAAAATTAACTCTTAGCTTTTCCAAAGCCTCAACTTTTCAGAGTTTTTCTTCCCTACTAAGCCCCAACTAGAGGGTCCTTGGAGCTGGATCTGATAACAGACTAGATACCGCCTTTGGGCAACTTGGTATGGGTCGGGATCCAGACCAAGTACCTGTTGATTGGGGCTCGGGTGGGACCCTAGAAAAGTTTAAACTTTTGATTTGCTAGTGGCTAACTTTCATAACCATTAACGACCAATGCATCTCAATGCTGAAGGAATTCAAGCTTACCTTGAGACAGAGCCTTGAAGATACATCCTGCTCGAAAATACCCAAGGCAACAACGGGAAGCGATGAGAAGAAGATGCTGTAGAGTGACAAGAGCCAGTCATTGTAAGCAGGCATTGCTGAAAACGATGCATGTGCCTCGTACAAGAAGAGGGTGAACCCAAACGTGATGTTCTTGTAGAAAAAATAGCAGATCTGCATATTCAATCAGTACAGCAGTTCTAAGGAATTGGATCAATTTTTAAATATATAAATATAGGGCCTTACCATTGATGAGATCCTCCTATAGCACCAGTGTCCATGCACGAGTAAAAGGCGCTCTAAATACCGGAACTGAGCGATCGCGATATCACTAGACATGACGGCCTAATCATCACATAATAAACAAAGAGACGACAAATTAGCATGTAGATTAATATCCTAACTAAATTACCTCAACAGTCTTCATGTTTCAAAATGTGACTGAACAAATTAAAAAAAAATGCAAAAAAATAAAATATATGCTTTCTCGATTCAAAACCGAAATTTGATTTCGAACTCAGATTTGCGCAAATTTGAGGCTGCAATTCTGGGTTTAACTCGAACTCAAATTTGCGCATATCTGAGTTTGAAATCAGATTTCGGGCATGAACATGAAGAACATAAAAAACAAGATAAAAGAGAATGGTAAAATCGTCATTTTAGTGATCATTTAATCACATTTGTTAAACATATGTGACTGAATATGACAAGTGTAACTAAAATGTCACATTTCTAAAATGTACGTGACTGTTTGTCTGTACAAAAAATAATAATATAAGTGACCATTTAGTCACATAATGCTAACATAAGTGACTGGTTTACCCCTTTTTTTTTGACAGAAAAAATAACTTGATCACTACCTGCATTCCTTCAACACCACTAATCCCGACACCAATATCTGCTTCTTGAAGCATCCCGACATCATTGGCCCCATCACCTATTGCCAGTGTTGTCTTCCCTATTCCAGATTTAACCAACCTCGTAACCTGGTTTAACGAGGAAAAACAGTTTTTATTGAGCAATGAAGGTCAACAAAAAAAGACAAAGAATCAGCGATAAAGGTTCGATCTTGACTAACCAATGCCTTCTGTTTTGGTGATGAGCGACAGCAAATAACAGATGAACACCGAACTGCAAGTTGTAGAAAGGCATGCTTCAGATCGTCCTCTAGAGCATAAGTAAGAGATTTCCCGTCAATTATCAATGCAAACACCTCTGATGTTTCAGAAACAAGAGACTTCCCTTGAGTTATCTGCTGGAGAACACTTTCCTTTGATGCCTATAGTGTCAACACATCCGCAAAAGGATCAAATTCATGAATTTAGATTTAGTTGAGGATTTAACTGCCCAAAATTATAAGTTATAGAATAAATCCCACCTTGAATCTTATTGGAACAAAACAAAACAAACAGAAACTACAAGAATACCTTCATGATGGAAGACTTATCACCGGCTTTCTCCAACATTTGAATATCCTGAGTCTCCAAAGTGATTATAATCTGTTGCATTCCTTGCCTGAGCAAGCTACAAGCAAATCTGCAATTTCCATTCTTAAAACTGAGGCACCTGCAGATTTTTATAAAAAAATAAATTTTAAATTTTCGTAAAAACCGTACCCAATGTTGATTGCGGTTTCCATCTTATCTCCAGTTAAAACCCATATCTTAATTCCAGCTTGAGCAAGCTTCTGAATGCAATAAGGAACCTGAATAGAACGAAAAATAAATTATGAAACTTTTAAATGGTTTGATGGAGCCATTCAGATAGAGTATTGTACATAGAAAATATTACAAAACCGACCCCATTCTGCAGTTTGTCCTCAACAGCAGTTGCCCCAAGAAGAATCAAATCTTTCTCAATTTGCTCTACTACTTCATCTATAAGTATATCACGATCAGCAGAAATTGAATTCTTAGCCTCCCTAAATTTTTCATCAAACTGTTTGTATTCTTCTTCATCAAGTTCACGGTAGGCAAGTATTAAGGTCCTTAGTCCTGTATCTGCATAGCCTTTTACATGCTCTCGGGTCTTCTTCTCAAATTTCCTACCAGTCCGTGAAAGCCTCTCGAACATAACACTGCACAGTAACTACTAATTCAATATTTTACTGGGAGGTGAAAAAGCCGTATACAGTTAATTCTTTATACAAACCTATCAGCGCCTTTGCAGAAAAGTAAGAGTTTTCCTTCCTCATCTCTCACAATCACCGACATCCTCTTTCTTGAACTATTGAATTCTAAAACATTTAAAAGCTGATACGTCCTGCAGGAAAAAAATAAACATTAACATAGGACATTGTTTTCTTAGGAAACAATATCATTCAAATTTGATGTTCCATAATTAAATAAATAAAATTACCTTTCAACTGTCTCCCCTACTTCAGGGTTGAACTCAAGCAATGATATGCTTGTTTGTGTCCTCTTGAAAAATTTGAAGCCAAGTTCTCTTGCAGCGATTACAAAAGCTGCTTCATCAGGCGATTCAGCTTCATACAAAAGATTTCCCGTACTTTCATCTACTTCAGGAATCGCAGTGTGACAAATTGCCAATAGACGCAAAAACATCTGTATAACATTTGAATGAGGCTCCCTTACCCAGTTACCATTTACAACCCTCTCATCAAAAAAGTTGAAGCCTTTAACAGATGAATTTATTCCAGCAGAATCATCACCATTCATATTTTCAACAACTGAGCCTTTTATTCTATCCACAGCTCTCTCTACCTCTGTGATGCCTCGGCCATAAGCAGTTCCAGCAATGGAACATTTTACAAACTCCATTGAATTGCACGTCAAGGTTCCTGTCTTGTCAGAAAGTATTGTATCAACCTGACCAAGTTCCTCATTCAGATTTGATGTCCGAGCATGGGCAGGTTTGTCAGTTTCTTCATAATACATTTCAATATCTTGATTGATGAACATACTCTGGATGAATTTCACAAATTCTATAGAAACATATAAGGAGATTGGTATAAAGTAGCCATATAGCATAAGTGCAGTCAAGAAGTGATAAAGCGCAGCCAATGGAGCCCTTTTGGGGTCGAAGAAGACCGTGGAATTGTCTGGTCTTAAATACCATCTCTTCATCTTCCCATCTTGGTAATCATTTTTGGTCCAAAAACCAAAAAACAAAGATCCAGTAAAAGCCATTGAAAAAACTATGAGAAACAACAGATAGATGATGTGGTCCATCTTCTTCTCTATTCTACTTCTCTTTGAAGGCGGCGCAGTTGCATTTTGCATGACTTTTGTATCATGGCCCGTAAAAATAACCACACCATAAACATAATCTGTGTTTCGAAGCTTTGAGTCACGAAGCAGAAGCTGTTGTGGTGAAAGGGGATACCTTTTCTCCTCATACTCCATACTTCCAACAAAGGAATACAAATTTGCATTTGGGTCTTCGCATTTAACAAATGCATTGAAATCCTTGAAGCTCGAGTCTGAATATAAACTCGAGGTTGCTTCCAATCCTTGTTTCAGCTTTAAGTTCGTCTCTCCATCAAGGTTCATGGTCTCAACATAGCAGATGGCATCTTCATAGCTAGATGAAAGAAGGAGCAGATCTGCTGGAAAGAATTCATCCTTTAATACCTTCACTATATGTCCGACTTTTAGATTCTTCCATTCCGTATAATCAAAAAAACCACCGTGTTTATGCACTCTAACCTTCCTATTGTTGACCTCAATATCCTGTTTAAGTTAACAACTCGAGCATTAGAGGCCTCAAATCGTCACCTTATGTAAAATCTAATACTAGCATAACATTCAATACTTCACTGTTCTGCAGAAGTATCAAAATTTTATTCCAACTAGAAAAATTAGTGCCAACTTGAACTGAACTAGATTATATTCAGATACAATATTATTTCAAAAGTAAGACCAAATTCATCATTTAGCATATTTTAACTTCTCATAGAGATTCTCCAGGACTCAAACCACATTATCAACATAAACTGTCAAGATCTAGCAGATAAATAGGCAAGATACATTTGCATCAATGAGTTCCAATGAAAGTAACCAAGAACTGAAAGATTATAATCAAGAGCTACCTGCTGTTTTCGCCGCCAATCTTCGATGCCTTCCTTGACCATGGTTGCTCCAATGACAATAATGAGAGGAATAATGGCACTGACAGCAGTGTAAGGCGCCAAGGGAGTGAAAGAGACGACACCAGTGATGAGGAAGTAGAAATTGGCCACCCTTCTGAACTGCTCAAACAATGATTTGGGCAAGAAAGTGGCAAGGGTATATTTTGTGGTCCTCACGTAATTACTCACATAGTTCCTGAGGTTAGATTCGAAGCAATCAGGGTCATTGCAGTACACCAACCTCGAAAACCCTGGTCTCCCAATCTGTGAATGGTCTTGATCCCTGAACGCTGATCTCCCACATGTGAACGAGTAGATTTTGCTTAAACGCAGCTTCTTCCTCATGCCTTTTGGCATTCTGACCAAACCCCAGATCTCAAAATCCAAACTTCAATGCTGATAAATGCGGAGAGATCGTTTAAATTGAGCATAGGCGAGTAAAGGACAGAAATTGAAGCGATCAAGAGAAAGAAGGTAGTGAAAAGATGAAAAATAATACAGCCAGATTCTTTGCTGAATGAATGGAGTTCGAATAAAGTTATCTTCCAGAGGAGAATCTCAAAAGAGTAGGGTGACGGTGAAGGAGCGGAAAAGCATGTAGCTGAACAAAAGCAGAGCACACACGTCAGAGATGCCCTAGAAGTAACATCGAAACTTCGGCTGCAGATCGTCCTAGGACACGAAAAATCGAACGCGACAAGTCCGGCGAGAGGGGCGTTTCAGAGTTGTCTGTCCAACGAAACGATGTCGCGAGAAAGTAAAGGAACAATGGAATCCCACCGTATCGAAGAGATGGACGTGGTAGACTGGTAGTGGGTGGGGGTGAATTGTGAGTAGGTGAATACTCGATTCTTTGCGATTTGTAACTGTAAGCAATGGCGTCAGCCACCATCTGGAATGATGGAGGATTTGAAGATGCAGTCGCACCACGATCACCTCCTCCTTTCTCTACTCTGAGTCTCAACATTGTTTGACTTTGACGCTCCCTAACCTGGATCGTAGTCACACGTTATGCCACCTATTACACTAATATGCAACAACTTACGGAATTTAATGAAATTTATTGAATAAATTTTGTAAAAAAGTATCAAAATAATTAACATCTTACATGAAGACAAATCACTTCTTTTTTCTGTATGAAGATAATATTACTGAAAATGGATCTTTTATTATAAATTTCGGTCTTTTATTTTTTATTTGTATTGGAAGAAACTGACATAAACGGTACAAACTACAAAGTATGAGCAGTTTGTTCCTAAGCAATAAAAAAAGGAGTCTATTTTCCAACTTACAAAAGTATGAGAGCTAGATTGCTAATTCCAACTTATACCCTTATTTTCGTGGTTGATCCCATTTTTGTCAGCACGTTTCCAGCTCCGATGTACGCAGACCCACAAGATCTTCTCATCTTCATTGGTTTTTCCAGCACGGAGACTGGTATCTCAAGTAAGACCTTCGATCTTCAACTTACCCCGAAGCATCAGCAGCAGAATTTCATGTATAGTTCAACCATTCTATCAATTCGGGTCAAAGGGTCTCCTTCTTTCCCCTTCAGTGAACATTCCCATTTGCTTTCCGATAGGTGTAGGCCGCCATTTCCGGCGGCGCCTATATCTTGCTGTTGTAGTTGTTGTTGCTGTTGCTGTTGTTGTTCTGGTGTTGGTTGTTCCTATGGACATTGTAGTAGTAGCCACATAGTGCCCAGTACTAGCTTCTTGTCCGGGCTGCGGCAGTCCTCTTTACTCAAAAGGTCAGCATCCAGGACGCTGATCTTGAATGGTCTTCATCAGAATTTTCATCGTTGTCCTGATTATGGCGTTGAGGGGGGCCTGCGTGAGGTTTCTTTTGTTTCCAAGGAGAGGGTCGGGAAGGGGAGGAAAATGGAGAGCAGGAAGAAAATTGTGTGTAGTGTTTCTGAAAAGAGTAGCGAGATTCCCAAATTAAGACGATACGAGGATGATGCTGAGGCTCTGCTTAGTTTGTTATGTGAGGAAGTCGAATCACGGTCGTTTCTTGACAGACATAGAAGGGGAAGTTCCTCCATGAGAGTGGAAGTGGAGAAGAGAAAAACTTATGGCACTGAAAGTTCTAAGAGCATGAAGAATAATTTGGGTTCTGATTTGAGTGCTTCAAAGTGCCATGAATTGGTGTCGGATAGGTCTAGAATAGAAGGCAACGTGAGAAAAGAGAATAAAGAGGAAGATCTGTTGAAACAGGAGAATTCTAAGGTGAATAAGAGCATGTGTAGTTGTTCGTCGTATTACACTGTCTCCTCTGCAGGTGACTTCGTGAGTGACACAGAGGAGATCAAAGATGACAGACTGAGCGATTTTGAAAATGCTGAAGAAATGTGTACTAGAGAAGAAAATAAGATTGAAAGGGGAATAGTGGAAGAGTCGAAGAAGCGTTATGAAGATGCTAAGGAGAGTTATTCTACAGTGAAGAGTAATGCAAAATGGGACTGGAGAAAAAAGTCGGAGAAGAAACTTAATGACAAATCAACAGGAGAAGTCGAATCTAACAAAGAAGAGTCATCACTGGTTAAATCTAGAATAACAAGAAGCCATGAAGATGATGAGTCAAAAGCCTCGAGTTTTTATCTCACTGCAGAAAATGAAAATCGGCATATGGATATGAGGGTGGAATCAAAATCTTATAGTCAAACTGCAAGTGAAAGTTTTGATGAGTCAGACTTGAGAAGAAGGCAACCAAGGACCGAAGTTTGTACAGTATGTGGCAGTGGTGTTATATCATCATCATCTCAACCTCAAGAGAGGCTAGCTAGAAGAGAAGAGAGTAGAATCTATTCGTCAAGTGGGGATAGAGATGAAAGGAGACCGGCTGCAAAGTATCCCCAGCAGCATTCTGGAGCATTGAGGATTCAAGAAATTGATTCTCAGAACACTTCTGCAGTTCATAGAGAGTCTGACACCAGGGTGAGTAAACTGGAACAGCAAAATATGAACGTGGCATCTACTTCATCTTACAAGGAAGAGCTTAGCGTCCAAAGAGATGAACAGATTAGAAGGCAAAGTGACGTGAGAAAATCTACCACTACATCGGTTGAAACCCTGCAAAATACTGAAAGTACGTATGTTTCCAATAAGAAGCACTTGGAAGAGACTACAAACTTGGTATCTTATTCATACCCGAACTCTAGAGAACAACATCCCCAGATCACCCAACATTCAAGAGAAGAATCCAACATTGTCCAGAATAAGTCAATGGTTGAAAAGGAAAGGGTTGTTTACTCTCAAAGAACATCTGAAGAAAAAGTGTCGGATAGGAGTAGCAACATTACACTTGTTGTGAACCTAGGTGAAGGAGTAAGCAGAGGCCAGGATCAAACCACCGCAAAAGTCGAACAAATTGAGTCTCGAAAAGAGGGTGGAAGGCAAACTAATGTATTCAGTTCACCTTTGACAATCTCGGAGGTGTCGTTGTCTACTAACCAGGCCGTGAACTTATTTCAGGAAGAACAGAAGCAGTTCAATGTGTATAAAGGAGCCTCAACATCAACTCCAGTGGTTCCACCTTCACAGTTAGTATCTGGGGAATCAAAGTTTATTCAGAGGAGTGGGAAAGAAGTCCAAATCGAAGTATCATCCCCAGGTCGTGTTCTTACTCAAGATACACATACAGGAGCCGCAAATCCTGCATTTGAGTTTGTTGGTGGTAGCAGAAGAGATGAAATTACTGAAACAACCCTGCAACTCAAGAAGGATGGAGATATTCTTGGTTCAGCTCTTCGTGCCGAGCAATTGGCGAGTCAGTTCATTGGTGATACAGAAGGCTAGCAATGACATTGTATCTTCTCAAACCAAAACTTCCATATCAGGTACCAATAATGTCTCCCAAGACCAAAGTCAAAGTCAAACCAGTTCCATTCAACATGGTGTGGAAGTTTCATTAGAGGGAAACACGTCAGGGGGTTCTATTGCCAAGGGTCCATCTAAGGAGAAATGGCTTATGACAGATTCCACCGCGGAGCAATCTTCCAAGGTAGCAGATTCCACTGCACTAGGTGGGAAAATTGTCAAGAGAACGGGTAAGTCATTATGGGCCATGATAGCAGATATAGCAAGATTGCGGTGGGGCCCTGAAACTCCACGCTCAGCTGTGCTGTCGGGGAAGAAGAGTCCATCCTTTGAGTCTGCTGCCAGTGAGGCGTACTTTTCTATCCGTGACCATGATGAAAAAGGAAGCACACCAGTAGAAGCAACACCTTCTGAGATGTTGCAGACAGGGCAAGGTTTCTCTGAAACTCAAACAGAGGCATCATCTAAGCATTTTGAGGAACAGTTATCACGTCCAGTTACACCAGGAAGTACTCCTACATCAACACCTACCTCGTCTGTGATTCTACAAGATGCTTATGGTTGGCATCATGAAGATGAAAAGAACATTGGAAGTGCTCCACTAGTAGAAGGTTCATCACATCCTGAAGCGTTGACTGGTAAAGTAAGTCCAGGACTGGAAGCAACATCTGTTACTAGTGAACTTAGTGTATCTCCCAGTGGCTCGATGGAGATGACAGAACAACCCGGTGGCGGAGAGTTGAAACAAAGGAGCCTGCAACGGAATAAACAGGTTCTGAAAGATAGATTTGATGAATGGGAAGAGGCATATGTACTTGAAACTGAGCAGCGGAAGATGGATGAGATGTTCATGAGGGAAGCACTGATAGAAGCAAAAAAAGCTGCTGATAATTGGGAAGTTCCAGTTGGAGCTGTGCTGGTGCAAGATGGGAAAATAATTGCTCGTGGGTGCAACCTGTAAGATCTTCTTGATTTATTTTTCTTGTTTGAGTTCATACTTTCAAGTGGTCTATTATGATGATTCTTGATTAGGGTGGAAGAGTTGCGTGATTCCACTGCTCATGCTGAAATAATATGCATTAGAGAGGCCTCAAACATTCTCCATGGATGGCGGCTTTCGATAATTGCTTCTTAACCCATTCAATCTGCATTCAGGCTTGTTTCTTCGTATTCACATGGCTTGACTTGACAAGGTCTAAGTTGCATCCGGAAAAATACACTTGGATACTGTCTGAGCTTTCACTACTATGATCTAATTAATGAAAGATCACATATATAAATTGATGGAGAAATGGGGATCCCAATAATCTATTTAAATATTTTTGGTGATTACATGTAGAGTTGTCAAGCCATATTTTTCCATTTTCATGGAGCAATGGACTTACAATGTTTTGTTTGACTACCAAGGGTACTACACTCTATGTGACTCTTGAACCATGTCCAATGTGTGCTGGAGCAATTCTACAAGCACGGGTCGACACCCTCGTTTGGGGAACTCCCAATAAACTTCTTGGAGAAGATGGCAGCTGGATTAGGTATGTTCTTACCGATTTCACCACTTAATTAATCTATCAACTTCTTAGAAGAAAAACTATTGTAATGCTGCATAAAGTTTTAAATCTCTATTGTGCATGTCATTTGCAGACTTTTCCGTGATGGGGAAGAAGGTAACAGCTCAGAAACGAGCGACAAACATCAACCACCAGTTCACCCTTTCCACCCAAAAATGACAATACGGCGAGGGGTATTGGAATCAGAGTGTGCAGACACGATGCAACAGTTTTTTCAGCTCCGAAGGAGGAAGGAAGTGAAACAAGAACGCCCTCTAACACCTCCTTCTTGTCTTCCCATTTCCCCCAACCCTTCAAAGCTCCTCAGGAACATTTTTAACATGCCCTTCTATCTATAAGGTAGCAGCATCTGCATTTTGTCTGACTCCTTTTCTGTTTGTGTGTATCATAACTTATTGCTGAGAGTCTTGTTTGGTTGAGTTATGGATGATGTCTGAGCCTATATACATCTCCAAATTTTGTGTGATTTTATTTCCTTATATCTATTCTATATGTACATTATTGCATAAGTGAATAAGGACTCTATGATCTTGTATCCCAAATCCAACTTTATATAGATGGTAGAGAAGATGGATTGATATGCAAGAAACATGAATTCTATAGACTTGCTTGTGGTTTCAAGTCTTCAACTATGAAATGAAAATGAAGCTGACTTCTTACCAATGATTGAGTTGAGGGGTCATTTCAGATTTCTATTTTTCCTTGCTTCACCTCAATATCTTCCTTTTGCTGAAAAAAAAGGTTCATATTTTTTGATAAATTGATTGTCTAACAAGCTCAACCACAAAAAAAAGTAATAAAATAAAGCGTAAAGGAATTCTATTATTTACACAAACTAGAAAGAGGAACATTTTTAATGATAAACATCCTAGGATTTTAACCAAGACAGACACAAAATTTAAGGAACAGTTGTACATGTAAGGATTCAAATGATATATTTTTTATATAAAAAAGATAGGTTTATGAGAGTCAATAATTATGTTTTTTTTTTTTATAATTATGGATTAAATAACTGCTATAGGTGACAACTAATCATTCAAGTTCAAATTACACAACCAAAACTAGCTAGCTTTAACAATTCGCGAAACAGAAAAGTCAACATCGTCTTTTCGGAGCGTGTTAATAGTTTCATTCGGAGGTGAGCTATGGATTTCAAACACATGCCGCTGTTTGAGCGTCATACCCGTCATGGTATCCGCTACCGCATTTGCTTCTCGAAAAATATGTCTGAACGTCATTCTTTCGAACTGCATCAATAACTTCCAGCAATCCGCAATGATCGGCGTTAGCTTTTGATTTGACATATTTTCGTCAGAGATTAACTTATGGGCTGAGAGGGCGTCCGTTTCAAGATGAATAGATTTTAATTCAAGTGCCTTTGTCAAAAGCAACCCGTCTCTGATGACCCAACATTCCGCAGTGAGACTGTTTGAGCAACCCAAATTCCTTGAGAATCCTGCAACCCATTGACCCCTGTAGTCTCGGATGACCCCACCGGCTCCTGCAAAACCTTGATTTCCCTTAGCAGCTCGATCTGTGTTAATTTTAAACCAATCCTTTTTTGGAGGAACCCAACTAATATCAATGGAAATAAATTCATTAGCAATGTCAGTCTCAAGATAAACGTTTTGGTGAAATTTTGTTTGAGATAAAGATAAATTATAAACATTCTGTCAATAATTATGTTGACTATGCACCAACCACAAGCATGAGCTTATGTAACAACATTTAATGCAACCACTCATTAACAACCTCAATTACAGATTTCTTCAACCATCAATTAGCATGAGAAAAAAAGAAGAAGTAATATCTTAGAAACTATGCAGCTGTCAGATGATTACTACATTTCTTCCTACAAAAGACTACTCGCATATGCATAACCACCATATATTATTTTTATACCTTCCCAAATCTTTCCCTTTTCTTTCCCACCTCATATAAAAACACCACCAAACTCTTCATACACAGAGAGAAACTCCATCTATCTTCGTAAAAAAAAATGGCTTCCTCCATTATTTACCTTCCAATTTTAGTTTCTATCACCTGTTTTCTATCCTTCATAAGTGCGCAAACACCCTCAGCTTCACCTTCTAACAATTCTCCTCTATCAATTCCGATACCACCCACTACTCCATCTCCAAAGATGTCTCTTCCGCCTCTGATTGCACCGTCTGTAAGCCCTGCTGTCTCAACTCCGTCCCAACCACCAGTGCTGCCACCACCACCGGCATTGGCACCGACTCAGGTGTCCCCAACTCCAGTGCAACAACCACCCTCGCCTGCTCCAGCAAAGGCTCCACCAGCTCCAGCACCTGCGCCATTGAAGGCGACGCCAGCACCAGCACCTGCACCAGCAACACCACCACCAGCACCAGCTCCTGCACCAAAGACACCACCACCAGCACCGACACCGGAACCAGTTGCAGTGCCGTCACCTGCACCATCACACCACCATCACAAAAGGAGGCACAAACACAAGAAGCATCATGCACCAGCTCCGGCACCTACAGTGGTCACAAAGAGTCCTCCTTCCCCACCTACGTTAACCGATTTAGAAGATACAGCACCTGCACCCGCACCAAACACGGTAATCTTAAATACGTAATGGATTAAATGAAGTTGAGTGTACAATGATGAAACGTTTGTTACTTGTTTTCTTACAGAATGGTGGGTTCAGACTCTCTCAGCAAGGGACTTCTGAAATGTTGACAAGGATTGGATTTGGCATTGCTGTTCTACTAGTTTGCAGAGGCTATATTTTCTAATTAGGTGAATTCAATCTTGTTTACACTTCCAGGAGATGATTATAAGCGAGAACCAAAGAGTGCCATAAAATAAAGCAAAAACTAGAACACGAGATTATAAAATATGTTTATTGTAATCATATTCTTTGTATAAGTGAAGCGACATAGACATATATAAATCAATAAAATATTCTTACTAAAACTGATAGAGTCTCAGATTCTTCTCAGCAAGTTATTCTTGGGGATAATTATTTGATTTGCCAATAAAGAACCATAATCAACTCTCCAAAGTCCAAACTAATGAAAGCATTCGGTATACTATTAGATCATCTTAACAGTATACATACGCGCTCTGATACCATGCGACACTTAAAATATACATTTTAACGTCTTAAAAGTCCGAACTTACGAGTAAAAGTATTCGGTACACTCTTAAGTCATCTTAACAGTATACATGTGCACTCGGATACCATGTGAGACTTAAAATATACGTTTTAACCAACTGTCTCAAAAGTCCGAACTTACGAATGAAAGTATTTGGTATACTCTTAAGTCATCTTAATAGTATACATGCGCACTCTGATACCATGTGAGACTTAAAATATACGTTTTAACCAACGGTCTCAAAAGTCCGAACTTACGAGTGAAAGCATTCGGTATACTCTTAAGTCATCTTAAAAGTAGTATGAGTAAGTCAAGTCAGACATATCAGGATTCATGTAGTTAATCTTATATAGAAGGATGGAAAACATTTGAATGCAATGAATGAAAAATATATTGTCTACTCTCTCTGTTCAGCCTCTTCTCCCCTCTTTATTCTCCGTCTCTCCTTCCAGTCATGTACTGGTCTCCTTCTCCACCCTCGGCACATCAAGCTCGTAACAACCATGGAAGTGATGAGAAGAGGGTTGTGGAATATGTTCAGGTAAGGTTCGATCATGTTAGTATTGATAGAGTGTGACAGATTCGAGGTTGATTTGTTCGGAACATTCGGTTCTCTTGTTCTTCTTCAGGTTAGAGAATAAGCATCTACATAATGCAGGCAAATTTAGAGCAGTGAAAACAGTGCCACTGCCTGTTGGAGAACACTCGAATGGATGGTGGTTGAACTATTGAATTGTATGCTTTGATTATTCTGAAGTCGTGACGACACTTTCAGATTGAAACTATTTGGAGGCACCCAAACTTTCAATCGGATAAAATCAGAATACTGAACTAGAACTTGAGAAGGATTGTGAATGTTTGAAATGGAATTTTAGGATCTCCCCTATGACCAATTTATAGTGTTTGCCACACCCTTTGGAGAAGACACTACATCCTTTGGAAGAGACACAACACTCTTTGGCCATGGTATGTGTCATTTCGGCCATATATGTCATTTGGATTCAAATTTTGGCTCCAAAACCAAAGGGACACCTTAGGATGATGACTTGGAGCCGAAGTAATTGCAATGGTTCGGCCTAATACTTGATTCTAAAGCAAATGTCCAAAAACCAGGAATTTTGAGATTAAAATGTTAAGTTATTAGTTCTAAAAATTCAAATTTACAATGAATTTTTAGAATAGTGACTTTATGACTTTATGAATTTCTAAAAAAGGTTAAGTCATTAGCTCGACCCCAGTCAGGGGCGCTGCCCCTTGGACCCCGGCAAAGGGGGCATTGCCCCCTTTGATCCCCATTGCCTCATCTCTAATCAACTGATGAATCACCGATACAATGAATCATAATATACTTAAACAAGTGTGCACTCCGCACCCTCCTAACTTGTTTAATGAGATACTATGATCCCATTGGTCAACTAGTCAATCCAATTACACTAAAATATATAACACTAAATATATAACACTGCCTTTTCATGAAGTGGATGATGAAGTCCAAAAGATTCATATTAGCAGAACTGATCTTGAACGTAGGCAATCAATCAATCCCCGAATCGAAATAATCTTCTTGGTAGATGCATTTTGGGCAACATAACAGGGCGCCTCTATGCACACATAATTTTTGAATGTGTATCAGTAACTTAGTATACAAGTAACTTAGTCTTGGTCGGTCCATTCATTCATATCATAAACATTTGGTTTGTCTGCAAATGTGTGAGAAAGGATAAGACATTTGTTGTGTGTGGATGGGCAGAGTCGCTCTGGCATGTGGCGTTACAGAAAATATGAGCTTCACATATAACATAACATATGGAATCTTACAGTTAGCAACTTAGCATATGTTTTTCCACGAGGAATCTATTAACACAGACATTAGTAACGAACAAAGGCAGTCGTGCGCATTTGAGCAGGTAGCAGCAGCCACATCTTGGCTTATCCGACAGACAACCTCAAGAACAGATCACTTAGGATTCATGTCATCTTCTGCAGAGCAGCCATCTTCCTCACCCAACAAAGAGTTGAATGCCACAAAGAACAAAGACCACAGGCAAAGTCATCAAACTTAGCAATCAACCGAAAACAAAATGAAAATAAAAAGAAGATAAAGTAAAGTTTTTTTTGTGCTCATTTTTTTGATTTCCGGCTCATGATTTCAGTTCTAGCATCTGATAGCCTGGACTTCCCTGAACTTTCCGGACCAACTGATGGCCTTGGTTGCCTTATAGGACTAGAAAATGCTTTAGGGGACCTTAGGGTACCCAACAGAAGACGGTCCATAAACCCTCCCTTCCCTGACTTGTGCCCTTGGAGTTCATCTAAATGACCCCTTTCCAAATCAAACTGGTTATGAGTCCCACCCAATTCAACTCCATCGGATGTACTCTGCAAAGAGATTTTTCTCGACAAAGATGTTGATTTTCGACCTTTGACTTCTTCATCAAGCTGATGATGAGGATCTCTTCTAGAGTCATGGACATGGGGATGGCCCCGTTTGAAGCTCTTCTTTTTGCTATTGTCCATCTCTAGTTCTATTGAATGAAGATCGCTATCAACTGATCTCTCCCGATACTCGAGTCTATCTACTACTTCCCCTGTGTCTTCTTCTTCTCCAAAGTGGGCGACTCTGTTGAAGTAATCAGAAGCTTCTTCATTGTTTCCATAACCGTATAGGTTTCTGCTTCCTTTTTCTTTAACTTTCTTGGTTCCTAAGAAAGCTTCGAGCTGTCTCCTCAAAGTATCAATGGCATCATTCTTCTCATTTTGTACATTTTTAACTTCAGAAACCAATAACTGGCTTCTATTCTCATGAATTTTCAGATCCTCCACTTTCTCCTTATTATCTTCTTCTATATCTGCAGCCAATTCATCACAAACTTCTTCTATGATCTCTCTTGCTCGCTTCTCACTCTCCAGCTCTTTTACCATCTTAACAAGAGACATTTTTGTATCAGCAAGTTCTCTTCCAAGTTTCTTGTTCAAGCTCTCAGACCTTCTCCTCAACTTCCTCTCCACTTCAAGCTCACCCACAGCAGATTCAATAGCAGACTCAACTACCTCCCTCTCTTTGTTCTTCCATACTGCCTTTTCCTCAGCAAAGCACTTCATTAAATAGTTGATCTCGTTCTGATCGGAGCACTGCTCCTGGATCAGCTGATTCACGAGCAACCGTGCCCTTTCGAGCTCAGTATGCAGAGCAGAGATAAGAGACATGTTGGAGGATGGTCGATCTTCATGGCCCCATATGCGATTAATAATCTTCAGAAGCTCCTTGGATGTAATCAGAGCATTACTTACATCCTTAAGCCGAGTCTTAACTCCACCTAGAGTGGACCCACATGGTGTTTGGGCTCGTGATCTTGTTTCAACCTGAAAAATGCCATAGTTTCTTTCATAAAACTTCAAACTTATTTGATTATAGGAACACAATATAGATTATCTAGTCCGAATCATGAACAAATTTTGATCAAACAATTTGAGAATATTTACCTCCATTAAACTAGCATTGCTGAGAGAACCCGAAACTCTTGCACTTTCCTCTGGTAACCTAAGCTTCTGGGAGATGGATGGTGCTCTTCTGCCTATTCCTGATCGATCTGACCTCTGAAATATATAGAAACCTATAATTTGGATTGGAAAATTTTCGCCAAATATGGATGACATATATCTATACTAGAGCTGTTGATGCCAGAACATTAGAATTGCTCAAAGGCTCAAAGCCTCATATGAACTTGCAACAATCAAAAAGAGGACCGGAATTATTAACCATGTCCCAGTTCTATCTAAGCTGACTATAGCTACTAAATCAAATTCACAACACATTACGCACAATTTATCAGTACCAAGATCATCTCTATGCACATAAACAAAAGTATCTCCAATTGATAAACGAGAAAGGACCAAACAACTCACTTCCGAACCAGGACTGTGAGAGGGGTCAGACAAATGAGGAGGAAATGGACTAGAATGCACCGATCTCGGGATCCTATCCCTTCCCTTCGATTCCTTCCTCAATCTCCTCTCAACCAAATCATCATTCATCCTAGGAGATGGCATTTCATTCATCTCCCACAGAGTAGCTGCTAACTTCCGTGCAGATACAGGAGGTTGAGCCTTTGATCTGCCACTCAGAGAAGCCGCGTATTTCGGTGAATCCACGCCCCGCATTGCTGCTGATGGGGATCGAGAGCTCATCAGCCTCCATGAAGGCACTGGCGTGCTTGATCCACCTCTTTTTCCCACAAGAACAGCCTTCTTGAGTCTATAATTCTGGATTATGGATGACGAAGACGAGGCTGAGGGGGAACAACCACGTTTTCTGATTTTCCTTTGTATTAAATCCTCCATGTCGCCGATTTGCCTCGGCATTGCTCCTAAATCGTATCAGATCCAGAATATGAGTTTATCATACACCTCAAACCTCCACAAATACTGCAAAACAGCAATCGGACAGATTAAAACGCAAAGCCATCAAGTAGTGAGATTCACAATTTAAGCAGATGACGGTAGATTCCAATTCGAAGTACAGAAACGATCAACCAAGCGGACTACTGTGGAGCAGAAGCCGTACCTTCGAGCAGTTCGCAATGCCAGGAAAAAGGAGTGAAGGAGATTGGAGAAGAAAAATGCTAAAAGCAGGTGGCCTTGAGATGAAACCCTAGAGAGGGCAAACACGCTAGATTGGGAGAAAGCTTTTGATGGCTCCCACTGAGACGACCATGGCAGATTTGATCAGTACAGTACCTAGTGTTTGCTTCCTCATCGGGTCTAAAGCAGTGGGGAAAAAGAGAATACGGAGGCCAAATCAGGCGCAGCTACTTAGCTGTAAGATCTCAACGTGGCAGAATGTCATTGGATGAAAAGGTGTGGTAATATTTTGGTGGCTACTGACGAGGGTATGCCCAATAAACAGCGAAGCGCCGAAGCCATCTCTCGGAGTGTCGGACTTTAAAAAGAAAAAAGGAACAGGGCGTTTTGTTTTGTTTGTTGGACTTGGACGCCACACATTATTAAACATGGATAATTATATTATCCGAAATTTACATGATTTGATAAATAAGTAATATTTTTTTAAAAAAAATAATTAACGAAATTTTTTTGAATTAATAAATATAAAAATTTAATTAATTTTATGTTAAAAGCAAATATAATTAGATGGTTCTAAATATTTTGGTATTGTTGATATTACATAAAATGATCACCTCGACAATATTCTCTATAACAAACACATTCTCTCTTTCTTCACCCTGTCAGTATTAAACAAACTCCAAGCAGCCGCCAGCTTGGATTTTAAATTAATTACAATTAAATTACTTTTAATTCGGAGTTTAAGTGGGCTTTATATCTCAGCGGTCCGACCGGAAACCGGACCTCTGTCCGGTTTGATTCAACTAAAATACTGAAATGCATATGAACAATATTTGAATCGGGTTGACCTGATCGGTTTTTGAAGTATCAGCTGATTTGTTTTAAAACCGGTCGGTTTCTGATTCTAGTTTTTTTGGGTGATTTAAACCGACTTCTTCTGTTCAACCGAGCACCTTTTTCGGTTTATAAGTTATGTTTAAAGTTTAGACTTGTTATATTTGATTTTGAGACTATTGTGTTATATATGTTCAAAGTTTGAGATAATTATATTGTGTTATATTGTGTTTGAGAGTAATGTATATGTTTGAGACTATGTAGTTTGTGTGGGTTTGAAATGTAATTTATATTCTATTCTTGTAGATGACGTGGAACTGCTATATGAAGGTATATCGCTTACATTTTAAATCAGAATCAATGATTGTATACTGTTTATATATATATATATAATATATACATCTCCAGTTCATATAATTATTGCCGATTTGCCGACATTGTTAAAATAATATAAAGGAGAGTAAAAAGTAGAATTGGTTACTCAACTAAGAAGTTAATTTGGTTATGTGACTCCTAATTAACTAAATTAGCTCCTTAATTGCAGAAAACATTTAAAATAAAATATTTTATTCTGTTAGTTAGAGTATAACGAGCAAGAATGTTGATTGATTCACTTATACCAAACATTTCCTTCAATAAATAAAGGTCTAATCGAATCGCTAACGGCTAACCATAATTTTGGTCCCTATTTTTTTTAATTAAAATTATACAAACATAACAAAATGAAGATTAATTAACACTAAAGTTAAGTAGTCAAGCTAACTACTCACCCCATCATTTGCATGGTTGCTAATAATGCGATCTTTGAGTTGATGGAAATACCAATTTTGAAACAGTAATAGGGTGATAATTCGTCACTTAGCATGGGTGTGTAAATAAATATGTTTTAAACGTGTCTTCAAATATTTAAATTCTAAATATGAACACGATACGATTAATAAACAAATTATCAATAACCCTCACTAACATGATTACCTTTCTGAATAATAAAAATTATACATAAAATAAGTCGAATCTCACAAGATAAAATAATTTAACACATGACATGATGCAAAATTAACTAATTTCATAATAAATTAGTATAAAAGTAAATAAGCTTGTATAGTTGAAAAGTACAAAATTAAATGAGTGATGAATTTAGTTTGGAGGGTATAAAAGTAAATCAGAACTAAAAACATACTAAAACACACGCGATTAAACACATATAATTAATCATATTTATGCATATATGTGCAAATTGTGTATAGACATAATTCATAATCATATCTAAAATGATAAAAATTACTTACACATAATATGTTAAAATTTAATAATATACACTAAAAAAACAAGTTTTATTAATTATTAATTATTTAATCATACTGTCTTAAGAAAGTGTACACCCTATAAAACATCATAACACTCTAGTAAAGTTACATAAAAAAATCTATAAAGGATGAACGCAATCATATTAGTCAAAATATTTATTATTTGTTAAAAGTAAACCTCATATACTTGAATGCCTTCCTTTCAAGTTTCAACCACTGGTCTCCCCATTACCTCAAATCAAATGTGGTCGACCTCACTTTATCTGTGTCCTTTTCTAAATAATCTTTGAAAACAAAAGTACTAGGTTGAGTTAGGCTTGTTCATGATCCGGTTTGGGGTTGAACCGGTTCTGAACTAAACTAATCTTGTTTGAAAAAAGTCAGTACTTTTTTCTATTTATAAAAAAACTGATCTGGTTTAAGGAAAAAAAAACGATCTGGTTCAAACCGATTCAGAACTAGTTTGAACTGTTCTGGTCTGTTTTTTTTTTAATAAAAATGTTGGTTCAAAAATAATATGGTTCAAACCGAACCTAAACCGACCGAAAATCCTGTCCACTACACTCAACCATTGAGTTAAGCTACATAAGAAGTTTGTCATAGAGTATTTTCAAATTCGACACAAACACTAAACCCACAAATCAAACAACATCACATCCATCAACAAAGTTTCCACAAGATAATGCAGACAAAGCAGCAATTACCCCATGAGATATGGTACCAAATTCTAGGGACACACTCCCTTATGTTCTAAAGACCAACAAGATTGACACGTCATCCATCACACAAAATATATTGCTTACATTATGCAATTCGAACCTTGTTATTGTTATTGATTTTGATGCTAGAAGTAGGTCCCTTCTGGTGGCTGGACCAATTTTCGGTTGTGGGGAGCAGCCATCTCCTTCTTCAACTGAGTCAATATGTCCTCCATTGTGTACTCTCTCTGCCAATTAGAGAGCAGTCCAAATTTCTTTGGCTCCACCTTATAAATAAATAAATAAACTCATTAGATTTTTGCACCAAATGATGCATCGAATCCATTAGCTACGAAGAATAGGAAGAAGTTAAGAATTTACCACTCCAGTTTCATGGTTGACACTAGTCATGTTAATCCGTGAATGAAACCGAACACCAGGTGGCTTTTCAGGGTAGTCTTTGTCGCAGAACAATTTCAACTGATAGATTCGACCTTCATGCACAGTCTGGTCATAAAACACAGTCCATATCAAACTCCAAACAGACTTCTATGATATATACTAGACACAAAGAAGGAACATACAAAGATTATACTAAATTATGAACTCTGAAGAAATACAATATGCGGAAATATGTTCTTGTTGGATATAAGATCCTAATGTGTGTAAAATGACCAGATGAACAGTTTTACAATCGAATGCAGGAGAAAAAATTTAAATGAGAAATAGTAAGGAAGAATAGTTGAATTCCACTTTTATGGTTCAGGGCTAGTACAATATCATATACAGAAGTTAATGAGGAAGCTCACATTATGAGGGCCAATTATAGTGCCTGTCCAAGATCGCATGTAAATGTCATCTCCATCGTCCATTCCGTAGCTAACAGTGCCATCACCAATACCCTTTTCACCACGTTCAAGTTCCTCCAACAATCTAAAATTACGAGGAACTGCACCAAAATACAAAAAATAAATGAGCCAAAGATTATTTATAACTGTATGTCTTATATATGAAAACCAAACTATCTAACCACGTAAGCAGTATAGATGTATATAGCTTTACTAGAACATATATGAAATTTTTACATTTGCCCCCCCCCCCCCCCCCCCCTGAAAGTTTTACTATGAAAACCAAACTATCTAATACATTTATCCCCTGGAATTTTTTTTTGTTAAACTATTTTCCATTTCTCTAATTATGTCCCCACTTAACAAAATTTCTAACTTCGCTATTTTTAGCAAGATCAACATAGCAAAAAAAGAATTGCAATTTGTGATACTATTTACTGCGCTTATTTACATATTTAAGTGCACTTATCCAAACAAAGACTTGAATAAGAAAATTTGGCAATCCAAGAATTGTTCACTAGATGGAACCATAAGATTCATAAACTCACATCTATAACCATTAACATGACCTGAGAAAAGCACACTGAAACGGGCACTGCAGGGTATTATCATGTTCAACTCTAACCAATTCTGCTCACTCGCAAACTCAATAAATCCAGGCATGCATTGATCAAATAGACAGAAAAACACGGAATCATTTCACGCAAACAAGAAATGGGTGCTTAAGGTTGAATAGATTGTATTATATAAGTCAACAGAACATCACCAAACAAAAATCGTTTTTAAGGTTGTGTTTAATCAAACTTAACCAATGAGTTCTTAAAAGCTATAAAATCACTGCTGGAGACAGGACATGAGACATTTTGACGAAGAAAAAAAAATGATGAAAGAGAAGAAAAAAGTTGTAAGCTCCAATTGCCCCCTTAGATCCATCCCCGTTAACTTGAGCATTTTGCACTAAATCTTAGTCAAATGCAGCTGAATCATTAGCATACAACTGTAAATCTTCCTACCAAGTTCAGGTACCAACAATTTTTTTATCGAATGCTAACAAGAACGTACGAAAATCAAAATTTGAGCTGACAAAATCAAGATCAACCACCTCACCTAGCACCACATGATTTCCCCTTTCCATAAATCCATAAAAATACGAAAGATCAAAAGGACAAACAGAAACACCAACGGAATTGTTCAAAGAGAACAACTGAAGCATCAATCGAATAACAGCAGATCGTAGATAAGATCAAGAAAACTCAAGCTCACCAACGACACTCGATCCAGAGCCCAGCGTCATGGTCTAGTTCGATCAGCAGGTATACGATATACGTGAG
Source organism: Chamaenerion angustifolium (assembly GCA_946814005.1). Taxonomy (NCBI): domain Eukaryota; kingdom Viridiplantae; phylum Streptophyta; class Magnoliopsida; order Myrtales; family Onagraceae; genus Chamaenerion; species Chamaenerion angustifolium. Next base: position 33,676,822 of record OX328268.1, read on the forward strand.
AGATTACGGAGATCGAGCCAAGGAGAAGAACAGAAAATAATCGATCAGTTCGGACGGAAAAAAGGAATCTAGGGGAAAGCAACGCAGCGATGACCGACGAGGAGAGCGAATTTTAAGAGGAGGACGAAAAAGGGATAAGCCTTTTTTGATCCTCATGTTTATAAGAACTAATGATGAGTACCTTTATCTTTGTATTTTAGTCATTAATCCTCAAAGTTGGAACTCAGTTACGATTTGGTCCTATCTAGCTGAAGGTGGTTAGGCTCCGAATAGGAAATTTGGTATTCGGGGTACGGTTCATGGAAATAAAATTTAAATTTTTTTTAAAAATGGTTAAATAAGTTTGGTTTATGTTTCAACTTCAAATAATAAGGTATTCAAGTTGAAACTAAAACTGAATATATCTCTAAATAAATTAATATTATTATGTCATAAATTTTATTGATTACATTTTTTTTAGCTTTCTATTGCTAATTTTATTTTTAGTCTCATATACTTATATGTTTCATCTTTATTATTATGAAATATATAATTATAAAAAAAAATATTAATAATAATTTGAATATGGTTTAACTTGATATTCGGAACTTATTAGTATTAATAACTTCAATTCAGAGTAGGTTCTGGTACTAACCGAGTAAGGTTCGTATGAAAATCAAGAGCGATTTATATTAAATAAGTTCCGAGTATTTTACAAATTTACAGGGTATCCATAATTATTATTTTTGGCCAAAAAATGGTATCCATAATCACTCACACCAATTTAGTATGCAACATTGCAACCTTCTTAACTTTCTGTGAAACATTTCAAATATATATATAAGACCTTAAATAAATAAATTACTTTGTACTATTATTGTTTCTCTCTCTATATATATATATATAATATTCAAGTTCTCCTGTATCACTACTCCTTTATATATAATTATATTCTTATGTTAAAAGTAATATGATCGTCGTAGACTCGTAGGGTTTAGGGTTTGTGGTACTCCATATGGATTGCGATAACATAGATAACGTGACCTACAGTGTGTTTTCCTCTGTCCGTCGTAAGGGTTGGGTTATAGAGAAAAAGACTATAATTGACCTTTCAATAATTGCTTACTTCGTCATGAAACCAACCGGATATAAAATAGGGTGGTTATGAACCTAAATTGTAGGATATTTATAGAGGTTCGAATTTTTTTTACACGAAATGATTAAATAATCTGTATTTATGTGTATATAAGTTTTATTTTAACATATCTTGTGTTTAAATCATTTTTATATATTTTAAATATGATTAATAATTGTCTAAATATTTCTGATATCTAAATATATGTATCAAATATTTAAATTTATTTTTGTACTTGTTTTTGAGTCACTTGGGAAATTTAAAAATTGATTGTGAAATTAAATTATATTTTTTTTAAAATTTTGTGGTGTGACGCTTCGTGACACGATAGGTGACATGTATATATGAAGTTTTTTTATTCAAAAAATTAATCGTGTTAATCATATGTGTCGTGTATAATCTATTTAATAATTGTGTCATGTTCGTGTTTTGAGTTCGAAGACATATTTGTTAACGGACGACGCGATTAATGACACGGCACGATTAGTGGTATGACAATATTAGTCAAAGAGTGAAACAAAAAACCGTATGAAACTTTTCCACTGAAAGTGTGAAACGTTCGTTTTTTTTATGGGTAAAATACGAGTTTGCCCCCTAAAGTTTGAGCCGAATTTAAGATTCTCCCTTAATGTTTAAAATTTGAAATTTTAGTCATAATGTTTGGGCACGATTAAAAATTCCCCCTTATTGTTTGTAAACACCTAATTTTGGCTTGAGATCAAAATACCGTATGCGAGTAATTGAGCCAAGAGGAATTGAGATTGGAAAAATATATATAGTATATATAGTATATAAATATATATATATTTGAAAACTAAAAAATATATATATATATTTAAAAAAGGGTTAATAGTCAAAGTGCCCCCTAATGTTTGGGCGAAATTTAGGATTGCCCCTTAAAGTCTAAAATTTTAAATATTAGTGCTAAAGTTTGGACGATTTCAAAAATCGCCCATTTCCGTCCTCTGTCTGTTAATTTGGGACGGAAAACGACCACGTGCTCGGCACGTGACTTCACAGAAATTTTAAAGACAAAAATGCCCTCTACAGAAATCACCTCGTCACCTCCTTCAACCTCACGCTCATCCTCTACAGAAATCACCTCGTCAACCTCCCTCTACAAAAATGTCCTCCACACTTTCCCGCTGACGTCCTCGAAGTTCAACAGCAAGCCCTTGCTGCTGTTGTTGTCTGTGGTTGGTCCGGCGTTTCTACCCTGTAGAGGGAAGTACTTCTCCGCGTACTGCTTCGGGATCACGAGTCGGTTCATTTTCCCGACGTCGCTTGGCGTGACGGCCTTCTCGAAGAGCACCTCTCAGGCCATTATCGACCGGGAGCCGGATGCACCACCGACAGAAGAGTCGTCGAGGGCGTTACCGTCGGCGGAGTAGTTCCGCCTGCTCTGCTCAAGCTCGTCGCCGTAGGTGTGCTTGCGGAGCATGTCCACGACCATTGGTCCAGTCACAGCGCGGGCATTGCAGGGGCTGCTCTGATGGCGTCAGTGACGCCTCCTGTAGCCCTCGCGGTTGGACACCCATGCCTTCGAGTGGCGATGCCTGAGAGGCCATTGGTGAGATATAAATCTGTCGCGTAAACCTCTGCTAACCCGTGTTCGTAAACCTCAGCAACTGTCGCGTAAATCTGTCTCAGCACTTCTCGCACTCCTCGTGAAGATGTCTTGTTGTGTAGAAGTTTGTCCAGACCCGAAAACAGAGCATGCAAGTCGAAAACAGAGCATGCAAGTCGAAAACAGAGCATGCAAGAACGTAGCCTATCCAACGCCAGTGACGTCTGGGTTCGCGTCGTGGCCTATCCCGCGTCCATCCATGGCGTCCATCTGGTCTGGTCTCTTCGAGCTTCTCTGTCGAGCTATAATGCTCTCAAACGGAAGATTTTCATTTTCTGCCCAAAAATCTTCAAACGGAAGAACTAGAAATAGAAAACTAAGACATGCATGTCTCTACTCCTTTCAACAACCAGGCAAAGATCCAAATTTTGCTGCTACTCTGTTTTACAAACACGACTGAAGATGCTGGTGGAGCTGGTGACGGAGGTTTGAGGATGCTCTGTACTGCGAGGAGGAAGAACAGAGGTATTGGGGAGATGGAGAAGAAGATGACGTGGCAGAGGTACTGGTCATTATTTATTATGTATTTTAATTGAATAAAATAATTATTTATTCATCTGTTATTATTTAAAGGAAAAACGTGACGTGTAGGACGAGGGCATTTTTGTCTTTAAATTGTATGTGAAGTCACGTGCCCATTTTCGTAAGCCCATTGTCTCCAATTCCGTGAAAAGAACAACTTCTTACGGAATCCGTAAACCTAATTCATTTTCCATTCCATGAAAAGAACATGCCATTAGTATTTAAGATGTATATGTTAGTAACTTTTTTTATAAGTCTGAACTTAAAAAATAAAATATTTCAATCTACTCTTAATTAGATATATACTGTATACATACTTTTTTAAAAGGGGTAAATGGTCAAAGTGCCCCCTAAAGTTTGACCAAAATTTAAGAATCCCCTTAAAGTAAAAAGTGTCCCTTAATGTTTGAAACGATGAAAAATTCCCCCTTGTCAGATACTCTTTTAGGGAGAATTTTTCATCATTTTCTTAACATTATGGAGGATTTAAAACTTTAAGTAGGATTCTTAAATTTTGGTCAAACTTTAGGGGCACTTTGACCATTAACCCTTTTAAAAATAAATAAACTTCTCGTGTTAGTTAGCACCTTGAATATATTCAAGTTATTTACTTTTGACTTTTCTTATTCTCTTTGGTCTCCATGACTCCATCTATCTCTCCACTATTCACGGTTAGACTATTATTATTCAAACTAAAAGTCAAACATCTAGAGAGAGAAATTGCTCTTCCTAAATAACATACAAAAAAATATAATCAAGCACCAACAAGGTATTGTTTCATTTACCATGTATTGTATAAATCAGTATAACAAATCAACGAATTCGATCAACTTCAACTAAAGTGTTCAACAATTCACCATAAAAATGATCGTTCTCTGAATCCTATACAGTATAAGTATTGATCGCGAATGGCGATCCTACCTTCAATTGCCTAATCTGAATCAACTCAATGCTTCGGCGTGGAAGCCACCGCGTCGTTATGCCTCTTAGACGGACCTGAAGGTGCGACTTTGGGCCCTTTCGGAAGAAACCCAAATGCCAATCCTTTGAATCGGAAGCTCTTGATTGTCTTTACATCTGAATGGCTGCTCAACGCTGGTTCTGATGGGTGCATCGGAACCTGCAGAATGGCCGGAGGTGGGCCGATACGGGCTGCGTCTGAGGTGGTGAAGAGAACGAAAACCAGAAGGAGAGCCCTGGCAGTTAAAGAAGAACAGGACACCATATCTGAAGAGCAATTATAGCTTTGGCTAGTTAGGGTTTTGTGGAAATAGGGTTTTGTGTTGCATTTAAATGAGGATTTGGAGATGGGGTTGGTATGTTCAGTGAAAAGGAGGACACGGTACCGTGTTTTCGTCGAACGCTTGATGTCAACGAGACCAGGAATATTCAAACAATACGAACAAGGGGGAATTTTTTTTAATGAATATATATGAAATTAAAGGGATATATGTATTTTAAGCTTCCTTCTTTGATTTGACGCTCTGTAATTGTAACTGCATGGGTGTCCCTAGTGTCGGAGAAGAAAAGGTATATATCATGAAAATTGAATTGGAAACAAAAATCAATAGATTACACTAAATAAAAATGTTGAAGAGATATTAAAATAATATAATATTTCAACATGGTTTGCCTGGCGATTCAAATTAATGGATCTTGTAAAAAAAAAATACTTACTTACTTAATTAATTGTATACAAAATATTAGAAATTTCTAAATGACTATATTATTTTAAAAATAATAATTTAATATATTTCATTTAAATAGTATAATAGTTTGACCAAGTCTTCTTTCGTATTTCTCTGCCATCACTTTACGTGGAGATTTTTATGGACTGTCTTGTCTCTCTCTACCTGGCCTGCCCCGATCGTGTTATATTTCTTTACCGTAATTCAGTTCCCTTTTCCTCCGATTCTGGGTCGCACCGTGTCTAGCGTTAGGAGTATTTTAAGTCCACTTTGCTCGCTTTCGATGGACAGAATTAGACGACTATATCTTTTTATAGCTTAAAAAAACAAAAACAAAAGTTTTGTAAAAATACTTACTGGTATTGTCACAAGAATTGAGTTTGTGAAAATTCAGATGTTTTAAAAAAACATAAACTTGAAATTTTGGGACACATTACTCTACTACCAAAACCGAATATGTTAGAATTTATTTATTAAATATATCTCAAAATAAAAGCAAATACCGAAATATCATCAGTTTCGAAAAAAAAAAATACTAAAGTATACCTACCCGCGAATGATATTCGCGGGTGGATGTATTGAAAAAACGTATCCGCGAATGTCATTTGCGGGTGCTCTAAAAAACATTACTCGCGAATGGTATTCACAATTGGAAGATGTGCTGAATACTAAAAATACAACTTGTATTTTCAGGGGTTCCATTTTCAATTAAAAAACAATGATTATGAGGAGAGAGATGACATTTTCGCCTAAAAAAACAATTATTATGAAGAGAGAACGCGAATGACATTCACATGTAGGGTTTACATCCGCAAATGACGTTCACAGGTAATGTTTTTTATATCCCTGCGAATGTCATTCACGAGTAGGTATACTTTGATTTTTTTTTCAAAATTGAGGATATTTCGTAGGTTTGTTCATTTAAACAGGTTCGACCAAACTGGTCTGATTCTGGTCTGATTTGAACCGGTTTGACCGAACTAGTTTTAAAATCAAACCATTTTTTAGGCTTCAAATAGACTAGTTCAAAATAGTAGTTTCAATTCAGTTCGAAACAACTCATTTTTTAATACTGCTTTATACTTAAATTTAAATCAAACAACTTTAAACCTACATAATTTTAGAATCGGTTTGAAGCAAAATAAACCAAATCGGTTTGAAATCAAACCAAACCTAGAGATGTCAATAAACCAAACCTTATGTTGGACAGAGATGGTTGTGGAACAGATTTTTAGTCGGTTCAGTGTGTTTTCCAGTCGGTTCAGTGTGTTTTTCAGTCGTTTCAGTGTGTTGGACAGGACTTTTAGTCGGTTCAGTTTCAGTTTGAACCAGATTATTTCCTAACCAAAATTGTTATTAAAAAAAACAGATCAGACCAGTTCAAACCAGACCAATTTTTTTACTTAAACCATACCAGTTTTTTAGAAACATAATTTTTTTTTATTTTTTGCAACCAGACCAGTTCAATTCTGAACCGGTCCAGGGTCTAACCGGTTCATGAACAAACCTAATATTTCGAAATTTATTATTATTTTTAGGTATATTTCGGGGGAAAACAATATGTTACAAAAAAAAATCTTAGCCACACTTATTTCAGTCGGGATTATCTCGATCTTAAACTGATTTTTTTTTCTTCCCCCAACCTAAATGATTCAACAAAAACACTATAAGAAAGGTTTTAATGCAAAAGACAATAGCAAAATTTTATTAAGTTCAAATTCCCAAAACACAAATACGAAACAAGATAGTATAATATGTTATAAACTTATTTAAGAAGTGACGTGGTTCGTACATGTACTTGGGATTGGGATTGCATGTCAATAACATAAAGTTGGAGGTAGAGGACTGACTCTTTTCAATTTTTCTCATACGGACAACGGATATTGGTCGTTGGGGTAGGTGCCATGTTATCGATTCTTATGGACACCAAGAAATAGGGCCTGGATTTTTACGTGTTTAAAACTTGGGTTGCATTTCGGTCCATTCGCGAATTGGTTGGCAAGATCGAGATCGAGCCTGATACCGTACTTCAAACAAAAAGCTTGTCCATTTGATTTCGGTCTTAGAACTGGAAGTCTGGAACGAGTTATTCAAGTCGGTCTCGAGTCAAATTTTTTTCATTTTTCAGTGAGTCATTTTGGCTCCGCCCTAGTTTTTACCCCGTGTATAAAGTTGAGTGCGTTACTACCACTAATGTAATGGTTTGTTGGATTTTTTAATGATAACGACAAACAAAGTTGGATTAAAAATGCAGTGTTATCAGAGCCAGGCGGGTCGACCTGGAACTGAATCCCTGTCTGGTTTTGTTAAGTTAAAAGATCATTTTACACATTAACAGTGTTTGAACCGATGTGAACCGACCGATTTTCGGTTAAATTTTTTTGAATGAATTTTTAATTTAACTTTTTTGAAACCGACCGTGTCGGTTCAGTAGCCATTGCAGCTTCTTCAAGAAGAAGAAGAAGAGAAGAGAGGTGGGCGGGCGGGAGGGGAGAGAAGGGATGACTCGATGATGATGACAAACATCAAAGGGACAAGCAGCACTGTCAGCAGGTGCGTTATGAGGTAGTGGTACCCGAGCTTCACGTACTTGAGATTCACACTCCGGAGGAAGTCCGTCAACTTTCGCGTGGGATGGATCTACACGCCGACGCCAGGGCCGTCTGATGGTGGTGGAGGCTGGGCAACGCTCATTGTGGATATGGGCGGCTCTAAATCGTGATTCCAGCGGCTGCGGGGTAATTAAAAAAACTAGACAATGCAAACGTGAGCGAGACGAATCTTCAAGTCAAGCGAGTGGGGGGTAGTAGTGGTAGATATGACTAAGAATGGCTAAGTTGAAGCCATTTTCGACCACATAGAACACAAGATGACAACAATGGAGTTTTAGACGGGATTCTATCAATCAAGAGAGAGATGGAGAAGAGAATACGACGAATATCGAGGAATGGGTTTGAACTTTGAAAGATTGAACGAAGAAGAATCCAATAACTCACCCACTACTTCTCTTTTTGTATTTTAAGTCAAAAGTGATAAAATAAAAGATAAAGTATTTTAAACTAAAAAAACAAGACCAGTAAAAAAATAGTATAATTCTGTTTTTTTATGTATGAATAGTAAACCGTACATTGAACTGGGTTTGGCTAAATTGGGAACCGATCTTCTTACCGATTTGAGGACCGATCCGGTTCTGATAATACTGAAAAAATGTGATCATATATTTACTCTAAAAATATATATATAAAATAGAATAAAGAAATAATCGAATTACCATTTAATTATTGATTTTTTTTAATGATAACGATAAAAAACGTTGGATTAAAAATGTGATCATATATTTACTCTAAAATATATATATAAAAAATAGAATAAATAATTGAATTACCATGACGTTGAATTTTAACATTTGAATTGATTGGACGTTCCGTTCTACGTTGAGATTGGGAAAGCTTGACTAAAAACAATATTTTTGAACCTTAAAAGTCAAAATCCAACCCTATTAGCAACATCATTTAGATCATAATTTAATTACGACTAGGTTTATAATAGGCTTGTTCATGAATCGGTTTGACCCCGAATCGGTTCAGAACTGAACTGGTCTGGTTTGTAAAAAAACAGTATTTTTTTTTTCAGTTTCTAAAAAAAATGGTCTGGTTCGAACTGATTCAGAACCGATTCGAACTGATTTGTTTTTTTTTAATAATAATTTTTGGTTCAGAAATACTCTGGTTCAAACCGAAACTGAACCGGCTGAAAATCCTGTCCAACACACTGAACCGACTGAAAAAAATACTGAACCAACTGAAAATACACTGAACCGACTAAAAAACACACTGAACCGATTGAAAATCTGGTCCACAACCAACTGAAATTCTGTCCAACATCAACATACGAGAGTCCAATACATCTCTAGGTTTGGTTTATTAAAGACATCTCTAGGTTTGATTTAATTTCAGACCGGTTTAGTTGATTTTGCTTCAAATCGATTCTAAAATTATATAAGTTTAAAGTGGTTTGATCTAAATTTAAGTATAAACCAGTATAAAAAAACGAGTCGATTCGAACTGAATTTTTGGTGCTATTTTGAACTGGTCTACTTGAATACTAAAAACACTAGTTTGGTTTTGATACTAGTTTGGTCGAACCGGTTCGAACCAAACCAAAACCGGACAAATTTAGCCGAACCAGTTTAAATGAACAAGCCTAGGTTATAATTAAATTTTTAACCTAAAGTTATATGTTTTATGCCTACTAAAAAATTAAAAAAAAAATTACAATATATAAATAATTGAATTACAAGTTAAATGTCAGTAACCGACTTGGGTATCGACTTCTAGGATCTAAAATGAGCTTTTTAGCTCAAAATTGCATGTTTCATTTAAAATAGAACATAGAGTCAATCCGAAAGTAAAAATTCAATATATTGTGCAAAGTTTATATCACAATAATTTTGTACTCATTCTATTTTTTTTAGTATGTATATAATTATCTTTCTACCCTAACACCATTTTTCAGTATCTAATTTTTTTTAGTATGTATACAAAATTCAACTATTAAATAGATATTGAACTCTTTACTTTAATTATTTGTAGAGGCACAAGATTTAGGCATAAATGACACGTATAGGTTGTTTTGTACGCAATAAAAATATTATCAGCTAGATAATTGAATGTCTTGCATGTCCACGAGAACAGTGTACTTGGGGTGTATCCAGACCCAACCCAAATTACAGAACACAGTCCCTCAGAACTGGACATGTGGGCAGCCAGGGAAGGAGTTCTGTATTTGTAATTATTTTTATTTTGTTTAGGATTTGTATTTTTCTGCTTGAAAAAGTGAAATCTTTGATCTTTTTCAAATTCCATTCTATTCCATCCTTGGGAGTCCTTTCCAATCAAGGCTTCAGTTTCATTGTATTGAAGAGACATGACTGCAATATGTCTTGTCTCTCTTTCACAGGCAGAAGACTTTAAAAGTCAAATTTTTATGACATTTTTTTCCTTTTTAATTAATATAACAAGTCAATAACAATAGAAACTAAGTTTGAATATGTTGGAGAAGTTCTTACTTTGTATAAAATTATAAATCACTATTAATAAAATAAATAATTATAATTATATGATGGGTTTATAAGGGACGCCTTATTTTAATAAACCATTAATCACTGACCTAAATAAAATCAATAAGATTTATATAAACCATTTATGTAAGGTGTCACCCCTATGAATATTCGAGAGGCGTCAGCCTAGCATAAGGCGTCGGCTCCACGTGTCTTGATAAGATCGCATTAAATAGGGATCAGACAACATTAAATGAGATCAGACATCTATAATATTTGAGGATAATGATTCATGTCTCATCCGAAAGTCAGTTTGAGCTCAGTTAAAAGGTAACCATGGTAAAAAGGTAATACTATTCATCAGGTTAATCAAAAAATATAAATATCAGCATTCATTATCATTTATTACTCTCTGATTTTCACCACATCTACATAAAAGCTCTTAAAAGTCTCAGACTGACTTAGGGTTCAGAGTGGAATAAACGGATCAACCCGAAGTTATCAACTCTGTGCAGGTCCGAACCGAAAGGAGCGACGCCTGCGTAGAAGGAAGATTTTCAGAATCCAACATTATATAATTAAGAGTGGGAATGAATTAAGAGAAAATAGAAGGTAAAAAAAGAGAGAATGGGAAGGAGTGTAAATATATAATGTTCGATCTTTATTAAAAAAATTATTGGTAGCAAAATAATTATTAATTTGTAAATAGAATTTGTCAATCTTTTATACCTCAATCATGTGTACTAAGCTCTTTTCTCTATGTAAATAAATACACTATATTTTTACAGAAAAAACAAAATAGATAAGTGCATTTTTTTTTGCCAGATTAGATAAGTGCATTGATGTCTCTAAAATACAATATTACTACATTGTAATTTCCCGTTAAGCTCCACTAGCAAAGAACCTTTTTCATAAACTATAAAATATTTAAGAGTACTTACTCTTTACACGATTAAAGTAAAACTAGTGCAGCAGCCATTAACACATATACACCCTAAAGTTACACCCTTTAAACAGTTAAACCACCCATCCCGTTGCTTGGGAATCCCAAAGATGGCATGGAAGAGGAACTACTCCCCCCTCCTTATCTCCATCACTCAATAACTCCATAGCCATGTCCTCTTCAGTCTTCACCACACTGCCTTACTCTGTATGGAACATTTCCAACTCTAAGTGGGGAACACAAATTAGGGTTGTCCCAAGCCCCAAACCTCCTTCCCATTTTTCTAAGAAATTCTGCAGAGAATTGAATCACCCCTGTCAAGTTATTCCCATTCAAGTATATCGCGCCTATGGCGGGCAAAGTTTCAATTTTTAGGGACAGGGGTCCCGATAGATTGTTGTTGCTGAGTCCGAGGAACCTTAGTTTCTTCATCAGGGACATTGTCTTTGGGATATCTCCGACCAAACCTGTCTCGGAAAGATCAAGAGTCGTCATGTTTTTAAGGTTCTTCCATGCCACGGCCTTGAGCTCGCCTCCAATGGGGTTCCTTGACAGAACCAGTTCTTCTAGATTTGTCATTTCTTGAATCGAATCGGGTAAACCTCCTGTGAAATTGTTGCTTCTTAGATCCAAAAGGGTCAAATTCTTGAGGAACCGTAGTTCTCTTGGTAGCTTGCCCTCCAAGTAATTGCAGCTCAAATCGAGCTTCAGAAGCGAACCCAGATCTCCAACTGACGGAGGGAGCGTTCCCGATAGGAAGTTTCTGCTCAAATCGAGAATTAGTAGTTCTTGTAATCCACTGAAGCTGTTCGGGATCGGGCCTCTGAACTGATTTCCTGCTAGAACAAGGCGCTTCAAATTAAGTAACCCTCCGAGGTTTTCGGGTAACTGGCCGCTTAGTTTGTTTTCTATGATAACGAGGGATCGGAGATTCTGGAGGCTACCGCTGAACATGGCCGGAATTTGACCGGATAGACCTGGGTTTGATCGGAATTCAAGGGATTCTAGGGTTTTGGAGAATTTTTCCCAGTTCTGAGAAGGGATGGCTGTGGATGATTTGAAGCAATAGAAGAAGGAGATGGACTGGAGGTGTTTGAGCTCGAAGAACTGAGGCGTGAATCTAGGATTTTCAGAACATTCAAGAGAGTTGTCGTGAACAGGTCCGATGTTCAGTGCCGTGACATACCAGAGACCATTATCAAATAAACCGCAAGAAATACCCTGTTCAAGAAATAAAACAGAACAATGTCGGTACAAAGATCAATATTTTATGAAGCAAGATTCTGAATTGATGTATAAATCCAATAGGATTCTTAAGTTTTGATCCTCAGAGTTCAGAAAAACATTGCAAGTACACAGTTTTATAAGGTTACAGATAATAATGGTGTCATGATTCATGATGATGAAAAACAGAGCATGTCTGTTTGAAGAATTAAACGAACAATGTCATTTCAAAGATCTAATTTTTATGAAGCCTGGCTCTTAATTGATGATTAAATCCAAGTGGGTAGTGGGGTTTGAACTTGGTTGTCCAGAAAATGTTGCAAGTACACAGTGATAAAAGGTTGCAGACAATAATGGAGGTCATGACTCATGCTGATGATATAAACCACAGCATAAACCAAGGACTCAACTTTCTCTCCACCAATGATGATTTTTTCTTTCTTTTCTCAGCAATTTATGTTTTCTTCATTCTCTAATGATTGCAAATCTTTCACAAACCTGTGTTTCCATGCAAAGCTCTATCATTTGTTCAGCCATATTTTCATGGAGTCCATATTGACAGATGTTCTACTTGTTCAACCTGTAATCACTATTCTATGCTAATCTTTATCTGCATAATTCCAAAAAAAAACTGTATAATTTAAGTGGTCCCAAATTTAGAGACATGATCACCAAACAGAGAACTAACTTATTCATGGCCTTGTTTTTCGAACATCATATGACGATTAGACCTTGCCTGGACTGAACCAATCCATTTACCCATTTACCAAACAACAGGATGGGCCAAACGTAACTGAGAGCTCAGTTAACACTTACCAAAAAGTCATATATAAAAAATTAACTGTAATCTTTTGGTACCTGAATTGGAGTCCATCCACAAGGGTCAGGATAGAGATCTGAGCCATTCCACCAGTCACCCACAAAGCCTTGTACGGTGGTATAAAGGGCTTCTCTCTCTGTTACTTCCATGGGAGCTCCTCCGTCAGCGTAGGTGACTTCTCCTTCTCCACGGCAGCAATGAGGAGAAAACCAGATCAAAACCAGAATAAGAACAGAGGAGGTGGTCTTCATGGTGAAAGGTTGAAGCTTTGGAACTGAGCAAGGAGAAAAGGCAGTGTAGGTTTCGAGGGAGATGAAGAGAAGATAGAGGAAGGAAGGAAGATCAAGAATAAATAAAGGAAAGTAACGCTGGGGGTACGTAGGAAGGATAGTGGCTGCCCAACCTCAAGACTTGATGGGTTGTATTCTAGTTCTAGAAGTTAAAGCCAAAGCAGTACACTGTCTGAGAAAGTGAAGAAGGGTACAAAACAAAACTTGTAGGTAATATGGGGGATAGAGAGAGAATGCTGAAACCACAGTTAAAGTTTGGTTGCATGCTTTTATAGCAAGAGAAGAAGGAAAAACTAAAAAGGGATCATTTTTATGGTAAAGCACAAAAAGAAGAAGAAGAAGAAGATGGTGAGGGTCTCTATCTCCAACATTATGCTCAAGCTGTTAGCTGTAGAAGTAATAATGTCCATTTACAAATGTCACTCAAAAAGGGTGTAAAAATGGAAATTACAGAGATGCACCCTTAACTTTGGTTGTGGGAACAACTTACACCTTGGACTTCCTTCTTTGGAGCAAACTGTACTTGATAAAACTCAACAATAGGTGTTTTCCATGAGTCACGAGTCCATCCAGGAGTTGCAATCAGGACACTAACTATTGAAAAAGCTTAGTGTGCATGTTGCTTTAAATGCTAAAGATAAGGGTGGAATATGCAATTTTCTAGAAGAAATAAACAACAGAATGTACTTATTACTTAGGAAATATGAATTTGGAGTTTTATGCCTTAGGCTTTACTATGAGTTTGCAAAACCCAATGCTCACTTTCCCAAAATAATAGTGGCCTAACTATATATTTGATCAACTAATAAACTAAGCTAATAAGATGATTATAGTTTGAAGTGTTAATATTAAAAATGAAAATATGGTGGTGATACACCATATGAAATGAAAATAGGAAAATATAATATAATTCATATTTTCTAAATTGTTTTTTATTTGTCTCACATCAATTATATACTTTACTGATTCTTATATTATTATTTTCCAAATGCTACCCTAATACAAAATGCTACTTAAGCTCTATTATATATTGAGATATATATTTCAAATTCAAATAAATATTTTGTTTATTTTTATGAAACAAAGATAATTAAAGCTTCTATCACCCACCAAACTTCCTCTTAGTCTATAATTCACCTTTCAAAGTAAAAACAGTATTTCGTAATAGTAATAGTAATACAGAACAGAGTAATAAACTGCCATTATTAAGGCATCCATCCATCCTTTTTCTTTGCAGAGCAGAGGTCAAGCATGAAGACAGTTTTTAGAGATTAGCGAATTTTTTCAAAAACTATTCACTTTTCAAAAAATATTTGAAAAAGTGTATATCGAATTTTTTTTTTAGAAAAGTATGCATACGCGCGACGCGCCTATTGAGTAGGCGCATCCCTAGGACGCGCCTATTCAGTAGGCGCGTCCTAGGGATGCGCCTATTCAGTAGGCGCGTCCTAGGGATGCGCCTATTGCAATAGGCGCATCCCAGGGGTGCGCCTACTGCAATAGGCGCACGCCAGGGGTGCGCCTACTGCGTAAATTTTTTTTTTTTCGCAAAAACACCGGTCTATCAGAAACCACGTTGATTTTAAGTCTGCTTATGGTTTTCCTCCTAAATAGAAATTGAGAGATAGTCTCACGCGTATTCATAGGTCCAAACTACAAATTTTCCAACTTGTTCTGAACAACAATGAAACAAAGTTGTTTATTCACAAGTTTCTGAATGAGACTTTTCTTCAGATGCTCACGCGTTGCTTTATCTCAGTATTCACAGGGTTTCCTCCAAATTTTCCAACTTGTTCTGAACAACAATGAAACAAAGTTGTTTATTCACAAGTTTCTGAATTAGACTTTTCTTCAGATACACTAGCTAGTTTGACATTTTCAGGAATTACTCCTGCAAAAGAGCTCTTTGGGGTTTCCACTGCCTTTTTCTTCGGCATCTGAAGTCTCTTGATTTTCTGCATAGTGTACTCGTTGATTTTAAGTCTGCTTATGGTTTTCCTCCTAAATAGAAATTGAAGTCTTTCATCACAAACTACTCTCTTTTTCGTAGGGTGATTCAGTTTGTTGTCATTGATATACCGCGCTATAATTGCTCCAACATCTTGCTGAGAGATCTAATCATGCGTCTCTACACCAACCGATTTGAGAAACTCGATGAGATTACTCGATCCCCATCTAACAAATTCCATTTTTCTTGATTGGTACTTCCTTTTTGGTTGTGAATGAGGTTAAATTCCGTCACATTGAACTGTCACGAAGATAATTGCAAAAGAGCTCTTTGGGGTTACTTTAGGTTCCTGTCCTAAATTTTCCAACTTGTTCTGAACAACAATGAAACAAAGTTGTTTATTCACAAGTTTCTGAATCTTCCGAATATCTTCTTTTGGCTCAAGATACTCCATCAAGCAATTATGTTTCTCTTCCAACTCAGGGCTACCATTCTTTTCCATCTCCATCTGGAAATGCAGAAGCTTTCGTACTTCTACAAAGCCACTCCTCCCTGCCTCTCTCCACAGATATCTCACTACATATCTATATCTTTCATTAATGAGACAGAAAAATCGAACAGGGTATAGGCTAACTAACAGCTGCAACACATTAGAGGCAGGCATGCTAGAAAGGTCCTGCAGCTGCAATCTTCCGAATATCTTGTAAAGCTTCTCCAATGACTATAGCTTTTTATCTGAGTTCAAGCCTGCTTATGGTTTTCCTCCTAAATAGAAATTGAGAGATACTTTCTCCAGTAAAGAAGAAAGGAAGTTCTAAGAAGAAATGGTTTTCCTCCTGAAAATGTCAAACTGGCTAGTGTATTTGAAGAAAAGTCTCATTTAGAAACTTGTGCATAAACAATCAATGTTTGACATCGCGGATGTTGTTCAGAACAAGTTGGAAAATCTAGGGCAGGAACCTAAAGTATTTAACTTCTGAGAACTTACTTTCTTCTTAATTGGAGAGACTATCTCTCAATTTCTATGTAGGAGGAAAACCGTATAAACAGGCTCAAAATCAGATGTTTTTCAAAAAGTAAGCATATAGTAGGAAAAAAAGCATACATGAAGGAATTTGGTGCGCGTAGAGGAATTTGGACTTGTGAATACTGGGATAAAGCAACGCGTGAAACAATCATCTCGGTGGTTTGTTAACAAATTGATTTTCTGTCCTCTTGATCCAAGACCCTTTTGTTAACAAATTGATCTTCTGTCCTCTTGATCCAAGACCCTTCCTAACCATTGGAAGGGGATCAGTTTTCTTCTGTCCTCACCGTACGACAGAAGATATTCGGAAGATTCAGAATCTCGTGAATAAACAACTTTGTTTCATTGTTGTTCAGAACAAGTTGGAAAATTTAGGACAGGAACCTAAAGTAACCCCAAAGAGCTCTTTTGCAGGAGTAATGCCTGATAATGTCAAACTACCTAGTGTATCTGAAGAAAAGTCTCATTCAGAAACTTGTGAATAAACAACTTTGTTTCATTGTTGTTCAGAACAAGTTGGAAAATTTGTAGTTTGGACCTATGAATACGCGTGAGACTATCTCTCAATTTCTATTTAGGAGGAAAACCATAAGCAGACTTAAAATCAACGTGGTTTCTGATAGACCGGTGTTTTTGCGAAAAAAAAAAAAAAAAATTTAGGCAGTAGGCGCACCCCTGGGATGCGCCTATTGCAATAGGCGCATCCCTAGGACGCGCCTACTGAGTAGGCGCATCCCAGGGACGCGCCTATTGAATAGGCGCATCCCTAGGACGCGCCTACTGAATAGGCGCGTCCTAGGGATGCGCCTATTCAATAGGCGCGTCGCGCGTATGCATACTTTTCTAAAAAAAAAATTTCGATATACACTTTTTCAAATATTTTTTGAAAACTAAACAGTTTTTGAAAAAATTCGAGATTAGCAGTTATTTCTTATTTTTACTTTTTACTACTTTCTAACGGTGACGAAAGGATGGGAAGATTTATCAACCTTTTTAGTAGGTACCATTTTGAAGGTAAAATACGGTTTCAAATCAGTTCATTCCCGAAAAAGTATCGATATCCCTAATCTTTGCAGTAATAATAAATGAAGTCTTGCTTCACTTTTTTAGGGTTTCTTTTAAAATAGGTATATATTATGTATTTGAATATTCATTTGTAGGGTTCAATCTATCATCAATACAAAGATTAGAAATGGGTATATGACGAACTTTATTAGTAATTTTAGTATATTAGTAAAAAGACTAAATTATAATTAACCTGTTATTCTTTTACATTTGAAACGTAAAAAACAGTACATATTCAATTAAAAATATAAAACTTTTTATTATTGAGAAATAAAATTAAAATTTTAAAAGCACAGTCGCACCCTATGGTTTTGCGTATTAGCATTTTATTCAATAAAATTTACACTTTACTGTATATTATTATTTTATAAAAAAATCACAAAATCTAGTAGGGTTAATTATTTTTTGGTAGTTGAGCTTTGGATATGGAAAGTATAAACAATCCGTTTTTTTTAATTATAGTTATAATGTGATATCTTCGTTAATTTGATATTAAATGATGATAGAATAGAAACATGCATTTGTTAATCGTGTCAACTAGTAAATTGCAAATATTCTCAAAGTTCAACATGTGAAGTACAAATTGTCACAGAATTTCAAATTACAAATTTCTCAACCGTTCAGTCAGTAATTTGTACAAAAAAACATTTCACACTTCTAACACTCTCTCACTATTTAACAGAAATTATACGAAACTAGCGAATTATAACTTCATGTATCAGTTATCACTTTGTTTAATAAAATCAACTAACAAATTATCCAAAAGTTTAGCAAGTAGATGCTTAACTAATCTATTATGTAGAGTTAATGATAACTTGGTACTTTTTCTTAAATTAAACATCTAATCGTCAAAAAAAAGTAAAAAACGTAAAAAAAAAAAAAAAAATCGCGATTAGAGGTAGCGAAATTCATAAAAAAACACTACCCCTAGTGGTGTTTTTTGAAAAACGCTACTCAAAATAGCGCACGTTGTAAAAAACGCTACCCCCAGTAACGCTTATATACATTTTGCTAAATATTTTTTTAGTGTACTTACTTTTTCAAATTCTTTTGCCACAGTACCTATTTTTTAAAAAACTTCTACATTACGTTGAAATTGTTGTGGGATTAGATGTGTTTGAAACCTTTTTCTTCTCTGGAGCTAGACTATTATGTAAGCCCTTCTCACTTCTCAGTTCTCTCTACGCCTCTCTAGTCCCCTAAATGGCTAAACAGGACCACGCCCTACACCACCCCAAACAAAGGTGGATAAGTGCATTGCATTATCCACCGACCACCACACGATACAGTAGAGGGTAAGTAGTAGAAGTACGGACAGACTATATATTATAGACTAGGTGAGTAGAGTGTAGAGGTAGACGTAGACCCATCTATCTATCTATCTCTAGAGCTCCTATGTAGAGTAGAGTCTGACAAGTCACTTTCTGTCTTTGCTCCTCTCTGTATGCCCCAGAGAGAGAATGCTGTGCTGCAACAATTAATGTATCCAATTCACTTCCCCTTACACACACTGTAAAAAAAACTGTAGATGAATTGCATTTCCTATTCTATAAATTATCAACCAGAAACCACCATGGCAGCAATGTTATGTTACTACTGACTCTACTCCATTCATTTAACAAACTAGCTTCATTGATGATAACACATGTACAAATGAAAATGACAACAGCAGCTCTGCAAAATCATCAACTCTAATGGTGGGTTTAGTTCTAAACCTCATAAAAAAAGAAACACAATGCTGTATGTAAGACTACACGAACTAATATCTAACTCTCACAAGAAAAATATAAGGGAGTGCCCGCCCTAATGACAGACCCTCTCACGAATCGTAATACACATGTTGAGTTTGCTAGTCTTGTGTTATTACTTCACTGGGCGGTTTAAGCAGAGGCAAATATGTCATGAAAAGAGAGCTAAGCTATGTGGAGAAAAAAGTCCAGAGCTTCTTACTAATTGAAGCCTCACCTGGATGCTCCACTTCTTCTTCATCAGCATCAGAGTCCTCACCATCACCACCTGTGCTTCCGCTTCGATCTGCATTTGTATATTCTGAACTGGCATTCACTTCTTCACTCTCTTCGTCTGCTCTAATGGAATTATTAGCATCCTCATGAGCATCTGCTGATGCAGACTGCAAGATCATAAATTACAAAATTGAACTCTATCAAAAATTCAGTTGAAGAATGTGGAACACGGTTGTTTAGGGCATTGGGAATTTTGCATATATAGAAGCAATAACCCACAAACACATGGAAGACAGGATATTAAAAAAACACACTAAAACACTCAAATGGAGGCAGGATTAGAAATTTACCCCGACTACCTTCTCCTGAGATAACTTCAAATCTTCTAGCGGTACAACCTTTGTCAACTGTGTCTGGTCACATTTGTCGTGCACAACTTGTGACGGCAAACTGTTAATTTCAGATGTTGCTTTCTCAAATGCAGCACTACCAACTTCTGCATCTCCACCTCGATTGATTCCAGGTGAAGCTTCCACCTCGATTGATTTCACCGGTGCAGCACTGGTGGTGCTGATGGATGTTGTTAAGTCAGAAACAACATTTTGATATTACCATAACAAGGGTATCCAGTATGAATGCTAAAAGTTCAATTTCTCACCACTATTAATAAATTCAATGAAATCCAATTAACTTCGGTAGATCCAAAAGTCCCATTTAAGTAATAATATCTCATACAAGGGTTTATCAATCAAAGCAATATGGTCATAATCAGGCATAATGGCAATGACATCATGACAAATCAATTTTGCTCTACATATGGATTATGGACCTACACTACAAGCAAAAGTAATGAACTTACTTCCTTTTCCCTCTGAGATTATACCGCGTCTGGACTGGAGTCTGCACTGGAGTAAAGACTTGTTTCCGCTGCCTCTTTCTTCCATCAGTTGTGACACTATCAGAAGGTCCTTCACTGTTTTCATTCATCTCACTTTCTGTCATTCTAGAGTTCTCACCATGCTGACGCTTTTTTCCACCACCTTTTCCTGCAGCTTTGCCTTTACGAGCCGTCTCGGCTGGAACTTGCTTACTGATTTGGGAACTAGGTTGCACCATGTTGTCTGCTTTCTTTGCCCGAGAACTTTTACCCAAAAAGGTACTGCCCTCTTCAAGTGTGGCATTCATTGTGTGTGTTCTATTGATCCCTTGAGCTTTGCGGCGACTTTTTTTCAATCCCGACAGCTGAGATTCCTCTGGAAGATCTACGTCAAAGTGTCTATCATTATCCCAAGATGAAACATGATCATTATTACCATTATCTGAGACCTTAGTGAACTGACAAGAGGATTGTGGTTCATCTTCAGCAACGCTGTGACGATTCCCCACTGTTTCTTTGACATGCCCCAGCAACCCAGAATCTCTGTCTTCCTCATTGGAATTAGAACAAGAGTATGGGACATTTGTATCACTAGTATCAATCTTCTTACTGGGAGAGAAGGACTTGAAAATCTTTGCAAAAAGACCCATTTGCCCTCCAAAACCAGAATGATTTTGCTTTATGGGTGTTCTTGTATTAGCATGGTTCTTGGACATTCTCTCCACCAGATTTGGAGACATATCAGGTAATTGCATATCAGCAACCACAAATTCTGTTGACATATCCCTACAATTTGCGCAACTTTTCAGAGTTTCGACAAATTCATTGAAACGGCCTCTTTCTTTGAGTATCTCTTCCCTTTGGTCTTTCAGTTTGCGGCTCAGAATAACAAGCTGATCGATGTCTTCTTGCATTTTAAGTTGATCGTTCTCGAGCTGTTTCCTGTTTTCTTCCAGTTTCAGACTTTCTTTCTGCATCCTCTGCTTCTCTGTTCTTGCCTCATCAACTTTTCTCTGAGCAATTTCATTCTGCTCCTTTATACGTTTAAGTTCCTTTTGCCTCCATGCTTCAAATTCTCTCTCCCTATTTACCAGATCTTTCTCCATCACTTCATGCTTGTTTTGAAGGTCAGTCTCGAGATTTCTTTTCTTCATTTCAAATTCTTGAAGCAATTGATTACGCTCGTGCTGTGTTCTCTCACGTAAATCTGATTCCTCATGCTTCATCCTGGCAAGATGTGATTCCTTTTCCAATATCAGAGACTCCATTTCCCTTTGCACGGACTTCTCCATCTCAAGTTTCTCCCTTTTCAACCTATCTTCTTGAGAGGTTTGCCATTTTTCAAACTTATCTTTCTCTTCAACAAATTTCCTTTGCTCATCATCATATGCTGCTCTTCTTTCATCCAAAATCTCCCAATCTCTTTCAAATTTCTTACCTTCCTCCTTGAGCTCATCAGCTTCCCTCAGAAGCAACTCCTGTTGACACCGGCATTTTTCTATCTCCAGTTTAAGTTCTGCTTGAAGGCGAACATGTTCTTCCCTCTCTTCTGAGGTTACCTTGAGTTCCTCACTCTTTTCTTGAATCTCCCTTTCCATCTGAGTAATATCAGCCTTCATCTTTTCAGTTTGTTCTTTGAGTCTCTGTAAGCTCTCCTTTTCAGCAACTACTTGCGTTTTCTCAACCTCAAATTTCTTTTCCTCGTCTTTCATGGACTTCTCCTTCTCCTTCAATGCTTTTAGCCTTGACTCGAGGTCCTTCTCTTTCTCCTTGATTCTGTCCATCTTCATATCCACCGTTTGCTCCCGTTTAATTAGCTTCTCTTCTTTGTGGCTAACATCAGCTTCCTTTTGTTCCACCTCTTCGCACATGCTTTTCAGTTCCCTGTCAAGTGATTTCCTCCTCTCCTCTAATTCTGACTCAAACTGGAGAAGCTTCTCATCCAAAATGGCCCTCTGCTCATCCAAAAGTTTCTGGACTTCCATCTATAAAATTGGGAATAAAACAACTAAGAGAACTACAAATCTTTAACAAAAATAAGATGTAAATAGTTACGGGTTTGTTTGGCTAACTTCTGCTCAAGGGCACATGTTAAGACCCTAATAACAATCTCTTACATCAATGCCACCACCCACAGTTATGAAGGTTGTTATTTTGTTATTCTGTTTATTTGGTTTTACTAAATCTATTTAATAATAATTAACCCCCATAATTTGGTATATTAACAATCATTTTTTAAAATCCAATTTTGAATTATAAACTATCATTTTACATAAAATCTACTGATACAAAACGATTCTAGAAAAAATTAAATACATTTTATGTGAAATTATTTGTTGAAAAACATAATCACTTATTTGAACGTATGGGTGGTTGCCCTGGTTGTAAGGGTAGTTATTGCCCTAAGTTGTACTCCTTTGGCACAAGTTAGCCAAACTCATAGTTAAATGCTTCTCTATTTTTTTTATTTGATCTGCTACGATCTGGGTAGGCCCAGATCATATGAATATGAAACACCAAGTGAGAGGTCGAAACAAGCCTTAATTCCAACGATACAAGAGTTAGTATTAGGAAAATTTTGCCCCCATTAATTTTTCCATTTATCAAATATCTACTATACAACCATTACAAGCAAATACAGAGATCAGCAGGTACTGCAGAAATCGATCTACAAACTTTTTTCAAGCAACCAGCAAGTTCGTAATTAACTTATAAAAGAATTATCATAATACTTTAACTCACCCTTTCCCTTGCAGTCAACTTTTCCTCTAAGGCACGAAGCTCTTCTTCCTTAAGTCTGAGTATGCTTCCTAGAGATGCAGTTTCCTGAAAGAATCGAAAAGAAATGAGTCATATATAACGAACGCTCAAAAGGCAGAAGGGGGTAGAGCTATCACGAATAAACCAACCTTTTCCTTCATAACCAGTTCTTCAAATCTTCTATTTATATCATTCTCTTTCTCTTTAACTGTCAATTTGCAGAATTCCGATTTATTCTCAAACTCTTCAAGAGCCCTCTCTCTGCGCTGAAAAATCCGGTCATTCTGATTTGCCCTCTCCTCTCTCTCATTGAGGATTCTTCGATCCTCAGAGAGCTTCTTTTCTGATTCCTGCAACTTCTTTTCCCAGTCTATCAACTCTTCTCTTTGTTTATAAAAACTTGTTTTGTGTGCATCTTGCCTGACAAGGTGTTTAGATACATAATGTGATCTCATTTAATGAAATACTTGACTATAATGAAAAAGTAATACATATAAAATAAAAAGGACATATTGGGTAAAAGAGGAGATACTCCGTTTTCAGAGACAGACGTTCCCTCCGAAGTACATTTTCACGTGCTTCCACCTCTTGCATCTTTATATCGAGCTCTGAACATTTCCTATTAACTTCAGCAAGCTTAGCGTCAGCCTCATGCAACTTTTCTTTCATCTCCAAAGACTTCTCGCCAATTCCAGCAACTAAAGCATTTGCATCAGAAAACTTTTTTTCAGATGCAAGCTTGTTATGCTGCTCTTCCTGACTTGTTTCACGTAAAGCCTGCTCAAGCTGCAAGTCATGAAAGTCATCATCCAAAATTCCAAGAAAAAAAATCATGAAATGGATATCAGAAGTTCAGAACAAATAGTAGTGTCACCGTGAAGGTTCTTTCCAAAATAAGTAAATGAGTGCAACATATGATTTATATGCTCCACCTCGTATTGTCTACTATTTCCTATGCTTATACCAATAGCAATTAGCAACTAGTCAGTAAGGTAACATCTTGTCAGGGTAATGGTACAACAAAAAATATGATACTTTCAACTTAATATTTTTTTTTAAATCTCGGGGGTTCAGTAAAATAACTGTACAAAATAAAATTTTGCTGAAACTAAAAAGAATCCATCTGAAAAGGTAGAATGTTCACACACTGAGAAAATTGGTTCAAAATTTATAAAAAAGACTAAAACACTTACAAAAAGTGGATTAGCGATTTTCACTGATTCCTATGGCAGCTTACAAGTTGTAAAAACGCATGTAATACTTTCATATAGTAGTTGCTTATGCATGAGAGGAGTTGACCTACATCTACCACACATTGCTTCTCAAGATTTAAGGCTCTCCTCAAATTGTCTGCTTTCTGCTCGGCTTCAGAGATAGCAATCAGATGAGCTGTCTGCTCCCGCTTGAAAAGCTCCTGCGCCTCAGCCAAAGCTTGCAACAGTTCTTCATGCTTTGAGGTCAACTCATTTTTCTCCATTAGTAGGAGTCCCATATTGTACTGGTAATCATATAGCTGACATGTGAAAAAACAATTGTATGAGCATTCCAGACAATAACGTAGGTACCAAAATCTCAATTCAACTTGATTCAGTTGACACAGATAATGATATATTTTAGGACAAATGCAATGAACTATAAAAATGAATGATCGTGTTTTCACTAAAAGATACAAATAAAAAGGGAAACGGGAACATCCAACAATCTGTGCACTTAACTGTTTACACGAGCAGAATTCTCATTAGTCCATGTGAACGATCCATTCAATTTCTATCATATATATTTGGTTTCCACATGCTTCATCCCTTTAGGAAAATTCCACAGCACTTAAGTGACAAACATATGACAAATTGTTATGCAAAATATTCTTAAACCTCTTCTAATGAAGTATATCAATAACTAGTTCCCAAAAATTCTAATTTAAGTCAAATGAACATACTTAGCTCAACTAGTATACAATATTTATAGTCATTACTGGGAATGAAGATATGAACTTTTATTATCAAGGCAAATTCAATCAAGGCCTCTACACTCCCATGACATACCTCGCTCTGTAGCTTCGAAACCCGGTCAGAAAGAGCCTGGAGATCTTTCTTCTCCATGGAAGCTTCATCGAGCAGCCCTGCCTCCCTAAAGCGCCTCCAGTCCTCTACGCCCTCACGCACATCTTCCACCCCATTTCCATCCAACGACCGTAGCGGTGGTGGCGGCGGCCCGTCTACGAAAGCCACCGACTTGCCCTTGTTATGGGCAGCAGTCTTGGGCGCCTCGGTGCGCGGCGTCAGCGACAGAGCCGGATAAGGCCTCCTCTGCGGGGTAAACATCCCGCGTCAAAATCAAAACGACCCGTCAGAACGAATCGAAGTCCTTCAAGGTTAGAATTGCAGAAACCTAGACAACCCTATAATCAAGAATTGGGTTAGAAGAATGGTGAATGGTTGTTGAGGAAAAATGGGTAATTTGAAATTGGATTGAAAATTCTGGTAACTAGAGTCTCCCACTCTCCGTAGTGGGGGATGCGATTAAGTCGGGGCTGCTCTAGAATTTAGAAATTGTGCGGGTGCGCTCTCATCAATTACTGCTGTCTCTCTCAAACGCTTTCGCGGTTCTCGTCGATTATTTGACCGTATTGTCCTTCGTTTAGAGCAGACGGTGGGAACACCTACGTAATTTTCACGCTTGATGAAGGGAGGCCGTAAGCTTTGAGACTCATCCGGTCTGATTTTTTAGTTATTTTGATTTAGTTTTATTTAGGTTAACAGTTCAAATCATTATAATCTATTATTTGATCGTTGGTACTTTTATATTATTAGTTAATTAATTAATAAATTTTCATATTTTAAAATATTGCTTTTTAATCTAAATTATTATTATTGGCCGTTAAGTCTAATTATTAAAATAGTGACATGGTGATAAGAAGTAAAAACAAATAGACAACAAATTGAAACATATTTTGATTTAACAAAAATATGTATATATAGAAATATGAAGAAAAAAACATTAAAAATAAATTTAAATATTAAAAATATTACTTAATAATAAATTTAGTTTTTAAAAATGAGGAAAAGAAACTAAGGCAAAGATATTAGGGTCCAGTCTTAGGTTGAATTTAATGAGATCAAGTCGCTTGACCAGGATGATCAGGTTTGAGTCAAACTCAGCCAAGGGTTGGACCCTGGTTGGGTCAATTCGACTTCATGGGTTGTTTGCCCTTGGGGTCCTTTTAACCGAGACAAGGTCGAACTACGGGTTGGATTTGACCCAAATATAGTATCTAAGGTCAAATGATGGTATGGGTTGCCCATATCAAACTGAACTCTAGCTCGATCCAATCAATCCAAGGGTTTTGGTCTTATTTTTGTCTTCTTATTTTCCAAAATTTAAAAATAATAATTTTTTATTTTATGACTTTTTTTGTTTTTTCTTCTCAAATTTCCAATTAATTATTTTCTAAATTGAAAAATATTTAAACATTTTTCTAATATTTAAATTAAATATTATACATCTATGTGGCATTAACATGAAGTTGACTTGGTGACGGTGGTGCTGGTTTACCACATCATGTACAAGTTATGTGGCCATTTAACAAAAAAATATTACGAAAAATTAATGGATAGACTAAAAGATCACATTCACAAACATAACGGTGCAATCAATAATGCGTAAAGTTTTAAGATACCAAATAATCAAATAAAGATGTGCGACTATTCAAACTATTAACCCTTATATTTATAATATTTGATAAAAAAATATTTTTTTAAAATAATAATCTGGTTACTCGTAGTAGGGTTTGTTGGCTTGGTTTGCTGGTTTGAATCAAATCTCCATAAATACGAATTAACATTTAAAAATATTGTATACATTAATTATAGTAAAAAAATACACATTATACTAACTAATTCAGTAAACTGGATTCTGGCACCCGCTACGCGCGTGAACGTTGTCGTCGTTTGTCTTTCGTGAGGTGTTAGGAGGACATGATCGACCCGACTCCTAGGATATTACAATAATTAAAAACTTGATTAAAACTATTAGTGGAATTGTAAAACTAAACTTAAATTACCCAATATAATGAAATAAAAGTAATTTTGTTTTCAATATTTTTAAGAAAATTCTCGAGCATCCGGGTCGAGACCTTTTTTTGAATATTTTACACCCGACATCCTCAAGCCCGGGATTTGAAAACCTAGGCATTCTGACACCTTCAGTCTTTCACCTTTTCTTTGAGTATTATATTCCTGACATCCGACTTTTATTTGAGTATTATACTCCCGACATCCGACCTTTCTTTGAGTATTATACTCCCGATGTCCTACCTTTCTTTGAGTATTATACTCCTGATGTCCGACCTTTCTTTGAGTATTATACTCTCGATGTCTGACCTTTCTTTGAGTATTGTACTCCTGACATCCCCGGGATTTGAACCTAGGTGTTGTTACTATCTATGATTTAAGACGTACGCATTAACCAACTGTCTCATAAGTCCGAACATGTTAGTAAAGACATTCAATATACTCTTAAGATATCTTAACAATGAAATTATCATGTCCATGAAACTGCGACTATCATAAATCTACTGTGAAAATATCAATAAATTACCAGTAAAATTCGCACAAAAAAAAAAATTAGATATTTGATTAACTTCTTCCTTAATTTTTATTTAGATATTTTTAGAGTTATTGTTTACTTTAATATTTTCAGAGTTCATAAAGTAGGGTTAGTTAAGTATATTCATATTTTAATTTTAGATTTATTTGGAATGTACGGTTAAGTAAAGAAATACTCATGGAATCTAAATTTGACAAATCCTAAAAATATTTTGTAAATATAATAAATAATAAACCCTGTAAATTAATATTGATTTTTATATTTAAGTAATTTAAGTGAAAATTAATCACTGAGGTTATTTTAATTTTGTAGTGAAATATTTTTGTTACTTTTTTCTGTACATATAATACTTAAATGTTGGATGATATTAGTTTGGAGTAATAACATATTAAGAACTTATGGCAAGAAAAATTAAAATAACAAAGAAATATATTTTACTGTTTTATTAAACTAACTTTGTCAAAGTGTTGGAATCATCTATGCATTAATATTAATCATACTAACAAAATCTATAAGCTTTTTTTTTTTACCATTTTAATAATCTCATTATTTAAAAATACTCTGTAATACATAATTATCATTATAAAAAATGTATACATTAATCAAATATCTCCTTTCATTTTGGTTTTAAGTTTTCAAATTTGATTTTTTTTTTTGTATTTATTGCTTCACGCGATAGATTATGTATATTAAACATATAAAATACATCAATTTGGATCGATTTTAATTCTATATGAATTATTTAGTTTTATAGATGATATGTATTTTTATAACGATAGTGCTCATAATTCAAAAAATCTATAACTTCTTGGAAAGAAGAGAGGATGTTTTGAAGAACAAAAAATCTATATAATTGTAGAAACATTTAAAAGTCACAATTACCAATAAAATTATGACGTCTCGAGAACATTATGTAAAATTATCATTAATATGTAAAATTGTAAAGTTATATAAAATAACATATATAATAATTAATTTAAACAAAATTAATTAAAAAATGGATAAACAATGAATGAAATTTCTTCTTCCACTCTAATTTAAATTTCAAACTTGATTATATTGTACATCTTAATTATTTATTGCTTCAAATAATAAATAATGCATATTTGACATTATTAATTAAATCTAAATTCTCTGAGTTGTAGATGAAATTCAAAATTTTATAAATGATATAAAATTTTTGATTCAATGTTATCTTAACGTCCGATAAAGTGAAAATATAATTTTATTTGTTAGCGAGATATAAAAAAAATGGTGTGTGAGAAAGAATGAATGGATAGTGATAGAGAAATATATAATTATTACTTTCTAAAATTTGTAATGTTACGTGTGAGGCTGGTTAATATGTATGTATTTAATGTATAATGTCATATGTTTGAGTCTTCGTGCAAATAGTTGTTTTTATAAGCTTTTGAGAAGATATTTGAATGACCAAAAAGAGAGGGATAGTGATAGAGAAAAATATAATTATCATCTTGTTAAGTTTGTAACATTGCATTCGTGTGTAGCTGGTTAATATGTGTGTCTTTAATTTATAGGGTTATATACGTTCGACTCTCTGTGCAAATATTTTTTTAATAACATTTTGAGAAGATAGTTAAACGACCAAAATAGTCATGATAAATGTAAACTAATTATATTATTAAAGGGTATTTGTGTCAATTTACAAACGGCGGTTACAAAAACCGCTTCTGCCTTAATAATATAGATAGATTAATTATATACATATACATATACATATATATCTATATCTATAGATCTAAAAAACTGGTGCATGAGAAAAAAGAAAGAGATAGTGATAAAGAAAATATAATTATCATATTATTTAATTTATAATGTTACATAAGTGTGTAATTCGTTAATACGTATATCTTCAAGTTATAAGGTCATAAGTTCGAGTCTCCGTGAAAATATTTTTATAACCTTTTTGAGAAGACATTTAAATGACCAAAATAATCATGATAAATATAAATTAATTAGATTATTAAAGGGTATTTGTGTCGATTTACACATGACGGTTACAAAAACCACTTTTGCCTTAATAATATAGATATATATATTATAAATATATATATATATATAAATCGGGTGCATGAGAAAAAAGAAAGATATAGTGATAAAGAAAATATAATTATGATCTTGTTGAGTTTGTAATGTTGCATTCGTGTGTAGCTGGTTAATATGTGTTTCTTTAAGTTATAAGGTTAAATATGTTCGACTCTCTCTGCAAATATTTGTTTAATAACATTTTGAGAAGATAGTTAAATGATCAAAATAGTCATGATAAATATAAAGTAATTAGATTATTAAAGAGTATTTGTGTCAATTTACAGACGGCGGTTACAAAAAACACTTCTGCCTTAATAATATACATATATATATCGAAAAAACTGGTGCATGAGAAAAAAGAAAGGGATAGTGATAAAGAAAATATAATTATCATATTGTTTAATTTGTAATGTTGCATACGTGTGTAACTAGTTAATACGTGTGTCTTCAAGTTATAAGATCATAAGTTTGAGTTTCCGTAAAAATATTTGTTTATAACATTTTTTAGAAGACATTTAAATGACCAAAATAGTCATGATAAATATAAACTAATTAGATTATTAAAGTGTATTTGTGTCAATTTACACGTGTTGGTTACAAAAGTCACTTCTGCCTTAATAATATAGATGTATTAGTTAATATTAACTAGTATAATATATATTAGAAACCTGACCCACAAAATTAAGAAATACCTGACCCACAAAAATAAAAAAAAAATTATTTGAGTTATTGTTAAAATCTATATTATTAAGGCTGAACATGTTTATGTAACCGTCATCTGTTTAAATTACTAAAATACCCTTTAATTGCATGAAACGGTTAAATACATACATTATTTAATAAACTATTTTAGTTATTTCACATTTTATTATTTTATTATTTATCCACCTCACTCTCTCTCCATATTATTTTATTATTTTTCTTCCACCATCCACATTCATTTTTTATGATAAAATCTCTCTCATCTCTCCCACTATTCCACCAACCATCTTCTCTTCAATCTCCAATAGAATTTTTTATATCTCCAATATTAAGTATCTTAATATTAAATATTAAGTATATTTGGATCTTTAAAATGTAATATTAAGATTATAATATTATTGTTACTAATACGTATTATAACAATTAACAATCATGGTATATTAATATCATGATTGAAATATCAATTATTAATATCAACATAATGGTATATTATAGGTATACTTACAATAATTTTAATATTATAATACAAATATGTTACTAATTTATTATGTATTACTATATTAATTGTATTAATCTATATTATTAAGGCAGAAGTGGTTTTTGTAACCGCCGCCTGTAAATATACAAGAATACCCTTTAATAATCTAAATAGTTTACATTTATCATGACTATTTTGGTCATTTAAATGTTTTCTCAAAAATGTTATAAAAAATTATTTCTACGAAGACTCGAACCTATAACCTTATAATTGGAGACATACGTATTAACCAATTACACCCTTATCACTATCTCTTTCTTTTTTCTCATGCACCAATTTTTTTTTATATATCGCTAACAAATGAAATTATATTTTCACTTTATTGGACATTAAGAGAACAGTGAATCTAAAGACTTAAATCACTTATAAAAGTTATAATATCATCTACAAGACTACAATTGAGAAAATTTAGATTGAATTAATATTTCAAATATGCATTATCTATTATTTGAAATTTAAAATGGACAATATAATCAAGTGTGAAATTTAAATTCGAGTAGAAGAAGAAAATCAATTTATTATTTATGCAATTTTTTTAAAAATATTTAATTTAATTACTATATTTGTTATTTTATATAACTTTACAGTTTTAAATAATAATTATAATTATATATTATGTTCTCAAGTCGTCATTTTTTTCTTTTGGTAATTGTGACTTTTTTAATGTTTCTACAATTAATTATATATATTTTTTTTTCTTCAAAACATTCTCTCTTCTTTCCAAGAAGTTAAAAAAATTGAATTGTGAGCATTGTCGTTATAAAAGTACATTTCATCTATAAATTAAAATAGAATTATAATCGATCAAAATTTACTATATTTATATGTTGAATAATGAATATACATAATCTATCGCGTGAAACAATAAATACAAACAAAAAAGGAGATATTTGATTAATGTATATATTTTTTATATTGATAATTATATAGTACTTTCAAATAATGATATTATTAAAATGTTTAAAAAAAAATACTTTTTTAATATTATTAATATTAATGCATAAATGATTCCAGCTGCCCAAAGTTGTTAATATGTTATTACTCCAAACTATTATTATCCAAAATTTAGGTATTACATGTCGAGAAAAAAGTAACAAAAATATTTTACTACAAAATTAAAATAACTCTGGTGATGTGTTGAAATAATATTTTACGAATTACTAAAATATAAAAATCAATATTAAATTTCAGTGTTTATTATTTATTATATTTACAAAATATTTTTGGGATTGATCAAATTTAGATTTTATGAGTATTTCTTTACTTAACTCTACATTTCAAATATATCTAAAATTAACATGTGAATTTACCTAAATCTCAACCCTACTTTATGAACTTAGAAAATATTAAAGTAAAATAACTCTGACAATATCAAAATAAAAAATAAGGAAAAAGTTAATCAAATATATCTAATTTTATTTTTGGGGTAAATTTTTCTGGTAATTTCTTGATGTTGTCACAGTAGATTTTTGATAATCGTCGTTTCATAGACATGATAGTGAGTTTGTTAAGAGATCTTAAGAGTATATTAACTGTATTCACTGACATGTTCGAACTTATGAGACAGTTGGTTAAGACGTGCGTATTAAATTATAGATACTGACAGCGCCCAGGTTCAAATCCCGGAGATATCGACAGTATAATAACCAAAGAAAGGTTGGATGTCGGGAGTATAATACTCAAAGAAAGGCCAGCTGTTGAAAAAGGTCGGATGTAGGGAGTATAATACTTAAAAAAAGATCGGATGTCAGGAGTATAATACTCAAAGAAATGTCGGATGTCGGGACTATAATACTCAAACGAAGGTCGGTCGGATGTTGGGAGTAAAATACTCAAAGAAATGCCGATCGGATGCCGGGAGTAAAATACTCAAAGAAAGGCTGGTTGGATGCCGAAAGTTAAATACGTATTTTGTCCAAATATCGACATATATTGTTTTTGATCATATTATTAGAAATAAATATGATAAATATTTATCATGCTATATCGACATATATTGTTTTTGATCATATTATTAGAAACAAATATGATAAATATTTATCATGCTTAAGGTGTTGATATGAGAATTAAACATTTGGTAAATATATCTGAAATTAAAATACAATTAAAATTAACTCTGAAAATATCAAAGTAATAAAACAAGAAATAAATTGATCAAATATATATCATGCTTAAGGTGTTGATACGAGAATTAAACATTTGATAAATATATCTAAAATTAAAATATAATTAGACTTAACTCTGAAAATATCAAAGTAATAAAACAAGAAATAAATTGATCAAATATATAATTTTATTTTTTTGTGCAAATTAGTGGGAATTTCTTGATGTTGTCATGGTAGATTTGTAATAGTCATTATTTTATAGACATGGTAGTGAACGTGTTAAGATACCTTAAAAGTATATTGAATGCATTCATTGACGAGTTATGACTTATGAGCGTACGTCTTAAATCTCAAATAGTATGAGCGCATAGAACTGAATCCTACGAATGTTGTCTGAGTGAAAATACTCATTAATGAATGATATGTTAAAAAATTAATTAACGGTAAAATTAACGGTTTACTAACGGAATAACCAATTAATCACATTTTGAAACATGTGTAACCATTCTGCACAATGGTGAAACATGTGTAATCAATTAAGTAATTAACCCGTTAAAATATCACATGCCACACATATGACAAGCATTCCGTCACTAATAAACGCTTAACTGATGGAAATGGAGTATTTTTCATTCGGCCCCAAAATTAAGACTAAAATTTTAAATTTTAAATATTAAGAGAGAACTTAAGAACATAGTAAATTTTAGGGGGAAAACTCGTATTTTACCCTATATTTTATTATTAACTTTGAATATTTTGAATGTACTGATATAATAATAATTTTACATATTTTTGAAAATTTATATTAAGAAATTATATAGATATCATTCCTATCGATTTCTACTATTAATTTTAGTTTGTAAATTCATAAAATTGATTTATTATGTAAATTGTGTTGCAACACAATTATAATCACGTACATAATTATCATTTTTTAATGATTTTGTGACTTCTATTAGAATTGTATGTCTCTAAAAAAAATGTTAAAATTATTGATATATTTTTTATAATAGTATTAATTTCTTGATTTTTAGTCATACAAACAAATTTTTACTTATATTCTTAAATAATTAAAATATTGAAAGAAAAAAACAACTAAATGCCACATATTTGATATCAATTTAAGTTTTACTAATTTTTTTTTTTAACATTTACTACGAGATGATTCATTCTTAAATTTAATTTAAAAATTGTTCACTAAAATATTCTTTTTTTATTATTATAATTTTAGTCTTGAATTTAATAAACATGTTTTTTTAATCAACGTTTGTAACTTTTAATGGAAATATACCACATTGCTGTTATTTCTTTTCATAGAAGGTCTAATTGCTTCCCCCACTTGAAGATTAAACTTTAAAGAGCGATGTACATTTGTTTACTTATAGTGTGGGACCAACTGAATAATGCGTTGCAGCTCTGCTTCCTCAAAGAAGAGTTTTTTTATTATTAATTATTAGAAAATAAAATTTGTTTGAACAAAAAAAAAATATTAGAAAAAAAAAAGGTGAGAATGAATTTTAAGGAACGATAAATCTAATTTATGAAGAGATAAAAACAATAATATATCTCTAAGGTGGCGGAGAGGCTTGCCAATGACTATGTCAACATGAAGGAGCTATTTAGACAGTTTCAGACGGGTTGTATGATTTTTTTGGGTGTTCCTGAAAGTAGGGTTGTTCGAAAAACTTAATAGTAATAATAATTTATATTAATTAAGTCTCATTTAAAAAAATATATATAAAAAAATGTAACAAAAATATAAATCTTTCCAAATAAAGTATCCAAAGACCAACCCAAACAGTTTTGCTTTTGCTTCATCACTCTCTTCAACTACAGAAGACACAGATTCATTCATACGGGTTCTTGTCGGTGACCAAGTACAATGTCTGCCTCCCTCTTCCCTCTTCTCTTCTTCGCCAGAATCTCCGGCCTCGCAGTGGCATTTCTGGTACTTTCATGGGCCCTGAACTTCAGATCTAGCTTCCTTCCGTACTCCTCATCTCAAGAAGACCTCATTTATGCTGTATGTATCCTACTAGAATTCTTTCTTTAGAATTAGCTTGCATGAACTGTCAGATGCCCATTTTGGCCTTTCTTCTCCAGGTTCTTCACCCACTGCTGATGGTCATCGGCTTTATCCTCATCAGTGGAGAAGGTATTATACTTACATTGAAGCTATATGAAATTTATGGCAGAATTTTGAAGTCGATGCTTGATTTCTTTTGAGTCTACAGCAATCTTGGTGCACAGATGGTTACCAGGGTCGAGAAGCTTGAAGAAATCAGTTCATCTGAGTCTCCAGGGAATAGCTCTAGCTTCTGGAATCTTCGGGATTTGGACAAAGTTCCACAGCAACGACGGCGTTTTGGCGAATTTCTACAGTCTCCATTCATGGATGGGGTTGATCTGCATCTCTTTGTTTGGTGCCCAGGTACTCCTTCGTAATTTCTTCCTCATTTTTTTTTCTTTTAATAAAAACATTTTTATTTTTTCATGAATCAAAATATAATTATTTCATTCAAGATTCCTATGAGTTATTTTATTTATGACTCAACTAATACGTGACATTTATTTATTATTATTTAGTTATCTATTGATTAAAATATTGGGTGTGATACGCTGTTGCAATTATATGTCAGTATAGTTTTATTTATGACTCAACGGACAACTAATACGTGACATTTATTTATTATTATTTGGCCAAAAAAAAAATATATTGATTAAAATATTGGGTGTGATAAGCTGTTGCAATTATATGTCAGTATAGATATATGGTGACGTGTTCCATTTGGGGGAAGGCTCCAAGCCTCCACGGCTCCACCACCATTCTTGTTGAATTTGAATAATTCTATTATTTTTGGACAAATACCTGTCTTTTCCGTTGGACAAATAAAATAATAGAGTTAAATACCAAATAGCTACCCGAACTTTGAACGTTTTACAAATAGCTTTCCGAACTTTGAATTTTCAATAACGACTACCTAAACTTTGGACGAAGGTGCAAATAGCTACCTCAACTTTGACACATGGGGCAAATCGCTACCTCCGTTAAATTTTCCGTTAAATATGAACTGAAAATGACGTGTCACCACATGATTGGTCCATAATTTTAAAAACTATATTATTATTTTAAAATACTAAAAATATTAGAAAAATTCTTTAAAAAACTAGAAAATTAATATGAAAAATAAGAGTTTGTAATATATTTTTTGTATTGAAAAATATGAAACAAAATTAAAAAAACCTAATCAATTATTTTTATTTTTAATTCATAATTTTAATAAAAATATTATATTTAAAACTCTTATTTTTTCTATTAATTTTTCAGTTTTTTAAAGAATAGTTCTGATTTTTTTAGTATTTTAAAAAAATAATATAATTTTTAAAATTATGGACCAATCATGTGCTGACACGTCATTTTCCGTTCATATTTAACTGAAAATTTAACGGAGATAGTTATTTGCCCCGTATGTCAAAGTTTAGGTAGTCATTTTTGAAAATTCAAAATTCGGATAGCTATTTGTAAAACGTCCAAAACTCGGGTAGCTATTTGGTATTTAACCCAAAATAATATTTAGAAATATAAGTATTTCTTAAAAAATAGGTATAGTCACACCTCATGGATAATGAGTTCTATCGAAACTTGAACACATTGCACCCTACATTAGCGTATTAACTACAATTTAGACTTACAAATTAATTGTATGGTATAAAGAGCTAAACATTATATACACATATAAGGTTTAGATATACAAAAATTAGTATAGTACGGTTATATATATATAATTTTGTTATTTCGTAATTTGAATATATATTTAATGTACTTTTTATGAATAAGTATATATTTACATTTCTATCCTAAACTCAAATGTACTTTCGGTAAAATTATAAACAAACAAACAAAATTATAAACAAACAAACGATGTTAAGTTAAAAAAATAATTATATATTTAATAAAAAAATTAGAGTATGTTGACATATATTTGTATACTTAAATTATGATATAAAAAAATGATGCTAACTATGTTAATTTTCGACTTATAAAGTTAAGTTGATTTTTTTTAAGTTCTCAACTTAGGACTGTGTAGGGTGAATCTATAAGTTAAAATTCAATACGGATTGAATCACAATACAAATATTTATTCATTTTTTTAAAAAACAAATTGTGAATCTTATACATGATTTAAAAACTAACCTAAAACCGTTTAGTTGAGTAAAAGACACTACTCAACAAATTACCTTTAGTAGCCTGTTGAGCTTAGGGATGTCAATTTCGCAGGTTGGGTCGACCCGTGGATCGTGTCATCACGGGTTGTGTCAAGATTTGCTAAACCCAAACACGACCCATTAGTTTTCATGGGTCAAGTCTCGTGACTCAAACACGACCCACAAGTTGATAACCCATGCGATCAAAAAATTACATTGCAAATTTATGGTCAACCCACGACACGTGCGCCCCGCACAATCCGCATGTCCTTCTAGTTTTAGGATTATAATATTTTTATTTTATTTTATATATTATTTAATAATATATTATAAATTATTCAACGGGGCGATGAGTTGACCCGTGAGTCAAAAGTTACAACCCACGGTCAGGTCGAAAATTGACACCCCTAGTTGAGCTATTTCACTTCAACTCAGTGCTCTTATATATATAAGTTTTAGATATACAAAACTTATTTAAACTATATCTGTTAATTAAGTATGTTTGTCATTCCCAATTCCAATTGTCATCTTCTTCATCATTCATTGGTGGTGTTTTCCTGCGCAGTGGTTGATAGGTTTCCTGAGCTTCTGGCACCGAGGTGAGGTTCGTTCCATCCGACTGAATGTCCTTCCATGGCACATCTTCCTTGGTATCTACACCTACGTCCTAGCCGTGGTTACAGCCGAGACAGGGCTTCTGGAGAAGTTGACGTTTCTACAGACCCTGCGAAATGTACCCAAGCGTAGCCCAGAGTCCATGGTGGTCAATGGGATAGGGCTAGGGTTGGCCATACTCAGCGGCATTGTAATACTAGCGGCTATTGCGCCGAAGTACCAGAACCATCCGACTCAAAATAAGATCATATACTCGGAAAACGAAACAAAGAACTTAACTTCTTAACTATACTGTCAGTTTTTGGGTACACAAATACAGAGTGGTTGAGAAATTAAGCGTCCATTTTTTCAGATAACTCGAACAAACACAAGGAACCGAAACCTGGGTCGGACAGATAACTCAAATGAACCTAACATCGGGTCGGACACCGTAGCATCTAGTGAAGGCTAGGTCGAGCCACCTTATGACTTGAGTGAACACGGACTTAATCGAGGCATGACTATGATTGGGTCCGGTCCCTTTCGAATTTAGGACCTAATCGAGTAATGACTATGATTGGGTCCAGTCCCTTTCGAATTTAGGGGTGTCAATTTTGGACACGACCCGTGGGTGACCCGCGGTTGACTCGTCCACGACTCGTGTTTGAGTCGTAACCTTCGACTCACGGGTCAACCCATCAACCTGTTGAAAAATTTATAATATACCTTCGACTCACGGGTCAACTCATTGACACGTTGAATAATTTATAACTTATTATTAAATATTATATATATAAAAAATAAAGATATTAGAACCCTAAACCCAAAAGGTCGCACAGGTCGTGGGTTGACCCATAAATTTATAATGTAATTTTTAATCGTGCCGGTTGAACCATCGACCCGTGAGTCGTGTTTGGGTCACGAGAATTGACACTTGGAAATTTTATGAGTCGTGTTTAAGTTTAACAAATGTTAACACGACCAGTGGATGATACAATCTGCGATTAACCCAAACTCACAGAATTGACACCCCTACGTTCGATGGGGGCGTACCCCTTAAAATAGGAAATTTGGAAATAAATTAACATCTCAATTAAAAAAGAATATTATAAACTCAAACTTATAGAAAAAAAGGTTAATTACCTCTTTCTTTGATTAATGATATATTTTGATTATTTATATTTCATGATATGATTATTTGGTTCAAATTGATGTTATTTAGTCACTTATATTTGACAATATTATTTTTTGGTTTAAATCATTTTCATTCCATACTAATATTAAAATTTAATGTACCGAAAATGTTTTTATTCTTCATGCTTATTTTTCGTTTCCTTACTCTTGCATAAATCGGTTTGGGAAATCGAAGAGAAGAAACACATTTTAGATACATTTGGTCTTACTATATACATGTGAAACATTAACCATTAAAAATAAGGGAAAAGTCTGAAAAACGTCCATCATGTTTGACAAAAATGGTTTTTGGTACACCATGTTTTTTGGTGATTGTATTATGTATCATATGTTACAAAATGGTGGTGATTGAACCTTCCGTCCAGTAACCGTTTGATTGTCCTGTTAGTTGGTCACGTTTTTTGCACGTGACCTTCACCATTTAATATTATAATGAAAAAAATCTGAAATGACCTAAATAACCCTAAGATGTTTCTTGTTCCTTTCAACTTCCATTATTCGGTTTTTGTGAAAGGGTGCAGAGTTGAAGACCGTGCGACCTCCTTCCGTGGCATTTGAAGTTCCCTTGCGAAGAATTCCAGCGACACGAAGACGAAGACGAAGACGAATCTCTTCCAGCGACACGAAGACGAAGTAGCAGCCACTGTCGAAGTTCCAGCCACGGTCGAAGTTCCTCTGCAGCAGCCTTCGGTAAGTGACTCTTCCTCTGTAAGAAAGGAAACCGATCATCGATTTTTTGTTGCTATGGCTTCGTGAAATCGTTCGGCTTAGGGTTTTCTTTGGGTTTGTGGCCGAAAGTCGGGTCCTTTATGTGGTTTCTGTGTTTGATAATTGTGTTTATGGAGTTATGTGTTTTAGAATGTTGTTAGATATTGCTGTTTTTGTTGATTTTTCTGTGTCTTTGTTCGGTTATTATGCCAAAAACGGTTGATTTTGCTTGAATTTGCTTCGGCAATGTTCTGTTTTTTGCTTCGGCCAATCAACCTTGAAAGTGACGATGATTTCGTGTCTGCTTCAACTGCTCCACCAGTGCTGTCAAGTTGCTGGGACCTTGTGTTGTTACCACAACCCCTGAAGACTAAGAAGACCAAAGTATTTCAGACAGGTTTTAGAAAATCACCGAAGAAAGTCAAACTACTGAGGGCTGCCAAAGATAGATCCACTCAGTGATGTTCTATTTGTTTAGTGTTCATTTTGTGTGTGGTAACATTTTGTGGATGATACCATTTTGGGTTGGTTTAGCGACATTGATATGTTTTGTGTTGGTTTTTGGTTTATTGACATTTGTATGTTCAGTGTTGGTTTATTGACAATGGTATGTTTATAAGCAATGGTGTGTTTAATGACAGTAGTGTTTCGGGTCTGTTATATGTTGGTGCATGTGTGTTTAATGGTTCACTTTACTGGTGTTTCAGTTCTGTTTCGGTTAACATGCTGGTAGATTCATCCAAAACTTGATGGATAATACGACTTCATGTTTGAGTTGTTTTATTACTTCAGCCAACATGTTTCGGTCTTTGCATGCCTTATGTTCAACATGTTTCAGTAATGGTGGTTTTTAGTATAACAAGTTTACTATTTATGTGCTGTTACGAAAAATTGACAGAAACTGATTTGCAACACACTGATTTGCAACATCTCCAACATTACATTTGTGCTCATTTTACACAACATAAAACATAGACTGAAGTACATTACATATTGACACAAACAAGAACAACAAGACCTAACATCACAATCGTTATTGCAATTACAACTTTTTTAAGATATTGCTCCCTCCGACGCAGGGACACAATTTCTTCATTCAATTCCCTTCGGATTGTGTCGAACTTCTTCAGAGCTCTCATTCCATAATCGCACATTGGAGGGTCTGCCCATTCAAAATAATTGCAATGCCCACCACTTGTGGACGTTTTTCCACTGAAGAAAATAGGAAGATCGACATAATTAGGGTGAATTAGGGTTTCAGTCAAATCAGACAAATTAAGATCAAATGAACATCTAATTACCGAGTATCTTGGGCATCTAGAAAACATTCGGCTGAAGTTCTTCGACGTCCCAGCTGGAATTGCATGCGACAGCAACCCACAATGGCATAATCGACAATCATACTCTGGGGATGGGTTCGACACGTACGTCGGATTGGAAGATGAAGACGAACAGTGAGAGTACTTACCAGGAGCCATGAAGAATTTCAGTCGCAGCACTTCAAGGATCTTCAGACGCAGCTCTTCAAGGATTCCACCGAGAGGCTCTGTTCAGACGCAGCTCTTCAAACTGGCGGGATCTCCTAAATATAACCATCAAGGCAAAAAGGAATTACAAAGTCTAACTTTTCCAGGGTTGGGCACGTGACCAATCACGTGACAATTTAACGTACAAACTGAACGGAAGTAGACAGAGGGACCAAAAACAATCGTTTCAAAACATGTTGTATCTAAAACAATCGTGACGGTTGAAAAACCATTTTGGTCAAACATCATGTACGTTTTTCAGACTTTTCCTTAAAAATAATGAAAGTAATTTAAACAAACAAATAATATTATTAAACATAATTGACTAAATAATATAATATAACTTTGAATTTGAAGTAAGAAATAACATCAAACATATTAACCCATAGAAAAAATAAAATGGATTTAATACGATCTAAGTAGTCTAGGTACTCACCCAACTAGGTCATAACTTAGGTCCTAGATAAAATAATAATTAGATAACGTAATTAGTTACTAAAATTTGATATCTGAATAGTGTCTTGTGGAAAAATTGAATTAAGTAACCATAGTAAATGCTGTCATCTGTCATCTCTAAGCTTTCTGACGCTTAGCTATGCTTGCTTTCGCCGGATTCATCCCCCACCTGCATTAGGCGGGTGACGAAGCAGAACGACAGAGGGTAAATAATTTTTTGATTCCTCCGATTTACGTGTCGGTTCTTGGTTCTATCGTCCTCACCAGCAGCAGCGTAGCATTATCGTGTCTCCGGCGAAGATGACTTCTTCCATCGCATTTACGCCGTCACTCCTTTTCCGACTCACCGGTGCTAATCGCCGTACCCGACGTCACGGCTTGCCAATCTTCATCAACCAACGCCCAGTCCTCAATGCTCTCCGGTGGTCCAAGCCCGGACTGCTCCATGTGTACGCCTCAAGATCAGAGGGAAATCCCGACCTCTCCTGGACTCCAGCGGATTCTAGCTCTGAATTTAATGGATGGGCTATTGTGGAGCTTCCAGTACCTCCAAAAGAAAAGAAGAAAGGTCGTTTCTATTGCCCTAAATCCATTTGAAATATTGACGATGGATGTTGATTTCGCTGTTTTCATGGTGATCGAGTTCTTTGCTGTGCAGGGTTGCCTAAAATTGTGATTGGGGGCGTTGGGATTTCACTTGCTGTACTACTTGCAACCATTGCTCATTTCTCGATCTCTAGAAGAGGTAGCTAATAAAAGAGAGGGAAAACATCAAAATATTAGCTACTTCAATTTGCACATGTTAATCTGAGGCCTCTAGAGTATTCAATTGCTAGCTTCAAATTTTTTTATGGTGGTTGTAGAATATGATTTAGTTGTTGAATTTCTTCACATTCCAAAAAGAAAACTAGGAATCAAGTTAAACTAAGCAAGTCATGATTATGTGCTCTTTTGGTAAGTGAAACATTAGCTATTCTTCCTTACCCGTGAGCTGCAATCTACGGTCAGATTAAATGTCTATATGTGGGTTGCAAGAGAATTTCACCACATTTTAAACTTATTTCCTTACCCTCTGTTAAACATCCTCTGCTTGTGCTAGGTGTTTGAGAACAATCAACAATCAATGCATGTGATATCTTTTATAGAGCAATTTCTGTCCTCAACTGTTGGGTTTTAGGTTTTATGTAGAAAGTGGTTTTAGCTGACGAGTTTCTGAGATCTGTTATATTTGATGTTCAGGGTTGAAGTTTCATCTTTCCACGAATGCTTGGCAAAATCTTTTTAATGGGACATCAAGGCCTTGCTTGACTGAGAATGTAGAATCTAGTTTTTCAGACAATAAGATCATTGAGGCCGAGGAAAGCCCGGAAAGTACAGATGATGCAATCATAAACACCTCTGCTTCAGGTAGTAATGTAGTGTCCAGTCCTTGTATCTTTTATTCTAATGTTTTGAGGATACTTTAGATAGTATAAAATGCCATATTCTCCATAATTTACTTTGTGGTATATATGTTTATAAGGTTCCACTGATGGAAGTGAATCAGATTCAAAATGTGATATGTTAGATTGTACTTGCTCCTAAATCATAAGTATTTAGGTTAGAGCTCTAGTGACCGATGGACAATGTGTATGCTCCATCTAATATGTTGGCAACATTCAAAGTAAATTCTCTAAATGGCATTATTACTTACTGCACCTCAGAC
The DNA here is from genome assembly GCA_946814005.1 of Chamaenerion angustifolium. Lineage (NCBI taxonomy): Eukaryota > Viridiplantae > Streptophyta > Magnoliopsida > Myrtales > Onagraceae > Chamaenerion > Chamaenerion angustifolium. The sequence continues at coordinate 33,720,138 of OX328268.1, forward strand.
CTTAGAAAAAAAATGTTTTATTATGTAATATGTATACCACATAAGGGACTGATAAGTGGACATGAGTATCTATAATGTTGTTACTTTTTAGTCTTTTCATTTTTCTTGGTGATCAGGAGGTTGTGGCTGTCCATGATACTTTATAGTTGATCCTGCATTTCTGGTGTAAAAAACTGCTACTGTAATGTCGTCCTCAATTTAAACTTATGTCCCTCCAGCGATTGCCATAACCAACCTGGAAAATTCCAGTAATCCGTTCAAGGATGTTCTATCATTAACAGTTCATAGTGCAAACTTTTTTCTTTTCTCGTTGTAGTTAACAGAAGAACTTTCCTTAGCTTAAGTTGTGCAAATCTACAGCAATTTTCTAATTTTCCTTACATATTGATGCCAAAGCTTTATTGCGGTATGCAGTGTTCTTTAAGCTCTAGATATTTTTCATTTTCCTTTATGCTTTATGTTAAAGAAACTATCTGTGCCGACATTGTCTTTTGGTCAGAAGTTACAGAGCCTTCAACATCAAATGGCAAACTAGAACATATTATAATTCCAGTTGCGGTGGATTCGACTCAGAAGGAAGCTTTAAAGCTTTTAAGAAGCCTGAAGGTTTGTCTTCAGAAAAACCATAGAGAATACTGGTGTTGAAATTACGTATTTTTGTGAATTAGAATTCTGCATAAATTTTCTGTTATCTAATCATTAGAGTAAATTTTTCATACTGTGTCTGGCATGTAAAATAAGTTAATTTATCTAAATATGATGTGTCCATAATCCATATACATGTGCACTGTAATTGTTGACTAGTTCTGTCTGGAAATTAGCTTGGAGTCTGCATTATTATGTAGAGCGTTGGCAATTTAGGCGCTAGCCGCAAATCGAATTGAAAACTGCTTCAGCTTCTAGGATGATTTGATTATGTTGCAATTGCAATATACAGAGAACTGATCTGCTCTAGTGCAGTTGCCCATGGTCTTAAAGCCTGCGTTCATCTGGTAGTTTATTGGTTAGAGAACTGCTTTTTTGCTGCTCTGAGTTTATTTTTTATTGAGATATACAGATAGTTGAGGACGGTGTCAAAGCTGACGAGTTATGCACTAGGAGGGAATATGCACGGTGGCTGGTTCAAGTAAATTTACTGGAAAGGCAAGCACTTGAAGCTAATATTTCCTAGGATGTCCCTTATATCCAAAAAAACAAGAAAAACTTTGTTATTTCTTTTGTTTGTTTGTATATTGAGCACAACATTGTAAGTTAAATTATTTGGGAGCTTACACTGTTAATTGGCTTCAGGAATCCAAAGCATAGGATTATCCCATCAATTTCACTGTCTGGGACAAGAATTGCTGCATTTGATGATGTTAATGTTGAAGATCCTGATTTTGAAGATATCCAAGGTATGCTATGCCAATTCACTGCTTTCCCAACTTATTCACTTTCAAGCAATAAAATAGTGAATTCCTTTCTTTGTTATATTAGCCTTAGCGGAGGCTGGTGTCATGCCGAGTAAGCTATCAACAAAGTACTCCAACTCTAATGGTTCTGAAACTGAAAAAGGGATCAACTTTTCCCCTGAGAGGTACGATGTCATCTTTTCGATTCTAAATTTTTTCCTCTCTCTAAAATACAATTCTCTTGTCAGCTTTATCTCTCGACAGGATCTGATAAATTGGAAAGTGCAGTTAGAATATGACGTTAGTCCAGAAATAATCGAACAGGTACTTATCACATTGACCAGTTATTACATGTCTAATGCATCTTGAGCCTTGCTTAGTTCTTAAGCCTGACTTGTTTACAGTCCAGATATCAAGGACAAAAGTTGGATTCATGGATGTGAAGGAGGCTAAATCGGGCATATCTCCTGAATTTTTCATGGACATGCTGTGTGGTGATAGGAGCATTGTCAGAAGAGTTTTTGGTCTCTCTCTTACCCTCCTCCCCCCCTATCTCTAAATAAAATCCATAAGACTGATTCAATGTTCTTTACAGGAAACAGTAGAAGATTCCAACCCACTAAACCTTCAACAAAAGCCCAAGCTGCTGTGGCACTGACCAGTGGGAGAATGATGGAAGCAATCCAAATCGAACTATCAAGAATTGAAGCTGAGAATGCATCAAGGATCGCTGAGATGGAAGAAATCAGATCGGAAATGCTCGCAAGGGGGGACATACAGAAGTTTTGGGATGAGAAGTTAAAAGAAGAAGAAGCACGTGGTTTTCAGGTGGAGAGCAGATTTCATGAATTGGTTAAGGAACTGGAGGAGGAGCAGATGTTAAAGGAGAAGGATTTCCAGGAGCATATAAAGGAGAGAGCAGCTCTGGATTGTCAGCGGCAACTGCTTGTTCACCTTGGAGAAGAAGTAAACGAGATGACAGAAAAGCTTTTGTCAGAGAGAGCTACTTTGGTGGCAGAGCAGTCCAATGTACAGAGTGTAACCAGTGAGTTAGTGATGAAACTTGAACATTTGCTCGATGCAAAATCGATTCTTGAAGCCGAGAAAGAAGCCTTACGGATACTAAGGTAAGAACTAACTGCATCGCTGTGAAAGTCCATTTTTGAACTGCAAGTTGGTGCCTTTTTTATGGTATTCTTTTTTGCAGATCTTGGGTTGAGGATGAAGCAAAGAAGAGCCAGGCTCGTGCAAAGGTTCTGGAGGAGGCTGGGCGGAGGTGGAGATGGGATAACCATAATTAGTGCATATTTTATTGCTACTTTGCTAGTGTAGTTGGATCCCTTTGGGCTCAACATTTTGTGATCATTTTTCTTCTTGGTGGCTATGGTTGTGTTTTGTCTTGTCTTGGATGGAAGTTGGATTATTTGACAGTATCAATAAGTTTTACTATGTTAGATTTACCTGCGAAATTTATATTAAAAATAAAAATAAAAAAATAAATTGTTTGAAAATAATTATGAATTCATGACAACTTGTTTCATCATATGTTATACGTGATTCACCCATTTACCTTTTTTGTTTATCATATTATTTACTTCATACAAGTATAGTATATGTTTATATTATATCTAAATTTAATGAATTAAGATGTAAAATATAAAATTTGAACCCAACTTTTTTTTAATATTAAAAAGGAGAAGTTGAACATTTATTTTAGTAAATTAGGACAACATAAAATGACTATTTTAAGTATTTTTCCATCCACTCCTCCATAGTCAGTTCCTCCGAGAAAATGGCAAAATTAAAAACTAAACAATAAAATTGAATTAATAACTCGAACTACTTCATTGTTCTTTTAAAACCTACATGAAGCATCTAATTAATGATCTTCACATTATTTTATTTATTCTTCAAACTCGTCCTCACTCTTTGTTGTACTCATACAATAGTTCCCCCAACTCCTCAGCAGCCTTTATATATATTCTTCGTTCCGACTGTCCATCGAGCATTTCATCAGGTTTAGGAGGTCTCTCCTATTATCATCACATAAAGACAACACGTCATCAGTTCCATTGAAAAATATATATTTAATGTGACCATACAGAATAGTTGATTATATATAGGATTAAATACTAAGCAGCTACCTGAACTTTGGACGTTTTGCAACGAGCTACCTAAATTTTAAAAATTCAAAACGGGCTACCTTAACTTTGACGAAGGTGCAACGAGCTACCACCATCCAAATTACCGTCAACTGTTGACAGAAATTCGTCGGAAATTTGTCAGAAATTGGACGGATGTAGCTCGTTATACCTTCGTCCAAAGTTGAGGTAGCCCGTTTTGATTTTTTTAAGTTCGGAAAGTTCGTTGCAAAACGTCTAAAGTTCATGTAGCACATTGATATTTAATTCTTATATATATATATATACATATATATATATAGTTATATACCCTCATTGTTACGCTTAAGCTGTGTTTTGGATTGTCCGACCGACATTCTCTAATCTTAATCCCGTGTTTTTGCAACACTGGAATTACGACATTATCCTTGGCTCCGGCTTTCGCAGAGAAAATCTTCACCTTCTTCTTTTCCAAGTAGAGTGTAACGGCAGCAGATGATTCCGTCAGGATGTAGAGAGTATCCGCCATCGATTGATTCGGACTCTGTAACAATACAATACAGTATCACATAATATAAATAATATCGAGTTAGTGAAATTTGATCAAGTTTAATCCACAAGTTGAAAAAATAATCAGAAAAGATAACGATTTATAGAGGAATTATAAATGCAATAATACCGTAGAGGTTACTGTAGGGAGAAAGGGTATAAGTTGTTGGTCTAAAATACGGGACGGGTATTGGCCATATTTATATTACATAGTGATAGACGGACATGAATATTTTATTTATTTATTTACACATAAAAATAAGAGAATCCTTAATAGGAAACAAATATATGTTATGTATATATTGTAAAGAAATAAAAAAAAGTAAGCAATATTGAGATAGATAAGTAGTATTAACAATATATGTTATGATATTATACTTTCTTATGAAGCAAGGAAAATATTTTAGCAAAGTTTACAACGTCATTCTGATTCGTATTCAATTAATATTAGAAAATTAATATATATATATATATATATCACTTTAGTAAAAATATATTTATATAGTAATAATGTCAAAATAAGTTATATATATATATATGTATATATAAGTTTGATTAATTCATCTTCTTCACTAGCGCTTAAGGCCAAAAATCTATTTTTTAATTATTTTATTACATAATGTACGTAAATAAAAGAAGTAACATATTAGACTTTTGATTAAATTAGGTATTTTTTTTTTGGCCTTTATTAAATTAGGTAATGACACCTGATGAAGTTGTTGATCCTGAAATCTAAAATGAATTATAAACTTTTTGGACACACGAGTTTTATATTTAATTTAAAACATTCAAATTTATCATTTCGATAAGTGTCATTGCGTAATTTTAATTTGTTAATATTAACATGTACTCAGATTGAGAATTCCATTTTAAATTTCTATAAAAATAATATATTAGTTTTATGTTTTACTAATTTCTTACACTTGTATATGTAATTTTGAATACTATTGGAAGAATGCATTAATCACCTTTGGGTTGATAACAGGATGTGGTTACTGAAGTATTTTTTTTTCTTTTTTGGGTGTGGTTGAATTTTATAAGTAAATTATATTGGAGAGTTCTTATCTTTTTTCGTTTTGCTCAAAATTAAAGATTTACTGCCGTAATTTTCTTTGCTGTAGGTTTTAGTAACCATGGATCCACTACCCAGAATGATACTGTCCACAAAAAATCCCAAGAAGATAAGGTTGGGGCATTTAGAGGATTGTTTGATTTCATAACATATAATACAAAAAATTTATATGGCGACACTTATGAGAAAGGCCAAAATTTTTAACAAGGGAGAATAAACATTTTTTTTTTTTTTGTTTCATCTTATCATTCTCTATTCCATAAAGTAATCAACTTGAATTTTGTTTCAAGACCTTACTTTACCATAAAACTACCTTATCTACTGTTTTCCAACCTTTGTGTCTGTTCTTTCTTTGGTATGTCTGGTGGATATGAAGGAAAGGTGCCATACCTAGAATATCCTGTTAAATTTTAATATCGGGGCCGAGCCACACCCAAATAGCAACTACAATATACAACTCGGGTTCCATCCTAAAACCAATTGGTGATAGCAGGAGTTGACCTTATTGCATATATCGTGCCCAAATTCTTTGAAATCCACCTGTGTGGTATTTCAATTTATGTCACAGTGGACATTATTTCAACATATCCATCATTGCTAACCAATGGACAGATGTCTACAGAAAAATAACAATAGATGGGTACCTACCACTGAGCTGTGCATAGCAGCCAACTAGAGCATTAATGGATAGGATTGGCACCTCTAAAAAAACTTTGAATAATACCATATAGAGTTGTTTTTTTTCTTCTTATTTATTGTTACTTTCAGGTCTTTTCTGTCTATATATGTTGCTATGAAGGAAGGAAGTGGCACACGTTGGAGTCTTAGACCCACTATCCTTTGTATTTGTCAATCCAAATTGAAGGAAAGGAGGCCACTAGTTATAGGTGGCTGCTGTAGCTCTTAGCAGTTGTTGTGTTGGAATTCTATTTATCATGAACAAGAAAACCAAGGTCACTTCCATGGACCTGATAAATTTATTGCCACCGTTTTAATGGTCATTTGATTATCGAGATACCCGTGTGGATAAACGGTTCGGTTTTGATGGTCTCTGGTTCGTTGATGGAGAGACAGTATAGGATTTATTGCCTGCAATCCTGACATGATAGTCAGATTAGGCTTCCTTGTTGCTGCTTCTATTGCAGCTTTTACTGCTAAGCAGCTGAATGTCAAACCACCACCTTCTGTAGCCAAAGGTACATACTTTGGCAAAAGAATTATATCTACTGGTTTCGATTCAATACTCGAATGTTTTTACTTGTTCTAATGCATTTGATTCGCAGAAAATGATGAAACAAGAGAGAAAGAAGAAGAAAAAGAAGAAGAAGAAGAAGAAGAAGAAGAAGAGGAGGAGGTTAAACTGATAAGCAGTGTAATCAACAAGGCATATAGCAAAACACCTTACAGTGAAGAGGATGACATTTTGCCCGAATTTGAAGATTTATTATCAGGAGAGATTGATTTTCCATTGCCAGATAAGTCTGATGAGGCAAACAAAGTATATGAAAACGAGCTGGCAAAAAATGCAGATGAACTTGAAAGGCTGCGGATGCTAGTGAAGGAGCTAGAGGAAAGAGAAGTAAAGCTCGAAGGTGAATTACTTGAGTATTACGGATTGAAGGAACAAGAATCAGATGTTGTTGAATTACAGAGGCAGCTAAAAATCAAGAGTGTTGAGATCGACATGCTGAATATCACCATCAATTCTTTGCAAGTGGAAAGGAAGAAACTTCAGGAGGAGATATCTGTGGGAGGTGCGATGAAAAAGGAGCTTGAGATGGCGAGGAATAAAATCAAGGAACTGCAGAGACAGATTCAGTTAGAGTCCAACCAGACAAAAGGACAGCTTTTGTTGCTTAAGCAGCAAGTTTCAAGTCTTCATGCTAAAGAGGAGGATGCAGTGAAGAAGAATGATGAGGTTGAGAAGAAGTTGAAAGCTGTGAAGGATCTGGAGGTTGAAGTTGTAGAGCTCAGGAGAAAGAACAGGGAGCTTCAGCATGAGAAAAGGGAACTTGCTGTAAAGCTTGATACTGCTGAATCTAAAGTATCAAAACTTTCCAACATTACAGAGGTTAGAGATTTGTTTTTCTGAATCCTCTTCTGTTGAAAATGTTCAATTTTTAGCTAGTTTTAATGGATTGTCAGGAAAAAAAAATAGAAGTTACTGCTGTTAGCTTAATTTTATTTGATTAATGAATGATTATCCTTTGTGGCTCATATCTACCTGTTTAGTTACAAAAAGAATTGTCTACATGATTTCTGCAACTATTTTTCACTGGTAGACCAACTTGAACATTTTGGATATATATTTTACAAAGTATGAAATTGGAACGAAATTTAGTATGAAAGTGGAGAAAAAGTCACTTTTTCAAGGAACAAATTTGTCTACTAAAAATATCATATTTTACCAAAATAATCAATCCTTCATTACTATAAACTGCTTTTAGCTGAACTTTTGTGGTGATTAATGAAGATCAACTCAAGGCTTATTCTTTGTGGCCTCATAACTACCTTGTTACAGGGATTTTTTTTAAAAAAATCTTTGATGTCTAACTTATCACATGGTGGACCAACTCCAAACATTTTGAAAAATAAAACTCAACAAATAGTTAGATATTTTAGTGTAATTGGATTGACTAGTTGACCAATAGGATCATAGTATCACATTAAACAAATTAGGAGGGTGCAGAGTGCACGCTTGATTAAGTATATTATGATTCATTGTATCAGAGATTCATCAGGGGGCAATGCCCCCTTTGCAGGGGTCCAGGGGCAGCGCCCCTGGCTGGGGTCGAGCTAATGACTATTCTAAAAAATTGATTGTAAATTTGAATTTTTGGAACTAATGACTTAACATTTTAACCTCAAAATTCCCGGTTTTTGGACACTTGCTTTAGAGCCAAATATTAGGCCGAACCATTGCAATTACTTCGGCTCCAAGTCATCATCCCAAGGTGTCCTTTGTTTTTGGAGCCAAATTTTGAATCCAAGGGACATGGTTTGGCCGAAATGTTACATGGGTTGGCCAAAGGGTGTAGTGCCTCTTCCAAAGGGGCATAGTGACTCTTCCAAAGGGTGTGGTGTCTTTTCCAAAGGTGTGGCAAACACTATAAATTGGTCATAGGGTAGGTCCGAAAATTTCATCTAAAACATTCACAATCCTTCTCAAGTTCTAGTTCAGTATTCTGATTTTATCCGATTGAAAGTTTGGGTGTCTCCAAATTGTTTCAATCTGAAAGTGTCGTCACGACTTCAGAATAATTCAAGCAACCCCATTCGAAAGTTCAACAAGATTGTGTATCCCATTCGAAGGTTCAACAACACAAAGTATGAAACTTGGAGTGAAAGTTAGTATGAAAGTGACAAAGGTTACATTTTAAGGCTAAAAGTGATCAAGTAGTATAGTCAACAGTTTCTATTTTCATACTAAATTTCGTACTTTGTTGCACTGTTCTTTTTTATAACAAAGAAGATATGAATGAGTTACAATTTTTGGTTGTTGCAGACTGAAATGGTTGCTGAAGTGAGGGAAGAGGTGAACAAACTGAGACATGCAAACGAGGACCTAACAAAGCAAGTTGAAGGACTGCAGATGAACCGATTCAGTGAAGTAGAAGAGCTAGTGTATCTACGTTGGGTCAATGCATGCTTGAGATATGAGCTTCGAAACTACCAGACGCCGTCAGGGAAAATCTCTGCTAAGGATCTTAGCAAAAGCTTGAGCCCCAAGTCACAGCACAGAGCCAAGCAGCTCATGTTAGAGTATGCAGATTCAGAACGTGGGCAAGGAGACACAGACCCCGAGAGCAACTTCTCCCACCCATCTTCTCCTGGAAGCGAAGATTTTGACAACGCCTCCATGGACAGTTCCTTCAGTAGGTACAGCAGTTTGAGTAAAAAACCCACCTTGATACAGAAACTCAAGAAATGGGGAAGACCCAAGGATGATGCTAGTGCCATATCATCACCTGCTAGATCGTTCGCAGGTGAGTCCCCAAGTAGGGTTAGCACGAGTGTCCGTCCAAGGGGTCCCCTTGAAAGTCTGATGCTGAGAAATGCAAGTGACAGTGTAGCTATCACCACTTTTGGTGCGCAGTCACCCGAAGTCCCATCTACCCCTAATTTGAGATCACAATCTCCTGGGGATGCCCTCAACAATGTGGCATCATCGTTTTCTTTGATGTCCAAGTCCGTGGAAGGTGTTCTTGACGAGAAATACCCTGTGTATAAAGACCGCCACAAGATGTCTCTTGAGAGGGAGAAGAATATAAAGGAGAGGGCTGACCAAGCAAGAGCAGAAAAATTCGGAGGCAGCAGAACGTTGGGTTCTGTTTCATTTTCCAGACCACCTGTGTCCATTGTCTTGCCGCCCAAGCTTACTCAGTTAAAGGAGAAAGTTGGAGATGATTCAACAGACCCGTCTGGTAAAACAGAGGAATCTCCAATGGTGAGTAAGGTGAAGCTTGCAGAGATTGAGAAGAGAGCTCCTAGGGTTGCCCGACCTCCTCCTAAGGGTTCTGGAGGTGGGCCCATTGCTTCAAATGGTACAAACTCTCCTAGCATAGCAGCAGGTGGTCGGCCACCTCCACCACCACCACCACCTGGTGGGCCGCCTCGTCCTCCTCCTCCACCTGGTAGTCTCCCAAGAGGGCCAGGAGGTGGAGATAAGGTTCATAGGGCACCGGAACTTGTTGAATTCTATCAATCATTAATGAAGCGTGAGTCCAAGAAGGAGACTTCTTCGTCTCTTATATCTTCGTCAAGTAACGTGTCAGATGCCAGGAGCAATATGATTGGGGAGATTGAGAATAGATCAACTTTCCTTATGGCTGTGAGATTTTTTCTTCTGAAATGTTTCTCTGAAAATCAAAATTGTTGATACAATTGGATTAATGAATAGCTTGTTGATTCTCTGTACAGGTGAAAGCTGATGTGGAAACTCAGGGTGATTTTGTTCAATCACTAGCTACTGAAGTCCGAGCAGCATCCTTCAGCCATATAGACGACTTAGTGGCGTTTGTGAATTGGCTTGACGAGGAACTCTCCTTTTTGGTATTCCATTTCTCTTAACAAATGGCAATTTGATTGATTGCATCATTATGTATTTGTTGTGTAATTATGTGCTTCGGTTGATGCCATTACTCAGGTGGATGAAAGGGCAGTTCTGAAGCACTTTGATTGGCCAGAAGGGAAAGCAGATGCTTTAAGGGAGGCATCATTTGAGTATCAAGATCTCATTAAGCTGGAGAAACGAGTTACCAGTTTTGTCGATGACCCGAAAATCCCATGCGATACTGCTTTAAAGAAGATGTATTCCTTGCTTGAAAAGTATGTGCTAACTTTAGACGCTATATTCTTTCTTAATTGCTTTGCAGATCTGCGAATATGAAGTGTCCTTCTCCTTCTCTTTTGTGTTCATCACTTTGCAGGGTTGAACAGAGTGTTTACGCGCTCTTGCGGACAAGGGACATGGCCATGTCACGATACAAGGAGTTTGGAATCCCAGTGGATTGGTTGTCAGATTCAGGGGTTGTTGGCAAGGTAAAAATTGAAGCTTTTCATTTGATAATGAAGTAAAACATATGATATAACCTATATTGGGAATTGAGTTAAATTTTGACAGTTAAAATCTTAATAATGTTTGTTTGAAACCAAGATTTTTATTTTATAAAAATCCTCAAATTTAAAGTAGTTTGTTTGTTGCCATTCAATATAGGTTTAGTATTTTTTGGGAGTTAAATACCAAGTAGCTACCTGAACTTTGGACGTTTTGCAACGAGCTACCCGAACTTTGAAAATTCAAAACGGGTTACCTCAACTTTGAAGAAGGTGCAAATAGCTGTCTCTGTCCAATTTTCCGTCAACTTTCATCAGAAAGTCGTCGGAAAGTCATCAAAAATTCGTCAGAAATTGGACGGATGTAGCTATTTGCACCTTCTTCAAAGGTGAGGTGAGGTAGCCCGTTTTGAATTTTCAAAGTTCGGGTAGCTTGTTGCAAAACGTCCAAAGTTCAGGTAGCTACTTGGAATTTAACCTTTTTTTTGTTCAGCTTAGTATGTTGTTTTGCCCAAGAACATGATTTAACCCTTTTTCATGCCTTGTCTGGATTTTGCAGATCAAGCTGTCATCGGTTCAGTTGGCAAGGAAGTACATGAAACGAGTAGCCTCAGAACTTGATGCATTGAGCGGACCTGAGAAAGAGCCGAACAGAGAGTTCCTTGTTCTCCAAGGCGTACGTTTTGCTTTCCGTGTTCATCAGGTAAAACATCAATCTCTGCCTTTTTCCTTCATATATCACCTATAAAATGTCATAAAGAATGTTAGATTCAAAAATCATTTGTTGCTTTTTTAGTTTGCTGGAGGATTCGATGCGGAGAGCATGAAGGCATTTGAAGAACTAAGAAGCCGAATAAGTACACAGACAGGTGAAGAGAACAAGATGGAAGAGGCATGAGAGGACATATTTTCACTGTCTTTCTTTTGTGTACAGAGGATGTCTGTCTTGTTGTAAATCCGCCACTGCATACAGTAATGATATCTCAAAGTTGTCATCAGTTATTATATCAATTGTCAAAACTCATAACATTCAATTCCATGTTCCAATTTGATCAGATGGTGAACAAAATTACACAGCAACTTGACTATCGCATTGTAATGACTAGGCTCCTATCCAAAAATTTGGCACCTGCTACCTTTCCTTGTATATCAGAAGGAAGGCGGATGACCCGTCTCTGGTCCCCTGCTTCCACCAACAGCTCCGAACCACCACGATACTGCAATGTTCCAAATATATTTCAAGAAATAAACAAACTTATGAATTCAAGAGAGAAAACAGGGACATATAGAGAGAACGAGAGACAGAGAGGTTACCTGGTAAAGTTTAATCTCTGATTTGTCAAAACCGGGCATGAGAAGAATCACTGACTTGGCTACTGTATCAAATTTAACGGGTTTCATCATATTGTTATGCAATGATGGTGAGGAAAGAAGCTGTTGAGCTTGTGCACTAGCAGATCTGGATAAGATTGCATCCCAATCAGATGGGGAGCTGAAAGGAAGTTGTGGAACAAAGGCGAACGGCAGGGGCAAAAATGTCTTTGTGACTTCTTCGATGGATTCAGAAGTTGGGTTTTGAGAAGCAATGCCAAGAGCACCAGAAACAAAGGCCCCTGCTTGGATTGTTGAACCCCAATAGCGCAGTGCAGACTTCACTGAGGCTGGATTTGTTGGGTCCATGACAATGAAGCAACCGAATCTGTTTGGTTCCAAGAATGCAGAAGACACTTTCTGCATCACAATTTTTTTTAAAAAACTCAACGGATATCAAGCAATCCAATGAAAGAGTGAAAGAATTTATCCAATGGAAATTTTACAGTGTGAAACTGAGTAAAAGTGAAAACAAAGTTACCGTTTTTATGAAAAAACATTCACACTAAATTTAATCCAAGTTTCATACTTTGTAGCGTTGCTTTAATCAAATTGTTACCGTTAACATCTCTTCTAATGCATCCCAAATCTTTGCACTTGTATTGCCATTGAGTTGAGACCGAGTTTCTGTAAAATTCATGGTATCATCTACAAGCCTCATGAGTGAAGGCCCCGCCAATCTTCCAAAATCAGTTTTTTCAGCCATGTTTCTTAAGTATCTCAAGTACAACCTATATGAAACACAAATAAATTGAAAGAATAGTGAGCAATAGAGAGATAGAAGGAGAGTTAGAGAGAGAGTTCCAACCTAGCCTTACTACTTGCGCCAATCATTCTCAAGGTTTCTTCACAGCTGCTTCCATCGTATATGACAATGTCGTATTCCTCAATTTGACGGTTTCGCAAAGATTTATTCCCAGTGAAATTGATGAATTTCTCCAGGGTAAGAAGTGAAAATATCGAATCCATCCCAGGAAGTACTCCAAGTTCTCCTCCCACCACCTATTACATCTCATCAGAAAGGAAAAGGCATGATTTTTTTTTTTATGGCAATGAAGCTTATCATATTTTCTTTAAGTGCAATGATTCGAAGTACTAAACTACACGTGAAAATCGTTTTTTTCCTTTTTGAAAGTTGTTGACTATCTCACTCAATCATTTCTTCCTGCAAATGTAACTTTTTTCTCCTTTATTCTACGTTTCACCACTTCATGCCAACTACATATGGTGAAAAGCACCTACCTACCCCTTCAAGAACTCCTTGTGTCAAATTAAGGCGGGCATCCGCTTCTTTTAGGCGCTTGAGAGGTTCGAGGATCATCTGCATATGACAGAGTCTTTTCTTAGTTCAATATACATAGGATAAGACAAATCAAGAGCAAGGTTCAAAATAACACACTTTAGTTGTTTCCAACCTAACAGCTGAGAGGTTGTCTTCACAGTTAACTGTATTAGTTCCAATTTTGCAGTTCAGAAGATGATCAGCAGTGGAATCTTGCGAATGGATCACCAAACATGTTTTGAGCCCAATCTTTGCAAAATGCTGCGTTTCAAAAATTCCACATGGTGAATAATAAGCTAACAAAAGCATGAAAGAATATATTTAAAGATTTTTAAAGATCATGAAGTAAGCGACTATTGTTTAAGCAAGAAATAAATAAATCAAGATTGCTGCATCATTTCCACGCAGATAATTATTACAGTGCTTCAACAAGAACCTCAAGCGCAAAAAAGAGAATTTTGAGTCCTGATACTGCAGAAAAGCTTCTTATAAATCAAATTCTGCAGATATGCTTAATTCAATCCAAAGAAGATATATAAGCGTTGATTTAATCGAATCAATGTACAATCTACCCAATTCATCATCATCAAACACGTAAAACGAAAAGTTTCAATTTTGATACTTCCCCAGGAATCAGCTCACAATCTAACCAAATGGGTAACTAACAGCTAACTAACTCCAATTCTCATCAGCATTTTATCATTAGACTACGCAAATAACTAGAGCAAAAGTATAAGAAACGTGAAAGAAGGGCTACAAAATCGGGAATTAATCAAACTAACAACTCCAGGGAGCAAGAAATGTAACGAAAGAGATGGGGGTTGTGTACCTGAGCAGCGAAGATAGCTGAAGTGGTTTTTCCGGAGCCACCTTTACCAAGAAAAGTAACAAGTTTGGTAGATTTCTCCTTGTCATTAGAGCCAGGGGAAGAAGCCATTGTTACAGTCAGAGGTCGATATTGTGATGCTCTGAAATTGAAAGCACCATGGGTAGGTGACGGAGAAGTGGAAGGATATGCGAATTTCGGAATGAAAGAGGTAGAGAAAGACGCTGTACTGGGAGCCATTGCTTAATGTGGTTTTCAGGAGAAGATTTGATTGATCCAAGAGGACGACGATTTCTCAAGAAAAAAAATGGGGATGGGGAGAAGTGCATGAAGTAACCCAACTTTAGGGGAAAAGTGCATTTTGCACCCTATTCTTTTTTTAAATGGCTAAGAGTGGTAGGTTGTTTCTACCTATGACAATTCGTGTACATACGTATTATTATAATATCAAGGGTTAATAGATCGAATGGTACCATAAGTTTGGGTCATGTGATCGGATAGTACCCCTATGTTGTTTATGGTACCATAAGTTTTGCAATGTTGTTATTTGGTCCAAATTACTGTTGCCGTCAATGTTAACTAAAAGAATGCTGACTTGGCGCTGACGCGACACTGATGTAGCAATTGGAAAATACAAATAAATAGGAAATATAATTAAAATAGAAAAAAAATAGGGAAAAAATCGAAACAAATTATAAAAAAATTCAAAAAATATTTTAAAACTTTATATATTAATAAAATGTATTTAAAAAAAAAAAATCGAAAATTGAAAAAAAAAAACAAAAAAAACTAGGTTGGACCCTTGGGGTCCAATTGACCCAGCCAAGGGTCGAACCCTGGGCTGGGTTGGACCCCCACCAGGTCGCCTGACCTGGGCGACCAGGTCTGGGTCTGACCCAGCCCTGGATTCGACCCTGGCTGGGTCAATTGGACCCCAAGGGTCGAACTAACTTGGGGTCCAATTGACCCAGCCAGGGTCGAACCCAGGGCTGGGTTCGATCCAGACCTGGTCGCCCAGGTCAGGCGACCTGGTAGGGGTCCAACCCAGCCCAGGGTTCGACCCTTGGCTGGGTCAATTGGACCCCAAGGGTCCAACCTAGTTTTTTTTTTTTTCAATTTTCGATTTATTTTTAAAAAATAAATTTATAAAAAATACATTTTATTAATATATAAAGTTTTAAAATATTTTTTGAAATTTTTTATAATTTTTCCATTTTTTTTTTCACATTTTCCCCTATTTTTTGAAATTTCCCTATTTATTTTTATTTTTTAAATTAAATATTATATTATATATCTACGTGGCACTGATGTGGCGCTGACGTGGTGCTGACATTGACCATTTAACAGAAAAATCTAACGGTTGACTAACAGAGTACCATATGACAACATGCTCCAAACATAACAGATCATTTAACCACATCAAAAAACATATGGTACCATCCGATCACATGACCCAAACTTATGGTACTATTGGAACTATTAACTCTAATGTCAATACATTTATTGTGTAATACTTACTAAAAGTAAATACTAACACATGCTATAAGTTTATCGTATTATGTTTCTTAACATGAGCACGACACTTAATTTTTTGTGTGTTCATATTATGATGTTGTATAGTATTGTATTAAGTTAGTTACTTATATATTCATATGTGAATTTTAAAAAAACAATATATTAAAATAATGAATTATTCATAATAATAATAATCATTTCAAACATTAGATTTCACGATTTTTTAATTTAGAATTGACAACTCTACAAAATAAATCTTTAAATAGAGTTTTAAAAGTTATTAAAATGAAATTTGGTTAGAAAAGTATTCAAAAAATATATATACTTTTAATTCTAACTTTATCGTGTATGTCGTAAGTTGATACATAAATACGTATACAACATAAAATATTTTTATATTATCATATTCGTAGTATCGTGTTATTTTTATATGATATGTTATAATGGATACACTTTTTATACATATGTTGGTGACCTAACACTTTTTTCACTATACAACCCAATTGATGTTGCTGCACTCAATAGAAGAGATGGGATTGGGAGTTAGACCAAAAATAATCTGAAAACATATATATATATATACATATATATACATATATATATATATATATATATATTTGTATAAAAAATTGTGACCCAATAGTTTTTTCACTATACAACTCAGTTGATGTTGCTGCACTCAATAGAAGAGGATGGGATTGGGAGTTAGACAAATTTTTTTTTGAGAACATGAAAATGCATATATATATATTATAAAACTGTTTATAAAAAACCATTCTAAATTATAAGTTGGTCAAATTTTTTATTTAGATTCAAAATTTATTTAATATGAAATTGTTTTGAGTAGATACTTTAAATTAGATTAATTACTTATTTGATCACTTATATTTGTTTAGTCATATGACTATTTAGTTTTAACTTACATTATTTAATTACATATATTTGAGAGTACTCTCAAATCATATTATGAGTTCAAAAAGAACCTAGAAACTAATTTATGAATTCAAACAAACCCAAAATTTGATTTTGTGTCCGTTTTGAAAGGAGAGGTACCCTATAAGAACCCATCATTTATTATGTAGGCAAACTGTTCGACAAAAGTCCAAAGTGAAGAATCCCAAGTCTATAACGTGTGGGAGCTCTATTTGTTCTGCAACTGTTGGAGCTGCCGCCAATTCAACTGCAAGAAGGTGTGGCCACACTGTATAAGGGAAAGAGGCATCAATTCGCTCAACCAATTGGAAGTCTTCGTCCTGGACCTGTCAAATCAAGAAATCCCCTGTGTTTGTCTCGATCTGCATGGCATTGTCGTCCTGAATTTTCATACCAAAACTAAACCCTAATCCTAAGTCGCAGCTTCCAGGAGCTCGATCAGGTCCCCACCTGTAAAAAAAATTGTTTCTTTTCTTCTGTGTTGAATCTGTTGTTGCAGGTCGGTGGACTGAAGTGATCCTGTCTGGGCCACAGTCGGGATGAACATCCGTCCAGGTTCCAGGGAGAGCGAGGCCCCCCATAGGGTCACTATACCTCTGGTTGCACGACCCCCCTCCCCCCTTCAGCAGCGACCCCGAGCTCTGGGCAGAGTAATTGCTTAGAAGAAGATTAAGAACAATGTTGTGTATAATGTCCTAAAACTAGCATGGGCAAATTATGGCCCGGTTAAACAGACAGAAGTGGATGAAGGTTTGATGGCTTTTGAGTTCAGTAGCATGAAGGATATGGAGCGGATTATGGACATGTCATCGTAGGCGATCCATGGACATTGTCTTAACCTATGAAGCTGTGCGGCAAACCAATGTACAAAGGACATAGACTTTTCGACAATGCAATGTTGGGTCCAGATTCACGGGCTCAACTCCGACATGATGAACGGGGAGAATGCAAGCCAAATTGCCACAAATATTGGAAAGTGTATCGAGATAGAAAAAGACTCAGACATGTAGAACCGAGGATTCGTGAGGATGAAGGTTGCAGTAGACATTCACATGTCGATGCTTGCGGGGTTTTGGTGGACAAACACAAGCGGACAAGAGAAGTGTGCGTCCATAAAATACGAGCGACTCTCCGATTTTTGCTATGGTTATGGAAAATTGGGTCATACATCGCAAGGGTGCCACGAAGAGGTAGTTCGATCAGAGCTCAATCCAGCACTCCCGATGTACGACCCTTGGCTGAGCGGAACACGACCGAGAAGACAAACTGGATGGCATCTGTTAGGGGGTACCAACCAAGCTCAGTCACAAACCAGATAGCCTCACCGGAAATCCTGCAGGAGGACCAAGCTAAGCAAAGGGAGCCTTAGTACAAAGGAAAGACGCCCTCTGAGGAAAAGGTGTCCCCAACCAAGGAGAGGAGCAACTGTCGTTATAGCTCAAACAGGGACGAACAAAGAGCACTTGACATGCTGCAGGAGATCTCAGACTCAAGCCACCCTGGAATGCTCAACCATCCCAGTCACCATACCGACCTAAACATCTCTCTAGAACTTGCGGCTATTGAAAAAAAAAAACTCATCAACCTTAACTCTGATCCTACAGAGTTGATTGCTAGGAGCACAAGCCAAAACAGACGTGGTGATACGCAAGGCTTGCAACACATGCAAGCCCCATTTCTACCCATGAAACCAAAAAACAAGCCCTGCAACATAGCCCCTACCCCTACCAGCCAAACCCTCCCCAATCTCTCTTCTTTTGGCCTGACTTTTCCCTTCCTGATATATAACCCCACCACTATCCATCACCAATCAACCAAATAAAGGAAGTTAGCCTTGCTGTGGGGGAACCATCCTACAGTAACCCCGTAGACGTCAGCCAAAAACTCAATCTAACTACCGAATATTTCATCGAATACCTGCAAGAGCCCTCAGATACCAACGTGGGGCATGGTGAATTAAATGAGACAATCGTGGATCACTAACACTCTACTAAGAAGAGGAAGACGTGAAGCCAAAAAGAGCATGAGGAGGATAAACCTACCACAAGGGCATCGGCAGGAGAGGGAATTCTACTGACCCAAGGAAAACAGCAATGGCGGGTGTGTGGAAGAGATCAAACAGTGCTATCCAACGACATGGTCCGAAGGCAATAAATGAGCAAGTTATAGGAGGTTTTACAACTTCAAAGAAGGGTTCTGGTGACTGTCCTCAAACAGCCACACATAATCAATGAGCATCCTTACCTGGAACTGTCAGGGGTTGTGGTCTCCCCTAACATTTCTCCATCTAAAAAACCACATAAGAAGAGTCCGTCCAGTGGTAGTTTTCTTGATGGAAACGAAACAACCGGAAGCTTTTTGTGAATGGATTAGACGGGAGAAAAAGATGGATAAAGCATTGTACGTAAATCCATCTGGGATTAGTGGTGGGCTAGCGTTGTGGTGGACAAATGAAGTAGCGGTATCCTACAAGAAGATTAGTAAGAATATCATAGATTGTGAAATCAAGATTGGAGCGGACGGGGAGAAGATGTTCCTCTCATGCATCAATGGGGACACGGACTTTGGAAGGAGGTTGCACTTGTGGAACATGCTAAGGGGGATTGGGGCGAATAGATCAGAACCATGAATATGTCTAGGGTACTTTAACGATATAAGCAACCACAATGAGAAGATTGGAGGTCGACGAAAGGATCAAACGAAAATCAACGCTTTCAAAAGTCTTCAAGAAGATCTTGGCATGGGTGACATACGTTATAAATGCCAAATGCATACATGGTCAAACAACCAAGGAGGGGATGAAAGAGTGTTGGAGAGACTTGATAGGATACTAGAAAATGAGAGGTGGAGTACTAAGTACCATCATGCCCAATGTTTTAACAGATTGACAATTGGATCGGATCACTCACCTATCACCCTAGTGCTGGACTGCGCGGATTCAAAAGGGAGGAGAGTATTCAGATTTGAGGACATGTGACTTGAAAAACAAGAATGCTTCGAGGTCATAAAGAAAGCATGGAGTAGGGGTGGAAGAGTCTCTCGACCGGAGGAATTAAGACCAAAATTCAACTCTTATCAGAAGGAACTCATTGGATGGAGTAAACTCAGGTTCAGAAACAACAAGGTCGAAATAGAGAAGGTGAAGAGGAGACTCGCTCAACTGAGTGGGGCTGCCCCAACTCAAGGGATAAGAGAGGAGGAAAAGGCTCTAAAGTCCAAACTCGACGCACAGTGGAAGAATGAGGAGATTTTCTGGAGACAGAGATCCCGAGCCAATTGGCTCAAACATGGAGACAGAAATTCTAAGTTCTTCCACCAAACAACACTTAACCGAAGAAGGAGAAATAAGATTGTGAGGATCCGCGATTCAGAAGGGAGATGGCTCGAGAAGGAAGAAGATATTTTACGAGAGATCCACACTTTCTACTCGGAGCTATTCCAATCGGATAGGGGGGATGAGTCGAACACCACAGATTTCGAAGAACTTCTCAACTGCTTGCCCACACAGATCTCACCGGATATGAATAACCATCTCACGAGAGAAGTAACGGATGCGGAGGTTAAGCAAGTGACATATCAGATAGGGGGGGTCAAAAGCACTGGGTCTGGATGGGTTTACGGGATCTTTCTTTCAACGAAACTGGACTGCTGTTGGTTCAGACATGATCACCTCGGTCAAAACTTTCCTCTCATCATGTATCCTTCCCCCTTTTCTAAACGGAACTGTGATTACCCTAATTCCAAAAATTGCTAAACATGAGTGTGCCTCAGACTTCCGCCCCATCAGTTTATGTAACTTCAGATATAAAATTGTGTCAAAGGTTCTGGCAAAAAGGTTGAAAACCTGTTTGCAAGAACTTATCACCCCGTTTCAAAGCGCTTTTGTAGCAGGAATACAGATCCAGGACAACATATTGATAGCGCACGAGATGTTTCTCCACTTGATCAATAAAACGAGAAGAGGAGGCAATGCAGGAACATCAGACTGTGCATTGAAACTTGACATGCAAATGCATATGACAGAGTGGAATGAGACATTCTCCAAGCAGTTCTGCGGAAAAGGGGTTCCCATCACAGGTGGGTGGAGTGGATAAGAGCATTCATATCGACGGTATCTTATCGGGTCATAGTCAACGGGAAGATACCAAACATCATCACCCCCTTTAGAGGCCTAAGACAGGGGAGGACCCCCTGTCCCCTTATCTATTCATCATTGTGGCAGATGTCCTTTCCAGGATGGTGGAGCGTAGAGTTAGAATCAAGGAGATGGAAGGGATAAAGTCGAGGAGGACCTGTCCAGAGATCCACCACCTGTTCTTCGCCGATGATTCATTGTTTTTCCTAAAAGGAACGGTGAATAATGCGTGGGCACTAAAGTATACCTTAGACCAGTACTGTAAAGCTTTGGGTCAGAAGGTAAATTTGCAAAATCATCTTTCTTTTGTGCGGCAGGGGCGGATATCCGAACATCGCAGGAGGTGGCAGAGGTTATTGGCATGTTAATAGCGGAAAATCTGGGGAAGTACCTAGGCATTCCCTCTATTTGGGGGAGATCAAAGATAGAAGCCATGTTCTTCCTTGAAGACAAGATTCGAAACAAATTGGTGAGTTGGAGGTCAAAATTGCTCAATCATGCGGGAAACGAGATGTTGATAAAAGCAGTGATTACGACAATCCCGACCTATGCTATGAATGTATTCAAACTCCCCAAAACATGGTGTAGAAAGATCAACGTCCTAATTGCTAGGTTTTGGTGGGGTTCATCAAATGTGGAGAGGAAAATTCATTGAAGATCATAGAATGATATGACTAGAGCAAAAGACCAGGGTGGATTCGGTTTCCGAGAAATGGATTCCTTCAACTCGGCACTGTTGGGGAAAATGGCGTACATAATCAATACTGAACCGGACGCACTTTGGGTAAAATTTCTAAAGGGTATGTATTTTCCCTTTTCTAATTTCATGCATGCTGTGAAAGGTCATAGAGCCTCTTGAGGGTGGACTAGCTTGCTTCTAGGTCGGGATACCATCCGCTCAGTCGGGGTGTGGTCACTAGGGGATGGGAAAACAATCAGACCATTTGTGGACCCTTGGATCCCCGAGCACTATGAGAGGTGACTAAGACAACATCCGGTGACCGAACCACAAGCACAAATTCAAGTGGAGGAATGGATAGACAATGAGACTAGAACATGGAAGGAGAGTGTCGTTAGGGAAGCTCTGTCCTGGGATGAGGCTCACACAGTCCTCCAAGTCCCCATACTAGTCGAGCCTAGAGAAGATGAGCTCAAGTGGCCGTTCAGGAGAGAGGGGGCGGTAACGGCACAGTCGACGTACCACTTCATCCGGTCACAACGAGCAAACGTGGGGCAAGAGGAGGACACAATGTCGTCGACCTCAACCCACAGGCTGTGGTCATACATCTGGAAGGTAGAACTGCCACCGAAAATGCAGGTCTTTGGTTGGAAACTGGCTGCTCGAGTTGTCCCAGTTCGGGAGAGCCTCGTCAGCAGGGGAGTCAAGGTGACACAACTGTGCCCAATGTACGACCAGGTCGAGACGAGGATTCATATGATCATAGGATGCGAGTGGGTGAGACCTGTGTTGCGGGAGTTGCTGGGGCTGCGAGACCCGGTGGATGGATGCTCAACAATAGAAGAGTGGATGTTGAATAGGGCAGCTGATCGGCACAGCACTGGAGCAAGCAGTGACATCCGTTGGAGGACAACATTGGCAGCTTGCTGGGCTATTTGGAAGGTACGGTGTGACATGTTGTTTAACGAAAGAAAACTGAACCCGGACGAGATCATTGCGGGAGTAAGAAAGGTGATGACAGAATCCCAACTCATGCAGAACCGACCAGGCGGAGCGTGGCAACCGAGCAGCATCCAGAGGGGGAAGGACCTGCACTTCGGTGGAGGAGACCGGACCCGGGAGGAATAAAGATAAACACAGATGTGACTTGGTGTAGAACGACTAGACGGGGCGACCTTGGGATGATTGCAAGGGACCATCGGGGTGAGGTAGTCGGAGGGTTCCATGCCTCGGAGGAAGCGGACAATGCTGAATATTTAGAGATCTGAGCAGTCTACCAAGGAATCAAGTTAGCAAAGGAGAAGAAGTGGGACAATGTGATCATAGAAACAGATGCAGTATCGATAGTAAACTACATTCGCGGCATCGACAAGTCATGGCGCATCGAGACCATCATTCAAAATGGTATTGTCATGGCAAACACAATTACCAACCTATCCTGGAGTTGGACTCCTCGAGTAGCTAACCAATGTGCAAATTGAATAGCTAAATTTGCTCTTTCGGGGATGTGTCATCACGACTGGGTTAACAACCCCCATTCCCCTTACGTTTTCTTATTACCAAAGATATTGAATTGTATTAGGATATTGTGATTGAAATTTGAATGAAGTGCAGCTTCTATTGGCAAAAAAATAAAAATTCAAAACAATACAGAAATCAATTTTACGTGTTCTTTTACAGTAAATAAATATCCTTCAGAATTTGTCAGTTTGTAGATATGATATAATTTATGTATTTATTTATTTTGAGTATAATATGAATGGGTACAAACTTTCTTTCCGACAGAATCAGTCATCAGTCATATTCTCCAAGACACGTAATCCTAGGATGTGTCGTCTCTAACCTCTAACATTACAACCTAGCAACTCAAATTTGTATGCATGCACGGACATCATTTAAATCATTCAATATGAACCATTAAAATGAAATGTAACTACGTAATACCCAATATTACATATATCATGAGTATCTAGGAAAAATGGAACAACGAACTTGATGAATGAATATACAAACTCGATCGCTTCAATGGTGTAGCGGGTTCGGACCTGTCGGGACAAGGCGTTTCTCTACACCATAACGGCGGTGGATCTCGGTCTTTGGTCGTTGTGCCGCCGCTCGTGATCTCATTTTGTCACCAACTTGAAACACCTTAAAACCGTTTTTCCTTGTTAACAACTCTGGGGCGTTTGAGTGGCGGCGAGAGGAAAGCAACGTCGAATTATTACTTATTTTGCCAACTACATGGTGTTGGCCATGGGTCATTCTGAAGCTGAGGAAGGGATGTAGAAGAAGCAAGAGGAGAGAAAGACATAACAAAGAGTAGAGAAAGGTGGAGAATCTCAAGGCCGCCATGGATATGGAGGGGATGAAGAAGAAGGGTGGTGGACGGTGGTGACAGGAAGCATGGAGGGAGTGGAGAAGAAGAGACACACCAAAACGAGGAGGGACGGAAGCTGAAGGAGTTAAGTCAGTTTTGACAAGTTTGGCAGCATGGATATAGAGTTATACGAGTACGTACGTACCTATATATATATAACGGAGTTAATTATCATATAGTTAGCTGAGCTTGACATGGTTTCGTAAGTAGGTACTCAAACTTTTTTATCGCAAATAGGTTGTCGAACTTTTGAAAATTAGCAAATAGGTTCATGATGTTAATTTTCCGTTGAGTTTTGACGGAAAATTGCACGTGAACATCACATGAGGAGCAACAAGGTACACAAATTATCAAGTAGATACCTGAACCGGTTCGGTCGAAACACTTTATTTAAAAACAAAAAAGAGTAAGTTTATATACCAAGTGTATGCATGACTTAGAGTTTATGGTTGAGTCATGCATGTGTTTGGTATATAAATCATATTTTTTTTGTTTTAAATAAAGTGGTTTGATCGAATCAATTTTGAACCACTCCTGGAGCGGTTTTTGAACTGGTTCATGTCTTTACATGCTAATTCGTGTAAGTTCAGGTACCTGTTTACCAAACCATGTTAAGTTCAGGTACATGGTTGATCCCCACGTGCAGTTTTCCGTCAAAACTCAACGGAAAATAAACGTTAGGAACCTATTTGCTAATTTCAAAAAGTTCGGCAACTTATTTGCGGCAAAAAAAATGGGTACCTACTTGTCAAACTAGGTCAAGTTCGGCTACCTATTTGATAATTAAACCCTATATAATATATATTGTAGAGATGAAATCAGAAATTTTTATAAGTGAATAAGAATTAGATTATAGATAAATAATTGAACTAAAAAAATATATTAAGTGGGGGTTAATTATAAATCTTTAAAGGATTAAATCGAAACTAACTACTTTTTTATCTAGTATAAAACTACATAACGTAGAAAGTTGACGGAGATAATTGTCTCTCGGCTCAACAAAACACTATGTACTTAAGACCGACAATGGTGTGATAAAAATTTAAAAATTGTGATTTTATCACCGTTATTTTTCATATGGTTAATCGTACCATTATGATATAGTGCGATTATAATAATGAATTTTATACTTGTAATATTTATGACATATAGTTTAAAAATATAATACGAATACTGTATTTATCATCATGGTCAGCTCTACTGTGGTTGTATCATTGTATGGTGTAACTGTTTATATATATGTATATGACAAAAAACTAAAGTATTTTTTTTATTAATTAAAGTGCTAAATAATCTTAGTTTATTGTCAACGAACTAATGAAACAACATAAAGCAGCTGGTTAGATTCAACGTTTAAGTGAAGTACTCTTTAAAATATTAGATTAGACAATCATAAGTATTTATTTAGCTCATAACTTAAAATATTAATATTCATCTTAAAAAAATAAAATTTAATAAGATCAAATAAGGTATTCAAAATGGTAAATTATGTGACCACTCACTACTAATAAGAGAGTTTGAATACCCAAATCATGAATGTGTTCATATAATATATATATAAATTTAAAAAATATTTAGAATCGTTCATCCTTAATGAGTTGTCGATTTTTCCGTTCAATTGAGAAAAAAAAAATGTAATTTGTGCAGTTTATGCGTATTTAATGATGATGAATGAGAGAAAACGAGCATGGTAGAGCCCCCCTTCGTGCCTACCCATTTGAGAGTCCCTTCCAAAAGAAGCATGATCCCCGTGGTTAAATGGACATAATTAATTAATTTCCTAAATCATGAATTGTAGATATTGTAATTATGAATTATTTCCTTTTTGGATTGCACAATATCTTTGCAATGAAGATACTTCTGTTTAAAAAATCCAGCTATTTGGCATTCATTTTAATAGATACTTTATAATTATTCATATTTAAAGTAACAATTTAAGGTCAAAGTTTAGGATTTGAAAATGACAATTATATAATACAGTAAAAATAACTAAAATGAGACGAGTCACGATTAATATCTTCATGTTAAACTATTATTTAATTGGAAATGAAACCTAATTAAAATTAATGATAAAGAGTGGAAAGTTAATCACTTTCAGGTTCAATGTTGAAAAAGCCATCATCGACTGCATGCATTGTACCTCAATTTCACCAAACCCTATGGTAATATGGATGTGTTCACTTAGGTACTACAGACATGTCTTTAGTATTTTCTGAAAAATGTCTCACTATTTACTATAATAATAGTGTCGGATTTAATTAAAAAAAATAATATTGTCTGATCGATTATCGATACACCTATTTTTATTAGTATAATAAAAAAAGACTCACTGAACCGAATTCCCGACAATGCCGACTCGAGATTGACCCGAATAGGATCGAGCCCAATTAGGACCGAGCAGGCAGATTTTTTTTCTTCAAGGTTGGACTCAGTTTTAGATTCCCCCCCCCCCCACAGCCTGACTAGGACCTGAACGAATCGACTTTGAAGAAAACCCTAGAAATTCATGGTATAACCCTTGAAACACTAGTAATTCATGACCTTGAAGTATTCAACAACCCTTGGATCGGTTCCATAAGGAAAGTGCGACGGAAGACAAAAAGCGAGCGGGTTCAAGACCAAAACTTCAGTGATATTTTTTTCCTAATCTAGTTGTTTTTTTTACCAAAAATTTCGGTCCAAGACAGAGAGCGTCCCGAGTCAAGCAAGGCCGACTCGAACGTTTTTTTGCCAAAGCGGGTCTCAATCTCGGTCTCGATTCTTCAGATATCAAGACTAAAATTTCGGTCTCGGTCCTGCCTCCAAGACCGATCCGGTCCGCTCATGATTAGTCCTAATTCTTATGGTGGATTTGATTTAAATAGAAGAGGAAGCCGATAATTTTGTACGTAGGCGTAAATGGGCCACAATGGCCTATATATAGGCCATTGTTATTATAAAGAGGCCCGTGAATGATCTTATTATCCAATCTTCGGCCCAATGAGGTCCGTGATCAACTTAAGCGTCGGCCACATTTTTTTTATTTTTTTGCAAACTATATTCTTTTTGACCTTTGGGTGGGGTGCGAGAGCAAATCGAGAAACTTCGACTTATTCGAGAGTTGGAGCTGATATTCGTGTGGATTTTCTGTAGAGACGTAGGAAGATGGTAGGTTTCCTCATTCATCGATTCTCTCCTTTCGGTAATGGTTGATTGATCGCCGATGACACCTTTTCTACTTTTTTTTTTTGCTAAGCTACTGTAACCTGAGCAATAAGAAGACCTGAATTAGGGTTATTAAATCGACGATTGTTGTGATCCAATTAAGGTTTCTACTGTAGTTTTGGTTGATTTGATCTTGCTTCCGATGGTCTTTATTTTCTTAATTGGCTTTGTTGGTGTTGCAATGCTAATTTACAGATGAAGCAGCCTTTATTGATTGAAATTGGCTCCCCTATATGCACCCGAGGGCCCCTAAAATTTTATGAGGACTATGAACTTCTGGGATTCCTTATCGAGCTTTTGGAATCCTGGAAACTACTTTCCTGAAAGAATAAGAGATACTTTGGATGATGATTAATACTTGAATCTTCTAATTAATGTTCATACCAGACAGTTTTTTGTTTAATGTACTATACATCGTCGTTATGTCATTTAGCAGTTTCGATGTAACTTGTTGTTTTGATTATGTATTGGAAAATATGTGTTTGATGATTTTTCTACAGGCAGAGCCAGAGAGTAAAATTTGTAGGACAGTTTTAGCCTAAATTGAGAATTTTGGGATAAGTTATCATAGTTATGGAAACAGTAGTTAGCTAGAGTTAGTAATTGTGGTATATACATATACATGTGGTTTGGTTAGAGTGATATGACACTTTTAGGCTTTTATGAACTTTTACGATCTTTTTCAAAAACTATTCACTTTTCAAAAAATATTTGAAAAAGTGTATATCGAAATTTTTTTTTTAGAAAAGTATGCATACGCGCGACGCGCCTATTGAATAGGCGCATCCCTAGGACGCGCCTATTCAGTAGGCGCGTCCTAGGGATGCGCCTACTGCCTAATTTTTTTTTTTTTTTCGCAAAAACACCGGTCTATCAGAAACCACGTTGATTTTAAGTCTGCTTATGGTTTTCCTCCTAAATAGAAATTGAGAGATAGTCTCACGCGTATTCATAGGTCCAAACTACAAATTTTCAAACTTGTTCTGAACAACAATGAAACAAAGTTGTTTATTCACAAGTTTCTGAATGAGACTTTTCTTCAGATACACTAGCTAGTTTGACATTTTCAGGAATTACTCCTGCAAAAGAGCTATTTGGGGTTACTTTAGGTTCCTGTCCTAAATTTTCCAACTTGTTCTGAACAACAATGAAACAAAGTTGTTTATTCACAAGTTTCTGAATGAGACTTTTCTTCAGATACACTAGCTAGTTTGACATTTTCAGGAATTACTCCTGCAAAAGAGCTCTTTGGGGTTACTTTAGGTTCCTGTCCTAAATTTTCCAACTTGTTCTGAACAACAATGAAACAAAGTTGTTTATTCACGAGATTCTGAATCTTCCGAATATCTTCTGTCGTACGGTGAGGACAGAAGAAAACTGATCCCCTTCCAATGGTTAGGAAGGGTCTTGGATCAAGAGGACAGAAGATCAATTTGTTAACAAAAGGGTCTTGGATCAAGAGGACAGAAAATCAATTTGTTAACAAACCACCGAGATGATTGTCTCACGCGTTGCTTTATCCCAGTATTCACAAGTCCAAATTCCTCTACGCGCACCAAATTCCTCCATGTATGCTTTTTTTCCTACTATATGCTTACTTTTTGAAAAACATCTGATTTTGAGCCTGTTTATACGGTTTTCCTCCTACATAGAAATTGAGAGATAGTCTCTCCAATTAAGAAGAAAGGAAGTTCTCAGAAGTTAAATACTTTAGGTTCCTGCCCTAGATTTTCCAACTTGTTCTGAACAACATCCGCGAGGTAAAACATTGAAACAAAGTTGTTCATTCACAAGTTTCTGAATGAGACTTTTCTTCAAATACACTAGCTAGTTTGACATTTTCAGGAATTACTGCTGCAAAATAACTCTTTTGGGGTTACTTTAGATAAATTTCAAAAAGTAACTATGTCCGTTAGGCGCGACCCCGGGGTGCGCGTATACATAGTTTGCTAAAAAACCATTTCTTCTTAGAACTTCCTTTCTTCTTTACTGGAGAGAGTATCTCTCAATTTCTATTTAGGAGGAAAACAATAAGCAGGCTTGAACTCAGATAAAAAGCTATAGTCATTGGAGAAGCTTTACAAGATATTCGGAAGATTCAGAAACTTGTGAATAAACAACTTTGTTTCATTGTTGTTCAGAACAAGTTGGAAAATTTAGGACAGGAACCTAAAGTAACCCCAAATAGCTCTTTTGCAGGAGTAATTCCTGAAAATGTCAAACTAGCTAGTGTATCTGAAGAAAAGTCTCATTCAGAAACTTGTGAATAAACAACTTTGTTTCATTGTTGTTCAGAACAAGTTGGAAAATTTGTAGTTTGGACCTATGAATACGCGTGAGACTATCTCTCAATTTCTATTTAGGAGGAAAACCATAAGCAGACTTAAAATCAACGTGGTTTCTGATAGACCGGTGTTTTTGCGAAAAAAAAAAAAAATTAGGCAGTAGGCGCACGCTGGCGTGCGCCTATTGCAGTAGGCGCACCCCTGGGATGCGCCTATTGCAATAGGCGCGTCGCGCGTATGCATACTTTTCTAAAAAAAAATTTCGATATACACTTTTTCAAATATTTTTTGAAAAGTGAATAGTTTTTGAAAAAGTTCAACTTTTACTGAGAGTTCTGAAATAGTAATCCTCAGTATATATTATGTTATTTTCTCATGTTCTTACTTCTTAGTTTGAGATGCTGACTCATATTGTCATTTTTCTGCAGTCTACCCTTGCAGCTGCTAGAGCAGATAATTTTTACTATCCTCCAGAATGGACGCCAGAACAGGTAATAGAGAAATGAGGATTTCAATTTTCAGCTGTTGCCATAGTTTGTTGGAATTATATTAGACGCTTAATTGATTTTCTGGTTGAATAGGGTTCTTTGAACAAGTTCAATGGCCAACATGCTTTAAGGGAGAGAGCTCGAAAATTGGACCAGGGCATTTTGATCATAAGGTACTATAATTATGTCCTCGCTTACATCGTATTGTCTGTTCAGTTTGTATGAAGGCTGAAAAAAAACATGAACAATCAACTATTACTAATCCAGTAGATGCATAATGTGTGACATGCTTTTAGATGTTGATGGCTTGATGCCTTCTAGAGTATGTAGATATCAGTGTGATCGGTGCTCTGGATATATCGTATATAGGAAAGACAAACAAGGAAGTATTTAGACATTCCGACGTTGCTATATATTGCATACTAATAAATGAATTATTGATCAAGACCCAGGTATCAAAAATGCAGATTAGGAGATAAAGTAGCAATAAAGGAGAGTTATATAGTTTCTTCAATTTAAGTATGGAAAGTTCCATAATGATATCTGTTGCTGTAGTTAGAGAACTCTTCTGAGACATCCAAACATTTTATGTTATTAAATGCAGCTGGCACTGTTTAGATGGATTTTGTAATATATGCTTAACCCTGCTTGATAATTCTCTTAGGTTCGAGATGCCATACCATATCTGGTGCGGTGGATGCAATGCTATGATCGCAAAAGGTGTTCGGTTTAATGCAGAGAAGAAGCAAGTGGGGAATTACTACTCAACAAAGGTATGAACTTACAGTGACGCAACAATATTGGATTGGTGAAGCTATGCCTACCAAATCTTAACATCGCATCTGCTAGTATCAATAATTTTATCTGTTGTGGATTGGCATAATATGAAAGGTCCCCTCATTGCTGATTGCGGTTTTCTTTGGATTTCTTTACATAGATATGGAGCTTTTCAATGAAGGCCCCATGTTGCAAGCAGGAGATTGTTATTCAGACAGATCCCAAGAACTGTGAATACGTCATAATTAGTGGGGCCCAGAAGAAAACAGAGGATTATGACGTTGAGGATGCTGAAACTTTTGAACTTCCTGCTGATGAAGGTAAGGATTTTTACTGGACATTGTATTTTTGTTTTTTATGTTTGATAGCTATGCAAATGGGTTAAAATACATGTTTTATCTGAAACTATGTTTTATTTTGTTAGAGAGAGGAAAACTGGCGGACCCCTTTTACCGATTGGAACACCAGGAGGAGGATTTAAAGAAGAAGAAAGAGGCAGAGCCAGTGCTGGTGCGGCTTCAACGTGTATCTGATGCAAGGCATGCAGATGATTATTCTCTGAACAAAGCCCTTAGGGCAAAGATTAGAGTATGCTTCTTGACTGTCTAGTTTATTACTCTTGATGCATGGTAAAAGTACAAAGTCACTGACTTGTGATGACTTTTTTAACAGTCTCAAAGGAAAAGGATTGCTGAAGAGGAGAGTGCTTCTAAGAAAATGGGTCTTGCTATACGATTGCTTCCAGCCACAGAAGAAGATAAAGCTGCAGCTGCAAAAGTGAAGTTTCCCTCTAACTTTGACAGAAACAGGAAGAACAAACGGGCGTTGATCAACGCTTCTTCCATTTTCTCAACTTCTTCTTCCTCCGTATGTTCTGTGAGTGATACACGAAGGTTGGATCTCGATGCAAAGAGGAGAAAGGTCAGGGCTGCAGAAGCATCGAAGTTGTTGAATGGGGGATTCAAACCTTCTTCAATGTCACGTGTGGCTTCTACTTCTGCTAGAAGCAAAGGAAGCTTTACTACTGCAAGAAAAGTATGAGTCTTTGTTTGAAATTTGAATCAACTGTTTGATTACAACTACGACCCCCTCTAAAGGCTCTTCGTAAGGCAGCTCAGCAGGTTAGCGATGATGTTGACTGTCATGTACAATGTGCAAATTTGTTGACTATTTCAGTGTCGTGGTTTGCCATGAAGTGGATAAGTGTTTGTTTATACATACGCCTTCTGTTGTAGGAATTTCGTATCGATTTCATTGTCAAAATTAGTAGCTGAAGATGATCTTGGCATGTAAAATAAACTGAATGACCAGGCCACCAGGTGCCTTTATATATTTTTTTTGTTATTGTCCATGGGCTATGAATTTGGTTCGTCTATGGGGGAGTTTTTTAAAAAAGTAGGTATTGTGCAATTTTTTTAAAAAAAAAATAAGTATACGGAAAAAATATTTAGCAAAATGTATATAAGCACTACTGGGGGTAGCGTTTTTCAACAAACGTCATTAGGGGTAGCATTTTGTTTTTGTTTTTTACGTTTTTTTGACGATTCGATGTTTAATTAAAAATAAAATTATGTATTTATTAAAAAATAAATTATAGTAAGTAGATATTTTAATTGCGATTCAAATGATGCAAAAAATATTAAATTTGGACTTACGGATTGACTGCAGCCTCTGTCGTAAGTTGAGATATGAAAATTTGACTTAAAAAAAATATAACTCATACCTTGTAAGTCCAAACTGACCACGGTGAACGTCATTTATGTCGTAATTCAATTATCTACCTATGGTAATTTTTTTGATTAGAAATACAATGATTTTGTAACCTAACTCGCTTGTCTTATACTTTGAACGAAATAATGAAATGCATTATGTGATAAATTTAATTATGTACATTTCATAAAAACGTACCCCAAGTAGCGTTTTATGAAAAACGCAACCCCTAGTGGCGTTTGTTTAAAAACGCTACCCCCAATAGCGCTTATATACATTTTGCTAAATATTTTTTTCAATTTACTTACTTTTTCGAATATTTTTTTTGCACATACTTTTTTAAAAAATTGGGTTATGAATTTGGTTCGTTGATGCTACATTTTTCTTATTATATACCATGGGGATTAAAAAAGAAGTAATTTAAGTCTCTTCTTTGAAGGCAGATTACAAAGAGTGCTGAAGCCTTGTGGGGAGGCACCGAGGCAGTCAATTATGGGCCACTGACCAACTCTGGCGTTAATTTTTGGGTCTGTAACATTATTTCTATTGGTCCTCAATAAGATATACGCCTTAATTACATCAACTAGTAAATTAAAGCAAATGCTAAGGTTTATTTTAATATTAATAATAAACATAAAAGATACAGATTTTAGTGATGATGAATGTATATATTGATGGATGCTATCGAATGCCAAACCCTTTTACGTCAGCCAAGCAACACGACACAGCTAGACCGACATCAGTATAATAATGTCCCATGTGAGTTTCAGAGTGCCGCTTAAGCAAACATCCATGCATGCATACTTTTTTTTGCCTTTTTTTCAAATACTTTCTTATCTTAATCGAAATGAAATTATTAAGCTAGTTAAGGTTAAGTAGTCTCTCATTTTAATATGTAACATAATGATTAATTATGATAACTAATTTCCATAATTAAACTAGTGGATTCTGTGGTCTTCGAAGTGTTCGGGGGACAGGAGTCTTGTGAGGAAAGAAAAGAAAGACTGTTCAGTTAGTGGAGGGTCCAAAAAGTTGATACCATGGGATCTGCCCAATTCACTCTTCACAATACCTTATTTTTAGGGTAACATTTGGAAACTAATTGTGCTTATTTAGAATAAACTTTACTAAATAACTTTTTTCAGTGTTCGATCCAAATAGTAATTCCTGTTTTTGACGTAATGGGATTAATAATTTTGCAAAATCCCAAAAATAAAAAGTGCACCTTTTCTTTTTTAAAAATGAACAGAAACTTAAAGGGAACAAAGTGACATTTTATCATATAGTATACAACTATACATTGATGAAGATATTGCAGTATAGCAAATTTGTAATACATATCGAATGGATATATTTAGTTATAACCTAAATAATAAGTACGTTATATATATATATTGTACATCAACTAGGGGAAACATAATGAAGACGATGATGAAGTTTGATTATTTGTCTAGGGTAATAAACTAAGCTAATATGGGTAGTGATTCAATACTTTGTTTCATAATATGGATGCCTCAAAATCAAGCATTTTGAATGAATAATCTTCCTCACTAGTACAACACACCAATACCCCTTACCCTCTGTGAGAAATTTAAAAAAAAAATGAATCTCTATCTGTGTAGGAGACAACTGCATATTCATTTTTGTTGATGAAAGAGATGTGTTGGATTCTACAATTACATAAAAGCAAAAGTTACTCTTGTCTTGCATATATGGTGTCCCACTTTGAGGATACACTTTCATGGAAACTTGGAAAGATTCTTTGGACTTACAATTTCAGTTGAAAAATCAAACGTATCTTACATATAAACATACATATATACATACATCACCAATACGTACACAGATTTCTAACAAAAGGATTCAACGTAGCTAGCTATAGGGTCTATGCTCTAGCTATGAAGAGATAAATACCTAGTAGATTATATCTCATCATACAAAAATAAAGTTTAAGAACTAGCAAAAAACATTAGGGTTGCAGCTTGCAGGATCCTAGTACAATAAAGTATTTATAGTAAAATTGAAATAAAAAATATCAGAATTTTATCATTCAGTTATCTTAGTACTTGGTAAGACAATAATCTTAATAAAATGTTTACATTATGGTTGTATTAAACATAACTTATAATTTATCTTAATTGTCTTGAGAATAAAAATAAAATACTAAAATATGATAAAAGTTTTTTTTTCTAGCTATAAAATTAAAAAAAAAATTCGATGATAAAATTAGATTCAACTGTAACCCTAAACCAAGATTGGCAAACGAGTGTGCTAACTGGATAGCTAGGTAAGCGCGTACGGGAGTGCGTCTAGATGATTGAGTCTCACGACCCACACTTTCCTTTCTATGTTTACTTGTTAAAGATTGTAACGTTGAACATCCGTGACGCGAGTTTCGCGTCACGCCGTTTTATTTCTCCAAATGAAACGAGTATTTGGTCAAAAACAAATATATAAACGCCTTTGACGTTTTTGTTGTTTAAATTGTGGTCCATATCTTTTATTTTCCTACGGATTCAGTGATATTTATATTTAGCTAAAGTTAAATCCCATCTCTTCCTAGCTACCACCTAATGTGCTCGACTTTGACCATGCTTTCATTACTTCTGGTGGACTTTATTCTGATTTTATGGTACGAGAGAAGGTCGGTATTTTTGTCTAATTTATATTTAAATATTTTGTCCAATATAATTAATAAATATGGAATGGAAAAATCTTATTAGATCCATTTTTGCTAATTTATTTTAAAATTTATCTGTTTGTTATTGTAAATAATCTCATGATTTTTACGCTACATTTTGTAAATTATTATATTATTTGTCAATGAATATGTTTTCTTCATTTTATTTATTTTTGTATATATAAAGTCACATAGAGAACTTGTTGAAATCAAGTGGTATAATGAGATATTGGGAATCATGTGATATTTTAAGTGCAAGCTACGTTATATTATATGTCTTTTTTAGTTGATCATGCAAGCGTCGCAATGAAGTTCCCTATATATAAATACATGAATTGTAAGTATCATCAATGATAATAATGAAAACTTAGTGAAAAATAGAACTTCCAAAACCCTACTCAACTTCAAAGTACAGATAGGGATGAGGTCAAAAATTAAAGTTGGGGATATAAGAAATAGAGTAATAATAAATAATATTTTTTTTCCAAGAGTGAACAAATATATAATTTAAAAGAGCTATTATTGAAAATATTTACATTTTTTTAATTATGATTAAAATTGCACAATGCAAAAAGTTGAGGAGGACAATGCCCCTAGCCCTTTTCCACGTAGCATTGCTCATGATAGCTCGACCTTAAGACCATTGAAATCAAATTCATATGAACGTATGTAATGTTAGTTTATATATTAATGTACACGTCTCGCGGTTCAACCTATCATTAATACATATAACCCGTATGTTGTACTGTACTGTATTTCTACATGTATACGTATTCTGTAACAGTAACCTATCATTAATACATATAACCAAAACGCGTGAAGGTTACCCTAATTTTGAGTGTTACCACGAAAAAATAGAGTTTCCTCTCTTTATTTCCTCTCCGAAAAAAGCTGTGTTCCTTCTCATTAGTGTGCTACTTCTTCATCCAATTTTAATGGGTTTGTTGTGAATCGATCCCAACATGTATCCCACTTATTGTCTTTTACAAATCTCACATACCAACTCAAGGAAGACTTGCTTGTACTAGCTAGCAGTGAGGTATTCATATCCCTAACCAAGTAACCAATACTATTTATTCTAAAGAAAATTTGAATATCATTCGAACGTCATCATAGCGTTGGGTTGATGTCATTATTAGCCCCACGAAGAGGGTTTCTTGGTGTGGGGTATACTCAAAGAGAGATAGTGGAGACGATGCAGTTTATCATAAGATGTTTGAAGTTTGAACCTTTGAATGCAAATAAATAATAATAATAATTATATATATATAAACAACCAAGCCTTATAAATAAAGTCGGAAAGTTAAAAGGGATGGGATTGGGGGACCAAAGAACCCATGCGTGCTAGAAGAAAAAAATTCCTAAAAAAATAAATACCTCCTCTCTGTCGACTTTGAGGTGTGCCCTAGAAAAATTAGTAGCCAAGCAAGCAACAGGAAGAAAGGAGAAATCAGTGTCGACCCTGATGGCCTGACCTTAACAGAGGGTAAAGTAAATGGTATCCGTACACCATATTGGAGGGTCCAAGGTTAAAAAGGTAATTATGATGTAGCTATATACTCTTATATATATACATATATTATTTTGTGGTTCAAAGCAGCTATTGTATCTATCTATCTATCTAGTGGGTATTGATAGTAACGGCACAATAAGAGAAATGTCTCAAAGGTCCAATAACTTTGCAGGGATAAAACCATATTATTCAGAATCGGATCGGTCCACAATAAGGGTTATCTGACACTCACAAAGCGGTCCAGTATCAAACTCAAACTAAAGTGGACGTCAAAACTCTATCTCATCATCGTCATCGGTCAAGAGAGTCTAACCTCTCATCTCTGGTCCCACAAACTGACATCAAACGTGCGGTCACGATATCCCGCGTATATCATGCACATATTCTATACAGATTACATAAGGTAACTGCAATATTACGCTATAACTGTAATATCTGTTATCCTAATCTTTACCGGCACAATATTCAACAAGATATTTTGTTGCCTATAACGGCTTGATCTCCTCACTCTATAAATACTATTGCTTTTCAATACGTTAATTACGTTTTGAGTTCATACAAACAGTATACTCATTTAAGTATCGGAGTGGGATCCAGAGACACTCCCTCTGTTGCGATCCCCTTCTTACAAGTTAATCGGAGCTCATGCGAAAGCGTGTGATCATCAATCATTTGACATTCAATTCACTGTCAAGTCAGCACATGTGAGTTTCAGACCCAACAGTATCTATCTATCTATTCTGAGTTGACAAGATAATTTCCACTTTGGTGTCCTTAAAAGCCACCCATTTTGTTTTAAGTATCTCTAATCAATGATTCCGTCAGTATAAATGCATGCATGCTTCAACAGTCTGCATGCATCCATCTCTTCATCAATACATCGAAACACATGGCAAGACATGGAGAGTGTCTGGTTCCACAAAGTTAGTGTTTTTCTTCTCTAGATCTGTAAGTAATTATGCTGCTAAAAGGAGATTTGGAAAATCATTCTGTTACGACTTTGGTCATCATATTATCACTGCAGGTCCTTGTAGAAAAGGATAATTAGCTTAGTCATGAACCGGACTTCTTTCTTGCTCCTTTCCTTTCCCTTCTCTTTAGTCTGATTCTTCTATTCATGAGGAAAAAACGCAGTGACTAGTTTGCTGGAAGCACGGGTTGCCTCTCCACGTGTCTTGCATTGTCTTGTCTTGTTGAATCAGTAGTGATGCGGCTTTCATAGGTTTCAGCAGATATTTAGTTTTATGGAGAAAATTCTGATGAGTCAAAGATGAAAAAACACAAAAAAGTATTCTTCACAAATTAGAATAATTAAATAGACACCATTTTATTATTATAAAGATAAATATTATGATTGTTATTCAATTATACTTCTATATATATATATATATATATATATATTTACAATCATTTAATTTATATCAATATTAATCAATTAGTAAAAGTTAGATACTGAATTAAGCTTGGAATATATGGAGATCATAAACGTATGTCTGCTGTCTGCATTTCTAGCACACCCAACATATTCATTTGATGCAGGTAAGTGACCACTGAACCTAACAGTCAATAGTATCTTGAAATTGGAAAAATAAAGTAGCTAGTTCTTTTACCACATTTTGAAATTATTACTATAATAAAAATTAATGGTATACTAAGAATGAAGGAAACATGATTAAATATAGTAGTATGTGCCCTATGTGGAGTCTATATAAAACCCTAGATTATCAGTTATTGAAAAAATAAAACAAAAACTGAAAAATAAAACATCATTTGAAATGATAAAGTATAAGTAAGGATGATTAAGACCTAAATGAATGGCTTTGAGGATTAATGGTGGAAGCAAGAGGAACAAGTACTTATTAGCAAGGTGTGTGTCTCACCAATATCCAATAATATCATTGTAAAATGTAATTAATAAATATATATTGCCAAGAAAAAACATTCAATTTCATTCATCACCAAAGTCCGATACAGTTATCCAACATACATAACAAAATAAGAGAGGGGGATGTATTAGGGTCCAGTTTACTGGACACATCCACGGCCTAAATTGTCTATAAACTCAATTAGCATATCTGTTTGCGCTTCTCCTAATAAATTGTCAACTCACGCCGTAGGTATACCTTAAGCCGTTCGCTTCTAATGTATCTATTAGTATTTGTTGTATATCTCATTTCATACCTTCTTTCGGCCTTTGTAATCTATGATTTACCACATGTGAGTCACTCTAAAAAATTATAGTGCTCCATCTATACCGCACCGCTAATTCCACCGCAGGTAGAACTGTCTTTGTCTCCGTTACAAGCGCCTTGGTCTCCCGCCCTTGTGTATTCCGGCCAGGCCTTGGTTAATAATTTTATATATAAACATTAAATGTTTCAAGTTTCACAACCCTCTTCCTGTAAATCTATACCGATTTATCTTTGAAATAAAAAGTAACAACTTCATCCATTTTTTTTACACTAGAGCAATCACAATGCATGCAAAGAACTCGAAAGGTTAAAAAGAAGTGGATTAAAAAACTGGTGTAACCGAGAACAATATAATTAGTATTATATTGAGAAAGGTGAAGAGACAAGAGAGAGAGACTCCTGGTGGAGTGTGTTCCAAGACACAATCATTACATGGTCTAGGAGGAATAGGATGGCGTGGAGGAGAGAATGTATGGAAAAAAAACATGGTCTGAGACTTGGTTGGTCATATAACTAAGCTAGGCAAGACTTGGTTGGTCATATATAAAAATTAAATTTATGTATAGAAAGATATATATATATATATATATAAATATAATTTTTTTTTTTGATAATTATGGATTAAAATAACCGCAATAGGTGACAATTAATCATCAAATTTCAAAATACACGACCAAAAACTAGCTAACTTTAATAATTAAATATAACTTATTAAGATGTAGTGTAATACTAAAATGGATATTAACTATTGTTAATAAGATATTATATTTTTGAACTCAAATTTTAAGATGTATGACATTTATATATCCACTTTTATAGACATATTTTTCTTTAATTTCAAATATGTATTGAGAAGATTGTGAAATGAATTAAAAATGATATATATTAGATTGTGTGTAACAAGACGTAATTATATTTTTGTAATGTTTTATAGATAATTATATTTTTTAGGTTGTATTGTATAAAAGTACAATGAATTTTAGAGTATTCACGTGCAATCAGTAACAATTTTATTAAAATAAAATGGAACTAAATGTGACATAGGTCAATAAAAATTTATTATTTTGACATTAAGATACATAAATTACTTAAAAAAAATTGTGTGTAAATGACATATTTACATTTATGTAAGGAGGTGTACGCTTTGACAAGTCATAATATGGATTGTAATCCTAAGTTATGTCAATCGACAAACCAAACGATATATATAATGTTAGATTATGTAATGTGAATATGATGCAATGTGAGATTATAATGTCTCAAATGAAGCCTTCCTTATAATGTGAGATTATTAACTATTATAACTACTTATTATTATTATTTTAATATTTGAGGTTATTATTTAGATATTTTAGTATTTAAATAAAAAAAATACTTATAAATTGCATAGAATAAGGTGTTCAAAAAACAAATTCATTTATTTAAAATATAACCCACAATCAAATAATTGAAATTATTATTCATAGTAGATGATATAATAAAAAAAATCATATTACACCACATTATTACGCATAACAAACACAACAATCTAACATTAAGCTCTACATTCTTGTGTGCAACCAAACACTATAAACTAAATGTACACTTTATATAACGCTGAAGATTAAGTTTAACTTTAACCCATAAACTTACAAAATTCTCCGTAATTTCACATTTCACGTAATCTCATATATTATTGTGTACACGTGTAAAATTTAATTTCTACGTGTGTAGAAAGTATATCAAGCCTCTAATTATATGTTTATATATATATATATGTATATATATGCCAATGCATGCGATGCAAGATCTGTGTAATTGTGTATTAGTTTTAGTTTGGCCTTTCTGTCTGCTTAAAATGAACGAAAGGTCATAGATGGATTCTAAAAGTGTGCAAATTCCTCAATATATCTTACACTCACAGTAGGGTTTGAGATACAGAAGTATACATATGTGCATAATAAACAGAGAAAGAAAAGAGAGTGCTAAAGATATGGAATAGTGTAGAGGAATTAGGGTTAGCTAAGCCATGGAAAAAAGGCTTTTATCACGACAATATACGCCCCAAGGCCAGCTTTATTTTGGGTCTTTGGTCAGTCGACACATTTGCTCGTTGACTGTGCAGTTGCTCTCCTCTTTCCCTGTCTTCTTTCTGTGTTTTATGGTCTCTCTCGCTCTCCCCAACTATATATCTCTTTCTCTCTCTAGAGAGCTAATCACTAAATGTTTCTAATGAAGTCTATACTAAAACCCTACTCCCACGACTTATAAATTACCAGTCACCATAAATACTAATTATATATGTATAGAGTCTTATAC
Organism: Chamaenerion angustifolium; assembly: GCA_946814005.1. Lineage (NCBI taxonomy): Eukaryota > Viridiplantae > Streptophyta > Magnoliopsida > Myrtales > Onagraceae > Chamaenerion > Chamaenerion angustifolium. The sequence continues at coordinate 33,761,091 of OX328268.1, forward strand.
AAAAAATAAGAATTCAATAATATGTCATAAATTATATATTTTTACTATCTATTACATTCATATATGCTGTCACTTTCATTTTCCAACTTTGTGTCGTTTTTCATATATATGGAGCATTGTTCATCTTTTTTCTTTATATAAGTTTGCTTTTACAATTTTGTAGTATCTGTAGTGGAATTAGACTTCTTTATTCAACTCGATTTGGTTCAACCAATTTTTATCGAGTACTAGAAAAATATTCATATTTTTCTTCTCTCTCTCCACTTGGTGATGGATACACTAATGGAGGTGGAATGAATTGAGAATGCCGTAAGAAGAAAGTAAAGGAGAGTGAGTGTTTTTTTCTCTGCAAAGAAGATGGATGGCATGGCATAAGTAGCTAGTGCCAGTAAGTCAGTAGTACTAGTACTTCCCCATGCTATATTTATACATAGAGACCGGTGGAAGCAACCAAAAAGATACCATGCAACAAACTATATGGACTTAATTGTTATTCTAATAACAAAAAAAATACATAGAATAGTAGTGTAGTATAGTATAGTATAGACTATAGAGACCAAGTTTGGTTTCTTAGAGTAATTATTATAATTTTGCAAGTTAATTTTATTATTATTTATTAAAAAGTGTGTTTTTTCTTCTAATTTGTATACTAAAATGATTACATTCATATTTATATATTGCTTGGAGTTTTAACAATTAGCTAAAATTACAGTTTGGCCAATAAAAAATAAAATTTGAAATGCATGATTGTCAACTAGGGCTTTCGATGGTTATTTAGTAACTTTCATTATTTAGTATTTATTAGTTTATTAATAATAAATAATTATTATATTTATATAATAACCATGGTTATAACAATGAGTATAAATAAAAGACCATAACCATAACCATTATGGGTAGAAAATTCATAATCATAACCGTACTGCACCATAACGATACAGTTAACCATATTAAACAGTAACAGTTATAAACATGATTATGAGTTTTTCATCGCACCATTGCCGGTATTATTGTCAACCAGCTTTTATAGCCTTATACTATGTAATAGATTTTTTTTTATTTAACAAAAATGTCCTTGAAGGCTTTCTAGTTTCAAGGATAAAAGGGCCACCCTCTCCATCTCTTTTCCCCACAAACACAAAGCTGTTTCGCAGAAAAAACCTACCAATTGAAACTTGAAAGACATTTTAGAGAGAGAAAGAACAGAAAGTTAGAGAGAGAACCTGTGGCAAATCCAACCCCAAGCAAGCAGGCCTTGTCTTCATGTCCTACCTCAAACTTGTTCTTTCTGCCCCCCTCAACCAAGATCGAATCCATATCCAAAACCTAACATCATCGTCCAGATTCTGATTTTAAGGATCCGGGTCATGCAGGACTGCATCCTCAGATCATCCACCTGACAAAGATTCAAGAACCCGATCCATGAGCGGAATCATGAAGCAAGAAGATCAAGGGGAGTGTTCTCAAAGCGTCCATAACTTTCAACCCTACCACGAACAGCAGTTGTTCTTCCACCAGCATCCAACCGCCACCTCAGACATGTTTGAAGGTATCGCCGTCGAAGGAGGAGGTTCGATTTTCCCTGACGCGTCACCTTCTATGATGCCGTGGTCTCTTCCCCAAGTCCACGCTTTCAACAACCCTAATCACTTCTCTGGATCCGGAAACCGAGATCACATCGATCCGTTTCTCCTTCCACCGCCGCCACCAACACCCTACGGAAGTTTCTTCAACCGGAGAGCCGCCGCCGCCAATTCGTTACAGTTTTCCTACGATCATGGACCATCATCGGACCACCACCTGAGGATCATAACGGATGCTTTCGGGGTTGGGTCGGATCCAGGGACAGGAGCGCCGTTTGGGCTTCAGGCGGAGCTGGGGAAGATGACGGCGCAGGAGATCATGGACGCCAAGGCCCTCGCCGCCTCCAAAAGCCACAGCGAAGCTGAGAGGAGGAGAAGAGAGAGGATCAACAACCATCTTGCTAAGCTCAGAAGCTTATTACCAAGCACCACCAAAGTAAGAAAAATTTCAACTCTCCATTATACCGAGAGAATCAAATGATATCGACCAAGAAATAAGAACAACATAATCTCACGAGAGAAAGGAAAAAAAACATTTTTTTTTCTTCTAATTTTATTTTTCTCAATTTGTTGGGAGTGGGGAAAAACCCTTTCTTTATACTCTTTTATATTTTGCATAAAAATGAACCTTTTTGCAATCAAATATCCTCACTTGATCCTACATGGAATATCAGTGGACAATGGCTTAACAATATGCCACCCTACATAAAATCATTAAAACAAATGTAATTATATACAATGCATCGACTTACGAAAAGTTTTTCCTTTTTTTTCATCTTCATTATTTAGATTTAAAACAGTAAATATTATTCGTGTTTTATCGATGGATATTGTTCTCTTATTCTCTTTAGACCCTATAGGGCAGTTACATTTTCGAGGAAAAAGGGTGGCGGTAGTGTCTCTTGGTTGACAAGGTAAAGAGGAACCATCGTCAGTTGAAAAAGCTTACAACGGAAAATTCTTGCCGGATTTCGGAGAAACCGATAAAGAACAGACAAAATTAGCTCACCATTGTCAGTCTTTGTTCAACATGTCAATTGTCATGCATAAATTGAAGGGTTTCCACCTTACACTTCTAACTAATATAATGATTTCTATAGTTTTGATAGGAATGTAGGAGATGTAATATATATATAAATCATTTACATTGGCACTGGGACACTGTTCTGAGTGAGTGGACTACTTAAGAACATTCCTTTCTAGTACAATGTGTTTAAATGGTGAATATTTACTTAGTTTCTTGTTTGTGAATACAGACAGATAAAGCCTCGTTGCTAGCAGAAGTAATCCAACACGTGAAGGAGCTGAAACGTCAGACTTCATTAATAGCTGAAACGAGCCCGATCCCGACCGAAGTTGACGAGCTGACAGTGGACCCCTCAGATGACGAGGAAGGTCGATTCGTGGTCAAAGCCTCTCTGTGCTGCGAGGACCGGACAGATCTCCTTCCTGAGCTCATCAAGACCCTCAAGGCACTGAGGCTAAGGACCTTAAAAGCTGAGATCACTACCCTCGGAGGAAGAGTAAAGAATGTCTTGTTCATCACCGGGGAGGAAGATTCAAGCATCAATGGAAGCAACGGATCAGATCACCATCACCACCCTCATCAACAGCAGCAGCAGCACCAGCAGCAGCAGTATTTGATAAGCTCGATACAGGAAGCACTTAAAGCAGTTATGGAGAAGGCCAATGGCGGTGGTGGGGGAGGTGATGACACTTCTTCAGCGAGTGTTAAGAGGCAACGCACTAATAATATCAACAACATCCTCGAACACAGGTCCCTTTAATATTAAAGACTGAGTGAGATTAACTATATCTTCCATATATATTTTGGTTTGGGTTTTCTGGGTATGGTGGTGTGTGTTTTTCTTGGGATATCTATTTTTTCTTTTCTTTTCATTCGAGATGTTCGGGTCTTTTTCAGTATCCGACATGCTCTCTCTATTGGGGACGAGAACTATTTCTGGTGGTGCCGTCCCGTGTTTATCTTGTGTGGTTATTTATTGTAAGTCTTCATCATCAAATATTATCAATATACAAGAGAAGAGATTTGATGTTACTGTCATACATCGGAACATGTACATCGTACTCGGTCTTGTTTTTTTTTATTTGGAATTATCATATTTATTTTCGGGGGTTTCGTATCAAGAAATTCCGGAGTTATAATATTTCTGGTATGCTCGTCATAGCTAAGGGTGAGCAAAAATTGGTACTGGTTGGTTTTGTTCGGTCTTGAGACCGGAATTGAATTTTCGGTCCTCTAGTTTCGGCCTTGAAATCGAGACCGGGACTGTTTCGACCATTTAAATGATATTGGTCTTTTCGGTCTATATTTTGGTCTAGACCATTTGAAGCGATTATATATATATATATGATTGATTTTGTTGCTCAATATATGATTCTGTCTTAGGGTTTAATTAGGGTTTAGTGGAAACATAAATAGTAATTGGTTGTTTCGAATGAGTTTACTGTTTTGAAGTACGTCACGAACATTGCTCCATTATATATTGGTCTACGCATAGCATTAGTTTGCATGGCACAAGCAATTGGTAATATATATATATATATATATAGCATGCAATAAATTAAAGCTCCTTCCCAAACAATCCATTTATTTCTGAAAAATATTATAATCTTATCTAAACTTGTCGCTCAAAGTAAAGAAAATCTTTATATAATTTATTTCTTTAGTAGGGTGGGTTAATTTATCTCTGTATCTGGTTATAAAATATATATATATTAATATTTCAGAAATGATATTGTAATTGTTTTGAAAGATACCCTAAATTAATATAGACACTATTTACATATATTTTTCATTTTCTATATTTTTAGAATTCTTCCACATCCTTATATTTTCATGATTTTTTTATATATAATTTTTTTTTAAATATATTTATGTAAGAGATTACAAAACAAAGGAACTCAAATAGAAGTAGAATGGAAGCTGACTTAATTTACTTTCTGTATTTAATGATGTTTTTAAGTTAAAACTGTAGAAAACCTTGTTAAATTAAATTAACTGCTAGATTAGAATCCCTTCATTTTTATTTAACAATATCTCCTACCCAATTTCTAATTATATAAGTGGCTAGACAGACTCAAAAGAAAGCCACCATAGGAAGAAAACATGATCATAGAATCATGTCTGCATATGACAATACGATGAATGTGTCGACAAAAATTTGGACAAACACAAGTGGGGGATGTGGCAGATGAAGGATACTTAGTTGGTGGGTGGAATCGATGGATATTGCCATTTTTCTTATCAAACAAGATTATTACATGAACCTAAACTATAATATATATATAAGAATAAATCTGTAAATAGGACCAAGCACTCCATGCATGCACGGTGTTGACTCCGACCAATCTGAACCACATTCGTATGTTGTTATAGAGACATGGTTAATGAATCGGTAACCAGTTTAAGGTTGAGAGTTTTAACTAGGGAGCCGCCTCGACCGGTCTCCGGTGATGCTCTAACAATCTGCAAATGGGTAAAGACTCGCCGTAATCATCTCTCACTTTGACATTTCGATCGGCTCTGATCACCTTCCTATCAACACCTGATCTATCGCGATCAGGTTTGGACGTGAACTCAGTCTCTGGAATCGGCCCTAGATTGCAGGTTGAGTTATTTAAAAACATGCAGAATAACTATTCCTAGCCACGGGGGCTTCATAAAAAAAACACACGAAAGAACAAGCCCAGCAGAATTGCATTGAAACTCCTCCTATAATCTCATTTCCCCAAATACAAATACAAATAATAATGTCTGAAAAGAATCATTCATTCATTACATGGGAAAAAAACAAACAAGAATGTTGGTATGACGCCTGTTCTTACAGTGAGTAAAACAATAATTACAGTGACTAAACCTTTGAACTCCTTTTCCAGGCAACGCACCTAACATGTTTCCACATCACATTCAGATCATCATCAACACCACTTGCCTGACTCATTTGACCTCAAATCATACCAAAAACAATTAGAAGTAACTCACTATTACTAGTTATCAGTTAGTAAAGTTGTTAAATTAATGTGCCGTTTGTTTTATATTATTATTATATGTTTGTGTGTTTAGTTAAACGGTGAGAATAGTGTTAAAGAGAGAATGAAACGTAAAATGACAGTAGTGAAGGAAATGAGAGAGAAAGTTCTCGACAGAAAAAACAAAATTTGCAGCTCCTTAGCTCAACGAAGAGAAGCTCCATGGTTTGTGAAATGAAAACTTGTGTATTGTTATTGTTTGTTCTTGTGGTTGTTCTTATGCTAGATTAGCCTCTCCCAAACCAACAAATTGGTATCAGAGCTTGGTTGATTGAGTAGATTGGGCGAGCTAGGGTTCCGACGAAAGCGGACGAACCAAGAAAAATCGAAGCAATTAACTGCGAAAGCGAATCGTCTATGGCTGGGTCAAGTGAACAAGGTGTATCTCATCTCTCAATTCCTACATTTAATGGTGAAAACTATGACTATTGGAGTTTAAAAGCCAAAACTATATTTAGGTCACAAGACTTGTGGGATATAGTAGAGTTTGGATTTGATGAGCCTATTTCTATAGATACATTGAGTGAGATTGAAAAAATGAGTTGAAAGATACCCGAAAGAGAGATGCTAAAGCTATAGCATTTATTCAACAAGCTATGACGGAGAAATTGTTTCCGAAAATCATGAGGTGTAATACGGCAAATGGAGTTTGGATTGTTTTGCAAGAAGAGTTTCAAGGGAGTCTAAAAGTCCGAGCTATCAAACTTCAAACATTGCGAGCCGAGTTGGAAAATATGAAAATGAAGGAAGGTGAAAGCTTGAAAGATTATTTCACACGGGTTACCGAAGTTGCTAGTCAAATGAGTTTGTATGGAGAATAAATAAGAGATAAAAGACTTGTTGAGAAAATTTTGATTAGCTTGACCGAGAAGTATGATACGATTGTGTCGGTTGTTGAGGAAACGAAAGATTTGGCAACATTAACCGTCCGTGAGTTAATGGCATCCTTGCAATCACATGAGCAAAGGGTGTTAAGACACTCCGAAAAATCAATAGAGAGTGCCTTACAATCAAAACTTAACTTGGGCAATAAGTTGAGAGAGCAATCATTTCAAGAGCACCGCGAAGGTGAATTTTCGAGAGGTGGAAGATTTAGTAGAGTAAGAGGTCAAAGAGGTCGAGGGAGAGGAAATTTTGATAGAAGTTATAATGCAGAAAATTCGGGAAAAACTTGCCATATTTGCAAGCGGAGTGGACATCTTGAGAAAGATTGTTGGTTCAAGGGGAAGCCGCAATGTTTTAATTGCAAGAAGTTTGGGCATGTTCAAAAAGATTGTAGGTTTAAGAATGAACAAGCGAATGCCTCCGAAGAGAAGGGAAATGATCATGACTATGGAGTGTTTTATGCCGGTTGTCAAGTTGGGACCAAAAAGAAAGATGGAGTGTGGTTACTTGATAGTGGTTGTAGCAATCACATGACTAGTGATAAAAGCATCTTCACGAAGATAGAAGAGAAGGTGAATGCAAAAGTGAAGATGGGAAATAGTGCGCTTGTAGAAGTGGTCGGAAAAGGTACGGTTCCTATCCAAACAATGGAGGGAATGAAGTTCATTAATGATGTGTTGTTTGTTCTCGACCTAGACCAAAATTTATTGAGTGTTGGTCAACTTGTGGAGAAAGGATATGGTGTATATTTTGAAAATGATGGATGCGCCATTTATGATAAGAAGAATGGAAATAACAAGTTGATGACCAAGATAAAGATGACGAGAAATAGAAGTTTTCCATTGAGTTTTAATTATGGGGGAGATGTTACTTTGAAGGCAAGTGTTAGTGATGAGTCATGGCTTTGGCACAAAAGGCTTGGACACTTGTATTTTAATGGGATGAAGTTATTGAGAGACAAGAATATGGTGTATGGATTGCCTAGAATTGAAGAAGAAAATGGTGTATGTGAATGGTGTGCTATGGGGAAGCACCACCGAGAAGCTTTTCCTAAAGGAGGAGCATGGAGGGCAAAATGACCACTAGAGCTCATTCATACCGATGTGTGGGGGGGCCAATGAGAACTCCATCTCAAGGAGGTAACCGATACTTTATATTGTTCATTGATGATTATACAAGAATGACATGGGATTACTTCTTGAGACAAAAATCAGAAGTATTTGGCGTGTTTAGAAGATTCAAAACATTTGTTGAAAAGCAAAGTGATTGCTACATATAAGTGTTGAGAAGTGATCGAGGAAAAGAATACAACTCTCGAGAATTTGATAAGTTTTGTTCTGACGAAGGTATAGAAAGACAACTCACAGTTGGTTACTCTCCACAACAAAATGGAGTGTCCGAAAGAAAGAATCAAACAGTTGTGGAGATGGGCAAAACAATGCTCAAGAAGAAAGGGTTGCTTAATTCATTTTGGGCCGAAGCAATTTACATTGCAGTCTATTTGTTGAATAGATGTCCTACAAAGGCAGTTCAGAACAAGACCCCAATTGAGGCTTGGTGTAAAAAGAAGCCGTCAGTGAAACACTTGAGAATTTTTTGGTGTATTTGCTATGCTCAAGTTCCGAAAGAGAAGAGGACAAAACTTGATGATACAAGTGAGAAATGTATCTTCATGGGTTATGACTCAACATCAAAGGGTTATCGGTTGTATAGCTTGCAGAGAGAGAAAATCATCATTAGTAGAGATGTGTTGTTTGATGAAGAAACTAGTTGGAATTGGAAAGAAAAACAAGTTCAAAAACATGTTGTTGTCCCCAAAGAAGAGCTTGGAGGTGATGAATATAATGTTGAAAACTCTCCACCAAATTCACCTAGGATTGATCCATCATCCCCATCGAGCAGTGATTCGGATTCTAGTTCATCCAATTTGAGTAGTACGCCGAAAAGAACGAGAAGACTTTCAGATGTATATGTGACATGTAATGTGTGAATTGTTGATCCGGAAAGCTTTGAAGAAGCTATACAAGAAGAAGGGTGGAAGAAAGACATGGAAGAAGAGTTGCACATGATTGAGAAAAACAAGACATGGGATCTTGTAGACAAACCAGTTGATAGAGAAGTTGTTGGGGTGAAGTGGATTTACAAAGTGAAGCATAACCTTGATGGTTCAGTCTTGAAAAATAAAGCAAGATTTGTAGCTAAAGGGTACTCACAACAGGTCGACTACCATGAAACGTTTGCTCCAGTTTCGCGCAAAGACACGATTCGAGTCCTCATTGCACTTGCAACTCAAAAAGGTTGGTTGTTATACCAACTTGATGTGAAGTCGGCTTTCTTGAATGGTGAATTGGAAGAAGAAATATATGTTCATCAACCTGAAGGATTTGTGAAAGAAGGAGAAGAAGAGAAAGTGTACAAGCTAAAGAAGGCATTGTATGGGTTGAAACAAGCACCACGACAGTGGTATAGTCAGATTGACAACTACCTCATTTATCATGAATTCAACAAAAGCAAAAGTGAGCCTACTCTCTATGTGAAGAAACAAGGTACTTCCAATCTTGTTGTTGCTATATATGTTGATGATTTGATATTCACCGGCAATGATGATGAGTTGATTAGAGAGTTTAAGAATGATATGATGAGAAGATATGAGATGAGTGATATGGGGTTGCTACATCATTTTCTTGGTTTGGAGATTGATCAACAAGAAGATGGAGTGTTTGTTTGTCAAAAGAAGTATGCTGAGAATATGTTGAAGAGGTTTCATATGTTTGGTTGCAAAACAATGGCAACACCACTTGCTTCAAATGAGAAGTTGTGGAAAAAAGATGGAGGTACAAAAGTGGATAACACATATTTTAGGAGTATTGTGGGTAGTTTGATGTATCTCACTGCCACGAGACCGGATATTATGTTTGTTTCGAGCATGTTGTCGAGGTTCATGCAAAGTCCGAGTCACTTTCATCTTGGAGCCGCCAAACGAGTTCTCTGTTATGTTCGAGGGACTTTGGCATATGGTATCAAGTATTCCAAAGGAGATGAGCTGAAGTTAATTGGCTTTTGTGATAGTGATTGGGCAGGTTGTAGAGATGATATGAAGAGTACAACCGGATATGTGTTTTCTCTTGGCTCAGGTGTTTTTTCCTGGCAATCAAAGAAACAAGAATCAATTACTCAATCCTCTGCGGAAGCGGAATATATTTCAGCGGCTATGGCATGTTCTCAAGCCGTATGGTTGAGGAGAATTTTGGAAGATATTGACGAGAAGTAAGACAATGCGACATTGATGTTTTGTGATAGCAAATCAGCTATTGCAGTGGCAAAGAATCCAGTGTATAGCAGCAGGACAAGACACATAGCAGTAAAGCACCACTTCATTCGTGAGAAGATCGAAGAAAGAGAGATCGAGATGGTGTATGTCAAGTTCGAAGATCAAGTTGCAGATATCCTCACTAAGGCGTTGTCAAAGGACATGTTCGAGAAGCTTCGCGAGCTACTAGGAGTTCAAGAACAACACATTAAGGGGGAGTGTTAAATTAATGTGATGTTTGTTTTATATTATTATTATATTTTTGTGTGTTTAGTTAAACGGTGAGTTTTGGTGAGAATAGTGTTAAAGAGAGAATGAGAAGTAAAATGACAACAGTGTGAAGGAAATGAGAGAGAAAGCTCTCGACAGAAAAATCAGAGTTTGCAGCTCCTTAGCTCAATGAAGAAGAAACTCCATGGTTTGTGAAATGAAAGTTTGTGTATTGTTATTGTTTGTTCTTGTGATTGTTCTTATGCTAGATTAGTTTCTCCCAAATCAACAAAAGTGTTAAAAGTTGTCATGTTTAACTACAGTAAAAACCTAATTTAAAGAGTGAGTTAGATCCTTCCATAAATAGAAATATATTTACCACATTCATTAATATATATTTTTTTTTACACCACTTTCATATATTTCATTGTAATTGTTTTCAAACTTCCATTGACTTCACGCAGATTTCCAAACATCGAGAGTTTAGACAATCCGAGCTATCAAACCCTAATAGTTCCATTAGAGTAAATTAGACCCTATCAATCTAGTCCACTGGTTGATACCCAGCTGAGTCATTTGAGCTGAGCTCAGTCCCATATACCTAAGTTTAAAGGGTTTTGTTGTTAGGGTTTCTCCAGTTGTTGAGTGTGGCAATCAAAGCATTTCAATGGAGCCGTGGGCTTCAATCCTGCAGCTAGCTAAAGGGTTATCTTCACAGTTTACAGATGGTGATTGTCGGAGATTTTGTTTATTTAAAAGAAGCATTTTGGACCCTGCTGTGCTATCCAGATCAAACATACTGACGAAAGCCTCCTGCCTTGTTCTTAGGTAACACATACTTCCCCGGTAGGGAACTTCTCCTTGGACAGCGGTGCGGAACCCTAAATAATCGAGTTGTTGAATGTAATAAAAATATCACAGGACAATATAAAGACAGTGTAGACTTGAACAATTATTGTCTCCTCAACTTACACTATTATTTTTATTTATGCAATTGTAATCTAAAAATCATTTTTTTTTGTTAAATTAATCCTTTTACATTATTATATAATAATATTGATGTTGTTTCTATAACTGTGTGAGCATCATATGATGAAGTGGCCCATGTTTTCTCTGCATCTACTTGTATATATATCAAGTACATTGAACCCAGATATTGTGGAAAGTATTCATACATTTATTAGGTTCAGTCAGTCATTATTTGAAGTAACGATCGTGTATTATTTGGTGGGTTCCTTGAAATGGATTATATTTAATTATATATATACAAGGCCGAACTCACATGAGATAAGGGAGGCAATTACTTTTGGTTTAACATATTCAAGTATATATATTTATTATTACTCTTATGTGTATTTACTTTGCTTAAAAAATTGTCTATTATTTTTCTCATCAATGTTGTATTGAGTCTAAACTCTAATAACTATCCATTGTTTCTGCATAGAATATAGCTTAGAAAAATGGAAAATCATACTTATATATATATATATATATATATATATATATATATATTAAAATAAAGATTAAATGATTAAAATTGCATAGTTTGTGTGTACATGCACAATATCTATAAAAAGGGTTAATACCCTTAATATTTGGACCAAAATCAAATTTCTGTTCATACTTGGTTAGAGGTTCAATTTTCCTCTTCCATCAAATTTCTCAAACATACACAACATATTTTGAAAAATACACAAATAATAGAAAATTTGTAAAAATATTACAATAAAACTTTTCAAAAAATTTCTGTACATTACAATTGTTTCTCAACTTGATTGAATCTCAATCGAAAAAGTTATCCTATGAGTAGGAGTCTGGTCTGGTTGAAGACTCAAACCCTATCCGTTTCAAATTGGATTTCGAATCTTCGATTGAATTCTAAGTTACCTTAGAGACTTGTTATAGTCGATTTGATTCCCAAATTGGTTATTGTATAATTATCGTGTGTACATACACAGTATATAAAACTATATTTTGTGTCTGAAATTCCGTTTCCATTTTCTATCAAAATTAAATTATATTTTTCAAAATACTCGCACTTCTTCCATCATTATGCGAAACTTGGGGTGTCACTGCAGACGGGAAAAACATCACAGTACCCCACGTGTCAGCGCAACGTTGGTTGTTACAAATGATTTAACGGGTCCACCACTGTGAAGAGATAAGGCAAAGAAAGTTTGACCCATTACCGGACAATGCGGACATGATAAGAGGATGATTACAAATGGGACCGTTTTAGTTTATTTTTATGGGTGCAAAATATATAATCATATTGACGCGACTGACTTCAACCACTGTTGTTGTTTGGTCGAAGACAAGACAGGGTGTTAGAGGCTTGATGATGGACCAAATGACAAATGTGGGGGATGTCGTTTGGTTGAAGACATGAACATAACTCACTAGTAAAAACCACGACATACATACATACATACATTGTTAAAGTCACTATAACTAAAATAGCACATTGGTTGAAATAGACAAAAATAGACACCATATATACAACAATGATATCTTCTGCTATTACCAACTGATTTTAAAATATAACTCAAGTTGTATAATGTGGTTGTTATTTGGATATTGATCGACTCCGATAATAAAATTTAACATGGTATCATAGCCCGATTTCGTTTGACAGTGTTGGGTTGTTTCACGTTATGGGTACCCGATGTGGGTTTGTTGTGTCATGTTTACTCCACGTACCAGAGTATGGGTCGGGCTTTGACGTGAGAGGGGATTTGTTGAGTCCCAATCGGTCTGGATTAAATGTTCCGGAGTCATGCCTTTAAAAATACGAGTCGTCACAGTGCGGGGAGTGTTGGAGTCCATTATGACTAAAATACCACACCGGTTGGTATACACAAAAAGAGGCATCATATATACAACAAGACTACCTCCTACTATCACCAATTCATTTTAGGATGTAACTCAAATTGTATAATGTGGTTGCTATTTGGATATGACTCGTCTGCGATAATAAAATTTAACACATATATATAGATAAAAAATATTTTTGTGTAATATTGCACGTATCAAATACTGTAATTTAATATTACTTTTAGCATTATTATTATTATTACCCGAACATAATCAGAAATCTTACATTACATTTCTTGCAATATATTCCCCAAAATTAGATGATGGTAAAATACAGCTTTAGTGAATAAAATGTCGATTTTGAATTAACACAAATTATTTAATTCCATATTTACTTAATGCGAATGTATTATTCATCTTTTCCCAATAATTCAACTAGTTTTGAAGGATACTAAAAATTGAAACAGTTTGTCAACTTGTGGGCTACTACATTAGTATTAATTAACTATATAATAATTGAGATGTGAGACCTTTTAGTGTACCTAAATCCAAATAAGGCAATAAGACAAGGAGGAACTGAAGATGATCGTAGAAACGAAACACTATTGTCTCACTTTAAATGATTAGAAGGTAAAGGGGGGAGACTGATTTCTACAATTAATTAATTAATTAGACCCCTTTTCATATGATAATTATTAAAATTAATGAATCTCTTTGTATCTTAATGATAATATCATCATAAATATACCCAAAATAGATGGATCACTTTGCTTAACTTTGAGCCTTTTTGTCCAACATAAATGGAGGATCAACACCAAATTAATGGGATCGTCCTAAAATCTTATGTTTATTTTAATTTTAATTCCTTTCAATTAAATTTCTGATTTTATTAACAATCTTGCAGATCATAATTAACGACCCAAGATCCAAGATAATTTAACTTGAATAGAAAGTATGAGAGAATAAATACCTCATTAATGGAAAATAATAAATAAATATGAGATTCATTGGTGGAAAAAGAATATGGTTTAAACTGTAAATTAAGCCATATATTCTCATCAAACCTATATTTTACAAATCTTCTTTAATTTACTCCCCCGTAGGCCGTAATTCATCGGCCACCGCAAAAATTTAGTCGAATAAAAACCCGATTGTATCGTCAGCATCAACCCATCGGGACCGTAGAATGTCGACGTTTCTTGATATTGGGAGCGATCGGTATCGTCACTTTTAGCCTCTTCCGCGATTGTATAAGAAAACCCTAGGCTAGCCGAGGGAGTGTCGGGGACTGGTCGTACGAAACTGTCGCATGATGTTTCGTGGTTTGGTTCAGTCGTGCCAGCAGAGGAGCATGACGACGCATCTCCTGATAATGTAGAGCTTGGCCCTCTGCTCCTTAAGGACGCCGCCGAAACCTCTCCCTGCGGAAATTCGTCGTGTCTTGTTTCCATTGCTCATCTTTACGGTGTTCATGTTTATGAATTTGCAGAGAGAGAGAGAGAGGTGTTTAGGGTTGATGGAGGAGAAATGGAGGAAGGGTTTTTCTTTTATAATGGAGGACTAGATGGAGAGAAGTGGAGAAGACACGTCAGTGGTCGAGTAAAGAGACAGCTATTGGGGCATGGTAGAGCGTGCAACTGTCCCCCTTTCTCTCCCGACAATCTAAAAGTTCGACTATACAATATACATACATACATACATACACTGAAATGAAATTTCTAAATAGGTAGAGAAAGTGTATTTATCAAACCCTAATTCCTAAATCGTTTAAAAAAAAAAAACGAGTAAGATATAATATATTAGTAAATGACTTTTACTCTATCGACACTCATGGTCATGGATGGTTTATCGGATTAGGTAGAATGTAAAAAGAACTTCAAAAGTAGGAAAATCATTAACTATACCTATTATTTTTTTAGGATATTTATAAAATAATTAAGTAGTTGAAATTTTAACGATTTAGCATCTAAGTAACTGAATATTTTAAAGCAAAAAGTTAGTCAATTTTGTTTAAACTTTAAAGACTAAATACAGACTTATGTTTATAAACCCTTCGCTTATGTCTACCTAGAAATTTAGACATCTTTGGTTCAAATCCATTTATCACATAATAAACAAACGACTGCTTTTATTTGTTTTAAATGTATAGTTAAATAGGATCTGTACTTGCTCATTTAAAAAAGTTTGATTACTTATTTACTTAAAAATAATAATAACAACCTAGTTATCAAACCATATAACGTTCAACTACTTGTTTTATAATTAACACTATTTTTTTTAAAAACAAAATTCTACTATGATGAACTTAAAATGAAATATACAAGTGTGTGATTTATAAAGGTAAAAACATCTACTAGAAACATTATATTATAAAGAGTTTATATCTTAATATTTCCGTGAGTAATTATTATTATTGTACAAACAAATATCTCTTGATCCTCTCCTTTCAACTAAGGGTGACAATGGTGTTGTGTCGTGTCTAATTGTGTCGTGTCTAAACATGTCTCGTGTCTAAACGGATAAGTCTTAAACGTGTCTCAAAACTTCAAACACATACACAACACGATTATTAATTGTGTATAATCGTATAAGAGTTGTTTAGACACGGGATCCGTTAAGATCAAACTCATATACACTTTAAAGCAGATGTATACACAAATTCATATATACAGTAATCCATATATACAAAGTAAGATCTTCAAAGTTAAATATTAAAAAGTAAGTGAGTATTTTAATATTTTATTATTATTATTATACTTAAATGTGTCTAAACGTGTCACATGTATACACGACACAATTAGATTTGTGAGGACCAAACTTTACCATCATGATAGTTTTGTCTTTGATTTGTCTTTAGGTTGTTAGAGGGTTTATTTGTCATTTTCTGTTTCTTATGGACTTGGGTTGTTATTTTAATTCCCGAGATTGTATTTATGTTAGTCTCTAGGATTGATGGGGGATCAGATTCCATTAATCGAAAATTTGAAAGGATCCCATCAAATTTGAAAGGATCCCATTAATCGATTTCTTCATCATCTTCATAGTGAATCCATGTTTTGATATGGTATCAGAGCAGAATCTCTACCCCATTTTGCGGCTGAGTTGTTGATCATGGCTTCCACATCTTCTTCTGACCCTCTTTTCTTTTCAGAAAATGTTTCGTATCTTTTAAACCCTAAGTATGATTCGTCTTGAATCCGACTAAAACGGTTCATCTTCTCCTTTTCTGCTTCGATTATCCTTCTTGATCTTGTTTGGTTTCCACATAAACCGACTTAGATGGTATATATTCTTCCGTCTTATGAGATTCTGCTGAGATTGGTTGAAAGGTTGTCTCCTGGGTGAATCTATATCGAGCACTGTGATAGCTTCCATGGCCAACAAGACTGCAGACGTGGAGGCAAAGGCTACCCTCGCAAACACGGAGGTTGTCGAGGCATGGCCTGATTTCACCGCAGAGGTTCATTCTAACCATCCTTTATTTCTTCACCCATCGGACAATCCAGGTATGAGTCCTATATATGTGAAACTTGGTGGTCCGGATAACTACCCTATGTGGAGCTGTGCATTGTTGGTTACCCTTCGGAGTAGATACAAACTTGGCTTTGTTGATCGTTCTTTTTCAAAAGAGTTGTTTGATTCGAGTCTGCATGAACTCTGGGAAAGATGCAATGCTGTGGTTTTTGGATGAATTATGAATTCATTGTCTCCTGATTTTTCTAATAGCATCTTGTATTCTACAAATGCATATCTTGTATGGAAAGATCTTAGGGAAATATATGATAAGGTGAATGATCCGAGAATTTATCAGTTGCATAGAGATATTGTTCTTGCTCAACAGAGTTTGGATTCTGTTTCAACATTTTTCACCAAGCTTATATTCCTTTGGGCAGAATATGATGCTGCTACTGATCTTGAGTCTTGTGATTGTGAGAAGTTTAAGAAACACATTGACCATTATGATAATCAACGTTTGTGTCAATTTCATATGGGATTGAATGAGACATATTCCAGTGTTAGAAGTAGCTTATTGTTGTGGTCCCCTTTACCCACTCTTAACCAGACCTATAATATGGTTGTTCAAGAAGAAAGTCAAAGGGGAGTCACTGGAGTAATGTATGTTAATGTTGTGTCTTCTACGAAGAATAAGGGTAGATTCAATCCCAATCTTGAATGTGATTTCTGTCACAAGAAAGGGCACACTAAGGACATATGTTATGCGAAAGGTTATGAGTTTTGTAAAAAAAAAAAGGGTCATGTTAAAGAGAACTGTTTTAAGTTCAGAGACTTTAAGAAAGGAAAACCCCTTGGCCCTCAGGTTAATGTTGTATCCTCGATTGGTTTGGCCCCTATTGAATCTTTATCTACTCATGTGTCTACTAACGTTTCTAAACTGCAAGGAGGAGTGAGCTTCACTGCTGAGCAGTTTGACCAATTCCTGCAAAGTATAAACTGTGTTGGTATCTCTTCTGTGTAGCCTAGTTCTGCATCAGGTGCCCAAGTTAATATGGTAGGTATTACCAATTTCTTTTCTTCTAACCAGCATGATGATTATTGAATATTAGATACAGGTGCTACAAATCACATGTGTAATAGGTCTGATTGGTTAGAAAATAAGAAATTGGTTAGATCTAAAGTTTAGTTGCCAATTGGATTGCATGTTGTTGTGGAAGGAAAAGGTGATTATAGTCTAAGTCCTAATAATATTTTGAAGAATGTTCTTTACCTACCCAATTTTAAATACAACCTTATCTCTGTTTCCAAACTTACCACTGAATTAAGTTGTTATGTAACTTTTTTTTGCTAAAAATGTTATTCTGCAAGACCTCTCGAGTGGGAGGGTCTTGGGGCCTGGTAAAGAGCATTCTGGTCTTTTTGTGATTAGGACTGGCTGTAAATCTGTTTTGCTTGATAAGTCGGAAATTGTAGCTTTGACCTCATCTAAGGATTTGTCTCTATTGTTGCATAGGAAATTTGGACATGCTTGTTTTAGATCATTGCAACATGTAAATGGTTTGGATTTTGTTAAAAACAGATCAACAATTGTAAATGATTGCATTATTTGTCCCATTGCTAAAATTAGATGGCCTCCTTTTCCCGTGTCTCATTCGAAAGCTAATGGGTTGTTTGAATTGATTCATGTCAATGTTTGGGGTCCCTATCAGAGACCCACGTATGATGGTAGAAGATATTTTTTTTAACTCTAGTTGATGATTATTCTAGAGTGACGTGGATTTACCTGATAGTTAATAAATCTGATGTTGTGGTTGCTTTGAAACAATTTTTTGCCCTAATTAGCAATCAATTCAATGATGTGATTAAAAATATGAGGTCGAATAATGGCGGTGAATTTTGTTAATGATATCTTGTGTGATTTCTTGAAACAAAAAGGTGTTATACACCAGAGCAGTTGTACATATACCCCCCCCCCCCCCCCCCCCCCCCCATCCCCCACCACCACCCCCACCCCCCAGCAGAATAGTAGGGTTGAGCGTAAGCATAGACACCTTCTAGAAGTGAGTAGATCTTTGAAATTGCAAGTCTCTATTCCTGACATGTTTTGGGGTGATTGTATTCTTGCTGATTGTTATCTAATCAATCGGACTCCTTCCTTGATGCTTGATGCTATATCTCCATTGGAGATTATGATGAAAAAGGTTCCTAAGACAGATCATTTTAGAGTATTCGGTTGTTTGTGCTTTGCTAAGAATTTGACCATCACCGACAAGTTGGCTCCTAAGTTGGGGTATTCAAAAATACAAAAAGGATATAAATTGTATAATATGCGCACCAAAACCTTGTTTGTGAGTAGGGATGTCAAGTTTTATGAACACATCTTTCCTTTTTCAAAACCAAGTGATGATGTCTCACCTATCTTTAATGAGCATC
This sequence comes from Chamaenerion angustifolium, assembly GCA_946814005.1. Lineage (NCBI taxonomy): Eukaryota > Viridiplantae > Streptophyta > Magnoliopsida > Myrtales > Onagraceae > Chamaenerion > Chamaenerion angustifolium. The sequence continues at coordinate 33,779,835 of OX328268.1, forward strand.
TTATTACTGTTGATGTGGTTCATAACTCTAAAATCCCAGTTGCTAGACATGAGGTATCTCACAATTCCAACGATGATGATCATCTATCTGAGTTGGAAATCGATGATGATACACCACAAGGTGGTGATGATGTTGTATCTGAGATTACTATCCCTCCTAGAGAGGACGACTCTCGGATCGAGGAACATACCTATATTCCTCGTAGATCTGGGAGGATGATTCGTCCCCCGGGTTGGCATAAAGACTATGAGGTTGGGAGTTCCGATTTTCAGCATTCTATAACCAATTGTGTTGCATATCATAAACTCTCTTCACTCTTTCAGTGTTTTTTAGCTGCAGTCTCTCGCATTACAGAACCTTCATCCTTTGATGTAGCCCAAAAGGACAGCAACTGGATCCAAGCAATGCGAGATGAAATTGCTGCACTGGAGGAAAACCAAACCTGGGATTTGGTTCATCTTCTTGCAGGTAAAAAACTGATAGGTTGTAGATGGGTCTATAAGGTTAAACTTAAATCTGATGGAACTGTAGAAATGTATAAGGCTAGATTAGTTGCTAAGGGCTTTACACAAACACATGGTATAGATTATTTTGAGACGTTTTCTCCAGTTGCTAAAATGAATACTGTGCAGACTTTGTTGGCTCTTGCATCTATAAAAAAAATGGTCATTATTTCAGATGGATGTGCATAATGCTTTTTTTGCAGGGGTACTTAGACGAAGAAGTCTATATGAGTGTTCCTCCTGATTTTCGTAATCAGGAGGAGAGCACCAAATTGGTTTGTAGATTACGAAAATCAATTTATGGTTTAAAACAGGCATCTGGGCAGTGAAATCTAAAGTTAACTCAATTTCTGGTTAAGATGGCTATCATCAATCTAAATTGGATTATTCTTTGTTTACTAAAAGATTGAATGGTGAGATTTCTGTCTTACTCGTTTATGTTGATGATCTTGTGATTTCTGGTGACAGACGTATTCTGATTGCTGAATTGAAGGATGCCTTGATGACTCATTTTAAGATGAAAGATTTGGGTGACTTGAAATTTTTCCTAGGAATAGAAATTGCTAGGTCTACTAAAGGTTTGGTGCTTTCTCAAAGAAAATATGCATTATAAATTATTTCTGATTTAGGTCTTTCTGCATGTAAGCATGTTATGACTCCCATGGAACAAAATTTCAAATTGACTAGCAGATCCTATGATGAGCATTTAGGTATTAATCAGCATGATTTACTTCTGCAGAATCCTAATGCATATAGACAGTAAATAGGAAATTAGTTCCTTTATCTTACTATTACTAGACCTGATATTTCATTTGATGTGCAACATCTCAGTCAATACATGAAGCAACCTAAAAAGAGTCACCTAGATGCTGCGATCAGGATAGTGAAATATATTAAGAAGGAATCTAGTCTTGGTGTATTTCTCGATTCTGACAACAAACCTGACTTGTTAGCTTACTGTGATTCTGATTGGGTCGGTTGTTTAGAAAGCCGAAAATATGTTACTAGGTATTGTATCAAGCTAGGAAACTCATTGATTTCATGGAAGGTAAAGAAACAGAGCACAGTATCTAGGTCTTCTCCAGAGGCCGAATACAGAAGTATGGGCACAACCTTGTCCGAGATAGTTTGGCTGAGAAGACTTCTTGAGGAATTAGGTATTGAACATACTAATCTTGTTATATTATGTTGTGATAACAAAGCTGCCATGCAGATAGCTTCTAATCCCATATTTCACGAGAGGACGAAGCATATTGAGATCGAATGCCATTATATTAGGGAAAAGATACAAGAATGAGTGATTAAAACTCAGTATGTAAAGAGTTTACACCAGCTTGCAGACCTTTTTACCAAGGCTATGGGAACTCAACAACACAATGTTTTACGGGAGCAACTTGGTGTTGACAACATCTATTCTGTTGATTAGGTGTTTGATGGTATTAGTTTGAGGGAGAGTTTTGTGAGGACCAAACATTACCATCATGATAGTTTTGTCTTTGATTTGTCTTTAGGTTGTTAGAGGGTTTATTTGTTATTTTCTGTTTCTTATGGACTTGGGTTGTTATTTTAATTCTCGAGATTGTATTTATGTTAGTCTCTAGGATTGATGGGGGATCAGATTCCATTAATCGAAAATCTGAAAGGATCTCATCAAATGCTTTGTGCTCTCTAGGGTTCTCTCGGTTTGTCTTCTGTCCCTTTGATTTCTTCATCATCTTCATAGTGAATCCATGTTTTGACATTATACACGATTAATTAATCGTGTTTATACAGATATCTGCATAATTGAGATGTTTAGACACGATTATTAATCTTGTTTAAACATATAAGAGTTGTTTAGACACGGGATCCGTTAATGTCAAACTCATATACGCTTTAAAGCAGATCGTGTCGTTTAATCGTGTCATGTCATAAAAAATTGTGAGTCCTACTTTCAACCCACTTGACTCTCTTGTTGATATTTTTATTTAAAAATAAAATTCCAATATATTTATGTTCCAATATAACTGTTTGCTCCGATGTTCGGATCTGTCTCCATTGTCATGATCTTAATTAACTCAATCACAACCATATATATATATAATTGAACGGTTAACTTATTTATTACCTTGAAAGAAGTTGCATGTACACTGTCTAAATTGTTAACTTATTAGGAACAATATAATCTACATGAGTGACAATATAAAATTGTTAGATGGAATTCAATACGTATTTTTTAAAAAAACAAAAGAAAAATAAAATAAACTTACAACTTCTTTATATTATAGACGGAATTCATTACATTGTTTATGTGTAATATATATAGAGACTTAACCATCACGTTATTAGTACGACTCTTTAACGAAGCAAATGAACTAATAGACCAAGTTGTTCTCCTCATTTAATGTTTTTTCTTCTTTTTCTCAGTTGAAAAAAGTCATGTTTAATTAGGGGTATTAATGGAGTTTTTTTTTTAAGTATTTATTTTCGAATTTTTTTTTTTGAAAAAGTATATATATAAAATAAATATTTAGCAAAATGTGCATTTGCGCAGGTCTACCACCTGCGTTTTTAAGAAAAACGCAGGTGGTAGCTGCGTTTTTCGGAAAAACACTACTACCACCTGCGTTTTTCATTTTTTTTTTAGCAGCATCAAAGTGTAAATGGATTTGGAGAATCGCTACTTTGAGAAGACACATTAGAGAAGACACAACCATTCACAACAGTATCAAACAAGGAAAATGAATTTTTTCAAATTTTTTTTCTAAAGTAAATACTTTTTGAAAAAGTTCAAGGAAAATGGAAGGTTTGATAAAGAGAAATAGCTCTTTAGGGTTTCCACTACCTTTTTCTTCGGCATTTGAAGACTCTTGATTTTCTGCATAGTGTACTCGTTGATTTTAAGTCTGCTTCTGCATAATGTACTCGTTGATTTTAAGTCTGCTTATGGTTTTCCTCCTAAATAGAAATTGAAGTCTTTCATCACAAACTACTCTCTTCTTCGTAGGGTGATTCAGTTTGTTGTCATTGATATACCGCGCTATAATTGCTCCAACATCTTGCTGAGAGATCTAATCATGCGTCTCTACATCTTGCTGAGAGATAATCATGCGTTGCTTCATCTCAGTATTCATAGGTCCAAATATGCAACATAAATTATTAAAACCCTAAACCCTGCTGGTGTTGTTGGATATGCAAGCTCCATTGTTGCTCTCTTCCAAGCAGTGAGTGGAAGTGACACTCGTCGAAGCAACGGTCTATCAGAAACAAATCTTTCAAGCGAACTGATGCTTGTTCATTCTCTAGGCTAGTCTCACCAAATTCCTCAAGTAAACAAGAAAGGAAGTTATAAGAAGTTAAATACTTTTTTCCTAGGCAAATATTACCTGTCCTAAATTTTCCAACTTGTTCTGAACAACATCCGCGAGGTATAGAGACGCATGATTAGATCTCTCAGCAAGATGTTGGAGCAATTATAGCGCAGTATATCAATGACAACAAACTGAATCACCCTACGAAGAAGAGTGTAGTTTGTGATGAAAGACTTCAACGAGTTGCTGTTAGTATACTATGCAGAAAATCAAGAGTCTTCATATGAGGAGTTTTGGAGTTCGGGTGAGGATGCTGCACCAGTTAAAGTTGGTCACCCTCTTGCACCTAAAAACCCCAAAGAGCTCTTTTGCAGCAGTAATTCCTGAAAATGTCAAACTAGCTAGTGTATTTGAAGAAAAGCCTCATTCAAAAACTTGTGAATAAACAACTTTGTTTCAATGTTTTACCTCGCGGATGTTGTTCAGAACAAGTTGGAAAATTTAGGACAGGTAACATTTGCCTAGGAAAAAAGTATTTAACTTCTTATAACTTCCTTTCTTGTTTACTTGAGGAATTTGGTGAGACTAGCCTAGAGAATGCACAAACATCAGTTCGCTTGAAAAAAAAAAGTATTTAACTTCTTATAACTTCCTTTCTTGTTTACTTGAGGAATTTGGTGAGACTAACCTAGAGAATGAACAAGCATCAGTTCGCTTGAAAGACCTTGGTTGATGTACCATGTTAGTATCTAAACTTCACATTTTTAGAGAACCAGTCGAGGAATTTGGTGAGACTGGCTTAGAGGAATTTGGACCTATGAATATTGAGATGAAGCAACGCATGATTATATCTCTCAGCAATATGTAGAGACACATGATTAGATCTCTCATCAAGAGTCTTCAGATGCCGAAGAAAAAGGCAGTGGAAACCCCAAAGAGCTATTTTGCAGCAGTAATTCCTGAAAATGTCAAACTAGCTAGGGTATTTGAAGAAAAGTCTCATTCAGGAACTTGTTAATAAACAGCTTTGTTTCAATGTTTTACCTCAGGTGAGACTAGACTAGAGAATGAACACTCTGATGCTTTTTTTAAAAAAAACGTAAAAAAAAAAAACGAAAAACGCCACTACCAGTGGCGTTTTGGGGAAAAATGCAAGTGGTACTAGCGTTTTTCAAAAACGCTACTACCACCTGCGCAAATACACATTTTGCTAAATATGTTTTCTACATATATACTTTTTCAAAAAAAAAATCTACTATGCTTACTTTTTGAAAAAAAATTCACTCCAAACTCGTGGTATTGAGGTCAATAATGAATCAATGGTACCATTACGAATTTATATAATTTTATAAAATTATGAGATTTATTTCACCTTAATTAAAATATTTGAGGGTAATATACAATATGTACAAAAATTTCTCTATATATTAATTTGACTAACTCTTCTATAATTAGGACACATAAGTTTTTGAATTACTTAGTTGTCAAAATGAAACATTTTCATTGATTAATTAAAAACAATTGTAACCGACGTTGACATGGACTCGCTACGCGTACCTGCAGAAGCTTTAGAATTCCTCTTAAACTTCTCATTATTTCTCACTGTACATTTCACATTTTTTTCTCACCTATACAGTTATGGTCTTATCTTTTTATTCCTTTTTATCAATAAATTCCTATTTATTTTTATAAGAAATCTTTTTATTCTATTTTTAAATTTTTTTGTTATAATTAGAGACTCTTTTAAATGAAAGTTTATATTTATTTATATTTTTGAATTTATTTAAAATTAGTATTATAATACTAAAAACCTATTGTTTTATTTTATAAAAAAAATGAATGTATATTAAATTTCACATATTAGCATGTTCAATTATACTTTTTGTAAATATTATATAGAATTGTTTTTAATAAGTCTCAAATAGTAATAACTACTATCAAAGTAGTTACAATTACAAAAATATGAATATTCAATATAATATTTATGATAAATATACAATAAAAAAAATAACATAAATGCTAAGTTAAAAATTATGTATTAATATTATATATTAGTAAAATTTGTATATCATTTTTATTGTAACTCATTATTATTCACTAACCATATTAATATGTATATATATATATCATCAAACTTTAAAATTAAAAAACATCTTAGTCCCTATATTGTAATATTTATTAATTTAATTTTACTTTTAAACATTTTGATATTATTTCACTTGATAGAAATATTTTTTTATTTTCGTAACAATTCATAATTATTTATTATAAACAATTTAAATTTTATAATAATAAAGATATCTTTTTAAAAAACTATATATTCAGTTAATAAACAATTTAATAATATTTATTGTTAAGAATAAATTAAAATATAAAAATTCATAATTTATAAAATAAATTTATTATTATACCTAGTAATTCAATTAATTATATATATATTACATATTAATTCACAATTAATTCAAGTAGTATTGGACAAATTCGCCCCAAATACCGTTGGCATCGCTAGGCATGTTTATTATTATTTTTGTTTTTGGTAAATGCTGAAACAAAAACATACAAACTAGTCTACTCTAACGCTACAAGTCTAGTCTTAGTCACACCCATGGTATCCAGTCTAAGAATCGCTACAACACTCCTAGGTGGTTGATCCAACTCAACAAAGGTTGATTCTATGTTGACCGCTTCCTTAGCCAACATGTCAGCTGCTCCGTTTCCTTCTCTGAACACGTGCCTTAGCTTCACTCTCCTGAATCCCAGCATCAGTCTCCTGCAATCAGAGATAATAGGGGTTAGCGGTCTGTCTTCCAAGTTCTCTTCTAGGATCATACCTATCGCCTCTTTAGCATCCGACTCCACATGGAGGTCCTGAATTCTCATCTTCCTTGCCAATATAAGCCCGTCCCTTATCCCCCATAACTCTGCGGCCAAGCTATTCGTTATGCCCAGTCTTCTTTGAGCCCCTTTCACCCAACCACCTAGGTGGTTTCTTAGGATCACTGCGCATCCTGCTGGTCCCGGATTTCCTATCGCTGATCCATCTGTGTTCAGTTTGGTCCAACCAAACTCTGGAGTAGTCCATCTAACTTCGAGCTCCGTTCCACTCCGTGCGTGTTGTGACTTCTCCAGTGCAATCGAGATTTCTCTTACCTGCGAAAGTGTTAGACTCACAATATCTCTATCCAGAAATTTGTTAGTGAAAATAAACGAATTTCTGTTTTTCCAGATAAACCACACAGCAGAGGAAAAAATCAAACCCCATTTCATCCCCTCGTGATGCTCCCTATCATCATGACTGTTAGCTTTTAACCAAACCGCTAACTGGTTATCATGAAAATCTATGTCACCCGGAATACCAATATCCGACCAAACCTGCCTAGCATACTGACAATCCCGCAGGACATGCAGGGTGTTCTCTTCAAATAGGCCACAGATTTTACAAACGGGATCAAGATCCATACCTCTCTTCCTAAGCATGCAAGCAGTAGGTATACGATCATGATTACACAACCACAAAAAGTGTTTGATTCTAGGTAAGTTTTTACCTTCCCAGATCCAGTTCCACTTACTCTGATCCTGCTCGATGTGGTTGTGCCTTTTCTGGCTGATACTCCTATGAACCATGGCTACGGATGGTGTACCTGTTGGAGAGCCCCACCATACCTTCCTATCTTGACCCCCTTGGCCTATACTCCTTGGAGTCGCTCTTATCATCTCCACAATGGAATTCGGGATCTGGAGTGACAGGTTTGAAACGTCCCACTCCCCATTATTTGAGATTAACTCCTGCAGCTTAAGATCCTGCTCCTCGAAGCCCAGAGGACCCTGCACCATACTACGCAAAGAGTTAGGGCCAAACCATTTATCATACCAGACGTTAACGCTAGCTCCGTCTCCCACAATCCACCCTAGTCCTTCCTTCAGACAGCTCCTCCCATTTTTCAGTGCTTTCCAAGTGACTGATCCAGTCTTCGTCTCCCTCCTGTTTGGCCTGAAGTACCGATTCTTAAGGATACTCGCCCACGGAGCCTCCGACCTCTCCATTCTCCAGGCTAGGTTAGTTAACATGGCATTGTTTCTTTCCCTGGTCTGTGTCATTCCTAGCCCCCCTTTATCCTTTGGAAGAGTTACCACTTCCCAGCTCAGGTGGTGCATTTTCTTTCTCTCCTCCAAAGAGCCCCAAAGAAAGTTCCTGTTCAATTTATCCAACTCATTGCAAGTATAAGATGGGAGATTAGTACATTGCATATAATAAGCCGGAATCGAAGTCATAACCGAGTTAATAAGGATCCCACGACCCGTGACAGATAGAAGCTTAGAACGCCAACCCGCAAGCTTTGTCCGGACTTTGTCCAAAATGAAAGTGAATGACTTCACTTCCTTACTCGACAAACTCATAGGGAACCCCAGGTAATTAGACAGGTTGTCCACTTTAGTCAGGCCCAACAACCCCGCCAACTGGTTAGTCGACTCCGTGGCCATGTTTTTTGAGAAAACCACTTGCGATTTCTCAAAGTTAATTTTTTGGCCGGAGTTTTCACAGAAAATCTGTAAAATCCTTGTCATCGACTGACAATTGGCGAACGAGGCTTCACCCATAAGAATCAGGTCATCAGCGAATAGCAAATGCGATAGCTGGAGGGCATGCCTGCCTAATTTCAGGGGTTTCCACTGACCTCTCTTAACATCCTCCTCGATGAGGAAGCTAAGGAAGTCCATGCACAAAATGAAGAGGTACGGGGAAAGGGGGTCCCCCTGCCTAAGTCCCCTGGAAGGAGAGAATGACTCCAGTTTGCCCTCATTCAATAGAATGGAGACAGAGGTGGAACAAACGCAATTCATAATGATGGATATCATCTTCCTAGGGAAATTAAAGTGCATTAATGTTTGACGGATAAAATCCCACTCCAATCTGTCATAGGCTTTTTCCAAATCCAGCTTAAGCACCATGAGCCCCGACTTACCCTTCTTATTAGCCACAGATCTCAGGACCTCCCTAAGGATCACCACATTATCACTAGCACGTCTACCAGGAATAAAACTAGCCTGAAAAGGGGAGATCAAGTGATGCATATATGGACGGATCCTATTGACAATGACCTTAGAAACCAACTTGTAAGAAGTGTTACAGAGGCTAATCGGTCTGAAATGCTTAACCATCTCAGGATTTCCCATTTTCGGGATCAAGCATAGGAGAGTATCATTCATGTTCGTAGGAAGCAGGTTGCCCGCAAAAATGTTTTTGATAAGACCACAAATCGAATTTCCCACAATGTCCCAATTTTTTGGGTAAAATATGGGGTGTAGCCCATCAGGGCCCGGGGCTTTCAAGGGCCCCATCGTCTTAAGCGCACCCAACACTTCACTCTCAGAGACCACACGGTTCATGGAGTTAGCCATATCAGGAGATAGGGTCACCGGGGGGTTGAATTCCAGATCCAGGTCAATCTGGACTTCACCCTTACCCGAAGTGAACAGATTAACGAAAAAACTTTGAAATATACCCTTAATCTAACTTGGATCATAGACCCATTGTTCCCAAGGGTCCTTTATGGCTCTAATTTTAGACCGATTTCTTTTCACTAAAGTGGTGACATGGTAGAATTTGGTGTTCCTATCCCCGTCCTCAATCCATTTTGATCTGGATTTAGCGGCCCAAAGCATCTCCTCATGATTGAGGATAGATGCATACTCCGCCCTCAACTCTTTTTCTCTGATGATATCAAAGGCATTGGGGCTAATGGTGATCCTCTTTTGAGTAAAGTCAAGTTGCTCAAGGATATGAGTTTTTCTCTTAAACACATTACCAAACACCATCCTATTCCAAACTCTGGCCCTAGCAGGGAAGATCCTAGTAGCTTCCTGGTGACAGTTGACCGCCCTATCCCAAGTTTTAGACACCAAATTTTTAAAGTCTGGGTGATCAAGCCACATAGGCTCACATCTAAAGGGTATGACAGCTCTATCCAGGTCCTCCTTATTCAGTTGAAGCAGAAGAGGGCAATGGTCCGACTTGACTCTAGTGAGGTGGGAAACCTTAGCATTCGGGAAATTGACAATCCACTCAGAATTAGCCACAATTCTATCTAGACGCTGCTGGACAAATCTATTGTTTTTGCACATTTTTGCCCAAGTAAACTGGGGTCCCGAGAACCCCAGATCAATCAGACTACAATAATCTAACATGTCCTTGAATCTATTCGCCCGGGTCCAATCTATCGGCCTACCCCCTTTCTTCTCATCCTGGCTAACCACGTCATTGAAATCACCTAAGACTACTCAAGCAATATTCATGGCATCCGACACCGCTTTCAAGTTATTCCAAAGATATTGTTTTTCTTCTACATTAACACTAGCATATATAGCAGACAACATCCAAGTCAGATTAGTGGTGTGTACCTTAACCGACACATGGATCTCTTGCTCAGTAGACCCCAGGGCTTGAATGTCCAAAGTCATTGAATTCCAAAGGATTAGAATTCCACCACTTAGACCCCTAGCATCCACACTTTCAAATCTATCGAATCTCAGCTTTTTTGTTTGAGCTAGTATCTTGTCCCCACTGATCATCGTCTCCGTCAGTATGAGCATATCCGGATTATATCTGCCCACCAAATCTTTAACAGTGTTAATAGCAAGCTTACTACCTAAACCCCTACAGTTCCAAGCAATAATTTTAACGTTACAGCAATTACTATCCAAATTCGAATCCCCCACAGTGGTAGTTCCTCCTAAATTCAGCATATTTGTACTAATCATAAAAACAATAACAGAAAATAAACAAAACAAAACACAGAGCAGAAAATACTCCCTCCGTCAGTGATCCCCCATGGGCTGCACCGAACCTGATACCACATCCCAGCTTGGTCCACCTGAAATCCTCAATGGCGATCTACTCCTTTTCCTATCTGAGTGTCTCCTGCTTGATTCTTCTCTTACCGTCTCCTCCACCATGTTGAAGGTTCTGTCGAGCTGGGTGCGGTTAAATCTGTCAACTTGCTGCTTTACACAGTTTGTGATTTCCTCTCCTTGGTTTCGATCCGTGGCCGTCTCAGCACGCTCCCACCGAGCTTGATTAGGATTTTTCCTTAATATCAGTTCCATCCCTGTCCCAATTGGGCCCTCCCCTCCTTGTTCCTTCTCCTTACCTGACTTACGCAACTGGGCGTCCTGATCCCGCATTCCTTCTCCTCTGAGTTTTCTGTCCCCAACCGAGCTTAGATATGGAAACTTGCCCGGGCCTTGCTCCGACCCACTTCCCTTGGCCTGTTTCTTGAAATGTAGAACTGGCCCGGCCTCTTCCTTTGATGAAATGTTACTCGGACCACTTCTAGGCATGTTTATTTAAACAACTGTTTTCAGTTGTCCTTACAAATACGTCAAGAGAGGGAGGGCCGGAGGGGTTTAGGTCAAATCTGCACGTGTCCTCCTCGTGATTTGGCGTTGCCACCCTTAATTATTGTATTTGCTTCATTAATTTCTCGATTAACTGCACTACTTAGCAAGGACTCAAACGACCTCCTTAAATAAATGTTACCCCATGTGTGGAACACATGACTATAGTTGTACGGTTCCATCATACAGTTGTGCTCTATCGAGTTAATTTATAATAAACTCTCGATTCTCGATACCCAATTGCATGTAAATTGCACACTTTTCGAAATGAGTTATAATTAATTAAGTGGCCATTTTATTAAAACTTAAGTGACCAACTAGAAACAACGGAGGTCATGGTTATATAAGAATGGTTATATAAGAAGATGTAATACTAGTTATAAAATTGGGATGACAAACTGTTGTCATAGAGACAGACTCACAAGTGGTTCACCAACAAATAGAGGAGGGTCTGAGGCATTGGAGGGTGTCAACCATCATAACAAACATACGAGCACTAGCAAGACAAATCGAGAAAGTGCAATGACGAGTTATTCAAAGGACGACAAACGAGTGTACGAATTGGATAGCCAAACAAGCGAGATTGGGAGTGAGTCTAAATGATTGGGTTGAAAAATCACCACTACCATTTTTATGTTTAGTAACAAATGATTGTATGTCTGAACAACCATGATAAAGTATCACGACGTTTTATTTAATCAAGTAAAACGTTAATTTGGATGGGAAAAAAGTGACTACGCGAATAATGAAAATAATAGCTTCATTTATCTTAACTAGACTATGCACGTGTGGATGGTAAAAAAAAAGACTATGCACGTGTGTGTATATAATATGTCCACTTCATTAATGTTGTAATACCGTATTTGATTTTACCCCTACACCTACCTTTTTACCTTACAATATTTAATGAAAGGTTGGGTTAAATTTCAGTATTCTGAAAAATATAAGGATTAATATGCAGAATATTTAAAAATTTAGGATTATTATGCAATAATTATGCACATAAACGAAATTGATGAAATTTTAAACGGAGACACATGAGTTTTTCCTTAAGGCAATTTCATCATCCTCAACCGCAGGTTTGTACTCGATAGTTCATAGATCGGTCACCTCCTATGATACAGCTGTGTCGTCGGATGGAAGTTAACACAAAATTTTTTCCAACTGAAATGAGCAACGCCTGAACTCAGACTGATCGAACACAACACTCAATACGAAAGAATGTTCAAACACGGCGATCGAAAAAGACTTCAATGATTGTCAGCACAATCACCGAATGAAGAAAATAAAAATTACAGAAAAGATCATTATATTAAGATTCTATTTTGTTAGATTTTGAAAGAGAGAAAACACTCCTATTTATAGTTTTGAAACTTGATGAGTATATAAAAATACCTAGTAGTGTTACAATTTTCATTCGTCATTTAGAGTTTTGTACAAGTTTTGACTAACTACAAAATCAACTCAAATTGACAAAATTTTGTCAATTTAACTCATTTTCCAATTTACCCTTATTTTGCCATAAAAATTGGTTACCCTACCGGTCATTGGGCTATGATCTACAGGTCATTTAGAAAGGGTAGTAGCTCGGACTTTCTAGGCCCGAGCCGAGCCCATACCCTTTAGTTCAACGACAATTACATGGGCCTAACTTAACCCTTATTGGACCCTTTGATTATACTTGGGGGTCAATTTGGGACTCAAACATTGGTGATCCGGTCACGAATGTTGTTTTGATTGTGCTATTTTTTTTACTAGACTTGTTTAACCTGCATAAAATAGGTCATCTTTGAGTCGTAATTATCGACTTACGGAGTTAAAATGTAGATTCGTATAGTAAAATATAACATATATTACGTAAAACTCTATGAGTCGCACGAATTGTGTGGGTTTCTAGTAACATAAATCAATGAGTCACAAATATGTTGCATGAGTCTACGAGTCATGTGAATTAATGAGTTGATCCATAAAATTTATATTGTAAAAAATGAAATAGGCACGAAATTACCGATCATGCAGGTTGACTCGTACACACGTAAATAATCATAAGGTGTGTTTGGGGTGATCATATTTTACACGATATGCCTCCAATAAAACGCACGTTTGAAATATATGATGTGAACTATATAATCCGCATTCAATATATCATTTTAATCAAATAATAATCTGAAAAAGGTATTGGCTAGATCGATACATGCCTCATCAGTTATTTAATTATAACACTATATTTTTTAATTTATACATAACTATACACATTGAATTTAATCTATACATAACCACCATTCATAACTATTATATACGCGAGTCTTATATAATATAGATAGATATGTATGTATAGTTGTGAGTTTTCGTATGTAAAGACAGTCTAACATCACATGAAAGTAATAACTTTTTATGTTTATATTGAATGCATAATGATAAGAGATTCTTTACTACAAATCATTTTTAATTAATAAAACAAATATTGTCGTTGTCTCTGCACTGGTGTCACGTTTGATTTATCTTGCAAGTTCAAAGTCATATGTCACGGGTAACAAATAAATAAACAATGCTCATAACTTTGTCATATTTTTATTTATTTATTTATTTCATTTAAGGTTAAGTAAAGTTTGCAAAACTTTATAAGCATATTCTAGCTTAGGAGTTCAAACAGTTACATTACAGGTCTGTCCCCACCATGATATAGTGGGTAAGTGGTAATTATGGAATTTAAATAGTTACCAATTTGAGATACTAACCAAAAAGGTTAATGATAAGTGATAACATGTTTTTTTTTTAAAGTATATATAAATATTTAAAAAAACTAAATGTAAATTTTATTATTTAGAAAAGTGAGAATATACGTAGTTCAAAGCAGTGTTATCATAATCAGTGCCGAATCAGCGATCTAACTGGGAATCGGACCCCTGTCCGGTTTGATTCAGCTAAAAACTCGACATGCATATCAACAATGTTTGAACCAGTGTGAACCATTCAATTTTGCAAAAACCGATGTGAACCATATTGAATTTCGATTTATTGACCATACGCTCTATAAAAAAAGACTCGTGTCCGGTTCTATAAAAAAGTTAACTTATCAATCGAAAACCAGGTTCACATATTTATCAATCGAAAGTTAACTTAAGGCAAACACATAGATTAGTCTAAGTTTAATATTATTTGTGGCATTTAAGCTTGTAATTCAAATATATACTTACTCTAATTTTTTTTATAAATACATAATTTAATTTATAACTTAATATCATTTGGTCGAAGAAAAAGAACACGGATAGGGGTCACCCTACCACTAGGCAATGTGTTGAATTGGTTTTGTTCAACTCTTTATTTTGGAGTGCGAGTCGAGTTATACCATTTTTTATCCAATTGGCACCCATAAATTACACGTATTCTTATTTTCAAAAATAAATAAATTTATATCCACGTTTTGTTCTCTATGCTAGTTCATGTTTTATATTTTATTCTCATCCCTTATTTATTTTCCAATCTTCAAAATTGATCAAATGTTTCGAAATTTGGCGAATCTCATTTCAACACCTTTATTATTTATAGTTACTAGAAGTCTCGGTTCATGAACGTTGATCTCATGTGGTTTGACTCTGCGGTCACGAGTTTGAATTCTCCCGCGCAAAAAGTGGGGAAATGATTACGATTTGGGCCTAGCGGGCCGACTTCTCAATCGTAGGTTGCTGGCGGGACTACGTTGACGGGGTCAGTATAATTCGTGACGAGATAGATTGTCACACGGGTCTTTGGAAAAATTATTTCGCAAAAAAGTATATGAAATACAGTGGTCTACAACGTGCTGAAAGTTTCTTGATCAAGATACGGTTCAATAAAGATGACGAAAGTGGACGAAAAAACGACCGCCTTTGAGTTTGAAAATGATCGGGACAGAAATCTGATTATGGACCTATTCCCATGGTCGGTCTAGGGTCACTACCTGAACTTAAAGGAATGTCGATCGAACACCAGCATGGTGTTCGATCGACTTTGAAACTATGCAAATATGGGTACATATCCATGGTCTAAGCTTAGATATGTTTAATGCTGAGAACGCTTATAGGATTGGGAACAACATTGGGACCTGCATTAGTGCCGGAGAGCATAGAGTCATTAAACAAAGGAGTTTTCTAAGGTTGAAATTGGAACTGAAATATTAAAAATAATTGTGCGGATTATATTGCAAAACATGCTAAAAAAATAATGTGTCCATGAAGTTGGGTTAGTCGTCCCTCACCCGATTTAAGTCGTTGTATCAAATCAGATTGTTCTTTATAACTAGAATGACGGTCATGAAATGATTACTAGTTCTCGAAAAAAAAATACACCTAACTTACATAACCCTTGGAATATTTATTTATATAGGCTTTTTAAAGTAATAATAATTAATAGATTAAATTAAAGGGTCTAATATTTCAATTACGTTAAAGAATAAGAGTTTTTTTATGCATGGAAAACATATATATATATATATATACTAAGATTAGTGTCAAACTGTCAATAAATATAAATCACTTGAACGTGAAGATCCCCATAAAGAGGCGCAAAGGCCGAGAGGATGCCGTGGTAGTGAATCACTTTTCAGCTGTCCAAAACTAGAATATAATATTTTCAGTAAAAAAGTACACGCAGAAATTCTATATTATTTCATTTATACATACGTAATTAGTATAATATGGATTTTTTCACAAAAATATCCTTCATTTAATAAATATATACAAAAATGGATTGAAAAATAAATACGAAAGTATATTTGCACACGACTCTCATTCGCGGGTGAATTTTCTACCCGCGATTCAGAGTCGCGGACGTATTTTTTTTACCCAGTCCCACCCGCGAATGACATTTACCGGTGAGACTTTATTTTTTTTCTCATAAAAAAGTTAAAAAATATATTTATTTTATTTTATTCAATCATTTTATTTTTTTGTATTATGATTATTTCAAATATATTTTTTTCTCTCACATGATAAATTTGTATTATGATAATTTTTCTAAAACGTTATGACGTGAAGAAAAAAATATATTTGAAATAATCATAATATAAAAAATTATAATTATTTTCATTTCTCTCACATTATTTTTTTTTCTAAAACATTATCATGCGAGGGGAAAAATATATTTAAAATAATCATAATACAAAAAAATAAAATGATTGAATAAAATAAAACAAATATATTTTTTTTTTACTTTTTTTTATGGCAAGTATATATACACCTGCAAATGGGAGTCGCGGGTAAATATACTTTCGTATTTATTTTTCAACCGATGACATTTTGGTATATATTTATTAAATGCGGTATATTTTGGTGAAATGCTCGAAGGTGAACTCTAAATTTTAATTAATGGAATTATATAATTATATATTATTATTCACTATATATAATATAGACTTTCAACAACATATTTACAAGTATAATCGATCAAATTTAGGGTGAGGGTGAGTTAGGGTTGATCCTATTGGGACTGAGAATTGAGATTGAATTTATATTTGTTTGATTTGAAATGGATTCAGATTATACGGTAAATTTTATATTATTAGATTAATAATACAAAATTAAAAAAAAATATCTTACAAAAAAAATATATATTCACGGTAGAATAATTAATTAAATTATCATGTAAAATTCTGTAATTCTGTCATGTTAATTGAACGTATGCAATTAAAGACAACAACAAAATACAACATAAATATACTATGACTAAGATTAGTATAATTAGAATCAGCTCACTCTAATTGATAATTAAACTAAAAAATCTAAGATTAAAACCAACCTAACAATAAAAAATACTTTTCGATGAGTTTTTTTTGAAAAAGTAGGTCTTTTTTTAGAAAAGTAAGTATACAAAAAACATATTTCAAAAAATAGGTATACGCGCACACTAAGGTGGCGCCTATTCACAACATGTATTTTTTTTGTTCGATAAGGACGATTCGATGTTTAATTAAAAATAAAATTATGTATCTATTATAAAAAATTAAAAAAATTATAATAAGTAGATATTTTAATTGCGATTCAAATGATGCAAAAAATATTAAATTTGGATTTACGGATTGACTGTATGGTCTGCCGTAAGTTGAGATATGAAAATTTGACTTAAAAAATTATAACTCAGACCATGTAAGTCCAAACTCACCACGGTTAACGTCATTTATGTCATAATTCAATTATCTACCTAGGATATAATACGGTACGTAAAAAACTCTATATACAATACAATAATTTCTAAATAGTGTTTTAAATAGTAAATTTACTGTTTAAACAAAAAAAAATAAAGTGGCGCCTATTGAATAGGCATCACCATGTGGTGCGACCCCGGAATGCATGTATACCAATTTTTCGAAATATTTTTTTTTATTTACTTTTCTAAAAAAAATACATACTTTTTCAAAAAAAAATCTTTTCGATCTATCTCAATTTTAAACTCAGAATGAGTCATTTATTACTGTCTAGAGTCTCTAGACTAATCTACAGTAACTTCATTTTTTTTTCTTTTCCATCTGGCAAACTTTGTTTTTGTCCCATGTAATTAAACAACTGCATTTATTTAATCCGTCGACGCTCTCACCAACCATCTTAAGTGCAGTTAGTAGTACCAAATCAAGACAAGTAGGAAAAGAAGTTCGTTGGAATTTTATCAACAATTTCTGAACCAAGTAAAAGAGTCTACACAAAAATCGAGACCGAACATATCAATTTACAACTTAATTAATATATATATATATATTAAAATATGCTTTATAAAAATGAAATCATTAATAGTTCAGTATTTGATGAATAATGTTATTTTTGTTTTTATAAAAAGAACACTATATATATTTGGAACAAAAGGTTAGTTTGCCAATCAAAGGGCTGCAAATTTACATTTGGGCACACCACCTTTAAAGTAATAATAACTAAAAAACACGAATTTATAGTAAAATAACTTGATTTGAAACCATCTCATAATAACTTAATTAATAGTAAAATTTACCTTAAATGTGTATTATTTCGTAGCATAATTTCGGGCTAAATACTAAATTCGCAATTAAGTTTTATACAATTTTATACGAGTGTTTAATTTGCTAATTGTTTTTTTTAAATAAATTGTTGGTTGAACTTTATGTATCTTACAAAAAAAACTAGCTCCGACAATTTTTTGTTATACTTGACGAAAAGTACTTCAAAAAATTACTAAAAACACTTTAATATTTTTCTACGATTTTAAAATAACCTTAAGAACTACATAAAAATAAATAAATTTCTTAATATTTACAAATTGATTTTTATTTTCATGTTCAAATTTCTAAATTAAAATATTTAACTTAATTTTTGTGTTTTATAAAAAATCACAATTTCACTTTAAATAGTTTTGGATTATATTTTATAAGTATGTATTATTTTGAAAATTTCATTAAAAATAATTAAAATTTTAAGTTATTATATTAAAATTTATGGTGTTTATATAACTTTTTGAAAATATTGACTATTAAATTTAACCTAAAATTTGAATACGAATTTACACCTCGGAAAAAAATCAATTAATAATTGAAATATTCGTTCCATTTTATTGTATAGATAAAAGTAATACCTTACCAAAGATCTTTTACTATTTAGTGACTGATATTAAATATTATAAAAAAAATTCTTCATTTCCCAATTCCCACTCATCTCTCCCGCCCCTACCAACAGATCTGCTTCACTTTCCCTCACTACTGAAAAAATTCCAAGTCCAATCATGCTTCCATCGATCACCTTCTGCTTCCTCCTCCACCTCCTGCTTCCGCTTCCTTCTTCCTCCTCTCCATATGGTAAGCCCTCTCTCAACTGTTAATCTTCATATACTTACTTCTACCCATTCGCTCACTCGGACTATCTTCTTTGGTTTCTTCAGGCAACGTTTCCTACCACATAGACTGCGGCAGCGCCACTCCAACCACTGACCAATTCAGAACAACTTGGCTTGCTGACCGCTTCTTCACCGGAGGCGCCGCATCCATTGTCTCTGAGCCACTTCGCTTCTCTCAGCCTCAGGAGAAGACCCTCCGTTATTTTCCCCTTTCTTCCGGCAAGAAGAACTGCTACGTCATCCCGGGCCTACCCTCGGGACGGTACTACTTCCGAACTTTTACTGTGTACGACAACTACGACGGCCGGTCTCACTCCCCCAGCTTCGACACTTCAGTGGAAGGCACCACCGTCTTCAACTGGCGCTCCCCTTGGAAGGACGACGTTGCTCGCGGTGGCGCCTACTCTGATGTTCTCGCCTTCGTGGACGACGGCGATGCTGACATATGCTTCTACAGCATCGCGACTGATCCTCCGGTCATTGGATCTCTTTCAGTCGTCTCAGTCGATCCGCTCTCGTACGACTCCGACACAATCGGCAAGGATTTCATCCTTGTCAACTATGGCCGATTCGATTGCGGATGGGGCCAGTGGGGCCCAGGGTTTAGCAACGACACCGACTATTTCGGGCGGTCCTGGCAGGCCGATTACAACTCCAGATCCCTAAATTCGCGCAAAATCATTGATGCCAAGTCGACCAGCCACCCGATTAAGAAGACGGATGTGGCCCCTAATTACTTTCCGATGAAACTGTACCAGTCTGCGGTGACCCTGAGTCAACAGAATGGGGTTCTGGAGTACAATTTGGAGGTCGATGCGAAGCTGGATTACTTATTGTGGTTGCATTTCGCAGAGATCGATTCAAAGGTGAAGAAGGTGGGGCAGAGGGTGTTTGATGTTGTGGTGAATGAGCAGAATGCCACCAGGATTGATATTCTTAAGGAGGTCGGAAGTTTTGCAGCTTACGATTGGCACTACATTGTTAAGAACTTAAGCAGCAGCACGTTGTCTGTGAAGTTGGTTCCTGTGGTTGGTGTCCCATTGATAAGTGGGCTTGAAAACTATGCATTGGTTCCGGTTGATCTATCAACTGATCCTCAGCAAGGTATGTTCTTTCAGTGTTCTTACCATCAAAGATTTGCATTACATTTCTCGACAGGTGAAGTACAATTTTTTGCTTCCCCAGTTGTTGTATGATTCATGTATAGAAGTGAATGATCTTGTTGTCTTTTGTTTGTTCTCCATGCAAATTGGCCTAGATCTTTCAGATTTATACCAAGATCATATGAGTGTTGAATAGATGTTTGTTACTAGCAATGCATTCACTCAATTGTTCGATATTGTCTTAGAACTATCTGAATTTCTCCAATTTGGTCCTGAAAATCCATAGAACTAGACAGCTTTCATTGGGCAGACCTTTTCAATTATGAAGCTCTACTGACTACTATCAACTTGAGCTAGAAATTATTTGTGTTTATAGAATTGACTGTATACAATTAATTTGAAGGGCAGGTCAATGTTTTCATCTTTCTACTAATAATTGGATCATTACGTAGTGCAGAAGATAATTAAAACACTTTTTATGTTATTTCTAGTGACTTATATGAAAGCATTGAAGGAGTCGCTTCGTATCCCTGATAGAATGGGATGGAATGGTGATCCTTGTGCTCCTACTAATTGGGATGCATGGGAGGGTGTTACGTGCCACCCCAACAAGAACAGAACTGCACTAGTGATATATCAGATGTAAGTGACCCCATATCAGTGTGCAAGTTATCATCTTCAAGTTATAGCTAATGAATTGATTATTACCATTAGAGGTTAAGAAGATTGAAACCTGAAGGCTGAAGGGATCTGTACTTCTTCTTTTCCTTAAATGATGCTCAGGATTTAATTATGCTTTCAGTATTAACATACAAACAGTCTAAGGCTATCACCAGACGGCATGATTAGATACGTCTAACTTTGGAAGTTTAGATGATGTTCTGAGTTTGTCCATAACTTAAATAAATAAATAAGCAAAAAATTAAAACTTGTAATGAACATTTACAACAGAGGAGGGTTAATCTATTTTTATTTTCAGAAGGGATGTACGTTTATGTTTCAGAAACACTATTCTACAATTTAGAGATGCTCTCAAGGTCATCCATATGTAATACACTGTGTCTTTTTACTTTTTTTTCAGAGATCTCGCAAGTCAAGGCCTCAAAGGCTATATCAGTGACAAGATTTCACTTCTTTCAAACTTGGTTAGTTTGTAAGTACTCTGATGGCTTGCAACCTTTAATTATTGCTGACAGGTGTGGTTTGTTCGTGTGTGTGAAGTATTTCTAATAAGCTTGAAAGTGTCTAGTATACTTCATGTTGATTTTTCTTTTCAGTTTGCTTATGATGCTATTTGCTGTGGTTCTTGCTGAATAAAACTGGCTAGTTGCCTGTCTCGGCTGTTTACGTATGTATATATAATCTCAGGATTCATCTAGCTGTAGTTTCCCTACACCATAAACTTGTTCTAGTTAATGTTCAATCTTCTTATGGGAGAAACTACGAGTCTCAACACCATTCTTAAAAAATAAAAAGAGAAAACGTAAAAAGGAGTCCGACAGCATGAAGGGATAGCCTGTAACCGTATTTGATACAAACAAAGCCATGTACCTTAAGCAGGTTTTATATCTAAAAGATAAATCTTAGCTTTGATTTCATTGCTTTAAGTTCAAACAATAAATACTTATATAAGGAAACACTCCACATGTTGTGTGGAAAGGGAATACAAGAGCTCATTTAATAGGTAGTACTGTACTTAGGAGGGTAGTCCACGTACATAGACAAGTCGTAAGGTGCTCAAACTACCAGCTTTTGTTTTATAATCCAACTAGAGTATAAGGCTGAATTTTTTATCAGGAACTTGGAATTGCCTATGTTATAGGATCCAGGAGGGAGGGTCTTTAGATTAGATACTTTTCATGCGTTATCTCATGGATTATGTACTGTGAATGCGAAAAGCATTGTCAACTGCCAAAAAAAGGTCTACCAAGATGGCTAGATATGATTAGAAGCATGATATCTATCTAGACAGATTATATTTAATCTTGGTCTCTAACTTCTTCAATTTGCCAAGCAGTTGTCATTTTGGCTTTTTATTTAAGCTTTACATTTTAGTAATATAATTTTCCACCATGGGCAGGAACTTAAGCTCCAATTCTTTAGGAGGCAGCCTTCCATCTGGGATCGGTCAACAATCTCTGGTTAGATTGTAAGTTTTGGACATACTTATACTATTCTCATTTGCATCTTTGTTGAGTCGTTTATGTTGTCTTTGTATGAAGTAGTATGTAGAGAGCATTGTTATTCTCCGTAAGAAAGCAAAGGTTTTTATTGAGTGATTTTCCCAATTCTACAATGAGAAGCAATTGTTTCAGGTAGAGAGATAGATCTGCTTAGGATCATTATCATGGTTTCATCACTTGTTATCACAAAGTTCCTGCTTTGTGTATGTATGGTTATGCCAAACAATCCTATCTTTTATAATTAGAAAATGACCACACTCGTCACATACAAGACTATTCAAATTTAATTATTATTTTTCGCTATCAGAATGACGGAAAGTACTGGGCCTGAGCAACATACGAACCAACCAAATTTAGAGGTAAAAGCTAGTGGAAATGTGAGGGTTTCAAATATACAACCGATGTGGACATTTGCATCCTCTTCATCCTGAGACTTGATTTTGTTTCTTTATCTGCATAAGTGGATCCTAAGTAGGACTATCTTACTGTTATACTTGCAAGACTTGAAAGCCTTTTACCACTTTGCTTCTGTGATAGCTGTGACTATCATGTTAGCTAGATAATCTGTCGCCTATCGGCAGTAGAACCTTTACCTTTAACTGCATAATCTTTCTACTCATAAAGAAGATTCCATTACTTTATCTAAATGTGCACAGTGATTAGAAAGAACAAAATCTACAGCAAATAGATCTATTGGCCCTATTGTATGTATACCTTTGCCTATCATGATCTTATTCTTTTTTAACGTTAAAAGGTAAAGATTTCATTAATAGTGCACCAAGGGTGTGCTCACCATTTACAAATGGGAAAAGAGCAAAAAGAAAACATACAGAGAGATCACCGATGTGCAAACAGTGAAAAAAAGAAGCTTTTCAGAAGTGTATATTCTATGGATTAAAAATTGAGTTCGATTAAATTAACTTTCATGTGCAAGGCAGTTTGTATCCATTGTGATTTTGCTACTGCGCTACTGGTATTTTCATGTTTCGCGGTGTGAGAGCATGTGGTCTATTTTGTTGAGAATGCAGATTCTATCTGTTAAACAAGTGCTTATATTTTTGTACAGGGACTTATCAGATAACCAACTAACGGGACCGATACTAGATAGTCTGTCTTCGCCAAGCCTGCAGCTTGTGTAAGTTGCCTGATTAATCACTAACTATAGACCTTTTTGACGTTAGTGGATAAAAGACCCTACCACTTTGTTCCTTATCTTTATGAAATTTCATGTCAGATAAATCTTTATATAAAAGACCCAGCCACAAAATGAAGTTTCATCTAAAACTGGTTACTTCAAAATCGACTCTCTTTTTATAAATATAAAGAGATCATTACAACAGTGAAATGTTGAAGTTCAGTTATCGGTAAGACTATGATCAGGCAATGAATTAAAAAAAATGATAGTCTTATCATATCCTTGGTAAGCTTGTCTTTTGCCTAGCCATCATTGGTAACTCTTATATGTCTACAGTGATACACTCAGTCCACTTCTAATGTGATTATTTGTTTCACCAGGCTATTAAACAATAATCTATTGGAAGGCCGCGTACCTGAGGAGCTCTATTCAGTTGGCGTTCACGGAGGAAGAATAGAGTAAGTTTCAGTTATCTTCTCTATTATTGAGTCATCAAGAAATTACTACAATAAAAGCTATTCCTTTTGGTGATATGAATATGAAATTGGACTGCAAAGTAACTAAGGCTGCCTTCATTTCACCTTTTCCCTACAAACAGTTTGTCCAGCAATAAAGGATTGTGTGGGGTACCCTCTTTGCCTCCATGCCCTTTATTCTGGGAAAATGGCGGCTTATCTTCTGGTGCCAAAATTGGTATTGGCCTTGCATCCCTTCTCGTGTTCATCGTGTTGCTGATTTTGTTATACGTATACTGCAACCGTAGACGGAGGCACAACTATGACTTTGCTCTACCTCACGAATTGATGTGTAAGCTAATTTTAAACAATATCTTCAAGTTTGATTTACATCATCAAATTGTGAAATGAACGATGATTATGTTGTTTCTTCTAATTACGTGTCATTCCTTCATAGCACTTTCTGCAAAGAGGAACAAATACCATAGGCAAAAGTCACTGATGCTCCTTGAGATGGAGAGCCAACACGCCAAAGCATTGCCTTCACCTCTCAGCCCTCGTTAACAGAACAGCTTTGTGTTTTGACTTTATTATTGCTATCATGAAGAAGACCGGAGAGACATATTCTGTTCATACATTCCATTGAAAAAGAGAGGAGTTGGCACTGCAGAAGGAAATGAGGGTTTAGAACTTGAGAAGGCAAATGACCTCTTACACCCAAAAGATTGAAGAAGAAAAAATAGGGCAATTTGGCTGTATTCCTCTGTGTACTACTACTATCTATATTCCTTCCTTCCCTAGATGGCTAGATGTACTATATCAATGTATTTTATTGGCAATTTGGGCAATATTAAAGGAATACAAATACATGGTGGTACACAGAAATCATTCAATCCAATCTTACTTTAAAATCCTGTAAGCTATATAATTGTTTTAGAATCTACCTTTATCAAATTTCATTGTTTTGTAATTATTATGAATTGATTCACTGAATATTTATTTTGGAAAATATGATTTTTTTTTCAATAAATGTATGTGTGGATATTTTGTAACTACAAAAATAAGATTAATAACCAGATTTATTTATATAGGGATCGATAATCATTTTTTACCAGTAATTCATTTTATTTTGTACATATATAATTAAACAAATATTTATGTCAAAGGCAGGCATGTAATATTTATAGCATCTTCTCAGAGTAGGTATTAGTTATTAGTATGCATAATATTAATGACGGGTTCAATTTAAAAATAATAATATGACAAATAAATCATAAGAGTCGTCCTGATCCACTCGACATTTAATGTCGAGTAATAATAAACATATAAAAGATGAGGTGGAGAAGTCAAATATTTTAAAGAGTCAACTTTGACAATTGAACAAAGTCAATTTTTATTTTTCAGAGAAGACAAGGAAGGAGAGGTCACGAGATGGCTTCACTCTACATACAGTTTACACAGGGTGGAATGATGATTGTTAATTCCTTTAATTAATATATCAAAACGTAATTAACAAAAAATAATTAGTGTGCAAATCAATGTATATATAGTTGCTTGCTTATTTAGCAAATATATATATATATACTTGCATGTTTCATGTATTAATTAGGGAGTGAATGGTTTCGGATATTATGTAAATTTGTGAATTCCCAAATCTTATCAAAAATAATCCGATTCCTGTTTTTTTATATTTGAACCATACTCAATTAGTACTAAAATTGAAACCTACCTGAATTTTGAAATTATTTTTTCTAAAATAAATATTATATATATATATTAAATGATGTACTTCACAATAATAACTTATTAGTATATAATGATTAAAATAAAATTAACAATAAAAATAAAATATAATTTATGATATATTAATATTTATTTAGACATTCATTTCGGTTCATGTTCCATCGGCTACCCTATTAATGAAATTTTAACCGATTTAACCGTTTTTATGCTTTCCTTAGTAATTCTACCTAAATACGTACCAAACATCCTAACCGAACTTACTCCGGATCCAAATTGGTATTTTGCTCACCTCTAATATTAATTATAATATATTAAGAGATGTTTTCTCTCAACTTTTTTTTTAATATAAATATTGAACTAAATATTTTATCTATACGTTCGATCTTTTAAAATAGTTGATCAACTGATTTGTCAAATTTGTCATATATTATTAAAACCCATAATTTCAAGTCTCGTGAGGAAAAATATTAAAGTGTAATTATGAGTTTACTTTAGTAATTTTATTCCAATGGTCACATAAAATATGTAAATGTCGTGTTTTTTAGGTGACCCAGAACATCTTGATAATATGGGTGAATAAAAAAACGGTCATTTTATCTCTATATACTATATAATTAAATAAATAAATACAAGAAAAATTGACTTTACACAGAAAGTCATACCACTCAACCTTATTATAATGTATATAATATTAACAAAATTACATATATTATCGTTTCTGTTTTAGTGGCATATCGATTTGAATATTCTCTTTGACTTTAAATCACCCTTATTTACAAACTGGTGAAATGCCGTTTGTACGGAATATTGCTAATGTCAATCTTTTCTGAGAATAGATTAAAAATAATAATTTCCCACTAATTAATTTTAATAAATAGGGTTAAATATCAAATAGCTACATGAACTTTTGACGTTTTGTAATGAGCTACCCGAATTTTAAAAAATTAAAATGAGCTACCTCAATTTTGGACGAATGTGCAACGAGTTACGTCAGTCCAATTTCTGACGAATTTTCGAAGAAATTCCAACGAAATTTCAACTAATTTCTGTCAACAGTTGACAGTAATTTAGACGGAGGTAGCTCGTTGCACCTTCGCCAAAATTTAGGTAGCCTGTTTTGATTTTTTAAAATTCAT
The DNA here is from genome assembly GCA_946814005.1 of Chamaenerion angustifolium. Lineage (NCBI taxonomy): Eukaryota > Viridiplantae > Streptophyta > Magnoliopsida > Myrtales > Onagraceae > Chamaenerion > Chamaenerion angustifolium. The sequence continues at coordinate 33,806,608 of OX328268.1, forward strand.
GTATTTTTTTACAAAACGTCCAAAGTTCAGGTACCTCTCCTTTGTATTTAACCCTAATAAATATATTGAATTTGTATATGTTTAATTATACAAAGTAGTAAGTAGCTAGTACCCTTCAATTCCAATGTGAAAGACGCGTAATACCTACCATTAAATCCAAACGACAGCGAAGGTCACGAATTATTTGGCAAAAAAACAAAAGCATGCCACTAAATTATTTAATATTAATAAAAAAATATTCTTTATTTATTTTCTGCATAGAGAGAATCCTGTATTTTCTGTATTTTTGCTTGGTCAGAAGTACTATAAATGATAAAGTATTGCAAGGACAATGTCCACGTCTTTGACTACCATGCATGCCATGCAACGAATACACTTATGACGTGAATATTATGCGTGTATATATATATATATATATATATATATTAGTCTTGTATAGTGGAGAAGACGCGTCATTGAGAATCCAATCCCCTGTAAGCTGAATAAATTTAAAGCACCGTGAAAATGATCATTCCGTTGACTTTGTTGACTTGTATGAAAATATATTATAATTTTATCAACAAGTGGTACAATAATCTTATCGCATTTTCAATATCCAGCTGTATCGTGAATTCTTAATATTAGCAGAATGGGCAGACTGTGTGGGGCACATCTTAGGTAGGTGGATTATGTATAGGATTAATTACTTGCAGGGATGAAGACAAAAATTCAGTGTAGTGTGGGTAAAAATTAGAGTAGGTGTAAATATTTAGGTAGGGCAAATGTAATATTTTAAAGGGCTAAAAATGAAAATAATTGCATTTATTAGGTCTAAATTTGCACTTCACCAAATGTTGAGGGGAGACAACTGTCCCTCTTCAACCCTACCCATTCATTTTTATGTTTAAATGGTAACTTATATATTAAAATATGACTAATTGGTTACTTTTATCAATTAATCATTTTTTTTTACCTTATAGAAGACAAGTACTTTAATTTAGCGCATTTTTTATAGTTAAACTCATTAAATAATCGTAAGCAAAACATATGTTGAACCAACGTAACAAAACTATTTCGACCAAAAAAAAAACGTAACAAAACTATATGCTTATTGTGTTTTAAAAAAAAATTTTAAATATAAATAATTTAAAAACAGAAATTTAAACAAAAAAAAAAACATTAGTGAATATAACTACCAAATAAATAAGCAATGAAAGTAATAAACTAATAATGGCCAATGGGAGAGCGGAGAGGGCTGATAATATCTCAACTTGCTCATGCAACATAAGAAACAACAACAAAATATATATATATATATATATATATATATGTGTGTGTGTGTGTTTATATGTAAATGTGTATGTATATATAAGTGCGTCGTAGCCCAATGCCAAGTTGTGAATAAATTGACTTTTTTGCAGTCTGTCCTCTTTTATGGACTCCATGTCGGTAACATATTCCAACTGTACCAAATAATGTCTTTCTTTGTTTGTTAGTTAGTTTGAGAAAAGAGAGGAAAATATGGTTGAAATATTATAATGTTATATATTATTGTAGTTTTTAGTTTGTTATGATGGACTTGATTGATTTGAAGAAATTAAATTACTGTTCATTACATTTTAGCAATGATCGATCGATTATATATATATAGTCGGGTTTATATTAATTGAGATCATATACAAATAAGATTAAATATTGTTGATATATCTAAAAAATCACATTATTTTTAAAATAGTTATATGACATTTTTATTTTACTTTTAGGTACCCGAAATTTCTAAAGTATCGTTATCTTTTGACCTATTAGTTTTGGACAAATGTAAAAATATATGTAACAAAAAAATAACTATACCTTAGTTTTATTATTTTAATGTGATATATGTATAGTCTTATTGTGACACTCTAACCCACATTGAAATGTAATACTCAAATCTAACATGAATTCCTCATTTATTGGACTCTATTGGACCCAAGTGAGAATAATGAGCTTAGTCAGGTTGTGTTAGGCTAGTAAGAACAGTTGTTCGAGGTTATGACATTACAAATGGTATCACATCCGAACGGAGACGTGATCGGGTTGAAGGTATGTGTCAATGGAAGAGAATAGTTGATCAAACCCCATAGAGCATCTGAAAGTATAGGACTGCAAAACCGAGTCAGAAACGTAATTTACAAATATCTAAATAAAATGCTAAGTTCAAATACTTATGCTCTATCGTTTAAAAAGACTTTGCCCAACCATAATAATATTCAATTAATTGTTAGGTGGTGATTGGAGTTTGTAGTCCATTCCATTGACTAAGTCAAAGTACTCTAGACCCATAGTTATGGGTCCAATTTTGTAGGGTCCAAAAAAAAAATGAAATCATAGAAGAAAAATACTTACATATCAACAAAATTGTCTAGGGACTAACTTCGTAAAAACTAATAATTTGGGATATTTCAGCAAAAATCATGTATAATCACAAATAACCTGCTACTTATCCTTCGGCCAAGTGGGAGCCAAAACCAATGGGCGGTGACTTACGTGAGTTTCAGAGCATCGTGCCCAAATTTGAACCAATCAGAGCACTTGGATGGTCTTTTACAAATTTTTGTATGGAGTCAACAAAAGCAATTTTGGCAAAAAAAAAAAAAAAAAAGCAATCAACCACTTTATTTTATTTTAAAAAAAAAATCGATTTTTACTTTTCAGCAGAAATTCCATTTCTTTTTCCACCTGAAAAATCAACTATTTCTGGAGACGAAAAATATAGGAAAGCGTTAAGACTTAGATAATAGATACTACTTTGTCTTTTTAACACTTGGGGTAAAATTGAGTTTTTTATTTACGTTTAAAAATAAAAATTTGCATTTATTTATATTTTGATCATTAATCAAATTTATACATTCCGTCGTAACAATGTTACGATAACTGAGTCTCAATTGTGTCATCAGGTCAAATAATATGTATTTGAGCTAAAACTTCTAGAATTGATTTTAGATTTATAAGGTATCGATCTCCTTATAGATTTGAAAATTATCTGACCTAATGAAGCAACTTTTTTTAAAAGTTATGTTAAAATCTATACGGTGTGGGTATCTACCTGAACTTAAATACTTCAAATGTGATAAAATTAATAATAAGTTACTTAAAAATATATGCAAAAATGTGAATATTTCGATCTTTAGCTTAGACATGAGAATATAACATTGAAGTCGTTTGTGTGATATGTTATGACTATCAAAATTTGATTTTTTTTTTCCAAATATACCTCAAAATTAAAAATTAAAAAAAAAATAAAATGTCCTCAATTTTGAAAAAAAATATATATAAAAATATACATACTCGTTAATGACATTCGCAGGTGGATATAAAAAGCATAACACGCAAATATCATTCGCGAGTTAGTATTTGCACGCACCACGTTCGCGAGTGAGAATCTCATCTCTCCTTATAATTATTGTTTTTTCATGTGAAAATGTAACTTCTCTCCTTATAATCATCTTCCCTCCTTATAATCATTGTTTTTTCACGTGAAAATAATGCAAGTTGTATTTTTTTCACCCACAAATTATATTCGCGGGTGATACTTTTAATGTCATCCGCAAATGACATTCGCGGGTAAACCTTTTCAGTATATCCACCTGCAAATATCATTCGCGGGTAAGTATACTTTGATATTGTTTTTAAAAAAATTAGGATATTTCGGTATTTACCAACTCCGGCGACTTTACTCAGGTGCAGCCGACACAGTTAAGCATCCTGCAGGCAAAGGGTACAAAAAATGTTATTCTCCGAACATCAACTGCCTAAGGCGTTACCTTCCGAGATGTCAACAATTTAAGGCGTCCACCACTCCAAAATAAAATAGAACCCTCCAATTGTTTTCTACAAATTCATTTAGACTACGACCGGATAAGTATACCCCTGAAGATCTAACATCGTCATCGCCGCCTAGACGTACGTAGCCGTCCCCAAATAATCCAACAGACATTACATTAAATAAAAGTCAAAATGTATCATCAATGGACCCACCTCCAAAATCACTTGAAGCTTCAAATTAGTGAATGTTTGGTCATGATGTTCCTCACACCTCATCATATGTCATATACGATAAGGTTGTTTATATAGGAACTCAAATTAATAAACCGATCGAGTATATCTAAAACAGAGATTATACAATTTGGGAATACTTAACATCCATGTTTTAAGGGACAATTATGACATTTAATTCATATTTGTATATCAATTATTTTAATAGAATTAAGCATATAGTTTGATGGCTATTGGTGAATGCATATAAATATATGATAAATCATCCACCAAGATGTACCCACAACGAAAAGTGGATTAAAAAATATGAAGTAGTGTAACTTGTGATTATCACAAACGTGTTATTCGTGTTTGTTCTTACTATTTAATCTATGATAGTTATATATATAATTCAATAGTATCGTCCATATAATTTTCATTTGGAGAAGAATATATATGCGTGAGATAATTTTGATACATTTTTATTACACACACATATATATAACCCTAATCTTTTTCTATAAACGTATTATATATTTATTATTTTATCTGTATATTTTCGAAAATCTGGTATAAAAAAATTCTACTAAAGATCATTACTTGTCATAATTAGACTTCATGAATCATGATATATATCCGCATATGTATATATATATATAATATTTACAAGGTGGCTATATAAGGATGGCTGCTCGATCGAATATGGCCAAAGTGACATAATTAGGCAGCGCCTGTATGAGGTATTAAATATAGCCTAATTGGAATATATATATAAATTAAATACGGCTATTGCGAAGCCAAGTGGTAAATGTTAAAACCTGAGACGATCCACCGTATCATAATCCAAGAAAAGGACTTCACATATGCTTAATATAATCACGATACAATGAATATAAATTAAAAATATATAATATCATATCTCATTAAAAAGTTTCTCGACTCAACTTTCACATAAAAAGAGTTCGTAAATCAAAATACTTCAGAAAAAATAACGAGTTAAAATATTCAAATTAAATAACATTAAAGTAATATCTATATTATACATTAAGATGATATAATATAATTTATTAACTTCAATTTTTCTATGATTTGAAAACTCATACTGATGATTGGTTGTGACACGTGCTGAAATATCAAATATTTATATCTAAAACCCAATAGACGTAGTGCGCACATAGTATATATATGTGGAAATCTAACTATGACGCAGTATTTGATGGCAAAAAATAATATAAAATTTACATTCACATGATCTACATGATAAGGATCCAACGCTACTAATAAAAATAAAGTTGTGAATAACACATGAGATAAATAGAATTTTTGACATATATCTTAAGAAAAAAAATACAAAAATATCCCCAATTTTTAAAAAATATGAAAATATACTTACCTGTAAATTAGATTCGCAGGTGAACATAAAAACATCACCAGCGATTGCGATTCGCGCATGAAAATTCTACCATCAAATGCGATTAGTGAGTGTCATGTTGCTGCAATCAGCATAAAACAATGTCATGAGATGAAAATTTGATGCAGCTCTCTCTTTCTCCGGTCAGCAAAACTTAATTTTCTTTGGTGCTCTCACTTCAATAGCAAAATCTGATGCAAACCTGCTTCATCCGCGAATAGAATTCACTGTGATGGAAAAACAAACTTCTACCCGCAAATCTTAAAAAATTTGATAATATTTTCATATTTTGTTCCAATTATATGTTGGTCAAAAATTCAATAAATGTTCCCTATAATATATATAATCAATGCTCTTTATATGTACGAGCTTAATGCTTAGCTGATTGAGACTCAAAGAAGATAATATAAATAATAGTATTATTAATTAAATAATAAAGTGCGTGATGAACAATAAAGTTAATTTTTGAATGGTGGCATTGGCAACACCTTTTGGTTCGTCGATCCTCTCAAGTTGACGCATGCAATACTTTGTTATGCAGCACACATCAGTTTATTGGAATAAAGGGTCATCATGCTACCACCTCTCTTTAATGAACATATTTAGACGAAAATTTAATTTAATATTATAATAATATCATTTTTTTTAGATAAATACAACTTTCAGGTGTGAATAATTCGGTGGCGGTTTGGCTATATTATTGATAAGGGTATTAATTAGTTATTTGTTAATTAAAGTGGGAAAGATTTGATAATTTGTAACAATTGTTTTTTAAATAATTGTTATTTCAGTTTAATTTACAATTGGTCCGTTGCATGGACAAATATATATATATATGTATATTGAAATTATTGTCCATATATAAGATGTAAAATGCGATATATATTATATATATGTAAAATTATTGTCCGTTGCTCGATTAAAACGCGATTACATTGTAGAACAAAAATAAACTTAACAAAGTGAAATTCTACAAAAAGTTGAACTAACAAACTATAAGTTTTCCCCAAAATCTACAACAAATTTAACATGTAAGTTCTCATTACCGATTAACATCAACTATACTAAATTAACTTATTACATTTATATTAATTTAACTAATACTTAAAAAAAAACAGTAAATTGTCTCAATTCCTAAAATTCAATTAATAAGTAATTGATACATATAAAAAATAGACCTATTCTTTTTAGGAACCGGATAACTAAATTGAAGATTATCTATAGGGTTAATAACCAAATTACTACCCCAACTTTGGATGCTATACAAATCACTACCCAAACTTTAATTTTTTAAAAAGTGAGACAATTTGCTACCTCCGTTAAGTTTTCCGTTAAATATAGACGAAAAATGACGTGGTGGTCCATAAAATTAAAAACTATATTAATTTTTTAAAAATACTAGAAAAAATAGAAAAATTCTGTAAAAAAATTGGAAAATTAATAGAGAAAATAATATTTTAAAATATAATATTGTTATTAAAAATATAAAATAAAAATGATTGTTTTTTTTATTTTATTTCATATTTTTAAATAAAAAATATTCTATTAAAAACTCTAATTTCCCCCTTTTTAAAGAAATTTTCTATTTTTTTTTGGTATTTTTAAAAATTTATTTATTTATTAAATTAAGAATCAATCATGTACTGTCACGTCATTTTCCGTTCATATTTAACGAAAAACTTAACGAAAATATGAATTTGCCCAAAACCTGAAAGTACAGGTAACAAAATTTAAAAAAACAAACAAAGTTTAGGTAATAATTTATAAAGTACCCAAAATTGGAATAACAATTTGGTTATTAAGACTTATCTATATTTTGTAAACATATTTTAAAATAAAATTAATGAAAAGTATACCATATTAATTTTCCCCTTGGTTTTGTGGAATATCCAATCCGCCCCTACCTTATCTAGACTCTAGATTGTGACTTGTGAGATAATAACAACATTGGAGAATTTAGCGTGTGGAATCTGAAAGGGACAGATGAAGGTGAGGGTGAGCCGGTGAGGGTGAGGATGAGAGTGAGGAGGAAGATAATAATAATATGAATTTTTCAAAAAATGATTAAATATTATTATTAGAAGAGTAATTATATATATATAAATATATATATATATATGGCTGTGTTACCCAGTACGGCAGTACCCACATTCCTCATGTGGGTAGCAAAGTGCGTGTAGTCACGGAGCTAGCAGTCTCTTATATATATATTTTTTTAAATACATAAAATACAATATTTAATTACGAGTTTAGGATTGTAAATTAATTAGGCTTAAGTGTTTAAATTGAACTTACACACAAATAAAGATAAAGTACAAAAGTTTAGGATTAAATTTTTGAATTTTAATTTTGATCAACTTGTGTGGTTAGTGCAAAAGTTATAACTCAATATAGTCGTAATTTTTTTTTTTTTATCTATTATATTTTTGTAGAAAGTAGATAATTAATTGTTTAACTTATCATAGCAGACATTATTAGAATATTAGGTAATTTTCACTATGATCCCATCTCACAAGCTGATCAGAATGAAAATTTAAAAGTTTAATCCAAAATTGAGACTTCATCTGTATAGTCGATCCAAAAATAAAAAATCTATATAATTTACTATACTAAAATTGTAATTAAGTTTGTACTTTATACATTAAAAATAAATATATATTATGAAGAATAATAACCCCATGACAATACGCTGCCACATGAATAAATAGTGACTTAATTTAATTTTCTAAAACAATTATATAACTAAGTTTCTAAAAACAAAATATTGAATTCCAAGAGCATAATAACTTATATTTGTACCTTGAACTAATTTTTTAAAATTATTAGCACTATATCTTGAATTCTATAAAAAAATATTCCAAAAAAATATATTAAATCTTCTACAAACCTTATAATTCGATTAAGAATTCATGAACGAGGTTCATGGATAAAAATATATTAAAACCAAATAAATATAAAAATATGAACTTTTTTATAGAAGAAAAATAGTGTTTGAAAAATTAAAACCTTGATTTTACATCTTAAGTTAATATATTTTTATATATAAATATATAGTAAAGGATATGAAACATCTTATTCTTATCCCTTTTATGTAAGTGTTGGCTTTTTTTTTTTGGCCAAAAAACAGTCGACATATATTAATTCGTAATCGATAACGAGTTCGGATACAGGTGATCGTCTAATAAAAGTAAAGAAAGCAGAGGGGTCGGGGGTGATAGCACCCAGCCCGAAGGGCAAGACCCCGCTAAAGTGTTCTTAGCAACCCAGTCCGCACAAGCATTTGCGGACCGGGGTATGTGATTCCAAACCGCTAGCTCCATCCCGGACGCCATCCGAGCCGCGTTGGATAAGATAGCATCAAGTCTCCACGAGAAATCCGTGCCTCGCAGATGGTTGATAACGCAAAGGGCATCCGACTCGAACACGACCGTCGTCCACCCCATGCGCCCCGCTAACACGACTCCCGCGCGTATTGCCTCCGCCTCCAGTATTTCCGCCGAAGGTGCACTTTTTGGGAACGAATTTCCCCCAACCACACGGCCCGAATCATCCCTCGCAATGACCGCCACTCCACCTCGCCCCGTGGTCCGGGCCCACGAGGCATCGCAGTTGATTTTGATAGTTCCTCTTGGCGGTCGAGACCACCCTATGCGTGTATTTTGCTGTCGTCCATGAGTGGTTTGCGGTTTCGTCATTTCAAACACGATCTTGTCAATTTCCCACATAATCCGATCCAACACCGGAGGGGTGCCTTCGAACAGTAGCTTACAGCGGGCCTTCCACACAACCCAAGCCACAATCATCAGGCGTGGCCAAGAGTGCACCTCATTATGGCGTCGCGGCTGATTTCCTTTAGTTGCCCAAACGAGCCAATCATCCATAGAAAGTAAGGCCAAGTTCAAAGCAGCAAGATTCATGTGTCTCAACCATACCTGGTGCATCCAAGGACAACCAAACACGGGATGCTCGGTTGAGTCTTCCACTCCGCATGTCAAACACAGGGGTGATATGGGGACCCCTCTCCGCACAAGACTGCCACCTGTGGGAAGGGATCGCGCGACCAGCTTCCAGGCGAAAGCCCAAATCTTCGGCCATACCCCCGCGTGCCAGATTGGATGACCAGACCCCCAGAAGGTCTGGTATCGGTCGGTGGTTGAGGTCGAGGTTCGTTGTCGCTGACTTGTTGTGGATGCAGTGATAAGCCGTTTTGACTGAAATGTCGCCCGAACGGGAGTGTGGCCATCGCAGGATGTCGTCCTGAGGCTGGGAGGGGATGGCCACATCCAAGACTGCATCCACGTCCGAAGCGATTACCTGCTGCCTGATGATATCCTCGCGCCAGGTACGGTCGGTCTGATCCACCCACTCCTCAACCGTCGCAGATAGTGGCTGCCGATTGTTTGTAGGTCTGACCCTGAGGTTCGGCTGGTTCGGGACCCACGGGTCAAGAAACGGCCTGATGTCCGAGCCATTCCCGAAAGCCCAAACACCATCTTCTTTGATTATATCCCGACCCTCGAGCATGCTCACCCAAGCCCAAGACGGCCTATTACCTTTAACCGCATGTAAAAAGGAGGTGTTTGGAAAGTACACACCTTTTAATACTCGAACCCATAGCGAATCCGGTTCCTTGATAATACGATGAGCCATGTTAGCTAGAATTGCCCGGTTGAAAGCTTGCATCTCCCGGAAACCGTACCCTCCAATTGATTTTGGGAGAGTCATGACATCCCACCTCTTCCAGTGGATACGTTTGTTGTCCTCACTCGACCCCCACCAAAATCGGGCTATTAATCTATTGACCTCCGCGCACCACATAGATGGAAGCTTGAAAACATGCATGACATAGGTGGGGATGGAGGTGAGGACCGCCTTAATCAAAACCTCCTTACCCGCCTGATTGAGCATTTTCGATTTCCAGTTTTGGATCTTGTCACGAACCCTTTCCAGTAGATATGAGAGCGCGTCCTTCTTTGACCTTCCCCACACGGTAGGCAAGCCCAAGTAGAACCCCGGGTTTATAGACTGGACAACCCCAAAGATCGCCGAGATGTCGCTCCTGTGCCCCTCATCCGCTGCAGAATTGAAAAACAAGGTAGACTTCAAGTAGTTGATCTTTTGACCCGACACTGAGCAGTATTCCTCCAAGGAGGTTTTGAGAGCTAAGGCCTCATCCCGAGACCCCTTAAGGAAGAGCAGCGAGTCATCCGCGAAGAAAAGGTGTTGTATCTCGGGGCAACCGCGTTTAGGTCGGATCCCCCTAAAAACTCCTTATGCAACCTTGTTATAAAGCATCCTTGACAATATATCAGCAACCAAGATAAACAAGTAGGGGGAGAGGGGGTCACCCTGTCGAAGGCCCCTCGAGGGGATTATATGGCCCGTTTGCGATCCGTTGACGATGATCCGGTATGATACCGTCGAAATGCAAGCCTCGATCCATCGTATCCACGTCTCCGAGAAACTTCTCCTCCTAAGCCCCTCAAGAAGAAAGTCCCATTCAATTCGGTCGTAGGCCTTCTGCATGTCAATTTTGAGAGCGTACTCCGATCGACCTCGAGGTCCTCTTAGTTTCCTGCGCGTCTTCAGGTATTGGAACATTTCATGAGGGATGATGATGCTATCCTGAATCCGCCTGCCTGACACAAAAGCACTTTGGAACGGTGTAATAAGTTCTGGCAGGTAGGTTTTAAGCCTATTCACCAGAACCTTTGAAATAATTTTGTATCCGAAGTTGCATAAGCTAATAGGTCTGAAATCAGAGGCACTCACGGGATTGGGTAATTTAGGGATCAAAGTAATATCAGTGGCGTTTAGAGATGGGGGCATGATACCTGTCTGGAGGAATGCATTGACGAAAGTGAGCAAGTCCGAACCGATTGTACCCCAGCTCTTCTGGAAAAAGGAGCCAGAAAACCCGTCTGGACCCGGTGCCCTTGATCCCCCCATTTGAAAGCACGCCTTCCTTACTTCCTCCCCCGTAGCACAGCCCGTGAGTTTCTGATTAATGTGAGTCGATATCTGTGTATCGATGCATCCCAACACCCGGTTAACAACCATTCTGTTTCCACCGGTTTGCGTCTCCGAGGTGAAAAGATGAGTATAGAACCGAACAAGCTCGTGCTTAATCTGAGCATCCCCTTGGATCCACGACCCATCTTGTCCTTGAAGCCGAATGATCTTGTTCCTCCGACGCCTTGATAGCATTGATTGGTGGAAGAAAGCCGTGTTGCGGTCGCCCGAGTTTAGCCACTGAATCCTTGACCGTTGTGCCCAGTATATTTCCTCTTTTTTTTCCATAGGGCATGTAGCTTAGACTTCAGTGCCCTTTCCAGATCCTGAACTGACCGAAGAGATCGGTTGTCGGGTAATCTAGACAAATGCTTCTTGACCTTTGTGATTTCCACGACGTTGTTGTTGAACACCTTGCGGCTCCAATCCGAAAGGGACTTATTGCACCTATCCAACTTTAGGACGACGTCCGGAGGAGTCGTCACAGCCCCGCCCTGATTCCAAGCATCTTTGATCACGTCGTGGCAATTAGATTTTTCAAACCAGAAATTCTCAAACCGGAACCGTCGTTGTGATCGTGAGTCACTGAAACGGAGATGAAGCACAATAGGAGCGTGGTCCGAGCCCACCATGATGTCGTTAATGCAATGTGTGGTTGGGAATAGGCCGCACCACGCTTGATTGGCTAGAACCCGGTCAAGTCTTTCTTGTATACGGTCCGCACCTTTCCGATTGTTTGACCAAGTAAACCTAGACCCTTTGAAGCCGATATCCTCAAGAAGGAGGTCCTCCAAGAGGTGATTGAAACCATCGATTTTCCTTTGATCCTTTCTCGCTCCCCCGACCTTCTCCCTATGGTGGGAGATGTCGTTGAAGTCACCCATGCACACCCAGGGTGCTAGTCTCCCACGACCCATGTTCCTGAGCGTCTCCCAGTTTGTAGTCCTTCTTAAGAAATTGGGGTCCCCGTAGACCCATGTAACTCCATCCCGGATGATAGTGTCCATGAAGTTTTTGTCCTTTGCACACATCTGCACGTGCACCTCCTTATTCCACCAAAGAGCAAGTCCTCCACTCGCTCCGATAGGGATGACATAAGATCCAAAGTCCATCCCTATCCTCCTTCGAATCCTCTCACAGTGGGCTTCGTTCTGTTTCGTCTCCATCAAGAAGACGATCGCAGGCCGAGAGCCCTTCACCAGGTCTTTTAAATGACGAACCGTCAGGGGAGACCCTAACCCCTGACAGTTCCAGCTAATGATGATCATCTACCCCCCGTGGCTGTTTTGGGACAGCCACCAGAACCCGTGTTAGGAGTAGGGGTAGATTTGGCAAAAGAACTAGCAGTCCGACTGCTCTGAGAACTGGTTGTGATATATTGGCGTGGTTTGGTCGGCCCCATCCCACCTAGACGAGACGAAGCTTTTGACATAGATATTTTCCTTCGTTTTGGAAGGTCGGCGTTCTCGGATGTATTAACTCTTCTTTTAGAAACTGGTCCTATAGATGACGGTCCCTCGTGCCCTTTCTCATGTTTCTCTTGCCCGATGAAGCCATCCCCTTGTTGACTTGGGGATATAGGATCAACCGGGCAAGATCACATCGGGTCAGTAGCAAGGTCAGGTTTAGGTTTATGTTGCTGCTGTTTGAAGGTCGAGTCTTCCTTCTTATTGTTCTGTGCGTCGTGGCAGCCAAGGTTAGGCATAGGTTCATCCAAGGTTACCCCCTTAACTGCCGCAGCAATATTAAGGGATAGGTCTATAAGAGGTTCAGCTAGGCCTGCAGCTTCGTCATTCCCCTGAAATTCGACCGGAGATGAATTGAGATCAAAGATGATTGTGGCTGGGGTCGATTGGTATGACTCTGGAACTGGTTCAGTTTGGTCAAGGCCACTAGAGAACACCTGATCCTCCAATGGTGAAGGTGGTCGAGCATCAGGAGCATAGGGCGATCCAGATATTGAACCCGACTTAGAGAGGACCACAGCAGGCTGATCGACTGGCTGATCCTCTGGCCTAGGGGACTGCAGTGTCGATGAATTGTTGCTGCCCACCCTGCTCTGGTTCAAACCCGAGTTTGCATCATCAAACCGTGACCTCCCCTGCTTAGAGAAGCCCGGGATGTCCTGCATCCACTCGTTCACATTCTTAAGGATTGGCTCCCTCCTAGGTGGCTGGTGAGAAGATCCACCAATGTTCACCCACCTAGAGTTGGTTCTAGGACGAGCAACCGAGAGCCAAGCTCCATACCTAGGGCATAAAGTGTGCTCATCCATAACCTGTGGTTCCGAGCAGGAAATTGAGCTGTGACCGATACGACCACATTTGTAACAAACATCCGTGAGCCTTTCATACCGCACAATTGCCCACTTGAGCTTCCCCTGAGAATCCAACCATTCAAACCCCGTAATCAAAGGGTCAGCAATCTGAACTTCAACTTGGATCCTAAGAAAGGTCCTCTGGTTCATCAAGTGAGTGTCCTCCACCTTGATGCACTTGCCAATGCTAGCCCCTATGCTCTCGGCATTAACCCTATTAAACATCTCTAAACTGAGCCCATGTATCTGCACCCATAGCTGAACCACCTTAAAATCAATGTCTGTGATGGACATATTTGGAAGGCACGGTCGCAAATTCAGGCAGTGTCCGTGAATGGACCATGGCGACAAGTCAAGCACAATATCCCTATCCTTAAGGCTGTCGAATTCAAACATAAGTGTTGATGCAGTTACCTCAGTGTATCGGACAGGACCGTATCTAGCTCATGCCTCCCTCAACACACTCTGAACAACCGAGTTCTTGATTTGCTTATCAGCAATCAGCATGCCAAGCACCCTAAAACCCTTCGGTGCTTCACAATTGAGCCCCGAAGAAGGCACCAGTCGCAGAGGCAAGGCCCCCTGTCTCCTCGTTCCATCTGAGCTGGTCTGACTTGCCATGAGGCGAGATCGGTTCGGAATCAAGCTCACAAGCGTCGCAGCACCCTGCAAGACAGTAAGGAAAAGGAGGGCACTCGAAAAACGGTTAGGAGGAGAGGATAACAGACCTAGGGTTTCGGATTGCAGAGTTTCAATTGAAGAAATCACGAGCTCAATGATGCAGCTTGAGGCAACAATCCAGAGGGCCGAGGTGAATCTTCAGCGGTATGAGAGTGAGGAATCCTGAGCTGGTGAATCTTGGCACGGAATCCTTGCCTTGGATTGTCGTGGTCGCTTGAAACAAACAGGTTTCCTTGGAACCTAGCACTGGCCATTAATGACCGCATTTGGCGAGAGGAGCGCGTCCGGAGCACGCGCGCGCATATTTGTTTTATGTAAGTGTTGGCTCGAGGACACTAATAAGTCCCATTTGGGATAGCTCTGCTTAATTAAACATGTTTCAATGAATCTATTATTATAATTAAAAATGATAATAAATGCACATTTTTGTTAATTATTAATAAAAACTATTTATTAAGCATAACCTTTTTAAATATTAAATTAAGTTATAATAAATTCTTTTATTAATCTTGTGAATTGGAGTGAATAAATGCCATTAGGGATGAGTTCTGGATGTGTGGGACAGACTTTTCTCCAAAAAATAACGAGCTCGAGATTTCGGGATTCATGCATGGAGGATCGATACCAAGACCGAGTTCATCTAAAAAACTCGTCTGAGACGGTCTTTCTTGACTCATACCAAACTTGGTCCTGGACCGACTTTTTCTCTAAAAAAAATTAAAAATTAATATCCAAAGGTTTTAAATACAAAACACAATGCAAATATTATACTAAGTATCTGATACAAAACAAAATACAACTATCATACCAAATATTTAATACAGAAAAAAAAAAGTTTCAAACACAATCCTAAACACAGAATAAACTAATTAAAAAACACAATAAACGTTGATTCTAACTTATACACGTCAGGACGGTTTATTCAATTTTTTAGGTAATGAGTTTGAAATAAAAAACTAATATATTTTGAGTCAGTCTTAAATTTGGAACGGAGTATTCGCATCAATCTCCGGACTATTTTTTCGATTTTTCCATCCATTTCTGGTTGGATGACCAGACCACCCACCCACCAATCAGAATCATCCATTATAATAATGGTGGTTGTAGGATCCACTGCCCATCCTAGTGGACAAAAGAAAGGCGTGGTCGACAGTACGGGCACCGCAGGCAAACACAAAGACCGCTACTGATATAATTATGTTACTATTATGAATTACAAATGATAATTCGAAGCTTCTTCATATGCATAACCTTGCCGTATATTTACTAGATAATGCATGCATGGATAGATATACACCACGTGCTTGCATTTACTATAAAATATAATAATACTTTTATACCACTAATTATTTTTGTATGAATAATAAGTATATGCACATGTTTTAATTTACCTACCTATAAACATTCGTAGTTAAAAGTAAAATAAAATAAGGATGATACTTACATATGTCTATCATGGAGCTACTAATTAACCAAATGTTCTTATGTACCCAATTATAGTGGTAATTATAATGTGAGAAAAAGAGGTATATTTAAGTACAAGAGGTATTTTATTAATATATGTTATTAAATTTAAATTAATTTTATTGACTATACATAAATGATTAGTAAGGCATCTATACATCTTCTATATTTATTAATATATAACATTTTTAGCTTTACAATGACTCAAATTTTATATAATAAACTCTTACCGTACGCGTTGTTGTCTATTCTTATATATAATGCATGGTTCAAATCTCTCATTTATTATGTACGATATGGTCATGGATGGATCTATTCTTATATTACTCAACCTTTTACTTTGTGTAAGTTTGACCCAAAAAAATGTAATAATTTTCGATTTATCCCTTTTAAATTATACACTTGTCCCCATTGATTTTTTTTAGTTCAACTATTTGTATTTACTCTAATACTTGTTTTTACTCCCTGGTCATATGGTAGATTAAACGCACCATATAGTTAATAAAATAATTTTATTTATTTTTAAACTAGATAAACTGTCCACATGGGATATAGAGACAAATTTGTATTTGAACTATTCATATGTGTAATCAAAATCCTGTAATTATTGAAACTTTATGAGTGTTGGGTTTACTTGAGGTACGTAATGTATGTTATATTGTTTTTTTAGCATATAAATGTTTCGAAACCAGTCGCTAGTTTTGTTTTGTATTTGGTTTGTGTGTTTGTTTGTTTTATGTTATTATTATATCTAATGTGATTTGTGTCACAAAAGACCAATACACTACACAGCAAATATATCTAATAATAGAGTCGATTTTGTTGATAAGAATAATAATGAGACCAAATGGGCAAAGTTGTAGAGTGAGGGATGGAAGGCATTGCCCCTTGATAGCAGCATATATAGCTCAGGGGTGATGGATTGTTCATTATGCATGGTCCACTTCTTCATGGGAATCCCATCAACTTGCCACATTGCTTTACATTTATAGCGAGGGTTAAATATCAAATAGCTATCCGAACTTTGACTGTTTTACAAATAGTTTTCTCAACTTTGAATTTTCAAAAACGGTTACCTCAACTTTGGACAAAGATGCAAATAGCTACCTCAGTTAATTTTTCCGTTAAATATGGACGGAAAATGATGTTACAACACATAATTGATCCCTGATTTTATAAATGAAATGATTTTTTAAAAATACCAAAAAAAAATGAAAATCAATAGAGAAAACAAGAGTTTTTAATATAATATTTTTATTAAAAATATGAAACAAAATAAAAAAACTAATTATTTATTATTATTATTTTATATTTTTAATAAAAGTATTATATTAAAAAACTCTTATTTTCTCTATTGATTTTCCAAATTTTTTTTTTAAAAAAACAGATTTTTTGGTATTTTAAAAAAGTTATTTTTTTTTCCAATCAGGGATCAATCATGTGCTGTCACATCAATTTTCCATCCATATTTAACGAAATAGTTAACCGAGGTAGCAACTTACTCCAAGTGTCAAAGTTGAAGTAGCCGTTTTTGAAAATTCAAAGTTGAGATAGCTATTTTTAAAACAGTTAAAGTTCGGGTAACTATTTGGTATTTAACCCTCATATTTATTTATAACGGGGTATGAAATCAGAAATTTTATTAGAATTGAATTGATCGGTAAATTAGATATACTGGTTATAATAGTTCGATTGTTGGTTTGTCTGGTTATAATACTATAATAACCATTAATTTACCAAAAAAATAGATCTACTGTAAACCTTAAACTTAAGTCATACTCTTGGAGTTTACACTGTGAATCGTTTAATATGAAATAATTTAATTCTTAAAAATTGAATGATTTTTCAAAACTGTTTAATTTTCCCTCATTAAATCGAAAATCATTATACCATTTAGATATTTTAAGAGAACCGGACCAATTCCATCATCAGTTCACAATCAGTTCATATCTGACTGTCAATTTTAATATAAGTACGTCTTTTACTAATAATACACCCAAAAAATTATGTGATTCATCTGTAGCTATCTCTATCTGTACCATAATTTATGGATATTATTATCCCATTGAATCTCCCCCACAATTTGGCCAAAAAAAAAAATCTCCCCCACAAGACTCCATACTTGCCAAGCTGACATGCGGATTTGATACAACTCCCCGCAACTAGCTACTCGACTTGGTTGTCGTGGACCGACTCAAATATCATTTATTTGTCAAGTTACTAATTTGTTTTTGATATCCAAATAATTTTGGGACATGCTGAGAAACGATCTTGGGATCGCTTGAACTGAAGCAAAGGCGATACCGATAGACCAAACTAGTGTGGGTAGGTTACTAAATATAACCTTGAAAATGTTGTAAATGCTATAGTTGACTTATAACTTCACTAGGGCAAATAAATAACATTGTATATTTTTTTGTACATGTGGACTAGGCTTGACGGAAAAGGAATATCAAATTACAAAATAAGAGCTTGACAGAAAAGGAAAATCCTTCGTGGCTCTAATTATTTTAAATTTAAGGGTAGCAACAGCAATAAATATATATATTTATATTTAATAAAAAGATATACGTAAAAAATATCTCTTGTACTCTCTCTCTCTTTCTCTCATTAAGAATCTTCCGCGTACCTTACCAGGAGTTTGAGTTGACCCACTCTTGCCAGTCAAGTCGCAAGGGATAGAAAAAATTGTTGGTCTAGTAGGGAAATTTGGGGATATGGTCTGTAATTTCTCAATAGGGTAATATTAATATTACATTATACTTGACGAAGTTTCACAAATTGAATGATTTTTTTTTTATTGTGAACTCAATCACAATTATTGTGGGTAAAAAAAATGCCAAATTAATTATTGTAGTAATATGAATAAATAGTGAATGGTGATCGAAATTATGATGTATTATTAATTTTGAAGAAAATATTTAATATTATTAATTATTTTTATTACAAATAATTACTAATTAATGTAATATTTTAAAATTTTGTAACTTTGTATATGCATAAGTTTTAGAATAAATTACTTTATTAAAATAATATATATTTAATATATAATAAAATAGGATTTATCTAAATACAAAAATATACACAATATATTATTTTGCGTACAAAACTATATAATGCCATCTAAAGCTGCAGTATACATTTGATGTAATCTCATATTACGACATAGTAAAAAATTATCTCTTCGAAATTATTATATTAGTTAAAAAGTTACCCTAGAAATTAAGGTCTCAGTTTTAAAGTAAAAATCAGACACCAATTATTGATATCAATATCTCATATGGTCATAGTTAAATATCATAATTTACTCCCTTACCTTTTGTAGTCATATACCCTATTTTTTTTATAAATATATTCAACAATTATCAATTTACTATTGTATATTCAATTTTTTCAACTTAAACTTCTATATATATGTTCATCTGATTTCAGCTTTATTCAGAGAAACACAACTCCATATTCCTCTTCTCCTTCCTCATCAGACCAAGTCTCTCTCAGCATTCCCTCTGTTACTTCTCTCATTTTCAAGAAAACAAAAATGGATGTCAGTGCAGAAGAGAGCACGACATTAAGCAATGAACTCTCCACAACCTCTACGCCACCGCTGATCTCGCTAGCGAAGGTTCCCGTGCCTGGGAGTCTTTGCCGTGTCGGCAGTGGTGCAAGCAGCGTGGTTCTCGACTCCGACAGTGGCGCGGAGGCCGAGTCCAAGATCGTCTCCGACCACCGGAAACTCCCATCGTCCAAGTACAAGGGCGTGGTGCCCCAGCCCAACGGTAGGTGGGGTGCGCAGATCTACGAGAAGCATCAGCGTGTATGGCTGGGCACCTTCAACGAGGAGGACGAGGCCGCACGCGCCTACGATACCGCCGCGCAGAGGTTCCGCGGCCGGGACGCCGTTACCAACTTCAAGCCCACGGCGGAGGACATCATCTGCGAGGTAGAAGCGGCCTTCTTGAGTGCGCATTCCAAGGCGGAGATCGTGGACATGCTCCGCAAGCACACGTATGACGACGAGCTCGAGCAGAGCAGGCGGAACTATTCCTCCGACCGTAACACACTCGTCGGCCGTTCTGCCGCATCCGGCTCTCGACCGAAAATGACTCGGGAGCTACTCTTCGAGAAGGCCGTCACGCCAAGCGACGTCGGCAAATTGAACCGACTCGTGATCCCAAAGCAGCACGCGGAGAAGCACTTCCCTCTGCAGGGCGGAAACGGCAGCGGATCAACCGCCGACAGCAACATCACCAAAGGCTTGCTGTTGAACTTCGAGGATGTCGGCGGGAAAGTGTGGAGGTTTCGTTATTCGTACTGGAACAGCAGTCAGAGCTACGTACTGACAAAAGGGTGGAGTCGTTTCGTGAAGGAGAAGGGTCTCTTGGCAGGTGACACAGTCAGTTTCCAGCGTTCAACCTCGCCGGAGAGACAACTCTACATTGACTTCAAGCCAAGAAGCAGAACCGGATCGGCCGTGGATCCTCCGCCACAGATGGTCAGACTCTTCGGAGTCAACATCTTCAACGTGCAGCCGGTGGCGGGGAACAGTGTTAGTGGTTCCAAAAGGCTAAGAGATGACGTAGACTTGTTGGAATTTGAATTCAGGAAGAAACAGATAGTGATCGGAGCTCTATAACTTAATCTAAGGAGATCAGATTATAATTTTCAGATCAACTAGGCGTTAATTAATTAGACTATTTTCAATTTTATATGGTCTAGTGGATTTCCTGAGTTGTCGAGGAATTGTATATTTCAAACATAGAAGAACATGTGTTTTTATTTTGGCCAACAGAAGAAGATGTTGAAGAAAAGGCAACTTAACATAAACTAGTATATAATATATATATATATATATTGGTAAATATCCTATGTGATTACGTATTTTTGCCCAGGCGGTTTAAAATTTGTGCAAAATGGTTACAAAAGTTTGAGAATGTAATTTATTTAATTATTTTTAATATTCATTGTTAAATTTATGTGTTAATTCTGTCGTATGCCTTACCCGTAATAATAATAGCATGTGAACTAAAAATCCCATATTGGAAGATGAAAAGTATGGGCAACAGAAAAAATAAAACAAAACCATGAACATGGAATAAACAAAAGGATGAATTTGATGAACCACAGCATGAATTGAATAGGAATAGTTAAGGAGATTTGGATGAATTTGGGGTTTGTTTCTCTACAATTTAGGGTTTGAGGAGATTAGTTTTTTTTTTTTTTTTTTTGCCATGAGGAGATTAGTTGACAAGGGGAAAATCGAGAAGTAGGACTAAATGTAATCTCAAACAAGCTGACTAGGCGCATTGTGAAATTCGTATTCCTCGACGTTGTTCGCCAAATCTTAATCAGATTTCACTCAGACGAGTCTCAAAATCTCCGCCCGACAGAACACGAATGGGTGATGAAGTCTCTGATCTAATAACGAGAGATCGGTGAACGGGAACGTTGGTCGAATCTGATTGAATAACAGCAGAAAACGGGAACGTAAGCCATTCTGGAAAGCGGCGGCAACGGAGATCGATGATCTTGCAACGAGGTGATGATTTAGTTGGAAAATATCGATTTTGAGATCAGGGTCTTCTGATTCCGGTTTGGATCCGGCGTTGTTGAGCTTACTCCATAGCTCTTCACTCACTTTATCCTTCATCGCCATATTACTCTGTTAGCCTATGTGACTCCGTGTGCAGAGATTTGTGAAGGAATTACAATGGAGAGAGACAGGGGAGTAAATAGATAAAAATTGAGTGAGGAAGATGTAAAACAGTAGGGTGGAAGCTTCGATAGGTTTGCCGGTTGAGCAGTTGCAGAAGGAAGATGAACGTGGAGAGTGTGAGAACTGAGATTATCAGAGGGGAAAATCATGGTAGAGTAATGGAAGGACAAACAAGTAATTTCATGTTTCAGATAATAAACAAAAATGTGTCACATGGTGACACTTGCCAAATTAATGGAAAAAGTTAACGGTAGAGAGATAAAGTGATCAAATAGTCACATGTTGAATGATAACTGCTTATTTAGTTACGCACCAAAATATGACTAATATGTTAATTAACTAGGTAAAGATGTGTAACCATTAAATATATTAACCTTATATATATATATACTCTTCCATTTGTTGATTTAGTAGTGTGTTATTTTATTTAGGCCGAATCCAAATTAAAAAAAAAATTACGTAAATTTTGGGTAAAAAAACATACTACATTTATTTATCAATCTTAGGATTTTTATTTATTTATTTACCATAAGACACAAGACTTTTTAAAATTTCCTATGAGATATTTTAGGGGACTCATCTGGATAGGGAAAAAAAAATTACATTCCTAGGATTCGAAATCAAAGCACCTATAATGAAAAAACGAAACGCTAAATCGCTATGCTAAGTAAAAAAAGAAGTAAAAAAAAGAGCTGAGCATTTACCGATTTTAGTTGTTTATATGAGAATTGTCAATGGCGATGTGTGCATGTACGTACAGTAGCACACGGAACCCTACTGGATATATATGTATTAAACAAATTGCAGTCCATTGGTTCATGTTGTGTTAGTATATATAAATGTACGGGCATTTCAATATATATATTATAAAACTTACCAGGATGGTCTACAGCTGGAGGAGAAGTATATATATATAATTATATATATATTTTATAATGATGGTTAAGTAATCTAAAGACTGGATACGTTTTTAATTAGAAGATTGTACGTACGTGAAGCAATCAAACAGAAATTATAGACTTCACTTAGTTTGCTCTGGTCAAACACAGATACAGAATCAACTATATACAGATTGATCCATTTATATATATATATATATTCATTTACTCATGGTCAAACTAAAATTTTCAACCAATTATATATATATAATTTAAATTTATACTATTTATTAGAGATTGAACTTTGAAGAGACATGTCTGGCACAAACGCGTAAGGCGGAATTGTCCTATGTAATTAAAGTTTAACACGCATTAATTAACAATCATGATGAAAATAATCATTCATTATGAAATAAATATCCACATGTTAAGTTAGTGCAGGTTGTAAGTAAGAATCTTGGAAGCTAAGATAATAACGGGATTGTAGCATAATTAAGGATGAGATGATGACCAAGTCAGATTATAGCTGATTTCTATCGTCGGGAAGGGGGGGAGGGATCTATTTATTACGGATGTTGTCACTTATATTGATTTATAACGATCTCGTATATTTAAAAAATATAATTTTTTGGTTAAACGTGTTATATTCAGTTATATATGTTTGACAAATATAATTAAACGACCAAAAAAATTATGATTTTACCCTTCGCCTTGTTCTTCTTGGTTCTTCATGTTGTTCATATTTCGAACACATTTGCACAAATTTGAATTTGAATCGAACCCATAAATGCATATCTGAATTCAATTTACACTCAGAAATGAAAATTAGAGTTCGATTCGGACCCAAACCTGCGTTTATGGTTTTGAGCTGAACCCAAATCTGAGTTCGAAATCAGATTTCGGGTTTGAATCAAGGAATAATATATTGAAGATGAAGAACATAAAGAATTGTGGAAGAGTATTTTAGTCATTTTTTTGCATATATATATTGTAATCGTTCAGTTACAATTTGAAACATAAGTAACTATTTAATCCAAATTTCAAATGTTCAGTCACATGTGACAACATAAATGACTGTTTATGTGGTTTATCATTTATTACATTAATTTAAAACAAACAAAAGATTTTCCTATAATAATTATTCATATGATTTGCTTTTTAAATATATGATATTTTATTAATTAAGAAAGCACATTATAAACTATATATTAATTATTTTGATATTCGAAAACATATATTTATATATAGCCAGGTGCGGAAATTCCTTTAGAAATTTATATTTTGTATTTCTAACATATATTCACTTAAAAAGAGAGGCTACGTAATTGCAACGCATATGATTTATCTTATGCATGTATAAATAAATATTATTTTCCCATAATATTCTATAGCATTTGAATTTCTTTAAAATAATTTACTGAGTCAATTAAATGGAAACGTGAAAAATATATAACTTCATTATAGTCTTTTTTTTTTTTTTTTTTTTTATAGAAAATGCTATATCTCAGTTTTAGATCATACCAATAATCATGATATAAAGTTATATATTTTCATAATAATTTATTTTTTATATCTAAATAATATATTTCGCGTAAACATAATTTAATTACTACAGTTGCGTAATAATGCATAGAATTTGACCTAGATAATATTTGACTTAATTGAACTGAACAGATGCAACCCATAGCCTGCAATTAACCTCAGAATCTCTAGTCGTGGCCCAAGAGCCAGAATTTGAGCCGGTTCACGGGTCGGTTGGTCCTAACGATGGGGAGCATAGGACCACTGTAACTGCTGATAGCAGGCCCATTTGAGGGTTTCACAGCCCAACTGATCCATCATTAGTCAATGGGGATATACAGATAATTTAACATATAAATAATAACAGAAATTGTACAAAAAGATAATCAATTACCATAAGACCATTACCTTTTAAATACAAATCAACGATTTTTTTTTTCATTTACATATTAAGTCATTGGTTTATTTATTCTAAACAAATGAAGTATAAAAAAAATCTGAAATAAATTTTATAAAAACAAATAGAATATATAATTATTTAAAATATGTTTATCGAAAGAGTATAATCCTAATATTTTTTTTCTCCATTTTCAGTAAGAAAATTATTGATTTCTTAATGATTTTTAAATAAATTTATGAATTTCTTAAAAAATAGTTTGAAAATGGTCAAAGCATGTTTTTCACAAAATATTTTTTGAATCGAAAATGTTTTAAATTGTCTGTCATATGTTGAAAATCATGGTAATGAATACTTTCGTTAATCATCACTCTAAAATTTTCGGTAAATATTTTTTAAATTTATAAAATTAATTATTATAATATTACTTAAACCCGATTAATTTATATTATTATTATAATTAAATTTCATCTCGATTGAAATTCAACCAATGAGTCATTAGGCTGAGTTACCACCGGACGAACTGGTTTGAGTAGGGACACATATCAATGAATTCTCAATTGGATTATATTTGAGTCTCCATAATAAGATGGTGAGCATGATTTTTTTTTTATTTATAAAACTTGAAATTGAGATCTTTAATTAATGAATGACCCGCTGAACGTGAAAATTGCATTGCATGGACAAAATAAAATGAAGAGAAATAATGCCTTCATCTCTAAAGCTTGAACTTCACAACAACCATGATGCATCCTTCCAATTAGGAGTTAAAATGGATATTCCTGGACAACGATATGTTAGAGCCTGAATTTCTCGGATGCTGACTTGACAGTGAATTGAATGTCAATTACTTAATGACCGCACACTTTCATCGGAGCTCCGATGAACCTGCTAGAAGGGGAGCACAACAGATGGGGTACATCTGAGTCTCACTCCGATGCTTAAATGAGTATACTGTGTGTATGAACTCACAACGTAATGAAAGTATGTAAATCAATAGTATTTATAGACTTGGAAGACTAAACCGTTTTGGGCAGCTGAATATCTTTGTGAATATTGTGCTGTTAAAGATACGGATAACAGATTTTTACGGGTATCACATAATATTGCAGTTGCCTTATGTAATATTTATATAATATGTGCCCGATATACGCAGGATATCGTGACTATATATTCAGTGTCAGTTTGTGGGACCAGAGTTGAAAGGTTTGACTCTATTGACGAGCAGTAGGAGACTTTGGCATTGGCCAATGGCGATCTGAAATAGGGCTTTGACGTCCACTTTAGTTTTGAGTTTGATGTTGGACCGCTTTATGGGTGCTAGCTTACCCTTAATGTGGGTCAGCCTAGTTCTGAATAATGTGGGTTTTATCCCCTGCAAAGTTATTGGGCCTTCGAGGCCTTACCCATATTGGATTGTCATTATCGATACCCAACATTTGCCCCTGAAGCTTGAGTGAAGTTTCTTCGGTCGAGCTTGATCTTGTGATAGGGTTTGAGATAGTGACTTTCGAATTTGACCTTTTGCATGCTATTAGTGGCTTTTTATGCTCCGTATCCTTTGGCGAACAGTTGTTGGTTGCTTAGAGTTTTCAGAATGTTTGATCTCTTACCCTATTGGGAAAACACTTTGGGTTGTCAGGGTTTATGGATGCTCATTTGCCACTCTTTGGGCGAAGACTACCGTTGCAAGGGTTTTAGGAGAGGCTTCGTATAACTTTTGGCGATCACATTTTGTGTAAGGTTTTGATCATTCAATGGATGCACTGTTAGCAAGAAGTCGAGGGGGAGCTTTATGCAGGTCTGTCTCTTTGACTTCCGTAAATAGGGGGTAGGCTGACAGCTTTCGTACCGTTTCGAACCTTTGTCTCCCTGATGTGACCCTTTTAATTTTGACATCGCTTTGATTTTATCTCAAAGGGGGAGTAATCATTGTCTGAGTCATTTCGGACGTACCCGTTCGATTTCTACAATTTTGTCTATAAAAAGCCAAACTTTGGCATTTAGCTTTTACACACTCAAGCCTTTGCATTCCAGAGTTCAAGTGTTCTTCAATCCTCTGTTCAAACTTTTCCTTTCTCATCTTTTACCTTCAGTAAAATTATCCTTTTTACCATGACTAGCAACAAGAATCAAACTTCCGGCAAGGGATCATCATCCTTTTTACGTTTATGCGGCCCAGATTGATGTTGGGTTGCGTTTTCCTCTTTGCGACGATCTGAAGGAACTCTGTTGCTACTATGGGGTAGGTCCCACACAACTGGTACCCACCGCCATTCTGATGTGGGTTGGGTTTAAATTTATGTGTTTACGTCAATGATTGACGTATTCACTTGCTCTGCTCCGGTGTTTCTGATATCGGTTGGCTGCCAGAGCTAGCCACCATTATCATTTCCAAAACCGATGACCGAAGTTTGAGGAATGGAGGGGTCAAGCGTGAAACGTCCACTTTCGACTGGTGGATGACTTTCTGGCTACCAACTCCAACTACATGAAGTATTACTTATTTTGTAAGGGTAATGTGTCTTGGGAGCTTTTTCAGCCGGAGCGGGTTATTCCTCCGAGCTTTGGCGAGCTGTCGAGGAGTGATCGGAACGCCATAAATGATTTTTCCGACGTCATAGACAACCGTACTTCTGTTCGATCCGCTCGGTGGCGGAAACTTCAGAGTCGATGCTTAGACTGACGAACATTCATGAGTCTGCGCAGTCTCTATTGATTGGGTAATTTTCTGACCCTTTTTCTTTTCTAGCTTTGTGTTGTAGGCACTCGGGGACCTAAACTTCTCAGTATCTTTTCAATCCAGTCTAAGGCGGGTCTGTTTGCTGCTCAGGCGTCGTTGAGTCCACCTCCTCCTCCTTCCAGGTGCGTGACCAAGCGTAGGCCTGAGGAGGAATAATCTGGAGTCGCTTCTGCTTCTTCGAAACATGTCCACTGTTTCTTCTTCTTCTTCTGATTCAGCCTTAGGTTTGATACCATTTTTTCCTTATTTTTAGAGAATGTTGCAGCTGAGGTGACTCCTGCTCCAGCCAAGAGGGCGAGGAGTTTTGGCGAGGAGCGTTCTGCTTCCACCAGGGGATCTTCTGCTTCTTGGGACAAAGCTCCTGCTACCGGGAAGGTTGGTTCCCCTGCTCCCGATCATACTGCTCACAACATTGAGGTCGTTATGAGGTTGCATTTTGAGCACCTTACCTTGGTAAGTTCCTTTCCACCTTTTTATTCCTTTAGAAAACTTCTCTTTATTCCTTTTATTGCTCGCTCTTTTGTCACTCCTTAATCCCTTTTAACTTTATCCCTTTTTTCTTGTTGTCAGCTCGTTCGCGAGGATACGACGATCGAGCGGATTGTAGGAGAGCTCGCCGATAAGCAAGTTGATCTGCTTTTCGATTTGGAGCAGTTGCGGAGTTTGGGCTTTACTCCTGAGGAGATGGAAGACTTGAAGAGGAGGGCTGAGGCGTCCATTGAGCTGGTGGAGCAGACTCGACGGGAGTTTGAGGAGAGGTGGATGCGCGTCACCATCAAGGTGAGGGAGGATCATGTGTCTCTCGTCAATGACAGTTGGCTTAGGGCTGAGATTCAGACCAAGGAGGCCGACAAGTACTCCACTCAGATGGAGGTGGAGATCGCTAGCCTCAAGGACGAGCTGAAGGTGTCCTGGGCTCAGAGGGATGCCTCTATGGCTGAAAAGAAGCAGCTCGACCTTAAGCTGAAGGCTGTTCCATCCCCCAGAGCGTGGTTAAGGACTTTAAGAAGTCTGAAAAGTTCTCCGACTGCGCCTTGGAGGTGATAAAGGCGAATGTGTCTGCTTATCGCCAGGTCTTGGTCGACGAGATTCAGGGGATAGATCTCAAGTTTTCTCTCCGGGAGGTGAAGTCTCTTCAGGACTTCATTGAGAGCGGATACACCAAGGGAGCTCCTTCTGCTGCTGTTGGCGAGGAGGCTGCCCCCGGGGCCGAGAAGGAGACTGCAACCCGTGGTGAACCCAGATCTTGATGCCCTAGACCCCCAGGTGACCAAATCGACGCAGAGCTTCAAGTCAAAGGAGCCTGTCTGTGCTAAGAAGCATTACAACTTTGCAAAGTCACCTGGTCTCCTCATGCTTTTGCTCATCCTCTCTCACATCGATGATAATTTCTTTTGACTTCCTTTTGTTTCAGGAGTCTTGTAAATTTTCTTTGACCTTAGACTTTGATAGTACTTTGATTATAATGAACGCCTTTTATTTCGCAAGCCTTTATTCTTGTTTGACTTTGAATATGTTTGGTCGTTCTTCCGATGTCGTTTTTGTTTAAATGCTTTAAAATGTTTTACCATATTTGTTTTCAACTTCACTTTAGCTTATGTAGGATAGTCTCGCCATATAAGGTCTTGGATCTTTCTTGGAGGAAACATTACCTTTTTCAAAATGTTCTTTTCGCTCCTTTAGGCTTTAAAGGAAGGATTGTGACTCTTTATCGGGTCATCCGTTCCTTTCGCCAAATTTTCTTAAGGAAACTATTACTCAAGGATTGTGCCTTTAAGGAAACTGTCATCCTTTATGGATTCGTTCGCCTTTTAGGATTTTAGTCCTTTGATTCGTTCGCCTAATCGTGAGGAACTGTTACCCAAGATTCACTCGCCTTTTAGGAAGTTGTCACCTTAGATTCGTTACCCCACTTTATTGTTCCCGACTTGTAAAGGAACGGTTACCCTTGATGTGGGTTCGTTCACCTTTTGTATCAGGTCTTTGGTTTTGCCCAACTTGCAAGGGATTTGTTACCTTAACGTTTCGTTCGCCTTTTGTATCAGGTCTTATTTTTTGCCCAACTTGTAAGGGAACTATTACCTCAACGGTTCGTTCGCCTTTTATATCAAGTCTTAATTTTTGCCCAACTTGTAAGGGAACTGTTACCTCAACGGTTCGTTCGCCTTTTATATCAGGTCTTAGTTTTTGTCCAACATGTAAGGGAACTGTTACCTTAACGGTTCGTTCGCCTTTTGTATCATGTCTTATTTTTTGCTACACTTGTAAGGGAACTGTTACCTTAACGATTCGTTCGCCTTTTATACCATGTCTTAATTTTTGCCCAACTTGTAACGGAATTGTTACCTCAACGGTTCATTCGCCTTTTATATCAGGTCTTATTTTTTGCCCAACTTGTAAGGGAACTGTTACCTTAACGGTTCGTTCGCCTTTTTTTATCAGGTTTTATTTTTTGCCAAACTTGTAAGAGAACTTTTACCTTAACGGTTCGTTCGCCTTTTATATCAGGTCTTATTTTTTGCCCAACTTGTAAGGGAACTATTACCTTAACGGTTCGTTCACCTTTTATATTAGGTCTTTGTTTTTTGGCCTAGTTTGGGGGGGAATTGTTACCTTGATAGTTCGTTTGCCCCTCACTCTAGGTCTTCGTGGGAGAGGAACTGTTACCTTAGTATAGTTCATTCGCAATCCTCTTTTGCCTGATGGACGAGATTGTCACCTTTATTGGCTCGTGTGCCTGTATGCGCTAGGTATTTTCTTTCGATAATTCTTCCATTCTTTGGGACTTTTCGTTTTGATTCGAGTGACTATGCTTTATATGAAGGAATGACTTGTTTTATTGACATAACATTTTGAATACAAGCTATGCATAAAATCTCCGTAAATGTTCGGAGTTCAATGGATGAGGTAACCTTACACCGTCTGTGGTTTCCAAGTAGTAGGACCCTGGCGCGACGATCTCAACGACTTTGTATGGACCTTCCTATTTAGCTAGGGATGAGCAAAATAGACCGTCTGGATCGAAATCCCAACAAAACCGATCTGAGACCGATCCGACTAAGACCGAGACCAACTAGGACCGAGACCGAGCGGGCGGATTTTTTCATCTAAAGACGGTCTCAGTCTCGGGCTTTCCCCCGAAATTCCCGATTAAGACCGGACCAGCCCGAGTTATCTAAAAACCTAATACTTAAGTTTACGATTAGGTCTCTCCGTCTCTGTAGTTCATTTGTTCTGTTCATTCTTCTCTACTTCTCTGCGACAGAGTCTCAACGGTTTTTGCCCTCGCCTCCGCCGTCTCGCCTCTAGCAGCAATAAGTGCTTTTCATCCCCTTAGCGATTTAGGTCACAATTTACTTCGATTGTTCTTCAATATACTTCGATTGTTCTTCAATTTACTGATTGGCTAAGTGTAGCACGCTTGTTTAGTCTGTGTTATTAGTCACAAACGTGATTTAGGTCACAAACGTTGGATTGAGGTTTCTGTATGCTGTTTTGTGTCTTCTGTCACAAACGTGATTTAGGCTGACTAAGTTTTAGACTCCTGCGGTCCTGCCTACTGTTGGATTGAGGATTTTGTCTTGTTTTTACCTTTCCATCTATCACAAACGTGATCTGCACTAAACATTAGTTAAGTTCTAAGTAAATTTGAACATGAAAAGTTGTTTGCCTAAGTTTCTATAGTTATATCTTATATGCAGACCACTTGAATGTTGGGTGAAAAATTTAATACGTGATGGATTTGTGCAGTCTTAGGGTTTAGGATTTGTACAGATTTAATACGTGATTACGTAATGGATTTGTGCAGTTTACAACAAATGTTTTTTTATGAAAATTTCGGTAATGGACCAAGACCGGTCCGAGTCAAGCAAGACTGACTCGGGCGGGATTTTATACCGAAGTCGGTCTTGGTCTCGGTCCTCCATAGGTGAGGACTGAAATTTCGGGCTCGGGCTCGGTCTTGCAAAAAAAACGGTCTGGCCTGCCCAAGTTCACCCCTACATTTAGCTGAGAGTTTGTTTTGGCTGTCCAGTTTTGTGAACTCATTTCTTCGCATAACCATCTCCCCCACAAAAAATTGGTGAGCGCTGACTTTTCTGTTGAAGTATCGAGGGGTTGCCAGTCGCATTTTAACTTTTGCGTTGTCTGATTGCCATCGCTTTTCTTCTGCAAGATTGAGGTCTGTACGCCGCTCAATTTCATTAGCTTCAACATTAAAGTGCAGGATCCTATAGGTAGACACTGCTATTTCGGCGGGTGCTACTGCTTCAGATCCGTACACCAGACTGAATGACGTTTTCCCAGTTGTTGTTTTGGGTGCCGTTCAGACAGCTCACAGTACATTATCCAGCTCTTCTGCCCAATTTCCTTTGAAGGCTTGAACTCACTTTTTGTGTCCTGCCAGGACAACTTTGTTGGTTGTTTCGACATGCCCATTCGTTTGAGGATAGTGTACCGAACTGAATCTATGATCGATATGGTATTCTTCATAGAGCCATTTGAGCTATTTTCCCACGAATTGTGGACCATTGTCACTTATGAGTATTTTGGGGACGCCCAATCGCGAAAATATGCGGATCTTTAAGAATTTGATCACTTGAAATTCAGTTGTGGATGTCAATGCTTTTGCCTCTATCCACTTGGAAAAGTAGTCGATCGCCACGATAATGTGGGTTCTTTTGCTAGTGCTTATGGGAAAGGGTCCCAAAATGTATATTCCCCATTGGGCGAAAAGCTAGACACCTGCCATTGGGGATAGCAATGTCGGTGGTCGATCGGACCTTGCTGCAAACTGTTGACAAGTCGCAAACTTCTTTGTTAATTCTGTTGCATTTTTGCTCAGGGTTGTCCAGTAGTAGCCTAGTCTGAAAATTTTGCGCGTCAGTGAGCGTGCACCTTCATGGCATGCGACAACTCCTTCGTGAGCTTCGCGTAGATGAGAGATGCATTTCAGATAGGGAGTTGAGTTTCTCGCCTATAGAGCTCTCCATCTATGGGAAGATAATTTGCGGCTATGCGGATTATTTTCGTGGTCTCGCCTTCGTCTTCTGGAAGGGTTTATTCTTGTAGAAAGTTCTATAATGGGGTCATCCAATTATCCTGTTCTTGAACATGGAAGATTTCTACTCGATTTTCAAGGACCGAGTATAAGGTTTGTTCCAGGAATTGTACATCATGTATCCTTGTTCCTCCGAACGCCAGTTGGCTTAGGGAGTCAGCTAACTGGTTGTCTTGGCGAGGTATGGACTCAATCGCGAAAGTCAGAGTTTTGGCGATGAATTATTTTGGCAATGTCGATGTACTTTTTCATTTTTCCCTGTACGTGTCGTTGATTTGGTTGACAGTTTGCTCTAAATCGTTTTTTGCTTTGATTGATGTTATGCCCATTCCCTTAGCGAGTCACAGTCTAATGATAAGTGTGTCATGTTCAGCCTTATTATTGGTCGATTTGAATGTAAGAGTGATCGCGTATTTCAAGAGTTCGCCATCAGGGGGGATGAGAATTAGTTCTGCCCCTCAACCTTCTTTTGAAAAGGATCCGTCAGTATAGAGTTCGCAGCTTTTGCATGTGTCTTCTGGTTGTTCTTGACATTTTTCTGCTTTCGCTAGACCATTGTTGGTACTTTCCACTATAAAATCTGTCAATGCTTGACCTTTGATGGCCGTTTTCGGCGCAAATTTGATCTTGAATTCGCTCATCTCAATTGCCCATTTGACCATCCTTCCTGAAGAGTCTGACTTCAGCACGAAGTGTTTGAGGGGCTTGTTAGTGAGGACTATTATGACGTGAGCGTGAAAGTACGGTCTTAACTTTCGAGCAACAATAACTAGGCATAGAGATATTTTTCAATCTCAATATATTTTATTTCAGCCGAATTAAACAATTTGCTTACAAAGTAGAGTCGACTCTACTTATTTCCCTCTTCTTTTATTAAAATTGCATTAGCTGCGACTTCACTAATACTTATATAAAGAAAGAGTGGTTCACCGTGAATGGGCTTCACCAAGGTCGGAAGTATCTACAGGTGCTGCTTGAGTGATTGAAAGGAAGCCTCGCACTCCAGCGTCCACTCTAACTTGCGGTTTGCCATGAGAGTTTTAAAGAACGGGAGAGACCTGTCGTTCGCCCTTGAGAGGAAACGATTGAGTGCGGCCATGCGACCATTCAGAATCTGGACTTCCTTGTGGAAAGTTGGGGACTTCATTTTTTCTATAGCTTTGAACTTTTCAGGGTTTACCTCTATACCTCGCGCGCTGACCATGAATCCGAGGAATTTTCCTGATTTTACCCCAAATGCGCATTTTGCTGGGTTTAGGCGAACATTGTGCCTTCTCATGCATTCGAATGCTTCTCGAAGGTCTTCTGCATGAGGACTCCCCTTGATCATCTTGACTAGCATGTCGTCCACATAGGCCTCCATGCTGCGCCCCACCATTTATTGGAACAACTGATTTACCATTCGTTGATAGGCTGCCCCCGCGTTTATCAGATCGAAGGGCATCACCTTATAGCAAAGTATATCTCTGTCTGCATAGAAGGCTCTGTGCACTTCATCGACCGGGTGCATTCAGATTTAGTTATAGCCTAAATAGGTGTCCATGAAGCTCAGCATTTCGTGACTAGAGGTTGCATCTACTATGATCAATTCGCGGAAGGGGGTATGAATCTTCGACACACATTCTCCACTTTTCGTTCGACTTATTTACGAGCACTCGATTGGCGACCCAACTTTGGAAACGTACCTCCGTGATAAAATTGGCTTCAAGTAGTCTGCCTATTTCTTGCATGATCGCCAAGCGCTTATCTGATCCAAATGACATTCTCTTTTGAGCAATTGGCTTGATCGAGGGATTTATCCTCAGCTCGTGGGAGATTATGTCGGTGCTGATGTTTGGCATGTCAGTTGGGTTCCAAGAGAATAATTTCTTGTATTATTTCAATAGGGATGTCAAGGCGTCCCTTTGGTCGTCGTTCAAGTTGGGGCCGATGCGCACCTTCTTTTCTGGACCGTCGATTTCGACCTCTATCAGTTCTTCCATTGGGGATGGCTAAGCTTTGTCCTCACGCGGGTCAGCCTCTATCTCAATGGTCAGTGTTTTCCTTTGGTTCTTCCTGCGAAGGCAGTTCACGTGGCATTATCGTTAGGACGGCTGGTCCCCTAGAACTTCTCCAATCCCATTCGGCGTGGGGAACTTCATTTTTTAGTGGATTGTGGAGGTCACGATCTTATGAGGATTGATGGTGGTCCTCCCCGGGATGGCGTTGTACGAGGTGGGTGTGTCGACCACTAGGAAAGCAACTGACACCATTATGATCTTCCATCTTTCGCCCAAAGTTACCGGCAGAGTTATGGATCCCATCGGATATGTTGTTCTCCCAACGAAGCCGATGATGGGAAAGTCAACTCGCTTAAGATCTTTTTTGGATTTGCCCATTTTTTTGAAGACGTCCAGGAATAGAATGTCTGTCGAACTTCCTCCATCGATCAAAATCCTTTTCATATCGCACACATCTACTTATGTCGTGATGGCTAAGGTATCATTGTGCGGAGTTGTGACATGTGTCAGGTCATCCTCGGAGAATGAGATAATGCAATCCTCTTCAGGCTGAGGTCTCTTGCCCAGTTGTACAGCTGTGGAGATTTGTGCGGCATAAACTTCTCTCGCATTGGACCCCTCACCTCCGGTACCAAACCCTCCGACAATTAGGTTTATTACCCACCTGCCCTGGGATGTGCTAGATTGTTTAGGCGGAACTGGTGAGTGAGCTCTACGTGGGGGCGTTCGACTTCATTCTCGGTCGGCCACAAACTCTTTCAGCATGCCTCTCTGGATCAGTTTCTCGATGTCGCGCTTAAGGATACGACAATCATCGATTTTGTGGCCCTTAGACTTATGATAGCGGGAATAGCTCTCTGTATCTTTTCCCATTGACTGAGCATTTTTCTGGGGCATCGATGACCTTACTTGTGACCTTATTTCCATCTCGACTAGTATCGCTGAGATCTGCCTGTTTAATGGCGTAAAATACTCGAGAACCACTCGATGGCTTGGCCCGGGGTGGTCGGATCTTTGCTTTTCGCGACCCCTCTTGTCGTTCCTTTCCTTTATACCATTGCGTCAGGGCTCTAGGATAACCCTTGGCGAGGTCGTCAGGAAATTAGCTTCAGTAATTGCCCTTTCCAAGTCTATGAAACCTTTCACCCTTACTACCAGCTCTTTCAATGTCTCTATTTCTTCCACGTGATAGCTGTTGTGCAGTTTCTTTGAGTCTTTATTTGCCACACGTAAAAAGCTCGAATGATTTCCCCATCCATGACTCGACCATCTATTTCTGTAACGTTTTTGTGAAAACGCCGGTAGAAGTCGGCCAATGTTTCTTCTGGATGCTGCTTGACGGCATCCAAGGCGACCACAATTTTTAGCAATTGGTGTTAGCCCATATATTGCTCCAGAAACTTGTTCTTTAACTCAGACCATGTCCCTATCAATCCTGCAGGGAGACCGAAGAACCAAGACGATGCTGAACCCGAGTTGACGGAAATAACAGGGCTAAGTGATTTTCATCGTTCGACTTACCCAATAAAGAAGCTTCATGCTTATTGACGTGGATCATAGGATCTCATCTGCCACTGTATTCAGGGATGACCCTCGCCACCACATCCTTCGGTATCCTAACCGCTATAAGGTCGGCGGTGAACAGATGAGATGATCGCTCCCGGAAGGGAGTCATAACGGTTTCGTGTTGTTCCTTGATTCTTTTATTGATAAGCTCCTCAACTTGGCCAACAATGAATTAGGGATGTTGTTCTTTGGTCGGTGAGGTACTCGACAGGTTGACAGAGTAAGTGATTGTCAGTGTTTCAGTGGAAGCAGGGACTGAGGTCATCTCTTGGTCTTCTTGAACAGCAGCGGCACGTGGATTTCCAGTTTCTGCTTACCGTGACCCCGCGGGACGAGGATTTTCATGAGGAGCAGGGGCTTGTATGCGGGCCTGTCCTATGATGGTTTCCAAGAGAGATAGCATCTCCACGGTTACCTGAATGGTTTCCCCAACCACTTGAAAGTCGGTCGAATTGGAATCTCGGCGACGTTTGGAACAGGGGTAGGTCTTGAATTGCCAACGTGCTTCTGTGCCGGTCTCGGAGGGACGACATCATGAATTGCCTGGCTAGCGGGTTCTTGATGGAACGTTGAAGCGGCGACGGATTCCGAGCTATCTGAGGATTGCTCGTTAGCTTGTTTTCGATGATTGCGGTTAGAGCGAGTCTGCATGATTGTTTGCTCGTATTCCCACAAACGGCGCTAAATGTTGGATCTGAATTTCCCGGATGCTGACTTGGCAGTGAATTGAATGTCAATTGCTTGATGACCGCACACTTTCGCTGGAGCTCCGATAAACCTGCAAGAAGGGGAGCGCAGCAGAGGGGCTGCCTCTAGGTCCCACTCCGATGCTTAAATGAGTATACTATGTGTATGAACTTAAAACGTAATGAACGTATGTAAAGCAAGCGTATATATAGAGTTGGAAGACCAAACCGTTTTGGGCAGCTGAATATTTTTGTGAATATTGTGTCGTAAAAGATAATGATAGCAAATTTTTACAGTTATCACGTAATATTGCAGTTGCCTTATGTAATCTTTATACAATATGTGCCCGATATACACGGGATATCGTGGCTACATATTCGGTGTCGGTTTGTGGGACCAGAGTTGAAAGGTTTGACTCTCTTGGCGAGCACTCCCATGGTGAGTAGTATGAGGCTTTGGCCTTGTCCGATAGCGACCTGAAATAGAGTTTTGACGTCCACTTTAGTTTTGGGTTTGATGCTGGACCGCTTTATGGGTGCTAGCTTACCCTTACTGTGGGTCGACCCAGTTCTGAATGATGTGGGTTTTATCACCTGCAAAGTTATTGGGCCTTCGAGACCTTACCTATATTGGGTCGTCACTTTCGATACTCAACACGATCTAATGACCTCACTCTCACCATAAACTCAGTTTACTATTTTATTGTAGTCTTCATATTTTCAGTTTTTCCGCATTGAGAGTAGAGTCGGTAGTGCACTGAAAAATAAAAAATCATATTTATAGTCATCATTTTTATATGTAGCTAATTGTACCATTATGGTGTGATATAATGATGGTGATACATTTTATATCTGTAATGATTATGCTCACGGATATGTTATTTAATTTATAACTATGATTATAATCATAAGTATACTTATTATATATAATTATAATAATTATTTATTAATATACTACTATTGAGAATTAATAAAATTAAGATTTTTTTACAAATTGATTCAAAAAATTCTTTTGTTAATTATGTTGAAATTACATTGTTTTAATTTCATATCTCAACGATATTAAAATTACAGTGTTTTAATAAAAAAATTTAATCAAATTATTCAAAATTTAATCTATAAAAATTTGAATAAAATATTATAATTATAGTTATATAAATAAAATAGTAATTGTGAATACTATTATAATATTATGAATTATCCACGTAATAATTATAATTATAGTTATAACACATTATATTTACTATATTCACCCGATTCTAGCCCGACTCTAGAGAAAAGAATCCGTGTTTGAAGTTTGAACCACGTTTCCATTTTATTATTTCTGTACAAATATGGGAAGAAAAGGATCAAAAGGGTGGTGGCCCCTGAATGGCGTGAAAAGGCAAGCAATGGCGGTGCTTGGGTTGGGGGTGTGGGTGGGTCCATACAGAAACACAATTATCACACACACATATATATATATATATATTACAAACAGCATTCTCTTCGAAGATTCCACCTCGTGATACTCTCTCTCTCTCCACCATATAACCTATGGATATGATTTGTCCTAATAAAACCTAACCTCAAACAACATGAACACAGTATATTCGGATAAACCTTTGTTTTGTTTTCGTCTGGATTTTGATCCTGTGCTCTCGTCCCTACAATAAACCTTCCCTAAGGTAGCTTACTGCCCTATCATTCGTATGATTGACTCCTGATTTAGGTCAGACATCCATGTCATACCAAACTTTTCCTCACATACATAATGGAACAGCCATTGGCTTTAGGAGGAGGGCCAGAGTTGGCTTTAGGAGGACGGACAAGGTTAAGTCGTCCGTACTTGAGTATTATTGTGTATATTAATATGTTTATCGTGGCATATTTTTCAACACGAACATGACATACAATTTTTCGTGCATTTTCATGTCGTGTTATCGTGTTGTGTTAAGTTAGTCAGATATATGCTCACATGCGAGATTTATAAGAAAATATCAAAATAACGAATTGTTAGTAGTAAAAATCATCAATTCAAATATCAGATTTCACTATTAAAAGAGACTTGTTTAGAAAAAATATTAAATTAAATAGATTTTCAAGTCTAAATTTATAGTTGACGAAAATATTGTCGTGTTATCGTTCTCATATATGCTCTACGAATATGATTTTTTTTTCGTGTGTATTAGTGTCGTGTTATCGTGCTTCGTGGGAAATTGTGAAACCTAGGCTAAAGAGTAGGAGCATTCTAAGGAGTAGATTGTTAATAGTAAGATTTTAATGATAAAATATTGATACTAATTTTTTTTTTGGCATGTAAACATAAATTCATTCAATCGAAAGAGAGTTTGTTCCGGTACATATCATAATCTGATACAATAAAACTAGAAAGAGGGGGTGGAGGTCTCGCGACCCAATCCATAGGATACAACCCCATTTGAGTGTTTTTGGTTATTCAATCCGCTAAAAAATTACCCGATCTCGGGATATACTCCCAAGATAGTTGTTCAATTGCTCTAGCCCATCCACTTTGCGATGGAGAGAATGTTATCAATCTTCCATGAAACGTTGATCCCTCAAACGTGGCTTATGACTATCGTCGCGTATGTTTCTATGACCACTCGTTGCCACTTGTTTGATACGGCTAACTTGACCCCTTCGAGTAGTGCCTTCGCTTCTAGTTCATCGGTCGAGTCCCTTGTCAACCGTACGTTTGCGCCCCTGCACATGCGCCCCCGCACATGCGTCCATCGCAACCTCTCGCTATAATCCATATTCCCCCTTGGCCGGAGGTGGAATCCCAAGACGCGTCGCAATTTATCTTGATTACACCCTCTTCCAGTCTCCTCCACATTCGAGCGTTTTGGTGTTTTCCTCGAATTCGTTGAGCTATCCCGGTTGCGTTGATCTCCCCTAGCGCCTGTTTGATTTCCCATGTGATGAAGCCCAAGTTTGACATCCTATTTTCGAAGGCGATCTTGCACCTAGCTCTTTCCAAATGAACCAACAAGTAAGCATGCAAGTGGTCCATCTGTTATGGTTGGTCGGTCATGTTCGTGACGAAGCCGAGACTATGTTGGTTAGCCAAGCTTCGATGGTGGTGTTATCCAACCCTTCCACATTGAGCCCTAGCGTTCCAAGCCATTCTCTCCTCATCCATCCGCAACCGTTCCAAGCCATACTCTCCTCATCCATCCGCAACCGAACCGAACCGAACGTAATGTGTTCCCGACTAATCATGATAGAAGGTTTCTTACTTTCTTGAAACAATTCATTTATTTGATTGGTCAATTATTTAAATGATGATAATTTATCTAATAATAATAAATAAATATCATATGGAAAAAGAGTTTAATTATATAAAAATAGAATGGAATAAGATTCAATAACTATATATATTATTTAAGATAAATTATATTAAAAATACATATACATATTTTAGAATAAACTAAATTATTTTTTTTAAAAAAAATAGATTAAATAAATTTAAAATAAATTTATTAGAATTTTCGAATAAATTAAATTGTAAAAAATAAAAATTAATTGTTTTGCGGATTCTCTGTCTTATCCGGAGAAAATGGAGCAGATATAAAGCATAAAGGAGACGTCCATATTTAGAATATTCAACTCCGGCCCGGCGGCACCCTTCCGGCCTCCCCCACAAAAGAAAAAAATAATTCAAAGAAAGATTCGGTTTTGGGTATGCGGCGACCCGACTTCGACCTCTCTTCCTGATTTCTCCATCGTCCGATTCATCATCGATCTCGATCAACTCAGCAGATTATTAAGAAGAGTACATACTATATTTAATTACAATCCTCTAAAATCTAAATAATAAATATGTAGAATTTATTTTGATATTTTTCAAAATAATAATGATAATAACTAAGGTTTAATTATTAGCAACTTGTCATGATTTGATAGGTAGGCACCTAAACAATTTTTGCTGCAATTAAGTTGTTTAACTTTCTTAAATAAGCAAATAGGTACCTCCCGTTTATTGTTTGTTAAGAATAAATGTAAAATGTCACGTGAGAAACACATGTCTACTTGAATTTAAGGGTTAATTAGAAAATATGTACCTGAACTTACACGAATTAGCAAGTAGATACCTGAACCACTTCAAAACCCGATTCATAACCGATTCAATCAAACCACTTTATTTAAAAAAAATTATACATAAATTATCGAGTGCCGATCCATAATACAATCATTCAACCACTGATCCATAATACAATACTTTTTATTGTATTATGGATAGGTGATTGATTGATTGTATTATGGATCAACACTCATACAATTTATATATGTATTTTTTTTTATAAAGTGGTTTGGTTGAACCGGTTCAAGTATCTACTTGTTTATTCGTATAAGTTTAGATACATGTTTGTTAATTAACTCTTAACTTCAAGTAAACATATGCTTCTCATGTGGTGTTTTCCGTCAAGAATCAACGGGAGATACCTATTTGCTTATTTAAAAAAGTTAGGCAACATATTTGCGTCAAAAAAATTTAAATATCTACTTGTTAAACCATATCAAGTTAATGTATGTATTTGATAATTAACCCTAAAACTAATTATCATCATAGTAAAAGTACATAATAATCTTTCGACCAAATTATAGTAATAACTAATAAGTAATTCTTCTTTCTACTTCTCTCTCAAGAAAGTAAGGTGTTTATTATTATTATTATTATTTTGGGTCAAAAGAAAGTAAGGTGTTTAAGAAAATTAAAAAATCTGAAAGAGTCATACTCCGTCTATTGATTCTCTTTGGATCCCTTCGATATTCCCTTATACCCTTCTCTTCCTTCTACCTTGTTCGGATCGTTCTGTGTTCCACCATTAACAACTCCTCCTCCTCATCCACTAAACACCACCATATATAATACCATAATAATTCTATGCTTTGCAGCTCTTAGTTTGATGGATCCAGATTACACAGAGAAAATGCAGGGCTATATTGAGTCACTCGAGAAGGAGAAGAGCAAGATCCTTGTTTTTCAGCGAGAGCTCCCTCTCTGCTTGGAGCTTGTCTCCCAAGGTTGGTCTTTTAAGATCTAACTCTCGCGTAAAAAAATTATCCTGTTTTTAGAAGTAAAAAGCTCATTTTTTTAATTTACTTTTGGTTTTGATTTGATGCAGCGATTGAATCGTGTAAGCAGCAGTTGTCCGGAACGAGTACGACCGAGTACAATGTTCACGGCCAGTCGGAGTGTTCGGAGCAGACAACGTCCACGGAAGGGACTCCGATGTTGGAGGAGTTCATTCCGATGAAGAGAGTTGATGATGACGTGGAAGAGGATGAAGACCACGAACACCATTCATATAACAAGCAGCAGCAGATTAGTGATACTAAGAAGAAGTCTGAATGGCTTAGATCTGCTCAGCTCTGGAACCAAAACCCAGATCCACTTCCAAAACAGGTATTTACAATGAGTTTGGGTGGAACAAAAAAGAAAAGAAAAAAGAAAAGGGAAGAGTCCATTGAAGGGGATAAGGAGGGGTTTCTAACTTAATACCCGATTTTCAAAGGGATTTGGAAAATCTAAAACGATGGACGAGATTTTCTTTTCTTAATCTCTTTTTCATTTTTTTTAAAGAAATGGATGCTACTCTTAAAAGATTTAAACACGCCCTTGATTTCTCGGAAAGGAGTTGGATATTTTTCCTCTAATAATGGAGGATGTTTGGTTGTTGCAGGACTCTCAGCCACCGCGGAAGGTGGTGTCAGTGGTGGAGGTGAAGAGGAACAATGGAGCTTTCCAGCCATTCCATAGAGAGAAGAGTGTTCCACAGAGCAGCCAATCATCGGACAGATCGAATTTACCTGTTTCAGCTGCGGCTACC
Organism: Chamaenerion angustifolium; assembly: GCA_946814005.1. Taxonomy (NCBI): domain Eukaryota; kingdom Viridiplantae; phylum Streptophyta; class Magnoliopsida; order Myrtales; family Onagraceae; genus Chamaenerion; species Chamaenerion angustifolium. The sequence continues at coordinate 33,848,883 of OX328268.1, forward strand.
AGCTCCACGGCTGAACCCGCCACCGGAAGCGGTAGCAGTGGCGGTAAAAGGGAAGAGAAAGGACAGAATTTGAGAAAACAAAGGAGGTGCTGGTCGCCGGAGCTTCACCGGAGATTCTTGCAGGCTCTTCAACAGCTCGGCGGCTCACATGGTACGTCCTTCGATCTTCGTGTAGTATATGGATAGTCATCGTTAGTGATGATATTTAACAATCATGTTTACTTAAGAGCATTCGACACTGATACGAGATTGCATGTCTCTGTGGTTGCAGCTGCCACTCCTAAGCAAATCCGAGAGCTAATGAAGGTGGATAGCCTCACCAACGACGAAGTCAAGAGCCATTTACAGGTCGGTTTCCACTAATTCTGATAATTAATAGTACGCATCCAAACTTTCTCTCTTACTAAATTTCTCTTAGTATCGAAGTTTTATGTCTGAACTTTCATCTGTTTCAGAAATTCCGGCTACACACAAGGAGGCCCAGCACGACAATCCACAACAACTCCTCCCAACCGCCACAGATCGTGGTGGTTGGCGGTATATGGGTCCCACCTCAAGAATACAACCCTGCCATGGCAACAACCGACGCTGCCAAAGCCACTGCGGGTAGGGGAATATACACCCCGATTGCAACCACTCCTCATCTGCCATCGGTCCCCGGATCGTCTCCATTGAAGGCCTCTCAAAACCAACGGAAGACAGAGTCAGAAGGAAGGAGCAGCCACAGCACGGGCGGCGGGCTCCGCTCTCATTCACCGTCGACTTCGTCCTCTAGCCATACAACCACTGCTTCCCCTATGTATTGAGTGTTTAGGTCTTCTTCTTTTCTTTTTGTGTAAATTCTTTTTGACTGAGGTTTCATATAATATTGAGATCACATATAACGTTGGAAATTTCTTTTTAAGATTGAATTTCTTGATACCAAAATAATAATCGGGTACTTTTTGCGTGGCACGACAAAATGTGTTATGTACTATTGAGATGAGATTAACATTAAGAAAGATAATTTTGCATATGGATCGATTCATAATTGGGTCTCACCAATGTGGAGAAGGAAGATATCCGATATAAAGTTGATGAAGCTGATGCTTAGATAATTACGAATAATTGCTTGACCAAAAAATAAAAATATGAATAATTGAAACCAGTGTTATCAGAACCAGGTTGGTCCTCGAATCGTGAGGGGGCCGATTCCCGATTCATTCGATCCAACCTGGCTTGATTCCCGGTTCATTCGGTCCAACCCAGCTCGATTCCCAGTTCATTCGATCCAACCCGGCTCGGACTCAATTAACTGTTTATAAGTTAAAAAAAAATTACCCCATTCTCCCCCTGGTCTTCTCCCCGCCCCCTCGTCCCCTTTCAGTCAGCCCGTCCTCTCTCCCCATCCCTCCTCTTCCCTCGTCTCCTCTAGCTCCCCTTGTCCCACTTTCAGTCCATCTCTCCTCTCTCCTCCTCCACGCCCCTCTCGCCGCCATCCCTTCTCCAGACTCACCCCCTCTCTCCAGCCCCCTCTACCCCCCCCGGTTTCCTCAAGCTGCCCCCTCAAGCTCTCCTTGTCCCCCTTTCAGTGCGCCTCGTCCCATCACCCCCTCCCTGCCATCCCTCGTTCCCTCGTTCCCTCATCTCCCCGCCGCCCTTCCTCTCTCCCACCCGCTCCCCTCCTTTCAGTTTGCCCCCTCCCCTCCTGAACTTTAAAGACAAACCTCCCGTTGAAAAGAACTAGTTGAACTAGATGTAGTGAACAAAATAAATCGGTTTAAACCGAAAAGCAGTCTGGAAAAAAGATATTCAGAAACCGATCGGTTCACACCGATTTAAACACTGTTGCTATGCAAATTTTTTTTTAACTTAACCAAACCGAACATGTGTCAGACCGCCGGTCCGGTTATGATAACAATTATTGAAACCATGGCGGCAGGAGAATCTAAATCAAATTTATTATATATGTAATATAAATAAACGATGGAGTATTAAATAGTGTAAGGATATGGTCTGTGGTGGAATATTCCGGATATTTTGGCATAAATCGATCTCTCTAAGTTGTTTGGTTTGATTACTTATTTGTCCATTATTAATATTAAATTATAAAGATTCCTTTAACTAAGAAGATTCGTAAAAGTTTAAATTGATTAGGTTTACACAAGACTTTTAGCCTTTTAGGTGAGATCATAATAGAGGCATCACAATATGTTTTTTTGTCACAATATGATCACTCGTATTTTTTTGTTTAATATATATATTTTACTTTTAAATACATCTTAAAGATTTACATTTGTATAACACCTATATTAACCTGTTTTCATAAACGAAACATATCTCAACATGAAATGGAATATTCTACCATTTTTATTTTCATATCTACATTATTGAATATGTTTGAGATAGTTGTATTCATTCGCATCAACGGGGCACTGAGAGGCATGTTAGAGTTGATTCATGTTAAAATATATTTAATTCAAATACAATCGATAATTATTGACGAATCAATTTTTAATACCCAAACACACTCACTGATCCATGTGTCAACATTCATGACTGTGAACTTGTATTTACTCAACTTATATGGTATGAATTATGTGATGTTGAGTTGCACGACCCGTAAATTTATATGACTCACGTACTCACGAGATGTATTAACCAATGGATCCACGTGAGTCATACAACCTGTGTGAATAATGAATGTTTCCATAATATATTTAATTATACGTTACCACAAATTGATTTGAGAGGCACAACTTAAACCCAAACTAAACTTACGAATTGAACGAGTCATGTCAAAATTATGTTGAATTAAAAAAAATGTTCAATTCAAACACATGCTTAATTCACTCATGAATCGTGTCTAAAATTAACACCATAAAATTTGGCGTTTTTTGAAAAAGTATATATATATATATATATTTTAGAAAAGTAAGTATATATAAAAAAAATTTGAAAAATAGGTATACGCGCATCCCCGGGTAGCGCGTATTGGCAATACACGCACCCTAGGGTGATGCTTATTGAATAAGCGTCACTCCAAGTGGCGCCTATTCAATAGGGCCACAAATGTTTTTTTTTAAACTTTTGTTAGATAAAGACGACTCGATGTTTAATTAAAAATAAAATTATGTATCTATTAAAAAAATTAAAAAATTATAGTAAGTAGATATTTTAATTGTGATTCAAATGATGCAAAAAATATTAAATTTGGATTTACGGATTGACTGTACGCTCTGCCGTAAGTTGAGATATGAAAATTTGACTTAAAAAATTATAACCCATACCATGTAAGTACAAACTCACCACGATTAACGTAATTTATGTTGTAATTCAATTATCTACATAGGGTAATTGTTTTGATTAGAAATACAATGATTTTGTAACCTAACATCGTTTGTTTTATAATTTGACCGAAATAATTAAATGCATTCGGTGAGAAATTTAATTATGTACTTACTCAAAAAAATAAAAAAATATGGTGCGTATATAATTTAATTACGAATTAAATGAGGCTAAGTATGCATTAATTTTTTACTTTTAGATTGACTGTATAATGCGATACGTAAAAAACTCTATATACGATACAAAAACTTCTAAATAGTGTTTTAAACAGTAAATTTACTTAATATTTAGAAGTTTTTGTATCGTATGTAGAGTTTTTTATGTATCATATTATACAGACAGTCTAAAATTAAAAATGTAACGCATACTTAGTCTCAGTTAATTCGTAATTAAATTATCTACGCACCAAATTGTTTTTTTTTGTTTTTTTTTGAGTATGTACATAATTAAATTTCTCACCTAATGCATTTAATTATTTCAGTCAAATTATAAAACAAACGATGTTAGGTTACAAAATCACTGTATTTCTAATGAAAAAAATTACCATAGGTAGATAATTGAATTACGACATAAATGACGTTAACCGTGGTTAGTTTTGACTTACATGGTCTGAGTTATAATATTTTAAGTCAAATTTTCATATCTCAACTTACGACAGAGCGTACAGTCAATCCGTAAATCCAAATTTAATATTTTTGCATCATTTGAATCGTAATTAAAATATCTACTTATTTTTGCATAATTTTATTTTCATCGAGTCGTCATTATCTAACAAAATTTTAAAAAATAGTAATAATTTTGGCCCTATTGAATAGGCGTCACTTTGAAGTGACTCTTATTCAATAGGTGCCACTTTTTAAGTCAAATTCATAGAGGCGGTTTAGTTGTTTTTTAGGATACGTTAATTTGGATGGGAGACCCGAAAGGTGTTCCGTTCGTGTCTTCTGTTCATTCTTTCATTAAGCAGGATAGAATCAAGAATTTAGATCTGCTTCCAGGAAACTGGGAATGGATCTGGAAGTGTGATACCATCCCGCGTATAAAAACCTTATTATGGTTGTGTAATCATAATAGGATTTCTACAGCGCAGTTACTTCACAAGAGGAGAATAAACATTAACCCTATTTGCAGGGTTTGCAGTATCCATGATGAAAATACTCCATATTCTTCGGGATTGCGTGGTTGCGAGGAAAGTTTGGAATGATATTGGTATTCCTTATGATTTAAATGACTTTTATTTGTCTAATCTCTCATCTTGGCTTGAGTTGAATTGCTGGTTCAAATATCTTCATGAGAAAGAAATTGAATGGAGATTTATATTTCCAGCGACAATTTGGCTCCTCTGGAATAACAGAAATTCATATGTTTTCAATAATCCTCCTATTTCAGTTGATGTCCCTATTTTAAGTATGATTCAGGCAAAGAACATCTCAGACAACCTCAAGAGGAAATATATTCATTAGAGAAGCAGGACCATCCGGGTGGGTTGGACGCCTCTGGAACATGGATGGGTTAAACTTAACACAGATGGATCAGCAAAGGGGAACCCACGCCCGACAAGTGGGGTAGGGGTAATGCGAAATGAATGGGAGTCTGACTAAAAGGATTCCAAAGGCGTATCAGAATCACCAATAGTCTGGTGGCAGAACTGTGGGCTATAAGAGACGGTCTAACCATGACAACGAATTTGGGTGTGCAGGATCTGCACGTCGAAGCTGACGCCCCGAAAGCAATTAACTTGATAATTGAGAATCCAAATGTAGATAGACCACTAATGCCTCTTATTTTGGATTGCGGGAAACTCATTTTGAATTTTAACAAATTCAAAATGAGACACGTGTTCCGAGAAGCAAATGGGGTGACAGATCATTTGGCTAAGGAAGCTGTTAATCTGGATGAGGTTTTTCATATGCTTACGAATCTTCCCTCAGACATTTTGAAGCTCCTGTTTGATAGTCAAGGAAAATACACGAATAGAATAGTTAAAGACAATTAGTTTATTTATTTTTTAAATTTGTTTCTGATTTACCCCAAAAAACAAAATATAAATTAAAAAATATAATATATTTTTTTTGGCCAAAACAAACTCTGTATATTACCGTAAGAGAGTTTGGGTTCGGGTTTGATCCCGATACATTTTACTATCTATCTGCAAAATTTTCAATAACGAAGATGGGGTTGGAAGATCCAATCCCTATTACACATCCCCGCATTGACTTGTTTCGCTAACCAGTACGCTGCCCGGTTTGCGTTTCGTGGTATCCTCGTCCATGTTGTATTACCAATGGAGTCCGCCAATAAGAGACTATTTTGAATAATGATCCCTATTTGCCAAAATTTGGTGGTCCCTCTTACTTGATTAATAACGACCTCCGAGTCCGACTCAATCTGCACTGATTCCCATAAGTTCTCTATAGCAATTTTGATTCCCATGTAGACTGCCTTAGCTTCGAGAATGTCACTCTAGGCAGCGATAATCGGTCCATGGAAATCTTCTACAACCTGTCCATCGTGGTCTCGAGCTATAAACCCAATCCCACCTCGTCCCGTGACTCGGTTCCAGGAAGCATCATAGTTGATTTTGATGCTCCCAATCTGCGGCATGGTCCAGCCACTGTCGCCACTGCCCTGGTTACCTGAAGAAGCCCCCTGATCTTGGGTTCGGTTCTGCAGCAAATTATGTTTCTGCTGCAGAATCATAGTCTCTTAGAGGAGTTTCCTTACCGTTGCCACTACTTGAGTTGGAACTGGTTGCTTGCCTTCGAACACCAGAGCACACCTCGCCTTCCAGACACACCAACAAGTATTGAGTACAGTTAGCCATCGGTTCTCCTGCTGACGTCTGTCTTGTGCTTGGTCGGCGAGTTTCTTCAACATCCAGCTCCTCACATCTGGGCAAGCATCTCGAACATCAGAAAAACCAGTCAGTTCGAACCATACATGCTTCACCCAGTTGCAATCCCATAGGAGATTCTCTATCGTTTCTGGCTTATTACACATAGGGCACCCCGAGTCAATCGGTACCCCTCTTCGTACTAGGTTTGTCCGCATTGCCACAGCATCTGAGAGAATCTTCCAGGCGAAATTCTTGACTTTGGGCAAAGACTTTGAGTTCCAGATCCCCTCCCACAGATTAGGCATCTGCGAGACCTCTTCCCCCGAAGGGAAGTTTACCTCACCTTCCGCCTTTGATCTCACATGATGGTACGCTGATTTCGCTGTCACCCTCCCTTGCCTATCATATCGTGTGGCCAGACCAGCTTGTATCCTCTCGCCATTTCTTCGAGCCATGAGCATATCCACTGATTTAGCCTAACCCGGGCTTGTTCTTTGGTTATTGGTCGGGTTCCCAACTTTCTTCCGAACTTCCCAGGGATCCATGCATCCGAGAAGGGCTTGACCGATCTCCCATCTCCCACGGACCATCCTGCAGCCTCTGATATCACCTGTCAACCAACTAGCATGCTAGTCCAAGCCCACGACGACCTGCACCCCTTACTTGCTCGTAAGAAGTTCGATGAAGGGAAATAGAGGACATTGAGTACCTGTACCCATAAGGATTCTGGTTCCGATATGATTCTCGAAGCCATCTTCCCCAAGAGTGCCACGTTAAACGCCTCCAACTCCCTGAAACCCATGCCTCCTACTGATTTTTCTCGGGTCATCAACTCCCATCGCTTCTAGTGGATCTTGCGATCCCCGTTTGCAGCTCCCCACCAGAATCGAGTTGTTATACCATTCATTTTGCTACACCAAGACTTAGGAAGTTTAAACACACTCATAGCAAAAGTAGGTATAGCTGAAATTACCGCTTTAATGAGTACTTCTTTCCCGGCATTATTGAGAAGTTTGGACATCCACCCGTTGATTTTTCTCACGATCTTCCCTTCCAAAAAGCCTAGGGCTGCACACTTAGACCTACCCCACACCGAGGGTAACCCCAAATACTTCACCGGGTCGGACACCAATGTCATCCCGAACACGCTCGCCACTTGCTTAGAGAAGTGTTCTTGTTGGTCCTCTCCGCAATAGATCACATATTTTGAGAAATTCACCCGTTGACCCGAAGCTGTGCAATATTCATAGAGGGTAACCTTTAGGGCTTGGGAATTTTGAACCGAACCTTTGAGGAAGAAGAGTGAATTGTCCGCGAACAATAGATGATGGATCTACGGGCATGTACTCTTGGGCTTAATACCTGTAATTTGCTTGTCTCGGACCCTCTGTTCCATCCTCCTAGATAGCACGTCCGCCACTAAAATAAATAGGTAAGGAGACAACGGGTCTCCCTGCCTAAGTCCTCTCGTTGGCGTTATTATACTCGTTCTTTTGTCGTTGACCATGACTTGATAGGATACCAAAGATATGCAGCCCTTGATTCAGTTTACCCATCTTTCGTCAAATCCTCTTCTTTTTAGGACTTCTAGTAGGAAGACCCACTCGACTCTATCGTATGCTTTTTGCATATCTATTTTAAGGGCGCAAACTGGACTCTCCCTAGTCCCCCCCTCTCCTTTTACTCACCTTCAAGTAGTGGAACATTTCGTGTGCTATTAGGATGTTGTCTTGAATCTGTCTACCTGCCACGAAAGCGCAATGATAGGGGGTAATCAGTTCCGGCAACCAGGTTTTAAGCTTGTTTGCCAGAACCTTTGATACAATCTTGTATCCTAAATTACACAAACTGATAGGACGAAAGTCCGAGGCAGATAAAGGGTGTGGTATCTTAGGAATGAGGGTAATATCAATATGATTTATAAAGGGTGGTAAAATACATGCTGCGAGGAAGGTCTTGACCATGGTGACGATGTCTGGACCTATGACACTCCAAAACTGTTGAAAGAAAGATTCTGAGAAATCGTCCGGTCCCGGAGCCCTTGACCCCCCTAGTTGATTCACCGCAGCCCGAACCTCACTGTCCGTGACCTCCCTCAATAAACTGTCATTCATATTGAACCCCTCACTGCCTATCGGTCTTTCTTCCCTACCCGCCCCAAATAGATCGGAGAAGAACCCGTGGATTTCCTCAATAATCTGGTCTTCCTCCTCGATCCATCTACCTTCCGAGTTCTGGATCTTCACAATTTTATTTCTCCTCCTCTGGTTTGATGGAAGAACTTGGAGTTCCTCTCCCCTTCCGTTAACCAACGGATCCTTGAACGTTATTTTCAGTATATTTCTTCATACTTCCAAAGAGCATGAAGCTGGAACTTGAGTACCTTTCCCTCAATCGTCGAATCTGCAGTCATCCCGGATAGAGCTAGCTCGGTCAAACGTTTCTGCGATTTGTCTATTTCAAGTCGTTTGTTTCCGAAGTGAAGCTTGCTCTACTTTGTGAGTTCGACTCGGCACCGGTACATCTTTCTATTGTATCCACCCTCCCTTATTTCCCTACGACGGTCATTCCAAGCTTCTTTGATGACTTCAATGCATTGTGGTTTCTCAAACCACATCTCTTCAGAACGGAATCGTTTCCTACCTCTTTTGCCCGATAGGTCCAACCTCAAGGAAAGATGAACATGGTCGGAACCTACCATTAACCCGTGTATACATTGCGCCCTTGGGAATTTCCTACTCCATGCTTCATTTGCCACCACCCGATCTAGTCTCTCACTTATGTGATCCAGCCATCCTCTATTATTTGACCACGTGTGTCTTTGGCCTTTGAAACTGAGGTCCCCCAAGCCTAGGTCATCTAGAAGGCTTGAGAAACCATCAATATTCCTTTGGTCTTTCCTTCTCCCTCCATCCTTTTCCGAATGGTGGCAAATGTCATTGAAATCACCCATTACTACCCATGGAGCTGTCCGGATCTGCCCTATCCCTCTTAGTCGACTCCAATTCATTGTTCTTCTTCTGAAATCTGAATCTCCATATACCCAAGTCATGATTTGCAACTCCCCATCGATACCTATTTGAGCCTCACAGTCAATAATATTTTTACTTATATGCTTGAAGGTAATAACCACCTCATTCGTCCACCATAACGTCAATCCACCACTTATCCCCACCAGGTTCACATACAAAGCTTGACTCATTTTGACTTCCCTCCTTACTCGATAACAAAAAGACTCCGGTTGTTTAATTTCCATAAGGAAAATAATTGATGGTCGAAGTCTTTTTGCTTGGTCTTTTTAAGTGGCGAACCGTCAGGGGAGACCCTAACCCCTGACAGTTCTAACTTAGGACGTTCATTGGTTCCATGTGGCTGTTTTGGAACAGCCACCAGAATCCCTGTTTGCGTTTGGTTCTTTCCTCCCTCTACCTATTTCAGATTTCCCTCTTCTAGTCACCTCCTTTCGGCCCAGACTGACCCTTGTACCTTCCTTCCCATTTGGTATTTTTTCTTGGGTTAATTACCTCAACCGTTACCTATGTTTGACCCATGTGATTAAAAGGTTACTCATCTTTTTTTGTGTAGCTGAAACGTTACTTAAGTTTGAAGATGTGACTGAAAGGTTACTCCGTGAACTTCCCGTCCAATCTGACCGTCAAAGTGGCAAGTGCACAACACATGACCTAATTAAAACGATTTGAAGACATTTGAAAGGACAATAATGCCATCCTGTCACATTTGAAAGGTCTTCTCTGTAGACGAAATTTCTGATTGCGACATGTTTATTCTCAAGCATCTCGACTAGGTCTGTTCCCAATACGTATCCCTTCCTTCCTCCGAATGTCTACCAGGATCTGATCTCTGACATGCCTCATTTGGCGAATTGGACCTTCCTGAGCGCCATCGGACCCCCACCGGAGCCGTCCTCAGTTGCCGCAGCTAGGGCTAAGCTAGAGCTCATCGGATTGCTAGCTCAACGGATTGCTTGTCTTGAATTTGTCTCACAATCAGTTGGAGGTGAGTGTTCTGTCAATCTCAATAATCTCAGCTCATAATGATGAATCAGAAATTCTGCTCAATTTCGTTGATCGACACTGGTAGTAGACTTCTGTTTTCAGATGAATTGATGATGTTCTATCTTTCAACAGCTTCTGGATTGTGAATCGCTTAAAAATGGAAGATTTTTCATTTATTTTAAAGTCAAGTAAGATGAGATATTGTCGGATTATGTGTTTATGTCAGATAGTTGCTAATTTTTGTAATTGTTGATTCTGCAGAAGCATGTGAAGTTTTTACATAGAAAATAAAAATACTACATTTCAGATTTTCATTCATTTAGGCAACCTTAGCAATGAGAGGTATTGGGTTGATAATGAAAGGATCAAGTAGATTTATCGAAATTATTGCGTTGTAAGCAAGATACAAACTGACTTCATCAGCAGTCATATTGTTGAACTTTTACAGTTATTATTGTTGTGAGAATCAAGTCATTCCAGATTCAATAGGTGGCTTGAAGAAGCTCGAGGAGCTCAATGTCTCACACTTTCTTCTAAACTTACTTCCGATTTTGTGGCAGTGGGCTGAAGGAGCTTGATTCCAGCTACAACAACCTCACATTTTTGCCAACAAATATCGGGTTTGGACTAACCAACCTCGAGAAGCTCAATATTTCCTTGAACAAAATCTGCATCCTTCCAGCTTCCATTTGCGAAATCTAGTCACTGAGGCTATTAGATGCTCATTTCAACGAGCTTCATGGTCTGCTGCATTGAAGCTTAGTGGTGAAATTAGGGTCCATATAGATGGCTGAGATCTGAGAATTGTTGATGTATTCTGAGTTCTGTTGTTGATGTATTCTGAGTTCTAGATTATAGGATGAACCATGTTTTGGGATGTATTCTGAATTCTGGATTTTGATGGATTATTATGGATTCTGTGTTTTCGGATGTATTATGTATTTTAGTAACGGTTGGGTAACAAAATGTCCAAACTTAAGTAACCTTTTTATCACAGTACGTCGAACATAAGTCACCTTTTAATCACAATTCACAAACTTAAGTCACCTTTTAATCACAGTTCGGAAAAGATAAGTCACCACCTTCGCAAAATACACATTGTTCTTCATCCTTCAGTTTCAGTTACAGACACAGTTCATTTACAGACACAATTCAGTTACAAACACAGTCCGTATTTTGCATTTAGAATGGGTGTTTAGACTACCATTAAATACAAAAACATGATCAAACTAACAACCAAGATTATGGAATCGAATATTCATTATCATTGTTTAGTTCTTACAAACTCCAACTGTTCAACAAAACAAACTTAATTAGGAGCATGAGATCTCAACCCTGCAACAGATGACAACTTCTTCACCACCTATTCTTACCATCATCTTGAGGGCTATCTGGTTCAGTAGAAATTGTTTTCTGAAGAGAGGTTTGTTCGTGCTGATCCAAGCCACTATATGATTCTGCAGATCAATTGAAGGTTGCGGTACAGCAGAAAAGGTAAAATAAACATCTACACAGCATTTGGTACCAGTGATATATCATGATGCAATAAAACGTGCTAAAGAGATAGCTTGTGAGATGTCACAGCACTCAAACTCAAGGATAATAAGAAAACGAAGTGAAGAAATAGACACCACATGAATATGCTGCTTCTAATTGTTTACACATACGTGATTTGAGCAAGAATGAAGAATAGAGAACCGTTTTAATATTCAAAACGATGCAATATTTGATTAGGTCATACAAATTAACTGAAGCATCACAGAATCGAACGGAGTTGTCGCGGAGTTGAAGGTCGAACGGACGAATCAAACCCAGAATCGAACATAAGTCGGAAGGGACGACTCCTGTGAAGGACGAATCAATTTTCGTGATTTCAAACATCAATTTCGACAACACAAACCCAGAATCGATTCTGGGTTATTGATGAAGGAGAAGAGATGGAACCATACCTGATGAATGAGCAAGGGAGCTTTGGCCTTAGATGAAATAAATGAGAAGATATGGAACGAAGAAGGAGCAGGAGCGTCGAGCGTGTGCTGGAATGAAGAAGGAACAGCAGACCTAAGAACAGCTGCTTAAGTAGACAAGAGGGTAGTTTCGGAACTTTAAATTACAACTATATCACGTGACAAGCACATGGTGGTACTTAACGGGAAGAAATAACGGCAGTTAGGTCATAGTAACGGTTCAGTCACATGTGTCAACTTTAGTAACGGTTGAGCTCAAGTTTGAACGGTTCAGTCACATTGTCAAACATAGGTAACGGTTGAGGTAATTAACCTTTTTTTCTTCCTTATCTCTTACTTTATCCCTTGGTATTTCTCTCTTTTTGCTCGGTCGAGGACCCCTGTTCAGTCAAGAACTGGGGCTGCATATTACTCCTCTGTCCTTTACAAGGATGGGCTGAAAATTGGAATGAGTTCTGCTGCTCCTTCCTGTTTATTACTTCCACTGGTCTCTCCCCTAATGTAATTTGGGCGAAGCTTGCTTCACTCTCCTTCCTTGTAACTGATATTGCACTCAGGTGTGCAAACCAGTCTCTGTTTCGGTGGAAAGAGATGTCATTGGCCTTGACTTCCTTCTCCTTAACGACCAGTTCTCTGTTTTCCAGGGGACCTTCATACGGTGGGTCGAGGTTGAGATCCATAACCCAACATGCCTCTGGTGGAAGCAGTGATAGGTTGAGGTTCACCTCTTGGTCTTCTACCCAATCTTGTGGCAGTCGTTCCTCTCGGTACGGTTCACCTCTTGTCAAACCAGCTGGTCGAGTTGTATGGGGTGAGGCCAACTCCTGTGAAGACTGGTCTTCCACTACTTCCATCTTTAAGTTTTTATTTTGGTCTCCTGAGTCATTCCCCCCACTCCCTTCCCTCATCGTATCCTTCCAAGTACGCCTTGTCGGGTTTCTTTTCGGTGGGATGTGCTTGTTACCCCCTCCTATATTCGTCCACCCGGTCTACCTCCTTTGTCGGGCACATGTTAGCCATGGCCCATACATGGGTAGCCTTACATTTACCTCAGAGCAAACGATTTCACTTTGGCAAAATTGAGAGGTGTGTCCCAAAAAACCACATCCGTAGCAAAAGTTCGAGAGTCTTTCATACTTGATTGTCGCCCATTGTTCCTGCCCTCTACCATTAACCCACTAGAAGCTAGCAGACAACTTCTCATGGATTGCCACTTCAATTTTCAGTCTAATGTACCCACACTTCTACATCTCCTTCTCCTCCTCCAATTCTAGACACGGTCCAATACTGTTAGCTATTTGTTTTGCATTAACAATATTGAGCATGTCTAGACCGAGGTCGTGGATCTGCACCCACATCTGAATCTTTCCAAATTTCACGTCACTTATGCATTGATTCGGTTTACACAACTTCAGGTTCAAACAGTGGTCATGTATGGCCCAAGGAGACATGTCCAAGACGTTATCCCTATCTCTTTCATTTTCGAAGTCAAAAGCCATTATTCCTGCTTCCAGATCAGTCATCTTCACAGTTCCGTACCCTGCCCACGCAGCTTTGAGTACTTGATACCCTGCACTATTCTTCACCGGCTTTTGGGAAATCATTTTCCCCATAACCCGACCTAACTGCAGCATAGGGGGTCTCGGTACCAGGGACAAAACGGCTATTCGAGGAGCCTCTTTGTTCTCGGTTTCTTGATAGTCGTTCATGACTCAGACAACTTCACCACAGTCGTATCCTTCCTACACAACGGTTAGAAAAGAGATAAGGATATATGGCTATTTCAGGCAATCTAGGGCTCGGATCTCCCTCAGCATACTTAGCAAATTCAATCGGCTAATTAGGCAGCTAAATTAGCAGCAAGACTACGCTAATTGGCAACTCTATCAAGTCTAAGCAAGCTGCGTGGAGATTCAGCTTATCCGGACGAAGGAGACGTTGGCGCAGAAGGAATTTTCGACCTCAGTTTCTCTTCGTAACTCAGCACTCCGACTCAGGTGTCTCTCCGTTCCTTAGCTCATTCTTCCGTTTGATTGGAAGCAACTCCGACCGATCCTAGTGCCACACTTAGGTCAAACTGAGAAGAACAACTCCTGTTTCAGACTGGTTTGACACTACTTCAGACTGATTTTGCCTTGTTCCAGATATTTCCAAGGCAAATGTCAAATCTCACACAGTAACACTAATGAGAGAGGGGCACGTGGGTGCTCGTTCAGCTGAACTGAACCCGTTTTTTTTTTTTGGCCAAATCTCACACAATAACACTAATGAAAGAGGGGCACATGGGTGCTCGTTCAGCTGAACTAAACCCGGTTTGTTGTTACTTTCATGTTCTCGTCACTGTGACATTTCATCGAACATCTTGCCCGCGAGTTACCTTTTGTCTTTTTGTAGGAACTCTCTCCTCACATCTCTCTCCATCTTGTGTGTGAGTTGTCTGTCTTACATCTATATTATTAAGGTTCAACCTGTTTATGTAACCGCCGCCTGTAAATTGACACAAATACCCTTTAATAATCTAATTAGTTTACATTTATCATGATTATTTTGGTCATTTCAATGTTTTCTAAAAAATGTTATAAAAAAATATTTCTACGGAGACTTGAACCTATGACTTTATAATTGAAGACATACATATTAACCACCTACACCCTTATCACTATCTCTTTCTTTTTTCTCATGCACTATTTTTTATATATATCTCTAACAAATGAAATCATATTTTCACTTTATTGAACATTAAGAGAACAGTGAATCTAAAGACTTAAATCACTTATAAAAGTTATAATATCATCTACAAGTGAGAAAATTTAGATTGAATTAATCTTTCAAATATGCATTATCTATTATTTGAAATTTAAAATGTACAATATAATCAAGTTTGAAATTTAAAATGTACAATATAATCAAGTGTGAAATTTAAATTCGAGTAGAAGAAGAAAAACTATTTATTATTTATCCAATTTTTAAAAAATTATTTAATTTAATTTAATTACTATATCTGTTATTTTATATAACTTTACAATTTTAAATAATAATGATAATTGTATATTATGTTCTCAAGTCGTCATATTTTTCTTTTGGTAATTGTGACTTTTTAATGTTTCTACGATTAATTATATATATGTTTTTCTAGGACTCATTCTCTATTCTTTCCAAGAAGTTAAAAAAAAATTGAATTGTGAGCATTGTCATTATAAAAATACATTTCATTTATAAA
This sequence comes from Chamaenerion angustifolium, assembly GCA_946814005.1. Classification (NCBI taxonomy): domain Eukaryota; kingdom Viridiplantae; phylum Streptophyta; class Magnoliopsida; order Myrtales; family Onagraceae; genus Chamaenerion; species Chamaenerion angustifolium. The sequence continues at coordinate 33,864,249 of OX328268.1, forward strand.
TTAAAATAGAATTATAATCGATCAAAATTTACTATATTTATATGTTGAATATACATAATCTATCGCGTGAAAAAATAAATACAAAAACAAAATCAAATTTGAAAGGAGATATTTGATTAATGCATATATTTTTTATATTGATAATTATACATTATGTAGTATTTTCAAATAATAATATTATTAAAATGTTTAAAAGATTATACTTTTTTTAATACTATTAATATTAATGCATAAATGATTCTAGCTGCCCAAAGTTGTTAATATGTTATTACTCCAAACTAATATTATCCAAAATTTAGGTATTACATGTCGAGAAAAAAGTAACATAAATATTTTACTACAAAATTAAAATAACTCTGGTTATGTGTTGAAATAATATTTTACGAATTACTGAAATATAAAAATCAATATTAATTTTCAGTGTTTATTATTTATTATATTTACAAAATATTTTTGGGATTGGTTAAATTTAGATTCTATGAGTATTTCTTTACTTAACTCTACATTTCAAATATATCTAAAATTAACATATTAACATATGAATTTACCTAATCTCAACCCTACTTTATGAACTCATGAAATATTAAAGTAATATAACTCTGAAAATATCAAAATAAAAAAATAAGGCAAACGTTAATCAAATATATCTAATTTTATTTTTTGGGTCAATTTTTCTGGTAATTTATTGATGTTGTCACAATAGATTTTTGATAATCGTCGTTTCGTAGACATGGTAGTGAGTTTGTTCTTTGATCTTAAGAGTATATTAAATGTATTAACTGACATGTTCGAACTTATGAGACAGTTGGTTAAGACGTGCGTCTTATATTAAAGATACTCACAGCGCCTAGGTTCAAATCCCGGGGATATCGACAATATAATAACCAAAGAAAGGTTGGATGTCGGCAGTATAATACTCAAAGAAAGGTCGGATGTCGAAATTTTTTGGATGTCGGGAGTATAGAACTCAAAAAAGGTCGGATGAGCGCATAGGACTGAATCCTACGAATGTTAATTTTTGGATGTCGGGAGTATAGAACTCAAAAAAGGTCGGATGAGCGCATAGGACTGAATCCTACGAATGTTGTCTGAGTGAAAATACTCATAGAAAGTTCGAGGTTGGTATGAATACTTTCTAAAGAGGCTCCTGGTTGCTCGAATAATTTTTTAAAAATATTTACAACAAAATTAATTTTATTTAATTATATTAGGTAATTTAACTTTACGGGGCGTTTTTTTAATGGAATTCGGAATAAGGAATACGGAATAGGGAATAGGAATAGGGAATAAGGAATAGGAGATAAGAATATGAAGTTGTTTCTTTGGTGGAATGGAATAAGAAATTCTGTTGTTTATTTGGTGGAATTGTATATGGAAAGGGAATGGAATGTGGTAAAATGACATATTTGCCCCTCCTTGTATATGTATAGTATATAATATATATAATTTGTATTAATTAATTTTAAAATTAAGAATAATAAAAACTTATAATATAATCAATTAATAATTAAAAAAAATAAAATAACTTATTTAATTAATTATTAATTAAGATAAAATTGTTGAATTAATATAAATTTTAAAGTAAGGGCATTTCGGTCATTTCGCCTCCTATTCCTCATTCCTAGCGCGCCCGGCTTAGGAATTCCGAGCTTTTCACACGGAATGTCTAAGCCTACCCCGCCCGGAATCCGTAAGCCAAATTTTTGCAATTCCGCAAAAAGAACAACTTCTTACGGAATCCGTAAGCCGAATTCCTTTTCCATTCCGTGAAAAGAACATGCCATTAGTTTTACAATTCAAATAATATTTTTAATCAAGTGGAGTAAAGTTGGAATAAACTCAACGATGTACCTTCATAATATGTAGATATGTGTTGCGTATATATATATATATATACTTAACTACTAAACTGTACTGAAATTTTTGTAATCCACTTAAGTGTATTTCCCTAATGGTTATACTAGACCCCGGCTCGCGCTACGCGCGTGCACGTTGTCGTCGTTGGTCGTGCGTGAAGTCTTACGAGAATATGATCAACCCGACTCCTAGGATAATACAAGAATTGATCACTTCATAAAAATATTATTAATGTAAAACTAAAATTAATTTGCATAAGGTAATGAAATAATAAAATTTAAAAACTCTTAAATATTTTTAAAAACTTGCTCGAGCGACCGGGATTCCTTTTGATAGTGTTACAGCCTCCCGGTCGCTTGAGCAATTTTTTAAAAATATTTAAGAGTTTTTAAATTTTATTATTTCATTATCTTATGCAAATTAATTTTAGTTTTACATTAATAATATTTTTATGAAGTGATCAATTCTTGTATTATCCTAGGAGTCGGGTTGATCATATTCTCGTAAGACTTCACGCACGACCAACGACGACAACGTGCACGCGCGTAGCGCGAGCCGGGGTCTAGTATTACTTAAAAATCTTGACCCAAAAAAAATAACATATTACTTAAAAATAATAATAATAATAATATCTATATTTTTTTTTGACCAAATATAATAATATCTATATAATTTTTTTGATAATTAATAATATCTATATAATGATCATTCAGTATTTGTCTTAATTCTGAAAACTGCGAAATCATTTTATAGAATAAATGGCAGTTTCCCCGAAAACGCCAAGTAGATGTATTCGATCCTCGAATCTTGTCCAGGATCGCGCGTTGCGTAAAGATATGTTTGTTTTCATGCAAGTTAGAATTGGGTACGGCCGATACCACACAACTGCACATGGACTGATCTTATAAATTGCCACCTGGACACAGATACGTACCCAAACAAGACTCATTTTTGTTGGTAAAATCATCAAAGAGACTACTTTATAAACAAATTCTTTGAATGTTAGTTTGAGTTTGGGGCAGTTAGGTCAGTAAACAGTATGAATTTAATTCGGTTAGTTTAAATCTTATGAGAATATTTCAAAGTAATGAATAATGAATCTTAAAATAAGTAAATTTCAATAAGAAAAATCATATGTTACCGAATTTGTGACATTATATTGAATCATAAATTAACCGGTGTGAAATTTTAGACACTGTTCTAGTCTTCTAAATGAAAATTGTACTACGATATTATAATTGTGTGGTGATTTTCTTTTAAATTTTAATAGAATTAATTTATTATTTAAAGTTTAAACAGTGTATTAAGTCATTTTTAAAAAATATATTACAGGCTTTTACTAAAAATGACAATATACTAACTCGTCTAATTTTAAGGGTGATTAATATATACACAGCTTTTGAGCGTTCATAATACGGTAGTTTTTAAACGAAATGTTACAAATTAAAATAATTTTCCAATTAAATTTAAAATGTCGACTTCGTTTGCCTAATAATTAATATATATATATAATTATATATATATGTTAGAATTGGAATCTGGTGAGAATATTCAATTCACGAAGTAGATAGACATTGGATCCACAGAACGAGGAGTCGTTGGAGAGAGATTTATAAATAACCCTTCCATGAATCCAAAGGCCAAATGACTCTTGGTGGTTTAGTAGTCTATATTATTATTATTATATAAAAATTTATTTATTTATCTGCATAGACCTGAGAAACATGGAAATAAAAACATATGATTATCTAATCTTATGAGCTAGCCTGGTGTATACGATAAAATAAAACTTATATAAATGAATCTTATATGCCAAAAGTGTGTATAATTACGCTCAGATTACAAAATATGTTATAATAACCACTCCATAATATTATTCAAAATATAAATATTGAAGCAATTTGCTATAAATTAAGCTTTTCTTGTAATTAAAAAAGTTATAATTTCAGTGATTTAATATATGAATGGTTTATAGGGTATGTTCTTATGGCAAAAAAAAAAGGGTATGTTCTGAGGATCTTGGCACTGGTCATTGCTTTGGAATATTCCCCATGTCAACAGTTTTTTTTGGTCAGTATATATTATTGTCGTATTATGCCGACTTTATACTGCATGCATCATGCCATACCATCTATATTTATGTATACTCATCTTGTATATATATATTAAATGTTTCGAAAGACCATCTATAGGAAGAAGCAAAAATGATTTTGCATGTTATATGTCAAATTTAATTTGAATGTTAGGCAGCAATAAAAATTTAAAAGAGTTAAATGGTAATAATTTTTTTTTTATAATTTTTAAAACTTATTATATTAAATTTAGATAGAAAAATTAACGGATGGTCAAACTTCAACTTTAATTAAATATAAAAATAAAATAAAATTTTACTGTTTAAACTTTAAGAGAAAACTCAAAATATAATTAAATATTAGAGGATATATGTTGTATTTTACTCATTTTTTTTATTTAAAAAAAGTGACCTGCCAATTCAACTGAATAATGCTTGGTCGTTTTTCCAAATTTGGTCTCAATCCGGACAAAGGCCACCGATCATACTCAACCGAACCTCCAGTTAGAATGCGTACGTAGAAGAGCTCTTCAATTGCATCATAATATAAACATTAGATCAAAACAAATCATCTATGCCAGTTTATATTAAATAAAAATATATAACTTATTTATTATATATTAGTTTTACATTTTTTTTAAATAATTCAGGACAAATTTAATTTAACATTATATAATAAAAAATTATGCATATTTATAAAAAATGCTAAAACTAATAGTACTTTTTTATAATATTATCTATTCCATGTGTTTCAATACTTCAAAGTATATTATAGAATAAAAAGATTAAGTATATTTTTTTTATAAAATTACTTAAAAATACATGAATCAATAATAAAAAATTATTAAGACTATAAATTTTATGACTTTTTAGTAGTGTCATATACTTATAGAAAATGTATAGAAAAAATAACATTTATTTATTTATTTTAACACTTTGTTATTTGAAAAAATTATCTTTGAGTCTATAAATATATAACATATATTTTTATAAGATTGTTAAAATTCACTTTACTATTATTATTATTAGTTCACGTGTTTAATTTGATATTAAAAATGAAATTATCATTGTTATCAGAACCGGACTGGCCCTCGAACCGACGAGGGGGCCGGTGCCCGGTTCGGCCAGTCCAATCTGGTTCGACATGCGGTTCACTGTTCACAAGCAAAAAAATTTGAAAATACAATTATAAACTAAATAGTCTCAAACACACACATAATTACCTCAAACTAGGGCTGGCAATGGTGCGGTGAAAAACCCATAACCACGGTTATAACCGTTACTGTTTAATATGGTTAACCGTACCATTATGGTGCGGTGCGGTTATGGTGATGAATTCTCTACCCATAATGGTTATGGTTATGGTTATGGTATTTGAGTTATACCCATGGTTATAACCATGGTTATTTTATAAATATAATAATTATTTATTATTAATAAACTAATATATATATATATTATACTAAATATAAATTACAGCATAAAAGTGAAATCAATTGATGATATTGAGCAAGATGATGATTGATAGAAACAAATACGACAAGTGTGAAATGGTTAAGTGTGTTGAATCATTACTCGTTATGAGTGTTTGTTGAATTTTAATGTTAATTCAGTGGTGTGAATGTTAATGTTGAATCATATGAATGTTGAATGATGTTAGTGTTAATGTTGAATGATGTTAGTGTTATATATTTTTATTATTGGTAATATAGATAGATGTATTTTTTAAAATTAAATTTTCGGTCTTTTATTATATTACATGTGGAATAAATATGGTTATATGGTTAAAACCATGGTTAATAACCACGGTTATTTTGATGGTTATGATATTGAAAATTGTACCCATAATGGTTATGGTTATGGTTATGGTATGTGGTTTAAAAATATGGTATGGTTATGGTATTTGGCATACCCTGACCATACCCTAACCATTGCCAGCCCTACCTCAAACA